>CM057348.1:67638719-72438719 GCA_030015575.1 Agapanthus africanus
TTCGGACTTGTGTTTCAACAGGAACATATGTCTGAATCTTGAGAGATCATCAGAGAATGTAATGAAGTATAAAGAACCAGTCCTGGCATGTGTAGACAGGGGACCTTACATACATCAACATGCATCAATCCCAAGAGTTCACTAACTCTTTCTCTGTTTCCAGTAAACGGAGCTATGGTCATCTTATCTTCGTGACATGACTGGCAAGTTTCATAAGATGTAAATTCAAACTAATTTAAATATGCATCTTTATGAAACTCTAGCTAGTCGGGTCACATTGATCTGACCTAGTCTACAATACCTCAAGAAGAATTCGTTCAATTCTGAACTCTTCCTCTTGTGTGTGTTCCATATACTAAGAACCGTAGTTTGATTTAGAACATTAATGCTTTTAGATAACGTGCCTGAACCGATCAACTTTTGATATAGGAAATGTTCAAAACATTATCCAACAATACAGAATTTTACCATTTCTTTACTAATAAAGAGACTGATATGATTTTGTATATCAGGTTCGGTATCTAATAACATTCGTTCAGAATCAATGTATTGGTAATACAGGGTGACAGTGACCAACAGACTTGGATGCAACACTTGCCCCGTTTTCTGCCTCATGAAACTTATCACCCGTTCTCAGTTTTTCTACCCTTTTGTAGCCCTATGTAACAGATTACATATCTGGGATCCTGATCCGGTATCATATACCCAGGATGCGGAGGATACTGAGAAACAGTTCTGTATAATGATCACACCCGAAGATGATGCATCAGCATGCACTCTCTTCGTTTGGGCGGCACGGGAAATCTGGTATTCCCCAATTTCCTGCTCGGTCTTATAACAATTATAAGTTGGAGCGGGACCAACGTTCCCCAGCTCAGTATAACAAGCGGGTTCGGTCAATAATCCGTATTATTATCTTGATTAAGACGTGATATGGTCGCTACCTGGAGAGAGAGAGAAGAAAACACTCAGCGTGCGCTCTTGCAAGAATAGATTGGTTATTATTTTATCTAATCAGGATGGCTCCCACTGCTTTTTATCAAATCTTCCTTCAAACCCTAAAAGGAAAGACTAGCCGGGATTAATTACACACTACAAGTTCGCCAATCTTTCAGCCAGGACAGTGTCGGTACTTTGAGGGAGGTCCCCCGTGCTTTCGCACGAACCTAATTACAGTAAACCTCATTTTCCCAGAGGCGTAACCCCGTTGACACCTTTCTAGACACTTACTTGATCGGCTAATTGTAATGTGTAAAACTCTCCCAGGAGTAACTCTTACTCGCAGCGGGTATCGGGATCCAACTATCTCATAGAAGGTATGCAATCTCATTACAAATTTCAACACTTGAAATTCTCGATAATATTTTGCCCCGAACGATCTATGACCTTGACAAGGTCAACAAACCATAGACCGCAAGTCAAGTTCAACCCGTCATTTCTTGATTGAATCAAACCCACCCGCACGACCCTTGACAAGGTCAACAAGGCCGCACGACTACCCTAACCCAATCTGCATCATATGCATAAGCAGATAAATACTGGTTAGCTACCGCACACTGCGCCTTGACAAGGTCAACAAACGCAGCACGAATACTAAACAGGATTTATCTGAAATGACGGAGGGCTACGACAGGTTTTTCTGAAAACCTATTGCGTAATGAACTTGATATCGTTGTAGGATCGAATGAATTTTGAAATGGAGTGTTTTTTAGGCTTTTCTAGTTTTGCTAAAGGAGTCACTCCCGGTGAAGGGATCGTCGGTCCTTTCCTCGTCGAATGAGATGCGGGATATATCATATATATCTCTGTGCAAAGCAAAAACTCTTAAAAGAAATCAAAAGACAAACCGAGTGTGTAGCATCTGCCAGTTATTGCTAAAGGAGTCACTCCCGGTGAAGGGATCTCACTCCTTTCCTTATCGAATAAGGTGCAGGATATATCACATATACCGCTGTGCAAAGCAAGAACTGTAGCTACCTGTTTTATTTTTGAAATTCGATTCTACAACATCTTAGGTTTCTTTTATTTCATTAATCATATTAATGAAGTCCCATCATTTAAGTTACCTAAACATCACAGATAAATACGACGTACACTTATGCCATCCGCATTCGCCTCGATGTCCCCTCGTGCACCGTTAGGTTAGGTAACTAACGGCAGAGCGGGGCAGGGCTAGCGCGGGTGTAAAACATAAGTAACGCCTATATAATATATTACATATACTATATACTGTATCTATCACAGAACATCACATGATCTCATCACAGATATCGCAGCAGAAGAAACATATAAAATATTGGATATACTAGGACGTCCGTGTTTTCAATACAAGCCAGTATAAAACACGGATTCCACGGTCGTGATGAATAGCCAAACCCACACCCCTAGACCCCTACGAGAGCGGCAAGCAACCCTACCAATTCTAGAGTTAGGAGACCCGGCCTCGACTCCTCGAGTTGGTCTCCCACTGGACTCCAGAACCCGGTTACTTGTGCCCTCCTCCTTGGGTCTATCCTAGTGCGGAAAAGTAAATAATATACAAACGGTGACATCTTCCGCAACCTAGAAGTGCCCCAATAAAAGAATATTACATACAAGTTTTTACATGAATGAAAATGAAAAACACTCATCTCACATAAAAAAAACCCCGGCTATTCAAACACGACGATCCAATATAACATATCCAGCAACACATAACATCACATGTCATCAACGTAAGTAAATATGCGCATCCCAATTGTCGTTGACATATAGCAACGAAACCGGCGATATCACATATTACACTTACGGTCACAGAAAAGAAAGTGTAAAACTACAACAGTTGGAATCCGCAACCTCCTCAGACATCGCATGCCTGACCAAATGAATTTCTTAGACATCGCATGCCTAACAATTATAAACCCCGCATTTTAGTCTCAAAATCGAAAACACTTTTCAATATCAAGTCGGGCAATTCAACAAGATTCCCGACATCCTAATCGAATGCTCGTCGCAAACTTTAGTAGACGGCCGCACCCCCGACGCCGTCGACGAAGTGCACCAAGGCGGAACACCGCCACCGTGAGCACCCGAACGGATGCTTTCGGCGACGGGGTTCTCCTACAGTCACTTGGTCGGGGCTATGGAGTGAGGCTGTCTATTAAGTTTACCCGGCGAGTATCCGCGTATACTACGTGATTGCGACGGACTTTTGATCACATCAAAATTCCGTGGCAACCGATCAAGTGAGACTAAATTGCTATGTTTATAACATTCATTCAGTTATCTCATAACTACTTGTGAATTCCAATTATTGTATCACATTCCAGATAATTAGAAAATGTTAAACTTTCCGATTGAACATTCGAACACCCAAGTTTTCCCGATACAGATCAACACATGAAACAAGTCTAAAAACATTCAGTTCGTGCCTCAGTACCAACGGTCCAGCCGTAGAAGGGTCAAGCCAACGCCTCACATGTGGCACGCCGTACTGCCCCAAACCCGAAGGTTCAAAGGGCAGTTCAAGACGGTCACATAATCGAGTTAAGGTTTGTTGTCTTCTAGAGGGTCCATCGAGTTACTTGCACTACTTAGAACGTCTTTAAACCACGGAAAAATCCAACACTTGGAAATTTCCCGACAGGGGAAAAATTGGGTATTTATATCCGGTCGAACTTTTTAACATATTCTAAAATTTATCCGGAAAGCCACATAGACAAAATCTGATACTCCGATCGAACATTCGAATCCCCAAAACAACCCAGAAAATTCAACTCTTGAAAAAATATTAAAAATTCCCAGGAAAACCAGCATTGCCAATTATGAATTACTGTGCAAAATTCGATGCCACATAAGACAAAACGGCCGCGGAACCGCCGCACGAGCCATGCTCGTGCGGCGGAACCGCGGCGCATTGATGGAATTAGGAACACGAATTTTACAGAAACCCTTAGAATTTCCTGCTGATTTTTCTGCATATTTTTAATATCGAAAAACTCCAGATTTTGGAAAAAGTCCAGAGAGCATGTTTGTGTTAGGGTTTCGGGTTCGTTCGGGTTTCAAACTTCGTCTACGCATCGCCTAAGGCTCTAGCTAGGCTCTGATACCAGTGAAAGGTTCCTAGGCACCCTAGTGAGGTCTCACAAGGCATCATCCATGCCAATTTCTAAAAAATACGGTGCCGAGAAACCCTAACAAGATCGTTGGCTAGAATTTTAGGCGACAAAACGAGCTAGTTAACATCTTAACCAAAAGTAAACGAACATACAACCTTTGTAGATCCGTTTCTCCACCTCCTTAGCTCCGCAATGAAGTCTCCTCGCTGTCCATATCAAATCCCGGGCTCTAGCGTCGGCTTCATCGGAGAAAAAGCGGGCTAGGTCATCGACGACGTGCCGAAGATGATCTACGTCGAGGCATCACTAGATCAAGCTCCCACTTCACCAAGTGATGAAACTTGTGAAGAAAACACACTCTACTACTTGGCAAGAGGTAGAGGATGAAGAAATAGGAAGTGGGTTCACTTTAGAATTGGATTTCTCACTCATTTTCATCAATCACCATTAATGAAGAAAGGTTTTCTTCAAGTGAAGAAGAAGAAGAAGATGAAGATAATTATTATGATAAGTTCATAAGAATAATTGAAAAAGAATTATTCTTATCATAACTTGAACCATGGTTAGATGTAGAGAGTTAACTCAAGTTAGATGAATGGTTAGGGTTTGAAGAAGAAGACAAAAAGGTTACATGAGTCAAAGTTGCATGAAGCTTCAAGAAGCTTCATGTAAGAAAGCAACCTTTTTATTTTCTTTTCACTTTTTCTTTTAATCCAAATTAAAAGATAAATGAATGAATAAATGAATAAAAACCCTAACCATTTACTTAACCATGGTTTAACTCTTTACACAAACCCTAGGAATCATGTATCATCAAACATAATACAATCAAGTGCACAAAGATATATCACATATACAATGTGCACACCCGAGTGAGAAAATCCATTTAAAGTAAACCGATACTAGTTAATGAAAACTAATATATCAAATATATAATTATGCATTAAATCATCAAATCAGCACTTGATTTAATGATCCGGTCATATCGCATATAACCGACTAATATGAACAGTAACAACTTATCGAATCAACACTTGATCCGATATCCCGGCTATATCGCATATAACCGATCAATGTCACAAATCGCGAGAATCGAATACAGTATCACATACTGGTATCATTCTCGGTCCCGCACATATCTCATACGTGCTCCTATTTCGTTTCGCTTGAGCCAGGAAACCTCTGTGTAGGACTCTAAAGACTCGTCAATACGCCGGCAGCAGATGATGATCATATCAATCACCCACAAGCCGCAAGCGGTCTGCTAAACGTAACAGCCACCCGGGTATTGAGCGATCAGAAGATCGACGAGCAAGCCCGCTCACACTCCAGTGAATCCAACCAGTAACACTACCGTACAGTCCGGTCTGATCGTCTGATATGTCGCATATCTTGCCTAAGGGTGGTAAACGTCAGACCCTAATAGCTCGATAAGTCGTGTCGATATGAGGTCTATAACAATTCGAGAAACTACTGGTAACACTTACCAGTAAATCTCAGCAACCCTGACCAGGGATTTCCTGTTATAGCCAATCGAACACAGCGCAACATCAACCCCCTATACCGGGAGAGACGAATCCCCTCCTATCGCTCATTGCCTCCATGTGACTCGGGACTGTACCCAAAAACCACCGTTTTGCACGCTCTCTTGGACGTGGTAAGGAGGAAATCAAAGCACAGTGGGAACCACACAAGACTCTATGATGATCTCGGGTCAACAGACTACTCTGTACCAGTGTCACCAGAGAACTGCCATCTGACGTAAGGTATAATACCATCTGGGAGTTCTCGGCGAGTCCGTCCAGTGTACCCAGTCTCTACTGAGCACCCGTATATCATCTCTGATGTCAAACACCGATGGATATGGGATCATCCATCGCCCATCTGCATGGGTCGAGAAGGTACACGCTAGTCTACTCTGGTATATTGATGCCCCATCTCGATACACCCACGACTAGGGACTTTCAAGGATGCACTTATGGACTACCATGTCCCCACTAGTATGATCCGCATCATAGTCCAGGTAGTCAAGTACACATCCTAAGGGCTTTACCAACATGTAATAGACAGACAATCTGTGTACACGTTAAGGTAAAGAGCAACCAGATAGCATACTATCATATCGAGCAAGAAAGTCCTCCCTATATATGTCCCAGCATCCACTACAATATACATTCAATGTACAGTAATGGCCTCTAGGGCATACATATAACTAACAATCTCCCACTTGCACTAGGGCCATCTGAAGCAGTGGTTGTAGTATCTCATACTCAACCATCCCATAAAAGTCTCTCTCTGGGAATAGGCCTTTGTGAGTGGATCCGCCGTGTTATCCTCTGAGTCTACTCTCCTAGCCTCGATCCCTTAGAGATCATCCATCTCCATGATCAGGTGATACTGCCTTAGAATATGTCTGGATCACTGATGGGACCTGCGTTCCTTGGCATAAGCCACAACTCCATTGTCACACAATGGGAGGAACATAGTTCATCTCATGAACCAATATACACCCAAACAGCCTCTTTGGTAGCATCTTAAGTAGCGATGTATCCTGCCTTTATCGTCTAGTATGTCACGGTATCTAGCTTGGAACTCTTCCAACATACCGTCCCTCTACTGAGGGTAAAGACAATGCCTGCGACTGACATTCAGTCGTCTTTATCACCCTGGAACCCTTCCAGTGATTCTCCCCAGAATCGTTTGATATCATCTCACTACAACTAGTGAGAATCCTAACATCCAATTAAATCTATCTCATAGATCCAAAACTCAGGATTTAGGAGGTATCATTTTGATCCTACACGGAGAATCATAGTGATAATTGGAGATTGATCGAGCGTAGCATAGGAAACTCTTTCCCTATCAAGAGTATGTCATCCGCGTACTCTACGAGAATCGCCACCATACTCCCTACTGCCTTTTTATTTATACAAGGTTCATCTACCATTTTGATGATGTCAAACTCTTTGACTAATCCATCAAAACAGATGTTCCAACTCCGCGATGCCTGCTTTATCCTAAAAAGCATCTTGCACACGTTTCCGCTGCTCCCACTGTTTACGAAGCCCTCTGGCTGTGTACTTATAGACGCACTCTTCTAAAACATCATTTAGAAAAGCAGTCATGACACCCAACCACCAGATATCGTAGTCATGGTATGTAGCCGTGACAAGTAGGATTTGGACGGACTTAAGCATAGCTACTTGAAAAGGTTTCATCATTATCCACATCTGGTCAATGATGCAAACTTTTAACAAGTCTAGCTTCGAAAGTCTCAACCTTTCCATCTACACCAAGTAATCTTCTCAAGATATACTTGCTCCTGATGGGGATTTAACCCTTCAGATATAGCAACTAAAGTCCATACTTTGTTGGTGTGCATGGATTCCATCTCAGATCACTAAGCATCCAGCTATTCTTACAGAGTCACACTCCTGATGGCCAGCTCGAAACTAGTTGGGTCATCATCTCATGATGCAATCCTTACTCCCACTGTCATAGAGAAACCGAAGTATCTCTTAGGTGGGTGAGGAACCCTACTAGATCGGCGGAGAGGCTGAGGTTCGTTGGAATCTATTGAATCCTTTGGTTCTATCAAATCATCAGCTGCAGTTTGTATAGCTGGAACCTTTCCAGTTCTACTTAACAGACCTTGCCTCGAGCGTGTCCGGATTTTGCTTTTAGACATAGGCCGGACAACCCCAAATCTTAACTAACTTAAGACATGGGCTCTTCCCATTCCATATCACATATGAAGCGGTAGGCAACTGATTTGATTGGAACCCTATTCAATAGGTATGCAACTTCTCAAGTGCATAACCCCCTAAGGAAAAAGGTAACTCAGTAGTACTCATCATAGAGCACACCATATCAAATAGGGTGTATCTGCTCCACCCCGACATACCATCGTGCAATGGTGTATACGGAGGAGTAATGCTGAGAGAGAATCTCATTCTCCTTTAGAATAGTCCAGGAATTCTATGCACAAGTATTCTCCTCCTTGATCTCATCAAAGGACATAATACTTTTACCCGTATTTTGGTTCTCTACTTCTAACTTATATTCTGTGAATATCTCAAAAAGGTTCGGACTTGTGTTTCAACAGGAACATATGTCTGAATCTTGAGAGATCATCAGAGAACGTAATGAAGTATAAAGAACCAGTCCTGGCATGTGTAGACAGGGGACCTTACATACATCAACATGCATCAATCCTAAGAGTTCACTAACTCTTTCTCTGTTTCCAGTAAACGGAGCTATGGTCATCTTATCTTCGTGACATGACTGGCAAGTTTCATAAGATGTAAATTCAAACTAATTTAAATATGCATCTTTATGAAACTCTAGCTAGTCGGGTCACATTGATCTGACCTAGTCTACAATACCTCAAGAAGAATTCGTTCAATTCTGAACTCTTCCTCTTGTGTGTGTTCCATATACTAAGAACTGTAGTTTGATTTAGAACATTAATGCTTTTAGATAACGTGCCTGAACCGATCAACTTTTGATATAGGAAATGTTCAAAACATTATCCAACAATACAGAATTTTACCATTTCTTTACTAATAATGAGACTGATATGATTTTGTATATCAGGTTCGGTATCTAATAACATTCGTTATGAATCAATGTACTGGTAATACAGGGTGACAGTGACCAACAGACTTGGATGCAACACTTGCCCCGTTTTCTGCCTCATGAAACTTATCACCCGTTCTCAATTTTTCTACCCTTTTGTAGCCCTATGTAACAGATTACATATCTGGGATCCTGATCCGGTATCATATACCCAGGATGCGGAGGATACTGAGAAACAGTTCTGTATAATGATCACACCCGAAGATGATGCATCAGCATGCACTCTCTTCGTTTGGGCGGCACGGGAAATCTGGTATTCCCCAATTTCCTGCTCGGTCTTATAACAATTATAAGTTGGAGCGGGACCAACGTTCCCCAGCTCAGTATAACAAGCGGGTTCGACTTCTTCAGGTCGAGGTTGATTAATCATAAAATCCGTGTCATTTAGGAATGCAAGTTCGTCAGCAAAATGTTCTTCAAAACTTTCATCGATATAATTGAACATTTTGCTGCCAGTAAATTTTGTGTAAGAATTTATCATACTTGATTTGTCAAAAATTATAGAGGTAGGAGACTCGAAAAACTCATCTACCTCATTTTCAAAAGTATCCAAATCAAGTTGGCTTTCTGGAATGATCAAATTTGAATTATCGGATTGTGATTCATCAACACTCACTGAAATTATAGAAAGAATAGAAGAGGAACCTGAGAAAGTGGGAGAAAGAAGTTGAATACGAACTTGAGAGTGGAAATGGAGTGTATAAATTAGCACAATTTGTAATGACCGATGTGTAAAAAGCGATTGTGCTAATCTATCAACCCACTGAGAAATGAGGTCAAATCCCTCAAGATTCGTGAGAAAACATGGGTACGTCGAACTTAGTAAAGCAGACATTGAAAATGAAAGGGATACGGTTTCTTGCGCGGTCGGAACAAGGATGGAGGGAAGTGATTGAGGAAGGGTAACAGTTAAAGCTTTAGGAGGGTGTACACAGTCAGTGGAAGGGGCATGATAAATTGGAAAATCTGACTCATCAAACAAAACTGGTTCATCCTCAATACTATCCTCATAATTCTCCTCAAAAGTTATCTCATCCATGCAATTATCATCAAAATCAAAACGCATATGAAGTTCGGGAGAAACATTTAATGACTCGGGATAATGAATTGGAGAGAAAAATTCAGTCAAATCTGCGGGTTCATCATCCAAAATATTCCCAGCGTCAATATCCTCGATCAAGTGAAAATTAATTTTCTCAGACACGTCATCAAAAGCATGGATATCAATCAATTCAGGTTCTAGAGTGGAGGTGTAGAGGTCAAAAGGATTGGTGATGGTTTCACTTGAAAAGGGCTCTTCACAATCAGGTAAATCAAACACTAAAAAATCGCACAACTCATTACACGTTTTATCTTCAACTGGTGAATCATTTGGGACACTTGATAGACATTCAAAACCGGAGTTGTGGGATTCAATTGGGGATGGGTAGGTTTGATTTGGAAGGGTGTATAGCTCACTCTCTCCACTCAAATTCTCGATCTGTCCAACCGCTTCATCATACATTGGAATTTTTGGAGCTAGTTGGAAACTAGCTACCGAGTCACTAGGTTGTATAAGGACGGCCATGGACGTATTCAAATCCCTAATCTGTTGGTTTTTCGCTACCATATAAGCTTCCAACGACTGTTCCAGACTAGACATGGGTTGTGACGGGATTTCAGTAAAAGATTCTAAGTTGTTTGGATACGTGAAATTCCCAAATGGCTGTGTAGAAGCAATGTCTAGGGAATGTGCGAAAGTCGGGTAGAACTAGTAGGAATTGAATGGTTGGACAGTATTAGGATCAACATTTGGATAAAAAGGTGAATGGCATTGTTGATCCCAAGAACTGGAAGTGTTGAATGGAGTGAAAGATCGGCTACGAGATTGTTCAATATGTTCAGCAATAGATATGGGTTTCGGAGTTACCACCGGACTCTCAAAAGGGGTATCAACGTAAGAAGGTGGTGAAGGTTGAAACGGTTGATACAAAGTGGATTGCGGAGTCCAACTGTTTCTCCTAGACGCTTCTATTCGATCTTTCAAATAAATTTTGGGCATGGAGGGGTCGTCCGAAATTCGACCAAAACAATGCGTGTAGGAAGTAATGTCTGGTTGAGGGTACCAAAGTTCGGCAAGAGTTTTACGAGGTGGGGCACTCATGATGTGAGAAAGGAGAAGAATGTGATGATGATTTATTTTTAAATTTTTTTTAAAAAAAATTATTTGTTTTTGGAGTTTTGAATTTTTTGAAAGTTTTTTTTTTAGAAAGAGTTTTGAAAAAATTTGTACAGAACTACGACACAATTTCAAACAATCACAATTTATACATGCATAATCAAGTCTAGAGTTAGGGTCTTCTAAGTCAACTAGACTGCTCCTAACTGTTCCAAAGGGCAAGTTGTGAGATCCTCGAATCGCCTCTTCACCGCCAATTGTGGCCAGGTAAGCACAAGTAAAGAAAGGAGGGATCCGCTTACGAATCACCGTGAGACAGGCCTTTTAAAATTACATTTCCCACTTGTCTAGCCTAGGAACCACAAAGTCTGGTTTAGATAAACGACCGATGCTTACAACTTTTCCTTTGTCCTAATGAGCACGACAGTCCTTATTGACTGAGTCTAATATTTTTTTTATTAACTCGAAGGGTTGATGCAAAATGCTTTTTGTGATTTTTGGGGTCTTAGGAAGGGTAATGAAATCCCCACCCAATCTTGATTGGTGTTATAGCCCCTTAGAATCCGTATTAATTATGCAAAGCAATTAACACACCAAAAAAAATCTAAAACACTTGTAAATTTTTTTTTATTTGGCAGCGCAAAGAATCCTGCACAAAAATAAGTTATTGGAGAAAGGGGAGATGTTTTGCGCAAAGAACCCTGCAGGAAAAATTTTCAGAGGACTACAGAAGGCAGAAGAGAGGAAACGGTTGCTTACAGAGAAGTTTTAGCTTGCTGACGTCAGCAAGCCGCGGCGGATCCGCGGCCAAAAGCATGCAAGCGCGGCGGTTCCACGGTCAGTCTGTTGGATCAGGTCTCCAAATTTCTTCTGTTGTCTGTTGTGGTTCTCCTCTGTTTGTTCAGATTTGCTGTTTGCTGTTTTGTTATCTGGATTTTTCCAGATCTGAATCTGTTCGTCTTTCCGATCCTGCACAATTCACACGAAAACCCTTCAAAAAATAACAAGATGATAATTTTTTAATATTTTTCAGTTTTTATGATTTTTTTAATTTTTTAATTAACCCGAAATTATAAAAAGAAAATAACTACACCATCATCGGCAACGGCGCCATTTGATTGGTAGAGATTTTGCTTATGCGTGCGTTTTGAAATCAAAGAATTAACCGCAATTAAGAACGATGTCGCTTGGTAGCTAGCCGGTTGAGTACGTGTCGGTCCATAGGGAAAACGTGTATTTTCTAGTTGTTCTAACGAGTTAATTCCTATTTGTGGTAGGTTTTGATTTTCAATAAAAACTGAAGTTGAGTTTGATTAGGATTAAAACCTTGCTAGGGTTAAGATTAGATTAGTTTGGAAAGTCAATTATTCTCACCGCTTTCTTTACCCTAATTAAGAACTTTTAGGTGTTAAGGTAATAGTTAACAAAGTGGATTAGCATGTCCGGAAAGAAACCAGGTTTCTTCCCTTTGGTCCTTGTCCGTCCTTTCTTAACTCTTATCCCTATTCTCTATGGAAAACAATTACAACCGGTCTTTAACTATGGAATCACCGCTACCTCGTGAGATAAGGTGCCGTAGTGAGCAGTGTATGTTTGGTTTGCATAGATTCCTATTTTAAAATATTGAACGGGCAAGAAAGGGGTGAGAGATTTTCACCTCTTAAACTTTCCCCAAACCTAACCCTAACAAGTGAGGAACTACTCACTCATTAGGGAATTAATAAAGGAATTCTTTTTATGGTTTTTATTTAATAGCCTAATTAACTTGCGGAAAATAACTACGGCAGAGAAATAAAATTGCTAGATAAAAATTCAAAATAAAAAAACTTACTTTTTATTTGATGCACTCTTTGACAATTACAAGGAATGAAAATTTTAAACTAGAGAAATAAAAAGAGGCATGCTCCAAAAAGAGCTGTAGGATTTCTATTTATAGATAATAGAAATCCTAGGGTTTACATTTGATCCATATCTTGAATTACAAAAATACCCTAAGAAAACCGGGTCAATGCACCGACACGCGCCGACACGCGCCGACACGTGCACAGCACGACCGCGGATTCACGGCCATATGCCTTGTTTGGCCGCCGATCCGCGGCCATTTGATGGGCTTGCTAGCTCAATTCTTCAGGGCTTCTTTCTGTTGCTTTTTCCTTCTATTTTCTTTACTTGGTTCTTCAGAATGTCTTCTAGTTTTTTCCAGATTTCCATAGTGCAGAATTTTGTGGACTTTTCCCGTTCACTTCGTGTTGAAGTCTTGAATCTTATGCTGCCTTTGTACTTTGTGAAATCGAACTGTTCATTGATCTTCACTTGTTCCTTAAACTGTAGGCGGCATTATAAAGATTCTTCTATTTGTTGGTCGTAATCTCACTTTTGTAGCGTCTTTTCACCATTTTCACTGTATTGTTCCGAGAACCTGTAACCTGCAACTATTTAACAGACATGGATCAAAAGCACCTATTTATTGGCAATATGATTAAGAATGGGGAATATAATAATGCAAAATTCTGATATGAACAGTCGTAACGAATATGGTATTAAAGTCGGTCCCTCAAATGTAGGTCTGTGGTTCGAGGTCGAACCATTGTTCTAAGTGAGGGGGGGACAGGTGGAGTTGGGGCTGAATACCACCTACCTCGTGAGAAGTGAGATGTTATCTGGTATCGAGCTGGGGATGTAACCGATACGGATGCATACGGGGACCCACCAGAACAATAGGGAGTATCAAATTCCATTCCGAAAGAGGGCACGATCTGAACTATAAATGGAATGATACCACTCTTACTACACAGAGGCGCCTTTTGGATGAATCGGAACTCCGGAGTTTGAAAAACTCCGTAGTTAAGCGTTCTTGAGCCAGAGAAATTCTGGGATAGGTGACTTACTGGGAAGTAGCCCCGGGTTCATTCAAAGGGACAAAACCGTGCGGTTTCGACCAGAGTGGACAATACCATCTGTGTTTGGGGGTGGGTCGTCACAGCCTCCCTCGGTATCCGCTTAGACCACCTATCCAAACTACTGCCCCTCGAAAGTGGGTAAACTATAACTCTGACAGCCACTCTGTCATCCAGGTCACCTTGGAAGCCTGGAATGATAACCGTCTCCCGAAGGAGGCTGCCATTACCAAATCCATAGAACATCCACTTATGTTCTAAAACGCTTCCTATCGAAAGAGGGTAAACTATAACTCTGACAGTCACTCTGTGTCATCCATGTCACTTTAGAATCCTGGAATGATAACCGTCTCCCGAAGGAGGCTGCCATTACCAAATCCCTAGAACATCCACTTATGTTCTAAAACTTCTTCCTATCGTTTCACAAGGATTGGATTAATATCAACTTATTGCAGCTTGTGCAAAAACAACATCTGGTGTGGTACTTGACATCTCATGATTGACTCAATTGCCTAAGTAAGTGATATTCCAATCATTCATGTCCCTCTCCCCTTTAGTCTATAAGAAACCTTTAGAGAGGGTGACTCCATCACCTGCAGGTTCACTACCATACTAGGAGTCGTCCGTTCTAAAACACCTTTAGAATGCTGTCTAAGTACCCAAATTGAGAAACCACCCAAATCTAGATCTAAAACCATAGATCTAGTAACCAGAATGCCTGATATAATTTCCATATCCTATATGGAGAAACAACTGTGTGACAACCACGGTATAACCGATCGTAGTATAGGAATTTCACTTCCTACAAAGTGTATGTCATCCAAATACCAGGACATACCACCCAACTATCTTCTTAACAGATGCATCTCCTATTCTGATGAAGTCAAAGCCCATGACTGTCACATCAAAAATAGATGATCTATCTCCTCTATATCTGCTTTAGTCTATAAATAGACACAAGCTACTTGTCCACTATGCTTCCGCTGCTCCCACTGACTACGACAACCTTCTGGCAGAGTCATATACACATGCACTTCTAAAGCTAGTTTAGAACGACGCTATACTCATTCTCCTGCCGGGTTTCATAGCCTGGAACAACAGTAGTGTCAAGTCTGGGTAAACAAGAACCTCCCTATCACCGTCTTTGAGGATACCGGAGTACCTCTCGGGTGCCTGAGGTTACCCACCATATCTGCGGAGTGACTAATGGAATGTCAAACCTGATCGAATATTTAGGTTCTTATCAAATTTTCCGTAATCGTTTGCGGTTCTGGAATCACTTCCAGTTCTACCATAACCCTACTACTGTTTTTTTGTAAAAAGTCCATTTTACTAAAACTGTGGCGAGTCAAGAGCAATATTTTTATTGATCTTCCAGATGGTAGAAAGTTAACCCTCGTTATAGCTTGGGAAAACCCACAAACTGCCATTACTGAAACGTGCCTTGAGTTATCCAGAGTCTGGTTTTAAGCATAAGCCGGACAACTCCATATACCTTAATATTGTTAAGATATGGGCCATTCTATATACAATATAGAAACAGAGGCACTGATTTAATTGGAACCAGATTCAAATCATGCAGCTGTCTCCAGTGCATGCCAACTAAATGGAGAGAGGCCGATCAATATTACTCAACTTAGGAGTGCATCCAATTATGAGTAACCTGAAAGAGAAGCAAGTTCTCAAAACCATTACTATCAACTGAATACCAAACCTAAGTATCTACATCTTCGATCACCTTGAAGAATCCCGATACTTGCGACACCTGGTTCTCTACTTTATTCTTGTACCTATAACTTCTCAAACTTGGACCTTATATTTCTACGAAACACTTGTCTAAAACTTGAGAAGTCACAAGTAAACAGAATATAGTACGACGACCAACCCCTTTGTCCTTATGGAAACTGGACAATATACAATACTTTGTATAAGTCCCCTGAGTTGAATAACTCAAACCCTGTGCGTCGTAAGTTGAAAACCGTACTACGGTTAAGAAGAATTACACCGCTGTTTAATGCTCCTTACCTAACCATCAACTGATATAGGTAAATGTCATGGACATAATTTCAAAAAATTACATCTAACTTTATAAAATAAATATACAGATATAACAGTTTGAAATTGGTGCATATCAACGAATATTCAAAACCAAATATTTGCCATCCGGCAAAAGCCCAGGAGATTTCCTTAAATATCACCAATTACAACGAATTCCGATATAATGAGGATGATCACCTAATTCCCAATAACTTACTCCCACTCATCATCTGTAAAACCATACAGATGTGAGAATCATCCCTGGTAAATACATACTATGGAGCAAGGATCTAATTGGGAAATCAGTTTTCTATTAACAACGCACAGTGAAACTGAAACATGAATATGTTTTGAAAGGGTATCCGGGTATTTATAGTAATGCCTCTTTCATTATCCAGATTCATGACTGTAACCGTATATTTCCTTGCCATCTCTCCAATTCCCTTTATTTGTCTTTACTCATTACCTTCTGTACACCCCTTAGGCTAAATAGTTTTCTTCCTTTCCTACCGTTTGGCACCGGTTTATGGTTTGGAAGAAGACTATCCAATAAGCATAATAGGTGTACTCTCCTAATCCTAGGAGTACTCGCAGCCTAAAAGAAGGTAAAGATAAAAGACAACTGAATAAACCTTATTCCTATTTCTCCTGAACCAGAGTCCATCCTCGAACTGGAACAAGTTCCATCGAGTTCGTATATAACCATACGATGGATTATCCTATAAATGAGGATCTTCGTAGTGATACGAGGTGAACTGGAGAAATACAAAGGTGAAGTAGGAGTGGCGATTAAATACGTGATTTGGTCGTGAATGATAGCAGTTGCAATTTACTTTGCCCTCTTTCTAATCCATTTATTTGTCTTTTCTTATTATCTTCTGTACACCACACATAGGCTAATTGGTTTTCTTCATTTCCTACCTTTCGGCACCTGCCTATGATTTGGAAGAAGACTATCCAATAAGCGTAATATGTACCCTCTCCTAATCCTAGGAGCCCTCACAATCTGAGAGAAGGTAAAAGGAAAAGACAACTGAATAATTCTATTCAATCTCTCCAGAACCAGAATCCATCCTCAAATCTAGAACAAGTTCCTTCGAGTTCGTATGTAACTATACGATGGATTTATCCAATGGAAGTGGATGTTCATAGTGATACAGGGTGTTCTGGAGAAATGCAAAGGGTAAAAGAAGGAGTAGCAATGATGTATGCAACTCAGACAATCCAAAAGCTAGTGTTTTAAGAAAGTTCGGTTAACTTGGTCACTGATTCATAGTCTAGGGTCGGGCCATGGTCGCAGCCATGAGAGAGAGAAAAGAAACACTCAGCGTGCACTCTAACCTAGATCAGAATGGTTAATCACTTTATCTAATCAGGATGTCTCCCACTGTATCCGCAAATTCTCTTCCAAACCTGAAAGAAGATTTAGTCGGGATCACCTGAGGAGTAAACCAACTCATCAGTGGGAATCGGGATCCAACTATCTGTTAGTGTATATGCCCTAGAGGCAATTACTGTATCATACTAGTTTGTATATTACTTAATGGAAGCTTGGGATATTCACCTTGTATAAACAATCTTGCTCAATATAGTAGTATGCTACTTGGTTTGTTTCTACTTCAATGTGTACATGTGTTTATTTTAGTATATCACCTATACACATTAGTGGAGCCCTTAGGATCTTTGCTTGATTACCAGCGTTGTGATGGCAGTCACACTAGTGGGGGCTGGGTAATCTATAAGCACATCCTTATACAGGTCCCTAGTCGCAGGACTATCGAGACAGGGTATCGATACTCCGGAGTAGACTAGCGTATGCGCTTCTCATCCCAGTGTGGGAGATGGTCTGTCCTACAGCCATCAGTACGTCGTACTGGAGATAGTATACGGGTGCTCATTAGGTTACGAGTACACTGGACAGGACTCGTCGGGAACTGATAGGTTGGTATTATACCTATCGTCAGTTATCAGTTCCCAGGTGACATGAGTACAGCTTAGTTCGCTGACTTGACACTGTCACTTCGCCTCGAGTGTGTTCCCACTGTACTTTGATTACTACCCTACCACGGCTCAAAGGAGTCGTGCAAACAGGTAGTAATTGGGTACAGTCCCGAAGCACTTGGAGGCAGTGACGGTTAGACAGGATTCGTCTCTCCCGGTATTGGGGGTTGACATCGCGCTGTGTCTAGGAGAGCCATTACACGAGTAGTCCCTGGCCAGGGCAATCGAGATATACTGGTAGGCTTCCAGTGTTATCTCAGGGTGTTTTGGGCTTCACTCCGACACGACTTGTACCGCTATTAGGGGACTGACATTTACCGCCCCCTAGGCCTGCCATGCGATGTATCAGACGAACAGACCGGACTGTACGGAGACCGTCACATTCAGACTCAGTAGGAGTTCAGATGGGGTTCACCTCGTCAGTCTTCTTATCGGCATCTACCTGGGGACTGTTACGAACAGCTAGTGCCGCTTGCGGTCTGTGGTTAAACCCACTGCCAGCGTAGTGTCGAGTCTTTAGAGTCCCACACAGAGGGCTATTCGTCTCTAGGCAAAACAGAGTAGAGGTCGCATGGTTTTGCGACAGGGTTCGTTCTCATCCGTGCACTTGTGCACGTTTGGAGTCCGGACAGATATTACTAGCAGGCTCTGGTTTTAGCCAGATACTAGTACATGTTTTGGGGTTGATTTATCTCATAGTATTCATGTTCCTCGGAACAAGAATGCGGGTGTGTATGCACAGTTGATTGAGGCGGAGGAAGAGGATTTTCATTAGGGTTTCGGAACGGGTGCGTATGCACAGTTGACAGTCGTCTTTTTCCAAACCCTAATGGAATTATGATATATCAATTAATAATATTAATTAAATGAAATTGTGTCATGGTTGGGTTTTGTTGACTTGTTGACCATGGTTGACTGGTTGACCATAGTTGAAAGTTTGACCATCATCATTACATATCAAAGATGCTCTTTGATTCTAGCAAAACCATTTAAAGAATGTAATGATAATGGTCATTCCAAACCATCCATCAACTATTTCATTTTTATTATTATTGTTAATTTGATAATTCTTTTCATTTTAGTTATGGTTGTAAAATGAAAAGAATAGCTCATTCCATCATAACACTTCTCTCTCCTCTCTTCTTCTTCCTCCTCCTCTAGCTCAAGGAGCTCCCTTCTCATGTGTTGAGAATCCATCTCCTTGAGATAAAAACACCCCAAAGCCACTCTCTACTCACTCTAGGGTTAGAGGTTTAGCAAGCCAAAGATCCTAGTTCACTCAAAGTTCGAGAAAGAGCCCGAAGGTTGAACCCTCAGGTGGATCCATCTTTGACGGAAGAAGGCGACGAGGAAAGCACCATCAACCCCCTACAAAGGTTTCAAGAAGAAGGAGTTCAAGTTAGGTATAACCTCTTTTCCGAGTAGCTAACTCTCTTTAGCTTTCTTGCTAGTTTAGTTTAGAAAAGATCCCGACTTTGTTAGTCCATGTTGCCCCATGAGTTAAAAATTTGATTTTTATACCGTTTCCGCCTCCCCGCAATAACCGGGGGTGGCAACGTGGACTTACAGTGGTATCAGAGCCTAACTAAACTTAAACTAGCTTAGTAGTAAAGTGTATGGAAGTTCGATCGGAAAAATCGCAAAAACCGGAAAATCAAAAACCCTAACTTTCTGTTGAAATTTTTTGTGCTCTAAAAATAAAAAGTTTTACTCCTAAAATCGGCTCAGGGTTTTGTGAAAACACCCACCAAAAACGATCACCTGATTCCCTCAAACCGCCGCGGTTCCGCGGCGATAGGTATGCATTTGCCGCGGAACCGCCGCCGTTTTGTCTCCTCTCGTGATCGGGTTTTGTGCAGTGTTCTTCTGGTAGGATTTTGGGATTTTTCAGATGGGTTATTTGTGCCCAGATTTTCCAGAAAAGAAATTTGTTTTTGGGGGCCTATAAATCCGTATTTTTATCGAACTTCACTACACTTTGACTACAATGGTTATATCTGTGATGTTTATATGTATTGAACGTCGGCTAATCGCTATATGTCGATTAGTCGGGGTTATACATATCTGTGATCTGTGTTTGATGATGGTTTGTGTATATGAATGCGTTGGACTGTCGTGGGTGAATAGCCGAGGTGGATGTGAGATGAGTGTTTCTTTTTCTTTCATTCATTGTAAAATGTAAATTGATGTAATATTATTATTTGTTTGGCCGCACAACCGGGTCGGGGTTGTAGCCGTCATTGTATAATTCTTTTTACTGTTTTTGCTCCTAGGATAGACCCATGGAGGGGTGCACAAACTACCGGGTATCTCGAAGTGCCGAGTGGCCTACTCACGGCATTGAGGGAGGTTGCTCCACTTCGGGTACTTGGCGGGTAGTTTGCCGCACCCGTAGGGGTCTTAGGTGGGGTATTGGCTATTCACCGCGACCGTGTAATCCGCTTTTCGTTGCAGGCTCGAACGGATTGAGGATTCCTAGTATATCCAATGTATTCATCTGTGAACTGTAATGTCTATCATTGCTATATATTTATAACTATTTAGGCGTTGCTTATGTTTTATAGCCGCGCTAGCCCAGCCCCCGCTCTGTCGTTAGTTAAGTAACCTAACGGGTAATGACGGGGCCCCGTGGCGAATGCGAATGGCATAAGTGTACGTCATATTTTGGTTGTTTTCTGCAATGGTAGGATTAATTGATGGGATGCATTAAAAGAACCAATGCAAGAATATCACGCATTAAAAGAACTAATGCAAGATAATAAACCAAGCTAAAGTCGTTGGAACACTTTCGAAAAACCACTCGGTTCTTTTCAAAACTAACTTTTAAATGTGGAGCTTGAGCCACTCCTTTTAAAAGCTATCTCGTTCCATCGATTATATCAAGTTCTCTATGTTCACGGTGTTGGAGATAGTGCCCTCATAGTCAATTATTGGGTCACAGGTACGTGATTGCAATGATTGCGGAGGACCTATACCGGTAGGACAGTCTTACTCGAGATGATAGTATGCTATCTGGTTTGCCTTTATCAGTCGTGTACATATTCAGGTGACTGATTACATGTTACACTTTGATAGAGCCCTTAGGATCTTGCTTTACTACCAACTGTATGACGGCGATCATATACGTGAGAGTTGGGTGGTTTATATGCATATCCTTAATTGTGGTCCCTAGTCGTGGGAGTTTCGAGACAGGGCATCGATACTCCGGAGTAGACTAGTGTGTACAGTCGAGACCCCGACGAGGGGCGGTGGCCGGTCTCACAAGCCACTGGTGTCAGTTGGATCACCTAAGATGTATACAGGTGCTCATTGGGTTATGAGTACACCGGACAGGACTCGCCGGGAACCTGCTAGTTGGTATTATACATATCGTCAGATAGCAGTTCCCTGGTGACATGTGTACAGGTTAGTTCATCGACCTGAGGTCGTCATTTGTCTCGTGTGAGTTCCCACTGTGCTTTGATTTCTACCCTACCACGGCTCAAAGGAGTCGTGCAAACAGGTAGCTTTTGGGTACAGTCCCGAGCCATATGGAGGCACGTGAGTGGATCGGCAGGGGATTCGTCTCTCCCGGTATTGGGGGCGAGGTCGTGCTGTGTCTAGGAGAGCCATTACACAAAGTCCATGGCCATGGCAGGAGATTTACTGGTAGGTACTCCAGTAGTATCTCAGGGTGTTATTGGGCTTCACTCCGACACGACTTATACTGCTATTGGGGGTCTGACGTTACTAGCCCCCTAGGCAGATATGCGATACTCATAGACGAACGGACCGGACTGTATATACATTGTCACTGTTAGGCTCAGTAGGGTTTCCGGATGAGTTCGCTCATCGGCCTCCCTTGAGGTCAGTCCATGGGCAGCCGTTACGCATAGCTAGTGCTGCTGACGGTTTGTGGTTAAACCCACTGCCAGGGTACTGACGAGTCATTAGAGTCCCCCACAGACAGTTTCCCAAGTTCGGGCGAAACGTTGTAGAGGCCGTATGGTTTTATGGCAGGGTTCGGAAAATGCACGTGCGTTTACGCACGTGTTATTTTTCGGGCAGATGATACTGGTCGGCTTTGGTTTAAGCCGGATCCAAGTATTATATTGAGTAGATATAATATCTTTGTCTCATTTACATTTGTATTCGGTCGTAATACAAATACGGGTATATTTATACAGTTACGGGGTTATCCTGAAAGTCGTTTCAGGATCACTTTTGGAAGTTGTCAGTTTCCAGTTTTCTATCAGCCGTCTTTTAACATTTGGTTAAAGACGGATTTATCTTTTCTTGGATGAGAGTGAGTCATGCTTCTAAAAGGTTCTAGAAGGTTCTAGAAAATGGTGACAAGGATTATGACTCATGCTTTGATTTCAACCATTCTTGTTATCCTTAAGATATTCTTTTGTGTTCACATATGATATTTGTTCTTAAGGTTACTCTCCCCTCTCCTACACTCACCCCCCCACTCCTATAAGTGGCCGGCCCCCCTCCTCTCTCTCTCACACTTGATGTTTTCACTTGAAAAAGATATGATAGATTTTGGGGTGTATGGAATTTCACAGCTCATTTCATTCCATCACCCGATTCCCTCGGCAACTTCATTAACCGATCGTCCACGGACTTGGACGAAGTGAGACAAAGTCATCTACTCATTCTCTACATCATTCTTGGTCGTCTGTTTTAGCAAACTTGACGACCGAGTTGCCTTAAGTCAGAGGCGGGAGCCTGTTTAAAGAATCGTCGACGTGGTGCCACCTCGACGAGCAGATCGGAGATCGATGAGATCGGAGCAGCCGCAACGGAGCGTGGGATGATGGTTAAAGAACGAAGGACTCGGATCGTTCGGTATAACCTTTCTACACTCTTTACAGTTTGTTAGTTTAGCAATAATGGCAGATCCGGGTTAAAGTATACGATAGCGCCAGATAAAAAGTTTTTGTTCCGCATTTGGCGTCTTTTAGACGGCCGGGGCGCTAGCGTAGACTTACAGTGGTATCAGAGCCTCACCATTTTGCTATACTAACTTGTGCTAACGCGTTTAAAATATCGATCGAACCGGAAATCAAAAATCGCATTTTTCCAAGCTTGACAGTTTCTGTTGATTTTAAATGGTGTCCTAAAAATATTACACACATCTCAGAAAACTGTGCAGGGTTTTTTAAGAACGCCGTACAAATTTGAGCACGTGAATTGACAAGACAGCCGTGGAAACGCGGCCAAACCCATGGTTTAGCCGCGCATCCGCGGCCATTCTGGGCGATCATGCCCCCAAATTTGCACAGTTGATTCTTCATTGGAATTTGGGGTTTTTGGTATATATCTTTTGGGCCCAGATTTTGTTACTGTTCACCAGTTGTTCGTGGGGCCCACTTTGTGATATTTTATCGATCGAAATTTAAACACGTTAGTTTACAGTGCTTACATTATATCTCCGACCGGGAATGTCATTTGATCGGTAAACCGCGTCTGATTGCTATAGTTCTTTTAGACGGGTTTGCGAACGTGACATTCGCGTTGATGTTCTGTGTTGTGCTGTGATATTGCGGATTTGTCGTGGTGGATAGCAGTGTGCAATGGTAGTGCAGTTTGAGTTTATTTGTACATTTGATATTGCGGGGCGAGCGTCCAACATGTAGACTGCCGTCACTGCCTGTTGTATAATATTCTTTTGGGGCACGACCAGGTTGCGGTCGATGTACCTGTTGTACTATTTTTCATTACTGTACTAGGTTTTACCCCGCGACGGAGTGCACGGATAGCCGGGTTCTGAAGGGCAACGGGTCCGCATCTCATGGCTTTGAGAGGCAGAGGGGTCCCACTCTAGAATTGGCAGACTATTCGCCGCATTCGTAGGGGGTACAGGTTGACCCAAGGAGGGGTGCTCAAGCTACCGGATTCCGTGAAGTGTCGGGTGGTCCATTCACTATGCTGTAAGGGGCTGCCTCGCTTCAGGTTTTGGCGGGTAACTTGCCGCACCCGTAGGGGTCTAGGTTTCATTGCACAGGCTATCCACACGACAGGGGAACGTCGGGTTTCAGCAGCGGCTCTATGAAACCCGGGGATCCCAGATTATCTGTATTGTTCTGTGATGCTTATTACTTTTCTGTAATGTTGCATATTATCACGCCTGGAGCGATTATTATATATTGGTTTATATACTATTAGATGTTGTATATGTTTTACACCCGCGCTAGTCCAGTCCCCGCTCTGTCGTTAGTTAAGTAACCTAACGGGTGATGACGGGACCCAGTGACGAATGCGGATGGCATATACGTACATTTTATTTTCGTTCTTTTCTGGTGTGATTAATTGATGGGACTGCGTTGATTCTGATCAATGCAAAGAAAAACAAACCTGTTTACAGTTGTTGGAACAAATTTAAAAAGTGTTATTGCAAAGACGTTTCCTTTTGTTTTGCATAGCGGTATTCAGTGGAATATCCTGCACCTCATTCGACGGGGCAAGGGCCGATATCCCTTCACCGGGACTGACCCCTTGGGCAGAAGTTTGCGTCAGGGTAATAACTTCACTATAGTCGATTACATGTTGCTTTGCATAGCGGTATTCAGTGGAATATCCTGCACCTCATTCCACGAGGAAAGAGCCGAGATCCCTTTACCGGGAGTGACCTCTTTAGCAAAAGGTTTTCGCCACTATATTTTAAAAAGCTATCAGGTTCCTTCAACGAGATCAAGTTCATTACGTTAAAGGTTTTTCGCCAAAAACCAGCCGTAGCCCTCCATCATTTCATATGAATGGTCAGTAGTATTCAAGCTATGTTGGTCTGGCCCTTAGCTAGGACATAGTGATTGGTAGCTGCTGGGGTGTTCATATGTTGCATAGATAGATGCGTTGGTTTGGGACAGTCGTACAGCCTTGTTGGCCCTTAGTCAAGGGCGAGTACGGGTGGGTTCAAATTAACAAGATAATGATGGGAAGAACTTGACATGTGACTTATGATGGGTTGGCCCTTAGTCACGATCATAAGAGCATGGGGTAAAAATCACATCGGGAGTTTCTAAAGAAACTGAAACTTGCCAGGCATGCGCATACCTTCTGGAGTGTGATAACACGAGTGGATTCCGTCACGTTATCATGCGATGAGAGTTGGATCCCGATTCCCACTAATGAGTTGGTTTACTCTTCGGGTGATCCCGATTGATTCTTCTTTAGGTTTGGAGGAGAATTTGACAGGACAGTGGGAGGTTTCCGGATTAGATAAAGTGATGACCATTCTGATCTAGGTTAGAGTGCACGCAGAGTATTTCTTTTCTCTCTCTCTTTGGCAGTGACCTTTGACCGACCCTTGACTATGACTCTGTGACCAGGTTGACCGAACCTTCTTAAAATACTGGCTTTTGGATTGTCTGAGTTGCATAAGTCATTGCCACTCCTTCTTTTACCCTTTGAATTTCTCAGAACACCCGTATTATTACGGATATCCACTTCCATTGGAAAGATCCATCATATGGTTATATACGAACTCGAAGGGACTTCTTCGAGGATGGATCCAGGTTCAGGAGAAATAGAATTGGTTTATTCAGTTGTCTTTTATTATCACCTTCTCTCAGGTTGCGAGGGCTCCTTGGTTTAGGAGAGTACACCTATTACGCTTATTGGATAGTCTTATTCCAAACCATAGGCAGGTGCCGAAAGGTAGGGAATGAAGAAAACCAATTAGCCTAAGTAGGGTGTGCAGAAGGTAATATGTAAAGACAAAATAAAGGGATTAGAAAGAGGGCAAAGTAAATTGCGACTGATATCATTCACGACCAAAACCGCGTACTTCATCGCCACTCCTATTTCACCTTTAAAGGAATAAGGTATTATTCAGTTGTCTTTTATCATCACCTTCTCTCAGTTATGAGTACTCCTTGGTTTAGGAGGGTACACCTATTATGCTTACTGGATAGTCTTCTTCCAAACCATAGGCTGGTGCCGAACGATAGGGAAGGAAGAAAACCATTTAGCCTAACGATGGTGTACAGAAGGTAACGACTAAAGACAAATAAAGGGATTTGGAGAGATGGCAATAAAATATACGGTTGAAGTCATGAATTGGATTATGGAAGAGGCATTGCTATGAATACCAGGATACCCCTACGAAACATTTTCATGTTTCAGTGCATTGTTAAAGAAAAACTGTTTTTCCGATTAGATACTTACTCCAAGGGTATGTATTTACCAGGTTTCATTCTCATATATGTATGGTTTTACAGATGATGAGTGGGAGTAAGTTATTGGGAATTAGGTGATCATCCTCATTATATCGGAATTCGTTGTAATTGGCGATATTTGAGGAAATCGCCAGGGTACAGTTTTCAACCTACGACGCACAGGTTTTGAGTTGTTTAACTCAGCGGACTTATACAGAGTATTGTATGTTGTCCAAGTGTCCTTCAGGACAAAGGGGTAGGTCCTCGTACTATGTTCTGTTTACTTATAACTTCTCTAGTTTTTAGACAAGTGTTTCGTAGAAATACAAGGTCTAAGTTTTGAGAAGTTGTGGGTATAAGAATAAAGTAGAGAACCAGGTGTCACAAGTATCGAGATTCTTCAAAGAGATCGAAGATGTAGATTCTTGTGATTGACATTCAGATGATAGTAATGGTTTTGAGAAACTTATTTCTCTTTCAGGTTACTCATAATTGGATGGATTCCTAAGTTGAGTAATGCTGATTAGCCTCTTTCCATTAAGTTGATATGCACTGGAGACAGCTGCATGATTTGAATCTGGTTCCAATTAAATAAGTGCCAAAGTTTCTGTATTGGATATAGAATGGATCGTACCTTAAAAGATGTTAAGGTACGGGGAGTTGTCCAGCTTATGCTTAAAACCAGACTCTGGATAACTCAGGGCATGTTTCTGTAATGGCTGTTTGTGGGTTGACCCTGGCTATGACGAGGGTTGATATTCTACCATTTAGAAGATCAATAGTGATATTGTTCTTGACTCGCCACAGTTTTAGTAAAATAGATCTTTTTCAGAAAACAGTAGTGGGAGTATGGTAGAAATGGAAGTGATTCCAGAACCGCGAACGATTACGGAAAATTTAATAGGACCTATATATTCAATCAGGTTTGACATTCCAATAGCCACTCCGCAGATATGGTAGGTAACCTCAGACACCCGAGAGATACTTCGGTAGGCTCAAGGACGGTGACAGGGAGGTTCTTATCTACCAAGACTTGACATTACTGTTGTTCCAGGCTATGAGACCCGGTAGGAGGGTTGTCGTAGTCAGTGGGAGCATCGGAAGCATAGTGGGCAAGTAGCTTATATCTGTTTATAGACTTGAGCAGTTATAGCGGAGATAGATCATCTAATTTTGATGTGACAGTCATAGGTTTGACTTCATCAGAATAGGGGATGGATCTGTTAAGAAGGTAGTAGGGTGTGATGTCATGGTATATGGATGACATACACAGAGTAGGAAGTAAAATTCCTATACTACGATCGGTTGTACTCTGATCGTCACACAGTTGTTTCTCCAGACAGGATATGGATATAATATTTGACATTCTGGTTTCTAGATCTATAGTTTTAGATCTGGATTTGGGTAGTTTCCCAATGTAGGTACTTTGACAGTATTCTAATGGTTTTTAGAATAGATGACTCCTAGCATGGTGGTGTACCTACAGGTGATGGAGTCACCCTCTCTAAAGGTGTCGTATAGACTAAAGGGGAGAGGGATGTGCATGATTGACAGATCACTTGCTTAGGCAATTGAGTCAATCGTGAGATGTCAAGTACCACACCAGATGTTGTTTTTGCACTAGATGCAATGAGTTTATATTAATCCAATCCTGGAGAAACATAAGGAAGCAGTTTTGGAACATAAGTGCATGTTCTACGGATTTGATGACGGCAGCCTCCTTCGGGAGACGATTATCATTCCAGGCTTCAAAGGTGACATGGATGACAGAGTGATTGTCAGAGTTATAGTTTTCCCTCTGACGAGGGACAGTATTATGGACAGGTGATCCAAGAGAATACTGTGGGAGGCATGGTGCCGGATACTGATTAGGTTCAGTGATCGATACAGTCTAAGAAGTTTGGATTTGGAGTTCATTTATGAACTAGGTCCCATCAGATATCCAGACATATTCTAAGACAGGTATTACTCGATTCGGGAGATGGCTTTCTCCGCGAACTTGAGACAAAGAGAGATATAGAAAGAAACTTCTAGGCGGATCCACTCACTGAGGCTATTTCTCGAACACAATAGTTTTACAAACGGGCTTTGTGAAACTGATTAGTAGAGGAGTTGGATGTTCGGTTTCACACGGGCTGTGAGTAGTCGACATCGCAATAATTAGCTTTGAGTGCAAGTGGGAGATTGTTGGAGATAGTGCCCTCATAGTCAATTATTGGGTCACAGGTACGTGATTGCAATGATTGCGGAGGACCTATACGGGTAGGACAGTCTTACTCGAGATGATAGTATGCTATCTGGTTTGCCTTTATCAGTCGTGTACATATTCAGGTGACTGATTATATGTTACACTTTGATAGAGCCCTTAGGATCTTGCTTTACTACCAACTGTATGATGGCGATCATATACGTGAGAGTTGGGTGGTTTATATGCATATCCTTAATTGTGGTCCCTAGTCGTGGGAGTTTTGAGACAGGGCATCAATACTCCGGAGTAGACTAGTGTGTACAGTCGAGACCCCGACGAGGGGCGGTGGCCGGTCTCACAAGCCACTGGTGTCAGTTGGATCACCTAAGATGTATACAGGTGCTCATTGGGTTATGAGTACACCGGACAGGACTCGCCGGGAACCTGCTAGTTGGTATTATACATATCGTCAGATAGCAGTTCCCTGGTGACATGTGTACAGGTTAGTTCATCGACCTGAGGTCTTCATTTGTCTCGTGTGAGTTCCCACTGTGCTTTGATTTCTACCCTACCACGGCTCAAAGGAGTCGTGCAAACAGGTAGCTTTTGGGTACAGTCCCGAGCCATATGGAGGCACGTGAGCGGATCGGCAGGGGATTCGTCTCTCCCGGTATTGGAGGCGAGGTCGTGCTGTGTCTAGGAGAGCCATTACACAAAGTCCATGGCCATGGCAGGAGATTTACTGGTAGGTACTCCAGTAGTATCTCAGGGTGTTATTAGGCTTCACTCCGACACGACTTATACTGCTATTGGGGGTCTGACGTTACTAGCCCCCTAGGCAGATATGCGATACTCATAGACGAATGGACCGGACTGTATATACATTGTCACTGTTAGGCTCAGTAGGGTTTCCGGATGAGTTCGCTCATCGGTCTCCCTTGAGGTCAGTCCATGGGCAGCCGTTACGCATAGCTAGTGCCGCTGACGGTTTGTGGTTAAACCCACTGCCAGGGTACTGACGAGTCATTAGAGTCCCCCACAGACAGTTTCCCAAGTTCGGGCGAAACGTTGTAGAGGCCGTATGGTTTTATGGCAGGGTTCGGAAAATGCACGTGCGTTTACGCACGTGTTATTTTTCGGGCAGATGATACTGGTCGGCTTTGGTTTAAGCTGGATCCAAGTATTATATTGAGTAGATATAATATCTTTGTCTCAGTTGCATTTGTATTCGGTCGTAATACAAATGCGGGTATATTTATACAGTTACGGGGTTATCCTGAAAGTCGTTTCAGGATCACTTTTGGAAGTTGCCAGTTTCCAGTTTTCTATCAGCCGTCTTTTAACATTTGGTTAAAGACGGATTTATCTTTTCTTGGATGAGAGTGAGTCATGCTTCTAGAAGGTTCTAGAAGGTTCTAGAAAATGGTGACAAGGATTGTGACTCATGCTTTGATTTCAACCATTCTTGTTTTCCTTAAGATATTCTTTTGTGTTCACATATGATATTTGTTCTTAAGGTTACTCTCCCCTCTCCTACACTCACCCCCCCACTCCTATAAGTGGCCGGCCCCCCTCCTCTCTCTCTCACACTTGATGTTTTCACTTGAAAAAGATATGATAGATTTTGGGGTGTATGGAATTTCACAGCTCATTTCATTCCATCACCCGATTCCCTCGGCAACTTCATTAACCGATCGTCCACGGACTTGGACGAAGTGAGACAAAGTCATCTACTCATTCTCTACATCATTCTTGGTCGTCTCTTTTAGCAAACTTGACGACCGAGTTGCCTTAAGTCAGAGGTGGGAGCCCGTTTAAAGAATCGTCGACGTGGTGCCACCTCGATGAGCAGATCGGAGATCGATGAGATCGGAGCAGCCGCAACGGAGCGTGGGATGATGGTTAAAGAACGAAGGACTCGGATCGTTCGGTATAACCTTTCTACACTCTTTACAGTTTGTTAGTTTAGCAATAATGGCAGATCCGGGTTAAAGTATACGATAGCGCCAGATAAAAAGTTTTTGTTCCGCATTTGGCGTCTTTTAGACGGCCGGGGCGCTAGCGTAGACTTACACACGGTTTCGCCAAAACCATTCGTAGCCCTCCATCATTTCAGTTAAATATTCGGTAGTATTCAAGCTATGTATTTTGACCTCACGCCAAGGCATAGTGATTGGTAGCTACTGTTAGTGTATATGCCCTAGAGGCCATTACTGTATCATACTAGTTTGTATATTACTTAATGGATGCTTGGGATATTCACCTTGTATATACAATCTTGCTCAAAATAGTAGTATGCTACTTGGTTTGTTTCTACTTCAATGTGTACTTGTGTTTATTTCAGTATATCACTTATACGCATTAGTGGAGCCCTTAGGATCTTTGCTTGATTACCAGCGTTGTGATGGCAGTCACACTAGTGGGGGCTGGGTAATCTATAAGCACATCCTTATTCAGGTCCCTGGTCGCAGGACTATCGAGACAGGGCATCGATACTCCGGAGTAGACCAGCGCATGCGCTTCTCATCCCAGTGTGGGAGACGGTCTGTCCCACAGCCGTCAGTACGTCGTACTTGAGATAGTATGCGGGTGCTCGTTAGGTTACGGGTACACTGGACAGGACTCGTCGGGAACTGACTAGTTGGTATTATACCTATCGTCAGTTATCAGTTCCCAGGTGACATGAGTACAGCTTAGTCCGCTGACTTGACACTGTCACTCCGCCTCGAGTGTGTTCCCACTGTACTTTGATCACTACCCTACCACGGCTCAAAGGAGTCGTGCAAACAGGTGGTGGTTGGGTGCAGTCCCGAAGCACTTGGAGGCAGTGACGGTTAGACAGGATTCGTCTCTCCCGGTATTGGGGGTTGACATCGCGCTGTGTCTAGGAGAGCCATTACACGAGTAGTCCCTGGCCAGGGCAAACGAGATATACTGGTAGGTTTCCAGTGTTATCTCAGGGTGTATTGGGCTTCACTCCGGCACGACTTGTACCGCTATTGGGGGACTGACGTTTACCGCCCCCTAGGCCCGCCATGCGATGTATCAGACGAACAGACCGGACTGTACGGAGAATGTCACGCTCAGGCTCAGTAGGAGTTCAGATGGGTTTCGCCTCGTCGGTCTTCTTGTCGGCATTACCTGGGGACCGTTACGCACAGCTAGTGCCGCTTGCGGTCTGTGGTTAAACCCACTGCCAGCGTAGTGTCGAGTCTTTAGAGTCCCACACAGAAAGCTTTTCGCCTTTAGGTAAAAGAGTAGAGGTCGCATGGTATTGCGACAGGTCGCATGGTTTTGCGACAGGGTTCGGTCACATCCGTGCACTTGTGCACGTACAGTGTCCGGACAGTTTACACTAGCGGGCTTTGGTTTAAGCCAGATCCTAGTGTACCTTATGGGATTGGATTTATCCAGTTTGCATTCGTGTTCCTCGGAACGCGGATGCGGGTGTGTATGCACAGTTGACAGGGAGGCAGAGGCAGCGGATTCTCATTAGGGTTGTTGACAGTTGACCGTTGACTTTTTGACTTTATGCTCAACCCTAATGAGAATATGATATGTGATTAACTATTATATTAATTAAGTATTATGGTGATATGGTTGTTGACTTGTTGACTTTTGTTGACTTGTTGATTTTGGTGACTTGTTGACTTTTGTTGACTTGTTGACCGGTTGACTAGGCTTGACTAGTTGACCATCATGATAACCATGGTTATCATTTCATGCCAAAGACTTTTTCTTGCTTGCTCATTTGAGTAAAATGAGTGCATGACATGATAAGCTTATGGTTGCTTCAAACCATCACATAAGACTTTTTTTGATATGATGAGTTATGATCACTTTGGATTATGAGAGGGTGAAAGACAAAAGAGTTGCTCATTCTTTCTTGCTCATTCTCTCTCTTGTTCTTGAGCTCTCCTCTTGCTCTCACCCTCAACCTCTTGCTCCCTCTCTTGATCTATGGTTCTCTTGTCTCATGAGTTGAGAATCAAGAACCATAGATAAAATCCCATTCTAAATCATCTCTACTCATTCTAGTTCACTAGGTTTAGCAAACCAAGTGAACTAGTTTCTTCAAAGAACGAAGAAGGAGCTAAAGGTTGGAGCTTTCAAGTGGATCTATCTTCGGCGTACGGAGACAACGAGAAGGAGCCATCGAACCACCATCGGAGCTTGACGAGAAGGAGTTCAAGTTTAGGTATAACCATCTTCATCCGAGTAGCTAAATATCTTTAGCTTAGTATGCTAGTTTTAGTTTAGGTAAAGATCCCGACCTAGCTTAGTCCATGTTGCCTCTTGCGTTAAAATTTTGATTTTATACCGTTTCCGCCTCCCCGTAAGAACCGGGGGTCGCAACGTGGACTTACAGTGGTATCAGAGCCTAACTAAACTTAAACTAGCTTGGTAGTGAAGTGTAACGAAGTTCGGAACCGGAAAAATCCAAAAACCAAACTTTTACAAAAACTGAGTTTCTGTTGAATTTTTTTTGGCTCAAAATGCAAAACGTTACACTTGTAAATTCGACTCAGGGTTTTGTGTGAACACCCAAGAAAAACGTTGCCCTAATTCGTTCAAACCGCCGCGCTTCCGCCGCACGAGGTAGGCATGTGCCGCGGAAGCGCCGCGGTTTGTCGTCTTCTCTGCATCGTTTTTCGTGCAGTGTGTGTCTGTGTTGGTTTTGGGATTTTTGGAATATATTATATGTGCCCAGATTTTCCAGAAAAGAAATTTCCTTTTGGGGTCCTATAATTCCGTATTTTTTTTTTCCGAACTTCACTGCACTTTGACTTTGATGGTTATATCTGTGATGTTTGCATGTATTGAACGTCGGCTAATCGCTATAAGCCGATTGGTCGGGGTTATACATGATCTGTAATGTGCTGGAATGTGTATATAAATATGTTGGATTGTCACGGGTGAATAGCCGGGGGTTGTGAGACGAGAGTTTTCTTTTCTTGCAATTCATGTAAATTTGTAAATTGATGTAATAATTATTTGTATGGCCGCACAACCGGGTCGGGGTTGTAGCCGTCATAGTATAATTTCTTTTTACTGTTTTTGCTCCTAGGATAGACCCATGGAGGGGTGCACAAACTACCGGGTATGCCGAAGTGTCGAGTGGCCTACTCATGGAGATGAGGGAGGTTGCTATGCTTCGGGTACTTGGCGGGTAGTTTGCCGCACCCGTAGGGGTCTTGGGTGGGGTTTTGGCTATTCACCGCGACCGTGTAATCTGTTTTTGTTACAGGCTCGTACAAATTACAGATTCCTAGTATATCCAATGTATTTATCTGTGATCTGAAATGTTTATCATTGCAGTATATCTATATATGATATTATTTAGGCGTTGCTTATGTTTTACAGACGCGCTAGCCCAGCCCCCGCTCTGTCGTTAGTTAAGTAACCTAACGGGTAATGACGGGGCCCCGTGGCGAATGCGAATGGCATAAGCGTACGTCATATTTTGGTTGTTTTCTGCAATGGTAGGATTAAATGATGGGACGCATTAAAAGAACTAATGCAAGAATATCACGCATTAAAAGAACTAATGCAAGATAATAAACCAAGCTAAAGTCGTTGGAACACTTTCGAAAAACCACTCGGTTCTTTTCAAAAACAACTTTTAAAATGCGGAGCTTGAGCCACTCCTTTTAAAAGCTATCTCGTTCCATCGACCAAATCAAGTTCACTACGTTCACGGTTTTGCCAAAACCATTCGTAGCCCTCCGTCGTTTCGTATGAATATTCAATAGTATTCAAGCTGTGTTTGTTGACCTTCGTCAAGGCATAGTGATTGGTAGCTATTGGGTATTCATATGTAGCATAGATAGATGCGTTGGTTTGGGACATTCGCATTACCTTGTTGACCTTCGTCAAGGGTATATACGGGTGGATTCAAATTAACCTGGATAATGACGGGCAGAACTTGACATGTGACTTATGATTTGTTGACCTTCGTCAAGGTAATAAGAGCATGGGGCAAAAATCCACATCGGGAGTTTCATAAGTACTGAAACTTGCTAGATTTGCATACCATTTGGAGTGTGATGATTCTGGTAGGATTCCTTCAGTTTCGTCACGCGATGATAGTTGGATCCCGATCCTACTGTGAGTATATGCTACTCCTCGGGAAATTTCTCACTTAACGATCAATGCTATAAACCTAGTAGGTGCCTAGAAAGGTGTTAGCGGGGCTACGCCCCTAGGGAAAAGAGGTTCTCTAATTAAGGAACTTCGCGAAAGCGTTGGAAAACCTCCCTCGAAGTACCGACACCGGCCTGGCTGAACGGTTAAGCAAGTATTGTACGGTGGGATTGATCCTGACTAATTCTTCCTTTATGGTTTGAGGAGGGATTCGAGAAACAGTGGGAGCCATCCTGTTTAGACAAAATAAAAACCACTCTAAACTTGCAAGAGCATCATGCTGAGTGTTTCTTCTTCTCTCTCCTAATTGCAGCGACCAATCAACATGACTGGACTTAAGTTACTCCTAGATAAAAACAAACTGACAGGGCCAAACTACAAAGATTGGCTCAGGAATGTCACGATAGCAATCACTTATGACAAGCTGGGGTATCTTCTTACCACCAAAGCTCCCCCTGTCCCTGGTCCAACTTCCAGTGTCGCGGATAAGGAAATCCGCAAGACTTGGGAGATTGATAGCGCGAAGGCCAAGTGCCTCCTGCTTGCCTTGATGGACAACGAACATCAGAGGAGGCATGAGAATATGGACATGGAGTCCATATTGCTCCATACAAAAGAACTGTATGGAGAGCAATCTTGTATCGCAAGATACGAAGCGTCGAAAAAGTTATTTTCGACAAAAATGGCCGTCGGATCATCAGTAGCCGAGCATGTGCTAAAGATGATCGGCTTCATTGAGGAGCTCGCTGACCTAGGGATCACATTGGAGAGTGAGCTATATACGGATATAGTTCTCCAGTCCCTTCCTTCCACTTACGCCCAGTTTATACTGAACTTCAACCTACAAGAAAAAGAGGTTGAACTATCAGAGCTCCTCAACATGCTGAGGAGCGCAGAGGGCACCCTACAGAAAGGTAGGGAAACATCCACTTTGTTTGTAGGAGGATCATCTTCTTCTAGGTCCAAGGCGAAAGCCAAGGGAAAGAAGAAGAAGGCCCCCGCCAAACCAAGGGGCGGTGTTGGTAAAGTGGATACGAAGGGAAAAGGCAAAGCAACAAAGATAGCGGGGAAGCTTGTGGATAAGGAAGAATGCTTCTATTGTCATAAGAAAGGACACTGGAAGAATGATTGCAGGGCCTGGAAAGCCAGAACACAGGAATTGAAGCAGGTTGCAGCTTCAGCTTCAGGTGTGTATGTTATTGAAAACTGTCTTTCAATAAACTCTACTTCCTGGGTATTAGATACCGGATCAGGATCTCATATCTGTAATTCTTTGCAGGCGTTGAGAAACCGTAGTGTTTTGAAGGCAGGTGACATGACCCTCAAAGTTGCGAACGGAGCTAGCATGGATGCTAAAGCCGTGGGGGACTATCACCTGGGAATGTCAGATGGACATGTTTTGGTTTTGCGTAATTGCTTTTTTGTACCCAACGCAACTTGTAATATCATTTCTGTATCTTTAGTTTCTAAAGAAGGTTATGAATTTGCGTTTGTAAGTAATGTTGTAAACATTCACCTTAATCAAGTTTTGATTGGGTCAGGTACATTGAGTAATGGTATATACGTGTTAAACCAACCACAGATTTTCAACGTCCAGAATACACACAAAAGAAAGTCTCCGGAAATGAATCAGACTTTCTTATGGCATTGTAGATTGGGTCACATCAATGAGAGAAGGTTGACTAAGTTACATACAGAAGGATATTTGAATGCGTTTGAATATCAATCGTATGCCACTTGTCAATCTTGTCTCAAAGGAAAGATGACAAAGACTCCGTTTACTGGACAAGGAGTAAGAGCGAGCGAGCTCTTAGGACTCGTACACAGTGACGTGTGCGGTCCAATGTCTACACATGCCCGAAGCGGACATTCTTACTTCATTACTTTTACGGATGACTTCTCAAGGTACGGTTATGTCTTCTTGATGAAACATAAGTCCGAGGCCTTTGGAAAATTCCAGGAGTATAAGAATGAAGTAGAGAAACAGACCGGCAAAAGTATTAAGATTCTAAGATCGGATCGAGGTGGAGAATACTTAAGTGCCGAATTCCTGAATTACTTAAAAGAGAATGGTATTCTCTCTCAGCTTACTCCTCCATACACTCCGCAACATAATGGTGTATCGGAGAGACGGAACCGAACCCTATTGGATATGGTTCGGTCCATGATGAGTAACGCTGAGTTACCGCGATCATTCTGGGGATATGCACTAGAAGCAGCTGCGTATCTCTTGAACAAGGCTCCCACCAAGACTGTGCCTACCACCCCATATGAGATGTGGACTGGGAAGAAACCCTGTCTTAAGTATCTTAAGGTATGGGGATGTCCAGCTTTTGTAAAAAAGCAGCATGCGGACAAGCTTGAGGCACGTTCAGTACAGTGTAAGTTTGTGGGATACCCAAGGAACTCTAGGGGGTATCTTTTCTATTCAGCTGAGGAACAAAAGGTCTTTGTTTCTCAGCATGCCCGCTTCTTGGAAACTGAGTTTTTGGAAACCCAGATAAGTGGGAACACAATAGAACTGGAAGAAGTTCCAGAACCACAGACTGTTACTGAAAGCTTAGTGGAACCAGAGGGTTCAACAGAACAGGACATTCCTGCGCCACTCCGCAGGAGTAGTAGGCAGACTCATCCGCCCGAGAGATACTGCGGTTTTCTCATAGACGGGGATAGAGAGGATTGCATCATAGATTATGATGAGCCTACTAGCTTCCAGCAGGCCGTTCAGAGCGTTGACTCAGTGAAATGGCTGGATGCAATGCGGACCGAAATGGAGTCCATGTACACCAACAAGGTATGGACGTTGGACATTGCTCCAGACGGGGTAAAACCCGTAGGATGCAAGTGGATCTTCAAAAGGAAGATTGGTGTAGATGGACAGGTTGAGACCTATAAAGCTAGGCTGGTAGCAAAGGGTTTTCGTCAAAGACCTGGCTTGGACTACGACGAAACCTTTTCTCCAGTAGCCATGCTGAAATCCATTCGGATCCTTCTTGCCATTGCTGCCTTCCACGATTATGAGATCTGGCAAATGGACGTAAAGACAGCTTTTCTAAATGGAAATTTAGAGGAGTGTGTCTATATGGACCAGCCAGAGGGTTTCATTCAGAGTGGGAGCAGCGGAAAGGTGTGCAAGTTGCTTAAGTCCATCTATGGACTAAAGCAGGCATCGCGGAGTTGGAACATCTGCTTTGATGAGACGGTCAAAGAATTTGGCTTTATCAAAAATCCAGATGAACCATGCATCTATAGTAGATTTGTAGCGAGAACTGTAGTATTCCTCGTTTTATACGTGGATGACATTCTCTTAATAGGAAATGACATTCCTATGCTACAATCTGTCAAGGGGTTCTTGTCACACAGGTTCTCCATGAAAGACCTGGGTGATGCCTCGTACATTCTGGGTATCCGGATCTACCGTGACAGATCCAAGAGGATATTAGGACTTTCACAGTCCAGGTACATCGACACCATACTGAAGAGATTCAGTATGGAAGATTCCAAGCGCGGTAACCTACCGGCTTGTCACGGGATCACCCTCTCTAAAGAGATGTCTCCCAAGACTGATTTGGAGAGGGATCGCATGTCTATTATACCCTACGCTTCTGCGGTAGGCTCTATAATGTATGCGATGTTGTGTACCAGACCGGATGTAGCTTATGCACTGAGTGTGGTAAGCCGGTATCATTCAAACCCTGGGGAGAAACACTGGATAGCGGTAAAGAACATTCTCAAGTACCTAAGAAGGACTAAGGAGATGTTCTTGGTGTATGGCGGAAAAGACCTCCAGATCGAGGCCTTTGCTGACTCCAGCTTCCAGAGTGACAAGGATGATTCCAAGTCCATGTCGGGTTTTGTCTTTACCCTCAATGGAGGGGCGGTGTGTTGGAAGAGTTCCAAACAAGAAACCGTTGCAGACTCGACGATGGAAGCGGAATACATCGCTGCATCTGATGCCGCAAAAGAAGCTGTCTGGATGAGGAAGTTCTTGAAAGAACTTCAGGTGGTTCCGTCCATTGTTGATCCAATACCTCTGTATTGCGACAACAATGGGGCTATAGCTTTAGCGAAGGAACCCAGGTCCCATCAGAGATCCAGGCACATCTTGAGGCGGTATCACCTGATCAGGGAGATCGTAGATCGCCAGGAGATCGAGGTTCGGAGAGTCGCTTCAGAAGATAACACTGCTGATCCATTCACCAAGGCCCTGCCCCAGACTCAGTTCGAGCGGCTGATCGAGATGATAGGTCTTCGATACGCCAGTACATGGCCTTAGTGCAAGTGGGAGATTGTTAGTGTATATGCCCTAGAGGCCATTACTGTATCATACTAGTTTGTATATTACTTAATGGATGCTTGGGATATTCACCTTGTATATACAATCTTGCTCAAAATAGTAGTATGCTACTTGGTTTGTTTCTACTTCAATGTGTACTTGTGTTTATTTCAGTATATCACTTATACGCATTAGTGGAGCCCTTAGGATCTTTGCTTGATTACCAGCGTTGTGATGGCAGTCACACTAGTGGGGGCTGGGTAATCTATAAGCACATCCTTATTCAGGTCCCTGGTCGCAGGACTATCGAGACAGGGCATCGATACTCCGGAGTAGACCAGCGCATGCGCTTCTCATCCCAGTGTGGGAGACGGTCTGTCCCACAGCCGTCAGTACGTCGTACTTGAGATAGTATGCGGGTGCTCGTTAGGTTACGGGTACACTGGACAGGACTCGTCGGGAACTGACTAGTTGGTATTATACCTATCGTCAGTTATCAGTTCCCAGGTGACATGAGTACAGCTTAGTCCGCTGACTTGACACTGTCACTCCGCCTCGAGTGTGTTCCCACTGTACTTTGATCACTACCCTACCACGGCTCAAAGGAGTCGTGCAAACAGGTGGTGGTTGGGTGCAGTCCCGAAGCACTTGGAGACAGTGACGGTTAGACAGGATTCGTCTCTCCCGGTATTGGGGGTTGACATCGCGCTGTGTCTAGGAGAGCCATTACACGAGTAGTCCCTGGCCAGGGCAAACGAGATATACTGGTAGGTTTCCAGTGTTATCTCAGGGTGTATTGGGCTTCACTCCGGCACGACTTGTACCGCTATTGGGGGACTGACGTTTACCGCCCCCTAGGCCCGCCATGCGATGTATCAGACGAACAGACCGGACTGTACGGAGAATGTCACGCTCAGGCTCAGTAGGAGTTCAGATGGGTTTCGCCTCGTCGGTCTTCTTGTCGGCATTACCTGGGGACCGTTACGCACAGCTAGTGCCGCTTGCGGTCTGTGGTTAAACCCACTGCCAGCGTAGTGTCGAGTCTTTAGAGTCCCACACAGAAAGCTTTTCGCCTTTAGGTAAAAGAGTAGAGGTCGCATGGTATTGCGACAGGTCGCATGGTTTTGCGACAGGGTTCGGTCACATCCGTGCACTTGTGCACGTACAGTGTCCGGACAGTTTACACTAGCGGGCTTTGGTTTAAGCCAGATCCTAGTGTACCTTATGGGATTGGATTTATCCAGTTTGCATTCGTGTTCCTCGGAACGCGGATGCGGGTGTGTATGCACAGTTGACAGGGAGGCAGAGGCAGCGGATTCTCATTAGGGTTGTTGACAGTTGACCGTTGACTTTTTGACTTTATGCTCAACCCTAATGAGAATATGATATGTGATTAACTATTATATTAATTAAGTATTATGGTGATATGGTTGTTGACTTGTTGACTTTTGTTGACTTGTTGATTTTGGTGACTTGTTGACTTTTGTTGACTTGTTGACCGGTTGACTAGGCTTGACTAGTTGACCATCATGATAACCATGGTTATCATTTCATGCCAAAGACTTTTTCTTGCTTGCTCATTTGAGTAAAATGAGTGCATGACATGATAAGCTTATGGTTGCTTCAAACCATCACATAAGACTTTTTTTGATATGATGAGTTATGATCACTTTGGATTATGAGAGGGTGAAAGACAAAAGAGTTGCTCATTCTTTCTTGCTCATTCTCTCTCTTGTTCTTGAGCTCTCCTCTTGCTCTCACCCTCAACCTCTTGCTCCCTCTCTTGATCTATGGTTCTCTTGTCTCATGAGTTGAGAATCAAGAACCATAGATAAAATCCCATTCTAAATCATCTCTACTCATTCTAGTTCACTAGGTTTAGCAAACCAAGTGAACTAGTTTCTTCAAAGAACGAAGAAGGAGCTAAAGGTTGGAGCTTTCAAGTGGATCTATCTTCGGCGTACGGAGACAACGAGAAGGAGCCATCGAACCACCATCGGAGCTTGAAGAGAAGGAGTTCAAGTTTAGGTATAACCATCTTCATCCGAGTAGCTAAATATCTTTAGCTTAGTATGCTAGTTTTAGTTTAGGTAAAGATCCCGACCTAGCTTAGTCCATGTTGCCTCTTGCGTTAAAATTTTGATTTTATACCGTTTCCGCCTCCCCGTAAGAACCGGGGGTCGCAACGTGGACTTACAGCTACCGGATATTTATCTGTTGCATAGATAGAATGCGTTGTTTTGGGACAGCCGTACTGCCATTTTGGCCTACGTCAAGGGTAGGTACGGGTGGGTTCAAATCAACTGGGATAATGATGGGAAGAACTTGACATGTGACTTATGACATTTTGACCTCACGCCAAGGTCATAAGAGCATGGGGCAAAAATCCACATCGGGAGTTTCATAAGTACTGAAACTTGCTAGATTTGCATACCATTTGGAGTGTGGTGATTCTGGTAGGATTCCTTCAGTTTCTTCACGCGATGATATTTGGATCCCGATTCTACTGTGAGTATATGCTACTCCTCGGGAAATTTCTCACTAAACGATCAATGCTATAAACCTAGTAGGTGTCTAGAAAGGTGTTAGCGGGGCTACGCCCCCAGGGAAAAGAGGTTCTTAAATTAAGGAACTTCGCGAAAGCGTTGGAAAACCTCCCTCGAAGTACCGACACTGGCCTGGCTGAACGGTTAAGCAAGTATTGTACGGTGGGATTGATCCCGACTAATTCTTCCTTTATGGTTTGAGGAGGGATTCGAGAGACAGTGGGAGCCATCCTGTTTAGACAAATTAAAAACCACTCTAAACTTGCAAGAGCATCGTGCTAAGTGTTTCTTCTCTCTCTCCTAATTGCAGCGACCAATCGACATGACTGGACTTAAGTTACTTCTAGATAAAAACATACTGACAGGGCCAAACTACAAAGATTGGCTCAGGAATGTCAAAATGGCAATCACTTACGACAAGCTGGGGTATCTTCTTACCACCAAAGCTCCCCCCGTCCTAGGTCCCACCTCCAGCGTCGCGGATAAGGAAATCCGTAAGACTTGGGAGATTGATTGCGCGAAGGCCAAGTGCCTCGTGCTTGCCTCTATGGACAATGAACATCAGAGGAGGCACGAGAATATGGACCTGGAATCCATATTTCTTCATACAAAAGAACTGTATGGAGAGCAGTCTCGTATCGCAAGATACGAAGTGTCGAAGAAGTTATTTTCGGCAAAATTGGCCGTCGGATCATCGGTAGTGGACCACGTGCTTAAGATGATTGGCTACATTGAGGAGCTCGCGGAACTTGGGACCATGTTGGAGAGTGAGCTCTATACGGACTTAATTCTCCAGTCCCTTCCTTCCACTTACGCCCAGTTTATACTGAACTTCAACTTACAAGAAAAAGAAGTTGAACTTTCAGAACTCCTTAACATGCTGAGGAGCGCAGAGGGCACCCTACAGAAAGGTAGGGAAACACCCACTTTGTTTGTAGGAGGATCTTCTTCTTCTAGGTCCAAGGCGAAAGCCAAGGGAAAGAAGAAGAAAGCCCCCGCCAAACCAAGGGGCGGTGTTAGTAAAGTGGGTACGAAGGGAAAAGAAAAGGTAACAAAGATAGCGGGGAAGCTTGTGGGAAAGGAAGAATGCTTCTATTGTCATAAGAGTGGACACTGGAAGAAAGATTGCAGGGCTTGGAAGGCCAGGACACAGGAACTGAAGCAGGTTGCGGCTTCAGCTTCAGGTGTGTATGTTATTGAAAACTGTCTTTCTATAAACTCTACTTCCTGGGTATTGGATACCAGATCAGGATCTCATATCTGTAATTCTTTGCAGGCGTTGAGAAACCGTAGGGTTTTGAAGGCAGGTGACATGACCCTCAGAGTTGCGAACGGAGCTAGCATGGATGCTAAAGCCGGGGGGAATATCACCTGGGAATGTCAGATGGACATGTTTTGGTTTTGCGTAATTGCTTTTTTGTACCCAACGCAACTTGTAATATCATTTTTGTATCTTTGGTTTCTAAAGAAGGTTATGAATTTGCGTTTGTAAGTAATGTTGTAAACATTCACCTTAATCAAGTTCTGATTGGGTCAGGTACACTGAGCAATGGTATATATGTATTAAACCAACCACAGATTTTCAATGTCCAGAATACACACAAAAGAAAGTCTCCAGATATCAATCAGGCTTTCTTATGGCATTGTAGACTGGGTCACATCAATGAGAGAAGGTTGACTAAGTTACATACAGAAGGATATTTGAATCCGTTCGAATATCAATCGTATGCCACTTGTCAATCCTGTCTCAAAGGAAAGATGATAAAGACTCCGTTCACTGGACACGGAGTAAGAGCAAGCGAGCTCTTGGGACTCGTGCATAGCGACGTGTGCGGTCCAATGTCTACACATGCGCGAAGCGGTTTTTCTTACTTTATTACTTTTACGGATGATTTTTCAAGGTTCGGACATGTCTTCTTAATGAAACATAAATCCGAAGCCTTTGGAAAATTCCAGGAATATAAGAATGAGGTAGAAAAACAAACCGGCAAAAGTATCAAGATTCTAAGATCGAATCGAGATGGTGAATACTTGAGTGCCGAGTTCCTGGACTACTTAAAAGAGAATGGAATTCTCTCTCAGCTTACTCCTCCATACACTCCGCAACATAACGGTGTATCGGAGAGACGGAACCGCACCCTATTGGATATGGTACGGTCCATGATGAGTAACGCTGAGTTACCGCGATCATTCTGGGGATATGCGCTAGAATCAGCCGCAGACCTTTTGAACCGAGTTCCCACTAAGACTGTGCCTACCACACCATATGAGTTATGGAGTGGGAAGAAAGCCTATCTTCAATATCTGAAGATCTGGGGATGTCCGGCTTTTGTCAAAAAGCAGCATGCGGACAAACTCGAGGCACGCTCAGTACTGTGCAAGTTTGTGGGATACCCAAAGAACACCAGGGGGTATCTTTTCTATTACGCAGAGGAACAAAAAGTCCTTGTTTCTCGTAATGCCCACTTTCTAGAACACCAGTTCTTAGAAAATGAAATTAGTGGGAGCGCAGTAGAACTGGAAGAAATTCCAAAACCACAGACTATTACTGAAAGCTTAGTGGAACCAGAGGGTTCAAAAGAACAGGACATTCCTACGCCGCTCCGCAGGAGTAGTAGGCAGTCTCATCCGCCCGAGAGATACTACGGTTTTCTCATAGACGGGGATAGAGAGGATTGCATCATAGATTATGATGAGCCTACTAGCTTCCAGCAGGCCGTTCAGAGCGTTGACTCGGTAAAATGGCTGGATGCAATGCGGACCGAAATGGAGTCCATGTACACCAACAAAGTATGGACGTTGGACATTGCTCCAGACGGGGTAAAACCCGTAGGATGCAAGTGGATCTTCAAAAGGAAGATTGGTGTAGATGGACAGGTTGAGACCTATAAAGCTAGACTTATAGCAAAGGGTTTCCGTCAAAGACCTGGTTTGGACTATGACGAAACCTTTTCTCCAGTAGCTATGCTGAAATCCATTCGGATCCTTCTTGCCATTGCTGCCTTCCACGATTATGAGATTTGGCAGATGGACGTAAAAACCGCTTTTCTAAATGGAAATTTAGAGGAGTGTGTCTATATGGACCAGCCAGAGGGTTTCATTAAGAGTGGGAGCAGCGGAAAGGTGTGCAAGTTGCTTAAGTCCATCTATGGACTAAAGCAGGCATCGCGGAGTTGGAACATCTGTTTTGATGAGACGGTCAAGGAATTTGGCTTTATCAAAAATCCAGATGAACCATGCATCTATAGTAGATTTGTAGCGAGAACTGTAGTATTCCTCGTTTTATACGTGGATGACATTCTCTTAATAGGAAATGACATTCCTATGCTACAATCTGTCAAGGGGTTCTTGTCACACAAGTTCTCCATGAAAGACCTGGGTGATGCCTCATACATCCTGGGGATTCGGATCCATCGTGATAGATCCAAGAGGATATTAGGACTTTCACAGTCCAGGTACATCGACACCATACTGAAAAGATTCAGTATGGAAGATTCCAAGCGCGGTAACCTACCGGCTTGTCACGGGATCACCCTCTCTAAAGAGATGTCTCCCAAGACTGATTTGGAAAGGGATCGCATGTCTATTATACCCTACGCTTCTGCGGTAGGCTCTATAATGTATGCGATGTTATGTACCAGACCGGATGTAGCTTATGCACTGAGTGTGGTAAGCCGGTATCAGTCAAACCCTGGGGAGAAATACTGGATAGCGGTAAAGAACATTCTCAAGTACCTGAGAAGGACTAAGGAGATGTTCTTGGTGTATAGCGGAAAAGACCTCCAGATCGAGGTCTTTGCTGACTCCAGCTACCAGAGTGACAAGGATGATTCCAAGTCCATGTCGGGTTTTGTCTTTACCCTCAATGGAGGGGCGGTGTGTTGGAAGAGTTCCAAACAGGAAACCGTTGCAGACTCGACGATGGAAGCAGAATACATCGCTGCATCTGATGCTGCAAAAGAAGCTGTCTGGATGAGGAAGTTCTTGAAAGAACTTCAGGTGGTTCCGTCCATTGTTGACCCAATACCTCTGTATTGCGACAACAACGGGGCTATACCTTTAGCGAAGGAACCCAGGTCCCATCAGAGATCCAGAGGCGGTATCACCTGATCAGGGAGATCATGGATCGCAAGGAGATCGAGGTTCGGAGGGTTGCTTCAGAAGAAAACACTGCAGATCCATTCACCAAGGCCCTGCCCCAGACTCAGTTCGAGCGGCTGATCGAGATGATAGGTCTTCGATACGCCAGTACATGGCCTTAGTGCAAGTGGGAGATTGTTAGTGTATATGCCCTAGAGGCCATTACCGTATCATACTAGTTTGTATATTACTTAATGGAAGCTTGGGATATTCACCTTGTATAAAAAATCTTGCTCAATATAGTAGTATGCTACTTGGTTTGTTTCTACTTCAATGTGTACATGTGTTTATTTTAGTATATCACCTATACACATTAGTGGAGCCCTTAGGATCTTTGCTTGATTACCAGCGTTGTGATGGCAGTCACACTAGTGGGGGCTGGGTAACCTATAAGCACATCCTTATACAGGTCCCTAGTCGCAGGACTATCGAGACAGGGCATCGATACTCCGGAGTAGACTAGCGTATGCGCTTCTCATCCCAGTGTGGGAGATGGTCTGTCCCACAGCCATCAGTACGTCGTACTGGAGATAGTATACGGGTGCTCGTTGGGTTACGAGTACACTGGACATGACTCGTCGGGAACTGATAGGTTGGTATTATACCTATCGTCAGTTATCAGTTCCCAGGTGACATGAGTACAGCTTAGTCCGCTGACTTGACACTGTCACTTCGCCTCGAGTGTGTTCCCACTGTACTTTGATTACTACCCTACCACGGCTCAAAGGAGTCGTGCAAACAGGTAGTAGTTGGGTACAGTCCCGAAGCACTTGGAGGCAGTGACGGTTAGACAGGATTCGTCTCTCCCGGTATTGGGAGTTGACATCGCGCTGTGTCTAGGAGAGCCATTACACGAGTAGTCCCTGGCCAGGGCAATCGAGATATACTGGTAGGCTTCCAGTGTTATCTCAGGGTGTTTTGGGCTTCACTCCGACACGACTTGTACCGCCATTAGGGGACTGACGTTTACCGCCCCCTAGGTCCGCCATGCGATGTATCAGACGAACAGACCGGACTGTACGGAGACTGTCACATTCAGACTCAGTAGGAGTTCAGATGGGGTTCACCTCGTCAGTCTTCTTATCGGCATCTACCTAGGGACCGTTACGCACAGCTAGTGCCGCTTGCGGTCTGTGGTTAAACCCACTGCCAGCGTAGTGTCGAGTCTTTAGAGTCCCACACAGAGGGCTATTCGCCTCTGGGCAAAACAGAGTAGAGGTCGCATGGTTTTGCGACAGGGTTCGTTCTCATCCGCGCACTTGTGTACGTTTGGAGTCCGGACAGATATTACTAGCAGGCTCTGGTTTGAGCCAGATACTAGTACATGTTTTGGGGTTGATTTTATCTCATAGTATTCATGTTCCTCGGAACAAGAATGCGGGTGTGTATGCACAGTTGATTGAGGCGGAGGAAGAGGATTTTCATTAGGGTTTCGGAACGGGTGCGTATGCACAGTTGACAGTCGTCTTTTTCCAAACCCTAATGGAATTATGATATATCAATTAATAATATTAATTAAATGAAATTGTGTCATGGTTGGGTTTTGGTGACTTGTTGACCATGGTTGACTGGTTGACCATAGTTGAAAGTTTGACCATCATCATTACATATCAAAGATGCTCTTTGATTCTAGCAAAACCATTTAAAGAATGTAATGATAATGGTCATTCCAAACCATCCATCAACTATTTCATTTTTATTATTAGTTTTTAATTTGATAATTCTTTTCATTTTAGTTATGGTTGTAAAATGAAAAGAATAGCTCATTCCATCATAACACTTCTCTCTCCTCTCTTCTTCTTCCTCCTCCTCTAGCTCAAGGAGCTCCCTTCTCATGTGTTGAGAATCCATCTCCTTGAGATAAAAACACCCCAAAGCCACTCTCTACTCACTCTAGGGTTAGAGGTTTAGCAAGCCAAAGATCCTAGTTCACTCAAAGTTCGAGAAAGAGCCCGAAGGTTGAACCCTCAGGTGGATCCATCTTTGATGGAAGAAGGCGACGAGGAAAGCACCATCAACCCCCTACAAAGGTTTCAAGAAGAAGGAGTTCAAGTTAGGTATAACCTCTTTTCCGAGTAGCTAACTCTCTTTAGCTTTCTTGCTAGTTTAGTTTAGAAAAGATCCCGACTTTGTTAGTCCATGTTGCCCCATGAGCTAAAAATTTGATTTTTATATCGTTTCCGCCTCCCCGCAATAACCGGGGGTGGCAACGTGGACTTACACTATCATCGCATGATAATGTAATGGAATCCACTTACGTTATCACACTCCAGAAGGTATGCGCATGCCTGGCAAGTTTCAGTTTCTTTAGAAACTCCCGATATGATGTTTACCCCATGCTCTTATGACCTTGACGAAGGCCAACATATCATAAGTCACATGTCAAGTTCTACCCGTCATTGTCCAGGTTAATTAGAACCCACCCGTACATACCCTTGACGAGGGCCAAAATGGTAGTACGATTTTCCCAAACCAACACATCTATTTATGCAACAGAAAAGTAACAAATAGCTACCATACACTATACCTTGACGAAGGCCAACATACATAACATGAATACTAAGTGCTACCCGTCTGAAATGACAGAGGGCTACGAATGGTTTTTGGCAAAAAACCTTTAACATAATGAACTTGATATCGTTGAAGGAACCAGATAGCTTTTTATAAATATATAGTGGCGAAAACCTTTGCTAAAGAGGTCACTCCCGGCGAAGGGATCTCAGCTCTTTTCTCTTAGAATGAGGTGCAGGATATTCTAAACTGAATACCGCGATGCAAAGAAAAAAGTAATTGACTATAGTGAAGTTATTACACTAATGCAAACTTCTGCCCAAGGGGTCACTCCCGATGAAGGGATCTCGGCCCTTGCCTCGTCGAATGAGGTGCTGGATATTCATAACCGAATACCACTGTGCAAAGCAAAAGAGAATGCCCTTGTAATAACAGCTTTTTGAAAATTGTTCCCACAATACCGAATAGGTCTATTTTTTCTTGTATTGATCTGAATCAACGCAGTCCCATCAATTAATCACACCACAAAAGAACGAAAATATGATGTACGTATATGCCATCCGCATTCGCCACTGGGTCCCGTCATCACCCGTTAGGTTACTCAACTAACGACAGAGCGGGGACTGGACTAGCGCGGGTATAAAACATATACAACATCTACTAGTATATATATAACAATATACAATAATCGCTCCAGGCATGATAAATACAACATAACAGAAAAGTAATAAGCATCACAGAACAATACAGATAATCTGGGAGCCCCGGGTTTCCTTTGAGCCGCAACTGAAACCCGACGTTCCTCTGGTCGTGTGGATAGCCTGTGCAATGAAAACCTAGATCCCTACGAGCGCGGCAAGTTACTCGCCAAAACCAGAAGCGAGGCAGCCCCCTTCATCAAAGTGAATGGACCACCCAGCACTTCACGGAATCCGGTAACTTGAGCACCCCTCCTTGGGTCAACCTGTACCTTCTACGAGTGCGGTGAATAGCCCACCAATTCTAGAGTGAATCCCCCTCCGTCTCAAAGCCATGAGATGCGGGCCCGTTGCCCTCTAGAACCCGGCTATATATGCACTCCACCGCGGGGTAATCCTAGTACAGAAATGAAAATATGTACAACGGTGACATCGATTTCAACCCGGTCGTGCCCCAAAAGGATAATATACAAACAGGCAGTGACGGCAGTCCACAGGTTCGACGCTCGCCCCGCGATATCAAATGTACAAATAAAAGTAAACTGTACTAACATTGTACCCAAGCTATCCACCACGACAAATCCGCAACATCACAGCACAACACAGAACATCAACGTGAATGTCACGTTCGCAAACTTATCTAAAATAACATATAGCAACTAGACAAGTTGTACCGCTCGAATGACATTCATGGCCGCAGATAGAAATGTATGTATTGTTAAACTCGCGTATTTAAAATTTCGATCGACTAAACTTCCCAAAAATGGCCCCAAGTGCAAAACCCAGCACTCAAACGAACCTCGGCCAAAACAAAATATTCCAGAAACCACAATTCCATATGAAAGACACCCAGAAGAAAAATGGTGCACTGTCCACTATACCGCCGCGCAACCGCGGAAAACGCGATGGTTTAGCCGTGGTTCCATGGTGTGATGGTCAGAACATGCTCTCAAATTTCTTCCAGGGTCATAAAAAGCCTGCACGATTTTCTGATATACTCAAAATAATTTTTAGACGACTTTAAAAATTCGGTAGAAACTTGAAGAATGGAATTGCGGTTTTAGAAAATTCGGCCGATCGATGATTTAAACATGTTAGAACAAGCTAGTATGGGTTAATGGCATGGCTCTGATACCATGTAAGTCTACGGTAGCGTCCCGGCCGTCAATCCGAGGCCAAACGCGGAACAAAAACTTTTATAAACTGGCGCTAACGCAGCCTTTTACCCAAATCATGCCATTAACCCTAAACTAGCTAATTACAAAGAAATTAGAATGGCTATACCAATCGATCCGTTTCCTTCGGTCTCTAGCCATCATCCCAAGCTCCTCACGGCTGCTTCAACGAAGTTCACTCTCCGATCTCGCTCGTCGAAGTGGCACCACGTCAAGGATTCTTTATACGGGCTCCCGCTTTGAAACCGAAGCAACTCGAACATGAACTTTGCTAGCCGACATGTCCAAGGTGAAGTAGAGATAGTGTGTGATTACTTTGTCTCATAACACCCATGGATTCTTGATTGATGCAGGTTTTGTATATGCGTTTTAAAATTAAGAATACCGCAATCAAGACGGTGTCGCTTGGTAGCTAGCCAGTTGAGTACGAGTCGGTCCACAGGGAAATGGTGTTCTTTCTTTAAGTTCTAACGAGTTAAGTCCTATTTTTGGTAGGTTTTGTTTTAAGATCTAAGAATGAGATTAAATTGATTTAAATTCTTGCTAGGGTTAGGATTAGGTTAGTTCGAAAATAAGGATTCTTCTCACTTCAATCAATGCCCTAGTTAAGACTATAGGTGTTAGGATAATAGTCAACAACGGCGATTAGCACGACTAGGAAGAAACTTAGTTTCTTCCTTTTGGTCCTTGTCCGTCCGTTCTTAACTCTCAGCCCTAACCTCCAGTTAATTCAACCACAACCGGTCTAACTAGGGAATCACCGCTATCATTTAAGATAGGGTGCTGTAGTGAGCGGTGTGTGGTTGAATTAAATAGAGTCCGTATTTCAAAATTATACGGGCAAAGAAAAGAGAGAGAGATTTCTTTCTCTCAAACCTTCTCTCTCCAACCCTAACAAGTGAGGAATTACTCACTCATTAGGAAAGTGACGATAAAATTCATTTTTATATTTTTGTTTAATGACCTAAATTGCAGATAAATAAAAGAACAAAATCACAATAGCAGATAATAAATTGCAAAATAAAAATGCAAGATAAAAACAAAAATACCTTTATTGATGACCTCTCAACAAGTGCATTATAACTGGAATTAAAATTTTAATCTAAGAATTAAAAAGAGGCATGCCTAATTAGGCTTTCAAATTTCCTATTTATAGATAGGAGAAACCCTAGGTTTATATTCTGATCCATACAAGAAATTACAAGACTACTCTAAGAAAGCCGGGTCAAAGCACCGACATCCACCGACACATGCACCGACACGTGCATTGCACAGCCGCGGTTCCGCGGCAGAAAGCCTTGTTTGGCCGCGGTTCCGCAGCTGTTTGGTTGGTTCTTGGTCTCAATCTTTCACGGATGCTTTATGTTGCTTTTTCCTTCTGTTTTCTTCACTTGGTTCCTCAGCTGCTTTTCTATTTTCTTTCAGATTTTCAACAGTGCAGAATGATGTGGACTTTTGCCTTGCTTCGTGTTGAAGTCTTGAATCTTGTGCTGGCCTTGTATTTTGTGCATTGAATTTTCTAATGATTTTCATTTGTTCCTTTAACTGGTAGGCGGTATCATACGGATTCATTTATTGTTGGTCGTAGTCTCACCTTTGTAGCTACTTTTAACGAATTTCACTGTAACGATATGAGAATCTGTAACCTGCAACTATTTAGCAGACATGGATCAAAAGCACCTATTTATATGTAATGTGATTAAGAATGGGCGATATAATAATACAAAATTCTGAAATGAACAAATACCCCCAAACTTATCTTTTGTTCAACCTGAGCAAAGCCAATTTTATTCTCGAAAAAACCTAATCTCACTTTCGCAGGGAACGCGATTGCTCATGCAACAAGCCGTTAAACTTCTAGGTGTCCCTAGTAAGAGGAGTATTGTCTCCTGAGGGTTTTCAGCGGATACTACCCACAAAATCCGATCAATTTGGCCTGTTGACTTTAATTCTTCAATTCAATATTCTAGCAAGAAATTCTATTATCTTCAACTTAGAAATCATCAACCCGTGTTTTTCACACTCCCTCTTCATTTAACTTAAGATCGTATATGTTTCGCAAATTTATAAAGTTTTCAGCATCTTTTGAATTTTCCTTTTAAAGTGCAATCTCAACTCAAGAATTTTTATCATCTTTATTGAAGATATAAGGCCTATCTTTCATTCCTATCTATTATCCATACCCCAATCATATACCCTTATGTGTGTGTAATTTTTACCCCTACACTTGAAAATTCAATTCAAGCTATCATACTCTTATCCATGTCCAAAGTACTTTTAGTTGGTGAATTTTTAGATGAAATTTGCTAACACATCCTTCATGTGACCGTTAATACTTCTTGAGGTACTAACCGACCGATTATAAAATGTGTTTGCGCATTTAGGTGTAATTCCTCGTCTTGTAATTCCTAAGGCTTAGCAGTAACTCCCAAACCAGTTGGTCTAAGGCACTAGGTAATAAAGCACTCTCGCTATATTTTTTATTTATGCTGCCTTAAGCAATTACAAAACCAGTGTTCATTTTTTTATGTCTCTTTATTCACCATTTATACTTTATTTTATTTTCCTTCATCCTAAGGTTTTTAGACAAGAGCATTTCAAGGTATTCTCTACTATTCGAAGTTTCAAGATATGTGTGAGTGAAAGTTGTAGGGTATATATTTTCAGAATTTAGACTTAAGATTCAGAATTATTTTTCAGAATCATACTCCAAATAAAAATTTCAATACTCTTCCCTTATTTTGAATTAGCCCAAGAACTGAACTCAAAATTTGCCTATTTCTAAATAAACTGCGAGGACATATATTTTCTATAATTAAACTTTAAGAAAGGTTATTTTTTAGGGTTTTTAATTTACCAAGTTTAGGATCTAGTTTTTCCTAACCAGTCAACCGTCATGTTGAACTTAAGTCAAATATGGCCAAAATTGAATTTTTCAATTTTTATAATTCTTATAATTTTTCAATTTTATAATTTTTAAATTTTTTCAATTTTTATAATTTTATTTTTTTTCAAAAATAAAATTTATTTTGATTTTTTAATTTTTATAATTTTTTATAAAGTTGCAATGTGGAATTAAATATGCAAAGAAAGAAAAAACAAATATGTACAAAAAATAAAAAAATGCAATACAAAGATAACTATTTACAAACCACCTCCACCCCCAAACTTATCGAAAGCAGAGTCCTCACTGGTCAAAGCCTCGTGGCCCCCTTGATCGTGAACGGGAACGCTCCTCTCTTGCCAGCAGGGTGTTCATGCCTTGCTCCAAACCTGTCACTCGCTGACCAAGATTGGTCACCATCCCTATCAATCTTTCCACCCCCTATTGGTTCTTCGCATTAAGTGCACTTGCGCAGCCGGGGTAAGCTCTTCATCGCTCGCGGTCGAGCTCGAGCTGGGTTTCTTGGCGGGCACGTCCTCGGTCGGCTCGGTGCGTGACCATACATTATGTAGGCGTGTATAGGACATGGATACACCCTCAATAAGAGGTCTAATGGGGATCCCTCCATGCATATAAAAATCGAATTCCTCAATGGGGAAGAAATGGCGACACAGTTGTGTCACCAGTATAGGGCATGGATAGTTGGCAGCTCTCTTCCCCGCACCAATTGAATGAAATAATACAGTGCACATATCATAGCTGGGGTTCTTACTCATTAAAGTGTGCACTATATGAAGGGATGTCGTAAAAAAATGTCGTATTGTGCGAACTACCAAAAACGTTATTTTGTTCCCAACGGCACACAGTTAAGACATTCGCAAAGAGGGTCCTAGACTGGATGCCTTTTCGTAGCTCTCTCGAACAATCATTACCCATCAAGGGTAGGTAGTCCTCTAATTGAAGGGGTTGGTCATGAATAGGTAGTCTAGGTATTAAGGTGACTTCATGGATGAAGTCCCTATCGATTATTATTTCCCTATCCCCCCAAATTAGCCTAATAAAACCGTATTGTGAGCATAGTCACAAATTCGACGTTCGGGTATAATTCGGCGAGGTTGAAAATTCGGATTCGGAGAGCTATTCGGAAAAAATCGGCAGGTATTCGGGAAAGATTTGGTAAGTGTTCGGGAAGGATTTCGAGCAAGAAATTAATATACGAGACGCTAGGTTTTGATTTTGTGAATTATTTGCTGTTTTTTGAATTATTTGCTGTTTTTTCACATAATTCGGGAATAATTCGGCCCGCCGATTCGTAAGTCGGCTGATCAAAAATTCGCGAATAATTCGCGAATTCGGCGAATAATTCGCGAATTATGTAACTATGGTTGTGAGAGGCAACCAACCTCCATGCACTCATAAAATCGGGTGACAAGATCCGGAAGCGTGAAGGCATTCAGATGGTTAAAAAGGAAGAAGTTCCATTCGCGCCTTCGGATCTCATCACCGAAATAGCTACCATAGACCGTGTGTGCATACATTTGTGAAAAGTCTCTTTCAAATTGCAACGTGGGTGCCATCACAGAGAGCTAATTTGAAATTTTGTAATTTAAACAGAGAGGGACATGAAAAGCAAACCTCCTATGAAGAATTCAAAGGGAGAAGCGTCTATAGTGCGGCAGTTGCGCGGCCGGAGGTGGGATCTGGCGGCGGAAACGCGGCGGCGTGAGGCGATCTCGCTGCAGAAAGTTGGGTGGCGGCTAGGGTTTGAGATAATGAGAAATTAGGGTTATGAAAATCCAGAGGAGGGGTCGGTTGGTATTTATAGGGGGTGTTTTTTGTTATTTGCAAAAAGGACCTCTTAAAAAGAGGAATATTAGTAAATAATTTTATATATATTTTTTTTATTAAATCTGAAAATTTATAAAAATACCCCTGAAAATTTTGAATTTTTTTAATTTTTTTTAATTTAAAAATTTTTATTTTTATTTTTATATATAATTTACAAGTGTGACATACTCCCAAACTTATTTGAAACAGTGTTTCCACTGTTTATGGTTGGATAACCGAAATTTGGGGGTAGATGGAGAAAGATCAGTCAATGTAAATCGGCTCCTGCAACAGCAGGAGCTCCTCCGAATGGTCCGTAGTGAGGAACGGTTTAAGCTTATGTCCGTTCACTTTAAATAGTGAACCATCCTCCGTATTCTCTAAGTCGACCTCACCGTGCGGATATATAGTGCGTACCAAAAATGGCCCTTTTCCATCGAGATCTGAGCTTGCCGGGATGGAAATGTAACCGGGTGTCATAAAGTAAAACCTATTGACCATGTTTGAAAGTTTTGCGCATAAAGTGTTTATCGTGAAACACCTTCGTTCGGTTACCGCGTTCTCGTAAGCTTCATCCCGAAGCTCGTTTAACTCGTTCAACTGCAGCTTTCTATGGCTGCCCGCTTTTTCGATAGAAAGATTCAGCTCTTTTATCTCCCAAAATACGCGATGCTCAATTTCAACTGGAAGGTGGCATGCCTTTCGATAAACAAGTCTATACGGAGATATGCCAAGATCGGTCTTATAGGCAGTTCGAAATGCCCAAAGGGCATCAGTAAGTTTTGAAAACCAATCCTTACGGTTTTTAGAAACCGTCTTTTCCAATATCTGCTTGATTTGCCGATTTGAAATCTCGGCTTTCCCACATGTTTGTGGATGATAGGGCGTTGATAGCTTGTGATAATGGAATATTTCCGCATTAAGGACTCGAAAGTCCTATTACAGAAATGTGTTCCATTGTCGCTAATGATTGCTCGTGGGTGCCCAAACCGGGAGAAAATATTTTCCTTGAGGAATCTAACGACAACCTTGTTGTCATTAGTCCGGCTGGGCACAGCCTCGACCCACTTAGAAACATAATCAACAGCGAGGAGAATATACAAATTCCCAAAAGAATTGGGAAGTGGCCCCATAAAATCAATCCCCCAAATATCAAAAATTTCTACGACCAATATTGGTTGGAGCGGCATTTCGTTTCTCCTAGATATCCAGCCCAAGTGTTGGCATCGGGAGCATTTATTGCAGTAATCATATGCGTCTTTAAAAAGTTATGGCTAATAGAAACCACACTGCAAGATCTTTTCGGCTGTCTTTTTAGGGCTAAAATGCCCGCCACACGCTTGATCGTGGAAGAATGACAGCATGCTCTTAAACTCATTATCGGGGACACACCGATGAATAATTTGGTCGGGATAGTATTTGAATAGCTACGGTTCATCCCAGTAAAAATGTTTTACGTGGGATAGGAATCAGAGTCTGTCCTGATTCGACCATTCATTTAGTATAAGTCCGGTGGCCCAATAATTCACAATATCTGCGAACCAAGGTTCGCATGATACAGTCAAGAGCTGCTCATCTGGAAAAACGTCTTTTATAGGAAATCGAAGAGTCGGAGAAGAAGGGAGGCGTGAAAGATGGTCGGCGACTACATTTTCACATCCTCTTTTGTCTTTGATGACAATGTCAAACTCTTGAAGTAAGAGGATCCAACGTATCAGCCGAGATTTAGCGTCCTTCTTCGCAAAAAGATGGTGAAGAGTTGAATGGTCCGTGTAAACGATGACTGGAGAGCCGATTAAGTAGGGCCTGAACTTTTCTAATGCAAACACAACAGCTAAGAATTCCTTCTCGGTTGTTGTGTAATTTAATTGGTCCTCGTTCAAGGTTCGGCTAGCATAATAAATTACATGAGGCATCTTATCGATGTGCTGTCCAAGGACAACACCAATAGAAAAATCAGATGCATCACACATAATTTCAAATGGATGAGTCCAGTCAGGTGACGAAAGAATGGGAGCAGAAGTAAGTGAGTTTTTCAATGACTCGAACGCCTTCATACAGCTCGAGTAAAAATCAAGTGTGGTGTCCTTAGCCAATAAAAGAGTCAAGGGTCTAGCAATCTTGCTAAAATCCTTGATGAACCATCTATAGAAACCGGCATGGCCAAGGAATGCTCGAATGTCTCGGACGCATTTAGGAGGAGGGAGATTGGAAATGAATTCAATCTTCGCTTTATCTACCTCAATTCCATTTTGCGAGATGATATGTCCTAAGACAATACCTTCTCTCACCATAAAGTGGCACTTCTCCCAATTTAAAGTAAGGTTCTTATCCTTACAACGGGTAAGGACTGCGTCGAGATGTAGCAAACACTCATCAAAGGAGTCATCGAAAATGGAGAAATCATCCATGAAGATCTCCAAGAATTTTTCCACCATGTCTGAAAAATACCCATCATACACCGGTGGAAGGTAGCGGGTGCATTGCATAACCCAAAGGGCATGCGACGGTAAACAAACGTACCGAAGGGACAAGTGAATGTGGTCTTGTCTTGGTCCTTTTCGGCGATGGGAATTTGATTATAGCCGGAGTAGCCATCCAAAAATCAATAGTATTCATGCCCAGCCAATCGTTCTAGTATTTGGTCAATGAAAGGTAATGAAAAGTGGTCTTTCCATGTCGCGGCGTTGAGTTTTCTATAATCGATGCATACTCGCCACCCAGTTTGGGTGCGAGTAGATATTAACTCATCGCCTCATTAGTTATGACCGTTATGCCCGATTTCTTGGGGACAACATGAATGGGGCTAACCCACTGGCAATCAGAGATAGGGTAAATGATACCACTATCAAGACATTTTACGATCTCCATTTTAACAGCCTCCTTCATGATTGGGTTGAGGCGTCTTTGTGGATCCCTAGCTGGCTTGGCATCATCCATCATATGAATATGATGTTCAACTGTTAGGGGACTAATCCCCTTGATGTCCGCCATAGTCCAGCCAAAAGCTTACCGATTGCTTTGCAAAACCGTCAAAAGGGCTTTCTCTTGCTCGGGGGCTAGAGAAGTCGAAATGATAACAGGAAGGGTCTCATTCTCACCTAAGTAAGCGTATTTAAGGTGAGATGGCAATAGCTTGAGTTCGAGTGTTGGAGGTGAAACAATTGAAGGTAAAATTGGTGAAATTGTCTCAAACTCAAAAGATTCCAACAGAGGTTCAAAACGAGAATAAGCAACCGAGTCGGATGGTTCAGCTAACTCATCCGAAAATTCAAAGGATTCAAACTCGGGTGGTGATTGGTCGAGTTCGTTCGAGAAAGTGAAATACTCGTAGTCATTATCGGGCGTGATAGCAGTATCAGGTTCAAGGAGGAACGCACTAGTGGCGTTCAGATTCCTGTGATCGAACAAAATTTTTTCGAGCTCACAGTCCTCCTCGGTGATCTTTTGGATCGAGCAAACATCAAGTATATTAACATTAGGTTCAGAAGGGCTGATTCCCCAACTTAAAAATGTTGAGTTCAATTTTCATGTTTCCAAAAGATAGGTTCATCGAACCATTGTGACAATTGATCACAGCATTCGAAGTTTCAAGGAATGGTCGACCGAGTATCACCGGAATTTGATTCCGGGGGTTAGCCACAGGCTCTGTATCGAGAACAATAAAATCAACGGGTAAAATGAAGCCCCCTACCTTTATTAACACATCCTCTAGTTCACCCCTAGGATGGGTGATAGATCGGCCAGCCATTTGGAGAGTATAATGCGTAGGTTTCAGCTCTCTTACACCTAATTGTTCATATACTGAGTAAGGAAGTAGGTTAACACTGGCACCAAGATCCAAAAGTGCGCGGTTGATGTTCTTATCCCCAATAGTTATTGAAATAGTAGGACAACTAGGGTCCTTTCTTTTTTGAGGTAAAGGTTAGGTAAGAGCATCACTCACTGCACTAGCTAAGAAAACTTTCTTAGGTACCTGAGATTTCCTCTTCTTAGTGCATAAGTCCTTTAAGATTTTTACGTAAGAAGGGACTTGTTGAATTGCATCTAAAAGAGGAATATTAATGTTAACCTGCTTAAATAACTCCACAATCTTCTCCATTTGTGGGTTTTGTTTATTGGATCTCAACCGGTTTGGAAATAGAACATTTTGAAAATTAGTTGAGTTCAATGTTTGTGGAGGGGATTGTGGAGCAGGAACAGACCCAAGTGCTAGTGTTTTCGTGGAGTGAGATGTGGGTCCGTTCGGATCAGAAGAAGAAGTAGACCTTGTGAAGAATGGAGAACAGGCTCTGAATGTAGGGTTGCTAGGCACGCGCACAAGGGTCTACGAGGCATCAACCATGCTTGATTAAAAAAATAGCCGTGCCGAACAACCCGAATACGGAACTTTAAACTAGAGATTAGGCGAAAACAAGCATGCTAAACACTTTAACACTAAGTGAGAGGAATTACAACCTTTGTAGATCCGGTCCTTCACTTCATATGCTCCGTGTTGTGGTCCCTTCGCTGCGATCATCGGGATCCGGACTCTCGAGAGGTTCCACGAAGAGAAAGACGCAACCTTTGCTTCCGATCTTCGATACTAAGATGATCTACCTTGAAGTTTCTTTAACACAAGCTAACACTCATGAAATGATGTGAACACCCTCATCTAAATGGCAAGGGAAGATGAGGATGATGAAGTAGGATTTTTGCTCTCTTTATTTATCTTTTTTTCATATTTATCCATCACAAAAATCAAAGCAAGAAACCATTTCAAGCAAAGAAGAAGAAGGAAGAAGATGATGAACAATATTGATAATCCTTTTGTGATGAATAGAAAAATAATCATATGATAGAATTATGCAACCATGGTCAAGTGAACCTTTGTAGAGAATTAACTAGGGTTAGGGTTTGGGTTGGGTTAAAGCATGAGTCACTTGAAAAAATCTTTATCATGACAAAAAGAAAAGCTTCTAGAAACATCTAGAAAGCTTAACCCTAATCCAAACCCTAATCATGTTTAAACTCCACTAAACAAGTTGCATTAGTTATCATATCATGTTACAATATTATATATCACATATATAATATTTATCGTAACAAAATAAAATAATACATTTAACATATATCGCATATATATCAATGTATTACCCGAGTGAGAAAAAGAATCTTTTAGTGAGCAAATATTAATATATCAAATATATTATTATACATTAAATTATCGAATCAACACTTGATCCGACAATCCGGCTATATCGCATATAACCGACTAATATTTATCCGTACCGATTCATCGAATCAACACTTGATCCGATGACCCGGCTGATATCAAATATCGCGAGAATATAATACGGTATCACATATCGCATTATCCTCGGTCCCGCACATATCACATATGTGCTCCTACTCCGTTTTGTCTGAGTCAAGAAACCTCTGTGTAGGACTCTAAAGAATCGTCAATACGCCGGCGGTAGGTGATGATCATATCAAACACCCACAAGCTGCAAGCGGTCAGCTAAACGTAACAGCTACCCAGTTATTGAGCGCTTAGAAGATCAACAAGCAAGCCTGTAACTTCTCCTGCGAATCCAAACAGTAACACTCCCGTACAGTCCGGTCTCGTCGTCTGATATGTCGCATATCTCGCCTAGGGGTGGTAAACGTCAGACCCCAGTAGCTTGATAAGTCGTGTCGATTTGAGGTTTATAACAGTTCGAGAAACTACTGATAACACTTACCAGTAAATCTCAGCAACCCTGGCCAGGGATTTCCGGTTATTGCCAATCGAACACAGCACAACATCAACTCCCTATACCGGGAGAGACGAATCCCCTCTTATCGCTCATTGCCTCCATGTGATTCGGGACTGTACCCAAAAGCCACCTTTTTGCATGCCCTCTTGGACGTGGTATGATGGAAATCAAAGCACAGTGGGAACCACACAAGACTCTATGACGATCTCGGGTCAACAGACTACTCTGTACCAGTGTCACCGGAGAACTGCCATCTGACGTATGGTATAATACCATCTGGGAGTTCTCGGGGAGTCCGTCCAGTGTACCCAGTCTCCACTGAGCACCCGTATGTTAGGTCCACGTTACCTCTCCCGGTACTTTCGGGGATGCGGAAACGGTAAAACAAAAATTTTCTAAACTTTGTAACATGGACCGTAAAAGCCGGATCTTTGCTAAACTAAACTAGCATACTTGCAAAGAAGAGTTAACTACTCGGCAAAGTGGTTATACCTCAACTTGAACTCCTTCTCTTCTTGTTGTTCTTCTTCTTTCTTGCTCTTTGTAGTAGCTTGAATGGCTTCCCCTCCTCGTCTCCTCTTTGCCGAAGATAGATCCACCTGAGGACTTCATCCTTGGGCTCCTTTCTCGATCTTGAGAGAACTAAGGTATTCGGCTTGCTAGACCTTCTACCTTAGAGTGAGTAGAGTGTGCTTTGGGGTGTTATATCTTCAAGGAGATGATTCTCAACACATGAGATTTGCTCTCCTTGAACAAGAGGAGGAAGAAGATGAAGTGAAGAGAGAGAAACCAAATGATAGAATGAGCTTTTTTCCTCTTGCAACCATAACAAAAGGAAAATGATTTATCTAATTAATAATAATAAATCAAAATGAAATAGTTGATGGTTGTATTTGGAATGACCACCATCATAACTTCAATAAATGAATGTAAGCTAGAATCAAGGAGTATCCTTGCAAAGCAATGATGATGGTCAACATTCAACCATGGTCAACAAGTCAACCATGGTCAACAAGTCAACAAAATCAACCATAACATTATTTCATTTAATTACTATTATTAATTGATATTTCATAAATCCATTAGGGTTTGGAAAAAGACTACTGTCAACTGTGCATACGCACCCGTTCCGAAACCCTAATGAAAGACCTCATCCTCCTCCTCAAGCAACTGTGCATACACACCTGCATTCTCGTTCCGAGGAACAAGAATACTGAGAGATAAAAGCAATCCCAAAACATATACCAGTATCTGGCTCAAACCAGAGCCTGCCAGTATAATCCGTCCGGACTCCAAACGTGCACAAGTGCGCGGATGAGAACGAACCCTGCCGCAATACCATGCGACCTCTACTCAGTTTTGCCCAGAGGCGAATAGTCCTCTGTGTGGGACTCTAAAGACTCGACGCTACGCTGGCAGTGGGTTTAACCACAGACCGCAAGCGGCACTAGCTGTGCGTAACGGTCCCCAGGTAGATGCCGATAAGAAGACTGACGAGGTAAAACCCATCTGAACTCCTACTGAGTCTGAATGTGACATTCTCCGTACAGTCCGGTCTGTTCGTCTGATACATCGCATGGCGGGCCTAGGGGGGCGGTAAACGTCAGTCCCCTAATAGCGGTACAAGTCGTGTCGTAGTGAAGCCCAAAACACCCTGAGATAACACTGGAAGCCTACCAGTATATCTCGCTTGCCCTGGCCAGGGACTACTCGTGTAATGGCTCTCCTAGACACAGCGCGATGTCAACCCCCAATACCGGGAGAGACGAATCCTGTCTAACCGTCACTGCCTCCAAGTGCTTCGGGACTGCTCCCAACCACTACCTGCTTGCACGACTCAGTAGAGCCGTGGTATGGTAGCAATCAAAGAACAGTGGGAACACACTTGAGGCGAAGTGACAGTGTCAAGTCAGCGGACTAAGTTGTACTCATGTCACCTGGGAACTGATAACTGACGATAGGTATAATACCAACCATCAGTTCCCGACGAGTCCTGTCCAGTGTACTCGTAACCCAACGAGCACCCGCATACTATCTCAAGTACGACGTACCGACGGCTGTGGGACAGACCGTCTCCCATGCTGGGATGAGAAGCGCATACGCTAGTCTACTCCGGAGTATCGATGCCCTATCTCGGTACTCCCACGACTAGGGACGTGTATAAGGATGTGCTTGTAGATTACCCAGCCCCCACGAATGTGATCGCCATCACAACGCCGGTAATCAAGCAAAGATCCAAAGGGCTCTACTAATGCGTATAGGTGATATAATAAATAAACACACAAGTACACATTAAAGCAGAGACAAACCAAGTAGCATACTACTATATTGAGCAAGATTTTCTGTTCAACTGTGAATATCCCAAGCTTCCATCAAGTAATATACATACTAGTATGATACAGTAATGGCCTCTAGGGCATATACACTAACACCGTACACCATCCTTGATGTCAAACACCGATGGATATGGGATCATCCATCGCCCATCATATGGGTCAAGATGCGTATACGCTAGTCTACTCTGGTGCATCGATGCCCTGTCTCGATACACCCACGACTAGGAACAATTATAGGATGTACTCGTCGACTACCGTGGCCCCACTAGTATGATCTCATCATAGTCCCAGTAGTCGAGTACATATCCTAAGGGCTTTATCAACATGTAATATAGAGACAATCAGAATACATGTTAAGATAAAGTACAACCAGATAGCATACTATCATGTCGAGCAAGAAAGTCCTCCCTATATATGTCCTAGCATCCACTGCAATATACATCGTATGTACAGTAATGGCCTCTAGGGCATATATATAACTAACAATCTCCCACTTGCACTAGGACCATCTGTTATGGTATCGCATACCCAACAATTAGCTGCGGTTGAAGTATCTCATACTCAACCATCCCATAAAAGTCTCTACTGGGAAAAAGGCCTTTGTGAGTGGATCCGCGCTGTTGTCCTCTGTGTTTACTCTCCTAACCTCGATCTCCCTGGAGATCAACCATCTCCATGATCAGGTGATACTGCCTAAGAATTATATCTGGATTTCTGATGGGACGGTAGTTCCTTTGGCTAAAGTCACAACTCCATTGTCACACAATGGTAGGAACGAAGTTCATCTCATGAACTTATATATATCCAGACTGCTTCTTTGGTAGCATCCTTGGTAACGATGTATCTTGCCTTTAATCGTCTAGTATGTCACGGTATCTAGCTTGGAACTCTTCCAACATACCGTCCTTCCACTGAGGGTATATACAAGCCTACGACTGACATTCAGTCGTCCTTATCACCCTGGAACCATTCCAGCGATTCTCCCCAGGATCGATTGATACCATCTCACTACAATTAGTGAGTATCCCAACATCCAATTAGATCTATCTCATAGATCCAAAACCTAGGATTTAGGAGGTATCACTTTGATCCTATATGGAGAATCCTTATGATAAGCGGAGATTGACCGAGCGTAGCATAGGAAACTCCTTCCCTATCAAGAGTATGTCATCCACGTACTCTACGAGGATCACCACCATACTCTCTACTACCCTTTTTGTATATACAAGGTTCATCTACCATTTTGATGAAGTCAAACTCTTTGACTACCACATCAAAACAAATGTTCCAACTCCGCGATGCCTGTTTTATCATATAAAACATCTTGCACACGTTTCCGCTGCTCCCACTGTCTACGAAGCCCTCTGGCTGTGTACTTATAGACGCTCTCTTCTAAAACATCACTTAGAAAAGCGGTCATGACACCCAACTACCAGATATCGTAGACATGGTATGTAGCCGTGGCAAGTAGGATCTGGATGGACTTAAGCATAGCTTTAAAAGTCTCAACTTTTCCATGTACACCAAGTAATCTTCTCAAGATATACTCGCTCCTGATGGGGATTTAACCCTTCAGATAAAGCAACCAAAGTCCATACTTTGTTGGTGTATAAGGATTCCATCTCAGATCGATAAGCATCCAGCCATTCTTACAGAGTCCCACTCCTGATGGCCAGCTCGAAACTAGTTGGGTCATTATCTCATGATGCAATCCTCGCTCCCACTGTCATAGAGAAATCGAAGTATCTCTCAGGTGGGTGAGGAACCCTACTAGATCGGCGGAGAGGCTGAGGTTCGTTGGAAACTATTGAATCCTTTGGTTCTACCAAATCATCAGCTGCATTTTGTATAGCTGGAACCTTTCCAGTTGTACATAACAGACCGTGCCTCGAGCTTGTCCGGATTTTGCTTTTAGACATAGGCCGGACAACCCCAATCTTAACCAATTTAAGATATGGGCTCTTCCGTTTCCATATCACATATGAAGTGGTAGGCAACTGATTTGATTTGAACCCTGTTCAATAGGTATGGATCTTCTCAAGTGCATAACTCCCAAAAGGAAATAGGAAACTCAGTAGTACTCATCATAGAGCACACCATATCACATAGGGTGCTATGGCTCCACCCCGATACACCGACGTCTGTGGTGTATACGGAGGAGTAATGCTGAGAGAGAATCTCATTCTCCTTTAGAATAGTCCAGGAATTCCGTGCTCAAGTATTCTCCTCCTTGATCTCATCAAAGGACATAATACTTATACCCGTATTTGGTTATCTACTTCTAACTTATATTCTGTGAATATCTCAAAAGGTTCGGACTTGTGTTTCAACTGGAACACATGTCTGAATCTTGAGAGATTATCAGAGAACGTAATGAAGTAAAAAGAACCAGTCTTGGCATGTGTAGACAGGGGACCTTCATACATCAGCATGTATCAATCCCAAGAGTTCACTAACTCTTTCTCTGTTTCCAATAAACAGAGCTGTGGTCATCTTATCTTTGTGACATGACCGGCAAGTTTCACAAGATGTAAATTCAAACTAATTTAAATATGCATCTATATGTAACTTCAGCCAGTCTGGTCGCATTGATATGACCCAGTCTACAATACCTCAAGTGAGATTCGTTCATTTCTGAACTCTTCTTCTCGTGTGTGTTCTATATACTAAGAACTGTAGTTTGATTTAGAACGTCAATGCTTTTAGATAACGTGCCTGAACCGATCAACTCTTGATATAGGAAATGTTCAAAACATTATCCAACAATACAAAATTATATCCTTTCTTTACTAATAAAGAGACTGATATGATTTTGTATATCAGGTTCGGTATCTAATAACATTTGTTCAGAATCAATGTATTCCGGTAATACAGGGTGACAGTGACCAACATGGCTGCAACACTTGCACCGTTTTCTGTCTCATGAAACTTATCACCCGTTCTCAGTTCTTTACCTATCTGTAGCCCATGTAACAGATTACATATACGGGATCCTGATCCGGTATCACATACCCAGGACGTAAAGGATACTGAGAAACAGTTCTGTGTAATGAACACACCCGAAGATGATGCATCAACATGCACTTTCTTCGTTTGGGCGGCACGGGAAATCTGGTATTCCCCAATTTCCTGCTCTGTCTTATAACAATTATAAGTTGGAGCGGGACCAACGTTCCCAGCTCAGTATAACAAGCGGGTTCGGTCAATATATCCGTTTTATTATCTTGATTAAGGCGTGATATGGTCGCTATCTGGAGAGAGAGAGAAGAAATCACTCAGCGTATGCTCTTGCAAGATTAGATTGGTTATATAATATATCTAATCAGGATGTCTCCCACTGTTTTAGTCAAATCTTCCTTCAAACCCTAAAAGGAAAGACTAGCCGGGATTAATTACACACTACAAGTTCGCCAATCTTTCAGCCAGGCCAGTGTCGGTACTTTGAGGGAGGTCCCCCGTGCTTTCGCACGAACCTAATTACAGTAAACCTCATTTTCCCAGAGGCGTAACCCCGTTAACACCTTTCTCGACACCTACTTGATCGGCTAATTGTAATGTGTAAAACTCTCCCAGGAGTAACTCTTACTCGCAGCGGGTATCGGAATCCAACTATCTTATAGAAGGTATGCAATCTCATTGCAAATTTCAACACTTGAAATTCCCAATAATCTTTTGCCCCTAGCATCTTATGACCTTGGCTAAGGTCAACAAATCATAAGTGCTAGCCAAGTTCAACCCGTCATTTCCCGATTGAATTAAACCCACCCGCACGACCCTTGGCTAAGGTCAACAAACGTAGCACGAATACTAACCAGTACTTATCTGAAATGACGGAGGGCTACGACGGGTTTTTCAGAAAACCCTTTGCGTAATGAACTTGATATCGTTGTAGAATCGAGTGATTTTAAATGGAGTGTTTTTGAGGCTTTTCTAGTTTTGCTAAAGGGGTCACTCCCGGTGAAGGGATCGTCGGCCCTTTCCTCATCGAATAAGGTGCAGGATATATCATATATACCGCTGTGCAAAGCAAGAACTATAGAAGCAATCAAAAGACAGACCGAGTTTGTAGCATCTGTCAGTTATTGCTAAAGGAGTCACTCCCGGTGAAGGGATCTCGGTCCTTTCCTTATCGAATAAGGTGCTGGATGTTCTACAAGGAACACCGCTATGCAAAGCAAGAACTGTAGCTACCAGTTTTTATAAACAAGTTTCTACAACAACTTAGGTTTCTTTTATTTCATTAATCTCATTAATGAAGTCCCATTTTAATATGCTTCACAAGCATCTCTTTTTGAAACGAAATCTGCAATATAACATATATCTCATATATAATATAAACATTCGTCTCAGGCAGTAATATGATCTCATCACAGAACATTGCAGCAGAAGAACATATATGAAATATTGGATATACTAGGACGTCCGTGTTTTCAATACGAGCCTGTATAAAACACGGATTCCACGGTCGCGATGAATAGCCAAACCCACATCCCTAGACCCCTACGAGAGCGGCAAGTAACACTGCTAATTCTAGGGTTAGGAGACCCGGTCTCGACTCCTCGAGATGGTCTCCCACTGGACCCTAGAACCCGGTTACTTGTGCTCCCCTCCTTGGGTCTACCTAATGCGGAAAAGTAAATAATATACAACGGTGACATCTTCCGCTACCTGGAAGTGCCCCAATAAAAGAATATTACATACAAATGAATTTTACATGAATGAAAAAGAAAAAAAAAACTCTCATCTCACATAAAACCCCCGGCTATTCAAAAAGCGACGATCCAATATAACATATCACAGCAACACATAATATCTCATATCATCAACGTAAGCAAGTATGCGTATCCCGATTGTCGTTGATGTATAGCAACGAAGCCAGCGATACACCACATACTACGCTTACGGTCACAGAAAAGAAAATGTAAAACTACAACAGTTGGAATCCGCAATCTTCTTAGACATCGCATGCCTAACCAAATGAATTCCTTAGACATCGCATGCCTAACAATTATAAACCCCGCATTTTAGTCTCATTATCGAAAACTCTTTTCAATATCAAGTCGGCCAATTCAACAAGATTCTCGACGTCCTGATCGAATGCTCATCGCAAACTTTAGTAGGCGGCCGCACCCCTGATACCGTCGACGAAGTGCACTAAGGCGGAACACCGCTACCGCGAGCACCCGAACGGATGCTTTCGGCGACGGGATTCTCCTACAGTCACTTGGTCGAGGCTATGGGGCGTAGCTGTCTATTAAGTTTACCCGGCGAGTATCCGCGTACGCTACGTGATTGCGACGGACTTTTGATCACATCAAAATTTCGTGGCAACCGATCATCTGAGACTAAACTGCTATGTTTATAATATTCAAATTAGTCATCTCATAACTACCTGTGGATTCCAAATATTGTATCACATTCCAGATAAATAGAAAAAGTTAAACTTTCCGATCGAATCATCAAGAACCCAAGATTTCCCCAATATATCTCAACACTTGAAATCAGTTTAAAAACATCCATTACATGCCACAGTACCAATGGTCCAGCCGTAGAAGGGTCAAGCCAACGCCTCACATGTGGCACGCCGTACTGCCCCAAACCCTAAGGTTCAAAGGGCAGTTCAAGACGGTCACATAATCGAGTTAAGGTTTGTTGTCTTCTAGAGGGTCCACCGAGTTACTTGCACGACTTAGAACATTCTTAAACACGAGAAAAAAAATCCAACTTTTGAAAAATTTTCCGACAGGGGAAAAAGTGAGTTATTGATATCCGTTCGAACTTTTTAACAGTTTCTAAAAATTATCCGGAAAACCACATAGACAAAATCTGATACTCCGACCGAAACACCGAATCCCCAAAACAACCCCAGAAAATTCAACTCTTGAATAAATATTAAAATTCCCAGAAAATCCAGAATAATTAAATAGAAGTTACTGTGCAAACAGGAGTTGATGACGTCACCATTGCGCCGCGGAACTGCCGCAGAAGGCATGCTTCTGCCGCGGTTCCGCCGCGTGTTGTACTGTTCATCAAAAAAATTTTGTACCGTAATTCTTATAATTCTCTGCTGAATTTTTTAAGCATTTTTAATTTGGAAAAATCCCAGTTTTTAGAAAATTTCCAGAGAGCATGTTTCGGGTTAGGTTTTTGGTTCGATCGGACTTCAAACTCCGTCTAGACTTCGCCTAAAGCTCTAGCTTGTCTCTGATACCACTGTAGGGTTGCTAGGCACGCGCACAAGGGTCTACGAGGCATCAACCATGCCTGATTAAAAAAATAGCCGTGCCGAACAACCCGAATACGGAACTTTAAACTAGAGATTAGGCGAAAACAAGCATGCTAAACACTTTAACACTAAGTGAGAGGGATTACAACCTTTGTAGATCCGGTCCTTCACTTCATATGCTCCGTGTTGTGGTCCCTTCGCTGCGATCATCGGGATCCGGACTCTCGAGAGGTTCCACGAAGAGAAAGACGCAACCTTTGTTTCCGATCTTCGATACTAAGATGATCTACCTTGAAGTTTCTTTAACACAAGCTAACACTCATGAAATGATGTGAACACCCTCATCTAAATGGCAAGGGAAGATGAGGATGATGAAGTAGGATTTTTGCTCTCTTTATTTATCTTTTTCTCATATTTATCCATCACAAAAATCAAAGCAAGAAACCATTTCAAGCAAAGAAGAAGAAGGAAGAAGATGATGAACAATATTGATAATCCTTTTGTGATGAATAGGAAAATAATCATATGATAGAATTATGCAACCATGGTCAAGTGAACCTTTGTAGAGAATTAACTAGGGTTAGGGTTTGGGTTGGGTTAAAGCATGAGTCACTTGAAAAATCTTTATCATGACAAAAAGAAAAGCTTCTAGAAACATCTAGAAAGCTTAACCCTAATCCAAACCCTAATCATGTTTAAACTCCACTAAACAAGTTGCATTAGTTATCATATCATGTTACAATATTATATATCACATATATAATATTTATCGTAACAAAATAAAATAATACATTTAACATATATCGCATATATATCAATGTATTACCCGAGTGAGAAAAAGAATCTTTTAGTGAGCAAATATTAGTTAATGTAATTTAATATATCAAATATATTATTATACATTAAATTATCGAATCAACACTTGATCCGACAATCCGGCTATATCGCATATAACCGACTAATATTTATCCGTACCGATTCATCGAATCAACACTTGATCCGATGACCCGGCTGATATCAAATATCGCGAGAATATAATACGGTATCACATATAGCATTATCCTCGGTCCCGCACATATCATATATGTGCTCCTACTCCGTTTTGCCTGAGTCAAGAAACCTCTGTGTAGGACTCTAAAGAATCGTCAATACGCCGGCAGTACGTGATGATCATATCAAACACCCACAAGCTGCAAGCGGTCAGCTAAACGTAACACTGAAGACGAAGAAGAAGAAGAAGCGGCGGTCGGGGTGTCATCATTAGTTCCCACATTGTTGTGCAATATCCTTCTAGATCTCAATGTAGTCACGGCACTCATATTATGGTTTTGTTGTTCAAGAGCAACATGTGCATTTTGTGGGTGACCAGTATTTGGGAGTGGTTGAAATGGAAGTTTCCCCTTTTTTCGTTCGCTTAAAGTTGCATTTAGTTGTGCAATTTGGGCTTCAATGGTTTTGATACTTTGCCCATGTGAAGCAGTGTGTTGCACCAAAGACTGAATGGAAGACTGAATGTTGGTGGAGGATTGAGTTGATTGTTTTAAAAATGCATCCAGACTTCGTTCTAACGAAGTAACCTTATCGTTATTTTGCGGAACAAAATTGTTTTGAGGAAAAGAATTGTTGGGTGCAAAATTGTTCGTTTGATTTTGGTAAGGTTGGGGTTGGAAAGGTTGCTGATATTGAGTTTGTTGAGGAGCTTGTTGCTGAAGAGGAGGCCTCTAGAAGTTGTTGTTGCCTTGGAATTGTTGTTTATTTTGATTCCAGGGGTGGTTCCTCCAACCAGGATTGTAAGTGGAAGAGTATGGATCATTTCTTTGTTTCTGCTGAAAGACAGCATTGACTTGATCCTGTCCTTGAGCAGGTGGGTTGTAAGGACACTCTTCGGTTAAATGGGATGGATCCAAACAACAAGCACATATAGTGCGAGGGAGTAAAGCAGGGGAAGGAGAAGGCGGTGAGAATTTGTTCTCAATTGGTTCATGTTTTCGTGTAATTGCTGCCATTTCGGCCTTCATTGCAATTGACATATCAAGTTGATGAACGCCTGCCCTAGACTGACCGGAAGAAGTAGATGAAGTGGACGAAGTGGTCGGTCTAGTGCTTTCCCACTGAAGCGTTTGTTCAGCAAGATCGTCGAGAAATTGCCAAGCTTCCTCGTCAGATTTGGTTAAGAAGTGACCTTGACAAATGGTTTCCAGCAACTGCTTAGTTGCTGGGTTCAGTCTTTCGTATAAGATTTGGCAAAGTTTCCATCTCTCAATACCATGATGTGGGCACTGAACAAGAAGGTCTTTGAATCGTTCGAAACACTTCCAAAAAGGTTCGGAAGGAAGTTGGGATAATTGGTTAATTTCAGTACGTATTCTCGCGGTCTTGTGATGTGGGTAAAACTTTTTAAGAAATGCTTTAACAAACTCTTCCCAACTGTTTATGGAATGCGATGCGGTGCTATACAGCCACTTTTCAGCTAGGTCACACAAGGTGAAAGGAATGACTCGTAGCCGTATAGCATCATTGGAAAATTGGGTGGTCTTCATCATTGCACAAACATTCTGGAATTTATTAATGAAGATATATGCATCTTCGGATTCCAGCCAGTGAAATTTGGGCAACATATTGATGAAGTGGGGCTTAATTTCGAAGTTGTCCCCATTTGCCGGCGGAAGTGAAAGACATGTAGGAAGTGCGGAGCGGATAGGATAGAAACGATCCTGGAGCACGATTCGCTGTGGCGCTTCAACATGAGGTGGTTGCGGGTTATTCGCACCCAGTTGAGGTGGAATCAGTCCCGAGGTAGGTAAAGGGTTGTTAGGATTGAATCGTGACATCTCTTTAGAAGATGATAAATGTGAAGAAGAGGGTGAATGAACAGAATTCCGGTCAACGTTGGAGTTGGCCGGCAAAGGTAAGGATGAAGAAGAAGTGGAGGAAGTTTCGACTTCGGAGTCGATTGCATAGTCGGTAGCGACTAACGAAATACGGACTAAGCGGGCGCTAGTGTCCCGAGTCCAACCAGACATACACTAAATGAGTTTTATTATAGTCAACACGACGAATGTGAAGGTAAGAAAACGTCAATGGGGAAAATGTGATGAAAGGTGGGTGAAATGGGATTTTTGCGACAAAGGGCAAGTTTTTATAAAAATTTTGTTTTGTGTTTTTTTTATATAAAGAGTTTTGCAAAAATTTGTACGGAACTACGACACACTTTCAAACAACCACAGTTTAAACATACACAATCAAGCCTAGAGCTAGGGTCTCCTAAGTCAACTAGACCGCTCCTAACTGTTCCAAAGCGACAAGCTGTGAAATATCCCTCAAATCGCCTCTTCACCGCCAATTGTGGCCAGGTAAGCACAAATGAAGAAAGGAGCGTTCCACTCACGAATCACCATGAGACAGGCCTTTTGAACTTACCTTTCTTACTTGTCTAGCTTAGGCACCGCAAAGTCAGATTTAGATAAACGACTGAATGCCCACAACCTTCCTTTGTCCTAATGAGCGCGGCAGTCCTTAATTGGCCGAGTCTAGATATTTTTTATTAACTCAAGGGTTGATGCATATGCTTTTTGTGATTTCTGGGGTCTTAGGAAGGGTAATGAAATCCCCACCTAATCTTGATTGGTGTTATAGCCCCTTAGATTCAGTTTTAAATATGCAAAGCAGTAACATATAAAATCTAAAACACTTTCCAAATTTTTTTCTTTTATTTGCGGCGCAAAGAATCCTGCATAAAATGATTTATTGGAGAGGGAGAAGAAGTTTTGCGCAAAGAACCCAGCAGGAAAATTTTTCAGTGGAGAGCAGAGGAGGAGAAAAAATATACTCACAGAGAGTTTTAAAAACGATGACGTCACCTGTTTGACCGCGGTTCCGCGGTCAAACCCCTGTTTTAGCCACGGTTCCATGGTGGTTCAGTTGGTTTAGGCCTCTAAAATTTTTCTGTGTGCTGTTATAGTTCTCCTATGTCTATTCAGATTCTCTGTTTCTTGATTTGTTTACTGAGCTTGCTCCAGATCTGAATCAGCCTGTCTTCTTTTCCTGCAAAATTCGCACAAAAATCAATCAAAAATAACAAGATGATTTTTTATGTTTTTATTTTTCAGTTTATATATTTTTTTTATTTAATTAACCCGAAATTACAAAAAGAAATAAACTACCGTTTCTCCGGCAACGGCGCCATTTGATTGATGCAGGTTTTGTATATGCATTTTAAAATTAAGAATACCGCAATCAAGACGGTGTCGCTTGGTAGCTAGCCGGTTGAGTACGAGTCGGTCCACAGGGAAATGGTGTTCTTTCTTTAAGTTCTAACGAGTTAAGTCCTATTTTTGGTAGGTTTTGTTTTAAGATCTAAGAATGAGATTAAATTGATTTAAAGGCTTGTTAGGGTTAGGATTAGGTTAGTTCGAAAATAAGGATTCTTCTCACTTCTATCAATGTCCTAGTTAAGACTATAGGTGTTAGGATAATGGTCATCAACGGGGATTAGCACGACTAGGAAGAAACTTAGTTTCTTCCTTTTGGTCACTGTCCGTCCGTTCTTAACTCTTAGCCCTAACCTCCAGTTAATTCAACCACAATCGGTCTAACTAGGGAATCACCACTATCATTTAGGATAGGGTGCCGTAGTGAGCGATGTGTGGTTGAATTAAATAGAGTCCGTATTTCAAAATTATATATGCAAAGAAAGGAGTGAGAGAGATTTCTTTCTCTCAAACCTTCTCTTTCCTAATTCTAACAAGTGAGGAATTACTCACTCATTAGGAAAGTGACGATAAAATTCATTATTATATTTTTGTTTAATGACCTAAATTGCAGATAAACAAAAGAACAAAATCACAATAGCAGATAATAAATTGCAAAATAAAAATGCAAGATAAAAACAAAAATACCTTTATTGATGACCTCTCAACAAGTGCATTACAACTGGAATTAAAATTTTAATCTAAGAATTAAAAAGTGGCATGCCTAATTAGGTTTTCAACTTTCCTATTTATAGATAGGAGAAACCCTAGGTTTACATTCTGATCCATATATGAAATTACAAGATTACCCTAAGAAAGCCGGGTCATAGCACCGACACATGCACCGACACGTGCATTGCACGGCCGCAGTTCCACGGCAGAAAGCTTTGTTTGGCCGCGTTTCCGTGACCGTTTGGTGGGTTCTTGGTCTCAATCTTTCGGTGATGCTTCATGTTGCTTTTTCCTTCTGTTTTCTTTACTTGGTTCCTCAGAACCTTTTCTACTTTCTTCCAGATTTTCAACAGTGCAGAATGATGTGGACTTTTGCCTTGCTTCGTATTGAAGTCTTGAATCTTGTGCTGCCCTTGTATTTTTTGCATTGAACTGTCTAATGATTTTCATTTGTTCCTTTAACTAGTAGGCGACATCATATGGATTCATTTATTGTTGGTCATAGTCTCATATTTGTAGCGACTTTTCACGAATTTCACTGTAACGATCTGAGAACCTGTAACCTGTAACTATTTAGCAGACATGGATCAAAATCACCTATTTATATGTAATGTGATTAAGAATGGGCGATATAATAATGCAAAATTCTGATATAAACAATTCTCAACTCATGAGAGGGATGGGTGAAGGTTGAAGAAGAAGCCATTGATGAAGAAGTTGTGAGCACAAGAAAAACTAGAGAAGAAAATGGCATTTCTTATGCCGCGTAAGATAAACTGTGAGAGCTCCCTTGTAATCTCAAGACCAAACTCAAGCTATTAGTAGCTGTCCTCTCTCTCTCCACAATTAATCCCACACCACAAATCAATCAAGAAAATGGACATGGCACAAAAAATAACACCATGGCACCAAACTAGTACATGCCACATTCAATGCTCTAGGACAAAACTTGCACTCACAATTTCCACATAATAAACATTAATCCAAATGTTTAGAACAATAAATATAATGGCATCTTCTAAAGTAAACTCGTGATGGATCACAAGATTACCCCTCACCAGTATATACATTCCCGCATCCGTATTCCAACTGAATACGAATACTATGAGATGAAAATAATCCAACAATCTAATACTAGGATCCGGCTCAAACCAAAGCCCAATAGTATGATCCGTGTATAAGTGCACGTATATGGTTGAACTCTGCCATAAAACCATACGGCCTCTACAACGTTTCGCCCGAACTAGGGAAACTCTTTGTGTGGAACTCTAAAGACTCGTCAATAAGCTAGCAGTGGGTTTAACCACAAGCACATCAGTGGCACTAGCTCTATGTAACGGCAGCCAAGGTATTGAGCGAAAGGGAGGCCGACGAGCGAACTCATCCTGAAACCCTACCGAGCCTGACAGTGATAATATCTGTACAGTCCGATCCGTTCGTCTATGAGCATCGCATATCGAGCCTAGGGGGATGGTAAACGTCAGACCCCTAATAGGTATAAGTCGTGTCGGAGTGTAGCCCAGAACACCCTGAGAAACTACTGGAATACCTACCAGTAAATCTCACTTGCCTTGGCCAAGAACTTTTTGTAATAGCTTTCCAAACACAGCGCGATATCAACCCCTAATACCGGGAGAGGCGAATCCCATGCCGATCTGCATACTGCCTCCATGTGGCTCGGGACTGTAACCAACTAAAACCTGTTTGCATGACTCCTTTGAGCTATGGTAAGGTAGTAATCAAAGCACAGTGGGAACTCACACGAGACAAATGACGAGCTCAGGTCAATAGACTAACCTGTACACATGTCACAAGGGAACTGCTATCTGACGATAAGTATAATACCAACTAGCATGTTCCCGGCGAGTCCGTCCGGTGTACTCATAACCCAATGAGCACCTGTATACTATCTTAGGTGAACCAACTGACACTAATGGCTTGTGAGACTAGACATCTCCCCTTATCGGGGTCTCGATCCGTATACACTAGTCTACTCTCGGAGTATCGATGCCCAGTCTCGAAACTCCCATGACTACGGACACTTTAAGGATGTGCTTATAGACTACCCAACTCTCATGTATATGATCTCCATCATACTGCTGGTAGTCAAGCACGAATCCTATGGGCTCTATCAACATGTAATAGTGATCTGTAATGTCACCTGAAGCATGTACACGATGATAAAAACAAACCAGATAGCATACCATCATCTCGAGTAAGACTGTTCTACCGGTATAAGTCCTTCCTCAATCATTGCAATCATGTGCCTGCGATCCAATAATTGACTTGAGGGCACTATAGCCAACACAGGTAGTAGTTGGGTGCAGTGTCGAAGAACTTGGAGGCAGTGACGGTTAGATAGGATTCGTCTCTCCCGGTATTGGGGGTTGATATCATGCTGTGTTCGAAGAGCCATTACACAAAGTCCCTGGCCAGGGCAAGCGAGATTTACCGGTAGGTAGTCCAGTAGTTTCTCAGGGTGTTTTGGGCTACACTCCGGCGTGACTTATTACGCTATTAAGGGTCTGATGATTAGCGCCCCTAGACCTGATATGCGATACTCTTAGACGAACAGACCGGACTGTACGAAGATTGTCACATCCAGGCTCAGTAGGAGTTCGGATGGGTTTCCTCATCGACCTTCTTATCAACAGATACCTCGGTAGCCGTTATGTGCAGCTAGTATCGCTTGCAGTTTGTGGTTAAACCCACTGCCAGCGTACTGTCGAGTCTTTAGAGTCCCACACAGAGAGTTTCCCTGCATCGGGCAAAAGGTGTAGAGGCAGTATGGTTTTACGGCAGGGCTTCGATCACGTACGTGCACTTGTGCACGTATGATGTTCGGGCGGATAATACTAGTGGGCTTTTGTTTAAGCCGGATCCTAGTATTATATTGATGGATCAATTTCGTCTCTTTGTATTCGTGTTTCTCGGAACACGGATGCGGGTATGTATATACGGATGAGAAGGGCATAGAAGGAGACACCTTATTATGGTTTTGAACATTGACTTGATTAAAGCAATTATGAGGTGGAGGAAAGTATTTGTTATTTTTAAAAATGATAATTGAGGTATGGCTACTTGTTTTGACTACTTGAATTGGTTTGACCACTTTACTTAGTTTGATCTTTGACTTAGATATTTATTGTGAGATATTTTGATGCACTAGATATTTTGGGTGAGATATTTTCTTGCCATGCTTGTAGTCATATCAAGTGAGCCATCTAATTTTTATCATTATCATTATCAAAAACCATTTCTCTTTCCTCAAGTTAGCTCTCTTCTTCTTCCTCACAACTAAAACCCTTAAGGTCTTATGAGTTGAGTAAACTAGGGTTCTAAGAGATAAATAAATCCATCTTCATTCTCTACATCACCTAGGCCATCAAGTTTAGCAAGCTTGTTGCCCTAGTTACCTTGGATTTGAGGTTGGAGCTTGGACTATAGACTCTTGGGTGGATCGTCTTTGACTCGAGGAAGTCGACAAGAAAGCTACGATCCGGATCGATCCTCGGAGCCTACGATGACGAGGAGGATAGCGGAGAAGACCCGAATGACTTGTATCATGAGGTATAACATTCTTTCCGAGTAGTTAAATCTCTTGTAGTTTGCTAGCTATGGTTTATGGTCGATCCGTAGTTCTAGTCGGTGTTGCGAAGCCCGTAAAAATCATTTTTTGCAAATTCTGCCTCCCTGTGAACACGTGGGGTGCGCGACATCGACTTATAGTGGTATCAGAGCTTCTCATAAACCTTAGATAGCTTGTAGCGATGTTAGAATTCCGCCGTTTTTGTTGCGCAAAAACTGCCGACAAAAACAGTTTTCAAAAATAAAGTTTTGAGTTGTTTGCAAACCCCGCGGGCTCACGGTTTGAACCGAGAAGCCGCTGGGTGAAGCGTATGCACCCTGGGGATACCCCGGGGGGACCAACGGTCAGGACCACCCCCCCAAGACCACTACAAGGTGGTCTTGGGGGCTGGTGACTCGAGAGCACCACAGTATGGTGCTCTCGGGTCTGACTCGCCTTGGGGGCCACCTCGTGGTGGCCCCCGGGGGTGGGTACCCCCTCGAGGCCCCCAGTTCGATAGTTATTCTTATATCTTCGCCTCCGTGAAGATTCGGGCGGGTTTCGAGTTCGTTTCGATTCCCAGATTGGCTCAAAACGATTGGTTTTGGAACTTTAGTTCACTGGATTTTCATGTCTTGGAAAATTGGTTTAGTTTGATAATTGCGTGCGGAGTTATAATGTCGTCGTTACTTTACAAGATTTGTGATGTATATCTGTGTTTGGAAATGTTGACTAATTTCTATACGTCGATTAGTCGGGTTTGCACATATCTGTGATGTTGTTGTGATGGTTTGTGTATATGAATTTGTTGGATCGTCGTGGATGAATAGCTGGGGATGTGAGGTGAGGGTTTTCATTTTTTCATTCGATGTAAAATTGTAAAGTGATGTAATATTATTTTTCAGGGCACATCCGGGTTGAGCTTGTAGCCACCGTTGTATTATTTCTTTTACTGTTTTCTGCTTCTAGGATAGGCCCAAGGTGGAGTGCACAAACTACCGGATTCTTGAAGTGCCGAGTGACCTACTTACTTTGTTGAGAGAGGTTGCTTCGCTTCGGGAATTTTGCGGGTTATTTATCGCACTCGTAGGGGTCTGGGGTGGGGTTTGGGTATTCATCACGACCGTGGAATCCGTCCTTCGTTACAGGCTCAAACGAAACGCGGAATTCCTAGTATATCCAATGTGTTCATCTGTGATCTGGAATGCCTATCATTGCGTCTGACGAATATATATATATTCACCCATTAGGTTACTTAACTAACGACAGAGCGGAGGCTGGACTAGAGCGGATGCAAAAACATAAGCAACGTTTATTATAATATATATATATATATATATATATATATATATATATATATATATTATAATAAACGTTGCTTATGTTTTTGCATCCGCTCTAGTCCAGCCTCCGCTCTGTCGTTAGTTAAGTAACCTAATGGGTGATGACGGGGCCCCGTGGCGAATGCGGATGGAATAAGCGTACGTTGCATTTTCGTTGTTTTCTGCAATGGTAGGTTAGTTGATGGGACTTCATTAAATTAATGAAAAGCAAACAAACCAAAACTGAATTGTTGGAATTTTTTTTAAAAACCACTCGGTTATTTTAAAACAGGAGACTTTTAAATGCGGAGCTTAAACCACTCTTTTTAAAAGCTATCAGGTTCCTTCGATTATATCAAGTTCACTACGTTCAGGGTTTTGCCAAAACCATTCGTAGCCCTCCGTCATTTCATATGAATATTCAATAGTATTCAAGCTATGTTTGTTGGCCTTAGTCAGGACATAGTGATTGGTAGCTGCTGGGTAGTCATATGTTGCATAGATAGATGCGTTGATTTGGCACAGTCGTACTACTTTGTTTGCTTTAGTCAAGGGTATGTACGGATGGGTTCAAATTAACCTGGACAATAACGGGTAGAACTTGACATGTGATTTATGATTTGTTGGCCTTAGTCAAGGTCATAAGAGCATGGGGCAAAAATCCATACCAGGAGTTTCTAAGGAAATTGAAACTTGATAGTGCTGCATACCATTTTGAATGTGATAATATTGGTAGGATTTCTTCAGCATTATCACACAATGATATTTGGATCCCGATCCTACTGTGAGTATATGTTACTCCTCGGGAGATTTTTTCACTTAACGATCAATGCTGTAAACCAAGTAGGTGTCTAGACGGGGCTGCGCCTCCAGGGAAAAGAGGTTATTTAATTAAGGAACTTTGCGAAAGCGTCGTAAAACCTCCCTCGAAGTACCGACACTATCCTGGCCGAACGGTTAAGCAAGAATTATACGGTGAGATCAATCCTGACTAATTCTTCTTTTATGGTTTGAGGAAGGATTCGAGAAACAGTGGGAGCCATCCTGTTTAGATAAATTAAAAATCAATCTAAACTTGCAAGAGAATTATGCTAAGTGTTTTCTTCTCTCTCTCTTAATTGCAGCGACCCAGTGACCAAGACTAGGTTACATCTGGATAATAAAATGACTGAATCTGACTATAATGACTGGTAAAGGTCTATCCAGATGTCCATTACCTATGACAAGATGGGACCTCTTTACTACTCAAGCCCCCACCGTCTCAGGTCCAGTTTCCATCGCCGTGGATATTGATATCCGTAAGACATCGGAAAAGGACAGTGTGAATTCCAAGTGCCTCGTGTTGGCCTCAGTAGATGGTGTAAACCAGAGGCAGCATGAGAAGATGGACATAGCTTCCATCTTCCTCCACAGCAAAGATTTATATGGAGAGCAATCTCGTATCATAAGATATGAGACCTCGAAGAAATTGCTTCAAGAGAGGTTGGCTATCGGGTCATCTGTAGGGGACAACGTCCTTACGATGACCAGCTATATTAAAAAGCTCACCGACCTGGAGACTACGTTGGAGAACGAGTCATATGCTAACTTGATTCTACAGTCCTTACCTCCCACTCACGCCTAGAAGAAGAAAGTTATACTTCCAGTTGAGGGCACCTTGAAGGAAACCAGGGAGACACCTGCTCTGCTTATTGGGGAATCTTCCTCTTCAGGATCTAAGGCGGATGCCAAGGGTGAGAAGAAGAAGACTTCCACAAAGCTGATATGCGGTGCTAGTAAGGTAGAAGGATAGGGAAGCGCAAAAGTTTCTGGGCTAACAGTAAGGGAGGGATGTTCATATTATTACGGGAAATGATATTGGCAGAAGGACTGCAGGGATTTGAAAGCCAGAATCCAGGATCCGAAGAATGTTGTGGCTTCGACTTCGGGTGTGTTTTTAATCGAAAACTGCATGTCAATTAACTTTACTTCCTGGGTACTAGATACCGGATTAGGATCTCATATATGTAATTCTTTACAGGCTATGAGAAACCGTAGAGTTATCAGGGTGGGTGATATGATTTTCTGGGTTGCTAATAGAATGAGCGTGGACGCTGAATCCGTAGGGGAATATCACCTTGGATTGACAAGTGAGCAGATATTGATTCTACGTAACTGTTTGTATGTACCTAATCTAACTTGTAACATCATATCTGTATCCTTACTTTCTCAAGAAGGATATGATTTTACATTTGTAAGCGATGTGGTCCACAGCCACCTAAATCAAGCTTTGATTGGGTCAGGTACATTAGATAACGGTATATACGTATTAAATCAAGCTCAGGTTTTCAGTATCCAGAACACACTTAAAAGAAAGTCTCCAGAATTAAATTAGGCTTTCTTATGGAATTGTATACTGGTTCACATCAATGAAACACGGTTGACGAAGCTACATAGAGAGAGATATTTTGATCCGTTCGAATATCAGTCTTATGCAACTTGTCAATCTTGTCTCATGGGAAAGATGACAAAGACACCGTTCACTGGACATGAAGTAAGAGCGAGCTCGCTCTTGGGACTAATACACATCGATGTGTGTGGTCCAATGTCTACACATGCACGAAGTGGCTATTCCTATTTCATTACTTTTACAGATGATTTCTCTAGGTATGGACATGTCTTCTTGATGAAGCATAAATCCGAGGCCTTTGAAAAATTCTGGGAATACTAGAATGAAGTGGAAAAACAAACAGGTAAAAATATCAAGACACTGAGATCTGATCGAGATGGTGAATACTTAAGTGCCGAGTTCCTGGACTACTTAAAAGAAAATGGAATTCTCTTTCAGTTTACTCCTCCATACACACCACAACACAACGGTGTATCGGCAAGGCGGAATCGAACCCTATTGGATATGGTTCGTTCCATGATGAGTAAGGATGAGTTACCGCGATCCTTCGATGGTTATGCACTAGAATCAGCTGCATATCTTTTGAACCAGGTTCCTACTAAGTCAGTGCCTACCACACCATATCAGATGTGGAGTGGTAAGAAACTCTGTCTTAAACACTTTAAGACATGGGGATGTCCAGCTTTTGTCAAAAAGCAGCATGGGACATGCTCGAGGCACGCTCAGTACAGTGTAAGTTTATGGGATACCCAAAGAACTCCAAGGGGTATCTTTTCTATTGCACAGAGGAGCAAAAGGTCTTTGTTTCTCGTCATGCCCGCTTCTTGGAAACTGAATTTTTAGAAAATCAGATAAGTGGGAGCGCAATAGAACTGAAAGAAGTTCCAGAACCACAAGCTATTACTGAAAGCTTGGTAGAACCAGAGATTTCATAAGAACCGGACATCCCCACGCCACTCCGCAGAAGTAGTAGGCAGTCTCATCCGCCCGAGAGATACTACAGTTTTCTCATAGACGGGGATCGAGAGAATTGCATCGTTGAAAATGATGAGCCTACTAGCTTCAAGCAAGACATTCAGAGCAGCGACTCGGTAAAATGGCTGGATGCGATGCGGACCGAAATGGAGTCCATGTACATCAACAAAGTTTGGACTTTGGACATTGCTCTAGAAGGGATAAAACCCGTATGATGCAAATGTATCTTCAGAAAGAAGATTGGTGTAGTTGGACAGGTTGAAACCTATAAGGCTAGACTTGTTGCAAAGGGTTTTCGTCAAAGACTTGGTTTGGACTATGATGAAACCTTTTGTCCAGTGGCTATGCTCATTGCTGCCTTCCACGATTATGAGATCTGGCAGATGGACGTAAAGACGACTTTTATAAATGGATATTTGGAAGGGTGAGTCTATAAGGATTAGCCAGAGGGTTTCATTCAGAGTGGGAGCAGCGGGAAAGTGTGCAAGTTGCTTAAGTCCATTTATGGACTAAAGCAGACATCGCGGAGTTGGAACATCTGTTTTGATGAGACGGTCAAAGAATTCGATTTTATCAAAAATCCAGATGAACCATGCATATATAGTAAGATTTTAACGGGATCTGTGGTATTCTTTGTCTTGTACGTAGATGGCATTCTCTTATTAGGAAATGACATTTCTATGCTACAATCGGTCAAAGGATTCTTATCACAGAGGTTCTCCATGAAAGACCTGGGTGATGCCTCCTACATTCCGGGGATCCAGATCTATCGTGATAGATCTAAGAGGATGTTGGGACTTTCACAGTCCAGGCACATCGACACCATACTAAAAAGATTTAGTATGGAAGATTTAAAGCGCGGTAATCTACTGGCTTGTCACGGAATCACCCTCTCCAAAGAGATGTCTCCCAAGACTAATTTAAAAAGGGCTCGCATGACATCTATACCCTACGCTTCTACGGTAGGTTCTATAATATATGCGATGTTGTGTACCAGACCAGATGTAGCTTACGCACTGAGTGTGGTAAGCCGGTATCAGTCAGACCCAGGGGAGAAGCACTGGATAGCAATAAAGAACATTCTCAACTACCTGAGAATGACTAAGGAGATGTTCTTGGTGTATGGCGGAAAAGACCTCCAGATCGAGGCCTTCGCTGACTCCAGCTTCCAGAGTGACAAGGATGACTCCAAGTCCGTGTCAGGTTATGTCTTTACCCTCAATGGAGGTGCGGTCTGTTGGAAGAGCTCCAAACAGGACACCATTGCTGACTCGATGATGGAAGCAGAGTACATAGCTGCTTGTGACGCCGTGAAGGAAGCAGTCTGGATGAGGAAGTTCTTGACAGAACTTCAGGTGGTTCCGTCCATTGTAGATCCAATACCTTTGTATTGCGACAACAACGGCGCTATAGCCTTAGCGTAGGAACCCAGGTCCCATCAAAAGCCCAGACACATTTTGAGGCGTTACTATATGATCAGGGAGATCGTTGATCGCCGGGAGATTGAGGTGAGGAGAGTAGAGAAGGAGAATAACACTCTAGATCCACTCACGAAGGCCATCCCTCAGACACAGTTCGAGAGGCTAATCAAGATGATAGGTCTGCGATATGCCAATACATGGCCCTAGTGCAAGTGGGAGATTGTTAGTGATGTATGCCCTAGAGGCCATTATTGTATCATACTGGTTTGTATATTACTTAATGGAAGCTTGGGATATTCACAGTTGTATTGACAGTCTTTCTCAAAATGGTAGTATGCTACTTGGTTTGTTTCTACTTCAATATGTGCATGTGTTTCTTTTAGCATATCGCATATACATATTAGTAGAGCCCTTAGGATTTTTTCTTGATTACCAGCGTTGTGATGACAGTCACACTTGTCACGCCTCACCCCCAATACAGAGAGTATTGTCCGCTCTGGCCGAAACCGCACGGTTTTTCCCTTTGAGCGAACCGGACCCGACCAGGGGCCACTTCCTAGGAGGTTACCCATCCTAAGACTTCCCTGGACCGAGCACGCTTAACTACGGAGTTCTTAAACTCCTGTAGTTCCGGTTCACTTAAAAGGCGTCTCTATATTGAAGAGTGGTATCATTCCATTTATAGTACAGATCTGCCCCCTTTCGGAATGTATTCCGAAGAGTCACCATTGGTCTACAGTGGGTCCCACGGACTCAAGAGGTGGCCCCCACGGATTCAAGAGGTGGCCCCCGCCCACTTAACACGACACTTGGTGTGGCACTTTGTTCCGTGTGGCACTTTGCTCCGTGAGCAAGAACCGGGTCCCGACATTCTCCCTACCTTTGAACAATGGTTCGTCCTCGAACCACAGACCTACTATTGAGGGACCAGCTCTGATACCATTCTGTCACGCTTCACCCCCAATACAGAGAGTATTGTCCGCTCTGGCCGAAACCGCATGGTTTTTCCCTTTAGAGCGAACCGGACCCGACCAGGGGCCACTTCCCAGGAGGTTACCCATCCTAAGACTTCCCTGGACCGAGCATGCTTAACTACGGAGTTCTTAAACTCCTGTAGTTCCGGTTCACTTAAAAGGTGCCTCTATATTGAAGAGTGGTATCATTCCATTTATAGTACAGATCTGCCCCCTTTCGGAATGTATTCCGAAGAGTTACCATTGGTCTACAGTGGGTCCCACGGACTCAAGAGGTGGCCCCCACGGATTCAAGAGGTGACCCCCGCCCACTTAACACGACACTTGGCGTGGCACTTTGTTCCGTGTGGCACTTTGCTCCGTGAGCAAGAACCGGGTCCTGACAACACTAGTGGGGGCTCGATAATCTACAAGCACATCCTTATACAGGTCCCTAGTCATAGGATTATCGAGGCGGGGCATCCTCCAGAGTAGACTAGTGTATACGCTTCTCATCCCAGCAGGGGAGATGGTTTTTGTTTCCCCTAATCAGAGCAAAGCTCTGTTTTGAATTTCAAAATTCAAAAATTGAAATAACGCTTCAGATCCCATGTGCTGTGCGTTGCGCGCCACGTGTCAAAAACAGACATGCCAGCGCCAGGAGCGCTACGCCCTAGGCAGCGCGTCCAATCAGAGCAAAGCTCTGTTTTAAAATTCAAAATTTAAAATTGAAGCAACGCTTCAGATCCTGTGAGCTGCGCGCCACGTGTCAAAAGCAGACATGCCAGCGCCAGGAGTGCTGTGCTCTAGGAAACGCACCCAATCAGAGCAAAGCTCTGTTTTAAAATTCAAAATTTAAAATTGAAGCAACGCTTCAGATCCCGTGCTCTGCGCGCTGCACGCCACGTTTCAACACGGGCGCGCTAGCACACAGCTGCGCTGCGTGCTACGTGTCAAACACGGACGTGCTTGCACAGCTGCGCTGCGCTCTGCGCTTCGTGCCACGTGTCAACACGGGCGCTCTAGCACAGATGCACTACGCTCTGCGCTGCGTGCCACATGTCAAACATGGGCACGCTAGCGCAATTGTGCTGCGCGCCACGTATCGAACGTAGGTGCGCTAGCGCAAGGTGCGCCAGTGCTGGAATTATAAAATTCCCCACCGTTAGATCAAATGATCTAATAATAATGATAAATCATTAATTAATCAGAAACTAAATTCTGTTAAGATAAGATTCCTCAAAATCTTTCCAAATAACAAGGTTGTGCTCTGTAAATCAGAGCACCGTTGGATCAATGATCCAATGGTAAATAAAAATTACCAAAAGACAGAATAAATTCTGAATGGAAAGATCTTTCCAATCTTGTTAAAACAAGAAGATTATGTTTTGCAAAGCAGAAGCCCTAGGATCAAAGATCCAACGGTGGGAAATATTCCCAAATCAATCAGAGAAAGATCTCTTAAACAGATTTAACAAATCAATTGGCCCTATATAAAGGCCCCAAGACTTCAAGTCTCAGATAGAGAAAACCCTCTGCAAACATTGAGAAAACTCAAAGAAAAAGAAAGGCAAGCCTTTAGCAAAAGAAGATCATTTCTTCCAGGTAAAGAATTAATTCTTGAACAACAGAGATGAAACATCTCATAAAAAAAAGAAACATCTTTTAAAAAGATCTTAGATCTATAAAAATACCAAGGCCTTTGATTAAAAAGAAAAGATCAAAAGATCTAATCATAAAAAATAATAAACAAAAGAAGTACTTTACTTCATTGACGGATCTTTAATCTATAAAGGCAGAGCCTTTATAAAAACAAGAACTTTTGTTCTTGGATCTTGAGGCAAAGCCTCCTTTGAAGAACATAAATTTGTTCTTTGATTTTAAAATTGATCAAAATGCGCTTTGCGCTATTAGACAGTACCTTGCACTCATGAACTGCGCCTTTGCGCTCCTTGGACCGACGCTCAGCGCCAAAACATGCCACGTGTCAACCATAGACATGACCTGCACTTTGCGCTCTTGAAAATAGCGCATTGCGCACTTGGGTTGGCGCTCAGCGCCAAGCGCGCCACGTGTCACTCACTGGCGCACTCATAAACTAGCGCAGCGCGCTCATAAATTAAAAGCGCAATGCGCTAACAAACTAGCGCTTAGCGCTAAACGCGACACGTGTCATCTTCGTGTGCGCTACCTGACAGAAGCGCAATGTGCTCTTTAATTGGCGCAAACCGCCTGGTGCGCCACGTGGCGCGCTGTCAAAACCTACTTTGCTCTGAATCGCTGTAGACAAATGAAGGCGCCGCGCCTATAGGTTAATGATACTATGCATTCAATATAAGACAAAAAAATGTGTCACAGCCTAATGCTTAGCATTATTAAAAGGGCAGAGCCCAAATAAAGTCTTAATGGCCAGAACAAAAATAAAATGTTAAACATTTTTTAACTGGACTTAGCCCAATTTTGGCCATAAGTCCTCAACTTAAATTGAACTGAGCCCATCTGCTCTTCCAATCAATTTACAACCGGTTCGAGGGTACGTCTCTTTACTCCTCTGATATCTGTCGTTGAAATCCTTCAACATCGTCAGAGAGGTGACGGGTCCCGACAACCACACATTACTACGGACTGTAGGGTCCTTAAACTTATGGACTATGATGTCCTTAACCTCGACCGTGATGTCTTAAAACTAATATCGGACTGTGAAGTCCCTAAATCCATGGACTATGATGTCCTTAACCTCGACCGTGATGTCTTAAAACTAATATCAGACTGTGGAGTCCTTAAATCCACGGATTATGATGTCCTTAACCTCGACCGTGATGTCTTAAAACTAATATCGGACCGTGGAGTCCTTAAATCCATGGACTATGATGTCCTTAACCTCGACCGCGATTTCTTAAAACTAACATTGGACCGAGATGTCCTTAAACTACCAATGGACCGAGATGTCCTTAAACTAATTATCGACCGCAATGTCACTAAACTAAACAATAGAGCCCAAATTTCTCTTTTGTTGGATCTAAACGATCCCGTTAAGTTAATCTTAGTCTAAAGTAAAACTAACGTATCCTTAATGAACGTTTAAGTCGATCTTAGTCTCAAATGAGACTAACGCATCCTTAAACCCAAATCCCCCAAACCCAAATCTAAGAAAGATGCGGATTTGGACTAGTCCATGCCCTACGGGCGACAACATAACTTAGTCTCCGTATACAATCCATGGGCAACCAAACACAAAAGAAACACCTACGACACGAAGTGACCATCTGGAGAAGGAGAAAGTTGTTACTGCGATGCGGTAGCGTAATTAACTGCAGCAGCTTGCGCCTGCAGGGAAGAGCGTCCCCACAATCCAAAACCCCTCGAACGAGGGGGAATCTGACGAAGTCTGCTACATCGGTTGCATCCGTTTAAACCTTCGATACATGGTGTCATAAATCAACTTGGCATCTTCGGAGAGGTGGACGGATAGCACCAATTAGCATTTGCTCCGAATTTCAGGCAAGACGTACATCGCGTCTCCGCCGCGTCTTTCGGAGTGGAACAGATTCTGGCACGCCCGGTGGGACATTTTCCTCTTTCCACTCCACACTTCGTGTGTCGTGTTCGCGAATGAATCGCGGTTTGCTAATGGTTGCCCTTGGGTTTCGAGATACTGAGATTTGGCGTTTTGCTTAGTGCAGAAAGCAAAGATCAATGCATTCACCTGCTCGATGTGTTCCACATGCAATTGCAACCCACGTTCTGGCTCAACTGTAGGCATAGCTTACGGGCCCCAGGCGGCTTCCCTGTTCACGATGCCGGTGGAACAGGTCATCCAAGCCACCACAGGATTGTTTTTCGGGACCATGCTCCCACCAGCGAGCTTCACCGTTCCTATGCCAGCACCGGAAGCTCTGAAGAAGTCGGTCTTCAATCGGCTTGCTACTACCACGACCCCTCTCCGCGGGTCGTCCAGCTCCAACTCCTCGGTCTTCGCCAGACTGAGCCTGAACTCCGATGGGCCTGCCAAGAAGCCCGTGATACCTGAAGTGGCCATCCCAAAGATGATAGCCATCCCTGCTCCTGAAGTCGTTAAGGCGGCTTCTCATGCCAAAGGTCGGTCTTTACAAGACTGACTATTCCGGCTCCCATTCCTGCTCGAAAGTCTGTCTTTGACAGATTGGATACAACTACTCAAAAGATGTCAGTCTTCAAGAGGCTGGCACCAGCGGCGCCTCATCTGGACAGGGGATAAGACAAAGCCATCCCCATCGCCAACCAACACCGTCAGCTCGACATGCTCGACGTCGCCACTGGCGCCGAGTAAGAAAGGCTGGAGGCAACTCCCCTTCTGGGTTAACTCCACCGGCTCCGACGGTGGAAATTAATGCTGTTGTCCCGATCGGGAACAACTTCGAATTGCTGAATAAGGTGCGCAGGAATTCTCCTGTCACCGTGCTGAAAAGGTCTCCACCACTAGTAGAGACTGTCACAGAAATAAAGCTAGAGCAGTCCCCTCAACGGCTGTATTCTAAAGTTTACAAAATTTGGCGACAAGTCCGAGAGTCGGTGGTTAATCAAGACTATCCCCGCCGGTAGAAGAAGCTGAAGGTCCGACAGGAAGAAAACCGTCCTGTTAAGCCATAGAAGGTGATGGCTACTTGGGTGCCCACTGCAACGGCCCCCTCAACTTCGACCTTCTATAAGAGAAGAAGGCCGGAGAAAATCCCCATGCCTGCGACAAATGTCAAAGGCACTGAGCCCAAATGCCCTAAGTCTGGGGGCATGGTGGTGCATACCGTCTATATGGCATCCGGAAAAGAGGATAGCCATATCTACACAGGTCATCAACCGCTTACGCGATCCGTGACAAAAGCCCAAGAGCAGCAGCAGAAGCTTCAGGAGATGATGACTGCGATGGCTGCGCTCACAGGACCGAAAGCAAGCCCAGATATATCCTCGGAGCAACGCCACGAGCAGGAAACTGATGCCGAGTTCCTTCGGAGAATTCTTGAAAGAAGGAAAAAGAGGCCGCGGAACAAGCGGCCAATATAAAGCAAATGACCCTTCTATTCCAAGATATGGTGGGCATGATGATCCAGCCGGATCCCCCAGCCGAAGATCCTCCAGTAATAATTGAAGATGACAGAGGAGAAACATCGAATCCTCTGCCAGCTCTGTCAACAGCCAAGGAGGAGACAATCTCCAAAGCTGCCCTGGATGACTATATCGCTCAGCAGATACGAGTTCACCGGGCGAATGAAGCGGCTGGGCAAATTGTTAGAACTGGGTGACCGTACCCGGGCTGGTATGATCAGATAAAGTACCCGTCAGGCCACACAATCCCGAAATTCCATATGTACAAGGGGACAGGCAATCCCCATTAACATGTTGCTCAGTTCAGGGCCCTCTGTGGCAATACTGGTGGCGATGATAAGCTCTTGCTCCGCCAATTCGTCGGCAGCTTATCGGAGACGGCATTTAAGCCAAGGAGGAGACAATCTCCAAAGCTGCCCTGGATGACTATATCGCTCAGCAGATACGAGTTCACCGGGCGAATGAAGCGGCTGGGCAAATTGTTAGAACTGGGTGACCATACCCGGGCTGGTATGATCAGATAAAGTACCCGCCAGGCCACACGATCCCGAAATTCCATGTGTACAAGGGGACGGGCAATCCCCATCAACATGTTGCTCAGTTCAGGGCCCTCTGTGGCAATACTGGTGGCGATGATAAGCTCTTGCTCCGCCAATTCGTCGGCATCTTATCGGAGACGGCATTTGAGCCAAGGAGGAGACAATCTCCAAAGCTGCCCTGGATGACTATATCGCTCAGCAGATACGAGTTCACCGGGCGAATGAAGCGGCTGGGCAAATTGTTAGAACTGGGTGACCATACCCGGGCTGGTATGATCAGATAAAGTACCCGCCAGGCCACACGATCCCGAAATTCCATGTGTACAAGGGGACAGGCAATCCCCATCAACATGTTGCTCAGTTCAGGGCCCTCTGTGGCAATACTGGTGGCGATGATAAGCTCTTGCTCCGCCAATTCGTCGGCAGCTTATCGGAGACGGCATTTGAGTGGTACTCCGAACTTCCAAACGACTCCGTCAAAACTTTCACGGAAATGGAGTTGTTGTTCACCCATTAATTCGCAAGTGCTAGCGAACGCACCCCAATAACGGCATTGATCAATGCCAGGGTGAAGCCGGGCGAGGCGTGGGTTCAGTATGCAATCCGATGGCGGAACCTGTGGTCGAAGTGAGAACAGCGCATCGAAGAAGCACCAGCGGTGGGCATGTTTGTAGGCACCCTAGACCCTCATGCAACTATTTCACAGTTTATGATGTTCTTCAAACTGACCACATTCCAGGCTTTAATCGACAAACTAGCCCAGATGGATCAAATGGGTCACAGACCGTCTCCCCCAAAGTCGGAGCCGCGGAACGAAAAGGGTAAAGGGAAAGCGATCTTCATTGCGAACACCCAACAGCAGCCCAGTGTCCCAAAGCTAGCGGATCAACTGGAAGAGAGATGGCGGTATTATAATGAGAAAATGAAGCGCCCCTACTCATTCCCATGGGATAAAACAAAGAGACTATTCGAATTAGCGATGCGCAACAGGCTTATCAATTTGTCGAATCCAAGGCGACCATCGCAACCCGTTGAAGTGAATAATCCCAATTATTGCCCTTACCACCAAACGGTAAGCCATCCGATCGAAGATTGCTTCGTCTTTAAAGGATGGATCGAGGATCAGTACCTACAAGGCAAGTTTGCTCTGTCTGAGAAGTGGAAAGTAAACCCACCACAACCACACACTCCTAAGAAAGCGGATACACCGGGGGCAACGTGCTCTTTTGTTGAAGAAGCCCCATGGGAAGTGGCCCTTTCGGCCAAAACCAAAAGGATGCTGAATGATCTCCAGACATGTCCGGCGATTAGGTGGAAGAATCCGCTGGAACCCCAGATCGTCGAAGGAATACTGAATCCGTGCCCAACTCCAAAGATTGGTGGTGATAGCCAAAGCTCGCACACCCAGTCGTCAAAAACTTTGAAAAAGAAGAAGAAATCCAGAAAGCCCGTGAAGCCTGGCGGCAAACGCACGGACCTGCAGAAACAGATCGACGCGCTAGAAGAGTATAACCAGAAGGCGCGGACTCCAATCACACTCCAAGAGTTCCTCGGCCACGTTCTTGAAGATGAAGATGATGGAGAAGACTCGTCGGATGACTCAGAAGATTATGTGGCAAGTTGCCATGTGATCTCCCACTCGTCGACAGACGATGAAGAGGCTCCTTACACCAAGAAACTGGGGGCAAGGCCTGAACCGGAACTTCCAGGTCCATCAGACGAGATGATCGACACATTCCTAAACGAAGCTCTTCTGAAAAGTAAAGCTGATCGGGAGCGTAAGATGACCATATTTGAAAAGGCCAAACGCCAGCGGCTGGACGAAAGAGTCGAGACATTCCCACCGAATCAAAGGACATCCTTCGGGAATAAAAACAAGTTCAAGACGAGGAAAAGGTTTGCTAAATCCATATTGATGGGTATGAAGCTACCACCCTCCGAAGGAAACACAGTCAGTGAAGCAGAAATGCATCCTAGCTATTGCTCATATCATCGAAAGATTTCTCACCCCATCGAAGAGTGTGACGCTTTTAAAAGATGGTGGCAAGGGTATGTCGCTCACTGGCAGCATTTCAAGTGGATGAAACGCAAAACTCGTCGGGAGCAAAGAAATACGACCGGGGAGCATAAAAGAACCACCGGCAATTGTTGCGTGATTAACACCAGGGGATCACAAGTTCTCATATTTGGGAGCGACTCGGACGAGGAAATGGCTCTTGGCCCTCTCTTTAAAGAGTCCACCTCGGGGAAAGAGGAAGGGCCGAAGACCTGTGAAAACTTTCAGCTACGTAATAGTACGCTGCCCGAGAAGAATCTCGGACCCACAAACAGAAAAGATAAAGGAAAAGAAAAGGTCTCTGAGGATATCGTCCTAGATGACCAACTCATGAAAGAGCTGACCGCCAAGGACCCGCCAAAGAAAAGTAAAGTAGATTACAACATTCTGGCGCACTTGAGGAAGTTACCCTCACAGCTCAGCATTCTCGACACCCTTTTACTATCAAAAGAAGCAAGAGACTCATTAATCAAGGCGCTACAAGAGCCAGAGCAATTCCAAGCTTTTCTCGCCGAAGAAAAAATGAAGGACGAACTGGAGGAAGTACACACAGCCGATATCACCTTCGGCGATGAAGACCTCCTCCTTGGGACGTGCGAGCACAATCGTCCCCTCTATGTCTCGGGATACTGCCATGATTTAAAGATAGGCAAAATCCTAGTCGACAATGGGTCTTCTGTCAATCTCCTCAACGTGCGAGTGTTGAAGGAAATCTGCATGAGCGTTCAACACCTCGCTCGTGTTAAGATCACCATCTTTGGGTTCGATTCCCAGTCATCACGGACCCTCGGGTCTTTAATACTGACGTTACGATTCGGGATACTTGTTATGGATATCAAATTCCACGTCATTGACGCCAAGACATGCTACAATGCTTTGCTCGGCCAGCCTTGGTTACACGAGTACAACATCATTCCTTCTACACAACACCAGTGTATGAAGTATTTCAAGGATGGTCTTGAGTATACTGTAACAGGAGAGCTAAACCCATTCTCCGTGAACGAAGTCCGGAAATACGAAGATGCAAAATACTTCTTGCCAGATTTTGAGGACACGGAGAGATGTCATAAACCGGAGAACAAAACTATCCCTACCATTCCGGTCTTCGGAAGTGATACCGAGGAGGAAGAAGAGATAGTTTACTTAGGTCCACCCCAGTGCAACAAACCAGGACCGTCCGCTCCTATGTTGATCTTTGGCAGCCACTCAGAAGATGAGGTCCATGCTATATTCTCCGCTCGGCCTTCAATACAAACATTCGCCGATGAAGAGCAAAGCTTGCAAGTTGCCATGGTTCCGCCCAAACATCGTAAAGAACGAGACGCGCTTGATACCTACAATGTGGAAGAGCTGCAGACGTTCTATGTCCCTCCCAGGCGAGAAGGTGAAAAGGCAATCCTATTCTACCGATCCGTGGAAACCAAAGTGGAGAAAGAAATATGGCATGGCGCGGATTCCACACTCGACAGGCTCCAGCCCATCCGTTTGCCCAGATATTACACAGACAGACTAAGGAGACTCTTGAGACGCCAAGTTGTATCCCTTAAGCAAACTGCTCGACAAGCAAGGTTCTATAACAGGATCTGGGACGTCCCTATAACTCAGCGAAAGTTTCCTAAAAGGAGAATGGAAACGACCGGGCTTGGGTATGTCCAATCTAAGAAACAGGAACTACTCCGTGACTGCTACGTCGTACATGACTTTAATGAAGAAGGGGATGCTCAGTGGGAAGATGCTAACCCTGAACCAGAAAGAGCTCCCGATGTAAAAATGCCCAGTCCGTCATTCGAAGAACAAATGGACAAGCTTATAAGGGAAGCGGGCCAAAAGGTTCGAGATGACATAATCGCGAAATGGCCATCTACAAGAAAGCCAGGACGCAACGCCTTCTTCTACAGGCTGCGAAAGATGAAAATGCTCCTCCATGTTGACCCGTTGTACAAAAGGCCCGTCGCAAAAGTAGAAACAAACCAAAGAATGGGAAAGACGTTCAAGCGCGACGAAGCGAGATCAAGAAGCCACGCGACCGGGAATCGAGTAATCCAAATTCGTCTCTTATAAAGAAGATGAGTCGAGCGTACTCTTTTCCCCAAGACAAAACACAGAAGATACTTGATCTCGCCATAAGGCATCAAATGATTACACTTCCGGAGTCCAAGCACCCCGAGCAAGAAGACGAAGTCTCTCATCCGGACTATTGCTCCTATCATAGGGCAATAGGACATCCTATTGAAGACTGCTTCACCTTCAAGAACTGGGTCGAAGGTCAATATCAGCAAGGCAGGTTCGATCTATCCAATGGCTGGAGGGTGACCCCATCGCAGAAGCATGAACCCAAATCCATGAGGATAGAACCAGATCCACGTCGGTCTTGGAAGCGAGCTCGTACTTGTCATATGATAACGCTATCAAAAGAAGTTCCTGAGGATATGGATGACCTCCTATGGTGCTTCAAAAATAACGACGACGAGGTGATCTCAGAATTTCCACCGGCGCCGAAGGAGCTGGAAGATGGAATACACACTACTGTAGATGATCTCAAGAAAATTGATTTGGGGATGGCAAGTGACCCTCGGCCGACGTTCGTCAGCGAGTTGTTGTCTGAAGAAAGGGTGGATACACTAAAAGACGTGCTCATGCAGCATAGAGATTGCTTTGCATGGAATTATTCCGAAATGCCGGGTCCAGATCCATAGATCGCTGTACACAAATTGGCGATATCTCCAGACGTCAAGCCGATCAAACAAGCACCGAGGAGAATGCGGCTCGAGCTTGAGATGAGTATCAACGCTGAAGTTAAGAAGCTGATCGACTCTGACTTCATCCAAGAAGTTCGGTATCCTGAATGGATCGCCAACATCATCCTGGTGATGGAGAAAAATGGGACAGTGCGCATATGTGTAGACTTTCGGGATCTCAATAAAGCCTTCCCGAAAGACGACTTCCCGGTACCGGTCACTGAGCTAATGATAGACAATACGTCCACTCATGAAGTTTTCTCCTTCATGGACGGCTCGTCGAGATACAATCAGATAAAGATGCATCCCGAGGACTAGAAGCATACCGCTTTCTGGACCCTTTGGGCATATTTTGCTACAAGGTGAAGCCTTTCGGTCTAAAGAACGCTGTTGCCACCTATCAGAGGGCCATGACGAAGATCTTCAATGACCACATACATGAAATCGTCGAATTCTATATCGACGACCTTGTGGTGAAGAGCAAATCATATGAGGAACATTTAGAGCATCTGAAGATCGTGTTTCAACGCCTCCGGCAATACAACTTGAAGATGAACCCTCTCAAATGCGCGTTCGGTGTTTCCTCGGGCAAATTCCTAGGATTCATCGTCCCACATCGAGTCATCGAGATAGATCCGTCGAAGATCAAGGCGATTATGGAAATGCCCCCGCCAAGGACTCTCAAGCAATTGCGGTCTCTCCAAGGGAAGCTCGCATATATCCAGCGATTTATAACCAATCTTTTGGGCAAGTGTCGTCCATACAACCACTTGATGAAGAAGGGAACCCCTTTCGTCTGGGATCGCAAATGCCAAGATGCACTAGACGAAATCAAGCAATACCTGCAGGATCCACCGGTGTTAGCCACTCCTGTCAAGGGAAAGCCTCTCATTCTGTATACAACCGCCCTTGAAGGTTCCTTAGGCGCATTATGGACACAAGAGAACGATCAAGGGAAAGAGAGAGCCCTCTACTATTTGAGTCGAGTTCTACTGGGGGCAAAAAGCAATTATTCTCCCATCGAAAAATACTGCCTGGCATTGATCTTCACGATAACGAAGCTCAGGCACTATGCGTTGGCGCATGAAGTCCGTCTCATATCGAAGTTGGATCCCCTCAAATATTTAATGTCAAAGGCCATACTGACGGATCGACTCACTAAATGGGCCCTGCTCTTGATGGAGTTCTCAATAACCTATCAATCTCTTAAGGCAGTGAAAGGCCAGGCCATCACCGACTTCCTTGCCGAACATCCGATACCGGCCGATTCTCCCTTGAATTGCGAACTGCCATACGAACATGCGTTTGACACGATCGACAGAAGTGGTACCCGGTGGGAACTTTATTTCAATGGAGCATCCTCTATGAAGAAGCGCAAACAGAACACACCCGTAATCAAATCAGGGATAGGCCTCATCTTCGTGACTCTACAAGGAGGGATAATGCGCTTTGCTTTCTCCTTAACAGAGCCGAGGACAAACAATGAAGCCGAGTATGAAGCTTTGATAGCAGGCCTCGAGATTGCCATTGACATGGGAATTGAGAACCTCCTCATATACAGAGACTCTCAACTGGTCGTTAGTCAAATAAATGGTGACTACCAAACGTGCAAACCAGAGCTGGTAAAGTACGGCGAGAGGGTATAACAACTGCTGACCCAAATACCTTCCTACACCCTAGAAAGCATACCGCGTGCGAAAAATAGCAAAGCGGATTCATTAACCAAGCTTGCTAAAGAATTGGCTGATGAGAATCTCGATGACGTAAGAATCATGGTGCAAAGCCGTCGAGTTCTTGCACCGGCAGAAATATCTTCGGAATCATCCGAAAGAAAGGGAGAGACCGAGCGAATGGCTCTACAAGTAAAAGACCAAGAAAAGGCTGAAGATTGGAGGAAAATCTTTATAGACTACTTCAAATCCCGTCGAACACCTGAAGATGCTTCCTCAAAACATCAGCTCACAAAATGAGCTCTGTCTTTTGCTTTCGTCAATGATACTTTATACAAGAGGTCATTCGATTCTCTATGCTTAAGATGCCTGGGACCTGAAGAGGCAAAAAGAGTCGTCCAAGAAACTCACGATGGACTCTGCAGTTCTCACCAAGCCAGGCCGAAGATGAAGCTGAAGATCAAACGGATGGGTTATTATTGGCCCACGATGATCCAGGACTACCTTGAGTATGCAAAGCAATGCCACTCGTGCCAGATTCACGGGGACTTTATCCATCAGCACCCAAATCCACTACATCCAACGGTGGCTAGCTGGCCGTTTGAAATGTGGGGGACTGACATAATTGGCCCCATTGAGCCAGCATCGTCCAGAGGACATCGGTTCATTTTGGCGACAACTGATTACTTCTCTAAATGAGCAGAAGCAGTACCGCTGAGGAAGGTGAAGACTGAGAACATCCTCCATTTCTTCAAGACACACGTCATTTATCGGTTTGGAACTCCGAGACGGATCATCTCCGATAACGGGCCAGCCTACCGAAGCTATAAGATCAGCCGCTTCGCTCAACAACACAACATAGACTGGAGAAACTCTTCAGTCTATAATCCCCGAGCTAACGGTCTAGCTGAGGCTTTCAACAAGACCTTGACGAAGATCGTGACAAAGACGGTGTCCCGGAATAAGAAGGACTGGCATAAGAGACTGCATGAAGCTCTCTGGGCATACCAGACTACGTTCAAAAAAGCCATGAATACGACGCCGTTCGCATTGGTATTCGGTACGGAGGCAGTACTCCCCCTCGAGATAGAGCTACCCTCTCTACGAATGGCAGTTCATTACGAACTAACGGATGAAGAGAATGCTCACCTTCGGCTTAAGGAGCTCGACGCCCTTGATGAAACCCGGCTCATGGCGCAAAAAAATCTGGAGGATTATAAAGCAAAGATGACGCGCTCATATGAAAGATTGACTAGGCCGAGGACATTCCGCCAAGGCGAACTCGTGCTAGTGGTCAAAAGACCTATGATCCCCAATCGTGCCAAGTGAGGGAAATTCGAGCCGAACTATGAAGGCCCATATATCATAGACAAGGTCTACCAGGGTGGAGCCTATCTACTCATGGACATGCATGGAGAAAGCTCCTTTAGGCCAATAAACGGTCGCTTCCTGAAGAAGTACCACGCTTGACGAGTCACGGCCTAGGTCAATGATAGATGACGATGCCTATGTCCGCTCGTTATCTTCCTAAGCCCAAACTCTATAAGTAGTAACCGTCTTCCTTAACAACGGACCGAAACGTCCTTCAACTAACGTCAGACCGAAACGTCCTTAAACTAACAACGGACCGAAACGTCCTTAAACTAGCAACGGACCGAAATGTCCTTAAACTAACAACGGACCACCATATCCTAAAACTAGCCGTTGACCGAGAGGTCGATAAACTATGGTGGATTGCAACATCCCAAAACCGATACAAAAAAAAGAATAAAAAAAAGAAAAAAGAAAACGGTATGTCCATAAGCAAAATGGGTACGGATGAAAACCCGAAAGGGATCCGTGAGTAAAAACAGCAGGGCTACCGGCGAGTCTTGTGAAAACCCGAAAGGGCGCAACCTCGTTAGAATAAAAAAAAGGAAAAAAACGGTATGTCCACAAGCAAAAAGGGCACGGATGAAAACCTAAAAGGGCTCCGTGAGTAAAAAAACAGTAGGACTACCGGCGAGTTTTGTGAAAACTCGAAAAGGGCGCAATCTCGTTAAAAGACACTTGCAAGGTCCTCTCGACTTTGTAAGGGGAAACCACCCGTGTGAGATCCTTACTACTCACAAGGGAGCAACACACTTAGGGATCCCCATGATTCCTAAGGAGAAATTACATTTGCGAGATCCCCATGACTCGTAAGGAGAACCCTCTTATGGAACCCTCACGGCTCATAAGATTTGAAAGTCTTAAGCTACAGGGATCTAAACCTGTTCTTAAGCAGCCCCTACAACCTCCAATACTGCCCTACAAGCGGTTCAGTACTGACCCTTGTATACAATCCACGGGCGCGAATAAACGTTTTCCCAACAAGGTCCCATCCATGGCTAAGGATATGTCTGCACGGTGAACCGCCCTTGTAAGTCCTCTCGACTTATAAAGAGAAAACACTCTTGTAAGATCCTTATGACTTATAAGAGAACATGCACTTAAGAATCCTCACGACTCCTAAGGAGAAAACGCACCTACGAGATCCTCACAACTCGCGGGGAGAAATACCTTTATGAGACCCTTACGGCTCATGAAGTCAAAAGCCTTAGTCGACAGGATCTTAACCCTGATCGCTAAGCCACCTTTGTTCGTCATCGACAGAGGCAAATGATGATTCGCTCCTGGCAATTTCCCAGTTGTAGTGATGCTGATGCCGAAATCGGTGTCTAATTCCGAGCTTGCAGTAAAAAGCCAACAAGCTACACATGCATACGAAATAGCCAAAACGATGGGGCAACTTGCAAACAAAATCAGCAAGTAAAAATATATGCATGCGAAATAGCCGAAATGATTGGGTTGATAGTTATGTATGCCCTAGAGGCCATTACTGTATATAGGATGTATATTATAGTGGATGCTGGGACATATATAGGTAGGACTTTCTTGCTCGACATGATAGTACGCTATCTGGTTACTCTTTATCTTAACATGTATACTTTCTGTCTCTCTGTTACATGTTGATAAAGCCCTTAGGATATGTGCTCGACTTCCAGGACTATGATGTACATCATACTAGTGGGGCCTGGGTGGTCCATGAGTACATCCTTCAATGTTCATAGTCGTGGGAATATCGAGACGGGGCATCGATATTCCAGAGTAGACTAGCGTATATCTTCTCGACCGATGTGATGGGCGATGGATGATCCCATATCCATTGGTGTTTGACATCAGAGATGGTATGCGGGTGCTCAGTGGAGACTGGGTACACTGAACGGACTCGCCGAGAACTCCCAGATGGTATTATACCCTACGTCAGATGGCAGTTCTCTGGTGACACTGGTACAGCTTAGTCTGTTGACCCGAGATCGTCATAGAGTCTTGTGTGTCTCCCACTGTGCTTTGATTTCCACCCTACGATGACTCTACTGAGTCGTGCAAACAGGTGGTTTTTGGGTACAGTCCCGATTCATATGGAGGCAATGAGCGATAGGAGGGGATTCGTCTCTCCCGGTATTGGGGGTTGATGTTGCGCTATGCTCGACTGGCCATAACTGGAAATCCCTGGCGATGGTTGCAGTGATTTACTGGTAAGAGTTATCAGTAGCTTCACGCTTGTTATGGACCTTACATCGGCATGACTTATCAAGCTATTGGGGTCTGACGTTTACTACCCCTAGGCGAGATATGCGACATATCAGACGAACAGACCGGACTGTACGGTAAGTGTTACTTGTTGGATTCACAGGAGTGTGAGTGGGCTTGCTCGTTGATCTTCAGATCGCTCAATACCCGTGTGGCCGTTACGTTTAGCAGATCGCTTGCGGCTTGTGGGTGTTTGATATGATCATCACCTGCTGCCGACGTATTGACGAGTCTTTTGAGTCCTACACAGAGGTTTCCTGGCTCAAGCGAAACGAAATAGGAGCGCATATGAGATATGTGCGGGACCGAGAATAATACCAGTATGTGATACTGAATTCTGTTCTCGCGATTTGTATCATCGGACGGTTATATAAGATATAGCCGGGTTACCGAATCAAATGTTGATTCGATATATTGATACACTTGATATTAGTCGGTTATTTGGAGTATGACTGGATCATTAAATCAAGTGTTGATTTAATGATTTAATGTATAATTATATATTGGATATATTACTTTACATTGACTAGTATTGTTCACTTAAGATTGATTTTCTCACTTGATTGTGTACATTGTATATATGATATATGTTTGTGCACTAGTTTGTATCATGTTTGATGATACATGCAAACTTGGGTGTGTGTATGCTTTACACCATGTTTAGTTAATGGTTAGGGTTTTAATTTATATTTATTTTCTTTTATTAAAACTAAATGGTGGCTTTTCTTTCTTTGATAGAAGCTTCATGATGCTTCAAGCATCTTTGAAAAGTCTTAACCATTTTGTTTTTTTCTTTTGACCTAACCATTACCTAAACTATGGTTTGCTCTCTACATGAGTTAACTTCACCCATGGTTGCATTATGATAAGTCTTCACTTGATTTATTATTTTCAAAAATTCTTTTTCTTTTGCTTCTTCTTCATCTTCTTCATGAAGAAAAAAAACCCTTCTTGAAAATTTCAAGTGATGAAATCAAGTGAGAAATCCAAATCCAAAGTGAACCCACTTCCTATTTCTTCATCCTCTACCACTTGCCATGTTGTATGGGGTGTTTTCTTCACAAGTTTCATGACCTAGTGAAGATGGAGCTTGACTTAGAGTCACATCGACGTAGATCATCTTCGGCATCGAAGTCAATGACCTAGCCCGATCATTTCTCCGATGAAACTAACGCTAGAGTCCGGGATCCCGATGATCGCAGCGGAGGGATGTCATCATGGAGCTAAAGAAGTGGAGGACCGGATCTACAAAGGTTGTAATCCCTTTCACTTGTAGTTAAAGTTGTTAACTAGCTTATAGTTTCGCCTTTACCTCTAGTTAACAATCTTGCATTAGGGTTCTTTGGCACATGGAAAAATTTTGATTTTGGCATGGTTGATCAGTTGTCGAACCTCATGAGTGTGCCTAGGAACCCTACATGGGTAACTCGCAATAAATAAGCAGCGAACAAAAATAAAACAAATAGCCGAAATGATTGGGCACCGCGAAAAAATAGCCAAAATGATTGGGCAATCACGACCTTCGCGATATAAAAGCTGAAATTATAGAGCATCGCGGAAATAAAAGAATGATAAATGGAAAAATGAAATTTATGCCCTACAGGTGATATCATGTCAATCCCTGTATACAATCCAAGGGCGCAAACAAAGAAGGAAACACACCCTTCCCCCTAAGTTTCATCATCAGAAGAAGCCAAATCTCAACGGTTCACAGATAGCCTAGAGATCATCTCAACATTCGTCTCATTACAACAGACACAACATCAAGCAAACCGGAACAGTGGCAACTCTCAGTTCCATGACTCGGCGGTGTACAGATGACCGAGTGTCAAACCCCGACTCTGTGAAATGCGGATAAAGTCAACCCTTCCTGGCTACGTGGAACGCGGATTATATCACTTCTGACCCCGTGGGAAACGTCCAGAGCGGATCTTGGTCCTCGCAGAGCATAGCAATGACCCCGTGTGAATCATCCAGAGCGGAGCCTGGTCCTCGCAGAACACGGCAATGAAACCGTGGAAAGCATCCAGAGCAAAATTCCTGGCTGCATGGAACGCGGATTATGTCACTTCTGACCCGTGGGAAACGTCCAGAGCGGATCCTGGTTCTCTCAGAGCACGGCAATGACCCCGTGTGAAGCATCCAGAGTGGAACCCGGTCCTCGCTGAACATGGCAGTGAACCCGTGGGAAGCATCCAGAGAAAAATTCCTGGCTACGTGGAACGCGGATTATGTCACTTCTGACCCCGTGGAAAACGTTTAGAGCAGATCCTGGTCCTCGCAGAGCACGGAAATGACCTCGTGTGAAGCATCCAGAGCGGAGCCTGGTCCTCGCAGAATACGGCAGTGAACCCGTGGGAAGCATCCAGAGCAAAATTCTTGGCTACGTGGAACACGGATTATGTCACTTCTAACCCCGTGGAAAACGTCCAGAGCGGAGCCTGGTCCTCGCAGAACACGGCAGTGAACCCGTGGGAAGCATCCGGAGCAAAATTCCTGGCTACGTAGAACGCGGATTATGTTACTTCTGACCCCGTGGGAAACGTCCAGAGCTGATCATGGTCCTCGTAGAGTACGACAATGGCCCCGTGTGAAGCATCCAGAGCGGAGCCTGGTCCTCGCTGAACACGGTAGTGAACCCATGGGAAGCATCCAGAGCAAAATTCCTAGCTACGTGGAACGCGGATTATGTCACTTCTGACCCCGTGGAAAACGTATAGAGCGGATTCTGGTCCTCGCAGAGCACGGTAGTGAACCCGTGTGAAGCATCCAGAGCGGAGCCTGGTCCTCGTCGAACACGGCAGTGAACCCATGGGAAGCATCCAGAGCAAAATTCCTGGCTACGTGGAACGCGGATTATATCACTTCTCACCACGTGGAAAACGTCCAGAGCGGATCCTGGTCCTCGCAGAGCATGGCAGTGAACCCGTGTGAAGCATCCAGAGCGGAGCCTGGTCCTCGCCGAACACGGCAGTGAACCCGTGGGAAGCATCCAGAGCAAAATTCCTGGCTAAGTGGAACGCGGATTATGTCACTTCTGACCCGTGGAAAACGTCCAGAGCAGATCCTAGTCCTCGCAGAACACGGCAATGAACCCGTGTGAAGCATCCAGAGCGGAGCCTGGTCCTCGCCGAATATGGCAGTGAACCCATGAGAAGCATCCAGAGCAAACATTGGACAGTGAGGTCCTTAAACTCATGGACTATGATCTCCTTAACCTCGACCGTGATGTCTTAAAACTAACATTGGACTGTGAGGTCCTTAAACTCATGGACTATGATGTCCTTAACCTCGACCGTGATGTCTTAAAACTAATATCGGACTGTGGGGTCCTTAAACCCATGGACTATGATGTCCTTAACCTCGACCGTGATGTCTTAAAACTAACATTGGACTGTGAGGTCCTTAAACTCATGGACTATGATGTCCTTAACCTCGACCGTGATGTCTTAAAACTAACGACGGACTGTGGAGTCCTTAAATCCATGGACTATGATGTCCTTAACCTCGACCGCGATATCTTTAAACTACGGTATCCCAGAAAACATCCAGAGCAACCCCCGACTCCATGAAATGCGGATAAGGACAACTTCATCCATCACTTGCGGGTCCTCACAACTCGTAAAGGAGTAAATTCTCTTGTGAGATCTTTACGACTTTCAAGAGAAAACACACTTAGGAATCCTTATGATTCTTAAGGAGAAATTACACCTACAGGATCCTCTCGACCGGTAGGGAGAAAATTCTTTACGAGACCCTCACGGCTTATAAAATTGAAAAGTCTTAGGTGACAGATCCTAACCCTGTTTTTTAAGCCATCACCATCTCATAAAGAGCACAAGATTGACAGCTATATACTATCCACAGACCGCACTTGCCAAAATCACATGGCAACAACACAGCAAGGAGAAGAAAGCAACAGTATAACAGAAAATGTGCATCTTTATTCATGAATTCAATTAAGTACAAGGCAAATCGTATAAAAGAATAAAGAATGGATACATATTAGTCAAAGATTACAAGTGTATAATTGATACAAAGGCAGCTACTGAGAAGGAAGCGTTTTCAACAAGTCCATAAGCTGCTCTCGCACTTCCTTCAGTGCCTTCTCATGATCAGCTGCCGCGGCCAGCTCCACTTCGAGTTGAGTCCTTTGTTGCAAACATGACGAAACCTTCTCATCAATTTCCCGCTAGGCAGCTTCGCGTCTCTGCCTAACCCGCTCGATAGAATCGAACTTCTGTCTCAATACAAGCCTGTCTGAGATACATTGCTGCAAGGTGTCAAAGGCGGCTTTCAGTTTTGCGGCGTTCGCATCAACCTGGGCGCGCAATTGGATAGACTCAGCGAAAGCCTCCTTGCATTCTTTCCGCCTCAAGGTCGCTTCTTGTTCAAAATGACGAAGGAAGGACGCACTCTGCTCGACCCATGCGGCCCGCTGGGAGTTCAAAGCCTGAATCTCAGGAAGACGCATAAATTCAAGCTGATGCAGACATGCCTCGATCTTCCTGCAGTGATTAACCCAAGGCTCGACGACGCCTTCATTATGGAAATTTACAAGCGTCGCCAGCATCGGATTGACCTCGGCAGCGAAATTTGCTGCAGATGTAGGAGCCTCCACGTCAAGCTCCTCGATGCATCTGCTCAGCATACGCAGACTCATAGTAGCACCCTTTGAGGGTGGACGTCTGGAGAAGGGGCCTGCCGGCGTCATAATGCGAGATTCGAAAGAGGCCGGAGTCGAAGCGACCGCTGCAAAACAAGTCACAATCAAATAATGGATCTAGTAATATAAAAGATTAATGAACAATGGAATTATTATACCAGCTGCAGCAAGTGGCAAAGCCGGGAGGACCGGTGGCGCAACTAATCTCTTATCTCCTCCTTCAATCTGTAGTACTGCAACCAAGACAAAGAAGAATCAGAAATGATTTCACTATCAGTAAAAGAAAGAGCATTAATTGAAAGCTGTATTCACCAGTGCCACTGGATGAATCAATCTCCGACGGGAAAGAGAAGTGGGGATGCAGCACCTGGTACAGGTGGTCAAAAAGGACTCCTGCAAAAATGCGATAACGCAACATCAGTATCCGAATTATACAGTCTAGAGATAAGACTGATGGGTCATAAATCCAAACCTTCCAGCATCTGAGACGGTGTGAGAGAAGGTAAAGAGGTGGTCACCGTCAGGGCGGTAACTAATGGCGCTGTCTCGGGTGGTGCGACATCAACACTATCCGCACCTACATTAGAAATAAGATAAACCCTGTCAGAAAAGATTGAAAAAGATTACAGAATAAAAGAAGGGCGGTGACCTAAAGTCTACCTGATGAGTTGCCAGCCGGAACCGTGACGAGGGCGTCACTTGATTCAACAACGGCGTCTCCCTCCTCTATCAGGGTGGCCACACCTCCCGTCGCCTCGTCCCCTGACTCCACGAGAGTCGTCGTCATGCTTGCGATGCCAGGAGACGATAAAGAACTATAGGCAGGAAGAGCGATGATCGGAGCGGTGCCCGACTCTTGAGAAAGAGCGGCCACATCGGACCCGGCAATTGCACCCGTTTCGCTCGCCACCGCCTCGGGCTCAGTAATTGCGGCCGTCTCATCCACCGCTGCTTCAGGCTCAGCCATGGTAGCCATCTCGTTGGCCACTACCTCGAGCCCGGCAATTGTGACCACGTCGCCTGCCACCGCCCCGGGTTCGGGAATAGCAGCTACCTCCTCCACCACTTTCTCAGGCTCAGCGGTCGCCGCCACTTCTTCGAGAAGACTTGGCTCTGCAAAGATAAGATATATGAGAACTGATGGTTTAAAACCTTAACAATGGAGCCTCAAGGCACATTACCTGGAGTTGATTTACCGTTTGCTTCCTGAGCCGCACGTGACGCCCGTCTGTGAGCAGTAGACTGTAAGTCGATGTGCAACACCCCACGACTTGCGGGGAGGCGGAAATATGAAAAACGATCTTGTTCTTTGCTTAAACATCGACTAACCGCAAGAATCGTTGCTAAACGATACTAACACGAATCATAGAAGTTCTAAACTACTATGTGAAGTGATTATACCTAATGAACCGTGTCCTTCGTCTTTTCGTTTGGTACCTCCTCCTCGGCCTTCTCCAAGTAGTAGATGATCCACCCGAGAGCTATACTTCAAGCTTCACCTCAAACTAGAGGTAACTAGGTTTTTTAAAGTGCTAATCTAAGTAACCTAGGTGATATAGAGTTGGGTTATGGATTAAGTAGTCTAATCTAATCCTTGATCTCAACACATGAGAGGGGAGGATTAAGGTTTGAAGAGAGAGAGCTTGAGGAGAGAGAAGGTGAGCATGAGAATGAGAATGAGATTGTGAGCTATCATGATATATATGAAGAATTTATCTTTTACAAATAAATAGAAAATGGGATTTAACAACCATGCTTCATAAATACAAATGGTGATTCATCTCCATGAGTCATTAAGCATTTATGATGCATTAATGACATGGATGAATCACACAAATGAGTCACTAATCTCATTTAATGCATATGCCACCTAAACCCCCAAGTCACAATCTTCTAGAAGCGTCTCATAAAATTATGAGAACGCCCCTCCTATCCGTGAAAACACGGAAAAACTTTAGACTGTATAAATCCAATATCCCGATACTAGAATCTGGCTTAAACCAAAGCTGACTAGTAAAAACTGTCCGAAAGTCGTACGTGCGTAAACACACGTATGCGTCCGAACCCTTGTCGTAAAACCATACGACCTCTATATCGTTTCGCCTGGAGTAGGGAAACTCTCTGTGTGGGACTCTAATGACTTGACTACTACGCTGGCAGTGTGTTTAACCACAGACCGCAAGCGGCACTAGCTGTAGGTAACGGTCCCCATGTAGATGTCGATAAGAAGGCCGATGAGGAAACCCATCCGAACTCCTACTGAGCCTGATGTGATAATCTCCGTACAGTTCGGTCTGTTCGTCTAAGACTATCGCATATCGGGCCTAGGGGGCAGCAAGCGTCAGTCCCCAAATAGCGGTATAAGTCGTGTCGGAGCGAAGCCCATTACACCCTGAGAAACTACTGGAACCTACCAGTAAATCTCGCTTGCCCTGGCCAGGGACTTTGCGTAATGGCTCTCTAACACAGCGCGATATCAACTCTCAATACTGGGAGAAACGAACCCTGCCTAACCGCCACTGCCTCCAAGTGCTCGGGACCGCACCCAACTGCTACCTATTTGCACGACTCCTTTGAGCCGTAGTAGGGTAGCAATCTAAGAACAGTAGGACACACTCGAGGCGAAGTAGCAGTGTCAAGTCTGCGGACTATGCTGTACTCATGCCACCTGGGAACTATTAACTGACGACTGGTATAAAAACCCAACCAACAGTTCCCCGCGAGTCCTGTCCGGTGTATCCGTAACCCAATGAGCACCTGTATACTATCTCCAGTACGACGTACTGACGGCTGTGGGACAGACCATCTCCCCAACTGGGATGAGAAGCGTACACACTAGTCTACTCCGGAGTATCGATGCCATGTCTCGATAATCCTACGACTAGGGACCTGAATAAGGATGTGCTTGTAGACTACCCAGCCCCTACTAGTGTGACTGCCATCACAACGCTGGTAGTCAAGCAAGATCCTAAGAGCTCTATCAATACATATACTCACATATTAAGATAGAAAAACCAAGTAGCATACTACTATATTTAGCAAGACTGTTATATACATGTGAATATCCCAAGCTTCCATTAAGTAATATACAAACTAGTATGATACAATAATGGCCCCTAGGGCATATACACTAACAATCTCCCACTTGCACTAGGGCCATGTACTGGCATATCGAAGACCGATGATCTCGAGTAGCCTCTCAAACTGAATCTGAGGTAGGGCCTTCGTGAATGGATCAACAATGTTCTCTTCAGTAGCAACTCTCCGAATCTCGATCTCCCGACGATCAATGATCTCCCTGATCAGGTGATACCGCCTCAAGATGTGTCTGGACTTCTGATGGGACCTTGGTTCCTTCGCTAAAGCTATAGCTCCATTGTTGTCGCAATACAGAGGTATTGGATCAACTATGGTAGGAACCACCTGAAGTTCTATTAGGAACTTCTTCATCCAGACTGCTTCTTTTGCGGCATCGCAAGCAGCAATATACTCCGCTTCCATCGTCGAGTCAGCAACGGTGTCCTGCTTGGAGCTCTTCCAGCACACCGCCCCTCCATTAAAAGTAAAGACATAACCCGACATGGACTTGGAATCGTCTTATCACTCTGGAAGCCAGAATTAGCAAAGGCCTCTAACTTGAGGTCTTTTCCGCCGTATATCAAGAACATCTCCTTTGTCCTTCTCAAGTACTTAAGAATGTTCTTTACTGCTATCCAGTGATTCTTCCCTGGGTCTGACTGATACCGGCTTACCACGCTCAATGCGTAAGCTACATCTGGTCTGGTGCACAACATCGTATACATTATAGAGCCTACCGCAGAAGCGTAGGGTATAATAGACATGCGTTCCCTTTCCAAATCAGTCTTGGAAGACATCTCTTTGGAGAGGGTGATTCCGTGACAAGCCGGTAGATTACCGCGCTTAGAATCTTCCATACTGAATCTTTTCAGTATAGTGTTGATATACCTGGACTGCGAAAGTCCCAACATCCTCTTGGATCTATCACGATAGATCCGGATCCCCAGAATGTAAGAGGGATCACCCAAGTCTTTCATGGAGAACCTGTGTGACAAGAATCTTTTGACAGATTGTAGCATAGGAATGTCATTTCCTATCAATAGAATGTCATCCACGTACAAGACGAGGAATACGACACTTCTGGCCACAACTTTACTATATATACATGGTTCATCTAGATTTTTGATAAAGTCATATTCTTTGACTGTTTCATCAAAATAGATGTTCCAACTCCGCGATGCTTGTTTTAGTCCATAAATAGACTTAAGCAACTTGCATACTTTACCGCTGCTCCCACTCTGATTGAAACCCTCTGGCTGATCCATATAGACGCACTCTTCTAAATTACCATTCAGAAAAGCCATCTTTACGTCCATCTGCCAGATTTCATAATCATTGAAGGCAGCAATAGCAAGAAGGACCCGAATGGATTTAAGCATAGCCACTGGAGAAAAAGTTTTGTCATAGTCCAAACCAGGTCTTTGACGAAAACCCTTTGCAACAAGTCTAGCCTTATAGGTTTCTACTTGTCCATCTACACCAATCTTTTTCTTGAAGATCCATTTGCATCCTATGGGTTTTACCCCATCTGGAGCAAAGTCCAAAGTCCATACTTTGTTGGTGTACATGGACTCCATTTCGGTCCGCATTGCATCTGGCCATCGTACCGAGTCGCCGCTCTGGATGGCCTGCTGAAAGCTAGTAGGTTCATCATCATCAATGATGCAATCCTCTCTATCCCCATCTATGAGAAAACCGTAGTATCTCTCAGACGGATGAGACGGCCTACTACTCCTGCGGATGGGTGCAGGAATGTCCTGTTCTTCTTGAACTACTGGTTCTACCAAACTTTCAGTAGAAGTTTGTGGTTCTGGAATTTCTCTCAGTTCTATTTCGCTCCCATTTATTTCCTTTTCTAAAAAATGCTATTCTAGAAAATGGGCATTACGAGAAACAAAAACCTTTTGTTCCTTTGCGTAATAGAAATAATATCCCTTGGAGTTCTTTGGATATCCCACAAACTTACACTGTACTGATCGTTCCTCGAGCTTGTCCACACGCTGCTTTTTAACAAAAGCTGGACATCCCCATATCTTCATATGCTGAAGATGGGGTTTCGTCCCACTCCATATCTGATATGGAGTGGACACAGTCTTGGTAGGAGCCCTGTTCAGAAGATATGCCACTGATTCTAGCGCATAACCCCAGAAAGATCGTGGTAACTCAGCATTACTCATCATGGAACGTACCATATCCAATAGGGTTTGATTCCGTCTCTCCAATACACCATTATGCCGTGGAGTGTATGGAGGAGTAAGCTGAGAGAGAATTCCTTTCTCTTTTAGGTAACCTAGGAACTCGGCACTTAAGTATTCACCACCTCGATTAGATCTTAGTGTCTTGATACTTTTGCCGGTTTGGTTTTCTACTTCATTCTTATACTCTTGGAATTTTTCAAAAGCCTTGGATTTATGTTGCATCAGATAAATGAATCCGTACCTTGAATAATCATCCGTAAAAGTAATGAAATAGGAAAAACCACCTCTTGCATGTGTAGACATTGGACCACATACATCGCTGTGTATGAGTCCTAAGAGCTCGCTCGCTCTTACTCCATGTCCAGTGAATGGAGTCTTTGTCATCTTTCCTTTGAGACATGATTCACAAGTGGTATAAGTTTGATATTTGAACGAGTCCAAATATCCTTCTCTATATAACTTAGTTAACCTTGTCTCATTGATGTAACCTAGTCTACAATGCCATAAGAAAGTCTTATTTAAATCTGGAGACTTTCTTTTTAGTGTGTTCTGGACATTGAAAATCTGGAGTTGGTTTAAGACATATATACCATTATTCAGTGTACCGGACCCAATCAAACTATGATTAAGGTGGATGTTAACAACATCGCTTACAAACGTGAAATCATAACCTTTATTTGATAACAAGGAACTGATATGATATTACACGTTAAACTAGGTACATAAAAACAGTTATGTAAAACCAAAATATGTCCACTCGTCAATCCCAGGTGATAATCCCCGACGGACACAGCTCCCACGCTAACTCCGTTAGCAACCTTTAGGGTCATATCACCTTTCTTCAGCACCCTTCGGTTTCTCAGTGCCTGCAATGAATTGCATATATGAGATCCTGATCCGGTATCCAATACCCAGGAAGTAGAGTTGATTGACAGACAATTCTCAATTACAAACACACCTGAAGTCGAAGCCACAGCTTGCTTCGGTCCCTGGTTCTTGGCGTTCCACGCCTTGCAATCCTTCTTCCAGTGCCCTTTCCTGTGACAATGGAAGCACTCATCCTGGGCCACTACTGACACCGCAATCTTTTTCTTTCCCTCCGCTCCCACCTTACTAACACCTCCTCTAGGTCCGGTGGCGGCCTTCTTCTTCCTCTTTTGGCCCTAGCCTTGGACCCGGAAGAAGAAGCACCACTAACAAACATAGCGGGTGTTTCCCTTGCTTTCTGCAAGGTGCCCTCTGCACTCCTCAACATGTTAAGGAGTTCTGGAAGTTCAACTTCTTTTCTTTGAATGTTGAAGTTCAGAATAAACTGGGCGTAGGTGGAAGGAAGGGACTGGAGAATAAGGTCTGTATAGAGCTCATTATCCAAAGTCGTCCCAAGGACTGCGAGCTCTTTTATATAGCCAATCATATTTAGGACATGTTCTCCTACCGATGATCCGATGGCCAACCTCGCTCGAAACAAGTTCTTTGAGGTCTCGTATCTTGCTATACGAGATTGCTCCCCATACAGATCCTTTGTATGGAGAAATATAGATTCAAGGTCCATATCCTCGTGCCTCCTCTGATGTTCATTATTCATTGAGGCAAGCACAATGCACTTGGCCTTCGCGCAATCTAACTCCCAGGTTTTGTGGATTTCCTTATCCGCGTTACTGGATTTGGGACCTGGGACTGCAGGTGCCTTAGCGGTGAGGACGTACCCCAATTTGTCATAGGTCAAAGCCATTTTGACATTCCGCAGCCAATCTTTATAATTTGGCCCTGTCAGTATATTTTTCTCTAAAAGTAACTTAAGTCCATTCATTTTCAGGGTCGCTGCAATTAGGAGAGAGAGAAGAAAACTCTTTAGCATGATGCTCTTAGAAGTTTAGAGTGGTTTTTAGTTTATCTAAACTGGATGGCTCCCACTGTTTCTCGAATCCTTCCTCAAACCATAAAAGAAGAATTAGCCAGGACTATTCTCACCGTACAATACTTGCTTAACCATTCAGCCAGGCTAGTGTCGATACTTCGAGGGAGGTTTTCCAACGCTTTCGCGAAGTTCTTTAATTAAATAACCTTTTTTCTTTAGGGCCGTAGCCCCGCTGACACCTTTCTTGACACCTACTTGGTTTATAGCATTGATCGTTAAGTGACAAATATCCTGATAAGTAGCATATACTCACAGTAGGATCAGGATCCAAATATCATCGTCTGATAATGCTGAAGGAATCCTACCAACATTCATCAAACTCCAAATGGTATGCATCTCTTTGCAAATTTCAGTTTCTTTAGAAATTCCCTATATAAATTTTTGCCCCATGCTCTTATGACCTTGGCTTTGGTCAAAATGTCATAAGTCACATGTCAAGTTCTACCCGTAAATATCTTGTCAATTTGAACCCATCCGTATATACCCCTGACTTTGGTCAAATGATAATACGACTGTCCCAAACTAACTCATCTATCTATGCAACAAATGAATACCCAGCAGCTACCAAACACTATGCCTTGACTTTGGCCAAAATAAATAGCTTGAATACTACTGAATACCCAAATGAAATGACGGAGGGCTACGAATGGTTTTGGCGAAATCGTGCACATAGTGAACTTGATATAACCGAAGGAACCTGATAGCTTTTAAAAGGAGTGGTTAAAGCTCCGCAATTAAAAAAATATCTTCTGTTTAAAAATAACCGAGTGGTTTCTTTTAAATTATTCCAACGATTAAACTTTTGGATTATTTTCTTTGCATTAATAATAATGTGTCCCATCATTAACCTATCATTGCAGAAAACAACGAAAATACAACGTCCTCTTATTCCATCCGCATTCGCCTCTGGGTCCCGTCATCACCCGTTAGGTCACTTAACTAACGACAGAGCGGGGGCTGGGCTAGCGCGGGTGTAAAACATAAGTGACGTTTAAATAGCTATCATATATAGATATTGTACATTCGTCAGACACAATAATAGGCATTCCAGATCTCATATGAACTTTATTGGATTTGCAAGCAATCCACATTTGTTTAGAGCCCGCAACAAAAGACGGATTACACAATTGTGATGAATAGCCATTACCCCACCCTAGACCCCTACGGGTACGGGAAACTACCCGCCAAATACCCGAAGTGAAGCGGTCTCCCTCAACAACGTGAGTAGGCCACTAAACACTTCAAAGTACCCGGTAGTTTGTGCACCCCATCTTGGGTCTATCCTAAGAGTAAAAACAGTAAAATGAAATAATACAATGGTGGCTACAACCGCAACCTGGATGTGCCCCGTAAAATAACATTACAACATATTACAATTACATAGAATGAATGAATATAACAACCCATCACAAACCCCGGCTAATCATCACAACAGTCCAATACAGTTCACATCCACAAACAGTAAAAACCATTACAGAAATGTGCAACCCCCTGCCAACCGACATACTAGCAGTTAGGGGAGGTTTACGAACACATTATACAAACACAGATATAATCAAATTAGCAAACATCGTATAATTTCGATCGAGCAAATACTTTAGATTCTACTCCAATACTTCTCTGTGCACCTGAGACTTGAGCAGAAAAAAAAACATTCCAGAAATATCATTATTAACACAGGAGAGTTACTGAAGGAATTTGGGCTGACTCGGCCCCAACTCGGCCGCGGATCCGCGGCGGATCGCATGGATCCTCCGCGGTTCCGCGGTGAGTTGGCCGAGTTAGGAGTCCAAATTTCTTCAGTAGTCCTATTATTCTCAGCATGTTATTCTGAAGCTCCCTGAAAAATTTTTAGAGCCAGTTTTAAATTCGACAGAAACTGTGATAAATCGATGATGTTTCCGGTTCTTTTTGCGTTCGAAATTCTTACGACTTTGCTGATGAGTTAATTATTGTTTAGCAAAGCTCTGATACCACTGTAAGTCGATGTGCAACACCCCACGACTTGCGGGGAGGCGGAAATATAAAAAACGATCTTGTTCTTTGCTTAAACATCGACTAACCGCAAGAATCGTTGCTAAACGATAACTAACACGAATCATAGAAGTTCTAAACTACTATGTGAAGTAATTATACCTAATGAACTGTTTCCTTCGTCTTTTCGTTTGGTACGTCTTCCTCGGCCTTCTCCAAGTAGTAGACGATCCACCCGAGAGCTATACTTCAAGCTTCACCTCAAACTAGAGGTAACTAGGTTTCTTAAAGTGCTAATCTAAGTAACCTAGGTGATATAGAGTTGGGTTATGGATTAAGTAGTCTAATCTAATTCTTGATCTCAACACATGAGAGGGGAGGATTAGGGTTTGAAGAGAGAGAGCTTGAGGAGAGAGAAGGTGAGCATGAGAATGAGAATGAGATTGTGAGCTATCATGATATATATGAAGCATTTATCTTTTACAAATAAATAGAAAATGGGATTTAACAACCATGCTTCATAAATACAAATGATGATTCATCTCCATGAGTCATTAAGCATTTATGATGCATTAATGACATGGATGAATCACACAAATGAGTCACTAATCTCATTTAATGCATATGCCACCTAAACCCCCAAGTCACCATCTTCTAGAAGCTTCTCGTAAAATTACGAGAACGCCCCTCCTATCCGTGAAAACACGGAAAAACTTTAGACTGTATAAATCCAATATCCCGATACTAGAATCTGGCTTAAACCAAAGTCGACTAGTAAAAACTGTCCGAAAGTTGTACGTGCGTAAACACACATATGCGTCCGAACCCTTGTCGTAAAACCATACGACCTCTATATCGTTTCGCCTGGAGCAGGGAAACTCTCTGTGTGGGACTCTAATGACTCGACTACTACACTGGCAGTGGGTTTAACCACAGACCGCAAGCGGTACTAGCTGTACGTAACGGTCCCTAGGTAGATGTCGATAAGAAGGCCGATGAGGAAGCCCATCCGAACTCCTACTGAGCCTGATGTGACAATCTCCGTACAGTCCGATCTGTTCGTCTAAGACTATCTCATATCGGGCCTAGGGGGCGGCAAGTGTCAGTCCCCAAATAGCGATATAAGTCGTGTCGGAGCGAAGCTCATCACCCTGAGAAACTATTGGAACCTACCAGTAAATCTCGCTTGCCCTGTCCAGGGACTTTGTGTAATGGCTCTCTAACACAGCGCGATATCAACTCCCAATACCGGGAGAGACAAATCCTGTCTAATCGCCACTGCCTCCAAGTGCTCGGGACTGCACCCAACTGCTACCTGTTTGCACGACTCCTTTGAGCCGTGGTGGGATAGCAATCTAAGAACAGTGGGACACACTCGAGGCGAAGTAGCAGTGTCAAGTCTGCGAACTATGCTGTACTCATGTCACCTGGGAACTGTTAACTGACGACTGGTATAAAAACCCAACCAACAGTTCCCCGCGAGTCATGTCCGGTGTACCCGTAAGCCAATGAGCACCTGTATACTATCTCCAGTACGACGTACTGACGGCTGTGGAACAGACCATCTCCCCAACTGGGATGAGAAGCGTACACACTAGTCTACTCCGGAGTATCGAGGCCCTGTCTCGATAATCCTACGACTAGGGACCTGAATAAGGATGTGCTTGTAGACTACCCAGCCCCCATTAGTGTGACTGCCATCACAACGCTGGTTGTCAAGAAAGATCCTAAGAGCTCTATCAATACGTATACTCACATATTAAGATAGAAAAACCAAGTAGCATACTACCATGTTTAGCAAGACTGTTATATAAATGTGAATATCCCAAGCTTCCATTAAGTAATATACAAACTAGTATGATACAATAATGGCCCCTAGGGCATATACACTAACATAGACACGCAACTGGAAACTCCTCTGAAAGAGTAGCAGTAGGGGTAACGGCGCTCGAACCTGCTCCCGCAGCTAAAGCAGCACTACGCTCCCTTGCTGTGCGCCTCAGACGCTTCCTTTCCTCCCGAGCCGTTAAAATAGACCTTTTAGAAGCCTCCTTCAACAGGATGTCGTCATCCGCATTCGGGGTTACCTCTGGAGCCGTCAAGGCTTCCGTCATCGGTTTTTTAAGTAAGGCCTCTTGTGGCAGTGCCGAAGAGGCCGGGACTTCAGTAGCTGGCCCGGGGAGAATTTCCGCATCAGCTTGCGAGATAGGTATTGTGGTCCCTGCGATAAGACAAAGAAAGGGTCAGATTACTCATAAGAAACGGGAGCAGAAACATGGCGAACCGAAATATACCAAGGCCTAAGGATGCTCGAAGTCGTTCCTCTTCCTCAAAAGTCTTGAGAGAAGCAGCGATAGATTCTTCGGTAGAAATGCCTATTAAAAAGAAGGAAAAGCGTCAGTAAAAAAAATAATGATAGAAGTATGATGCAATGGCAAAAAATACAACTAATGATTACCAGATCGCGCGAGTTTAGCCAACCCCTCTTCACGTTTTGCCAATCTCTCGGAAGCTGCAATGGCAGCCGCCAGATCAGTATCATCTGGCGGTATGAATAAGCCCTCATTTGTCCCATACTCGCTCAAGCCCTCACTATAAGGAGCATGAGGCTCCTGACCGAATACGACATCGGCAGAGAAGAGCGACTTCTTTTTCTTATTCTGTGAGCGAGCTCCGGTCGCAGCCAGCACCAGCTTGCGTTCGTAGGGACTTTAGGATGGCGAGTCCCGATATCCGAGCCCACACCAGATTCGGGTGAAGCTACGGTTACCGTCTCCTCGGGAGCACGGGGCGCCGATGGCACGTCCACAGGATCACGGGGCAATCCACATGTGGGGCTTAGCACACATGGAACCTCAACTGCAATAGCCTCTCTTACCAGAGGGGGCACGGCAATCCGTCGCTTTAAAGGGACGTTGCGATCGCTGGCGGGGGTGCACTCTTGCGATCGACCAACAGCCGCCTCTCCTCCTTGATGACAACACCCATCGCGTGCTGATACCAGGCCCCGTACACATTAAGGGCCCTCAGGATGCAACTTGGCTCGCTAATGAAGAAGTGGGAGCCCGTATTCAAGCGCATGAAGTGATGCAGCATGCCCCGTAGTCCCTCTCTGGTGGCAGCAGGTTCTTCCAAAAACGCCTCCAGTGGGACCCCCTGGTTATAACTTAGCTGCTGGGTAAAATGATGGGGGTTGTATCTCATAAAAAGCGCCGCATCATTTTTCCTGAATACGAGGAAGCCCGGACTGATAGAATATAGATGTAGAATCTCTCGAGCTTTCAATACGGAGGCCCCGTCCTTAAAATTGTCGCGCAATACCAGCACCGTCTTGGAAGTTTCTTGGCCGATTATCGGGACTTTGTCCATGAAAGACACAGCAGCCCCGACCGTGCGCAGACGAAGAAGCAAGCCCCTAGCTTCCTGCTGAGATGGATTCACGATAGACGCGTCGACCAATCGCATAATTCATGGGAGCTTGCACTTCTCGTAAAACGAGGGTCTTTTATGAATGCCAAATACCCCAAGCACGTGCATTTCCATCCACGAAGTAAAGTAGTGCATCGGGAAGTTGGCAGCTTGCACCCCGGTTCAGTTGTATCCGCCGCCATGCTAAGACCATGGTATAGGTGGGCCAGCCCGGCAATCCCGATGGCCACTTATATTCTGGCCACCATTCTATGTGCTTGGTAGAAGACGGACGGCCTCATATAGCGAGGGTGCATGGGGAGCGCGAACCAGCACAACCATAGCCCGAGAAACCTAAGGAAGAAAGTCTCCTCGTCAATGCCTGGAGCGGCGATTTCTGACAAAGTGATGATCGCGGCATCGGGAAGATAAAAGCCCTTCTGATCATCTTCCAGTACGAGTCGACGATCCAAGCCAAAACCGAAGGGGTCGTCAAGCTTGGCAAATTTTTTGCCTCGTTGCGATAGAATCTCCGGGCGAAGAAACCGGGCAATGAAGTCTGCGAAACTAACCCCCCGGCCTCCAGATTCCAAAAAGAGGCTCTCGTACACATTCAGCACCTTTATCAAGCTGGGAAACTGGTGCTGGATGGCATTCTCCAGCGTTAGGCCCATCACCACCAGCTTGGTGGCAAAAACATATTCATCTGGAGGAAGCACCTCCTCATAGTGCTCCCCCCAACCGGCAGACCGGAAATCTCAGCAAATGTTTCTAAGGAGATGGAGACTTCTCTGTCTAGTAGAAGAAAGGTATGGGTTGGGATGTCCCATTGCTTCAAGAACGCCTTAATCCACCATGTCGGAGGAGAAGAATATTGGAACAATGAATCGTAAACCGCGGGATATAGGCCGAGCTTCAGCAAGTGCGTTTTCTTCGCCGACAGAATGTAGCTGGCCCACTATAAATACCCGGCCGAATGTCGAGGGATCAACCCGATGTTGTAGGGTTGTCCCTAAGGGCGTGACTCGCCCTGGCATATGCGCCACCCCAAAGTATCCAAAGCCGCCGGCAGCTGCATGGGTATGGCGTCAATCGAAAGTTGAAGAAAACCCTCCGAAGTCCAATTGACGACCTCCACGGCATAGTTCACCGGGGGTACATCTGCATACGAGATCGACAAGATCGGATCTGACAGCGTCATACAAGAGAAGCTTCGACGACCTTTGATTATCTGGTCATACCACCTCTCGGTCCACAGGTGCCTCAGGAAATCATCCCTCTGAACGGAAAAAACGGGAAAGAGAGATTGGAAGACATATCGCCTGCGAGAAAGAACGGAATTCAATTATCAGTGTTATAATTTAATTTTAAAATCCCGACACTCGGCACTTTGAAATTTATGCCACACAGCAATGCATTGGAAAGGGGACCAAAGAGGGACCCACAAAATCCAGATGACAATGCATCAATTAATAAGACAGCCTCATCATTGGATGAGACTGTCAATTAATGAGAAAATCCTCAAGAAATATTCTCATTGAATGAGAAATCCCTCGGGAAGAGGAGAAAATCTCACTTTAAGAGCAAGGCTCTGTAACAGAGTGACACTTGTCAAACTCTGGACACGAGGGAATATAACTCCTTAAAGAGCTTGGCTCTGTAATGATGATGGAAAATCCATCAAAGATTAATTAAAATTAATTCTTAAGAATTGAAAATTCTTGGATCTTCAAGATCCATGAAAAAACTCTTAAGAGTTCTTCATCAAAAGATCAAAAGATCTACATATTATCAAAAGAGCAGAGCTCTGATTCATGGGCTAAGAAACCCCAAGAGTGATCTCTTTAGATCGATGGATTCATGAGAGCAAGCCTCTGTTAATGAAACCCTAAATGGGTTTTCTTTAGATCAAATATCTATGAAGAGTAAGGCTCTGTGAATGGGTAAAAACCCTAATTTATTAAAATTAATTAAATTTTACCTAAGTTTGGTAGAGTTTTAACTCTTAAAAGTTCTTGAACAAGAAGAGCAAGGTTCTAAGTAAAAATTCTTAAGAAGAAGATGATAATCATCTGAGGACCAAAGGTCCTATTTATAGGCACTGGACCGCCTCTTCAACTTCTGAGTTGATCCAAGGGCTCAGATGTTGCTACTGCTGCACTCACGTGTGCGCCACGTGAGCGCAATGGTGGGGGGCATTTGTTTCCCCAATCAGAGCAAAGCTCTATTTTGAATTTCAAAATTCAAAAATTGAAGCAACGCTTCAGATCCCATGCGTTGTACGCCACGTGTCAAAAGCAGACATGCCAGCGCCCTAGGCAGCGCACCCAATCAGAGCAAAGCTCTGTTTTAAAATTAAAAATTTAAAATTGAAGCAACTCTTCAGATCCTGTGCGCTGCGCGCTGCGTGCCACATGTCAAAAGCAGACATGCCAATGCTAGGAGCGCTGCGCTCTAGGCAGCGCACCCCGCGCAACGCACCCAATCAGAGAAAAACTCTGTTTTAAAATTCAAAATTTAAAATTGAAGCAACGCTTCAGATTCCGTGCGCTGTGCGCTGCGTGCCACGTGTCAACACGGGCGCGCTGGCACAGCTGCGCTGCGCTCTGCGCTGCGTGCCACGTGTCAACACGGGCGCGCTGGCACAGCTGCGCTGCGCGCCACGTGTCGAACATAGGTGCGCCAGCGCAAGTTGCGCTAGCGCAAGGTGCGCCATCGCTGGAATTATAAAATTCCCCACCGTTAGATCAAACGATCTAATAATAATGATAAATCATTAATTAATCAGAAACTAAATTCTGTTAACGAAAGATTTCTCAAAATCTTTCCAAATAACAAGTTTGTGCTGTGTAAATTAGAGCACCGTTAGATCAATGATCCAATGGTAAATAAAAATTACCAAAAGACGGAATAAATTATGTATGGAAAGATCTTTCCAATCTTGTTAAAACAAGAAGATTATTTTCTGCAAAGCAGAAGCCCTAGGATCAAAAATCCAACGGTGGGAAATATTCCCAAATCAATCAGAGAAAGATCTCTTAAACTGATTTAACAAATCAATTGGCCCTATATAAAGGCCCCAAGACTTCAAGTCTGAGATAGAGAAAACTCTCTGCAAACTTTGAGAAAACTCAAGGCTAGCGAAAAGGGATAAAAAAAACCACATGGAAGGACTTAGCAATAGCAAAGCAATAAAGAAATAAAGAAAAAGAAAGGCAAGCCTTTAGCAAAAGAAGATCATTTCTCCCAGGTAAAGAATTAATTCTTGAACAACAGAGATGAAACATCTCATAAAAGGAAGAAACGTCTTCTAAAAAGATCTTAGATCTATAAAAAGACCAAGGTCTTTGATTAAAAAGAAAAGATCAAAAGATCTAATTATAAAAAATAATAAACAAAAGAAGTACTTTACTTCACTGACAGATCTTTGATCTATAAAGGCAGAGCCTTTATAAAAATAAGAACTTTTGTTCTTGGATCTTGAGGCAAAGCCTCCTTTGAAGAACATAAATTTTTTCTTTGATCTTAAAATTGATCAAAATGCGCTTTGCGCTAATAGACAGTGCCTTACACTCATGAACTGCGCCCTTGCGCTCCTTGGACCGGTGCTCAGCGCCAAAATATGACACGTGTCAACCATAGACACAACCTGCGCTTTGCGCTCCTGAAAATAGCGCATTGCGCACTTGGGTTGGCGCTCAACGCCAAGCGCGCCACGTGTCACTCACTGGCGCACCCATAAACTAGTGCAACGCGCTCATAAATTAAAAGCGTAATGCGCTAACAAACTAGCGCTTAGCGCTAAACACGACACGTGTCATTTTCATGTGCGCTACCTAACAGAAGCGTAATGCGCTCTTTAATTGGCGCAAAGCGCCTAGTGCACCACGTGGCGCACTGTCAGAACATACTTTGTTCTGATGAATGCTTTGCATTCAATATAAGACAAAAAAAATGTGTCACGGCCCAATGCTTAGCATTATTAAAAGGGCAGAGCCCAAATAAAGGCCTAATAGCCAGAACAAAAATAAAATGTTAAACATTTTTTTAACTAGACTTAGCCTAATTCTGGCTATAAGTCCTCAACTTAAATTGAATTGAGCCCATCTGCTCTTCCAATCAATTTACACACGGTTCGTGGGTACATCTCTTTACTCCTCTGATATCTGTCGTTGTAATCCTTCAACGTCGTCAAAGAGGTGACGGGTCCTGACAACCACACATTACTACGGATTGTGGGGTCCTTAAACTCATGGACTATGATGTCCTTAACCTCGACCGTGATGTCTTAAAACTAATATCGGACTGTGAAGCCCCTAAATCCACGAACTATGATGTCCTTAATCTCGACCGTGATGTCTTAAAACTAATATCGGACTATAGAGTCCTTAAATCCACGGACTATGATGTCCTTAACCTCGACCGTGATGTCTTAAAACTAATATTGGACTGTGGAGTCCTTAAATCCATGGACTATGATGTCCTTAACCTCGACCGCGATGTCTTAAAACTAACATTGGACCGAGATGTCCTTAAACTACGAATGGACCGAGATGTCCTTAAGCTAATTATCGACCGCAATGTCACTAAACTAAACAATAGAGCCCAAATTTCTCGTTTGTTGGATCTAAACGATCCCGTTAAGTTGATCTTAGTCTAAAGTAAGACTAACGTATCCTTAACGAACGTTTAAGTCGATCTTAGTCTCAAATGAGACTAACCTATCCTTAAACTCAAACCCCCCAAACCTAAATCTAAGAAAGATACGGATTTGGACTGCTCCATGCCCTACGGGCGACAACACAACTTAGTCTCCGTATACAATCCACGGGCAACCAAACACAAAACAAACACCCACGACACGAAGTGACCATCTGGAGAAGGAGAAAGTTGTTACCACGATGCGGTAGCATAATTAACTGCAGGGGTTTGCGCCTGCAGGGAAGAGCGTCCCCACAATCAAAAACCCCTCAAACGATGGGGAATCTGACGAAGTCTGCTACATCGGTCACATCCGTTTAAACCTTCGATACATGGTGCCATAAATCAACTTGGAATATTTAGAGAGGTGGACGGATAGCACCAATTAGCATCTGTCCCGAATTTCAGGCAAGACGTGCATCGCGTCTCCGCCACGTCTTTCGGAGGGGAACAGTTTTTTCCATAACCATTAGTACGTCGTACTGGAGATAGTATGAAGGTGCTCGTTAGGTTACGAGTACACTAGACAGGACTCTTCAGGAACTGTTGGTTGGTATTATAACTATCGACGGATAAAGTTCTCAGGTGACATGAGTACAGCTTAGTTCGTCGACTTGACACTGCTACTTCTCCTCAAGTGTGTTCCCACTGTACATTGATTACTACCCTACCATGGCTCAAAGGAATTGTGCAAACAGGTAGTAGTTGGGTGCAGTCCCGAAGCACTTGGAGGCAGTGGCGGTTAGATAGGATTCGTCTCTCCCTGTATTGGGGGTTGATATCGTGCTGTGTTCGGAGATCCATTACACAAAGTCCCTGGCCAGGGCAAGCGAGATTTACTGGTAGGTATTCCAGTAGTTTCTCAGGGTGTTTTAGGCTACACTCCGGCATGACTTATTATGCTATTAGGGGTCTGACGATTACCGCCCCCTAGGCCCGATATACGGTACTCTTAGATGAACAGACCGGACTGTACAGAGATTGTCACATCCAGGCTCAGTAGGAGTTCGGATGTGTTTCCTCATCGGCCTTCTTATCAATAGATACCTGGGTAGCCGTTATATGCAGCTAGTACCGCTTGCGGTTTGTGGTTAAACCCACTGCCAGCGTACTGTCGAGTCTTTAGAGTCCCACACAGAGAGTTTCCCTGCATCGGGCGAAAGGTGTAGAGGCAATATGGTTTTACGGCAGGGCTTCGATCACGTACGTGCACTTGTGCGCGTATGATGTTCGGGCGGATAATACTAGTGGGCTTTGGTTTAAGCCGGATCCTAGTATTATATTAATGGATCAGTTTCTTGTCTTTGTATTCGTGTTTCTCGGAACACGGATGCAGATATGTATATATGGATGAGAGGGGAATAGAAGGAGACACCTCATTAGGGTTTTGACCATTCACTTGATTAAAACAATTATGAGGTGGATGAAAATATTTTTTATTTTTGTAAATAATAATTGAGGCATGGCTGCTTGTTTTGACTACTTGACTTGGTTTGACCACTTGACTTGGTTTGATCTTTGACTTAGATATTTATTGTGAGATATTTTGAGGCACTAGATATTTTGGGCGAGATATGCTTGTAGTCATATCAAGTGAGCCATCTCATTTTTATCATTATCATTATCAAAAACCATTTCTCTTTCCTTAAGCTAGCTCTCTTTTTCTTCCTCACAACTAAAACCCTTAAGGTCTCATGAGTTGAGTAAAATAGGGTTCCAAGAGACAAATAAATCCATCTTCATTCTCTACATCATCTAGGCCATCAAGTTTAGCAAGCTTGTTGCCCTAGTTACCTCGGATTTGAGGTTGGATCTCGGACTATAGACTCTCGGGTGGATCGTCTTTGACTCGAGGAAGTCGACGGGGAAGCTACGATCCGGATCGATCCTCGGAGCCTAAGATGACGAGGAGGAAAACGGAGAAGACCCGAAGGACTTGTATCATGAGGTACAATATTATTTCCGAGTAGTTAAATCTCATGTAGTTTGCTAGTTAGGGTTTATGGTCGATCCTTGGTTCTAGTCAGTGTTGCGAAGCCCGTAAAAATCATTTTTTGCAAATTCCGCCTTCCCGCGAACACGTGGGGTGCGCGATATCGACTTACAATGAAGACTCGAGTCCTTCCCCTGTAGACTATAATGTCTTAGCTCATCTCCGGAAGCTCCTGTCTCTCTTAAGCATCTATGATACTCTGGTTCTGTCCAAGGATCTCAAAGATATTCTCATCCATGCTCTATAAAACCCTGAGTGGTACCAGGCTCGCTTTGCGGAAATTAATATGAAAGAGGCCCAGTATACTCCGCATACAGCCGCAGTCACATTTAAAGATGAAGACCTGTTATTGGGAACAGCTGAGCACAACCTTCCGTTTTACGTGACAGGGTACAACGACGGAGATCGGATTAATCATATATTGATTGATCCGGGGTCCTCAATGAACATTATGCACTTGCGGACTCTAAAGAGTTTATCAATGGATGTCTGATACTTGTCAAGGGAGAGGATTGTCATCCAGGGCTTCAATCAAAACTGCCAGCAAGTTCTAGGATCCATAGCTTTGCCGATCAGGTTTGGGAACCTGCAAACCGAAGCTAAGATATACGTGATCAACGCCGACACGTCCTATAAGATCCTCCTGGGACAACCGTGGCTTCACGATTATGGCATCATTCCGTTAACTCTCCATCGGTGCATGAAGTATACCAAAAATGATGAAGAAAGAGGCATTGATAGGGATATCCAGCCGTTCGGTGTGCATGAAGTCCGATACGAAGATTCTCGGTACTTTGTGAACCTCCAAAGCGCCTAGCCACAGCTGACCAAAGACAGAACGACCCCGAAACTCAAAAGAAAATCTGAGCCGGCTGTTACTTTCAAAAGCAAAAAACCCATGTGCGTCCACGTTTCGGCAGTGACACTGATGAGTCCGATACTGGATGTCTGTCATTCCGTAAACTCGCCCTCATTTCGGCAGCGATGCGGACGAGTATGATATTGAAGGCTCATCTAGCAGCAAATTCGCCTCGTTTAGGCAGTAACACTGAAGAATCAAAAGAAGAGAATATGTCTTGCAACAGCTGTGCAAATCGGGCTCTCGTGCAAAAACCGAAGCTAAGAGAGACTTTCGAAGTTACGGAAGGGTCCATAGCCATCAGAAGGGTGACGGAGCAGATATGCAAAGAGCTCGATGCATTGTCAGTCTCCACCGTAGACCAGCTGAAGACCTTTTACATTCTCAGAAGAAAGAGTGGACAGAAGGACATCCTGTTTTATGGGTCAAATCCTGTCGTGCACCCGGACGATTTGTCTGTCACGTGCTTACCCTATGAAAGAGACATAAGAGCTGTCCTAAACCCCAGATATTATGCGCCCGAGATGCGGGAATATTTTAAAAAGTGCGGATGTCGGTTATATCAAACGGACTCCGAAGCGAAGTTTTATGAGGGGTAGTGGCATCCGCCTCGGGTGCAAGCACTCATCGATGGACAAATCCCAGATAGATGGGGCATAGGTTTCATTCAACTTGACGTCAAGGCATGCTATATGATCCATATTGGTGAAGCCAGCGAAGAGTCAGATGATGAAGATGAGTTAGCCGAGCCAGAAGAAGCCCCTCAAGAGTTCGAAGATGGCGGAAAAGCAACCTTCGACAAGCTACCCGAGGTTGATTTGGGAGCGCCCGATAATCCAATGCCGGCCTACATCAGCTCACTCTTGTCAGAGGAAATGAAAGAGCAGATAATCGTTATGCTGCATGAGTTCGCCGACTGTTTTGTGTGGACGTACAAACAAATGCCTGGCCTCTCCCCTGAAGTGGCCATGCATAAGATGGCTATATCTCATTATGCTAAGCCAGTCAAACAAGCTCCTCGAAGAATGAGAAGAAAACTAAACGAAAAGGTTATCGAGGAAACCAAGAAACTCATCAATGTCGGTTTCATCAGAGAAGAGAAATAAGCGGACTGGATCGCAGGCATCGTCCTAATGAAAAAGAAGAATAGGCAGATCCGAGTCTGCGTTGATTTCAGAGACCTTAACAAGGCATGCCCTAAAGATGATTTCCCACTATCGGTCATGGAAATGATGGTCGACGATACCTCAAATTAAGAGTTGCTCACATTCATGGATGGCTCGTCTGGATATAATCATATCAATATGTCGCCCGAAAATGAGAAACACACAGCGTTTCGAACCCCGATCGAGATTACTTCTACAAGGTGATGACGTTTAGACTGAGGAATGCGGGCGCCACATATCAAAGGGTAATGACCAAAATCTTTGATGACTTAATCCATAAGGTCGTTGAATGTTATGTTGATGATTTGGTCGTCAAAACAAAAGCCAAGGCCAATCACATCCGAGATCTTAGCACCGTTTTCACCCGACTGGGGGAATACGATTTGAAGATGAATCCTCTGAAGTATGCTTTTGGCTATCGTCGGGAAAATTCTTAGGCTTCATAGTCTGACATCGGGGGATTGAAGTTGACCCATCAAAGATAAAGACCATCACGGAGATGCTTCCTTCGAAGAATCTAACGCAGCGAAGATCCTTTCAAGGAAAACTCGCTTACATACGAAGGTTCATCTTGAACCTATCAGGAAGATGTCGGTCTTTCTCAAAGCTTATGAAGAAGGGAGCTCCCTTTTTCTGGGATGTCGAATGTTAAGAAGAGTTCGAAAGTATCAATCGGTACTTGTTACACCCTCCAGTGCTTGCTGCTCCTATTCCAAATAAACCGTTGATTCTCTATACTGCCGCACTAAATGAGTCACTCGGTGCGCTCCTTGCCCAGATTAGTCAGGACGGAACACAACTATTCTCCGATCGAAAAGCAATGCCTGGCTCTGATATTCGCTGTGAAGAAGCTGAGGCACTATCTGCTCGCATATTGGGTTATGCTGATCTTTAAGGTTGACCCGCTCAAACAATTAATGACCAAAACAAACCTAGCCGGTAGAATGGCAAGATGGGCTATCATGCTGCTTAAATTCGACATAATCTATACTCCTCAGAAAGCAGTAAAAAGGCAAGCCCTTACCGACTTTCTTGCTGCTCATCCCATACCAGAAGGGTCACCGCTCAATTGCGAGTTACCCGATGAACAAGTGCTGCATCTCGAAGATAAAGAACCAAGTTGGGAGCTCTTTTTCGATAGAGCCTCATCAATAAGGACCTCCAGCAAATCAAGCGTCCCGAAGATAAAAGCATGGATAGGATTGGTGTTCGTCACGCCATCAGGAGGAACCCTACGACATTCCTTTGTTCTTACCAAGCCTCGCACAAACAACGAGGCTGAATATGCATCTCTGATAGCTGGTCTGGAGCTTGCTATAGAAATCAAAATCCTTTGATTACGGGTTTACGGTGACTCCCAGCTTTTCATCATGTCACGCCCCGCTTCCCATTAGACGGAAACGGTGGCGTGGCGGGCCGCAACGTATTTACCAAGAAATAAATATGTTAAGCGTAATTAAGCAATATATATAAAATGCACAAGAATGGCAAGAGATATAAAATAAACATCAAATTTTATTAACATTTATCTTTACAATACAACTGCTTTGAAAAAGAAAAATACAATCATATAAAGTAATGCCTAAACAATAGCATACAAACTGAAATAAGTACAAGATGAGCTAGAAATCCTACTGCGCGGTGAGCTGGTCCTCGTCCTTCTGGTTAGGCTCGATGTCCTGAGAGTCCAGTCCTCTTGATGAACATTCGAATGAAAGAAAATAGACAGGAATGTCATCAGCGAACTAGCGCTCGGTAAGTCCCAAAAGAAGGAATGAAATATAACAGTAATGAGAACTGAACTGGTAATTTGTATAAGTATATGATTGTTATTCTAGCGTAGTTGTTTGTAGCTTGGTATAGAGGGTATTTGTGTATACGAGAGGAGTCTATCTTACCCTGTGGACTATGGTAAAATATAGTACAAGGCCCCGTCAAAACTCACGGGACAACGACACGAGATTTCATGTAGGTGTCATTTAAATGACCATCTCATGCCACATTAATACATTTTGTACCAATCTACCCCGTTATCTCCGTGTAATGTATTGTATAGATTATATCTCAAGTCTTGCCGAAACAATGGATACAAGTTGTTCAAGTAGTTAGGTTCAGGATGTAATCTTGTAGTCATGTCAAGTTATAGCCATGGTTTGGTCAAGTCAAGTCAAGCATTCAAGTTTGATATTGAAGTTTGAATTCAGGTATTCAGGTTCAAGTTTGGATTCATATTTGAATTGGACTCTGATTTGAGTTCGGATTCAGGTTTGTGTTAGACTCAGACCAAGTCAGACATTTGTAACTGATTTAGATCCTGAATTAGGTTCGGGAGTTATCGATAACTGCTGCACATGGATGGCAGGATTTGTGTCTTTTTTCATGACAATTACCTTTGATAATTTCGTTAAGTTTTCTTCCTTAAATAAGCAAGCACTCACTTTCTCCGGCTTTCTGGGGCTCAAGAGAATTGATCCCACTTAAACCTATATTTACTAAAATCCTTAAATATTTTTATATAATTCGAGGAGGTGTTATGAAAAATATTTTTAATAAAATCAAAAAATAAATCCCGAGAAGTTATTTATATTATTTAGGGTTTTCATGGATGTGAATTTTAAAGATTTGAGGTATTTTAGTGATAATTACATAACTTGGAAAGTTCATGGTATTTTATTGCAAAACTTGTCTTTTGTTGGTATTTTGATGGTATTTTGGTGAAACTTGTAATTCTTTCATTTTAAAAATGTAAGTTTATTATATTTTGAAAATATATGAATATTTAATTTTAATATAATTATTAAATTTTATTTAAGTAGAAAAAATGCGTTTTTCTTAAAAATTGTATTTAAAACCTTTCGAGACCGAATGCTTCGTGAGGAGGTCTGCATCTTACTCTACTAGCCGAAGAATGTGCGATAATCTGCATCATCCAATAGCGGGCCCCCTCAAAAGGGTTGTGGAAGTATATTTGCAAAAGAATTTAAAACAATTTAAAAGAAGTCCAGTTTTATAGTAAATGGTATTTTCTTGTAATATTGTATTCGTAACAAAAATTCATACAAGGATATATCATGCTATGGAACCATGTGTATATGTGAGGCCTGGGTCGTTACCCCGTGAAATTTTCCTAAAGGTATGTTTAAGAAAAACAATAAAAGATGATATATAAAGTTCATGGTATTTAAACGAAAAACTTAAATTAAAGTTATTTTACATGATATTCTTGATTGAAATTTGATTCTAAACTTTGTGATTTAAGGTTACAAGTGATGGGTACAAGTTAGATTGAATACAAATATTAAAGAGAAGGAGTTTTCTAGGGTTTTGAAAAAGATATCGGTATTAACTCCACTTACCGATATCCATTTTAAAAAGTATTTTTAAAGAAGAGGAAGGAAGATTGGAAGGGACTTACAAGTTAGTTAGCCTAAGAAAAGATAGAAGAAGAGAGAGTTGTCGTCGTGGCGTCGCGGAATCGACTGAATTTGCTTCTATTCTCGCCGGAAATTGATCGCTTGCTAACTCCTCTTTTACTCCACTTGTACTTAAGAAATTTTGAGAGTTTTGGCTAGAATTTTCAGAATGATGAAGGGTTAGGGCATGGGGTAGTATTTATAGTGTAGAATTAGGATTTTGGAATTAAAATGCATTAAAAAGATGATAAATAGTGAATTGAAGGGTCTCTGTTTGATTGCAGGGCAATCAAACAGTGCATGGGAATTAGGGGTAGGGGAAGGGGCAAGTGTGCAAAGTCCGGGCCTCATGGGATCGGGCTAACCGTCGGTGCCGGCCTAGGGAAGGTTTTGGCGGTCGATTTAGGGGGTGGGGCCGTTGGATTGGAATCACGTGTTCAAGTCAGTGTTTAAACCCTTTTGCGCATGTTTGATTTTTCTCACTTTTCATTTTTGTGTGTATTGCACGTGTAAATTTTTGTGCTTCCAAAAAGTTTTAAAAATAAATCAGAAAAATAATGTGTCTGATGGGGCTCGAACATAGGGGCTACGTCACAGCAGTGCAAGGGCTTTACCAGTGAGTTACAAGTGGCTTCTTGCTATTCTTAAACAAAATTAACTTATAACTCAATCTCAGGCCGTATAACTCATTTCTGTACATTAAACTGGAAAATTCCGTACAGTAAATTCATAGTCGTTACATTCTACTCTTCTTATAAAAATTTCTTCCTCAAAATTTATATTTATATAGGGACTAATTTACAAATAATAAGGGTATCTTGCACGCATTTCTTCTTCTCGTTCCTACGTTGATTCTCCTGGTGAATCTTTTCTCTACATCATTCGGACCAAGTTTACTTCCTTATTCCTCAGTGTCTTCACCTTTCGGTCCAGGGTCTCAACGGGTTGTTGCTTGCAAATCAGGTCAGTCTGGAATGTGAGCTCGGAATGATCAAGGATGTGGCTGGGGTCGCTCACATATCTTCGTTGATGGGATATGTGGAACACGTTGTGCACTCCTTCCAATGAGGGTGGTAGTGATAAACGGTATGCCATTTCTCCGACTCGTTCAAGAATGTCGAACGGTCCTATGTATCCGGTACAGGGCTTACCCCTCTTGCCAAAGCGGATCACTCCACTGTTTGGAGAGATCTTCAGGAAAATATGGTCTCTAGGTTAGAACTCCATATGCCGCCACTTTGCATCAGCCCAATACTTTTATTTATCTTAGGCTATGCGCATTCTTTCCCTGATTCTGCAAACTATGTCCACAATTGCCATGATCATCTCTGGTCCAAGGAGTTCACAATCTCCGATGTCGTCCCAACTTAGTGGTGAACGACACTTCCTTCCGTAGAGTGCTGTGAATGGTGTCATTCCAATACTCACCTGATAGCTGTTGTAGTATGAAAACTCCACAAGGTGTAGGTGATCTTCTCACGAACCTCCGAAGTCTAACATACAATCTCTTAGCATATTCTCCAGAATCTAAATTGTTCGCTCGAATTGTCCATCCGTTTGTGGATGGTAAGCCGTGCTGAAGTTCAGACTCATTCCTAGGCTAGCTTGCAGACTCTGTCAAAATTGTGATAGGAATCTGGTATCACGATCGGAGACGATGCAAACTGGTACTCCATCACGATCTCCTGCATGAGTTTCATGGTTATTAAATAGTACATCTTGAGGTTAAATCTTACTTTAGATTCATACTTACCTCCATGTACTTCTTTACTAACATCTCAGTAGATTGGCCAACTCGAAAGGGAATAAAGTGAGCCGACTTGGTGAGTCGATCCACAATAACCCATACTGCGTCGTTACCCTTCGTGCTGCGAGGAAGGACAGTCACGAAAACCATGGTACTGTGTTTCCATTTCCATTCTGGGATGGGTAACGACTGAAATAGACCAGCAGTTCTGTGATGTTCAGCCTTCACTTGCTGACATACCAAACACTTGGCTATGCTTCTGGCTACTTTACACTTCATTCCATGCCACCAGTAGTGTTGCCGCAGATCCTTGTACATTTTTGTACCACCGGGATGTACTGAGTACGGAGAGTTATGAGCTTCTTTCATCAACTCTTCTTAAACAGGACCGTGTGGTACACATAATCGACTTCCATAGCTCAAGGATCCATCTTCGTAGGTGATGAAGTCAGTTCGAAGGCTACTTTCTACTTGTTCGAGGATCTTTTGTAGCTTGGCTTCACTTTCTTGAGCTGCCTTGATCTGATTGACAAGAGTAGACTAGACTTGTAAGTTCATCAAATACGAAGCGTTACCTGGCATAACTACTTCGATTGCCAATCCGTGCAATTCTTGCTGTAGCTTATACTGAGCGATGAGATTCATTACTAATGGTTGGCGGCTAAGTGCACCAGGAACTACATTCACTTTCCCCGAATGATACTGTAGGTTGATGTCGAAGTCCGCCATGAGTTCTAGCCATCTTCTCTGCCGCATGTTCAATTCTTTCTGAGTAAATACATACTGCAGACTTTTATGGTCAGTGTATATATCCACTCTTTCTTCCAGAAGCTATTGGCGCCAAATCTTAAGTGCAAAGATAATGGCTGCCAGCTCCAGATCATGTGTTGGATAGTTGCGCTCATGAACTTTCAGCTGTCTTGATGCAAAAGCTACAACCTTTCCATGCTGGTGTAGAACACATCCTAATTCCTTACCGGATGCATCGCAATCCACAACGAATCCTTCAGATTGATCTGGTATTACAAGGATAAGAGATGAAGTTAATCTTGACTTGAGTTCTACAAAAACTTGTTCACATGCTTCTGAATACACGAATGCTTCATTTTTACGTGTGAGCTTGGTCAGGGGTGTTGCAATCTTCAAAAAGCCTTCAATGAATTTTCGGTAGTATCCTGCTAATCCCAAGAAACATCGTATATCCTTCACTGTCTTTAGTGTCGGCCATTCGCTGACAGTTGACACCTTAGCTGGATCTATTGAGATTCCTTTGCCTGAAACAATATATCTGAGAAATCCGACTTGATCTAGCCAAATTCACACTTGCTGTACTTGGAATAAAGCCGATGTTTTCGCAATGTCTCCAGGACCATCCGTAAATGCTCGGCGTGTTCTTTCTGATTCTTTGAATACATCAGGATGTCATTGATGAAGATAACAACAAACCTGTCTAAGTACTCTCGGAAAACTTGGTTCATCAGATTCATGAATATAGCAGGTGCATTGGTCACTCCAAATGGCATTACAAGATACTGATAATGACCATATTGAGTCCTGAACGCCGTCTTCGGAATATTGGATTCTTTGACCTTCACCTGATGATAACCCGAACGAAGATTTAGCTTCGAAAATACACAAGACCTACTTAGCTGATCGAAAAGATCATCGATATGAGGTAGTGGATACTTTCTCTTTATCGTCACTTCGTTCAGAACTTGGTAATCTATACACATCCTGTATGAACCTTCTTTCTTCTTCACCAGTAAAACCGGATATCCCTAACTTGAAGTACTGGGACGACTCCAACCTTTCTTCAGGACTTCATCCAATTGAGTGTGGATCTCCTTCAATCCATCAGGACTTAACCGATACGGAGGTTTGATTACCGGTTGCGCACCAGGTATTAAGTCAATGCTGAATTTAAGAGCTCGATTGGGAGGCAAACCTGATATATCTTCAGGGAACACATCCTCGAACTGTCGAACTACCTCTGGCTTTTTTTCTTCCGTTGGTAGAGTAAACACTTATGCATTCTTTGGTTTAGCACGGAAGATTTCTGGCTCCAATGTTCTGTCTCCACTCTTGAAGTAAAAGACTGGGTGATCTGGTATCTCAAATATTACTCTCCTTTAACGGCAGTCAATCATAGCATAGAAAACTCCCAGCCAGTCCATTCCCAACACAACATTGAAATTTGGGATGTCCAATACTTTGAAATTCGCATAGAATTCTCGTCCGCAAACTACTACAGGACATGGATCAAATCCCATAGTTGCTTTCAATACTCTATTCCCGGAACTGACATTCTAGCTTGAAATGAGTGGCTTTACGGGAATATCATACCTTCTCACAAATCGTTGGGGCATGAAGAAGTGTGATGCTCCAGTGTCGAATAGTGCGAGTGTAGGAAGGGTGGCTACTAGTATAGTACCTAAGTTGTGTGAGCTTGGTTTTAGATACAGGAGAAATACAGAAGTATAAAAGGATTGAAAAGATGAAAGGATTGGGAATTACGAGTGATAACTTGGCCAGTGGCTTCGGCTTCCTCAACCGTCATTGTGAAAGCCTGACGTCTGGGTACATTCCTCTTTGCTGGAGGCACATTCCTCTATCCCTGGGACATGTTTCTCTACCCCTGAGGCATGTTTCTCTGTGTAAGATAGAATCGATGAGGAGGCTGTGCAAGAGGTACACGTGGAGGTAGAGCAGGGAGAGCAAGACGAGGTGCAGGAGCCTGAATAGATCTCCGCTGCGGAATTGTGATTGCGGGTCTAGAAGCTGGAGCTTGGTTGAGTCGATATGGACATGCTCCTATGGAGTGAGTAGATGCGCCACGAACCAAATACATGCCATTTGCATTCCTGTAGTCTTTCGCCAGGTGTCCATTCCTCTTACAGTAGAAGCAAAAGTCTGGACCAGACCGATTAAATGATCCTCCCGGTCTCCTAGGCGCAAAAGTTGGCATGGAAGAGGCTCCTCTTGCCATCTGAGTGGCAGGGCATTTCACACAGGCAGTCTGAGATCTGCCCTTCTTCTTCACCACTGCCTCATAGCGTCGAGCAGCCTTCAGAGGATGACCATGGGCTAGGAAATCCCCTGTAGAGAGTGCAGCTTGAATTTTCGAGTCCAACCCTTACTGAAATCGTCGTGTCGGGATCTTAGCAGTCGGGATAAGGTGTGCTGCGAACCTGTTACGACCTTGTGTTAGCAGTGTAATCAGAAAATTGAATTTTGAGACATATCTTACCTGCTAAGTATGGTAAACTCAGCTTCGTTTTCATCCACGGACTTACTCCACATCGAGCCTTGTTGTAAGTGGATGAAATGCCGTTCCATATCGAAACGGGCAGTTTTAGGGAAGTATTTCGCATTGAGCATATCGCGAACGTCTTCTATTTAATAGGTTAGGCGAGACGGCTTTCTTTAGCCTTCCACCAGACTCCGGCACTGTCTGTCAGTTGCAACTTTGCAACTCTCACCCAAGCAATCTCTGGCACTTGTGCTGCTGCTAGATCATCTTCTATTGACTTAGCCCATTCTTCTGCCTCCAGTGGGCTCTCTTTTCCTGAGAAATGTTTCGGGTGCAATGCCCAGAATTGCTTGACTCCGAGTGTCTCAGCTTCTGGGCGGTACATGAGGATAGTAGTCTACTGCTGTTGACCCTCCAGAAGGCTCTTGATAGCCTCGAGTAATACCGTTTGCTCGTTGATGGGAGCTGCAACGGTAGGTGGTGGTGGTAGAATAGGTGGTGGTGGTAGAATAGGTGGTGGGGTGTTGCCATTGACGTTCGTGCTCGTGTTGTTGGGAGAATTCATGACCTTGATAGAAAAAGAAATGTTAGGATAGATTTAAGGAATTTAAAATGTAAGGAATGTATAGCTGCCGATTCTTATTAGTCTTGTGATATATTACTTAAGGTTCCATGAAGATCTGACTTGCATGGGCCACCAACAAAAACTGTCACGCTTCGCTTCTTAATAGACTAAAAGGGTGATGTGGCGGGCCGTAACGTATTTACTAAGAAATAAATACGTTAAGCGTAATTAAGCAATATATATATATATAATGCACAAAAATGACAAGAGATATAAAATAAACGGCAACTCTTATTAACATTTATCTTTACAATACAACTGCTTTGAAAAGGAAGGATACAATGATATAAAGCAATGCCTAAACAATGACATACAAACTGAAATATATACAAAATGAGCTAGAAGCCCTGCTGCGCGGTGAGTTGGTCCACGTCCTCCTGGTTAGGCTCGATCTCCTGAGAGTCCAGTCCTCCTGACGAACATTCGAAAGAAATAAAATAGACAGGAATGTCGTTGTTGGGGTAAAAAAATTACACCCCGGTTGACCAAGTCAAAGTCAAAATCAACCCTAAGTAAACGGGCCCAAGCCCAGGTCAAGTGGGCCCATGCCCAAGTCGAGCCCCACGGCCATCCTCTCCCATGCAAATATGAAAATTACGTGATAAATAATTTTGATGTAATTTTTAAGAATAAATGTAAGAAAGTTGGGCATAAAGCTAAATTTTTGTAAAGCCCATGGCTCATGTGCAAAAGAAATGAGCACATGAGGCATGGGATGGGCAAAAATGCTATTTTGTAAAGCCCAAGGGGCTATATATAAATTTATAAGTCTATAAAAGGCAACATGATAATGAATTGGAAAAAACTTTTTCCATTCCCCTCAAAAGCTAAGGTTTGTGCCTCCTTCCCCTTTCTCAAGGTTCTAAACCTTCTTCCCCTTTTCTGAATTAAATCAAGAGTTCAACTCTTTTTTCCCCAAAATAAATAGCTTTCCACCATAAAACCCTTGAAGGGGAACTCAAATCTCCCATCAAATCTCTAAAAGAGGAGATTTTTAAGTACCATCCCCCTTTTCTTCAAGATCCAGCCAATAAAGATGAGGAAGAAGGAGACCCATCTCCAAAAATCCCACTTTGGGAAGATCCAAAGCTGAAGAGAAGATTTAGGGCTCAAGGGAGAAGAAAAGAGTCCCCTTTCATCATCTCCGAAAATATCTTGGGAGTTTAACTCCACAAATATATATATATATATATATAAAATAATAAATCTTTCTTATTGGGAGTACAACTCTTAGTGCAGGGGCTAATCCCCTTTGTCCTATTTTTCAGGAGTTTCACTCCAAAAGTCAATTGGGAGTACAACTCCTAGTATAATGGCTAAGCCCCTTTTTCCTGCCGGCGCCCAACGCCCGTGTGCCAAGTACGTGAGGCGCCGACACCCACGCATCCTTTGGTCGCTATATTTCCCTCTTTTATATATATATACACACTCCACAACACTTTCCCCGTCAGAAAAAATTTCTAACGGGGCGCTGATTGAGAGAGGATTTGTCGATCAAAAATATTTACTGCAATCAAGAACGGCGTCGCATGAAGCTAGCCGGTGAATACGGGTCGGTCCACAGGGATGTGTAAATCTCCTTTAAGTTCTTACGAGTTAATTCCAAATGATGTTGGGTCTTATAAATAAACCTAAAAATTGAAGTTGTATGCTACTAGGATTAGAAACTTGGTAGGATTAGGTTTAGGGAAAATTTGGTAAACAAAGATTTACATCTCTTTCCATTGCCATTAATTAAATATATCATATTAGTGTTTTGGTAAATATTTATAAAGGGGATTAGGATGATTGGGATGATTGATTCTTCCTCTAGATCCTTGTCCTTCCTTTATTAATCTTTACCCTAACCTCCATGGAAAACCTTAAAATCCGAGCCTTTAGATTACGGAATCACCGTTACCTCGAGGGATAGGGTGCCGTAGGGAGCGGAATAAGAAGGTATGCATGGAGTTCTAATGTTCATAAAGTTTGGCAACGAAAAGAGATGAGAGATCTTCATCTCTCAAATCCTTCCCTATTCCTAACCCTAACAAGCGAGGAAACTACTCGCTCATTGAGGGAATGAAGAAAGACATGATTTTATTAAAGAGAGAAAACATCAATTGCAAGTTAATAAAAACTAAACTAAATTAAAACTAAGGCAAGAAAATAATTTACCTAGGGCAGATATGAAAAACTATAACTACTGCAAGAAAAATAACCAACTTACTTTTGATACGCTCTAACTTTGAGAAAACAGAATTTTATTCATGAGTAGAGGCATAAGAAAATACAAGGCTTTGGGTTCTAATTTATAAGACATAGAAACCCTAGGTTTACAATTGCTCCGCATGTCTACAATTACAAATATACCCCCAGAAAATCTTTCCATAGCCTTCAGAACATTTTGGTAAAATTTTCTTTCCATGAAGGCTCAATATGGCCGCGGAACCGCGGCATTGGTGCGCTTGGGCCGCGGTTCCGCGGCCCAATGATGAGTTCATTTTATTGTTTTTCCTGGGCTTCTTTAGGTTACTCTGTTCCTCTTATCAATTTGGCTTCTGTATTAATTCCAGATCTTCAGTGAAAACTTTGCAATGGATCTTTTAACCGTCTTTCTTGCAAATTTGGATCTTGCGTTGCCTTGTTGATGGTGAACCGTTATTCTACTGGCTTTACTAAGATCCTCCTCATTGTTGGTCAAAAGTCCTTCTTTTGTGTCGCCTTTTGTGTTTTTCACTTTTTTGGCTCCAAGAACCTGTAACCTGTAACATGTAGCAGACATGGGTCAAAAGCACCTGTTTTCATTGTAAAATGCATAAGAATGGGGAATACAAAATGCAATATTATGTTATGAACAAATACCCCCAAACTTATCATTTGCTCGTCCTCGAGCAAACTTATTATTTTATTTAATCTAAATAAAAATCTAACCTAACCGCACTTTCACAGGGAAACGCGATTGCACTGAGCACGTGCAATAAGCCGTTAAACCTCTAGGTGTCCCTAGTAGGAGGAGTGTTGTCTCCTGAGAGTTTTCAGCGGATTACACCCACAAAATCCTATCAATTTGGTTTCTCGACTTTTGTTTTCTAATTAGGTTTTCTAACAAGGAATTCTATTATCGTCGACTCGCAAATTACCCACCCATATTCTTCACACTTGCTCATCTTTTAACTTAAGATTATATATGTTCTATAAACTTACTTAGCTTTCGGCATTTCTTAAGTTTTCCTTCTAGGGTTTCATCTCCACTTAGGAATTTCTATCAACTCTATTAAAGATACAAGTTTTATTCTTTATTCCTTTCTCTTATCTAAACTCTAATCACATATCCCCACGTGTGTGTAAATGTCACCCCTACACTTGGAAATTCAAATCAAGCAATCGTACTCTCGTCCATTGTCCAAAGCACTTCTTAATTTGTGAATTTTTACTTGAATTTCGCTTACACATCCTTCATACGACAGTTAATACTTCTTGAGGTACCAACGACCGATTACAAGATGCGTTAGCACTTTAAAGCGTACTTCCTAGTTTTGCAACACCCAAGGCTTTTAGCAGTGACTCCCAAACCAGTTGGTCTAAGGCACTAGGTGATGAAGCACCCTCGCTAAATATTTTTCTATTTTTACAGCCTTAAGTCATCACAAAAACCAGTGTCCATTTTTTTCTTTATTCGCTTTTTTTCTTTTTATTTTCATTGTGCTAAGGACTTTAGACAAGAGCATTTCAAGGTCTCTTCTACTAATCCAAGTTTCAAGGTGCGTGATTGTGCATTTTGTAGGGTACATGTTTTCAGAATCTAGACTTAAGCTAGGAACTATTTTTCAAACTTATTCTCTAATAAGAACATCAATACTCTTCCCTCATTTTGACTTAGCCCAAGAAGTGAACCCAAAATTTGCCTATTTCTAAATAAGCTACAAAGACATATACTTTCTACCGTTAAACTCTAAGGAAGGTTATTTTTAGGGTTTTTAATTTGCTAAGTCTAAGATCTAGTTTTTCCTAGCCAATTAACCTTTTTATCAAACTCAAGTCAATTAGCCAAAATTGAATAATTTTTATAATTTTTGAATTTTTTCAATTTTTATGGGTTTTTCTGTTTTCTAATTTTTTTTATTTTTCAATTTTTCAAATTTTTATGATTTTTTATATAAAGATGCAATGCAGAAATTAAATATGCAAAAGGAAAATATATACAATATGCAATGCAAAGGATAACTATATACACTACCCTCTCCCCCAAACTTAAGCAAAGAAGTGCCCTCACTGCCCGGCCCCATGTTGCGCTCGTGAGCATGACCGTGATCGTTCCCCTCTAGCCAAAAGGGTTTGAATACCCCTTTCAATTTCCGTCAACCGACGGTCGTGATCTCGTGCTGTCGCCCGAAACTCATCCCTCAAAGAGTCAATTCTTCTCACTGTTCTCCGCATCAATCGTGCATGCTCCTGAGGGGTCAGTTCTTCCCCGCTCGATGTCGAGCTCGAGCTAGGGGTGTGTGCGGGAATATTCTCTGCCGGTTCCGTTCGTGTCCAAATATCAGTAAGTCTAGAATAGGACGAAGTAACGCCCTCAACGAGTGGTCGAACCGGAACACCGTCTATCATGTAAGAATCAAATTCCTCGACGGGAAGGAAATAACGGCAGAGTTGGGTGACTAACATGGGATATGGGTAGATGGTACCCCTTTTCCCCGTACCTATAGACTGGAGCAATACAGTGCACATGTCGAACCGTGGATTTTTCGTCATAAGTGTGTGTACGACATGTAATGAGGGGGTGAAGAAAGTCGTGTTGTGCGAACTACCAAAGATATTGTTTTGTGCCCACCGGCACACAGTAAGAACGTTCGCGAAAAGGGTCCGTGCTTGGATACCCTTACGCGGCTCTCATGCGCAGTCATTCCCCATCAAGGGCATATAATCCTCAAAGTGCAAGGGGTGGTCATGTGCGGGTACACGTGGTATGAGTGTGACCTCGTGGATCATGTCCCTATCGATGTGAATTACGCGATCTCCCCAATTTATTTTAATGTAGCCTAAGTTGTCTAGACTATTATCCTCCATTGATTCATAAAATAGGGCAACGAGTTCGGGTAGGGCAAACGCAGAGGGGTGATTATAGAGCAGGAAATTCCAGCCCCTCTGCTCGATTTCATGTGCAAAATATCTACCGTAAACTTCATGTGTGAAAACCGGGGAAAAATCCCTTTCAAACTGCATTTTATGTGTCATATCGATTTTCCAGAAAAAAAATATGCAGGAACAGAGAGGAAATCGACAGAGTTACCTCCCCTGAAATTTTCAAGGGGCGACGATACCAGACGGCGGCGGAAGCGCGGCAGGAGGCGGCTACTGCGGCGAGGTCGCGGCGGGTTGGAGGTGGCGCGGCAAGATTTTTCTGGAGGTGACAGGAGGTGGCGACTAGGGTTTTATGAAGATGAAATATTTAGGGTTAAAAGACCAGAGGCTCGGTTCTCCTTAAATAGAGGAGGAGAGAATGGCGATTTGAATAAAACACCCTCAAAATGAGGATTTTATTTGTAAATTAAAAAAAAATTCAGCTCTTAATTCTGAAAATTTGCAATTAGGTCCAAAAATCAAAAAAAAATTTGGTTTTTTTTTTTATGGTATTTTGGGAATATATATTTACAAATTATATACACACCCCCAAACTTATTTGAAATAATGTTTTGGAAGAAAAGAAATCTGGGGGTGAAAGTGGAGGAAAATTACTCAGTATAGATCGGCTCCTTGAAGAACAGGAGCTCCTCCGAAGGGTCCGCTGTGAGGAACGGTTTCAAACGATGCCCATTTACTTTGAAAAGCGTACCGTCCTCCAGGTTTTCCAGATCAACCGCACCGTGCGGATAAACGGTGTGGATTATAAAAGGTCCCTTCCACCTAGAACGGAGCTTGCCGGGATGAAAATGTAATCGAGTATCATATAATAAAACCTGTTGACCAGGTTTAAATGTCTTTCGCAAAAGGTTTTTATCATGAAATACCTTAGCTCGGTTCTTGGCAATCACGGCATTATCATATGCCTCATCCCGCAGCTCTTCTAGTTCATTTAACTGCAGCCTTCGGTTGCTGCCCGCATCTCCTAAAGATAGATTCAGCTCGTTAATGGCCCAAAATGCCTTATGCTCAATTTCTACTGGAAGGTGGCAAGCCTTCCCGTAAACAAGCCGGTATGGAGACATGCCAAGATCGGTCTTGTATGCAGTACGGAAGGCCCATAGCGCATCGATTAATTTTAGTGACCAATCTTTATGGTTTTTAGAAACCGTTTTCTCCAAGATTTGCTTAATTTGTCGATTCGAGATCTCGGCTTGCCCACATGTTTGGGGATGGTATGGCGTTGACAGCTTATGAGTGATAGAGTATTTGCGCATTAAGGACTCAAAAGTCCTATTGCAAAAGTGAGAACCATTATCACTTATTATCGCGGGAGGGTGCCCAAATCGAGAAAAGATGTGTTCTTTTAGAAATCGAACGACAACCTTGTTGTCATTCGTTCGACTTGGCACAGTCTCGACCCACTTTGAAACATAGTCAACAGGCAGAAGAATATACACATTTCCAAAAGAGTTAGGAAATGGTCCCATGAAATCTATACCCCAAACATCAAAAATATCTACAACCAAAATTGGTTGGAGCGGCATTTCATTTCTCCGCGATATCCGGCCCAAGTGTTGGCACCGGGAGCAAGTTTTGCAGTATTCGAATGCATCTTTGAAGAGTCATGGCCAATAGAAACCACATTGCAAAACTTTCTCGGCTGTCTTCTTTGGGCCAAAGTGCCCGCCACATGCTTGATCATGGCAAAAAGACAGCACACTCTTGACCTCATTTTCTGGCACACACCGACGAATGATTTGGTCGGAACAATATTTAAAAGGATAAGGTTCATCCCAGTAAAAATGCTTTACTTGGGACAAAAATCGTAGTTTGTCTTGTTTCGACCAATCTTTAGGTATCAAGCCGGTGGCTTAGTAGTTTACAATATCGGCGAACCATGGTTCGCAAGAAACGGTCAAGAGTTGTTCATCGGGGAAAGCATCAGTGATTGGAAGATCAAGTGTAGGCAAAGAAGGAAGTCGTGAAAGGTGATCGGCCACTACGTTTTCACATCCTTTTTTGTCCCTTATAATAAGAGCAAATTCTTGTAGCAAGAGGATCCAACGTATGAGCCTCGATTTAGCATCATTCTTTGCAAAAAGGTGGCGAAGAGCTGAATGATTCGTGTACACTATAACTGGAGAGCCGATTAAATAAGGCCGAAATTTCTCAAGTGCAAACACAACCGCTAAAAACTCTTTTTCTGTTGTTGTGTAGTTTAATTGGGCCTCATTTAATGTTCGGCTAGCGTAGTAAATTACATGCGGCATCTTGTTAATGTGCTGTCCAAGAACAACACCAATGGAAAAATCCGATGCGTCGCACATAATTTCAAAAGGGTGCGTCCAGTCTGGAGATGAAAGGATGGGCGCAGAAATGAGTGAGTGTTTCAAAGACTCGAATGCTTCCATGCAAGTTGAGTTGAAAACAAATGTAGTGTCCTTGGCCAATAAGAGAGTTAAGGGTCTAGCAATTTTGTTAAAGTCCTTGATGAACCGTCTATAAAAACCGGCATGGCCAAGGAAAGCTCGGATATCTTTGACGCGTTTGGGAGGAGGAAGATTAGAAATGACTTCAATTTTGGCTCTATCAACCTCAATGCCGTTTTGCGAGATGACATGTCCTAAGACAATGCCTTCTCGTACCATAAAGTGGCATTTCTCCCAATTCAAACTTAGGTTCTTCTCCCTACAACGGGTAAGAACTGCGTCAAGATGTCGTAAACACTCGTCGAAGGAGTCACCGAAAATGGAGAAATCATCCATAAAGATTTCCAAAAACTTCTCCACCATGTCCGAAAAGATCCCCATCATACACCGCTGAAATGTAGCGGGTGCATTGCATAACCCAAAGGGCATGCGACGATAAGCAAAAGTGCCAAAGGGACAAGTAAAAGTAGTCTTGTCTTGATCCTCTTTGGCTATGGGGACTTGATTATAACCGGAATAGCCATCTAAAAAGTAGTAGAACTCGTGCCCCGCCAATCGTTCTAGCATTTGGTCAATGAATGGTAAAGGAAAGTGGTCCTTCCTTGTCGCGGCATTGAGTTTCCGGTAGTCGATGCAAACTCGCCACCCAGTTTGGGTGCGAGTGGGAATTAACTCATTTGCCTCATTGGTGATGACCGTGATGCCCGATTTCTTAGGCACGACATGAATGGGGCTAACCCATTGGCTATCTGAGATAGGGTAAATGATACCGCTATCAAGACACTTAACAATCTCCTTCTTGACCGCCTCTTTCATAATGGGGTTGAGGCGTCTTTGTGGATCCCTTGCCGTCTTGGCATCATCCATCAAGTGTATATGATGTTCGACTATGAGGGGACTAATCCCCTTGATGTCCGCCATAGACCAGCCGAAAGCTTGCCGATTATTGTCTAAGACCATTAAAAAAGCCTTCTTTTGATCGAGAGCTAGAGAGGCCGATATGATAACGGGTAAGGTCTCATTGTCACCTAGATAAGCATATTTTAGGTGCGGCGGCAAAAGCTTTAGTTCGAGTTTAGGTGGTGAAACAATGGATGGTAATAATGGAGTAATTGTTTCAAACTCGAAGGATTCCATCAAGGGTTCAAATTGAGTGTACGCTACCGAGTCGGATGGTTCAACTAACTCATCCGAAAAAGCAAAAGACTCAAACTCAAGTGGAGAGTCTTCAAGATTGTCAACAAAGGTGAAACACTCATAATCTTTGTCCGTCGTGAAAGCTGTGTCGGATTCTAGGAGGAACGCACTAGTGGCGTCAATATTGCTGTGATCAAACATGAAATTTTCGAACTCACAGTCCTCCTCCGCGATCTCATTGATCGAGCACACATCAAGTACGCTAGAATTAGGCTCGCAATGCTGACTTCCTAACTTGAAAATGTTGAGTTCAACTATCATATTGCCAAAAGATAGATTCATTGAACCGTTACGACAGTTGATTACCGCGTTAGAAGTCGCGAGGAACGGTCGACCAAGTATCACCGGAATTTGATTACGGGGGTTAGCGACAGGCTGTGTATCCATAACAATAAATTCAACGAGGAAAATGAAATCCCCTACTCTAATTAACACATCCTCCAACTCTACCCTAGGATGGGTGATTGATCGGTCGGCCAATTGGAGAGTGCAATGAGTAGGCTTAAGCTCTCCAACGCCTAACTGTTCGTACACCGAATAAGGTAGCAAATTGACACTAGCACCAAGATCTAATAGTGCTCTATTGATGGTCTTGTTCCCAATTATGATCGAAATAGTAGGACAACCGGGGTCCTTGTGCTTTGGGGGTAAAGAATTGACAAGAGCATTACTAACAGCACTAGCCACGAAAACTTTCTTTGGTACTTGTGACTTCCTCTTTTTGGTGCATAAGTCCTTTAAGATTTTTGCATATGAAGGAACTTGTTGGATTGCATCCAAAAGAGGGATATTTATGCTAACCTGTTTGAACAACTCTACAATCTTCTCCATCTGTGGAGTTGGTTTATTGGATCTCAACCGATTTGGAAAAGGAACATTTTGAAAAGTTGTTGAGTCCAATTTTTGCGGATCAGATTGTCGAGTTGGAACGGAACCCCGTGTAGATGTGTTCGTGTTGTGAGAAGAGGGTCCGTTCGAGCTAAAAGAAGTAGAGCCATGTGAAGGATGGAGAATAGGCCCTAACGAAGAAGAAGAGGAAGATGAAGAAGATGAAGAACCACCGGCAGAGGTGTCATGGTTAATACCCACATTGTTTTGCAGCACTTTTCCGGATCTCAACGTAGTCACAGCATTCACGTTATGATTCTGCTGTTCATGTGCAACATGTGCGTGACCGGGATTTGGGAGTGGTTGAGACGGAAGCTTTCCTTTCTCTCGCTCTTTCAATGCTGCGTTGAGTTGTGCAATTTGTGCCTCAATAGCTTTGATGCTTTGATCGTGTGAGGCACTGTTTTGCACCAAAGATTGAACAGAAGTCTCTATCCTAGCTGTGGACTGTGTAGATTGCTTTAGGAATGCTTCTAGACTTCTTTCGAGCGAGCTAACAGCATTTTGAGGGGGAACAAAATTGTTGGGCACAAAATTGTTCATCTGATTAGGGTAAGGTTGCTGTTGGAGAGGTTGCTGAAATTGAGTTCGTGGAGGTGCTTGTTGTTGTGGAGGAGGAGCCCTTTGAAAATTGTTGTTTCCTTGAGATTGTTGATTTTGGTTCCAAGCGAAATTAGGGTGGCTCTTCCAACCCGGATTGTATGTCGAAGAGTATGGATCATTTCTTTGTCGTTGTTGAAAGGCAGCATTGACTTGATCCTGTCCTTGAGTAGATGCAGTGTAAGGACACTCTTCGGTGAGATGTGATGGATCCGAACAACAAGCACAAACAGTTCATGGAGGCACAACAGGGGCAGGAGAAGGTGCTGAGATTTTGGTCTCAAGCGCTTCTAGCTTTTTCGTAAGAGCGGCCACCTCGGCCTTCATAGCAATTGGCATCTCTACTTGATGTATGCCTGCCCTAGGTTGACCAATAGAAGATGATGATGTGGTCTTGGTGCTCTCCCACTGAATTGTCTGTTCACTAAGATCCTCAAGAAACTGCCACGCTTCCTCATTAGATTTGGACAGAAAGTGACATTGACTAATGGTTTCTAGCAACTGCTTCGTTGCCGGGTTCAATCCCTCGTATAATGTTTGGCAAAGTTGCCATCTTTCGATCCCATGGTGAGGGCATTGAACGAGTAGGTCTTTGAATCTTTCAAAACATTTCCAAAATGGTTCGGCAGGAAGCTGTGAAAATTGTATAATCTCATTACGGATTTTAGCAGTTTTGTGATGAGGATAGAACTTTTTAAGAAAAGCTTTCACAAACTCGTCCCAATTTCTAATTGAATGTGATGCGGTGCTGTATAGCCACTTCTCGGCTAGGTCACATAAGGTGAAAGGAATGACCCTTAGCCTTATAGCGTCATCACTTAATTGGGTAGTTTTCATCATGGCGCAAACGTTTTGGAATTTGTTGATAAAGATATATGCATCTTCGGATTCCAAACCATGAAACTTAGGCAGCATATTGATGAAGTGGGGTTTGATCTCAAAATTGTCCCCATTAGCTGGTGGGAGGGAAAGACAAGTAGGAAGGGCGGTGCAGACGGGGTAGAAAAGATCCTGGAGCGCGACTCGTGCGGGCGCTTCAACAGGCGGAAGATTCGGGTTATTCGCACCTAACGAAGGTGGAATCCTTCCCGTCGGTAAGGTGTTGTTAGGATCGTATCCCGACATACCTTCGGAAGAATGTGATGGTGAAAGTGAAGAAGTTGACAAGATTTCGACTTCGGAGTCGAAAGGTTCGTCGGTCGGTACCAACGAAACACGGGCTAATCGGGCGCTAGGGTCCCTAGTCCAACCGGACATACACTAAGAGGGTTAGTGCAGTCGAAAGATGAAAGAAAGAATGTGGAGGTAAGAAAACGTCAATGAGAGGAAGTGAGTGCAAAGATTTCTTTAGCGACAAGTTGCAAGTTTTGAAAAGATTTTTCCTTTTACTTTTTTATGTGTGCTTTTGCAAAAAGATTTTTGAAAAGAGACTTGTGACACAAATGCAATTAACCACACATGCACAATCAGGCCTAGATCTAGGGTCACCTAGGTCAGCTAGACAGCTCCTAACTGTTCCAAAGGGCTAGAGATAGGACCTCAAACCGCCTCTTCACCGTCAGTTGTGGCCAGGTAAGTGCCAGGTAAGTGGGAAGGAACCACGCTGTGGGCCTAATTAAAAACCACTAGCCTTGACACACTTGCCTTGGCACCACAAAGACAGGTTAGGATAAACGGCCGATGCCTATACTAGTCCTCTGTCCTATTGAGCTCGACGTCCTTAGGGCTGAGTCTAATATTTTATAATTAGAAGTAGTCAATGCAAATGCTTTAAGTGATTTTTGGGGTCCTGGGAAGGGTGATGAAATCCCCACCAAATCTGAATTGGTCAATAGCCCCTTAAAGTCAGATTAAAGTATGCAAAGCAGTAAATCACTTGCAATCAATTTGTTATTTAGCGCGGCGCAAAGAATCCTGCAGAAAATCAATTATTGGAAGGGGAAGAAGATTTTTAGCGCAAAGAATCCTGCAGAAAATTTGGCAAAAGATATATGGGGATTTGCAGAGGGGAGAATGAGGAAACAAACAGTGCAAATTTCGTACAGAGAGGTCCACAGACGACCGCGGAATCGCGGTTCTGACCAGGTAATTGCCGCGGAAACGCGGCTCCTTGGGGGCTTTGGGTCTCCAAATTTCTTCAGCTGCTCTGTACTTTCAATCTCCTCCTGTTTTGATATGTCTTTTTCTGTTTTGCCTTCTGTGTTATTTCAGATCCGTCAAACCTGCAAAGATTCACAAAGAAAACCCTTCAAAAAATAAAAGATGATAGAATATTTTTTTTTCAATTTTTCAAATTTTTCAGATTTTTATGCTTTTTTAGATTTTATATTAACCCGAAATTACAAAAAGAAAATTTTACGCCATCCCCGGCAACGGCACCATTTGATTGAGAGAGGATTTGTCGATCAAAAATATTTACCGCAATCAAGAACGGCGTCGCATGAAGCTAGCCGGTGAATACGGGTCGGTCCACAGGGATGTGTAAATCCCCTTTAAGTTCTTACGAGTTAATTCCAAATGATGTTGGGTCTTATAAATAAACCTAAAAATTGAAGTTGTATGCTACTAGGATTAGAAACTTGCTAGGATTAGGTTTAGGGAAAATTTGGTAAACAAAGATCTACATCTCTTTCCATTGCCATTAATTAAATATATCATATTAGTGTTATGGTAAATATTTATAAAGGGGATTAGGATGATTGGGATGATTGATTCTTCCTCTAGATCATTGTCCTTCCTTTATTAATCTTGACCCTAACCTCCATGGAAAACCTTAAAATCCGGGTCTTTAGACTACGGAATCACCGTTACCTCGAGGGATAGGGTGCCGTAGGGAGCGGAATAAGAAGGTATGCATGGAGTTCTAATGTTCATAAAGTTTGGCAACGAAAAGAGATGAGAGATCTTCATCTCTCAAATCCTTCCCTATTCCTAACCCTAACAAGCGAGGAAACTACTCGCTCATTGAGAGAATGAAAAAAGACATGATTTTATTAAAGAGAGAAAACATCAATTGCAAGTTAATAAAAGCTAAACTAAATTAAAACTAAGGCAAGAAAATAATTTACCTAGGGCAGATATGAAAAACTATAACTACTGCAGGAAAAATAACCTACTTACTTTTGATGCGCTCTAACTTCAAGAAAACATAATTTTATTCATGAGTAGAGGCATAAGAAAATACAAGGCTTTGGGTTCTATTTATAAGACATAGAAATCCTAGGTTTACAATTGCTCCGCATGTCTACAATTACAAATATACCCCCAGAAAATCTTTCCATAGCCTTCAGAACATTTTGGTAAAATTTTCTTTCCATGAAGGCTCAATAAGGTCACGGAACCGCGGCATTGGTGCGCTTGGGCCGCGGTTCCGCGGCCCAATGATGAGTTCATTTTATTGTTTTTCCTGGGCTTCTTTAGGTTACTCTGGGCTTCTTGGTTCTTTATTCCTCTTATCAATTTGGCTTCTGTATTAATTCCAGATCTTCAGTGAAAACTTTGCAATGGATCTTTTAACCTTCTTTCTTGCAAATTTGGATCTTGCATTGCCTTGTTGATGGTGAACCGTTCTTCTGCTGGCTTTACTAAGATCCTCCTCATTGTTGGTCAAAAGTCCTTCTTTTGTGTCGTCTTTTGTGTTTTTCACTGTTTTTGCTCCAAGAACCTGTAACCTGTAACATGTAGCAGACATGGGTCAAAAGCACCTGTTTTCATTGTAAAATGCATAAGAATGGGGAATACAAAATGCAATATTATGTTATGAACAGGCGCTGCCCCGCACTTCGCAAGGGGGCTGCTAGCCTGTTGACCTCCAACCCGCTATCCGGGTAGCGGGACCCTCGTAAACTCTGCGAGAATCCCGATATACCCGAAACCCCTCAAGATACAACACACGCACACTGCACATTGAGTTTGCATGACTAGTTTGACATGTCAATCAAAGGTTCCTTGCTCCAAAGGTGATGGGTAATTAACGGCAGTTTAGTCTACGACTGCCGGAGATTCGGATCCGCACAATAAATAAACCCCACCTTACCCTAGGCAAGGGGAATCTGTAATTCTTCTGACAAGCGGCGCATATTCCCATCTCAATGGGGTGACGAAAAACACCCTACAAATTCTGGCACGCCCGGTAGGACCTATCTTTCCGCCCATATTTCGGGTTAAATATCTATGCGAACTCAATCAACATATACATTGATTTCTTGTACTGAAATTATGCTTCTATTTGCAGGTTAACAACTTTTGACTGCAATCATCGGACGCAACAAAATGTCTCCAAGGACAATCTCAGCTCTCAACACAACTCCCATCTCCTACACTATGAAGATGGACACTAGGACGGTGATTAATCCAAAAATTGTAGTTTACCGTAATCAGAAACGGCGTCGCTTTGCAGCTAGCCGGTGAGTACGGGTCGATCCGCAGAGATATGTAATTTCTTGTTTTTGTGTTATAACGAGTTGATTCAGATTGTTGTTTGGTTTTTGTCGATTGATTTAAAAACTAATTTATGTGATATGAAAGAACTCGTTAGGGTTAGGTCGAAGGTAGGGGTGTTGAGATCAATGTTTTCACCTCTTTCAATGCCGTTGATTTAAGCTTTTTAGAAAAATCACAACAATTATTAGCAAAGGGGATTAGGATGATCGGGAAGAAACAAAATTTCTTCCTCTTGATCCTTGTCCGTCCTTTCCTATTAATTGCTGTGATCTTCATGGACGTCATATATGTCCGGCCTTTTATACTACGGTTCACCGTTACCTTGTAGGTAGGGTGCCGTAGGGGGCGGATCATACATGCGTGCATGAAGGTTTCGTTTTGAAAATATGTTGGCATTAAAGGAGGTGAGAGACATCCATCTCTCACTCCCTCTCTTGTTCCTAACCCTAACGAGCGAGGATTTTACTCGCTCATTAGGGAATTATTACAAAGAGACATTTTTGTTGCTTTATGTTTTTAGTGTAATTACTTACTTCTTACGACAGATTAAAAATAGCTAAACTAGTGAACTACAGCAAACAAATGGATAACTAGGGCAAGTAATGATATTAAACTAAGGCAGGAATTAAATAAATTAAAAACTTACAAGAAAAGATGATGCTCTTGATCTCTCAACAGGTCTGAACTTTTATTGATTGATAAGAGGCATACATTTTACAGATCTTGAGTACAATTTATAAGCAACCAGTGAAGCTAGGCTTACAGACTCTCGTATACATGAAATTACTGATTTGCCCCCTAAAAATCCCAACATATGAACCGACACACCGACACAAGAAGTCGGTGCCGACACGGGCACCATATGGCCGCGGTTCCGCGACAAAGACATGCCTTTGGCCGCGGTTCCGCGGCCATTAGGTGAGTTCATCTCACCAACTCTCTGTGATTGGTTTTTCTTCTCTTGGGCTTCCTATTTTCATTGTTCTTTTCTCTGTTGGGCTTCTTAGTATTCTCCAGATCCTCAGTGAAACTTGTAAGGATCTTTTGACCGTTTCACTTTCGTCTTTTTGGACCCTGCATTGTTCTTCATCTCGACTTGAGTAAGATCCGTCTGCTGGTTGGTCAAAAGTCCATTTTCTGTATCATCTTTGTCTTTTTCACTGTATTTGCTCCGAAATCCTGTATCCTGTAACATGCAACAAACGAGCGTCAAAAGTACTTGTTTACTTATGAAATGCACAAAAGTAGGGCGTATGAATTGCAATGTTCTGATGTGAACAAATACCCCCAAACTTACCTTTTGCTCGTCCTCGAGCAAACTTATTATTTTATTCTAACCTAGCCACACTTTCGCAGGGAAACGCGATTGCACTGAGCACGTGCAACAAGCCGTTAAACCTCTAGGTGTCCCTAGTAGGAGGAGTGTTGTCTCCTGAGGGTTTTCAGCGGATTACACCCACAAAATCCTATCAATTTGGTTTTTCGACTTTTGTTTTCCAATTAGGTTTTCTAACAAGGAATTCTATTATCGTCGCCCCGCAAATTATCCACCCATATTCTTCACACTTCCTTATTATGTAACTTAAGATTGTACATGTTCTATAGAATTACTTAGAATTGAGCATTTCTTAAGTTTTTCTTCTAGAGTTTCATCTCCACTTAGGAATTTCTATCAACGCTATTAAAGATACAAGTTTTATTTTTCATTCCTTTCTCTTATCTAAACTCTAATCGCATATCCCCTCGTGTGTGTAATTGTCACCCCTACACTTGGAAATTCAAATCAAGCAATCGTACTCTCGTCCATTGTCCAAAGCACTTAACTTTCGCTTACACATCCTTCATGCGACCGTTAATACTTCTTGAGGTACCAACAGCCGATTACAAGATGCGTTAGGCCTTTAAAGCATATTTCCTAGTTTTGCAACACCCAAGGCTTTTAGCAGTGACTCCCAAACCAGTTGGTCTAAGGCACTAGGTGATGAGGCACCCTTATTAATTAATTTTCTAGCCCTAAGTAATCACACAAACCAGTGTCCATTTTTTTTTATTCACCCCCCCCCTTTTTTTTTATTTTCATTGTGCTAAGGACTTTAGACAAGAGTAATTCAAGGTCTCTTCTACTAATCCAAGTTTCAAGGTGCGTGATTGTGCATTTTGTAGGGTACATGTTTTCAGAATCTAAACTCAAGTTAGGAACTATCTTTCGAACTTATACTTTAATAAGAACATTAATACTCTTCCCTCGTTTTGGCTTAACCCACGAAGTGAACCCAAAATTTGCCTATTCCTAAATAACCTACAAAGACATACACTTTCTACCGTTAAACTTTAAGCAAGGTTATTTTTAGGGTTTTTAATTTACTAAGTCTAAGATTTAGCTTTTCCTAGCTAGTTAACCTTTTTATCAACTGAAGTCAATTAACCAAAATTGAATACAATAATTTTTATACTTTTTGAAATTTTCTCAATTTTTATGGTTTTTTCAGTTTTCTAATTTTTTTTATTTTTCAAATTTTTAAATTTTTATGATTTTTATATAAAAATGCAATGCAGAAATTAAATATGCAAAAGGAAAACAAAGATATATACAATATGCAATGCGAAGGATAACTATATACATCACCCTCTAATACCCCCAAACTTGAGCAAAGCAGTGCCCTCACTGCCCGGCCCCACGTCGCGCTCGTGAGCGTGAACGTGATCTCTCCCCTCTAGCCAAAAGTGTTTGGATCCCCCACTCAATTTCCGTCAACCGACGGTCATGCTCTCGTGCAGTTGCCCGAAACTCATCTCTCAAAGAGTCTATTCTTCTCACTGTTCTTCGCATTAATCGCGCATGCTCCTGGGGAGTTAGCTCTTCCCCACTCGAAGTCGAGCTCGAGCTAGGGGTGTGTGCAGGTACATTCTCTGCCGGTTCTGTTCGTGTCCAAATATCAGTGAGTCTAGAGTAGGACGACGAGACGCCCTCTAAAAGTGGTCGAACCGGGACACCGTCTATCGAATATGAGTCAAATTCCTCGGCTGGGAGGAAATAACGGCAGAGTTGGGTAACGAGCATGGGACATGGATATACACTACCTCGTTTCCCCGTACCTATGGATTGCAGCAAAACCGTGCACATGTCGAACCTAGGATTTTTCGTCATTAAAGTGTGGACGACATGTAACGATGGGGTGAAAAAGGTCGTGTTGTGAGAACTTCCAAAAATATTGTTTTGTGCCTACCGGCACACAGTTAAAACATTTGTGAAAAGGGTCCGTGCTTGGATCCCCTTACGCGGTTCTCGTGCACAGTCATTACCCATTAATGGCATATAATCTTCAAAGAGAAGTGGGTGCTCATGTGCAGGTACACGTGGTATGAGTGTAACCTCGTGTATCATGTCCCTATCGATTCGAATTTCACGGTTTCCCCAATTCAGTTTAATGTACCCTAAGTTGTCTAGGCTATTGTCCTCCATAGATTCGTAAAATAGAGCAACTAGGTTTGGTAAAGCAAATGCAGATGCATGATTATAGAGAAGGAAATTCCAGCCCCTTTGTGCGATTTCGTGTGGGAAATATGTACCGTAAATCTCGTGTGCGAAAACAGGGGAAAAATCCCTTTCGTACTGCAATTTGTGTCCCATTACGATTTTACAGAGAAAATATATGCAGAAACAGAGAGTATGGGTTCAGATTTACCTCCCCTGAAAAATTCAGAGGGTGACGACTCAGAGCGGCGGCGGTTGCGCGGCGGGAGACGGTACAGGCGGCGGAAGCGCGGCTCTCTGGTGGATTTGCGGCTAGATTTTTCTGCAGGCGCTTGGGGATGGCGGCTAGGGTTTGATGAAGAGGAAATTTTTAGGTTAAAAGAACATGGGGGGTCGGGGTCCTTTAAATAGGGGATGAGAGGGTTATTTGCACAAAACACCCTCTAAAACTAGGGTTTTATTTGTAAAAGCAGCTCTTAATCTGCAAATTTGCAATTAGGTCCAAAAATTATTTTTATATATATTTTTTATATATATATTTTTTTTTATATTTTTTTTTATAGTATTTTGGGAATATATACAAATAATATACACACCCCCAAACTTATTTGAAATAGTGTCATTAGGAAACGAAGTTTGGGGGTGAAAGCGGAGGAAGATCAATCAGTGTAAATCGGCTCCTGCAAAAACAGGAGCTCCTCCGACGGATCCGCAGTGAAGAACGGTTTTAGTCGATGCCCATTTACCTTAAATAAGGTACCGTCTTCAGGGTTCTCAAGATCCACCGCACCGTGCGGATAAACGGTGCGGACTACAAAAGGTCCTCTCCATCTGGACCTGAGCTTACCAGGATGAAAATGTAACCGAGTGTCATAAAGTAGAACCTATTGACCAGGTTCAAAAGTTTTTCGTAAAAGGTGTTTATCGTGGAACACCTTGGCTCGGTTTTTAGCAGTTATGGCATTATCATATGCCTCATCCCTTAGCTCCTCCAACTCATTCAATTGCAGCTTTCTGTTGCTGCCCGCATCTCCTAAAGACAAATTCAGCTCTTTGATAGCCCAAAATGCTTTGTGCTTGATCTCCACTGGGAGGTGGCAAGCCTTCCCGTACACAAGCCGGTATGGAGACATACCAAGATCGGTCTTATATGCAGTACGGAAAGCCCATAGTGCATCTATCAGTTTAAGTGACCAATCCTTACGGTTTTTGGAAACCGTTTTCTCCAAAATTTGCTTTATTTGCCGATTTGAAACCTCGGCTTGCCCACATGTTTGGGGGTGATATGGCGTTGACAATTTGTGGGTGATAGAGTATTTGCGCATTATGGACTCGAAAGTCCTATTGCAGAAGTGAGAACCATTATCACTTATTATCGCCCGAGGGTGCCCAAATCGAGAAAATATGTGTTCTTTAAGGAATCGAACGACAACTTTATTATCGTTCGTTCGGCTGGGCACAGCCTCGACCCACTTAGAAACGTAGTCAACCGCCAACAGAATATACACATTTCCAAAAGAGTTAGGAAATGGTCCCATGAAATCTATACCCCAAACATCAAAAATTTCCACTACCAAAATGGGTTGGAGTGGCATTTCGTTTCTCCGCGAAATCCGGCCGAAGTGTTGGCACCGGGAGCAAGTTTTGCAGTATTCAAATGCATCCTTGAAGAGTCGTGGCCAATAGAAACCACACTGCAAAACTTTTTCGGCTGTCTTCTTTGGGCCAAAGTGCCCGCCACATGCTTGATCGTGGCAGAAAGACAGCACGCTCTTGACCTCACTCTCGGGCACACACCGACGAATGATTTGGTCGGAACAGTATTTAAAAAGATAGGGCTCATCCCAGTAAAAATGCTTTACTTGGGATAAAAATCGAAGTTTATCCTGTTTCGACCAATCATTAGGAATCAGGCCGGTGGCTAAATAGTTCACAATATCGGCGAACCATGGTTCGCAAGAAACGGTCAAGAGTTGCTCGTCGGGAAAAACATCAGTGATTGGAAGATCGAGCGTGGGCGAAGAAGGGAGTCGTGATAGGTGATCAGCTACTACGTTTTCATATCCCTTTTTGTCCTTAATGACAAGGTCAAATTCTTGTAATAAAAGGATCCAACGTATTAGCCTTGACTTGGCATCTTTCTTCGCGGAAAGGTGGCGAAGAGCTGAATGATCAGTATATACAACGACTGGAGAGCCGATTAAATAAGGCCGGAATTTTTCGAGTGCAAACACAACAGCTAAAAACTCTTTCTCTGTTGTTGTGTAGTTAAGTTGGGCCTCATTTAGTGTTCGGCTAACATAATAAATCACGTGCGGCATCTTATTAATGTGTTGTCCAAGAACAGCGCCAATAGCAAAGTCTGATGCATCGCACATGATTTCAAAAGGTTGCGTCCAGTCGGGAGATGAGAGGATGGGCGCAGTGATGAGTGAATGTTTTAAAGACTCGAATGCTTCAGTGCATGTGGAGTCGAAAGCAAAAGTTGTGTCCTTGGCCAGTAATAGAGTCAAGGGTCTAGCAATCTTGCTAAAGTCCTTGATAAACCGTCTGTAGAAACCGGCGTGGCCAAGGAAGGCTCTAATATCTTTGACGCATTTTGGGGGAGGTAGGTTAGAAATCACTTCGATTTTAGCCCTGTCTACCTCGATGCCGTTTTGCGAGATGACATGTCCTAAGACGATGCCCTCTCGTACCATGAAATGGCACTTCTCCCAATTCAATGTTAGGTTCTTATCCCTGCAGCGGGTAAGAACAGCGTCAAGATGGCGTAAACACTCGTCGAAGGAGTCGCCAAAGATGGAGAAATCATCCATAAAAATCTCCAAGAACTTTTCAACCATGTCTGAAAAGATCCCCATCATACACCGCTGAAATGTCGCGGGTGCGTTGCATAACCCAAAAGGCATGCGGCGATAAGCAAAAGTGCCAAAGGGACAAGTGAATGTTGTCTTGTCTTGATCCTCTTTGGCGATGGGGACTTGATTGTAACCGGAATAGCCGTCGAGAAAGCAATAAAACTCGTGACCTGCCAATCGCTCGAGCATTTGGTCAATGAAAGGTAAAGGAAAGTGGTCCTTCCTTGTTGCGGCATTGAGTTTCCTATAGTCTATGCAGACTCGCCACCCAGTTTGGGTGCGAGTGGAAATCAACTCATTTGCCTCGTTTGTAATGACCGTAATGCCTGATTTCTTTGGCACGACGTGGATTGGGCTAACCCATTGGCTATCCGAGATAGGGTAAATGATACCGCTATCCAGACACTTGACAATTTCCTTCTTAACCGCCTCTTTCATGATGGGGTTGAGGCGCCTTTGTGGATCTCGTGCTGGCTTGGCATCATCCATTAAGTGTATATGATGTTCGACTATGAGGGGACTAATCCCCTTAATGTCCGCCATAGACCAGCCGAAAGCTTGCCGATTATTATGTAAGACCATCAAGAGAGCCTTCTCTTGCTCAAGAGCTAGAGAGGCGGGTAAGGTCTCATTATCACCTAGATATGCATATTTTAGGTGTGTCGGCAAAAGCTTTAATTTGAGTTTAGGAGGTGAAACAATAGATGGTAACAATGGGGTAGTTGTTTCAAACTCGAATGATTCCATCAAAGGTTCGAACCGAGTGTACGCAACAGTGTCGGATGGTTCAACTAACTCATCCGAAAAAGCAAAAGACTCCAATTCAGGTGATGAGTCTTCAAAGTCATCAACGAAGGTAAAGCACTCAAAATCATTATCCGTGGTGAAAGCTGCGTCGGATTCTAGGAGGAACGCACTAGTGGCGTTAACATTGCTGTGATCGAACAAAAAATTCTCGAATTCACAGTCCTCCTCCGCGATCTCATTGATCGAGCAAACATCAAGTACGCTAGCATTGGGCTCAGCAGGCTGACTTCCTAACTTGAAAATATTGAGCTCAATTGTCATATTGCCAAAGGATAAGTTCATTGAACCATTACGACAATTGATCACTGCGTTGGAAGTAGCCAGAAATGGTCGACCAAGTATTACCGGAATTTGGTTCCAGGGGTTAGCAACAGGTTGTGTATCCATCACAATAAAGTCAACGGGGAAAATGAAATCCCCTACTCTTATTAACACATCCTCCAGCTCTCCCCTAGGATGGGTTATTGACCGGTCGGCCATTTGGAGAGTACAGTGAGTGGGCTTAAGCTCTCCAACGCCCAATTGCTCGTACACAGAATAGGGTAGCAAATTGACGCTCGCGCCAAGATCTAATAGTGCTCTATTGATGTTCTTGTCCCCAATTGTTATCGAAATGGTAGGACACCCGGGGTCCTTTTGTTTTGGGGGAAGGGAATTTACAAGAGCATCACTAATAGCAATGGCCACAAAAACTTTCTTTGGCACTTGCGACTTCCTCTTTTTGGTGCACAAGTCCTTTAAAATTTTGGCATATGAAGGAACTTGCTGAATTGCATCCAAAAGAGGGATATTTATGCTAACCTGTTTGAACAACTCGACAATCTTCTCCATTTGAGGAGTTGGTTTATTGGATCTCAATCGATTAAGAAAAGGAACATTTTGAAAGGTGGTTGAGTCCAAATTTTGCGGATCAGATTGGCGAGCTGGAACGGCACCCCGTGTGGATGTGTTCGTGTTGTGAGAAATGGGTCCGTTCAAGCTAGAAGAGGTAGAGCCATGTGAGGGGTGGAGAATAGGCTCTAAAGAAGAAGAAGATGAAGGTGAAGAAGATGAAGAAGCCCCACCGGCAGGGGTGTCATTGTTCATGCCCACATTTTTCTGCAACACTTTGCCCGATCTCAACATGGTCACGGCATTTTCGTTATGATTTTGCTGTTGAACTGCAGCATGTGCGTGACCGGGGTTGGGCAGTGGTTGAGACGGGAGTTTTCCTTTTTCGCGCTCACTTAAAGCTGCATTGAGTTGTGCAATTTGTGCCTCAATAGATTTGATGCTTTGATCGTGTGAGGCACTATTTTGCACTAAAGATTGAATAGAAGTCTCAAGTCTTGCTGTAGACTGTGTAGATTACTTAAGGAACGCATCTAGACTTCTTTCGAGCGAGCTAACCTTATCATTATTAGGTTGAACATAATTGTTTGGTTGGTAAGCATTGTTCGGCACAAAATTGTTCACCTGATTAGGGTAAGGTTGTTGAAATTGTTGCGGTTGATATTGAGTTTGCGAGGGTGCTTGTTGTTGTTGTTGTGGAGGAGGAGGTCTTTGAAAATTATTATTATTTCCTTGGAATTGTTGATTTTGGTTCCAAGCGAAATTTGGGTGACTCCTCCACCCCGGATTATACGTCGAAGAGTACGGATCGTTTCTTTGTCGTTGCTGAAATGCAGCATTGACTTGATCCTGTCCTTGTGTAGATGCATTATAAGGACACTCTTCGGTCAGGTGCGATGGATCCGCACAACAAGCACAGACAGTTCGTGGAGGCATAGCAGGGGCAGGAGAAGACGATGAGATTTTGGTCTCGATCGCTTCTAGCTTTTTTGTAAGAGCGGCCATCTCGGCCTTCATGGCAATCAACATCTCTACTTGATGTATGCCTGCCCTAGATTGACCACTAGAAGATGATGTGGTCTTGGTGCTCTCCCACTGTATTGTCTGCTCACTAAGATCCTCGAGAAACTGCCACGCTTCATCACTAGACTTAGAGAGAAAATGACCTTGACAGATGGTTTCTAGCAACTGCTTCGTTGCCGAGTTCGATCCCTCGTATAATGTTTGGCAAAGTTGCCAACTTTCTATCCCATGGTGAGGGCATTGAACTAGTAGGTCCTTAAATCTCTCGAAACACTTCCAAAATGGTTCGGAAGGAAGTTGTGAGAATTGAATTATTTCATTTCGAATTCTGGCAGTTTTATGGTGAGGATAGAACTTTTTCAGAAAAGCCTTCACAAACTCGTCCCAATTTCTTATGGAATGTGATGCGGTGCTATATAGCCACTTCTCGGCTAGGTCACATAAGGTGAAAGGAATGACCCTTAGCCTTATAGCGTCATCACTCAATTGGGTCGTTTTCATCATAGCGCACACATTTTGGAATTTATTAATAAAGATATATGCGTCTTCAGTTTCCAAACCATGAAATTTCGGCAGCATATTGATGAAATGTGGTTTAATCTCAAAATTGTCCCCATTTGCCGGTGGGGGTGAAAGACACGTGGGTAAAGAAGTGCGGATGGGGTAAAAGAGGTCCTGGAGCGCAACTCGTGCGGGCGCTTCAACAGGCGGCTGGTTCGGGTTATTCGCACCTAACGGAGGTGGAATCCTTCCCGTCAGTAAGGTATTGTTGGGGTCGAATCCCGACATACCTTCGGTGAAAGAAGTTGAAGGTGAGGGTAAGAAAGTGGACGGATTTTCGACTTCGGTGTCGAAAGGTTCGTTGGTCGGTACCAACGAAACGCGGACTAATCGGGCGTCTGTATCCCTAGTCCAAAGTGACATACACTAAAAGGGATAGTGCAGTCAGAAAAAAAAAGAAAAACAGAATGTGGGGGTAAGATAACGTCAGTGAGGGAAAGTGGTGTAGTGAATTTTCAGGTTTTCTTTTTGCGACAAGTTGCAAGTTTTGAAAAGTTTTATTTATTTATTTTTTGTTTTATGTGAGAGTTTTGCAAAGAGGTTTTTGAAAAAGGACTCGTGACACAACTGTATCAACCACACATGCACAATCAGGCCTAGATCCAGGGTTGCCTAGGTCTACTAGACAGCTCCTAACTAGGGCTAGAAATAGGACCTCAAACCGCCTCTTCACGGACAAGTACGGCCAGGTAAGTGGGAAGGAACCACCACTACAGTGGGCCTAATTAATAACCACTAGCCTAGACACCGCAATGTCGGTTAGGATAAACGGCCGATGCCTACCCTAGTCCTTTTCCTACTGAGCTCGCTGTCCTTAGGTCTGAGTCTAGTCTTTTTTAATTAACTGTGGTCAATGCACATGCTTTAGGTGTTTTCTGGGGTCCTGGGAAGGGTGATGAAATCCCCACCCAATCTGAGTTTGGTCAAATAGCCCCTTCAGTCCAATTAAATTAGGCAAAACAAAAATTCACTTGCAATCAATTTTAGCGCGGCGCAAAGAAACCTGCAGCAAATCTGTTATTTAGAAGGGGGAAGAAGATTTTTTTAGCGCAAAGAAACCTGCAGAAAATTTTTACAGTGGAGATATGGAGGTTTCAGAGGGGAGAGAGAGAAAACTAACCCTGAAAATTTCAAGCAGTGAAGAGCCCTAATGGCCGCGGTTCCGCGGTCTGAAGTGCTCCTTGGCCGCGGTTCCGCGGTTTTATGAGTAGATCAAGCTCTGGAAAAAATTGTGTAGCTCTGTACTGGTGATTCCTCTCTGTTCTTATGCTCCTTTTCTGTTTTGACCTTCTGTAAAACTCCCGATCCAAAAGTCTTTGCTGTTCCTGTAAGATTCCAACGAGAAACCCTTCAAACAGATAAAAATAATGAAAAGATAATTTTTGTATTCTTGTATTTTCTGATTTTTATAATTTTTCAAAATTTATATCAACCCGAAATCATACAAATCCAAAAAATTTACGCCATCCCCGGCAACGGCGCCATTTGATTAATCCAAAAATTGTAGTTTACCGTAATCAGAAACGGCGTCGCTTTGCAGCTAGCCGGTGAGTACGGGTCGATCCGCAAAGATGTGTAATTTCTTGTTTTTGTGTTATAACGAGTTGATTCAGATTGTTGTTTGGTTTTTGTCGATTGATTTAAAAACTAATTTATGTGATATGAAAGAACTCGTTAGGGTTAGGTCGAAGGTAGGGGTGTTGAGATCAATGTTTTCACCTCTTTCAATGCCGTTGATTTAAGCTTTTTAGAAAAATCACAACAATTATTAGCAAAGGGGATTAGGATGATCGGGAAGAAACAAAGTTTCTTCCTCTTGATCCTTGTCCGTCCTTTCCTATTAATTGCTGTGATCTTCATGGACGTCATATATGTCCGGCCTTTTATACTACGGTTCACCGTTACCTTGTAGGTAGGGTGCCGTAGGGGGCGGATCATACATGCGTGCATGAAGGTTTCGTTTTGAAAATATGTTGGCATTAAAGGAGGTGAGAGACATCCATCTCTCACTCCCTCTCTTGTTCCTAACCCTAACAAGCGAGGATTTTACTCGCTCATTCGGGAATTATTACAAAGAGACATTTTTGTTGCTTTATGTTTTTAGTGTAATTACTTACTTCTTACGACAGATTAAAAATAGCTAAACTAGTGAACTACAGCAAACAAATGGATAACTAGGGCAAGTAATGATATTAATCTAAGGCAGGAATTAAATAAATTAAAAACTTACAAGAAAAGATGATGCTCTTGATCTCTCAACAGGTCTGAACTTTTATTGATTGATAAGAGGCATACATTTTACAGATCTTGAGTACAATTTATAAGCAACCAGTGAAGCTAGGCTTACAGACTCTCGTATACATGAAATTACTGATTTTCCCCCTAAAAATCCCAACATATGAACCGACACACCGACACAAGAAGTCGGTGCCAACACGGGCACCATATGGCCGCGGTTCCGCGGCAAAGACATGCCTTTGGCCGTGGTTCCGCGGCCATTAGGTGAGTTCATCTCACCAACTCTCTGTGATTGGTTTTTCTTCTCTTGGGCTTCCTATTTTCATTGTTCTTTTCTCTGTTGGGCTTCTTAGTATTCTCCAGATCCTCAGTGAAACTTGTAAGGATGTTTTGACCGTTTCACTTTCGTCTTTTTGGACCCTGCATTGTTCTTCATCTCGACTTGAGTAAGATCCGTCTGTTGGTTGGTCAAAAGTCCATTTTCTGTATCATCTTTGTCTTTTTCACTGTATTTGCTCCGAAATCCTATATCCTGTAACATGCAACAAACGAGCGTCAAAAGTACCTGTTTACTTATAAAATGCACAAAAGTAGGGCGTATGAATTGCAATATTCTGATGTGAACAGACGGTCCTCCCGGCCAGTCTCGGGCGACAATAGGAGGAGCCGGAGCTACCATTTGGCTCTATTCTGTTCGTGTCAGCTAACGCCATCCCAGCTCCTCAAGCTCCAGTAACAGATAGACTGGCCTCGAAAGGCAGCAGGCCAAATGTGGTGATCTCGAAGGCACCACTACCGAAACGCAAGTCGATGTTTGAACGACTTTCCTTGGCCCCAGCTCGGGGCAAGGCCATCAAAACCAACAAAGAAACAAGGAATCTTAGGAAAGCTCCAGTGGCGTCCCTGACGACTGTTCAATCGTATATCTTCTCTAAGCTCCCCGTCAATCGACTCACGATGGCTTCCTGAATGACGGATGCCCGTCAAGCCCTTAAAATCGAGAAGCTAAGACAGAAAAGGCTCAGATACAGAGCCAACAAAAGGGCTAAGGCTCCTTCTAGGATGAACTTCATGAGGTTCCAAGAACAGGGTTACCCCGCAACAACAACTGAATCGGCTGTAAAGCTCACTAGCTCTTTTGAACCACTGAAATTGGTCTAGAAGAATGCCATGACCGCAAGAGTCAAGAAAACGGCGATCCGAAAAGCACCACCCAAGGACCCGGTCAGACCAACAGTCTTCAGTCGCATGTCCTTTCCGGAAGAGGAAGGGCCACGATGATGGTCCGAAAGATCTGCCGACCAAAGAAGGCGAGGAGCAGGCAGGCCTAATGCCGACCGACCTCGGAAGCCATTGTTCGGAGAGGGAGGAGAATCACCTTTGAAAGAGAAGCTGGATGGGGTTTATTCCTTCAGAAGGGACAAAGTCTATAAAATATTCAAAGATGCCCTAAGAAATGGTCTACAATTGTTAGAATAAAAAAGACCGCAAGAAGCGAATATGGCCGACAACTCCAAATATTGCCCCTATCACAGAGTGATAAGTCATGCTCTTGAGGACTTCTTCGTCTTCAAAGATTGGGTCGAAAAACAATATAAGGCAGGAGAGATAAAACTGTCTAAAGGTGTGTTAACAGTCAAGCCGCGACCGCCAATTTCATACTAACGGAGACTGAAGCCCTTCGGGAACCTGATTCTCTCAGACATCTGCCATTATCTGAAAAAATCAGACCAAGGCAACAAGCTAAGAGCCAAGCGAGCAACATTGTCAGTGAAGAAGCAATAGACGGGTACACAACCCATACGGTCTACATGATGGATCTCAAAGAAAAAAATCCCCATACGCCTTATAGCCATGACAATGATGTAGTTGTTGCCATCAAACACCGGCTCGATGATGAAGAGCCCGCTCAGGCCATTGAGCCAAAGGAACCCTTGGTTCTTGTTGAATCAAGCTCAGGCAGTAAGGATGACCCCGTTGTCGTATCCGGGACTATAGAACAATCATTATTCCAATGGCTTCAAAAGTAGCTTCAGGACAGGGACGAGAAGATGGCCAAGGTCCTTTCCAAAGTCGACGAGCTGGCAAACATCGTGGCAGATCTCACGACCCAAGTCGCCCGATTATAATTACAGAAAAATCAAATTTTGGTTCGTGAGTCAAAGATTGATATCCAGAAACAGCCAACCGATACTCCCTCCAGCCCAAGAGCGGAACACTTTTGCGACGGTCGCGATCAGCTTCCAGTTTCTCCGATACATACACTGAATGGGCTAAGTGGACAGCAGGCCTCAAGGACCAGCATCAGTAAAGGCACCTACTCTAATGGAGAGAAAGAAGAAGGTATACTCCTTCAGGAAATATTCGTGGACGCTTTGAACAACGATCTGCAACTGCCTATTCCAAAGAGGCCACATGAAAAGAACATGAACGGCAATCCCATATACTGTTGGATATAGTGCCCTCAAAGTCAATTATTGGATCGCAGATACGTGATTGCAATGATTGAGGAGAACCTATACCGGAAGCACAGTCTTACTCGAGATGTTAGTATGCTATCTGGTTTGCCTTTATCAGTCGTGTACAGGTTCAGGTGACTGATCGCTGTTACACGTTGATAGAACCCTTAGGATCTTGCTTGACTACCAATAGTATGATGGCGATCATATACGTGAGAGTTCGGTAGTCTATAAGCACATCTTTAAAAGTTGTCCCTAGTCGTGGGAGTTTCGAGACAGGGCATCGATACTCCGGAGTAGACTAGTGTATACAGTCGAGACCCCGACGAGGGGCGGTGGCCGGTCTCACAAGCCACTGGTGTCAGTTGGATCACCTAAGATGTATACAGGTGCTCATTGGGTTATGAGTACACCGGACAGGACTCGCCGGGAACCTGCTAGTTGGTATTATACCTATCGTCAGATAGCAGTTCCTTGGTGACATGTGTACAGGTTAGTTCATTGACCTGAGGTCGTCATTTGTCTCGTGTGAGTTCCCACTGTACTTTGATTTCTACCCTACCACGGCTCAAAGGAGTCGTGCAAACAGGTATTTTTTGGGTACAATCCCGAGCCATATGGAGGCAAGTAAGCGAATCGGCAGGGGATTCGTCTCTCCCAGTATTGGGGGTGAGATCGTGCTGTGTCTAGGAAAGCCATTACACCAAGTTCCAAGGCAGGTGAGAATTACTGATAAGTATTCCAGTAGTTTCTCAGGGTGTTCAGGGCTTGTCTCCGACATGACTTATACCGCTATTGGGGGTCTGACGTTACCAGCCCCTAGGCCCGATATGCAATACTCATAGACGAACGGACCGGACTGTACGTATATTGTCACTGTTAGGCTCAGTAGGGATCCAGGATGAGTTCGCTCATCAACTTCCCTTGAGGTCAGTACATAGGCAGCAGTTACGCACAGCTAATGCCGCTGACGTGCTTGTGGTTAAACCCACTGCCAGGATACTGATGAGTCATTAGAGTCCCCCACAGATAGTTTCCCAAGTTCGGGAGAAACGTTGTAGAGGCCGTATGGATTTATGGCAGGGTTCGGAAAATGCACGTGCGTTTACGCACGTGTCATATTTCGGGCAGATAATACTGGTGAGCTTTGGTTTAAGCCGGATCCGAGTATTATACTGTATAGATATAATATCTTTGTCTCAGTTGCATTTGTATTCGGTCGTAATACAAATGCGGGTATGTTTATATTGTTACGGGGTTATCCTGAAATTCGTTTCGGGATCGCTTTTGGAAGTTGCCAGTTTTCTATCACCCGTATTAAACATTCAGTTTAATGCGGATTTATCTTTTCTTCTTTTGGGTGAGTCATGAGGTGAGTCATGAGTGTGGAAGGTTCTTGAAATGGTGACTAGGTTTTGATTCATTGTATGCATTCAATATTATGCAAGGTGTCATTAGTGATTCATTCCTTCCTTTAATGAAGTGATAACGATTCATGCTTATGGTCACCCTCTCTCTTTCTCCTACACTCACCCCCCCACCATATATTGTGGCCGGCCAATTCATTTGGAGGCTAAGGAATGATTGGAAAAAAGATTATGATGGTTTTTGATTAATTTGCAAAAGATATATGCTCATTTCTCATTTACCCGATTAAAAAGGCAACTTCATTAACCGTTCATCCATGGCTTTGGATGAAGCGAGACAAAGTGTTCTACTCATTCTCTACATCAATCTTGGACATGTCGGCTAGCAAACTTCATGTCCGAGTTGCCTCGGTTCAGAGGCGGGAGCCCGTTTAAAGATCCGTAGATGTGGTGCCACATGGACAAAGAGACCGGAGATCGAGAGAGATCGGAGCAGCCACAACATAGCGTGGGATGATGGCTAAAGAACGAAGGACTCGGATTGTTCGGTATAGCTTTTCTACCCACTTTGTAGTTTGTTAGTTTAGCGTTAATGGTAGATCCGGGTTATAGTATGCGATAGCGCCAGTTGTAAAAAATTTTGTTCCGCATTTGGCGTCTGAAAGACGGCCGGGGCGCTACCGTAGACTTACATGGTATCAGAACCACGCTATTAAGCTTTACTAATTTGGGCTAACGCGTTTAAAATATCGATCGAACGGAATTTCAAAAATTGCAATTTCTATGTGTAAAGTTTCTGTCGATTTTAAAACAAGCCTAAAAATTATTTTGAGCATCCCAGAAAATCGAGCAGGCTTTTCAAAGAACACAGAAGAAATTTGACCCCCTGGCTCGACCGTACGGCCGCGAAACCTTGGCCAATGCCTAGCTTTGGCCGCGAAACCGCTGCCGTCTTGGTGATTCAGTGGGCCTGTTTTCTTCTAGGGGGTCTACATGGAAAATAATGGTTTCTGGAATTTTTTTGGGCCCAGATTTTATTACTGTACTGCAGATGTACGTGGGGCCCACTTCGGGAAGTTTTGTCGATCGAAATTTTAAACTTGTTAGTTTACAGTACTTACATTATATCTCCGACCGTGAATGTCATTCGAGCGGTAAACCGTGTCTAATTGCTATAGTTCTTTAAGACGGGTTTTCGAACGTGACATTCACGTTGATGTTCTGTGTTGTGCTGTGATGTTGCAGATTGTCGTGGTGGATAGCAGTGTGCAATGGTAGTGCAGTTTGGATTTATTTGTACATTTGATATTGCGGGGCGAGCGTCTAATATGTGAACTGCCGTCACTGCCTGTTTGTATAATATTCTTTTGGGACATGACCGGGCTGAGGTCGATGTACCCGTTGTACATATTTTTCATTTCTGTACAAGGTTTACCCTACGACGGGGTGCACGGATAGCCGGGTTCTAGAGGGCAATGGATCCGCATCTCATGGCTTTGAGAGGCAGAGCGGCCTCACTCTAGAATTGGCAGACTATTCATCGCACTCGTAGGGGGTACAGGTTGACCCAAGGAGGGGTGCTCAAGTTACCGGATTCCGTGAAGTGCCGGATGGTCCATTCACTTTTCTGTAGGGGGCTGCCTTGCTTCAGGTTTTGGCGGGTAACTTGCCGCACCCGTAGGGGTCTAGGTTTCATTGCACAGGCTATCCACACGACCAGGGGAACGTCGGGTTTCAGTAGCGGCTCTGTGAAACCCGGGGATCCCAGATTATCTGTATTGTTCTGTGATGCTTATTACTTTTCTGTAATATTGCATATTATCATGCCTGGAGCGATTATTGTATATTAGTATATATACTAGTAGATGTTGTATATGTTTTACACCCGCGCTAGTCCAGTTCCCGCTCTGTCGTTAGTTAAGTAACCTAATGGGTGATGACGGGACCCAGTGACGAATGCGGATGGCATATACATATATTTTATTTTCGTTCTTTTCTGGTGTGATTAATTGATGGAACTGCATTGATTCTGATCAAGGCAAAGGAAAAAAAACCTGTTTGGATGTTGTTGGAACAGTTTTAAAAAGTGTTATTACAAAGACGTTTCCTTTTGTTTTGCACAGTGGTATTCGGTTTGAATATCCTGCACCTCATTCGACGAGGCAAGGGACGATATCCCTTCACTGGGAGTGACCCCTTGGGTAGAAGTTTGCGTCAGGATAATAACTTCACTATAGTCGATTACAAGTTGCTTTGCATTGAGGTATTCAGTTGGAATATCCTGCACCTCATTCCACGAGGAAAGAGCCGAGATCCCTTCACCGGGAGTGACCTCTTTAGCAAAGGTTTTCGCCACTATATTTTTATAAAAAGCTATCAGGTTCCTTCAACGAGATCAAGTTCATTACGTTAAAGGTTTTTCGCCAAAAACCAGCCGTAGCCCTCCGTCATTTCTTATAAATGGTCAGTAGTATTCAAGTTATGTTTGTTGGCTTTCGTCAAGGCATAGTGTTTAGTAGCTGCTGGGATATTCATTTGTTGCATAGAAAGATGTGTTGGTCTGGGACAGTCGTATTACCTTATTGGCCATCATCAAGGGTATGTACGGGTGGGTTCGAATTGACAAGAAAATGACGGGTAGAACTTGACATGTGACTTATGATTTGTTGGCTTTCGTCAAGGTCATAAGAACATAGGGTAAAAATCATATCGGGGGTTTCTAAAGAAACTAAAACTTGCCAGGCATGCGCATACCTTCTGGAGTGTGATAACGAGAGTGGATTCCATCACGTTATCATGCGTTGAGAGTTGGATCCCGATTCCCACTGATGAGTTGGTTTACTCTTCGGGTGATCCCGATTGATTCTTCTTTCAGGTTTGGAGGAGAATTTGACAGTACAGTGGGAGGTTTCCTGATTAGATAAAGTGATAACCATTCTGATCTAAGTTAGAGTGCACGCAGAGTGTTTCTTTTCTCTCTCTCTTTGACAGCGACCTTTAACCGACCCTAGATTATGACTCAGTGACCAAGTTGACCGAACCTTCTTAAAATACTGGCTTTTGGATTGTCTAAGTTGCATAAGTCATTACCGCTCCTTCTTTTACCCTTTGCATTTCTCAGAACACCTCGTATCACTACGAGTATCGACTTCCATTGGATAGATCCATCGTATGGTTATATACGAACTCGAAGGGACTTCTTCGAGGATGGATCCAGGTTCAAGAGAAATAGAATTGGTTTATTCAGTTGCCTTTTATTATCACCTTCTCTCAGGTTGCGAGTGCTCCTTAGTTTAGGAGAGTACACCTATTACGCTTATTGGATAGTCTTATTCCAAACCATAGGCAGGTGCCGAAAAGTAGAGAATGAAGAAAACCAATTAGCCTAAGTAGGGTGTACAGAAAGTAATAACTAAAGACAAAATAAAGGGATTAGAAAGAAGGCAAAGTAAATTGCGACTGTTATCATTCAGGACCAAACCGCGTACTTCATCGCCATTCCTATTTTACCTTTGCTTTTTTCCCCAGTTCGGGAGAAATAGAATAAGGTATTATTCAGTTGTCTTTTATCATCACCTTCTCTCAAGTTGCGAGTACTCCTTGGTTTAGGAGGGTACACCTATTACGCTTATTGGATAGTCTTCTTCCAAACTATAGGCTGGTGCCGAACGGTAGGGAAGGAAGAAAACCATTTAGCCTAACGATGGTGTACAGAAGGTTACGACTAAAGACAAATAAAGGGATTTGGAGAGATGGTAAAGAAATATACGGTTAAAGTCATGAATTGGATTATGGAAGAGGTATTACTAAGAATACCAGGATACCCCTACAAAACATTTTCATGTTTCAGTACATTGTTAAAGGAAAACTGATTTCCCGATTAGAAACTTACTCCAGGGTATGTATTTACCAGGTATCATTCTCACATCTGTATGGTTTTACAGATGATGAGTGGGAGTAGGTTATTGGGAATAAGGTGATCATCCTCATTATATCGGAATTCGTTGTAATTGGTGATATTTGAGGAAATCGTCTGAGTTTTTGCCAGACGGCATGTATTTGGTTTTGAGTATCCGTTGTTGTGCACCAATTTCAAAATGATATATCTGTACGTTTATTTTTATAAAGTGAGATATAACTTTTTGAAATTATGTCCGTGACATTTACCTATATCAGTTGACGATTGGGTAAGGAACATTGAACAACGGAGTAGTTCTTAACCATAAGTACAGTTTTCAACCTACGATGCACAGGTTTTGAGTTATTCTACTCAGCGGACTAATACAGAGTATTGTATGTTGTCCAGTGTCCATCAGGACAAAGGGGTTGGTCCTCGTACTATGTTCTGTTTACTTATAACTTCTCTAGTTTTTAGACAAGTGTTTCGTAGAAATACAAGGTCTAAGTTTTGAGAAGTTGTGGGTATAGGAATAAAGTAGAGAACCAGGTATCGCAAGTATCGGGATTCTTCAAGGAGATCGAAGAGGTAGATTCTTGTGATTGGTATTCAGATGATAGTAATGGTTTTGAGAAACTTGTTTCTCTTTCAGGTTACTCATAATTGGATGGATTCCTAAGTTGAGTAATGCTGAGTAGCCTCTCTCCATTAAGTTGATATGCACTGGAGACAGATGCATGATTAGAATCTGGTTCCAATTAAATAAGTGCCAAAGTTTCTATATTGGATATAGAATGGTTCATATCTTAACGATGTTAAGGTACGGGGAGTTGTCCGGCTTATACTTAAAACCAGACTCTGGATAACTCAAGACACGTTTCTGTAATGGCAGTTTGTGGGTTGGTCCAGGCTATGACGAGGGTTGACTTTCTACCATCTGGAAGATCAATAGTGATATTGTTCTTGACTCACCACAGTTTTGGTAAAATGGATTTTTTCAGAAAACAGTAGTGGGAGTATGGTAGAACTGGAAGTGATTCCAGAACCGCAAACAATTACGAAAAATTTAATAGGACCTAAAAATTCAATCAGGTTTGACATTCCATTAGCCACTCCGCAGATATGGTGGGTAACCTCAGACACCCGAGAGGTACTTCGGTAGCCTCAAGGACGGTGACAGGGAGGTGCTTGTTTACCCAGACTAGACACTGCTGTTGTTCCAGGCTATGAGACCCGGGAGGAGGTTAAGTATTGTGTCGTTCTAAACTAGCTTTAGAAGTGCACGTGTATATTATTCTGCCAGAAGGTTGTTGTGGTCAGTGGGAGCAACAGAATCATAGTGGGGAAGTAGCTTATGTCTATTTATAGACTAAAGCAGATATAACGGAGATAGATCATCTATTTTTAATGTGACAGTCATGGGTTTGACTTCATCAGAATAGAGGATGGATCTGTTGAGAAGGTAGTAGGGTGTGTGATGTTCTGGTATTTGGATGACATACACGGAGTAGGAAGTAAAATTCCTATACTACGATCGGTTATACTGTGGTCGTCACATAGTTATTTCTCCACAAAAGATATGGATATAATATCTATGGTTTTAGATCTAGATTTAGGTAGTTTCCCAATGTGGGTACTTTGACAGTATTCTAAAGGTATTTAGAATAGATGACTCCTGGCATGGTGGTGTACCTGCAGATGATGGAGTCACCCTCTCTAAAGGTGTCTTACAGACTAAAGGGGAGAAGGATGTGCATGAATGGCAGATCACTTGCTTAGGCAATTGAGTCAATCATGAGATGTCAAGTACCACACCAGATGTTGTTGTTGTACTAGATGCGATAAGTTTGTATTAATCCAATCCTGGAGAAACATAAGGAAGCAGTTTTAGAACATAAGTGGATGTTCAACGGATTTGATGACGGTAGCCTCCTTCGGGAGACGGTTATCATTACAGGTTTCAAAGGTGACATGGATGACAGAGTGATTGTCAGAGTTATAGTTTTCCTTCTGACGAGGGACAGTATTATGGACAGGTGGTCCAAGCGGATACTGTGGGAGGCATGGTGCAGGATACTGATTAGGTTCAGTTGACGATACAGTCTAAGAAGTTTGGATTTTGAGTTCATTTATGAACTAGGTCCCATCAGATATCCAGACATATTCTAAGACATGTATTACTCGATTCGGGAGATGGCTTTCTCCACGAACTTGAGATTAAGAGAGACATAGAAAGAAACATCGGGGCGGATCCACTCATTGAGGCTATTTCTCGAACACAAGAGTTTTACAAACGGGCTTTGTGAAACTGATTAGTAGAGGAGTTGGGTGTTCGGTATCACACGGGCTGTGAGTATACGACATCGCAATAATTAGCCTTAAGTGCAAGTGGGAGATTGTTGGATATAGTGCCCTCAAAATCAATTATTGGATCGCAGATACGTGATTGCAATAATTGAGGATGACCTATACCGGAAGCACAGTCTTACTCGAGATGATAGTATGCTATCTGGTTTGCCTTTATCAGTCGTGTACATGTTCAGGTGACTGATTGCTGTTATACGTTGATAGAGCCCTTAGGATCTTGCTTGACTACCAACAGTATGATGGCGATCATATACGTGAGAGCTGGGCAGTCTATAAGCACATCCTTAAAAGTTGTCCCTAGTCGTGGGAGTTTCGAGACATGGCATCGATACTCTGGAGTAGACTGGTGTATACAGTCGAGACCCCAACGAGGGGCAGTGGCCGGTCTCACAAGCCACTGGTGTCAGTTGGATCACCTAAGATGTATACAGGTGCTCATTGGGTTATGAGTACACCGGACAGGACTCGCCAGGAACCTGCTAGTTGGTATTATACCTATCGACAGATAGCAGTTCCCTGGTGACATGTGTACAGGTTAGTTCATCGACCTAAGGTCGTCATTTGTCTCGTGTGAGTTTCCACTGTACTTTGATTTCTATCCTACCACGGCTCAAAGGAGTCGTGCAAACAGGTATTTTTTGGGTACAGTCCCGAGCCACATTGAGGCAAGTGAGCGGATCGGCAGGGGATTCGTCTCTCCCGTTATTGGGGGTGAGATCGCGCTGTGTCTACGAAAGCCATTACACCAAGTCCTTGGACAAGGCAGGTGAGAATTACTGGTAAGTATTCCAGTAGTTTCTCAGGGTGTTCAGGGCTTGTCTCCGACACAACTTATACCGCTATTGGGGGTCTGACGTTACCAACCCCCTAGGCCCGATATGCGATACTCATAGATGAACGGACCGGACTGTACGTATTTTTTTAATGTTAGGCTCAGTAGGGATCCAGGATGAGTTCGCTCATCGGCTTCCCTTGAGGTCGGTATATAGGCAGCCGTTACGCACAGCTAGTGTCGCTGACGTGCTTGTGGTTAAACCCACTGTCAGGGTACTGATGAGTCATTAGAGTCCCCCACAGATTGTTTCCCAAGTTCGGGCGAAATGTTGTAGAGGCCGTATAGTTTTATGGCAGGGTTCGGAAAATGCACGTGCGTTTACGTACGTGTCATATTTCGGGCAGATAATACTGGTGGGCTTTGGTTTAAGCCGGATCTGAGTATTATACTGTGTAGATATAATATTTTTGTCTCATTTGCATTTGTATTCGGTCGTAATACAAATGCGGGTATGTTTATATTGTTACGGGGTTATCCTGAAATTCGTTTCGGGATCGCTTTTGGAAGTTGCCAGTTTTCTATCACCCATATTAAACATTCGGTTTAATGCGGATTTATCTTTTCTTCTTTTGGGTGAGTCATGAGGTGAGTCATGAGTGTGGAAGGTTCTTGAAATGGTGACTAGGTTTTGATTCATTGTATGCATTTAATGTTATGCAACGTGTCATTAGTGATTCATCCTTTCTTTTAATGAAGTGATAAGGATTCATACTTATGGTCACCCTCTCCCTTTATCCTACACTCACCCCCCACCATATATTGTGGCCGGCCAATTCATTTGGAGGTTAAGGAATGATTGGAAAAAAGATTATGATGGTTTTTGATTCATTTGCAAAAGATATATGCTCATTTCTCATTTACCCGATTAAAAAGGCAACTTCATTAACCATTCATCCATGGCTTTGGATGAAGCGAGACAAAGTGTTCTACTCATTCTCTACATCAATCTTGGACATGTCGGCTAGCAAACTTCATGTCCGAGTTGCCTCGGTTCAGAGACGGGAGCCCGTTTAAAGATCCGTAGATGTGGTGCCACCTGGACGAAGAGACCGAAGATCGAGCGAGATTGGAGCAACCGCAACATAGTGTGGGATGATGGCTAAAGAACGAAGGACTCGGATCGTTCGGTATAGCTTTTCTACCCTCTTTGTAGTTTGTTAGTTTAGCGTTAATGGCAGATCCGGGTTATAGTATGCAATAGCGCCAGTTGTAAAAGTTTTTGTTCCACATTTGGCGTCTGAAAGACGGCCGGGGCGCTACCGTAGACTTACATATACTGCCCATATTATAGAATGGTGAGTCATGCTATTGAAGACTGCTATGTTTTCAAAGATTGGATGGAGAACCAATACAAACTTAGGAATGCCTCACAGTCGTCAGATGTACCGAAAAACCTCAGAGTTACGTTCATCAACAAAACTCTGCCAAGATCAAAGTTCGAGGAGCTGGGATAAGCAAACAGGACCACCACGTCGTTAAACTGGGAACATTCGACCACCATGTCGTTAAACCGGGAAAAATCGACCTCTAAGTCGTTAAACTGGGGATGTAAAAAAATGTGTAAATAAATAAATAAATAAAAATTTAAAAAAAAGCCGAAATGATGGGGCAACTCGCAATAAAAATCAGTGAGTAGAATAAAAATGAAAATAAAGCCGAAATGATGGGGCGATTCGCATTAAAAATCAGCGAGTAAAATAAAGATGAAAATAAACAGCCGAAATGATGAGGGCAACTGCGAATAAATAGCCGAAATGATAGAGCAATCGCGACCTTCATGATAAGAAAAGCCGAAATAATAGAGCAATCGCGGTATAAAAAAGCTCCAAACGGCGAATGATGAGTCGCTTCTGGTACCATATTCCAGTGCAGCGATTTAGACGCCAACAAAAATCCAAATCCCAGGCGATGAATGATGAGTCGCTCCTGGTACCATATTCCAGTGCAGCGATGCAGACGCCAACCAAAATCCATATCCCAATGGCGAATGATGAGTCGCTCCTGATACCATATTCCAGTGCAGCGATGCAGACACCAACCAAAATCCATATCCCAACGACGAATGATGAGTCGCTCCTGATACCATATTCCAGTGTAGTGATGCAGACGCCAACCAAAATTCAAATCCTCAGACGGCGAATGATGAGTCGCTCCTGGTGCCACATTCCAGTGCAGCGATGCAGACGTCAATGAAAATCCAAATCCCCAGACGGCGAATGAGGAGTCGCTCCTGATAAAATATTCCAGTGTAGCGATGCACACGCCAACCAAAATTCTCCCAGCCTTACGGGTGGTCCCCAAATTGACTACCATATACAATCTACGGGCTCAAATAATTCTTATCACATACATACCCCACCGCAATCACCAGTCACACGGCCGGTCTCCGCCCTTAGAATTATGCTCCATTTGGGAAGACCCACTCATGTGTCCTCATGATACATGAGGAGAACAAACTTACGAGATCATCTCGACTCATAAGAAAACACCTTCGTGGGATCCTTACGACTCACAAAAGAAAAACACACTTGGGAGTCCCCACGACTCCTAAGGAGAAAGTACACCTACGAGATCCTTTCGACTCGTAGAGAGAAAATGCTTTTATGGGACCCTAACGGTTCATGAAATTGAAAAGTATTAAGTGATAGGGACCTAAACCTATCTCCTAAGCCATCGCTCCCCAACAGACAAAGGAAAATGATGAATTTCTCTTGGCACATGTGCTTCAGTGTTAGCAACGCTGATGACGACCCCAACCCCAAAATTCCAAACTTTCTACCCAATAGACCCCTAAGTCTTTAAACTGGGAACAGATGACCTCTAAGTCATTAAACTGGGAACAAATGACACATAAGTCGTTGATTGATGTGAAAAAGTGTTTGTGGTAGTTAACTGCAATCAATAACAGTGTCGCGTGTAGCTAGACCGAGATGAGTACGGGTCGTCCTCTGGGAAACGTTGAATCTTTTATTCTTACTTTAGGCGTGTCGAGAAAAAGAGAGGAGGAAGCATAAAGAATGGTGAAGAATGGTTGTAGGATCAAGATCTACGTTAAACACTTATGTAAAATATAGATCTAGATTAACTACTGAGGTAAGTTTATATGAAAAGGGGGTTTGTAGGGTTTATTAGGATTTAGTAGTTATGGATGATTAATTAAAGATTACTCTTTCTATCCTTTAATAGATTTAAAACTAGAACGACAGTGATGCATGTAGAGTAGGGTTTCTGGAGGGAAAAGGAATCCCACTCTTAACCCCTATCTCGACACGGAACTTTGTTCATATCTAGCCTTTACCAAAACAATCATTAATCTAATCACTAATCGCGGTCGAGACTAACAATAAATTGGTAGCGCGCCCGATTAGGATGTTAATGATTCTTTTGGTAAAGTTTATAAACTTTATAGGACGTAAAAAGAGTTTAAGGATCTTCATCATCCATTAACCTACCCTAATCCTACGAGCCCTAACAAGCGGGGAATTACTCGCGCATGTTGGGAGAAGAAGAGATGGAGAGAGAATTCATAGTGGAACTACAAAGAAATAGAATAAGAAAAAGAACTACCTTTATTAATCAACAAAACTCATTTACACTTTGTTTCCTTAGAAAATGATTACAAATACTAGTTTGCTTCTCAATCTCTTCTAAGGAGGTAGATGAACCGTTGATGATCAGCCTGGATGCGTGAGCCGTCTTGGACTTCATGATCTCGCCGGCTTGATGATTTTTCCAAGAGGCTCTCGGTCTTTATTTATAATCCCAAAGCCAGAAACTTAGCTTCCTAATTTGGAAGCAAGTAGTTAGTATCCAACAGAAAAAATCCCATCTCCTAGTCTTCAAAACCGCGGCGGATCCGCGGCCAATAGGGGGTTTGGCCACGGATCCGCGGCCAAGTATGAGGATCATTTGGTGATTTTTCTGGAGCTTCATCTATATTACCACGTGGTGATCTTCTGAATCTCAGAAGCTGAAAATCTTCTCGTAGTTACTGCCAGACTTAATTTCTTTAGTTTGCTTTCTTAATTAGGTAGGTTTGCTTTAACAACTTTGATTCTCTTGATTTTTAGCCCTGAAAAATCTGCACAATCTCAACAAATAATATTAGTGAAGTTTTGTTTTATTATGATATTAATTTCAACATTAAGATTTGGTCAATGATATCTTTGCATACATTTTCCTACCAAATGTTACTTATAATATATCAACATATGAAAAATAGTATTTTTACAGATAAACCCTCATATGTATCATATATTATAATAAACACCTTTTCTAGTATAGAAATAGTAGGAAAAATGTAATAACAAATGTGCAGTTTTATCAACTGAACAAATACCCCCAAACTTATCTTTGATCGTCCCGAGCAAACTAGTTTATTCAAAAAAATAAAGGAGAAAACTAAGCACACTTTCGTAGGCAACACGATTGCACTAAGCACGTGCAACAAGCCGTTAAACCTCTAGGTGTCCCTAGTAGGAGGAGTGTTGTCTCCTAAGGGTTTTCAGCGGATTACACCCACAAAATCCTATAATAAAAGAGAGATGGTGAAATTTACATATAAAGATAAGAATCATAAAAGAAATACTTTGAAAATTTAGAGTTTCCAACTCCAATAGCTATTCAGTTGTCATAAGCCCTATCTTAATAGTCATGAAAAGATGTTAGAAATCACATCATCCCTCAATAAAACATCGTCTTTATTCTTCATTCCTACCTTTCATCCAAACATCGATCATATAACCCTACGTGTGTGTAAATAACATCCCTACACCCGGAGAATTCAATTCAAACTATCATACTCTTGACCATCTGCCTCATCAGTACTTTTTAATCGATGAATATTTAGTTGAATTTGCTTACACAATTTTCATGCGACCGTTAATACTTCTTGAGTTACTAACCGACCGATTACTCATGTGCTTGCTGATTAGGTGATAGTATTTTCCTCATCTTGCACTACCTAAGGCTTAGCAGCGACTCCCAAACCAGTTGGTCTAAGGCACTAGGTGATGAAGCACCCTCGCTATATTTTTTTATTGATGCCTTGGCGATAACAAAACCAGTATTCATTTTTCTTTTCACCATTTTATATTTTATTCATTTTTTTATTTCCTTCATACTTTGGCTTTGAGACAAGAGCATTTCAAGGTATCCTCTACTATCCCGAGTTTCAAGACGTGTGTAAGTGCATATAGTAGGGTGTCAAAATTCAAATATTTGGCTTCCAGAATAGAAACTATTTTTCAGACTTATTTTTATCCTCAGATTAGTGACTTCCTTCATCTTACTAACCCTTGGGACAACGGGTCATAACTACTTATTACCAGTTCGTTTAAGAAAACTTCTAATTTTCTTGGTTTTCTTAAACTATTCCTATCTTTTGGATGTAATTTTTCACTTTCTACTCCTTTGTTATAAAAGAAAATTTTTTAAAATTTTTGAAAATGTTGTGCTTATGCAAAATATGATGCAAATTGATGTGTAAATAAGCACAAACCTCCCCCAAACATGTTTACAGCAGTGTCCTCACTGATGTCATCCGTTAAGCTCAAAAACCTGTAGACTTGGGAGGAGAAAGGGGACAAGAAATAATGCAAGTGAAATCCTCCCCCAAACTTATTTTTGGCTCACAATCTTATAAAAATTCTTTTTCTTTCAAGAGCCAAAATATAAACCCCCCCCCCCCCAAACTTGAGTTAAAAAATGTTTATCTTTTAAAATCACACGGGGGGGGTCAAGGTTATTGGTCAATGCCAAGCTTTGCAAAGACCGAAGGTCAACACCAACCATTCAAAAATTTTATCGATGAAGCATCAAGGTTGATGGAAGAACATGTCACCTTTCGACGTGAAAAAGTGGGGAGGTGATAAGAGGTGTAATGGAAAAGGATTGCGTCTCAATTTGGAGAGACGACACAGTGATAGTGATGATGGATTACTCGCATTATCATGATTGTCCAGAAGAAGGGGTGGAGGTTCAATTTCTTTGTCTTGGAGTTGATTCATCTCAACACCCGTGTCTTGTAAAAATGCGAGTTCATCAGCGAAAATTTCCTCAAACCTTTCGTCGATACCCCGAAGAATAATGTCATCAGAAAAAATGGGGTGATCGTCAGACTCTATAAAAAGTTCCTCATCAGCGTTAGATGTTGAACCGGACAACTCGGTGGAAAAGTCCGTGTCAAGCAACAACATATGAAAAGAGTCAGAATTATGAGGTTGATCAAATTCGACAGAACACACATGAGCATAGGGTTCGGAGGGTTTACTTCCCAACTTGTAAATGTTAAGCTCAATTGACTTTTTTTCCAAAGGATAGGGTCATAGAGCTGTTTCTATAATTGATTACTGCGTTGGAAGTGGCCAAAAAGGGTCGACCAAGGATCACCGGATTTGATTCCGTGGGTTTGTTACAGGCTGTGTATCTATAACGATAAAGTCCACGGGAAATATAAATTCCCCGACTTTGATTAACACATCCTCTAGCTCACCCCTAGGTTGGGTGATAGATCGATCGGCCATCTGAAGAGTGCAATGCGCTGGTTTTTACTCTCCGATCCCTAATTACTCATAAACAGAATACGGAAGCAAGTTAACACTAGCACCTAAATCGAGTAGAGCACGATTGATATTTTTAACCCCAATGGAAATAGAAATTGTAGGACAGCCAAGGTCCTTACGTTTCTTTGGTATTTGTTGGGTAAAAGCTATGCTGACATTACTCGTCATATAAACTTTTTTAGGTACTTGAACTTTTCTCTTCCTAGTGCACAAGTCCTTTAGGATTTTCGCATAAGACGGAACTTGTTGAATAGCATCTAGGAGAGGAATGTTTATGTTAACTTGCTTAAAAATTTCCACAATCTTCTCCATTTGTGGACATGGTCTGTTGCCCCTTAACCTGTTTGGATAAGGTGCTTTATCAATAAGGGTTTGGTCCAACATTGGAGAGGATTGTGGGGATGGAGTGGATCCCAGAATTAGAGTGGGGATCGTTTTAGGTAGATTCGAGGAAATGGGCGAAGGGTTCGAGCCTTGGAGAAAACGGAGAATAAGCTCGGATGAAGGTGGGAGACTAGACGAATTAGGGGAAGAAGAAGAAGCTGGGGTATCATTGGTGTAACTAACATCATCACATTGCTCACCCACTCGGTTATTCAGCACTTTTCCCGATCTCAACGTAATAACGGCACTCACATTATAACTTTGTGAGTGGCCAGGATTAGGTATGGGTTGAGATGGGAATTTCACTTTCTCTCTCGCACTCATTGCGGCGTTCAACTGTGCAAGTTGGTTTTCTATTGATTTAGTACTTTCGCCGTGGGAGGCGGAATCTTGCTTTATGGTATCAATAGAAGACTTCATCTCAGCCGACATTTGAATGGTATGTTTCATAAACATATCCAAAGTTTGTGCGAGTGAAGAGTTGTCAGTACCGGCCACTTGTGGTGTAGAAGTGTTGGCCGAATTTTGAAAATTCTATGACAGAAAGAGGAGCTGATTCTGTGGTTGTGGTTGCTGTGGAAGAGTTCTTTGATAATTGCTTTGGAACTGATTTTGATTTTGAGGTTAGTTTTGGTTCCAAGCAAAGTTAGGATGATTCCTCCATCCTTGATTGCACGTGGAAGAATAAGGATCGTTTCTAGGTCGCTGCTGAAAAGCAACATTAGTTTGAAACGATGCATTCATAGGACATTCTTCCGTTAAGTGTGAAGGATCTGAACAGCAACCACAGACAGTCTTGGGAAGCGTGACCTGATTTAGGGAGAATGATGAACTTGTTCTCAATAGCGTCGAGTTTCTTCTGTATCGCTTCCATTTCGGTTTTTACTGCGATGGAAACATCGAGCTGATGAATACATCCCCTAGATAAAGGTGGTCTTACGCTTTCCCACTGCAAAGTGTTTTCGGCGAGATCTTCCAGATATTTCCATGCTTCACGTCATCTTTAGACATGAAATTGCATTGACACATTGTTTCAAGCATCTGCTTTGTCGCTGGATTAATGCCCTCATATATAATTCGACATAAATCCCATCTTTGTATTCCATGATAAGGACATTGGACAAGCAGATCCTTGAAACGTTCAAAGCACTTCCAAAATGGTTCATTGGGAAACTGGGTGAACTGGTTGATCTCGCTCCTAATATGGGCAGCCTTATGGTTTGGGTAAAACTTTTTAAGAAATGCAATTACGAATTCATCCCAGTTAGTGACAGAGTGTGCGGCAATATTATAAAGCCATTTTTCTGCCAAGTCGCACAGAGTGAATGGGAGAATACGCAAGCGTATAGCATCCACAGTCAATTGTGAAGTACCCATCATTGCGCATACGTTTTCGAATTTGGTGATGAAAACGTACGCATCTTCCGACTTAAGCCCGTGAAATTTGGGCAGCAGATTGATGTAGTGGGGTTTAATTTCGAAATTATCCCCGTTAGCTGGTGGAATGGATAGACAAGTAGGAAGGGGACCACGGATAGGATAGCATCTCTCTTGGAGAGAGATGCGCAGTGGATTCTGCGCACCTACGGGCGGTGGAAGCGTGGTGTTATAATCTGATGGAGTGCTGTCCATATCGGTCGTGGTGTGTGGTGGGGAAAAGAAGATGAAGAAGTACCGACTTCGATGTCGATAGCAGGAACGCGGACAAGACGGGCACTAGAATCCCGTGTCCAGCCGAGCATGCACTAAGCGGGTTTAGTGCAAGCGGCAGCGTGTGTGTGATTTAAAATTGGTTTGTTTTGAAAAAAGTGGGACTCAAGACAAATCACACAAAAATGCACAAACAGCCCTAGAACTAAGGTTACCTAGGTCAGTCTTTAGACCGCTCCTAGACTTCCAAAGGACAAGCCATAGGGTCAATCCTCTACCGCCTCTTTACTATTCTTGTAGCCAGGTAAGTGCCAGGTGAGTGGAAGGCTCTCCACTACAAGTAGTGGTCCTAATTAAGTAACCACTCGCCTTAGACACACTTGCCTAGACACCACAAAAGTAATGCGGATAGGCGATAGATTACCCACGACCTTCCTCTGTCCTTACTGAGCGCGACAGTCCTTAGAGTCTGGTCTAGATATTTTTTAAATTAATGTAGGGTTGATGCAGATGCTCGGTTTGTGATTTGTGGGGCTTAGGAAGGGTGATGAAATCCCCACCTAATCTGAATTTGGTCTTTGCCCCTTTAAGTCCGTTTTAAAATATGCAAAACAAACCAATCACAAAACTTTGCAAAAAGATTTTTTTTAGTGGCGATATTTTGCAAAGAATCCTATAGAAAAGAGATTTTATTGGATTTGAGAGGAGAAAGAAAGAGGTTAGAATCTTACCAAAGAAGGCTGAAGCCCTAGATCTCCTAACTGGCCGTGCTTCCGCCGCCGATGTGCACTTCCGGCCGTGGATCCGCCGCAGGGAAGATGGATCAGGTGATGAAGTTTGCAACTTGGCCTCCTGCACTCCTCTGGATCTCTTATAATGTGTCTATCTCCTGTTTCCTCAAGTTTGTGTCTCCAGATCTCCTTGCAAAATTCACACACAAATCGTTAAATATGCAATTTGCAGTTTTATTTTAATTATGATATGAATCGAATAAGAATTCAACACAAATAGTAAGAATAAAAAATTACGCACGTATCCCCGGCAACGGCGCCATTTGATTGATGTGAAAAAGTGTTTGTAGCAGTTAACCGCAATCAATAACGGTGTCGCGTGTAGCTAGACCGAGATGAGTACGGGTCGTCCTCTGGAAAATGTTGAATCTTTTATTCTTACTTTAGGCGTGTCGAGAAAAAGAAAGGAGGAAGCATAAAGAATGGTGAAGAATGGTTGTAGGATCTAAATCTACGTTAAACACTTATGTAAAATATAGATCTAGATTAACTACTGAGGTAAGTTTATATGAAAAGGGGGTTTGTAGGGTTCATTAGGATTTAGTAGTTATCGATGATTAATTAAAGATTACTCTTTCTATCCTTTAATAGATTTAAAACTAGAACGACAGTGATGCATGTAGATTAGGGTTTCTGGAGGGAAAAGGAATCCCAGTCTTAACCCATATCTCGACATGGAACTCCGTTCATATCTAGCCTTTACCAAAACAATTATTAATCTAATCTCTAATCGCGGTCGAGACTAACAATAAATTGGTAGCGCGCCCGATTAGGATGTTAATGATTCTTTTGGTAAAGTTTATAAACTTTATAGGACGTAAAAAGAGTTTACGGATCTTCATCATCCATTAACCTATCCTAATCCTACAAACCCTAACAAGCGGGGAATTACTCGCGCGTGTTGGGAAAAGAAAAGATGGAGAGAGAATTCATAATGGAACTACAAAGAAATAGAATAAGAAAAAGAACTACCTTTATTAATCAACAAAACTCATTTACACTTTCATTTACACTTTGTTTCCTTAGAAAATGATTACAAATACTAGTTTGATTCTCGATCTCTTCTAAGGAGGTAGATGAACCGTTGATGATCAGCCTGGATGCGTGAGCCGTCTTGGACTTCGTGATCTCGTCGGCTTGATGATTTTTCCAAGAGGCTCTCGGTCTTTATTTATAGTCCCAAAGCCAGAAACTTAGCTTCCTAATTTGGAAGCAAGTAGTTAGTATCCAACAGAAAAAATCCCATCTCCTAAGTCTTCAAAACCGTGGCGGATCCGCGACCAATAGGGGGTTTGGCCGCGGATCCGCGGCCAAGTATCAGGATCGTTTGGTGATTTTTCTGGAGCTTCATCTATATTGCTACGTGGTGATATTTGGAATCTCAGAAGCTGAAAATCTTCTCGTAGTTACTGCCAGACTTGATTTCTTTAGTTTACTTTCTTAATTAGGCAGGTTTGCTTTAACAACTTTGATTCCCTTGATTTTTAGCCCTGAAAAATTCTGCACAATCTCAACAAATAATATTAGTGGAGTTTTGTTTAATTAAGATATTAATTTCAACATTAAGATTTGGTCAATGATATCTTTGCATACATTTTCCTACCAAATGTTACTTATAATATATCAACATATGAAAAATAGTATTTTTATAGATAAACCCTCATATGTATCATATATTATAATAAACACCTTTTCTAGTATAGAAATAGTAGGAAAAATGTAATAAAAAATGTGCAGTTTTATCAACTGAACAGTCGTTAAACTAGGAACGAGGGAAATCCTCTCACGGCATATGAAGATTCGCTCCTGGTACCATATTCTAGTGTAGCGGTGTTGATGCCAAACCAAAACCAAAATTCCCAAATCCTCTCATGGAAAATGATGATTTTCTCCTGGTACCACATTCCAGTGTAGCGATATTGACGCCAAATAAAAACTCAAATTCCAAGTTTCAAGCTCAAAAGCCTCGCTGGACGGATAAGAAAATCCCAAATTAAATCAAGTCAACCAGACACTCCGTGCCGAGGAAACGTCAACCAGGGAAACGTCGACCAAAGACACTCCGTACTGGGGAAACGCCGACCAGCGACATGCCATCTCGGAGACACGTTAAGCGCCGACCGTCCAAGTCGCAAAAAGGGTAGTATCAACCTCACTGTCGGAATTATGCTCCGCCTCGGAATCAAGTCAACCAACAATCTCTGCGTCGGAATCACGTTTCGTCTCAGAATGTACCCCATGTCGAAATCATGCTTCGCCTCGGAGTATCTGTCTTCCCTGTCGGAATTATGCTCCGCTTTGGAATCAACCAACAACCTCTGCATCATAACTATGTTTCGTTCGGAATGTTTACCCCTGCACCGGAATTATGCTTCGTCTTAGGATATACTGGAATTATGCTCCACAAATCGGAATTATGCTCCGACCTCTGGATTATGCTTCACTCTTCAGAATTATGCTCCGATCCCCGGAAACATGCTCCGCTCTTCGAAATTATGCTCCGATCCCTGGTATCATGCTCCGATCCTCGGAATGATGCTCTGATCCCGGAATTATGCTCCGCTCTTCGGAATTATTTTCCCTGGAATTATGCTCTGCTCTTCTGAATTATGCTCCCGGAATGATGCTCCGCTCCCGGAATGATGTTCCACCTCGAAGTCCAACTCCAAGATCCATCAATTTCATGCACACAACTCATATACGCTGTATGCATTTATTGATGGGGGGCACTTTGTTGGGGTAAAAAATTACGCCCCGGTTGACCAAGTCAAAGTTAAAGTCAACCCTAAGTAAACGGGCCCAAACCCAGGTCAAGTGGGCCCATGCCCAAGTCGAGCCCCACGGCCAGCCTCTTCCATGCCAATATGAAAATTATATAATAAATAATTTTGATGTAATTTTTATGAATAAATGTAAGAAAATTGGGCATAAAGCCAAATTTTTGTAAAGCCCATGGCTCATGTGCAAAAGAAATGAGCACATGAGGCATGGGATGGGCAAAATTGCCATTTCGTAAAGCCCAAGGTGCTATATGTAAATTTGTAAGCCTATAAAAGGCAACATGATAATGAAATGAAAAAAACTTTTTCCATTCCCCTCAAAAGCTAGGGTTTGTGCCTCCTTCCCCTTTCTCAAGGTTCTAAACCTTCTTCCCATTTTTTGAATTAAATCAAGAGTTCAACTCTTTCTTTTCCAAAAATATATTGTTTTTCACCATAAAACCCTTGAAGGGGGACTCAAATCTCCAATCAAATCTCTAAAAGGGAAGATTTTTAAGTCTCACGCCTTTTTTTTCAAGATCCAGCCAATAAAGAAGAGGAAGAAGGAGACCCATCTCCAAAAATCTCACTTTGGGAAAATCCAAAGCTGTAAAGAAGATCTAAGGCTCAAGGGAGAAGAAAGGAGTCCCCTTTCATCATCTCCGAAAATATTTTGGGAGTTTAACTCCACAATATATATATTTATATATATATATATATATATATATAATAAATCTTTGTTATTGGGAGTACAACTCCCAATGCAGGGGCTAAGCCCCCTTGTCCTCTTTTTCAAGAGTTTAATTCCAAAAGTCAATTAGGAGTACAACTCCAAGTATAGAGGCCCCTTTTCCCGCTGGCGCCCGGCGCTCGCGTGCCAAGCACATGAGGCGCCGACAGCCAGCGCCCACGCATCCTTTGGACGCTATATTTTCCTTTTTTATATATATACACACACTCCACAACACTTATCCCGTTAGAAAAAATTTCTAACGGGACGCTGCCCCACACCCCATAAGGAGGCTGCTAGCCACTTTGACTCCCAGCCCGCTATCCGGGTAGCGAGACCCCCGTAAACTCTATGAGGATCCCGATATACCCAAAACCTCTCAAGACACAACACACACACAGTACATTGAGTTCGCATGAACAGTTTGACATGTCAATCGGAGGTTCCTTCGCTCCAAAGGCGAGGGGTAGTTAACGACAGTTTAGTCCGCGGCTGCCGGAGATTCGGATCCCCACAATCAATAAACCCAGCCTACCCTAGGCATGAGGAATCTGTAATGCGTATGACAAGCAACGCGTATTCCCATCTCAATGGGGTGACGAAAAACACCCTACAGTCATCAGCGAACTAGTGCTCGGTAAGTCCCAAAAGAAGGAATGGAATATAACAGTAATGAGAACTGAACCGGTAAGTTGTGCAAGTATATGATTGTTATTCTAGCTTAGTTGTTTGTAGCTTGGTACAGAAGGTATTTATGTATACGAGAGGAGTCCATCTTATCCCATGGACTATGGTAACATATAGTACAAGTCCCCGTCAAAACCCACGGGACAACGACACGATGGTTCATGTAGGTGTCTTTTAAGTGACCATCTCGTGCCACGTTAATATGTTCTGTACCAATACCCCATTATCCCCGCGTAATGTATTGTATAGATTATATCTCAAGTCTTACCAAAACCATGAATACAAGTTGTTCAAGTAGTCAGGTTCAGGATGTAATCTTCTAGTCATGTCAAATTATAGTGATGGTTTGATCAGGTCTAGTCAAGCGTTCAAGTTTGATATTGAAGTTTGAATTCAGGTATTCAGGTTCAAGTTTGGATTCATGTTTGAATTGGACTCTGATTTGAGTTCAGATTCAGATTTGAATTAGACCTAGACTGAGTCAGACATTTATAACTGATTTAGATCCTGAATTAGGCTCGGGAATTATCGGTAACTGCTGCACATGGACGGTAGGATTTATGTTTTTTCCAAGACAATTACCATTGATAACTACGTTAAGTTTTCTACCTTAAATAGGCAATCACTCATTTTCTCCAGCTCGCTGGAGCTTAAGAGAATTGATCCCGCTTAAATATATATTTACTAAAGTCCTTAAATATTTTTATATAACTCGAAGGGGTTTATAAAAAATATTTTTAATAAAATCAAAAAATAAACCTCGAGAAATTATTTATATTATTTATGGTTTTCATGGATGTGAATTTTAAGGATTTGAGGTATTTTAGTGACAATTACATAACTTGAAAAGTTCATGGTATTTTATTGTAAAATTTGTCTTTTGTTGGTATCATGATGGTAGTTTGGTAAAACTTGTAATTTTTTCATTTAAAAAAAATTAAGTTTATTATATTTTGAAAATATATGGATTTGTAATTTTTATATAATTATTAAAAATTAAATTTTATTTAAGTAAGAAAAAATGTGTTTTTTTTAAAACCGTATTTAAAACCTTTCGAGACCGAATGCTCTGTGAGGAGATCTGCATCTCGCTCTACTAGCCAAAAGATGTGTGATAATCCGCACCATCCAATAGCGAGTCCCCTAAAGAGGGTTGTGGAGGTATATTTGCAAAATAATTTAAAATACAATTTAAAAGAAGTCCGGTTTTATAGTAAATTGTATTTTCTTGTAATATTGTATTCGTAACAAAAATTCATACAAGGATATATCGTGCTATAGAACCATGTGTATATGTGAGGGGTAGGTCGTTATCCCGTGAAGTTTTCCTAAAAGTATGTTTAAGCAAAACAATAAAAGATGATATATAAAGTTCATGGTATTTAAACGAAAAACTTAAATTAAAGTTATTTTACATGATATTCTTGATTAAAATTTGATTCTAAACATTGTGATTTAAGGTTACAAGTGATGGGTACAAGTTAGATTGAATAAAAATATTAAATAGAAGGAGTTTTCTAGGGTTTTGAAAAATATATCGGTATTAACTCCACTTACCGATATTCGTTTTAAAAATAATTTTTAAAGAAGAGGAAGGAAGATTGGAAGGGACTTACAAGTTAGTTAGCCTAAGAAAAGATAGAAGAAGAGAGGGTTGTCATCATAGCCTCACATAATCGTCGGAATTTGCTTTTATTCTCGCCGGAAGTTGATCACTTGCTAACTCCTTTTTTACTCCACTTGTACTTACGAAATTTTGAGAGTTTTGGCTACAATTTTCAGAATGATGAAGGGCTAGAGCATGCAGTAGTATTTATAGTGTAAAATTAGGGTTTTGAAATTAAAATGCATTAAAAAGATAATAAATGGTGAATTGAAGGGTCTCTGTTTGATTGCAGGGCAATCAAACAATGCAAGGGAGTTAGGGGTAGGGGAAGGGGCAAGTGTGCAAAGCCCGGGTCTCTTTGGCTTGGGCCAACCGTCGGTGCCGGCTTAGGGAAGGTTTTGGCCAGTCGATTTAGGGGGTTGGGCTGTTGGATTGGAGACACGTGTTCAAGTCAGTTTTTAAACCCTTTTGCACATGTTTGATTTTTCTGACTTTTCATTTTTGTGTGTTTTGCACGTGTAAACTTTTGGGCTTCCAAAAAAATTTAAAAATAAATCATAAAGAATAATGTGTCTGATGGGCTCGAACACAGGGGCTACGTCACAGCAGTGCAAGGGTTTTACTAGTGAGCTACAAGTGGATTCTTGATGTTCTTAAACAAAATTAATTTATAACTCAATCTCAAACTGTATAACTCATTTCTGTATATTAAGCCAGAAAATTCCGTACAGTAAATTCAGAGTCGTTACACATCAACCAGGTGAGTGGCGACTACAAGATATATAAGCTCGAATTAGCTCAATACAGAAGATGGGTGGTGGAACTCACGAAACAGTTCACTCATATTGTACTAATGAGAGTCCCTAGGGTGTTGAACAGAAAAGCCGACGTACTCGCTTGCCTATCCAAAGAGCTGGCTGATCCCGACATGGATGAAATTTTTATCACAGTTATGAGCCGGAAAATTCTTCCCCTAGTATCTTTACGAGAAGAGGAAAGCGCTGAATAAAAGAGCAATCCTGCCGAAAAGGCTCTGATCATTCAAGACGAGCCTAATTGGAGAGAACCCTTCATAGAGTACCTCCGATACAACAAGTTTCCCGAAGAAAAATCTGTGAGGGTTCAGTTGAAGAAAAGAGCCCTCCGATATGTGTTTGTAAATAATACGCTATACCGCAGATCATATGACCAACTCTGGCTCAGGTGTCTGTCATCGGCCGAAACCTAAAAAGTCATGAAAGATCACTCAGGCGTCTACAGAGCTCACCAATCTGACCTCAAAACGCGGCTTCAAATCAAACGACTTGAGTATTACCGACCTACCATGATAAGGGGTTGCAAAGAGCATGCGAAGAAATGTCATCTCTGCCAAATTCACGGTGACTTCATTCTCAAGCACCCTAATTTGTTGCATCCTACGGTGGCGTCATGGCCTTTCAAAATTTGGGGCACCGACATAGTTGGTCCAATTGTTCCTTCGTCATCCAAAGGACACCGGTTCATATTGGCCGCAACTGACTACTTCTCCAGATGGGCTGACACTGTCCCGCTAAAAGAAGTCAAAACATAAGATATTCTGATGTTCTTCTGGCATAATATTCTATACCACTTCGGTACATCTAGAAGAATCATTTCTGACAACGAGCATTCTTTTAAGAACTTCAAAGCCTCAAGGTTCGCTACTCAGTACAAGATAGATTGAAGATATTCATCCATCTATAATCCAAGGGTCAATGGGCTAGCCGAAGCCTTCAATAAAACTCTATGCAAGCTTCTGAGGAAAAATTCTTCAGCCAACGAGAGAGACTGGAATCTCAAATTTCACGAGACGTTGTGGGCATATCTGTAGCACCTCAGAACACGATTAGGGTTAATTAAGCGATATAATGCGAGTTTTTAATAAATTTAACCAATTATTGTTTTCTCATATATTATTATAATTAATTAATATTTTATTTAATTATTTTTGTACTTGCACATACTTGTGCATGCCAACCATGCTTGTTAGCCATGGAACTTGACCATTATTTGTCATGTTATATATATATATATATATATATATATATATATATATATATATATATAGTAAAAGGGTTTTATTTTAAAAGAAAAGAAAGAGAAAAGAAATGAATGATGAGGCATGGGGGCATGGGGGGGCAAGGCATGAAAAGAATTAAATAAAGAGAGAGAGAGAGAGAGAGAGAGAGAGAGCATGGCTCTCAAAAGCCATGTCTCATCTCAACACTCTCTCATTCTCTCATTTCCCTCAACACCCTCACTCTCTCCCATTTTCTCTTCTTCTTCTTCACTAAAAAAATTCCCCTCTTGATTTATATTTCCTCCGCTTACCTTAAGCCTAAACCAACATCAAACCCCACTAAACCCTTCACTAAGCTCGCTTAAGCCCTCCTGTGATGTCTTGGAGCTTGATGGCTAGGGTTTAGGTATTGATGCTAAACTGTTATTTAGGCTTTAAGGAAGGGTTTTGTGTTAATTAGTTTTAGTAAAATACCTTAATGTCTTAAATTAGTGTTAATATCGTGTTTTGGTTAAACTTGGAGTCTATGTTGTATCTGCTATCTCTATGTTGATCAATAATTAAATCTAACAATACAGTAGAATAATGTTAGAGTTTTGTGTATACCCTAGAAACCCGGACCCAACCCTTCACTTTTCAACCGGCGAGATTCACCTTTTTCTCGGCGCCACCGGTTTTTCTGTATATTTGGGTGTTGGGTTTTTGTGGGTAGCTCTCTGTGGGTCATGTAGGATATTTGGTATACTTTGTTTTTCCTATATAATCTGTAGGTAAAATATGGAAGCTTATTGCTTTGCTTTTGGTATAATTCCAGCGTTTCGACTAAGTGCGATGCGGATTTATCCGACTTTTGTTTAAGTGTTTCGTACGATTAACAGCCATAGGTATGGTTTAGGATGTCATTGCGCGCGTTTAGCCCGCTAAGCTAACACTTGGTATCTTGTGGGAGTCGATTCATTATTTTGCCTTTGTGTCCGTGTTTTATTAGGAAGTTTACTAATTTCACGCGTATTGGTTTTGTGTGATACTAGGATCACAGGCGGGGAATTCGGACGCTGCTAGGAAAGGGAAAGAGATGATCAGATTCACCTAGCTCGAGATCGTCCGGTGAGTAGATTTAACATCTACCAGGGAATCGCCTGTATGGCGTTAAACGCCGATGGCTAGATTCAGTGATATAACCTTATGCTTATATATACATTGTGATTGCGCGTAATTATCATATTGCGCATCCTTTTACCTGATGTACATTGACATAGTATTAATTGGACACCGCACCATTACTAACGGTTCATGTTGCACGAGCACTGATTTATATGCTACACACACACCGTTGGTAATTTCCATGACACGCTCACTATAGAAACTGCCATGGCACGCTCACTATAGAAATTGCCATTGATAAATATATTGTACCGCATTCATTATTGACAGTTAAACATTTATTCTTGTACTAGTACGCATTATGAATTGCATCATACATACATGCATACATACATACATACATTGCTATAGTATAATATATATACTCTCATATGGTGTTTTATTTCAATTTCGTGGATTTGGGAAACCACAAGATACCTTTTGAAACTAGAAATATGTATAAAGGTGGTTTTTCCCTTGATATAATATTTTGTGTCCACCATGAGTTTTCTCGGTTCTGAGTTATGAGCATACCCGATTCGAGGAGTTAGCTAAGTTGTTTGCGGGTACATGGTGGACCTGGTAAGGTACCTCGGGGCAAGAAGATCGTAGGGTAGACGATGAGCCTGGTAGGGGAGCACTGCCTATCGGTGATTGTATGGAAACTCGACGGATATCCGGAAGATACCGTTCAGAGTTATGAGATGAGATGGATATGAAGGCCGATCAAAGTGACGGCGCCTGGGATATTGGGATTTGGGGTGTTGTTGATGGACATCGGATTTCTATGATGATGATTCATTGATGAGGATTATATTTTATCCCACACTCAGGATTTATTATGACATGCACTGTTTCATGTAGTTGTTGTACCCTGGTGGTATACCATGATCATGATTTTGTTGCATATCTATACTGCTATATTTATTCCATCAGATTGCATATTTAGGATTATCGCTTTTCGTGCATGCTTGCGATTATCTGTACGATGTTATTTACTATTCACGAGTTGGAAACCCACCCCCGTTGTGCCACAATGTTTTGCAAGGTTGACCCTCAGTGTAGTCGCAGCATGGCTCTTTATTGCATTTACTTCTGCGGATACCGCTACTGTTGGTCGTGATTTTGGTGTAGGTGGGTTTTTGCGAGTATCCATATGATTCCATTGTATATCTTATTTTGTATCTAGTACTCTCCATCTACCACTTATATGTATTTGACTTAGAGACGAGATTGAAAGGTTCAATATTGTATTTTATGTGACTCTGGGTGTCGTGCTCGTGTGGGCCGGCTTTTATTTATGTTGCAATATTGTTTTACTTCTTTTTTGCTTATTTCTTCGCCTTTGGCGTCGTATATACCTGCTGCGGTTGTGTTCCGCTTTTAGGCATGAGTTACTCCTATTTGGGACGCCTTTTTTTATATTCTCTGTTTTTTACCCGTTTGGGGCTAGTTTTTAAAAAGGAGATACTGCCGAAATTTTGAAAAAAATAAATTTAAGTTTTGAGATTATTTTTACTTGAGATTTTAAATGTTTTTAACTAATGTCTTATCACTCTATCTTTTCATGATTTAAATTTATGGGTTTTCGGCTTACTTGAATTACATACGCCTTTAGACATTGCGTGATTTAAGTGCTGGTCGCGTTCCTAATTTGGGTCGTGAAAAAGTTGGTATCAAATTGTTAAGTTTTACCTTTTGGAGTGTAGGATAATCCTTGGTATGATGGAGTAGATAGCTTAAGCAGAGTGACGTAGCATGTGTATGTTCCGCGGCATACTTACGACATGGTACTCCGCCTAAGTGACCTTAGGACATATTTGCTTGTAATTCCTTTCTTGATTCCATGAATCCTTATGATTCAATTTCTATATTCTTATCGAATCATGTTTCCTTGTTTCAGCCACTATGCCGCCAAAGACTACGAGGGCACAAAAGGCTGCCGCTAGACCTGTATCAGTGATAGAGGTCGGCAGCTTCTTGGGCTTAGCCGGTTATTACCGCCGTTTCGTGCAGGATTTCTCGAGTATCGCTGCACCGCTGATCGGACTAACCCGGAAGGGAGTTCCTTTTCTTTGGACTGAGACATGTGAGCAGAGTTTTCAGCAGTTGAAGACTCGTTTGATGACTGCACCAGTTTTATCTTTTTCTTCTGGATCAGGCGACTATGTCGTTTATTATGATGCTTCTCGAGTGGAGCTAGGTTGTGTGTTGATGCAGCATGACAGAGTTATCGCTTATACTTCTCTGCAGTTGAATAAGCACGAGCTGAACTATCCTACTCATGATCTTGAGATGGCCGCGGTGGTCTTTGCGCTCAAGATTTGGAGACACTATTTATACGGAGATTCGTATCAGATCTTCACGGACCACAAGAGCTTGAAGTACATTTTCCAGCAGCGGGATCTGAATTTGAGGCCGTTCCCCTCCGAAAGACGGCCAAGACGATGTAGAGACGTCTTGCCTGAGATTCGGAGCAGATGCTATTTGGTTTTATCCGTCTACCTCTCCGAAGATGCCAAGTTGATTTATGGCACCATGTATCGGAGGTTTAGACGGATGCGGCCGATGTAGCAGACTTCGTCAGATTCCCCCTCGCTTGAGGGGTTTTTGATTGTGGGGACGCTCTTCCCTGCAGGTGCAAGCCCCTGCAGTTAATTACGCTACCGCATCACGGTAACCACTTTCTCCTTCTCCAGAATTTCACTTCGTGTCGTGTGTGTTTGTTTTGTTTGTGAATGCCCGTGGATTGTATACGGAGAATAAGTGATGCCGTCGCCCGTAGGACATGGATTAGTTCAAATCCGTATTTACTTAGATTTGGGTTTGGTGTTTTAGTTTAAGGATACGTTAGCCATATTGAGGCTAAGATCAACTTAAACGTTCGTTAAGGACACGTTAGTCTGATTGGAGACTATGATCAACTTAACGGAAGAGCATTTAGGAGCTCTATTGTTCCAGTTTAGGAACGTAGTGGTCCATTTAATATATGGCCGTCGGGACCCGTCATCTCTCTGACGACGTTGAAGGATTACAACGATAGGTGTCAGAGGAGTTCGGAGATGTACCCTTGAACCAAAGTTAATTGGGGGTCTTATAGTCCAATTTGGGACTAAAGTCTATTTGAATGTTTAAGGATACGTTAGCCATATTTGAGACTAAGATCAACTTAAACGGGATCGTTTAGATCCGACAAAAGAGCGTTTGGGGGCTCTATTGTTCCAGTTTAGGGACGTAGTGGTCCATAGGTAGTTTAAGAACATTGCGGTCCATTGCCAGTTTAGGGACATGGTGGTCCATCGTTCCCGTTTTGGGGACAGATATTAGTTTAAGGACGCATTAGTCCATGGGTTTAAGGACCCCATAGTCCAAATAAATGTGTTTAAGGACGCATTAGTCCATTAGTTTAAGGACGCATAAGTCCATGGGTTTAAGGACCCCACAGTCCGTATGGGTGTGTTTAAGGACGCATTAGTCCATTAGTTTAAGGACGCATAAGTCCATATGGATGTGTGGTTGTCGGAACACGTCACCTCTCTGACGTCGTTGAAGGATTACAACGATAGGTGTCAGAGGAGTTCAAAGATGTACTCTTGAACCGGATGTAAATTGATTTAAGAGAGCAATCTTGCTAGGTCAATTTAATTTGAGGACTTACGGCCATGATTAGGCTAAGTCCAGTTGAGAATATTCAACGTTTTTATCTTTGACCTATTAGGCCTGTGCTAGGGCTTTGCCCCTATTTAATAATGCACAGCATTTTCTTTTGGCCTGCTAGGCCTTTTTGATCTGGGCTCTGTCCCTTTTAAATGATGCGCAGCATCTGTTTTTGTTTGGGCTCTGCCCTTTTTAAAGTAATGCATTGCATTTTATTCAGCCTGTTAGGCCTTTTTTAATTGGGTTTGGCCCTTCTGTAAATAATGCAGTGCATTAATCAAACTGACAGTGGCCATGTAGCCTGTCAGGCGCTTTGCGCCAATTATTGAGCGCAAGCGCATGTGGAGGTGACACGTGTCACACTCTGGTGAGCGCAAACGCAGTGCGCTGCGCTATTGCGCTGCTGACACGTGGCGCGCTCTGGTGAGCGCAAGCGAAGTGCGCTGCGCTGTTGCGCTGCTGACACGTGGCGCGCTCTGGTGAGTTGCGCCAATTTCAGAGAGCAATGCTCTATTTTAAAAGCGCATAGCGCAAGTGGTCTTGGAGCTGGCACGTGGCACTCTCTGGTGGCTTGCGCCAACCCAAGAGCGCAACAGTGCAGATTTACAAGTGCAAGGAACTGTTTTTATATCTTAATCCAATTTTGGATTCAAGAAAAGAATCTTTAAGATTCCAGAACCAATGGTTCATAAAAAAAGGCAATGCCTTTGTTATTATTATTTTTTATTGGAGACCTTTGATCTTGTTCTTAGATCAATGATCTTTTCAGAAGAAATTCTTCTTTTTTATTCAAAGGGTTTACCTTTTTTCCTCTTTTTGAGTTCTTCTCAAAATTCTTTAGAGTTCTCCCTCTGTTTCTCTATTTTTTCTCTCTGTGTTATGTTGTGAATTGGGGTCTAGGGGCCTTTATATAGTGCCCATTAATTTGTTAAATTTGTTAAATAGATCATTCTCTGAGTGATTTGGAGATTTTTCCCCACCGTTGGATCTTTGATCCAAGGGCCTCTGTTTTACAGAAGACAATCTTCTTGTTTTAACAAGAACAGAGAGATCTTACAGGAATTTTAATTCTGTTTGGCGCAAACGCATAGCGCAGCGCAACTGCACTAGCGCAACTGCGCTGACACGTGTCGCGCAGCGCAGAGCGCCGCGGAACTGCGCTAGCGCAACTGCGCTGACACGTGTCGCGCAGCGCATCTGAAGCGTTGCTTCTTTTAATTTTGTTTTAAATAGAGCCTTGCTCTGATTGGGTGCGCTGCCTTGCGCGCTGCGCTGACTTGCGCTCTGCGCTGACGTATCAGTTTTTGACACGTGGCGCGTTGCTCAAGGAATTTGAAGCGTTGCTTCAATTTTTGAATTTTTGAAATTCAAACAGAGCTTTGCTCTGATTGGGGGAAACAAATGCCCCCCACCCTTGCGCTCACGTGGCGCACACGTGAGTACAGCGGTGGAAAGATCCTAGCCATTGGATCAACTTAAGAGTTGAAGGGGCGCAAGCGCCTATAAATAGGACCCTTGGTCCTCAGTAAATAATTACCATTTTCAAGAACTTTGATTTTCAAAGCCCTGCTCTTGTTTTTAAGAACTTCAGAGCCTTGCTCTCGTTTCTTTTCAAGAACTCCAGAGTTCAAATTTTTAGAACATCTTAGATAAAATTTAACTTAAATTTAATTAACAGAGCCTTGCTCTCATAGATCTTTGATCTAAAGAAAACCCCTTTGGGGTTTCATCAACAGAGCCTTGCTCTCAAGAATCTATAGATCTACAGAGATCTTGTTTCATGGGTTTTAACCCATGAACAGAGCTTTGCTCATGGATCAAACATAGATCTTTTTGATCTAAAAAAGGAGAACTCTTAAGAGTTTTCATGGATCTTTAAGATCCCAAAATTTTTTAATTTTTTTTCAAGAGTTAAATTTTTCTTTTGATGGATCTTTCCATCATTATTACAGAGCTAGGCTCTTTTTAGGAAATTTTATTCCCTTGAGACCAGAGTTTGACAAATGTCACTCTGTGACAGAGCTTTGCTCTGAAGGAGGAGATTTTCTCCTTGTCTCTAGGGATTTCCCATTAATGAGAATATTCTCTTAGGGATCTCTTTATTAATTGACAGTCTCATCCAATGATGGGGCTGTCTTATTAACCGATGCACTGTCATCCAGATTTTGTGGGTCCCCCTTTGGTCCCCTACCCACTGCATTGCAGTGTGGTGTAAATTTTTAAAATGCCAAGCGTTGGAATTACAACACTGACGGCTGATTTTTGTCCCTCCTCAAGAAACATGTCTGCTGACCTATCATTCCCGTTTGTTCGCTCGGAGGGAGGATTTCCCCAGGCACCAGTGAACTGAGAGGTTCTCGCTCTCATCAAGGACCATGCCCCGAGCACAAAAACCTTCACCTGTGGGGTAGGTGGTATATTGACATCATCAAGGGTCACCGAAGCTTCAGTTCCGCTCTGCCGTCTAAGCCCATATTTTCGATCCTCTATGCGGATGAACCCCCGGTGAAGTATGCCGTGGAGGTCAAGGATTGGAATTCGGATGATCTCCTCCAGCCTGCAATTGGTGCTATTCCCGTGCAGCCGCCGCCGGCAATAGACATTTTGGGGAGGCGAATCTGTCAGGGTGAAGCACGCCCTTGGGTGGCTTATAACATTGGATTGACCCCACGACTACCCGCCGGATATTTGCAGTGGGCCCGGTACATCTTATCGGCGAAGAGGACTCATCTGATGAAGATTGGCTTGTATTCGGCAATCTACGTCTCGCTTTTTGAGTACCCCTCTCCTCCAACGTGGTGGATTAAGGCTTTTATCGAACAATGGAATATCCCCACCCACACCTTCCTTATGACGGACAGGGAAGTCTCTATCTCCTTGGAAGAGTTTGCTGAAATCTCGGGTCTGCCGATGAGGGGGGAGCATTACGAGGAGCTGTTTCCTCCTGACGAATACGTCTTTGCCACCAAGCCACTGGTGTTTGATCTGACGCCGGAGAATGCTATTCAGCACCAGTTTCCAGGCTTGGTGAAGGTGCTGAACATATATGAAGGACTCTATCTAGAATCAGGCGTCCGGGGAGTCAGTTTCGCAGATTTTATCGCCCGCTTCATTCGACCGGAGTTTCTATCGGAGCGGAGCGAGAAGTTCGCCAAGCTTGATGACCCTTTCGGTTTCGGCTTGGACCGTCGACCAACAACGGAGGATGATCAAAAGGATTTTTATCTCCCCGGCGCCGCCGTCATGCCCTTGTCAGAAATCGTCGTCCCGGGCATGGATGAGGAGACCTTTTTTGTAGGGTTCCTGGGATTGTGGCTGTGCAGCTTCGCGCTCCCCATGCACCCGCGCTACATGCGGCCATCCGTTTTCTACCCAGTGCATCGGATGGTGGCTGGGCTGCAGTTGACAATAGGAATCGCTGGGTTGGCTCACCTATATAATGGACTTAGCGTGGCGGCGAACGGTAATGAACCTGGGGTGCAGCCTGCTAATTTCCCGATACACTACTTCACCTCGTGGATGGAAATGCATATGCATGGGGTGTTTGGCGTCCATAAGATCCCTCCATTTTTTGAGAAGTGCAAACTCCCAAGAGTCATGCGGATGGTCGGCGCCTCGATCGTGGTTGCGCCTCCGCGGGATGCTAGGGGGTTGCTCCTTCGTCCACACATGGTCGGAGCGAAGGTTTCTTTTTTGGATAAAGTCATAACCATAGGCTCAGAGACCTCCAAGTCGGTGGTGGCGCTGCGCGACGACTTCAAGGACGGGGCCTCCGTACTGAAAGCCCGGGAGATCCTTCACCTCTACTCCATTCGGCCGGGCTACCTGGTGTTCAGGCAGAACGAGATGGCACTTTTCATGAGGTATAACCCCCACCGGTTCGCCCAACAATCGAGTTATCACCAGGGGATCCCGATGGAAGCGTTTTTGGAAGAGCCCGTGGCCAGCCGGGAGGGGATAAGGAGTGCGATGCACCATTTCATGCGGCTTAACACGGGCTCCTACTTCTTCATCAGCGAGCCAAGCTCTGTTCCCAAGGTCCTCAACGTGTACGTGGCCTGGTACGCGCACACAATGGGTCCAGTTATCCATATGGAGAAGCGCATGCTGGTTGACCGCAAGGGTGCGCCTCCCGACGGCGATCTCAAGGCACCCTTTGAAGCCAAGGACTCCGGTCATTCCTCCGCTGAAAGATGCCGGAGCTGGGCCACCGCGCATGCTGAGCCCCCCGCGCGGATTGCCGCTTCCTGATACGGTGGATGCGCCACCAGTGCCCCGTGCTCCAGTGGAGACGGTAAATGTGGTATCGCCGGAGTCGGGCGTGGGCGCGGATATCGGGACCCGCCGCCCTAAGGTGCCTGCAAAGCGCAAGTCGATCTCAGGTGCACCCAGGGCTGGCGGGCAGAAGAGGAAGAAGAAGTCGCTCCTCTCTCTCGATGCTATCCTCGGTTTAGAGCCTCAGGCCCCTCTTACCGAAGGCACAAGCGAGTATGGAAGCAATAAGGGCTTCTCGGTAGATCCAGCAGACACCGATCTGGCGGCCGCCATTGCGGCTTCTGAGCGATCAGCCAGACTCGAAGCGTGGTTGGATAAACTCGCTCGAGCAGGTAATCATTAGCTTCACTCTTCGTCATTTTATCGCATTTTTATCATTATCTTCGACTAATGCTTTCCCTCTTTTTTTTAACAGGTGTCACTACTGAAGAAGCCATCGCTGCCTCTCTACAAACCTTCCAGGAGGAGGAAAAAAACGCGCTTCATTGGGCGTTGGTATGTCTCGTCTCATTAGGTTTTTGTCCTCTTTTCTGATGGCTAACCTAACCTTCTTCCTTTGTCGCTTTGCAGGGGCTGCGCCAACTGATGCAGGGACTCTCCCTGGGCCAGCTACTGAAGTCCCGGTCTCTTCGGGGCTGCCGCGAGAGCCTCAACTCGAAAAGTCGATGAGGGATGCCTTGAAGGATTTGGAGGCATCTCTGTTCACAGACGATGACGCCTCAATGAAGGAAGCTTTGAAGAGGTCTGTCTCAACGGCTCGGGAAGAGAGAAAGCGGTTGAGGCGCGAGGCGAAAGCACGCAGAGCTGCTTTGGCCGTGGGAGCGGGCCCAAGCACCGTTCCTAGTGCTGATACTCTCTCGGAAGAGCCCCCGGTCACCTTGTCTACAGCTCACAGACAAGTGGCGCGTGCAGTTTGGGAGGCCAACAATCATTCCACCTCAGGTAATGTATCTTTCAAGATTTTGTTGTAAGAATTGTAAACTTTTCGGTTCTTATATATCTTGTCCTGCAGGGCCAAGTCCAACCGAAGGGGAGGCGGAAACCGTCGAACCTAAGGGGACAGAGGAAGAGGCACCGGCTGAACCCGAGCCGACGGTGGGCGAAGTCGCCGGGGTTGCTGGACCTGAGCTGGGGGCTGAGGGAGCTGCACCAGAGAAGGTCGTTGATGCCGAGCCCGAGGTAGCGGCAAATGAGACGACTACTATAACTGAGCCTGGGGCAATAGCGGGCAGAGCGCTTGAGACCGGCGACCCTATGGCGACGGCGGACGAGACAGCAGCGACTGCCGAGCCCAAGGAATAGCGGGTGAGACGAGCACGACTCCCGGGGACAAGCCAGCCGCTCTTTCTCAAGAGTATAGCAATGCTCCAATCATTGCTCTCCCCGTATACGGTCCTCCGCCGTCTCTTGGTCGTGCATGCATGACGACAGCCCCTGTCGAGTCTGGTGATGAGGCCACAGGAGGTGGACTCGTATCGATGGAGGAGGGAGACGCCTCCGTTTCGGCTGGCGGCTCATCAGGTAAATTTCGGGTTACCGTCCCCCCTTTTTTATCTTGCAATCCTTTCTGACAAGTTTATCTTTGTTTCTAACGTAGGTGAGGCCAGTGCCGATGCTCCATTGCTCGAGGGAGCGCCGTCAGCTACTGCTTTGGCGGTGGCCACCTCTCAGCCTTCCCTTGTACCATCGCAGATGCTGGAAGGTATGGATTTACAACCCATTAGTTTTATCTTTCAGCCGCATGATCTATGTACTAATGTCTTACTATTGCGTCTTTGCAGGAGCGCTTTTTGATCACCTCTACCAGGTGTTGCACCCGCACTTCTCCTTCCCATCTGAACTCGCTTCTTCCTCCAGTAGCGCTGGTGAGTATAGTTTCCAATTGATGTCTTTCTTTTTTCAGTAATGGAATTATTTCTGACTCTTCCTTGTCCTGATTGCAGTGCTACAAATCGAAGGAGGAGATGATAGATCGGTCACGACACCGGCCCTCCCGGCCTTGCCGCCTGCTGCAGGTGGTTTAGTAAACTATCCCATCGATGACTTTTTCATATTTCTTGAACCGTCATCTAATCGTATTTTGTTTTTTCAGCTGTCGTTCCGATTCCGGCGCCCTTTGAGTCTCGCGTTATAATGCCGGCAAGCCCCTTCCCGAGACGTCCGTCTTCAAAGGGTGCCATAATGAGCTTGGTCATGCTGAGCGGATACGTCGAAGAGCTTGACGCAGACGCTCCCCCATCTGCTGCGAATTTCGCTGCGGAGGTTAACCCGATGTTGGCGGCGCTTGTGAATTTTCATGATGGAGGCGTCGTCGAGCTTTGGGTTAATCACTGCAGGGAAATCGAGGTCCTCCTGCTTCAATCGGAGTTTATGCGCCCTTCTCCCGAGACCTTAGCCGCAAGCAATCAAAGAGCAGCATGGATCGAGCAAAGAGCTTCTTACTTCCGTCACTTGGAACAAGAAGCGGCTTTAAGGCTGAGGGAATGCCAAGAGACCTCAAGCGAGACGACTCGTCTGTGTGCTGAGGTTGAGGCGAACGCTGCCCAGGTGAAGGCTATCTTCGAGGGCCTTCTGGAACTTATCTCAAATAGGCTAAATCTGAAGCAGAAGCTCGATGCCGCCGAGCTCGATGCCCAAGGTCGTGAAGCAACTCAGCAGGCCGTTGGGGAGCAGCTTGCATCCTTCTTGCAGCAGCGGGCTCAAGTGGAAGCGGAACTGGCGGTGGTGGCCGATCAGGAGAAGGCATGGAAGGAAATGCGCGAACAATTGATAGGGCTATTCAAGACGCTTCCTTCCCAGTAGCTGCCCTTGTATTGATATACTTGTAAAAAATTTCTTTTTCGAATAAGATGTATCCATTCTTTATTCTTTTATACAATTCACCTTGTACTTGATTGAATTAATGAATAAAGATACACATTTTTTTCTTTGCAATGTGTTGTATGATCCTTTGCTTTCTTCTTTCTCTTATTATCAGCATGCTGTCTTAATAAACATGGTTGACAGATAATAGAGTAAGCATCTTGGTTTCTTCAAGAGATAGTGGTGGCTTAGACCGCAGGTTCAGATCTGCTGCCTAAGACTTTTCAACTCTATGAGCCGTGAGGGTCTCATAGAGACTTTATCTTCCTATGGATCGAGAGGATCTCGTAGGTGGATTTTCTCCTTAGGAATCGTGAGGATTCCTAAGTGCATTTTCCCTTATAAGTCGTAAGGATCTTATAAGAGAATTTTCCCTCTTACGAGTTGAAAGAACTCGAAAGCGGTTGCTTCCCTCTTTGTCGAGATTCGACTTTGGAGAGTGAGACCCGTGAATAGTATGCAAGAGACCATTTTAGACCGACTTGCAGGGTCCCAGTGCTTAGGAAACAAGTTTTTTAATCCCTACTGCCTAAGGCTTTTATCTTGCAAGTCGAAACGAATCGGGAAGTCCTCGCGAAGACAATAATTTCCTCACGAGTCGAGACGAATCGAGCAGCTCTTATCAAGGACACTAGTTTCCCTGAGTTGAAGTATTTTGCCGAGGACACAGGTTTCCTCGAGGTTGAAACGAATCGGATTATTCCTGCGGAGACACTGGTTTCTCTGCGGGCAGACGCGAATCAAGAAGCTCTCATCAAGGACGCTGGTTTCCCTGAGTTGAGGAGGTTGCCAAGGACACTAATTTCCTCGAGGTTGAAACGAATCAGAGTATTCCTGCGGAGACACTGGTTTCTCTACGGGCCGACGCGAATCAAGAAGCTCTCATCAAGGACACTAGTTTCCCTGAATTGAGGTATTTGCCAAGCACACTGATTTCCCTGGAGGTTGAAACGAATCGATGTATTCCTGCAAAGACGCTAGTTTTTCTGCGGGTCGACGCGAATCAAGATGTTCTCGTCAAGGACACCGGTTTCCCTGAGTCGAAGTATTTTGCCGAGGACACTGGTTTCCTCGGGGTTGAAACGAATCGGGGTATTCCTGCAAAGACGCTAGTTTCTCTGCGAGCCGACGCGGATCAGGAAGCTCTCATCAAGGACGCTAGTTTCCCTGAATTGAGGTATTTGCCAAGGACACTGATTTCCCTGGGGTTGAAACGAATCGATGTATTCCTGCAAAGATGCTAGTTTCTCTGCGGGTCGACGCGAATCAAGGTGTTCTCGTCAAGGACACTGGTTTCCCTGAGTCGAAGTATTTTGCCGAGGACACTGGTTTCCTCGGGGTTGAAACGAATCGGGGTATTCCTGCAAAGATGCTAGTTTCTCTGCGGGCCGACGCGAATCAAGGTGTTCTCGTCAAGGACACCGGTTTCCCTGAGTCGAAGTATTTTGCCGAGGACACTGGTTTCCTCGGGGTTGAAACGAATCGAGGTATTCCTGCAAAGACGCTAGTTTCTCTGCGGGACGACGCGAATCGGGGTGGTCTCGTCAAGGACATTGGTTTCCCTGAATCGAGGATGCTGCCAAGGACACTAATTTCCCTGGGGTTGAGATGATCTCTGGTGGTCTTTCAGGTTTTATATGAGTTACCGTCAAAACCGTGAAGCAAGGAATTTGATCTTCGCTGCGTTTGCTGGCACTGCGTCTGCTGTATCGAGACGAATGTCGTGGTTGTCTCTAGGTTTTTGGTGAACCGCCGAGATTTGGCTTCCCTTCCTGGCGGAGCCTCTTGGGAAGGTGTGGTTCCCTCTTTGTTTGTTCCCTTGGATTGTATACAGGGATCGACGTGATCTCAACTGTAGGGCAAAAGTTTCATCATATTTTTTTATTATTGTTTCATTTCCACGATGCTCTATCATTTCAGCTTTTATATCGCGAAGGTCGCGATTGCCCAATCATTTCGGCTATTTTTCGTGGTGCCCAATCATTTCGGCTGTTTATTTTATTTTTACTCGCTGCTTTTTATTGCGAGTTGCCCAATCATTTCGGCTATTGTGCATGCATACATTTTTACTTGCTGCTTTTTATTGCAAGTTGCCCCATCATTTCGGTTATTTCGTATGCATGTGCGGCTTGCTGGCTTTTCGCCGTAAGCATGGAATTAGACACCGATTTCGGCATCAGCACCGCTACAACTGGTATATTGCCAGGAGCGAATCATCATTTGCCTCTGTCGATGTCGAACAAAGGTGGCTTAGCGAACAGGGTTAGAGTTCTATCGACTAAGGCTTTTGACTTTATGAGCCGTAAGGGTCTCACAAAGGTATTTCTCCCTACAAGCCGGGAGGATCTTGTAGGTGTATTTTCTCCTTAGGAATCATGAGGATTCCTAAGTGTATGTTCCTCTGTAAGTCGTAAGGATCCTACAAGAGGGTTTTCTCCTTGTAAGTCGAGAGGACTTACAAGGGTTGTTCACCATATGAACATATCCCCAGTCACGGATGGGACTTGGTTAGGAAAATGTTTATTCACGCCCGTGGATTGTATACAAGGGTCAGTATTGAACCACTTGTAGGGCAATATCGAAGGTTGTGGGGGTTGCTTAAGCACAGGTTTAGGTCTCTGTAACTTAAGACTTTCAAATCTTATGAGCCGTGAGGGTCCCATAAGAGAGTTCTCCTTACAAGTCGTGAGGATCTCGCAAGTGTAATTTCTCCTTAGGAATCGAGAGGATTCCTAAATGTGTTGCTCCCTTGTGAGTCGTAAGGATCTCACGCAGGTGGTTTCTCCTTACAAGGTCGAGAGGACCCTATAAGCGTCTTTTAACGAGGTTGCGCCCTTTCAGGTTTTCACAAACACTCGCCGGTAGTCCTGCTATTTTTACTCACAGAGCCCTTTCGGGTTTTCATCCGTGCCCATTTTGCTTATGGACATACCGTCTTTCTTCTTTTTTTTATTCTTTTTATTTTTTCTAACGAGGTTGCTCCCTTTCAGGTTTTCACAAACACTCGCTGGTAGCCCTGCTGTTTTTACTCACGGAGCCGTTTCGGGTTTTCATCCGTGCCTATTTTGCTTACGGACATACCATTTTTTTTATTCTTTTTATTCTATTTTTTATATCGGCTTTGTGATGTTTCAATCCACCGTAGTTTATCGACATCTCGGTCAACAGCCAGTTTTAGGACGTAGTGGTCTGTCATCAGTTTAAGAACGTTTCGGTCCGTCATTAGTTTAAGGACGTTTCGGTCCGTTCAAGAGAAGGCCAGCTACTGCTTATAGAGTTTGAGCTTAGGAAGATAGCGAGCGGACATAGTCGTCGTCATCTATCATTGACCTAGGCTGTGGCTCATTAAGCGTAGTATTTCTTCAAGAAGCGACCGTTTATTGGCCTGAAAGGCCTTTCACCGTGCATATCCATGAGTAGATAGGCTTCACCCTGGTAGACCTTGTCTATTATGTACGGGCCTTCATAGTTCGGCTCGAATTTTCCCGCTTAGCGCGATTGGGGATCATAGGCCTTTTGACCACTAGCACGAGTTCACCTTGGCGGAATGTTCTCGGCCGGGTCAATCTTTCATATGAGTGCGTCATCTTTGCTTTATAAGCTTTTAGATTTTGTTGCTCTATGAGCCGGGTTTCATCAAGGGCATCAAGCTCCTCAAGCCGAAGGTGAGCATTTTCTTCGCCAGTCAGCTCGTAGTGGACTGCCACTCGTAGAAAGGGTAACTCTATCTCGAGGGGGAGTACTGCTTCTGTACCGAATACCAACGTGTACGGCGTTGTATTCGTGGCCGTCTTGAACATAGTTCGATACGCCCAGAGAGCCTCTTGCAGTCTCTCTTGCCAGTCCTTCTTATTTCGGGACACCGTCTTCTTCATGATCTTTGTCAAGGTCTTGTTGAAAGCCTCAGCCAGACCGTTAGCTCGCGGATTATAAACTGAAGAATATCTCCAGTCTATGTTATGCTGTTGCGCAAAGCGGCTGATCTTGTGGCTCCTGTAGGCTGGCCCGTTATCGGAGATGATCCATCGCAGAGTTCCAAACCGGTAAATGGCGTGCGTCTTGAAGAAATGGAGGATATTCTTCGTCTTCACTTCCCTCAGCGGTACTGCTTCTGCCCATTTGAAGAAGTAGTCAATCGTCGCCAGGATGAAACGATGTCCTCTAGACGAGGCTGGTTCGATAGGGACGACTATGTCAGTTCCCCATATTTCGAACGGCCAGCCAGCCACTATTGGATGTAGTGGATTTGGATGCTGGTGGATGAAGTCCTCATGGATTTGGCATGAGTGGCACCGCTTCGCATATTCGAGGCAGTCCTGCATCATCGTGGGCCAATAGTAGCCCATCCGTTTAATCTTCAACTTCATCTTCGGGCCTGCTTGGTGAGAACCGCAGAGTCCGTCGTGAACTTCCTGAATGACTCTTTTTGCCTCTTCGGGTCCCAGACATCTCAACCACAGAGAATCAAATGACCTCTTGTACAGAGTATCATTGACGAAGGCGAAAGACAGAGCTCGTTTCATGAGCTGATGTCTTGAGGACGCATCTTCAGGCGTTCGACGGTATTTGAAGTAGTCTATAAAGACTTCTCTCCAATCTTCGGCCTTTTCCCGGTCTTTTATTCGCAGGGTCGTCTGCTCAGCCGCTCCCTTTTTTTCGGATGATTCCGGAGATATTTCTGCTGGGGCAAGCACCCGACGGCTTTGTACCACGATTCTTACGTCATCGAGGTTCTCGTCGGCCAGCTCTTTAGAGAGCTTGGCTAAAGCGTCCGCTTTGCTGTTTTCCGTGCGCGGTATGTTTTCCAAAGTGTAGGAGGGAATTTTGGTCAACAGTTGTTGCACCTTTTCGCCGTACTTCACCAACTCTGGCTTGCATGTCTGGTAGTCGCCATTTACTTGACTAATGACTAGTTGGGAATCTCCGTATATGAGGAGGTTTTCAATTCCTATGTCGATGGCGATCTCGAGGCCTCCTATCAAAGCTTCATATCCGGCTTCATTATTCGTCATCGGCTCTGTCAAGGAGAAGGCAAAGCGCATTATCCCTCCTTGTGGAGTTACGAAGATGAGGCATACCCCCGATTTGATCATGGGCGTCCTTTGTTTACGCTTCTTCATGGAAGATGCTCCATCGAAATAAAGCTCCCATTGGGTATCACCTCCGTCGATCGCGTCAAACGCATGTTCGTCTGGCAGATCGCAATTCATAGGAGAATCAGCAGGTATCGGATGCTCAGCGAGGAAGTCGGCGATGGCCTGGCATTTCACTGCCTCAAGAGACTGATAGGTTATCGAGAACTCCATCAAGAGCAGGGCCCATTTAGCGAGTCGACCGGTCAATATGGCCTTCGACATTAAATATTTAAGGGGGTCCGCCTTCGAAATGAGACGGACTTCATGCGCCAACTGATTGAATGATTTCGGATGTGTTTATCAAATGATCCCCGGCAACGGCGCCATTTGATTGATAAGTTTCTTTGTGTGTAGGTTTAGAAAATGAACAGAAATCATAATCAAAGAATTATTTGACCGCAATCAATAACGGTGTCGAATGTAGCGCGTTAGTAAGTGCGGATCGTCCACAGGGAAAGTGTAATCGTTCGTGTTTCGAATTAGATGAGTTATAACTTTAAGGAAAAGAAAAGAAACAATTAATGATTTATAAAATTGAATTTCAAGAATTAGAAAAATCTAGATCTAAGAAAACATTAAAATCAAGAATTGAGATGTGAGGATTTCCAAACCAACAATCAAGATTCGAAGTGTGGCTCGTAGGAGTAGATCGGATCTATAGACGTGATGAGATCTAATGATTACATACTCTTATCCATTAACGAATTGATACTAGATCGATGACGATTTATCGAGGTTAAGGATCTTGCGAAGAAACTAGGGTTTCCTCATCTCATCCTTTGTCCTTTCGATGAATCTCATTCACAAACTAGCTTCTAGTAAATCAAATGATCGATCGTTGATCGCTAGTTTCGAGCGAACACAATCAAGAAAGCATCGCATCGAAACTAGGTCATCGATCATTCGATTTCTAAGAATTTACAAACGTTATAGGACTTAAGAATTGTAAAAGAATCTAAATCATCATCATTCTATCGATCGTCTCGACTCCTTTAAGAGCGGAGTTTTACTCAAACATTATCGCAAAACAAACATTCAAGAATCTAGATTGAATCATAATGCTTGAATTCAAAAGATAAGCAAGTTAAAAGAATTGTCACCTTTATTATTCAACAATTTGTTACACTTTGCTCAAAGATTACAAGAAATTGAGAAGGGAACGAGATCGTCGAATTTAGCGTCGCATCGTCTCCGTGAGTCGCGGATCGGCTTGGATCACTTGCTCGGATGAAGATCGGATTTGCTCCAAAAGGATCTAGGCTTCTTGCTTTGATTGAACTCGGAATTCTTGATCATGGATTGGGATTGGAATTAGGGTTAGGGTTTTGAGGTGCAAGTCGTGTCACTCAACTTGCGGGTGAAGATGAAGAAGAGATTAGAGATTAGCAACCCTATTTTTCAACAACTATCAACCCTAGATCTAGGCTCCCTTTTATAGGCCTCCTATCCCTAGATCTAGGATTCAAAATTCAAATTTCCTTCCAAAAGTTTGTTACAGGGAGAGGCTTCTAGAAGAAGTTAGTTGGAGGGATGTTTCTAGAACTAGGGTGTTAGGCCGAGCCTTCTAGATGAAGCCGCGTGGAGTTTCTGGAGTGTTCTGGAAGCTTGGCCATTAGAAATAAGCACATGGGGAAAAACTGAGATGTTGATGACGTCATCATGCCACGGATCCGCGGCACGTGCCTGCTCCGGCCGCGGATCCGCGGTCACGTGAGCTCTTCAATGCTTCATATTTTCATCTCTGCTTCCTTTTGACTTCAGGAATATTCTCTGATGTGCTGAATCTTGTAATTAGTCCTTGATCAATGCCAGATCTCTAGCCTTTGAGTTGGTGTATTTTATCAGCATTATTTTCACAATTTTGGCTCGGTTTCTGGAATTTCCTGCACAGACTTCGGAACAAGTGTTGCACTACACAAGAATGATGCGATGCCATGATAAACAGTCAATTTCCCTAAGAAATGTCGGTTTAAGTGTATAACACATGTAATCTAATATTTTAGGGGTGTTTTTCTAATATGCGTAATATGCAAACCGAACACCTCTAGATGAATGCAAAAGATAGGGAAATTGATGTGTTAAAAATACATAATTTTCGACTGATCAAATTCCCCCAAACTTATTTTCGGTCGTCTCGAGCGAATTGTTTTATTTAAAAAGAGAAGGAGAAAATAAAGAAAGAGAAAAACTAACTAGCACACTTTCGTAGGCAACACGATTGCACTGAGCACGTGCAACAAGCCTTTAAACCTCTAGGTGTCCCAGTAGGAGGAGTGTGGTCTCCTGAGGGTTTTCAGCGGATTGCACCCAAAAAATCCAATAATAAAAGGAAGACCGTGAAAGTTACATTTAAAGATAAGAATTGTAAAAGAAAAGCCTTGAAAATTAGGGTTTCCAACTATGCTAGCTTTTCGGTTGTCATGAGCCCTATCTTAATAGTCATGAAAAAATGTTAGAAATCACATAACCCCTCAATAAAACATCGTCTTTATTCTTCATTCCTATCTTTCTTCCAAACATCGATCATATAACCCTACGTGTGTGTAAAGACATCCTTACACCCGGAGAATTCAATTCAAGCTATCATACTCTCGTCCATCCACCTCGGTACTTTTTAATTAATTAATATTTAGCTGAAATTGCTCACACACTTTCATGCGACCGTTAATACTTCTTGAGGTACTAACCGATCGATTACTCATGTGCTTGCTTATTTGGTATTTTTCCTCGTCTTTCACCACCTAAGGCTTAGCAGTGACTCCTAGACCAGTTGGCCTTAGGGCACTAGGTGAAGAGGCACCCTCGCTATATTTTTTTATTGCTGCCTTGGCGATAACAAAACCAATGTCCATTTTTCTGCACCGTTTTATATTTTCTTCATTTTTTTTAATTCCTTCATACATCGGCTTTTAGATAAGAGCATTTCAAGATATTCTCTACTATCCCGAGTTTCAAGACGTGTGTAAGTGCGAATAGTAGGGTATCAACGTTCAAAATGTTTGGCTTCCAGAATAGAAACTATTTTTCAGACTTATTTTTATCCTCAGATTAGTGACTTCTTTCATCTTACTAACCCTTAGGACAACGGCTCATAACTACTTATTACTAGTTCGTATAAGAAAACTTCTAATTTTCTTGGTTTTCTTAAATTTTTCTTTTCTCATGGATGTAATTTTTCACTATCTAATCTTTTATTATCTTATTTATATACAAAAATATTTTTATATTTTTGAAATTTTTTGAAATTTTTATAGGTTTTTAGAAGATGATTTGTGCTTATGCAAAGTATGATGCAAATGATGCGAAAATAAGCACAAACCTCCCACAAACTTGTTTTCAACAGTGTCCTCACTGTTGCCAGCTGCTAAATCTCGAAAAACCTGTAAGCCTGGGAGGAATTTATTAGTGGGGGCAAAATATTTAAGTGAAGAACCTCCCCCAAACTTATTTTTGGCTCAAAATTTTGTAAAAATTTTCTTTTCAAGAGCCCGATTATACCCCCCCCCCCAAACTTGAGTTAAACAATGTTAAGCTTTGAAAATCACATGAGGGGGTCAAAAATCAGTGGTCGATGCCAAGCTTTGCAAAGACCAAAAGTTAACACCAACCATTCAAAATTTTTATCAATGCAGTGCTCTGGTTGGTGGAAGAAGAAGTGGGGAAGGGTAAGTGGTGGAATAGAATGTGTGTGCGTCTCATTTTGGAGAGACGATGCAGTGAATGTGATGGATTACTCGCATTCTTTTTACAGTTCAGAAGAAGGGGTGGAGGTTCAATTTCATTGATTGGGAGATGATTCATCTCAACACCCGTGTCATTAAAAAATGCGAGTTCATCAGCGAAGATTTTCTCAAAAGTTCCATCAATACCCCGGAGAAGAATGTCAACACAAATCGCGGGGTAATCTTCAGACTCTAAAAACAGCTCATAATCAGTGTTAGTTGTTGACCGGGACATCTCGGTGGAAGAGTCCGTATGTGTATGATACATAATTGGGTCAAATAACAACATATGAAAAGAGTCAAGATCGGTATCAAGAGGATCATCAAATTCGCTGCTGTCGACATCCATTAAGTCGACAGAACAGACCTGAGCAGTAGGTTCGGAGGGTACACTTCCCAACTTGTAAATGTTCAGCTCAATTGACCTATTCCCGAAGAATAGAGTCATAGAACCATTACGACAGTTGATTATAGCGTTGGAAGTGGCCAAAAAGGGGCGACCTAAAATCACCGGAATTTGATTCTGTGGGTTCGCTACAGGCTGTGTATCAAGTACAATAAAATCCACAGGGAATACGAATTCCCCGATTTTTATTAACACATCCTCCAGTTCACCCCTAGGTTTGGTAATTGATCGGTCAGCCATCTGGAGAGTTATGCTCGAGGGCTTTAACACTCCAATACCTAACTGCTCGTAAACAGAGTATGGAAGCAAGTTAACACTAGCGCCAAGGTCTAGTAGAGCACGGTTAATGTGTTTTTTCCTAATAGAAATAGAAATAGTAGGACAGCCAGGGTCCTTACGTTTCCGTGGTACTTGTTGGGGGAAAGCCGTGTCTACAGTCTTTGCCATGAATATCTTCTTGGGCACTTGAGTCTTCCTCTTCCTAGTGCACAAGTTCTTAAGAGTTTTCGCATAGGAAGGAACTTGTTGGATGGCATCTAGGAGAGGGATGTTGATGTTAACTTGCTTAAACATGTTCATAATCTTCTCCATATATGGACTCGATTTGTTAGCCCTTAACCGATTAGGATAAGTTGCTTTAGCAATAAGCGCTGGGTCCATCATAGGAGAAGGAAGTGTGTTTGGAACCGATCCCAGAATAGAAGTGGGGATCGTCTGTGGAGAACTAGAAGAGCTGGACTGAGGTGGCGAGCCTTGTAGGAAACGAAGAATAGGCTCGCAAGAAGGTGGTGGGGTAGAAGAACTGGGGTCAGAATTAGAAGCAGAAGTAGAAGGAAAGGTCTCAGCCGGGGTATTATTGATAGATTTTTCAGTATCATCAAACTCTTCCCCAATGTGATTGTCAAGCATTCTTCCAGATCTCAACATGATTGCATTCACATGATGTGAATAGCCAGGATTAGGCAAAGGTTGAGCTGGAAGTTTCCCTTTCTCTCCTGCACTCATTTCGGCTTTTAGTCTTGCAATTTCTGCTTCCATTGATTTGATATTCTCATTTTGAGAGACAATGATCTTCATTACATTCTTGATGGAAGATTGCAAACTTTTCGTCCCTTGGATGGATTGTTTCATGAAAGTATCCAAGGTTTGTGCTAGTGCAGAGGTATTATCAGTACTGGTTAATTGCAAAGAGTTTTCATGTGGTGCAAAAGTGTTGGCCGGATTTTGGAAGTTTTGTGATTGGTAGGGGTGCTGACTCAATTGAAGTGGTTGTTGTTGTGGTGGGGGGACCTTTTGGAAATTGTTTTGGGTTGGAACCGTATTTTGAGATTGTGATTGGTTCCAAGCAAGGTTAGGGTGATTCCTCCAACCCTGATTATATGTGGAAGAAAATGGATCGTTTCTAGGTCTTTGTTGGAAAGAAGAATTGATATGCTCATGACCTTGAAACGGAGAATTTATTGGACATTCTTCCGTGAGATCTGATGGATCATAACAGCATCCACATACAGTTTTGGAGAGTGACATTTGACTTAGGGCGGCTAAAAATTTGTTTTCCATAGTCTCGAGTTTCTTTTGCACAGCTGAAATATAGGGTTCCTAGGCACACTCAAGAGGTCTCACAAGGCATCAACCATGCCAAATTCAAAATTTTCGGTGCCGAGAAACCCTAGACTAGATCGTTAACTAGAGATTAGGCGAAACTATAAGCTAGTAAACAACTTTACTGCTAAGTGAAAGAGACTACAATCTTTGTAGATCCGGTCCTCCACTTCCTTAGCTCCATGATGATGTCCCTCCGCTGCGATCATCGGATCCCGGACTCTAGCGATGGTTTCGTCGAAGAAATGATCGGGCTAGGTCGTCGACTTCGATGCCGAAGATGATCTACGTCGAGGCAACTCAAGATCAAGCTCCAACTTCACCAAGTCATGAAACTTGTGAAGAAAACACCCTATACTAATTGGCAAGTGGTAGAGGATGAAGAAATAGGGAGTGGGTTCACTTTGGATTTGGATTTCTCACTTGGAATCATCACTTGACATTTTTCAAGAGAGCTTTTCTTTTTCTTCACTTGAAGAAGAAGATGAAGAAGAAGAAAAAGAATAATGAATTAATTCCAAAAAGAAAAATGAAGTGATGGTTATCATAATGCAACCATGGGTGAGGCTAACTCATGTAGAGAATGAACTAGGGTTTAGGTAAATGGTTAGGGTTAAGGAAAGAAACAAAATGGTCAAGCTTTCAAAGCTTCATGAAGCTTCAACAAAATCCAAAGAAAGCCACCATTTCATTTCTTGCCAAAATGAATAAGGAAAATAAATAAAAACAAATAAAAAAACCAACCATTAACCTAAAGATGGTATAAAGCAAACATACACCTAAGTTTGCATGTATCATCAAACATGATACAATCAAGTGCACAAAAATATATCACATATACAATGTGCACATCAAGTGAGAAAAATAATCTTAAGTGAACCAATACTAGTTAATGTAAAGTAATATATCAAATATATAATTATATATTAAATCATTAAATCAACACTTGATTTAACGATTCGGTCATATCGCATATGACCGACTAATATCCAATGTATCGACTTATCGAATCAATCCTCGATTCGATAACTAGGTTATATCGCATACAACCAATCGATACATTCATCGCGAGAATAGAATACGGTATCACATACACGCATTATTCTCGGTCCTGCACATATCTCATATGCGCTCCTATTTCATTTCGCTTGAGCCAGGAAACCTCTGTGTAGGACTCTAAAGACTCGTCAATACGCCGGCAGTAGGTGATGATCATATCAAACACCCACAAGCCGCAAGCGGTCTGCTAAACATAACGGCCACCCGGGTATTGAGCGATCAGAAGATCAACGAGCAAGCCCGCTCACACTCCTGTGAATCCAACCAGTAACACTTACCGTACAGTCCGGTCTGATCGTCTGATATGTCGCATATTTTGCCTAGGGGTGGTAAACGTCAGACCCCAGTAGCTCGATAAGTCGTGTCGATATGAGGTCTATAACAGTTCGAGAAACTACTGGTAACACTTACCAGTAAATCTCAGCAACCCTGGCCAGGGATTTCCGGTTATAGCCAATCGAACACAGCGCAACATCAACTCCCTATACCGGGAGAAACAAATCCCCTCCTATCGCTCATTGCCTCCATGTGATTCGGGACTGTACCCAAAAACCACCGTTTTGCACGCCCTCTTGGACATGGTAAGGTGGAAATCAAAGCACAGTAGGAATCACACAAGACTCTATGACGATCTTGGGTCTATACACTAACCTGTACCTGTGTCACCAGAGAACTGCCATCTGACGTAAGGTATAATACCATCTGGGAGTTCTCGGCGAGTCCGTCCTGTGTACCCAGTCTCCACTGAGCACCCGTATATCATCTCTGATGTCAAACACCAATGGATATGGGATCATCCATCGCCCATCTGTATGGGTCGAGAAGGTATACGCTAGTCTATTCTGGTATATCGATGCCCCGTCTCGATACACTCACGACTAGGGACCTTGAAGGATGTACTTATGGACTACCATGTCCCCACTAGTATGATCTGCATCATAGTCCAGGGAGTCAAGTACACATCCTAAGGGCTTTACCAACATGTAACGGAGAGACAATCAGTGTACACGTTAAGGTAAAGAGCAACCAGATAGCATACTATCATGTCGAGCAAGAAAGTCCTCCCTATATATGTCCAAGCATCCACTACAATATACATCCTATGTATAGTAATGGCCTATAAGGCATACATATAACCAACATGAAATGTCAGCTCTAACTCCTATGGAAACATCCAATTGGTTATTGCCCATCCTAGACGATTGACTCACACACCCCCACTGTAAAGATTTTTCAGCGAAATCTTCTAGGAATTTCCAAGCTTCCCCATCATCTTTGGTCATGAAGTTGCCTTGACACATGGATTCAAGGGTCTGTCTTGTGTTAGGATTAATGCCCTCATATATGATTCTGCACAGTTCCCATCTAGGGATCCCGTGATGTGGACATTGGACTAACAGATCCTTGAAGCGTTCAAGACATTTTGAAAATGGTTCATTTGGAAGCTGGGTGAATTGATTTATTTCGCTACGGACTCGAGCTGTCTTATGATGTGGGTAGAATTTCTTAAGGAATGCTTTGACAAATTCTCCCCAGTTTGAGATGGAATGTGCGGTAGTGTTATAAAGCCACTTCTCGGCTATATCACACAAGGTGAATGGGAGAAGACGTAGACGCATAGCATCCACAGAAAGCTGTGAGGTACCCATCATTGCGCATACATTTTCAAATTTGGTGATAAAGGCATATGCGTCTTCAGACTCGAGACCGTGAAATTTTGGTAGAAGGTTGATGTATTGGGGTTTAATTTCAAAATTTTCCCCGTTGGCTGGTGGAATGGAGAGACAGGTTGAAAGAGGACCTCGTGTAGGATAGCACCTCTCTTGGAGAGAGATGCGGGGTGGATTCTGCGCACCAACGGATGGCGGCAGAGTAGTGGTAAAGAAGTTCGATGGAGAATGATCCATCGATGTGGGTGTGGTGGTGGGTAAAAAAAAGGTAAATGTAGAAATACCGACTTTTGGGTCGATCGGGGGACGCGGACTAAACGGGAACTAGAATCCCATGTCCAGCCTATCTTGTACTAAAAAGGGTTAGTACAAGTGGCAGCGTAAATATAATTAGGGGAAAGAATGAATGTGGTGTTTTGAAAAATATACGGATTTTTTGAAAAAATGATGCGATCACAACAAATGCAACAAGCAAAACCCTAATTCTGTTGGTAACCTAGGTCAAAGCTCTAGACCGCTCCTAACTGCCAAAAGGCAAGTCGCAGGATCAATCCTCCACTGCCTCTTTGTCTCCCCTGTGGCCAGGTAAGTGCCAGGTAAGTGGGAAGGTACTCCACTACGTAAGTAGTGGGCCTAATTAATAACCACTAGCCTTAAACACACTTGCCTTAGACACCAAAAAATAAATGCGGATAAGCAATGAATTACCCACGGCCTTCTCTTGTCCTAAGTGAGCGCGACGGTCCTTAGAGTCATCTCTAGATTTCTTTTAGTTAATGAGGGTAAATGCGGATGCAAGTTTGTGATTTTTGGGGCTTAGGAAGGGTAAAGAACTCCCCACCTAATCTGGATTTGGCCGTGCCCCTTAATTTCCGTATTAATATGCAAACAACCAAAAATCAAAAACACGCACAATTTTATTGCTTTTTGCGGCGCTGCGATTTATTTGCAAAGAAACCTGCAGCAAATTGTTAATTGGAGCAGAGGAGGGAAGAGATAAGAAAGTCTAGAAGTATACCTGCAATTTTGGAACAGTGAGGAAGTCAACCTGCCGCGGATCCGCCGCGGGAGTCACCTAATGCCGCGGAAGCGCGGTGCCTTCAGCTGATCACTATACAAAAATTATTGTAGCAGCTGCTGTGCACTTACACAGCTCTCTGGAATGATCAGAAAAAAATTTCTCCAGCTCCAATGATTCCAGATTTCCTCGCAACAAATTACAACAACGCATTTAGGGTTTGTGCGAATTTAGATCTAAAAATATAGATGAAATAAACTTTTCAACTCAAATTTCAAAATAACGAACAATTAGCGCACTATCCCCGGCAACGACGCCATTTGATTGAATGATTTCGGATGTGTTTATCAAATGATCCCCGGCAACGGCGCCATTTGATTGATAAGTTTCTTTGTGTGTCGGTTTAGAAAATTAATAGAAATCACAATCAAAGAATTATTTGACCGCAATCAATAACGGTGTCGAATGTAGCGTGTTAGTAAGTGTGGATCGTCCACAGGGAAAGTGTAATCGTTCGTGTTTCGAATTAGATGAGTTGAAACTTTAAAGAAAAGAAAAGAAACAATTCATGATTTATAAAATTGAATTTCAAGAATTAGAAAAATCTAGATCTAAGAAAACATTAAAATCAAGAATTGAGATGTGATGATTTCCAAACCAACAATCAAGATTCGAAGTGTGGCTCGTAGGAGTAGATCGGATCTATAGACGTGATGAGATCTAATGATTACATACTCTTATCCATTAACGAATTGATACTAGATCGATGACGATTTATCGAGGTTAAGGATCTTGCGAAGAAACTAGGGTTTCCCCATCTCATCCTTTGTCCTTTCGATAAATCTCATTCACAAACTAGCTTCTAGTAAATCAAATGATTGATCGTTGATCTCTAGTTTCGAGCGAGCACAATCAAGAAAGTATCGCATCGAAACTAGGTCATCGATCATTCGATTTCCAAGAATTTACAAACGTTATAGGATTTAAGAATTGTAAAAGAATCTAAATCATCATCATTCTATCGATCGTCTCGACTCCTTTACGAGCGAAGTTTTACTCAAACATTATCGCAAAACAAACATTCAAGAATCTAGATTGAATCATAATGTTTGAATTCAAAAGATAAGCAAGTTAAAAGAATTGTCACCTTTATTATTCAACAATTTGTTACACTTTGCTCAAAGACTACAAGAAATTGAGAAGGGAACGAGATCGTCGAATCTAGCATCGCATCATCTCCGTGAGTCGCGGATCGGCTTGGATCACTTGCTCGGATGAAGATCGGCTTCACTCCAAAAGGATCTAGGCTTCTTGCTTTGATTGAACTCGGAATTCTTGATCATGGATTGGGATTGGAATTAGGGTTAGGGTTTTGAGGCGCAAGTCGTGTCACTCAACTTGCGGGTGAAGATGAAGAAGAGATTAGAGATTAGCAACCCTATTTTTCAACAACCATCAACCCTAGATCTAGGCTCCCTTTTATAGGCCTCCTAACCCTAGATCTAGGATTCCAAATTCAAATTTCCCTCCAAAAGTTTGTTATAGGGAGAGGCTTTTAGAAGAAGTTAGTTGGAGGGATGCTTCTAGAACTAGGTTGTTAGGCCGAGCCTTCTAGATGAAGCCACGTGGAGTTTCTGGAGTATTCTGGAAGCTTGGCCATTAGAAATAAGCACATGGGGAAAAACTGAGATGTTGATGACGTCATCATGCCGCGGATCCGCGGCACGTGCCTGCTCCGGCCGCGGATCCGTGGTCACGTGAGCTCTTCAATGCTTCATATTTTCATCTCTGCTTCCTTTTGACATCAGGAATATTCTCTGATGTGCTGAATCTTTTAATTAGTGTTTGATTACTGCCAGATCTCTAGCCTTTGAGTTGGCGTATTTTATCAGCATTATTTTCACAATTTTGGCTCGGTTTCTGGAATTTCCTGCACAGACTTCGGAATAAGTGTTGTGCTACACAAGAATGATGCGATGCCATGATAAACAGTCAATTTCCCTAAGAAATGTCGGTTTAAGTGTATAACACATGTAATCTGATATTTTAGGGGTGTTTTGCTAATATGCGTAATATGCAAACCAAACACCTCTAGATGAATGCAAAAGATAGGGAAATTGATGTGTGAAAAATACATTATTTTCGACTGATCACCAACGCATAGTGCCTGAGCTTTGTTATCGCAAAGATCAATGCCAGCCAGTGTTTTTCAAAGGGGGAATAGTTGCTTTCTGCCCCCAGCAGAACTCGACTTAAATAGTAGAGTGCTCTTTCTTTCCCTTGATCGTTCTCTTGTGCCCATAATGCACCTAAGGAACCTTCGAGGGCGGTTGTATAAAGAATGAGGGGTTTTCCCTTGATCGGAGCATCCCGCACCGGCGGGTTCTGCAGGTACTGTTTAATTTCGTCCAGCGTGCCTTGGAATTTATGATCCCAGACGAACGGGGTTCCCTTCTTCATCAGGTGGCTGTAAGGACGGCACTTGCCTGAAAGGTTGGCTATAAATCGTCGTATATACGGGAGCTTCCCTTGGAGAGACCGCGGCTATTTGAGAGTTCTCGACGGAGGCATTTCCATGATTGCCTTGATCTTTGACGGATCTATTTCGATACCTCGGTGTCGGACGATGAATCCTAAGAATTTGCCTGAGGAAACTCCGAATGCGCACTTGAGAGGGTTCATCTTCAAGTTGTATTGTCGAAGGCGTTGAAATACGGTCTTCAGATGCTCGAGATGTTCTTCGTACAATTTGCTTTTAACCATGAGGTCATCAATATAACATTCAACGATTTCATGTATAAGATCATCGAAGATCTTCGTCATGGCCCTCTGATAGGTGGCACCGGCGTTCTTTAGACCGAAGGGTATCACCTTATAGCAGAATATACCCAAAGGGGTCCGGAAAGCGGTGTGCTTCTGGTCTTTGGGATGCATCTTTATCTGATTATACCCTGATGAGCCGTCCATGAAGGAGAAAACCTCGTGAGTAGACGTATTGTCTATCATCAGCTCGGTGACTGGCACTGGGAAATCGTCCTTCGGGCAGGCATTATTGAGATCCCGGAAGTCTACGCATATGCGCACTGTCCCGTTTTTCTTCATCACCGGGACGATGTTGGCGATCCATTCAGGATATTGAACCTCCTGGATAAAGCCAGAGTCGATTAGCTTCTTGACCTCGGCATTGATACTCATCTCAAGCTCGAGCCGCATTCTTCTTGGCGCTTGTTTAACCGGCTTGATGTCCGGAGATATCGCCAATTTATGCACGGTAATTTCTGGATCTAGTCCTGGCATTTCGGAATAGTTCCATGCGAAGCAATCTCTATGCTGCAGAAGCACGTCTTTTAACGCAGCCACCCTTTCTTCAGATAGCAGCTCGCTGACGAATGTCGGTCGCGGATCGCTCGCCGTCCCCAACTCAATTTTCTTAAGGTTATCTGCAGTAGTATGTATTCCATCCTCCAGCTCTTTCGGTGCTGGTGGAAATTCTGAGATCACCTCGTCGTTGCTGTTTTCGAAGCACCAGGGAAGGTTATCCATATTATCGGGCTCTTCTTTTGATATTGTTATCATATGACAAGTACGAGCTCGGTTCGAAAACCGATGTAGGTCTGGCTCTGCTTTCGTGGCTTTGGGTTCATGCTTCTGTAGGGTTACTAGGCACACTAATAAGGCTCTACAAGGCATCTACCATGCCAAAATTAAATTTTTATGTGCCAACTAACACTAAGCAAGATCGTGTACTAGAGTTTAGGCGAATCATATAGCAAGTAAACAACTTTACTCTAAAGGGATACGAAATACAACCTTTGTAGATCGTTCCTCCACTTCTTTTGCTCCTTGATGAAGTCCCTTCGCTGCGATCAAGGTTCTCCCGGACTCTTGCATGGCTTCACGAGGTGAAAGGTGCGACCTTTGCTTGAAGTCTCCGAGGCCGAAGATGATCTACGTCGAGAGAATTCCGACTCAAACTCCTACTTCACTAACTAGAGAATTAGTGAAGTAAACACCCTAAACTAAAGTGCTAGTCTAGTAGAGGATGGAGAAATAGGAAGTGGGTTCTCTTTAGAATTTTGTTTCTCACTTTGTTTCTCACTTTGGATTAAACCCTAGTTTTCTTTTTTCTTTTCACAATCAAGAAGAAGAAGAAAAGAAAGAGATGAGGATAATGATCAAGTGAGAAGAGTAACCATGGTGAGTGAGTATCATATACTAACCCTTGTAGAGCCATAACCATAGCTAATTGATTATGGTTGGGTTAAAAGGAATCTAAGGTAAAGACAAAGCTAGTAAACTTTGTCAAAGCAAGTTAAGCTTCTACAAGCTTCATGCTCATTCCAAAACTCCACTAATTCTGTAATTATCTTAAATAATCTTAACCCTTCATAATACATAGAATGGTGTATTTCTCATACATGCATGAATGGTGTATCATCAACCATGATACAATATGATAACACATTTTAAACATATACCATATATATGTTAAAGTAGTGTACAAGTGAGAAAAACCCTAAAGTGAACAAGTGTTAGTAAATATAAACTAGTATATCTAATATACAATTATACACTTAATTATTAAATCAACACTTGACTTAATAATCCGGTCATATCTCATATAACCGGCTAACATCCATTGTTTCGACTTATCGAATCAACACTTGATTCGATAACCTGGCCATATCATATACAACCGACCGATACATATAGTCGCGAGAATAGAATACGGTATCACATACATGCATTTATTCTCGGTTTCGCATATATCACATACGTGCTCCTATTTCATTTTGCCTGAGCCAGTAAAACCTCTGTGTAGGACTCTAAAGACTCGTCAATACGCCGGCAGTAGGTGATGATCACATCACGCATCCACAAGCCGTCAGCGGTACTAGCTAGACGTAACGGCTACCTAGGTATTGAGCGATCAGAAGATCAGCAAGCAAGCCCGCTCCAACTCCTGTGAAAGCCTGCCGGTAACACCAGAGGACTGCCATCTGACGTGAGCTATAATACCATCTGGGAGTTCTCGGTGAGTCTGTCCAGTGTACTCAGTCTCCACTGAGCACCCGTATACCATCTCTGATGTCAAACACAAATGGATATGGGATCATCCATCGCCTATCTCATGGGTCGAGAAGCGTATACGCTAGTCTACTCTGGTATATCGATGCCCCGTCTCGATACACCCATGACTAGGGACCTTGAAGGATGTACTTATGGACTACCATGTCCCCACTAGTATGATCCGCAACATAGTCCAGGTAGTCAAGTACACATCCTAAGGGCTTTACCAACATGTAACAATAAAACAGTATAAAGAGACTAGTATACATGTTAAAGTAAAGAGCAACCAGATAGCATACTATCATGACGAGCAAAAAAGTCCTCTCTATATATGTCCAAGCATCCAATATAATATACATCATCTGTACAATACTGGTCTCTAGGGCATACATTCAACTAACAATCTTCCACTTGCACTAGGGCCAGCTGTTGTAGTATCGCATACCGAGCATCCCGAAGAGTCTCTCAAACTGTATCTGGGGAATGGCCTTCGTGAGTGGATCCGCTGTGTTATTCTTCGTGTCAACCCTCCTGACCTCGATCTCCTGGCGATCAACTATCTCCCAGATCAGGTGATACCGCTTCAGAATATGCCTGGATCGCTGATGGTCCCTGGGTTCCTTGGCCAAAGCCACCGCTCCATTGTTATTGCAATACAAAGGTATTGGATGCTCAATGGATGGAACCACTCCAAGTTCAGTAATGAACTTCTTGATCCAGACAGCCTCTTTGGAAGCATCGTTGGCAGCGATGTATTCAGCCTCCATTGTCGAGTCTGCCACGGTTCCCTGCTTAGAACTCTTCCAGCTAACCGCCCCTCCGTAAAGGGTAAAGACAAAACCCGACTGCGACTTAGAGTCGTCCTTATCACTCTGGAAGCTCGAATCGGTAAAGGACTCCACTTGGAGTTCTCCGTTACCATACACCAAGAGCATCTCTTTAGTCCTTCGTAAGTACTTGAGAATGCTCTTCACAGCTGTCCAGTGACTCTCTCCAGGATCAGCTTGATACCTACTCACTACACTTAGTGAGTATGCTACATCGGGTCTGGTACATAGCATCGCGTACATGATAGAGCCTACTGCCGAAGCATAGGGTATCCCTTGCATTCGAGCTCTCTCCAAATCAGTCTTGGGAGACATCTCTTTGGAGAGAGTGAGCCCTGAGATCGTGGGTAAAAACCCACGTTTGGACACTTCCATACAAATCTCTTTAGTATGGTGTCAATGTACCTGGATTGGGACAATCCCAATATCCGTTTAGATCTATCTCTATAGATCCTAATTCCCAATATGCAGGAGGCATCACCAAGATCTTTCATTGAGAATCTTTGTGATAAGAAGAGATTCACCGATTGCAGCATAGGAATATCATTTCCTATCAAGAGTATGTCGTCCACGTACAATACGAGGAAGACAACCTTACTCTCTGCCACCTTCTTGTATATACAAGGTTCATCTACGTTTTTTACGAAATCAAACTCTTTGATAACGACGTCAAAGCAGATGTTCCAACTCTGCGATGCTTGCTTTAATCCATAAATGAATTTAAGCAGCTTGCACACCTTCCCGCTGCTCCCACTATCTACGAAGCCCTCTGGCTGAGTCATGTACACGCACTCTTCTAAATCACCGTTTAGAAAGGCGGTCTTAACATCCATTTGTCAGATTTCGTAGTCATGATATGCAGCGATGGCAAGCATAATCCGGATGGATTTAAGCATAGCCACTGGAGAAAAGGTTTCATCATAGTCCACACCTGGTCTTTGACGAAAACCCTTTGCAACAAGTCTAGCTTTGAAAGTCTCCACTTTCCCATCTACACCAAGTTTTTTCTTGAAGATCCACTTACTCCCAATGGGTTTTACCCCTTCAGGAGCAACTTCCAAAGTCCATACTTTGTTGGTGTACATGGATTCCATCTCAGACCGCATTGCATCCAGCCATTTCACTGAGTCTCCACTCATGATGGCCTGCTCGAAACTAGTTGGGTCATCATCAACCATGATGCAATTCTCACTCCCACCATCCATGAGAAAACCGTAGTATCTCTCAGGTGGGTGGGGAACCCTACTAGATCGGCAGAGTGGCTGGGGTTCATCGGGAACTACCGAATCCTCTGGTTCTACCAAATCTTCTGTTGTGGTTTGTACAGCTGGAACCTCTTCCAGTTCTACCTCAGAGCCACTAATCTCTTTTGCAAGAAATTCCTTTTCTAAAAAAGTGGCGTGTTGAGCAACAAATACCCTTTGTTCCTCACTGTGGTAGAAGATATACCCTCGCGAATGCTTGGGATATCCAACAAACTTACACAAAACAGATCTTGCCTCGAGTTTGTCCGGTTTTTGTCTTTTGACATAGGCCGGGCAACCCCATATCTTAATGAAGATATGGTCTCTTCCCCTCCCATATCTCATATGGGGTGGTAGGCACAGATTTGGTAGGAACCCTATTCATTAGGTATGCTGCTGTCTCCAGTGCATATCCCCAGAAGGAAACAGGTAACTCAGCTACACTTATTATTGAGCGCACCATATCGAATAGGGTGCGGTTCCTCTGTTCCGATACACCGTTGTGCTGTGGTGTATATGGAGGAGTTAGCTGAGAGAGGATCCCATTCTCTTTTAGGAAGTCCAGGAATTCATTGCTCAAGTATTCACCTCCTCGATCAGATCGAGGGATTTTAATACTTTTCCCGGTTTGGTTCTCGACTTCTTGTTTATATTCTCTAAATTTCTTAAAAGCTTCTGATTTGTGTTTCATCAGGAACGCATATCCGAATCTAGAGAGATCGTCAGTGAATGTAATAAAGTACGAAGAACCATCTTTGGCATGTGTAGACATGGGACCGCATACATCACTATGTATCAGTCCCAAGAGTTCGGTAACTCTTTCTCCATGTCCTGTAAACGGTGTTTTGGTCATCTTGCCTTTGAGACATGACTGGCAAGTGTCATAAGATGAAAATTCAAACGGATTTAAATATCCATCTTTATGCAACTTAGCTAGCCGTGTCGCATTGATGTGACCCAGTCTACAATACCACATGAAGGATTCGTTCAGTTCTGAACTCTACCTCTTGTGTGTGTTTGTTATGCTCATAACTGTAGATTGATTTAGAACATAAATGCCATTGCACAACGTACCTGATCCAACCAACTTTTGGTTAAGGAAAATGTTCATAACATTATCCTGTAATACAAAATTATATCACTCTTTACTCAACAAAGAAACCATATAATGTCGTATATCAGGTTCGGCATGAAATAGCATTCGTTCAGAATCAATGTATTACCAGTTGGCAATACAAGGTGATATTCCCCGACGGTTTTAGCTGCAACAATTGCACCATTTCCAACCCTTATGTCTTTATCACCTTCTCCAAGTTCTCTACCTTTCCTAAGCCCATGTAACTGATTACATATATGGGATCCTAACCCGGTATCCAATACCCAGGACATAGAGCAAATGGAGAAACAGTTCTCAGTAACGAACACACCCGAAGAAAATGCATCAACATGTACTTTCTTCATTCGGGTGGCATGGAAATCCTGGTATTCCCCTATATCCTGATCAGTCTTATAACTCTTATAAGAAAGAACGGAACCAACGTTCCCCAGCACAGTATAACATGCGGGTTCGGTCAATACATCCATATTATTATCTTTATTAAGGGATGATATGGTCGCTACCTGGAGAGAGAGAAGAAAACACTTTAGCGTATGCTCTTGCAAGATCAGATTAATTATTATCTTATCTAATCAGGATGGCTCCTACTGTTTTTATCAAATCTTCTTTCAAACCCTAAAAGGAAAAACTAGCCGGGATTAATTACACCCTACAACTTCGCCGATCTTTCAGCCAGGCCAGTGTCGGTACTTTGAGGGAGGTTCCCCGTGCTTTCGCACGGACCTAATTAAAGTAAACCTTGTTTTCCCAGAGGCGTAACCCCGTTGACACCTTTCTAGACACCTACTTGATCGACTAATTGTCCTGTGTAAAACTCTCCCAGGAGTAACAATTACTCGCAGTGGGTATCGGGATCCAACTATCTCATAGAAGGCATGCAATCTCATTGCAAATCTCAACACTTGAAATTCCCGATAATATTTTTCCCCAAGCATCCCATGACCTTGACGGAGGTCAACAAACCATAGGGTGCAAGTCAAGTTCAACCCGTCATTTCTTGATTGAATCAAACCCACCCGCACGGCCCTTGACGGAGGTCAACAAGGTCGTACGACTACCCTAATCCAATCTACATCATATGCATAAGCAGATAAATACTAGTTAGCTACCGCACACTACGTCTTGACGGAGGTCAACAAACGTAGCACGAATACTAAGCAGAACTTATCTGAAATGACGGAGGGCTACGACAGGTTTTTCTGAAAACCTATTGCGTAATGAACTTGATATCGTCGTAGAATCATGTGAATTTTGAAATGGAGTGATTTTGAGGCTTTTATTAGTTTTGCTAAAGAGGTCACTCCCGGTGAAGGGATCTCGGCTCTTTCCTTATGGAATAAGGTGCAGGATATATCATATACATCACTATGCAAAGCAAAACTCCAAAAGCAGTCAAAAGTCAAACCGAGTGTTGTAGCATCTGCCAGTTTTGCTAAAGAGGTCACTCCCGGTGAAGGGATCTCGGCTCTTTCCCCATCGAATAAGGTGTAGGGTATATCATATATACCGCTATGCAAAGCAAAACTGTAGCTACCCTTTTTATTTGAAAATTTGATTCTACAACATCTTTTAGGTTTCTTTTCTTTCATTAATCACATTAATGAAGTCCCATCATTCAAGTCACCTAAACATCACAGATAAATACGACGTACACTTATGCCATCCGCATTCGCCTTGATGTCCCATCGTGCACCGTTAGGTTAGGTAACTAACGGCAGAGCAGGGCAGGGCTAGCGCGGGTGTAAAACATAAGTAACGCCTATATAATATATCATATATACTATATACAGTATTTATCACAGAACATCAAATGATCACATCACAGATATCGCAGCAGAAGAAATATATGAAACATTGGATATACTAGGGCGTCCGTGTTTTATCTTGAGCCTCTATAAAACACGGATTCCACGGTCGCGATGAATAGCCAAACCCATACCCCTAGACCCCTATGAGAGCGGCAAGCAACCCTTCCAATTCTAGGGTTAGGAGACCCGGACTCGACTCTTCGAGTTGGTCTCCCACTGAACCCTAGAACCCGGTTACTTGTGCTTCCCTCCTTGGGTCTATCCTACTGTGGAAAAGTAAATAATATACAAATGGTGACATCAACCTCGACCCGGAAGTGCCCTAATTTTACATGAATGAAAATAAAAACTCTCATCTCACATAAAAAAAACCCGGCTATTCAGAACGCGACGATCCAATATAACATATCCCGCCACACAGAATATCACATGTCATCAACGTAAGTAAATATGCGCATCCCAATTGTCATTGACATATAGCAACGAAACCGGCGATATCACATATTACACTTACGGTCACAGAAAACAAAGTGTAAAACTACAACATTTGGAATCCACAATCTCTTTAGACATCGTAAATCCGAAATATCACATATTTCGCATTTCATGCCTAACATGTATGAATTCCACATATTGTATCACATTCCAGATAAATAGACAGTATTAAACTTTCCGATCGAAAAATCAAATACTCAAGATTTTCATAATAGCTCAACACTTGAGCGGAGTTTAAAGATTCCAGAATACGTCACAGTAGCAACGGTCCAGCCGTAGAAGGGTCAAGCCAACGCCTCACATGTGACACGCCGTACTGCCCCAAACCCTAAGGTTCAAAGGGCAGTTCAAGACGGTCACATAATCGAGTTAAGGTTTGTTGTCTTCTAGAGGGTCCATCGCATCACTTGCATGTTTTTCCGAAATATTTAAACCCGAGAAAAATTCAACACTTGAATGTTTTTCGTGCCTGGAAAAATTGAGTTAATGATATCCGTTCGAACATTTTAATACTTTCTAAATTATCCGGAATAACAAAACAAAATTAAATTCTCCGATCGAATCGACGATTATAAAATGAACCCCTGAAAACTCAACACTTGAGTCAAATTAAAAATACCCAGAAAATAACAATCACAGAATCTAGAATTACTGTGCAAAAATAAGATCCAGCGGTCACCATACTGTCGCGGTTCCGTGGCACAAGCAGGGATTTGCCGCGGAACCGCAGTCAAATTTTTGATTCAGGTCCTCGTTTTGCACGATAATTCTTATAAAACCCTGCTGATTTTTTTAGATATTTTTAATTCATAAAAATCCCAGATTTTAAAAATTGTACAGAGAGGGGTGGATTTTGACGTTGTCGAGTTCGATCGGGGTTTTAACTCTGTTAACACTTCGCCTAATACTCTAGCTAGGCTCTGATACTACTGTAGGGTTACTAGGCACACTAATAAGGCTCTACAAGGCATCTACCATGCCAAAATTAAATTTTTATTTGCCAACTAACACTAAGCAAGATCGTGTACTAGAGTTTAGGCGAATTATATAGCAAGTAAACAACTTTACTCTAAAGAGATACGAAATACAAGCTTTGTAGATCGTTCTTCCACTTCTTTTGCTCCTTGATGAAGTCCCTTCGCTGCGATCAAGGTTCTTCCGGACTCTTGCATGGCTTCACGAGGTGAAAGGTGCGACCTTTGTTTGAAGTCTCCGAGGCCGAAGATGATCTACGTCGAGAGAATTCCAACTCAAGCTCCTACTTCTCTAACTAGAGAATTAGTGAAGTAAACACCCTAAACTAAAGTGCTAGTCTAGTAGAGGATGGAGAAATAGGAAGTGGGTTCTCTTTAGAATTTTGTTTCTCACTTTGGATCAAACCCTAGTTTTCTTTTTTCTTTTCACAATCAAGAAGAAGAAGAAAAGAAAGAGATGAGGATAATGATCAAATGAGAAGAGTAACCATGGTGAGTGAGTATCATATTCTAACCCTTGTAGAGCCATAACCATAGCTAATTGATTATGGTTCGGTTAAAAGGAATCTAAGGTAAAGACAAAGCTAGTAGACTTTGTCAAAGCAAGTTAAGCTTCTACAAGCTTCATGCTCATTCCAAAACTCCACTAATTTTGTAATTATCTTAAATAATCTTAACCCTTCATAATACATAGAATGGTGTATGTCTCATACATGCATGAATGGTGTATCATCAACCATGATACAATATGATAACACATTTTAAACATATACCATATATATGTTAAAATAGTGTACAAGTGCGAAAAACCCTAAAGTGAACAAGTGTTAGTAAATGTAAACTAGTATATCTAATATACAATTATACACTTAATTATTAAATCAACACTTGACTTAATAATCCGGTCATATCTTATATAACCGGCTAACATCCATTGTATCAACTTATCGAATCAACACTTGATTCGATAACCCGGCCATATCATATACAACCGACCGATACATATAGTCGCGAGAATAGAATACGGTATCACATATACGCATTTATTCTCGGTCTCGCATATATCACATACGTGCTCCTATTTCGTTTTGCCTGAGCCAGTAAAACCTCTGTGTAGGACTCTAAAGACTCGTCACTACGCCGGCAATAGGTGATGATCACATCACGCATCCACAAGCCGTCAGCGGTACTAGCTGGACGTAACGGCTACCCGGGTATTGAGCGATCAGAAGATCAGCAAGCAAACCCGCTCCAACTCCTGTGAAAGCCTGCCGGTAACACTTCCCGTACAGTCCGGTCTCTTCGTCTGATATGTCGCATATCAAGTCTAGGGGTGGTAAACGTCAGACCCCAATAACCGATAAGTCGTGCCGATGTGAGGCTCATAACGGGTCGAGAAACTACTGGTAACACTTGCCAGTAAATCTCTAATCAGCCCTGGCCAGGGACTTCCCTGTTACGGCCAATCGAGCACAGCGCAACATCAACCCCCAATACCGGGAGAGACGAAACCCCTCCTATCGCTCATTACCTCCATGTGACTCGGGACTGTATCCAAAAACCACCATTTTGCATGCCATCATGGACGTGGTAAGGTGGAAATCAAAGCACAGTGGGAATCACACAAGACTCTATGACGATCTCGGGTCTACAGACTAACCTGCACAAGTGTCACCAGAGAACTGCCATCTGACGTGAGGTATAATACCATCTGGGAGTTCTCGGCGAGTCCGTCCAGTGTACCCAGTCTCCACTGAGCACCCATATACCATCTCTGATATCAAACACCAATGGATATGGGATCATCCATCGCCCATCTCATGGGTCGAGAAGCGTATACACTAGTCTACTCTGGTATATCGATGCCCCGTCTCGATACATCCACGACTAGGGACCTTGAAGGATGTACTTATGGACTACCATGTCCTCACTAGTATGATCCGCATCATAGTCCAGGTAGTCAAGTACACATCCTAAGGGCTTTACCAACATGTAACAATAAAACAGTATAAAGAGACTTGTATACATGTTAAACTAAAGAGCAACCAGATAGCATACTATCATGACGAGAAAGAAAGTCCTCTCTATATATGTCCAAGAATCCAATATAATATACATCATCTGTACAATACTGGCCTCTAGGGCATACATACAACTAACAGCTTCTGTGGCGGCGTTACCCTCTAACTGTCAGATAGAGCGAACTTGCCGAGCTGATACTGATCTTTAACCCAGTTCTTGAAGGTGAAGCAGTCTTCGAGAGGATGCCCTATTACTCGGTGATAAGAGCAATAGTTCGGGTGTGAGACTTCGCCTGCTTGTTCGGGGTGTTTAGACTCCGGCAGTGCAAGCATCTGATGTTTTAGAGCTCGGTCAAGTATCTTCTTTGTCTTGTCCCGAGGAAAAGAGTACGCTCGACTCATTTTCTTTACAAGGGACAGATCTGGACCGCTCGATTCCCGTTTGCTTGGCTTCTTAGTCCCGCTTTGTTGCTGTCGAGCGCCTCTTTCGCTTTTCGACTTGTTTCTGCCTCTGCGTCGAGCCTTTTTTACCACAGGTTGACAGGGAGCGGCACTTTCATCTTTTGCAGCCTGTTGTGGGAGGCGTTGCGTTTTGGCTTTCTCGTAGATGGCCATTTCGCGGTTGTGGTCGTCTCAGGATTTCTGACCGGCTTCCTTTATAAGCATGTTCATTTGTTCTTCGAACGACGGGCTGGGCACTTTTGCATCAGGAACTTTTACTGGTTCAAGATTAGCGTCCTCCCATTGAGCATCCGCTTCTTCATTGAATTCATGCACGACGTAGCAATCACGGAGTAGCTCTCGTTTCTTGGACCGAATGTAACCAAGCCCGATTGTTTCCATTCTCCCATTAGGCAATTTGTGCTGAGTCCCGGGAACGTTCCAGACCCTGTCATAGAACTTGGCTTTTCGAGCGGTCTGTTTAAAGGGTATCCCTTGGCGCTTCAGCAGCCTCTTCAAGCCTTCTGTATAATATCTGGGCAGACGGATGGGCTGAAGCCTGTCAAGCGTAGGATCCGCACCGTGCCAGGTTTCTTTCTCCACTTTGGTTTCTTCAGAGCGGTAGAATAGAATTGGTTTTTCACCTTCTCGCCTAGGAGGGACATAGAACGTTCGCAGCTCCTCTACACTGTAGAGATCGAGCGCATCCAGTTCTTTATGATATTTAAGTGGAACCATGGCGACTTGTAGACTTTGCTCTTCGTCAGCGGACGTTTGTATTGAAGGCCGAGCAGAGAATAAAGCATGGACCTCATCTTCCGAGTCACTACCAAAGGTCAACGTAGAAGCAGATGGTCCCGGCTTGTTGTATTCGGGTGGACCCGAATAAACTATCTCCTCTTCCTCCTCGGTATCACTGCCGAAGACAGGGATGGTGGCGTTAGCTTTGTTCTCCGGCTTGTGACACCTCTCCGTGTCCTCGAAATCCGGTAATAAGTATTTGGCATCTTCATATTTGCGGACTTCGTTCACGGAGAATGGGTTCAGTTCTCCCGTCACGGTATACTCGAGACCATCCTTAAAATATTTCATACACTGGTGCTGTGTAGAAAGGATGATGTTGTACTCGTGTAACCATGGTCAGCCGAGCAGAGCATTATAGCACGTCTTGGCGTCTATGACGTGGAACTTAATGTCTGTGACGAGCATCCCAAAGCGTAGCGTCAGTATCACAGATCCAAGAGTTCGTGATGATTGAGAATCGAACCCGGAGATAGTGATCTTATCCCGAGCAAGGTGCTGGACGCTCATGCAGATTTCCTTTAACACCCGCACGTTAAGGAGATTAATGGAAGATCCATTGTCGACCAGAATTTTTCCAATCTTTATATCATGGAAATACTCTGAGACATAGAGGGGGCGATTGTGTTCGCACGTCCCAAGGAGAAGGTCTTCATCGCCAAAAGTGATATCCGCCGTGTGCACTTCCTCCAATTCATCCTTCATCTTTTCTTCGGCCAGGAAAGCTTGGAATTGCTCCGGCTCCTGTAGTGCCTTGATTAACGAATCTCTTGCCTCTTTTGATTGTAAAAGGGTGTCAAGAATGCTGAGCTGCGAGGGTAGCTTCCTTAGATGCGCTAGAACGTTGTAATCCACCTTATTTTTCTTCGGCGGGTCCTTAGCGGCTAGCTCTTCCATGGGTTGGTCATCTAGGGCGATATCCTCAGAGACCTTTTTTTCCCTTTATCTTTTTTGTTTGAGGGTCCGAGATTCTTTTCTGGTAGCGTCCGATTACGCAGCCGGATATTTTCACAGTCCTTCGACTCTTCTTCTTTTCTCGAGGTGGACTCTTTAAAGAGGGGTCTAAGAGCTATTTTCTCGTCAGAGTCGCTCCCGAATGTGAGAACTTGTGATCCCCCGGCGTTAACCATGCGACAATCGCTGGTAGTTCTGTTAAGCCCTTCGGTCGTACCTTTCTGCTCCCGACGAGTTTTGCACTTCTCCCGCTTAAAATGTTGTCGGTGAGCAACATACCCATGCCACCATCTATTGAAAGCTTTGTACTCTTCGGTGGGGTGCGAAATCTTCCGATGATACAAGCAGTAGGAAGGGTGCATTTCTGCTTCACCAGCAATATTTCCTTCAGAGGGTGGTAGCTTCATACCTATTGATATGGCTTTAGCAAACCTTTTCCTCGTCTTGAATTTGCTTTTATCTGCGGTGGATGTATTTGTTAGTTATATGTATACCCTAGAGGCCATTACTGTACATTGGATGTATATTGTAGTAGATGCTGGGACATATATAGGTAGGACTTTCTTGCTCGACATGATAGTACGCTATCTGGTTGCTCTTTATCTTAACATGTATACTTTTTGTCTCTCTATTACATGTTGATAAAGCCCTTAGGATATGTGCTCGACTTCCAGGACTATGATGCAGATCATACTAGTGGGGCCTGGGTAGTCCATGAGTACATCCTTCAATGTTCCTAGTCGTGGGAATATCGAGACGGGGCATCGATATTCCAGAGTAGACTAGCGTATATCTTCTCGACCCATGTGATGGGCGATGGATGATCCCATATCCATTAGTGTTTGACATCAGAGATGGTATGCGGGTGCTCAGTGGAGACTGGGTATACTGAACGGACTCGCCGAGAACTCCCAGATGGTATTATACCTCACGTCAGATGGCAGTTCTCTGGTGACACTGGTACAGCTTAGTCTGTTGACCCGAGATCGTCATAGAGTCTTGTGTGTCTCCCACTGTGCTTTGATTTCCACCCTACCACGGCTCTATTGAGTCGTGCAAACAGGTGGTTTTTGGGTACAGTCCCAATTCACATGGAGGCAATGAGCGATAGGAGGGGATTCGTCTCTCCCGGTATTGGGGGTTGATGTTGCGCTATGCACGACTAGCCATAACTGGAAATCCCTGGCCAGGGTTGCTGTGATATACTGGTAAGAGTTATCAGTAGTTTCACGAATGTTATGAACCTTATATCGGCATGACTTATCAAGCTATTGGGGTCTGACGTTTACCACCCCTAGGCGAGATATGCGACATATCAGACGAACAGACCGGACTGTGCGGTAAGTGTTACAGGTTGGATTCACAGGAGTGTGAGCGAGCTTGCTCGTCGATCTTCTGATCGCTCAATACCCGGGTGGCCGTTACGTTTAGCAAACCGCTTGCGGGTTGTGGGTGTTTGATATGATCATCACCTGCTGCCGGCGTATTGACGAGTCTTTAGAGTCCTGCACAGAGGTTTCCTGGCTCAAGCGAAACGAAACAGGAGCGCATATGAGATATGTGCGGGACCGAGAATAATGCGTGTATGTGATACCGTATTCTATTCTTGCGATGAATGTATCGATTGGTTGTATGCGATATAACCTAGTTATCGAATCGAAGATTGATTCGATAAGTCGATACATTGGATACTAGTCGGTTATATGCGACATGACCGGATCATTGAATCAAGTGTTGATTTAATGATTTAATGTATAATTATATATTTGATATATTACTTTACATTAACTAGTATTGGTTCACTCAAGATTGACTTTCTCACTTGAAATGCACAAGTTGTATATGTGATATATTTTTGTGCACTTGTTTGTATCATGTTTGATGATACATGCAAACTTGGGTTTGTGTAAGACTTAAACCATGTTTAGTGAATGGTTAGGGTTTCATTTCACTTATTTATTTATCTATTTATTTTGGTTAAAAGAAAAAGGAAAACAAAATGGTTGCTTTCATACAAGAAGCTTCTTGATGCTTCATGCATCTTTGACTAAGTGACCATTTTTGTCTTCATCTCCTAACCCTAACCATTCAACTAAACCCTAGTTAATTCTCTACACTAAACCATGGTTGCAAATATGATAAGTATCATTTTATTTCTATTTTCCATATACTTATCATATTTTTCTTCTTCTTCTTCTTCAACAAGAAGAAAACTTTCTACCATTAATGGCAACATGAGAAAAAGAGTGAGAAATCCAATTCTAAAGTGAACCCACTTCCTATTTCTTCATTCTCTACCACTTGCCAAGTAGTATAGGGTGTTTTCTTCACAAGTTTCATGACTTGGTGAAGTTGGAGCTTGATCTTGAGTTGCCTCGACGTAGATCATCTTCGGCATCGAAGTCGACGACCTAGCCCGATCATTTCTCCGACGAAACCTTCGCCAGAGTCCGGATTCCAATAGGTACAGCGGAGGGACATCATCACGGAGCCTAGGAAGTGGAGGACCGGATCTACAAAGGTTGTAGTCACTTTCCTTTAGCAATAAAGTTGTTTACTTGCTTGCATCGCCTTATCATCTAGTTAACGATCCGTATTAGGGTTTGTAGGCACATGAAAAAATTTGAATTGGGCATGTTTGATCTGTTGTGAAACCTCATTAGTGTGCCTAGGAACCCTACAGTATTTTGCTCCAGTGGGAGTGTTTCAACTCTTTCGTCAAGTCGCTGGCGCTTGGCCCTTTCAAATATGACCGCCTCGCGTTCCCGATCAGCTTTACTTTTCAACAGAGCTTCGTTGAGGAACGCGTCAATTGTTTCATCCGATGGCCCCAGAATTTCGGTTTAGGATCTGCCCCCAGCTTCTCAGCGCAAGGAGTTTCCTCATCGTCTGTAAATGAGTGGGAGATCATATGACAGCTCACCACGTATTCCTCGAATTCATCTGATGAGCTGTCTCCCTCATCTTCCTCTTGAAAGACGTGGTTTAGGAACTCTTGGAGTGTGATGGGAGTCCGTGCTTTCTGGTTGTATTCCTCCAGCGCATCAATCTGCTTTTGTAAGTCCGTGTGCTTGTCGCCGGCCTTCACGGGCTTCTTGGATTTCTTTTTCTTCTTCTTTGAAGATTTTGACAGCTGGTTGTGAGTGCTTGGGCCACCATCATCGATCTTTGAAGTTGGGCGCGGCTTCAACATCCCTTCAATGATCTGAGGTTCCAACGGGTTCTTCCACCTGATCGCTGGGCATGTTTGAAGATCGTTCAGCATCCTCTTTGTTTTGACTGACAGCACAACCCCCTATGGGGCTTCTTCAACGAGGGAGCATGTTGCCCCTGGCGTATTCCCCTTTTTAGGGGTGTGAGGCTGTGGCGGGTTTACCTTCCATCTTTCGGACAACGCGAACTTACCCTGTTGGTACTGGTCTTCAATCCAGTTTTTGAAGATGTAGCAATCTTCGATCGGATGACCCAGTACTCGGTGATAGGGACAGTAATTGGGATCATTGACGTCGTTTGGCTGCAACGGGCGTCTTGGATCCGGCAGATTGATAAGTCTGTTGCGCAATGCTAGCTCAAACAGTCTTCTCGTTTTATCTTGAGGAAACGAGTAAGGACGTCCTAGCCTCTCCTCGAGGGGTACGCGTGGACGCATATTATTTTGACGGACAGCCGGCTTCAGGTTGCTCAGCTGTTGTTGAGCACTGGCGACGACGATCGCTTTTCCCTTCCCCTTCTCATTTCGAGAGTCCGGATTTGGAGGGGACGGTCTATGGCCCATCTGATCTATTTAAGCTAGCTTTTCGATCAAGGCCTAAAAGGTGGTCGGCTTGAAGAACATCATGAATTGGGATATAGTCACCTGCGGATCGAGGGTTCCCACAAACATGCCTACTGCAGGAGCCTCTTCAATGCGTTGCTCGCATTTTGACCACAAGTTTCGCCACCGTATCGCGTATTGGACCCACGTCTCGCCCGGCTTCACCCTGGCGTTAATCAATGCCGTTATCGGGATGCGCTCGCTGGCGCTTGCGAATCGCTGGGTAAACAGCAGCTCCATCTCCGCAAATGTCTTGACAGAGTCGTTTGGGAGCTCGGAGTACCACTCGAATGTTGTATCCGATAAGCTACCAACGAACTGGCGAAGCAACAATTTATCATCACCGCCGGTGTTGCTGCAAAGCGCCCTGAACTGGGCAACATGCTGGTGGGGATTGCCCGTCCCCTTATAAACATGGAATTTAGGTATTGTATAGCCCGGCGGGTACTTGATCTAATCATACCAGCTCGGATATGGTCGCCCCATTTTTACGACCTGACTGGCTGCCTCAGTCGCTTGATGAACCCGTATCTGCTGAGCTATATATTCGTCCAAGTCAGCTTTAGAGATTGTCTCCTTCTTGGCTGTTAACAGAGTCGGTGGAGGATCTGACGTTTCTCCCCTGTCGTCTTTAAGGACGATCGGAGGATCTTCAGCAGGAGGATCTTATTGGATCATCATACCCACCATGTCCTGGAACAGGAGGGCCATTCACTTTATGTTGGCTGCTTGTCCGCAGCCTCTTTGTCCTTCTTCTCCAATATCCTACGAAGGAATTCAGCATCAGTTTCTTGCTCCTGGCGTTGATCAGAGGATGCTTCGAGGCTTTCTTTTGGCCCAGTGAGTGCGGCCATCGCGTTCATCATTTCTTAGAGCTTCTGCTGTTGCTCCTGAGCTTTGGTCACTGACCGTGTAAGCGGTCTATGACCTGTAGATGTACGGCTGTCCTCTTTACCAGATGCCATGTAGACGGTATGGACTACAATGCCCCCGGACTTAGGGCGTTTGGGCTCACCGCCTTTGGCATTTGCCGCAGGCGTAGGGACCTTCTCCGGCCTTCTTCTCTTGTGGGCCGTTGAAGTTGAAGGGGCCATTGCAGCGAGCACCCTGGCGGTTGTCGTCCCTTTCTGTTTGTCTGGACGGTTCTTTTCTTCCTACACTTTCATCCTTTTCTGCCGGCGAGAGTGATCTTGGTCGATTACGGAATCTTGAACCCTCCGCCAGACCTTGTAAATTTTGGAGGACAGCCGTTGAGGAGGCTGCTCCAGCTTAGTTTCTGTAACTCTCTCCGCAGATGGAGGAGATCTTTTCAGTGTGGCAGTCGGAGGGTTCTTGCGTACCCTCCTTAGCGGTTCAAAATTGTTCCCAGTTGGAACAGCAGCATTAACTTCCACCACTGGAGCAGGTGGAGTTAGCCTTGAGAGGGACTTTCCCCCGGCCTTCCTTACTCGGCGCCAGTGGCGACGTCGAGCATGTCGAGCTGTTGGGACTGGCTCGGCGATAGGGATAATTTCGTTTTGCCCCCTGTCCAGATGAGGCGCCGCTGGTGCCAGCCTCTTAAAGACTGAGGTTGTCCTTTGAGTGGCGATATTCAATCTGTCAAAGACAGACCCTCGAGCAGGAACAGGAGCCGGAATAGTCAGCCTTGAAAAGACTGACTCTTTAACAGGAGATGCCGCCTTGACGACTTCAGGAGCAGAGGTGGCTGTCTTCCTCGGGACGGCCATTTCAGGGTTAATGGGCTTCTTGGCGGGCCCATCAGAGTTCTGGTTCAGCCTGGTAAAGACAGAGGCTGCCGGTTTGATATTGGGCAACCCATTGAAAGGGGCCATTGTAGTAGCGAGCCGATCGAAGACCGACTTCTTGTGCGCTTCCGGTGCGGGCACTGGAATAGTGAAGCTTGATGGCGGGAGCATGGTCCCGAAAAACAGACCGGTGGTGGCCTGAGTTACTTGTTCCACCGGCATGGCAAGGATGGAGGCCGCTTGAGACCCATAGGCTACACCTCCAGGTGAGGCGGAGCGTTGGTTGCACTTGCATTTGGAGCAGCTCGAGCAGTTGGAGGCCATTGATGCTTGATTTTTGCGCCAGCCAAAAGACCAAATCTTAGTAACTTGAAACCCAAAGGCAACCATTAACAAACCGCAATTCATTCGCGAAGACGACACACGAAGTGTGGAGTGGAAAGAGGAAAAGGTCCCACCGAGCGTGCCAGAATCTGTTCCCCTCCGAAAGACGGCCAAGACGACGTAGAGACGTCCTGCCTGAGATTCGGGGAAGATGCTATTTGGTTTTATCCGTCTACCTCTCCAAAGATGCCAAGTTGATTTATGGCACCATGTATCGGAGGTTTAGACGGATGCGGCCGATGTAGCAGACTTCGTCAGATTCCCCCTCGGTTGAAGGGTTTTTGATTATAGGGACTCTCTTCCCTGCAGGCGCAAGCCCCTGCAGTTAATTACGCTACCGCATCGCGGTAACCACTTTCTCCTTCTCTAGAATTTCACTTCGTGTCATGTGTGTTTGTTTTGTTTGTGGATGCCCGTGGATTGTATACGAAGACTAAGTGATGCCGTCGCCCGTAGGACATGGATTAGTCCAAATCCATATTTACTTAGATTTGGGTTTGGTGTTTTAGTTTAAGGATACGTTAGCCATATTGAGCCTAAGATCAACTTAAACATTCGTTAAGGATACGTTAGTCTGATTTGAGACTAAGATCAACTTAACGGAAGAGCATTTAGGAGCTCTATTGTTCCAGTTTAGGAACGTAGTGGTCCATTTAATATATGGCCGTCGGGACCAGTCACCTCTCTGACGACGTTAAAGGATTACAACGACAGGTGTCAGAGGAGTTCGAAGATGTACCCTTGAACCAAAGTTAATTGGGGGTCTTATAGTCTAATTTGGGACTAAAGTCTGTTTGAATGTTTAAGGAAACATTAGCCATATTTGAGGCTAAGATCAACTTAAATGGGATCGTTTAGATCCGACAAAAGAGCGTTTGGGTGCTCTATTGTTCCAGTTTATGGACGTAGTGGTCCATAGGTAGTTTAAGGACATTGCAGTCCATTTCCAGTTTAGGGACATGGTGGTCCATCGTTTCTGTTTTGGGACGGATATTAGTTTAAGGATGCATTAGTCCATGGGTTTAAGGACCCCATAGTCCATATAGATGTGTTTAAGGACGTATTAGTCCATTAGTTTAAGGACGCATAAGTCCATGGGTTTAAGGACCCCACAGTCCGTAAGGGTGTGTTTAAGGACGCATTAGTCCATTAGTTTAAGGACACATAAGTCCATATGGATGTGTGGTTGTCGGGACCCGTCACCTCTCTGACGCCGTTGAAGGATTACAACGATAGGTGTCAGAGGAGTTCAGAGATGTACCCTTGAACCGGATGTAAATTGATTTAAGAGAGCAATCTTGCTCAGTCAATTTAATTTGAGGACTTACGGCCATGATTGGGCTAAGTCCAGTTGAGAATATTCAACGTTTTTATCTTTGACCTATTAGGCATGTGCTAGGGCTTTGCCCCTGTTTAATAATGCACTGCATTTTCTTTTGGCCTGCTAGGCCTTTTTGATCTGGGCTCTGTCCCTTTCAAATGATGCTCAGCATCTGTTTTTGTTTAGGCTCTGCCCTTTTTAAAGTAATGCATTGCATTTTATTCGGCCTGTTAGGCCTTTTTTAATTGGGCTTGGCCCTTCTGTAAATAATGCAGTGCATTAATCAGACTGACAGTGGCCATGTGGCCTGTCAGGCGCTTTGCGCCAATTATTGAGCGCAAGCGCATGTGGAGGAGACACGTGTCACACTCTGGTGAGCGCAAGCGCAGTGCGCTGCGCTGTTGCGCTGCTGACACGTGGCGTGCTCTGGTGAGCGCAAGCGTAATGCGCTGCGCCAGTGCGCTGCACTGTTGCGCTGCTGACCCATGGCGCGCTCTGGTGAGTTGCACCAATTTCAGAGAGCAATGCTCTATTTTAAAAGCGCATAGCGCAAGTGGTCTTGGAGCTGACACGTGGCGCTCTCTGGTGGCTTGCGCCAACCCAGGAGCGCAACAGTGCAGTTTTACAAGTGCAAGGCATTGTTTTTATATCTTAATCCAATTTTGGATTCAAGAAAAGAATCTTTAAGATTCCAAACCAATGGTTCATAAAAAAGGCAATGCCTTTGTTATTATTATTTTTTATTGGATACCTTTGATCTTGTTCTTAGATTAATGATCTTTTCAGAAGAAATTCTTCTTTTTTATTCAAAAGGTTTACATTTTTTCCTCTTTTTGAGTTCTTCTCAAAATTCTTTAGAGTTCTCCCTCTGTTTCTCTGTTTTTTCTTTCTGTGTTGTGTTGTGAATTGGGGTCTAGGGGCCTTTATATAGTGCCTATTAATTTGTTAAATTTGTTAAAGAGATCATTCTCTGAGTGATTTGGGGATTTTTCCCCACCGTTGGATCTTTGATCCAAGGGCCTCTGTTTTACAGAAGACAATCTTCTTGTTTTAACAAGAACAAAGAGATCTTAATGGAATTTTAATTCTGTTTGGCGCAAACGCATCTGCGCTTGACACGTGTCGCGCAGCGCAACTACGCTGACACGTGTCTCGCAGCGCAACTGCGCTGACACGTGTCGCGCAGCGCATTTGAAGCGTTGCTTCTTTTAATTTTGTTTTAAATAGAGCCTTGCTCTGATTGGGTGCGTTGCCTTGGGCGCTGCGCTGACGTATCAGTTTTTGACACGTGGCGCATTGCGCGCAGCACAAGGAATTTGAAGTGTTGCTTCAATTTTTGAATTTTTGAAATTCAAACAGAGATTTGCTCTAATTGGGGGAAACAGAGGCAGTGTCGTTGGATGGAGTTTGTGAAAGATTATGATTGTGAAATCCTTTATCACCCAGGAAAGGCGAATGTGATAGCTGATACTTTGAGTCGTAGACCCGGAGGTAGCTTGTTCCATTTGAGCACAGTTCAGAGACAATCTTCTACAGATTGGCAGATCTTGTGCGATAGTAGAGTACAATTCGAGTTCACTTCCGCTGGAGGGCAGCTTTCTCATGTCCGCGCCCGTCCACTTCTACTTGATCGTATCCGTGAGGCGCAGTCCAACGATGCTCATTTGTCCGAGATCTTAGAGCATGCTCGGCAGGGTAGAGATTCGGAGTTTGTGATTGATGAACATGGTGTGCTACATTTTGGGACTCATCTGTGTGTGCCAGATTCCGAGAAGCTGAAATGCGAGATCCTAGAGCAGGCAGATCAGTCAGCCTACAGCATTCATCCAGGTTCCACCAAGATGTATCGTGACTTGAGAGATATCTACTGGTGGGAAGGGATGAAGAAAGATGTTTCTGACTTCGTTTCGAGATGCCTAACTTGCCAGCAGGTCAAGGCTGAGTATCAGAGACCGGCAAGAGAGTTGCAGCCTTTGCCCATTCCGGAGTGGAAATGGGAGCAGATCTTCATGGATTTCATTGTGGGTCTACCCATGTCCAGTCGAGGGTATGACTCCATTTAGGTGATTGTTGACCAGTTGACGAAAGCGGCTCATTTCCTTCCAGTGAAGACCACTTTCGAATTTGCTCAGTATGCTCAGTTGTACATTGATGAGATTGTCCGTTTGCACGGCGTTCCTACATCCATTGTATCCGACAGAGGCACCTAGTTTACTAGCCGTCTTTAGCAAAAATTTCAGGAAGTTTTGGGTACCCGATTGAGTTTTAGCACCGCTTTCCATCCGTAGACCGATGGTCAGTCAGAGCGGACTATACAGACTCTCGAGAATATGCTTCGAGCGTGCGTATTTGATTTTGGTGTCAGTTAGAATCGTCACTTGCCTTTGATAGAGTTCTCCTACAATAACAGTTTTCAGGAGACGATTTAGATGGCACCTTTTGAGGCCTTGTATGGAATAAAGTGTCGATCGCCAGTCTGTTGGACCGAACTCAGCGAGAGCAGGATTTTGGGACCACAACTAGTCCAGGAGACTACGGAGATGATCCAGTTGATCTAGGACAGGATGAGAGCAGGCCATTGCAAGCAGAAGTCTTATGCCGACCTTCGTCGTCGTAGACTTGAGTTCGCGGTGGGTGATCATGTATTCCTACGAATTTCTCCGATGAAAAGTGGTGAGATTTGGGAAGAAAGGGAATCTTAGTCCCAAATTTGTGGGTCCTTTTGAAATCCTTGAGCGAGTTGGTACCGTTGCCTATCTGTAGGGTGTTTTTCGTCACCCCATTGAGATGGAAATGTGCGCGCTTATCAGGCATGTACAGATTCCCCCTGCCTAGGACAGGCCAAGGTTTATTGATTGTGGGGATCCGAATCTCCGGCAGCCGCGAATTAAGCTGCCGTTAATTATTTCTCATTTTTGGAGCGAGAGAACCTCCGATTGACGGGTAAAACTGGTCATGCGAACTCAATAGGATGTATTGGTGTTTTTTTTTATATATAACAATTGTAACATGTTCATTTTTTTGTTCCATTTGTAAAAAAAGAATATATTTATTTTTATAAAAAAAATATTTAAAGAAACATTTTTTTAATAAAAATTTATTATCTATATTTTATTTTTATTTATTTCTCCTTTTTTAAAATAAAAAAATTTTAAAAAATTGGGGAAGGAAAGCCCCCTCCACTCATGTGAGGGGGGAAAAGGGCTCCCACCAAGTGGGAGCCTCCCCCTCACGTGAAGGACCATAACAACTCCAATTTTAGTGTACATAAAATTCATTTAAAATTAATGTATACTTAGGATATTTACAATTCCTGTGAGTACTATAAGAATTTGTTTTAATTTTGAACAGCAAGAAGGAGCTTGTAGCTCACTGGTAAGACCTTGCACTGCTATTACAAAGCACCAGAGTTCAAATCCCATCAGCCACATTATCTTTTTAATTATTTTTCTTTTAATCTTTTAGAAGCCCAAGAGTCTACACGTGCACTACACGTAATAGGGTAAGTTACAAAATAAACAAACGTGTTCACGAGGCTAAACCAAGCGTCAGGGACACGTGGCATCAAGATGAGCCCTGACTCGCCCGACTCGGGCAGGCGAAACGCTCGACTCAGCCGGCGCCGCCGGTCTGACTCGGTCAAAACCCCATTTTTCTTTAACTCTGGCGACTCTTGGACTCCCCTCATAAACCCTGTATTATTTGTTTTTACTGCACATTTATAGAGCACAATAAAACTCATATTTAATCCATTTTATTTCAAATTTTAATACACCCTTTCACTGCCCTAAACCCTAGATTTTTCCTATAAATATCACCCCTCAAATCAGCCCCTCACTCCCAAATCCCGGCCCAAACTCTCAAGAAAACCCCCAAGTCTTTTGTGTGCAAGTGGAGTTAGCAAAAAGGCGAAGCTCCGGCGAACTTCCGATGGCAATCCGAGGAGATTCCGAGGACGAAACGACGCACCAGCACCTCCCGCCTCTTCCTCCTTCTCCCTTCTAGTCAAATAAACTGTAAGTCCCTACTTCTTCCTCTTTTCTCTATTCTAAAAATATTCAAAATTAAAACCCGACGGAAGCGGAGCTAGTCCGACTTTCGATTCGGTTTTCTTTAAAAACTACAATTTTCCCTAACGAAATAAAACCATACTCTTATATGTTGACTAATAAATATTAACAAACTTAATAAAACAAGTTTCACATCAAACTAATCATTTTTTTAACTTTTATTATACTTTTTCAGAAAAATACCATATAATTTAGTTTCGACATAAACCATCATAATTCCTTATTATACCTATAGATAGTTCACGAGGTAATGACCTACCTCCTCACAACACTTATATCTAATATAGCACGATGGAATTTGGTAACATAGATTTGGGGAAATATGATTTTACATATAACTACCTTCAACTTATAAAACATTTTTTCTACAAGAAGTGCATTTTAACAAATCTTTGCAAATGCGCATCTACAACCCATTTCAGGGAACCCGTTCGGTATGGTGCGGATTATCACACATTTTCGGACCTAGTAGAGTGAGATGCAGACTTTCACAAGGAGCATACGATCTCGAAAGATTTAAAATACAATTTTCTTTAGAAAATATGATTTCTATTTTAAATAAAACTTATATTTTTAATAAATATATATATATGTAATTAATATCAAAATATCTATTTATAATATTCCACATTTCCAAAATTCAAGAAAAACATCTCATTTATAAGAAAATACCATACAATTCCAATATTACAAATAAATACCATATGGAATTGGATTTTATTCACTAGAAATGTCACTTTGATAAAATATACATCCATGAAAACTCTAAAGACGATAATAAAATACTTAAGGTGTATTTTGAAAATTATACAAAATTATTTTTACATAAAACCCCTTCAAGTTATACTAAATTACAATAAGGACCCTAGTAAACATAGGTTTAAGCGGGACCAGTCTCTTGGGTCTCAGGGAGCCGGAGATATGGGTGCTTGCCTATTTAGGGTAGACAACTTAACAAATGGTGTTATCGACACGGTAATTGTTTTTGAAAAAGACGCAAATCGTTCCGTCCATGTGCAGCAGTTACCGCTAGCACCAAAACATAATTCAGGATTCAATTTCTTTTCTAATTGTCTGACTCAGACTCAGTCTTGATATAATCAATCTGACTTGAATGTGATTCAAGTATCAAACTTCAATACAACATGGATCTATGAATCCGTTTATTCAATCTAATCAATCTATATTAACTGATCCGAACCATGGATATAAATCCATCTACATGATTCTCCAATTACATCCATTTACTGATATCATGGTTTCGGTAAGTCATCCTTCTATATACAATATACAATTCAAACAATACAAACAATTCAATCAAGACATCGCGGGGTTTATAAGGGGTAGACTGGTACGGAAGGTGTTAAAAGTGGCACGAGACTGTAACCATAACACACCTAATCTGAATTCAATTGCCATTGTACCGTGGCTGAACGGTTCCTGGTGCTCCGTATACCTTAGTCTCCAGAATAATGGGACTCCCCTTGTATACACTGGCATTCTTCTGTACCAATTTACAAACAACAGCGTTAATATTAAATATAACATTTTAACAATATACTCTCTATTCTGTCTATTCCATTCAACTCGCTGCGCTCGGTCCTGCGGGGCTGTGCGCCAGGGTCGGTTCCCAAAAAGATCGTTCGCTTGTCTATTTACGGGACTTACCGAACGATTTGTTCGCTGACGATATTCTCTTTCTTTCTTTGGAATGTCGTCAGGTGATTCGGACCTTCAGGAGATCGAGCCCACCTTCAAGGACTTGGATCAGCTAGCCTTCGACCCGAACTCTAATTACTTGTATACATTTACATTCTGTATTTTCCATTTCTGTTATGCCACTGTTTAGGCATTGCTTTCCATTTCATGTATTTACTTTTCAGATGTATTGTACAAAGAATGTTAATAAATAAATTTGTTGTTCAATTTTATCTATTGTCGCTGTCTCTTATGCATTTTACTTATATTTCTTAGATAAGCTTAGCGTGTTTACTTCAGAGTAAATATGTAGCTACCTCGTCGCGTTCTCTACCCGTATACTGGGAAGCGAGACATGACAAGGGCAGTGGAGAGCTCCCACTTAGTGGGAGCTTCCTTCTCTTCACGTGAGAAGGAGTAGAGGCTTTCACTTGGAGGGAACCTCCCTTTCACGTGAGTGGGGGAAAAGCTCCCACTTAGTGGGAGCTCCTTCCCTTTCACGTGAGGGGGAGCAGAGGACTCCCACTTGGTGGGAGCCTCCCCCTCACGTGAAGGGGCCTCCAAAAAAAAAAAATTTTTGAAGGAGTTACACTCCAAAATATTTTATTTTGAGTTAAACTCCCAAAAGTTTTTTTTATATGGAGCTCAACTCCAATTTTTTTTAAATTGAGTTAAACTCCAAAAAAGATTTTTATTGTGTAGTTAAACTCCAAAAGAATTTTAAATGGAGTTAAACTCCTAAAAAGATTTAATATGGTGTTAAACTCCCCAAAAAGATTTTTATTGTGGAGTTCAACTCCAAAAAGATTTTTGTTGTAGAGTTCAACTCCAAGAGAATTTTTGTTGTGGAGTTAAACTCCAAAAGAATTTTAAATGGAGTTAAACTCCTAAAAAGATTTAATGTGGAGTTAAACTCCCTAAAAAGATTTTTATTGTGGAGTTCAACTTCAAAAGAATTTTAAATGGAGTTCAACTCCAAAAAGATTTTTATGTGGAGTTAAACTCCCTACAGAGATTTTTATTGTGGAGTTAAACTCCAAAACAATTTCAAATGGAGTTAAACTCCTAAAAAATTTATTGTGGAGTTAAATTCCCCAAAAAGAATTTTATTGTGGAGTTAAACTCCAAAAGAATTTTAAATACAGTTCAACTCCAAAAAGATTTTTATTTGGTGTGGAGTTAAACTTCACTAAATGGGAGCCTCCCCCTCACGTGAGAGGGGAGAAAGCTCCCACTTAGTGGGAGTTCCCTCTTCCTCACGTGAGAGGGAGTGGGAGCCTTCCCCTCACGTGAGAAGGAGGATAAGCTCCCACTTAGTGGGAGCTCCCCTCTCCTTCACGTGAGAGGGAGCAGGAGCTCCAAAAGACCCTTTTTTTATGGAGTTAAACTCCCAAAACAATTTTATTCGGATTTAAACTCCCAAAACAATTTTACTTGGAGTTAAACTCACAAAACAAAGTTTTTATTATAGAGTTAAACTCCAAAAGAATTTTATTTGTGGAGTTAAATTCCAAAAGATTTCCTCCTTTCTCTTTTGAGAAGAAACTCAAAATGGGTTCTCTTGAAACTCCAACATTTAGATCTTGGATGATAAAAAAAGACTCTTTTTTCTTCGCTTGATGATGTCTTGGAAGGTGGGTTTCTCTTCTTCTCCCTCTCTCAAATTGGATCTTGAGAAGGGAGAAGATGGTAGCGAAAATCTACCTCCTTTTTTTATCGGATGTGAGAGTTAAACTCTTTTTCAGTGGGTTTATGGTAAAACTTTATTTAGATTTTAAAAAAAGAGAGCTAAGCACTTGATTTAATTGGAAAATGAAAAGGAAGAGAAAGAACTTGAGAGAGTTAGGATGGAGGCACAAACCCTAGAGATTTGATGGGGAATGAATTCCTTTTTTTATTTCAACATTATGTTGCCTTATATAGGCTTACAAATTTACACATAGCCCATTGGGCTTTATAAAATGGCATTTTGCCCATCCTATGCCTCATGTGCTCATTTCTTTTGCACATAAGCCATGGGTTTTATAAAAATTTGGCTTTATGCTCCTTTTCTTTGCATTTATAACAATTACATCAAAATTGTTTATTACATAATTTTGGCATGGGAGGTCGGCTGTAGGGCTCGACTTGGGCATGGGCCCACTTGATCTGGGTTTGGATTCGCTTACTTGGGGTTGAATTTGACTTTGACTTGGTCAACCGGGGTGTAATTTTTTACCCCAACACTATCGTTTGGCACTTCCGTCCAGTTTTTCTGATTTACACCCCATATTTTATGTATCAATTTTTCGCAAGTACTTTCCTTCTTACGTGATTCAGGACCAGACCATCCGGCTGGAGCGCGATCTTTCGTTCACTGAGCAGCCGGTAGTTATATTGGATTGGCAGGTGAAGAAACTTCGCTCAAAGGTCTTGCAGTCAGTGAAAGTTCTTTGGCGTGGCTCGAACAGCGAAGAGGTCACATGGGAAGCCGAGAGCGAGATGTGGAAGAAATTCTCTCGTCTCTTCGAAGGTACGCATAGTAAGATTTTTTTTTAAATTCGGGGACCGAATTTCTTTAAGAGGGGAAGATTGTAGCACCTTAGAACGCAATTAGGGTTAATTAAGCGATATAATGTGGGTTTTAAATAAATTTAACCAATTATTTTTTTCTCATATGTTATTATAATTAATTAATATTTTATTTAATTATTTTTGTACTTACACACACTTGTGCATGCTAATCTAGGATTAAGTATGTGTTAACCATGCTTGTTAGCCATGGCACTTAACCATTATTTGTCATGTTATATATATATATATATATATAGTAAAAGGGTTTTATTTTAAAAGAAAAGAAAGAGAAAAGAAATTAATGATGGGGCATGGGAGCATGTGGGGCAAGGCATGGAAAGCATTAAATGAAAAGAGAGAGAGAGAGAGAGAGAGAGAGAGAGCATGGCTCTTAAAAGACACGTCTCATCTCAACACTCTCTCATTCTCTCATTTCCTTCAACACCCTCACTCTCTCTCATTTTCTCTTCTTCTTCTTCACTAAAAAAAATCCCCTCTTGATTTTATATTTCCTCCATTTAACTTAAGCCTAAACCAACATCAAACCCCACTAAACCCTTCATTAAGCGTGCTTAAGCCCTCTTTTGATGTCTTGGAGCTTGATGGCTAGGGTTTCATCCAAGTCTTGGTGTGGTATTGATGTTAAACTATTATTTAGGCTCTAAAGAAGGGTTTTGTGTTAATTAGTTTCAGTAAAATACCTTAATGTCTTAAATTAGTGTTAATATCGTGTTTTGGTTAAACTTGGAGTCTCTATTGTATCTGCTATCTCTATGTTGATCAATAATTAAATCTAACAATACAGTAGAATAATGTTAGAGTCTTGTGTATACCCTAGAAACCCGGACCCAACACTTCACTTTTCCACCGGCGAGATTCACTTTTTTCCTGGCACCACTGGTTTTTCGGTAGATTTGGGTGTTGGGTTTTTGTGGGTAGCTCTCTGTGGGTCATGTAGGATATTTGGTATACTTTGTTTTTCCTATATAATCTGTTGGTAAAATCTGGAAGCTTATTGCTTTGCTTTTGCTATAATTCCAGCGTTTCGATTAAGTGCGGTATGGATTTATCCGACTTTTGTTTAAGTGTTTCATACGATTAACAACCATATGTATGGTCTAGGATGTCGCTGCACGCGTTTAGCCCGCTAAGCTAACACTTGGTAGCTTGTAGGAGTCGATTCGTTATTTTGCCGTTATGTCCGTGTTTTATTGGGAAGTTTACTAATTTCATGCGTATTGGTTTTGTGTGATACTAGGATCACAGGCGGGGACTTTAGACGCTGCTAGGAAGGGAAAAGAGGTGATCGGATTCACCTAGCTCGAGATCGTCTAGTGAGTAGATTTAACATCTACGGGGGAATCGTATGTATGGCGTTAAGTATCGATGGCTAGATTCAGTGATATAACCTTATAATTATATATACATTGTGATTGTGCGTGATTATAATATTGCGCATCCTATTACCTGTTGTACATTGACATAGTATTAATTGGACACCGCACCATTACTCACGGTTCATGTTGCATGAGCACTGATTTATATGCCATACACACACACCGTTGGTAATTGTCATGACACGCTCACTATAGAAATTGCCATAACACGCTCACTATAGAAATTGTCATGAATAAATATATTGTACCGTATTCATTATTGACAGTTAGACATTTATTCTCGTACTAGTACGCATTATGAATTGCATCATACATACATGCATGCATACATACATTGCTATAGTAATATATATACTCTTATATGGTGTTTTATTTCGATTTCGTGGATTTGGGAAACCGTAAGATACCTTTTGAAACTTGAAATATTTAAAAAGATGGGTTTTCCCTTGATATGATATTTCGTGTCCACCATGAGTTTTCTCGGTTCTGAGTTATGAGCATACCTGATTCGAGGAGTTGGCTGAGCCGTCTACGGGTACATGGTGGACCCGGTAAAGTACCCCAGGGCAAGAAGATCGTGGAGTAAACGATGAGCCTTGCAGAGGGAGCACTGCATATTGGTAATTGTATGGAAACTCGATGGATATCCAGAGAATACCGTTCGGAGTTATGAGATGAGATGGATATGAGGACCGATCAGAATGACGGCGCCTGAGATATTGGATTTGGGGTGTTGTTGATGGACACTGGATTTCTATGATGATGATTCATTGATGATGATTATGTTTTAACCCACACTCAGGATTTATTATGACATGCACTGTTTCATGTAGTTGTTGTACCCAGGTGGTGTACCTTGATCATGATTTTGTTGTATATCCATACTACTATACTTATGCCATCAGATTGCATATTTCAGATTATCGCTTTTCATGCATACTTGCGATTATTTGTATGATGTTATTTACTATTCACGAGTTAGTAACTCACCCCCGTTGTGCTACAATGTTTTGCATGGTTGACCCTCAGTGTAGTCGCGACAGGGCTCTTTATTGCATCTACTTCTGCGGATACCGCGACCGTTGGTCGTGGTTTTGGTGTAGGTGGGTTTTTGCGAGTATCCGTATGATTCTATTGTATATCTTATTTTGTATCTAGTACTCTCCATCTACCACTTATATGTATTTGATTTAGAGACGAGAACGAGAGGTTCGATATTGTATTTTATGTGACTCTGGGTGTCGTGCTCGTGTGAGCAAGCTTTTATTTATGTTGCGATGTTGTTTTACTTCCTTTTTTGCTTATTTCTTCGCCTTCGGTGTCGTATATATCTGTTATGGTTGTGTTCCTCCTTTAGGCGTGAGTTGCTCCTATTTGAGGATGTCTTTTCTATATTATATGTTTTGTACATCTTTGGGGCTAGTTTTTATAAAGGAGATACTACCGAAATTTTTTAGAAAAAAAATTTAAGTTTTGAGATTTTTTTCACTTGAGATTTTAAATGTTTTTAACTAATGTCTTATCACTCTATCTTTTCATAGTTTAGATTTCTGGGTTTTCGGCTTACTTGAATTACGTAGGCCTTTAGACGTTGCGGGATTTAAGTGCCGGTTGCGTTCTTAATTTGAGTTATGACAATATCGTACCCGCACCGCACTCCAACTCATTCTACTCCATACTCATTACTCTTCGGAATGGAGGCAATTCTCCCCTCGAAGTCGAAGTTCCAAATCTCAGGATGGTCGTCCAGCATAATTTGACGGAGGAGAAAAACTTTCTTCTTCGGCTTGAAGAACTTAACGCTCTCGAAGAAAAGAGGCTCGCAGTACAGCAAAATATGGAGCTGTACCGAGACAAAATGTCACGGGCCTATAACAAAAAGACCCGTCTATGTGCTTTCAAGAAGGGCGAATTGGTGTTAGTCCTCAAAAGTCTGATCATCCCCAATCGACATGCCAAGGGAAAATTCGAGCCAAATTGGAAAGGGCCGCACGTCATCGAGAAAGTGTTCGACGGAGGATCCTACCAACTAATAAGTGCCGAGGGAGAGAAGCCCATGCCACCCATCAATGGCCGATATCTCAAGAAATACTACGCATGAATGTTCCAAGTCGTAGACAAATTGAGCACACTGGCCCTACGGTTCGGATCATACAACCTGTAAAACCGTATACAATCCACGGGTATAAACGACCCCTATCTCTCCCAAGTCTTACCGGCGAGACTACATTTAAAGTCCCACCGGCGATGAAGCTCCACCAACGTAAAAAAAAGGAGAAAAAAAGGTATGTCCACAAGCAAAACAGACACAGATGAAAACCCGGAAAGGCTCCGTGAGTAAAAAACATCAGGATTACCGGCGAGTTTGTGAAAACCCGAAAAGGTGCAAACTCGTGAAAAGAGATGAAATACATTCGCAAAGTCTTCTCGACTTTGTGAGGAGAAAATCCCCACGTGAGATCCTTACGACTCACAAAGGAGTAATACACTTACGAATCCCCACGATTCCTAAAAAGAAAATACACCTGCAAGATCCTCTCGACTTGTGGGGAGAAAATGCATTTATGAGACCTTTACGGCTCATAAAATTAAAAAGCCTTAGGTGATAGAGATCTAAATCTGTCTCTTAAGCCATCGTTCCCCAACGGGCAACAGCAAATGATGAGTCGCTTCTAGCATTATGCTTCAGTGTTAGCGGTGTTGATGCTGACCCAAAACCCAAATCCCAAGTTTTCCCAACGACAAATGATGAACCAATCCTGGCACTACACTTCAGTGTTAGCGGTGCTGATGCCGACCCAAAACCAAATCCCTAGTCCTCCCATGGCAAATGATGAGTTGCTCCTAGCATTATTCCAGGGCAGCAACACTGATGCTAAACAAATTCTAAATTCCAAATTTCTCTCAAATTCAAAAGTCCCGCCAAATAAGGCAGAAATCAAATAGATCAAATCAACATCCCACCCGGCAGCACTTCTAAGCTCAAAAGTCCCGCTAGACGGGTAGGGAACTCCCAAAACAAATCAAATCAAACAAGTTAACCAATCACCTCATCGGTGGAATCAAGCTCCATCTCGGAAACAAATCAATCCTGACACCACAAAAAGCGGAGCAAGGAAACTTCAATCCCGACACCGCAAGAAGCAGAGCAAGTCAAATCAAATATCAACCGTCCAAGTCGCAAAAATGGCAGCATAGACCGTCCAACTCGTAAAAATGGTATCATCGACCGTCTACGTCATAAAAAGGGCAGTACCGACCGTCCAAGTCTCAGAAAGGGCAGCACCGACTATCCAAGTCACAAAAAGGGCAGCACCGACCGTCTACATCGCAAAAATGGCAGCACCGACTGTCCGAGTCGCAAAAAGGGCATCACCGACCGTCCAAGTCTCAAAAAAGGCAGCACCGACCATCCAAGTCACAAAAATGGAAGTATCGACCGTCTACGTCGCTAAAATGGCAGCTTTGATCGTCCACGTCACAAAAATGGCAGCACTGACTGTCCATGTCGCAAAAATGGCAGCACCGACCGTCCAAGTCGCAAAAAGGGCAGTACCGACCGTCCATGTCGCAAAAATGGCAGTACCGACCATCCAAGTCGCAAAAAGGGTAGCACCAACCGTCCAAGTGGCTAAAATGGCAGCACCGATCGTCCACGTCGCTAAAATGGCAGCACCGACCATCCACGTCGCAAAAAGGGCAGCACCGACCGTCCACGTCGCAAAAAGGGCAGTACCGACCATCCACGTCGCTAAAAGGACAACACCGACCGTCCATGTCGTGAAAAGGGCAGCATCGATCTCCACGTCGTCAAAACGGAAACCAAATCAAGTCAACCTCCACGTGAAAGAAGATCTATCAATTTCATGCACACGACCCATATATGTGGTGTGTATTTATTGATGGGGGAACTTTGTTGGGGTCAAAAATTACACCCCGGTTGACCAAGTCAAAGTCAGTCAACCCTTAGCCAAGCGGGCCCAAGCTCAAGCGAAGTGGGCCCAAGCCCAAGTCAAGACCAAGAATGGAAGGGGCCGGCTCCATGCCAAGAATGAAGCAATAAATTAGTTCAATGCAATTTTTTTAGAAATAAATGTATGAAAAATAGGAAAAGAGCCAAAAAATTAAACCCCATGGCTTATGTGCAAAAAGAAATAAGCACATAAAGTATGGGGTGACACAAGTGCCATTTGGTAAAACCCAAGGGGCTATATATAAAGGGTGTAACCTATAAAGGCAAACATGATAAAAAAAAATCAACAACTTTTCATTCTCTCCAAAGTTAGGGTTCTGTGCCCCCTTCTCCTTTCTCAAGATTTTAAACCTTCTTCTCTTTTATGAATTAAATCAAGGGTTTAACTCTTCCTTTCCCAAAAAGAAATAGTTTTTTACCATAAAACCCTTGAAGGGGAACTCGGATCTTCCATTAAATCTCCAAAAGGGGAGATTTTTAAGTCCCATCCCTTTTTCTCCAAGATCCAGCCAACAGAGAGAAGGAAGAAGGAGACCCATCTCCAAGAATCCTACTTTGGGAAGATCCAAGGCTCAAAAGAAGATCCAGGTTTAAAGGGGAGAAGAAAGGGGTCCCCTTTGCTCATCTCCGAATTTTTTTGGGAGTTCAACTCCATTTTTCAAAATCTTTTGGAGTCTTTCGAAGTTTAACTCCATTCAAAATCTTTTAGAGTCTAACTCCATAAATAAAATTCTTTTAGGAGTTTAACTCAATTTAAAATGTTTTGAAGTTTAACTCCATAATGAAAATTCATTTGGAGTTGAACTCCATAATAAAAAAGATAATAAAAATCCTTTTGGAAGTTTTAACTCCAGACCCTAGGGCTAAGCCTTTTTTTCTGCAGGCGTCCAGCATCCACGCGCCGGGTGCGTGAAGCGCTGGCACCCCAACGCCCACACGCCTTGCACGTGGCCCGCGGGAGCCTAGCCCCCACGTGCCTGACGCGTGAGGCGCTGGCGCCCAGCACCCACGCGTCCTTAGGACGCTACTCACCCCTCTTTTCTTACATACACTTCCTACTAAAAATACCTCTCGTTAGAAAAATATTTCTAACGGGGCACTGTCCTGCACCCCGTAAGGAGGCTACTAGCCCCCTTGACCTCCAGCCCGTTATCCGGGTAGCGAGACCCCCGTAAACTCTGCGAGGCCCCCGATACGTCCAAATACCCTTCAAAACACAACACACGAATACGGCATATTGAGTTCGCATGACCAGTTTGACTCGTCAATTGGAAGTTCCCTCGCATCAAAAGCGAGGGGTAATTAATGGCAGCTTAGTCCGCGGCTACCGGATATTCGGATCCCCACAATCAATAAACCCCAGTCTGTCCCAGGCAGGGGGAATCCGTACATGTCTGACAAGCACGCGCATTCTTATCTCAATGGGGTGACGAAAAACACCCTACACGTTTCACATTCTTCGATGGGGTGAGAGACCCTATGGTGATATAAATAGTATCTCGGGTGTTCTTCTCCACTAATGAAAACTTTAACCCCTGGGATATACATCTTCATGGGTAGCAGCTTCATCCCTTTCGATAAGGCCTTAGCGAAGTGCTTCATGGCCTTGATCTTGCTCTTCTTCTTCAACAATATATTTTGTTTTGGATGGGGAGCTACATAACTTGCCTCCTCCACGATTTGCCTACTTAGACGCTGTTGTCTGGCCTTTTCATATATGGCCATTTCACGCCATTGGTTTTCTTTGCTAGCTTGAAGAGCCTTACTTAAGAACTCTTCAATTAAGTCATCATGAGGCAAGCTTGGAACTTCCGGTATTGATTCTGCCCCATGTTTGTCTGAATCACTTTCCGACGCAGCTGGAGCATCTTCGCCATATATGGAAGAATGAGAGATCATGTGGCAACTTTCCACACGTTCCTCTACTTCCTCTTCTGAGTCGTCTTCTTCATCCTCATTGGTATATTCAAGGATATGTTGAAGAAACTCCTCGAGAGTGACTGACGATCGCGCATTCTAGTTATATTCCTCCAGCGTATCAATATAGTTCTGTATATTTGTGCGGCTATCCACATGTTCGGCCAGCTGCACGGGCTTCTTTACTTTCTTTTTCTTCTTACAAGACTTAACTTGGGGGCTTTTCCCTTTGTTATAAGTCTTCGGTGCGGGATGTGGTTTCAGCATCCTTTCTATGATCTCAGGTTCAAGTGGGCTTTTCCACATGATTGCAAGGCATGCTTGCAAGTTCCTTAGCATCTTCTTTGTCTTGGGAGAAAACATCACCTCTTACAAGGTCTCTTCTACGAATGAACATGATGCCCCTGCGTATTAGTCCCCTTAGAGGTATGATTTAGGGGAGGATTCACCTTCCATTTATCTAATAGTATGAATTTACCTTGTTTATACTGGTCCTCGATCCAGTTCTTGAAGACGTAATAGTCTTCGATGGAATGTCTTACTGGGGCAATAGTTTGGATTGTTGACCTCATTTGCTTGGGCTGGTCACTGCGGCTCAGGAAACGTCAGCATGCCGTTCTTCAAGGTGAACTCGAACAACTTCTTTGTTTATCACGAGCAAATGAATATTCGCGCCCCATACTTTTTTCAAGAGTCGGCCCCGTATGATTATTTTTTTGGCAACCGGACGTTTTAGGGCCGCTCTGCTGTTGTTGCTGCGTATTGGCGATAAACGCTGCTTTGTCCTTGACTTTGAAGTTTCGCGAGTCCCCACCCGAGGAAGGGCCTTGACCCATTGAATCCAACTGAGTTAATTTATCGATAAGCTCTTAGAATATGGTAGGCTTGAAAAAGGTCATATATGGGAATACCTTCGAATTTGGGTCAACAGTGGCCACGAACATGTCGATGGCCGGAGCTTCAGCAATGCGATGTTCGCATTTAGACCAATGGTTTCACCATCGGATAGCGTATTGAACCCATGTCTCATTCTCTCCAGCCCTTTCATTGACTAATGCGGTCATGGTGATGCATTTGCTTGCACTGGCGAACCTCTGAGTGAAGATTACTTCCATTTCAACAAAAGTCTTGATGGAGTCGTTCGGAAACTCCGAGTACCATTCGAAAGCAGTGTCCGACAAACTGCTGACAAATTGGCGAAGAAGCAGCATATCATTGCTTCCAGTGTTGCCACAGTTGGCTCTAAACTGCACTATATGTTGTTTAGGATTGCCGGTCCCTTTGTATATAGGGAATGTTGGGATCGTATATCCTGGAGGGTACGGAATTTGATCGTACCATGCCGGATACGGTCGACCATCCTTGATCAGCTTACTCGCCTCTTCATTGGCCTGATATGCTTTAATTTACTGAGCGATATATTCGTCCAGCTTCGCTTTAGGGATCATTTCCTCTTTATCCGCTCAGGGTGCTTGTAGAGAATTTAACGTGTCTTTTTTGTCATCGATAATAACCACCGGAGGGTCTTCTGCTGGCGGTTCGGGTTGAGCCATCATCCCGATCATGATTTAGAATAAGAGGGCTATCTTATCCATCCTGGTGATTATTTCCGCCGTTCTTTCATCTTTCTTTTCAAGGATACGTTTCAGGTTGTCAACATCGTACTCCTTTCATATTCTCTCTTGGGGTGGATTGCCTGAGTATGCACCGGACGTGGGTTAGCAAGTTCTGCCACTTGAGCGAGTATCTCTTGCAACTTTTGCTGATCTTTCGTCAGAGACCGCGTGATCGGTCTGTGAGAAATAGAAGCCCTGCTTACATCCTTAGAGTTCGCCATGCATACTGTATGAACTACCATGCCCCCAGACTTAGGGCGTTTATAATATTGGCCCTTGGAATTGCCTCAGGCACTCGGACCTTCTCCAGTCTGTCTCTCTTATGCGAAGATGGTCTGGGAGGAGATATCTTTGAAGAAGCCGCCTTAGGAGGAGCTGACTTCGGTTCGGAGGAAGAGTTGTTAGCATAACTCTTCGGTTTCTTGGGTTGGGAGAGTGATCTTTGTTGATGAAGGACCTCTGAACCTTTTTCTAGACCTTATGTATGGTCAAGGAAAGTCTCTTCAGAGAACATGCTGGTTTTGGCTCGCTTGGCACCTCTATGGATGGAGGGGATTTCTTTAGCACCGCGGTCGGAGAATTGCGCTTTACTCTTCTCAACGGCTCAAAACTGTTCCTAGTTGGAACAACAACATAGATGGTCAGAGCAGGCGGAGTCAACCCTGACGGGGAATTGCCGCTGCCTGTCTTTGTCGGCGCCAATAACGACGTCGGGCATGTCTGGCAGTTGGAGCTTTTTCAATCTTAGGAGCCTCATGAATCTGCCCTATGTGTTCTTACGGAGTTAAGATATTCCGCCTTCCGTATTTATCTGAGGCTTCAGCAAGTGGCAGTCGCTTAAAGACTGACTGTCTCAGTAATGTAGTAACATGAACTTGAGGGGCTAGCCTGCGGAAGACAGATTGTCTGGGAGGAGAATCATCTTTCGGGGCCTCGGCAACAGCAGGAGTTGCGAATATCAACCGTTTATAGACCGACTTCTTTAGGATTACAGGCTTCTTAGACTAACCCTCAGAGTCGTATTTCAGTCTATTAAAGACCGAACCTTCAGCTTGGGCAGGCTTTTTAGAAGGGCTTGCAACAGTAGTTGTTAGCTTATTGAAAATTGACTTCTTTAGCGTTTCTTCCTTTGGCTCTGGGATGCCAAGGGAGGAAGGCGGAAGCATCATTCCAAATAAGATCTCGTTCAGTTGTTGAGCCACCTGAGCCATGGGGATGCAAAGCACGGAGGACATGGCCTGCCCTGACCAAGTTATTCCAGATGGAGTGGTGTTAGAGCTAGTGTTGCGGTTGGAGTTGTTGGGTGAGGCCATTGATTTGCACGGAAGCGAAACACTAGTTTTAATAACCCAAACATCCAAGGGCAACATAAACATAATATACCGTGATTGGTTCGCGAAACACGACACACAAAATGTGGAGTGGAAATAGAAAATGGTCCTACCGGGCGTACCAGAATTTGTTTACCGCCGGAAACGAGGAACTGAGGTGAGGAGAGCGCGTCTAGCATTGAATGCTGGGGCAGATGCTATATGGAACATTTCCATCCACCTCTCCAAAAATACAAGTTGATTTATGGAACTGCATATCGAAGGTTTGGATGGATGTGACCGTTGTAGCTGAAGCTATCAGATTCCCCCTCATATGTGAGGAGTTTCTTTTTTATTGTGGGGACGCTTTTTCCTGCAGATGCAAGCCCCTGCAATTAATTACGTTATCGCAAAGCAATAACAACTTTCTCATTCTCCATGTGCATCACTTCATGTCGTGTTTTTGTTTATTTTGGGTTACTCTTGGATTGTATACGGAGACAAATATATGCCGTCGCCCATAGGACGTGGGTTAGTCCAAATTCGTATATATTAGATTTGGAATTGAACCTAGCTAGCATTTTTCATATGAATGAGGTCCATCTGTTCAAGATATATATTAAGGATCGTTAACCTTATTTTAGGTTAATATCAACTTAAATATTCAGTTAAGATCCATTAGTGATATTTGGACTAAAGTCAACTTAAGTATGTATCTGAGGGCATATTAGTCATATTTAGACTAAGGTCAACTTAGACATTCATGAGAATATGGGCTCGGTCATGGTGAGCATATGGGCTCATTTAACTTGTAAACAAAGAAGTTTAAAATTTTAGGGACTTAGCCCATTTTGGGCTGGGTATTGGACTTTTATTCAATTCCATAGTGCTAAGCACTTTTATATGCCTCAAAGCACTCCATGTAGGCTCTAGCGTTCACGTGCGCATCGCGTGGGTGCCACCATACCATTTAGCTATGGAGCTTACGTGAATAACACGTGGGCGCTGAGGTTCCGACGCTCACGTGAATATCACGTGGGCGCTACCAAATTATACAGATATTAAACTCTAATTTTATAGAGAGTTAAACTCTTGGAGAGATAATTAAAATCTTTATCTTTTTATGGAAAAGCCAGTTCTTTAAGAACAATTTTGAAGATCTTTTTTTATGTAAGAACTAAGTTCTCAAATATATATAAATATTTCATAGATGAACTAAGTTCTTAGAGATAAAACTCCATCTGTTTTCTGTTCTTTTTTTTCTTCATCATGATGGTTGACAGAACACCCAAAATTTTCCTCTGAATCTTAAGATTAAGATCAAGACCCCTCTATAAGAATTAAATTCTCTTTTTTATGGGTGACTCGTTTTATGGATCTTAGATTCAAAGAAGAAACTAAGTTTTTATGAAAGGTTAAACCTTTTATATGTACATGATAAGTAAAGAAGATGCCTTTATCTCTGTCTTTTTACTTCGGGTTTTGATGAGGAAGATGATCTTTTTTATAGAGAATTAAATTCTCGGTTTTTCAGAGCTTAGGGGTATTATCTCTTTATCACCTTATGGGGTTGATTGTCTCTCCCTGATTTAATCTCTTGGATCTTTTATATAGGAGAAGAGAAAAATCAATTTGTTGGAGATAACCTCTCATTGAGAGATCTCGATTGATTTTATAATCAATCGGAGATGTTTAAATCACTGTTGGATCTTTTGATACAATGACCCTCTGTTTAACAGAGAATATATTTCGTGTTTAGCTAGATTAGGAAAATATTTTCCTAACATAGAATTTAATTCTATTTTCAAATTAAGCGGTGATTTTTAATCACCATTGGATTTTTGATCCAATAGTCTCTGTTTTAACCGTTGACCCTAAGAGCTTCACTTGTTATTGTTGGTTTTGATGATTATCAAATCTATAGTTGTGATCGCATCACAGATTGTGATAATATTTTGGTTCGTATAATTAATGATTTATTCTTTTGAGCTAATCCTATATTGTGTACAAGTATAGCTTTATACATTTCAGATTTTCACAATATACATTAAACGATGGCAAAGATGGTAACTCCACAAGTTTGAACAAACTACAACCACTTCGTATCAAATGGCAAAAGAAGCAAGGCTCAAGAATTAAAGTGATTGTAATTTTGGTTAAGCTTTGAGTGAAGAATATGTATAACTTTAAAACTCGTTTTGATTTTGCAAATACACAAGTTAAGGGCCTAATCTACAAAATATCCTTTTATAGTAATATGATACTTTAAATTATGACGAAGGGGTTTTAAACTTATGTTTTCCATAATTAAGTTTAAGATATTTCTTACATTAAAAATCCCATGTGCAAAGTGATTTTAAAGATGTTATTTTACATTATTATTTTGATATATCTTTTAATGACTGTTGAGATTTTATGGGAGGATATATTTCATGAGGTTTTTGTGGAATTAAATTTGCTTAAAAAATGAGAGATTTCAAATAGTTTCCTTATTAAAATATATGATTGAATATTTGATTCCATGAATATTTGATTGAGAGATTTAAAATATTTTCCTTATTAAAATATTTGATTCCATAGACATTTGATTGAGAAATTTCAAATATTTTCCTTATTAAAATATATGATTGAATAATTGATTTCATGTATATTTGATTGAGAGTTTTTAAATATTTTCTTTATTAAAATATATGATTGAATATTTGTTTTCATGGATATTTGATTAAGAGATTTGTGGGAATTCATTTTTGGAACACTAATCTCTAAACTGATTTATATTTCCTTATTTTACTATAATTTTTTTTTGAGAAAATCAAATTTGCAAAATTTGTCATTTTTGCGTTGTTTCGCTTCCGGAGGACGACTGACAGTCGACCGGTCACTCGACCGCTAGCACACTGCACTTCAAATTGAAAATCCAGAGACTACTGAATAGCCGTACGACCTCTTTTGAGTGGTCGACCGCTTCAGGAGTCATTCGACCGGTTCACTCGACCGAGCGACTTTCTGGGTGCTTTTTCTCTGCAGTTTTTCTTTGAGCTGTTTTTTGTGTTTACCATATTTGTTTAAATAAGTTTCCATACACTTTCAAATTTGAATTACAACAGCTAGTTTTGTTATATATGGAAATTTGAATTATTCTAGCACAAAAGATATCAACACTTTTTTTATTATAACATGAGAATAGGTTTTCATGTTAAATCAATTTTTTTTCTCTGATTAAGCTCTACACTTGAAAGTTCTTTAACTCTTCTCTCAAAAGTTTACACTTCGATACTCTACAAATTAAAGGCCTTTAACTTGAAGTATTTTCTCAATCAAGAAGTTATAGTGTATGATCCATCTCTTTATATTGTACTTCTTTGGTGGTAATTTAAGTTCTACTTGTGAGGTTGAGTTGTGTGCTTGAATCTTGGGTATAAAGATTCAAATAGAGTTAGAGACTATTGTATTCTATCCAGATTTGATCTCTACCCGTAGAAAGAGATCGGTTTAATGAAAAAATCTTCACGGCGGTGAGATAGTCGTGGAGGACAGGACTAGGCAAAGTTGCTAAACCTTGATAAATTCTCTGTGTTCGTCTTTTCTTGTTTTGCATTCTTATTTTTAATTAGTTTTGTGATAATTGCTTTTATTTAACTCTGTGTTGATATATTGTTAGTGAACATCACTGGCTAAAACTGCTTGTGTGGGGTATAAAATTTTATTTTATTCCCATTCATCCTATTCGCCTCCCCTCTAGGGTGATTTTCATTAAGATAGTAGATCTTTCCTACTTTAGAAAGGCCAGAGAAATATTTTCCCATATAAAATTCAATTCTATCTGTAGCAAACCGTTTCGATTTTGGGTGCCGGCGCTCACGTGCTTTTCACGCTGGTGCTCACACGTTTAACACGTGGGCGCTGCTATAGGATTTAATCCTATCTAAGGCCAGTACTCACGTGTTTTGCATGCGGCGCTCATGTATTTAACACGTAGGCGCTGCCATAAGATTTAATTCTATTTGAGGCCAGTGCTCATGTGCTTTCCATACAGGCGCTCACATGTCAAACACATGGGGCGCTGCCCTATCTTTTTATAAGGAAACAGCCGTAGCGATGTTTTGTTTAATTACCAAAAGGAGTGTTTGGAAGGTCCATTCCTGGAGGAATTGCTCAAAACGCGGTTTTTAATCTGGGACTGGATAAAGCTGCGGGACCAGGCAAGTTCCCAATGTTCTTCCAAAACTTTTGGATTCTCGTTAAGGGACATGTTTACGATCTTATCAAGGAGTGGTACAAAGGAAATGGGGAAATCTATAGGTTCAATTATGCGAACATGGTATTGATACCCAAGAAAGATGGTGTAGCGAATGTCAACGACTATAGACCGATCGGTCTGGTTAATAGCGTTATGAAGATTATCTCAAAACGAGAGGATAAGGAGGCTTAAAAAGGAGGCTGAATTTCTTGAGACGTCTTTTAGAGCAAAGGCAGCTTCACCGGAACAGGTATATTATGTTCATCTTAATACTTTACACCGTATCTAGGTCAACTCATCTCCCTGAGGACCATAAGCTACGTCGACATGTGCATTGAACACTCACTGACAGTCTTTAATTGATATCTAAACTGCCTAAGAATGAAATACACAATTAGAAAAGAAATATGCTTTGGAGGTTAATTTCTTGCCTATGCATACAGTTCCAAAAATTGGTCTTCCACCAGAAATATATATTTCTGATGATTTGTGTTTTCTGATCGATAAAACTGTCCACATCATGTTCCCTATGTGCCGCCATGCAGATGACTGCCAATATTTATTTTGCATTTATAGTCCAAGAATATATATCATGATTAACATTTTCATAGATTTGCCATCTACATATATGCATGCCATCAAGTTTCTTGAACGTAAGAAAGCAATAGATGGTCACCCTATGTGCAACCAACCAACTACGAGGCCTATCCTCAGAGAAAGTTGCCCTAAACCCGCTTTCTATTACTTTATTCAATTTGTAGCTAGGGTAGTTGCAAAAGTGTTGACATTATTTTATATTTAATTAACAACATTGGGACAGTATGCACTATGTGCATATCAATTCTTCTTTCACACTGCCTGCAGGACCATTATTCATTGTCCAAAGTATAAGGATCTGCCATATATATTAATTTTTTTTCGAGAATAAATCCTTTTAAGGCACATGCTATTACTCATTTTCCAAGTTTATTCCATGCACATGCTATTACTCATTTTCTTCTTTATGTAGACTACCTCTTGCTATTCTCTCATATAAATATTTAATTCAATATCTAAGTTCAGAATTAAGCTTTTGCAACTAAGATGTTTATAAAAACTAAACCCGCCGATCAAATAGGAAATTACTCTCAACTTACAAATTAAACCTAATCAACGTACCATAGGATTTTTTCAGCCTATGAATTTCATCTTAATGGGTATAAAGTCTGTTTCCTTGTAGAAAGGAATTTTTTTTACAGCAGTGTTGACAAGAAATCGATTAAACTGCAACAACAGATTATAAGGTGATGCCAGGGCCTTCCCCGCTTTTCCTGGCTTTAACCACTGATATGATCTAATTTGTATGTTGGCATATAATGTATATCAATAAATGGCACTATTTACATCCGTTCCCATTGAAGAAACTTTTGAATCTCAAGTTCAAGATAGTAGGTGCTCCGCTATCTTAATTATCACTTAAGTCCATTATTTCTTTCAACATTTAGCTCGTGTTATGTGAAAAGTATTCGGGTTCAGCATATCTAATTCTGGCTCGGCATATTTAGAGCCATGAGTTTAGATTCAGCTACCTGTAATATACTCCAAATCCTTAAGTCATTAAGAAGAACCGACTTCAGACATTTTCCACATTTTATCAATTGCTTGCAATATTTTAAAATTGCTGTTGTTTGCCTATCAACAGACTTAGGACCACGGGAAAGGTCTAGATTCCGTACGCTTCATGTTAGATTCCTTGGAATATCTTCATTTTCACGTGAAGGGTCGCCTCTTCCTTGTAATTTTTTATTAATTTTATCTTGGATGCCTGCTTGCAAAAGAAGCTCCGGGACAGAATAAGCTTCAATTGTCAAATTAACAATGCCCATGATTGGCCTACCTGAGCAATGCCATTGCCAGTAGCCTATGAATCATGATCATGCTCTCCGTGTTCTGTTCTGTCAGCACGAATAATTTTTATGATCCACATCTACTGTTTGAATAAGTTTGGGATGTTCACGGAAGGTCAAAGAATTTGACTTATCTATCTATGTGATCAATAATATCCAGAATTCACAAGTTCTCTTTTAATTCCAACGTGTTTCTTAAAACATTGAAAATAATCGGTTTGCATTGAAATATGAATTATGTTTGTCACTTCTGAATTCAATGTGTTTCTAAACAAAGAAAACATGCATGAAACATGAGTTTGGAAATAAAATGAACATGATTCAGGAATCGAAGATAATATTTTTTGATAGATACCCCGTGGTTTACAGATTTACTTATTTCTGACATCATATATTATCTGCTACTTAAAGATCATGTATATTTGCTTTATCTTAGTAGAAGCGAATATACATGATAATCAGCCAAAATAATACATCCGCAATTCCAACCCTTTACTAAAGAGGAAAGCTGATATTCTGACTGCATGGGGGTTTCTGGAATGCTTTTGGAGGACAATTGATCCGATTTTGTCCTGATTTATCCAGACACAAATAGATCTGATATAATTTTTCGGCACCACGCGCATAAGGAAGACACTGGATCCACGGGATGAAGCCTGGTGCAGTTCCTTTTGCAGTTGCTTTTTGAATCGCGCTCATGATATCGTTCAACTTGTAGATATTTCCGGCGCTGTTTGGTTTGATGCCCGCATTACTAAGGGCTTTGAGGAGGTCGAGTTCGTCGTTGCGGTCGAGAGAAGTTTTGAAGTAGGCGTACTGGTTGAGGATACCTCTAGATCAGGTGCCGTGCTTCTCCCACTCATGTTTCCATAACCAAACATCGTCGCGTGGGCGACATACAACATCTGGCCAGCTTGTTTTCATTCTGGTTTGAAGGTTTTAGATCTGAAGTGGGTTAAACATAAACAACAATGTTTTTATCAATGAAAACACACATGGTTAGGTTAAAAAAATCTTAGATAAATAAATTAATATGTGCTCGCATAATACATAAAACCCTATGAAATGTGACCGTTGGAATGGAGTTGACTCTGAGGCTTGTTTATAAGGTACACTACACACAGCACAGGAGGCCAGCAGACCGAAATAATAATCAGCCGTACACAAGAGCGAATCTTTCTTCTTCTTCTTCTTCTTCTTCTTCTTCATTTAAAAAATCCCTCCCTCTTTTGGGGTCCAAACTAAAGTAGAAGCGATGGCGAAGTGGAAGAGAAAGAGAGTTGCGGTGGAGGTGGAGGAGAAGGAAATGCAAGAGATAAGTGCAGGAGGAGGAGAATCATATGAGAGGCTTCGAGAAGAGAGGATCAAGGAGAATCTGGACAAGATTCAGAAGCTCGGCGGCATCATCATCCACCTCAAATCCCATCTCTATACTAGCATTAATTAATTAATAGTAACGCTACTAGTAATGGTAACCCTAACCTCAACTATAAGAAGCCTGCCAGCCCCTTCCTCCACCCATATGCCTCTGCCCCCCAGGCGATCTTCAGGTTCTCTCTCTCTCTAAAAATAAGCTTTACTAAAATAAAATAAAATAAAACAAAATAAAATAAAATAAGGAATTAAGATATAGTTCTAACCAATTTTCCAATTGGAACCCCATCCTTCTCATCTGTAAATAGAAATGTTCAATTCAACAATAAAGCGCTTAGTTAGTTTCCAAGCAGAGAAGTTTCAAAGATAAAGAAATAATATCGGCCAACCTTTATTAGGCAAAGAAAATGCTAACATGAAATGGATGTTTGTATATTCATGTAGGCAGTAAAATAGGGGGAAAAGACGGTTCTTCACTATCTACAGCATAGTATTTCTTATTTAAAATGTGGATTAGTAAAGTGTACATTAAGTACAATATTAAATTTCAAAATTGTAAACCCTTAATTTCTTCTTTCCTATTACTTCTTGTGTTTCTATCTTTCTTTCATAAAACAAAAAGAATATAAAGAATTACATCAAACAACTCTCATTAGTTACTTGTTTCAACATACCTAGTTGGTTTGCATAAGAATCGGTAATGTTAACTATTGGTGTGTAATTGCTGGACATTGCCACAGAGCGTGCATAAGATGAAGTGTAATAGTTGAGGCCGATAAAATCGTAGGATCCTTTGATCATTTCCGACTCTTCCTTTGTAAAGTATGGCAATCTGTCTCTCACCAATGCTCTCATAATGAATGGATAATCTCCATTAACCAATGGATCCATGTACTTGAATAAAACATATATTTAGATATACAATATACATAAATGTTTTATGAGCATATAATTGTTTGGCATCGGTGTTCTTTTTTGTAACCAACCATCCAAGCATAAAGTCCAACGATCTCTCGGCCGCTTGTTTATCATCATAAGATTCCGAATATGGCTTAAACCACTTGCTAACAAGTGTAATTCCGACCTCCCCTCTTTGTTGAGCCTGTAAGCTTGTACATGTTTACTTGCCATTTTCTTTAAGTACATTGGAAACTTAAATTTTATTCAATGAATATGAGAACAATTTAACTGCTTTTCCTTGCTATGTCATTTCCATGTACCTTGTTTTGTTGCTTAAAATATTGATTGGTCGTGTACTAATGGTAGACATGAATGATTTCCTTTGTAGATTTATTGAAAACTAGAATTGCTAATTAGCTTACTATTTTATATATTGATTGGAATTTTAATTAATACTACAAATTTTAATTTGATTAAGCATCTCACAGTTACTTGATATTGCAAGAATGTAAAATAAGGAATGTCTCGATAACTTGCAATTGTATAAGTTTATATATGTGCTTAAGTAATACCTGGTAGCGGCTCTTATAAAGTCGAGCTACTGCTGCATGTGCTAGTATGAGGTTGTGAGTAACAATGTATGGCTCTGTGAGAGAGTTTCCAACAGAACATCCTAACATTTTAGAACAGCGGCTAGGTGCATGCTGCCCGAGGCCATAACCCATGCTACTAAATGTCCATGGTTCGTTCAATGTGATCCAATGTTTAACTCTATCTCCGAATTGCTGAAACAATACATCAGCATAATCCCTGAAATTATCTCTGGAAAAGGGCCAAAAAAGAAAGGGGGAAAAAACATGTTTACTACCCAATAATTCAAAAGGCAAACAATGAAGCAATCAATTTTATGATGGCTACTTGCACAATTTGACGATCAAGAAACCCTCCATATTTATCTTCTAGAGCTTGTGGGACATCCTAGTGGAAGATAGTCACATACGGTTTTATGCCTGCAACGAAAATGAACATCTTAGTTAACATGTGAAGTGGTTAAGGCAAGGTAAGGACTTATGTACCAAAAAATATTCTGGCTTTTACCATTTTTCAGTAGCTCATTAATGAGATTGTTGTAGTAATTTACTCCCTCTTGATTGACTCCCCCTTTTAAGGTCCCATCTGTATGCATAAAACATATAATTAGTTAGGTTTTTGGAACAACTAGTCCAAGGATGACATGTTTAGGATGGGAAAAAAATAATTAAGCTTCAAGAACAACACATATACAAGTATATTGAGGGAAAGATCATGCAATCAATCTAATTATATATATACATGAATTAAAATTCAATGAATGAAACATCAACCTGGCAATATCCTCGACCAAGCGATAGAGAAACGGTACGAATCAATGCCCATCTGCTTCATGATCTTTATATCTTCCTGTAAATTTTAATACTTATCTTGTTAGTCCCTGTGTATGATTTATATGCGACTTGCTAAGAGTAAGAATATATTATACTTTTCAACACAAGATCTTTGTTACCTAACTTACTTACTTTGTATCTGTGGTATGCATCCGTTGCTACATCTCCTGTACTCTTGTTGTTAATCTTATCTATAAAACAAATAATTATCATGTAAGTTCTTAGTTAATCATTTCGTAATCAACACAAGTTTTTATTTTCCTCTTCTTTTTTGTTTGACATCATTTTTCTCTTCCTAGTCATTCAAGAATATAAAAAACAAACCTGGTTGCTGGTGGGTGAAAGTGTCCCAAATGCTTGGCCCTTTTCCTTCTTCATTCCATGCTCCTTCTATCTATACACCGATACAAAAATAACAATAAGGTTTATTAATTAGCATATTCAGCATGAGATAATTTTTGAATCTTCGACTGAACTTGTTAAATATATGCATGCGCGCGCGCACGCTCTCTCTCATCCTGTCTTTAGTTTAAATTTTAAATCTTCGACTGAACTTGTTAAATATATGCATGATATATACCTGATAGGCTGAAGAAGCAGCGCCGAAACATATGCAACCATTAATTTTGTCACTGGAGTTGGACTTCCCTAGAACAACTTCCGCGGGAACTGGAGCCGACACAGAATCCTTTTGCACTACAGTTGCTGCAGCTGCTCCATTAATTTTGTCAACGGAGCACAGTATCGGAAAATGAGCTCTCCTCTTAGAGTTTTGAGAAGAGATGCTTAAAGCATTCTTCGAAAGATTAAGCTTGGCATTGCTTTGAAGAGAGGCCAGAAGAGAGAGCTCATTGGACTTTGCTTGAAGTGGGGCATTAAGGAGTTGAGCCATTGCTTTTGATTTGTGAACAAATTAATTTTCACTTCTTTTCTTTCTCTCTCTTTGTTACTATATGTTTTGTTTGATGAATGCAATACATATGCAACCTTTGTGCATCCTTTTATAGAGGTTTGAGCTTCAATAATCGAGACATGCATGGTTTGAATGGTTCAATATTGACCAATGTATAATTTTTTTCTGTTGAAGAGTAAAGAATAATTTCAGATTTGATCATGTGGTCAACTATAAATAAATAAATACACATGCATGACTTCTTTTACTATAATCCACATTTTAAATAAGAAATACTATGTTGTAAATAGTGAAGAACCGTCTTTTCCCCCTATTTTACTGCCAAAATGAATATACAAACATCCATTTCATGTTAGCATTTTCTTTGCCTAATAAAGGTTCGCCGATATTATTTCTTTATCTTTGAAGCTTCTCTGCTTGGAAACTAAAAAAGCGCTTTATGGTTGAATTGAACATTTCTATTTACAGATGAGAAGGATGGGGTTCTAATTGGAAAATTGTTAAGAACTATATCTTAATTTCTTATTTTATTTTATTTTATTTTGTTTTGTTTTATTTTGTTTTATTTTATTTTATTTTATTTTAGTAAAGCTTATTTAATTTCATCGCTTTGATTTCTATCTTGTATGTTGCAGACATAGCAAGCTAACTGAATCCAAGAAAGAAGTCGGTTTGACAAAGTAAGTATGTCAGGGCTAATTAAGCAACTGATTCGGGCAGTTAAATATACATCATTAACCATATTTTACTATAATATAAGCATCTTTGTGCAAAATTACTGAAAAATGAACCGCAGGGCTTTGAGGATGTCGAGTTCGTCGTTGCGGTCGAGAGAAGTTTTGAAGTAGGCGTACTGGTCGAGGATACCCCTGGAGCAGATGCCGTGCTTCTCCCATTCATGTTCCCATAACCAAGTATCGTTGCGTGGGCGACGTACAACATCTGGCCAGCTTGTTTTCATTCTGGTTTGAAGGTTTTGGATCTGAAGTGGGTTAAACATAAACAACAATGTTTTTATCAATGAAAACACACATGGTTAGGTTAAAAAAATCTTAGATAAATAAATTAATATGTGCTCGCATAATACATAAAAACCTATGAAATGTGACCGTTGGAATGGAGTTGACTCTGAGGCCTGTTTATAAGGTACACTACACACAGCATAGAGGGCCAGCAGACCGAAATAATAATCAGCCATACGCAGGAGCGAATCTTTCTTCTTCTTCTTCTTCTCCATTTAAAAAATCCCCCTCCCCCCCCTTCTTTTTTTTGGGGTCCAAACTAAAGTAGAAGCGATGGCGAAGCGGAAGAGAAAGAGAGTTGCGGTGGAGGCGGAGGAGAAGGAAATGCAAGAGATAAGTGCAGGAGGAGGAGAATCATATGAGAGGCTTCGAGAAGAGAGGATCAAGGAGAATCCAGACAAGATTCAGAAGCTCGGCGGCATCATCATCCACCTCAAATCCCATCTCTATACTAGCATTAATTAATTAATAGTAATGCTGCTGGTAATGGTAACCCTAACCTCAACCGAAGCCCGCCTACCAACGGCCGCCAGCCCCTTCCTCCACCCACATGCCTCTACCCCCAGGCGATCTTCCAGGTTCTCTCTCTCTATATATATTATAGAGAGAGAGAGAGAGGCGCGCGCGCGCACCACCAGCAGCTCATTTTAGTTAGTTGGTGTTTCTCTTTACATATTATCATCTAGTTCTAATTCCTATTTTCACTTCTCTCAATACATGTTAATTTTTCAATCTTTCCTTGACCTATTAAATCAAATGTTCAATTAATTTCAATCAATTACCTATCATAAACAATTAATTCTTCCATTTCCTCATCCAATTACTGAGTTTATATATATATATATATATATATATATATATATATATATATGAGAATAATGGAGAAAAGAGGCCAAAGGAGAGGATTTCCTCCTATGGCATGGAAAAAATACAACCTCCGTCATTTTTTCCGACGATCGGCCTCCATCATCTTCATCGTTATCATCTAAGATGTGCGTACACCAAATTTCATGTGATTCCACAACTTTTTCACCGTTGATTTAGCAATGTAAAAAGTTCTATTGTCGGTAAACCGTTAATTTTGAACCCACTAAATCAACGGTGAAAAGGTTGTGGAATCACATGAAATTTGGTGTACGCATATCTTAGATGATAACGATGATGATGATGGGTGCCGATCGTCGGAAAAAATGACGGAGGTTATATTTTTTCCACGCCATAGGAGGAAATCCCCTCCTATGGCCTCCACCATTTTTTCCAACGATCGGCACCCATCATCATCATCGTTATCATCTAAGATGTGTGTACACCAAATTTCATGTGATTCCACAACCTTATCATCTATGGCCTCTTTTCTCCATTATTCTCATAAATCAAACTTAAATTGGCCTGGTGCAGAACAATTGAATGGGCTAGGAACAGTGTAGTTTGTCGGCCAAAGCCCATGGATTCCAAAAGCTGCAGGCGGATTGGGTCTTCGATTGAAGACAGACGGCGGCCATTGAACAACTAAGCTGAAAAAATCAAAATCTCTGCCGGGTTGAGACTCTACTAAGAAAAAAGATGGTAACAGGACGGAAATGAGGATAATGAAATTGGCCTTTCATTGTGAATTGAGAGGAATGATGCTTCATGTAAACTCCTTGCTTAAACTCATATTATTTATAGGACGGTTTTGCTCAATTTTTTTATTAAAATAAATCCGTATTTTACCTTTTTATTTTTAGAAATGGTTTGGAGAGACCCTTAACCAACTCCATTGGCATTACACACCGATTTTTCCACTTCTTTCTTTCATTTAAAGAAAAAAAAGTGAGGGGACCTCTAACCCAACTCCATTGCATTTGTACTTTTCTTCTAGACCCACCATTTTCAAGGGGTTTGACTCTCTTCTTAGTATTAGTATTAAAAAAAAGGATAAAAAGGGAAAATGCTTGATAAAGTGGCGGGGACCTTGATGTGACAAGGAACCGCAAGCAATTGGAATGATGGGTTACACAGCTTGACGGAGACTGCTAACTGATTGCTTGCTGACAAAGTTAAGACCAGAATTAATAATGTGGTGCCGGCCTTCAAATGGGAAAAACTAACTTTATTAATTAGATTAAATGCATGTGCGAAGCAGTATATATGTTTCTGCAATAATATATCAATATCATTAACCGCTTGCCTCTGTAAGGATGGAGTTGTGCATACAGCACCTATTATCACTCACTCATGAGACTTTGGAGAAATAAATTGAAAGGTATTTTTGTCAAAATATATCACACTCCGTTCATTTTGAGTCACCATGAGATATTTTAGAATTATTCAGTCCACTTATGACTTGAACGAATTAATCAAACTAACGATTTTATAAAATTTGGTAGTTCGTTTTATAGCATTTTTAAAGTTCGATGGGATTATCTTAAAAACTTCAAAAGATCGATAGGATTTAGTAAAATTTACCCTGTAAAATTAACATTTTCATATGATATTGCTTCTTCAAGAGTATTCATCGCATTTTAAAAATTGAATGGTGTTGTTTAAAAAACCATGTTTGATGGTGCTTTATTATTAACATACTTGAAGCACTGATTGTGTGCGGATTCATATTATATATATATATATATATATATATATATTGTCATTAATTTAGTGACATTTCCCTTGGGCCATGCAAACAAAAAAATGCCTTCTTGAGATTATATATAGTAGATTTTATTTTAATTCCGTTGATAAATATTTTTTTATGTGTTTGAATAAGAAGAAAAACTAATTTGGAAAGCTTTTACTATAATATACTTATTCATCTATATTTCAAAGTTAATGATTTCTTTTAAGCGAAATTTCAACTTACTACCATGAATTATAGACACTTCCCTCAAATGATACCGTGAACTTTCAAAATAATGGATTGATTTCATGAACTTTCAAAAGTATCAAAAAACCCTAAGTAAAATTACAAAATTACCAAAACACCCTTCTTCCTTTTTGCAAATACAGTCTTCTTTATTATATGAGACGGGTATTTTGATAATTTTGTAATTTTTCTTCGGTTGTTTTTATACTTTTGAAAGTTCATGATATCAAACCATCGTTTTGAAAGTGCATGATATCATTTGGGAAAATTACTTATAGTTCATGGTAGCAAGTTGAAATTTAGCATTTTTTATATATGTAGTACAACACAAGGAACATTTTCCAAGCCCGATTTCAATAACATTAAGTGATTTTAACTAGATCATGCACATGGCATATACGCAACATTGAAAACAAACAATGATAAAGAAAAATTGAAATTGCGTTTATTTAGAAAAATCTAAGTATTAAACAAGCGGTGTAACTTCATTGACTAAGTTTTTCTTTCTTTGCATCCATCAATATGTCAATCGTGCGTGTGATTAGCCGTAAAATATATATTAAAAACTTATAAAATATACGGATTTGGATTAATCTCCGCCCTATGGGTGACGACATAAACTAGGCTCCGTATACAATCCACGAGCAACCCCATAAAAACAAAATAACACACGACACGAAGTAAACTTCTGGAGAATGAGAAAGTGGTAATTGCAATGCGATAATGTAATTAACTGTAGGGGCTTGAGCCTGCAGGGAAGAGCGTCCTCACAATAAAAAAAACCCTCAAAAATGAGGGGGAATCTGATAAAGTCTGGTACAACGGTTGCATATGTTCAAACCTCCGATATACGGTGTCATAAATTAACTTGGTATCTTTGGAGAGGTAGATGAATATGTGTAAATAATATCTGCCCCAAATTCAGGTTTGACGTCCTCAACGTCTCAATTCAGTTTTCGGCAGTAAACAGTAAGCATATGAGGTGACCTTTCTTGTCTTCTCTTCTCTTCTTGAATGTATAGGAATGTTGTGGGCTTGTGACTCATCATGGTGAGTCGCAAGCCCACTCATTCTAAACACATAAAGAAAAGAAAGAAGTAAAAAAAAGGGTGATGACGGTGCATTCTTCTTGAGTTGCCTCACTTGCTCATTTTCATGCAAGCTGCTTCTTCTCCGCTCTTGATTTTCTATTAGTGGAGAATTAAAAAAGATTATGAGAGATTAAGTAGATATTAGCCACTACATCAATCTAGTAATTAATTCTTAGCAAGCCTTGATCACTAGTTACTTCAAGTGAGAAGCTGGAGCCTTAGTTCGTACTTCTTGGAGATAGATCATTTTCGGTAAGGAAGACCGGCTTCCAAACTCGTTCCGACGACCTAAGAAGCTTAGGAAGTGGAAAGAAAACGAAGAACACGACTACAAAGGCTGTAATCACAAACCTAGTAGTTAAAACTCCTTCTTTAGTTTCTAGTTTACTGTTTGGATTCGATTCTAAGTTATGAAGTTTCGTGCTCAAATTTCGAAATTTTTTATTTTCTATTCCGCATTACCGCTAGTTTGCGGCGCGAGTACGAACGTCTACCTACAATGTGTATATATACGCACACATATATGAGTCTGTGTGCGCGCGCGCACGTATATGTTAAAAGTTTTATAGTGTTCGATAAGAAACATTTGTGTTTGTTAAAAGTTTTATAGTGTTCGATAAGAAACATTTGATACTCTCATCTATGACGATTGATGATCATCCAAAATACAGCTAGCTGACACATATATGGATATTAAGGTTCTGAACATATAGTTTGTAGCTATAATGAAAGGAATAATATAAATAAGCATATATTTCTTTCAATATTTAGCTCGTATTATGTGAAAAGTATTCGGTTTCAGCATATCTAATTCTGGCTCGGCATATTTAGAGCTATAAGTTTAGATTCAGCTACCTGTAATATACTCCAAATCCTTAAGACGTGATGGAATCGGTTCAACTTTCAATTCCCTAGGCGATCCAACGTGGTAAAGATGGACACCGTTGCACTCATTTGTAAGCCACGTGAGAGCAACGCTGGGAGGCATTTGTTCCCTTAGAAAAAAAAGGGAGAGAAAAGAAAAGAGAAGAATTCACACATTTTGGACCTCACGTGTTGAACACGTGAACGCTTATATACAAAGTATATAAGCGCTGGTAGCAAACAACTAAAGAACAAAATGACCTCATGTGTTAAACACATGAGCGCTTATATGCAAAGTATATGAGCGCTAAATAAACAGATTAAAACCCACATTGGGGTCACGTGTTAAACACGTGAGAACACCAATTTGAAGCATTAGCTTCATATAGAATTAAACTCTCTCTCTCTCTCTCTCTCTCTCTCTCTCTATATATATATATATATATATATATATATATATATATATATATATATAATTAACTTCTATTTTTTATGGAAAACATATAAGCACTAAGAGTGAGTGGCCGAAGGCTAAATGAGCCTAAACCCGTGAGCGCTTTTATGCAAAAGCATAAACACGCTGAGAGTATATAGCCTATAGGCCAAACTGGCCTCACGTGTTAAACACGTGAGCGCTCATATGCAAAGCATATGAACGCTAAATAAAATAGGCCGAAACCCACATCAGGGCCCCATGTTAAACACAAGAGAACATCTCCCTATATAGAATTAAATTCTATTCTTGGGAGAATACCTCCCTTGATCTTTCTAAAAGAGAAGGATATTCTCTGTTAAACAGAGTCGTTAGATCAAAAATCCAATGATGATGATAAATTATCAAATGATAGAATTAAATTTTATTGGGAGAAAATAGCTCCCTAATCTTTTCAAATGAAAAGGATATTTTCTGTTAAACAGAAAGTTGGATTAAAGATCCAAAGAGATGGGAGAATATTTCCCTATATCTTTCTAAATAAAGAAAGATTGTGCTCTGTTAAACAGAGCACCCTTAGATTAAAAATCCAATGGTGATTAAAAATCACCGTATGACAAAATTAAATTTTGTATATGGGAAAATACATCCCTAATCTTATTAAAAACAAGCATAAATATTCTGTGAAATAAAATTCTCTGGATCAAAAATCGAACGGTGGATAGAATCTCCCGAATAATCTTTGAGGCCAAGTAAATCAATTAATATCTCTCAAATGAGAGATTTTCTTAAACTAATCAAAAAATTTGACTCTCCTATATAAAGAATCCGAGACTTTAAATCTCATAGATACATACAGACGCACAAAAAAGAAAATCAACCCCACAAGCTTCTTTTCACAAAAACCGAAAATTCAATTCTCCTCTGAAGAAAAAAGATTCTTGCTCTTCAAAACTCTAGGTAAAGAAAACCAGAGATAGAACTTATCTCGTTTTCCTAACATAAAGAAAACGAGGGTTTAACCCTTTACAAAAAAGAACTTAGTTCTTCCTATGATCTGAGATTTGAAAAGTAAATCTTTCCACAAGTTGAGAATTTAATTCTCATCGGAGAGATTCTATTCTCCAAACTCAAAATTTAGGGAAAAAGAACTGCATCAAAAAGAAATAGAAGACACATTGTCTTGAAATTTAATTCCTTCACAAACAGATTTTAACCCTATATAAAGGACTTTGTTATTACTAAAAATAACAGAAGAACTTAGTTCTCCAATAAAACCAATCTCAAATATTCAAAACAGAGATCATTAATGGTCAAAATGCCATTAATAGAAGTCAAAATTTCTTCAGAAAATATCAACAAAGAAAAAGACTTGGCGCCTCACGTGAAACGCACGTGAACACCCAAAAGACTCTTAAATGGAACCCAGTTCCTCACATGCCTCTCATGTGAGCGCCATACAAAGTCTTTAGCACTCTATATTCAGTCAAAATGACTAAAATGCTTAACACTGATTAGGCAGCGCCCAGGTCTGAGCGCCTCATATGATACACATGTGAGCGCCAAAGCCCTAAACAAGTGCTTAACACTTCTGCATAAAAGGGAAAAGGCAGAGCAAACAGAACCACAAATGAGTGCTTAGCACTTCTAAAAAGAAGAAGAAAAACTGAGCAGACCAAGCCCAAATTACCTAAAGTCTCTAAAGTTACTTGCAGCTGAGCTCAAATTCTCTATTGTTGGATCTCAACAAAAATTTGATGATCTCTAAAATATTGCTATGTTAATCTTAGTCTCAAAGAGCACTAACGTATTCTTAGCTAAATTAAATTGAGCCCAAATGCTCGTATCTTTAATTCAATTTTAATCTCAAACTAGATTAACGGTCCTTAAATAAAAATAAAATATTCTTTGAACGGAGGGAATACATACAACCTAAGTTCAAATCTCAAATCTAAAATATACGGATTTGGATTAATCCCTGCCCTACGGGTGACGACATAAACTAGTCTCCGTATACAATCTACGAGCAACCCCATAAAAACAAAATAACACACGACACGGAGTGAACTTCTGGAGAAGAAGAAAGTGGTAATTGCAACGCGATAATGTAATTAACTGTAGGGGCTTGCACCTGCAGGGAAGAGCGTCCCCACAATAAAAAAAACCCTAAAAAATGAGGGGGAATCTGATAAAATCTGCTACAACGGTTGTATATGTTCAAACCTCCGATATACGGTGTCATAAATTAACTTGGTATCTTTGGAGAGGTAGATGAATATGTACAAATAATATCTGCCCCAAATTTCAGGTTAGACGTCCTCAACGTCTCGGTCCAGTTTTCGGCAGTAAACAGTAAGCATATGAGGTGACCTTTCTTGTCTTCTCTTCTCTTCTTGAATGTATAGGAATGTTGTGGGCTTGTGACTCATCATGGTGAGTCGCAAGCCCACTCATTCTAAACACATAAAGAAAAGAAAGAAGTAAAAAAAAAGGTGATGACGATGCATTCTTCTTGAGTTTCCTCACTTGCTCATTTTCATCCAAGCTGCTTCTTCTCCGCTCTTGATTTTCTATTAGTGGAGAATGAAAAAAGATTATGAGAGATTAAGTAGATATTAGCCACTACATCAATCTAGTAATTAATTCTTAGCAAGCCTTGATCACTAGTTATTTCAAGTCAGAAGCTGGTGCCTTAGTTCGTACTTCTTGGAGATAGATCATTTTCGGTAAGGAAGACCGACTTCCAAACTCGTTCCGACGACCTAAGAATCTTAGGAAGTGGAAAGAAAACGAAGAACACGACTACAAAGGCTGTAATCACAAACCTAGCAGTTAAAACTCCTTCTTTAGTTTTTAGTTTAGTGTTTGGATTCGATTCTAAGTTGTGAAGTTTCGTGCTCAAATTTCGAAAATTTTCGTTTTCTATTTCGCATTACCGCTAGTTTGCGGCGCGAGTATGAACGTCTACCTACAATGTGTATATATATACGTACACATATATGAGTCCACGCGCGCGCACACGTATATGTTAAAAGTTTTATAGTGTTCGATAAGAAACATTTGTGTATGTTAAAAGTTTTATAGTGTTCGATAAGAAACATTTGATATTCACATCTATGACGATTGATAATCATCCAAAATACAGCTGGCTGACACATATATAGATATTAGGGTTCTGAACATTTAGTTTGTAGCTATAATGAAAGGAGTAATATAAATAAGCATATATTTCTTTCAATATTTAGCTAGTATTATGTGAAAAGTATTCGGGTCCACTTTTTATGAATTGCTTGCAATATTTTAAAATTGCTGTTGGTTGCCTATCAAGCTGCTGCAGACTTGGGACCACGGGAAAGGTCTAGATTCAATTGTCAAATTAACAATGCCCATGATTGGCCTACCTGAGCAATGCCATTGCCAGTCGCCTATGAATCATGATCATGCTCTCCGTGTTCTGTTACTGTTTGAATAAGTTTGGGATGTTCACGGAAGGTCAAAGAATTTGACTTATCTATCTATGTGATCAATAATATCCAGAATTCACAAGTTCTCTTTTAATTCCAACGTGTTTCTTAAAACATTGAAAATAATCGGTTTGCATTGAAATATGAATTATGTTTGTCACTTCTGAATTCAATGTGTTTCTAAACAAAGAAAACATGCATGAAACTTGAGTTTGGAAATAAAATGAACATGATTCAGGAATCGAAGATAATATTTTTTGATAGATACCCCGTGGTTTACAGATTTACTTATTTCTGACATCATATATTATCTGCTACTTAAAGATCATGTATATTTGCTTTATCTTAGTAGAAGCGAATATACATGATAATCAGCCAAAATAATACATCCGCAATTCCAACCCTTTACTAAAGAGGAAAGCTGATATTCTGACTGCATGGGGGTTTCTGGAATGCTTTTGGAGGACAATTGATCCGATTTTGTCCTGATTTATCCAGACACAAATAGATCTGATATAATTTTTCGGCACCACGCGCATAAGGAAGACACTGGATCCACGGGATGAAGCCTGGTGCAGTTCCTTTTGCAGTTGCTTTTTGAATCGCGCTCATGATATCGTTCAACTTGTAGATATTTCCGGCGCTGTTTGGTTTGATGCCCGCATTACTAAGGGCTTTGAGGAGGTCGAGTTCGTCGTTGCGGTCGAAAGAAGTTCTGAAGTAGCCGTACTGGTTGAGGATACCTCTAGATCAGGTGCCGTGCTTCTCCCACTCATGTTTCCATAACCAAACATCGTCGCGTGGGCGACATACAACATCTGGCCAGCTTCTTTTCATTCTGCTTTGAAGGTTTTGGATCTGAAGTGGGTTAAACATAAACAACAATGTTTTTATCAATGAAAACACACATGGTTAGGTTAAAAAAATCTTAGATAAATAAATATGTGCTCGCATAATACATAAAACCCTATGAAATATGACCGTTGGAATGGAGTTGACTCTGAGGTTTGTTTATAAGGTACAGACCGAAATAATAATCAGCCGCACGCACGAGCGAATCTTTCTTCTTCTTCTTCTTCTCCATTTCAAAAATCCCCCCTTTTTTGGGACCCAAACTAAAGTAGAAGCGATGGCGAAGAGGAAGAGAAAGAGAGTTGCGGTGGAGGTGGAGGAGAAGGAAATGCAAGAGATAAGTGCAAGAGGAGGAGAATCATATGAGAGGCTTCGGGAAGAGAGGATCAAGGAGAATCTGGACAAGATTCAGAAGCTCGGCGGCATCATCATCCACCTCAAATCCAATCTCTATACTAGCATTAATTAATTAATAGTAATGCTATTGGTAATGGTAACCCTAACCTCAACTATAAGAAGCCCGCCTACCAATGGCCGCCAGCCCCTTCCTCCACCCACATGCCTCTGCCCCTCAGGCGATCTTCCAGGTTCTCTCTCTCTCTCTCTAAAAAATTATAGAGAGAGAGAGAGACGCGCGCGCGCACACCACCAGCAGCTCATTTTAGTTAGTTGGTGTTTCTCTTTAGATATTATCATCTAGTTCTAATTCCTAGTTTCACTTCTCTCAATACATGTTAATTTTTCAATCTTTCCTTGACCTATTTAATCAAATGTTCAATTAATTTCAATCAATTACCTATCATAAACAATTAATTCTTCCATTTCCTCATGCAATTACTGAGTTAATATATATATCATACCTTCGATGAATCAAACTTAAATTGGCTTGGTGCAGAACAATTGAATGGGCTAGGAACAGTGTAGTTTGTCGGCCAAAGCCCATGGATTCCAAAAGCTACAGGCGGATTGGGTCTTCGATTGAAGACAGACGGCGGCCATTGAACAACTAAGCTGAAAAAGTCAAAATCACTGCCGGGTTGAGACTCTACTAAGAAAAAAAATGGTAACAGGACGGAAATGAGGATAATCAGGAATTGGCCTTTCATTGTGAATTGAGAGGAATGATGCTGCATGTAAACTCCTTACTTAAACTCATATTATTTATATGACGGTTTTGCTCAATTTTTTTATTAAAATAAATCCGTATTTTTCCTTTTTATTTTTAGAAAAGGTTAGAAGGAACCCTTAACCTCTATTGGCATTACACGCTGATTTTTCCACTTTTTTTTTATTTAAAGAACAAAAAGGTGAGGGACCTCTAACCCAACTTCATTGCATTTGTCCTTTTCTTCTGGACCCACCATTTTCAAGGGGTTTGACTCTCTTCTTAGTATTAGTATTAAAAAAAATGGATAAAAAGGGAAAATGCTTGATAAAGTGGCGGGGACCTTGATGGTGACAAGGAACCGCAAGCAATTGGAATGATGGGTTGCACAGCTTGACGGAGACTGCCAACTGATTGCTTGCTGACAAAGTTAAGACCAGAATTAATAATGTGGTGCCAGCCTTCAAATGGGAAAAACTAACTTTATTAATTAGATTGAATGCATGTTCGAAGCAGTATATATGTTTCTGCAATAATATATCAATATCATTAACCGCTTGCCTCTGTAAGGATGGAGCCGTGCATACAGCACCTATTATCACTCACTCTATGAGACTTTGGAGAAATAAATTGAAAGGTATTTTTGTCAAAATATATCACACTCCGTTCATTTTGAGTCACCGTATGATATTTTAGATTTATTCAATCCACTTATGACTTGAACGAATTAATCAAACTAACGATTTTATAAAATTTGGAAGTTCGTTTTATAGCATTTTTAAAGTTGGATGGGGTTATCTTACAAACTTCAAAAGATGGATAGGATTTAGTAAAATTTATCCTGCAAAATTAATATTTTCATATGATATTGCTTCTTTAAGAGTATTCATCGCATTTTAAAAATTGAATGGTGTTGTTTAAAAAACCATGTTTGATGGTGCTTTATTATTATTAACATACTTGAAGTACTGATTGTGTGCGGATTCATTATATATATATATATATATATATTGTCATTAAATTAGTGACATTGCCCGTGGGCCATGCAAACAAAAAAATGCCTTCTTGAGATTATATATAGTAGATTTTATTTTAATTCCGTTGATAAATATTTTTTTATGTGTTTGAATAAGAAGAAAAACTAATTTGGAAAGCTTTTACTATAATATACTTATCCATCTATATTTCAAAGTTAAAGATTTCTTTTAAGTGCAATTTCAACTTATTACCATGAATTATAGACACTTCACTCAAATGATACCATGAACTTTCAAAATAATGGATTGATTTGATGAACTTTCAAAAGTATCAAAAAACCCCTAAGTAAAATCACAAAATTACCAAAACACCCTTCTTCTTTTTTGCAAATACAGTCTTCTTTATTATATGAGAGGGGTATTTTGATAATTTTGTAATTTTTCTTCGGGTTTTTTTTATACTTTTGAAAGTTCATGATATCAAACCATCGTTTTGAAAGTGCATGATATCATTTGGGAAAATTGGTTATAGCTCATGGTAGCAAATTAAAATTTAGCCTTTATTTTATATCTAGCACAACGCAACGAACATTTTCGAAGCCTGATTTCAATAACATTAAGTGATTTTAACTAGATCATGCACATGGCATATAGGCAACATTGAAAACAAACAATGATAAAGAAAAATTGAAATTGCGTTTATTTAGAAAAATCTAAGTATTAAACAATTCATTGACTAAGTTTTTCTTTCTTTGCATCCATCAATATGTCAATCATGCGTATGATTAGCCGTAAAATATATATTAAAAACTTATAGAATATTTGTTCATCATATATTTGCATACCTTCAAGGAAGAACAAGTTGAAAGAATGAGGCCCTCTCAAATAATTAAATGTAGGATTTCACATCTTGAATTTAATTTATATATATGCATGTCAAAAGTTCTTAAATATAGAATGGTCCAGCCAACTTAGGAAAGTTACTTGGACATTAATTTACTATCATATATATTGCAACCAAAAGCCTATATGTAATATCTACTTAGTGCTTACAATTGCAGAAAAATATACAGATATTCGATTAACTACAATTGTAAGAAACTAGATATTTTGACAGCCAAAAACTTTCCCAGGGGATCTTTAATTAGCCAGCTATTCAGGCCAGGGTTGTTTTATGGGCAGTAAACTTTGTCCGGGGTTTTTGACAATTTTCCCTCAAAGGAAAACCAAATCAAGACGTCCATTGAAGAGTAAATTAAAGACTATTATTAATCCGTAATCACTGCAGTTGCATTAAAAAATGACAATTGTTTATGATTATATATATAATAATAATAAAAACATTTTTTTTATTAAAATAAAAACTATTTTAATATCAGGCCGGTATGATATGCAGAGTGAGGGCCTGTTTGGGAATTGAGTTAACTTTTATAAACTGTGGGCTCATAAATTTAGAAAAAGTAAACTCAAAAATGCTAAACTTTGGTTTATTTGAAGGACTTGGAGTAGTGGTGGAGTTCTGCATCTCCTTCAGACGTTGTCCTCCGTCGATCTGTCACGAGCGTTGATAAAAGGTTGAGATTGATGTTGAAGGTTGTCCATTTCTTTTCCTTTTTCATAATATATATGAAGAACATTTAGCTTTGCATGTAAAATTGTGAATGAAATCCATGTATATGATACATTGAGATGCTTAGTTTTGATTTGCTGACAAATTAATTGTCACACCAATAAGTATTTAAAAACAGGGGAAATTATATATATAAAAAAAACATGGCCAAGTTTTCCATCGTTAAAAAGAGCCTTGCCCTAAAAATCTCGTCAAAATTCCTGGAAAAGTGATCCCTCGTCAAAAATCCTCTGATCGTTATCTGTAATATCTAGTTAGTGCTTACAATTGCAGAAAAATATACAGATATTCGATTAACTACAATCGTAAGAAACTAGATATTTTGACAGCCAAAAACTTTCCCGGGGGATCTTTAATTAGCGAGCTATTTCAGGCCAGGGTTCTTTTATGGGCAGTAAACTTTGTCCGGCGTTTTTGACAATTTTCCCTCAGAGGAAAACCAAATCAAGACGTCCATTGAAGAGTAAATTAAAGACTATTATTAATCCGTAATCACTGCAGTTGCATTCAAAAATGACAATTGTTTATGATTATATATATAATAATAATAATATTTGTTTATTAAAATAAAAACTATTTTAATATGATCAGGCAGGCCGGTATCATATGCAGAGTGAGGGCCTGTTTGGGAATTGAGTGAACTTTTATAAACTGTGGTCTCAAATAAAAACTATTTTTGAGTTTACTTAAGTTTACACAAGGCCGGCATTTTTGATGACATCAGCGGATCAGGGAAAAGATCGTGCTTTAAAGAGGGAGCGCCAATTCGCTCGCACGTCTGTTGAGGTACAGGCCATGTGTCCGACGCGGATTGGAGGATACGACAGGCTATCACTGTCGCCTGCGGCCGAAGGGACGTCTCCAATGGTCGTTCGATACGTAGGGCTTCGACGGCTGGCAGACGCGACTCTATGTTTTGGCGGGAAATGATCAGGGCCGTCGGATGCTTCCCCTCGATTTGTATAAATAGTAGGGGAACCCTCTTAGGGTTAACATTTCCGCCATTATTTCCTTTCGTTGAGAGAGATTGCTCGGCGTTCCTCCTTTTTTCAGATCAGATCTCCTGCGTCTTCCATCGGCGAAACCTTCCCTTTGAATTAGGTTAGATGTCTTTCTCCGAGAAATCTGTAGAAGTTGTTAGGGTCAAGTCGGACGATGAGGTTCCAGTTGTTGGACTCGAGTTTAGGGTGCTTTCTCCCGCCTCTTCGGCTACCCCATCTGCGCCGGGTCCCCCCATAGAGTTAGGTTTACCCACGCTGCTCGTCGCCAGGCAACGGCAAGGGCCTTTAAAGTGCACATCGAGAACGCTAGCAATGCACCCTCCTTCTTGAGAAACGTGGACGAGCTTACCGCGATTCGGGCTCGCTTCCATATTTCCCCTAACTATTCGCTTCGTTTAGCTAGGGAGGATGAAAGGACAGATCAGGTGCAGGGCAAGGAGATTGCCCTGTACCTGGATGCATTCTAGGTTGGAATGCGTCTGCCCTTTCCACCCGAAGTATGCGAGGTACTTCGTTGCTTCCAACTTGCCCCGGACCAGCTAGTGCCGAACTCGTGGAGAATTCTCCTAGGGTTCCTGGTCCGATTGAAACTTGACGACATCCCTTTTAGCCTGACCATTCTTACTTCCTTCTTCTGTTACAAAAATCACCATGGCACCCGCAAGGATGAACCGAGATGGGTGTATATTTCATTCAAAAAACATAAGGGAGGGACGGCCGGGTCGGGAGTAGTAGTCGTTCCTTCTTCCATTCACGAATGGAAGGAGAAGTTTGTATTCGCCGGGCCACCCGAGGGGGAGGATTGGCCTGTGCTTATACAGTGGCACAGGGCCGAATGCCCGCGAGCGAAGCAGTCGTCCTCTCCCAAGGCAAGGGCGGTGTTCATGTGGGAGCCGATCCAGCGGGCCACCGTCTTGCTTTCTAAGCAGGTCCTTAGTTGGACCGGGCTCTGCTTCGCGCGCTTCGTGGGTAAGTTAGGAGCTTGGACGATCTGTTTAGACTTGAATAATTTCCTTTTGCCCTTCTTGCAGCACTAACTTTTCTGTGTATTCTCCTTTGGCAGGATAAATGGACCGATCCAGGATCCTAGCTGCCATAGCCACTATGTCCCAGAAGAAGTCCGGGGGTGTGAGCTTGTCCCGAGCTGGCCCGAGCTCGGCTCTGAGACCAGAGCCACTGGAGAGGCCTTCCGCATTGCCCCGAGCCACCGATGACCGCCGCGGGGGTAGCCAGAAGCACGCGCGAGACCCGGAACCCGGGGCGAGGGAGGAGGAGGAGGGAACCGAAGTTCCCCTCAAGAGGAAAAGGACGGTCTCTCGCGCGCCATCGATTGAGATCCCTGAGGGGATTCCCGTATAGGAGGGGTACGTCTGCTTCGTGGTCCCCTTGGGGATTTCTGTCGCCAACATCTTGCTCACGGATATGGAGCAGTCGGCCGGGGACAAGATTCCCCGGGGGGGCCCTAAAGGCCCAAGTGGTCACCATTGCTCAGGAGACAGTTCAGGTTGGTATCCGTTTAAGTATTATCTTAAGTGCCCTTTCTTGATCTGAACACCTCTAAATCCATCTGCTGCTTTCCTTAGGTCCTCCAATATTGCGCCCTTATCGTCAACATGGAATCCGAGGAGATTGCCCCGGCCATGAGGAAGGCTGGGGAATCGTTTTCGGAGGCGGAGGATCTGCGCCTTCAGTTGTGGCAGGAAAAAGAGAAGACAGCCGCCCTTGAAACCCGGTTGGCCGCCGGGGAGCTCATGATCTCCAAGAGCCAGGAGTCCCACCGACTTCTGAGTGAGTCCCACTGAGCCGTCAAGACCAAATTGGAGGAGTTGGGCAAGCGCTACGCCATCATGAAGAAGGCGAGGGATGCCAGCAAGAGGGAGACCGAGGCTGCGCTTGAGGCGGCGAAGATCGCCGAGCTCCGAACTCGCAAGTCGGTGGACTCGTACAAAGCATCAAACCAGTTCTACGCCGACATCGGCAAAACCTCTGCTATCATTTGGAATATAGCTCTTGATGCCGTCAAGGCGTTAATGCCGGAGTTTGTCGACGGCGAGCTCCGTGCTCGGATCCCGCTTTCGGTGGAAACATCCCAAGCGGCTAGCGCCGGGGGAGGGGCGGTTGCGGAAGTAGAAGCACCGTCCCCTGAGGGCGGTGCCGAGCAAGGAGAGATCCGGGCTGAGCATGCAGCCTGAGCTTTTTTTCCTTTATTTTCTCTCAAATTTTGTAAGCCTCAGGGCACTCTTTGTAAGGCTGAGGAGCCCAGAATACCTAGTAAAGACCTTCGGAACATGAATAAAACTGGCTTTATTTTCCTCTGCATGACAATGCATTTCTTGCGTGAGTACTTGAGCATGTCGGTCTTTTCCTCGATTCAAGTGTTAGGCCGTAGGTCGATGACCAGCCTTTTAGATGGCGATCGCGCGTCGAGTGTAAGTCAATTAATCGCCAAGTGCAGGAAGGTCGGTGCCGTCCCGCCCTCGGAGTCGAGGTGGCGATCGTTCACTTAGAATATATCGAAAGATCTCTCAGTGTAGAAAGATCGGTATCTATCCATTCCTTAGAGTCGGACCGACGACCACGTCTTTTAGCGTAAGTTGGACAATAGCCAAGTTAGAATTGGTCGGCATTGACTGATTCCCCCTTGATGCAATTCCTAGACCCTCGTCTTGGGATGGTAGGAATTTATCACTTCGGAGGTTAGCCGAGCAGGGATCTGCCCGGTTGCCCCTTGGTAGGGCATCGATCTTTAGCGTCGGTGGGTAGGAGGTTACCCACTAAGGATGGACCGAGCAGGGAAGATGCTCGGCGGCTTCTTGACGAGTGATTTAGATCCTTGGCGTCGGTAGGTAGGGAACTACCCGCCAGGGATTGACCGAGAAAGGAAGCTGCTCGGTAGCCTCGTCAAGAGGGCTTCGATTCTTGGTATAGGTAGGTAGGAAACTACCCGCCAGTGATTGACCGAGCAGAGAAGCTTCTTATGGCCTCTTGATGAGGGCTTCGATCTTTGGCGTAGGTAGGTAGGAAACTACCCGCTAGGGATTCCCCGGGCAGGGAAGCTGCTCGGTGGCTCTTGATGAGGGCTTTAGATCCTTGGCGTCGGTAGGTAGGGAACTACCCACCAAGGATTGACCGAGCAGGGAAGCTGCTCGGTGGCCTCTTGATGAGGGCTTCGATCCTTGGCGTGGGTAGGTAGGAAACTACCCGCCAAGGATTGACCAGGCAGAGAAGCTGCTCGGTGGCCTCTTGACAAGGGCTTTGATCCTTAGCACAGGTGGGTAGGAAGTTACCCGCTAAGGATTGAGCGAGCAGGGAGCTTCTCGATGGCCTCTTGATGAGGGCTTTAGATCCTTGGCGTCGGTGGGTAGAAAACTACCCGCCAGGGATTGACTGAGCAGGAAAGTTGCCCATTGGTCTCTTGATGAGGGCTTCAATCCTTAGCGTAGGTGGGTAGGAAGTTACCCGCTAAGAATTGACCTAGCAGGGAAGCTGCTCGGTGGCCTCTTGATGAGGGCTTTAGATCCTTGGCGTCGGTGGGTAGCGAACTTACCCGCTAAGAATGGACCGAGCAGGGAAGCTGCTCGGCGGCCTCTTGGTAAAGGCTTTAGATCTTTAGCATCTTAAGCGTGGGTGGGTAGGAAGCTTCCCGCTAAGGATAGACCGAGCAGGGAAGCTGCTCGGCGGCCTCTTGGCGAGGGCTTTAGTCCTTAGCGTAGGTGGGTAGGAAGTTACCCGCGAAGGATGGACCTAGCAGGGAAGCTGCTCGGTGGCCTCTTGGTGAGGGCTTTAGATCTTTAGCGTAGATGGGTAGGAAGTTACCCGCTACGGATTGACCGAGCAGGGAAACTGCTTGGTGGCCTCGAGATGAGGGCTTTTTAGACTTCTCTTCTCTTTTATGGGGCGTCGTTCAATCTCCTTTGACCCGTAAGATCTAGAAGAGTGATCGTCGCAGACAACACGTGGCAGAAACGTACAGGAGAGGCGCGACGCTTCGTGGTTCACGTCGTTCCAACTTCCATTGCCCGTTTAAAGGCTCGTTAGGATTGGCATGGTCGCCACGTGGCAGCTTTGTATTGGGAAATTTGGAAATATCCCGTGATTCGTGTAAATCTCCGGTTCCGAATAAAATTTTTCCGTATTTTTCTAAATTTTCCTTGAATTTTTCTATTTTATATATAATTATATATATATATATATATATATAATATTTTAATTATTACCTAAATTAAATCCTAACTCTACCCTTACACCCGACCCGGCCCAACCCATGCCAACCCAACCTACTTTCCCCCTCTCCTTCTTCCCCACTCGTTTCCTTTTCCCGCCACTTCCCTCCGTCACCTCCAACGTCCCCCTCTTCTTGCACCCGCGACGACCGCACCCATGCACTCTTCTCGCGCTCACTCGAGACCCGCTCCCCAACGGCTCCAAGGCCCCAACGTTTCCCCCACGACTCCCCGCTCTTCACGCTCGCCTGCGATAGCCGCACCCATCTCCCCACGACCCGCACGTCTCCAACAGCCACAACTTTCCTCGTCTCTCTCTCTCTCCCTCTCTCTCTACTTCACCCTCTCTCTTCCTCTTTCTTTCTCTGCTTCACACACTCTCGCTCTCACCAACGCCTGCAACCCCGAACCCATACCCCAACACCCCCGCCTGCATACTCGCCTGAGCACCGCCGTAACCATCTCTCCAGCACCGTAACACCACCTCCCTCCTCGACAACCAACCTACAACCTGAGCTCCCCACTTCTTCCTAACCCAACTACAAGCTCCACCTCAAACCGACCACCTTGCCACCACCATCACCGCCGGCCATCATCGGTTGCAACCGCCGCCGCCGAGCTCCCCAGCACACCACAACACCCCCGCGACATCGCCACCATCACCTCTCTCCTCTTCCCTCCTCCAAGCCGAGCTTCCAACAGCAAACTCCACCGGAGCCTTGACACCGCCGACCATCACCTTTGCTTCTCAGTAGCCACCATCGCCTCGCTGACGTTCTCAGGGCCACCAACACCTCGTCGACAGAGACCCGAGCACCCCAAACCTTTACCCACCTCCACTGCACACTCGTGCACGTCACGGTTGCCGATGTTGCCCGTGTCATCGCCGCAAATTGCCTTTCGCCGCAGGAGCCACTGGTTAACCGTCGCCATGCAAATTTAATACTTGCTTACATCATGCTATAATTATAATAGTTAAAATGATTATTATATACATATATCGTAGTTATTTAGTTGTGTTGGATTGAACATAAAGCGGTTCTAATAACCCATATTAATGTCGTATAGAACTCATAGTGGTCAAACATCATTTTAATCTGTTTGATAAAACCGACATCTCATGTGTTGTATATATATATCTAAATGTTCAATGCGATTACCCTATCCAAGACCCTATTAAAAATCCCCCAAATTTTATTATTAAAAGTTCGATTGCTGTTAACGAGTGACGTATAAGAAATTGGGATCAAATAGTTAAGGCATCGAATATAAAATGATATCCCAATTGGTTACGTCAAATCTGAAAATCACCGTACATATCACGTTGTAAAATTTTAAATATAAATCTAATCATGGTGTTCCAGGGCTTGTATCGAACCTAACTAGATAACCTATAACCCTATGTAATTATTTATTGAATATTGCAATTTCATGACGCTGAAAAATGAAGGGAAATACGGTTCTGGACTGCAGTCTGGAGCAACATTCTACAGGGGAAACCTGAATTTAAGGACCTGTACATATCTTCATAAAATTGAAAATGCGCGGAGCCCCATAGGGTCGCGTAGATAACTTAATTATCTAACACATGAATCTGGTCCCTTGTATTTCCACCGTCGTTTGATATTTAAATTGTATTTTAGAGTGTCGCTGTGTTCTGCAGTTTCTGCAGTAATATTCTTTACACCGTCACATTAAACTGAACATAACTTCTAATATATAGGTGATATTGATAATTCGTTTGATGATTTGGAAACTTAACTGATAGAACTATATTTCATTCAACTGGAGCAACATCGTAATCTGAACACAATCACTGATAAAAATGTGCACGAAATTGGGCTTCCAGTTCTGAAACTGGAATTCCAGAAATCGATCGCTGCCTTAAAATGATGATAATTCCCTAACCTGAATCCCGATTGACATGAAATAAATTTTACTGTTTATATAATCAAGTTTTCTTCATACGTCCTTTATATTATTTTGGTCAATTCTATATGTATGATTTATCGTAAATTTTGCAAGTTGTATGGCATTGGCCGTCATAGAATAGTGAATACCTGTTTAGTGCATTTCTGCAGTGCTTGATTTATACCTGCTGCATAGTGATCATTCACATTGAGACCTAGCGACTGTTCTGCATTTTTGATATATATTAGTGTTAGTGATTGTGTTGTGGCAAATACGACAGTGATACTGACAAGTGGAAAAGTGATTGAAAGTGACAGCGATACGTATTTGTTCACAACCTATCTGATACCTGAATGCATACTATAACCTGGGGAATGGGGAAATCAAGGTGGAATTGAACTCGTATTTAGCGAGGTACAATGATTTAGAGGATGATCATTCGCTATTAGTGACACACACACACACATTAGGTCGTGGGCCTAGTGGCACGGCTGACAGGGTTATGTCCGGGCACAGTAGACCGTAGTCTCGGGCATACACGAGACTCTTGTTAAATATGAGCATCCTTTCCACAATTGATTTCATTGAATTAGTGACCGATAAGTAGTGACATGCATATGGCCTAGTTTATTGACATGATACCTACATGGCACCATTCATATTCAGTCAATGTTTATTTTACTCATGTTCTGCAATTCATTGTACTCCTCATATTTAATATTATTGCATGCCCATCATATATATATTTATTGCTATATGTGTCGCCCTGACGACCTGAGTGTGCATGCTCAGAGGACGAAGTGGATCCAGCCCAGGAGTAGGACCTGCCTTACATCGAAGATAGTGCGGACATCTAGACCAGCGACGCCAGCGCTATCTTTCCCTTGATCTCTATCTGGTATATCTTTTATCTGTTTTGATAGATTTAGTGACTGCATTTCTCATTACCCGTGCTACAATTACAGATTACCACGTAATGCTAGAAGCCGAAGTGTAACTACGACATGATATTTCCTTGACCGTAGGAGCATGGCTGGCCTTGTCACCCCTCGTTTTTCATATTTTGGGAAGCGGGGTATGACATGGTTTTGTTGGTATCAGAGCCAGGTTTTGGATGAAATTACAAGTTCTGTCGAGGGACCTCTAGATTGAGTTACACCCTTAGCGTATGCCTTTTTACATTTCTTCCTCACTTTCTAATCATCGTTGAATCATTGTGTAGCCTTACTTGGATCTGATTTCTTTTAATCTTTTCAGGAAAATGGACTCCTTGGGCAACTCCTCAGATGCCGGTCCCCATGATCGTACCGAGAAGATCCTTAGCATACTGACGACCCTGGCCCAAGCTCAAGAGAGGAAGACCGATCTTCTAGCCGAGGGATTGAAGGCGGTACAGGAGACCGCAATTACCGCCCTAGAGAGATCTACGGCTGTTCCCGCTGCCTTCGAGGGCACGCTCGTACCGACTACACATGCTAGGGTTGGTACCTTTTTAGATTTCAGGGGGCTTCATCCAGCAGTGTTGATAGGATCAGCAAGTCCACTTGAGGCCGAACAATGGCTCATCAACATAGAGAAGCTCCTGGCTGCCGCTCGAATTCCTAACGACGACAGAGTGAACGTGGTGAAGATTCAGCTAGAAGATGAGGCCCGCACGTGGTGGTCCATAGAGGAGAGCCGGCTAGAGAAACTTATTGGATGGGACACGTTCTCTCCATGCTTCCTGGATCACTACTTTCCGGCTACTGCCAAGGCCGAGATGGAGGAGAAATTCATTATGTTGAAGCAGAATGGGTGCTCAGTGGATGTTTACGCCACGGAGTACAATCGGCTGAGTCGCTTCGCACCGTACATGGTAGCCACCGAAGCCGCCAGGGCAAGACGGTTCCAGCAAGGGCTCGATATTGAACTGCAACAACTCATCGCGTTTCTCGACCTACCAACCTTCACCCAAGTTTTGAACGCTGCCCGAGTACAGGAAAGATTGGCAGAGAAGGCCAAGGGCCAACGATCGATGGACAGGAGACCCCACGTGGTTCCAGCACGGCTTACCATCTTCCCCCGTGGAGCGATCCCAGTTCACAAGCCGGGTGTCACACAGATGAAGCGCACCTTCTCACCTCAGCAGCCGCGGCGGAGGGCCCTGTTTTGCGATTATTGCCAGAGGCCAGGGCACATGCAGAGAGATTGCCGCAGAGCTAAATGGCAGTGCCTGATTTGCGGATCCAGCGAGCACAGGATCAACGGGTTGTTCCCCTCCGAATGGCGGCCCACAAGACTGCGATGTCCTGACGCTGAGATTCGGGGCAGATGCTATTTGGTTTTATCCGTCCACCTCTCCGAAAATGCCAAGTTGATTTATGGCACCGTGTATCGGAGGTTTAGACGGATGCGGCCGATGTAGCAGACTTCGTCAGATTCCCCTTCACTTGAGGGGTTTTTGATTGTGGGGACGCTCTTCCTTGCAGGCGCAAGCCTCTGCAGTTAATTACGCTACCGCATCGCGGTAACAACTTTCTCCTTCTCCAGAATTTCACTTCGTGTCGTGTGTGTTTGTTTTGTTTGTGGTTGCCCGTGGATTGTATACGGAGACTGAGTAATGCCGTCATCCGTAGGACATGGATTAGTCCAAATCCGTATTTACTTAGATTTGGGTTTGGTATTTTTAGTTTAAGGATACGTTAGTCGCGTTGCGGCTAAGATCAACTTAAACGTTCGTCAAGGATACGTTAGTCCTGTTTTGGACTAAGATCAACTTGACGTGATGGTCGATTTAATAGATATGGTCGTCAGGACTCGTCGCCTCTCTGACGTCGTTGAAGGATTACAACGATAGGTGTCAGAGGAGTTCGGAGATGTACCCTCGAACCGAAGTTGATTTAGGGTTTTATAGTCCATTTGAATGTTTAAGGATACGTTAGCCGTGTTTGGGGCTAAAATCAACTTAAACGGGACCGTTTAGATCCGGCAAAAGAGCATTTGGAGGCTCTATTGTTCCAGTTTAGGGACGTAGTGGTCCATGTTCCAGTTTAGGGGACGTGGTGGTCCATGTTCCAGTTTAGGGGACGTGGTGGTCCATCGCCCGTTTAGGGACGCGGTGGTCCATTATTAGTTTAAGGACGTTTCGGTCTAACATTAGTTTAAGGACGTCTCGGTCCGATGTTAGTTTAGGGACGTCTCGGTCCAATATTAGTTTAGGGACGTTTCGGTCCAATATAAGTTTAAGGACATATCGGTCCGATATTAGTTTAGGGTCGTCTCGGTCCGATGTTAGTTTAGGGACGTCTCGGTCCAATATCAGTTTAAGGACGTAATGGTCCAACATTCCCGTGTTTGGGACAGATATTAGTTTAAGGACATTTCGGTCCACGTTCCCGTGTTTGGGATAGATATTAGTTTAAGGACATTTCGGTCCAATACCAGTTTAAGGACGTGGTGGTCCGTATTCCAGTTTAGGGACGTGGTGGTCCGTATTCCAGTTTAGGGACGTGGTGGTCCATCGTTAGTTTAAGGACGTTTCGGTCCGTATCCATGTATGGTCGTTGGGACCCGTCGCCTCTCTGACGTCGTTGAAGGATTACAACAAGAAGTGTCAGAGGAGTTCGGAGATGTACCCTCGAACCGGAGGTAAATTGATTTGAGAGAGCATTTGTGCTCAGTTCAATTTAATTTAGGACTTACGGCCAGAATTGGGCTAAGTCCAGTTGAAAATGTTCAATATTTTATTTGCATTTGACCTGTTAGGCCTTTACTGGGGCTCTGCTCTTGTTTAATAACGCATGGCATTTTTGTTTAGTCTATTAGACCTTTATTTGGGCTCTGCCCTTTTATAAATGATGCACAGCATCTGTTTTTATTTGGGCTCTGCCCTTTTTAAAGTAATGCATTGCATTTAATTTGGCCTGTTAGGCCCTTTTTAATTGGGCTTGGCCCTTCTGTAAATAATACAGTGCATTAATCATATGATAGTGGCTTGTTAGACGCTTTGCGCCAATTATTGAGCGCAAGCGCTTGTGATGAGGATACGTGTCCTGCTCTGGTGAGCGCAAGCGCAACAGCGCAGTGCGCTGCGCTAGTGCGCTGCGCTGTTGCGCTGCTGACACGTGGCGCGCTCTGGTGAGTTGCGCCAATTCCAGAGAGCAAAGCTCTATTTAAAGAGCACGTAGCGCAAGTCGTTCTGTAGCTGACACGTGGCGCTCTCTCAAGAGCGCAATAGCGCAGTTTGGAAGTGCAAAGCACTAAGAATTTTTTAGATTCAAGAACAGAAGTGCAAAGCACTATTTGATTTCTTGACCTAATTTAGATCAAAGAAAAGATAAGTTTTTCTTGTTTTTCTTATCTCAAAGAACCAAAGGTTCATAAAAGTGCAAATAACTATTTTATTATTATTATTTTTTTTATTAAAGATCATTGATCTTGTTTTTGGATCTATGATCTGTTCATGAGAGAACTTTCTCTTTTTTTTCTAAAGGTTTTTACCTTTTTGTTCTTGAGGAATTCCTCAGAGTTCTCTTTCCCTTCTCTTTTTTTTTTTTAGAAAATATTCATGCCTTTGAATTGAGGCTTGGGGTCCTTTTTATAGTGCCCATAAATTAGTTAAATTTGTTAAAGAGATCTTTCTCTGAGTGATTTGGGGAATTTTCCCCACCGTTGGATCTTTGATCCAAGGGCTTCTGTTTTACAGAAGAAATTCTTCTTGTTTTAACAAGAACAGAAAAGATTTCTTTAGAATTTTAATTCTGTTTGGCGCAAATGCCCCTGCGCGTGACACGTGTCGCGCAGCGCACAGCGCAGCGCAACTGCGCTAGCGCATCTGCGCCGACACGTGTCGCGCAGCGCACAGCGCAGCGCAACTGCGCTAGCGCATCTGCGCCGACACGTGTCGCGCAGCGCAGTGCTTGCGCAACTGCGCTGACACGTGTCGCGCAGCGCAGTGCCTGCGCAAGTGAAGCGTTGCTTCCTTTAATTTTGCTTAACATAGAGCTTTGCTCTGATTGGACGCGCTTTCTTAGGCGCTGCGCTGATGTATCAGCGCCTGACATGTGGCGCGTTGCGCCCAAGATTTGAAGCGTTGCTTCAAAATTTTGAATTTTGAATTTCAACAGAGCTTTGCTCTGATTGGGCGAAACAATCACTAGATTAGAATACGGTATCATATACTCATATTCAATCAAGCACCCGCACATATCTCCATACGTGCCCTACTTCATTTCGCTTGAGCTAGGAAACCTTTATTATGGGACTCTAAAGACTCGTCAATACGCCAGCAGTAGATAATGATCACATCAGATACACACAAGCCGTCAGCGGCACTAGCTGGACGTAACGGCTACCCAGATATTGAACGAATAGAAGATCAACAAGCAAACTTGTCCAAACTCCCGTAAAGCCTATAAGCAACACTTACCGTACAGTCTGCTCTCTTCTCTGATATATCGCATATCGAGTCTGGGGGTGGAATCGTCAGACCCTACTAACTCGATAAGTCATGCCGATGTGTGGCCTATAACCTTTCGAGAAACTACTGATAACACTTACCAGTAAATCTCATCAGCCCTGGCCAAGGACTTGCTGTTATAGCCAATCAAGTATAGCGCAACATCAAATCCTAATACCGGGAGAGATGAAACCCCTCCTATCGCTCACTACCTCCATATGACTCGGGACTGTACCCAAAATCCACCTGTTTGCATGACTCCTTTGAGTCGTGGTAGGGAGGAAATCAAAGCATAATGGAAACCATACAAGACACTATGACGATCTCGGGTCTACAGACTAACCTGTGTAAATATCATCAGAGAAATGCTATCTGACGATATGTATGGTACCAACTAGGAGTTCTCGACGAGTCCGGTTCGGTGTACCCATTCTACAATGAGCATCTGTGTACAATCTTTGATGTCAAACACCAATAGTTATGGGATCAACCATCACCCCATACAAGGTTAAGAAACATACACACTAGTCTACTCTGGAATATCGATGCCTTGTCTCGATACTCCCTCGACTAGGAACTGTCAAAGGATGTGCTTGCGGACTACACAAGCCCCATTAGTATAATCTGCATCATAGTCCTGGTAGTCAATCCAACATCCTAAAGGCTTTATCAACATGTATCAATGAGATAGTAAACTAAAACAAGTGTACATATTAAGATTAAGAGCAACCAGATAGCATACTATCATATTGAGCAAGAAAGTACTCTATATATATGTCCAAGCATCCACTATAATATACAATAATGGCCTCTAGGGCATATATATTCCTAACAATCTCCCACTTGCACTAAGGCCAGTTGTTGTAGTATCACATATCAAACATCCCAAAAAGTCTCTCAAACTGCATCTTGGGAAAGGCTTTCGTGAATGGATCCGTCGTGTTGTACTTCGTATCTACTCTCCTGACCTCGATTTCTCGGCGATCAACTATCTTCCGGATAAGGTGATACCGCCTCAGAATATGTCTGGATCGCTGATGGAACCAGGGTTCCTTGGCCAAAACCACAGCTCCATTATTATTACAATACAAAGGTATTGGATTCTCAATGGATGGAACCACACCAAGTTCAATAATGAACTTTTTCATCCAGAAAGTCTCTTTGGTAGCATCGTTGGCAGTGATGTATTCAACCTTCATCGTCGAGTCTGCAACTGTATCTTTTTTGGAACTCTTCCAACATACCGCCCTTCCATTGAGGGTGAAGACAAATCCCGAGATAGACTTGCTGTCGTCCTTATCACTCTGGAAGCTCGTATCGATAAAGGACTCTACTTGGAGTTATCTGTTACCATACACCAAGAACATCTCTTTAGTTCTTCTCAAGTACTTAAGAATGTTCTTCACAGCTATCCGTGCTCCTCCCCTGGGTCTGATTGATACCTACTTACCATACTAAGTGCGTAAGATACATCCGGTCTGGTGCATAACATCGCGTACATGATATACCTAACTGCAGAAACATAGGTATCATATTCATGTGAGCCCTCTCCAAATCAGTCTTGGGAGACATCTCTTTGGAGAGAGTGATTCCTGAACAAGCGGGTAAATTACCACGCTTAGAATTTTCCATACTAAACCTCTTTAGTACGGTGTCTATGTATCTAGATTGGGACAATCCCAACATCCTTTTAGATCTATCTCTATAGATCTTTATCCCCAGGATATAGAAGTCATCACCCAGATCTTTCATAAAGAACTTTTGTGACAGGAAGAGTTTGAACAAGTGCAACATAGGAACATCATTTCCTATCAAGAGAATGTCATCCACGTACAATACGAGGAATACAACTTTACTCTCTACAACCTTTTTATATATACATGGTTCATCTATGTTTTTTATGAAGTCAAACTCATTGACTGCCACATCAAAACAGATGTTCCAGCTTCGCGATTCCTGCTTTAATCTGTAAATTGATTTAAGCAGCTTACACACCTTTCCGTTGCTCCCACTGTCTATGAAGCCCTCTGGCAATGTCATATATATGCTCTCTTTTAAATCACCATTTATAAAAGCGGTCTTGACCTCCATCTGCCAGATTTCATAGTCATGGTATGCAGTAATGACAAGTAGGATCTTGATGGATTTAAGCATAGCCACTGAAGAAAATGTCTCATCATAGTTGACACCTGGTCGTTGACGGAAATCTTTTGCTACAAGTCTAGTTTTGAAGTTCTCAACATTTCTATCTACACCAATTTTCTTCTTAAAGATCAACTTGCTCCCAATAGGTTTTACCCCTTCAAGAGCAACTTCCAAAGTCCATACTTTTTGGTGTACATAGATTCCATCTCAAATCGCACAGCATCCAGCCATTTCACAGAGTCCCTACTTATGATAGGCTACTAGAAACTAATTGGGTCATCATCTTCCATGATGCAGTCCTCACTCCCACCGTCTATGAGAAAACCGTAGTATCTCTTAGGTGGATGAGAAATCCTACTAGATCTGCGGAGTAGCTGAGATTCATCGGGGACTATTGAATCCTCCGGTTCTACCGAATCATCAGTTGTGGTCTGTGTATCTGGAACTTCTTCTAGCTCTACCTCATTACCACTAATTTCTTTCACAAGAATTTTTTTTTCTAAAAAAGTGGCATGTTGAGCAACAAACACCTTTTGTTCCTCTATGTGGTAGAATAGACATCCATGTGAATTCTTTAGATATCACATAAACTTGCAAAGAACTGATCGTGCTTCGAGTTTTTCCGGATTCTGTTTTTTAACATAGGCCGGACAACCACATATCTTAACTCATTTAAGATATGGTCTATTTACACTCCATATATTATATGGTGTTTTAGGCACAGATTTTGATGGGACTTGATTCAATAGGTATGCAGCTGTCTCAAGTGCATAACCCCAAAAGGAAATAGGTAACTCAGCAACACTCATGTAATCGCACCATATCTAATAGAATATGATTCCTCCGCTCCGATACACCATTGTGCTGTGGTGTATACGGAGGAGTAAGCTAAAAGAGAATCCCATTCTCTTTTAGATAATCTTGGAATTCCGTGCTTAAGTATTCACCTCCTTGATTAGATTGAAGGATTTTAATACTTTTACCCGTCTGGTTCTCTACTTCGCTCTTATGTTCCTTGAATTTCTCAAAAGCTTCAAATTTGTGTTTCAACAGGAACACATGTCCGAATCTTGAGAGATCATCGGTGAATGTAATGAAGTACGAGGAACCATTTCTGGCATGTGTACACATAGGACCGCATGCATCACTATGTATCAGTCCCAAGAGTTCAGTAGCTCTTTCTCTATGTCCCGTAAATAGAGTTTTGGTCATCTTCCCTTTGAGACATGACTGACAAGTTTCAAAAGATATAAATTCGAACGGATTCAAATATCTATCTTTGTGCAACTTAGCCAGTCCGGTCGCATTGATATGACATGTTCCCCCCGAAAGACGCGGCTGAGATGCGATGGACGTCTTTGCCTGAAATTCGGGGTAGATGCTAATTGGTGCTATCCGTCCACCTCTCCGAAGATGCCAAGTTAATTTATGGCACCATGTATCGAAGGTTTAAACGGATGCGGCCGATATAGCAGACTTCATCAGATTCCCCCTCGTTTGAGGGGTTTTTGATTGTGGGGACGCTCTTCCTTGTAGGCGCAAGCCCCTGTAGTTAATTACGCTACCGCATCGCGGTAACAACTTTCTCTTTCTCCAGATGGTCACTTCGTGTCGTGGGTGTTTGTTTTGTATTTGGTTGCCCGTGGATTGTATACGGAGACTAAGTTATGTTGTCGCCCATAGGGCGTGGACTAGTCCAAATCCGTATCTTTCTTAGATCTGGGTTTGGGGGGTTGAGTTTAAGGATACGTTAGCCTCATTTGAGACTATGATCAACTTAAACGTTAGTTAAGGATACACTAGTCTAATTTTAGACTAAGATCAACTCAACAAGATCGTTTAGATCCGACAAGAGAGCAATTAGGCTCTATCATTTAGTTTAATGACATTGCGGTCGATTACCAGTTTAAAGACCTGGTGGTCCAATGTTAGTTTTAAGATATCGCGGTCGAGGTTAAGGATATCATAGTCCATGGATTTAAGGACTCCACGGTCCATTATTAGTTTTGAGACATCACGGTCAAGGTTAAGGACATCATAGTCCGTGGAATTAAGGACTCCACAGTCCAATTTTAGTTTTAAGACATTACGGTCAAGGTTAAGGACATCATAGTCCATGAGTTTAAGGACCCCACAGTCCGTTGTTAGTTTTAAGACATCACGGTCGAGGTTAAGGACATCATAGTCCATGAGTTTAAGGACCCCACAGTCCGATGTTAGTTTTAAGACATCACGGTCGAGGTTAAGGACATCATAGTCCATGAGTTTAAAGACCCCACAGTCCGTTGTTTAGAGACGTCATAGTCTATGAAATGTGTAGCTTTCGGGACCCGTCACCTCTCTGAAGACGTTGAAGGATTACAATGACAAATATCAGAGGAGTGAAGAGATGTACCCTCAAACCAAAGTGGATTAAGTGACCTGTAGTCCAATTTGAAACTAAGATCAGTTAATTAAATTATGAGCACATTGGCTCAGTTGAATCTGAATTGAGGACTTACGGCCAACTTGGGCTAAGTCCAATTAAGTTTGAAGTATTAGCCCTCTGTTGGACCATTAGACATTTGTCTGGATTCAAGCCCACATTATTTAGCAATGCTAAACAAGAGTTTGAGGGCTTTGATAATATTTTTATCTGAGATTGAGCAGTAGATATTAGAGTTCTAATTTTTACTCAATTTTGAGTGGGAGGCTTTACCTCTGGAAGATTAACCAATTTGGTTAAAACTAGTGTTAAACACTAAATAACGGCATTGTTAAACACTGGAGATAAAACTCTCAAATTAGTGTAAAACACTAAAAGAAAATCAGTGTTAAACACCGGACATATAGAATCCTAAATTAGTGTTAAACACTAGGAAGTAACAGTGTTAAACACTAGAAATAAGGTTTTGGAATTAGTGTTAAACACTAAAACATAATCAATGTTAAACACTGGGAATAAAGCTCACGAATTAGTGTTTAAAAACTAAATGGGAATAGGTCACGTGGGGCCACGTGAGGGCGCCCAGAGGTGGGACCAGATCCTTTTACTTTGTTATGCAAACGAGTGTTAAGCACTTTTTTATATTTTATTTTGGAGCATCACGTGCTGGCACGTGAGGAGGATTCATGCACTGATCATTAAAGCGTCGGCCAAGAGGTCACGTGGGAACACGTGAGAGCGCCCAAGGCCTTTATTTCTTTTACTTTTTCTTTCTGTGTTTCGGGGGTCACGTGGAGCACGTGAGGTGTTCTTTGCATACTTAAAGATCTCTTTATCTTTTAAGAATTAAATTCTTCATAGGGTTAAACCCTAATTATAATTCTGGGGGAGATTAAAACCCCTATTATGAAAGAGTTAAATTCTTATATAGCGTTAAGCCCTAATTTTCTTTTAGAGAAATTAAATTCCCATATATGTAAAAGAATTAAATTCTTATATAGGATGAAACCCTAATTTCATCATTTTAGGGGGAATTAAATTCCTAAGATCTGAGAGAATTAAATTCTCGATTAGGGTTAAACCCTGATTTTGTCCATCTTGAAGGAATTAAATTCCTATAATTTTAGGAGAATTAAATTCTCAGATAGGGTTCAAACCCTAATTATGATTTGCGAGAATTAAATTCTCTAAACTCAATTCCCCCTCTAAGTTTTGGATCCGCATGGCAGGATTTCAACCAGATGAGAATTAAATTCTCAACTTGTGGGGAGATGTGCTCTTGCAGATTCTCAACCAGAGGAAGAACTAAGTTCTTTGCAAAAGAGTTAAACTCTTAGATTTTTTTGAGAATTAAATTCTCTTTTTCTGAAGTTTTGATCCCCTTTCTTTTTCTCACCTAGGGTTTTCTTTCTGAATTTTAAAGATGCCAAAATTCTTTCCAAAGTTTTCTCTCCAAAATTCTCTCTCTCCTCCTCTATTCTCCCCTTGGCTCCTATTTATAGGAGGAGGAAAAGAATCAATTTGTTTAGTAAATCTCTCATTGAAAGATTTGATTTGTTTTTGAAATTAACATGATCCTTTAGATCATTTAGTGAATTTTATTCACCGTTGGATTTTTAATCCAAAGATATTCCGTTTGTTATTTCGGTGAGATTTGGGAAAATCTTTCCTTGTTTAAGATTTTTCCATAAACTGGTGATTTTAATTACCCTTGGATTTTTAATTCAACGGTTCTCTATAACCCCTTTCCATTTTGGAAAGATTTAGAGAAACCTCTAGAATTTAATTCTATTAAATTAAATAGAGATTTAATTAAAAAGGCACGGATCGATCCCTACGCTCATTACCTAAAAATTATTTTCCCATCGCGCGCGAACCCAAAATCCCCAAACCCTCGTTCCCGCCGATCGCCTGTGTTTCATCGCCGTTCTCGTCGTCCCCAGCGCAGGCCGATTCGTCGTCGCCACCGCCTGGTTCTTCCTCATCTCCGTTTTCGTCGTCGCCTCCGATCGATCGTCGACGCCTCCACTGCACAGGTTAGGAAATCTTAAATTAAACAAATTTTTGATTATTTTAGGGCTAGGGTTCATGGTTTGGGTACCGATGAGGCATCCGTTGAAGTTAGCGTTAGGGTTGGGGTTGCGGTTGGGGCTGGGGCTGGGGTTGCGGTTGGGGTTGGGGTTCGGCAGGGGGTTAGGGTTAGGGTTGGGGTTGGGGTTAAGCTGGGGCTGGGGCTGGGGTTAGGGTTAGAATTGGGGTTGGGGTTAGGGGAGAAGTGAGAATTGTTTTAATGACGCAAGTCAGAGGCTGTTTATTATTGATTTAAGCGAGAAAATGGGCATTAACAGAATAGAACGAAAGAAACAGAGTCATATAAACGACTCTAAAAATTTGGAATAAAGAATGTTGTTATTATTGCCACTGTTGCATGAAATCTAAGAAAATCAGGACAATCTCTCTCTCTCTCTCTCTCTCTCTCTCGTATAATTATTGAGTGTTTAGCATGAAGGCAAGCATGATGCATGTCCTGTTCTATTTTGAGGGTTTTAACTATGAAAGCAACTAGGCTATAACATGTGTGAACAGAACTGAAGAGGATTGCTACATTTATTTTCCCAAAATACGTTGAAAGAAAATAATTGTATTCAATGATTGATTCCTTGATATGCAATGCTCCCAACATGAAAGAAAAACTAAACTTGATCAATCTTTGATATTATTATTAGAACTCATAGGTATGAGATGTCCTCTTTCTCTATTTTAAAAAAAATACAAAATATAAAAGGAATTTTTTTTTGCTCCAATAACAAAACTTTCCAAAATTTTTAAAACTTGTACTTTACCTCTCTCAACCATAATTTATTCCCAAAATGGGCTTCCTTTAAATAGTTCATTAAAATATTTAAATGAAATAAGATAAAGAGGAAGAAGGATCTATATTTAAGTGCATAAATAACCAAAAAGGAAAACGAAGAAAAACAACAAAAGAAACCAAAAGATAGAGAAGGTAAAGCTAGAAGAATCGCGCCATTAGCTGCGGGTCATCTTTTAAATGAGCCCCTTCTTTGATCCCTTACCAGCAGCCATCACAATCCCTGTTCCCCTCCGAAAGACGGCGCACAGGACGTGACCCCTTCACCACGGGACGCCAGGGGTTTACTGCTTCGCCCTCACACCGTTGGAGTCGGGATGTCCTTTATTGATAAGGTATTAACCATTGGAAAAGCGTCTACCACTGTGGTGCGACCATTACAGGACTCCTTCAAGGATGGAGCTTCAGTGTTAACGGCCCGGGAGATCCTCCATTTGTACTCTATTAGACCGGGTTTCCTAGTCTTCAGGCAGGGCGGTGCAGCAGTCTTTATGAGATATAACCCACATCGTTTTGCCCAACAACTGGGTTACGATCAAGGGGTACCCTTGGAAGCTTTCTTATTGGAACCTGCTGTCAATGAAGAAGGGATGGAGAACGCGTTACATCACTTCATGCGCCTGGACACGGGTTCTCATTTTTTTATCAGCATTTTGGCCTGTGCTCCACGACTCCTTAATGTATATAAAGAGTGGTACAATCATGCGACGGGGGCTGTTATAAAGGAAGAGAGGCGAGTGTTGATCGACCGTAAAGAAGTACCCCCCAGCACCAACCGTAACGCTCCCTTAGTGCCAAGGATCCCGGTGGCTCCCCCTCTAAAAGATGCCGGGGGCAGACCATCACGTGCGCAAAGTCCTCCACGTGAGCTGCCACTCCCTGATATCACAGATGCACCTCCCGCACCCTGCGCTCCAGTGGAGACAGTGGTTGTACCCTCGCCGGAATCTGGCGTGGGTGCGGACATCGGGACCCGTCATCCTAAAGTGGCTGCTAAGCGGAAGTCGATCCCCCGTGAGCCTAGGGTCGGAGGGCAAAAGAAAAAGAAGTCGCTCTTCGCTGCGGACGTCGTGTTCGGTCAGGAACCCCATGCTCCCTATGCCGAGGGTCTGCTCGAATATGGGACTAACGCAGGATTAGTGATGCCGCCGCCGGACGATACAGACTTGGAGGCCGCTCTCAAAGCTTCAGCATGGTTGGCGAGGCGTGACGCGTGGTTAGCTAAGCTTGCGCAGTCAGGTAACTATTAATCGCCTTTCTTTATTGCAATATGTCTTCTCTATTGCCTTTGACTAACGCTTTTCTTTCCTTTCTTTCAACAGGCATCACTGATGAAGAAGCCATTGCCGCTTCTCTGAAGACTTTCCAGGAGGAGGAACGTCTCAGAGCATCTATGGGCCTTAGTAAGTTTAGATTCATCAAGCTTTCATTTTCCTTGTGTTATGGTCGATCTAACCTTCCCCTTTTAATCACAGGAACCTCGATGCCGTTCCCTCCAAGTGACGCCGATGCTCCACCGGCTACCGATGTTCCTGCTGCCTCTGGGCCACCGCAGGGGGTTCGTCTTGAAGAGCCGATGAGAGATGCCTTAAAGGCTCTGGAGGAATCCCTGAACGAGGACGACGACGCTTTGAAAGAGGCGTCACTAAGATCCATCGCGACAGCCCAGGAGGAAAGGAAGCGGCTGAGGCGTGAGGCGAAGGCGCGCAGGGCTGCCTTGGCTGCGGGAGCGGGCCCCAGCACCGCCCTTCGTGCTGATACTCCATCTGAAGAGGCCCCTGTTTCCTTATCCACTGCCCGCAGAGAGGTGGCGCGCGCAGTTCGGAGCGCAAACGGTAAATCCGGTTCAGGTAATATTTCTTTCAGAGTTTTGTTATAAGGATTTTTAATGTCATTGGTCCTTATACCCCTTATCTTGCAGGGCCGAGTCCGATCGAGGGAGAGGCGGAAACCGTTGATCCCAAAGAAACAGAGGAGGCAGTACCTGCCGAACTCGAGCCGACGGTAGGCAACGTTGTTGTGGCTTTGGAGCCTGAGGTGGAGGTCGAGGGGCTTGCAGCCGAGAAGGTCATTGATGCCGAACCTGAAGCGGCGGCAGATGACATGATCACTATAACCGAACCGAGGGTGGTGGTGGACGAGGCGCTTGAGGCTGGCGACCTCGGGGTGACAGTGGATGAGCCGATGGAGACGGCGGAGCTCGAAGTAGTTGCGGGTGAGATGGGTATGACTCTTAGGGAAGGGTCAGCCGCTTCCTTCCAAGAATCCGGCAACGCTCCGATCATTGCCCTCCCTGCTTACGATCTCCTGCCGTCTCCTAGTCATGGTAGCACGACGACGGTCTCCATCGAGTCGGGTGATGAGGCTACGGGCGGTGGCCTCATGTCGATAGAGGAGGGAGTCGCTTCTGTTTCGGCCGGGAGCTCCTCAGGTAAACCTTAGGTTGCTGTCTTTCTTATTTTGCAATCCTTTCTGACAAGTTCACCTTTCTTGTAACGCAGGCGCAGCCAGTGCTGATGCCCCACTGCTTGAAGGAGCGCCTTCAACGACTGTCTTGGCGGTGGTTACCTCTCAACCCTCCCTCATACCATCTAAGATGTTGGAAGGTATGGGTTTGCAACTTATTAGTCTTATCTTTCAGATGTATAGTGTATACTGAAATCGTGTTGTTATGCCTTTTCAGGAGTACTTTTTGACCATCTTTACCAGATGTTGCTCTCACACTTCTCCTTCCCATCCGAGCTTGCTTCTTCCTCTTGTGGCGTTGGTGAGTATGATTTCCAATGACATCCTTCTTTCTTCATTAATAGGATTATTTCTAAGACCTTACCTTTTTATCTCGACTGCAGTGCTACAAATCGAAGGAGGGGACGAAAGACGGGCTGCGCTGCCGACCCTTCCGGCCCTGCCACCTGCCTCAGCTGGTACAGCGACTATTACATTGATAAATCCCCCTTTTATTTTCTGAACTGTTATCTGATCATATCTTGTTTCTTTTCAGCTGTCGTTCCAGTCTCGGCGCCCTTCGAATCTCGCATCATAATGCCAGCAGGTCCTTACCTGAGACGTCCATCTTCGAAAGGCGCCGCGAACAGCTTACGTACGTTGAGCGATTACATTGAGGAGCTCGACGTCGAGACCCCTACCTCTGCTGCAGATTTTGCTATAGCGGTTAACCCGATGCTGGTGATACTCGTGAACTTTCATGACGAGGGTATCATCATATCTTGGGTTAACCATTGCAGGGAGATCGAGGCTCGCCTGCATCAGTTGGAGTCGCTGCGTCCCGCTCCCGAGGCCTTGGCTGCCAGTAATCAAAGAACAGCGTGGATTAAGCAGAGCGCTCCTTACTTCCACCACCTCGAACAAGAAGTCTTTTCAAGGCGTAAGGAGCGAGGTGAGACTTCGATCAAGTCTGCCCAACTGCATGCTCAGGTGGAGGCCAACGCCGCACGGCTGAAGGTTGTCTTTGAGGGCCTCCTGCAATGTCTTTCTGAAGGGTTATCATTGAGGCAACACCTTGACGTTGTCGAGCGAGAAGTACCTAACCAGGAAGCAGCCCAGAAGGCGGCGGAGGAGAAACTTTCATTCTTCTTGCAGCAGCGGGCCTAGGTGGAGGCGGAGGTGGCTGCGGCTGTCACTCAAGAGGAAGCGCTGAAGGAAGTGCGAGAGCAGCTTGTGAATTTGTTAAAGACACTTCCTCCTCAGTAGATATCCATCTTTGTATCGTTTGTACTTGTAGATAAAAGAATATATATATATATATATATATATATATATATATATTTTTGACATAATGTATCCTGTATCCAATCAAGTTTATGAATAAAAGATACACCCTTTTTTTTGTAATGTGTCATTTTCCCCGTCTTTTCTTTCTTTTATTATCAGCATATCACTTTAGCAAACATGGTTAATGGATGATTAGAACGAGTATCCTGCCTTTCTTGAGAACCAGCGATGGCTTAGGCCGCAGGTTCAGATCTGCTGCCTAAGACTTTTCAACTCCATGAGCCGTGAGGGTCTCATAGAGATTTTTCTCCTTACGGATCGAGAGGATCTCATAGGTGGGTTTTCTCCTTAGGAATCGTGAGGATTCCTAAGTGTGGTTTTCTCTTATAAGTCGTAAGGATCCTATAAGAGAATTTTTTTCCTCTTACGAGTCGAGAGGACCCACAAGCGGTTGTTTCCCTCCTCGTCGAAATTCGACTTTGGAGAGTGAGACCCGTGAATAGTATGCAAGAGACCATTTTGGATTGACTTGCAGGGTCCCATTGTTCAGGAAGCAAGTTTTTTAGTTCCTGCCGCCTGAGGCTTCATTTGCATGTTGAGACGAATCGGGAATTTCCCGCCGAGACACTGGTTTCTCTGCGAGCCGACGTGAACCAGGAGGCTCTCGTCAAGGAGTGTTTGTATCCGTGAGTCGAGGAGTTTGCTAGGGATTATTTGTTTCCCTAGCGCCAAGGATTATTTGTTTCCTTGGGGTTTGAAACGAGTCGAGGATTTCCCACGGAGGCACTGGTGGCTCTGCGAGTCGACGCGGATCAGGAGGCTCTCGTCAAGGAGTGTTTGTATCCGTGAGTCGAGGAGTTTGCTAGGGGTTATTTGTTTCCCAAGCGCCAAGGATTATTTGTTTCCTTGGGGTTTGAAACGAGTCGAGGATTTCCCACGGAGGCACTGGTGGCTCTGCGAGTCAACGCGGATCAGGAGGCTCTCGTCAAGGAGTGTTTGTATCCGTGAGTCGAGGAGTTTGCTAGGGATTATTTGTTTCCCAAGCGCCAAGGATTATTTGTTTTCTTGGGGTTTGAAACGAGTCTAGGATTTCCCACGGAGGCACTGGTGGCTCTGCGAGTCGACGCGGATCAGGAGGCTCTCGTCAAGGAGTGTTTGTATCCGTGAGTCGAGGAGTTTGCTAGGGATTATTTGTTTCCCAAGTGCCAAGGATTATTTGTTTCCTTGGGGTTTGAAATGAGTCGAGGATTTCCCACGGAGGCACTGGTGGCTCTGCGAGTCGACGCGGATCAGGAGGCTCTCGTCAAGGAGTGTTTGTATCCGTGAGTCAAGGAGTTTGCTAGGGATTATTTTTTTCCCAAGCGCCAAGGATTATTTGTTTCCTTGGGGTTTGACACGAGTCGAGGATTTCCCATGGAGGCACTGGTGGCTCTGCGAGTCGACGCGGATCAGGAGGCTATCGTCAAGGAGTGTTTGTATCCGTGAGTCGAGGAGTTTGCTAGGGATTATTTGTTTCCCAAGCGCCAAGGATTATTTGTTTCCTTAGGGTTTGAAACGAGTCGAGGATTTCCCACGGAGGCACTGGTGGCTCTGTGAGTCGACGCGGATCAGGAGGCTCTCGTCAAGGAGTGTTTGTATCCGTGAGTCGAGGAGTTTGCTAGGGATTATTTGTTTCCTAAGCGCCAAGGATTATTTGTTTCCTTGGGGTTTGACACGAGTCGAGGATTTCCCATGGAGGCACTGGTGGCTCTGCGAGTCGACGCGGATCAGAAGGCTCTCGTCAAGGAGTGTTTGTATCCGTGAGTCGAGGAATTTGCTGAAGACACTGGTTTCTTCGGAGTTGGACTGAGCCGTCGAGATTTGGCTTCGTCTTCTGGCGGAGCCTGTTGGGAAAGTATGGTTCCCTCTTTGTTTACGCCCTTGGATTGTATACAGGGATCAATGTGATCTTAACTGTAGGGCCAAAGTTTTATCATCATTTTTTGTTTTATCTCCGCAATGCTCTATCATTTCAGCTTTTATATCGCGAAGGTCGCGATTGCCCAATCATTTCGGCTATTTTTCGCGGTGCCCAATCATTTCGGTTATTTATTTTATTTTTACCCGCTGCTTTTTATTGCGAGTTGCCCAATCATTTCGGCTATTTTGCATGCATGCATTTTTACTTGCTGCTTTTTATTGCAAGTTGCCCTATCATTTCGGCTATTTCGTATGCATGTGCGGCCTATTGGCTTTTCGCTGTAAACCGATTTCGGCATCAGCACCGCTACAACTGGGATATTATCAGGAGCGAATCATCATCTGCCTCTGTCGATGTCGAACAAAGGTGGCTTAGCGACCAGGGTTAGGGTCCTGTCGGCTAAGGCTTTTGACTTCATGAGCCGTAAGGGTTTCACGAAGTTATTTCTCCCTACAAGCCGTGAGGATCTTGTAGGTGTATTTTCTCCTTAGGACTCGTGAGGATTCCTAAGTGTTCGTTTCCTCTGTAAGCCGTAAGGATCCTACAGGAGGGTTTTCTCCTCATAAATCGAGAGGATTTATAAGGGTTGTTTACCATGCGAACATATCCCCAGTCACGGATGAGACTTGGTTAGGGAAATGTTTATTCGCGCCCATGGATTGTATACAAGGGTCAGTATTGAGCCACTTGTAGGGCAATATCGGAAGTTGTAGAGGTTACTTAAGCACAGGTTTAGGTCTCTGTAACTTAAGACTTTCAACTCTTATGAGCCATGAGGGTCCCATAAGAGAGTTCTCCTTACGAGTCATGAGGATCTCGCAAGTGTATTTTCTCCTTAGGAATCGTGGGGATCCCTAAGTGTGCTGCTCCCTTGTGAGTCGTAAGGATCTCACGTGGGTGGTTTCTCCGTATAAGGTCGAGAGAACCCTATAAGTGTCCTTTAACGAGGTTGCGCCCTTTCAGGTTTTCACAAACACTCGTGTTTTTACTCATGGAGCCCTTTCGGGTTTTCATCCGCGCCCATTTTGCTTATGGACATACCGTTTTTTTAATTATTTTTATTTTTATATATTTTTTTTTCTCTCGTCAGCCTAAAGATGCTGCGGTAGTAGTTTAAAGACGTTTCGGTCTGCTATTAGTTTAAGGACATTTCGGTCCGTCATGGAGAAGGCCGGCTACTACTTATAAAGCTTGAGCTTAGGAAGATAGCGAGCGGACATAGTCGTCGTCATCTATCATTGACCTAGGCCATGGCTCATTAAGCGTAGTATCTCTTTAGGAAGTGACCGTTTATTGGCCTGAAAGGCCTTTCACCGTGCATGTCCATGAGTAGATATGCCCTACCCTGGTAGACCTTATCTATGATGTACGGGCCTTCATAGTTTGGCTCGAATTTTCCTCGCTTGGCGCGATTGGGGATCATAGGCCTTTTGACCACTAGCACGAGTTCGCCTTGGCGAAATGTCCTTGGTCGGGTCAGTCTTTCATATGAGCGCGTCATCTTTGCTTTATAGGCCTCCAGATTTTGTTGCGCTATGAGCCGGGTTTCATCAAGGGCGTCAAGCTCCTCAAGCCGAAGGTGAGCATTTTCTTCGTCCGTCAGCTCGTAGTGGACTGCCGCTCGTAGTGGACTGCCACTCGTAGAGAGGGTAACTCTATCTCGAGGGGGCTGCGGGGGATTCACCTTCCATTTGTCAGATAACGCGAACTTGCCCTGTCGGTACTGGTTTTCAAGCCAATTCTTGAAAACGTAGCAATCTTCGATCGGATGGCCTAGTACTCGATGATAAGGACAGTAGTTGGGCTCGTTGACGTCACTTGGATGCAACTGACGTTTTGGATCTGGCAGATTTATAAGTCTGTTGCGTAATGCCAGCTCGAATAACCTCCTCGTTTTATCGCGGGGAAAGGAATAAGGACATCCCATCCTATCCTCAAGGGGTACGTACGGGCGCATATTATTTTGACGAGCAACCGGCTTCAAGTCGCTCGGTTGTTGTTGAGCATTAGCGACGACGATCACTTTTCCCTTCCCTTTGTCATTTCGGGAGTCCGGCCTTGGAAGAGGGGGTTTATGGCCCATTTGATCCATTTGCGCTAGTTTGTCAATCAAGGCCTGGAAGGTAGTCGGCTTGAAAAATATCATAAACTGCGAGATGGTTGCTTGTGGATCGAGGGTTCCCACAAACATACCTACCGCGGGAGCTTCTTCAATGCGCTGCTCACATTTCGACCATAAGTTCCGCCATCGTATAGCGTACTGAACCCATGTCTCGCCGGGTTTTACCCTGGCGTTAATCAGTGCCGTCATTGGGGTACGTTCACTGGCACTTGCAAAACGTTGAGTAAACAGCAGCTCCATCTCTGCGAAGGTTTTAATAGAGTCGTTTGGGAGCTCAGAGTACCACTCGAACACCGTATCTGATAAGCTTCCAACAAACTGGCGAAGTAAAAGCTTGTCATCTCCACCGGTATTGCCGCAAAGTGCCCTGAACTGGGCAACATGCTGGTGAGGATTGCCCGTCCCCTTGTAAACATGGAACTTGGGAATCGTATAACCTGGCGGGTACTTGATTTGATCGTACCAACTCGGATATGGTCTCCCCGTTTTCACGACCTGACCGGCCGGTTCGGTCGCATGATGAACCCGTATTTGCTGGGCGATGTATTCATCCAAATCAGCTTTGGAGATTGTATCTTCTTTAGCCGTGGACAGAACTGGTGGAGGATTCGACGTCTCTCCCCTATCCTCTTCAAGGATGATCGGGGGATCTTCAGCAGGTGGATCTTGTTGAATCATCATTCCTATCATGTCCTGGAAGAGGAGGCCCATATGTTGTATGTTGGCTGCTTGTTCAGCAGCCTCTTTGTCCTTCTTCTCCAATATCCGACGAAGGAATTCGGCGTTGGTTTCTTCCTCTTGGCATTCATCCGAGGACGTTTCAAGGTTTTCTTTTGGCCCTGTAAGTGCGGCCATAGCGTTCATCATTTTTTGGAGCTTCTGCTGCTGCTCCTAAGCCTTGGTCACCGACCTCGTGTGCGGTCTATGACCTGTTGATATGCGGCTATCCTCCTTTCCCGATGCCACATAAACTGTATGAACTATCATGCCCCCGGACTTAGGGCGTTTAGGCTCACCACCTTTGGCATTTGTCGTGGGCGCGGGGGTTTTCTCCGGCCTTTTTCTTTTGTGGGCCGTTGAAGTTGAAGGGGCCGTTGCAGTGGGCATCTTGGTGATCGTTGTCCTCTGCTGTTTAATAGGACGGTCCTTTTCTTTTTGCACCTTCATCTTCTTTCGTTGACGGGAGTGATCCGTGTCGATCACGGAGTCTTGAACCCTCCTCCAAACTTTATAAATTCTTGAGGACAGCCGTTGAGGGGGCTGTTCTTGCTTTGTTTCTGGGACTCTCTCCGCAGGCGGAGGAGATCTTTTCAGTGTAGCGGTTGGAGAATTCTTCCGTACCCTCCTCAGCAGTTCAAAGCTGTTCCCAGTTGGAACAGCAGCGTTGACTTCCACCACTGGAGCCGGTGGAGTTAGCCCTGAGGGGGAATTGCCCCCTGCCTTCCTCACTCGTCGCCAATGGCGACGTCGAGCATGACGAGCCGTTGGGACTAGCTCGGCGATAGAGACAGCTTCTTTTTGCCCCCTGTCTGAATGAGGCGCCGCCGGTGTTAACCTCTTAAAGACTGAGGTTGTCTTTTGAGGGATGATATTCAACCTGTCGAAGACGGATCCTTGAGTAGGGGCAGGAGTAGGAATCGTCGGTCTTGAAAAGACTGACTCTTTGACAGGGGAAGCCACCTTGATGACTTCTGAAGCAGCAACCGTTGCCCTCCTTTGGACAGCCATTTTAGAGTTCAGATTTAGCCTGGTGAAAACAGAGGCTGTCGGTTTGGTAGTGAGCGACCCGTTGACAGGGGTCGTCGTAGCAGTGAGCCGGTCGAAGACCGACTTCTTGTTCACTTCCGGTGCAGGTATTGGCGCAGAGAAGCTTGTAGATGGGATCATGGTCCCGAAGAACAGACCAGTGGTAGCTTGGGTCACCTGGTCTACCGGCAAAGCGAGGAAAGAAGCCGCTTGGGGCCCATTTACTACACCTCCTGGTGAGGTGGAGCGTCCGTTGCAGTGGCACTTCGAGCAGTTGGTGCAATTAGAGGCCATTGAATCTTGAATTCTGCGCCAGGAAAAAGACCAAATCTTAGTAACTTGAAATCCAAAGGCAACCATTTAACAAACCGCGATTGGTTCGCGAAGACGACACACGAAGTGTGGAGTGGAAAGAGAAAAAGGTCCCACCGGGCGTGCCAGAATCTGTTCCCCTCCGAAAGACGGCGCACAGGACTGCGATGTCCTGACGCTGAGATTCGGGGCAGATGCTATTTGGTTTTATCCGTCCACCTCTCCGAAGATGCCAAGTTGATTTATGGCACCGTGTATCGGAGGTTTAGACGGATGCGGCCGATATAGCAGACTTTGTCAGATTCCCCTCGCTTGAGGGGTTTTTGATTGTGGGGACGCTCTTCCCTACAGGCGCAAGCCCCTGCAGTTAATTACGCTACCGCATCGCGGTAACAACTTTCTCCTTCTCCAGAATTTCACTTCGTGTCGTATGTGTTTGTTTTGTTTGTGGTTGCCCGTGGATTGTATACGGAGACTGAGTAATGCCGTCGCCCGTAGGACGTGGATTAGTCCAAATCCGTATTTACTTAGATTTGGGTTTGGTGTTTTTAGTTTAAGGATGCATTAGTCACGTTGCGGCTAAGATCAACTTAAACGTTCGTTAAGGATACGATAGTCCTGTTTGAGACTAAGATCAACTTAACGTGATAATCCATTTAATATCTGGTCATCGGGACTCGTCACCTCTCTAACGTCGTTGAAGGATTACAACGGCAGATGTCAGAGGAGTTCAGAGATGTACCCTTGAACCAAGGTTGATTTGGAGTTTTATAGTCCGTTTGAATGTTTAAGGATACGTTAGCCGTGTTTGGGGGCTAAGATCAACTTAAACGGGATCGTTTAGATCCGGCAAAAGAGCATTTGGAGGTTCTATTGTTCCAGTTTAGGGACGTAGTGGTCCATAGGTAGTTTAGGGACGTTGCGGTCTATGCTCCAGTTTAGGGACGTGGTGGTCCATGTTCCAGTTTAGGGACGTGGTGGTCCATCGCCGGTTTAGGGACGTGGTGGTCCATGTTCCAGTTTAGGGACATGGTGGTCCATCGCCAGTTTAGGGACGTGGTGGTCCAATATTAGTTTAAGGACGTCTCGGTCCGTTGCCAGTTTAAAGACGTGGTGGTCCATATTCCAGTTTAGGGACGTGATGGTCCGTCGCCAGTTTAGGAACGTGGTGGTCCAATATTAGTTTAAGGACGTCTCGGTCCGTTGCCAGTTTAAAGACGTGGCGGTCCATATTCCAGTTTAGGGACGTGATGGTCCGTCGCCAGTTTAGGGACGTGGTGGTCCAATATTAGTTTAAGGACGTCTCGGTCCGATATTAGTTTAAGGACGTTTCGGTCCATCGCTGGTTTAGGGACGTGGTGGTCCAATATTAGTTTAAGGACGTCTCGGTCCGATATTAGTTTAAGGACGTTTCGTTCCGTCGCCAGTTTAAAGACATGGTGGTCTATCATTAGTTTAAGGACGTTTCGGTCCATTGCCAATATGTGGTTGTTGGGACCCGTCACCTCTCTGACGTCGTTGAAGGTGTTAGTGTATATGCCCTAGAGGCCATTACTGTATCATACTAGTATGTATATTACTTAATGGAAGCTTGGGATATTCACAGTTGTACAAACAATCTTGCTCAATATAGTAGTATGCTACTTGGTTTGTCTCTGCTTTAATGTGTACATGTGTGTTTATTTATTATATCACCTATACGCATTAGTAGAGCCCTTAGGATCTTTGCTTGATTACCGGCGTTGTGATGGCGATCACACTCGTGGGGGCTGGGTAATCTATAAGCACATCCTTATACACGTCCCTAGTCGTGGGAGTACCGAGATAGGGCATCGATACTCCGGAGTAGACTAGCGTATGCGCTTCTCATCCCAGCACGGGAGACGGTCTGTCCCACAGCCGTCAGTACGTCGTACTTGAGATAGTATGCGGGTGCTCGTTAGGTTATGAGTACACTGGACAGGACTCGTCGGGAACTGATGGTTGGTATTATACCTATCGTCAGTTATCAGTTCCCAGGTGACATGAGTACAGCTTAGTCCGCTGACTTGACACTGTCACTTCGCCTCGAGTGTGTTCCCACTGTTCTTTGATTACTACCCTACCACGGCTCTACTGAGTCGTGCAAACAGGTAGTAGTTGGGAGCAGTCCCGAAGCACTTGGAGGCAGTGACGGTTAGACAGGATTCGTCTCTCCCGGTATTGGGGGTTGACATCGCGCTGTGTCTAGGAGAGCCATTACACGAGTAGTCCCTGGCCAGGGCAAGCGAGATATACTGGTAGGTTCCAGTGTTATCTCAGGGTGTTCTGGGCTTCACTCCGACACGACTTGTACCGCTATTAGGGGTCTGACGCTTGCCGCCCCCCTAGGCCCGACATGCGATGTATCAGACGAACAGACCGGACTGTACGGAGATTGTCACATACAGACTCAGTAGGAGTTCGGATGGGTTTACCTCATCGGCCTTCTTATCGACATCCACCTGGGGACCGTTACGTACAGCTAGTGCCGCTTGCGGTCTGTGGTTAAACCCACTGCCAGCGTAGTGTCGAGTCTTTAGAGTCCCACACAGAGAGTTTCCCTGCACTAAGCGAAACGTGTAGAGGCCGTATGGTTTTACGGCAGGGCTGCGATCACTTACGTACACTTGTGTGCGTATGATGTTCGGGCAGGCAGTACTGGTGGGCTTTGGTTTAAGCCAGATCCTAGTATTGCACGGATGGATTTGTTTTGTCTTCTGCGCATCCGCATTCTACGGAATACGGATGCAGGTGTGTATGCACAGTTTTCTGGAGCGATGAAGAAGGAGGTGCCTCATTAGGGTTTTGGCAGTTGGTTCGGCCAAAACCACTATGTGGCAGGCTCATTAGGGTTTTGACAGTTGATTCGGTCAAAACCATTTTGAGGCGGACTCATTAGGGTTTCGACAGTTCGTTTGGTCAAAACCATAATGAGCCGGGACATTATTTACTAATCCTTTCATTGATAATTTTGTTATGGCTATTTACATTGACCGTTTGACCATCTTGACTTTGTTGACCATTTGACCAAAGTTGACTTGGATCTTCTTAGAAGATCTAAAGTATTCTTTGGTTTTCTTTTTATTTAGTTATGATAATGGTCATGTCATTTGTAGCCATCACCTTTATCTTGATTGGATTTGTAATGATAATGTTGGTGCATTATTGCAACCATGGTTAGCTTTTCTCTTGGTTAAGCTTTTCATTTGCTTATTCTCATTCTCTCTCTTGAAATGAGAAGCTCCATGGTTGATAGAAAACCTCCTTCTTCTTCCTCCTCTTGATTTCTCCTTTGATCTCATGTGTTGAGAGAAAAAGGATTCTACTTGACAAACACATCCATACATCCTCTCTACAGCACCTAGGGCTTCTAGATTAGCAATCTCCTTGCCCTAGTTACCTCGGCTTGAGGTGGAGCTCGGTGTACATCTCTCGGGTGGATCGTCTTCGACTCAAGGAGGCCGCGGAGGTGACCGAAGTCCGGATCAACTATTGAGCAAGCGATGAGAAGAAGAACAAGAAGAGAAGAACATCAAAGAAGAACAACAACAAGAAGTGAAGGAGTTCAAGTTGAGGTATAACCACTTTGCCGAGTAGTTAATTCTTTTTTGCAAGTATGCTAGTTTAGTTTAGCAAAGATCCGGCTTTTACGGTCCATGTTACAAAGTTTAGAAAAAATTTTGATTTACCGTTTCCGCAACCCCGAAAGTACCGGGAGAGGTAACGTGGACCTAACAGTGGTATCAGAGCCTAGCTAAACATAAACTAGCTTGGTAGTAGAGTGTATCGAAGTTTGAAACGGAAAAATCGAAAAAACCAAGTTGTAAAAATCTGAGTTTCTGTTAAAACTTTTTCTGGTCAAAACAAACTTTGTTATAGCCCAAAAATCATCTCAGGGTTTTTAGAAGAAAACCTCCAAAAACGATGCAGCGACTCAACCAAAGCGCCGCGCTTACGCAGCAAGAGCAAGCTCCTGCCGCGGAACCGCGGCCAAGTTGGTGAGTTACTGCATCGATTTTGGTGCAGTGTGTTTCCGACATGGTTTTAGGATTTTTCAGATATATTATATGTGCCCAGATTTTCCAGAATAGAAATTTGTTTTTGGGGGCCTATAATTCCGTATTTTTCCGAACTTCAATATACTTTGACTATAAAGGTTATATCTGTGATGTTCTTATGTATTGAACGTCGGCTAATCGCTATATGTCGATTAGTCGGGGTTATACATATCTGTGATCTGTGATTGTTCTTGATGGTTTGTGGATATGAATGTGTTGGACTGTCGCGGGTGAATAGCCGGGGTGGATGTGAGATGAGCTTTTGTTTTTCTTTCATTCATTGTAAATGTAAATTGATGTAATATTATTATTTGTTTGGCCGCACAACCGGGTCGGGGTTGTAGCCGTCATTGTATAATTCTTTTTACTGTTTTTGCTCCTAGGATAGACCCATGGAGGGGTGCACAAACTGCCGAGTACTTGGTGGGTAGTTTGCCGCACCCGTAGGGGTCTTGGGTGGGGTATTTGGCTATTCACCGCGACCGTGTAATCCGCTTTTCGTTGCAGGCTCGAAAGGATTGCGGATTGCTAGTATATCCAATGTATTCATCTGTGATCTGTAATGTCTATCATTGCTTTCTATTTAGGCGATGCTTATGTTTTACAGCCGCGCTAGCCCAGCCCCCGCTCTGTCGTTAGTTAAGTAACCTAACGAGTGATGACGGGACCCCGTGGCGAATGCGAATGGCATAAGCGTACGTCATATTTTGGTTGTTTTCTGCAATGGTAGGATTAAATGATGGGACGCATTAAAAGAACTAATGCAAGAATATCACGCATTAAAAGAACTAATGCAAGAAAATAAACCTAAAAGACGTTGTTGGAACAAGTTTTTCAAAAAGCTGTTATTACAAGGACGTTCATCTTTTTGTTTTGCATCGAGGTATTCGGTTATGAATGCCCAGCACCTCAATCGACGAGGCAAGGGCCGAGATCCCCTCATCGGGAGTGACCCCTTGGACAAAAGGTTTTGCGTCAGGGTAATAACTTCACTATAGTCGATTATTCTTGCTTTGCATCGAGGTATTCATTTTGTAATATCCTGCACCTCATTCGACGAGGAAAGAGCCGAGATCCCTTCACAGGGAGTGACCTCTTTAGCAAAAAGTTTTTCGCCACTATATTTTCAAAAGGTGTATCACGTTCCTTCAACGACATCAAGTTCATTACGTTAACGGGTTTTTCGCCAAAAACCCAGCCGTAGCCCTCCGTCGTTTCGGATAATTAATACTTAGTATTCGTGCTGCGTTTGTTGATTATTCGTCAAGACACAGTGAACGGTAGCTGAGTAATAATTCTCTGTTGCACTGATAGATTGGTTAGGACGGTCGCATGATTTTGTTGATTATTCGTCAAGGATCATGCGGGCGGGTCTAATGCAATCCTGGATAACGACGGGTTGAACTTGACTAGGACCTTTTGATTTGTTGATTATTCGTCAAGGTCACTTGGGTCCTAGGGGCAAAAACCACATCGGGAGTTTCAAAAGAACTGAAACTTGCAGATTTAGCATACCTTCTGGAGTGTGGTGACTAGAGTGGATTCCATCTAGGTTATCACACAATGACAGTTGGATCCCGATCCCACTGATGAGTTGGTTTACTCTCGGGAGATTATTTCACTTAACGATCAATGCTATAAACCTAGTAGGTGTCTAGAAAGGTGTTAGCGGGGTTACGCCCCCAGGGAAAAGAGGTTCTTTAATTAAGGAACTTCGCGAAAGCGTTGGAAAACCTCCCTCGAAGTACCGACACTAGCCTGGCTGAAAGGTTAAGCAAGTATTGTGACGTGAATTAAAACCCGGCTAGTTCTTCTTTTAAAAGGTTTTAAGAAGAATTTGAGGAAACAGTGGGAGACATCCTGGTTAGATAAATTAATAAACCAATCTAATCTTGCAAGAGCATACGCTGAGTGTTTCTTTTCTCTCTCTCCAGGCAGCAATCCTTTCACGCCCTAATCAAGATAACAAAATGTATCGCTTGACCGAACCGAATTCTTATTCGGGACTGGGGAAAGTTGGTTCAGCTCTAACTTGTGACAACAGTCATGAGTATGAGAATGGGAAAGAAGAAAGTATGGATTTCCAGGATACCCAGTTGAAGAAGAAGCATGGTTTTGCATCTACTTCAAGTGTTCTTGTAATTGAGAATTGTTTTACGGTCAGCCCTACCTCCTGGGTACTTGATACCGGATCAGGATCTCATATCTGTAATTTATTACAAGGACTGAGAAAAAGTAGGAAAGTTGCACCGGGTGATATGTCGCTCAGAGTAGCGAACGGAGCACAAGTTAATGCGGCAGCCGTCGGTGAATATCACCTAGTATTGCCAAATGGCAAGACTATGATTTTGAACGATTGCTACTATGTACCCTCTATGGTTTGCAACATCATATCAGTTTCTTTACTCGATAAAGATAGATATAAGTTTGTTCTTGAAAAGAATATCATGAACATTTACCTTGATAAGGTACTGGTTGCAGAGGGTACACTGTTTAATGGTATCTACGTTCTAAATCAGAATACAGTTCTCAATATACAAAACACGCGCAAGAGGAAGAATTCAGATACGAATGAATCCTATTTGTGGCATTGTAGACTTGGTCATGTCGGAGAGAAAAGACTGAGTAAGTTGCATAAAGATGGACTCTTGGATGCGTTCGAGTTTTCATCTTATGAAACTTGTCATTCTTGTCTCAAAGGGAAGATGACCAAATCTCCGTTCACCGGACATGGAGAAAGAGCAGCAGAGCTCTTGGGACTCGTACATAGTGATGTATGTGGTCCGATGTCTATACATGCAAGGGGTGGGTTCTCGTACTTCATCACATTCACTGACGATCTCTCTAGGTTCGGATATGTGTATCTGATGAAACACAAATCTGAAGCTTTTGAGAAATTCATGGAATTCAGAAAGGAAGTAGAGAACCAGACAGGCAAAAGTATCAAGATCCTCCGGTCTGACAGGGGAGGGGAGTACTTAAGCACGGAATTCCTAGACTACTTAAAAGAGAATGGTATTCTCTCTCAGCTTACTCCTCCTTATACACCACAGAACAACGGTGTATCGGAGCGGAGGAATCGTACCCTATTGGATATGGTTCGCTCCATGATGAGTAGTGCTGAGTTACCTCTTTCATTCTGGGGACATGCGCTTCAGACAGCGGCATACCTTTTGAATCAAGTTCCGTCCAAATATGTGCCTAAAACTCCGTATGAAATATGGAGCAGTAAGAAACCATGTCTGAAGTTTATTAAGATATGGGGTTGTCCGGCCTATGTGAAAACACAGAAACCGGACAAGTTAGAGGCACGGTCAGTTCTCTGTAAATTTGTGGGATATCCTAAAAACTCACTAGGATATCTGTTCTACCACACTGAGGAACAGAAGGTGTTTGTATCTCGCCACGCCACCTTCTTGGAAAGGGAGTTTCTTGCAAAAGAAACTAGTGGGAGTTCGGTAGAACTGGAAGAAATTCAGCGACCACAAAATGTAACTGAAAATTTGGAGGAACCGCTAGATTCTATAACCCCAGACGAACCTCAGCCACTCCGCAGATCTGGTAGGATTTCTCATCCGCCCGAGAGATACTATGGTTTTCTCATAGACGGGGATCGAGAGGATTGCATCTTGGAAGAAGATGACCCTACCAGTTTCAGGCAGGCCATTATCAGTAGGGACTCTGATAAGTGGCAGGAAGCAATGCAATCCGAAATGGAGTCCATGTACGCCAATAAAGTGTGGACCTTGGATATTGCTCCACCTGGGGTAAAACCCGTTGGATGCAAATGGATCTACAAAAGGAAACTTGGTGTAGATGGACAGGTGGAAACCTATAAAGCTAGACTCGTTGCAAAAGGTTTTCGTCAAAGACCTGGTTTGGACTATGACGAGACTTTTTCTCCGGTGGCTATGCTCAAATCCATTCGGATCCTACTTGCCATTGCTGCCTTCCATGACTATGAAATCTGGCAGATGGATGTTAAGACGGCTTTCCTAAACGGTTGTTTGGAAGAGTGCGTTTACATGGATCAACCAGAAGGTTTCGTAGACAGTGGGAGCAGCGGAAGGGTGTGCAAGTTGCTTAAATCCATTTATGGATTAAAGCAGGCATCGCGGAGCTGGAACATCTGTTTTGATGAGGCAATCAAGGAATTTGATTTCATCAAGAACGAAGATGAACCCTGTGTATATAAGAAGATTGTAGGACGAACTGTCGTATTCCTAGTCTTGTACGTGGACGACATTCTTTTGATAGGAAATGATGTTCCTATGCTACAATCGGTCAAGCTATTTTTGTCACAAAGGTTCTCCATGAAGGACCTGGGTGATGCCTCGTACATTCTGGGGATCAAGATCTATAGAGATAGATCCAAGAGACTATTGGGACTTTCACAGTCTAGGTACATAGAGACCGTACTAAAGAGATTTAGTATGGAGGGTTCCAAGCGCGGTAACATACCCGCATTGCACGGAATTACCCTCTCCAAGAAGATGTCTCCTAAGACTGACGAGGAGAGGGTTCGCATGAGCACTATACCCTACGCTTCGGCGGTAGGATCTATAATGTATGCGATGCTATGTACAAGACCAGATGTAGCTTACGCGTTGAGCGCGGTAAGCCGGTATCAGTCAGACCCAGGGGAGGACCACTGGACAGCAGTGAAGAACATTCTCAAGTACCTGAGAAGGACTAAGGAGATGTTCCTGGTTTACGGTAATGGAGACCTCCGGGTCGAGTCCTTTACCGATTCAAGCTTCCAGAGTGACAAAGATGACAGCAAGTCTGTCTCGGGTTTTGTGTTTACCCTCAATGGAGGGGCGGTATGTTGGAGGAGTTCCAAGCAGGATACCGTCGCAGACTCGACGATGGAGGCTGAATACATTGCTGCAAGCGATGCCGCAAAAGAGGCGGTCTGGATAAAGAAGTTCATTAGTGAACTTCAGGTGGTTCCGTCCATTGTTGATCCAATACCTTTGTATTGCGATAACAATGGGGCTATAGCTTTAGCGAAGGAACCAAGGTCCCATCAGAAATCCAGGCACATCTTAAGGCGGTATCACCTGATCAGGGAGATCATTGATCGACAGGAGATCGAGGTGCGGAGAGTGGACACAAAGGACAACACTGCGGACCCATTCATGAAGGCTTTACCCCAGACTCAGTTCGAGCGGCTGATCGAGATGATAGGTCTTCGATACGCCAGTACATGGCCTTAGTGCAAGTGGGAGATTGTTAGTGTATATGCCCTAGAGGCCATTACTGTATCATACTAGTATGTATATTACTTAATGGAAGCTTGGGATATTCACAGTTGTACAAACAATCTTGCTCAATATAGTAGTATGCTACTTGGTTTGTCTCTGCTTTAATGTGTACATGTGTGTTTATTTATTATATCACCTATACGCATTAGTAGAGCCCTTAGGATCTTTGCTTGATTACCGGCGTTGTGATGGCGATCACACTCGTGGGGGCTGGGTAATCTACAAGCACATCCTTATACACGTCCCTAGTCGTGGGAGTACCGAGATAGGGCATCGATACTCCGGAGTAGACTAGCGTATGCGCTTCTCATCCCAGCACGGGAGACGGTCTGTCCCACAGCCGTCAGTACGTCGTACTTGAGATAGTATGCGGGTGCTCGTTAGGTTACGAGTACACTGGACAGGACTCGTCGGGAACTGATGGTTGGTATTATACCTATCGTCAGTTATCAGTTCCCAGGTGACATGAGTACAGCTTAGTCCGCTGACTTGACACTGTCACTTCGCCTCGAGTGTGTTCCCACTGTTCTTTGATTACTACCCTACCACGGCTCTACCGAGTCGTGCAAACAGGTAGTAGTTGGGAGCAGTCCCGAAGCACTTGGAGGCAGTGACGGTTAGACAGGATTCGTCTCTCCCGGTATTGGGGGTTGACATCGCGCTGTGTCTAGGAGAGCCATTACACGAGTAGTCCCTGGCCAGGGCAAGCGAGATATACTGGTAGGTTCCAGTGTTATCTCAGGGTGTTCTAGGCTTCACTCCGACACGACTTGTACCGCTATTAGGGGTCTGACGCTTGCCGCCCCCTAGGCCCGACATGCGATGTATCAGACGAACAGACCGGACTGTACGGAGATTGTCACATACAGACTCAGTAGGAGTTCGGATGGGTTTACCTCATCGGCCTTCTTATCGACATCCACCTGGGGACCGTTACGTACAGCTAGTGCCGCTTGCGGTCTGTGGTTAAACCCACTGCCAGCGTAGTGTCGAGTCTTTAGAGTCCCACACAGAGAGTTTCCCTGCACTAAGCGAAACGTGTAGAGGCCGTATGGTTTTACGGCAGGGCTGCGATCACTTACGTACACTTGTGTGCGTATGATGTTCGGGCAGGCAGTACTGGTGGGCTTTGGTTTAAGCCAGATCCTAGTATTGCACGGATGGATTTGTTTTGTCTTCTGCGCATCCGCATTCTACGGAATACGGATGCAGGTGTGTATGCACAGTTTTCTGGAGCGATGAAGGAGGAGGTGCCTCATTAGGGTTTTGGCAGTTGGTTCGGCCAAAACCACTATATGGCAGGCTCATTAGGGTTTTGACAGTTGATTCGGTCAAAACCATTTTGAGGCGGACTCATTAGGGTTTCGACAGTTCGTTTGGTCAAAACCATAATGAGCCGGGGACATTATTTACTAATCCTTTCATTGATAATTTTGTTATGGCTAATTACATTGACCGTTTGACCATCTTGACTTTGTTGACCATTTGACCAAAGTTGACTTGGATCTTCTTAGAAGATCTAAAGTATTCTTTGGTTTTCTTTTTATTTAGTTATGATAATGGTCATGTCATTTGTAGCCATCACCTTTATCTTGATTGGATTTGTAATGATAATGTTGGTGCATTATTGCAACCATGGTTAGCTTTTCTCTTGGTTAAGCTTTTCATTTGCTTATTCTCATTCTCTCTCTTGAAATGAGAAGCTCCATGGTTGATAGAAAACCTCCTTCTTCTTCCTCCTCTTGATTTCTCCTTTGATCTCATGTGTTGAGAGAAAAAGGATTCTACTTGACAAACACATCCATACATCCTCTCTACAGCACCTAGGGCTTCTAGATTAGCAATCTCCTTGCCCTAGTTACCTCGGCTTGAGGTGGAGCTCGGTGTACATCTCTCGGGTGGATCGTCTTCGACTCAAGGAGGCCGCGGAGGTGACCGAAGTCCGGATCAACTATTGAGCAAGCGATGAGAAGAAGAACAAGAAGAGAAGAACATCAAAGAAGAACAACAACAAGAAGTGAAGGAGTTCAAGTTGAGGTATAACCACTTTGCCGAGTAGTTAATTCTTCTTTGCAAGTATGCTAGTTTAGTTTAGCAAAGATCCGGCTTTTACGGTCCATGTTACAAAGTTTAGAAAAAATTTTGATTTACCGTTTCCGCAACCCCGAAAGTACCGGGAGAGGTAACGTGGACCTAACAGAAGGATTACAACGACATGTGTCAGAGGAGTTCAGAGATGTACCCTTGAACCGGTCGTAAATTGATTTAGGAGAGCATCTTTGCTTGGTCAATTTAGTTTGGGGACTTACGGCCATGATCGAACTCAGTTGCACTGCATTTTATTCCGGCCTGCTAGGCCTTTTTGATTTGGGCTCTGTCCATATGTTTTGGTTTGGGCTCTGCCCTTTATAAATGATGCAGAGCATCTATTTTTTTTGTTTGGGCTTTGCCCCTCTTTTAAAATGCATAGCATTTTTATTAGGCCTGTTAGGCCTTTTAATTGGGCTCTGTCCCTTTTCTTTAATAATGCAGAGCATTAAATACTCTGACAGGGCCCTACGTGGCTTGTCAGGCGCTTTGCGCTAAGTAATGAGCGCAAACTCATATGGAGGTGACACGTGTCACGCTCTGGTGAGCGCAAGCGCAATAGCATAGTGCGCTGCGCTGTTGCGCTGCTGACACGTGGTGCGCTCTGGTGAGCGCAAGCGCAATAGCGCAGTGCGCTAGTGCGCTGCGCTGCTGACACGTGGTGTGCTCTGGTGAGCGCAAGCGCAATAGCGCAGTGCGCTGTGCTGTTGCACTACTGACACGTGGCGCGCTCTGGTGAGCGCAAGAGCGCAGTTTGGAAGTGCAAAGCACTAAGAATCTTTTAGATTCAAGAACAGGAGTGCAGAGCACTATTTAATTTTTTGATCTAAATTAGATCAAAGGAAAAATAAATTTTTCCTTTTTATTTCAAGAACCAGAGGTTCATAAAAGTGCAAAGCACTATTTTTTTTTATTTCGTTGTTTTCTTATTATTATTTTTTAAAGAACCATTGGTTCAAAAAGAAGTGCAAAGCACTATTATATGAAAAACATTGATCTGGTTTTTAGATCAATGATCTATTAGAAGAAATTTCTTTCCTCTCGTGAAGGTTTTTACCTTTTTCTTTTTGAAATTTTCTCAGAGTTCTCTCTCTGTTTGAAGCTCTTGACTTTTTTTCAAGAAAAAATCCTCCCTGAATTGAGGTCTGGGGTCTCTTTTATAGTGCCCATAAATTAGTTAAATTTGTTAAAGAGATCTTTCTCTGAGTGATTTGGGGAATTTTCCCCACGGTTGGATCTTTGATCTAAGAGCTTCTGCTTTGCAGAAGAAAATCTTCTTGTTTTAACAAGAACAGAAAAGATTTCTTGAAATTTTAATTCTGTTTGGCGCAGATGCCCCAGCGAGTGACACATGTCGCGCAGCGCACAGCGCAGCGCAACTGCGCTGACACGTGTCGCGCAGCGCAGAGCGCAGCGCAACTGCGCTGACACGTGTCGCGCAGCGCAGTGATTGCGCAGCTGAAGCGTTGCTTCAGTAAAATAGAGCTTTGCTCTGATTGGACGCGCCTTCTTGGACGCTGCGCTGACGTATCAGCGCTTGACATGTGGCGCATTGCGCCCGAAATTTGAAGCGTTGCTTCAAAATTTTGAATTTTGAATTTCAACAGAGCTTTGCTCCGATTGGGCGAAACAATCCCCATATATATAATTTCTTCAGACAGTCCACTTAGCCGGTACCTGAAAATAGCATAAGTGTCACACGACAGCAGTTAATTTCTGTATCCAAAATTAATATAATTTATCTTTAAAACCAAACCCACAAAACATCAAAACTGCCTCCGACAATCTTATGGTCATTAGACATAAGATTTATGTGTGTGTCACTACTAAAATAGGGGGTTGCTTAAACATTTTGCATTATTTATGTGTGTGTGTGTCACTACTACAAATAAGGGTTACCCTCGACAGCCGAAACACACACACACAAGAATACACAACAAACGCATCATTAGAGAGTGATTCAAGATGTTCAAGTTAAAGCCAATATATGATACTCGATGATAACATGGAACTTTCCTATTCTCATCGATACTCATATATGAAACTAAAAGCGCCACTTAGTCCCCGTCTATCAGTTAACATACGTTCGATATTCGTCGTGACATAGAACTATACAAAGTTGATCTTAGTCTAAAATTAGACTAACGTATCCTTAACAAACGTTTATGTTGATCTTAATCTCAAATGAGATTAACGATCCTTAAACCCAACCCAAACCTAAATCTAAGATAATACGGATTTGGACTAATCCACGCCATACGGATGACAACATAAATTAGTCTCCGTATACAATCCACGGGCAACAAAAAACAAAACAAACACCCACGAAACGAAGTGACCATCTGGAGAAGGAGAAAGTTGTTACCGCTATGCGGTAGCGTAATTAACTGCAGGGGCTTGCGCCTGCAGGGAAGAGCGTCCCCACAATCAAAAACCCCTCAACGAGGGGGAATCTGACGAAGTCTGCTACATCGGCCACATCCGTTTAAACCTTCGATATACGGTGCCATAAATCAACTTGGCATCTTCGGAGAGGTGGACAGATAGAACCAAATAGCATCTGCCCCGAAGTTCAGGCCCGGACGTCCTAACGTCCCGGTCGCGTCTTTCGGTGGAGAACATATGTGACATGTGATATGTATGCATGTGTTTATGTGATATGTGCGTATGTATGCATTTAAGTAAAAACAACCCTACACTTAAGCGAAATCATAAATTGAAACACACATATATAGAATACAACTCATACATGGGTATCCTCAAATCTAACTTTGATTATCGATAATTTATTCTTTTCAACGACAAACGCACACATAAAGCATATACACGGATTTTCTCCTTTATCAGTAACCATCCCGTTCTTGGATTTCTCAATATAGTCATCATAACCTACAATTTATATGATACAGTCTAACATGGCCCATGAGTACGTCAGGGTTAAAGACTAGATGTATGTGACTTGGCAATAACGTATGCAACCTAAGTTTGTCACTGGAGTTTCTGCTTTCATTGAATTTGCACGCGCACATAATAAGAAGGAGAAGAAAGTAATGTGGCAGAAGAAGAATGAGAAGACAGTAATGTGGCAGAAGAAGAAGAAAATGACATTCCTTGTTCTCTGTTTCAGCATCAATCTTCTGATATGAACAAATGATGGCTTTCACATTGGCTTTTCCTTTTAGAGACTTCTTATTGTCCAATGGAAAGTATACATCAGATTTGTGCAGATCAGGTTCTTCTATGACTTTCAAGAGTTTCAACTGATTCTGTAAATTACACCCTTGTTGGGTGATACTTTTACCACTTCTCACTGCATGTGCGCTCTCTAATTGACTAAAAGGGTTTTCTGTTGCTTTCTTTGGCTTTATAGAAGTCTTTTGATGGGGGTCATCTGAAATCTGAGTATGATGCTTGATCAGAATTTTCACTTTATTTTTTTATATATTCAAAGTCTTATTCCTTTCAAGAATTTATGAGAATATTAGCTGATTTCTTATAGGAGTTCCAAGGTTTCTTATAGGAGTTTCAAGGATTTCTTATAGGAGAATATGCAGGACTAGATTTGATGACGATGACGGGAGCAGCGAGGGGTGGCAGGAGCTCCAGCCGCGGCACCGGCAGAGGCAGAGGCAGAGGCAGAGCGGTTCTGCCGCCCGGAGAGCTGCGTAGGGAGCTTCGAGGGCTGGTCTTGCACCCAGATCGGAGACCCCTTCGGATTCCTCCTTCCGTGTGGACTTTGCCACACCTCCAGGTATATTGCACGTATATCCATTTTGGATGTAATATTATAGATATTCATGTCTGTTTATGTCAAAATTACTTATATTGTCGATGTTTGATTGTCTAGTTGTTGGTGATGCGTCCATATCAGGGACAGAGGCCACTCCCGCTCTTCCAGGTATATTTATATATCATATAGTGCATGTATATTGATTTAGAATGCTATATCATAAATATACACACATTCCTTTTGCTCTTACTTAGATAGTAATTTTTATTATTGTCTAGCTGTAGGTGGTGACACCACCGCACCTGTGGGTATGTTTATATATCCTATAGTGCATGCATATTGATTTAGAATGTTATATTATTGATCTACACATTCTTTTTGTAATTACTTATATAATCTATTTTTAATTGTCTAATTATAGGTGGTGCGTCCACATCTGACACAAGGGCCACTCCTGCCACTTCCGTACCCTCCACATCGTCTGTAGGTTAGTATGAATAAATATAAAATATTTATTCATTTTACATATGCTCTATAGAATAAATATGAACTTCATGGAAATTTAGCGTCAATGTTTATTTTCTAGTTGGAGGGGATGCGTCCGCATCCGGGACACCGGCTGTTCCTTACCGGAGGAACTATCGTCCCGCTCGTGCTGCTGCCCGGGCCTAGGCTCATGCTTTAGTCACCGGAGGTATATATCACACTTCAATTTTCGTTTAACCTTGATTTCTTAATACAACCTTGTCTTAATATTGATTGTCTTGATATTTCTTGCAGACGCAGGGCCTCCCCATCCCCACAGGGGAACTCGAGGCCCGAATCAGTCCCATAGGCTGAGGCCTGACAGAGCTAGGGGGAGGCAGCATTCCCCCTCTTTTTTACCCTTGACTATCGCTATACCGGTCCTCATGCCGAGAAGTTCGGCCGGTATATGGGGGATGAGAGCCGGCTCGTGAAGAACTATCCACTTCACGTTGAGTGGGGCGAGCAGCACCGGCGCTCATTCGCCCTCTTCTTTGATCATGCTCGGGTATTAATATATATTTTCATTTGATTTATCCAATACATTTATTATTAACACTTGCAATCTAATAACAATGTTTTTTTTTGTATTTTCAGTTGGATTACGATTTTCAGCCTGTACCCGACCCTGATCACCCTGGGAGGGTGCTCGACCTTCATGCTCTGTACAATGGCCTGATGAAGAATATGCTGTTGGAGATAGTGCCCTCAGAGTCAATTATTGGATCACAGGCACGTGATTGCAATGATTGATGGATGTCCTATGCCGGTAGGACAGTCTTACTCAAGATGATAGTATGCTATCTGGTTTACCTTTATCATCGTGTACTGCTTCAGGTGGCCTTACAGGTCACTATTACACGTTGATAGAGCCCTTAGGATTCTTGCTTTCCAACAAGCAGTATGATGGCGATCATATACGTGGGAGCTGGGGTCTATAAGAACATCCTTAAAAGGTCCCTAGTCGTGGGAGTTTCGAGACAGGGCATCGATACTCCAGAGTAGAATATGTTCCCCTCCGAATGGCGGCCGAGACTGAACGTCTTGCCTGAGATTCGGGGCAGATGCTATAGGTGCTATCCGTCCATCTCTCCGAAGATGACAAGTTGATTTATGGCACCGTGTATCGAAGGTTTAAACGGATGCGGCCGATGTAGCAGACTTCGTCAGATTCCCCCTCATCTGAGGGGTTTTTGATTGTGGGGACGCTCTTCCCTGCAGACGCAAGCCCCTGCAGTTAATTACGCTACCGCATCGCGGTAACAACTTTCTCCTTCTCCAGCTGGTCACTTCGTGTCGTAGGTGTTTGTTTTGTTTGTGGTTGCCCGTGGATTGTATACGGAGACTAATTTATGTCATCGCTCGTAGGACGTAGAATAGTCCAAATCTGTATTTTCTTAGATTTGGTTTTGGGGTTTTGGTTTGAGAATACGTTAGCCATTTTTGAGGCTAAGATCAACTCAAACGTTTGTTAAGGATACGCTAGTCTAATTTGAGACTAAGATCAACTTAATGGGATCGTTTAGATCCGACAAAAGAGCATTTAGGCTCTATTGTTCCAGTTTAGGGACATAGTGGTCCATCGCCAGTTTAGGGACATGGTGGTCCATGGAATGTATGGCCGTCGGGACCCGTCACCTCTCCGAAGACGTTGAAGGATTACAACGACACATATCAGAGGAGTTCAGAGATGTACCCTTGAACTAATGTTGGTTGGGGGATCTATAGTCCAATTTGGGACTAAAGTCTGTTTGAAGGTTTAAGAATACGTTAGCCATATTTGAGGCTAAGATCAACTTAAACGGGATCGTTTAGATCCAACAAAAGAGCATTTGGGGGCTCTATTGTTCCAGTTTAGGGACATAGTGGTCCATTGCCAGTTTAGGGACATGGTGGTTCAATACCAGTTTAAGGACATAGTGGTCCATGTTCCAGTTTAGGGACATGGTGGTCCATTGCCAGTTTAGGGACATGGTGGTCCATCTCCAGTTTAGGGACATGGTGGTCCATCATTCCCGTTTTGGGGACAAATGTTAGTTTAAGGACGCATTAGTCCATGAGTTTAAGGACCCCACAGTCCGTATTAATGTGTGGTTGTCGGGACCCGTCACCTCTCTGACGACGTTGAAGCATTACAACGACAAATGTCAGAGGAGATCAGAGATGTACCCTTGAACCGGTGAGTTGGTTGAAAGAGCAGATGTGCTCAGTTCAAGATGATTTGAGGACTTATGGCCAGTTTGGGCTAAGTCCAATTATGTTTGAAATATTGGCCCTTTGGGCCATTAGACATTTGTCTGGGTTCAGCCCCTTATCATTCAGCAGTGCTAAACAGGGGTTTGGGAGTTTTGACAACATTTTGTCTTTTATCAGGCACTGACCATTCATCATGGCTCTGGAGTTTACTTTGAATGTCATGTGAAATGATCAAGTTTGGAAAACACGGGTATATTTGAAGTCCAGTCAAAGGGGAATCCTGCCTCTGTAAAAACTTAGCCATTTTGGGCTAGGTTGGTTTGGAAATAGTGTTAACACTAGAAGGTATTTGACGATCACGTGTTCCCACGTGATGCGCTTTAAAAAAAATAGTGTTAAACACTAAAAATGGGGTGGTCACGTGGGGTCACGTGAGGCGCCTGAGATTGGGCCAAAACTCCTTTATTTTACCCTTAAGGCTGCAAATAAGTGTTAAACACTTAGCTTTCAGGCCATCACGTATGAGCACGTGAGGCATCTGAAGATGGGGCCAGATTTCCTTTTACTTTTTTCTGCAAATAAATGTTAAACACTTTTTGACTCTCTGGCCATCACGTGCGGGCACGTGATAGGCATCTATCCATTGGATATTAAAGAGATTTGTTAGGGGTCACGTGGGGACACGTGAGGGCGCCCAAAATGTGGAGCCAGATCTCCTTTGTTTTATCCTCAAATCTGCGAATAAGTGTTAAACACTTTTCATCTTTATTTTAGAGCATCACGTGTTGGCACGTGATGGGGATTTATGCATCGATAATTGCAGCACTTGCTGAGGGGTCACGTGGGGACACGTGAGAGCGCCCAAAGCTTCTTTTCTTCAGGGATCTTTTCAAGGGTCACGTGGGGGCACATGACCCTAGTTCTTTTCATGAACAGATATCTTTTAAGAATTGAATTCTCTGTAGGGTTAAACCCTAATTATGATTTTGGAGGAATTAAATTCCTATTGTGAAAGAATTAAATTCTTATTTAGGATAAAACCCTGATTTCTTTTTAAAGGAATTAAATTCCCAGATATGTAAAAGAATTAAATTCTTGATTAGGGTTAAACCCTAGTTTTGTCTTAGGAGGAATTAAATTCCTGAAAGTTTGGGAGAATTAAATTCTCAAAACTCAATTCCTGCTCTGTGTTTTAGATCTGCATGGCAGGATCTCAACCCAATGAGGATTAAATTCTCAATTCATGGGGAGATGTGCACTTTTCAGATCCTCAACCAGAGAAAGAACTAAGTTCTTTTCTTTATGTAAGAGTTAAACTCTTTTGAGAATTAAATTCTCTTTTGAAGGCTCTTTTTTCTTATCTAGGGTTTTTCTTTTGCAGAGAATTAAATTCTCATCTCTTTTCTTTTTTCTCTTAAGAATTAAATTCTCCTCCCTCTGTTTCTCTCTCCAAAAAGGTCTATCCCTTCTCTTCTTTTCTTGGCTCCTATTTATAGGAGAAAGAAAAGAATCAATTTGTTTTGCAAATCTTTCATTGAAAGATTTGATTTGTTTTCATATTTAATATGAGCCTTTAGATCATTCAGTGAATTTTATTCACCATTGGATTTTAAATCCAAAGATATTCTGTTTGTTATTTCTGGTGAGATTTAGGGGAAATTTTTCCTTGTATCAAATCTTTCCATAAATTGATGATCTTTAATCACCATTGGATTTTTAATCCAACGGTCCCCATAATCCTTTTCCATGTGGAAAGATTTAGAGAAATTTAGAATTTTAATTCTATTTCGAAAGATCTTAGAGAAATTTAGAATTTTAATTCTATTAAACTGTAAGGCTTTCAAAGCCTGTCACGTGCTGGGACGTGACCCTTGGTCACGTGTGAGCACGTAACCCCCAAATTGGTTCCTTTAACAGCCGCTTGTTTATGTTGTTGTTTTAACCATCACGTGTCAACACGTGACTATTGGTCACGTGTAAGCACGTGATACCTCGTTGAGGTATTTTCTGACTTTTAGAATTAAATTCTATTCATTATTTTAGAGGATTTAAGAGCCCATCACGTGTCTGCATGTGACCCATGATCATGTGTGAGCACGTGATGCCCCATTGGGGTCTTTTCTGAGTTTTTATTATAACTTTTAACTCCTCCAGCGGGTTCTTAAAGGTCCATCACGTGCGGACACGTAATGCTTCATAACTTTTGATCCCGGATGAATTATGAGGCCCATAATATATCAAATCGAAGGGTTTTTCGAGATGCTTCCAATACCATCAAAATTTAATAGTTCCTCCTTCGGGAACTTATCAAAATACAGGCCGGAAAATATTGGTTCGCATTTCCTTAAGCGTATCGCTGCCATTTGATACCTTGGACTCTTCTGCGCTGAAATTTTTTGGCGGGAACAGACTAGTGTATACAATCGAGACCCCGACGAGGGACGGTGGCCGGTCTCACAAGCCACTGTGTCAGTTGGTTCACCTAAGATGTATACAGGCGCTCATTGGGTTATGAGTACACTGGATAGGACTCGCCGGGAACATGCTAGTTGGTCTTATACCTGACGTCAGATAGCAGTTTCCTGGTGACATGTGTACATGTTAGTTCATCGACCTGAGATCGTCATTTGTCTCGTGTGATTTCCCACTGTACTTTGATTACTACCCTACCACGCTCAAAGGAGACGTGCAAACAGGTTTTAGTTGGGTACAGTTCCGAGCCACATGGAGGCAGTGAGCGGATCTGCAAGGGTTCGTCTCTCCTGGTATTGGGGGTGAAGTCGCGCTGTGTCTAGGAGAGCCATTACACGAAGTCCTTGGCCAATGCAGGAGATTTACTGGTAGGTATTCCAGTAGTATCTCAGGGTGTTCTGGGCTACACTCCGACACGACTTGTACCGCTTTTGGGGGTCTGACTTTTACCAACCCCCTAGGCCCGCCATGCGATGCTCATAGACGAACGGACCGGACTGTACGGATATTGTCACTGACAGGCTCAGTAGGGTGTAAGGATGAGTTCGCTCATCGATGTCCCTTTTGGTCAATACCTGGTAGCCCTTTACGTATGGCTAATACCTCTGACGTGCTAGTGATTAAATCCACAGCCAAGGGATTGACGAGTCTTTAGAGTCCCCCACAGACCGTTTCTCAAGTTTCGGGCGAAACGCTGTAGAGGCCATATGGAGATATGGCAGCGTTCGATCAGATACGTGCGGTATTGCACGGACCATGATCGGACGGATAATACTAGCGGGCTTTGGTTTAAGCCGGATCCTAGTATTGTACAGTGTAGATTTTGTTTCATTGCATTTGTATTCGGTCGGAATACAAATGCGGGTATGTATATACAGTCACGGGGTTTTCCTGTAATTTATTACGGGATCGTTTTTCTGAAGTTGCCACTTTGCTTTCCGTTTCGGCCATTTTCCTTTGTTTCCTTTCTTTGGCTGAAATTTGGTGGAGGGGGTTATTTGCAATTGTGCAATTAACAAAGGAGAAGACTTCTTGGTTCATGATTGTTCATGATGGCTTGACTTTTGTGATGAGAGTGATGGGTTTATGAGTGTGGACTTTGTTGTGATGATGATTCTTAATCATCACTTTTCTCTCTCTCTTGTATTATTGCTTCTCACCCCCCTTGACATTTCCCTTCTCTCTCTCTCATTTTTCTTTATGAGAAAATGGCCGGCCACTAGGGGAAGGGCTGTCCAAATTTTTGAGGGGAGAATTAATCTCATTTCCTTGCTACAAAATTCCCAAGTTCATCTAAAAGGTTTACATCTCATTCCTCCACAAAACCATGGCAACTTCATATCCCAATGAGACAAAGCTTTCTACACTTCATCTACAGTATCCTTGGGCACGTCGACTCACCAACTTCGTGCTCGAGTTGCCTCGGTCCAGAGGTGGGAGCCCGTAAAAGAACCCGGCGATGTGGTGCCCTTCCGACGAGGAGATGAAGACCGGAGATTCCACGGGGAGACCGGGACGACGACGAGAAGACCGAAGGACACGGATCGCTCGGTATATCTCTCTACCCCTTCTCTTGTTAGCTAGGAGTAGGTTAATGGCCCGATCCGGGTTTTTATTGCGCGGTGGTGCCGGTTTACAAGTTTCGTAAAAGTATCGTTTCCGCATTTTGGCCTCGTTCAGACGGCCGGGGCGCTGCCGTGCACTTACACTGGTATCAGAGCCATGCCATTAACCTTGTGTAGCTTGCTCTAGTGTGTTTAAAACTTCGATCGAACAAATGTCCCAAAACTGCATTTTCAAAGTAACAGTTTCTGTCGATTTTATTTTTTGCTCCAAAAATTTTTCTGGGCATGTCAAAAAATCGTGCAGGGTTTTTGGAGAACACTGTAGAAATTTGGTCACATGACGTCACTGTATCACCGCGGAACCGCGGCCCCAACCCCCTTTTGGCCGCGGTTCCGCCGCAGAACAGTGAAGTCACTGTACCAAATTTCTTGCAGTGATTCCTCAGTTGAAAATGTGGTTTTTGGTATACTCTTTTTGGGCCCAGATTTTCTTTGAGTGCTACAGTTATGCTTGGAGCCCACTTCGGTAAATTTAGTCGATCGAAAATTTTAAACATGTTAGTTCACAGTATTTACATTATATCTGGGACCATGAATGTCATTTGATCGGTAAATCCTGTCTAACTGCTATAGCCCTTTTAGACGGATTTGCGAACGTGACATTCACGTTGATGTTCTGTGTTGTGCTGTGATATTGCGGATTGGTCGTAGGGGATAGCCTGGATGCAATGTTAGTACAGTTTGGTTGTTTATGTACATTTGATATTGCGGGGCGAGCGTCCGACATGTGGACTGCTGTCACAGCCTGTTTGTATATTATTCTTTTGGGGGCATGACCGGACTGAGGTCGATATACCCGTTGTATGTATATTTTACTTTCTGTACTAGGATTACCCTAAGGTGGGGTGCACGGATAGTCGGGTTCTAGAGGGCAACGAGCCCGCATCTCATGGCTTTGAGACGGAGGGGGCTCCACTCTAGAATTGGCGGGCTATTCGCCGCACTCGTAGGGGGTACAGGTTGATCCAAGGAGGGGTGCCCAAGTTACCGGATTCCGTAAAGTGCTGGGTGGTCCATTCACGTTGCTGAAGGGGGCTGCCTCGCTTCAGGTTTTGGCGGGTAACTTGCCGCGCCCGTAGGGGTCTAGGATTTCATTGCACAGGCTATCCACACGACCAGGGGAACGTCAGGTTTCAGTAGCGGCTCTATAAAACCCGGGGATCCCAGATATCTGTATTTTTCTGTGATGCTTATTACATTTCTGTGATGTTGCATTTTATCACGCCTTGAGCGAATATTATATATTGATATATATACTAGTAGATATTGTATATGTTTTGCATCCATGCTAGTCCAGTCCCCGCTCTGTCATTAGTTAAGTAACCTAACGGGTAATGACAGGACCCAGTGGCGAATGCGGATGGCATATGCGTACATCATTATTTTCGTTCTTTATTGGTGTGATCAATTGATGGGACTGCGTTGATTCGGATCAATGCAAGCTAAACAAATCTATTCTGATGTTGTTGGAACATTTTTCAAAGAGCTGTTATTGCAAGGGCGTTCTCTTTTGTTTTGCACAGTGATATTCAGTTGGAATATCCTGCACCTCAGTCGACGAGGTAAGGGCCGAGATCTCTTCACCGGGAGTGACCCCTTGGACAGAAGATTGCGTCAGGACAATAACTTCATTATAGTCGTTTAATTTTGCTTTGCATCATGGTATTCAGTTGGAATATCCTGCACCTCATTCTACGGGGAAAGAGCCGAGATCCCTTCACCGGGAGTGACCTCTTTAGCAAAGGTTTTCGTCACTATATTTTTATAAAGCTATCCGGTTCCTTCAACGATATCAAGTTCATTACGTTAAAGGTTTTTCGCCAAAAACCATTCGTAGCCCTCCGTCGTTTCATATGGATAGTCAATAGTATTCAAGCTGTGTTTGTTGGCCAAAGTCAAGGCACAGTGATTGGTAGCTATTGGATATTCATATGCAGCATAGATAGATGCGTTGGTTTGGGACAGTCGTACTGCCTTGTTGGCCAAAGTCAAGGGTAGGTACGGGTGGGTTCAAATTAACCTGGAGAATGACGGGTAGAACTTGACATGTGACTTATGATTTGTTGGCCAAAGTTAAGGTCATAAGAGCATGGGGTAAAAATCACATCGGGAGTTTCTAAAGAAAATGAAACTTGCCAGATATGCGCATACCTTCTGGAGTGTGATAACGTGAGTGGATTCCATCATGTTATCATGCGATGATAGTTGGATCCCGATTCCCACTGATGAGTTGGTTTACTCCTCGGGTGATCCCGATTAATTCTTCTTTCAGATTTGGAGGAGAATTTGACGGTACAGTGGGTGGTTTCCTGATTGGATAAATTCGTAACCATTCTGATCTAGGTTAGAGTGCACGCTGAGTGTTTCTTTTCTCTCTCTTTGGCAGCGACCATGACCTGACCTTTGACTATGACTCAGTGACCAAGATTAACCGAACCTTCTTAAAACACTGACTTTTGGATTGTCAGAGTTGCATACCTCATTGCCACTCCTACTTTTACCCTTTTCTCCAGGACACCCCGTATTACTACGAACGTCCACTTCCATTAGATAAAACCATCGTATGGTTATATACGAACTCGAAGGAATTTATTCGATGATGGTTTCCGGTTCTGGAGAAAACGGATAGGACTATTCAGCTGTTTTTTCCTTTTACCTTCTCTCATGTTGCGAGTGCCCCTTAAATTAGGGGATAGTACACCTATTACGCAAATTGGCTAGTTTTCTTCCAAACCATAGGCAGGTGCCGACCGGTAGGGAATGAAGAAAATCAATTAGCCTAACGATGGTGTACAGAAGGTATTATGTAAAGACAAACAAAAGGATTAGAAGGAAGGCAAAGTAAATTGCGACTACTATTCACGACCAAACCAAGTATTTCATTACCGCTCCCACTTCATCTTTGTATTTCTCCAGGACACTCCGTATCACTACGAAGATCCACAGTTTATTGGATACTCCATCGTATGGTTATATACGAACTCGAAAGGAACTTGTTCCAGTTCGGGGATGGATTTTGGTTCAGGAGAAATAGGAATAAGGTTTATTCAGGTGTCTTTTATCTTCACCTTCTCTCGCGTTGCGAGTGCTCCTAGGATTAGGACAGTACACCCATTACGCTTATTGGATAGTTTTCTTCCAAACCATAGGCTGGTGCCGAACGGTAGGGAAGGAAGAAAACCATTTAGCCTAAGAGGGTGTACAGAAGGTAATGACTAAAGACATATGAAGGGATGTGGAGAGATGGCATAGAAATATACGGTTACAGTTATGAATCTGGATAATGGAAGAGGCATTACTAGGAATACCCGGATACCCCTACGAAACATTTACATGTTTTAGTTTCACTGTGTATTGTTAAAAGAAAACTGATTTCCTAATTAGCCCTTACTCCAGGGTATGTATTTACCAGGTATGATTCTCACATCTGTATTGTTTTATAGATGATGAGTGGGAGTAAATTATTGGGAATTAGGTGATCATCCTCATTATATCGGAATTCGTTGTAATTGGTGATATTTGAGGAAATCGCCTGGGCCATTTGCCGGTCGGCAAATATTTGGTTTTGAATATCCGTTGCTATGCACCAATTTCAAATTGATATATCTGTACGTCTATTTTTATAGAGTGAGATATAACTTTTTGAAATTATGTCTATGACATTTACCTATATCAGTGGATGGTTAGGTAAGGAATATTGAACAGCGGTGTAATTCTTCTTAACCATAAGTACAGTTTTCAACCTACGACACACAGGGAATAAGTTATTAGACTCAAAGGACTTATACAGAGTATTGTATGTTGTCCAGTGTCTATTAGGACAGAGGGGTTGGTCCTCGCACTATATTCTGTTTACTTGTGACTTCTCTAGTTCTTAGACATGTGTTTCGTGGAAACACAAGGTCTGAGTTTTAAGAAATTATAAGTATAAGATTAAAGTAGAGAACCAGGTATTGCAAGTATCGGGATTCTTCAAGGTGATCGAAGATGTAGATACTTGTTTATGGTATTCAGTTGATAGTAATGATTAAGAGAACTTGCTTCTCTTTCAGGTTACTCATATCTGGACGCATTCCTAAGTTGAGTAACGCTGATCGGCCTCCTTCCATTTAGTTAACATGCACTGGAGACAGCTGCATGATTTGAATCTGGTTCAATTAAATCAGTGCCTCTGGTTCTATATTCGATATAGAACAGTTCATATCTTAACGATGTTAAGGTACGGGGAGTTGTCGGCTTATGCTTAAAACCGACTCTGGATAACTCAAGGCACGTTTCTGTAATGGCTGTTTGTAGGTTGACCCAGGCTATGACGAGGGTTGACTTTCTACCATCTGGAAGATCAATAGTGATATTGTTCTTGACTCGCCACAGTTTTAACAAAAATGGATTTTTTCAGAAAACAGCAGTGGGAGTATGGTAGAACTGGAAGTGATTCCAGAACCGCAGACGATTACTGAAAATTTGATAAGAACCTAAAGATTCAATTTGGTTTGACATTCCATTGGCCACTCCGCAGATACGGTGGGTAACCTCAGGCACCCGAGAGGTACTCCGGTAGCCTCAAGGACGGTGACAGGGAGGTTCTTGTTTACCCAGACTTGCCATTGTTGTTATTCCAGGCTGCGAGACCCGGCAGGAGGATGAGTATAGCGTCGTTCTAAACTAGCTTTAGAAGTGTACGTGTATATGACTCTGCCAGAGGGTTGTCGTAGTCAGTGGGAGCAGCGGAAGCATTGGTGGACAAGTGGCTTATGTCTATTTATAGACTAAAGCAGATGTAGCGGAGATAGATCATCTATTTCTGATATGACAGTCATACGTTTGACTTCATCAGAATAGGGGATGGATCTGTTAAGAAGGTAGTAGGGTGTGATGTCCTGGTATTTGGATGACATACACAGAGTAAGAAGTGATGTTCCTATACTACGATCGGTTATACTTTGGTTGTCACACAGTGGTTTCTCCACATGGGACTTGGATATAATATCAAGACATTCTGGTTACTGGATCTATGGTTTTAGATCTAGATTTGGTTATTTTCCCAATCAGGGTACTTAGACAACATTCTGAAGGTGTTTTAGAATGGACGACTCCAGGCACGGTAGTGTACCTGCAGGTGATGGAGTCACCCTCTCTAAAGGTGTCTTACAGACTAAAGTGGAGAGGGATGTGCATGATTGGCAGATCACTGGCTTAGGCAATTGAGTCAATCATGAGATGTCAAGCACCACACCAGATGTTTTTTTTTTTTTTGCAGTAGATGTGATATGTTGATATTGATCCAATCCTGGAGAAACGAACGGAAGCAGTTTTAGAACATAAGTGGATGTTCTAGGGATATGATAACAACAACCTCTTTTAGGAGACAGTTATCATTCCAGGCTTCCAAGGTGACATGGATGACAGAGAGGTTGTCAGAATTATAGTTTTCCTTCTGACGAGGGGCAGTATTTTGGACAGGTGTTCCAAGGGGATACTGAGGGAGGCATGACGCAGGATACTGATTAAGTTCAGTTGACGATACAGTCTAAGAAGTTTGGATTTGGAGTTCATTTATGAGCTAGGTCCCATCAGATATCCAGACATATTCTAAGACAGGTATTGCTCATTTCGGGAGATGGCTTTCTCCGCGAACTTGAGATAAAGAGAGACATAGAAAGAAACATCAAGGCGGATCCACTCACTGAGGCTATTCCTCGAACACATTAGTTTCGCAAACTAGTTTTGTGAGACTGATTAGTAGAGGAGTTGGGTGTTCAGTATCACACGGGCTGTGAGTATGCGACATCACAATAATTAGCCTTGAGTGCAAGTGGGAGATTGTTGGAGATAGTGCCCTCAGAGTCAATTATTGGATCACAGGCACGTGATTGCAATGATTGATAAAGGACCTATGCCGGTAGGACAGTCTTACTCAAGATGATAGTATGCTATCTGGTTTACCTTTATCATCGTGTACTGCTTCAGGTGACCTTACAGGTCACTATTACACGTTGATAGAGCCCTTAGGATTCTTTCTTAACGACCATCAGTATGATGGCGATCATATACGTGGGAGATGAGGTCTACAAGCACATCCTAAAATGGTCCCTAGTCGTAGGAGTTTCGAGACAGGGCATCGATACTCCAAAGTAGACTAGTGTATACAGTCGAGACCCCGACGAGGGGCGGTGGCCGGTCTCACAAGCCACTGGTGTCAGTTGGTTCACCTAAGATGTATACAGGTGCTCATTGGGTTATGAGTATACCGGACAGGACTCGTCGGGAACATGCTAGTTGGTCTTATACCTGACGTCAGATAGCAGTTCCCTGGTGACATGTGTACAGGTTAGTTCATCGACCTGAGATCGTCATTTGTCTCGTGTGAGTTCCCACTGTACTTTGATTACTACCCTACCACGCTCAAAGGAGACGTGCAAACAGGTTATAGTTGGGTACAGTCCCGAGCCACATGGAGGCAGTGAACAGATCTGCAGGGGTTCATCTCTCCCGGTATTGGGAGTGAGGTCGCGCTGTGTCTAGGAGAGCCATTACACGAAGTCCTTGGCCAAGGCAGGAGATTTACGGGTAGGTATTCCAGTAGTATCTCAGGGTGTTCTGGGCTACACTCCGACACGACTTGTACCGCTTTTGGGGGTCTGACTTTTACCAACCCCCTAGGCCCGCCATGCGATGCTCATAGACGAACGGACCGGACTGTACGGATATTGTCACTGACAGGCTCAGTAGGGTGTAAGGATGAGTTCGCCCATCGACGTCCCTTTTGGTCAATACCTGGTAGCCCGTTACGTATGGCTAATAGCTCTAACGTGCTAGTGGTTAAATCCACGGCCAAGGGATTGATGAGTCTTTAGAGTCCCCCACAGACCATTTCTCAAGTTTCGAGTGAAACACTGTAGAGGCCGTATGGAGATATGACAGGATTCGATCAGATACGTGCGGTATTGAACGGACCATGATCGGACGGATAATACTAACGGGCTTTGGTTTAAGCCGGATCCTAGTTTTGTACAGTGTAGATTTTGTCTCATTGCATTTGTATTCGGTCGGAATACAGATGCGGGTATGTATATACAGTCGCGGGGTTTTCCTGTAATTTATTACGGGATCGTTTTTCTGAAGTTGCCACTTTGCTTTCCGTTTCGGCCATTTTCCTTTGTTTCCTTTCTTTGGCTGAAATTTGGTGGAGGGGGTTATTTGCAATTGTGCAATTAACAAAGGAGAAGACTTCTTGGTTCATGATTGTTCATGATGGCTTGACTTTTGTGATGAGAGTGATGGGTTTATGAGTGTGGACTTTGTTGTGATGATGATTCTTAATCATCACTTTTCTCTCTCTCTTGTATTATTGCTTCTCACCCCCCTTGACATTTCCCTTCTCTCTCTCTCATTTTTCTTCATGAGAAAATGGCCGGCCACTAGAGGAAGGGCTGTCCAAATTTTTGAGGGGAGAATTGATCTCATTTCCTTGCTGCAAAATTCCCAAGTTCATCTAAAAGGTTTACATCTCATTCCTTCACAAAACCATGGCAACTTCATACCCCAATGAGACAAAGCTTTCTACACTTCATCTACAGTATCCTTGGGCACGTCAACTCGCCAACTTCGTGCTCGAGTTGCCTCGGTCCAGAGGTGAGAGCCCGTAAAAGAACCCGGCGATGTGGTGCCCTTCCGACGAGGAGATGAAGACCGGAGATTCCGCGGGGAGATCGGGACGACGACGTGAAGACCGAAGGACAGGGATCGCTCGGTATATCTATCTACCCCTTCTCTTGTTAGCTAGGAGTAGGTTAATGGCCCGATCCGGGTTTTTAGTGCGCGGTGGTGCCGGTTTACAAGTTTCGTAAAAGTATCGTTTCCGCATTTTGGCCTCTTTCAGACGGCCGGGGCGCTGCCGTACACTTACACATGCAGACCAAAGTCCGATACAACAGGAATGAGCTGAAGGCCGACCGCTACTCCCTATGGATGAAAACCCCCGAGGCAGAAAGAGCGGCCCTCCTATCTACTCCGGCCTTTGCGAGAGTCGACGTAGAGACATGGCCTCTATTGTGCGAATATTTCGACTCTCAACGCAAACATGTATGTATTTTAAATGTAATTCATTGTTTAGGATATAATTTATTTTTTTTGTTCCTTAATTAGAAAACTAAATGTGAATGCGTTGTGCAGAAACAGGCCGCTCAAAATATAGAGAATAGGAAGTCGGCGAAGAGGGGTCGCCCCACTTACACAGGTGGCTCGTGGAATATTACTCGAGCCACGGAGTTATCGGTAAATTACAATAGACCGGTCTTTGTGATATAATGCAATATTAAGAGTTATTTTCTAATATATCTAATATTAAGAGTTATTTTCTAATATTGCAGACAGCTCAGACCCTGGCGTAAGGTGGTACACCGAGCGTGCTGTCCGCATATCTTGCCGTCCACGGCACCTCGACAGATCCCGCCACGGGCGAGCTTCGATATCCCGACGTCGCTACCCAAGAGTATTACGTAAGTGTTAATATTTATTCAACCCATATTTGAAATTTTAGTTTTGGAAGGTTCAATTTAAATTTTATACTTATACTTTACTGCTTAATGTGGGTGTAGGAGCGGGTGGTTAAGCAGGCCTCGGCCTCGGGGATCGATTTTACCGGACAGAGCGATCCGAGGCTGCTGACCCCAGTCCTGAACGCCGCACACGGAGGGCACCATGGAGGTTGGGAGAGAGGCCGAGGACTGGGCCCTAGCAGGGCCCATATGAGATTGGACTCCACCTCGGCGGTTACTTCCTCCGTCTCCAGTGAGCGACGTGTCCAGCAGGAACTGGAGAGCTTGAAGGCCACCATTCAAGAGTTGAAGGAGATGCTGGTATGTATACTACTTAATAGTAAAATATCATGTCATATTATAGATATCAATATATCCAATATTAGTACGTAGCCTGAGCTTATTTGGTTGTAGACTTAGGTTTGATTAATCATACATACATATCTAATTAAAATAAACTACGGTTTTCTAAACTAGATATCCAAATGGGGTTTCGAAATAACTTGATAATGATACGAATTCGAATAATACACAGTTCTTACACGCTTATTACACACGTTAGGTCCAGATGCGACGGGGTACATCGGCCGAGCCTCCACATGCATCTCCTTCGGCTGTGGCTCCGCAAGCCACTACATCGGCTGCGGTTCTGCAGACAGCTCTATAGCTCCACCGCCCGCTCAGACTCCCGCAGCCGCGGCTCCGCAAGCCACTACCTCGACGGCGGCTGCGCAGACTATATCGCCAGCTCCACAGCCCGCTCAGACTCCCGCAGCCGCGGCTCCGCAAGCCACTACCTCGACGGCGGCTGCGCAGACTACATCGCCAGCTCCACAGCCCGCTCAGACTCCCGCACGCGCTGAATTGCATGATTTATTGACCGAGGAGCAAGCGCGCCAGATTTTAGCGTTTATCAGAGGTGGAGCTGGACCGAGCTAGGGTAGCTTTTTGATTCTTATTTTTTGAAACATGTATTTATTTATATGATACATATTGTACTACATTTTGGACGATATTGATATTGGTGGTCCTACGGTGTTTATATTTATATCATATTCTGTTTTTTGGTTTCTTTCGTATATTATATGCGTGAGATGTGATTATGAATACTGCTATATATGTTGTGTGATGATTAATTTTATACTCGATTGATGTATATATTATTGTGCACAGGACGAGAAAAAAAATAGGCAGCCCTTTTTTAAAAAAAAACTGATAATATGTACTTATGGATTAATCCGTAGGTACAAATGTTGCCCCTACGGATTCAACCGTAGGGGCAAAATATCAGAATAACTGATATTTTCCCCTGTGATCTCAGTATCAGGGGGTTGGGATTGCCCATACGGATATATCCGTAGGGGCAAACAAATGCCCCTACGGAGTTATCCGTAGGGGCAAAATATCAGGATTCCTGATATTTTGCCCCTACGGATATGTACATACACATGTATCCGTAGGGGCTATTACTTGGCCCTATGGATTCATCCGTAGGTACAAGTAATTTATTTTAAAAAACCGTAAATAAAATAATTTTTTCCCCTACGGTCTAAGCCGTAGGGGAAACGGTACCTACACTTAACTCCGTAAAGGCAATTTTTAGTCCGTAGGGGCATGTTTAGGGCTTCGATTTGCACCTACGGCGTTTGTACCTACAGGGTATTTTTTCCCCCCTACGGATATATCCGTAGGGGCAGTGGTTTGCCCCTACGGATAAATCCGTAGGGGCAACCCTTATTTGTGGTAGTGATACACAGTTATATTTTGAAAATCTATATTGTATAGACAATTTTTAATATGCACAAGTGCGTCGCAGGTGAAAAAAGCCTAGCATGACCTTGTTGACAGTAGCCCTGCACAAGTCATGTTTGTCGTGATGACAATATTTTGTCTGATTTGCAAAATTATTCTAAGGATTGTTCTAATCTTATTTATCATATTGTTTATTCTTATTTAATGTATAAATAAATATAAATAAAAGTAAACTTATTTCGAACAACATGTAACCATTTTCTTTTGATTTGGTTTTGATATCATCATCAATGACATTCCCATTTAGAAGGTGTGACCATCACAGTAGAATATGTTTGAATCCATAAACGATGGAAATAAGAATATATTTAATAAAATTATAATAATAAGTAATTTGTTTTTTCTTAACTGATATTCAGTCCTAAAGATGAAAATTTTGGTTTTTTTCCCGGAGCAAAACATTGAAATTTCGTGGTATTTAAGAAAAATTTAGTCATAACAAGCGAACATCAAGATGATCACAAGGTTAAAAAATATAGAGAAAAAAAATCATTAAATCAAATTTCAATCTGAAAGATCATATCTTAATTTAGTGATTGTGGGCTATGGACTTGAATTAGGATAACTGAAATTTAACAAAGTTTCTTCAGAGTCGTAAATATATCTCATTTGACTTTTATTTATTTAAATTTGAAGGGGCCCAATCCAAACGTCTATACTGAAACTCCAAAAAAATGAAAACAAAACCCCCACTTTCAGTATAAACAAAAATTTTCCGGAATTTAGATATCTGCAAAGTCAAAACGCATAACAAATTTAGATTTTAACGGAATATAAACGATGTAAACTAAAATTTGCATAACTTCTAAGTCCATTTGAAAATATCTAAGACCAATGGTTCAAATTATGATTCATATCCGATGAGCTCATCACTCTCACTTGGCCACCATTTTGAGCTCAAGCATTGCCTCGCTCCCTCTCCAACGGCCAAGCTGTTCATGCTCGTCTCCTCAAACTCAACAACCAAATCATCACCAAAACTTTCTTTCTCGACAACAAACTCTTAAACCTCTACTATTGGTGCGCCTCCCTCAAACTCGCACACCAACTGTTTGATACAATGCCTGAAAGAGACACGGACTCCTACAGCACTCTAATCTCCACTCACCTTTGCTTCAATCATGATGTCTTCACTGCAACATGGCTCTACTCTGGATTGCTGGGAGAGGCCTCAGACCCAACTACGTTTCCTTTGCTGCGTTATTTAGTAGTTTGAATGTAGTGATTCATGCGCGCCTTTTGGAGCAAATGCATTGCCATTCAGTTAAGTTTGGGTTGAATTCAAATGGGTTTGCGGGTTCCTCGCTTGTGAACGGATATGTGAAGTGTAGAGGGTTAAAGGAGAGGCTCTTTTAGCGTTTGAGGAGATTGATGAAGTGGATTCGGTTTATTGGAATATAATGATCGATGCAAAGTGCACACGGTTGTGATCTTTTCGAGAATGAGTAGAGAGAGTAGTAAAGGATTTGATTCTTTCACTTTAATGATCGATGCAAAGTGCACACGGTTGCGATCATAACTTGCCTAAATGATTACATTCTCCGTTGGGGTAGAGGTTACAAAGGAGAATGTAAGAATTAATTTTAGTAAAATGCTAAGTCCATACATTGAAATGAAGGTTGGATTTCCAAGGTTATCATCAAATTTTGAACCGTTGCCATATATTATTTAAAATATTCCATACTTCTGAATTCAAATGAGGAGTTATTAACTTGAGTTAACATGTAAACCCTGTTCATATGGGAAAAATAAAATAAAAATCATATGCAACCGAAAAAGCAAAAACGCTGCTTCAATAATAATTATAAATTAACCATGAAGTGCTTTTTTTTTTTTAACGGAACCAAGCCCACCGGCCCCGCGTGCCCTTCTCACTGGACTCGCTCCATGGGTACGTGCAACAGAACCGGGACTGTACAGAAAACAAAAATTCCGTAGGAGCGCGATCGACAGTACGCCAAAAATCGTCCAAGCACTTGTGTCTAGCATAATGTAAAGAGCAATAAGAAAGAGTAGAGAGATGCTACAACCTTTGTAGCGTGTCCGACTGATCTTGGAAGACCCCGTCTAAACTTCATGACCTCCCGAACACGTCTGAACGTCGGCCGCCTCACCGTAGATGATCCGCGTTGAAAACGGGCTGCCCAGGCTCCAACTTCATCACCGGACGGAGAAACTTCCTCTAGAGGCTTGCTAGACGTAGAGAAAGGCAATGCGAATTCTGGGTACTCACTCTTTTTCTCACTCCCTCACATTGCAATATATGCTATTAAGCTAGAGAGCTCAAGCTTTTCGTGTATGTGATACATAATGTGTACGTGTATAGGATACACATACTAATACTTATATATATATATATAAAATTCTCCCCATCTAAATTATGTGTATGTGTATATATTATTTATTTATTTATTATTCTTAGTTAATGGTGACCTCTCTTGTGTACCAGGTTCGATCCCGGATCTCTCTCCACAAACTCCTATTGTCCACTACTAGGCTATGTAGCCCGCACAACCATGAAGTTTTTTGGATTGTTTCGAACACATTCCTTTTTCATTTTAAAACTTGATTTTATAAGAGTTACAATGGCATAAAGTTGTTATTCATCAACTCAAAGACCTTAAGCTCTATAACAAACTTCGCCACGACATACCCATCCATCACCGCCGTTATTAATCTTCTTCTCATTGTCATCTCCCTCTGCTTTGCAATTACCCGTGATTCAAACCCTTTGGCCAACGCATCACAAAAATCCTTAGATTTCTCCTCCATTTTATCCTCATCGAAAGGATATGCATCGGATCCATATGCTTCCAAGTAAATCCTTACCTTTTGTAATCATGGTCCATTTCGGCCTAGTGCATCAAGTGTGGGGATAAAAGGAACGTCAAGTCTACGATCCAAATTATTATGTCTTTTATCTCCAAACGGAAGGGTCAGCCATGGTATGGTTGAATAAGATTTGTCCAATGAAGATTAGTATACTTTGTCTTGATTTCGTTGTATGTTTTGATAAGCTTTGGCTTGAAACAATGAAAAGATGGGCAATGCTTCGATGAGAAGTAGAAAAGAATGGTTTTTCCAACAAACTCCAACACTGCAATCTGAATAATGAAAAAAGGCAGATTCGGTATTAGTTAGGGATATTCTCTCTCTATACTAATATATATTTTAGGTTGCGCTTAGAATATTCTTATAACATTTAGTCAAAAACACCAACTTCCTATTTTAACATTCATATCAAAGCCCATGCATGATGCACATAGTTTCAACCCAGCGGCAGCTATAAAAAATGATCCATACCTTCATTCCATCTTTCCCAATGACAAAGTCGTTTTCTCCATCGACAAGCAGCGATTCTAACGTTTGCGCCTTACTTCTTGCCTCCTCTATAGCATCAAATTCTGCCAGCTTCTCTGCTAAGAATGGATAAGCACTAATTCCATAATCTTGTATGAGATCGGAAACATCTGTTCTAATAATTCCTCCATCCTTTCATATAATAGCCAACATTGGGAACGAACAAAGCCTGAAATGATATATAAACAAATCTATTGTCTGTTTTTTGAAAGGCGTGATGAGCCATGGAAGGGTTCCAATGCATTGTTCAAAAGACTCGGCATTTTCCTTGTGGAAAATTATTGATACAATCTTAAAGGGCTTGCCTTGGTCATTCAGTTCTTTGTAGATTTTCTCCAGTTTCTCGGTAAATTCATGAGATTTTTGGAGATGTCTTGATAAGTAGTAAACTCCGACGATTTTGCCTCCAATTTCATCGGCCAGTACCTGAAAAAATAGTTTTAATGTGAACCAAATATACATTAAAAAATTTAGTCCACGGACCACGGTGTCCATGTGGTAGTATGAATCTAGAGACAAAATGATATCAGGCTAGACATACCGGCAGGACAAGTAATAATTAAGTAGCAATTCTAATTAGTGTTGTGTTACACTATTATGGTTATCGTCTGATGCTATCATGTTTGCTGATTTTATAAGTATTTATATACGCAGAAAAGAAAGCTTGTTGCTAATGGTTTATGATATACATTTGGAGATAGGTGAGATGAACGTGATACTGGAATCCATGGACGGAGCCAAGATTCTAGGTTTGAGGGGGGGAGCTAATTGCAGAAAAATCGCATGAAATTATGCAAGTTAGGCTAACAATCACGGTTATAAGATTCAAATTATGTAACAACCAAGGTTACAAACTGGTATCTTTTATTTGAAAGAATAGGTTTAATTATGTAGTTTTCTATGTTATAAAACTTGTAAGGGATCTATGGTATACAACCATCCTTTTCGAAATTTTTAAATTAGACAAGCATACATATCCCAAAAAGACAAAAAAAAAATCATCTACTAATTATGCGAACCTTGATATGAAACCATACCTGCATCCTTATAGATTGATTGAAAGAAAACAAAGAAAGGTTTATTTGAAAGGAGACATTAGATTATATATTGTGTAGAAATAAGATGACTATTAGATTGTCCGATTAAAATTAGTTGGGCTTTCAAATGAAATAGATGAACAAGAAAAATATGCAATCGAACAATGTGCGGTTCGAATTTCAATTTCCTTTTGTACTTTAGGATATGCATCTATATAATAATTAGCTGTGTTTGCAAATTGGATTCTGTATATAAGATTTTGAAAGTATTTATTCTCTTTTTATCGGTATAATTAATTGCAATTAAATATGATCTTCATTTATCATGGAGATAACTATAAGCATTAATATTACAACAAGATTCACTATCAAAAAGAATTTTACTAAATCTTAATAACAAAAATTTGTTACTAAATCTTAATAACTAATAGAGCTGGAATGAGAATGCTTTATGATATATGAGGCAATACTCGAAGAGGGCGTATAATATGAAGAAGTGTTTACAGATTATTTGAATAGCAATCTAGAAATGCAGCGAAAGAAACGGCAAAATTAGTCTAGATGAATATAGATTTTGCCAGTATCACTATAGACTATTGGTAAATGCTCTTGCAGTTGAGCAATAGATCTGGCTCGAACACATCAGGTTATGGACCATAGTTCGGAAAAAAGAAGAAGAAGATACTTTTAAGGAAAAAAGGATGCATAGAAGGTTAGAAATAAAGACTTTGTTCATTGGCTGTATTATTTGGGAATGATTAAGAATCCACTGCATGTTAATGTATAAATGTGGACTAAAAATACTATTTTTTTCGCTCATAACATTTGTACTTCCCTATAATTATATTATAAAAGCCATTTCCACAGTACCCTACATATTTCAACTAATTAAATGAATAAATAACAAACACATACAAGAATGCAAAGAAATTAAAATAAACTATACGAATAAAGAAAAATACTAACGAACTTTACCTGTTCTCCATTGTTCCTGATGAAACTATCCTCTTTGGTGATGAGGAAATTTTTTAGAACATTGGTGCTCTTAAAAGAAGCCGTTTTTTTGGCCCTTTGAAGAGAAAAATAAAAATGGTGAGGTTCATATATAACTTGATTTATATTGATTTTTATCCAAATTTAATTACCTTCTATATGTATATGCCGATTCGTATGGATTTTATTTATAAATTCCATCAATATCAGTCAAATATAGCTAATAATATCAAAAATGGAATCCAACAAATTCATAACATCCTACATCTGGATGTCTAATTTTAACTGTACAATTTTTTCCTTAAAATTGGGATATTTATAATATGCACCCGAATTTGTATATAGTTATATATTCCTCGTGAATTTTTTATTTTCATCTAGGGATTCATTCTTCTTTTATTTTTGGCACGGGACCCCGGGAGGTCTTTTTACGAGCTTATGCTTACGAAAAGATCAATATGAAAACACGAATCAATAGTTTAGTTAGTATGACATTTCGAGAGTGGAGGGTTAGATTCCCAGAAGGGAAATTATCTACTAATTAACGTTTTACAGGCAAAATCATTGGTCTCCGATGTGGATGTATGAGTGTGTTGTATGCTTGTGTGTGGTATGTTTATGCCGTACATATAAATTAGGGATTACAGGCCCATGCCCAAAAAATAAAAAGATAAAAATGATAGATCACGATTTCTCCCAGATCATACATAGAGATTATTTCTTATATCACAATCCATAACAAAAAACTCAATACCACAACTTCCTTAAACCTAATAACCATAACACATACATTCTTTCTCACTGTCCACCACAGGACCTGCTCCACTCCACGAAGTCTTCACAATAGGACCTGCTCCCCACCAAGAAAGAACACCGCACTCCTCGCAATAACGAGTTAAACCATCATCATCACACATATTGCACATAGACCCGGGTAACTCTCCCGGGTCAGACCCTGCATATAGTCGATGCTTTACTTTCTTGGTCGCAGCTTCTTCAGCTTCCTTCAGTTCCTTTATACGCTCCTCCGTGAATGGGTACGCATCAGCCCCGTGCCACATTATCATGTCTCTTAACATCCTTTGTGATTGTTTTTCCTGTGGAGCCAATGGCCACAAGGGATAGATTTCCTTCGAGGACAAAGGAGGCCACAGGGGATGGATTGCCATAGACTTTGAATGTTCGGGTGAGCGAATATATCTCTCATCGCCGAAGGGGATGGCTAGCCATGGCATTAAAGAAAGGAAGTAGTCGAAGTTTTCTTGTTGGTAGTCATTACAAATGACTATGAGCTCGAAGAAAGGGTCCTTGGATTTGATGGCGTTGTAGGTATCTTTGAGTTTACGGAAGAAGGCTATGCATGGGGAGCACCAGTGGGGCAAGAAGTAGAGCAGGACATTCTTGCCGATGAGCTCCAAGATCGGGACCTATTCATAAGAATAAACCAACATAAATTATCTTTATCTTTGACTACTGAGCTTGCTGGATAATAAATTGCATCTAAGAGAAGTTTAGATAAAATGGAAATAGCAAGCATGTCAATAAATGCTAAACAATATTAAAAGTAGAATGTTATACCCGGTCAATTTAGTTGAGGAGACAACCCATAAAGAATGCAAAATGGAAGAAAATGATTCATGCAGACCTAAAATTTTGGGATAAAGGTTTGCTGACGTTGTTTATTGTGTCATATAATCCTACTGCACAACATTTCAAGGCAGCAAGGCACCGAGAAAGAAAATTTCAGAACACCGAAAATCCAGCCTACCACTACACTTTCAAGGGCTACTATTCATTCTTTCGTACAAAATATCTCCATAATTCATGTATTCAACTTAGCCACTAACCCCCATGAACAAACTTGGACAGCAGCACTAAGATGAAAAAATCTAGATAACAAACGATGCTGCAGGTTAAAAGGTCAAGTGTGGTGACAAAGTTAGCAAGGCTCGGCTTAGCAAAATTTGGATAATTATGAAAGTTCGGCTAAAATGTGACAGACCTTGAAGACTTGATGAAGATTTGACAGGGTTGCTTTAATGTAGAACATGCTATCAAGCATGTACATTGACATTGCTTCCTTCAATATATGTGTAGTGGGAGTTCAAGTTTCAGCAATCTTTATTAAGAAAACGATCATGTCTTTGACTATCTTTTCTACATGTTAGAAATTTGTAATGTACAATTTCAGGAACTAGCCCAGGAACTAGAGACTTTCTATAACATAGACTAGAAGGTGACAGCACCGGATACAGTTGCAAATCAACTACAACAACAAGAAGTCTTCATCCCAAATTTTTAGGGTCAACTATATGAATCATTTTCTTCCATTCTGCTCCGCTCTATCAAGAACTGTTTTCTTGGTTAAATTAAAGATTAACATATCGTTCTTAATTACCTCAATCTATGTTTGTTTATGTCTCTACCCTATTACCCCTAATTTCTTTAGGATTCATTTCATAGATGTCCGACTATATTTTACGCTGGCTGTCAGCTACCTACCACAAGGTCCACAACCCTACTTCTTGGCCTGGGATATGTAGTGAAAGAATAAGATATGTAACCACAACACTAGTGAGTTACTATTCCAAATAAAATATGATCCATAATTAATTGGCCTGCATAGATTAAGAGGCTACAAAGAGAAATATCCTGCAAAAGAAACAATTATACCAATGGTAAAAACCAATGACGGAGACACTCAGGTGAAACTAACAATATGCTGATTATGATTTGGCTTGAAACATATGCATACAGTTGTTGATATCATCTGCTGGTTTAATCATTAGCGAGGATATTTGAGCTTGGAAGTCGAACAGATTCATGGCAACTAGAAATTACTAAAAGATAAGTCTAATCTGGAAGTATACTTATCAGATCCAATAATGAGATAGATAATTATCTTCAAAGGAAACTCGGTTTTGTTCATTAAGAAACTTCTCTAGAAACATTATACTGTTTAAATAAAAAAGGCCAATACGGCAATACGTGATATATCAATATCATCATGGAGTTTCAAAAGCACTCAGTTTTAAGAAGGGGGAAAATAAACCATACCGCCTATTGTAAAATAAGAATGAGTGATGGCATGTACTGTTTAAACACGAAGGTAAGCGAAGGTAGCGAGAGATATAGAATCATGCAGCAGTTACAATAAGCAAAATTACATTAAAAGTACGGATAGTATAGCAGGCTGGAACCGTACCACCGGATGCAAACCTGCGATATCTTAATATCAATGAAGTTTCATTCCCTACTATTATGATACTATATGTTAGGAGTTTTATAATTCTGAACGAGAATTGCTTTACATGAATCTTATTGAATACCATGTAGCCTTCTATTTAGATGCCACATGAAATACTTCACCGAAATGTCTTTCCATCATCTAATTATTTCTCTTTTAGTTACAAGCCCATCAAATTTTGTAAAATTGCTAATGGAAATTTTTATATGTTCTATAGAGATATAAAGTGACTTATATAGAATTAGACTAAAATGTTTTGTATGCAAGTGTCGAGAATGTGCCAAAAACTGGTTAAGATGAGTTTGAAGTAAGAACATTCCAGGACCATAAACTGGATTGATACCTTGATGCCACCTTTTCGAATAACATAATCTCTGTCCCCGGAAACAAGAAGAGACTCCAGAGTCTGAGACTCAATTCTTGCCTTTTCCTTCTCTGCAAGTTCCTCCAACTTCTCGGGAGAAAATGGGTAAGCCTCGACACCATGATCTTCCACCATCTCAACAGCATTGGGAATCAGAATTTTTCCGTCCGCACCAATCACTACAAGCGTTGGGATAGTCTCAAGTTTAAAGTAGCGTATGAGCACTTCAAAACTCTTGTCCTTGAAGGGGAACGCAAGCCAAGGCATGCCAGCAAATCCCAGCTGAAATGATGACTATTCAATCTCTCGAGAGATGAGCACGATCTAAAAGTTTTCTCCTCTTTCCTTCAGTTTTTTATACATCTTGACTAGCATTGGGGTGAATCTATGACTTGGCGGGTATGGGGACCAGTATGGGTTCATGAGGAAGTTCAGACCCACAATCTTGCCTTCAAGCTCAGCTACAGGCACCTACGGAAAAAGATGAAGATCAAATCAGATTCAGATGCATGAGTAATATCTCTCAGTTTCTGCACGTAAACACTACAACAATATTGAGGTTTGGGTAAATTTTACTATTCTAACACCCCTACACGTGGGCCTTTTTTATCAAGGGCAAACATCGAGCTTTTGCCTAGCGGTGTTTTTTTATCCACCGACTGAAATGCTCACATGGTCGACTTGAAACTGGTTGGTAGTCGCTGCAACCACAACTCTAAGGCCGTGTTGAGCGACGAAGATTTTTTCAAAAAAAAATATATTTTTTAACAACAGTAATAATTTGACAGGAGGATATATTTCAAAAGTTTGTAAAATGCAGGAATTTTTTGAAGCCTAAAATATTCAGTAAATGCCATAGAATAATTGTTGCCAAGTTCCTATACCATAGAATAAATGCCATAAAATATTCAGTAAATGCCATAGAATAATTGTTGCCAAGTTCCTATACCATAGAAAAAATGCCATAAAATATTCAGTAAATGTCATAGAATAATTGTTGCCAAAGTTCCTATACTCAAGCACATCAGAAGGAACCAGAACATCATCAGACAATAAGCGATAATTGGCATGTGATATAACAATTTGGTACAAAAATGTACAATTAGTTTGCAAGTAAATCGTTAAATTCATGGGGGCGGGGGGGGGGGGGGGATTGTGAATAAATCAATCATGGACTATTTCATGGAATAAGATAACTAAAAATCCGGTTCATTCTTATTAACGGTTGCTTCAGCATTTCATAGCATTGCAACTATCAAAGCAAAAATACCTTATTTCCATTGTTAGAAATCAAGAAATCACGAGAAGACGAAGTCAAGAAATCACGAGAAGATGAAATCAAGACACTTAGAATGGTTTGATTCGTCTTGGTAGACCCTGCATCTGCTTTGAGGTTGATAATCCTCTCATTGGTAAATGGAAAAGCCTCTGAACCATATTCTATCACAGCTTGGACACCTTCATGACTAGAATATCCAGAGATCTTATCATAAAAAACAAGATATGGTATCCATTCTGCGTTGTATTCCTCATTGAGCTGGTGCCGAGTAGCAAAGTCCGAAAAAGGAATGGCAAGCCATGGCATTACGGAGAAATAGTTGCAGAAAGATTCCTCATCTTCATCAGAGGAGATAAATACAACTTCAAACTCAGCATTCTTCAAGGAGAGCTCATTATGCCTCTACCAATTTTGGAGTGAAGCGATGGCCAGGCCCAGACCGTGAAGCCGAGAAATAGAGGCCGATGAACTTTTTTCCCACAAGATCACTGACCTTCACCTGCGTTATAGTTGGTATTCATAATTTTAATCCATAGACCATATTATTCCTGACCTCAATAATAGCTAACATAACAATTGAATACTATAATAAAAGTTGTTATATGTGTGAAGTTAACATAAATAAATGTAAATAAGAAGCCAATTTGTTGTTTCAGTTAAAGGCAATCCCTAAATCCCACCAAAGATATACAGAAATGGCATCCACTGAAACTCTGGAATAGTTCAAAGAAATTATTACAATGTTCATGTATGATTTAGTTTGCAAGCGATTTTTGTTCTCTCTCAGGAATAGTTCAAAGAAATTATTACAGTGTTCATGTAAATTCTTAATAAATTTACATAAAGCGAATTAATATGGGTACATGCTCCATTTCGCCCTTGACTAATGACTAGATCTGTGCCTTGGAGCTGAACACCATTTCATATAGCAAATGCATCATCCAATTCCCTTCTTTAGACCTCTCTATGGTCTGCGAGAACCGGACTGGTCATCTAAAACCATAAAAAGCCGAGGTCAACAACTGGTCGTAAAAAAATTCAGATCTTTATTAGAGCTTTGGTTCATAGCCGACCCCTATCGGATGGGAGAAGGCTTAGATGACGAATTAACAAACGAAATGCACCTACTTGATTATCCTAATTGATCAGTCATTTATTATACAAGCAACCTCACATGATATAAATCTAAGAAATTCAACTCATTTTCCCGCCCCTAATTTTCGAAACGCCGCCACATCGCCGTTACGGCGCCGTTGAGAGTGGATAACAAAAATCGAGAGAGCTGAGATCGGTACCTGATCGCCGTTGTTACGAACGAGGAAATCCCTCCCCTCGCCGGAGAGATCCGATTTAAGTTGGTCACGATTGAAGGCGAACGCCTCCGCCACCGCCTCCGCATCCGCCACCGCCTCCGCCATCTCTCGCTTCTCGAAGGTTCGCTCGCTTTCTCTCGCTGTGCTGCGTTTTGATGGTAACGGAGAAATGGATTGGGCTTTTAAAGATGGCAGTGAAGATTTTATGAACTTAAATTTATTTTTTTGAGGATTTTTGAGATCAGATATTCGAGAGCGAAGGAGAAGAACGAGATTTTTTCAGCGGCTGGGAAATCGAAAACCATTGAATCTCTTCCTGTATATATAGTTACATATGGGGCTTTTTTGTAATGGGCCAAGCCCACTATACCCTTCTGCTTCCAAATGGGCATTCTCGGTTTTAATAAAAGAAAAAACAGATGTCAGTGGTCCCCGTTAATCTCCGTCAAAGACCCGGTAAATTCTTTGCTTCAATACAAAGAAATTACTAGAATCTTGGCTTTAAAGCGTGAAAAGGCTTGACCTTTATTTTAAGCTAAATTATGAACATGACCAAGATTCACTATCATACACTTCCGCATCCAAATTTTCTCAGTTTTAATAATAAAAAAATAGATGGCAGTGGTCCTCATTAATCTCCATCAAAGATCCTGTAAATTCTTTGCTTCAATACTCAGAAATTACTAGAATCTTGACTTTAAAGCGTGAAAAGGCTTGACCTTTATTTTAAGCTAAATTATGAACATAACAATGTCTGCAAATAGATTTAAATAGAGTTAAAAATAATAATGTCTGGATTTTTTAATATTTAAGAAAACTAAAATATCCGTCTAGGACATGTTAACTCATCTAAGACTTTTCAAATACCATTTAGCATCCATTCAACAAATGCAAAAAATAAAAAGTTGTAAAGTCTAGAAGACTTTTATGAAATTGTTTTCGAACAAAAATAAAACAATCGAAATTATTTTGAGAGAATTTTGGTCAAGCTTTGATAAAAATGTAATGTCTAAAAGAATTTTATGAAATCGTTTTCAAAAAACATAAAAATAAAGAAATTTTCCAAAACTAAAGAGAATTTGGGTTTTAAAGATTAGCGAGATAATAGATTTTAATTAAAATATTGATTATTGCTACAATAACATATTTCTTGAAATCTTGGACAACTTTGTGTACCCGTGCATGGCACGGAGGCACTTGCTGGTTTTAAAAAAAGTTTGATTACATGTAGTTTTGCAGAAAGAAGTCTAAATTTTTCAACTATCTGATAAGTTACTAAAATTTCCAAATAACCTATTCTAAGCTGGTTGGGCCAGTCCATTATGGACGTATAATAACCCTATTCCAACATCTCCCACTCGCAAATGATGGATTTCGCATTACCCGTCTAGGACATTAATTCTTTTTATCTTTTTTTCAATGATCAAATGATTCGAGTAGATATTGTTGTGGCTCGTAGATTTCGTGAAGGTAATATGCGGAACAATGCAACGATCAATCACGCAAACCAACCGCAATAACAACGAAAGATTAAACAGACAAAAAGCAAGAATACGAGAATCAAAATAGAGACAAGGGATTTGTTAACGAGATTTATCCCCCATGTGACTAGTCCCTAGCAGAGCGGAATCTACAAAATTCTACTAGATCTTGAATCAAGTTTTACACCAAGAGAACCCGAGGAGATTTCTCTCTACTCTCTTAGCCGTCGCCTTCTCTCAATACAATGATCTCAATTGCCTTATAAAATCTCATATGAAGGACTCTATTTATAGCATAATCCTAATTCTATTCAAATTAGAGATAAATGCAGAATTACTAAAAATATCCGATTCGTATAACAGACCGCATCTGACTCCTTGAGCCGGCTCAACATGCTTATGATCTGGCTCATGTAAAAGAGAATAATTGGTAATTCCAACATATTAGGAGCCGGCTCATCAAAACTGTGAGCCGGCTCAAGTATAGGGTTAAGCCAGCTTAAGAGCCGTCTCATACAGCCAGAGAGAATGATTTAATTTAAAGCATCTGTGAGCCATCTCAAATTTCCCCTGAGCCGAATAAAGAACAGCTCCCTTGTCTGTTGACATCCCGGAAGAAACTTCACGATGTCCATGTTCTCCCACTTGAAGATTCTTCCACCTTAACTCCTAAAACAAATATATTTCACACGATTCTTTCATCTTCTCTCTCTTCATGAAGAGATTCACCAACCTACAACAGAGATCCAGTTTATCTCTATCTATGACCTTGGTAAACATATTCGCAGGATTCTTTTCTCCCGCGATTTTCTATATTGAGTTTAAGCACGGTTTTTGTTTTGAGTTTGAGCATGGTTTATTTTTTCCTAAAATCAAAGTGGAGCCCGGATTACTATTTTCTCTTTTGGGCTCGACGGTTTTTGTTTTGAGTTGGAGCTGGCTTATAGTTTCACTAAATACACCATTCCTTACACTGACAGTAAGTAAGTAAACTGCATTAAAGGATGATGTCGGTTCTCATAATGGACTCTCCAAAGGCCATGGAGATTTCTGCTACTAGGCAAGCTCCGGAACCTTGATGTTGGCTTATCGCCACCTGGGGTTATAGTACATTCCAATGGTTGGGTTGTTTGTCCTAAAAATGCTCGATTCACTCATAGCATTGAAAAGAGGCAACCTCATGAAGAATACATATCGGTCTTGCTGATGGCTGACTTGTTCGATCCTTTTGGCAAAGACAACTTATTTCACTAAAATAGAGTCATTCGGTCTGAATGCTACGTGAAGAACATAAGCATTTAACAAGCAAGTCCAAACTATCTTACTCTTCATATTTATTAATTATTTTTAATTCTTGTAATAATATAATTAATTAAATCAAATATCACGGTGGCAGCGTGTGGAGAAGACGTCAACGGAGATGAGAAAGAAGGGTTGTGGAGGTGATGAAGGAGAAGATAATGAAGATGACGGAGAGAGAAGATAATGAAGATGATGGGGAAAAGGCTAGGGCAAAGGACGATTGGAGAGGCTAGGACTGGACCAAGGAGAGGATAAGGTTAGGGTGTCCTCACCGAGGCTAAGGTTAGGCAGAGGCAAGGTAGGGTTAGGACCGGAGAAAAGATGAAGATGATGGTAAAGATGAAGGGGCTAGGCGAGGGCGACGACAGAGGCAGCACAACAATAACAAAGGAAAGGGAATAGTGGCGGCTAAGGTAGGGTTAGGGGTTCTAGGAGGTTGAAGAAGAGATTTTTTTTTGCATTTTTAAGGATGACATGGTAGTTTAAATTATGGTTCTTCATCCAATGATCGAATCAAAGTGATGTATAAATCGATAGTATATATATCGATATCGATTTACTAGTCAATACCGAGCAATATATGTGTGTTGGGTATTATATTAATATATTTAATATTAGAGAAAATAGAACCTCAGGTGTCACAAGAGTAAATTTCCTTCTATAGCGTCGAAAAAAGTTAAATCTCCGCTAATTTTTTCAACAATCAGCATCTATTATCTTCACCTTCATCGTGCAAGATGTTGATAGACCAAATTTGATATGAATCCAATGCCCTTTAACCATTGACTTTGTGATGTAAAAATGCAATACTATCGAAAAACCATTAATTTTGCACCCACTACATCAACGATGAAAAGATATTGAATTCTCATCAAATTTGGTGTGTGCATATCTTGTATGATGAAGAGGATGGTAGATGCCGATTTGTAGAAACATTGGTGGAGTGTTGAATTATTTTGACGTTATAGAAGAAAAATTCCTCCTTAGGCAAGTTTTGTTTTCTCTTAATATTATTGTATTATACACATACACACTAAAAAAAAATTATTATACAGTTATACCAATCAACCGGTTGGTATATTAGTGAAAATCACCTACTAGCCATGGACCGGTTTACTGTTAAATATCGATATTTCAAACATTAGATTGGGCATCCTCTGCCTATTTTATCTACTAAAATAGTTTTCGTCATTTCAACCTCAGGATTAAACCTTCAACTTCTTTCCTTTCTTCTATAATTTTGGCAATTTTGCTCTAAAATCCTCGATATTCCATGGAATTCAACACTGTGACACAACAATATTTAAAAAAAAAACATTTTGAAGCTAGCCTTTTTCTTTTGCAAGTGGCAATACAGCATAGGCATCAAAGTGTGCATGCGTGCATGTGCGTATATTATTTTAGTTTTTATATTTTTGTGAACAAGATGTCTGGGATTCGGATTCCGATTTTATCAACATGACTTTCATTTTTATTAAAGAAGAAAAACGCATTTTTATTAAAGAAGTAAAAGGAAAGGCCTTTTTCTTAAACCTAATGTGTATGGGCCCAAATGCTACTCTTCCATATAGCTATAAATTCTCACACTTGTTCCTGGTCTTAGCTTTGCTCCAATTTGTGGACTCTAGCACTAGCAATTCAGTGATTCATGATTCATTTCTTATGCTTTTGCACTTCCGGTAACATAGTCATGTCATTATGATATGTATGAGTTGCCCCCTTGAATTGCTGAGCTGCCCCCACGAATTGCAGCTATGTTGATATTGCTGGGGGATTTTTGCGAGACATGAGATTGCAAAGTTAAATCAATTCCATTAGCACTGATGGGCAATAACTCAGTTGGTATGGTACTTTCCCTCCTGAGACAAGTGTGGGACCAAAAAACGGAAGTGACCATAATATAATGCTTTTGGGGACAAATTCATTTGTCCCTCCGGTGTATGCGCTATGGGTGTGGGTGCGTTGCGTGCTTGTGTTATGCTTACATGCCAGTTCAAAAAAATAATAATAATAAAATAAAATAAAACCAATTCCATTAGGAAGGCCTGCACACCTTCTGCAGAAAATGCCTTTTTCAGGTTACCATCAATAGGACGAATGTAATTTGATCTTTGGAAAAGAAAAAAATGTTTATTTTATTTTATTTTTTCGTTTAATCTAATTATTCTATCTCACTATTTGTGTAAGTTAGCTCTTATTGCCTTGGTTGAGAAGTGCTTTGATCTATAGATAAGACCTATTTTATGTTTTTTAAAAATGTTTTTGGCAATTCACATGGCCAAACTAATCTTTAATTTAACAAGTATCTTCGTTATCACTGCAATCACAGAATTAAAGAAGCTCAATGCTAAGTAGATGTTGGTTTACTTTTGATAATGATTTGTCTCTTTCAATTTCTGTAAAATATATAATGTTCTAAACTTCAAAAGGAAAGGCAATGGAATGATATAAAACATAATCAAATACAAATAAAGAAACGTCTTAAACATGATTTCTTGCAAGCATCTTCTCTAATGAAATGTGAAATCTATGACATGGGACATGTCAAGAAGAAAAAAAGAACCAGAATTAGAGATTAAAATTAGGGAGTGTGTGGTTGCATGATGTTACAAAAAAAAAACAATGTATTTGCAACTACATGTATATCGAACTAGTGCGGTTGCATCACCATTTCTTTGTTTAATTGAAATATAGTTCAATCTACATATTTGGCAAAATATTTGTTTGTTTGCATGTTGTTGGAACACAATAACCAACCTCTTTCAACTCAAATTGTTATTACAATACATGTAGTTGTAAGAGCATTCATTTTGAGTGTGGTTGTAGCTGCATATTTTCAACTTAAATTAATGTTACAACTACATGCTGGAACAACAACTATTTGAAACCAAACATATAATTTTAGATTCCGGTGTAGTTGGAACCATATGTAGCTCCATCTACTCCAAACCGATCAACCCCAATGTAAACCAAGCAAACAAACTAGGCCATAGGTGGAACTATATGAGAAAGAGCACTACAAGAACTTGGAAACATAAAAAGAAAAAGGGAAAATAAAAATAGCCCTATGATCTCACTATAACTTGCACATATATAGAACTTTCTTCCATCCTAGTAGACCAAAATGAAAAGAAAAAAAGAAAGAGAAACTAATTGTATCAGAATCCACCACGAAAATCTTTTCAATTACCTTCTCCATATCATTTGCCGAGGATTGTAGACAAAACCTCCGTACAAATTTCCTCAATATCAAGAACATCAACTAATTCAAAGAAATAAAACCTTGTTTATTCTCCAAATCTTTATTACTCTGAACCATTCAAGCCTTCCTCCAACACTTATTGTGGACTGGATCGGATGCTCTTCGAACTCTTCTTTTGCTCGTCCGACTTAAATTGAATGAAGAAGGCGAAGGCGAAGGCCAAGGAATATCTGACCCCTTTTTCACACCGACACCGGTGTCCTTAAGCCTAGGAGCCTTCTCAAGTGCATTCCTTCCAAGGACAAGCTCTATGTTTCTAACGCTATAGACATCTTTTAGTGTAAGAGTTGTGGAAATGAGAAGAACCAAGAATAGAAGCCTACATGCATGGGAACAAACCATTGCTCTTATCTCGGAGACTATGATCCCCTCTCACAATAGATATAGCCTTAAAGCTAGAAAAAGCTCCGTGGCCTAAAAACACCAAGAGAGTTTCAGATACAATTTGATTTTAGTTTCAGTTTCAATCATTTGCATGCAACCCAAGAGAGATCTAAGGCTGTTATAGAAGGTTCTGACAGGTAATGAATTAAGATGTTTGGAACACAATCTTCAGAAGCCAAGTATCTTTCCATTGGTTCCTTCGTCTTCCCCTTGTCTTCCAAATTCACTCCCAAGCAATATTTTCTTATGGCAAACTTCCTTTATATTTACCTAGTTTTATCCATCAACTCTTATAAATTACAGCCAACCACCAGTAGGAAAATATACAACTGATCTGAGTTCTATCTAAAATTTGAAGTTGAATAGATATGACTTTCATTAGTTGTTTCTTTGCCAGGGACATGCAAATACAATGAATTTTATCCGGTTATCTTTTTATGAAGTGCGGCGCGAATAGAGTAATATGGATATATAAAAAGTATTTTTCATTCTCTCCTTCACTGAGTAAAGAAGTGCGGACTTGGAGTAATCCATTGGTGGAGCTTGAAGTATCACATGGGATAGACCCAGCATTGAGCCCGGAGTCTTCCATTTACGAGAGGGTGACTAATTTATTCCATCTATTATCTCAAGAAAAAAGTAAAGAAGTATGGGGAATAAAAGGGCAGGTGATGAGTGCGACGAAAGGAGTTTCGGATAGTCTTGAATAAAGTTGGGGCTCACACTTCTATTTCTTCTCTTTCTTGTCCGGTGTATACAGCCAACATATGGAATAATTTTTCCCACTTTAGAATTTCCTACTATGGAAACTCCAGGATCACTCCTATCTTAAAAAACAGAGAGTAATTCTTGGTTTCTTGCACTAAATGAGTTTCTTTATACTTTTCCTTGGCCATTCTTTCACTCATAAAATCCCTCATTAGAAGTTGTAAAGAGAACCCATAACAAGCTTTCCTATTCCTATTCATCCATTATAATTCCCAAAACTCTTTAATCTTCTTTTTATTTGCCTACACTACTATCATCTTTATTATTCTGCTTTAAATTTTATTTATATATATATTTATACACACAGTCATATGTAGCATGGGGAATTTTTTAAAGAACAAGCTCTTTGGAGCCAAGATATGGACTGGTCTTTGGTCCAAGCCAAGGAAAACACCAACTCTTATTTGATATTTAATTTTTGAGAATAATGGAGGAAAGATGCCATAGGTGGCGTCGAAAAAACACGTTCTCCATCATCTTTTCCGACGATCGGAATCCATCATCTTCATCGTTATCATCTAAGATGTGGGTACGCCAAATTTCATATGATTCTACAACATTTTCACCGTTGAGTTAGTGGGTTTAAAATTAACGGTTTACCGACAATAGAACTTTTTACATTGCTAAATCAACGGTGAAAAAGTTGTAGAATCACATGAAATTTGGCGTACCCACATATTAGATGATAACGATGAAGATGATAGATTCCGATCGTCAAAAAACACAATGGAGAGCGTATTTTTTCGACGCCATAGAAGGAAATTACCTCCCATGGCCTCTTTCCTCCATTATTCTCTTAATTTTTACTGCTTTGGTTTTAACTTGAATTAAGGCAAAAGAGGAACAATGGATGTATGCTGCTTTCCAACAAATGAATCTATGTCATCAATAAGAGGATTGTGTTATTGTTGATTGCAAAATTCAAGCCCCAGAAACAAAAGCCCTAGTTCAGAAGCATGAGCAATCATGTGATGCCAATGTGGGGATATAGATGTGATTTTAAGTTAGCAAGATGCATGCGTTTTAAGGCTTATTTGAGATAAGTTGTCACGATCTGAAAATGACATCTGACCGGCACTTGAATCACGTGAAATCTATACGACCCTACCGTAACCCAAGCCGAAAATCAAGAATCTAAACCTTTTAAAGAAAATAGTGAAGATGCGGTTTTGAAAAAAAAGGGTATAAATGAAATCAAGCTCCTTTTTTAACGTACAAGTAAAGTTTATAGAAATACAAGTGGATTGCACGCAATAATTCGAAAACATTTTCGTCGTTTGAAAATTGGGTAGCACCTCCTTTGTAAATTTTAATCAAAACCAGTACATAAACAATAATAATATAAGCATTCCCAATCGGGAGCTAACTCATCACCAATCGACGGAATCATAACCACACAACATATATTTATGACGCCCAAGGCGAAGATCAACACAAGAAAAGAAATACTAAAGATATCATCAACTTAAATATAGAGAATAATAAACAAGTCTCACTCTAAGTCCGAAAGAATATACAAGTCTCTTGTTTCTAAGTCTACCAAATATATATAGTCTATTTGATGGAGATTTTAACTGGATACAATGAATATAAAATATACTAGCGGTGGTTACGATCTGCAATGTAACCCACTTTCCAACCAATCATCCGAAGAAGAAGTATACCAGCAAGCCGCTACTGATCCAAGCGGTTGGTCCTGCAAGAAAACTATGACATAAATAGGATGAGTTGCCAACTCGTGAGTAGAAAACATTATCAGGTAGAAATTGAATGCATAATGATCTACCTAGGTCATACTGTAATAATAATGTTGTATCGTGTGGTAATGAAATGAACGTGTATACATGTATATATAAGATCGTGCATGTATCAATACGTGGTAACATGTGTGTGTGTGTGTATATATATATATATATATATATATATATATATATATATATCATCCGATGAGTTTCCATCAACGACACTCGAAATCATCATAAAACCCTGAGTGCCCAGTATCGACACTCGAAATCATCATAAATCCCGCATCCAGCATTGATACGTAAATCCTCATATTTCAGGCGCCGTCTCATCGGATCGACCCTCATATCTCAGACACTGTCTCATCAGATCGGTCCTCATATCCATCTGTATCATATCACTCCAGTCGGTATTCTCCGGATATCTGCAGAGTCCAATACTGTCACCGGTAGGTAATGTTTCTATCCAGACTCAACGCCTTTCTATACGATCTTCTTTCCCCTTGGTACCGTACCGGGTCTAATGTACCCGCAAATGGTGACTCCTCACTCCTCGAATCGGGTAGTAATCATAGCTCAAAACCGAGAAATCTCATGGTGGACGCCGAAATATCATATCAAGAGAAAACCGTATTTTTCTTTTTAAGAAGCTCCGAGACTACATCGAGGAGCTCATCCGTTCTGGGCACCTCGCTGCTTACTTGAGGGATAAGCGACAAACCGACCGCGAGCAGGAGCAGCGTCCCCCTCCCGCCGAGCTGGCCATCGGCCAAATCATGGTCGTGTCGGAAGAAGATACGTCCGGCGCCCATAGGGCCCAGTACCCTATGCCGGGCATGGAGGCCAACAAACATCCGAGGGGCTTGGGCTGTATGGACAAGATCATCTACTAGCATGTATTTCTTTTTAAGGCAATGTAAACCCTTCTTGAGGACTGTTGTTTATATAATAAAAAAGGATCAATGGAACATTGCGAAAAAGAAAAATCTTATTTATTCAAAAAAGGGTGCTATGGGCTTCTCAGCCATACATTATAGAAAAAAATTATTACAATAGCGGGGGAAGGGGTGCAGAGAGCACTGCTCGTGGTACTCCGAGGAGATTTCCACCTGCCGAGCCCTCGCGGAATCTAATCTCTGTCCTCGATTCCCCCCACGCGCGGTGGCATCGTGCCTCAATTGGTAGCACTCACGGACAAGTGCCACCGAGCGATTCAGTCGACTTGCGGACATCAAGTCGAAGCGCCTCAGAGACCGTAGCTTGCCACGGCCTCGTCTTTGAGCTGCTCGGACAAAAGGTTGTACAGCCCCGGCGACGCCCTCCAGATGGAGTACATCAGCAGCTGAAGCAGGGGACGAACGCCGGGGGAGCAACCGGCCAAAGTGATCCTCGATCCGTCCCATCACCAACTGCACCGTGTCCTCAGTGCAGATCGTAGAGGTACACGTCCTCAAAATGAATGATGTCGGGGATGGTGAAAGGAAAGTCTTCCATTTTTTATGCTTTGTTTGTGAAGAGAAGAAGGATCAACACTCCCTCCGCTTTATAGCCTGCTGTGCCCCTAAGGAACCCAACGGTCGCCCGTTTCGCCCACAAAGGTGCCTCCACGCGGCAAATCTCGAGCCTTTTCTGGCGAAGTCAAAGTGATGTATCTCTGGCGCTTCACCTTCCCCACGCATTCAATGCGCATGTTATGCATGTTCCCAATGACTATCCCTATTCCCCATACCTACACCGGGAAGGTCGGACGGAACTTCATGAGGAAGCAGCCGAGAAGCTTCACTGCTCGGCCTATCCTTAGCAGGCCTCCTACGGCCCCTCCAGCGCTAAGTATCGAAGCCCTCACTAAGAGGCAGCCGAGCGGCTACCCCGATCGGTTATCCCTGGCCGGTAGCTCCCCTACCCCACACCGCCAGGGATCAAAGCCCTCGCCAAGAGGAAACTGAGCAGCTTCACTATTTGGTTATCCTTAGCAGTCCTCCTACGGCCCCTCCAACGCTAAGGATCGAAGCCCTCACCCAGAGCCAGCCGAGCGGCTTCCCTGCTCGACTATCCCCGGCTGGTAGCTCCTTACCCACGATGCCAGAGATCAAAGCCCTCACCATGAGGCAACTGAGCAGCTTCACTGCTCGGTTATCCTTAGGAGGCCTCCTACGTCCCCTCCAGCGCTAAGGACTGAAGCCCTCGCCTAGAGGCATCCGAGCGGCTTCCCTGCACGGCTATCCCTGGCCGGTAGCTCCCCTACCCCACGTCGCCAGGGATCAAAGCCCTCGCCAAGAGGTAACTGAGCAGCTTCACTGCTCGGTTATCCTTAGCAGGCCTCCTACGGCCCCTCCAGCGCTAAGGATCGAAGCCCTCACTAAGAGGCAGCCGAGTGGCTTCCCTGCTCGGCTATCCCCGGCAGGTAGCTCCCTACCCATGACACCAGGGATCAAAGCCCTCTCCAAGAGGCACCGGGCAGTAACCCTGCTCGGCCCTATCCTTAAGGACAAAATCCCTCGCCAAGAGGCATCAGGCAGTAACCCTGCTCGGCCCCCATCCTTAGTAGGCCTCTTACGGCCCCTCCCGCGCTAAGGATCAAAGTCCTCAAAAGAAGGCAACCGGGCCCGCCCTTGCTCGGTTATCCCTGGTTGGTAGCTTCCTACCACAACCGACAGGGATCAAAAACCTCGCCAAGAGGCCCAGGCAGTAACCCTGCTCGGCACGTCCTGAAGGATTAAAGCCCTCTCCAAGAGGCAACCGGACCCGCCCTTGTTCGGTTATCTTCGGCTGGTAGCTCCCTACCCACGATGCCAGGGATCAAAGCTCTCGCCAAGAGGCAACCGGACCCACCCTTGTTCGGTTATCCCCGATTGGTAGCTCCCTACCCACGACGTCAGGGATCAAAGCCCTCGCCAAGAGGCAACGGATCCACCCTTGTTCTATTATCCCAGGCTGGTAGTCCCCTACCTACGACGCTAGGGATCAAAGCCCTCGCCAAGAGGCAGCCGAGCGGCTACCCTGCTCGGTCATCCCCGGTTGGTAGCTCCCTATCCACGACGCCAGGGATCAAATCCCTCGCCAAGAGACATCTGAAGCCCTCAACGTGAGGCCGCCGAGTCCCTTCCTACTCGGCGCATCCCCAGCGGACACCCTCCTGCCCACCAGATGCTGAGGATTTGAAGCCCTCAAAGCGAGGCCACCGAGCTTCCTTTTGCTCGGCGCATCTGCAGCGGGAAGCCTCCTGCCCAACATATGCTGCGGATCTGAAGCCCCACCAAGAGGCATCAGGTCTATCTAAGTCTGAGCGATCTCCCCTCGACTTCGGGGCCATGGAGATACCTTCTTCCCAATAGCCTTTGCATATTTGGCAAGTGATCGAAATCAACTCGACGTGCGATCGCCAGAAGAAGAACTGACCTGACATGGAAGCTAAACAGTGCAAGTATGAATATTCTACGGGTATTCTCTATAAACAAAAGGATAAAGCGCAACCACAGAAACGGTAAAAAGTTTAAAAAGTTTTATTCGCATAAAAATTAAAGTCTTTACAAGGGTATTGGGGGCTCCCTGAAAGGTCCCTAGGCACCCTAAGGATGTCTCACAAGGCATCAACCATGCCAATTTCAAATTTTAACGGTGCCGAGAAACCCTAACAAGATCGTTGGCTAGATATTTAGGCGACTAAACGAACTAGTTAACTCTTAACTACTAGAATACGGAAATACAACCTTTGTAGATCCGTTTGTCCACCTCCATAGCTCCATGAAGAAGTCCTCTCCGCTGTACAAATCCGATCTTGGACTCTCGCGTTAGCTTCATCGGAGAAATAGGCGGGCAAGGTCGTCGGCTTCGTGCCGAAGATGATCTACGTCGAGGCATCACTAGATCAAGCTCTCACTTCACCAAGTCATGAAACTTGTGAAGAAAACACACTCTACTACTTGGCAAGAGGTAGAGGATGAAGAAATAGGAAGTGGATAGACTTTAGAATTGGATTTCTCACTTGTTTTCATCAATCACCATTGATGAAGTAAGCTTCTTCAAGTGAAGAAGAAGAAGAAGAAAGAATTATGATAAGTCTATCAAAAATGAATAATCAAATCATACTTATCATAATATTAACCATGGTAATGTGTAGAGAGTTAATCATGGTTGAATGGAATGGTTAGGGTTAAGAATGAGACAAAATGGTCACTTGGTCAAAGTCTTCATGAAGCTTCAACAAGCTTCTCCATTGAAAGCAACCATTTTGTATTATTCTTTTATCTTTTCCAATAAATAAATAAATAAATAAATAAGTGAATAAAACAAAACCCTAACCATTATCATGTAACCATGGTTTGATCTTTACACAAAAACCCTAGCATAACATGTATCATCAAACATGATACAATCAAGTGCACAAAAGTCTATCACATATACAATGTGTACATCCGAGTGAGAAAATCCATCTTAAGTAAACCGATACTAGTTAATGCAAAGTAATATATCAAATATATAATTATGCATTAAATCATTAAATCAACACTTGATTTAACGATCCGGTCATATCGCATATAACCGACTAATATTCAATGTATCGGCTTATCGAATCATTCCTTGATTCGATAACTAGGTTATATCGCATACAACCATTCGATACATTCATCGCGAGAATAGAATACGGTATCACATACTCGAATCATTCTCGGTCCCGCACATATCTCATATGCAGTCCTATTTCGTTTCGCTTGAGCCAGGAAACCTCTGTGTAGGACTCTAAAGACTCGTCAATACGCCGGCAGCAGGTGATGATCATATCAAACACCCACAAGCCGCAAGCGGTCTGCTAAACGTAACGGCCACCCGGGTATTGAGCGATCAGAAGATCGACGAGCAAGCCCGCTCACACTCCAGTGAATCCAACCAGTAACACTACCGTACAGTCCGGTCTCGTCGTCTGATATGTCGCATATCTCGCCTAGGGGTGGTAAACGTCAGACCCCAATAGCTCGATAAGTCGTGTCGATATGAGGTCTATAACAGTTCGAGAAACTACTGGTAACACTTACCAGTAAATCTCAGCAACCCTGGCCAGGGATTTCCTGTTATAGCCAATCGAACACAGCGCAACATCAACCCCCTATACCGGGAGAGACGAATCCCCTCCTATCGCTCATTGCCTCTATGTGACTCGGGACTGTACCCAAAAACCACCGTTTTGCACGCCCTCTTAGACGTGGTAAGGTGGAAATCAAAGCACAGTGGGAACCACACAAGACTCTATGACGATCTCGGGTCAACAGACTACTCTGTACCAGTGTCACCAGAGAACTGCCATCTGACGTAAGGTATAATACCATCTGGGAGTTCTCGGCGAGTCCGTCCAGTGTACCCAGTCTCTACTGAGCACTCATATATCATCTCTGATGTCAAACACCGATGGATATGGGATCATCCATCGCCCATCTGTATGGGTCGAGAAGGTACACGCTAGTCTACTCTGGTATATCGATGCCCCATCTCGATACACCCACGACTAGGGACTTTCAAGGATGTACTTATGGACTACCATGTCCCCACTAGTATGATCCGCATCATAGTCCAGGTAGTCAAGTACACATCCTAAGGGCTTTACCAACATGTAATAGAGAGACAATCAGTATACACGTTGAGGTAAAGAGCAACCAGATAGCATACTATCATGTCGAGCAAGAAAGTCCTCCCTATATATGTCCCAGCATCCACTACAATATACATCCTATGTACAGTAATGGCCTCTAGGGCATACATATAACTAACAATCTCCCACTTGCACTAGGGCCATCTGTAGCAGTGGTTGCAGTATCTCATACTCAACCATCCCATAAAAGTCTCTCTTTGGGAATAGGTCTTCGTGAGTGGATCCGCCGTGTTGTCTTCTGAGTCTGCTCTCCTAACCTTGATCACCATGGAGATCAACCATCTCCACGATCAGGTGACACCGTCTTAGAATATGTCTGGATCACTGATGGGACGGACGTTCCTTGGCATAAGCCACAACTCCATTGTCACACAATGGAAGGAACATAGTTCATCTCATGAACCAATATACACCCAAACAGCCTCTTTGGTAGCATCTTAAGTAGCGATGTATCCTGCCTTTATCGTCTAGTATGTCACGGTATCTAGCTTGGAACTCTTCCAACATACCGTCCCTTTACTGAGGGTAAAGACAATGCCTGCGACTGACATTCAGTCGTCTTTATCACCCTGGAACACTTCCAGTGATTCTTCCCAGGATCGATTGATACCATCTCACTACAACTAGTGAGAATCCTAACATCCAATTAAATCTATCTCATAGATCCAAAACTCAGGATTTAGGAGGTATCATTTTGATTCTATATGGAGAATCCTTGTGATAAGCGGAGATTGATCGAGCGTAGCATAGGAAACTCCTTCCCTATCAAGAGTATGTCATCCACGTACTCTACGAGGATCACCACCATACTCCCTACCACCTTTTTGTTTATACAAGGTTCATCTACCATTTTGATGATGTCAAACTCTTTGACTAATCCATCAAAACAGATGTTCCAACTCCGCGATGCCTGCTTTAATCCTATAAAGCATCTTGCACACGTTTCCGCTGCTCCCACTGCCTACGAGGCCCTCTGGCTGTGTACTTATAGACGCACTCTTCTTAAACATCATTTAGAATAGCAGTCATGACACCCGACCACCAGATATCGTAGTTATGGTATGTAGCCGTGGCAAGTAGGATCTGGATGGACTTAAGCATAGGTACTGGAAAAGGTTTCATCATTATCCACGCCTGGTCAATGACGAAAACCTTTAACAAGTCTAGCTTTGAAAGTCTCAACTTTTCCATTTACACCAAGTAATCTTCTCAAGATATACTTGCTCCTGATGGGGATTTAACCCTTCAGATATAGCAACCAAAGTCCATACTTTGTTGGTGTATAAGGATTCCATCTCAGATCGATAAGCATCCAGCCATTCTTACAGAGTCACACTCCTGATGGCCAGCTTGAAACTAGTTGGGTCATCATCTCATGACGCAATCCTCGCTCCCACTGTCATAGAGCAACCGAAGTATCTCTCAGGTGGGTGAGGAACCCTATTAGATCGGCGGAGAGGCTGAGGTTCGTTGGAATCTACTGAATCCTTTGGTTGTACCAAATCATCTGCTGTAGTTTGCATAGCTGGAACCTTTCCAGTTCTATATTACAGACTTTGCCTCGAGCTTGTCCAGATTTTGCTTGTAGAAATAGGCCGGTCAACCCCAAATCTTAACTAACTTAAGACATGGGCTCTTCCCATACCATATCTGTCACGCCCCACTTCCCAGAGTACGCAAAATTGGGCACGTGACATAGCCAACCATGCTACCTGTGGGTAGGAAGTATCCATCCACAGTCACATTACGGTTGTAAGGATATCAAGAACAGGATAAAAACTAATCTAATACATGTCCAAATCCATAATAACAAGAATCAATAAACAATAAGTGCGGAAGCTAATGATCCAATACAATGAATAAACAGTACGTCCCATAATGCGGGCTCACATCTGGAAATGAAAAGAAATAAATAAATTAAACCCTAAGGACTCACTGTTCAGCCTGCTGGCTGAAGTACTCCTGCTCGGTCGTCGACAGTGGTACGGAATCTGGGCCATGCAAAACCCAGACGTCAGCGCGTCATGACATCAAGTATATAGTATAAACATGGTAATAAGCAATGCAAGTATGAACATGAATAAAGCAGTAATAACAAGCAGGGTAATGTGCAATGGTGACTAAACTGTCCTATCAGGTTTTCTACTCTATAGTCTTTGAAATCAATTGATGAATCGTCGATGTAACTCAATAGTATCCCGTGCGTGCCCGGGACCACGGTCAAAGCCCTCGGGGCTGAATCCGAGACGTGCCGCTAAGCAGTAAAAGGTAGTAGGATGGACGAGTGATGTCAGCATCAACACTCCGGAGCTGGCCAAGCCCGTAAGACTGATCAGAACAATGTATCGACTGTTGAGTTACAAGTCGGTTTCACCTTTGATTTCCCCATACCCCCAAACTATGTATGTCAGGTCAGGTATTCAGTAGTCAAGGACTAATGCCAACACAAAATCAAGTAAAAGTAGGTCTGTCTGGATCGACAGCAGGAATGGTCAGGTTTGTCGGCATTAGGCATGAGATCAGGAAACAAGTAATGTCATGGTACAACAGGATGAGTCGGTATGTATGTATATGTCAGGTGTAGCAGGGTCAGGCCAATATGTCGTGCAATCGGGTAAGTGCTCACAACAGGTATACAATCAATAATGAACAACAGCAGGAAACAGTAATTAACCACAATATTCCATATAACCACAGTGATGTTTGTATTCTCTTATTAACAGGTTCAAGCATCTTTAGGGTGCAATAGCCACAAGGTGAATCAATATCCACAATTCTGAAGTAATGAAGCTACAGGAATTTACATTAAGTATAATAATTGTTTCGTGAATGATTTAACAGTTTAAGCAGATATGGTTCAGTCGTTTTATTTAGTTGAAATATGGATTGATGTGGGTTGATTAATTACGAGGAACTGTTGTAACGATTCCATTATAAAGATAACTGCAATAATATGATATCACTTGCCATCATTAAGTTGTGGTATTAAATAGTATGAATTCAATTGCGTGGCAAGACTAGATCTCGCACGCTAGCATGTTAGAGCAAGTATTCAGATACTTGCCTCGACGGTTCTGCAATCTGGAACACGGATGCGATGTCGGCAAAAACACGATATGATAGCACGGGCCACGGATCGAGTCCCAACATAGAACAACGGGATCACACGGACCAGGGGGCTTCGCTGGAGCGTCGGGTTCGCCAAGACGGCACGGTCGGATTCCGGCAAAACGCGACAACAAGTTAGCAACACACAATAAACTCAATGCGATCAGCGGGGGTGATTTGCACAGAAGGAAGGAAGAGGAAATTTACAGAGAGATATACCAGGTGACCCCGGCGAGCTCGACGGCGCTGGAACGCCGGCGAGGCAACGGCGGCGGCTGCGCAAGGGCTGAGTGGCCTCGGGGTGCGTGGGAGAGGGTGCTGCGGCGAGTGGATGAAAGGGTGGTCGGCTCTGGTGGTCGAGGGGGAGACGGATGTGGCCCTGGTGACGACGGCGAGGTCGCCGGCGCGTTCTCCGGGCGAACAGCGGAGGGTAGGCGATGGGTTAAGGGCTCGGGTTGGTGGTCCGGCGAGGGGAGGAAGGAAACGACGACGAGGTCGGGACGAGGAGGGTGAGAGGGAGTCGTGGGAGTCGTCGGCGACGAGAGGTGGCATCGACGGCGAGGTCTGCGAGGGTTGGAGGCGTCGTCGGGGTTGGGTGCAGGCACGGGAAACGTCGGAGGAAGGAGGTAAGTGGGTGCGGTGAGTCTCGTGGTGGCGAGGGCGGCGACGGCGAGGTCGCGAGAAGCTAGGGTTAGGGTTCGAGGCGTTTTCTCGTGACGAAGAGGATGGGTGAGGGGCGGCTGCATGTGAGAAATTTATAGAGGAAGAGAGAGAGGGAGATTGGAGAGAGAAAGAAAGAGATTGAGGGAAGAGAGAGAGAGAGATAGGGAAAAGGGAAGGGGCCCACGCGGTTTAAAATCCTACGCTGTGATTGGTTGATCACGAGGGGAAAAAGATTTGAGACTAAATTTTGAAGGAGTTGGAGAGAGAAGCAGGTAAAGAAAATATATTTCGTATATAATTAGTTTAAGGTATTAAATTTAAATGGGCCATTTTGGCGCGAAATGAAACATTTCCAAATCGCGTCCGGGTTGCGCCAAAATGTTCCAAATTCAAATTATAGGATTTTAAGCGGGTTCCAAATTTTGAAAGGAGGTGTTTAATGATTAAAATGCATGCTCCCAAGTCGGACACTTGCACGCGCGCGTAGTCGTCCGAACTTGCCCGTTTAGCCGAACGGGACGGAATCTCGACACGCGGACGCTACCACGCGACCAGTGGCGACGAGTAGGCCAACATGGACATTTTAAATTTCATTTTAGGAGTTAAAATTTGTTATGTGCCAAAATGACTTAACCGGTTAAAATTTTGCAATAAACCCCAGAAAAACAGAATAATTGAAAAGAGCCATAAATAACCCTCAACTAGTAATATAAATAGCATTACTGGGCTCGGGTGTTACATCATACCCAACTACAAAAAGAATTTCGTCCTCGAAATTCCAAGAATACAAGATAGCTAACTACTGGAAAAGGTGAGGAAATTTCTGTCGGATCTCGTCTTCTCGCTCCCAAGTGGATTCTCCATGCGATCGGTTACCCCAAGAAACTAGCACAAGAGGGATAACCTTGTTCTTAAGAACCTTTTCTCTTCGATCCTTGATTTCAACTGGTCGCTCCTCAAAAGTCAGGTCCTCCCGTACGGTCAACTCCGAATGATCCAAGACGTGAGTCTCATCACGAACATACTTCCGTAGTTGAGACACATGAAACACATCGTGAACTCCTGCTAAAGACTGTGGTAACGCCAACCGGTATGATACCTCTCCAACACGCTCCAATATCTCGAAGGGTCCAACGAATCGGGGGCTAAGCTTTCCCCGACTTCCAAAGCGAATCACTCCTCTAGTCGGTGATATCTTCAGGAATACCAAATCACCCACGGCGAACTCTAGAGGTCTTCTTGACGTGTCGGCCCAACTCTTCTGTCTGTCTTGAGCTGCCTTCATATGCTTCCTGATTGTATTCACCTTCTCGACTGTCTGTACCACCAAATCTGGTCCTAATAACCTTCGTTCACCAACATCATCCCAACAGACAGGTGAACGGAACTTACGCCCATACAGTGCTTCGAACGGGGCCATCTGAATAGTTGCTTGGAAGCTGTTGTTGTAGGAAAACTCCACCAGGTGTAGATGATCTTCCCAAGAACCTTTGAAGTCCAACATGCAAGCCCTCAACATATCTTCAAGGGTCTGGATCGTTCTCTCTGATTGTCCATCAGTCTGAGGATGATAAACTGTGCTAAACTTCAATCGAGTCCCCAAACTTTCTTGTAAACTCCTCCAAAAGTGCGACAAGAACCGAGTGTCCCGATCGGACACGATGCTTACCGGTACTCCATGCAATCTGACAATCTCCTGCATGTACCGCTCTGCCAAAGTCTCTGTCGATTGACCAACCCGAAAAGGAATAAAGTGAGCTGCCTTGGTCAACCGATCGACAATCACCCATACTGCATTGTTGCCCTTTGGACTCCGCGGTAAAGCCGTCACGAAATCCATGGTTATATGTTCCCACTTCCACTGAGGAATCGGAAGTGGTTGCAACAAACCAGCAACCCTTTGGTGTTCGGCCTTGACTTGCTGACACACCAAGCACTTAGCCACGAAGCGAGCAATTTCCCGTTTCATACCTTCCCACCAGAAGTGCTGTCGAATATCTCGGTACATCTTTGTCCCTCCTGGATGTACAGAGTAAGCTGAACTGTGTGCCTCCTTCATGAGCTCTTCACGCACATCTCCCTTTGGCACACACACACGGCTACCATATCTCAACGAACCATCTTCATGGATCAGTAAATCGGTTCGTAGTCCGGGTCCAACCTGCTCTCGAAACTTTTGCAGTCTAGGATCCTGCGATTGTGCCGCTTTAATCTTCTCAACTAAGGACGATTGTACTTGCAACTGCATCAACTGTCCTGTAGCATGGGGTAGCACAACCTCCAAGTTAAATCTCTGAAAATCCGCAATGATCTCCCTTTGTGCGGTCAACACCTGAATTGCTGGTAACCGACTCAGCGCATCCGGCACGACGTTGACCTTTCCCGGATGGTACTTAAGATCGAGGTCATAGTCGGCCATCAGCTCCAACCATCTGCGTTGTCTTATGTTCAACTCCTTCTGAGTGAACACATATTTCAAACTCTTGTGATCTGTAAAGACTTCGACTCTCTCGCCCAATAGGTAGTGTCTCCAAATCTTCAGGGCGAAGATCACAGCTGCAAGCTCTAAGTCATGAGTCGGATAGTTCTTCTCATGAGTCTTCAGCTGTCTCGATGCGTAAGCGACGACTTTCCCGTTCTGCATTAAAACACATCCCAATCCCTTTCCAGATGCGTCGCTATGAATCACCAGTCCTCCTGAATTATCCGGTACGGTCAGGATCGGGGCGGTTATCAACTTCTGCTTCAACGTCTCGAAGGCCAATGCACATCCGTCCGTCCAAACAAACGGTACCTCCTTACGCGTAAGCTTGGTTAACGGCTCAGCTAAACGAGCGAAGTTCTCCATAAATCTTCTGTAGTAACCGGCGAGTCCAAGAAAACTTCTTATCTCCGCAACATTCTTTGGAACAGGCCAATCCCGAACTGCTGTAATCTTTTCGGGATCAACGGCGATTCCATCGCCCGACACGACATGCCCCAGAAACTTCACTTCTTCCAGCCAGAATTCACACTTACTCATCTTCGCAAATAACTTCTCTTGTCTCAGCGTCTGCAGTGCGATCCTTAAGTGCTCAGCATGCTCCTCCGGACTCTTCGAGTACACCAGAATATCGTCAATGAATACCACAATAAACTGGTCCAAGAACGGTGAAAAGATCCTGTTCATCAAATCCATAAATATTGCCGGCGCATTAGTCACTCCGAAGGGCATCACTAAATACTCGAAATGCCCATACCGAGTTCGAAACGCCGTCTTGCAAATGTCTTCTGCCTTCACTCGGACCTGATGATATCCTGATCGCAAGTCCAGTTTCGAGAATACCCTCGCGCCACTAAGCTGCTCAAAAAGTTCTCCAATGCGAGGGATCGGGTACTTGTTCTTAATAGTCACCCGGTTCAATTCTCGATAATCAATGCACATCCTTCTTATGCCATCCTTCTTCTTTACTAAGAGAACTGGAGCTCCCCAAGGTGAGTTGCTGCTTCGAATCCATCCCTTCTCGAGTAATTCACCCACCTGTTTCTTAACTTCTTCCAATTCCACCGGTGCCATCGGATAATAAGATTTTGATACTGGCGCTGCACCAGGAATAAGGTCAATCGCAAACTCCACATCTCGCTTCGGCGGTAAGCCCGAAATATCTTCAAACACATCCATAAAGTTGCGGACAACTGCTGGCTCTTCATTACTATCCACAATCATAGCCGCAAGAACATTGTTCGTCGGCCTGGCCCTAAACTCGACTGGCCCGACAGAACTGCTTCCTCCAATGAAAGTAAACTTAGGATGTCCGGGAATCTGGAAAATTACCTTCCTTGCCCTACAGTCAATGTGGGCGTGGAAAGTGCCAAGAAAATCCATCCCCAAAACAACCTCATAACTGCCCGTATCTATCACCAAGAAATCTGCAAAAAGCTCCCGTCCGCAAACAACAACCGTACAATCTTTACATTTCTTACTAGCTATGATTTTCCCATTCCCAGTGTGTATGTCCCAAAAACTAGACAGGGTCGTGCAGGTGATCGAGTGTGTAGTTATAAACTTGGATGACATAAAACAGTGGGATGCTCCGGAATCAAATAATGCCAATGCGGGAAAACCACGAACGAGTACAGTACCTGAAACCACTTCTCCTGATGCCTTGGCTTCCTCAGCTGTCAAGGTGAAAGCTCGACCCTGGTTGGGTCCTTGTGTCAGCTGCTTATGCCCTTGGAACGGTCTCTGCGGAGGCTTCTGTATATCATCTCTCGTGCGAAGCTTCGACGGACAAGCACCAACTGCGTGATCGGCTGCTCCACAAACTAGACAAAGTCCCAGTCTCCTTCGACACTCCTTCTGCACGTGCCCAGGTAATCGGCAGTAATCACAAGTCACGCTCTTCCTTCGATCAACGATCACAGGCTTCTTCATTGGCGCTACACCTCGACGGTCCACTGGAATACCTCTACGCCCATGATCTCGGTTAGGTACAAATGCAGGCTTCCTGGCCGCAACTGCTGTCTGGTGAAGGTTCCCTTTCGATCCTGATAAACTCTGTTGCTCTCTGGCTACCGTAAGAACCTGTGAGAAAGTGGTCAAACCCAGGGAGACAATCTGCCTCTGGATTTCCACATCCAAACTGCGCAAGAACCTTCGCGCCCTGTCTGCCTCCTTGGCGACTAAGGGTCCAGCGAAACGGCTGAGTCTCGTCCATTCCGCTGCATGTACATCCACCGCTGCTCTATTTTGTCTCAGCCCAATAAATCTCTCCTCCATTTCCTCCCGGGCAGTCCGCGGGAAGAACTTTTCCAAGAAACTTTTGGAGAAATCCGCCCAACTGATTGGCTTGGACAAGCGGGTCTCCTCCACAAGCCACCACTCTCGGGCGTAATCCACCAGCTGAATGCGCACCACATCAACTCTCTTGTCTTCTGGGATCTGTGCTGCAATCAGTAAATTCTCCGTGTCCACGAGCCACTGCTCGGCTGGCAACGGCTCCTCCAAGCCAGTGAAAGTAGTAGGACCCAACCGTCTGAAATCTGCCACGGTCCCTACTCGGTCGACTGGCTTCGCTACAGCGGTGTTTACAGACTGCTGCATAGCCTGCAAACCCTCCTGAAATGAATCTGCTTGCTGCTGGATCAGCTCAGTTTGCCTCTTCTGATTTTCCAACATCCCGCGTATCACTCCTAACATGGCGGCTTCATCCACACGCCTCTGATACGTCTTGAAATTCTTATTTGCCATGGTCATGAAATCAAAACAAACAACATTAGCATGATGATAGATTCAATATATAAATCAAGGCTAGAACTCCAAGATACTTAAATAGAGTGCTGCATTGTAGCTATGCCGCGGTATCATAGCCGCAATTACTTAACTCCACCCAAGTCGCCTAAGTCCTAGAGATAACAAGAAATTAGGTTTTCGAGTTGACAATGCAAAGTAAGTTTGCATGTCGACATGAACTGGAAGGATGATTCAAGGACGGTAAAACGGTCAAGGTGGCAGGACATGTTTCCTAATCACGGGTATTATGATTCGTGTATCGGGTGCAATACCCAACTACAAAGAATTAACCCAATTAACCTATGTCTCTGATACCAAAAAAACCATGTCACGCCCCACTTCCCAGAGTACGCAAAATTGGGCACGTGACATAGCCAACCATGCTACCTGTGGGTAGGAAGTATCCATCCACAGTCACATTACGGTTGTAAGGATATCAAGAACAGGATAAAAACTAATCTAATACATGTCCAAATCCATAATAACAAGAATCAATAAACAATAAGTGCGGAAGCTAATGATCCAATACAATGAATAAACAGTACGTCCCATAATGCGGGCTCACATCTGGAAATGAAAAGAAATAAATAAATTAAACCCTAAGGACTCACTGTTCAGCCTGCTGGCTGAAGTACTCCTGCTCGGTCGTCGACAGTGGTACGGAATCTGGGCCATGCAAAACCCAGACGTCAGCGCGTCATGACATCAAGTATATAGTATAAACATGGTAATAAGCAATGCAAGTATGAACATGAATAAAGCAGTAATAACAAGCAGGGTAATGTGCAATGGTGACTAAACTGTCCTATCAGGTTTTCTACTCTATAGTCTTTGAAATCAATTGATGAATCGTCGATGTAACTCAATAGTATCCCGTGCGTGCCCGGGACCACGGTCAAAGCCCTCGGGGCTGAATCCGAGACGTGCCGCTAAGCAGTAAAAGGTAGTAGGATGGACGAGTGATGTCAGCATCAACACTCCGGAGCTGGCCAAGCCCGTAAGACTGATCAGAACAATGTATCGACTGTTGAGTTACAAGTCGGTTTCACCTTTGATTTCCCCATACCCCCAAACTATGTATGTCAGGTCAGGTATTCAGTAGTCAAGGACTAATGCCAACACAAAATCAAGTAAAAGTAGGTCTGTCTGGATCGACAGCAGGAATGGTCAGGTTTGTCGGCATTAGGCATGAGATCAGGAAACAAGTAATGTCATGGTACAACAGGATGAGTCGGTATGTATGTATATGTCAGGTGTAGCAGGGTCAGGCCAATATGTCGTGCAATCGGGTAAGTGCTCACAACAGGTATACAATCAATAATGAACAACAGCAGGAAACAGTAATTAACCACAATATTCCATATAACCACAGTGATGTTTGTATTCTCTTATTAACAGGTTCAAGCATCTTTAGGGTGCAATAGCCACAAGGTGAATCAATATCCACAATTCTGAAGTAATGAAGCTACAGGAATTTACATTAAGTATAATAATTGTTTCGTGAATGATTTAACAGTTTAAGCAGATATGGTTCAGTCGTTTTATTTAGTTGAAATATGGATTGATGTGGGTTGATTAATTACGAGGAACTGTTGTAACGATTCCATTATAAAGATAACTGCAATAATATGATATCACTTGCCATCATTAAGTTGTGGTATTAAATAGTATGAATTCAATTGCGTGGCAAGACTAGATCTCGCACGCTAGCATGTTAGAGCAAGTATTCAGATACTTGCCTCGACGGTTCTGCAATCTGGAACACGGATGCGATGTCGGCAAAAACACGATATGATAGCACGGGCCACGGATCGAGTCCCAACAGAGAACAACGGGATCACACGGACCATGGGGCTTCGCTGGAGCGTCGGGTTCGCCAAGACGGCACGGTCGGATTCCGGCAAAACGCGACAACAAGTTAGCAACACACAATAAACTCAATGCGATCAGCGGGGGTGATTTGCACAGAAGGAAAGAAGAGGAAACTTACAGAGAGATATACCAGGTGACCCCGGCGAGCTCGACGGCGCTGGAACGCCGGCGAGGCAACGGCGGCGGCTGCGCAAGGGCTGAGTGGCCTCGGGGTGCGCGGGAGAGGGTGCTGCGGCGAGTGGATGAAAGGGTGGTCGGCTCTGGTGGTCGAGGGGGAGACGGAGGTGGCCCTGGTGACGACGGCGAGGTCGCCGGCGCGTTCTCCGGCGAACAGTGGAGGGTAGGCGATGGGTTAAGGGCTCGGGTTGGTGGTCCGGCGAGGGGAGGAAGGAAACGACGACGAGGTCGGGACGAGGAGGGTGAGAGGGAGTCGTGGGAGTCGTCGGCGACGAGAGGTGGCGTCGACGGCGAGGGTTGGAGGCGTCGTCGGGGTTGGGTGCAGGCGCGGGAAACGTCGGAGGAAGGAGGTAAGTGGGTGCGGTGAGTCTCGTGGTGGCGAGGGCGGCGACGGCGAGGTCGCGGGGGACCGGCGGTGAGGTTGCGAGAAGCTAGGGTTAGGGTTCGAGGCGTTTTCTCGTGACGAAGAGGATGGGTGAGGGGCGGCTGCATGTGAGAAATTTATAGAGGAAGAGAGAGAGGGAGATTGGAGAGAGAAAGAAAGAGATTGAGGGAAGAGAGAGAGAGAGATAGGGAAAAGGGAAGGGGCCCACGCGGTTTAAAATCCTACGCTGTGATTGGTTGATCACGAGGGGAAAAAGATTTGAGACTAAATTTTGAAGGAGTTGGAGAGAGAAGCAGGTAAAGAAAATATATTTCGTATATAATTAGTTTAAGGTATTAAATTTAATGGGCCATTTTGGCGCGAAATGAAACATTTCCAAATCGCGCCCGGGTTGCGCCCAAATATTCCAAATTCAAATTATAGGATTTTAAGCGGGTTCCAAATTTTGAAAGGAGGTGTTTAATGATTAAAATGCATGCCCCCAAGTCGGACACTTGCACGCGCGCGTAGTCGTCCGAACTTGCCCGTTTAGCCGAACGGGATGGAATCTCGACACGCGGACGCTACCACGCGACCAGTGGCGACGAGTAGGCCAACATGGACATTTTAAATTTCATTTTAGGAGTTAAAATTTGTTATGTGCCAAAATGACTTAACCGGTTAAAATTTTGCAATAAACCCCAGAAAAACAGAATAATTGAAAAGAGCCATAAATAACCCTCAACTAGTAATATAAATAGCATTACTAGGCTCGGGTGTTACAATATCTTATATGGAGTGGTAGGCTATGATCTGATTCGAACCTAATTCAATAGGTATGCAGCTTCTCAAGTGCATGACCCCCAAAAGGAAAAAGGTAACTCAGTAGTACTCATCATAGAGCACACCATATCAAATAGGGTGTATCTGCTCCGCCCCGATATACCATCGTACTATGGTGTATACGGAGGAGTAATGCTGAGAGAGAATCTCATTCTCCTTTAGAATAATCCAGGATTTCCGTGCTCAAGTATTCTCCTCCTCGATCTCATCAAAGCACATAATACATATACCCGTATTTTGGTTCTCTACTTCTAACTTATATTCCGTGAATATCTCAAAAGGTTCAGACTTGTGTTTCAACAAGAACATAGATCTGAATCTCGAGAGATTATCAGAGAATGTAATGAAGTACAAAGAACCGGTCTTGGCATGTGTAGACTGGGGACCTACATACATCAACATGTATCATCCCAAGAGTTCACTAACTCTTTCTTTGTTTCCAATAAACAGAGCTTTGGTCATCTTATCTTTGTAACATGACTGGCGAGTTTCACAAGATGTAAATTCAAACTGCTTTAAATATGCATCTAAATGTAACTCCCGCTAGTCGGGTCGCATTGATATGACCTAGTCTACAATACCTCAAGAAGGATTCATTCATTTCTGAACTCTTCCTCTTGTGTGTGTTCCATATACTAAGAACTGTAGTTTGATTTAGAACATTAATGTTTTTAGATAACGTGCCTGAACCGATCAACTTTTGATATAGGAAATGTTCAAAACATCCAGCAATACAAAATTTTATCATTTCTTTACTTATAAAGAGACTGATATGATTTTGTATATCAGGTTTGGTATCTAATAACATTCGTTCAGAATCAATGTATTGGTAATACAGGGTGACAGTGACCAACAGACTTGGCTGCAACACTTGCCCCGTTTTCTGTCTCATGAAACTTATCACCCGTTCTCAGTTTTTCTACCCTTTTGTAGCCCTATGTAACATATTACATATCTAGGATCCTGATCCGGTATCATATACCCAGGATACGGAGGATACTGAGAAACAGTTCTTTGTAATGAACACACCCGAAGATGATGCATCAACATGCACTCTCTTTGTTTGGGCGGCATGGGAAATCTGGTATTCCCCAATTTCCTGCTCTGTCTTATAACAATTATAAGTTGGAGCGGGACCAACGTTCTCCAGCTCAGTATAACAAGCGGGTTCGGTCAATAATCCGTATTATTATCTTGATTAAGGCGTGACATGGTCGCTACCAGGAGAGAGAGAGAAGAAAACACTCAGCGTGCGCTCTTGCAAGAATAGATTGGTTATTATTTTATCTAATCAGGATGGCTCCCACTGTTTTTATCAAATCTTCCTTCAAAGCCTAAAAGGAAAGACTAGCCGGGATTAATTACACACTACAAGTTCGCCAATCTTTCAGCCAGGCCAGTGTCGGTACTTTGAGGGAGGTCCCGCGTGCTTTCGCACGAACCTAATTAATGTAAACCTCGTTTTCCCAGAGGCGTAACCTCGTTAACACCTTTCTAGACACCTACTTGATCGACTAATTGTAATGTATAAAACTCTCCCAGGAGTAACTCTTACTCGCAGCGGGTATCGGGATCCAACTATCTCATAGAAGGTATGCAATCTCATTGCAAATTTCAACACTTGAAATTCCCGATAATATTTTGCCCCTAGCGTGCTATGACCTTGACGCATGCCAAACAACCCATAGTCCGCTAGTCAAGTTCATCCCGTACATTTCTTGATTGAATTAAACCCACCCGCACGACCCTTGACGCATGCCAAACAACGCCGTACGAATACCCTAATCCAATCGCATCGTATGCTAGCAGATAAGCACTAGTTAGCTACCGTACACTACGCCTTGACGCATGCCAAACAACCGCAGCACGAATACTAACTAGTACTTATCTGAAATGACGGAGGGCTACGACATGTTTTTCTGAAAACCTATTGCGTAATGAACTTGATATCGTTATAGAATCAAATGATTTTGAAATGGAGTGCTTTTGAGGCTTTTCTAGTTTTGCTAAAGGAGTCACTCCCGGTAAAGGGATCGTCGGTCATTTTCTCGTCGAATGAGGTGCGGGATATATCATATATATCACTGTGCAAAGAAGAACTCTTAAAAGCAATCAAAAAACAAACCGAGTGTGTAGCATCTGCCAGTTATTGCTAAAGGAGTCACTCCCGGTGAAGGGATCTCGGTCCTTTCCTCATCGAATAAGGTGCAGGATATATCATATATATCGCTGTGCAAAGCAAGAACTGTAGCTACCTGTTTTATTTTGAAATTCGATTCTATAACATCTTAGGTTTCTTTTATTTCATTAATCTCATTAATGAAGTCCCATCATTTAAATACCTAAACATCACAGATAAATACGACGTACACTTATGCCATCCGCATTCGCCTCGATGTCCCCTCGTGCACCGTTAGGTTAGGTAACTAACGGCAGAGCGGGGCAGGGCTAGCGCGGGTGTAAAACATAAGTAACGTCTATATAATATATCATATATACTATATACTGTATCTATCAAAGAACATCACATGATCACATCACAGATATCGCAGCAGAAGAATCATATGAAATATTGGATATTCTAGGACGTCCGTGTTTTCAATACGAGCCAGTATAAAACACGGATTCCACGGTCATGATGAATAGCCAAACCCACACCCCTAGACCCCTACGAGAGCGGAAAGTAACCCTACCAATTCTGGAGTTAGGAGACCCGGACTCGACTCCTCGAGTTGGTCTCCCACTGGACTCCAGAACCCGGTTACTTATGCTCCCCTCCTTGGGTCTATCCTAATGCGGAAAAGTAAATAATATACAAAGGGTGACATCTTCCGCAACCTGGAAGCGCCCCAATAAAAGAATATTACATACAAGTTTTTACATGAATGAAAATGAAAAACACTCATCTCACATAAAACCCCCCCGGCTATTCAAACATGACGATCCAATATAACATATCCAGCAACACATAACATCACATGTCATCAACGTAAGTAAATATGCGCATCCCAATTATCGTTGACATATAGCAACGAAACCGGCGATATCACATATTACACTTACGGTCACAGAAAAGAAAGTGTAAAACTACAACAGTTGGAATCCGCAATCTCTTCAGACATCGCATGCCTGACCAAATGAATTACTTAGACATCGCATGCCTAACAATTATAAACCCCGCATTTTAGTCTCATTATCGAAAACTCTTTTCAATACCAAGTCGGGCAATTCAACAGGATTCCCGACATTTTGATCGAATGCCCGTCGCAAACTTCAGTAGACGGTCGCACCCCTGATACCATCGACGAAGTGCACTAAGGCGGAACACCGCTACCGGGAGCACCCAAACGGATGCTTTCGGCGACGGGGTTCTGCTACAGTCACTTGGTCGGGGCTATGGGGTGTAGCTGTCTATTAAGTTTACCCGGCGAGTATCCGCGTACGCTACGTGATTGCGACGGACTTTTGATCACATCAAACTCCGTGGCAACCGATCAAGTGAGACTAAACTGCTATGTTTATAATATTCATTCCGTTATCTCATAACAACTTGTGAATTCCAATTATTGTATCACATTCCGGATAAATAGAAAATGTTAAACTTTCCGATCGAACAATCGAATACCCAAGTTTTCCCGATACAGATCAACACATGAAATAAGTCTAACAACATTCAGTTCGTGCCTCAGTACCAACGGTCCAGCCGTAGAAGGGTCAAGCCAACGCCTCACATGTGGCACGCCGTACTGCCCCAAACCCGAAGGTTCAAAGGGCAGTTCAAGACGGTCACATAATCGAGTTAAGGTTTGTTGTCTTCTAGAGGGACCATCGCGTTACTTACACTACTTAGAACGTCGTTAAACTACGGAAAAATCCAACACTTGGAAATTTCCCGACAGGGGAAAAATTGGGTATTTATATCCGGTCGACCTTTTTAACATATTCTAAAATTTATCCGGAAAGCCACATAGACAAAACTTGATAATCCGATCGAATCCACGAACTCCCAATACAACCCAAAATACTCAACTCTTGATTTCAGATTACAAATTCCCAGGAAAACCAGCACTTCCAAATAGGAATTACTGTACAAAAATTAATGGGAGAAGAGACAAAAGGGCCACGGAACCGCCGCATTAGCGTGCTAATGCCGCGGTTCCGCCGCACTTTTATGGAATTAGGTCATCGAACTTCACAGTAATTCTTATAAATTCCTTCTGGTTTTTCTGCATATTTTTAATTCTGAAAAAACCCCGAATTTCAAAAATGTCCAGAGAGCAAATTCCAATTAGGGTTTCGGGTCGATCGGGTTTCAAACTTCGTCTACGCATCGCCTAAGGCTCAAGCTAGGCTCTGATACCAGTGAAAGGTCCCTAGGCACCCTAAGGAGGTCTCACAAGGCATCAACCATGCCAATTTTAAATTTTAACGGTGCCGAGAAACCCTAACAAGATCGTTGGCTAGATATTTAGGCGACTAAACGAACTAGTTAACTCTTAACTACTAGAATACGGAAATACAACCTTTGTAGATTCGTTTGTCCACCTCCATAGCTCCATGAAGAAGTCCTCTCCGCTGTACAAATCCGATCTTGGACTCTCGCGTTAGCTTCATCGGAGAAATAGGCGGGCAAGGTCGTCGGCTTCGTGCCGAAGATGATCTACATCGAGGCATCACTAGATCAAGCTCTCACTTCACCAAGTCATGAAACTTGTGAAGAAAACACACTATACTACTTGGCAAGAGGTAGAGGATGAAGAAATAGGAAGTGGGTAGACTTTAGAATTGGATTTCTCACTTGTTTTCATCAATCACCATTGATGAAGTAAGCTTCTTCAAGTGAAGAAGAAGAAGAAGAAAGAATTATGATAAGTCTATCAAAAATGAATAATCAAATCATACTTATCATAATATTAACCATGGTAATGTGTAGAGAGTTAATCATGCTTGAATGGAATGGTTAGGGTTAAGAATGAGACAAAATGGTCACTTGGTCAAAGTCTTCATGAAGCTTCAACAAGCTTCTCCATTGAAAGCAACCATTTTGTATTATTCTTTTATCTTTTCCAATAAATAAATAAATAAATAAGTGAATAAAACAAAACCCTAACCATTATCATGTAACCATGGTTTGATCTTTACACAAAAACCCTAGCATAACATGTATCATCAAACATGATACAATCAAGTGCACAAAATTATATCACATATACAATGTGTACATCCGAGTGAGAAAATCCATCTTAAGTAAACCGATACTAGTTAATGCAAAGTAATATATCAAATATATAATTATGCATTAAATCATTAAATCAACACTTGATTTAACGATCCGGTCATATCGCATATAACCGACTAATATTCAATGTATCGGCTTATCGAATCATTCCTTGATTCGATAACTAGGTTATATCGCATACAACCATTCGATACATTCATCGCGAGAATAGAATACGGTATCACATACTCGAATCATTCTCGGTCCCGCACATATCTCATATGCAGTCCTATTTCGTTTCGCTTGAGCCAGGAAACCTCTGTGTAGGACTCTAAAGACTCGTCAATACGCCGGCAGCAGGTGATGATCATATCAAACACTCACAAGCCGCAAGCGGTCTGCTAAACGTAACGGCCACCCGGGTATTGAGCGATCAGAAGATCGACGAGAAAGTCCGCTCACACTCCAGTGAATCCAACCAGTAACACTACCGTACAGTCCGGTCTCGTCGTCTGATATGTCGCATATCTCGCCTAGGGGTGGTAAACGTCAGACCCTAATAGCTCGATAAGTCGTGTCGATATGAGGTCCATAACAATTCGAGAAACTACTGGTAACACTTACCAGTAAATCTCAGCAACCCTGGCCAGGGATTTCCTGTTATAGCCAATCGAACACAGCGCAACATCAACCCCCTATACCGGGAGAGACGAATCCCCTCCTATCGCTCATTGCCTCCATGTGACTCGGGACTGTACCCAAAAACCACCGTTTTGCACGCCCTCTTGGACGTGGTAAGGTGGAAATCAAAGCACAGTGGGAACCACACAAGACTCTATGACGATCTCGGGTCAACAGACTACTCTGTACCAGTGTCACCAGAGAACTGCCATCTGACGTAAGGTATAATACCATCTGGGAGTTCTCGGCGAGTCCGTCTAGTGTACCCAGTCTCTACTGAGCACTCGTATATCATCTCTGATGTCAAACACCGATGGATATGGGATCATCCATCGCCCATCTGTATGGGTCGAGAAGGTACACACTAGTCTACTCTGGTATATCGATGCCCCATCTCGATACACCCACGACTAGAGACTTTCAAGGATGTACTTATGGACTACCATGTCCCCACTAGTATGATCCGCATCATAGTCCAGGTAGTCAAGTACACATCCTAAGGGCTTTACCAACATGTAATAGAGAGACAATCAGTATACACGTTGAGGTAAAGAGCAACCAGATAGCATACTATCATGTCGAGCAAGAAAGTCCTCCCTATATATGTCCCAGCATCCACTACAATATACATCCTATGTACAGTAATGGCCTCTAGGGCATATATATAACTAACACTTCCCAGCCTTACAAAATACCCGGAGGCCTACAAAGTTCCCGATGCAGCAAAAGAAAAGAAACGAGAAGGCGAGGGGCTTCAGGCCTCGGAGCCAGGCGCGACCCCGGGAGTCTCAATATCTACCACGACTCGGGCAGGGTCCTCATCCCCCTCCTCGTCGGGAATCTCTTCCCCGGTCTCGCCTCAGAGGTTGTCCCCCTGCTCGTCGCCCTCGCGGGGGTATTCGGCTCGGAGCTCTTCATCAGCGAACTCCGGCATCCGAGCCTTGACGGCGTCGAGGGCTTCGTGCCAGATGGCGGTAGTGGCCACGGCTAGGTCGGTGTAGTAGTCTTCCGACTTCTTATAGTTCTCCACCGCCTTCGCCGCCCCAAGATCGGCTCGCTTCATCTCCTCGGCCGCCGTCTCCAACTCCTTCCGGAGGGTCTTCACCGTCTTCTTCATGGTGCCGACGAGCACCTTGGAGTCTTGAAGCTTGGCCTCGGCGGCCAGGGTGGCCTCACGGTGCCGGGCAGCCTCCTACTTCATGGCCGTCATCTCCTACGTCGCAGCGGCCACCTCTTTCTTCCCCGCCGCCACCTCGCCCTCCAGGGCGGCGACCCTCACCATCGCCGCCTCCAGCTCCCGTCTTGAGCTCTCCTCTATCAAGGTAAGCCGGCCCGCGGCTTTCACTACCGGGGTTATCTCTTCGTCCTCCATGCGAACGACGAGGGCGACGTGTTGGAGGACCTAAAGAAATCAGAGAGGGGTCAGAAAGACGAAGGAGGAGACACCAGATCTCACAAACAACCGAGCGCTGAGTAGAGAATCGAATAACTTGCGAGCACTGACCTGCACGACCTCCTGGGCGATGGACGCCATCTGGCCACTGAGAGTCCCCTAGGGACCTTACCCCCTGCCGACTTCTCGATGTCGAATAGCAGGCTATCGGCGACGGAGAGCTCCGAGGGCACCTCAAAGCGGAGGCCCCCTCCTCCACCATGATCGGGGAGGCTAGGGTCCGAGGAACCATTCGGGGGAACCTCTCGCGGGACGACGAGGGAGAGCCGACCTCCGCCTCTGAGGCCAAGGCCTCCTGTCCTCGAGCCCGTTTTCGGCTCGGCACCTAGCTAGGCTCCGGGGCATGACCCGAGCTCGAACGCTGAGGAGGTACGGCCGCTGGAGGAAGCGGGATGGACATTAGACGAGACGAGCTGGGACCCCCAGCCTTCGACCCTTTCTTCGGCTTTCGCATGGATGCTCGTAGATGGCTCAGATCCATAGGTTCTGCATAAGACAAGATATAGTGGAGTCAGCGACGCATACAAAAATGAAAGAAAACACAAGCCTAACTAACCAACGAACTGGACGGGGCTGAGCCCAGTCCAACTAAGCGCCCGCTCAGAAAGCAGCACGTCAGCCCGGGGAATGGGCTCCCACGCCGCCACTCTCACCGTGTCGAGATCATTGGACGGATTTCCCGTGAAGCACTTGTCCTTTGACCACTGGGTGGGCATGGGCCATTCCTCACCCTCGGGCGGCACAACAAAGAAGAACTTCTTCTTCTAATCGTGGATAGAAGAAGGCAGGACTACAACTCTTGACCCGGCGGCACCCCCCTATTGTTTCCTAAAGGAAAGGTAAACCCACCTCGGGTCGAAGGCGTGAGTGTCGGGGTGATTTTTGTAAACCAGAGTGGAGGAAAGGATCAACAGACCGAAGGGGACCATCTGCAGTTTCAAGCGGACCAGGAACCCAAGAAGAATCCTCCAGGAGTTCGGTACTAGCTGGCCCGGGGCTAACCTGAAGAAAGTTAACGCTCCGGCGACCTCAGGAGAGAAAGGCAGGCGCATCCCGGCCCATAAAGCTTCCAGGTACAAGGCAATCACTTTGCCCCGCACCTGATCTGCCCTCTCTCCTTCCTCGGCCAAACGCATCGAATAGCCGGAGGGGATATGGAAGCGAGCCCGAGCGTTTGCAAGTTCGTCCTCATGTCTCACCAGGGATGGCACCCCAGGGGCATCCGCCACCTCCGCCCTGGGAACCGCCCTAGTCGGGCGATCCCGAGAAGAGGATCTGACCCCAGCTCCCCGGGAAGCCTCAGGCTCGACGGAAAGATCCCTAGAACCTACTCCTACAACATCTACAAACTCTACAAAGGAAGACATCTAACCTGGCAAAGAGAGATCCTCAGAAGACAAAAGCAAAGATCCGACCTAAGGAAGGGAGCGCCGAGCTATCGAGACTCAAAACGAGGAAAATATGAAGAGATATGGGTCCTGAAGCGGACCCTACCTCTATTTATGGCTGCCGTCGTCCTCATCCAACGGCAACCTTCGTTTCCTGCCAAAACGACTCCTCACGTTCCACGGCCACGATCGCCCACCTATCGCACCCGCATTGGGCTGCATCCCATCCGACGCCAGGAGTCTGCGGCACGTCGCATCGGCCAACCAGCGCCCGACACATAGTTTGTTGCTTCAGCAGAAGAACGCACGATCCGGCGCACCCTCTTTAATGCAGAGATCTCGCCCCTGATTCGCTGGCGTCACCCAGAAAAGACAACTTATTGCCCGGGAACACATCCTGACGATACCTTCGAAAGGAGCTCACCTCGAGTGACCCGGCAGACCACTTTCGACCTGACCCGTCAACTGGTCGGGACGAGAGTGGGGGGCTAATGATGATGCTCGATATCGGTGATCTCCCAGATCATGACATGTGGCAGATGACGTGTCCCAGAGCTCAGAAGATAGGACCTACAGGGGCCGATCAGGCCACCCCTGTGCCCGTCCCACGAGCAAGCGCTGGCTCTCTTCAGAGCCCCCACAAAAATTGGCCTCCTCGACCGCCCAGCTCACCTCGGGCTACCACAAAACCAAGATACCTCGCTCTCCCACTTGCCCCCGAGCTCTCCCGCCGAGGTCATCTTCCTCGGTTCCATCGACCGACCAACAGCGTCACTCGCAGGCGTAACTGCCGCTCCACGAATCTCGCCATGCGCGAGATTTCCTCCGGCCACATCCCACGTTCCACGCCATTATGATCCCCATTAATGAGCCTGTCTCTCCATTAATGGAAGATCCCGCTCATCACGCGGGCGTGACGTCGGGAGCGTAACTGCCGGCGTGATTCTCATGCCTGCCCTGCATGCTGCCACCGCTATATAAACCCCTCTTCCAGACGGATCAAGTAAGCCAATTTCTAATCTAGATAGCCTTTACTCTGCTCGGATCTCGTCACTAACTTGATCGTCGAAGGGTTCTCGGTGGTACAACCATCCCGGGACTTCCTTGCAGGTACTCGGCGCAAACTACCTCAAACCCATTGAGATCCACACGCTACAGGAGCCAGCCTCCAGATCCAATCTCAGTCGTCCATCGCCGCCATCATCAGATCAACGGAAGGTAACGCATAGGCGCGATCCAGGTCGCGCCACTTTTTAATGATATTGGGTGGCCACCTTTATTCTCAAAAAAAAACCTTATTATCTTATTAATGTGCATAACGATTTAATTTTATATATTCTTGTGTGCAAGATACCAGATAATATTTATATTAAAAGGAACAGGCTTTTCAAACTTAAATTGCCAATTTGATTTTTTTTTTTTATAACAGGTGGCAAGAAAATTTTCATAATTGTTAAAAGAATCAGAAACTAAATAATTTTTTTAACTAATAACAAATTAAGGCAATAAAATATAGATATTTAAAAAGGCAGAATCAATAAGTCTCTTTATTTCCTTTTGAAAATTCTATTCTCTAATGTTATAATTCGTTATGTTATTAATTTATTATCTAAAAAGATTTGATATGTTTCGAAAAGTTAGTTATCATTTAAATATTTTTTTTTCAAAATTATGAAAATTTTCATCCATTTGAGAATCGGTAGGTAATTTCAATTTGAAGACCCCCTCCATTTTACATGTAAAAGTTGTAGAGATAATATATCATGAGTAAAGAGATTTGTTAATTCTGTTATTTAGAAATCCAATGGTTTGTTAATTTGATTTGTTATTAATTTATTATTAAAAAGATTTGATATGGTTCAAAGTCGATTTGTTTTTTTTTTTAATTCTCAAAATTGTGAAATTTTTCATCCGGTGTGTCACTCTGAGAATTTATGTTAATTTTGTTATCTAAAAATCCAATGGTTTATTAGTTTAATTTGTTATTAATTTATTATCTATTAAGATTTGGTATGATTCAAAATGTTAGTTATGCGATGTAAATATTTTTTCTAAAATTTATTAGAAATTTTTCATGCCACATGTCACTCTAAGAATCAATCAACAATTGTAATTGAAAACTCTCTCTCTATTTGGCATTAAAATAGTAGAGGTGAAGACATCAAGGGTAAATCGATTTGTTAATTCTTTTATTAAAAAACCCTATGATTTATATTTTATTATTATTTTTCAAACATTTTGGATAATTCTCTTTGAAATTTATGTTCCAGGTTTTCTTTGGGTTTTGAGATCGGAGGTAAGTTACTTCTTTTTAATAAACCATGAATATTATATCCTGTTTCGTATGTTTTGGAAATGATTGAAATTCCCAACAAAAAAAAAACTTTTGCTAAGTGGTGATTTTCTACAGTACATTATGCACTTTTCAGTTCGAATGCTTGGATAAAAGATGCATTTGTTTTTCTTTTCATGTAATTCTAATACATATATGTATACCACAGTCGCATATCAATACTGGTTATTTTCAATCAGCTCACAACATGAAGCCGCTATTTCTCAAAACGTGTTGAGGATTGCGAGCGTTGTCATACACTCAAAATTCAATTTTCTCTAATTGACTTAATTTAGGATAAACAACTCCATGATAGTGCAATGTATGCATGACCCAGAATAAACTCAGATACAAATTAAATCGCCTTTCAGCAATTTTCAGATAAATACCATATAACTAATAAATTGCAAATAAATATCATGATTTAAAAATTCTTTTAAAAATACAACAAGCTTTTAAAAAATTTCAGATAAATACCTATTAAAAATACCATACACCAGTTGAAAAACAGTGGTTCACTCTGTTCAGGGCTTACAACATATACAATATTTATCAATAAAACAGTAAAAGGCATGGTATTTTAGTGAAACTTTAATACTTATGATGCCTATTCAAAAAGTTTCTTCTCTTAGATCCATTAAAGCTCCTTGTTCCATAAAACAAACATAGAAGCACAGCAACATTGGGATGAATTAATAGCGGCGATACAACTCGATTTTCCAATTCGTTTCCTTCTTCTCATTAAGATTAAGGTTCGGAAATTTAGTGCTCGGTGTTTTAATTTTGATAACAGTTAGGGTTAGGGTTTCTAAATTCTGGTGGTTTAAGGTGCATATTAACAATAAGACGGGGGCAAATTATGAATCTCTGCTTGTTATGATGGTTTATGAAGGCTTGGTTATTTTTTCTTTATTTAGGATCTCGTTTCAATTAATGGTTAGTATTTAGAATGTTATGAACTTATGATCTTGGATGATGCGTTTGCAGATGGTGATAAAAGTTCGAGTAGGTCGAAAACATTGAAGGATTTAACGTCGAAAATTAGAAAAGACAGTAGCTGGTGAGCATTATAATAAATGCGCGCTAGGGTTGGTCTTTGTTTACTCATGTTCATACACTGGAAGGTCATATCTAGTGTGGACTTTTGTTTGTCTTGCATATATGATCGTTTCGTGGTAAAGCATGTACGAGGCGGAATGTTTTGATGTTTGATGTTGCACTGTTTTTTGTTAAATCTAGGAAGGCATTAACCTAACTTTTATATTTTTAAGTCGATATTCATCATTACTACTGATTGTGCACATGCGATGAATGTGTGTTTTCGAATGCGCTCAAGAATGATTTATGAAGAAGTAGTTTCAATATGATTTGATTTTCAATATGACATGTGACATCATGCTCTAATTAAGATTGGTGGTCGAAAATTCAATTAGCAACCCCTAGAGTTTCTGAGCGGTCCGGATGATGAGTTTCAACGTGAATGAGAGCACCGTTTGGCACCTCATAATATGAATCCTCTATTCAAACGATACAACTAAATTTATTTATTTGTTCTTTTTATTGTTGCAACGTAACGTTTTTCTTTTGTCACTGGTCCATCTAACTTTCTAAACCAACTCATACAGATCGAACAATATTAAACTCAAAATGCAAAACACAAAACTCACACAAGGGTTTGAAGTAGCCTGTTGGGGAGATCCTGGGGAGATCCGTGATCGGAGTCTCCCATTCATGAGGATGGCTAATTCATTCCACCTATTATCTCAAAAAAACATAAAACACACACTGGGTGATCTACACTACATATACATATCTGGGCTCATGTCATTTCCATATTTGAATTACGTACACAATAATAGGCACCAATGAACATATAACTTTTTCCACATATAGTTTCTAGTTTTCTCAGATGTTATTCAATATTTTGAATTGATTTTCTTAATCTTTGTTTTGAAAGATACATGAAGAAGTTAACTATGTGGCATTTACCATACATCATTCAAAACTACTAATAACTTAGTTCCTTTCCGTTTCATCTCATTTCCATTACAGGGAAACCATTCTATTGAAGATGTCAATGAACCACAGAGTTCCATGCGCCGCCTGCAAGCATCTGCGGCGGAAGTGCCTGGTCGACTGTGTATTTGCACCACATTTTCCACAGGAGAAGTCAAAACAGTTTCTTGACTGCCACAAGGTCTTCGGAACTGGCAATGTCGAAAAGATGCTTAGAGAAATGAACCCCACAGACCGAGCATTTGCAGCCGAAGGCTTAGCTTACGAGGCAGATTCCAGACTCCGCGATCCTGTCTACGCTTGTGTCGGCCTCATGTCATGGCTTCAAGATTACAGAAACCAGATGAAGCAAGCTCTCTTCCAGGCAAGGACGGAGCTGGCTAATTACATTGGGCCTGCTGCTTTTAATTCTTTTATTGATAAACAAGCTGCTTTGTCTATGGGTCCTCAAGAAATGGAGCTGGGATTGCAGCAGGAACAGATTTTACAACAACGACGAATGCTACTGCAGCAACAAATGCTGCAATTAAGCGAATCTCGGTATCAGCAGCAGCAGCAGCAGCAGCAGCAGATTGGTGCAGTCGAGGCAGTACAGCTGGGGTCAGGTCTATCACCGAGCGATCCGCAGCAACAGCAGATGCTACTAGAGGAACAACACCACCAGCTGCAGATGTCACAAAGAGAATTGTTACAGATGCAAGAATTACAGAAGCAGGGGTTTGCGGCAGGCGAAGCGCAGAAAATAGAGCTAGGTCTAACTCTGAACAATCCGCAGCAGATGCAGATGCAGATGTCGGGGGTCAGAGCTCAACAGCTGGCTATAGAGGAAGGAGCAGTGACACAACAGGAGCTATCACTGATGACAAACCATGACCAGAATACGCAACGAAAACGTCTGCGCCGTCATCATGAGTTTGATAATGCATTTCATGATTACCAGAATCAGCGACAGCAGCAGCAAGAACAAAAGATGACACAGCTTCATCTTCATCAGTATAATAAAGCAGCTCATAACCACTCACAAGAGATGCAGCAACAGAAGCTCACTGCAGCAGAGGCCACAGCAAGAAAGGATCAAGAGTTTAAATTAATGTTCGAAAGCTGGCTTGCTGATGATACGGTATTGAACCAGCAGGTTGATAATATTCACCACAATCAGCAGCAACATGAGCTTCGTCTCGATAATACCGATCAATAACAATCACAGCAGCGAGAACAACAGCCGCAGCTTCAGAATAAGCTTCGTCGGTACCGGGCGTCAAAGTTGCAGGCTAATATTCAGCAAGAGCAGCAGCTGCATCAGCAGCGGCAGGAGCAGAGAGATGGGATCAGTGATGAGGCCGGAGGAAGTGGAGTCGGTCCAACATAGCTTGAAAGATATTAAATTCTGTTGGATTTGGCATTTTCAGACTATTATTTCTTTTCATTTATCATTCCAGACTTTATTAATAAAGGTTCTAGCAATTTCTCTTGCTCTAATTATCTGTGTTATATATCATCGCAGTATTCGTTACTCTTTAGATTTTCTTGCTTCCAAATTCCTTCCTGTTAAATTTTTTCCGTTTCTGTATTATAACTTTGAGAGTACTTTTGTATCTTGGAAACATCATAGGTTTGCTTGTATGCTTCTTAACTGTTGATAAAGCTGGAATCGGCGCAATCTACTTCTTCCGATGTCTTTTCTTATTTCCTAACTTTGAATTACAATATTTCCAACATGCTTAATCTAGCATATTGATCAATCTCAAATTTCCTATATAATTTCTCTTTTGATGTTGTAATATGATTTATGTTGGACCAGATAGCTTCTTTGTTTTTCCTATCATATTTTGTTCGAGTTTCGTATTTTGATTAATTATTCAAATCTTAGTTTTCTGCATATTGTGCTCCGTTTTCTTGCGCAAATACTTCATCAACTTATTTCAGCACAAATATAATGATTAAGATGGATAAGACTGATCTGTGAAAAAGAAAACCACCGACGGAAGAACAAAGGGAGCGTAAAAATTTCCTCCAATGCTTCCGATATCAGAAGAAGACCCTCGAGTCCTGTAACGATGTGAATGGAACATCTCGTGGACGCAAAAGAAAACCAGTTTTCGATCAAACTACACCTACTACTGCAACACAGGTTTTAAGTTCGAATAGAAAGTTATATGTTTTTTCTTCATGAATTTATATCACCATGCTTACTTTTGACTGAAATGTTGTTGTTCTAGAGCATGCCACTGAACCATGAAAACTATTGTGAGGATGCATCGACCAGCCAAAACAACATTATCAACGGCCTTTATAAAATGTATCAGTTCTAATGATATCAAGCATAGGACACAATGCTTTTGCTTAATCATAAATTATTTTGCAGCGCAATATGATTCTCTATATACCCTTAGATCACCCTTAGAAAGGTTTTCAGAATGCACTGCAATTGTTTGGAAGGAAGAGCGAGTAATATTACCCAAGAAAAATCAAAAGTCCATACGCGGCATGGCAAAATTCAATTGCCTTTGTTGCAACCAACACCAATAGAATTAGACAATCTGTTGGATCCACGTAACTCCGATCCATTAGCAAAACGATTCAGACAAAATATTAGAGCATTTAATTCAATGTTTTCATTCACATCGCTCGGTGCAAATATAGATTACGCCACAATGCGTGGTCGTGGTCCATATACATTCCGGATGCATGGACAAAACTATCACTTGATGGGCACCTTATTGCCAAATGATAACTCTGTGCCGAAATATGCTCGACTTTATATAATATGACACAGAAAATGAAATCAACAATCGATACTCATGTATGGAAAAAAAGCCTAAAAGCAAAGAAGAAAAATATGAAATATGACAAAAAAATTATAAAATTTATTAACGAATGTTAGATGAACATAATGTTTATGTGAAACAATTCAGGCGTGCACGAGATTGGTATGAGCAAAACGCGAATTCAGCCTTCGAAATCTAGAAAGTAGAGCAACACAAGGAAATCAATACAATAGACCTTCTGCAAGTGAGGTTGCTGCTTTAATGATCGGTGATACGCTTGAACATGCAGAGGAAAGAGACGTGATAGTTTGTCATAAAGAAACAGGGATGCAAAGAATTAGTGAAACTCACCCAGCTTATATGCCATTGCAGTATCCACATCTTTTCCCTCACGGTGAAGATGGATGGCATGGATATATGAAAAATGGCATGGATATATGAAAAATAACAGCATTGGTCGATCAAAAAAGAAGAAGCAGAACACGTATATCAATGAAGGATTACTACGCTTTCCGGTTACAAATAGAGACACCGAAGGAAAGACCTTGCTTCGTGGTGTGAAACTACTACAACAGCACCAGACCGTCCTGGCGTTGTAGCTCGAGTTTTCGACATAAAACTACGGCAGCTTCAAACATATCTCATCAAACAGAACTGGCTTGGTAAGGGTATTGCTGGTAAGTATAACGAACAATCTATTCCAACTACTTTTACTAAAAACAAGTAAATACATCAAATTCTATCCTAGCATTCGTATCAAATTTCCTGTAGACGTATCTGTTATCGAATTCCAAAAGCGAGGATTCCCACACTCGCACATGCTTCTAATGTTCGATAGACATGCCGAGGTTAAAACTACTGCCCGTATTGACGAAGTAGTGAGAGCAGAATTGCCAGATCCAACCAAAGAACCTTTCCTTCATGCGTTAGTTACGAAGTATATGATCCATGGACCATGTGGTGCTCATAATGCACGCTCACCGTGCATGAAGAATGGAGTTTGCATAAAGGGATACCCTAAGCCATACAATGAGTAGGAGATGTTGTCCTCGATAGTGCATGAAGAATGGAGTTTACACTCAGAATATTGTCTATAAAGAAGTATTGCAAAGCGTTCTTCGGCAGAAAAAGGTATTATTCATCAAGTATACGCAATTAAACAATGTCATTTTATATAAATTGTATTCTTAGGCTCTTCTCATAACTAAGCTTTTGACTCGCTTAGCTGCACAAAAACCAATTTGTATTTTAGTCGTACTTGCGACCGAAATACTGTTTTTTTTTAATGTAACGTATGCTACTAAACTTTTCACAGCAAAATCGATCAGAGCACATTTCAAAAATGCTTAAACACTTTCTAAAGTTCAAAATCACAATGAGTGACGCCAATTGAGATGTATGAAGCAGACAAGAAATAACAATGATGTTGCTCATCACTCATATATTGTATATATATAGATGCTGCTAATTAACTTTTAATGTAAGTAATGTGCTGATGCCTCCTGTAGTGTATGTGGATGCTGCAAATGCACAAAAATGTCTTCAGCTGTACATGGAGCTTTTCTGTTTCCTGATTTATTTTTTCCCTTTCATTATGTGCTATTCATTCTGATCACAATCTTCAATCAACAAATTAGTATTTTCTCCAAGTTTGTATGGACACGGATACGGGGACACAGATACGACACAATGCGATACGGAGACACGGCAAAATCCCAAAATGTAGGATACGAGGACACGTCTATATATATAATCTTATAAAGATAAATAAGATATCAAACTATTACGACAACAATAAGGAAAAAATAAGGAAAAATTAACTGGTCTAAAATGCTATACGCTAATAACATACTAAAAATATGTTTATATACATATGGCACACATAGAACACATAATATACATATATAATATATACAGTGTGTCCGATACACGTCGTGCAAGTGTCCCGCAAGTGTCGGTGTCCGGTACGTGTCGGACACGGATACGGCAACCCTTTGGAAGTATCCATGCAACCTAGATTTTCTCCTTTCATGTTCTTCCCTTTATTCAATGTTTTCTTAACTTGTATCTTTTGAATCTCAATTTTATATCATTGCTGCATGCTTCAGATTTCAATTCACTTCCTTGGAAAATGCCTGATATAGTAAGGTTTGGCGCAAGCCTTTTTTTTTTAAACTTTATTTCCATTTTCTTGCTGGATCCTCATCTTTTAACAATATTTCATTCTGTTCATAATATTTTTATAGATGATTTTGTCATGGAGGGACATGATGTCTTTGCCACAATCTGGCTACTATAGATCCTTGCCTAATTCTGTCGTTTGGAGTATTTAACGACCCTAAATTGATCGACAAAAGCACGGGTAATGCCAGTTGGCGAAGTCGAAAACGACTGGGTTTTTTGTTTACGGTTATTAAACTTACTTCATGATTATGGTATGCTGCATTGATACATAAATTTCTGATTTTTAAATGTTTGAGTGGCTTATTGTTATTAGATCATTTAACGAACTTTTGGTTTATTTAGTTTTCTAATTTTCTGTATAAATATCTTTCTCCACGGTTTAGTCATAACTTTCTTCATGTCCATTAGTTTTTCAAGGCCATCTCTGATAGGAAAGTTTGACGACCAGATCCTTGGACACGCAACGGATCCTGCATACATTTTCTTAACATGATTTATTTACATTCATCGTTAATCAAATAAAATATGAAAATAAAAATTCATAACATTTTCTCCCGACCTGTGCCTCAGCATGCGGCACCCTGCTAGTTATACATTAGAAGACCACTTCCACAATGAATGGGAAAATTTACAAACAGAAACAAACAAGCATATATATATATATATATATATATATATATATATATATATATATAAAGCCCCAAATTAACACTAGGAATCCAAGGTGTAATATCTTTTGTTAATCTTCTATATAAACCAATCTTTTCCATCAAAGCTAAACACAACAATAGCAAGTTCTCTAGCTTCTACTAAGTTAAACATACATCTCCATTTATCTACTTATTGTAGCTAGCTAGCTAGCTAGCAATGGTTTGCTGCAACATTCCTTCCGACAAAATGTTGTCCGACGTTGTTCCGATTGTAGTCTATTGGGTCTACTCTGGTTTCTACATGATGCTCGGATCTTTAGTGACAAGCATCGGATTTTTTTGACCTCTTTAGAATCTTGACCTCTTTAGAAAACTGGGATCGTGTTGGGATGCAAACTATTTGATATATACTAGTCGTGTTCTAAATGTGAATATCAAGCCAAGATCCTCTTCTGTTGATTCATCTCTTGTGATGTTGGCCAATATCAAAGGATGGTGGAAAAAATTAATTTGCCTTTATTTGATCTAATCATATATATTTACGATTAACTTCGAAACCTCATCACATGCGAGAAACCGTTCAAAGTGATTAAAAGGGGCTTGAAAAGCCTCAACTCACTCCACTTGCTTAATGACTATCATCCACATATATGTTGAGATAATAAAATATCTGTCTGCTCAAGAGTTATTGTTTACTAATCATGCATGGTCATATAAAATTGAAAGGATGGTCATATTCAAATTGGATAGTTGTAGGCCTAGAGTGAAAGAATGTTTTCTTCTGGTTATTGTGTTTTTCTTTTGGAAGAAACTTGGTAATTTGGGATGTTAAAAATCATAAAGTGGAAGGGGTTTGGAGTGGTGGGGGTGTTGGAGTTTGGAGGAGGAGATCCGGGTTAGAACCGGGATGAGTGGCTAATTTATTCCATATATTATCTCAAAAAAAAATCAAAAAGTGGAATCTCCATCTAGTGTTGAAGTTGAATATAGATCTATGGCAGATCTTTTGAATGAGCTGTTATTTGTGAATAATATGCTCACGAATGCTACATGCTATTAGAAGACATGTTGAGATCGTGTCGTCAAGAGAGGGATATCTCCATATATAGTCTCTTCAAGCCATGATTTGAAAATACTTTTTTCACCTTGAGACATGCGGGAGAATGTTGAAAAATAAATATAATGTTTTATGTAATTTTAAATGTTATGTAAGATTTTTATGTAATTAAGGATACCAATATATGCACTTTTACATGTAAAGTCAATCTAAAACTCATAAATATGAGAGCCAACGATTTGTTGGGGGCGTTATTCTCATAATACCTTACACGACAGTTGCTAATTAAGCTGCAAAAAGAGGAAAAACAATGAGTGTCAATTTAAATATCTAAGAAAAAAGGTAACTTTTTTGTTTTTGGTAAGGAACCAATTCTTTTAACAGTAAACAAATCTTATATATCTAGTAAAAACAAACATATTTTTCCCCTTAAAATTTGTAATCAATTTCATTAAAAAAATATTTGAATCTTTTTCACAAACTCTATTTTTTAAACCATTAAAAAAGTCAACAAGACATAGTGATCATTGATTTTCTTTGGCTTTTTCCTTGTATGTTAATTACCTTAAAAATGGTGAATGAACAAAAGCTTGGATCACAATGAGCTTGTGTGTTCGAATATCAAATATATTTCATAAACCTTCATCATAATATTTGGATTTTAGTGCAGTGGAAGAAACATTTCATATGGTATTAGAGTAATCTAGATCCTGTTTCCATCGAACGTATATTAAATGCGGATTTATTAAATTAAAAATTAAAAATACCGCTGAGCAAAGGCCCGGATTTCAGCCCAAAAGACCTTCGACCTCCGGGATCGTGTTAGAATATAAAATATATTCTCTCAAGTCTTGTTATAATTTCAGAATTTAGCAGATACATTTCACACCGTGATGACATTATGCTAAGAAACAAAGTTTTTCGATCTTCATCTTTTCCCAAATGGAGACAATAAAGATATATTCATTTGTTGGAAATTAAAAACAACAAGGGGAATTGGAATCTTACAAAAAGAAATTGTCTTTTGAAATTACCATCCCATTATTTGTTTCTAAAGAATAAAAATTGGTTTTGTCCCCTTCAATTTCTTTTCTTTGTTTGGTTAAATAAAAAAAAGTAGAAATTACATATAGAAAATTGGGATAAAGAAGAGAGAAAACAACCATAATTTTTTTCCAAATAAAATAATAGCCCATATTCTATATTCAAGATTCTGCATTATGTTCTTGAGGTTCAGCCCTTTTGGATATGATGATGCTCATAAGTGGGAATTCCCCAGATCACGACACGTAGCGGATGACGTGTTATCCGCGTAAGCCCGCTACATTTCTGGGGGTTACGGAGCTGGAATGAGTATGATGAATTGGGGATAATTCTCGGCACCTCGTTTCCGAGTTTGCATCTGACCTTTTAGAGACCTCCTCGGAATACCTTCCATATTTGTCTAGCAACCAGCCAACAGCCCACCTCCGAGCAATCCTACAACCGGGCTTCCACAACCTCATTGCTTGTCTCCGAGCTGTTACAGAGCTGAGTTTCCTCGGCCTCCCGGCTCGTCTCTGAGCCATCCCCACCGAACAGATCTTCCTTGGCTTCCCCGATCAACCGAGAGCGCGGAGCCGAAGCGCCCCCGCCACGGCTCCGTGTATCTCGCCAAAGAGAGATATCCTCCGTCCCACATTCCGCATTCTACGCTAGCGTGTCACTCCATTAATGAGCGTATCTCACTATTAATGGATGGATCATCTCATCGACACGGGCGTAACGCAGGGACGTAACGAACGACGAGGATCTCGTGCCGGCTCGTTACATGCGACCGCTATATAAACCCCTCTTTCAGACGACTCAGATAATTCGAACTCATTCTAATACGCCGCTACCCTGCTTCTATTCCACGGTACTAACTTGATCGTTGAAGGGTCCTACGGTGGTTTCCCACCCTGGGACTTCCCTTGCAGGTAGCTCGGCGCCGACAACATCCAACAACCTATTGAGGTCCACAAAAATTCTCATATCCAACCTCAACCACTCGCAACCAAATCGACGGAGGCCAACATCTGAGAGAGATTCTGACCTCCATCAGTTGGTTCCATCTGTGGGGACGCTAGAATTTTCTCCACCTATAAAGTTGATCTTACGCCTTCGATCCGATAGCGAGTGACAACCGCTACGATCCCAATACGAGCCGTCCTACCCTCCATAATAGAGGCAGGAGCGATTCTACTCCCCCTCCTAACGTCATCAACGCCTTATCCGCTTAGATCGACAGACTCGCAGCGATGGTGGATGCGCTCGTCCATGTTCCAGTGGCGGGCCTTACCCACCAGACCGCGGTTCCCTCTCCCTAAGATGACGACATCCGCAGGAGAATGGATGGGCACGCTCATGCCCTCGATCTCACTTATGATCATCTGGGTGTCACCGAACACCGGTTTACCAATTCCGGCAACCATAACCCGTTTATGGAGAATGGTTCCATGACTCGCTGGGCGCCGGACAGCTCCATACCCCGATCTCAGGGAAGACTAGGTCGTTGCTCCGATGCTCGCCGCGCGCTCTCACCCTCTGAGGAGGTTTCGGTCAACTATATTATTCAGAAAGCCCTCGATAAGAGGCAACCGAGTAGCTTCCTGCTCGGCTTATCCGCTGAGGGCAGCTTCCTTCTCGGACAATCCGCAGATCCAAAGACCTCATCGCGAGGCCACCGAGTAGATTCCTGCTCGGTCCATCCACAACGGGTAGCTTCTTTCCTTACGAAGAAGTGGATCTGAAACCCTCATCGTGAGGCCACCGAGCAGATTCCCGCTCGGTCCATCCACAACGGGTCGCTTCTTGCCCTACGAAGAAGTGGATCCAAAGCCCTCATCGCAAGGCCACCGAACAGATTCCTGCTCGGTCCATCCACAACGGGTAGTTTTTTTCCCTACGAAGAAGTGGACCCGAAGCCCTCATCGCGAGGCCACCGAGCAGAATCCTGCTCGATCCATCCAAAACGGGTAGCTTCTTACCCTACGAAGAACTGGACCCAAAGCCCTCCTCACGAAGCCACTGGGTAGATTCCTTCTCGGCTCATCCACCGCGGGTAGCTTCCTGCCCAATGAAAACGTGTATCTAAATCCCTCATCACGAGGCGGGTGGGTAGCTTCCTGCTCGGCCCATCCACTATGGGTAGCTTCCTCCCCAACAATACTGTGAATCCAAACCCTCGTTACGAGGCCGCCGAATATCTTCCTGCTCGTCCTCAACAGTAGATCCTTAAGCTTCGCATTAAACCAGCAGGTAGGCCTCTACCCGGTGCACGTACCTGAAGTAGGAAAACTCCTAACATGGCCTAAGTAAATAAAGCTTGAGTTCAATCGAAAGCCGGTCCGAACAGACGAAGCGACGTCTCCATTATGGCGTCGCCCTTTCGGTGATTCACTGACGTCATCGGGGATACGCTCAAAAATTAAAGCGCACAGTGAAACGCCACGTGGACTCGAAGATCAAAAAGACACAACCGCCAAATGCCATGTCATTCTCAGACAATCCACCACGAAGAATTCTCTGCACCAAGCTGAGTAGAGAAAATCAACCGGACCGCTCTCGACCCGACCCATAAATAGGTCGAAACGAGAGTGGGGGGCTAATGATGATGCTCATAAGTGGGAATTCCCCAGATCATGGCACGTAGAAGATGACGTGTCATCCACATAAGCCTGCTACATTTCTAGGTGCTACGGAGCTGGAATAAGTATGATACATTGGGGACATTCTTCGGCACCTCGTCTATGATGTTGCATCCGACCTTTTGGAGACCTCCCCGGAGTACCTTCCATATTCTACTAGCAGCCGGCCAACAGCTCACCTCCGAGCAATCCTAAAACTGAGTTTCCACAGCCTCTTTGCTCGTCTCCGAGCTGTTACAAAGCCGGGCTTCTTCGACCTCCTGAATCATCTCCGAGCCATCCACCGAGCTGAGTTTCCTCGTCTTCCCCAATCAACCGAAAGCGCGGAGCCCAAGCACCCCCGCCACGGCTCCGTGTATCTCGCTAAAGCGAGATATCCACAGTCCCACGTTCCACGTCCCACGCTAGCGCGTCCCTCCATTAATGAGCGTACCCCGCCATTAATGTACGGATCCCGCCATCGACGTGGGCGTAACGCAGAGACGTAACGAATGGCGAGTATCTCGCACCGGCTTGCTCCATGCGACTGCTATATAAACCCCTTTTTCAGACGACTCAGGTAATTCGATCTCATTCTATTATGCCTCTACCCTGCTTTATTCCACAGTGCTAACTTGATCGTCGGAGAGTCCTACGGTGGTTTTCCATCCCGGGACTTCCCTTGCAGGTAGCTCAGCGTCGACAACATCCAACAACCTATTGAGGTCCACACAATAATTCTCATACCAATCTCAACCGCTCAAAACCTCTCGCAACCAGATCGAAGGAGGACAACATCTGAGAGAGATTCCGACCTCCATCATGATACAAAGTTAGGATAACCCTGGTTTATTTTAAAGCGGAGGTAGGAGGCATACAAACTATGGTTTGCAAGCCCCAAACTCCAAAAATGGAGTTTAGTGAACTTTGATCAGATTGGAGTTGAGATAACTGCAGTTTTGGGCTGAAATTTTGCAGTTATATCAAGTCCAAAATGGTTACCAAATAAGCCAAAGTTTTTTTTAGATAATAGGTAGAATAAATTAGCTATCCCTTCATAAATGGGAGACCCATGCTCAATCCCGACACACCATGGGCTACTCCAAGCCCCACCCTTACTACTTGATGATACTTATAAGTGGGAATTGTCCAGATCATACGTGGAAGATGACGTGTCCCGGGGCTCACGAGACATGAGCAAACACGATACATTGAAGGCATTTCCTAGGCCTTCGTCCTGAGGATTGACCCGACCTTCGATGGCCTCCCAGAACACTCCTATGCTTGCCTTACAAATAACCATCGGCTCGCCTCCGAGCCCTCCTACACGCTGAGCTTACTCTTCCCTACCTGCTCGCCTCCGAGCTATCATAGAACTGAGCATCCTTGGACTCTCGCTCGCCTTCGAGCCTCCCGCCGAGCTAAGCATTCCCGGTTCTACCGAGTAACCAAGAACTCAGAGGCCAAGCGCCTCCGCCACGGCTCCGCGTATCTTCCCATAAGCAAGATATCTGCCACCCAACAACCCGCGTTCCACGCCATCGTATCCCCCTATTAACGAGCGTATCTTGTCATTAATGGGGGGATCTCGTCATTCACACAGGCGTAATGTCAAGGGCGTAACCGACTGCGAAGATCTTGCGCCAACTCGCTCCAAGCGACCACTATAAAAACCCCTCTCTCAAATAACTCAGGTAAGGCATTTTCAATCCAACAAGCCGCTACTTCGCTCAAATTCCTTGGCTAACTTGATCATCGGAGGGTCCACGGTGGTACAACCACCCTGGAACTTCTTTGCAGGTAGCTCGACTTCACCTCAAAATCAACTCATTGAGATCCATACGTCTAAGGAGACAACCTTCAACACCAATCTCAACACTTCATCAATGCTCGCGACAGATCGACGGAGGACAACATCTGAAGGAGATCCAGACCTCCATCAGTTGGTGCCGTCTGTGGGAAAGCAATTTTTTCCACCCATCGAAAGTTGATCTTCCGCTCTCGACTTCATTGCGAGCGAAAAACGTGACGATCCAAACACAAGCCGTTGCCTTCCCCACAATGGAGGAACGGACGGATCTACTCCACCTCCAAATGCCATTCACGGCCTTTCGGCAAGGATCGATAGACTCGCGTCCATAGTGGACTCCCTTGTCCGTATCCAAACGGCGGGTCCAGCCCCCCAGGTCGACGTTCCCCCTCCCAGGGATCATGACCTCCATAGAGGGGTGGATGACACCTCCCACGTTGGAACCAACGAACAACGTGGTGCTCACTGTCCTGCTGGGCGCTACACGGCTCCATGCCGAGGTCTCGCCAAAGAGCCCATCACCCTGAGGCCCGTCGCGTTCCCGTCTCTCCCGAGGAGGTATCGGTCAGCTCGCCTGCTCCCAGGCATGACCGACTCCCTCTCCCTCGACGGGATCGCACGAACGTCACTCGCCGCAAAAACTCAGGAAGGACCTCTCCAGGGGACCTAAAGAATTTGATAGAACGGAATCGGAGTCGCAGACTGGCGTAGACCATAAGCGGGAAGGGCCAACACTCTGATTGTGCCGAATCCTCAAGGTATCACGACTACCTCGACGCCCTCGAAAAGAAAATCGAGGGTATACATTGGGAGGGTCATCCATCCGGTGAAAGGGCCAGGTATGCCGCCAACTCGCTTACGAAGCTTTTCACAGAGGAGTTGCTCACCATACACGTCTCGTTTAGGAACAAGCCTCCCAAGGTGGCCCTCTTTGACGGGAAATCCAATCCAAAGGACCATCTGGACGCATTTACGGTGGGCATGAGCTTCCAGGATAACTCCGACGCTGCTCAATGCCGAGCATTTCCCGCCACCCTCATCCAGACTCGACGGGACTGGTTCCGAGGACTCACGATATGCTCCATATCTACCTTTGATTAGCCGGTCGTCCAGTTCCTCAGTCACTTCGTCAGAAAAAGACGACAGAAATGAACTGTCGATTACCTTTTCACCATAAAGAGCGGGGATAAGGAATCCTTTAAAGGATACGTCACTCGCTTCTACAACGCTCTTCTCGAGGTCTCCGGGCACCGGGATGAAACTGTCATCACCGCCCTAAGGTTGGGTCTTAGGCACAAAGAGTGGCTCCGCTCTTTTGTATTAGCGCAACCTAAGAACATGGCCGAGGTAAAAGTTTGGACCGAGCGAGAGATCCAACTCGAATATGAGGTGAATGCCAACCTGCCCCGGGAGGACCAAGCCGACCAAAAGAAGAGGGATAGAGAAGAGAAGAAGAAGGTCGACCGGCCAAAACCACACTCCCCAAAGTTCCAGGAGTATACTCCTCTCAACATCTCCCAAACCGAGCTGTTAGAGGAGGCGAAGGGCGAACGATTCTTCAAGCTCCCGCCGGTCACCCATAGAGCGGCTAAACGTATCTGGGTCCCGTACTGTGCTTTCCATTGGTCGCAGGGACACCCGACCGAAAACCGCAAACAACTCTGTGACTACATCGAGGAGTTGATCCGCTCTAGCCACCTGGTGAAGTACCTACGGGACAAGCGACAGACAGACAGGGAGCACGAGAACCAGCCCCCTCCCAGAGAATTAACGATCGGCCAAATCATGGTCGTTTCCTCGGGGTCTGCTCGTAAAGCCGGCGAGACTCATCGCTTCCTACCCGTCGAGGGAACAAGCGACCCTCCCCAGAAGAAATGCAGGACCGTCGAGCCCATCATCTTCACTGATGAAGACCTCCATGGTATATCCTTGGCTCACAACGACCCTCTCGTGATTACAACATGGGTCCACCGTTATAAGGTTCAGAGGATATTGGTCGATTTTGGAAGCTCGGCAGATATCCTCTTCTATGACTGCTTCCAGCGTATGGGGCTCGGGCCATCTGACATATAGCCAACCTCCCACGTCCTATCAGAGTTTACCAACCACTCTATCCCGGCCGAGAGAGTGGACACCCTCCTCCTCAACATCGAGGACCGTACTGGTGGAATTCATTGTCGCTAGAATCCCCTCATCCTACAACATCCTCCTGGGACACCCAACATTAAACGCCCTCCAGGCTCAAATCTCGACCTACCACCTTGCAATCAAATTTCCATTAGATCAAGGGGTAATAGTCCGGGCTTGCGGGAACCAGCGAATCACCAAGATCTTCTTCACCGCGACATCCACCACCGGAGAGCAAAGCGGCGACCTCGAAGGCGCAAATGATTTCCATAGGTCCTTGGACACCCGCGACGAACAGAAAGAAATCCGAGGAGCCCCGGTGGAGGCACTAACAGAAGTCCCCCTCGTCGAGGGGAATGAGGGACGAGCCGTCCAGATCGGATCCCTTTTAATAGGAACCCGGCATGAAGACTTGATCCGCTTTCTCCGAGAGAACTCGGACGTGTTCGTCTGGGCGCCTGCTGACATGCCCGGGATCGACCCCAAAGTAATCTCGCATAAGCTCGGGGTCAACCTGAAGGTCTGACCCGTCAGACAAAAGAAGCGAAGTTTCACGCCGATCAAGCAAAAGGCGATCGAGGACGAGGTCGATAGATTGCTCGCAGCCAACTTCATTCGAAATGTTGACTACTCAGATTGGATGGTGAATGTAGTCATGGTTAAAAAGGCGAGCGGGACGTAACGCATGTGTGTCGACTTCACGGACCTGAACAAGGCCTGCCCGAAAGACAACTATCCCCTCTCTCGGAATAGACCAGCTAGTAGACAGCTCGGCAGTCCATGAATTGCTCAGCTTCATGGATGCTTTCTCCGGCTACAACCAGATCCGTATAAACCTGGTAGATGAAGAACATACCACGTTCACCACGGACCGGGGGGTATACTGCTACAAAGTGATGCCCTTCGGCCTAAAAAATGCTAGGGCTACATACCAGCGCCTAGTTAACAAAATGTTCAAACCGTAGATCGGGAAGAACATGGAGGTTTACGTCGACGACATGCTCATGAAATCAACCTCATCGGACGAGCACACCAAAGTGGATAACCATCCTCCATCGTACCACGGAAGGTATTGTCTGCATCGGTTCCTGCTGCAATGACCCACTTAAATTCGAGCTCCCACAAGAGGAGAAGGCCGGAGAAGATCCCCATGCCTGCAAAAAATTTTAAAGGCAATGAACCTAAGCACGCCAAGTCTGGCGGCACGATAGTGTACACAGTGTACATGGATTTCGGGAAAGAGGAAAGTCGTACTTCCATGAGTCATCGACCACTCACACGATCTGTGACAAAAGCTCAGGATCTACAACAAAAGCTCTAGGAGATGTTGACAAAGATGGCCGCACTCACTGGGAAGAAAGAAAGCCCGGAAGTATCGTCCAAACAGCGCCAAGATCAGGAGACCGACACCGAGTTCTTGTGGAGGGTGCTAGAAAGAAAGGATAAAGAGGCTGCGGAACAGGACGCTAATATAAAGCAGATGGCGCTCCTTTTCCAAGACATGGTCAGGATGATGATCCAGCCGGATCCTACAGCCGAAGACCCTCCGATAATTATCGAAGACGATAGAGGGGAAACGTCAAATCCTGCACCGACTTTCTCAGCATCCAAGGAAGAAACGATCTCTAAGGCTGCCCTTGATGACTACATAGCTTACCAAATACGAGCTCATCAGGCAAGCGAAGAGGTTGGCCAAGTCGTCAGAACTGGGCGACCTTATCCAGGTTGGTACGATCAAATCAAGTACCCACCCTGATATACGATCCCTAAATTCCATATGTATAAGGGGACAGGCAATCCCCATCAGCACGTCACTCAGTTCAGAGCTCTATGCGGCAATACTGGAGGCGACGACAAACTGCTGCTTCGCCAGTTCGTCGGCAGCTTGGCAGAGACAACATTTGAAAGGTATTCGGGGCTTCCGAATGACTTCATCAAAACATTTATAGAAATGGATCTACTATTCACATAGCGGTTCGCAAGTGCAAGCGAGCGCACCCCAATCACAACATTAATCAATGCCAGGGTGAAGCTGGGAGAAACCTGTGCTCAATACGCAATTCGGTGGCGGAACCTATGGTCAAAATGCGAACAACGCATAGAAGAAACTCCTTCCATAGGTATGTTCGTAGGGACCCTTGATCCTCAGGCGACTATATCCCAATTTATGATGTTCTTCAAGCCGACCACCTTCCAATCCTTGATTGACAAGTTGGCCCAAATGGACCAGATAGGCCATAGGCTGTCCTCTTCAAAAATGGATCTCCGGAATGAAAAGGGAAAAGGGAAAGCGATTTTCATTGCCAACGCTCAACAATAACCGAGTGACCTGAAATCGGTTGCTCGCCAAAGCAACAAACCACGATCCCTCGAAGTGAAGTTGAGACGTCCTTACTCGTTTCCCCGGGATAAAACGAGGAGACTGTTCGAACTGGCAGTGCGCAACAGGCTCATCATGCCCGCTGCAGCCTAGTGACGTCAACAGTCCTAACTACTGCCCCTACCACAGAGTAATGGGCCGCCCAATCAAAGATTTCTACGTATTCAAAAACTGGGTTGAGGACCAATACCAATTAGGCAAGTTCGCGCTTTCCGAAAACTGGAAGGTAAACCCGCCACAACAGCACACTCCTAAAAAGGTGGACACGCCAGGGGCATCATGCTCATTTATAGAAGAAGCTCCGTGGGAAATTGTCATTTCGGCTAAAACTAAAAGAATGCTGAAGGATCTTCAAGCATGCCCGGCAATCAGGTGGAAAAGCCCGCTGGAGCCCGAGATCATTGACGGAATGCTGAAACCGCGCCCACCACCAAAAGTTGGTAGCGATGTGCAAAATACCCAGGTTAGGCCTTCAAAGTCTTCGAAGAAAAAGAAGAAGCCCAGGAAGCCCGTGCAGTTCGAAGACAAGCGCACGGACCTGCTAAAGTACATTAACATGTTGGAAGGGTACAACCAGATGGTGCGAACTCCGGTCACTTTCGAAGAGTTTCTCAACCATATCCTTGAGAACGGAGAAAGCGACAATGATGAGGGTAACAACTCGTCAGAAGAACCTAAGAATTATGTAGCGAGTTTCCACATAATCTCTCACCTGTCATTAAAAGACAAAGAAGCTTCCTCGGCAGCGGAAAGCAACGCAGAAGAACTAAGGGAAGGACCGGCGTCAAAATCCATGGAACCATCAGACGACTTGATTAACAGGTTGCTAAGTGAAGCCCTTCAAAAAAGCAAAGCTGACCGAGAGCGTGAAACAGCCATATACGAAAAGGTCAAGTGACGACGTCAGGACGAAGAAACTGCGGCGAGGAAGAATCACACGGTACTCCAACCAGGTCGAAGCACACCCGCGATAGACAAAAGCAGGTTTAAGATGGGGAAACGATTCGCCAAAACCCTGTCAATGGAGATGAAGCTGCCACCTGTCAAAGGAAATACTCCCAGGAGTACGTGCCTCGATGAAGCGGATGTACATCCGAACTACTGCTTATACCATCGGAGAGCCACACTCCCCACCGAAGAGTGCAATGCCTTCAAGAAGTGGTGGCAGGGATACGTTGCCCACGGACTACACTTCAAGAGGATGAAGCGTGAAGCTCGTCGACAGCAAAAAAATGTGATAGATGAGCACGAAATAATGACTGGAAGCTATTATATGGTTGATACCAGTTCGAAAAAAGGGAAAACCTAAGTTCTCATATTCAGGAGCGATTATGAGGAAGAAATAACCTTCGGCTCTCTCTTTAAGGAATCCACCTCTGGAAAAGAAGAAGAGGTGAAGAACTGCGAGAACATTCAGCTGCGTAATCGTACGTTGCCTGAAAAGAACCTTAGGACTGCAAACAAAGATTCAAGCAAAAGAGACAAAGGGAAGGAAAAAGTCCCTAAGGAAATTGCCCTCGATGATAGAGTCGTCGAAGAGCTCACAGCCAAAGACACGCCTAAGAAAAACAAGGTGGATTACAATGTCCTGGCACACCTGAGGAAGATACCCTCGCAACTAAGTATACTGGATGCTCTCCTCATGACCAAAATGGCATGAGATTCTCCAATCAAGGCGCTGCAAGAGCCTGATCAATTCCAAGCTTTCTTTGCGGAAGAAAAGATGAAGGACAAGATGGAAGAAGTTCACACAACTGATATCACATTCGGCGATGAAAATCTCCTCCTCAGAATGTGCGAGCACAACTGTCCACTGTATATCACCGGGTACTGCAACGACATCAAGATAGGGAAGATCCTGGTCGACAACGGGTCATCCGTAAACCTTCTCAATGTGAGAGTATTGAAGGAGATTTGTATGAACGTTTAGCACATGGCCCGGGACAAAATTACTATCTCCGGGTTTGAATCCCCGTTATCACGGACGCTCGGGTCTGTAATACTGACATTACTCTTTGGGATGCTCATCGCTGACATCAAGTTTCATTTCATCGACGCCAAAACTTGCTATAACGCTCTGCTCGGCCGGCCTTGGTTACACGAGTACAACATCATCCCTTCTATACAACATCAGTGTATGAAGTACTTTAAAGACGGCCTCGAGTACACAGTTACAGGGGAGCTAAACCCATTCTCTATAAATGAAGTCCGCAAATATGAAGACGCTAAGTACTTCTTACCAGACTTTGAAGACACGGAAGGATGTCATAAACCGGAGGATAAACAAAAATCCATCGCGACTATCCCAATCTTTTGGAGCGATGCTGAGGAAGATGAAGAAATAGTCTTCTCCAGGCAACCCCAAGGAAGCGGGCCAGGACCATCTACGCCTATTTTGGTCTTTGGCAGCGACTCTGAAGATGAAGTCAACACAATATTCTCTGTTCATCCATCAATACAAACCTTCATTGGAGCTGATCAGGGCTTACGAAACACCATGGTTCTGCATCACCATTACAGAGAACTTGATGCGCTCGATACGTACGGCGTTCAAGAGCTGTAGACCTTCTACGTTCCTCCTAGGCGGAGAAATGAAAAGGCAATCCTCTTCTATCAATCCACGGATACCAAAGTGGACAAAGAAGTCTGGCATGGTGCTGATCTTACGCTTGACAGGCTTCAACCAATCCGTCTACCCAGATATTACGCAGAGGGATTGAAAAGGCTATTAAGATGCCAAGGCATACCCTTTAAAAACTTGCTCGACAAGCCCGGTTCTACAACAAGATTTGGGACGTTCCCGGAACTCAGCAAAAGATGCCCAATGGGAGGATAGAGACAACCGGTCTTGGATATGTTTAGTCCAAGAAATGGGAGTGATTCCATGGCTGCCACGTTATAAACGACTCCGGAGGAGAAAGGAATGATTTTCCGAATATCCTCGATATTGAGCCAAGCGGGATTCCGCAGTAAAAATGCCAAGCCCGTCATTCGAAGAACAAATTGACAAGATAATAAGGAAAGCGGTTCAAAAGGTTCGGGATGACCACAGCCGCGAAATGGCCATTTACGAGAAAGCCAGGACGCAACGTATCATTCAACAGGCTACGGAGGATGACGATGCCCTTCACCCTCAGCCCGCTGAGCGCTATCGTGGCAAGAAGAAACCCCGAAATAGAAGAAACAACAAGGTGAAGAGTGAGAATGACGCTCAAAAACAGCAAAGCGGATTCAAGAAGCCACGCGATCGAGAAAAAGTCCGCTGGAATCCGTCTTTTATGAAGAAGATGGATCGAGGGTACTCGTACCCCCAAAACAAGACAAGGAAAATATTCGACCTTGTCATGTAACATCAAATGATGACGCTCCCGGAGTCTCGGCACCCTGAGCAAATAAACGAGGTCCATCATCCGGCTTATTGCTCCTACCACCGAGCAATAGGACATCCTCTTGAAGATTTCTTCACCTTCAAAGACTAGGTCGAAGACTAGTATCAGTAAGGCAGGTTCGCTCCGTCCGAAAATTGGAAGGTACCCCTACCATGAATGCATGAGCCAAAAGTGACCTAAACTGCGAGGGAAAGTCCAGATCAACATCATGTTCGGAAACGAGCTCTTACCTACCATATGATAACATTCTCAAAAGATGGAGAGTATGAGAATGTGGAAGACCTCTCCCAGTGCATCGCAAATGAAGATGAGGACGAGGTGATCCGAGAATTTCCACCGGCGCCAAAAGAGCTGGAAGATGGGATACACACCACGGCCGACAACCTGAGAAAAATTGACTTAGGGACGGCAAACGAGTCAAGGCCAACGTTCGTCAGTGAGCTGCTATCTGAAAAGCAGGTGGTCATGCTAAAGGATGTGCTTATGCAATATAGAGACTGCTTCGGTGGAACTATTACAACATGCCGGGACTAGATCCAGAAATTGCGGTGCATAAACTGGCTATATCGCCGGACGTTAAGCCAGTCAAGCAAGCGCCAAGAAGAAGGTAGCTCAAACTCGAGATGAGCATCAATACCGAAGTCAACATACTAATCGACTCCGACTTCATCCAAAAAGTTAAATATCCCGACTGGATCTCTTACATTGTCCCAGTGATGAAGAAAAATGGGACGGTGCGCATCTTCGTGGACTTTCGGGATCTCAACAAAGCTTGTCCGAAGGATGACTTTCTAGTGCCTGTTACCAAGCTGATGATAGATAACACGTCCACTCATAAAATTTTCTCCTTCATGGATAGATCTTCAAAGTATAATCAAATAAAGATGCATCCCGAAGACCGAATCGCACTGCCTTCCGGACTCCGCTAGGCATATTCTGCTATAAGGTGATACCCTTCGGTCTGACGAACGCTGGCGCTACCTACCAGAGGGCCATGACGAAGATCTTTGATGACCTCATACATAAGATCGTCGAATGCTATATCAACAAACTTGTGGTGAAAAGCAAATCATATGAGGAGCACTGGGAGCATTTGAAAATAGTGTTCCAGCGTCTTCGGAAATATAATATGAAGATGAACCCTTTGAAATGCGCGTTCGGAGTCTCCTCAGGAAAATTCCTAGGATTTATCCTACGAAACTGAGGTATCGAAATAGACCCATCAAAGATCAAGGCGATTATGGAAATTCCCGCTCCAAGAACTCTCAGGCAACTGCGATCTTTCCAAGGGAAGCTCACGTATATCCGACGGTTCATAACTAACCTCTCCGGCAAATGCCGCCCCTACAGTCATCTAATGAAGAAGGGGACCCCGTTCGTTTGGGATCGTAAATGCCAAAATGCACTGTACGCAATCAAGCAATACCTGCAGAACCCACCGGTACTAACCACTCCAGTCAAGGGAAAGCCTCTCATCCTGTACACAACAGCCCTTGAAGGTTCTTTAGGCATATTATGGGCACAGGAGAACGACCAGGGGAAGGAGAGAGATCTATATTATTTGAGTCGAGTTCTCCTGGGGGCAAAAAGCAACTACTCCCCCATCAAAAAACATTGCCTGGCACTGATCTTCGCGATAATGAAGCTTCGACATTATGCTTTGGCGCATGAGTTCCATCTCATATCAAAGGTGGATCCTCTCAAATATTTGATGTCAAGAGCTATACTAACGGGAAGGCTTGCTAAGTGGGCCCTCCTCTTGATGGAGTTCTCAATAATATATCGACCCCTCAAGGTAGTAAAAGGCCAGGCTATCGCTGACCTCCTTACTGAGCATCCGATACCAGCCGATTCTCCCCTAAATTGCGAACTGCTGGACGAATACGCGTTTGCCACAATCGATGGGGAGAAAAAGGGAATAATGCCCAATGGGAACTCTATTTCGACGGAGCATCTTCCATGAAGAAGCGAAAGCAAGACACCCCCATAATCAAAGCTGAGGTAGGCATCATTTTCGTGACTCCACAAAGAGGGATAATGCGTTTTGCCCTTTCCTTAACGGAGCCAAGAACAAACAACGAAGCAAAATATGAAGCGTTGATAGCCAGTCTTGAGATCTCTATTGACATGAGAATCGAAAACCTCCTCATATATGGAGACTCCCAGCTGGTCGTTAGCCAAGTAAATGGTGACTATCAGACATGCAATCCAGGACTGATCAGGTATGGTGAAAGAGTGCAACAACTGCTGACACAAATCCTCTTTTACATCCTGGAAAGCATACCGCGCACGGAAAATAGCAAGGCGGATGCGTTAGCCAAGCTTGCTAAAGAACCGGCCGATGAAAACCTCGATGGCGTAAGGATCATTGTGCAAAACCGCCGGATTCTCGCACCAGTAGAAATATCTCCGGAGTCGTCTGAAGGAAAGGAAGCGACCAAACAAGAAGCTTGCCGAATACAAGAAGAAGAAAAGGCTACGGATCAGATAGAATTCTTCATAGACTACTTCAAATCTTATCAAACGCCCAAAAGATGCGTCCTCAAGACATCAGCTCATGAAACGAGTTCTATCTTTCGCCTTCGTCAATGATACTCTATATAAGAGGTCATTCGACAGTTTGTGGCTAAGGTGCCTAGGACCAGAAGAAGCAAAAATGGTCATCCAAGAACCTTACAACGGACTCAGCGGTTCTCATTAGGCCGGGCCAAAGATGAAGCTGAAGATCAAAAGAATGGGTTACTATTGGCCCACGATGATTCAGAACTGTCTTGAATATGCGAAGCAGTGTCACTCGTGCCAAATTCACGGGGACTTCATCCACCAGCATCCAAATCCGCTACACCGAACATTGGCTAGCTGGTCGTTCGAAATGTGGGGAACCAATATAATCGGGCCCATCGAACCAGCGTCATCTAAAGGATATCGGTTCATATTAGCAACAACTGATTACTTCTCTAAGTGGGCAGATGCAGTACCGCTAAGGGAGGTGAAGACGGAGAACATCTTCCATTTCTTCAGGACATATGTCATCTACCAGTTCGGCACCCCGCGGTGAATCATCTCAGATAATGGGCCAGCCTACAGGAGCCATAAGATCAGCCACTTTGCACAGCAACATAATATAGATTGGAGATATTCTTCAGTCTATAATCCCCAAGCGAACGGTCTAGCAGAGGCTTTCAACAAGACCTTAATGAAGATCATAAAGAAAATGGTGTCCAGAAACAAAAAGGACCGGCACGAGAGATTGCATGAAGCTCTTTGGGCGTATCGAACCATATTCAAAACGACGATGAATACAACGCCATTCACGTTGGTATTCGGCACGGAAGCGGTACTTCCCTTGGAGATAGAGCTGCCCTCTCTACGAGTGGCGGTTCGTTATGAGCTGAAAGATGAGGAAAATACCCATCTTCAGCTTGAGGAGCTCGATGCCCTTGATGAAACTTGTCTCATGGGGCAACAAAACCCGGAAGCTTACAAAGCAAGTATGACGCGCTCATACGAAAGACTAACTAGGCCGAGAACATTCCGCCAAGGTGAACTCGTGCTAGTTGTCAAAAGACCTATGATCCCCAACTGTGCAAAATGGAGGAAATTCGAGCCAAACTACGAGGGCCCGTACATCATAGACAAGGTCTACTATGGCGGGGCCTACTTGCTCATGGATATGCATGGCGAAAGACCCTTCAGGCCAATAAACTGTCGGTTCTTTAAGAAATACTACGCCTGACAAGTCACGACTCAGGTTAATGATAGATGACGACGCTCGTGTCCGCTCGCTATCTTCCTGAGTTAAGAACTCTGTAAGTAGTATCCGGCAAAACTTCGCCTCAAAATCCCTATGGACCGAGATGTCCCTAAACTAACAATGGACCGAGATGTCCCTACTCTAACAACGGACCGAGATGTCCCTAAACTAACAATGGATTGTAATGTACTTAAACTAAATACGTCGCCTCAAACACGGCGACAGTGGAATTCAAGTCCATAATTCCAAGCGGTGAGGATTGCAACTCAAGTCCTGCTGGCTGCACAGCTGCCCCGGTGGCGAAGTCCCTCATAAGTTCTGTTGGCAAACAGAGGGGTAAAAAAATGGTTCGTCCACAAGCAAAATGGACATGGATGAAAACCCGAAAGGGCGCCGTGAGTAAAAACAGCAGGGCTACCGGCGAGCTTGTGAAAACCTGAAAGGGCGCAATCTCGTTGTAAAGAAAACGGTACGTCCACAAGCGAAACGGGCATGGATGAAAACCCGAAAGGGCTCCGTGGGGTAAAAATAGCGGGGCTACCGGCGAGTTTGTGAAAACCCGAAAGGGCACAATCTTGTTAAAATAAAAACACCTGCAAGGTCCTCTCGACCTTGTGAGGAGAAAACACCTGCGTGAGATCCTTAAGACTCATAAGGGAGCAATACACTTAGGGATCCCAAGATTCTTAAGGAGAAATTACACTTGCGAGATCCTCATGACTCGTAAGGAGAATTCCCCTCTATGGGACCCTCACGGCTCATAGGATTCCAAAGCCTTAAGATACAGGGACCTGAACTTGTTCTTAAGCCATCACACTCCCCAAGTTGCTGTACAGGTGGTCAATATTGGCTCTTATATACAATCCACGGGCACAAATAAACGACTTCCCCCACCAAGTTCTACCGCTGGCGAAAAATTTCCCCATATAGTGAACGACACTTCTAAGTCCTCTCGATTTGTAAGGAGAAACCACTCTTGTAAGATCCTTACAACTTACAAAAGGAAATATCACTTAAGAGTCCTCACGATTCCTAAGAAGAAAATACACCTGCAGGATCCTCACGACTCGTAGGGAGAAAGTACCTTTATGAGACCCTTATGGCTCATAAAGTCAAAAAGCCTTAGTCAACAGGACCCTAACCTTGTTTGCTAAGCCACCTTTGTTCAAATCGACAAAGGCAAATGATGATCTGCTCCTGGCAATATCTCAGTTGTAGCGATGCTGATGCATAAATCGGTATCAAATTCCAAGTCCTTTCAAGGAAAATCATGATTCGCTCCTGGCCATATTCCAGTCGCAGCGATGCTGATGCCAAGATTGGTATCAGATATCGAGTTCCATACTCGCAATAAAAATCAGCGAGCAAAAAATGCGTATGAAATAGCCTAAATGATGGGGAAACTCGCAATAAAAATCAGCGATCAAAATATATGCATATAAAAACAGCCGAAATGTTTGGACAACTTGCAATAAAAAGCAGCAAGTAAAAAGAAAAAAAATAGCTGAAATGATTGGGCACCGTGAAAAATAGCCAAAATGATTGGGCAATCGCGACTTTCGCGATATAAAAAGCTGAAATGATAGAGCATCACGGAAAGAAAGAATAAAAAATGAAACTTCTGCCCTGCAGGTGAGTCCACATCGATCCCTGTATACAATCCATGGGCACAAACGAAAAGGGAAAACCACATTTTCCTACCAAGCTCCATCAGAAAGAGAGCCAGGTCTTGACGGCAGTATCTACAGCTTAGAGATCAAAAACAGCGTTTCTTCTCACTCCAGCAGGATGCCGACGCGACGTCAACAAAACGGAGCCATGGCAAAGTCCATAGTTCTAAATCTCGACCGTTCACAAAAAACCTAGAGATCAACAACGACGTTTCTCCTCACTCCAGCAGGATGCAGATGCAACGTCAACAACCGACCCCAGGGTCAAAACAACGGAGCCATGGCAAAGTCCCTAGTTCCAAGACTCGACGGTCCACCAATAACCTAGAGACAACCTCGACATTCGTCGCAATATGGCAGACACAATGTCAACAAGCGAAGCAAAGGAAGATCCCTAGCTTCAGGGTCTCGACGGCAACAACTACAGCCTAGAGACCAACAACGACGTTCCTCCTCCCTCCAACAGGATGCAGATGAGACGTCAACGAACGACCCCAGGGTCAAAACAACGGAGCCATGGTAAAGTCCTTAGTTCCAAGACTCGACGGTTCACTGACAACCTAGAGACAACCTCGACATTCGTCGCAATATTGCAGACACAATGTCAACAAATGAAGCAAAGAAAGATCCCTAGCTTCAGGGTCTTGACGGCAACTCAGATGAGACCAGAAAGACTATCGGAGATCATCCCACACCAGTGCCGAGTGGTCATGACTCATCGGGGCTCCCAAACTGAGCCCAACCTCAAGTAAAAATGCGGCATGGAATATCCCTAACGCTTTCTCTTCCGATGATAATATCACATGGAAAGTTACTTGAAGACGTCTTGTCCAGCCCCCGAAGGGATCAGAGACACGACAGTCATGGGGGCAACCCGAATAGCAAGATTGCATATCGGGGAATATATCGGCTAACACGACGGTACGACCGACAAAAACCCTAGTACCACAGACCCTAACAGACTTCTATTAGTAGAGGTTAAATGTGACGTTAGGACATCCTTGCGAGAACTTCTCGATTCGTCCCGACTCGTAGGAAAAACAATGTTTCTGCGAGAACTTCTTGACTTGTCTCGACTCATAGGGAAAAGCCTCAGGCAACGGGGATCCGAACCAGTTACCTAAGCACTGTGGCCCTGCAAGTAGGTCCAAGATAGACTATTGTATACAATTCACGAGCCACACACCAAATTCGAATATCGACAAGGAGGGAAATAACCACTTATGAGTCCTCTCGACTTATGAGGGGGAAAATTCTCTTGGGAGATCCTTACGACTTTCAAGAGAAAACACACTTAGGAGTCCTCATGACTCCTAAGGAGAAAATACACCTATGAGATTCTCACGACTCGTAGGGAGAAAAGGCTTTATGAGACCCTTACGACTCATAAAGTTGAAAAGTCTTAGACGGCAGACCTGAACCTGTTTCCTAAGCCATCACTGCCCTACAAGGAGGTCAAGATGGGTTATTTACATGCCACACGTTTGCCAAAAGTAACATGAGAATATGAAGTAAAATATTTCTTTTATTCATGAATTCAAGTGAATACAAGATACATTTCATAAAGGAATCAAAATGAATACATGTTATTCATGAATCATGATTGTTTCAAGATTTTGTTTTTGCGTGCTTAATTTTAATTACCGCAATCAAGACGTTTTCGCTTGGTAGCTAGCCGGTTGAGTACGGGTCGATCCACAGGGAGATGAAATCTTTTTCTTTATGTTTTAACAAGTTAAATCCAAATATATCGAGTTTTTTTTTAATATCTACTATTGAGATAAAGGATGATAAAAGAACTTGCTAGGGTTAGGATTAGGTTAGTTTGAGTTAGGAATTTCTCACTTCTTTCAATGCCCTTCTTAATATCGGTGTTAAGTTAATCGACAACAACGGAGATTAGCACGGGTAGGAAGGAACTTACAAGTATAAGTTAGGTTTTCCATGTTTAGTTTCTTCCTTTTGGTTCTTGTCCGTCCGTTCTTGGCTCTTAGTCCTAACCTCCGGTTAATTCAACCATAACCAGTCTAACTATTGAATCACCACTATCATGTAGGATAGGACGCCGTAGTGAGCGGATTGTGATTCAATTAAAGGGAGTCTGAATTAAGGTGTTGGGCAAAGAAAGGAGTGAAAGAGATTTCCTTCTCTCAAACCTTTCTTATCCTGCCCTAACAAGTGAGAAATTACTCACCCATTATAAAAATATAAATAAAATAAAACAAGAGGGAATGTAGAAAGAAATGAGGTTAAGAAAAATTACAACTAGCTATTTGAGACCTCACCTTGGCAAGGATCTTACTCAAGTATCATCGTTGTTAAGGATAAAGAAAAATATAAGGGAGAAAAACAAAAGAAAAACAACAATTAAATACTACGACTAGATTAGCAAATAAAAAATTGCAGAATATAAATAGACATGCAAGATAAATAAAAGAACTCTTTTTTTATTTTTTATTAATCAACGCTCATTACTCACTACAATTTTTCATAGAGAAAGATAACAAAGAAGAAAAGAATTAATCCTAGATCTAAATAAAGAAAAGCACACTTAATTTGGTTTTGAGCTCTGCTATTTATAGGCAGGAGAGTGAAACCCTAGGTATACATTCTGAGCCAATCACAAGATTACAAAACTGCCCCAAAAGAGCCGAGTCAACGCTGCTTCCTGCCACCGACACTGTTCAGACGCGGCCACGGAACCGCGACAGAAGTGCCTATTTGGCCGCGGTTCCATGGCCATTTGGTGGAATTGGGGGACCATCTTTTCAGGGCTTATCTATGTTGATGTTCTCTTATGTTTTGTATACTTGGTTTCTCAGAATCTCTTCAGTTTTCTTCTAGATTTTCAGCAGTGCAAAATGATGTGGACTTTTGCCTTGAGCTCCGCGTTTGAAGTCTTGGACCATGTGCTGCCCTTGTTCTTTGTGCATTGAAGTGACCAACGATTTGCCATTTTGTCCCTTGAACTGGTAGGCGGCATCATACAGATGGTTAGCGGAGATCGGTATTCATCTGTTGTTGTTCGTAGTCCCGCATTTGTTGCTACTTTTCATGAATTTCACTATAAAGAGCTAAGAACCTGTAACCTGAAACTATTTAGCAAACATGGATCACAAGTACATGCCTGTATGCAATGTGATCAAGAATGGGCGATATAAAAATGCAAGAATCTTATATGAACAAATACCCCCAAACTTTTCTTTTGCTCGTCCCGAGCAAAGCTAATTTTATTTTCAAAAAGTCCTAACCTGACTTTCGCAGGGAACGCGATTGCACTAAGCCCGTGCAACAAGACGTTAAACCTTTAGTTGTCCCTAGTATGAGGAGTGTTGTCTCCTGAGGGTTTTCAACGGATACTACCCACAAAATCCAATCAATTTGGCCATTGACTCTAATTCTTCAATTAAGTATTCTAATAAGAAATTCAATCATCTTCAACTTAGAAATCATCAACCCGTATTTTTCACACATCCTTTTCATTTAACTTAAGATCATATATGTTTTGCCAGTTTATAAAGCTTTTAGCATCTCCTGAGTTTTCCTTCTAAGGTGCAATCTTAACTCAGGAATTTTTATCATCTCTACTGAGGATATAAGCCCTATTTTTTTTTATTCCTATCTCTCCTCCAAACTCCAATCATATACCCCTACGTGTGTGTAATTATCATCCCTACACTTGGAAATTCAATTCAAGCTATCATACTCTTGTCTATCTTCCAAAATACTTTTTAATTGGTGAATTCTAGATGAAATTGCTCACACATCCTTCATGCGATCGTTAATATTTCTTGAGGTACTAAACGACCGATTACAAAATGTGTTTGCGCATTTAGGCGTAATTCCTCGTCTTACAACACCTAAGGCTTAGCAGTGACTCCCAAACCAGTTGGTCTAAGACACGACGTGATAAAGCACCCTCGCTATATTTTTTATTTATGCTGCCTTAAGCAATTACAAAACCAGTGTTCATTTTTTCTTCTTCACCACTTATACTTTTTATTTTATTTTCCTTCATACTAAGGCTTTTAGACAAGAGCATTTCAAAGTATCCTCTACTATCCCAAGTTTCAAGATGTGTGTAAGTGTGTATATTAGGGTATATATTTTCAAAATTTGGACTTAAGGTTCAGAATTTATTTTTTTAGACTCACACTTCAAATAGAGCTTTCAATACTCTTCCCTTATTTCGATCTTTCCCAAGAACTGAACTCAAAATTTGCTTATTTCTAAATAAACTACAAGGATGTATATTTTCTACAATTAAACTTTAAGAAAGGTTATTTTTAGGGTTTTTAATTTACTAATTTTAGGAACTAGTTTTTTTTCCTATGTAGTTAACTGTCATGTTGAACTCGAGTCAGATATAGCCAATATTGATATTTTCAAAATTTTTTAATTTTTTTTTAAAAAACCAATTTTTATTTTTATATTATTTTATATTTTTTATATTTTAAGATGCAATGCAGAAAAATAAGATACGGAATTAAATATGCAAAGAAAAACAAATATTTACAAAAAAATAAAAAAGCGTGCGGATGCAATGCAAAGATAACTATTTACAATCAACCCTCACCCCCAAACTTATTTACAACAGTGTCCTCACTGCTCCCTGCGGCGTCTAATAGACGCGGTCTCACTGGTCCCAGACTCTCCCATATCGGTCCCTCGTCCCCTCGATCATGATCATGAACGTTCCTCTCTTGCCAGTAGGATGCTCATGCCATGTTCCAAGCTCGTTATTCGCTGATCAAAATTAGTCAGCATCCCTATCACTCTTTCTACATACCTATGGGTTCGTCGAATTAAGCGTGCTTGCGCAGCGGGGGTAAGCTCTTCATCGCTCGCTGTGGAGCTCGAGCTAGGGGTCTTGGCCATCACATCCTCAGCCGGCTCGGTGCGCGACCATAGATCATGTAGTCGTGTGTAGGATGTGGAGACACCCTTAAGAAGGGGTCGAATTGGAATCCCACCATGCATGTAAAATTCAAATTCTTCAACAGGAAGGAAATGGCGACACAGTTGTGTCACCAATATTGGGCATGGATAACTGGCCGCCTTCTTGCCGGCGCCAATCGAGTGAAGCAGCACAGTGCACATATCGTAACTAGGATTTCGAGTCATTAGTGTGTACACTATGTGTAGGGATGGTGTGAAAAAAGTTGTGTTGTGCGAACTGCCAAAAATATTATTTTGCGCCCAACGGCACACAGTTAAGACATTCGCAAAAAGCGTGTGAGCCTGAATGCCTTTTCGTGGCTCCCTAGAACAGTCGTTTCCCATTAAGGGTAGGTAGTCCTCAAATCGGAGGGGTTGATCGTGAATGGGGAGTCGTGGTATTAAGGTGACTTCATGAATGAAGTCCCTATCAATTAAAATTTCCCGATACCCCCACAGTAATCTAAGGTATCCGTGTTGTACCTGACAACCCTCCTCCATACATTCATAAAAATGGGTAACAAGATCCGGAAGTGCGAAGGAGTTCGGATGGTTAAATAAGAGAAAGTATCATCCGCGCCTTCGGATCTCAGTGCCGAAGTAACTACCATAAACATTATGTGCAAACAATTTGGAGAAATCTCTTTCAAATTGCAGGGTAGGGGCCATTACAGAGGGTAAAATACAAAAATATGAAATTGACAGAGAGGGAAAAAGAAGTGCAAACCTCTTATGAAATTTTAAGAGGGCGATGCAGCAAGGAGGCGGCGGAAGCACGGCAGTAGGAGCACTTCGGCGGCAGTTGGACAGCGGCGCAAGGTGATCTCTTGGAAAACTGTCACGCGGCGGCTAGGGTTTCTTGTTAGGGTTAGAATGAGGCAGGGTAAATCTGAAAGGGGGTCGAGATACGTGTTGGTTATTTTCACAAAAGCCTCCTTAAAAGGAGGAATTTATTTTTAAAAAAGAAAAGTATTTAATTTTTTTATATATATATTTATTAAAACTGAATATTTACAAAAACACCCCCGAAATTTTTTATTTTTTTTATTTTTTATTTGTACAAATAAGAAAAAAAATTGGTAAAAACATACCTCCAAACTTATTTAAAACAGTGTTTCCACTGTTTATGGCTGGATAACCGAAGTTTGGTAGTAAGTGAAGGAAGATTAATTAATGTAAACCGGCTCCTGCAACATCAGGAGCTCCTCCGATGGGTCCGCGGTGAGGAACGGTTTTAGCCTGTGTCCATTCACTTTAAATAGTGAACCGTCCTCTGGATTTTCTAAATCCACCGCACCGTGCGGATATACAGTCCACACAAAAAATTGCCCTTTCCAGTGAGATCTAAGCTTGCCGGGATGGAAATGTAGCCGGGTGTCGTAAAGCAATACCTGTTGATCAGGTGCGAATGTTTTGCGCGTAAGGTGTTTATCGTGAAACACCTTCGTTCGGTTTTTGACGACAACCGCATTTTCGTAAGCTTCATCCCGAAGCTCGTTCAATTCGTTTAACTGCAGCTTCCGATGGCTGTCCGCATCTGGGAGAGATAAATTCAGCTCCTTTATCGCCCAAAATGCACGATGCTCTATTTCCACTGGAAGGTGGCAAGCCTTTCCGTAAACAAGCCGATAAGGAGACATGCCAAGATCGGTCTTATAAGCAGTTCGAAATGCCCAAAGGGCATTAGTAAGTTTTAAAGACCAATCCTTACGGTTCTTGGAAACCGTCTTTTCCAATATCTGCTTGATTTACCGATTTGAATTTTCGGCTTGCCCACATGTTTGGGGGTGGTAGGGCGTTGATAGCTTATGATTAATGGAATATTTCCGCAAAAAGGACTCAAAAGTCCTATTACAGAAATGAGTTCCATTGTCGCTAATGATGGCACGGGGTGCCCAAACCGGGAGAAAATGTTTTCCTTAAGGAAGCTAACGACAACCTTGTTGTCGTTAGTCCGGTTGAGCACAACCTCGACCCATTTAGAAACATAATCAACAGCGAGAAGAATATACAAGTTCCCAAAGAATTGGGAAACTACCCCATAAAATCAATCCCCCAAACAACGAAAATCTCCACAACCAAGACTGGTTGTAGCGACATCTCGTTTCTCCTGGATATCCGGCCTAAGTGTTGGCACCGGGAGCAAGTCTTGCAGTAATCATGAGCGTCTTTGAAGAATTATGGCTAGTAGAAACCACACTGCAAGATCTTCTCGGCTGTTTTTCTGAGGCCAAAATGTCCGCCACACGCTTGATTGTGGCAAAACGACAGCACACTCTTGAGTTCATTGTCAGGGACACACCGACGAATAATATGGTTGGGACAGTACTTGAACAGATAGGGTTCGTCCGAGTAAAAGTGTTTTACTTGGGATAAGAATCGGAGTCTGTCCTAACTTGACCATTCATTTGGTAGTGTTCTCTGCCGGAAGACGCGACCGGGACGTTGGGACGTCCGGGCTTGAATTTCGAGGGCAGATGATAATTGGTGCTATCTGTCCACCACTCTGAAGATGCCAAGTTGATTTATGGCACCATGTATCGAAGGTTTAAATGGATGCGGCCGATGTAGCTGACTTCGTTAGTTCCCCCTCGTTTGAGGGGTTTTTGATTGTGGGGACGCTCTTCCCTGCAGGCGCAAGCCCCTGCAGTTAATTATACTATCGCATCGTGGTAACTATTTTCTCCTTCTCCAGATGGTCATTTCGTATCGTGTGTGTTTGTTTTGTTTTTTGGTTTCCCGTGGAATGTATACGGAGACTAATTTATGTTGTCTCCTGTAGGGCGTGGATTAGTCCAAATCCGTATCTTCTTAGATTTGGGTTTGGGGTTGTGTTTAAAGATACGTTAGTCTCATTTGAGACTAAGATCAACTTAAACGTTTGTTAAGGATACGTTAGTCTAATTTTAGACTAAGATCAACTTAACGGGATCATTTAGATCCAACAAGAGAGCATTTGGGCTCTGTTGTTTAGTTTAGGGATATTGTGGTCCATTAGTTTAAGGACATTACGGTCCATGGTTAAGGATATCATAGTTCGTGGGTTTAAAGGGACCCCACAGTTCGAGGTTAAGGACATCATAGTCCATGGATTTAAGAACCCCACAGTCCGAGTTTAGAGACATCATAGTCTGTAAGATTTGTTGGTTGTCGAGACCCGTCACCTCTGAAGACGTTGAAGGATTACAACGACATATATCAGAGGAGTGAAGAGATGTACCCTTGAACCAATGTTGGTTGAGAGATCTACAGTCCAATTTGGGACTAAGATCAAAAGATTAATGAGCAGATGGGCTCAGTTGATCTGAATTAAGGACTTATGGCCAATCTTGGGCTAAGTCCACTTAAGTTTAAAATGTTGGACATTTGTTTGAGCTGCTGAACATTTGTTTGGGCTTGGCCCTTTTAACAATGCTGAGCATTGAGTTCTGACGATATTTCTGTCTTTTATTGAATGCTGAGCATTCATCATAGCTCTGGGGCTTATAAAAGAACAATTTATATTCTTTTTAGCGCACACGTGAGGAGCACGTGGTGCGCTCGGCGCTGAGCGCCAGTCCATGAGCGCAAAGCGCTATCTGTTCAGTGGCGCACACATGAGGAGCACGTGGTGCGCTTGGCGCTGAGCGCCAGATCAGGAGCGCTGAGATGTTTCTTTTTAATATGGAGCACTAAGGCTCTTTTATGTAGCGCTCGTGCGCTAGTTCTAGTGCGCTGAAGTGCTTCTTTTTAATATGGAACGCTAAGGCTCTTTTATGCGGCGCTATGTGCTAAGAATTAAATTCTCTTTTAAGAGACTTTGTCTCATAGATCTAGCAACAAAGTTCTCAGTTTTACAGGAGATGTTCAATCTATTAAATTTTGGTGAAAGGCTTTGCCTTTATGAATTTATGATCCTAAGAGAATTGAATAATTCTCCCCCTCCTTTCATATTGAGATGTATTGATCTCATCTTGTAAAATACCTTAGTCTTGTAGATCTATGATCTGTGAGAAGAATTATATTCTTCTTCTTATTTTATGATGAGGTCCTTTGATCTCTTCTTGAAAGACCTTAGTCTTGTAGATCTATGATCTTAAAGCAAGAAGTGAATTCTTCTTTTTAATATGAGATGATTTCATCTCTCTTTTTATTTTTACCTTGAAGAAAATCTTCTTCTTCTACCAAGAGCTTGGCTCTTTTTCTGAGATTTCTCAATGTTTGGGGGGGGGGGGTTCTTCTGTATGAGACTTGAAGTCTTGGGGCCTTTATATAGGGAAAGCTGATTTGTTTAATCAGTTAAGGAGATCTTTTCTCCAATTGATTTGGGGATTTCCTGCAAGTGTACGGCAGCGCCTCGGCCGTCATTTCGAGGCCAAAATGCGGAAACGAAACTTTTTCTTTAAACAGAAACCGGCGCTACTGCGGACTTAAATCCGAATCGTAACCATTAACCTAATGCTAGCAAACAAGAGAAAGGGTAGAATGCTATACCGAGTGAACCGTGTCCTTCGGTCTTCAGCCTCCATCCTGATCTTCTCGCGGAATCTCCGGTCTTCATCTCCTCGTCGGCACCACATCGCCGAGTCTTTTTACGGGCTCCCACCTCTGGACCGAGGTAACTCGGACACGAAGTTGGCAAGCCGACGTGTCCAAGAATGCTGTAGGCTAAGTGTAGAATCATTTGTCTCAAGGGGGTATGAAGTTGCCATGTTTAGATGTGGAGGAGAGAAAGAACTTTGGGGAAAGATTAAAGGATTTTGTTGCCAGCAAGAAATGAGATGAATAATTTTCACACCAAAATGAATTGCCCCCCCATTCTCTGTGGCCGGCCCTTTTCTAAAATGGAGGAGGGAAAAATCTAAAAGGGGGTGAGCACAAGAGAGTGGGAAGGTGACCATAAGAAAATGTGATGATAATGAGGTAATTATGTCACACCAAATCCAAATCAACTCTCATCTCATTAATGCAAAGGAAAATGATTCAAAAAGAATCAAATAATGCTAAGAACCATCATGAACCCTCATATCACAAATAACACCCTTCATATTGCTAATTTGCACATTTGCAAATAAGCCCCACCCATCATAAAAATTCGGCCATGAAGGAACAAAGGAAAACTGGCCAAAACGGAATGCAAACTGGAAACTTCAAAAAAGCGATCCCATAATAAATTACAGAAAAACCCCGCGACCGTATATACATACCCGCATTTGTATTCCGACCGAATACAAATGCAATGAGACAAAATCTACACTGTACAATACTAGGATCCGGCTTAAACCAAAGCCCGCTAGTATTATCCGTCTGATAATAATTCATGCAATACCGCAGGCATATGATCGAACCTTGCGATATATCCATATGGCCTCTACAGCGTTTCGCCCGAAACTTGAGAAACTGTCTGTGGGAGACTCTAAAGACTCGTCAATACTTTGGCTGTGGATTTAACCACCAGCACGTCAGAGGTATTAGCCGTACGTAACGGGCTACCAGGTATTGACCAAAAGGGACGTCGATGAGCTAACTCATCCTGGCACCCTACTGAGCCTGTCAGTGACAATATCCGTACAGTCCGGTCCGTTCGTCTATGAGCATCGTATGGCGGGCCTAGGGGGTTGGTAAAAGTCAGACCCCCAAAAGCGGTACAATTCGTGTCGGAGTGTAGCCCAGAACACCCTGAGATATTACTGGAATACCTACCAGTAAATCTCCTGCCTTGGCCAAGGACTTCGTGTAATGGCTCTCCCAGACACAGCGCGACCTCACCCCCAATACCGAGAGAGACGAACCCCTGCAGATCCGCTCACTGTCTCCATGTGGCTCGGAACTGTACCCAACTAAAACCTGTTTGCACGACTCCTTTGAGCCGTGGTAGGGTAGTAATCAAAGTACAGTGGGAACTCACACTAGACAAATGACGACCTCAGGTCGATGAACTAACCTGTACACATGTCACCAGGAAACTGCTATCTGACGTCAGGTATAAAACCAACTAGTATGTTCCCGGCGAGTCCTGTCCGGTGTACTCATAACCCAATGAGTACATGTATACATCTTAGATGAACCAACTGACACCAGTGGCTTGGGAGACCGGCCACCGCCCCTCGTCGGGGTCTCGACTGTATACACTAGTCTACCATGGAGTATCGATGCCCTGTCTCGAAAACTCCCACGACTAGGGACCTTTTAAGGATGTGCTTATAGACCCCAGCTCCCACGTATATGATCGCCATCATACTGCTGGCCATCAAGCCAGAATCCTAAGGGCTCTTTCAACGCGCAATAGTGACCTGTAAGGTCACCTAAAGCAGTACACGATGATAAAGATAAACCAGATAGCATACTATCATCTTGAGTAAGACTGTCCTACCGGTATAGGTCCTTCCTCAATCATTGCAATCACGTGCCTGTGATCCAATAATTGACTCTGAGGGCACTATATCCAACAATCTCGTACTTGCACTCAAGGCTAATTATTGAGATGTCGTATACTTACAGCCCATGTGATACCGAACACCCAACTCTTCTACTAATCAGTCTCACAAAAACCCGTTTGTGAAACTAATGCGTTCGAGGAATAGCCTCAGTGAGTGGGTCCGCTCTGATGTTTCTATGTCTCTCTTTATCTGAAGTTCGCGGAGAAAGCCATCTCCCGAAATGTGCAATACCTTTCTTGGTATATGTTTGGATGTCTAATGGGACTTAGCTCATAAATGAACTCCAAGTCCAAACTTCTTAGACTGTATCGTCAACTGAACTTAATCAGTATCCTGCGCCATGCCTCCTTCATTATCCTCCTGGACCACTTGTCCAAACTACTGCCCCTCGTCAGAGGGAAAACTATAACTCTGACAGTCACTCTGTCATCCATGTCACCTTGGAAGCCTGGAATGATAACTGTCTCCTGAATGAGGCTGTCGTTATCATATCCCTAGAACATCTACTTATGTTCTAAAATTGCTTCCGAATGTTTCTCCAGGATTTGATCAATATCAACTTATTGCATCTAGTGCAAAAACAACATCTGGTGTGGTACTTGATATTTCATGATCAACTCAATTGCCTAAGCAAGTGATCTGCCGATCATGCATATCCCTCTTCGCTTTAGTCTATAAGACACCTCTAGAGAGGGTGACTCCATTACCTACAGGTATACTACCGTGCCAGGAGTCGCCCATTCTAAAATACCTTTAGAATGCTGTCTAAGTACCCAAATTGGGAAACTACCCAAATCTAGATCTAAAACCATAGATCCAGTAACCAGAATGTCTGATATAATATCCATATCCTATGTGGAGAAACCACTCTGTGACAACCGAACTATAATCGATCGTAGTATAGGAACTTCACTTCCTACTCTGTGTATGTCATCCAAATACCAGGACATCACACCCTACTAGCTTCTTAACAGATCCATCCCCTATTCTGATGAAGTCAAACCTATGACTGTCACATCAGAAATAGATGATTTATCTCCTCTATAACTGCTTTAATCTATAAATAGACATAAGCCACTTGTCCATTATGCTTCCGCTGCTCCCACTGGCTACGACAACCCTCTGGCGGAGTCATATAAACGTACACTTCTAAAGCCAGTTTAGAACGACGCTATACTCATCCTTCTGCCAGGTCTCACAGTCTGGAACAACAGTAGTGTCAAGTCTGGGTAAACAAGAACCTTCCTGTCACCATCTTTGAGCATACCGAAGTACCTCTCGAGTGCCTGAGGTTACCAACCATATCTGCGGAGTGGCCAATGGAATGTCAAATCAGATTGGATCTTTAGGTTCTTATCAAATTTTCAGTAATCATTTGCGGTTCTAGAATCACTTCCAGTTCTACCATACTCCCACAACTGTTTTCTAAAAAAATCCATTTTTGTTAAAACTGTGGTGAGTCAAGAACAATATCACTATTGATCTTCCAGATGGTAGAAAGTCAACCCTCGTCATAGCCCAGGTCAACCCACAAACAACCATTACAGCAACTTGACTTGATTTATCCAGAGTCTGGTTTTACGAATAAGCCGGACAACTCCCCGTATCTTAACATCGTTAAGATATGAACCGTTCTATATCCAATATAGAAATAGAAGCACTGATTTAAGTGGAACCAGATTCAAATCATGCAGCTTTCTCCAGTGCATGTCAACCAAATGGAAGGAGGCCGATCATCGTTACTCAACTTAGGAATCCTATCCAGATATGAGTAACCTGAAAGACAAACAAGTTTCTCAAAATCATTACTATCTACTGAATACCATACACAAGTATCTACATCTTCGATCACCTTGAAGAATCCGGATACTTGCAATACCTGGTTCTCTACTTTATTCATATACCTATAACTTCTCAAAACTTGGACCTTGTGTTTCTACGAAACACTTGTCTAAAAACTAGAGAAGTCATAAGTAAACCGAATATAGTACGAGGACCAACCCCTCTGTCCTAATGGACACTGGACAACATACAATACTCTGTATAAGTCCCTTGAGTCTAATAACTCATTCCCTGTGTGTCGTAGGTTGAAAACTGTGTTGCGCTACGGCAGCGCCCCGGCCGTCTATCCGAGGCCAAAACGCGGAATCAAAATTTTTCTTAACTTTAAACTGGCGCTACCGCGGACAATATACCCTGATCGTAACAATTAACCTATACTAGCTAACTAGAGATGGGGTGAGAGATATACCGAGCGATCCGTGTCCTTCGGTCTTCTCGTCGTCGTCCCGATCTCCCGCGGGATCACTATTCGTCGTCTTCTCGTCGGAAAGGGCACCACGAAGCCGGGTACTTTTATGGGCTCCCACCTGTGGACCGAGGCAACTCGGGCGCGAAGTTGGCTATCCGACGCGTCCAAGATTTGCTGTAGAATAGTGTAGTAGCCATTGTCTCTTTGGGGTATTTGAAGTTGCCTTGATGGAGGGATAGAAGGGATGAACTTTGGAGAGGTGAGAAGGGTTTTGTGAGCAAGCCAAAAAGAGATGTATCATTTTTTCCTCATACCACAATGAAGCTCTTTCTCTCCCTCAATATGAAATATGATGGAGAAAAAATCAAGAAGGGAGGTGAGTGTAGGATAGCTCAAAGGTGACCACAACCAAAAGCAATGATAACAATATCATATTAACCTCAAATCCATTCTAATCCTTTCTAATCTCAAAAAGCAAAGGATAAAAAAGAAAAAGGATCTCATGATACTTGTCAAATCATGAAGCCATCATAATGCCTCATAATGCAATAAACCCCTCCACAATAAGTTATTTGCAAACTTGCAAATAACCCCCCTCCATCTGAAAAGTCCGGCCGGGAAGGAACAAAGGAAAACCGGCCGGAACGGAATGCAAACTGGTAACTCCAGAAAACTGATCCCGTAATAAATTACAGGAAAACCCCGCTACTGTGAATACACACCCGCATCTGTATTCCGACCGGATACAAATGCAAAGAGACAAAATCCACACTGTACAATACTAGGATCCGGCTTAAACCAAAGCCGGCTAGTAATATCCGTCCGATCCTGATCCGTGCAATACCGCATGTATCTGATCGAACCCTGCCATATATCCATACGGCCTCTAATACTAACTGTCCGATCCTGATCCGTGCAATACCGCACGTATCTGATCGGACCCTGCCATATCTCCATACGGCCTCTACAGCGTTTCGTCCGAAACTTGAGTAACTGTCTGTGTGGTGGATTCTAAAGACTCATCAATACTATGGCTGTGGATTTAACCACTAGCACGTCAGAGGTATAAGCCAATACGTGACGGGCCACCAGCTATTGACCAAAAGGGACGTCGATGAGCGAACTCATCCTGACACCCTACTGAGCCTGTCAGTGACAATATCCGTACAGTTCGGTCCGTTCGTCTATGAGTATCGCATGGCGGGCCTAGGGGGTTGGTAAAAGTCAGACCCCCAAAAGCGGTACAAGTCGTGTCGGAGCGTAGCCCAGAACACCCTGAGATACTACTGGAATACCTACCAGTAAATCTCCTGCCTCGGCCGAGGGCTTTGTATAATGGCTCTCCTAGACACAGCGCGACCTCACCCCCAATACCGGGAGAGACGAACCCCTGCAGATCCACTCACTGCCTCCATATGGCTCGGGACTGTACCCAACTAAAACCTGTTTGCACGACTCCTTTGAGTCGTGGTAGGGTAGTAATCAAAGCACAGTGGGAACTCACATGAGACAAATGACGATCTCAGGTCGATGAACTAACCTGTACACATGTCACCAGGGAACTGCTATCTGACGTCTGGTATAATCCCAACTAGCAGGTTCCCAGCGAGTCCTGTCCGGTGTACTCATAACCCAATGAGCACCTGTATACATCTTAGGTGAACCAACTGACACCAGTGGCTTGTGAGACCGGCCACCGCCCCTCGTCGGGGTCTCGACTGTATACACTAGTCTACTCTGGAGAATCGATGCCCTGTCTCGAAACTCCCATGACTAGGGACCTTTTAAGGATGTGCTTATAGACTGCCAGCTCTCACGTATATGATCGCCCTCATACTGCTGGCAGTCAAGCAAGAATCCTAGGGGCTCTATCAACGTGTAATAGCGACCTGTCAGGTCACCTAAAGCAGTACACGATGACAAAGATAAACCAGATAGCATACTATCATCTTGAGTAAGACTGTCCTACCGGTATAGGTCCTCCCTCAATCATTGCAATCACGTGCCTGCGATCCAATAATTGACTCTGAGGGCACTATCTCCAACAATCTCCCACTTGCACTCAAGGCTAACCATTGCGATGTCGCATACTCACAGCCCGTGTGATACCGAACACCCAACTCCTCTACTAGTCAGTCTCACAAAACTCGTTTGCGAAACTATTGCGTTCGAGGAATAGCCTCAGTGAGTTGATCCGCCTTGAAATTTCTTTCTATGTCTCTCTAAATCTCAAGTTCGCGGAGAAAACCATCTCCCAAAAAGAGCAATACCTGTCTTAGAATATGTCTGGATGTCTGATGGGACCTAGCTCATAAATGAACTCCAAATCCAAACTTCTTAGACTGTATCGTCAACTGAACTTAATCAGTATCCTGCGCCATACCTTCCCTCTGTATCCACCTGGACCATCTGTCCACAATACTGCCCCTCGTCAGAGGGAAAACTATAACTCTGACAGCCACTCTGCCATCCAGGTCACCTTGGAAGCCTGGAATGATAACTGCCTCCCGAAGGAGAATGTTGTTATCATATCCCTAGAACATCAACTTATGTTCTAAGACTGCTTTCGACTGTTTCTCCAGGATGGGATCAATATCAACTTATTGCACCTACTGCAAGAACAACATCTGGTGTGGTACTTGACATCTCATGATTGACTCAATTGCCTAAGCAAGTGATCTGTCAATCATGCGTATCCCTCTCCCCTTTAGTCTGTAAGACACCTTTAGAGAGGGTGACTCCATTACCTGCAGGTATACTACCGTGCCAGGAGTCGTCCATCCTAAATACTCATAGAATGCTGTCAAGGTACCCAGATTAGGAAACCACCCAAATCTAGATCTAAAACCATAGATCTAGTAACCAGAATGTCTGATATAATATCCAAGTCCTGTGTGGAGAAACCACTGTGTGACAACCAAAGTATAACCGATCGTAGTATAGGAATATCACTTCCTACTCTGTGTATGTCATCAAATACCAGGACATCACACCCTACTACCTTCTTAACAGATCCATCCCCTATTCTGATGAAGTCAAACCTATGACTGTCACATCAGAAATAGATGATCTATCTCCGCTATATCAGCTTTAGTCTATAAATAGACATAATCCACTTGTCCACCATGCTTCCGCTGCTCCCACTGACTACGACAACCCTCTGGCAGAGTCATATAGACGTACATTTCTAAAGCTAGTTCAGAACGACGCTATACTCATCCTCCTGCCGGGTCTCACAGTCTGGAACAACAGCAATGGTAAGTCTGGGTAAACAAGAACCTCCCTGTCACCGTCCTTGAGCATACCGAAGTACCTCTCGAGTGCCCGAGGTTACCCACCATATCTGCGGAGTGGCTAATGGAATGTCAAACCAGATTGAATCTTAAGGTTCTTATCAAATCTTCAGTAATCGTTTGCGGTTCTGGAATTACTTCCAGTTCTACCATACTCCCACTACTGTTTTCTGAAAAAAAATCCATTTCTTTTAAAATTGTGGCGAGTGAAGAACAATATCACTATTGATCTTCCAGATGGTAGAAAATCAACCCTCGTCATAGCCTGGGTTAACCCACAAACAACCATTACCGAAACGTGCCTTGAGTTATCCGGAGTCTGGTTTTAAGCATAAGCCGGACAACTCCCCGTACCTTAACAATGTCAAGATATGAAATGTTCTATATCCAATACAGAAATAGATGCACTGATTTAATTGGAACCAGATTCAAATCATGCAGCTGTCTCCAGCGCATGTCAACTAAATGGAAGGAGGCCGATCAGCGTTACTCAACTTAGGAATACTTCCAATTATGAGTAACCTGAAAGAGAAGCAAGTTCTCTTAATCATTACTATCAACCGAATACCATCCACAAGTATCTACATCTTCGATCACCTTGAAGAATCCCGATACTTGCAACACCGGTTCTCTACTTTATTCATATACCTATAACTTCTCAAAACTTAGACCCTGTGTTTCTACGAAACACCTGTCTAAGAACTAGAGAGGTTATAAGTAAATCGAATATAGTACGAGGACCAACCCCTCTGTCCTAATGGACACTGGACAATATACAATACTCTGTATAAGTCTCTTGAGTCTAATAACTCATTCACTGTGTGTCCTATGTTGAAAACTGTACCATGGTTATGAAGAATTACACCGCTGTTTAATGCTCCTTACCTAACCATCCACTGATATAGGTAAATGTCATAGACATAATTTCAAAAAGGTATATCTCACTCTATAAAAATAGACATACAGATATATCAATTTGAAATTGGTGCATGACAACGGATATTCAAAACCAAATGTTTGCCGTCCGGCAAACAACCCAGGTGACTTCCTCAAATATCGCCAATTACAACGAATTCCGATATAATGAGGATGATCACCAAATTCCCAATAACTTACTCCCACTCATCATCTGTAAAGACCATACAGATGTGAGAATCATACCTGGTAAATACATACCCTGGAGTAAGGACTAATTGGGAAATCAGTTTTCTTTTAACAGTACACAGAGAAACTGAAACATTGAAATGTTTCAATGGGGTATCCTGGTATTCCTAGTAATGCCTCTTCCATTATCCAGATTCACAACTGTAACCGTATATCTCTTTGCCATCTGTCCAAATCCCTTTATATGTCTTTAGTCATTACCTTCTGTACACCCCTTTAGGCCAAATGGTTTTCTTCCTTCCCTACCGTTCGACAGCAGCCTATGGTTTGGAAGAAGACTATCCAATAAGCATAATGGGTGTACTGTCCTAATCCTAGGAGCACTCGCAATGCGAGAGAAGGTGAAGATAAAAGACAACCGAATAAACTTTATTCCTATTTCTCCTGAACCAGAATCCATCCCCGAACTGGAACAGGTTCCCTTCGAGTTCGTATATAACCATACGATGGAATATCCAAATAAACTGTGGATCTTCGTAGTGATACGGAGTGTCCTGGAGAAATACAAAGGTGATTTAGGATTGGCGAAGAAATACTTGGTTTGGTCGTGAATAGCAGTCGCAATTTACTTTGCCCTCTTACTAATCCCTTTCTTTGTCTTAACTTAATACCTTCTGTACACCATCACTATGCTAATTGGTTTTCTTCATTCCCCACCGTTCGGCACCAGCCTAAGGTTTGGAAGAAGACTATCCAATTTGCATAATAGGTGTACTATCTCCTAAACCAAGGAGTACTCGCAATCTGAGAGAGAATGTAAAAGGAAAAGACAACTGAATAGTCCTATTCGTTTTCTCCAGAACCGGAAACCATCCTCGAATTCCTTCGAGTTCGTAACTAACAATACGATGGTTTTGTCCAATGGAAGTGGACGTTCGTAGTAATACGGGGTGTCCTGGAGAAAAGGGTAAAAGTAGAAGTGGCAATGAGGTTTGCAACTCTGACAATCCAAAAGCCAGTGTCAAGAAGGTTCGGTCAACTTGGTCACTGAGTCATAGTCTAGGGTCGGGTCAATGGTCGCTTCCAAAGAGAGAGAGAAAAGAAACACTCAGCGTGCACTCTAATCTAGATCAGAATGGTTATCACTTTATCTAATCTGGAAACCTCCCACTGTAACCTCAAATTCTTCTCCAAACCTGCAAGAAGAATTAGCCGGGATCACCCGAGGAGTAAACCAACTCATCAGTGGGAATCGGGATCCAACTATCATCGCATGATAACTTGACGGAATCCACTCAAGTCACCACACTCCAGAAGGTATGCGCATGCCTGGCAAGTTTCAGTTTCTTTAGAAACTCCCGATGTAATTTTTACCCCTAGGACCCAAGTGACCTTGACGAATAATCAACAAATCAAAAGGTCCTAGTCAAGTTCAACCCGTCATTATCTTGATTGCGTTAAACCCACCCGCATGACCCTTGACGAATAACCAACAAAGTCGCACGACTGTCCTAACCAATCCACATATCCATGCGACAGAAAGCATTACAGAGCTACCGCACACTACGCCTCGGCGAATAGCAACGACAAACGTAGCGCGAATACTATGCAATACTAATCCGAAATGACGGAGGGCTACGACTGGCTTTTGGCGAAAAACCTTTAACGTAATGAACTTGATATCGTTGAAGGAACTGGATAACTTTTTATAAAAATATAGTGACGAAAACCTTTACTAAAGAGGTCACTCCCGGTGAAGGGATATCGGCTCTTTCCCCGTAGAATGAGGTGCAGGATATTCCAACTGAATACCACAATGCAAAGCAAAAGTAATCGGCTATAGTGAAGTTATTGCCCTGACGCAAACTTTTGTCCAAGGGGTCACTCCCGGTGAAGGGATCTCAGCCCTTGCCTCGTCGACTGAGGAGCAGGATATTCCAACTGAATACCACTGTGCAAAACAAAAAGTGAACGTCCTTGCAATAACAGCTTTTTGAAAAATATTCCAACAACATCAGAATAGGTTTGTTTAGCTTGCATTGATCCGAATCAACGCAGTCCCATCAATTGATCACACCACAAAGAACGAAAATATACTGATGTACGTATATGCCATCCGCATTCGCCACTGGGTCCCGTCATTACCCGTTAGGTTAGCTAACTAACGACAGAGCGGGGACTGGACTAGCGCGGATGCAAAACATATACAACATCTACTAATATATATACCAATATATTATATTTCGCTCAAGGCGTGATAAAAATGCAACATCACAGAAATATACAGTATCACAGAACAATACAGATATCTGGGATCCCCGGGTTTCACAGAGCCGCTGCTGAAACCCGACGTTCCCCTGGTCGTGTGGATAGCCTGTGCAATGAAATCCTAGACCCCTACGGGCGCGGCAAGTTACCTGCCAAAACCTGAAGCGAGGCAGCCCCCTTCAGCAACGTGAATGGACCACCCAACACTTCACGGAATCCGGTAACTTGGGCACCCCTCCTAGGTCAATCTGTACCCCCTACGAGTGCGGCGAACAGCCCGCCAATTCTAGAGTAAAGCCCCCTCCGTCTCAACGCCATGAGATGCGGGCTTGTTGCCCTCTAGAACCCGGCTATCCGTGCACCCCTCCGCGGGGTAATCCTAGTACAGAAAGTAAAATATACATACAACGGGTACATCGACCGCAACCTGGTCGTGCCCCAAAAGAATAATACAAACAGGTAGTGACGGCAGTCCACATGTCGGACGCTCGCCCCGCAATATCAAATGTACATATAAAACAAAACTTTACTAATACTGCAACCAGGCTATCCCCCACGACCGATCCGCAACAACACAGCACAATCACAGAACATCAACGTGAATGTCACGTTCGCAAATCCGTCTAACCGGGCTATAGCAGTTAGACAGGATTTACCGATCAAGTGACATTCACGGTCACAGATATAATATAAATACAGTGAACTAATGTGTTTAAACTTTTCGATCGATCAAATTTTACCAAGTGGGCCCCCAAGTACTACTGTAGCACATCAAGAAATTCTGGGCCAAAAAATAATATTTCAGAAACCCTATTTTCACCCCAGAAGCCCACTGGAAAATTTTGAAGCATTGATCCCTCCATACTGCGGCGGAACCGCGGTGCCAAGTGGGGTTTGGCCGCGGTTCCGCGCTCTACCCGAATGATCAATGTCTCGAATTTCACCATAATTCTTAGGACTTCCAGTACATCAGTTTTCTACAACCTGAAAAATTTTTGGACTTCAAAAAATTTCGACAGAATCTGATGCCTTTTGAAAATGCGGTTTTGGAATTTTGTTCGATCGGAAATGTAAAATACATTAGACCAAGCTAGACTAGGTTAATGGCGTGGCTCTGATACCATGTTGCACTACGGCAGCGCCCCGGCCGTCTATCCGAGGCCAAAATGCGGAATCAAAATTTTTCTTAACTTTAAACTGGCGCTACCACGGACAATATACCCGGATCGTAACCATTAACATATACTAGCTAACTAGAGATGGGGTGAGAGATATACCGAGCGATCCGTGTCCTTCGGTCTTCTCGTCGTCGTCCCGATCTCCCGCGGGATCACCATTCGTCGTCTTCTCGTCGAAAAGGGCACCACGAAGCCGGGTACTTTTACGGGCTCCCACCTCTGGACCGAGGCAACTCGGGCGCGAAGTTGGCTATCCGACGCGTCCAAGATTTGCTGTAGAATAGTGTAGTAGCCATTGTCTCTTTGGGGTATTTGAAGTTGCCTTGATGGAGGGATAGAAGGGATGAACTTTGGAGAGGTGAGAAGGGTTCTGTGAGCAAGCCAAAAAGAGATGTATCATTTTTTCCTCATACCACAATGAAGCTCTTTCTCTCCCTCAATATGAAATATGATGGAGAAAAAATCAAGAAGGGAGGTGAGTGTAGGATAGCTCAAAGGTGACCACAACCAAAAGCAATGATAACAATATCATATCAACCTCAAATCCATCCTAACCCTTTCTAATCTCAAAAAGCAAAGGATAAAAAAGAAAAAGGATCTCATGATACTTGTCAATCATGAAGCCATCATAATGCCTCATAATGCAATAAACCCCTCCACAATAAGTTATTTGCAAACTTGCAAATAACCCCCCTCCATCTGAAAAGTCCGGCCGGGAAGGAACAAAGGAAAACCGGCCGGAACGGAATGCAAACTGGCAACTCCAGAAAACTGATCCCGTAATAAATTACAGGAAAACCCCGCTACTGTGAATACACACCCGCATCTGTATTCCGACCGGATACAAATGCAAAGAGACAAAATCCACACTGTACTATACTAGGATCCGGCTTAAACCAAAGCCGGCTAGTAATATCCGTCCGATCCTGATCCGTGCAATACCGCACGTATCTGATCGAACCCTGCCATATATCCATACGGCCTCTAGTACTAACTGTCCGATCCTGATCCGTGCAATACCGCACGTATCTGATCGGACCCTGCCATATCTCCATACGGCCTCTACAGCATTTCGCCCGAAACTTGAGTAACTGTCTGTGTGGTGGACTCTAAAGACTCGTCAATACTATGGCTGTGGATTTAACCACTAGCACATCAGAGGTATAAGCCAATACGTGACGGGCCACCAGCTATTGACCAAAAGGGACGTCGATGAGCGAACTCATCCTGACACCCTACTGAGCCTGTCAGTGACAATATTCGTACAGTCCGGTCCGTTCGTCTATGAGTATCGCATGGCGGGCCTAGGGCGTTGGTAAAAGTCAGACCCCCAAAAGCGGTACAAGTCGTGTCGGAGCGTAGCCCAGAACACCCTGAGATACTACTGGAATACCTACCAGTAAATCTCCTGCCTCGGCCGAGGGCTTTGTGTAATGGCTCTCCTAGACACAGCGCGACCTCACCCCCAATACCGGGAGAGACGAACCCCTACAGATCCGCTCACTACCTCCATATGGCTCGAGACTGTACCCAACTAAAACCTGTTTGCACGACTCCTTTGTGTCGTGGTAGGGTAGTAATCAAAGCACAGTGGGAACTCACACGAGACAAATGACGATCTCAGGTCGATGAACTAACCTGTACACATGTCACCAGGGAACTGCTATCTGACGTCTGGTATAATCCCAACTAGCAGGTTCCCAGCGAGTCCTGTCCGGTGTACTCATAACCCAATAAGCACCTGTATACATCTTAGGTGAACCAACTGACACCAGTGGCTTGTGAGACCGGCCACCGCCCCTCGTCGGGGTCTCGACTGTATACACTAGTCTACTCTGGAGAATCGATGCCCTGTCTCGAAACTCCCACGACTAGAGACCTTTTAAGGATGTGCTTATAGACTGCCAGCTCTCACGTATATGATCGCCCTCATACTGCTGGCAGTCAAGCAAGAATCCTAGGGGCTCTATCAACGTGTAATAGCGACCTGTCAGGTCACCTAAAGCAGTACACGATGACAAAGATAAACTAGATAGTATACTATCATCTTAAGTAAGACTGTCCTACCGGTATAGGTCCTCCCTCAATCATTGCAATCACGTGCCTGCGATCCAATAATTGACTCTGAGGGCACTATCTCCAACAAACTGTACTTATGAATAAGAAGAATTACACCGCTGTTTAATGCTCCTTACCTAACCATCCACTGATATAGGTAAATGTCATGGACATAACTTCAAAATGTTATATCTCACTCTATAAAAAATAGACGTACAGATATATCAATTTGAAATTGGTGCATTACAATGGATATTCAAAACCAAATATTTGCCGTCCGGCAAACAAACCAGGTGATTTCCTCAAATATCACCAATTACAACGAATTCCGATATAATGAGGATGATCACCTAATTCCCAATAACTTAATCCCACTCATCATCTGTAAAACCATACGGATGTGAGAATCATACCTGGAAAATACATACCCTGGAGCAAGTGTCTAATTAGGAAATCAGTTTTCTATTAACAATGCACAGTGAAACTGAAACATGTAAATGTTTCTAAAGGGTATCCGGGTATTCCTAGTAATGCCTCTTCCATTATCCAGATTCACAACTGTAACCCTATATTTCTTTGCCATCTTTCCAAATCCCTTCATATGTCTTTAGTCATTACCTTCTGTACACCCTCTTAGGCTAAATGGTTTTCTTCCTTTCCTACCTTTCGGCACCAGCCTATGGTTTGGAAGAAGACTATCCAATAAGCATAATGGGTGTACTGTCCTAATCCTTGGAGCACTCGCAATGCGAGAGAAGGTAAAGATAAAAGACAATTGAATAAAACCTTATTCCTATTTCTCCTGAACCAGAATCCATCCCCGAACTGAAACAAGTTCCTTTCGAGTTCGTATATAACCATACGATGGAGTATCCAAATAACTGTGAATCTTCGTAGTGATACGGAGTGTCCTAGAGAAATACAAAGGTGAAGTGGAAGTGGTAATGAAATACTTGGTTTGGTCATGAATAACAGTCGTAATTTACTTTGCCCTCCTTCTAATCCCTTTATTTGTCTTTACTTAATACCTTCTGTACACCATACTTAGGCTAATCGGCTTTCTTCATTCCTTACCGTTCGGCACCAGCCTAAGGTTTGGAAGAAGACTATCCAATTAGAGTAATAGGTGTATAATCCCCTAATCTAAGGAGCACTCACAACCTGAGAGAAGGTAAAAGGAAAAGACAACTGAATAGTCCTATTCGTTTTCTCCAGAACCGGAAACCATCCTCGAATCTGGAATAAGTTCCTTCGAGTTCGTATATAACCATACAATGGTTTTATCCAATAGAAGTGGACGTTCGTAGTAATACGGGGTGTCCTGGAGAAAAGGGTAAAAGTAGGAGTGCCAATGAGGTATGCAACTAAGACAATCCAAAAGCCAGTGTTTTAAGAAGGTTCGGTCAACTTGGTCACTGAGTCATAGTCAAGGGTCGGGTCATGGTCGCTGCCAAAGAGAGAGAGAAAACAAACACTCAGCGTGCACTCTAACCTAGATCAGAATGGTTATCAATTTATCTAATCAGGAAACCTCCCACTGTAACCTCAAATTCTCCTCCAAACCTGAAAGAAGAATTAGTCGGGATCACCCGAGGAGTAAACCAACTCATCAGTGGGAATCGGGATCCAATTATCATCGCATGATAACGTGATGGAATCCACTCACATTATCACACTCCAGAAGGTATGCGCATATCTGGCAAGTTTCAGCTTCTTTAGAAACTCCCGATGTGATTTTTACTCCTAGGACCCAAGTGACCTTGACGGAGTCAACAAATCAAAGAGTCCTAGTCAAGTTCAACCCGTCATTATCTTGACTGCATTAAACCCACCCGTACATGCCCTTGACGGAGTCAACAAGGCCGCACGACTGTCCTAACCAATCTTATATCCATGCTACAAACAAGCACCTCTTAGCTACCGTACATTACGCCTTGACGGAGTCAACAAACGCAGTATGAATACTAAATAATACCCGTAAGAAATGACGGAGGGCTACGTCTAGTTTTTGGCAAAATACTTTTAACGTAATGAACTTGATATCGTTGAAGGAACTGCATAGCTTTTTATAAAAATATAGTGACGAAAACGTTTACTAAAGAGGTCACTCCCGGTGAAGGGATCTCGGCTCTTTCCCCGTAGAATGAGGTGCAGGATATTCCAACTGAATACCACGATACAAAGCAAAAGTAATCGACTATAGTGAAGCTATTGCCCTGACGCAAACTTCTGTCCAAGAGGTCACTCCCGGTGAAGGGATCTCGGCCCTTGCCTCGTCGACTGAGGTGCTGGATATTCATAACCGAATACCACTGTGCAAAACAAAAGAGAACGTCCTTACAATAACAGCTTTTTGAAAAATTGTTCCAACAATATCAGAATAGGTTTGTTTAGCTTGCATTGATCCGAATCAACGCAGTCCTATCAATTGATCACACCAATAAAGAATGAAAATACGATGTACGTATATTCCATTCGCATTCTCCACTGGGTCCCGTCATCACCGGTTAGGTTACTTAACTAACGACAGAGCGGGGACTGGACTAGCACGGATGCAAAACATATACAACATCTACTAGTATATATATCAATATATAATAATCGCTCAAGGTGTGATAAAATGCAACATCATAGAAATGTAATAAACATCACAGAACAATACAGATATCCGGGATCCCCGGGTTTCATAGAGCCGCTACTGAAAACCCGACGTTCCCCTGGTTGTGTGGATAGCTCGTGCAATGAAATCCTAGACCCCTACGGGCGCGGCAAGTTACCTGCCAAAACCTGAAGCGAGGCAGCCCCCTTCAATAACGTGAATGGACCATCCAGCACTTCACAGAATCCGGTAACTTGTGCACCCCTCCTTGGGTCAACCTGTACCCCCTACGAGTGCGGTGAATAGCCCGCCAATTCTAGAGTGAAGCCCCCTCTGTCTCAAAGCCATGAGATGCGTACCCATTGCCCTCTAGAACCCGGATATCCATACACCCCTCTGCGGGGTAATCCTAGTACAAAACGTAAAATATACAACGGGTACATCGACCTCAGCCCGGTCGTGCCCCAAAAGAATAATATACAAACAGGCAGTAACGACAATCCACATGTCGGATGCTCGCCCCGCAATATCAAATATACATATACAACCAAACTGTACTACCATTTCATCCAGGCTATCCACCATGACAAATCCGCAACATCACAGCACAACACAGAACATCAACGTGAATGTCACGTTCGCAAATCCGTCTAAAAGGGCTATAGCATTTAGACAGGATTTACCGATCAAGTGACATTCACGGTCGCAAATATAATGTAAATACAGTGAACTAACATATTTAAAATTTTCAATCGACTAAATTTCCCGAAGTGGGCCCCAAGGACAACTGTAGCACAAAAATAAATCTCGGCCCAAAATGAATATACCATAAACCCCAATTCCAAGTCAGAAACTTACTGAAGAAATTTGGTCTATTGTGGCTACAGTACGCCGTGGATCCGCAGCCAAAATGTGGTTTTGGCCGCGGATCCGCCGCGCTACAGTAAAATCAGCCCACCAAATTTTCTCAGTTTTCTTAGAAAAGCCTGCACATTTTTCTTTAATGTACCAAATAATTTTTCGAGCACAAATAAAATTCGACAGAAAGTGCATATTTGAAACTGTGGTTTTTGGAAAATTCGTTCGATCGAAATTCTAAACACGTTAGAGAAAGCTAGACTAGGTTAATGGCATGGCTCTGATACCATCTAAGTGTACGGCAGCGCCCCGGCCGTCATTCCGAGGCCAAAATGCGGAAACGAAACTTTTTTTTAAACAGAAACCGGCGCTACCGCGGACTTAAATCCATATCGTAACCATTAAGCTAATGATAGCAAACAAGAGAAAGGGTAGAATGCTATACCGAGCGATCCGTGTCCTTCGATCTTCGGCCTCCATCCCGATCTCCTTGCAGAATCTCCGGTCTTCATCTCCTCGTCAGAAAGGGCACCACATCGCCGAGTCTTTTTACGGGCTCCCACCTCTGGACCGAGGTAACTCGGACATGAAGTGGGCAAGATGACGTGTCCAAGAATGCTGTAGGCTAAGTGTATAATCATTTGTCTCAAGGGGGTATGAAGTTGCTATGTTTAGATGTGGAGGAGAGAAAGAACTTTGGGGAGAGGTTAAAGGATTTTGTTGCAAGCAAGAAATGAGATGAATAATTTTCACACCAAAATGAATTGCCCCCCCTTCTCTGTGGCCGACCCTTTTCTAAAATGGAGGAGGGAAAAATCTAAAAGGGGGTGAGCACAAGAGAGTGGGAAGGTGACCATAAGAAAATGTGATGATAATGAGGTAATTATGTCACACCAAATCCAAATCAACTCTCATCTCATTAATACAAAGGAAAATGATTTAAAAAGAATCAAATAATGCTAAGAACCATCATGAACCCTCATATCACAAATAACACCCTCCATATTGCTAATTTGCACATTTGCAAATAAGCCCCTCCCATCATAAAAATTCGGCCATAAAGGAACAAAGGAAAACTGGCCGAAACGGAATGTAAACTGGCAACATCAAAAAAGCGATCCCGTAATAAATTACAGGAAAACCCCGCGACCGTATATACATACACGCATTTGTATTCCGACCGAATAGAAATGCAATGAGACAAAATCTACACTATACAATACTTGGATCCAGCTTAAACCAAAGCCCGCTAGTATTATCCGTCCAATCATAATCTGTGCAATGCCGCACGCATATGATCGAACCCTGCTATATATCCATACGACCTCTATAGCGTTTCGCCCGAAACTTGAGAAACTGTCTGTGGGGACTCTAAAGACTCGTCAATACTTTGGCTGTGGATTTAACCACTAGCACGTCAGAGGTATTAGTCGTACGTAACGGGCTACCGGGTATTGACCAAAAGGGACGTCGATGAGCAAACTCATCCTGACACCCTACTGAGCCTGTCAGTGACAATATCCATACAGTCCGGTCCGTTCGTCTATGAGCATCGCATAGCGGGCCTAGGGATTTGGTAAAAGTCAGACCCCCAAAAGCGGTACAAGTCATGTCAGAGTGTAGCCCAGAACACCCTGAGATATTACTGAAATACCTACCAGTAAATCTCCTGCCTTGGCCAAGAACTTTGTGTAATGGCTCTCCTAGACACAGCGCGACCTCACCCCCAATACCGGGAGAGACGAACCCCTGCAGATCCGCTCACTGCCTCCATGTGGCACGGGACTGTACCCAACTAAAACCTGTTTGCACGACTCCTTTGAGTCTTGGTAGGGTAGTAATCAAAATACAGTGGGAACTCACACGAGACAAATGACAATCTCAGGTCGATGAACTAACCTGTACACATGTCACCAGGGAACTGCTATCTGACGTCAGGTATAAAACCAACTGGCATGTTCCCGGCGAGTCCTGTCCGGTGTACCCATAACTCAATGAGCACCTGTAAACATCTTAGGTGAACCAACTGACACCAGTGGCTTGTGAGACCGGCTACCGCCCCTCGTCGGGGTCTCGACTGTATACACTAGGCTACTCTGGAGTATCAATGCCCTGTCTCAAAAATTCCCACGACTAGGGACCTTTTAAGGATGTGCTTATAGACCCCAGCTCCCACATATATGATCGCCATCATACTGTCACGACCCGAAAGAGCACGTGACTGGCCCTTGAACCACATGAAGTCTATAGGACTCCATCTGATCCAAGTAAGCCAAAAGCCCAGAAATCTAAAACCATTTTTAAGAATAAGTAAAGAAACTGGTTTAAAGAAGTGAAGAAATACATGTTTGAAATCAAGGTTTTTAAATAACTACGCCGAATATGCATTTTAAAACAGTAAGTCTTTTCTAAAAATTTCGGCAGAGTTTCTTTTGTAAAAACTGGCCCCGAATGGGGTACAATAAGGATAACAATATATGCAATGATAAAGGCATCCCCAAGCGGGAGCTAGCTCTTCGTCAATCGACGGTCACAACCACACAACGATATAATATACAACGCCAAGTGGCGAGGATCAAATCCAAAAGAAAGCTCAAAAGCAACAAGAAAACCGCAATACTACTAAGCGCGACTCTAAGGTCGAATAATACATCACTAAAGTCTAGGTCTGAAACAATATACAAGTTTTGGTTGATGGAAATTCTAGATACAATGAATAAAATAAATACAATGGTGGTTCTTGATGCGAAAGAATCCACCCACCAAAAGCAATTCACCCGCAAGAAGGTATTGTGCCAGAAATGCCGTAATGAAACCTGTACGGCAGAACCTGCAAGAACTGTGGCACAACGGGGGTGAGTTGCCAACTCGTGAATAGAAATATCTACAAGCAGAAACCGAATGCAAGACATAAACCTAGGTCAACAATCAGTGATATAACCACAAGAGTACATCTGAAGTATGATAAGGTGGCAAGGTAACATCTAAATATGTATGTAGTGCCAGGTACTCAGGTAATAACATGTCATCAGTATAAGGTATGTCTGCATGAAGTAAATATGATGAAGCATCAATGATATCAATACACGTATATTAGCGTCCCATACCACTAATATTGGTGTAAGGGTATATATAACAGCGCCCTCATACCCTGTTATATATACAAATGAAATATGATCAGTGTAAGTCCAGTCTGTATATACGTGGAACCCGTCCACCCATCACCCACTGACAGTAAGCATCATGTATGCAATGTGAGGATATAAACAAAATCATGGAAAAACATCATGAAACCCGTGCCTAGCATCGACACGTAAATCCTCATCCATCGGGCTCCGTCAGTCCGGATCGGCCCGCGGGCTATGTCTGCGGAATCGACCCTCGGCCCCGGCAGTACGCCCATCTCTCGACTCCGGTCGGTATCCTCCAGATATCCGCCGAGCCCAAATACAATCACCGGTAGGTACTCGCCCGCCTCCAGGCTCAATCGGCATAACCCATCGATCATCTCGCCGAGGGGAACCATACCGGGCCCACCACGAACCCGCAAACGGATCATCCACTCCTCGAATCGGGTTTCAAGCACACGTCTCAGCACCGAGAAAACGCGTGGTTGACACACCAAAATATCATATCACGAGGTACCGGGTTTTTCATAATAGAGCATCTTTTCTTAAATAATCCCACGGTCCTCAAAATCAGAAATCACATGAAAATCCAACATCAAGAAGTAAATCCAATGCGATGTGCTATGCAATCAATCCATGATGTATGCGACATGTAAAGAAAGTAATCATATCGGAAATCAAGCAACATGGAATAGTAATGTGCATATGTCGAGGAAAACTGCTCCTTTTAGAATGAATCAGTTTTAAAGAATATCTTGCGGTCCTTAATCTCAATCAAGTCAGAATCATCTATGTTTATGTACAGGTATAAGCGTACAATATGCCAAGCAAGAATCATATCATGAATGCAACAGTACTACAGTGTAGTGGCATGGAAATTATCGATGATGAAGTGTGTGAGCCGGCAAATAGTGTACGTGGAACATACGCATCATCGATAATGGTGCTGGTGTCCTAACAGCATGATAATAACAAAGTAATAAACATATGCCAGCAATGCGAATAGCATGAATATGCGGAAATCAAATGGTCAACACCACAGTGCAGAATCTACTATGCAAACTACATCTAAGAAACAGGTCAAACAGGAGGGGTAGGTGTGGAAACCACCTAAATCTGAGTCGGTATGTATATATAGATATATAGTCGGTGATCCCGCCTCAAGAACCTATCGTAGGACATCCTCGAGTTATGAGTGCGGATCTATCATCAATATCAGCTCGTACGGTAAATCATCGTACGGCATCCCCAAAAGCTGGGTACAGGTCAACATCTCACTATCTCATCACATAACAGGTATCACTATCATCAGATCATATAATCAGGGGTACTACTCTATGTCTAGTACACATCGATACCATCAATGAAATATGCATGCGGGGGTAAACACACATCCCAAACCCGCAAGAATCACAAGTCATATCCCAATATGAATCCATCAAATCACCAATCTCGCGGCGCAAAGCCCACATCATCGACTCATCTCCAAGTCATCCCATATCATCAAACACAGTGCAAGTGTAAGTAATATGCAAGGGTATGCGTGCAGGTGAAATTCTATTCTAGGGTTCGCGACTATGAACTACACTAGTCACTTCTAACCCTACACTATCCATAATACCCTTACTATCACAATAACTACATAGTAATCTATCTATGGACTGCGGGGGTGCTATACGCCATCCACCCGACTTTCCCCTGTAGATATAATCTACTCACCTTGCATCATCATTTGTGGACGTCACCACGCATTAGCTTGTTGTCCCGAAGTCTTCATGAGTACCTACACATCAAATATCGTATATGCGCATTAAAATCACATCCAAGCTAAAACGGCGCATGAAATCCAAAACGACACGATAAGGGGCCTATAGGTGAGAACCTATGGCACGCCTTCAAAACCAACAATAGTTCCTCTATATCGTCGTAAAAACGCCAAATAGTCGAGGCGAAACACAATCCACAGTTTTCAGAATCAAAAATACGGAATACGGAAACACGAATCCAAATAGCAACTTAGGATATATGTCCCAGATTTTACCCTAGAAGGAATCTGTCAAAACTAGAAGTACCCAGGGCCAAGAATAGAGTAAATAGGGCCAGGCACGCAAAACGAGGAAATTCCTCACTGGTCTGGCCGCAATTTGCGGCCAGAATAGGGATTTCGGCGGCCAAGTTTTGGAGTTGGGGGCTAGGGCTTTGGGGGTAGCTCTCTGGGTGCTTATACATATCACTGTCCAATCAATTTTATTTTAAAGTGTCTCGGGTGATAGCAGATTCCAATTAACCTTCACAGATTTCACATTTTCCCCGATATCGGTTTTCTAAAATCCGTATTCTCTGTTAAGCTTCAGGTTTTGGGTTCCAATTCATGCACTAGGGTGTTGGTATAACCTTAACTGAGCTCAATTTCCCAATACAACACAAGGTTCCTCAAACCCTAACTTGGTTAATCTCAATTCCATAACATCACACAATAACGATTCAAAACTAAACATGGGGTTATAACTAATGCTAAAATTAAGCTAATGATCCAGAAATTACCTCATTTGGCAACTCAAGAATTTTCTTGAGTTGCCCCTAGTGTCCCAAATCCATGCTTCTTTAGCTCTAAGTGTAGATCTAGGGATTGTGCACATTTTTAATGAAAGGAGGGTGAGGTTTTGGAGTGATTTTTGAGATGATTTGAGGGCTTGATGATGGGGGAAAAATGAGTGCAGCAGCAGCAGCAGCAGCAAAAGAGGTGGGAGAGGAAGAGAAATGAGAAGGAGGATGAAGGGAAATGCTAAGTATTTTGGTCAAAAGAAAACCCATACCTCTCTCACCAACCTCAATTCTTTAATCTTTTCTTTTCCTTATTTTCTTTTCTTTTTATTCCAAAACCTTCTCACCCCAATAGTAAACCCAAAGTAACATGGCAAATAAAATGTAACACAAGTGTGGGAAAAGTGATATGTGCAAGTTTTGCACAAAAAGCCAAAAAATCCGATTAGCGATTTTTAATCGCGATTAGCACTAAATTAGTGTCAAACTAATCACAAAAACTTTAAAATGTCAAAATCCTCTAATTTACCCTATTTTAGAATTTTCCTTAATTTTCCACAATTTTCCTCATATTTTTCCTATTTATTTGTATTTAATAATACCAAAATATTAAAATATTCAATAAAATAATATTAAATTATAAAAATTCCAAAAATCAATATTTTATCTTTTTGAAAGTGTTACAATCTACCCCCCTTAAAGAAATTCGGTCCCCGAATTTAAATTTAATCCCCCCAATTACCAAAACATTCAGTAAAATCCAATTTGTCGGGGTTTCCGAAACATTAATACATGGAGAATATCGTAAAAATGTACTGCTCTACTAGAAATCAAACCCCAAAATGCATATATAAGAATATCCTGTGCGTCTGGTGCGCAAGGAATCAAAATCCATATATGTGTCATACAGGGGTATAAAACAACAACTAGGTGCAACGGTTGTGCACGAAACATCTGTCATAGGCAACGTGTGTGCCTGACAGCAATCAAATCAGGTGCATGTAATATGCACGAAGAATCCCGATTTAGTGCATCTGGCGTGCACCAAAATCGTATATCAAAACACTAAAGGTGCATGAAAACTATGCTGGAAGTGTATATCAAATCGCTGCATACAATAGGCATGAAATCTCAAATAATACCTCAAATATAATAACTATGCGCAAAATATAAATATCCAGTGGGTGCATGAAACAAATATCATGAAACTCAGTCATTAAATCTAAATCATGCAAACAGAACGCCCAAAATACCGAGATCCAAAATGACGGATACGTGATAATCGAATCACAAAATCACAAATCATAAATACCGTCTTCGGTAGTTCCTCCTTCAAGGTCGAGAAGGAGTCAGTGCATCCAATGCTGGTAGCGCAAGATATCATCTTGCCTCTTGCTCTCGGTCTGGCGTCCTCTGACTCTGGGTCCTTATCTTCTTTGCGGATTTCCTATCTCGCAGTCAATCGGCTCATCGGCCCTGTCAGGCGTGCTAACGGGGACGATTCCGTTCTGGCACTTCTCTAGTCATCTCTCGGTCAATCCTCACGACCACTCGTAGAGCAGCATATCACTGGCGTCGGCCTCTGGCTCTCTGAATGCACATCACGCATCTGATCCTGGGTGCAAACATCATTGCAGCAATATCCTGGAAGGAATTCTGCTCAAGGTCTCTTCCGATCTCGCCCATGCCGAACCGTACCGAGGCTGGCTCTCCTGCATAACCTCTTCTCGCTCAAAGGGCATCTGTGTCCTCAGCACAACATTTCTCGGAAACCGGTCGCATCCCAACGCCTCTGTAAGCATATCTGGTTTCTAGTCTCGACGGGAAGTAACGACAGCTCGTCAGCGTCTCGCTCGAACCTCTGATTTCACCTGTCTCTATCGTCGTCTTGCGACGTCACGTCTCTATCTGCGCACTGCAATGTTATCAGCTCTGACCCATCCGAAGTCTCTCGCACGGACTCGAAATCGCGTACTCTGTAGCTTCATCATCCTATAGAAGCTGTCTGGTCGAACAGATCCTCGGGAATACGTCCCAACCATCGGAGGAATGCTCATCACTCGACCGTCCTTGCTCAATTCGCAACGCATCTGGGTAAGTTCCTTTATCCGAACCTGGTCAACTACCTCGTCGACGATGCCGAACTCTGGCCTGCTGGTGGTGCGCAAAATGACCACTCCTAGGTCTAGGTCTTCTCGTATCGTTTTCCAGAAGGGTCCTGTCGAGGTTCCTTTCTCAAGTCTCATTCCTGCCGAATTGCCCGGAAGTCGTCATCCAATGCTGAAGCTAAAGCTTATTCCGGAACGGCTGCATACTTATCGCGCTTCTTTCTGGAAGATATATCCATATACCACGCCTCGGGGTGCGTATCACATCTCTAATGTCAGCGGAGTAGGACGTCATCTCATCGAAATATCTTGCGAACTCTTTTCTTCACTCTGCGTCAATGTCGACTGATTCGGACTCGTCTCATCACGGCTGCATGGACAGTGCTCCAACGGCTATCCTCGTATCTGGAGTATCCCGAGCAACGCATCCCATCACATAATGTCCGAATGATGTCGAATCATCCGATCGACTCGTCAGAACCTCATAATCCCCCAAGAGATCACATCATGGGTACAGTTTAATAGCATCGAGTACATGCCACAGCGTCGGTGGTCCAGCCGTAGAAGGGCAAACCCAAGCCTCACTAATGGCGCCGCGGAACTGCCGCAAACCCTAAGGTTCAAAGGCTTTCACACGGTCATTAAGTCGAGTTAGGGTTTCATTCTTCTAGAGGGTCCATAGAATCACCTGCATGTCTTTCCGTATACTTTAAACTTGGAAAATGGGCTTCTGACATTCGATCGTCTCTATCGACTCTCAACGAACCTGCGTGAAGTCGTCTCTAGCTGGAAACAATCCATCTGATAACCTCGCATCGGTAAACTAACGAACCACATGGCCTAGCCATTCATCCTCAGGTGACTAGCGACTCGCTATCATCTCTCTAAGTATACGCTCACGCTGCAGTAGCTCCAACCATCTGGGCGATATCTCGTTATGTACAGCAGCAACTGGCTCATTCGCCTGTACGCCGAACAGTGCCTCAATCCTCCAGGAAAGGCAACACATAGGCGGTCATCTCTGAGTCGGTCTTCTCTAGATCTGAGTAAGACTCTCCGCACGGGAAATCTTCAACTCAACTGGGCCCGCTCCGGCGCATAAATCGGACGAATCACCCTCGTCTCTCAAATCGGGTAGACTAGCTATCATCTGTCTCATATCTGCCTGAAAGCTCCGGCAATCCCAGCTCGTAAGCTTCGGAAGCGACATCCTGTCAATCTCAGCAACAGCTGGTCCATCTGTCTGCACGGTAAGCGACATCACAATCTCTGAGGTATGCTGTACATCAACAGTCCTCTCTCAACTGGCAGCTCTAACAATGGCCCGATCATCAGGTGCAAAACCAAGCACTCGCCTCTACTAGAGGTCACGATCACCAATACTAACTCGAGACGTTCCCATGTCACCAGAAAACACAATTGTCGGCCCTCGTACCAGACGAGCTCACACCGGCCGTAACCCTAGCAGCAGCCCAATCTGCGCTCAAACATGGCGACAGGAACCTCAATTGAGTATCGAAGAGAGCATAACAATGACAAGAAAAGAACAACAGATCTAGAGTGGATACATGATCATAGGAAGGAACAACATCAATGAAGGTATGATCATGAAACTAATAGAATCGGGGATCTCAAATGGATGTATCATCCTGGATATAAGGAGAATCACTGATCTCGAAAATATGTACATCCTAAGGTTCCTTAAGCGGAGTGGCGTGTCGTAAGTATGCCGCGGAACATACCAACGGTACGTCACTCTACTTTAGTCACCTATTCCATCAACCAAGGGTTATCCTACGCGACGAAAGTTCGGGTCTAATACCCCCTCGACCAAGTCTAAGTTCCGTAAGGTCAAGCCTAAGTTCCGTATATATATAAACGCCCTAGGCTCCACATAGTCAAACTTAGACTCGAACCAAGGTCAACCTAGCGCTCTGATACCAACTTTGTCACGACCCGAAAGAGCACGTGACTGGCCCTTGAACCACATGAAGTCTATAGGACTCCATCTGATCCAAGTAAGCCAAAAGCCCAGAAATCTAAAACCATTTTTAAGAATAAGTAAAGAAACTGGTTTAAAGAAGTGAAGAAATACATGTTTGAAATCAAGGTTTTTAAATAACTACGCCGAATATGCATTTTAAAACAGTAAGTCTTTTCTAAAAATTTCGGCAGAGTTTCTTTTGTAAAAACTGGCCCCGAATGGGGTACAACAAGGATAACAATATATGCAATGATAAAGGCATCCCCAAGCGGGAGCTAGCTCTTCGTCAATCGACGGTCACAACCACACAACGATATAATATACAACGCCAAGTGGCGAGGATCAAATCCAAAAGAAAGCTCAAAAGCAACAAGAAAACCGCAATACTACTAAGCGCGACTCTAAGGTCGAATAATACATCACTAAAGTCTAGGTCTGAAACAATATACAAGTTTTGGTTGATGGAAATTCTAGATACAATGAATAAAATAAATACAATGGTGGTTCTTGATGCGAAAGAATCCACCCACCAAAAGCAATTCACCCGCAAGAAGGTATTGTGCCAGAAATGCCGCAATGAAACCTGTACGGCAGAACCTGCAAGAACTGTGGCACAACGGGGGTGAGTTGCCAACTCGTGAATAGAAATATCTACAAGCAGAAACCGAATGCAAGACATAAACCTAGGTCAACAATCAGTGATATAACCACAAGAGTACATCTGAAGTATGATAAGGTGGCAAGGTAACATCTAAATATGTATGTAGTGCCAGGTACTCAGGTAATAACATGTCATCAGTATAAGGTATGTCTGCATGAAGTAAATATGATGAAGCATCAATGATATCAATACACGTATATTAGCGTCCCATACCACTAATATTGGTGTAAGGGTATATATAACAGCGCCCTCATACCCTGTTATGTATACAAATGAAATATGATCAGTGTAAGTCCAGTCTGTATATACGTGGAACCCGTCCACCCGTCACCCACTGACAGTAAGCATCATGTATGCAATGTGAGAATATAAACAAAATCAAAAACATCATGAAACCCGTGCCTAGCATCGATACGTAAATCCTCATCCATCGGGCTCCGTCAGTCCGGATCGGCCCGCGGGCTATGTCTGCGGAATCGACCCTCGGCCCCGGCAGTACGCCCATCTCTCGACTCCGGTCGGTATCCTCCAGATATCCGCCGAGCCCAAATACAATCACCGGTAGGTACTCGCCCGCCTCCAGGCTCAATCGGCATAACCCATCGATCATCTCGCCGAGGGGAACCATACCGGGCCCACCACGAACCCGCAAACGGATCATCCTTTCCTCGAATCGGGTTTCAAGCACACGTCTCAGCACCGAGAAAACGCGTGGTGGACGCACCAAAATATCATATCACGAGGTACCGGGTTTTTCATAATAGAGCATCTTTTCTTAAATAATCCCACGGTCCTCAAAATCAGAAATCACATGAAAATCCAACATCAAGAAGTAAATCCAATGCGATGTGCTATGCAATCAATCCATGATGTATGCGACATGTAAAGAAAGTAATTATATTGGAAATCAAGCAACATGGAATAGTAATGTGCATATGTCGAGGAAAACCGCTCCTTTTAGAATGAATCAGTTTTAAAGAATATCTTGCGGTCCTCAATCTCAATCAAGTCAGAATCATCTATGTTTGTGTACAGGTATAAGCGTACAATAAGCCAAGCAAGAATCATATCATGAATGCAACAGTACTACAGTGTAGTGGCATGGCAATTATAGATGATGAAGTGTGTGAGGCGGCAAATAGTGTACGTGGAACATACGCATCATCGATAATGGTGCTGGTGTCCTAACAGCATGATAATAACATAGTAATAAACATATGCCAGCAATGCGAATAGCATGAATATGCGGAAATCAAATGGTCAACACCACAGTGCAGAATCTACTATGCAAACTACATCTAAGAAACAGGTCAAACAGGAGGGGTAGGTGTAGAAACCACCTAAATCTGAGTCGGTATGTATATATAGATATATAGTCGGTGATCCCGCCTCAAGAACCTATCGTAGGACATCCTCGAGTTATGAGTGCGGATCTATCATCAATATCGGCTCGTACGGTAAATCATCGTACGTCATCCCCAAAAGCTGGGTACAGGTCAACATCTCACTATCTCATCACATAACAGGTATCACTATCATCAGATCATATAATCAGGGGTACTACTCTATGTCTAGTACACATCGATACCATCAATGAAATATGCATGCGGGGGTAAACACACATCCCAAACCCGCAAGAATCACAAGTCATATCCCAATATGAATCCATCAAATCACCGATCTCGCGGCACAAAGCCCACATCATCGACTCATCTCCAAGTCATCCCATATCATCAAACACAGTGCAAGTATAAGTAATATGCAAGGGTATGCGTGTAGATGAAATTCTATTCTAGGGTTCGCGACTATGAACTACACTAGTCACTTCTAACCCTACACTATCCATAATACCCCTACTATCACAATAACTACATAGTAATCTATCTACGGACTGCGGGGGTGCTATACGCCATCCACCCGACTTCCCTCTGTAGATATAATCTACTCACCTTGCATCATCATTTGTGGACGTCACCACGCATTAGCTTGTTGTCCCGAAGTCTTCATGAGTACCTACACATCAAATATCGTATATGCGCATTAAAATCACATCCAAGCTAAAACGGCGCATGAAATCCAAAACGACACGATAAGGGGCCTATAGGTGAGAACCTATGGCACGCCTTCAAAACCAACAATAGTTCCTCTATATCGTCGTAAAAACGCCAAATAGTCGAGGCGAAACACAATCCACAGTTTTCAGAATCAAAAATACGGAATACGGAAACACGAATCCAAATAGCAACTTAGGATATATGTCCCAGATTTTACCCTAGAAGGAATCTGTCAAAACTAGAAGTACCCAGGGCCAAGAATAGAGTAAATAGGGCCAGGCACGCAAAACGAGGAAATTCCTCACTGGTCTGGCCGCAATTTGCGGCCAGAATAGGTATTTCGGCGGCCAAGTTTTGGAGTTGGGGGCTAGGGCTTTGGGGGTAGCTCTCTGGGTGCTTATACATATCACTGTCCAATCAATTTTATTTTAAAGTGTCTCGGGTGATAGCAGATTCCAATTAACCTTCACAGATTTCACATTTTCCCCGATATCGGTTTTCTAAAATCCGTATTCTCTGTTAAGCTTCAGGTTTTGGGTTCCAATTCATGCACTAGGGTGTTGGTATAACCTTAACTGAGCTCAATTTCCCAATACAACACAAGGTTCCTCAAACCCTAACTTGGTTAATCTCAATTCCATAACATCACACAATAACGATTCAAAACTAAACATGGGGTTATAACTAATGCTAAAATTAAGCTAATGATCCAGAAATTACCTCATTTGGCAACTCAAGAATTTTCTTGAGTTGCCCCTAGTGTCCCAAATCCATGCTTCTTTAGCTCCAAGTGTAGATCTAGGGATTGTGCACATTTTTAATGAAAGGAGGGTGAGGTTTTGGAGTGATTTTTGAGATGATTTGAGGGCTTGATGATGGGGGAAAAATGAGTGCAGGAGCAACAACAGCAAAAGGGGTGGGAGAGGAAGAGAAATGAGAAGGAGGATGAAGGGAAATGCTAAGTATTTTGGTCAAAAGAAAACCCATACCTCTCTCACCAACCTCAATTCTTTAATCTTTTCTTTTCCTTATTTTCTTTTCTTTTTATTCCAAAACCTTCTCACCCCAATAGTAAACCCAAAGTAACATGGCAAATAAAATGTAACACAAGTGTGGGAAAAGTGATATGCGCAAGTTTTGCACAAAAAGCCAAAAAATCCGATTAGCGATTTTTAATCGCGATTAGCACTAAATTAGTGTCAAACTAATCACAAAAACTTTAAAATGTCAAAATCCTCTAATTTACCCTATTTTAGAATTTTCCTTAATTTTCCACAATTTTTCTCATATTTTTCCTATTTATTTGTATTTAATAATACCAAAATATTAAAATATTCAATAAAATAATATTAAATTATAAAAATTCCAAAAATTAATATTTTATCTTTTTGAAAGTGTTACACATACTGCTGGCCGTCAAGCATGAATTCTAAGGGCTCTATCAACGCGCAATAGTGACCTGTAAGGTCACCTCAAGCAGTGCACGATGATAAAGATAAACCAGATAGCATACTATCATCTTGACTAAGACTGTCCTACCGGTATAGGTCCTTCCTCAATCATTGTAATCACGTGCCTGCGATCCAATAATTGACTCTGAGGGCACTATATCCAACATTTCCCCACCGTTGGATCTTCTTATCTAAGGGCTTCTGATTTACAGAAGGCAGTTTTCTTGTTTTTAACAAGATTGGGAAATCTTTTTCATACAGAATTTATTCTGTATTTTGGTGATTTTTAATCACCTTTGGATCATTGATCCAACGGTGCTCTGATTTACAGAGCACAATCTTTTTGTTTGGAAAGATTTTGAGGAATCTCTCCTTAACAGAATTTTATTCTGATTAATTGATAATTTATCATGTTTATTGGATCTTTGATTTGACGGTGGGGAGCTTTTAGTTCCAGCGCTAGCGCACCCGTGCTTTGCACGTGGTGCGCTGCTTATAGTGCAGCACTCTTGGCGCTAGCGCACACGTGCTTTGCATGTGGTGCGCTTCTTATAGTGCAGCGCTCTTGGCGCTAGCGCACACGTGCTTTGCATGTAGTGAATGCATTAGAGTCTTTGACTCTCAGCGCTGGCGCTGTTATAAAGCGTTGCTTCACGCTAAAGGTGGCTTTCTACCTTCCTTCTGAGTCAAACTTTTCCTTTCCCGGATCTTGAAAAAAGTTCCATCATGCACAACATTTTCTGTTCCTAGACTTAAATGTTCTTCATTTATAATCTGAAGTAGTGCTTCTCTTTTCTCTTACTTATTTAGAGAATCGAAAGAGTTATGGCCTGTAACCGTCCCCATGCTCGCCGCAGCCATGGGAGGTGCCTATTGAGGGCATTCTTCCTCGTTTCGCTGCGCGCTTGGTGAATCCTACTTTAACGGATGACCAATGTGACGCAGCGCTGCACGAGCTCTTGACTCGTGTAGGATCTCCTCTCCCCGTCGGTTCTATCTTGCTCCGGATGATCCTCTTGTCCGTGTTCGATGATATTCCTCACCTCCGGCAGAGATGACCTCGGCGATGCTCAGCGCCGCAGAAGACAGGATCGAGAGTTTCCACGAGGCGCATTTGATCACCAAAGCTTTGAGGGATTGCTCTGTTCAGTTGCTGAGCCAAATATGGGCTCATCGGGCTGTCATCTCTGCTTTCGCTGGTGAATGCGGTGCTAACCGATGGGTAGCTACTCCTCGCTAAGATCGTCGCTTTGACATGGTGGAAAAGACAAAGAGGGAACTAGATAATTTTATCTATAAGTTTGTAAATCCCTGTACTTTTGATCCCATGTATGGCGATCTATTTCGTGTATAATAAATGTTTTAATTAAATGCTTTCTGCTTTTTGTCATTAACCGCCAAGTGCTCCCTTCCTATTCTTCTCTTAATGTATGAATTTGCGATGTTAAAACTTAAACTGATATAAAATAGGCGCAGATAGCTATTGCGAGAATGAGATGCTCTCGGTGCTAGCGCTCACGTGCTTTGCACATAGTGCACTGGTCAGAGTCTTTAACTCTTAGCGCTTGCACATTTAGCGTTAACGCTTTTTATGAAGCGTTGCTTCATTCTAAATTTCAAAATTTGAACAGAGCTTTGCTCTGATTGGAGGAAACAAATGCCCCCCCACCGTTGCTCTCACGTGGCTCACACGTGAGTGCAGCAGTGACAGCATCTGCACCATTAAATCAACTTTGGAAGTTGAAACGACTCTCAGTGCTTATAAATAGGACCTTTGGTCCTTACGATGATTTCTGTTCATCTTCATTTTTGTCTTCTGAGAATTTTTATTCTCTTTCAGATCATAGCTCTTCATTCTAAGAACTTTCAAGACTCAAAACTTTGCCAAGTTTTTGGTAGGATTTGAACTTGATTAATAGAGCTTTGCTCTTTTCAAATCATATAGATTTATTAATTTTTCATAAAGAACTCTTAAGAGTTTGTTGATGGATCTTGAAGATCATGGAATTTTATTCTATTAAAACTTTACTCTAAGTTCTCTAATGGGTTATTCCATCATCTATACAGAGCGGGGCTCTTAGAATTCCCGGAGAATTTTTAATTCCCCTCATTATTGACTTTGACAGGTGTCATTCCTGTCTGCAGAGCAGTGCTCTCGAGGAGCTTAACTCCTTGGCCCAAGGGGTCTTTCCATTAAATGCGAAATCCTTTCTAGGATTCCTTTCTTAATTACACAAAATTAAATTCGTTGGGTGTTTTAATCAATACTTGTTTAAATCTCTGTGTCTGTCTCGATAAGCTTTTTCTTAATCAGTCTGTCTACTAACTCTCACTGATTTTCCTTTTCAGACGTTATGAACGCTCATATGTATGATCTCGACGAGACTATCTCTTATGGAGACATTCGCGCACTCGGCCGTTCCTAAAATCAAGAATTCACAAACGCCCAGTGTGCTGAAATTATGGGTCGTTTTGATGCATACAATGGTCGACTGCTTCCTCGTCGTTCCTCTATCTTGAAGCTTATTGCAGGAGCGATCTGGGGAGCAATTCCTCTATTTTATGCCGGCATGCCGCTTAAGGCATTGGACAACACCGAAGATAAGGTGCACTCGGTGTATTTGATGAGCTTAATCTCAAAGAAAAAGGCGAGACAATCTTGTTGATATCCTATATCAAGCTTTTCAGCAGGCGGCGATACTCGCTGCCTATCGAAGGTTGGAGGACATCAGTGGGGATCCTGATGCTTGTGATCGTGAAAAGATGCAGATGAATTTATATGCATTTCACAGAGTCAAAGGTTGCTCTGGACGCTTCCCACGGGGTCGGGATTGACATTAGCCGTGTTCCACAAGACCAGGATTTGCTCTGGATGCTTCCCATGGGGTCAGGATTGATATTAGCCTGTTCTACAGGACCAGGATCCGCTCTGGGCGCTTCCCACGGGGTCAGGATTGACATTAGCCATGTTCCATAGGACCCGGATCCGCTCTGGACGCTTCCCACGGGGTCCGGATTGACATTAGCCGTGTTCCACAGGACCAGGATCCGCTCTGGACGCTTCCTACGGGGTCTGGATTGACATTAGCCATGTTCCACAAGACCAGGATTTTCTCTGGATACTTTCCACGGGGTCAGGATTGACATTAGTCGTGTTCCACAAGACCAGGATTTGCTTTAGACACTTCCCACGGGGTCAGGATTGACATTAGCCGTATTCCACAGGACCAGGATCCACTCTGGACGCTTCCCACGGGGTCAGGATTGACATTAGCCGTGTTCCACAAGACCAGGATTTGCTCTGGATGCTTCCTACGGGGTCAGGATTGACATTAGCTGTTTTCCACAGGACCAGGATCCTCTCTGGATGCTTCCCACGGGGTCAGGATTGACATTAGCCGTGTTCCACAGGACCAGGATCCTCTCTGGATGCTTCCCACGGGGTCAGGATTGACATTAGCCGTGTTCCACAGGACCAGGATCCACTCTGGACGCTTCCCACGGGGTGAGGATTGACATTAGCCGCATTCCACAAGACCAGGATTTGCTGACTTTATCCGCGTTTCACGGAGTCAGAAGTTGACTTTATCTGCATTTCATGGAGTCAGGGGTTAACTCTCGGTTTCCTGTTCACCGCCGAGTCATGGAACTGGGAATTGTCGCGGTTCCGCTTTGCTGATGTTGCGTCTGTTGTAATGAGACAAATATCGAGGTGGTCTTGAGGTTGTCTGTGAACCGTCGAGATTCGGAGTAGGGACCTTGCCATGGCTCTAAGGTTGATTGTCGCGTCTAAATCCTGCTGGAATGAGGAGGAACGCTGTTGTGGGTCTCCAGGCTGTAGATGCGGCCGTTGAGACTTGGCTCTCTTTTTGATGGAGCCTGGTGGGAAGGTATAGTTCTTTCTTTGTTTATGCTCCTGGATTGTATACAAGGATCGATGTGATCTCACCTGTAGGGCAAAAAATTTCATTTTATAAATTTTTATTTCCGCGATGCTTTATCATTTCAGCTTTTATATCGCGAAAGTCGCGATTGCCCAATCATTTCGGCTATTTTTCGTGGTGTCTAATCATTTTGGTTATTTGTTTTATTTACTCGCTGATTTTTATTGCGAGTTGCCCAATCATTTCGGATATTTTTATGCATACATTTTTACTTGCTGATTTTGTTGCAAGTTGCCCCATCATTTTGACTATTTGTTATGCATTTGTGGCTCGCTGGCTTTTCGCTGCGAGTTTAGGATTTGATGCCGATTTAGGCATCAGCATTGCTACAACTGGGATATTGCCAGGAGCGAATCATCATTTGCCTCCGTCGATGTCGAACAAAGGTGGCTTAGCGAACAGGGTTAAGATCCTGTCGACTAAGGCTTTTGACTTCATGAGCTGTAAGGGTCTTATAAAGGTATTTCTCCCTACGAGTCGTGAGGATCTTGTAGGTGCATTTTCTCCTTAGGAATCATAAGGATTCCTAAGTGTGTGTTCTCTTATAAGTCGTAAGGATCTTACAAGAGTGTTTTCTCCTTATAAGTCGAGAGGACTTACAAGGGTCATTCACCGCGTGAACATATCCCTAGTCGCGGGTGGGACTTTGTTAGGGAAATGTTTATTTGGGCCCGTGGATTATATACAAAGGTCAGCATTGAACCGATTGTAGGGCAGAATCAGAGATTGTGATGGCTTAAGAACAGGTTCAGATCCCCGTAACTTAAGGCTCTTAAATCTTATGAGCCGTGAGGGTCTCAAAGGGGGATTCTCCTTACGAGTCGTGAGGATCTCGTAAGTGTAATTCCTCATTAGGAATTGTGGGGATCCCTAAGTGTGGTTCTCCTTTGTGAGTCGTAAGGATCTCACGCAGGCATTTTCTCCTCACAAGGTCGAGAGGACCCTGCAAGTGTCTTTTAATGAGATTGTGCCCTTTCGGGTTTTCACAAAACTCGCCGGTAGCCCTGCTGTTTTTACTCACGGAGCCCTTTAGGTTTTCATCCGTACCCATCTTGCTTATGGACATACCATTTTCTTTTTTTTATTTTATTTTTTTTGTGTCGGCCTTGGGATGCTGCGGTCCATAATAGTTTATAGACGTCTCGGTCAATGGCCAGTTTTAGGACATAAAGGTCCATCGTTAGTTTAAGGACGTTTCGGTCCGTTTGCCGGATACTACTTATAGAGTTTGGGCTTAAGAAGATAGTGAGAGGACATAGGTGTCGTCATCTATCGTTGACCTAGGCCGTGACTCATCAGGCGTAGTATTTTTTTAAGGAAGCGACCGTTTATTGGACTGAACGGTCTTTCACCATGCATGTCCATGAGTAGATAGGCTCCACCCTGGTAAACTTTGTCTATGATGTACGGTCCTTCATAGTTCGGCTCGAATTTCCCCCGTTTGGCACGATTGGGGATCATAGGTCTTTTGACCACTAGCATGAGTTCGCCTTGGCGGAATGTCCTCGGCCTAGTCAATCTATCATATGAGCGCGTCATCTTCGCTTTATAAGCCTCCAGATTTTGTTGCGCCATGAGACGAGTTTCATCAAGGGCGTCGAGCTCCTCAAGCCGAAAGTGAGCATTGTCTTCGTCTGTTAGCTCGTAGTGAACGACCACTCGTAGAGATGGTAACTCTATCTCGAAGGGGAGTACCGCTTCTGTGCCGAACACCAATGCATACGACATTGTGTTCGTGGCTGTTTTGAACGTAGTTCGATACGCCCAGAGAGTTTCATGCAGTCTCCTGTGCCAGTCCTTCTTATTTTTAGACACCGTATTTTTCATGATCTTCATCAAGGTCTTGTTGAAAGCCTCAGCTAGACCGTTAGCTCGGAGATTATAGACCGAAGAGTATCTCCAGTCTATATTATGCTGTTGTGCAAAGCGGCTGATCTTGTGGCTTCTGTAGGCTGGCTCGTTATCGGAGATAATCCGTTATGGAGTTCCGAACCGATAAATGACGTGTGTCTTGAAGAAATGAAGGATATTCTCCGTCTTCACTTCTCTTAATGGTACTGCTTCTGCCCACTTAAGGAAATAATCGGTTGTCGCCAGTATGAACCGATGTCCTCCGGACGATGCTGGCTCGATGGGCCCGATTATGTCGGTTGATTGATCATTTCTTTGTGTGTGTTTAGAAAATGAATAGAATTCACAATCAAAGAATTATTTGACCGCAATCAACTACGGTGTCGGATGTAGATTGTAAGTGAGTGTGGATCGTCCACAGGGACAGTGTAATCGTTCGTTTTTAGAATTAGATGAGTCGAAACTTTAAAGAAAAGAAAACAAACAATTCAAGATTTATAGTTGAAGTTCAAGAATTAGAAAATCTAGATCTAATAACAAGAAAAAGATAGAATCAAGAATTGATAGTTTGTTGATTTTTCCAAACCAAATATCAAGAATCGAAATGAGGCTCGTAGGAATCGATCGGATCTATAGATGTGATCTAATCTCACGATGTCGTATTCTTATCCTTCGATGAATTGATACTAGATCGATGATGATCGACGAGAATTAGTGAATTCTTGTGAAACTAGGGTTTCATCTTATCTCTTGTTCTTTCATCGATATCATTCATATTCTAGCCTCTAGTAAATTCAAGAAACGATCGTAGATCCCTAATTTCGAGCGATCACAATCAAGAAAGCATCGCAACGAAACTAGGTCATCGATTCTTGAACTTGCTAGGGTTTACAAAACTTATAGGACTTAAAAATCGTTTTAAGATTTGTTACATCATCATTCTATTGATCGTCTCGACTCCTTAACGAGCGGAGTTTTACTCAAACATCATCACAAGAACTACAATCATAAATTGAGATCGAATCATGATGCAAGAATTTAAAGAAAACAAGATTAAAGAATTTCACCTTTTATTTATATCAACAATTTTGTTACAATTGCTCAAGAACTACAAGAGGAAGAACTCGATTGTCGATTTGGCTTCGCTCGGCTCCGTGAGTCGCGGATCGGCTTGGATCACTTGCTCGGTTGGAGATCCGCTCGGTTCCTAAAAGGTTGAAGGGCTTCTTGCGTGATTGGTACTCAAGATCTTGAATTTGGAGTGGAATTAGGGTTAGGGTTTCGTACAAGCCTTGTCACTAGACTTGTGGAAGAAGATGATGTAAGAGGGAAAGATTTAGGAATGGAATGAACAACTAAAGAATGATTCTCTAAAGATTGATTAGCTAAAGATTGATTAACCTTTAACCCTAGGTCTAGGCTTCTATTTATAGACATCCCAACCCTAGATCTAGGATTTCAAATTCTAAGTTTCCCTCCAAAAGTTTGTTGAGGAAATTTGAATTTTCCTCCAAAAGTTAGTTAGAGGAGAAGCTTCTAGATGTGATTAGTTAGGAGGGAGCTTCTAGAGGAGATTAGTTAGGAGCTTAATTAGGATTAGCCTTGCTTAATGATCTTTGCTGATCTGGCAGTAGCTTCGAGGTCCTTCTGGAATTTGACATATCAGAAAGGAATGTGGGCCCTGAGCTGAGAATTTTGCACTGAAAATTATGCATTGACGTGGCCAAACCGGTGCGGAACCGCGGTTCAAGCCAGCTCCCGCCGCGGTTCCGCGACTCTTTGGATTCTTCATGGCTTGTGCTTTCTGCAGTGGTCTTGGGCTGATTGTGGGCCTTTCTTTGATATGTTGATTTGTATTTCTCCCTCTGAATTGCTACCAGATCTGAAATTATTGAGTTGGCGTATTTTTGATCAGCTTCTTTTGGCTTTGCTCCTGGATTTTCCTGCACAAATCTCGAAACAAGTGTTGCGCAAATACAGAGATGATGCGATGCCATGAAATGCGGTCAATTTTCCTTAAAGTGCCGGTTTAAAAGTCTAACACATGCAATCTGAAATTTAACGACTGATTTGCTAATATGTGAAATATGGATACCGAACACTTCTAAATGAGTGCAAATGATAGGGAAATTGCCGTATTAAAAATACATTATTTTCAACTGATCAAATACCCCCAAACTTAATTTCGATCGTCTCGAGCGAATGTTTTATTAAAAAGAGAAGGAGAAAATAAAGAAAGAGAAAAACTAACTAGCACACTTTCGTAGGCAACACGATTGTACTGAGCACGTGCAACAAGCCTTTAAACCTCTAGGTGTCCCTAGTAGGAGGAGTGTTGTCTCCTGAGGGTTTTTAGCGGATTGCACCCACAAAATCCAATAATAAAATAAAGATCATGAATATTACATTTAAAGAAAAGAATCGTAAAAGAAAATCCTTGAAAATTAGGGTTTCCAACTAAGTTAGCTTTTCGGTGGTAATGAGCCCTATCTTAATAGTCATGAAAAGATGTTAGAAATCACGTCCTCTCTCAATAAAACATCATCTTATTCTTCATTCCTATCTTTCTTCCAAACATCGATCATATAACCCTGCGTGTGTGTAAAGGACATCCCTACACCCGGAGAATTCAATTCAAGCTATCATATTCTTGCCCATCAGCCTCAGTACTTTTTGATTAATGAATATTAGATGAGATTGCTCACACACTTTCATGCGACCGTTAATACTTCTTGAGGTACTAACCGACCGATTACTCATGTGCTTGCTTATTTGGTGTATTTTCCTAGTCTTGCACCACCTCAGGCATAGCAGTGACTCCCAGACCAGTTGGCCTTAGGGCACTAGGTGAAGAGGCACCCTCGCTATACATTTTTCTTGCCCTTGGTGATAACAAAACCAGTGTCCATTTTTCTCACCACTTATACTTTTTTATTCACTTTTTCTTTTTATTTCCTTCATACATCGGCTTTAAGACAAGAGCATTTCAAGGTATCCTCTACTATCCCAGGCTTCAAGACGTGTGTAAGTGCGAATAGCAGGGTAGCAACGTTCCAAATGTTTGGCTTCCAGTATAGAAACTATTTTTCAGACTTAGTTTTATCCTCAGATTAGTGACTTCCTTCATCTTACTAACCTTTGGGACAACGGCTCATAACTACTTATTACTAGTTCGTATAAGAAAACTTCTAATTTTCTTAGTTTTCTTAAATTTTTCTAATCTCATGGATGTAATTGTTCACTATCTAATCTTTTATTATCTTATTTATGTACAAAAAATGTTTTTATTTTTTATTTTTTTTTGAAATTTTTTAAATATTTATAGGTTTTTTTTAAAAATGTTTTGTGCTTATGCAAATGATATGCAAATGATGCGAAAAATAAGCACAAACCTCCCCCAAACTTGTTTTCAACAGTGTCCTCACTGTTGCCTTCTGCTAAATCTCGAAAAACCTGTAAGCTTGGGAGGACATTTATTAATGGGGGCAAAATATATAAGTGAAGATCCTCCCCCAAACTTATTTTTGGCTCTCAATATTGAGGGCAACAGTTATTTCAAGAGCCAAAAATACATCCCCCCTCAAACATGAGTTAGACAATTAGAAGCATTTTAAGAGGGGGTGAGTCATTTGGTCAAAATAAGACTTTACAAAGACCAAAAGTTAACACCAACCATTCAAAGATTTTATCGGTAAAGCATATAAGTTGGTGGAAGAATGTGTTGTATCGTGTCAAGAAAAAGTGGGGAAGGGATAAGAGATGGTCTGTAAAGGTTTTGAATTTTAAATTAGAGAAAAGAAAGAATGAGGATGAATGTGAATGATTAGGAAGAAGGAATGGTGCTGGTTTATCTTCTATAGGTTGAGGTTGATCAATCACAAAATCCGTTTTGTTTAAAAATTCTAGTTCATCAGCAAAAAGTTATTCAAAACTTTTATCAATGGTGTGATCAAACATTTTGCTGTCAAAAAGTTTTGTGCCAGAATTTATCTTACTTGATTTGTCAATATATGTGGAGGTGAAAAACTCATCTACCTCATTTTCAAAAATATCCAAATCAAGTTGGCTTTCTGGCCCTGTCGAACTTGAACTATCGGATTGTGATTCCTCAACACTCACTATCATTTCAGGGACAGAAGAAGAACCAGAGAGAGTGGAAGATGAAATGGGTGAATGTATCGATGTGTCGAGTGTCGGTAAACCAGATGTGGGAGATGAAGGCTGAGTTTCGATCTGATCTTCGGGTATACGAATTTCAAGACGTATTTGGAGTTCAGGAAGAATTAAAGGCTCAAGATGATGACCACAAGGAAGTGAAAGGATTTGATAAATTGGTGGGACAAAATCATCCAAAAATTTGGGTTCATCAATTAATATATCCCCAACGTCAATCACCTTATTCAAGTGAAGGTTAAAATCCTCAAACACCTTATCAAAAGCACAGTTTTCAATCAGTTTTGGTTCAAGAGTGGAAGTGTAGAGATCACACGGTTTTGGCATGGTTTCACTTGGAATGGACCCATCACGGTCGGGTAAATCAAACATCGCATTATTACACAACTTGTCATACATTCTATCGTCAATTGGTGTATCCTTTGGTGCACTCGATGAATCTGTGAAACTAGAGTTGTGGATTTCAGTTTGGAAAGGGAATGTTTGATTGGGAAAGGTGTACATCTCTCTCTCACTACCCAAATTCTCATTTTGTCCCATACCTAAATTATATACTGGAAAATTTTGGGCTGGTTCGGGATTATTTACTTGTATCCATGCTGTTAACTTCCTAAATTGGTTCTTCAATTCCACATATTGCTCTAATGTCTCCTCAAGATTAGACTTCGGTCGATAAGGAGTTTCGGGATAAGATTGAAATTCTTGTGGACAGTTAAAACTTCCAAATGACTGATCAAATGGTTGAAATTCGGGAGAAGGACTGTTTAGAGAAGGTGGAAAAATTGGATTTGATTGATAGGAACAGAATGGTTGTGAAAATTGGGTAGGAGTAGGGTCAGCATAATGATAAGAAGAATTTTGATATTGGTTCGTCAGTTGGTTATTGGACATCATACATGCTTCAAACCACCTAACAAACTCTTCTTTGGAAAATGGAGGTGATGGTTGATATTGGTCCGGGTAGAAACTTTGGTCTCTAGCCCTAGCTATATGCTCAGCAATGGAAATTCGTCGCGGGGCTTCCTCACTCGGGATATCAACGGTAACGGATGTGAAATTGGGATATGGTTGATAGGACCTAGACTGAGGTGGCCAACTGTTTCTTCCTGCTTGTTCTATATGATCTTTTATGGACATGGAAGATCCGGACGGTATACCGAAGGGATTACGAAAACATTTAATATCTGGTTCTGGACACCAATGCTCGGCAAAATATTTTTTATTTGGGTCACCCATTGTAAGAAGGGAGGAATGGGAAAGGGTAAAAGGGTAAAAAGAAAGAAAAAGAAAGGGGGAAAAAATAATTGGTTTATTTGAAAAAGAAACGGAGTTTTGAAAATATGATGCAATCACAACAAATGCAACACACAAAACCCTAGAATCTAGTGGTCACCTAGGTCCGGCTCTAGACCGCTCCTAACTGCCAGAAGACAAGATGCAGGATAGAATCCTCCACTGCCTCTTTGTCCCCCTGTGGCAGGTAAGTGCCAGGGAAGTGCGAAGGTACTCCACTACGTAAGTAGTGGGCCTAATTAATAACCACTAGCTTTCGACACACTTTCCTAGGCACCACAAGAAAACACGGATAAGCAATGAATTACCCACGGCCTTCTTCTGTCTTAATTGAGCGCGACGGTCCTTAGAGTCATCTCTAGATATTTTTTAGTTAATGTGGGTCAATGCGGATGCAAGTTTTGTGATTTTTGGGGCTTAGGAAGGGTAATGAACTCCCCACCTAATCTGGATTTGGTCTTTGCCCCTTAATTTCCGTATTAATATGCAAACAACCAAAAATCAAAACACGCACAAATTTTTATTTTGCTTTTTGCGCGGCGCTGCGATTATTTGCAAAGAAACCTGCACAAAACTGTTATTTAGAGCTAAAAGAGGAGAGAGAAGAAGGTAAGGAGTTACCTGAAGAAGTTTGGTGCAGCAAAGCCTTGAAGAGGCCGCGGTTCCGCCGCAGATGGTAGGTCAGGACCGCGGAATCGCGGCTGTTTGAAGGGAACACTGCACAAAATTTTAACAGTGAACTTCTGTTCACTCCTTCAGCTCTCTGGAATATTCACAAAAATTTTATCCAAGCTCCAATGATTCCAGATTTCCTCGCAATCAAATCACAACAACTCGTATTAGTGTTTGCGCGAATTTTGATCTAAAAATTATAATGGAATAAATCGTTCAACTCAAATTTCAAAATACAAACAATTAGCGCACTATCCCCGGCAACGGCGCCATTTGATTGATCTTTTCTTTGTGTGTGTTTAGAAAATGAATAGAATTCACAATCAAAGAATTATTTGACCACAATCAACTACGGTGTCGGATGTAGATTGTAAGTGAGTGCGGATCGTCCACAGGGACAGTGTAATCGTTCGTTTTTAGAATTAGATGAGTCGAAACTTTAAAGAAAAGAAAACAAACAATTCAAGATTTATAGTTGAAGTTTAAGAATTAGAAAATCTAGATCTAATAACAAGAAAAAGATAGAATCAAGAATTGATAGTTTGTTGATTTTTCCAAACCAAATATCAAGAATCGAAATGAGGCTCGTAGGAATCGATCGGATCTATAGATGTGATGTAATCTCACGATGTCGTATTCTTATCCTTCGATGAATTGATACTAGATCGATGATGATCGAAGAGAATTAGGGATTTCTTGTGAAACTAGGGTTTCATTTTATCCCTTGTTCTTTCATCGATATCATTCATATTCTAGCCTCTAGTAAATTCAAGAAACGATCGTAGATCCCTAATTTCGAGCGATCACAATCAAGAAAGCATCGCAACGAAACTAGGTCATTGATTCTTGAACTTGCTAGGGTTTACAAAACTCATAGGACTTAAAAATCGTTTTAAGATTTGTTACATCATCATTCTATTGATCGTCTCGACTCCTTAACGAGCGGAGTTTTACTCAAACATCATCACAAGAACTACAATCATAAATTGAGATCGAATCATGATGCAAGAATTTAAAGAAAACAAGATTAAAGAATTTCACCTTTTATTTATATCAACAATTTTGTTACAATCGCTCAAGAACTACAAGAGGAAGAACTCGATCGTCGATTTGGCTTCGCTCGGCTCCGTGAGTCGCGGATCGGCTTGGATCACTTGCTCGGTTGGAGATCGGCTCGGCTCCTAAAAGGTTGAAGGGCTTCTTGCTTGATTGGTACTCAAGATCTTGAATTTGGAGTGGAATTAGGGTTAGGGTTTCGTACAAGCCTTGTCACTAGACTTGTGGAAGAAGATGATGTAAGAGGGAAAGATTTAGGAATGGAATGAACAACTAAAGAATGATTCTCTAAAGATTGATTAGCTAAAGATTGATTAACCTTTAACCCTAGGTCTAGGCTTCTATTTATAGACATCCCAACCCTAGATCTAGGATTTCAAATTCTAAGTTTCCCTCCAAAAGTTTGTTGAGGAAATTTGAATTTCCCTCCAAAAGTTAGTTAGTGGAGAAGCTTCTAGATGTGATTAGTTAGGAGGGAGCTTCTAGAAGATTTTAGTTAGGAGCTTAATTAGGATTAGCCTTGCTTAATGATCTTTGCTGATCTGGCAGTAGCTTCGAGGTCCTTCTGGAATTTGACATATCAGAAAGGAATGTGGGCCCTGAGCTGAGAGTTTTGCACTGAAAATTATGCGTTGACGTGGCCAAACCGGCGCGGAACCGCGGTTCAAGCCAGCCCCCGCCGTGGTTCCGCGGCTCTTTGGAGTCTTCATGGCTTGTGCTTTCTGTAGTGGTCTTGGGCTGATGTGTGGGCCTTTCTTTGATATGTTGATTTGTATTTCTCCCTCTGAATTGCTACCAGATCTGAAATTATTGAGTTGGCGTATTTTTGATCAGCTTCTTTTGGCTTTGCTTCTGGATTTTCCTGCACAAATCTCGAAACAAGTGTTGCGCAAATACAGAGATGATGCGATGTCATGAAATGCGGTCAATTTTCCTTAAAGTGCCGGTTTAAAAGTCTAACACATGCAATCTGATATTTAACGACTGATTTGCTAATATGTGAAATATGGATACCGAACACTTCTAAATGAGTGCAAATGATAGGGAAATTGCCCTGTGTCTTGAAGAAATGAAGGATATTCTCCGTCTTCACTTCTCTTAATGGTACTGCTTCTGCCCACTTAAGGAAATAATCGGTTGTCACCAGTATGAACCGATGTCCTCTGGACGATGCTGGCTTGATGGGCCCGATTATGTCGGTTCCCCACATTTCGAATGGCCAGCTAGCCATCGTTGGATGTAGCGGATTTGGATGTTAGTGGATGAAGTCCCGTGAATCTGGCATGAGTGGCACTGCTTCGCGTATTCGAGACAGACTTGGATCATCGTGGGACAATAGCAGCCCATCCTTTTGATCTTCAGTTTCATCTTCGGCCCGACTTGATGAGAACCCCAGAGTCCATCGTGAGTTTCTTGAACGACTCTCCTCGCTTCTTCAGGTCCTAGGAATCTTAGCCATAGAGAGTCGAACGATCTCTTGTACAGAGTATCATTGTCGAAGGCAAAAGACAGAGCTCGTTTCATGAGTTGATGTCTTGAGGATGCGTCTTCAGGTGTTCGACGGGATTTGAAGTAATCTATAAAGACTTCTCTCCAATCCTTAGCCTCTTCCTGATCTTTTATTTGTAGGGTCGTTTGTTCGATCGCTCCTTTTTCTTTGGAAAACTCCGGAGATATCTCTGCCGGTGCCAGAACCCGACGGCTTTGCATGACAATCCTCACGTCATCGAGGTTTTCGTTGGCCAATTCTTTAGCGAGCTTGGCTAATGCATCTGCTTTGCTATTTTCCGCACGCGGTATGCTTTCCAGGGTGTATGAGGGAATTTGGGTCAGCAGTTGCAGCACTCTCTCACCGTACTTCACCAACTCTGGCTTGCATATTTGATAGTCGCCGTTTACTTGGCTGACGACCAACTGAGAGTCTCCGTATATAAAGAGGTTTTCGATTCCCATGTCGACAGCGATCTCAAGACCTGCTATCAAAGCTTCATATTCGGCTTCATTGTTCGTCCTCGGCTCTGTTAAGGAAAAGGCAAAGCGCATTAACCCTCCTTGTGGAGTCACGAAGATGAGGCCTACCCCTGATTTGATTATGGGGGTGCTTTATTTGTGCTTCTTCATGGAAGATGCCCTACCGAAGTAGATTTCCCATCGGGTGTCACGCTCTCTTCTTTCACCGTCGATCGTGTTAAACGTGTGCTCGTCGGGCAATTCATAATTCAAAGGAGAATCGGCAGGTATCAGATGTTCAGCGAGGAAGTCAGCGATGGCCTGGCCTTTCACTGCCTTGAGGGGTCAGTATGTCACAGAGAATTCCATTAAGAGTAAGGCCCATTTAGCGAGCCGTCCCGTCAATATAGCCTTTGACATCAAATATTTGAGAGGATCCACTTTTGATATGAGGCGGACCTCATAAGCCAAAGCATAGTGTCTGAGTTTCGTTATCGCGAAAATTAACGCCAGGCAGTGTTTTTCGATGAGGGGTATTTTCTTTCTACCCCCAGGAGAACTCGACTTAGATAGTAGAGGGATCTTTCTTTCCCTTGGTCATTTTCCTGTGCCCATAGTGCGCCTAAGGAACCTTCAAGGGCGGTTGTATACAGGATGGGGTGTTTTCCCTTGACCGGAGCAATTAGTACTGGCGGATTCTGCAGGTATTATTTGATTTCGTCTAGTGCGCTTTGGCATTTGCGATCCCAGGCGAAAGGAGTCCCTTTCTTCATTAGGTGAATGTAAGGACGGCATTTACCGGAGAGATTGGCTATGAAGCGCCAGATATATGCAAGATTCCCTTGGAGAGACCACAGTTGCTTGAGAGTCCTAGACGGAGGCATTTCTATGATCGCCTTGATCTTCGACGGGTCTATCTCGATGCCTCGGTGTCGGAAGACGAATCCAAGGAACTTACCCGAGGAAACTCCGAACACGCATTTGAGAGGGTTCATCTTCAAGTTGTATTTCTGAAGGCGGTGAAACGCGATGTTCAGATGTTCTAGATGTTCCTCGTATGATTTGCTTTTAACCACGAGGTCGTCAATATAGCATTCGACGATTTCATGTATGAGGTCATCTAAAATCTTTGTCATGGCCTTCTGATAGGTGGCACCGGCGTTTTTTAGACCGACAGGCATCACCTTGTAGCAGAATATGCCCAAAGGGGAGTATGCTTCTTGTCCTCGAGATGCATCTTTATCTGATTGTATCCTGATGAGCCATCCATGAAAGAGAAGACTTCATGGGTGGACGTATTGTCGATCATCAGCTCAGTGACCGGTACGGGAAAGTCGTCCTTCGGGCAAGCTTTGTTAAGATCCTGAAAGTCTACGCATATGCGCACCGTCTTATTTTTCTTCATCACTGGGACGATGTTGGCGATCCAGTTAGGGTACTGAACCTCTTGGATGAAATCGGAGTCGATTAACTTCTTGACTTCGGTGTTGATGCTCATCTCAAGCTCGAGCCACATTCTTCTCGGCGCTTGTTTGATTGGCTTGACGTCCGGAGATATCGCCAATTTGTGCACGGCAATCTCTGGATCTAGTCCCGGTATCTCAGAATAGCTCCATGCGAAGCAATCTTTATAATGCATGAGCACGTCTTTGAGCGTAGCCACTTTTTCTTCAGACAACAGCTCACTGACGAACGTCGGCCGTGGGTCGTTTGTCGTTCCCAAGTCGATTTTTCTGAGGTTATCTGCAGTAGTATGTATCCCATCTTCTAGCTCGTTTGGTGCCGGTGGAAACTCAGAGATCACCTCGTCATCATCGTTTTCGAAGCACCACGGGAGATCAGCCATATCTTCTCATACTCCTTCTCCTGAAATTGTTATCACGTGACATGTGCGAGATCGTTTCCAAGACCGATGTTGATCCGGCTCTAGTCTCGTGGCTTTCGGTTCATGCTTTTGTGGTGGGGTTACCCTCCAACTGCTGGATAGAGCGAACCTGCCTTGCTGATACTGGTCTTCTACCCAGTCTTTGAATGTGAAGCAGTCTTCGAGATGATGCCCTATCGCTTGGTGATAGGAGCAAAAGTCTGGGTGAGAGACCTCGCCTGCTTGCTCGGGGTGCTTGGACTATGGGAGGGTAATCATCTGATGTTTTATGACAAGATCGAGTATCTTCCTTGTCTTGCCTTGGGAAAAAGAATACGCTCGACCCATCTTCTTTATAAGAGACGAATCCTGGTTGCTCGATTCTCAATCGCGTGGCTTCTTAGACCCGCTTTGTCGCTGTCGAACGCTTTCTTCGTTCTTGGGTTTATTTCTGCCTCTGCGTCGGGTCTTTTGTATGACGGGCTGGCGACAAAGGGCATCATCACTTTTTGTAGCCTGCTGAAGGAGGCGCTGCGTTCTGGCTTTCTCGTAGATGGCCATTTCGCGATTATGGCCGTCTCAAACCTTTTGACCCGCTTCCCTTATAAGCTTGTCCATTTGTTCTTCGAACGATGGACTTGGCATTTCTACAGCGGGAGCTCGTTTTGGTTCAGGGTTAGCATATTCCCACAGAGCATCTCCTTCTTCATCGAAGTCATGTATGACGTAGCAACCGCGGAATCGCTTCCGTTTCTTGGATTGAACATATCCAAGCCCGATAATTTCCATTCTCCCGTTGGGCAACTTTCGCTGAGTTCTGGGGGCGTTCCAGATCCTGTTGTAGAACTGGGCTTGTCGAGCAGTCTATTTGAAGGGTACACCTTGGCGCCTCAACATCCTTTTTAATCCTCCTGTGTAATAACTGGGCAGACGGATGGACTGGAGCCCGTCAAGTGTAGAATCAGCACCATGCTAAATTTCTTTCTCTACTTTGATTTCCCCGGATCGGTAGAATAGGATCGCCTTTTCACTTTTTCTCCTGGGAAGGACATAGAATGTATGCAGTTCTTGCACACTATAAGTATCAGGTGCATCGAGCTCTTTGTAATGCTCTTGTGGAACCATGGCAACTTGCAATCTTTGATCTTCATCAGCGAAAGCTTGTATCGATGGCCGAGCAGAGAATATGACATTGACCCCATCTTCCGAGTCGCTGCCGAAGACCAGAATAGGGGTGGACAGTCCTGGCTTGTTGCATTATGGTGGCCCTGAATAAACTATTTCCTCTTCCTCCATGGTATCACTCCCGAAGACCGGAATAGTAGTGATAGATTTTTGCTTGTCCTCCGGTTTGTGACATCTTTCTGTGTCTTCGAAATCTGGCAGGAAGTACTTGGCATCCTCATATTTGCGGACTTCGTTCACGGAGAATGTTGTACTCGTGTAACCAAGGCCGGCTGAGCAAAGCGTTATAGCAGGTCTTAGCGTCAATGACGTGAAACTTGATGTCGTGACTAGCAGCCCAAAGCACGGCGTCCGTATGACAGACCCGAGCGTCCGCGATGATTGGGAGTCAAACCCAGAGATAGTGATCTTATCCCGAGCGAGGTGTTGAACGCTCATGCAGATTTCCTTCAACACTCTTACATTGAGAAGGTTAACGGAGGACCCATTGTCAACCAGGATTTTGCCTATCTTGATCTCATGACAGTATCCGGAGACATAAAAGGGGCGGTTATGCTCGCACATCCCGAGAAGGAGGTCTTCATCGCTGAAGATGATATCGACCGTGTGCACTTCTTCCAGCCCGTCCTTCATCTTTTCTTCAGCAAGGAAAGCTTGGAATTGCTCGGGCTCTTGTAACGCCTTGATCAGAGAATCTCTTGCTTCTTTCGATAGCAAGAGGGCATCGAGAATGCTTAGCTGCGAAGGTAGCTTCCTCAAGTGTGCCAGAACGTTTAAATCCACCTTGTTTTTCTTTGGCGGGTCCTTGGCTGTCAGTTCTTTGACGACTTGATCATCTAGGGCGATGTCTTCAGGGAATTTTTCTTTCCCCTTATCTTTTATATTCGAACCACTGTTCGTGGGCTGGAGATTCTTTTCGGGCAGCGTACGATTGCGCAGCTGAATATTCTCACAGGTCTTCATTTCATCAGTTTCGGAAGTGAGTTCATTGAAGAGAGGGCCAAGGGCTATTTCTTCATCAGAATCGCTCCCGAAGGTGAGAACTTGCGATCCCCAGGCGTCGACCATGTGACAGTTGCCGGTAGTTCTTTTGCTCTCCTCAGTCGTATTTCTTTGTTCCCGACGAGCTTGGCGCTTCATCCGCTTGAAATGTTGTCGGTGAGCAACATATCCCTGCCACAAGTTTTTAAAGGCATTGTACTCTTCGGTGGGGTGCGCAATCCTTCGATGATATAAGCAGTAGCTAGGATATACATCCGCTTCATCGGGAGTGTTTCCTTCGGAAGGTGGCAGCTTCATTCCCGTCGATATGGCTTTGGCGAACCTTTTCCTCGTCTTGAACCTGCTCTTCTCCGCCGCGGACTTGCTTTGATCTGGTTGGAGTGCTTCAACCCTTTCATCCAGTCGCCGGCGTTTGGATTCTTCAAATATGGCCATTTCGCGTTCTCGATTAGCTTTGCTTTTCAAAAGAGCTTCATTCAGGAATGCATCAATCATTTCGTCTGACGGTCCTAGAAGTCCCAGCTCTGGATCTGCCCCTAGTTTCTCTGCGTCAGGAGCTTCTTCACCATTTATTAACGAATGAGAGATCATGTGGCAGCTTGCCACATAATCCTCAAGTTCATCTGACGAGTCTTCTCCATTGTTATCATCTTCGTCCTCAAGGACGTGGCTGAGAAACTCTTAAAGTGTGACCAGGGTCCGCGCCTTTTGGTTATATTCTTCCAGCGCGTCGATATGCTTTTGCATGTCCGTGCGCTTATCATCAGGCTTCACGGGCTTTTTGGTCTTTTTCTTTTTTTTTCGAAGACTTTGACGGCTGGGTGTGGGTACTTCGACTATCATCATCAATTTTCGGAGTTGGGTGCGGCTTCAGCATTCCCTTGATGACTTCGGGTTCTATCGGACTTTTCCATTTGATCCCCGGGCGTGTTTGGAGATCCTTCAGCATTCTTTTCATTTTGGCTGAAAGAGCGACCTCCCATGAAGCTTCTTCGACAAAAGAGCACGATGCCCCCGGTGTGTCTGCTTTTTTGGGAGCGTGCGGCTGGGCCGGGTTTACTTTCTAATTCTCGGACAGTGCGAATTTGCCCTGTTGGTATTGGTTCTCAATCCACCCTTTGAAGACGAAGCAATCTTCGATTGGATGGCATATCACTTAGTGATAGGGGCAATAATTGGGATTATTAGCCTCACCGGGTTACAATGGGCGCTTTGAATCCGGCAAGTTGATGAGCTTGTTGCGCACCGCCAGCTCGAACAATCTCCTCGTCTTGTCCCGGGAAAACGAATAAGGGCACTTCATTTTCTCATTATAGAATCGTCATCTCTCGTCTAGGCGATCGGTTAGTTTTGGACCACTAGGCTGCTGTTGAGCATTGGCGACGAAGTCGCTTTCCCTTTCCCTTTTTCATTCCGCGGCTCTAGCTTCGAAGAGGAAGACATGTGGCCCATCTGGTCCATTTAGGCTAGCTTGTCAATAAAGTCCTGGAAAGTAGTCGGCTTGAAAAACATCATGAATTGGGAAATGGTCATCTGAGGGTCGAGAGTACCCACGAACATGCCTGCCGCAGACGCTTCTTCAATGTGTTGCTTGCACTTCGACCATAAATTCTGCCACCGTATCGAGTACTGGACCCAAGTTTCTCCCGGCTTCACCCTAGAATTGATCAATGCTGTGATTGGGGTGCGTTCGCTAGTGCTTGCGAAACGTTGGGTGAACAACAATTACATCTCTGTAAAGGTTTTGACGGAATCATTGGAGAGCTCTGAATACCATTTGAATGCCGTCTCCGCCAAGCTGCCGACAAATTGGCGAAGCAGCAGCTTATCATCCCCTTCAGTGTTGCCGCAGAGATTCCTGAACTGAGCAACGTGCTGATATAGATTTCCCGTCCCCTTGTATACATGGAATTTGGGGATCGTGTATTCCGGGGGGTACTTTATTTGGTCGTACCAACCCAGATAGGGCCTTCCAGTTCTAATGACTTGGACAGCCTCTTCATTCGTTTGATGAGCTCATATTTGTTGAGCTATATAATCATCGAGCGTGGCTTTAGAAATGGTCTCCTCCTTGGCTGCTGAAAGAGCCGACAGAGGATGTGATGTTTTTCCTATATCATCTTCAATTATTACTGGAGGATCTTCGGCTGGAGGGTCCGGTTGGATCATCATGCCCACCATATCTTGGAATAGAAGGGTCATTTGTTTTATATTGGCCGTTTGATCCGCGTCCTCTTTGTCCTTCTTCTCATGCATTCTCCGAAAGAATTCGGCATCAGTTTCCTGCTCACGGCGCTGCTCCGAGGATGTTTCCGGGCTTGCTTTCGGTCCCGTAAGTGCAGCCATGGCTGTTAGCATCTCTTGGAGCTTTTTTTTGTTGTTGCTCCTGATCCTTAGTCACTGATCTCGTAAGTGGTCGATGACCTGTGGAGATACGGCTGTCCTCTTTTCCGGATGCTATATAGACGGTATGCACCACTATGCCCCCAGCCTTGGGGCGCTTGGGTTAGAGGTTTTGCGATTCGTCGCAGACTTAGGGATTTTCTCCGGTCTTCTCTTCTTGTGGGCGGTTGAAGTTGAGGGAGCCATTACAGTGGGCACCCAAATAGCTATCGCCTTTTGTGGCTTGACAGGATGGTCCTCTTCTCACTGAACTTTCACCTTTTTCTGTCGACGAGAGTAATCTTGATCAATCACCGAGTCCTGAACCTGTCGCCAAACCTTGTAAATTTTAGAGGACAGCCATTGAGGAGGCTGCTCTAGCTTCATCTTTGGGGCATTCTCCACAGGTGGAGGTGATCTTTTTAGCACGGCGGTTGGCGAGTTTTTGCGCACCCTCCTTAGCGGTTCAAAGTTGCTCCCAGTTGGAACAGCAACATCGATTTCCACCGTTGGAGCCGGCGGAGTCAGTCCAGAAGGAGAGTTGCCCCAGCCTTCCTTACTCGGCGCCAGTGGCGACGTTGAGCATGTCGAGCCGTTGGGATCTGCTCAATTATGGGGGTGACCTCATCATGCTCCTTGTTCTGGTCAGAAGTTGTTATTGGCGCCAGCATATTGAAAACGGACGTCCGTTGAGCGGGGATAGCTAACCTGTCGAAGGCAGACCTTCGAGAAGGAGGAGCAGTCTTGGTGATTTCGCCCGGAACAGGAGCTGAAACAGTCAGTCTTGTGAAGACCGACCCTTTGGCAGGAGAAGCCGCCTGATTGATATTTTTTATGTGTAGTAGTTAACCGCAATCAATAACGGTATCGCGTGTAGCTAGACCGAGATGAGTACGGGTCGTCCTCTGGGAAACGTTGAATCTTTTAATCTTACTTTAGGCGTGTTGAGAAAGAAAGGAGGAGAAGAATAAAAAAATGGTGGAAATAGTTTCTAGATCTACGTTAAACACGGATGTAAAATATAGATTTAGATTAACTACAATGTAAGTTTAATATTAAAAGGGGGCTTGTAGGGTTCATTAGGATTTAGTAGTTATGGATGATTAATTAAAGATTACACTTTTTATCCTTTAATAGATTTAAAACTAGAACGACAATAATGCATGTAGATTAGGGTTTCTGGAGGGAAAAAAGTTCCCACTTTTAACCCCTATCTCAACATGGAACTCCGTTCATAGCTAGCCTTTACCAAAATAATCATTAATCTAATCTCTAATTGCGGTCGAGACTAACAATAAATTGGTAGTATGCCCGATTAGGATGTTAATGATTCTTTTGGTAATGTTTATAAACTTTATAGGACGTAAAAATGATTTAAAGATCTTCATCATCCATTAATCTACCCTAATCCTACGAACCCTAACAAGCGAAGAATTACTCGCGCATGTTGGGAGAAGAAGAGATGGAAAGGGAAATTATATTAAAACTACAAATAGATAGAATAAGAAAACAACTACCTTTATTAATCAGCAAAATTCATTTACACTTTGTTCCCTTAGAAAATGATTACAAAATGCTAGTTTGCTTCTCGATCTCTTCTAAGGAGGTAGATGAACAGTTGATGATCAGCCTGGATACGTGAGCCTGTCGTGGACTTCGTGATCTCTTCAGCTTGATAATTTTCCAAGAGGCTCTCAGTCCTTATTTATGGTCTCAGAGCCAGAACCCTAGTTTCCTAATAACGGTAACTAGTTGTTACGATTCTAACCAAAAAAATCCAGAATCCCAACTCCCTTAAAGTGTGTTGGAACCACGGCCGTTGGATGGGTTTGACCGCGGATCCGCGGTCTTATGGTGGGATCTTGGCCTTAAATTTCTGTGGCTTTATCTATGTAGCTCTTGGTGATCTTTTGAATATCTAGACTTTAAAAATCTTCTTTATGTTTCTGCCAGAATTGGTTTCTTCAATTTACTTGAATATCTTCGGCAGATTTGATCTCGCAAACTCGGATTTCGTTGATTTTAGTCATGATATAATTCCTGCACAATTATCTCAATAAATGATGTTAGTAGAATTTGTTTTTATTGAGATATTATCTTAACCATTTGTCATGATATTTTAGTTTTAAGAGAATTGGTCAAAGGTATTTAATAAGGTAAGCATATTATATAGGCCAGATGTTACATGCTTACTTTTTCCTTCATAATGTTAATTATAATATAAAAACACATGAAAATAGTATTTTTACAGATAAACCCTCATATGTGTCATATATTATAATAAACACCTTTTTATATAGAAACAGTAGGAAAAATGTCATATTAAAAGTGCAGTTTTATCAACTGAACAAACATCCCCAAACTTAACTTTGATCGTCCCGAGAAAACTAGTTATTCAATAGAAAAAAAAAAGAAAGGAGAAAGCTAAGCACACCTTCGTAGGCAACACGATTGCACTAAGCGCGTGCAACAAGCTGTTAAACCCTTAGGTGTCCCTAGTAGGAGGAGTGTTGTCTCCTGAGGGTTTTCAGCGGATTACACCCACAAAATCCAATAATAAAAGAGAAATGGTGAAAGTTATATATAAAGATAAGAATTATAAAAGAAAGAACTTGAAAATAAGAGTTTTCAACTACACCAGTTTTTCAGTTGCTATGAGCCCTATCTTAATGATCATGAAAAAATGTTAGAAATCACATCGTCCCTCAATAAAACATCGTCTTTATTCTTCATTCCTAGCTTTCTTCCAAACATTGATCATATACCCCTATGTGTATGTAAAGGACATCCCTACACTCGGAGAATTCAATTCAAGCTATCATACTCTTGTCCATCTACCTCAGTACTTTTTTTAGTTAGTGAATATTTAGATGAAATTGCTCACACATTTTTCATGCGACCTTTAATACTTCTTGAGGTATTAACCGACCGATTACTCTTGTGCTTGCTATATTAGGTGTATTTAGTACTTTTCTCGTCTTGCAACACCTAAAGCTTAGCAGTGACTCCCAAACCAGTTGGTCTAAGGCACTGGGTGATGAAGCACCCTCGCTATATTTTTTTATGCTGCCTTGGTGATTACAAAATCAGTGTTCATTTTTCTTCACCATTTTATCTTTTTATTCATTTATTATTTCCTTCATACTTTGGCTTTTAGACAAGAGCATTTCAAGGTATCCTCTACTATCCCGAGTTTCAAGACGTGTGTAAGTGCGTATAGTAGGGTATCAAAGTTCAAATGTTTGGCTTCCAGAATAGGAACTATTTTTCAGACTTATTTTTATCCTCAGATTAGTGGCTTCTTTCATCTTACTAACCCTTGGGACAACAGCTCATAACTACTTATTACTAGTTTCATTTAAGAAAACATCTAACTTTCTTGTTTTTCTTGAAATATTCCTATCTTTTAAATATAATTTTTCACTTTCTACTCTTTTATTATAATTTTTTTGTGTGCTTATATATGGTATAATGCAAAGTAATGCGTAAATAAGCACAACCCTCCCCCAAACCTGTTTGCAGCAGTGTCCTCACTATTGTTTCTTTTAAATCTCAAAAACCTGTAGATTTGGGAGGAAATATTATTAACGGAGGCAACAAAAATTGAAAGTGAAAATCCTCCCCCGAACTTATTTTTGGCTCACAATTTTGTAAAAATCATTTTCTTTCAAGAGCCAAAATATCCCCCTCCCCAAACTTGAGTAAAATAGTTTTAAGCAATTAAAATCATTGGGGAGGGTAAAAGTTATTGGTCGAAGTAAAGCCTTACAAAGATCAAAAGTCAAAACCGCACCATGCTTGGTGGAAAAACATGTCGCCAATTGACGTGAAGAAGTAGGGAGGAGATAAGAGGTGTAATGGAAAAGGTTTACGTCTCGATTTGTAGAAACAAAACAATGATGATGGATTACTCGCATTCTTATTCTTTATAAGAAGAAGATGTGGCGGTTCAATTTCTTTGGGTTGGAGTTGATTCATCACATCGTCCATATCTTCTAAGAATGCGAGTTCATCATCGAAGATTTCCTCGAAGCTTTCATCGATATCCCGAATAATAATCTCATTGGATAGAACGGGATGGTACTTGGACTCCATAAAAGGTTCACATTTAGCGTTAGCTGTTGGCCCGAACAACAACGTAATAGCAGAGTCAAAATCAGCATCATGAAGCTCTTCAATTTCGCTGCTGTCGGAATCTATTGTTTCGACAGAACACACATGAGCATAGGGTTCAGAGGGTTTACTTCCCAACTTGTAAATGTTAAGCTCAATTGACATCTTCCCGAAGGATAGGTTCATAGAGCCGTTTCTATAATTGATTATTGCGTTGGAAGTTGCAAAAAAAGGTCGACCTAAAATCACCGGAATTTGGTTTCTTGGGTTCGCTACAGGTTGTGTATCTATAACGATAAAGTCCACAGGAAATATAAATTCCCCGACTTTGATTAACTCATCCTCTAGCTCACCCCTGGGTTGGGTGACAGATCAATCGGCCATCTGAAGAGTGCAATGCGCCATTTTTAACTCTCCCATTCTTAATTGCTCATAAACAGAATACAGAAGCAAGTTAGCACTAGCACCTAAATCGAGTAGAGCACGATTGATATTGTTACCCCCAATAGAAATAGAAATTGTAGGACTTTTGGGGTCCTTTCGTTTCTTGGGTAGTTGTTGTGTAAAAGAAGTGCTCACATTACTCACAAGGAAAACTTTTTTAAGTACTTGAACTTTTCTCTTTCTAGTGCACAAGTCCTTTAGGATTTTCGCATAAGACGGAACTTGTTGAATAGCATCTAGGAGAGGAATGTTTATGTTAACTTCCTTAAAAATTTCCACAATCTTCTCCATTTGTGGACTTGGTCTGTTTCCCCTTAACCTATTTGGATAAGGTGCTTTATCAATAAGGGTTGAGTCCAACATTGGAGAGGATTGTGGGGATGGAATGGATCCCAGAATTGGAGTGAGGATCGCTTTAGATAGATTTGTGGGAATGGGCTGAGGGTTCGAGCCTTGTGGGAAGCGTAGATTAGGCTCGGAAGTAGGTGGGAGACTAGACGAATTAGGGGAAGAAGTAGAAGCCGGGGTATCATTGGTATCACTAACATCATCAAATTGCTCACCCACTCCGTTATTCAGCACTTTTCCCGATCTCAACATAGTAATGGCATTCGCATTATAACTTTGTGAGTGGCCAGTGGTAGGGGTTGAGACGGAAGTTTCCCTTTCTCTCTAGCACTCATTTCGGCGTTTAATCGTGCAATTTGGGCTTCTATTGATTTAATATTCTCACCGTGGGAGGCGGATTCTTTCTTTATGGTGTCAATAGAGGACCTCATATAAGCCGACATTTGGATTGAATGTTTCATAAACAAATCCAAAGTTTGTGCGAGCGAAGAGGAATTATCGGTACCGGTCGAATTATTAGAAGGTACAGAATTGTTGACCGGATTTCAAAAATTTTGTGATTGAAAGGGGTGCTAGTTCTATTGTGGTGGTTGCTGTTGCTGTGGAGGAGGTCTTTGGTAATTGCTTTGGAACTGGTTTTGATTTTGATTTTGGTTTTGGTTCCAAGCAAAATTAGGATGATTCCTCCATCCCTGATTGTATATGGAAGAATGTGGATCGTTTCTAGGTCGCTGCTGAAAAGTAGCATTAGTTTGCTCATGACCTTGAAACGGTGCACTCATAGGACATTCTTCCGTCAAGTGTGATGGATCGGAATAGCAACCACACACGGTTTTGGGAAGCGTAACATGGTTTAGGGAGGCTAATGAAAATTTGTTTTCCATAGCTTCGAGTTTCTTTTGTATCTGTCACGCCCCGCTTCCCAAAAGTACGCTCAAATAGGCACGTGACATAGCCAACCATGCTACCTGTGGATAGGAAAAATCCCTCCACAGTCACATTACGGTTGTAGAGATATCAAGAACAGGAAAGTAAACTAAACTATCTAGTACATGTCCATGAGCCAGAATGAATGAGTCAAGAAATAATGATATGCGGAAGCAAAAGATACAATACATGAAACACCTGAAAAGTAAAACTACATACCGACAGGAACTTTACCGCTCGGTCTAACAGCGACAATACTCCTGATCAGTCTGCAACAAAAGTAGAATAATCTGGGCCATACAAAACCCAGACGTTAGCGCATCATAACATCAAGAAATAATATGTAAACAGGGTAGCAATACATGCAAGTAATCATAAATGGTAAAGCATGTATAATAACAATATAACTCAGGGCAGTTAAAGGTAGTGTACATTGAGTAATTTAAACTGGTCTAATGGGTTGAGAAGTCTCAAGTCTTTGAAATCAATTTGATGAATCATCGATGTAACTCAGTAGTATCCCATGCATGCCTGGGACCATGGTCTAAGACTCTCGGGCTGAAACCGAGACGTGCCGCTACGCACTAAAAGGAAAAGGGTAAAGACGAACGATGTCAGCAACATCGTCCCGAGGCGGGCCTAGCCTCTAAAACTAATCAGTATAAGCAAGCAACTGTCGAGTTACAAGTCAGGATTTCATCATTGACTTCCCCAAACCCCTAAGTTATATGTGTTTAAGTCAGGTATTTAAGTAATCAAGAACTAATGCCAACACAGGAGCAGGTAGGTGCAGCTTTGTCTGGATAGACAACAGAAACGGTCCGTAAGGACTACATGTCAGGTTTGTTGGCATTAGACCCAAGATCAGGTAACAGGTCAAGCCATGGTACATCAGGTCAAGTCAAGTAGTGTATTTAGGTGTCATGTCAAGAGTGTACGGTACCATGTCATATCAGATAGGAAGTGCAACAGGTCATGTCAGAACTCAACTAATGTAAACATGGTTATCAATAAACAAACATGGTTATCAATAAACAAACATGGGTATTATCAGAACAATAAAATGGCACACGTAATATGATATGCAAATAGGTACAGACTAAACTACTTGGATGCACGGTTATCAGTTTGAGTTTAAGGGATAGTTTTAACATTTCATGAAGGCAGCATACCAAATGTGGATGATAAAATCATATTAATATGTACCAAAACAATCTAGATGTGAAATTGAACATGAATTAGACTAGATGTATGCAACCGGTCATCCGATAGGGCATAAACTATAAAAGGGTATTATGACTATGCAAATGATTATGATTATGAGATCTAACATATAAATGTGGTTATTTAGCTTTAGTAAACTAAATGCAACAGTTAGGTTTCAAGTTCTAGATCTGAAATATGTAAACGGGACATCGTGCTGTTAACTTGGAACTCATGGATTTAGTTTCTATTTATAGCTTTAATAAGAAAATAGATAAATTAATATAGGAATAGTATAAATAGCATGTAGCAAGTTTCACTTGCCTGGACGGATCAAGAGCGGGAATACGGAACGTCTCACGTCAGCGGAAAACGTCGTGACGCACGCACGGTACACGGAACGGATCCAAACCACGCACAGTGTGATCACACGGGTCAGGTACGCTCACTGGGTCGTCAGGATCGTCGACGGCACGCCGGTTTTCCGACGTACCAATTAGCAATCAGAGAATTTCTGAAGCAGCAGTTCAAGATCTTTGAGCCTCACATTACTTAAGTCCGGATAGGTTGTAATTTTAACATTGAAATCCTGATTAGAAGTAGATGAGGTATAGGTTATAATACACTGCATTCCTGCTCTAGTTGCCGCCTTTAACCCAATCACACTGTCCTCTAGCACCAAACAGTTCTTTCCCAAAACATCTAGTTTCGTCACTGTAGTTAAATAGATGAATGGATCAGGCTTTTTCTCTTTGACGTCATCTCCTTGACCAATGAGCTGAAACCACGGTCCTGCCGTGCTATCCAGACAGAGTACACAGGCGCCGCCACGATCGGTTTGTATCGCCAATAGTCTCAGATGGATCGTTGCTAGTATCCCAAATCTTCAAGGTAAGGTCATCACTGCATGTAACCATTCTATCTCCGCTAGAGTTGAAGGATAATGCCCAAACTGTTGATGATTGGCCACTGTTAGTTTCACCTAATGTTTCCACACAATGTCAATCATCAGGATCATCATCTTCTGCCCATATCTTAATAGAGTTGTCGTAGCTGACAGAAACAAGAACTTCATAAAATGGATGCCATCGCACCATCTTAACATCCTCCAATGTAGTTATAAGCTCGTAATCTCCATCGACATTATAATATACAGCAGTTGTCGAATCAAAACTTGCTGGTGCCAAATATTTTCCATTGGGAGATCACGCACAAGACCTGACTGTTCTTGTATGAGCATCATCCAAGATAGCCTTGCAATACCACGAACCAGAGGGTCGTTGCTCCCAAATCCTGACAGTCTTATCTCCGCTGCATGAAGCGATCGTCGCCAGAATCCCATCGGCACCGCTCGCGGGGTTCCAAGCGACGCTCCAGACCCTATCGGTGTGGCCTTCGAGCTTCTGGATCTCTTTCAACTCGAAGCCGCCGTCTAAAGATTCCATCTTTAGTTTGATGGATTTTGAGTATTAGGGTTTTGTGATTTTTGGATAAGGTCTTAGCAATCGAGTAAAAGAGGGGAAGCTGCGGCGACGGCGGAGCAGCGGGTGAGCGGAGGACGGGACCGCAGCAGGCGAGGCAAACGGAGAGAGCAAGGGTTTGAAGATGGGAGGAGAGAGAAAGAGAGAATAGAGAGAAGAGAGAGAGAGAGAAAGAGAAGGGAAGAGGGAGAGAGAGAATCAGAAGTGGGGTCGGGTGAAAGAGAGAAGGATTGTGATTGGTTGAGAGAAAATTTTTAAAAAGATTTTAATTGTTAAAATATTTTCTTTAGTTGTAAAAGAAATCTGGCTGTTAAGAAAATATTTAACGAATTAAATGAATTTAAGAATTATTAAAAATTTGGCGGGATACAAAATAATTCAGAAATGCGCCCGGGTCGGGTCCAAAATTTTGGATTTGAGATACGAAAATTATTTGTGAGTTACAAAACTTAAAATGAAGGATTATGTAATAGAAATGCATACCCCCAAGAACGGACGCACGTACGTGCGCGTAGCCATCCAAACACGTCCGTTTCACTGAACGGGACGAGAACACGATGCAAGGACGCTACCACAGGGTTAAGGGTATCAAGCAGGCTATGAAATGCAATTTTAAATTATTTTACGTGATTTACATTGTTATATGCAAAATATGTGATACTAGATAAAATACCAGTATATACTAAATCATGAGATGCACTAGTTCATGCAACAAGTCAAGGTAATCTATAAACAAGAGTTAAACAGGTTCAAGCAAGCGGGTCGGGTCGAATGCAAAGTAATACGTAAAATACCATTCGCACCCAAACACGCTAAATCAAGAATAGACCATGGATAAGTAAATACGGAAACTGGAATTGGTATGAATGAACTCAGGTGTTGCAGTATCGCTGCCATTTCGGTTTTTACTGTGATGGAGACATCGTGCTGATGAATGCCTCCCCTAGATGAAGGTGGTCTTATGCTTTCTCACTGCAAAGTGTTTTCAGCGAGATCTTCCATATATTTCCAAGCTTCACCATCATCTTTAGACATGAAATTGCATTGACAATTTGTTTCAAGTATCTGCTTTGTCGCTGGATTAATGCCCTCATATATAATTTGGCACAAATCCCATCATTGTATTCCATGATGAAGACATTGGACAAGCAGATCCTTCAAACGTTCAAAGCACTTCCAAAATGGTTCATTGGGAAGCTGGGTGAACTGGTTGATCTCGCTCATAACATGGGCGGTCTTATGATTTGGGTAAAATTTCTTAAGGAATGCTACATGAATTCATCCCAATTTGAAATAGAGTGTGCGGCAGTATTATAAAGCCATTTTTCTGCCAAGTCGCACAAAATGAATGGGAGAAGACGCAAGCACATAGCATCCACAGACAGTTGTGACGTACCCATCATTGCACATACATTTTCGAATATAGTGATGAAAACGTACGCGTCTTCAGATTCAAGCCCATGAAATTTAGGCAACAGATTGATGTAGTGGGGTTTAATTTCAAAATTATCCCCATTGGCTGGTGAAATAGATAAGCAAGTAGGAAGTGGACCACAGATAGGATAGCATCTCTCCTGGAGAGAGATGCGCGGTGGATTCTGCTCACCTACGGGCGGTGGCAGCATGGTGTTATAATTTGATGGAGTACCGTCCATCTCGGTCGATGTGGTGTGTGGTGGAGGAAAAGAAGACGAAGAAACACCGACTTTGGAGTCGATAGCAGGAATGCGGACAAGACGGGCATAAGAATCCCGTGTCCAGCCAAGCATGCACTAAACGTGTTTAGCGCAAGTGGCAGCGTGTGTGTGATTTAAAATTGGCCTGTTTTGAAAAGTACGTCAGACTTAGACAAATCACACAAAAATGCACAAACAACCCTAGTACTAAGGTTACCTAAGTCAAGTCTCTAGACCGCTCCTAGACTTCCAAAGGACAAGCCGCAGGATCGATCCTCTACCATCTCTTTACTACTCTTGTGGCCAGGTAAGTGGGAGGTTCTCTACTATGTAAGTAGTGGGCCTAATTAACTAACCACTTGCCTTAGACACACTTACTTAGGCACCACAAAAGTAATGTGGATAAGCGATAGATTACCCACGACCTTCCTCTGTCCTTATTGAGCGCGACAGTCCTTAGAGTCTTGTCTAGATATTTTTTAAATTAATTTAGGGTTGTTGCAGATGCTCGGTTTGTGATTTGCGGGGCTTAGGAAGGGTGATAAAATCCCCACCTAATCTGGATTTGGTCTTTGCCCCTTAAAATCCGTATTAAAATATGCAAGACAAACTAATTACAAAACTTTGCAAAAAGATTTTTTTGAGCGGCGATATTTTGCAAAGAATCCTGCAGAAAAGATATTTTATTGAATTTCAGAGGAGAGAGAAAGAGTTGAGAATCTTACCAGAGAAGTTTGGAACCCTAGATCCTCAATCCCACCACGCTTCTGCCGTGAATGTGGCTTATTTGCCGCGGATCCACCGTGAGAAGAAAGAATCAGTTGATGAAATTTTTCTCTGTGGCCTTCTGTACTCCTCTGGATCTCGATGAATGTCTCTGTCTTTCTATTTTCTCAAGTCTGTGACTTTAGAACTCCTTGCAAAATTCACACAATTCGTTAAATATGCAATTTGCAGTTTTGTTTTAATTATGATATAGATCGAATAAGAATTCAACACAAATAGTAAGAATAAAAAATTACACACGTATCCCCGGCAACGGCGCCATTTGATTGATCTATTTTTTTTATGTGTGTAGTTAACCGCAATCAATAATGGTGTCGCGTGTAGCTAGACCGAGATGAGTACGGGTCGTCCTCTGGGAAACGTTGAATCTTTTAATCTTAATTTAGGCGTGTTGAGAAAGAAAGGAGGAAGAATAAAAAAATGGTGGAAATAGTTTCTAGATCTACATTAAACACGGATGCAAAATATAGATCTAGATTAACTACGGATGTAAGTTTAATATTAAAAGGGGGATTGTAGGGTTCATTAGGATTTAGTAGTTATGGATGATTAATTAAAAATTACTCTTTTTATCCTTTAATAGATTTAAAAATAGAACGAAAGTGATGCATGTAGATTAAGGTTTCTATAGGGAAAAGGGTTCCCACTCTTAACCCCTATCTCGACATGGAACTCCGTTCATATCTAGCCTTTACCAAAACAATCATTAATCCAATCTCTAATCGCGGTCGAGACTAACAATAAATTGGTAGCGCGCTCGATTAGGATGTTAATGATTCTTTCGGTAAAGTTTATAAACTTTATAGGACGTAAAAAAAGTTTAAGGATCTTCATCATCCATTAATCTGCCCTAATCCTACGAACCCTAACAAGCGAAGAATTACTCGCGCATGTTGGGAGAAGAAGAGATGGAGAGGGAAATTATATTAAAATTACAAAGAGATAGAATAAGAAAACAACAACCTTTATTAATCAACAAAATTCATTTACACTTTTTTCCCTTAGAAAATGATTACAAAATGCTAGTTTGCTTCTCGATCTCTTCTAAGGAGGTAGATGAACAGTTGATGATCAGCCTGGATGCGTGAGCCTGTCGTGGACTTCGTGATCTCTTCAGCTTGATAATTTTCCAAGAGGCTCTCGGTCCTTATTTATTGTCCCATAGCAAGAACCCTAGTTTCCTAATATGGTAACTAGTTGTTACGATTCTAACTAAAAAAATCCAGAATCCCAACTCCCTTAAAGTGCGGCGGAACCGCGGCCGTTGGATGGGTTTGACCGTGGATCCGCGGTCTTATGGTGGGATCTTGGCCTTAAATTTCTAGGGCTTCATCTATGTAGCTCTTGGTGATCTTTTGAATATCTAGACTTTGAAAATCTTCTCTGTGTTTCTGCCAGAATTGGTTTCTTCAATTGACTTGAATATCTTCGGTAGATTTGATCTCGCCAACTCGAATTTCTTTGATTTTAGTCATGATATAATTCCTGCACAATTATCTCAATAAATGATGTTAGTAGAATTTATTTTTATTAAGATATTATCTTAACCATTTGTCATGATATTTTAGTTTTAAGAGAATTGGTCAAAGGTATTTAATAAGGTAAGCATATTAAATGGGCCAGATGTTACATGGATATTATATGCTTACTTTTTCCTTCATAATGTTAATTATAATATAAAAACACATGAAAATAGTATTTTTACAGATAAACCCTCATATGTGTCATATATTATAATAAACACCTTTTTTATATAGAAACAGTAAGAAAAATGTTATATTAAAAGTGCAGTTTTATCAACTGAACACCGCCTTGACGACTTCAGGAGCAGGAATGGCTATCCGCTTAGGGATAACACCTTCTGGTATTGCGGGCTTCTTCATGGGCCCATTGGAGCTTTGGCCCAGTCTATTGAAAACCGAGGCACTGGATTTGGGCGACCCGTTGAAAGGGGCCGCAGTAGTGGTAAGCTGATCAAAGACCGATTTCTTCTGAGCTTCTGACAATGGTATAGGAGTGCTGAAGCTTGTTGGCGGGATCATGGTCCCGAAGAATAGCCCAGTGGTGGCTTGGGTCACATGTTCCACCGGTATTGTGAACAGGGAGGTCGCTTGGGGCCCATAGGTTACACCTCCAGATGAGGTGAAACGGGAGTTGCAGTTGCAGTTGGAGCAGTTGGAGGCCATTGCTGTTCTTTTTTCTGCACGGGAGAAAAACCAAATTTTAGTACCTCAAAACCAAGGGCAACCATATTAAACCGCGATTCGTTCGCGAACACGACACACGAAGTGTGGAGTGGAAAGAAGAAAATGACTCACCAGGTGTGCCAGAATATGTTCTCCGCCGGAAGACACGACCGGGATGTTGGGACGTCTAGGCCTATATTTCGGGGGCATATGATAATTGGTGCTATCCGTCCACCTCTCCGAAGATGCCAAGTTTATTTATGGCACCATGTATCGTAGGTTTAAACGAATGCGGCCGATATAGCAGACTTCGTCAGATTCCCCCTCGTTTGAGGGGTTTTTGATTGTGGGGACGCTCTTCCCTGCAGGCGTAAGCCCCTGCAGTTAATTACGCTACCGCATCGCGGTAACCACTTTCTGTTTCTCTAGATGGTTATTTCGTGTCGTGTGTTTTTGTTTGTTTTTTGGTTGCTCGTGGATTGTATACGGAGACTAATTTATGTTGTCGCCCGTAGGGCGTGGATTAGTCCAAATCCGTATCTTCTTAAATTTCGGTTTGGGGTAGGGTTTAAGGATACGTTAGTCTCATTTGAGACTAAGATCAACTTAAACGTTTGTTAAGGAAACGTTAGTCTAATTTTAGACTAAGATCAACTTAACGGGATCATTTAGATCCAACAAAAGAGCATTTGGGCTCTGTTGTTTAGTTTAGGGACATTGCGGTCCATTAGTTTAAGGACATTACGGTCTAAGGTTAAGGACATCATAGTCCTTGGGTTTAAAGGGACCCCACAGTCCGAGGTTAAGGACATCATAGTCCATGGGTTTAAGGACCCTGTAGTACGAGTTTAGAGACATCATAGTCTGTAAGATTTGTTGGTTGTCGGGACCCATCACCTCTCTGAAGACGTTGAAGGATTACAACGACATATATCAGAGGTGTGAAGAGATGTACCCTTGAACCAATGTTGGTTGAGAGATCTACAGTCCAATTAGGGACTAAGATCAAAACATTAATAAGCAGATGGGCTCAGTTGATCAGAATTAAGGACTTATGGCCAATTTTGGGCTAAGTCCACTTAAGTTTAAAATGTTGGAAATTTGTTTGGGCTGCTGAACATTTGTTTGGGCTTGGCCCTTTTAACAATGCTGAGCATTGAGTTTTGACGATATTTCTGTCTTTTATTGAATGCTGAGCATTCATCATAGCTCTGGGGCTTATTAAAGAACAATTTATGTTCTTTTTAGCGCACACGTAAGGAGCACGTGGTGCGCTTGGCGCTGAGCGCCAGACCATGAGCGAAAAGCGCTAGTTTATGAGCGCAAGGCGCTATTTGTTCAATGGCGCACACGTGAGGAGCACGTGGTGCGCTCGGCGCTGAGCGCCAGTCCATGAGCGCAAAGCGCTAATTTAAGAGCGCAAAGCGCTATCTGTTCAGTAGCATACACGTGAGGAGCACGTAGTGCGCTTGGCGCTGAGTGCCAGATCAGGAGCGCTGAGATACTTCTTTTTAATATGAAGCACTAAGGCTCTTTTATGCAACGCTCGTGCGCTAGTTCTGGTGCACTGAAGCACTTTTTTTTAATATGGAGTGCTAAGGATCTTTTATGCGGCGCTATGCGCTGAGAATTAAATTCTCTTTTAAGAGACTTTGTCTCATAGATCTAGGAACAAAGTTCTTAGTTTTACAGGAGATGTTCAATCTCTTAAATTTTGGTGAAAGGCTTAGCCTTTATGAAGTTATGATCCTAAGAGAATTGAATAATTCTCTCCCTCCTTTCATATTGAGATGTATTGATCTCATTTTGTAAAAGACCTTAGTCTTGTAGATCTATGATCTGTGAGAAGAATTATATTCTTCTTCTTATTTTATGATGAGGTCCTTTGATCTCTTTTTGAAAGACCTTAGTCTTGTAGATTTATGATCTTAAAGAAAGAAGTGAATTCTTCTTTTTAATATGAGATGATTTCATCTCTCTGTTTATTTTTACCTCGAAGAAAATCTTCTTCTTCTCTCGAGAGCTTGGCTCTTTTTTCTAAGATTTCTCAAAGTTTGGGGGGGTTCCTCTATATGAGACTTGAAGTCTTTGGGCCTTTATATAGGGCAAGCTGATTTGTTCAATCAGTTAAGGATATATTTTCTCCAATTGATTTGGGGATTTCCCTACCGTTGAATCTTTTGATCCAAGGGCTTCTGATTTACAGAAGGAAATTTTCTTGTTTTTAACAAGATTGGGAAATCTTTTCCATACAGAACTTATTCTGTATTTTGGTGATTTTTAATCACCTTTGGATCATTGATCCAATGGTGCTCTGATTTACAGAGCACAATCTTTTTGTTTGGAAAGATTTTGAAGAATCTCTCCTTAACAGAATTTTATTCTGAGTAATTGATGATTTATCAACTTTATTGGATCTTTGATCTGACAGTGGGGAGCTTTTAGTTCCAGCGCTAGCGCACCCATACTTTGCACGTGGTGTGCTGCTTAAAGTACAGCGCACTTGGCGTTAGCGCACCCGTGCTTTGCACATGGTGCGCTGCTTATAGTGCAGCGCTCTTGGCGCTAGCGCACACGTGATTTTCACGTAGTGCATTGCATTAGAGTCTTTGACTCTTAACGCTGGCGCTGTTATAAAGCGTTGCTTCACGCTGAAGGTATCTTTCCACCTTCCTTCTGAGTCAAACTTTCCCTTTCCCGGATCTTGGAAAAAGTTCCATCATGTACAGCATTTTCTGTGCCTAGACTTAAATGTTCTTCATTTATAATCTGAAGTAGTGTTTCTCTTTTCTCTTACTTTTTTAGAGAATCGAAGAGTTATGGCCTGTAACCGTCCCCATGCTCACCGGCAGCCGTGGGAGGTGCCTATTGAGGACATTGTTCCTCATTTCGCTGCGCCCTTGGTGAATCCTACTTTAACGGATGACCATTGTGACGCAACACTACACGAGCTCTTGGCTCGTATAGGATCTCCTCTCCCCGTCGGTTCTATTTGGCTCCGGATGATCCTCTTGTCCGTGCTCGATGATATCCCCCCTCTGGCGGAGATGACCTCGGCGATGCTCAGCGCCGCAGAAGACATGATCGAGTGTTTCCACGAGGTGCATTTGATCACCAAAGCTTTGAGGGATTGCTCTGTTCAGTTGCTGAGCCAAATACGGGATCATCGGGCCGTCATCTCTGCTTTCGCTGGTGAATGCGGTGCTAATCGATAGGTAGCTACTCCTCGTGAAGATAGTCGCTTTGACATGGTGGAAAAGACAGAGAGGGAACTAGATAATATCTATATATTTGTAAATCCCTGTACTTTCGATCCCATGTTTGGTGATCTATTTCGTGTATAATAAATGTTTTAATTAAATGCTTTCTGCTTTTTGTCATTAACCGCCAAGTGCTCCCTTTTAATTCTTATTCTTCTCTTAATGTATGCATGTGCGCTGTTAAAACTTAAACTGATATAAAATAGGCGCAGATAGCTTTTGCAAGAATGAAATACTCTTGGTGCTAGCGCTCACGTGCTTTGCACGTGGTGCGCTGGTCAGAGTCTTTAACTCTTAGCGCTGGCACATTTAGCGTTAACGCTTTTTATGAAGCGCTGCTTCATTTTAAATTTCAAAATTTGAACAGAGCTTTGCTCTGACTAGAGGAAATAGGTTGTAGTCCTGTGGCCAAATAGTTCACAATATCTACGAACCAGGGTTTGCATGATACTATCAAGAGCTGTTCATCCGGAAAAACGTCGTTGATCGGAAGTTGAAGCGTCGACGAAGAAGGGAGTCATGAAAGATGGTCGGCGACTACGTTTTCACATCCTCTTTTGTCCTTGATGACAAGGTCAAACTCTTGAAGTAAGAGGATCCAACGTATCAGCCAAGATTTTGCATCCTTCTTCGCAAAAAGATGGCGAAGAGCTGAATGGTCCGTGTAGACGATGACTGGAGAGCCGATCAAGTAAGGCCTGAACTTTTCTAAAGAAAACACAACCGCCAAGAATTCCTTCTCAGTTGTTGTGTAATTCAATTGGGCATCGTTCAGGGTTCGGATAGCATAATAGATTACGTGCAGTATCTTATCAATGTGTTGTCCAAGAACAGTACCGATGGCAAAGTCAGATGCATCGCACATAATCTCAAATGGATATGTCCAGTCAGGAGAAGAAAAAACGGGAGCAGAAATGAGTGAGCTTTTTAATGACTCGAACCCAGTCACACAGCTCGAGTCGAAATCGATTATGGTGTCCTTGGCCAGCAAAAGAGTCAAGGGCCTAGCAACCTTGCTAAAGTCCTTGATGAACCGTCTACAGAAACCGGCGTGGCCAAGGAAAGCTCGGATGTCTTTGACGCATCTGGGAAGAAGGATATTGGAAATGACTTCAATCTTCGCTCTATCTACCTCAATGCCATTTTGCGAAATGATATGTCCTAGGACAATACCTTCGTGTACCATGAAGTGACACTTCTTCCAGTTTAAAGTGAAGTTCTTATCCTTACACCGGATAAGGACTGCATTGAGATGCAGCAAACACTCATCAAAGGAATCGCCGAAAATAGAGAAATCATCCATGAAGATCTCTAAGAATTTTTCCACCATGTCTGAAAAGATTCCCATCATACACCGCTGGAAGGTAGCGGGCGCATTGCATAACCCAAAGGACATACGATGATATGCAAATGTGCCGAAAGGACAGGTGAATGTGGTCTTGTCCTGGTCTTTTTGGGCGATGGGAATCTGGTTATAGCCGGAGTAGCCATCCAAAAAGCAGTAGTATTCAAGCCCAGCCAATCGTTCAAGCATTTGGTCAATAAAAGATAGCGGAAAGTGGTCTTTCCGCGTTGCAACGTTGATTTTTCTATAATCGATGCATACTCGCCACCCAGTTTGGGTGCGAGTAGGGATTAACTCGTTCGCCTCATTGGTTATGACCGTTATGTTCGACTTCTTGGGGACAGCGTGAATGGGGCTAACCCACTGGCTATCAGAGATAGGGTAAATGATACCATTATCCAGACACTTTACGATCTCCTTTTTTACAGCCTCCTTCATGACTGGGTTGAGTCGTCTCTGTGGATCCCTGGCTGGTTTGGCATCATCTATCATATGAATATGATGTTCAACAATCAGGGGACTAATCCCCATGATGTCTTCCATAGTCCAGCCAAAAGCTTGCCGATTGCTCTGCAAGACCGTCAGAAGGGCTTTCTCCTGCTCTGGAGCTAGAGAAGGTAAGATGATGATAGGGAGGGTCTCGTTCTCACCTAAGCAAGCATATTTGAGGTGAGACGGCAACAGCTTGAGTTCGAGCATTGGAGGTGAAACAATTGGAGGCAAGATCGACAAAAATGTCTTAAACTCGAAGGATTCCAGTAGAGGTTCATAACGAGTGTAAGCAACCGAGTTGGATGGTTCAGCTAACTCATCCAAAAATTCAAAGGATTCAAACTTGGGTGGTGACTGGTCAAGATCTTTCGAGAAAGTGAAACACTCGTAGTCACTGTCGGGAGTAAAAACAGTAACAGGTTAAAGGAAGAACGCACTAGTTGCGTCAAGATTGCTGTGATCGAACAAAAATTCCTCGAATTCACAGTCCTCCGGGGTGATCTCCTGGATCGAGCAAACGTCTAGTATATTAGCATTAGGTTCAGAGGGTTGATTCCCCAACCTAAAAATATTGAGTTCAATTGTTGTGTTTCCAAAAGATAGGTTCATCGAACCATTTCAACAATTGATCACAGCATTAGAGGTTTCAAGAAATAGATGACCGAGTATCACTGGAATTTGATTCCGGGGGTTAGCTATAGGTTGTGTGTCTAAAACAATGAAATCAACGGGGAATATAAAGTCCCCAACCTTTATTAACACATCCTCTAGCTCACCCCTAGGGTGGACGATAGATCGATCGGCTATTTGGAGAGTACAGTGTGTGGGTTTGAGCTCTCCTACACCTAGTTGCTCATTTACCGAATACGGAAGCAGGTTAACACTGGCACCAAGTTCCAAAAGTGCGTGGTTGATGTTCTTATCCCCAATGGTTATTGAAATTGTAAGACAGCCAGGGTCCTTCCATTTTTGAGGAAAAGTTTGGGTAAGAGCATCACTCACGGCACTAGCTAAGAAAACATTCTTGGGTACCTGAGATTTCCTCTTCTTAGTGTACAGGTCCTTCAAGATTTTTTCGTAGGAAGGGACTTGTTGGATTGCATCTAAGAGGGGAATGTTAATGTTAACCTGTTTAAACAACTCCACAATCTTCTCCACTTGTGGATTTTGTTTATTGGATCTCAACCGGTTTGGAAATCGAACGTTTTTGAAATCGGTTGAGTCCAATGCTTATGGAGGAGATTGTGGAGTTGGAATGAATCCCAGAGCTGGAGTTTTCATGGAGTGAGATGTGGATCCGTTCGGAGCAGCAGAAGAAGAAGAGCCTTGTGAAGAATGGAGACCACGCTCAGAAGACGAAGAAGAAGAAGAAGCGGTCGGGGTGTCATCATCTGTGCCGATGTTGTTGTGCAGCATCCTTCCAGATCTCAACGTAGTCACGACACTCATATTATGGTTTTGTTGTTCAAGAGCAACACGTGCATTATGTGGGTGACCAGGATTTGGGAGTGGTTGAGATGGAAGCTTCCCTTTCTCTCGCTCTCTTAAAACCGCATTCAGTTGTGCAATCTGGGCTTTGATAGTTTTGATGCTTTGCCCATCTGCAGCAGTGTGTTGCACCAAAGACTGAATAGAAAACTGGATGATGGCATTGGATTGAGTCGATTGCTTTAAAAATGCCTCCAGACTTCGTTTTAGCGAGTAAACCTTATCGTTGTTTGACGGAACAAAATTGTTCTGAGGAAAAGAATTGCTGGGTGCAAAGTTGTTCGTCGAATTTTGAAAAGGTTGGGGTTGGAAAGGTTGCTGATATTGAGTCTGTTGCTGAGCTTGTTGTTGAGTAGGAGGAGGCCTCTGGAAGTTGTTGTTTCCTTGGAATTGATGCGGATTCTGATTCCAGGCGAAATTGGGGTGGTTCCTCCAACCAGGATTGTAAGTGGAAGAGTATAGATCATTTCTTGGTCTTTGCTGAAATGCAGCATTGACCCGATCCTGTCCTTGAGCAGGTGGGTTGTAAGGACACTCTTCGGTCAAATGGGATGAATCAGAACAACAAGCGCAGATAGTACGAGGGAGAAGAGCAGGGGCAGGAGGAGTAGATGTGAATTTGCTATCAATTGCTTCCAGTTTTCGCATGATCGCTGCTATTTCGGCCTTCATTTCAATTGAGATATCAAGTTTATGAACGCCTGCTTTAGAGACCGAAAGAAGTAGAAGAATTAGATGAATTGTTCGGTCTGATGCTTTCCCACTGAAGCGTTTGCTCCGCGAGATAGTTGAAAAATTGCCAAGCTTCCTCGTCAGATTTGGATAAGAAATGGCCTTGAAAAATGGTCTCCAGCAACTGCTTAGTTGCTGGATTCAGGCCCTCGTATAAGGTCCGGAAAAGTTTCCATCTCTAAATACCGTGATGCGGGCACTGAACAAGAAGGTCTTTGTATCGGTCAAAGCACTTTCAAAAAGGTTCGGCAGGAAGCTGGGAAAATTGGTTTATTTCGTTTCGTATTCTCGCGGTCTTGTGATTTGGGTAGAAATTTTTAAGAAACGCTTTTACAAACTCATCCCAACTGTTTATGGAATGTGATGCAGTACTATACAGCCACTTCTCAGCGAGGTTACACAGAGTGAAAGGAATGACTCGTAGCCATATAGCATCGTCGGACAGTTGGGTTTTCTTCATCATTGCACAGACATTCTGGAAGTTGTTAATGAAGATGTAGGCATCTTCAGATTCCAGCCCGTGAAATTTAGGCAACCTGTTGATGAAGTGGGGCTTAATTTCGAAATTATCCCCATTTGCCGACGGCAGTGAAAGACAAGTAGGAAGTGCGGAGTGGGTAGGATAGAAACGATCCTGGAGCGCGATTTACTGTGGCGCTTCAACCGGAGGTGGTTGCGGGTTATTCGCACCCAGATGAGGTGGAATCAGTCCCGGAGGAGATAAAGTGATGTTAGAAATACTGGCATCTCAGAAGAAGAATTTGGTGTTGGTGAGGGTAAGGATGCATGAACAGAATTCTGGTTAACGTCGGAGTTGGCCGGCAAAGGTAAGGGTGAAAGAGGTGTAGAGGGGTTTTCGACGTCGAAGTCGGTAGCGACTAACGAAATGCGGATTAGGCGAGCACTAGTGTCCCGAGTCCAACCGGACATACACTAAACGAGTTTAGTATAGTCAAAGCGTAGAATGCGAGGGTAAGATAACGTCAATGGAGAAATGCGGATGAAATGTGGGTGAAATAGGATTCTAGCGTCAAAGGGCAAGTTTTTATAAAAGTTTTTGTTTTGTTGTTTTTTTCTTTTAGAAAGAGTTTTGCAAGTACGGACTTATTGCACAACTTCAAACAATCACAGTTAAAACATGCACAATCATACCTAGAGGTATGGTCTTCAAAGTCCACTAGACTGCTCATAACTGTTCCAAAGTGACAAGTTGTGAGATAACCCTCAAATCGTCTCTTCACTGCCAATTGTGGCCTGGTAAGCACCAATGAAGTAAGGAGAGTTCCGCTCACGAATCACCGTGAGACGGGCCTTTTAAAATTACCTTTCTCACTTGTCTAGCCTAGGCACCACAAAGTCAAGTTTAGATAAACGATTGAATGCCCACAACCTTCCTCTATCCTATTGAGCACGAAAGTCCTTAGTTGGCTGAGTCTAGATATTTTTTAATTAAGCTCAAGGATGATGCGTATGCTTTTAGTGATTTTTGGGGTCTTAGGAAGGGCGATGAAATCCCCACCCAATCTGAATTGGTGTTATAGCCCCTAAAAGTCTGTATTAATTATGCAAAACAATAACAACCAAAAATCTCAAACACTTGCAAAAATTTTGTTTGGCAGCGGCGCAAAGAATCTTGCACAAAAATAATTTATTGGAGAGAGGAAGAGAATCTGTGCAAAGAATCCTGCAGGAAAACAGTGGGGTTCAGAGGAGAGGAGAGGAGAAAAGAGATACTCACAGAGAGTTTTTAGTCGCTGACGTCACCCTTTGACCGCGGTTCCCCAGTCAAATTGTTGCTTCTGCCGTCGTTCCGCGGCAGTTCAGAAGGTTGACGGCTTCAAATTTGTTCCTTGTGCTGAGTTGGTTCTCCTTTTCCTGTTTAGATCCCCTGAATTTTGATTTGGTCACTGAGTTTGCTCCAGATCTGAACCAGACCTTCTTCCTATTCTGCACACTTGCACAAAAACTAATCAAAAAACAACAAGATGATTTCTTTTTTTGTTTTGGTATTTTTTTCTTTCAATTTTTATATATATATATTTTTTAATTAACCCGAAATTACACAAAGAAATAAACTACCGTCTCCCCGTCAACGGCGCCATTTGATTGTTTCCAGATATTGTTTCTGCGTGCTTAATTTTAATTACCGCAATCAAGACGGTTTCACTTGGTAGCTAGCCGGTTGAGTACGGTCGATCTACAGGGAGATGGAATCTTTTCTTTATGTTTTAACGAGTTAAATCCAAATATGTCGAGTTTTGTTTTAAGATCTACTAATGAGATAAAGGATGAAAAAAGAACTTGCTAGGGTTAGGATTAAGTTAGTTCGAGTTAGGAATTTCTCACTTCTTTCAATGCCCTTCTTAATATCGGTGTAAAGGTAATCGACAACAACGGGGATTAGCACGACTAGGAAGGAACTTACAAGTATTGGTTAGGCTTTCCATGCTTAGTTTCTTCCTTTTGGTCCTTGTCTGTCCGTTCTTGGCTCTTAGCCCTAACCTCCGGTTAACTCAACCACAACCGGTCTAACTATGGAATCGCCACTATCATGTAGGATAGGGTGCCATAGTGAGCGGATTGCGGTTCAATTAAAGAGAGTCCGAATTAAGGTGTTGGGAAAAGAAAGGAGTGAGAGAGATTTCCTTCTCTCAAACCTTCCTTATCCTGCCCTAACAAGTGAGAAATTACTCACCCATTATAAAAATATAAATAAAATAAAACAAGAGGGAAGGTAGAAAGAAATGAGGTTAAGAAAAATTACAACTAGCTATTTGAGACCTCACCTTGGCAAGGATCTTACTCAAGCATCATCGTTATTAAGGATAAAGAAAAATAGAAGGGAGAGAAACAAAAGAAAAACAACAATTAAATACTAAGACTAGATTAACAAATAAAAAATTGCAGAAAATAAATAGACATGCAAGATAAATAAAAGAACTTTTTTTTATTAACCAACGCTCATTACTCACTACAATTTTTCATAGAGAAAGATCACAAAGAAGAACAGAATTAATCCTAGATCTAAATAAAGAAAAGCATACTTAATTTGGCTTTGAGCTCTGCTAATTATAGGCAGGAGAGTGAAACCCTAGGTATACATTCTGAGCCAATCACGAGATTACAAAACTACCCCAAAAGAGCCGAGTCAACGCTGCTTCCTGCCACCGACACTGTTCAGACGCGGCCGCGGAACCGCGGCAAAAGTGCCTATTTGGCTGTGGTTCCGCGGCCATTTGGTGGAATTGGGGGACCATCTTTTCAGGGCTTCTCCATGTTGTTGTTCTCTTATGTTTTGTATACTTGGTTTCTCAGAATCTTTTCAGTTTTCTTCCAGATTTTCAGCAGTGCAAAATGATGTGGAATTTTGCCTTGAGCTCCGCGTTTGAAGTCTTGGATCTTGTGCTGCCCTTGTGCTTTGTGCATTGAAATGACTAACGATTTTCCATTTTGTCCCTTGAACTGGTAGGCGGCATCATACGGATGGTTAGCGGAGATCAGTATTCATCCGTTTTTGGTCGTAGTCACGCATTTGTTGCTACTTTTCATGAATTTCACTGTAAAGAGCCAAGAACCTGTAACCTGCAACTATTTAGCAAACATAGATTAAAAGTACCTACCTATATGCAATGTGATCAAGAATGGGCGATATAAAAAGGCAAGAATATGATATGAAAAAATCACAAGTTTACAGTCAGTACAAAAAAAAGGGGTACAAAGACGGTTATCATGGAGGAGGCGTCTTCAACAAAGCAGCCAGCCACTCGTGCGTTCCTCTCAATCCTTTCTCGTGGTCAGCTACTGCGGCCAACTCCGCTTCAACTTGAGTCCATTGCCACAAACAAGGCGAAAGTTTTTCATCGGTTTCTATCATGGAAACTTCGCAGTCTTCCATGACCCGCTCGGTGAAGTCAAGCGTCACCCTAAGCATCAACTCATCTGAGATACATCGCTGGAGGTTGTCGAAAACTGCTTTTAGCTGCACAGCATTAGCTTCAACCTGGGCGCGCAATCGGACAGATTTGCTCGAAGCCACCTCATGTTCCTTTCGTATCAGGGTCGCCTCTTTTTCAAAATGGCGAATGAAATGAACGCTATGCTCGACCCACGCATCCCTTTGGGAGTTCGAAGCCAACACCTCAGGAGCGAAATGCTTGAGCTCAATCTCGTGTAGGAAAGCCTCGATCTTTCTGCAATAATCAACCCAAAAGCCGACGAGATCTTCATCATGGAAGTTCACGAGTGTCGCCAGCATTGGATTGACTTCAAAGGCAAAATCCGTAGCAGAACTGAGGGCCTCGGCATTGAGATCTTCGATAAATTCGCTCAACATTCGCCTGCTATTTGCGCCGCCCTTGGAAGATATGCGTGTAGCGAAGGGCCCTGCGAGCATTGGAATGAGAGACTCGAAAAGAGCTGGAGCCGTTGCAATTGCTACAAAATGAATTACGGTCAAATGTCGATTCGGGATAAAAAAAAATACACGAGGGATGGAGTCTATTGTACCAGCTGTGACAGGCGGCAGGATGGGGAGTACCGGAGGCACGGCTATCCCTTCGTATACCCCTCTGACTCGTGACGCTATGATCAATATGAAGAAAACTTAGCAACAATACGTCTATTCGTAAAAAGAAAGGAATGGACGTCAGTTGAAGAATATACTAACTAATACCAGAAGGTGGAACGACTTCCGACTGGAAAGAGATATGTGGGTTCAACACTTGGTATAAATGGTCGAAAAGGAACCCTACAGAGTTGCGACGGTATACTGTCAATACAACGAGGATGGTACCCACAGTGAAACCGATAAGTCACAAACCCATACCTTCCAATATTTGAGAGGGCACAGAAGAAGGCGAGGGGACTTCGACCGTCAGAGCAGCAACCGACGACATTTCTTCAGACGACAGAGCCTCAGGGTTCACCGCGCCTATACTCAAGACAAAAAAAATATCATTAGAAGGGTTGAACGGGATTGAAAAACTCGAAAACAGTAACTTAGCGACTACCTGATAGATCATGGACCAAAACTGTAACACCCGAGCCCAATAATACTATGTATATTACTAGTTGAGGGTTATTTATTGCTCTTTCCAATTTTCCTGATTTTTCTGGTGTTTATTGCTAAATTTTACCCGGTTAAGTCATTTTGGCACATAACAAATTTTAACTCCGAAAATGAAATTTAAGATGTCCATGTTGGCCTACTCGTCGCCACTAGTCGCGTGGTAGTGTCCGCGTGTCGAGATTCCGTTCCGTTTGGCTAAACGGGCAAGTTTGGGCGACTACGCGCGCGTGCAAGTGTCCGACTTGGGGGCATGCATTTTAATCACTAAACACCTCTTTTCAAAATTTGGAACCCGCTTAAAATCCTATAATTTGAATTTGGAACATTTGGGCGCGACCCGGGCTCGATTTGGAAATGTTTCATTTCGCGCCAAAAAGGGGCCATTTAAATTTAATATCTAATATATATATTTATATCCTAATCTATTCCTAACAGCATATCTACTAAAATCCTCCACGAATATTACTAAAATCCTTTTCATATTTTTCCCCGGCCAATCACGAGCTCCTATTGAGCTCGTGGGCCCCCTCCTTTCTACCTCTCTCCCTGTCTCTCTCCTCTTTCTCTTTCCTCACAAATCTCTCTCAATCTCTCTCTCTCTTTCCCATCAGCCTCTCTCTCTCCCCTCTATATTTTTTCACCATGCAACAGCCGCCTTCACCCCACGCGACCACGAGAAACCCCACGTTAACCCTAACCCTAGCCTCGCGATCCCACCGCCGGCCTCCTCGAGACCTCGCCGTCGCCACCGCGACCTCGCCGTCGCCGCCTGCGACGCCTCCGCGACAACCGCGCCTTCCTCCTCCCTCCTTCCTCCTCTCTCCCGCACCTGCGCGCAACCCCGGCCTCGTCTCCATCCCCTCGCAACCTCACCGCCGACGTCGCCCATCGTCGTCGACGACCCCACGACCCCCTTTCACCCTACTCGACCCGACCTCGTCGTCATTCCCTCCTCCCCTCGCCGGAAAAGCAAACCCGACCCTTCACCCAACGCCTGCACATTCCCTGTTCGCCGGAAAAACGCGCCGGCGACCTCGTCGACGCCACCTCCGACCACCTCCCTTCCCTCTCGACCACCAGAGGCGACCACCACCCTCGCCCTCGCTGCAGCACCCCTTTCCAGCGAACTCAAGATTGTTCCAGCCACCGTCTTCGCCGTCGCTGCCTCGCCGGCGTTCCAGTGCCGTCGAACCCACCGTGGTCACCCCCTGGTGTCTCCCTGTAAGTCTCCTTCTCTTTCCTTTTGGTACAACCCCCGGTGGTCGTTTTGGCGTATATCGTATCTTTGTTGCTAACTTTGCTATTTGGGTATTGCCGGAACCCGACCGTGCCGTTTGACGAACCCGACGCTCCAGCGAGGTCCCCTGGTCCGTGTGATCCCGTTGATCTCTGTTGGGACCCGATCCGTGGCCCGTGCTCCCATATCGCGGTTTCTACCGACATCGCATCCGTGTTCCAATTTGCAGACCGTCGAGGCAAGTATCTGAATACTTGCTTAAACATGCTAGCGTGCGAGATCTAGTCTCGCCACGCAATTTAATTCCAACTATTTAATACCGTAACTTAATGACGACATTTGATATCGTAATATTGCTTTTATCCTCATAATGGAATCGTTGCAACCGTTTCTCGTAATTAGGTAACCCACATCACTCCATGCTTTAACTAAATAAAACAACTGAATCTGATCTGCTTGAACTGTTAAACTATTCTTGAGACAATTATTATGCTTAGTATAATTTCATGTAGTTCCTAAATTTATATTGTGAATACTGCTTTACCTTGTGGCTTTTGCACCTTAAAGGTGCGTGAACCAGATTAATATGAAAATACAAACATCACTGTGTTCACATAGAATAATATTTGTTATTTACTGTTTCCTGCTACTGTTCATTATTTGTTACCATACCTGTTATCATCATATACCTGATTGCATTACATATTGACCGATCTTGATACACCTGACACATGTACTGATACACCGGACATGACACCCTGTACATATCGACTCTACCTGTTGAAAGTAACCTGACCTGTTACCTGATCTCAGACCTAATGCCGACAAACCTAACCATTCCTGCTGTCGACCCAGACAGACCTACCTTTACTTGACTTGTGTTGGCATTAGTCCGTGACTACTGAATACCTGACCTGACATACATAGTTTGGGGGTATGGGGAAATCAAAGGTGAAACCGACTTGTAACTCAACAGTTCGACACATTGTTCTGATCAGTCTTACGGGCTTGGCCAGCTCCGGAGTGTTGATGCTGACATCACTCATCTATCCTACTACCTTTTACTGCTTAGCGGCACGTCTCGGATTCAGCCCCGAGAATCATGACCGTGGTCCCGGGCACGCACGGGATACTATTGAGTTACATCGACGATTCATCAATTGGTTTCAAAGACTGTAGAGTAGAAAACCTGATAGGACAGTTTAGTCACCATTGCACATTACCCTGCTTATTACTTCTTATTACTGCTTTATTCATGTTCATGCTTGCATTGTTTATTACCATGTTTATGCTGTATACTTGATATCATGACGCGCTGACGTCTGGGTTTTGCATGGCCCAGATTCCGTACCTTTGTCGTCGACCGAGCAGGAGTACTTCAGCCAGCAGGCTGAACTGTGAGTTCTTTAGAGTTTAGTTTATTTATGTCATTTCATTTCCAGATGTGAGCCCGCATTATGGGACATACTGTTTATTCATTGTATTGGATCATTAGCTTCCGCACTTATTGTTTATTGATTCTTGTTATTATGGATTTGGACATGTATTAGTTTAGCTTATTATCTTGTTCTTGATATCCTTACAACCGTAATGTGACTGTGGATGGATACTTCCTACCCACAGGTAGCATGGTTGGCTATGTCACGTGCCCAAATCTTGCGTACTCTGGGAAGCGGGGCGTGACAAAAACCATGACGGAGGCGTCACCAGGTGTAACGGCTTCTTCACTCTCTCTCTCGGAGGAATAGATTTTGCGCCCATAGCTTCATCCGCTGACTCGACGAGGGCCTTCATAACACTTTCAACACCCGCCAATACCAAGGAGCCACAGGAAGAAAGATCAGCGGTTTGGACAGTCTCAGATTCCCGAAAACGAGTAGACACTTCGGACTCTGTAATCGCCAGCATTTCGTCTGCCATCCCATCTCCAAGGCTTGGCCCTGCAGAAAATGCGTATGTAAGAATTCGAGGATCAAGTTCTAATAAAAGACTGTACGCTACGTTACCTTGAAGCAGCTTTTCAGTTCCTTCCCGAACTGCACGTGCAACCTGTTTATGGGCAGTAGACAGGGCAGAAGGAACATCCGCCGAAGGAATATCAACAGGCGGAATATTGCTCGAGCCTGCACCTATGGATAAAGCGGCATCACTCTCCTTCGCTGCGTGCTTCCTGCGCTTCCTTTCAGTCTGAGCCATGAGAAATGATCTCCTTAAAACTTCTGACAATGGGACACCGTCATCTGAACCAAGCTTTGCCTCCGGAGCCGCTACAGCGTCCATCATCGGCTGCTTTAGCAAAGCCTCCAGCGGTGACTTTGGGAGGGCCGTGGCCACGGCGGTTGGCTCTAAATGTTTTGCTGCATCACCACTCGGGATCGGCACTGCACTTGGAATAGCATGAGTTGAGGTAGTCCCTACAATAAGGTGAAAGAGAGGGTCAGAGCATGAATAAAAAGAATAAATGTGTAATGAAGCAACTTATACCAAGGCCCAAAGAAGCGCGGAGCCTCTCTACCTCCTCGAACGTCTTGATGGAAGCCGCAAGAGCCTCTTCGGAAGAAATACCTGTTGAAGAAGAGAGCGCTAGTGAAAGCATAATAATAAGAAAGGGATAGACGCAGAAGAATACAACTGAAGTATATCTGACTTTGCGATGGTGATCAACGCCGCTTCCTCGCGAGCCAGTCGCTCGGAAGCTACGAGGGCAGCCTGAAGATCAGTGTCGGTCACAGGCATGTCGAACAAACCCTCGTTGGTACCTATTCCCCCCAATCAGAGCAAAGCTCTGTTTGAATTTCAAAATTCAAAATTCGAAGCAACGGTTCAAATTCTTTGTGCTGCGCGCAACGCGCCACGTGTTAAAAGCTGATACGCCAGCGCAGCGCCCAAGGCAGCGCGCCCAATCAGAACAAGGCTCTATTTAAAACAAAATTAAAGGAAGCAACGCTTCAGTTGCGCAAGCGCTGCGCTGCGCGACACGTGTCAGCACAGATGCGCAAGCGCTGTGCTGGGCGACACGTGTCAGCGCAAACGCAGTTGCGCTGCGCCGTGCGCTGCGCGACACGTGTAGCGCAGATGCGCTGCGCGACACGTGTCAGCGCAGTTGCGCTGCGCTCTGCGCTGCTTGACACGTGTCACGCGCTGGGGCGTTTGCACCAAACAGAATTAAATTCTAGTAAGATTCTTCTGTTCTTGTTAAAACAAGAAGATTGCCTTCTGTAAAACAGAAGCCCTTGGATCAAAGATCCAACGGTGGGGAAAATTCCCCAAATCACTCAGATGAAGATCTCTTTAACAAATTTAACAAATTTATGGGCACTATATAAAGGCCCCTAGACCCCAATTCAAAGGATCATCAACATCATCAAGATTGTGAGAGATTAAGAACCTCAAAACAGAGAGAACTCTGAAGAATGTTCAAAAGAGAAGTAAAAAAACCTTCATAAATTAGAAGAATTTCTTCTAATGGATCATTGATATAAGAACAAGATCAATGATCCTCAATAAAAAATCAGATAATAAATAGTGCCTTGCACTTTTTATGAACCAATAGTTCTCTGAAAATAAGAAAAACAAGAAAAACTTTTTTTCTTTGATCAAGAAATCAAACAGTGCTTTGTACTTTTTATGAACCATTGGTTCTGGAATCTTAAAGATTCTCAAGTTGTTGAAATAGTGCTTTGCACTTGCAAAAACTGTACTGTTGCGCTCCTGGGATGGCACAAGCCACCAGGGAGCGCCACGTGTCAGCATCTGAATAACTTGCGCTATGCGCTTTTAAGAAAGAGCCTTGCTCTCTGAAATTGGCGCAACTCACCAGAGCACGCCACGTGTCAGCAGCGCAAGCGCAGCGCCTTGGCGCAGCGCACTGCGCTTGCGTGACACGTGTCACCTCCACAAGCGCTTGCGCTCATTTATTGGCGCAAAGCGCCTGACAGGCCACATGGTCACTGTCAAATGATTGATGCACTGCATCATTAAAAAGAAGGGCTGAGCCCAATTAAAAAGGGCTAACAGGCCTAGTAAATGCTATGCATTATTTTCAAACAGATGCAATGCATTAGAGCCCAAATAAAAAAACAGATGCTGTGCATCATTAAAAAGGGGCCAAGCCCTAGCACAGGTCTAATAGGCCAAAAACAAATAAAAGTGTTGAACATTTTTCAACTGGACTTAGCCCAATCATGGTCGTAAGCCCTCAAATTAAATTGACTGAGCACAGCTGCTCTCTTAAATCAATCTACATCCGGTTCGAGGGTACATCTCCGAACTCCTTTGACTCCTATCGTTGTAATCCTTCAACGACGTCAGAGAGGTGACGGGTCCCGACAACCACACTTCAACACGGACTGTGGGGTCCTTAAACTCATGGACTTATGCGTTCTTAAACTAAAACACGGACTGTGGGGTCCTCAAACCCACGGACTTAAGCGTCCTTAAACTACCAATTGATCACCATGTCCCTAAACTGGAATATGGACCGAAATGTCCTTAAACTACCTATGGACCACTACGTCTTTAAACTGGAAATGGATCTAGACGATCCCATTAAGTTGATCTTAGTCTCAAATCAGACTAACGTATCCTTAACCAACGTTTAAGTTGATCTTAGCCTCAAATATGGCTAACGTATCCTTAAACCAAAACCCAAAACCCAAATTTAAGAAAATACGGATTATGACTAATTCACGTCCTACGGGTGACGAAATAAAAAGTCTCCGTATACAATCCACGGGCAACCACAAACAAAACAAACACACACAACACGAAGTGAAATTCTGGAAAAGGAGAAAGTGGCTACCGCGATGCGGTAGCGTAATTAACTGCAGGGGCTTGCGTCTGCAGGGAAGAGCGTCTCCACAATCAAAAACCCCTCATGCGAGGGGAAATCTGACAAAGTCTGCTACATCGGCTGCATCCGTCTAAACCTCCGATACACGGTGCCATAAATCAACTTGGCATCTTCGGAGAGGTGGACGGATAAAACCATATAGCATCTTCCCCGAATCTCAGGCAAGACGTCCTAATGTCTTGGCCACCGTTCGGAGGGAAACAGATTCTGGCACGCCCGGTGGGACCTTTTCCTCTTTCCACTCTATATTTCGTGTGTCGTGATTCACGAACCAATCGCGGTTTGTTAATGGTTGCCCTTAGGTTTCAAGTTACTAAGATTTGGTCTCTTGTTTGGTGCGAAAAGCAAAACAACAATGGCATCCACTTGTTCGAAGTGCTCCAACTGCAGCTGCAACTCACGTCCTACCTCAACTGGGGGCATAACCTATGAGCCCCAAGCGGCCTCTTTGTTCACGATGCCCGTGGAGCAGATTACTCAAGCCACCACAGGGCTGTTTTTCGGAACCATTCTTCCGCCAACAAGCTTCAGCACCCCGGTGCCCGTACCAGAGGCTCCTAAGAAGTCAGTCTTCAATCGACTTACAGTTACTGCGGCCCCTCTCAACGGGTCGCCTAACACCAGTGCCTCGGTCTTCTCCAGACTGAGCAAAAACTCCTGCGGGCCTATAATGAAGCTTGCGATCCCAGAAAAGGTTATTCCAAAAAGAGTAGCCAAACCTACTCCTGAAGTCGCCAAGGCGACTTCTCCTGCTAAGAGATCGGTCTTTACAAGACTGACCGTCCCGACTCCTACTCCTGCTCCTGCTGATCAAAAGACATCAATCTTCAATAGGCTGACGCCGGCAACAGCCCCACACCTGAACAGGGGGCAAGAGGAGGCTGTTTTTGTCTCTGAGCCAATACCGACAACTCGTCGAGCCCGACGACACTACTGGCGCCGGATAAGGAAGACTAGGGGCAACTCCCCCTCTGGGATAACTCCACCAGCTCCAACGGTGGAAATTAATGCTGTTGTTCCAACTGAGAACAGCTTTGAGCTGCTGAACAGGGTACGCAGAAACTCGCCAACTGCGGTGCTCAAAAGGTCTCCTCCACCGGTAGAGATCACCGTGGAAGCAGAAAAGCTGGAGCGGTCTCCTCAATCACTGTCCTCCAAGATCTACAAGACATGGCGACGAGTCCGAGAATCTGTGATTGATCCTAATTTCTCTCGCCAACAGAAGAAGTCGAAAGGTCGGCAAGAAGAAAATCCCCCGATCAAGCAACGAAAGGTAACGACCACTTGGGTGCCCAAAGCAACGGCCCCCTCAACATCAACGGCCCATAAGAGAAGGAGGCCAGAGAAAGTCCTTACACCTGTGGCGAATATCAAAGATGGTGAACCCAAACGCCCTAAGTCTGGGGGCATGGTGATTCATATCGTCTATATGGTGTCTGGTAAAGAGGACAACCGTATATCCACAGGTCATAGACCGCTCACGCGATCGGTGACCAAAGCGCAAGAGCAGCAGCAGAAGCTCCAAGAGATGATGAACGCGATGGCTGCACTCATTGGGCTAAAAGAAAACCCTGAAACGTCCCCGGATGAACGCCAGGAGCAAGAAACTGACGCCGAATTCCTTCGTAAGATATTGGAGAAGAAGGATAAAGAAGCTGCTGAACAAGCAGCCAACATAAAGCGTATGTGCCTCCTGTTCTAAGACATGGTGGGGATGATGATCCAACAAGATCCTCCGGCCGAAGATCCCCCGATCGTCCGTGAAGACGATAGGGAAGAAACGTCGAATCCTCCGCCAGCTTTGTCAACAGCTAAGGAGGAGACAATCTCCAAAGCTGACTTGGACGAGTACATAGCCCAACAAATACGGGTTCATCATGCGACTGAAGCAGCCGGCCAGGTCGTAAAAACGGGGCGGCCATATCCAAGCTGGTACGACCAGATCAAATATCCGCCGGGCTACACAATTCCCAAATTCCATGTCTATAAGGGGACGGGCAATCCTCACCAGCATGTTGCCCAGTTCAGGGCGCTCTGCGGCAACACCGGCGGTGATGACAAATTGTTGCTTCGCCAGTTCGTTGGAAGCTTATCAGATACAGCGTTCGAGTGGTACTCTGAGCTTCCGAACGACTCTATCAAGACCTTCGCGGAGATGGAGCTGTTGTTTACCCAGCGTTTTGCAAGCGCCAGTGAACGCACCCCGATGACGGCACTGATTAACGCCAAAGTAAAGCGAGACGAGACATGGGTTCAATATGCTATACGGTGGCGGAACTCATGGTCAAAGTGCGAGCAGCGCATTGAAGAAGCTCCTGCAGTGGGTATGTTTGTAGGAACCCTTGATCCACAAGAAACCATCTTGCAATTTATGATGTTCTTCAAGCCGACTACCTTCCAGGCCTTGATTGACAAGCTAGCATAAATGGATCAGATGGGCCATAGACCCCCCTCTTCCAAAGCAGGACTCCCGAAATGAAAAGGGGAAGGGAAAAGCGATCGTTGTCGCTAATGCTCAACAACAGCCGAGTAACTCGAAGCCGGTTGTTCGTCAAAATAAAATGCGTCCGCAGGTAGCCCTTGAGGAGAGACTAGGACGTCCTTACTCGTTTCCCCGAGATAAAACGAGGAGGTTATTCGAGTTGGCATTGCGCAACCGACTCATAACTCTGCCGGAGCCAAAACGTCCGTCGCAACCAAATGATGTCAATGAACCCAACTACTGTCCTTATCATCGGGTACTGGGCCATCCAATCGAAGATTGCTATGTCTTCAAAAATTGGCTTGAAGACCAGTACCAACAGGGCAAATTTGCGCTATCCGACAGATGGAAGGTGAATCCGCCGCAACCTCGCGCCTCTAAAAGGATGAATATGCTGGGGGCAACGTGCTCTCTCATCGAAGAATCCCCATGGGAGGTTGTGATGTCGGCTAAGACAAAGAGGATGCTGAACGACCTTCAGACATGCCCAGAAATCAAGTGGAAGACCCCGTTGGAACCGCAGGTCATTGAGGGGATGTTGAAGCTGCGTCCAACTCCAAAGACCGATGGTGGTGGTCCAAGCACTCGCAACCAGCCGTCAAAATCTTCGAAGTAGAAGAAAAAGAAATCCAAGAAGTCCGTGAAGCCTGGCGACAAGTGCACAGACTTGCAAAAACAAATTGACGTGCTGGAGGAATACAACCAGAAAGCACGGACTCCCATTACACTCTAAGAGTTTCTCAACCACGTCTTTCAAGAGGAAGATGAGGGAGAAAGTTCATCGGATGAATCTGAGGAATACGTGGCGAGCTGTCATGTGATTTCCCATTCGTTCACGGACGATGAGGAGACTCCTTGCACTGAGAAGCTGGGGGCAGATCCTGAACTAAAAATTCTAGGGCCATCAGATGAAGTAATTGATGCATTCCTCAATGAAGCTCTATTGAAAAGTAAAGCTGATCGGGAACGCGAGACGGCTATATTTGAAAGGGCCAAGCGCCAGCGACTTGACGAAAGAGCTGAGACACTTCCGCTGGAGCAAAATACATCCACTATGGACAAAAGCAGATTCAAGACGAGGAAAAGGTTTGCTAAGGTCATATCAATGGGCATGAAGCTACCATTCTCCGAAGGAAACATTACTGGTGAAGTGGAAATGCACCCCTCCTACTGCTTATATCATCGGAAGATTTCGCACCCCACTGAAGAGTGCAAAGCTTTCGATAGATGGTGGCAGGATATGTTGCTCATCGACAACATTTTAAGCGGTAAAAGCGTAAAACTCGTCGTGAGCGGAAAAATACGACCAAAGGGCTTAAAAGAACTACCGGCGATTGTCGCATGGTTAACGCCGGGGAATTACAAGTGCTTACATTCAGGAGCGATTCTAATGAGGAGCTGGCTCTTAGCCCCCTCTTTAAAGAGTCCATCTCGGGAAAAGAAGAAGAGCCGAAGGTTTGCGAAAATATCCGGCTGCGTAATCGGACGCTGCCCGAAAAGAATCTCGGACCCTCAAATAGAAAGATAAAGGAAAAGAGAAGTTTCCTGAGGAGATCACCCTGGATGACCAAGTTGTGGAGGAGCTAAGTTCCAAGGACCTGCCGAAGAGAAATAAGGTGGATTACAACGTCTTAGCGCATCTGAGGAAACTACCCTCGCAGCTCAGCATTCTTGATGCCCTTTTGCTATCAAAGGAGGCGAGAGATTCATTAATCAAGGCACTGCAGGATCCAGAACAATTCCAAGCTTTCCTGACTGAAGAAAAGATGAAGGATGAATTGGAGGAAGTGCACATGGCCGATGTCGGTTTTGGTGATGAAGACCTTCTCCTTGGGACGTGCGAACACAATCGCCCCGTTTATGTCTCAGGATACTACCACGATATAAAGATAGGCAAAATCCTGATCGACAATGGATCCTCCGTTAATCTCCTCAATATGCGGGTGTTAAAAGAAATCTGCATGAGCGTCCAGCACCTTGCTCGGGATAAGATTACCATCTCCGGGTTCGACTCCCAATCATCAAGAACTCTTGGATCTGTGATACTGACGCTACACTTTGGGCTGCTCGTCACGGATATTAAGTTCCACGTCATAGACGCCAAGACATGCTACAACGCTCTGCTCGGCCGACCGTGGTTACACGAGTACAACATCATCCCTTCTACACAACATCAGTGTATGAAGTATTCTAAGGACGGTCTCGAGTATACTGTGACAGGAGAATTGAACCCGTTCTCTGTGAACGAGGTCTGCAAATACGAAGATACAAAGTACTTTTCACCAGATTTCGAGGATACAGAGAGATGTCGCAAACCGGAAAACAAATCCGCTGCCACCATCCCTATTTTCGGGAGTGATACCGAAGAAGAAGAAGAAGAGATAGTTTACTCTGGACCGTCTCGACACAACAAGCCAGGACCATCCGCTCCTACGTTGATCTTTGGTAGCGACTTGGAAGATGAGCTCCATTCTGTATTCTCTGCTCGACCTTAAATACAAACGTCCGCTGACGAAGAGCAAAGTCTACAAGTCGCCATGGTGCTGCTCAAACACCGTAAAGAATTAGATGCACTTGATATCTACAATGTAGAAGAGCTGCAGACGTTCTATATCCCTCCCAGGCGAGAAGGCGAAAAAGCAATTCTATTCTACCGTTCTGAAGAAAACAAAGTGGAGAAAGAAATCTGGCACGGCGCGGATCCTACGCTTGACAGGCTTCAGCCCATTCGTCTCCCCAGATATTATACAGAAGGCTTGAAAAGGCTGCTAAAGCGCCAAGGGATATCCTTCAAGCGGACCGTTCGAAAAGCCAAGTTCTATGACAAAGTCTGGGAAGTTCCCGGGACTCAACACAAGCTGCCTAATGGGAGAATGGAAACAACCGGGCTTGGATACATCCGGTCAAAGAAACGAGGGCTACTACACGGTTGCTACGTCGTGTATGACTTCGATGAAGAAGCGGATGCTCAGTAGGAGGACGCTAATTATGAACCAGTGAAAGTTCCAGATGCAAAAGTGCCCAGTCCGTCATTCGAAGAACAAATGGACAAACTTATAAGGGAAGCTGGTCAAAAAGTCCGAGACGGCCATAACCGCGAAATGGCCATCTACGAGAAAGCCAAAATGCAATGCCTCCTCCAACAAGCTGTGAAGGATGAAGATGCCACTCCATGTCAACTTGTTGCAAAAAAGGCTCGACGCAGAGGCAAAAACAAGTCGAAACGTGAAAAAGGCGTTCAAAAGCAACAAAGCGGGGCTGAGAGGCCACGCAAGCAAAAATCAAACGGTTCCGATCTATCCCTCATAAGAAAAATGGGTCGGGCGTACTCTTTTCCTCGAGACAAGACGAAGAAAATACTCAACCTCACTCTAAAACATCAGATGCTTACGCTGCCGGAGTCTAAACACCTTGAACAAGCAAGCGAAGTCTCTCGCCCGGACTATTACCCTTATCACCGAGTGATAGGGCACCCTCTCGAGGACTGCTTCACCTTCAAGAATTGGGTCGAAGATTAGTATCAGCTTGGCAAGTTCGCTCTGTCTGAAAACTGGAGGGTAGCGCCGCCACAAAAGCACGAACCCAAGGCCATGAAAGAAGAACTAGTTCCACATTGGGATTGGAAGCGAACTCGTACTTGTCACATGATAACATTATCAAAAGAAAAGCCCGAGAACATGAATGACCTTCCCTGGTGCTTCGAAAACAGCAACGATGAGGTAATCTCAGAATTTCCACCAACATCGAAAGAGCTGGAGGATGGAATACATACCACTGCGGATAACCTCAAGAAAATTGAGTTGGGAACGACGAATGACCCACGACCGACATTCGTCCACGAGCTGCTATCGGAAGAAAGGGTGGCTGCGTTAAAAGACTTGCTTGTACAGCATAGAGATTGCTTCGCATGGAACTATTCCGAAATGCTAGGACTGGATCCAGAAATTGTTGTGCATAAATTGGTGATATCTCCGGACGTCAAGCCGGTCAAGCAAGCGCCAAGAAGAATGCAGCTCAAGCTTGAGATGAGTATCAACGCCGAGGTCAAGAAAATGATCGACTCTGGCTTTATCCAGGAGGTTCAATATCCCGAATGGATCGCCAACATCGTCCCGGTGATGAAGAAAAATGGGACAGTGCGCATATGCGTGGACTTCTGGGATCTCAATAAAGCCTGCCCAAAGGATGATTTCCTAGAGCCAGTCACCGAACTGATAAAAGACAGTACGTCCACTCATGAGGTTTTCTCCTTCATGGACGGCTCGTCAGAGTATAATCAGATAAAGAAGCATCCCGAAGACCAGAAGCACACCGCCTTCAGGACTCCTTTGGGTATATTCTGCTACAAGGTGATTCCCTTCGGTTTGAAGAATGCCGGTGCCACCTATTAGAGGGCCATGAAGAAGATCTTCGATGACCTTATACATGAAATTGTCGAATGTTATATCGACGGCCTCGTGGTGAAAAGCAAATCATACGAGGAACATTTAGAGCATCTGAAGACCGTATTTCAACGCCTTCGACAATACAACTTGAAGATGAACTCTCTCAAGTGTGCATTCGGAGTTTCCTCGGGAAAATTCTTGGGATTCATCATCCTACACCGAGGTATTGAGATAGATCCGTCAAAAATCAAGGCGATCATGGAAATGCCTTTGCCAAGGACTCTCAAACAGTTGCGGTCTCTCCAAGGGAAGCTCACGTATATACGGCGAATTATAGCCAACCTTTCAGGCAAGTGCCGTCCTTACAGCCACCTGATGAAGAAGGGAACCCCATTCGTCTGGGACCAAAAATGCCAAAACGCGCTAGATGAGATCAAGCAATACCTGCAGAACCCGCCAGTGTTGGCTGCTCCGGTCAAGGGAAAGCCCCTCATTCTTTATACAACCGTCCTCGAAGGTTCCTTAGGTGCATTATGGGCGCAAGAAAACGACCTAGGGAAGGAAAGAGCACTCTACTACTTAAGTCGAGTTCTACTGGGGGCAGAAAGCAACTACTCCCCCATTGAAAAACATTACCTGGCGTTGATCTTTGCGATAACAAAGCTCAGACACTTTGCGTTGGCATATGAATTCTGTCTCATTTCGAAGGTGGACCCCCTTAAATATTTAATATCGAAGGCCATATTGGCGGGATGACTTGCTAAATGGGCCCTACTCATGATGGAGTTCTCGATAACCTATCAGCCTCTCAAGGCAGTGAAAGGCTAGGCCATCGCCGACTTCCTCGTTGAGCATCCGATACCCGCTGATTCTCCTCTGAATTGCGATCTGCCAGACGAACATGCGTTTGATGCGATCGACGGTGGTGATACCCGATGGGAGCTTTATTTCGATGGAGCGTCTTCCATGAAGAAGCGCAAACAAAGTACCCCTATAATCAAATCAGGGATAGGGCTCATCTTTGTAACTCCACAAAGAGGAATATTGCGCTTTGCTTTTTCTCTAACAGAGTCGAGGACAAACAATGAAGCCGAATATGTAGCTTTGATAGCAGGCCTCGAGATCGCCATCGACATGGGAATTGAAAACCTCCTCATATACGGAGACTCCCAGCTGGTCGTTAGTCAAGTAAACGGCGACTACCAAACGTGCAAACCAGAGTTGGTGAAGTACGGCGAAAAGGTGCAGCAACTGTTGACCCAAATCCCTTCCTACGATTTAGAAAACATACCGCGCACGGAAAACAGCAAAGCGGACGCATTGGCCAAGCTCGCTAAGGAACTGGCTGATGAGAACCTCGACGACATAGGATTTGTGGTACAAAGCCGTCGGGTACTTGCCCCAGCGGAAATATCTCCGGAATCATCTGAAGAAAAGGGAGCGGCTGAGCAGATGACCTTGCAAATAAAAGATCGGGAAAATACCGAGGATTGGAGAGAAGTCTTTATAGACCACTTCAAATACCGTCGAACGCCTGAAGATGCGTCCTCAAGACATCAGCTTATGAAACGAGCGCTGTCTTTCGCCTTCGTCAATGATACTCTATACAAGAGGTCATTTGGTTCTCCGTGGTTGAGATATCTGGGACCTGACGAAGCGAAAAGAGTCGTTCAGAAAGTTCATGACGGACTCTGCGGTTCTCACCAAGCAGGCCCAAAGATGAAGTTAAAGAACAAACGGATGGGCTACTACTGGCCCACGATGATTTAAGACTGCCTTGAGTATGCGAAGCAATGCCACTCATGCCAAATCCATGGGGACTTCATCCACCAGCATCCAAATCTGCTACACCCGACAGTGGCTAGCTGGCCATTCGAAATGTGGGGAACTGATATAGTCGGCCCCATCGAACCAGCATCGTCCAGGGGACATCGTTTCATCCTGGAGACGACTGACTACTTCTCCAAATGGGCAGAAGCAGTACCGTTAAGAGAAGTGAAGACGGAGAATATCCTCCATTTCTTCAAGACGCACGTTATATATCGGTTTGGAACTCCGCGACGGATCATCTCTGATAACGGGCCAGCTTACAGAAGCCACAAGATCAGTCGCTTCGCGCAACAACACAATATAGACTGGAGATATTCCTCGGTTTATAATCCGCGAGCTAACGGTCTAGCTGAGGCCTTCAACAAGACCTTGACAAAGATCATGAGGAAGACGGTGTCCCGAAATAAGAAGGACTGGCATGAGAGGCTGCAAGAGGCTCTTTGGGCATATCGAACTACGTTCAAGACGGCCATGAACGCAACGCCATATGCGTTGGTATTCGGTACAGAAGCAGTACTCCCCCTCGAGATAGAGTTACCCTCTCTACGAGTGGCAGTCCACTACGAGCTGACGAATGAAGAAAATGCTCACCTTCGGCTTGAGGAACTTGATGCCCTTGATGAAAGACAGCTCATGGCGCAACAAAATCTGGAGTCCTATAAAGCAAAGATGACGCGTTCATATGAGAGATTGACCCGGCCGAGGACATTCCGCCAAGGCGAACTCGTGCTAGTAGTCAAAAGGCCTATGATCCCCAATCGCGCCAAGTGGGGAAAATTCGAGCCAAACTATGAAAGCCCGTACATCATAGACAAGGTCTACCAAGGTGGAGCCTATCTACTCATGGATATGCATGGTGAAAGGCCTTACAGGCCAATAAATGGCCGATTCCTAAAGAAATACTACACTTAGCGAGTTACCGCCTAGGTCAATAATAGATGACGACGACTATGTCCGCTCGCTATCTTCCTAAGCTCAAACTTTATAAGCAGTAGCCAGCCTTCTCCTGGACGGACCGAAACGTCCTTAAACTAATAGCGGACCGAAACGTCCTTAAACTAACGACGGACCGAAACGTCCTTAAACTACTACCGCAGCATCTTTAGGCTGACGAGATGAATAAAAAAATGTATAAAAATAAAAAAATATAATGAACGGTATTTCCATAAGCAAAATGGGCACGGATGAAAACCCGAAATGGCTCCGTGAGTAAAAACAGCAGGGCTACCGGCGAGTGTTCGTGAAAACCCGAAAGGGCGCGACCTCGTAAAAAAATATATATATAGAAAAATAAAAAGAATAAAAAAAACGGTATGTCCATAAGCAAAATGGGCACGGATGAAAACCCGAAAGGGCTCCGTGAGTAAAAACAGCAGGACTACCGGCGAGTGTTTGTGAAAACCTGAGAGGGAGCAACCTCGTTAAAGGACACTTACAGGGTCCTCTCGACCTTGTAAGGAGAAACCACCCGCGTGAGATCCTTACGACTCACAAGGGAGCAATACACTTAGCGATCCTCACGATTCCTAAGGAGAAAATACACTTGCGAGATCCTCACGACTCGTAAGGAGAACTCTCTTATGGGACCCTCACGGCTCATAGGATTTGAAAGTCGTAAGTTACAAAGACCTAAACCTGTGCTTAACCAAACCCCACAACTTTCGATATTGCCCTACAAGTGGCTCAATACTGACCCTTGTATACAATCCACGGACGCGAATAAACATTTCTCTAACCAAGTCCCATTCGTGACTGGGGATATGTACGCATGATGAACAACCCTTATAAATCCTCTCGACTTACAAGGAGAAAACCCTCTTGTAGGATCCTTACGACTTACAGAGGAACATACACTTAGGAATCCTCACGGTGCCTAAGGAGAAAACACACCTACGAGATCCTCATGACTTGTAGGGAGAAATACCTTTGTGAGACCCTTACGGCTCATGAAGTTAAAAGCCTTAGTCGACAGGACCTTAACCCTGTTCGCTAAGCCACCTTTGTTCGACATCGACAGAGGCAAATGATGATTCGCTCCTGGCAACATCCCAGTTGTAGCGGTGTTGATGCCAAAATCGATGTCTAATTTCAGGTTTACGGCGAAAAGCCGGTAGGCCGCATATGCATACGAAATAGCCGAAATGATTGGGCAACTCGCAATAAAAAGCAGCGAGTAAAAATAAAATAAATAGCCAAAATGATTGGGCACCGCGAAAAATAGCCGAAATGATTGGGCAATCGCGACTTTCGCAATGTAAAAAGCTGAAATGATAGAGCATCGCAGAAAGAAATAAAAAAATGAAAGAATGAAACTTTTTCCCTACAGTTGAGATCACATCGATCCCTGCATACAATCCAAAGGCACAAACAAAAAGGGGACTACATTTCCCCACCAGGCTGCGTCAAAGGGAAGTCAGATCTCGACGACCACATCTACAGCCTGGAGACCAATAGCGGCGTCCCTCCTCATTCCAGCGGGACATGGACGTGACATCACCAATCGGAGCTACGGCAAAGTCCCCAGTTCCAAGACTCTATGGTTCACAGACAACCTAGAGTCAGCCAATGACCTCCGTCTCGGAAACAAGTCAGCAAATGACCTCCGTCGCGGAAACAAGTCAGCCAACGACCTCCGTCTCGGAAACAAGTCAGCAAACGACCTCCGTCGCAGAAACAAGTCAACCAACGACCTCCGTTTCGGAAACAAGTCAGCCAACGACCTTCGTCTTGGAAATAAGTCAACCAACGACCTCCGTCTCGGAAACAAGTCAACCGACGATCTCCGACCCGGAAACAAGTCAACCAACGACCTTCGACCCGGAAACAAGTCAACCAACGACCTCCATCTCGGAAACAAGTCAGCAAATGACCTCCGTCGTGGAAACAAGTCAGCCAACGACCTCCGTCTCGGAAACAAGTCAGCAAATGACCTCCATCGCGGAAATAAGTCAGCCAACGACCTCCGTCTCGGAAAGAAGTCAGCAAATGACCTCCGTCGCGGAAACAAGTCAACAAATGTCCTCCGTCGCGGAAACAAGTCAACCAACGACCTCCGTCTCGGAAACAAGTCAGCCAACGACCTCCCCGTCGGAGCAATACTTCGACTCGGAAACGAGTCAACTCACCAACCACTTACGAGTCCTCTCGACTTGTAAGGGAGAAAATTTTCTTATAAGATCCTTACGACTTATAAGAGAAAACACACTTAGGAATCCTCACGATTCCTAAGGAGAAAATCCACCTACGAGATCCTTTCGATCCGTAAGGAGAAAAGTCTCTATAAGACCCTCACGGCTCATAGAGTTGAAAAATCTTAGGCAACAGATCTGAAGCTGTGGCCTAAGCCATCGTTATCTCTTGGAGAAATCTAGATGCTTACTCTATTATCTGTTTATCAAGACAACCTGCTGATAATAAGAGAAGGGAGAAAGCAAAGAAATAGTACAAGACATTGCAAAGAAGAATATATATCTTTATTTATTGAATTTAATCAGGTACAAGGGGAAGCGTACAAAAGAATAAAGAATGGATACATAATATTTAAAAGAAAAATTTTACAAATACATTGATACAAAGGCAGCTACTAGGAAGGAAGCGTCTTAAATAGCTTTATCAGTTGTTCGCACACTTCCTTCCATGCCTTTTCCTGATCGGCCACCACCGCCAGTTCTGCCTCTACTTAAGCCCGCTGCTGCAAGAGAGATACAAGCTGCTCCCTAACGGCCTGATGAGCAGCTTCATGGCCTGGGATGTCACGCTCGGTGACATCAAGCTTTCGCTTCAAGTTTAGCCCATGAGAGATGCGTTCCAGGAGGCCCTCAAAGATAGCCTTCACCTCGGCAGCGTTTGCTTCAACTTCGGCACGTAGGCGAGCAGTTTCGCTTGAAGACTCATGACACTCCTTCAGCCTTAAAGCCGCTTCTTGTTCCAAATGGCGGAAATGAGAAGTGCTTTGCTCTTACCATGCTGCCCGTTGAGTGCTCACGGCCAAAACCTCAGGGGCAGGACGCATCGACTCTAGCTGATGCAGGCGAGCCTTGATCTCTCTGCAGTAGTTAACCCAAGACGCAACGATGCCCTCATCATGGAAATTTATGAGTATCACCAACATCGGGTTAACCGCCGTAGCGAAGTCTTCAGCAGATGTAGGAGTCTCGACGTTGAGTTCCTCGATATAGTCGCTCAACATGCGCAAACTATTCGCGGCGCCTTTCGAGGACGGACGTCTCAGGAAAGGGCCCGCCGGCATTATGACACGAGGCTCAAAGGGCGCCGAGATCGGAACGACTGCTGAAAAAACAAGATATGATCAGATAACAGTTCAAGAAATTAAAAAGGGGCAGTTATCAATGCGATAGTTGTTGTACCAGCTGCGGCAGGTGGCAAGGCCGGAAGGGCCGGTGGCGCGGCCGATCTTTCATCCCCTCCTTCAATTTGTAGCACTGCAGTCGGGACGAGAAAAAGTTAGAAATAATTCCATCACTGAAAAAGAAAGATATCAATTGGAAACAATACTCACCAGCGCCACCAGAGGGAGAAGCGAATTCAGATGGGAAGGAGAAGTGTGGGAGTAACCCTTGATAAAGATGATCAAAAAACAATTTTGAAAAGACACAACAGTACGACTTTAGCACATAAATTATGCGGCTGAAAGACGAAACTAATAGGTTGCAAATCCATACCTTCCAACATCTTCGATGGTACAAGAGAGGGCTGAGAAGTGACCACCGCCAAGACAGTAGTTGACGGCGCTCCCTCGAGCAATGGAGCATCGGCGCTGGCCGCACCTGCGTTAAAAAAACAAGGGTAAACCTGTCAGGAAAGATTGCAAGATAATAAAAGGGGGACGGTAATCTGAAATTTACCTGATGCGTCTCCATCCGAGACGGAGGCGTCTCCCTCCTCCATCGACATTAGTCCACCACCCGTGGCCTCATCCCCAGACTCCATGGGGGCCGTCGTCGTGCTCGCAAGGCCAGGAGACGGTGGAGGGCCATAGGCGGGGAGAGCTATGACCGGAGCATTGCCAGACTCCTGAGAAAGAGCGGTTGGCTCGTCCTCAGGAATCATGTCCACCTCACCCGCTACTCCCTCGGGCTCAGCAGTCATGGTTGTCTCGTCCACCGTCGCCACGAGGTCATCGGTCTCAGGCGCTCCGTCCGCTGCTACCTCGGGCTCAGCATCAACCACTTGCTCAAGCATAGTGGACGTGACCATTTCGTCCGACACTAGCTCGGGCCCAGCAATCCCGGTTGTGTTATCTGCCATCGGCTCGGCTTCGACCAATGCCTCTCCCTATAGCCCCGCAGGTTCGACGGTCTCCGCCTCCTTCTCGGTTGGACTTGGCCCTGCAGGACAGAATATATAAGAACCGATAACTTCATAATTCTTATAACAAAATTCTGAAAGGAATATTACCTGAGGTGGACTTATCGTTAGCCTCCCTATTGGCGCGCACCGCCTGTCTATGAGCTGTAGACAAGGCGACCGGGGGCTCTTCTGATGGAGTATCGGCACGAGGGACGGTGCTTGGGCCCACTCCAATGGCCAAGGTAGCCCTGCATGCCTTCGCTTCACGCCTCAACCGCTTCCTCTCCTCCTGGGCTGGTGTGATGGACCTCTTCGACGCTTCCTTCATCAAGGCATCATCGTCCTCATTCAGAGATGCCTCCAGAGCCTTTAAGGCATCTCTCATCGGCTCTTCAAGACGGGCCTCTCGTGGTAGCCCCGAGGAGGCAGAAACATCGGCGGCTGGCCCGGGAAGAGTCTCCGCGTCACCTGGCGGGATCGGCATTGAGGTTCCTGCGATAAAAAGGGAGATGTTCGATTGACCATAACACAAGGAAAATGAAAACTTGATGATTCGAAACTTACTAAGGCCTAAGGACGCTCTAAGGCGTTTCTCCTCTTGGAAAGTTTTGAGGGAAGCGGCAATGGCTTCTTCAGTGGTGATGCCTGTTGGAAGAAAAGAAGGAAAAACGTTAGTCAAAGGCAATAATAAAGATATGATGCAATAAAAAATGCGACTAGTGATTACCTGATTCCGCAAGCTTAGCCAGCTATGCGTCGCACCTCGCCAACCGCTCCGAAGCTACGAGGGCGGCCTCCAAGTCCGTGTCATCCGGCGGTATGAATAACCTCCTGTTAGTTCCATATTCACTCAGGCCCTCACCATAGGGAGCGTGGGGTTCCTGACCGAACGCGACGTCAGTGGCGAAGAGCGACTTCTTTTTCTTCTTCTGCCCACCAACCCTAGGTGCACCCGGGATTGATTTGCGTTTTGCAGGCACCTTGGGGCGGCGGGTCCCGATGTCCGCACCCACACCAGACTCCGGCGAAGCTATAACCACTGTCTCCACTGGAGCACAGGGCGCTGGTGGTGCATCCGCAATATCGGGAAGCGGCAATCCGCGTGGAGGACTCTGCGCACGCAGTGGTCCGGCTCTAGCATCTTTTAGAGGAGGAACTACCGAGGTCCTTGGCACTAAAGGAGCGTTGCGGTTGCTACCTGGAGGCACACCCTTACGGTCGACCAGCAATCGCTTTTCCTCCTTTATGACGGCTCCCGTCGAATGACTGTACCATTCTGTATATACCTTGAGGAGTCATGGGGCGCATGCCGGCTCACTGATAAAAAAGTGGGAACCCGTATTCAGGCTCATGAAGTGATGCAGCGCGCTCTCCATCCCTTCTTCGGTAGCAGCAGGTTCCGATAGGAAAGCCTCCAGTGGTACCCCTTGATTGTAGCTCAGTTGTTAAGCGAAACGATGCGGGTTGTATCTCATAAAAATCGCCGCACCGTTCTGCCTGAACGCCAGGAAGCCCGGTCTGATAGAATATAAGTGGAGGGTCTCCCGGGCCGTCAAAACTGAGGCTCCATCTTTGAAAGTGTCTTGCAATGGTCACACTGCAGTGGTAGCTGCCTTTCCAATAGTCAACACCTTGTCGATGAAAGACACCCCGTCTCCAACGGTGTGGGGGCGAAGGAGTAAACCCCTGGCATTTCATGGCGATGGAGTCACAATTGATACGCCAATCAACTGTATGATGCGAGGGAAGCTGCACCTGTCATAGAACGAGGGCCTTTTGTGCATGCCGAAGACACCCGATGTGTGTAGCTCGAGCCATGATACGAAGTAGTGCATCGGGAAGATCACGTGCAGCACCCCAGGCTCATTAGCATCCGCCGCTCGACTGAGGCCGTGATACAAGTGTGCTAAGCCGGCGATACCAACGGACACTTTTACCCCGATAGTCATCTGGTGAGCTGGGTAAAAGACAGAGGGCCGCATATGGCGAGAATGCATCGGGAGCGCAAACCAACTCAGCCATAGCCCAAGAAATCCTAAGAAGAAGGCATCCTCATCCATCCCAGGGGCTGCAACTTCCGCAAAAGACATGGTCGGGGAGTTAGGAAGGAAAAAACCCTTTTGGTCTATTTCCTTCGCCGGCAGGTTATCCAAACCTAGACCGAAAAGGTCATCAAGGGTGGCAAACTTGGCAGCTTCGGCCGAGAGGACGTTTGGGTGAAGGAACCGAGCGATGAAATCCTCGAAGCTAACTCCACGACTCCCACGTTCGATGAAAAGGGCCTCATAGATGTTCAATACTTTGATCAAACTTAGGAATTGGTGTTGAACAGCATTCTTCGGGGTGAGGCCCCTTACTGCCAGCTTAGCACCGAAGACATACTCGTCTGTCGGAAGCAACTCCTCATAGTGCTCCCCTATAACCGGTAAACCGGAGACCTCTGTGAATTCCTCCAGAGAAATTGACACTTCCCGGTCCATTACGAGGAAAATGTGGGTAGGAATGTTCCACTGCTCCAAGAAAGCCTTGAACCACCAAGTGGGAAGCGTGGGATACTGGAAGAGGGAAACGTAACCGCAGTGTACAACCCTAACCTTATCAACTGTGAATTCTTCACCGATAGGATATAGTAAGCCCACGGTAGGTAGCCGATCGGGTGGCGGGGGATCAGACCTATGTTATATGATTGCCCCAAGGTCGCGTCTCGCCTTGACAGATACGGCGTCCCGGGATATCCAAAACCATAGGACGCTGAACCGGAATTGCATCTATGGCAGGATGAAGAAAGCCCTTCGAGGTCCAATCAACCATCTCCACGGCATACTGCACCGGGGGTGGGCTGGCATAATGAATCGCCGTAATGGGTTCTGACGGTACTGCGCATGTGAAGCTCCGTCGACCCATGATAATCTGATTGTACCACGACCCCCAAAGGTGGAGACTCTTATATTCCGGGTCGTGGTCCCTGATCATTGCTAGGACTTTGCGGTCTAAGACCGCTTCAGGAAACCCTTCTTCCGAACGAGCGAACGGGAATGAAGTATCAAAAGACATCATCACTGCAAGGGAATAAAATTGGCCGTTAGTGTTGTAATTCCAACGCTTTGCGTTTGAAAAAATTTAATTAATTAATTAAATTAAAGATTAATTAAAATTAAATCAAGATAGTGGGTAGGAGACCAAGGGGGGACCCACAGAATCTGGATGACAATACGTCGGTTAATAGGACAACCCAATCATTGGATGAGATTGTCAGTTAATCTCCAAGGGAATATTCCCATTAATAATAAAAAAAATCCCTAGAGACAAGGAGAAAATCTTCTCTTTCAGAGCAAAGCTCTGTCACAGAGTGACACTTGTCAAACTCTGGTCTCAGGGGAATAAGATTCTTTAAAAGAGCTTAGCTCTGTAATAATGATAAAAAAAATTCAGAGAAAGAAAATTAATTAATTCCTAAAAAAAAATTTGAAGTTCTGGGATCTTAAAGATCCATATAAAAACTCTTAAGAGTTCATCATCAGAAGATCAAAAGATCTATATTCTGTCAATGAGTAAAGCTCTATTCATGGGCTAAGAAACCCTGAAACAAATTCTTGAGAGCAAAGCTCTGTTTATGAAACCCCAAAGGGGATTTCTTTAGATCAAAAGATCTATGAGAGCAAGGCTCTGTTGGTTAAGATTGATTTAAATTAATTTAAATTAGTCTGGAAGCAAGAGCAAAGCTCTGAAGTTTTTAAGCAAGAGCAAAGCTCTGAAGTTTTTAAGCAAGAGCAAAGCTCTGAAAATCAAAATCTAGGAAAATGGTGAAGATTTTCTAAGGGCCAGGGGTCCTATTTATAAGGCGCTTGCGCCCCTTCAACTCATGAGTTGATCCAACGGCCAGGATCTTGCCACCGCTGCACTCATGTGCGCGCCACGTGAGCGCAACGGTGGGGGGCATGTGTTTCTCCCAATCAGATCAAAGCACTGTTTGAATTTCAAAATTCAAAATTCAAAATTCGAAGCAACGCTTCAAATTCTTTGCGCTGCGCGCAACGCGCCACGTGTCAAAAGCTGATACGCCAGCGCAGCGTCCAAGCAGCGCGCCCAATCAGAGCAAGACTCTATTTAAAACAAAATTAAAGGATGCAACGTGTCACGACCCGAAGGTACGGAACGTGACTGGCACTTAGATTACGCGACGTCTAAAGGCGTACCGTAACCTCAGTCAGCTAAAGCCCAGAAGAATCTAAACCAAAAACAAAAGAGAGTGAAGGAAAACCTTTAATAAAAACGGTTTTTAAATCAATTAAGTTGCATAGAATCCCCTTTAAAAAAAACATCAAAAATTCCCGAAAATTTCGGCAGAGTCTCCCCTGTATTTTCTATCCCCCAAAATGGGTACAACAAGATATATATAACCTGTAATCATAAAATGGCATCCCCAAGCGGGAGCTAGCTCTTCGTCCAAGGAGGATCACAACCACACGCAATATAACTAATATCAAGAAAAAGAGCATAAAAGAAATGCAAAATATCAGAAAACACAATGTCGGCTCAAGTGAGCTCGACCCAAAAGAAACCACATATATACAAATCTCTCAATCTCATCACTAGGTTGCATATACAAATAGAAAGTTGTAGATGGAGAATACTAGATACAATGATAGAGCAAAAAGAAATAAAGTGTGTCCGCAACCCACCTACGGACGATGTCGCGAGTCTGAGCAAAAGGAGCTGATGATAAGATAGCCCGCCGCTACAAGGATAACGGGTCCGACCTGCAAGACACTGTGGCCCAACGGGGGTGAGTTGCCAGCTCGTGAGTAGAATATAGCATCTAGTAAGGCAATCGTAAGAATGCACGCAAATGCGTCACAGCATGTATGTTCAGATGTGATATAATACCTCTAGTATGCATGCACATGTATGCAATGTCATTACTAAATCTTTAAGTGTTTTAAATGCTAAGGGTACTGCATTCTTAACTTTAGAAAATGAATATCTGTATAATAGCTAAGTACCATCAAGAAATCATCTGAAAACCCGTGTCAAGTATCGACACCAAATATGAAATCATATCTGTCTCAATATCTCACTGTATCAATGTCTCAAATATCGGGCTCCGTCAGTCCGGATTGGCCCATATCATCAATCTCACGACAACGGTTGGTATCCTCCGGATATCCGCCGCGCCAGACATCACCGGTAGGTAGTCTTCCCCTGCCAGGCTCATCGTCTACAACTCGATCTTCTTGCCCCGGGGTACCATACCGGGCCCACCATGTACCTGAGACGGTTCATCCACTCCTCGAATCGGGTCTCGAAATCCAACAGAAAACATGGAAACTCATGGTGGATGACACATACATCATGAGAAAACCGCAACTTTGTTTTTTAAAAAATGATAAATATAATCTTTTGTTAAATTCTTGCGGTTTTCCCCAAAAATCCAGAAATCGCAGCAATACTGAAATCCTCAAGAAAAATCATAATGTCCACATGTTATATATGATAAATGTTTATGATAACAAGGTATGCGATGTGAATTGTGGCTAAAAATCTATGTAAGTATGATGATGATGCGAGGTATATACATGCTATGCAATTTCATATATCATGTATGATGCAAGTGGCGATAATAAACTAAACAGGTTCTATGGTGCACGTGGCATGGCAGTTACCAAAGGCGTGTATGTTACATGAATAGTGCGCGTGTAACAGAAGGCAATGGTAATGGTGTTCGTGTCCTACGAAGTGATATCGCATATGTGTATATGAATGTTATATGAATGTCCATGCAATCTAGTATATGGTTAGCTGTGAGGGTATGCAATGTAAATAAAGGGGTAAGCTATCTAGCAATACAAGTCTTGCAAGAAATAGGGTAATCCTAACTAGGGGACGCCTCGCGCCATCCAGACGATTCCCCCATAGATGAATACATCTACTCACCTGAATGCCTCTCTAATCCGATCCGACCACCACCTTGCCTTTACGCGCCGCGTCCGATGTTTTCCCGACTGATCCTAGCATTGCATAACACACAAAATAAGATTACATACCCCTAAAACGACACCAAGTCAATATAAAAAGATCGACGCTCTTGAATTAAACATAACGTGCACTCGGTGCGCGGAAAACACACGAAAATCACTAAATCTTAACTAGAATCGTTATTTCGGGGCAATCGACAAAACTAAAACCCGGCTAGACAAAGCCCTGCATTCACGCACTCTAATAGTCGTATATGAAGCTAATTATATCGCTAATATAACGCAATTAGATCACATCCTAATTTTAATAAAAATCTAGTAAGCAACTTCATACCGATTCGATACAAATGTCGCAATTTTATCGATCTAGCGAGCGTAACATTGCACAATTCACCACTCTAACTAATTAGATAACCAAACCCTAACTTAACTCCAACAACCATGCTACAAACCCTAATTTGAAATCAAATCCCTCTCTTGATTTTCATGAACAAGTAATTACAACTAAATTAATACTTCAAAATTCAATTTTTAGCACATTCAATCTACAATTTAACAACTAGTTTAGAAATTTCACCTCACAAGTTGAATCCTAGCATGCTCAAACCACCAAAGAAGTCTCCTTTCTTCAAGTTTTGAACTAATTTGGCTTGAGGAGAGAGTGGATTAGGGTTTTGCTTTGAATGGGAGAATGAAATTGTGGATTTTTAATGAATTTTGACATGAAAATGTAGCAAAAGAAGTGAGGAAATGAAGAGGGTTTGCCTCAGGTTTGGCTCGGCCAGCAGGTGGGGGAGGCAAGTGGGGGTTTATTGTAGAAGTTTCTAGGTCAAATAACCCCTTATGTTCTCATTAAATGCTTTTCACATCAAGCTTTTCGCAAAAAAACCCCATTTTAGTTCATTTTTTCATTAAATTTCCAACCATAAAACCAAAATCTTGCAAGTCATTATACAATTTTATTAACACCATATTTTAGCGTATAAAGATTCCTAATTATGAAACTTACCTAATTAAATTTGTATTTATCACTAATTTAATGTATTTTTAAAAGCTTAAAATAATAAAAAAAATAATTAATTACGAATTTTTTTTTATTTAACTAGAAAATTATAAGTGACATTTTAGTGACAAAATTATAGTAATATATTATCTAAATTTTGTATAATTAGGTCTACAATGAAAAATACCTATTTTGACTTTTTACGGAAAAAACTGAAAAATTAGCCGATTTCCGAAAAACTGCCTAAACGATTTTCGAAAGGTTACAATCTTCCCCCCTTAAAGAAATTCGGTCCCCGAATTTAGAATTTAACTACGCGTACCTTCAAAAAGATGGAGATATCTCTTCCTCATCTCGACCTCGGTCTCCCTGGTGACCTCCTTGCTGTTCGGGCCACGCCAAAGGACCTTGACGGACGGTATAACCTTCGACCTCAATTTCTTCACCTGCCGATCCAGAATGACCACCAGCTGCTCGGTGAATGAAAGATCACGCTCTAGCTGGATCGTATGGTGCTGAATCGCCTGGAAAGGATCATGAAGGTACTTGCGGCGCATCGAGACATGGAATACGGGGTGAACATCGGGGAAGCTGGGCGGAAGAGCTAACCGATAAGCGACTGGACCAACACGCTCTAAGATCTCGAAAGGGCCAACATATCTAGGACTCAGCTTCCCTTTCCACCCAAATCTCATCACACCATTCATCGGAGAGACCTTCAGGAAAACATGATCGCCAACAGCAAACTCGAGTCGGCGACGGTGCCTGTCAGCATATGATTTCTGCCTGCTCTGTGCCGCTCTCATCCTGTCCCGAATCAGCTGTATCTTCTCGATTGTCTCCTGTACGATCTGCGGCCCCAAAATACTGCTCTCCCTGAGCTCTGTCCAACACACAGGCGATCGACATCTCCTCCCATATGAAGCCTCGAAAGGTGCCATCTGAATCGTCTCCTGAAAGCTATTATTGTAGGAAAACTCGATCAAAGGCAAATGACGATCCCAGCTACCTCCGAAATCTAAAACACAAGCTCTGAGCATGTCCTCAAGAGTCTGAATAGTACGCTCCGACTGACCGTCGGTCTGAGGATGAAAGGCTGTGCTAAAACTCAATCGGGTGCCCAAAGATTCCTGAAGTTTCTGCCACAATCGGCTGGTAAACTGGGTGCCCCGGTCGGACACGATGCAAGTCGGGACGCCATGCAGTCGCACTATTTCATCAATATAAACCTGGGCGTACTGAGAAAATCCAAAAGTGGTCTTCACTGGCAGGAAGTGAGCCGCTTTCGTCAGTCGATCCACAATCACCCAAATAGAGTCATACCCTCGACTGGTCCTGGGTAGACCCACAATGAAGTCCATGGAGACCTGCTCCCACTTCCACTCAGGGATGGGCAAAGGCTGTAACTCGCCGGCTGGCCTCTGGTGCTCGGCCTTGACTTGCTGACAAGTCAGGCATCTCGACACAAAGTCTGTAATATCCTTCTTCATCCCGTCCCACCAGTAAACCTCTCTCAAATCACGGTACATCTTGGTGGAACCTGGATGCACACTGTATACTGATCTATGTGCCTCCTTGAGAATATCGCGCCTCAGCCCCTCTGAATCTGGCATGCACAGTCGAGTCCCAAATCGAAGTATCCCCTAATCATCAATCACAAACTCAGAAACTCTGCCCTGCCGAATCTGCTCAATAGTCTCTAAAATACGGGCATCGCCGGACTGTGCCTCGCGGATACGGTCAAGTAACCGTGGGTGTGCTCTGAAATGGGCTAGATGTCCCCCTGTAGGAGTAAACTCGAACTGCACTCTGCTATCACATAAAACCTGCCAATCCGCCGTCGACTGCATATGTACTGCGCTCAAACAAGATAAGCTACCTCCGGGCCTCCTACTCAAAGCATCTGCCACCACATTCGCCTTGCCCGGATGGTATAAAATCTCGCAGTCATAATCCTTCACCAACTCCATCCATCGGCGCTGTCTCAGGTTCAGATCTCGCTGCTGGATGATGTACTTCAAACTTTTATGGTCAGTGAATATCTGGCACGACTCACCGTATAGGTAATGTCTCCAGATCTTAAGTGCAAATACCACTGCAATCATCTCTAAATCATGGGTGGGATAGTTCTGTTCGTGTTTCCTCAGCTGCCGAGAAGCATACGCGATAACTCTGTCGTGCTGCATCAATACACAGCCCAGCCCCACTCGAGAAGCATCACAATATACCACGAACCCGCCTGATCCTGAAGGCAATGCTAACACTGGTGCAGTAGTCAGACGAGTCTTCAACTGCTGGAAACTATCCTCACATGCCTGGGTCCAATCAAAAGGAACCCCCTTCCGGGTCAACCCGGTCAACGGTGCAGCAATGCGGGAGAAATCCTGGACAAAACGTCGATAATAGCCTGCCAGACCTAAAAAACTGCGAACCTCTGTAACTGATACTGGTCTAGGCCAACGCTGAACTACCTCGATCTTCTTCGGGTCCACACAAATTCCATCTCTCGTCACCACATGACCCAAGAAGTCAACACTGTCTAACCAGAATGCGCACTTGGAGAATTTGGCGAACAGCTGATGCTCCCTCAAAGTCTGTAATGTGATACGTAAGTGCTGCTCATGCTCCTCCCAACTCCGAGAATAAACCAAGATGTCGTCAATGAACACAATAATGAACTGATCGAGATACGGCCTGAATACACGGTTCATCAAATCCATAAATGCTGCCGAGGCATTAGTGAGCCCGAACGACATCACCAAGAACTCATAATGACCATATCGAGTACGGAAAGCGGTCTTCGGAATATCCTCCTTCCGAACCCGCAACTGGTGATAACCTGACCGTAAATCAACCTTCGAGAAAAACCCTGCACCCTGGAGCTGATCGAATAAGTCATCAATGCGAGGTAGGGGATATCTGTTCCGCACAGTAACCCGGTTCAGCTGACGATAATCAATGCATAAGCGCATACTTCCGTCCTTCTTCTTAACAAACAAGACGGGAGCACCCCAAGGTGACACACTCGGTCGGATAAGCCCTTTGTCCAGCAAGTCCTGTAACCGATCCTTTAGCTCTCTCAGCTCCGCCGGGGCCATCCGATAAGGCGGTATAGAGATAGGTCCCGTGACGGGGATCAAGTCAATACAGAACTCAATCTCGCGCTCTGGTGGCAGACAGGCAGCTCGTCAGGGAATACATCAGGGAACTCTCTCACAATAGGGACCTGGTCCAACGGAACCTCTGTGGAGCTAGTATCACAAACATAAGCTAAGAATCCCTGACACCCTTTCCTCAAGAGCTGACCAGCGCGCAGAGAAGAAATCAAGCTGGGAAGGGTAGCGCTACGATCTCCCTGAATAACAAGAACCAGCTCACCAGGAAAACTGAATCCGACTGCTTTTTCACGGCAGTCCACGGATGCATAACAGGTGGCTAGCCAGTCCATACCAAGAAGAACGTCAAAGTCTAGCATATCGAGGAGAATCAAATCAACTGAAGAATCTCTCTCCCCGATACGAACGGAACCCGATCGGTACACAAAACGGGCAATAAAAGACTCGCCTACCGGGGTAATAACGACAAGCGGCTGATCTAACGGAGAAGACTCTCGGCCCAACCTCGGTGCAAAGTATGTGGATACATAGGAATGTGTGGAGCCTGGATCAAATAATACCCGTGCATCAAAAGAACACACTGGCAGAGTACCTGTCACGACGGCATTGGATGCCTGTGCATCCTAAGGAGTCAACGCAAACACTCGGGCCTATCCACCACTAATAGCTGGCTGTCCTCTGCCTCTACCTCGGCCTCTTCCTCTGCCTCTGTCGCCTCGTCCTCTCTGAACCGGACCACCATGCCCACGGCCTCTAGAAGCATCTGGCTGGCGTGGAGCATCATCAGGAGTAGGAAGTAGAGCTCTCTGTGGAGGTGGTGAGAGTGGTAAGGTCACATGGGGGACTGTCGCCGTGCCCTGACGTCCCATGGTACAGTCTCTGATACGGTGGTACTGACTCCCACACCGAAAACATCCTGGCGACGACTGCTGGGTCTGTGGATATGAACCAAATAACTGACCTCATCTCAATCCTCTGCCTCCACAATCTCCCGGAAATAATCTATCGCGGTGTCTACCCATCTGCCGCTGAGCTGGCGCATCTGTAAGGATCCTCTTCGGCCCAGAAATGACCGGAGTCTCAGAAATACGCTCCTCCAAAAGTAAGGCTGCATCCATCGCGGCTGCGTATGTATCAAAGTGCTGGGTGCCGATGGCAAGGAATAGCTGTGTATCAAGCCCTCGCACAAACCTATTTATTCTCTTCTCTTCTGTGTCTACTAGGTACGGAGCATATCGAGACAACTGGGTAAACTGTATATCATACTCCGACACTGTCATCCCAGGAGTCTTGCGCAAAGACTCAAAACTACGGGCTCGAGCATCTCGGACAATCTCCGGAAGAAAACGGGCAAGAAATGCAGCTGTAAACTCGTCCCAGGTCATAGAAGGTAGACCTGCAGCTCGGCCTCTCTCTATTGAATCGTACCATGTCTGGGCAAGACCCTCCAGACGAAAACTCGCAAACTCCACCAATCTATCATCAGAACACCTCAACGAACGGCAAATCCGAGCCATCCTATCAAGAAATGCCTGTGGGTCCTCTGTCGCATCTGTACCGGTAAAAGCTGGAGGTCTCAATCTCATGAACTCCTGTAGTGAAATAGGGATAGTCTCCGTAGTAGCAGCAGGAGTGACCATTTGGGCAGCAGGTACAATCGTGGTCTGTGCAGTGGAAGGAACGTCCTCGGATCTCTGTGCCCGGCTGGACTCAACTAAAGATCCCATCATCTGTTGCAACTCTTGCATGCCGGCCTCTAATCTGGCAATACGGTCTGGATAAGGCGGATCAGTATGACCCTGAGGGGTAGACGTATCCTCCCGCTCGATCCTCGCCTCAGACGAGCCCGCTCGAATCTCATCCCTAGCGGCAGCCCGTTGAGCTCTCGTAGTCTTTGGCGGCATCAAAGCTGGAATAAGAAACAGGACTGATAAGAACATTGCAATTGAATCAACGAATGCAAGGAATCAAGAAAGGAAATACAAGCAATTATGTCCTAAGGTCACTTAGGCGGAGTACCGTATCGTAAGTATGCCGCGGATCATACCCACGCTACGCCACTCTGCTTAAGTCACCTACTCCATCTACCAAGGTCGTCCTACACTCAGAAAGGTAAAACCTACGCTCTGATACCAACTTTGTCACGACCCGAAGGTACGGAACATGACTGGCACTTAGATCACGAGACGTCTAAAGGCGTACCGTAACCTCAGTCAGCCAAAGCCCAGAAGAATCTAAACCAAAAACAAAAGAGAGTGAAGGAAAACCTTTAATAAAAACAGTTTTTAAATCAATTAAGTTGCATAGAATCCCCTTTAAAAAAAACATCAAAAATTCCCGAAAATTTCGGCAGAGTCTCCCCTGTATTTTCTATCCCCCAAAATGGGTACAACAAGATATATATAACCTGTAATCATAAAATGGCATCCCCAAGCGGGAGCTAGCTCTTCGCCCAAGGCGGATCACAAACACACGCAATATAACTAATATCAAGAAAAAGAGCATAAAAGAAATGCAAAATATCAGAAAACACAATGTCGGCTCAAGTGAGCTCGACCCAAAAGAAACCACATATATACAAATCTCTCAATCTCATCACTAGGTCGCATATACAAATAGAAAGTGGTAGATATAAGCTCATGGTGGACGACACATACATCACGAGAAAACCGCAACTTTGTTTTTTAAAAAATGATAAATATAAGCTTTTGTTAAATTCTTGCGGTTTTCCCCAAAAATCCAGAAATCGCAGCAATACTGAAATCCTCAAGAAAAATCATAATGTCCACATGTTATATATGATAAATGTTTATGATAACAAGGTATGCGATGTGAATTGTGGCTAAAAATCTATGTAAGTATGATGATGATGCGAGGTATATACATGCTATGCAATTTCATATATCATGTATGATGCAAGTGGCGATAATAAACTAAACAGGTTCTATGGTGCACGTGGCATGGCAGTTACCAAAGGCGTGTGTGTTACATGAATAGTGCGCGTGCAACAGAAGGCAATGGTAATGGTGTTCGTGTCCTACGAAGTGATATCGCATATGTGTATACGGTTAGCTGTGAAGGTATGCAATGTAAATAAAGGGGTAAGCTATCTAGCAATACAAGTTTTGCAAGAAATAGGGTAATCCTAACTAGGGGGCGCCTCGCGCCATCCAGAAGATTCCCCCATAGATGAATACATCTACTCACCTGAATGTCTCGCTAATCCGATCCGACCACCACCTTGCCTTTACACGCCGTGTCCGATGTTTTCCCGACCGATCCTAGCATTGCATAACACACAATATAAGATTACATACCCCTAAAACGACACCAAGTCAATATAAAAAGATCGACGCTCTTGAATTAAACATAACGTGCACTCGGTGCGCGGAAAACACACGAAAATTGCTAAATCTTAACAAGAATCGTTATTTCGGGGCAATCGACAAAACTAAAACCCGGCTAGACAAAGCCCTGCATTCACGCACTCTAATAGTCGTATATGAAGCTAATTATATCGCTATTATAACGCAATTAGATCACATCCTAATTTTAATAAAAATCAAGTAAGCAACTTCATACAGAATCGATGCAAATGTCGCAATTTTATCGATCTAGCGAGCGTAACATTGCACAATTCACCACTCTAACTAATTAGATAACCAAACCCTAACTTAACTCCAACAACCATGCTACAAACCCTAATTTGAAATCAAATCCCTCTCTTGATTTTCATGAACAAGTAATTACAACTAAATTAATACTTCAAAATTCAATTTTTAGCACATTCAATCTACAATTTAACAACTAGTTTAGAAATTTCACCTAACAAGTTCAATCCTAGCATACTCAAACCACCAAAGAAGTCTCCTTTCTTCAAGTTTTGAACTAATTTGGCTTGAGGAGAGAGTGGATTAGGGTTTTGCTTTGAATGGGAGAATGAATTTGTGGATTTTTAATGAATTTTGACATGAAAATGTAGCAAAAGATGTAAGGAAATGAAGGGGGTTTGCCTCAGGTTTGGCTCGGCCAGCAGGTGGGGGAGGCAAGTGGGGGTTTATTGTAGAAGTTTCTAGGTCAAATAACCCCTTATGTTCTCATTAAATGCTTTTCACATCAAGCTTTTTGCAAAAAAACCCATTTTAGTTCATTTTTTTCATTAAATTTCCAACCATAAAGCCAAAATCTTGCAAGTCATGATACAATTTTATTAACACCATATTTTAGCTTATAAAGATTCCTAATTATGAAAGTTACCTAATTAAATTTGTATTTATCACTAATTTAATGTATTTTTAAAAGCTTAAAATAATAAAAAATAATAATTAATTACGAAATTTTTTTTATTTAACTAGAAAATTATAAGTGACATTTTAGTGACAAAATTATAGTAATATCTTATCTAAATTTTGTATAATTAGGTCTACAATAAAAAATACCTATTTTGACTTTTTAGGGAAAAAGCCGAAAAATTAGCCGATTTCCGAAAAACTGCCTAAACGATTTTCGAAGAGTTACACAACGCTTCAGTTGCGCAAGCGCTGCGCTGCGCAATACGTGTCAGCGCAGTTGCGCAAGCGTTGCGCTGCGCGACACGTGTCAGCGCAAACGCAGTTGCGCTGCGCCGTGCGCTGCGCGGCACATGTCAACGCAGATGCGCTGTGCTGTGCGCTGCGCGACACGTGTCAGCGCAGTTGCGCAAGCGCAGTTGCGCTGCGCTCTGCGCTGCTTGACACGTGTCACGCACTGGGGCGTTTGCGCCAAACAAAATTAAATTCTAGTAAGATTCTTCTGTTCTTGTTAAAACAAGAAGATTGCCTTCTGTAAAACAGAAACCCTTGGATCAAAGATCCAACGGTGGGGAAAATTCCCCAAATCACTCAGAGAAAGATCTCTTTAACAAATTTAACAAATTTAACAAATTTATGGGCACTATATAAAGACCCCTAGACCCCAATTCAAAGGATCATCAATATCATCAAGATTGTGAGAGATTAAGAACCTCAAAACAGAGAGAACTCTGAAAAAAGTTCAAAAGAAAAGGTAAAAAAACCTTCATAAATTAGAAGAATTTCTTCTAATGGATCATTGATCTAAGAACAAGATCAATGATCCTCAAAAAAAAAACAGATAATAAATAGTGCCTTGCACTTTTTATGAACCAATGGTTCTCTGAAAATAAGAAAAACAAGAAAAACTTATTTTCTTTGATCAAGAAATCAAACAGTGCTTTGCACTTTTTTATGAACCATTGGTTCTGGAATCTTAAAGATTCTCAAGTTGTTGAAATGGTGCTTTGCACTTGCAAAAACTGCGCTGTTGCGCTCCTGGGTTAGCGCAAGCCACCAGGGAGCGCCGTGTGTCAGCATCTGAATCACTTGCGCTATGCGCTTTTAAGAAAGAGCCTTGCTCTCTGAAATTGGCGCAACTCACAGAGCACGCCATATGTCAGCAGCGCAAGCGCAGTGCCTTGGCGCAGTGCACTGCGCTTGCATGACACGTGTCACCTCCACAAGCGCCTGCGCTCATTTATTGGCGCAAAGCGCCTGACAGGCCACATGGCCACTGTCAAATGATTGATGCACTGCATCATTAAAAAGAAGGGCTGAGCCCAATTAAAAAGGGCTAACAAGCCTAGTAAATGCTATGCATTATTTTCAAACAGATGCAATGCATCAGAGCCCAAATAAAAAAACAGATGCTGTGCATCATTAAAAAGGGGCCAAGCCCTAGCACAGGCCTAATAGGCCAAAAACAAATAAAGGTGTTGAACATTTTTCAACTGGACTTAGCCCAATCATGGCCGTAAGCCCTCAAATTAAATTGAATGAGCACAACTGCTCTCTAAATCAATCTACATCCAGTTCGAGGGTACATCTCTGAACTCCTTTGACTCCTATCGTTGTAATCCTTCAACGACGTCAGAGAGGTGACGGGTCCCGACAACTACACATCAACACGGACTGCGGGGTCCTTAAACTCATGGACTTATGCATCCTTAAACTAAAACACGGACTGTGGGGTCCTCAAACCCACGGAATTAAGCATCTTTAAACTACCAATGGACCACCATGTCCCTAAACTGGAATATGGACCGAAATGTCCTTAAACTACCTATGGACCACTACGTCTTTAAACTGGAAATGGATCTAGACGATCCCGTTAAGTTGATCTTGGTCTCAAATCAGACTAACGTATCCTTAACCAACGTTTAAGTTGATCTTAGCCTCAAATATAGCTAACGTATCCTTAAACCAAAACCCAAAACCCAAATCTAAGAAAATACGGATTTGGACAAATCCACGTCCTACGGGCGATAAAATAAATAGTCTCCGTATACAATCCACGGGCAACCACCAACAAAACAAACACACATGACACGAAGTGAAATTCTGGAGAAGGAGAAAGTGGCTACCGCGATGCGGTAGCGTAATTAACTGCAGGGCTTGCGTCTGCAGGAAAGAGCGTCCCCACAATCAAAAACCCCTCATGCGAGGGGGAATCTGACGAAGTCTGCTACATCGGCTGCATCCGTCTAAACCTCCGATACACGGTACCGTAAATCAACTTGGCATCTTCGGAGAGGTGGATGGATAAAATCATATAGCATCTGCCCCGAATCTCAGGCAAGACGTCCTAATGTCTTGGCCGCTGTTCGGAGGGAAACAGTACCGTATTCGCACAAGCCCTCGCTGGATGGAGCATGTGGCTCCGGCGAAATATGACGTCGGTAGAAAATAGAAACTTCTTCCTTTTCTGCGAGCGGACACCGGCGGCCGATGATAAGATTTTGCGCTTGACAGGAATTTTCAGACGGTGGGTTCTAATTTCAGTATCAACACCAGGTTCTAGAGACGCCACGGCTACTGCAGTTACGGGAACATTGGGCTGAGGCTTCTCAAGGAAAGTGCACGGGACCACGACCGTAGTGACTTCTCTTAAGGAGGGACGAACGGTGGTCTGTCGCTTCAAAGGAACTGCTGGATTACCAGCTGGGACAACATCCTTATGATCAAATAATAGCCGCCTCTCTTCCCGGATAACAGCACCCATCGCATGCTGATACCACGCCATGTAAGCGTTCGAAGCTTTTAGCACGTAGCTCGATTCACCGATGAGAAAGATGGACCCCGTATTCAGCCTCATAAAGTGGTGCAGTGCGCTGCGAATACCCTCTTCTGTAGTGGCCGGCTCGGCTAAGAATGCCTCAAGGGGAACACCCTGATTGTAACCCGACTGTTGAGCGAAACGGTGCGGGTTATACCTCATGAACAGTGCAGAGGCATTTTGCCTGAACACTAAAAAGCCTGGCCTAATTGAATACAAGTGCAGGATCTCCCGAGCCTTCAACGTAGGAGCCCTGATCAGTCGAAAATATTGCATTTTTAACACATCAGTTTCCCTACTCTTTGCAATCATCTAAAAGTGTTTGGTATAAATATAGCACATATTAGCAATTTGTCTGCAAAATACCAAATAACATGTGTTATACATTATAACCGGCATTTTGAGAGAAATTGTGTGTTTATTATTGCACGCATGATCTTTTGTGAATCAACACTTTTCTCGAGATTGTGTGCAGGAAAATCTCCAGGAAAAAGAGCCAGAAGTGCTAAAAGTGCTGATAAAAATACATCAAGTCCAAGACTTGTGATCTGGCAGTAAACAAGAAAGTATAAAAAAATTCCAGACATCAGGAAACAGCCCTAAAGCCAACACAAGTGTACCCTGAAGATTACATGCACCAAGCGCTCTAAACGGCCGCGGATCCGCGGCCGAATGGGATGATCCGCCACGAATCCGCGACCACGGTGACTCATCATCAGCAGATTATTATTTCAGAGGTCTTCTTTCAATAACAAAACTTCTTCAAGACACTTCAGTCTCCAGAGATCTCCAGAAGTTTCCTTTCTAACAGCCAAGCTTCTTGTACAAGCCTAATACCTACCAAGCTTCTCAAGCAAACTAGCTAACAAACTTAATCTAGAAGCTTCCTTCATAACTACTAAGCTTACAAGGGAAGCCAAACCTAGCTTAACTTCTAAAGGAAGCTAGATCAAGCTTCTAGGGGAAGCTAAAGGAGAAGACTATATAAAGGGACCTAAGGCTTCATTAAAAAGGTTGTTCATCAATTAGGATAAAATTCTAGTGAGATCCAAATCAAAATCCACACAAATTGAGTGACACAATTTGATCCAAATCAAGATCATCGAGTACCAAATCAAGCAAACATCCAACAAGCCTTTTTGAAGCAACGCCGATCTTCATCCGAGCAAGTGATCCACGATGATCCATGACTCAAGAAGACGATGTGAAGCTAGTTCGACGATCGAGTTCTCTCCTCAATTCTTGGAGTCTTTGAGTGTATTGTAACGAAACATCGAATAATAAAAGGTGAAAATTCTTGATCTTGCTTTTCTTTACATTTAAGCATTATGAAGAGTTATCAATTCTTGATTGTTTTCTTTTTCATGATATTTGAGTGAAAACTCCGCTCGTGGGGGAATCGAGAAAATAGATAGATGATGTTTAAATTCTTGGACGATTCATAAGTCTTATGGGTTTTGTAAAGTTTAGGAAATTGAATCATCGACAACCTAGTTTTGAGCGAGATGCTTTCTTGAATGTTTTCGCTCTTAATTAGAGATCAACGATCGATGATTGAATTTCCTAGAGGCTAGAATTTGAATGTTAATCAACGAAAGGACAATGGATGATGATGAAGAAACCCTAGTTTTTTCAATAGATCTCTAATTCTCGTTGATCGTCATCGATATAGCAACAAATCATCAATAGATAAGAATTTGTAATCATAAGTATTTATCATCACTATCGATTGAATCGATTCCTACGAGCCTCTTTACAAATCTTGATAATTCATTCGATTTGGATATCATCTTGAACTTTATTAATTCTCGATTTTAGATCTAGTTTCCGATGATTCTTGAAACTAAATTTCATAAATCTAGAATCAATTTTCTTTTATCTTTTAATTTTCAACTCAACTAAAACAAGATCGAGCAAATCACACTTTCCCTGTGGACGATCTGCATTCACTGATGAACCTACAAAAGACACCGTTATTCATTGCGATTTACAAATTTCTTTGGTTGTGATCTTTACACTTTTTAAAACACGACACGGAAATCGAAGATCAATCAAATGGCGTTGTTGCCGGCCGGGGATGGTGTGCTAATTTGTTCGTTTTTGTAATTTGAGTTGGAAAATTTATTATTCCATCAGTTTTTTAGATCAAAATTTGTAACAAGCGCTTAACGATTTGTTGTGATTTGTTGCAAGGAGATCTGGAGTCTGTGGAGCGAGAGGAAAAATTTTCAGGACATCTCAACAAGTCCAAAGAGGCATTTGGAACATTTGCTGAATTTTTTGTGCAGGAAACTCTCTGAACTGCGGCGGAACCGCGGTCTTTGTAGCCTAATAGCGGCGGAAGCGCGGCCTGATCAAAGCTTCACTGCTTCAAATTTTTTAGGTATATCTATGTCTTTCTTATCTCTTCCCTGCTCTGCTCCATTAACCAATTTCTGGAGGATTCTTTGCAAAAATTCGTAGCGCCGCAACAAGAAAAATTGTTGCGTGTTTGATCTTGGTTGTTTTCATTTTTAATACGGAAATTAAGGGGCAAAGACCAAATTCAGATTAGGTGGGGAGTTCATTACCCTTCCTAAGCCCCAAAAATCACAAACTTGCATCCGCATCACCCTCCTTAACTAAAAAATATCTAGACATGACTCTAAGAACCGTCGCGCTCACTTAGGACAGAAGGAGGTCGTGGGTAATCTATTGCTTATCCGCGTTTCTTTTGTGGTGTCTAAGGCAAGTTTGTCTAAGCCAAGTGGTTACTTAATTAGGTCCACTACTTACGTAGTGGAGAACCTCCCACTTATCTGGCACTTACCTGGCCACAGGAGAGGCAAAGAGTCAGTAGAGGATCTATCTTGTGACTTGTCTTCTGGAAGTCTAGGAGTGGTCTAGAGACTTGATCTAGGTGACCACTAGAATTAGGGTTGCTTGTGCATTGTTTGTGATTTGATTTTTCAAAAATCCGTATCTTTTTCAAACCAAACACCAAACTCATCTTTTCCTTAATTATCACAACGCCGCCACTTGTGCTAAACCATTTAGTGCATGCTCGGCTGGACACGGGATTCTAGTGCCCGTCTTGTCCACGTTCCTTCTATCGACTCCGAAGTCGGTATTTCTACGTCTACTTTTTCTTTATCCCCTACCATGCCCACTTCGATGGACAATTCTCCATCAAACTTCTTTAACACTACTCTGCCACCGTCCGCAGGTGCGCAGAATCCGCCCTGCATCTCTCTCCAAGAGAGATGTTACCCTATGCGAGGTCCTTTTTCGACCTGTCTTACCATTCCACCAGCCAATAAGGACAATTTTGAAATCAAACCACAATATATCAATCTTCTACCCAAATATCACGATCTCAAGTCTGAAGACGCATATGTCTTTATTACCAAATTTGAAAATGTATGCGCTATGATGAGTACTTCACAGCTTTCTGTGGATGCTATGCATTTACATCTTCTCCCATTTACTCTGTGCGATATAGCCGAGAAGTGGCTTTATAACTCAGCCGCACATTCTATTTCAAACTGGGATGAATTCGTCACAGCTTTCCTAAAGAAATTCTACCCCAATCATAACACAGCTCGAGTCCGTAACGAAATAAATCAATTTACCCAGCTTCCAAATGAACCATTCTCGAAGTGTTTTGAACGCTTCAAGGATCTGTTAGACGGAATCCCTAGATGGGATCTGTGTAGAATCATATATGAGGGCATTAATCCTACCACAAAACAGAACATTGAATCTATGTGTCAAGGCACTTTCATGACTAAAGATGATGGTGAAGCCTGGAGATTCTTAGAAAATTTCGCTGAAAAATCTTTACAGTGGGAGAGTGTAAACCAGTCATCGTCTAGGGGTGGCATTCACCAAATTGATTTTTCCATAGGAGTTAGAGCTGAAATGACAGCAATGAAAAAGAAACTCGAAGCTATGGAACATAAATTTTTAGCAGCCTCCCTAAATCAGATGTCAAAACTGTCTGTGGATGCTGTTCTAATCCATGACATCTTACGGAAGAATGTCCTTTAAATTCTCCGTTTCATGGTCAAGAGTATACCAATGCTGCTTTCCAACAAAGACCTAAAAACGACCTGTATTCTTCCACTTATAATCAGGGTTGCAGGAATCACCCTAACTTTGCTTGGAACCAACAACAAACTCAAAACACGGTTTTACAAAGGGCTCCTCCACTACAACAACAGCCATTTCAATTGACTCAGCACCCCTATCAATCATAAAACTTTAAAAATCCAGTCAACACGGCTGCACCGTATAATCCTTTGCACTTGACCGGTACTGATATTTCCTCTTCACTCGAACGAACTTTTGAAATGTACATGAAACAAATGTCGGCTGAATTTAGGTCTTCCCTCGATAAATTCGAGAAAAACTCTGACCTCCAAGCTGAGAGTTTAAAATCGATAGAAGCTCAAATTGCTCACTTAAAAGCAGAAATGAGTGCAAGAGAGAAAGGGAAACTTTCGTATCAACCCTTACCGAATCCTAGACATTCACAACACTACAATGTGAATGCAATCACAACGTTAAGATCAGGAAGAGTGCTGAATAATCACGTTGGGGAAGAGATTGATGATAATGAAAAATTTATCAATAATACCCCGGCTGAGACTTTTCCCTCCACACACACTACTACTTCTGACCCCAGTTCTTCTACCCCACCACCTTCTTACAAGCCTATTCTTCGTTTTTCCCAAGACTCGACGCCTGAGCAACCCTCTTCTAGTCCACCAAAGACGATCCTCACTCCTATTCTGGGATCCTTTCTACACACACCACCTTCTCCAACGTTGGACCCAGCTCTTATTGCTAAAGCTCCTTATCCGAATCGGTTAAGGGGAAACAAATCAAGTCCACATATGGAGAAGATTATGGAAATGTTCAAACAGGTTAACATCAATATTCCTCTCCTAGATGCTATTCAACAAGTCCCCGCTTATGGAAAAATTCTTAAAGACTTGTGCACTAGGAAGAGGAAGACTCTAGTGCCCAAAAAGGTCTTCATAACTAATAATGTTAGCATTGCTTTTACCCCACAGTTACCAAAGAAACGTAAGGACCCAGGATGTCCTACAATCTCGATTTCTATTGGGAGTAGAAACATTAACCGTGCTTTACTTAACCTTGGCGCAAGTGTTAACCTGCTTCCATATTCTGTCTATGAGCAGTTAGGGATTGAAGAGTTAAAACCAGCTCATTGCACTCCCCAAATGGCAGACCGATCAATCACCAAACCTAGGGATGAACCGGAGGATGTGTTGATAAAAGTCGGGGAATTTGTATTCCCTGTGGACTTTACTGTTCTCGATACACAACCTGTAGCAAACCCACGGAACCAAATTCTGGTGATTTTGGGTCGACCATTTTTTGACACTTCCAATGCAGTCATTAACTGTCGAAATGGTTCAATGAACCTATCTTTCGGAAAAATGACAATTGAACTGAACATCTATAAAATTGGAAGTCAGCCATCTGAACCCTCTGCTCACATACTTGATGTTTGTTCTGTCCACGAGATTGCTCCCGAAAGTTGCGAAGTTGATGAACTTTGCTTTAAAGATCTCGAAGACACTAGCACATCAATATTTGATCTTGCACATCTTGGTGAGGACACTTTTTCCACTCTTGAGTCTGAAACTCTTGACTCATCACCTTCCGAGTCTGTATCATATGAAGGCTACGAGCTTCTTTGTGACTCTGAATATCATTCGATGAGCCCACCTTCTATAGTTTCTCCGCCAGCATTAGATCTCAAACTTTTACCTTCTCATCTTAAATATGCATATTTAGGTGAGAATGAGTACTTACCTTTGATCATATCCGCTTCTCTAGCGTCAGAGCAAGAGAACGCGCTTTTGACGGTATTGAGATCTAATAGGCAGGTGTTTGGTTGGACTATGGATGACATCAAAGGGATTAGTCCCTTGATTGTTGAACATCATATACATCTGATGGATAAAGCCAAGCTAATCCGAGAACCACAGAGATGGTTAAACCCCGTCATGAAGGATGCGGTGAAGAAAGAAATCATCAAATGCCTTGACAATGGTATCATTTACCCAATCTCCGATAGCCAATGGGTGAGTCCAATTCATGTCTTCCCTCAGAAATCTGGCATCACAGTTATAACAAATGAGGCAAATGAGTTAATCTAGACACGCGCTCAAACTGGGTGGCGTGTATGTATTGATTATAGAAAACTCAATGCCGCAACGAGGAAAGACCACTTTCCTCTACCTTACATTGACAAGATGCTGGAATGCTTAGCTGGACGAGGGTATTACTTCTTTATGGACGGATACTCTGGCTATAATCAGGTCCCTATTGCCAAAAAGGATCAAGATAAAACCATATTTACTTGTCCTTTTGGTACTTTTGCTCATAGACACATGCACTTTGGGTTATGCAATGCTCCCGCTATATTTCAGCAGTGTATGATGGGGATATTCTCGGACATGGTCGAGAATTTTCTGGAGATTTTCATGGACGATTTCTCCATATTCGTGGATTCTTTTGCTGGCTACCTATCACATCTTGATGCAGTTCTTACTCGTTTTAAAGAGAAGAACTTAACCTTGAATTGGGAAAAATGCCATTTCATGGTCCAAGAAGGAATTGTGCTTGGACATGTTATTTTATGGAAAGACATTGAGATTGACAAAGCTAAAATAGATATCATTCAAAACCTTCCTCATCCTAAATGCGTCAAGGATATCCGGTCTTTTCTTGGCCATGCAGGCTTTTCAGGAGATTCATTAAGGATTTTAGCAAAATTACTAGACCCTTAACTCTTCTCTTGGCCAAGGACATAACCTTTCACTTTGACTCGGATTGTGAGGCAGCATTCGACTCACTCAAACACTCTCTTCCTGCAGCCCCCGTTCTATCTTCTCCAGATCGGAACCACCTTTTTGGGCTTATGTGTGATGCATCAGATTTTGCAGTTGGCACAGTCTTAGGACAATACATTGAAAAGATGCCACACATGATCTATTATGCAAGTAAGACCCTGAACGATGCTCAAATTAATTATACAACTACCAAGAAAGAACTTTTGGCAGTTGTATTTGCATTAAAAAAATTCAGGCCTTACTTGATTGGCTCACCTATTGTTGTGTACACTGACGACTCCGCCTTGAAACACCTTTTGGCGAAGAAGGATGCTAAATGTATGCTAATAAGTTGGATCCTTCTATTACAAGAATTTGATCTTGTTATTAAAGATAAGAAAGGATGTGTAAACGTTATAACCGACCATCTTTCGCGCATCTCTCCTTCACCTGTGACCCTGCCGATCAATGATTCTTTTCCGGACGAACAACTCTTGAATATATCCGATGAACCTTGGTCAGGATATTGTGAATTATCTTGTTACGGGACTTATTCCCCACGGATGGTCAAAACAGGACAAACATCGATTTCTATCCCTGTAGGGTTCCTAGGCACACTAATGAGGTCTCACATGTGATCAAACATCGCCAATTCTAAATTTTTTCATGTGCCTACAAACCCTAATACGGATCGTTAACTAGATGTATAGGCGATGCAATGCAAGTTAACAACTTTAACTAAAAGGGAAGGGGCTACAACCTTTGTAGATCCGATCCTCCACCTCCTAGGCTTCGTGATGATGTCCCTCCGCTGTCCATATTGGATCCTGGACTCTAGCATCGGTTTCATCGGAGAAATGGGCGGGCTAAGTCGTCGACTTCGATGCCGATGATGATCTACGTCGAGGCAACACAAGATCAAGCTCCAATTTCACCAAGCCATGAAACTTGTGAAGAAAACACCCTATACTACTTTGCAAGTGGTAGAAGATGAAGAAATAGGAAGTGGGTTCACTTTAGAATTGGATTTCTCACACTTTTTCTCAAGTTGCCATTCATGGAGGCAAGGTTTCTTCTTTTGTTTTTGAAGAAGAAAAAGAAGAAAGAATATGATAAGTCTTTTTCAAAATAGAAAATAAAATGAAGACTTATCAAATACCAACCATGGTTAGGTATAGAGAATGAACTATGGTTAGCTTGAATGGTTAGGGTTAAGCATGAGACAAAATTGGTGGACTTGTTCAAAGCTTCATGAAGCTTCAACAAGCAAACAAAGAAAGCCACCATTTCGCTTTTTGCCAAAAGAAATAAATAAATAAATGAATAAATAAATTAAAACCCTAACCATTTACTTAACCAAGGTTTAAACTAAACATACACCCAAACATGCATGTATCATCAAACATGATACAATCAAGTGCACAAAAATATATCACATATACAATGTGCATATCAAGTGAGAAAATCCTTTTTAAGATGAACTAATATTAGTTAATGCAAAGTAATATATCAAATATATAATTATACATTAAATCATTAAATCAACACTTGATTCAATGATCCGGTCATGTCGCACATAACCGACTAGTATCCAATGTATCGACTTATCGAATCAATCTTCGATTCGATAACTAGCTTATATCGCATACAACCAATCGATACATTCATCGCGAGAATGGAATACGGTATCACATACACGCATTATTCTCGGTCCCGCACATATCTTATATGCGCTCCTATTTCGTTTCGCTTGAGCCAGGAAACCTCTGTGTAGGATGTAAGTCCATGCTACCTCTCCCGGTACTTTCAGGCATGCGGAATTTGGTGAAAAACGATTTTTCTAGAGGCGGTAACATGGACTTAAAACCGGATATTTGTTAAACATCTAACTAACAACCTAACTAGGAGTTGTTAACTACTCGGTTAGGGGGTTATACCTTTGTTTCTTGAACTCCTTCGTCTTCAAGCCTCGATGGTTGTCCGGATCGGCTTCTCCCCGTTGTCTCCTTGCGCTGAAGATCGATCCACCTGAAAGCTTCTACCTTTGGCTCCTTCTTCGAACTTTGAAGAAACTAGTTCACTCGGTTTGCTAAACCTTGTGAACTAGAGTGAGTAGAGAATAGTGTGTTGGGATTTTATCTATGGTTCTTGGTTCTCAACACATGAGACAAGTGAACCATAGACCAAAAGAGAGGGAGAGCAAGAGGAGGAAGATGAGAGCTCAAGAACAAGAGAGAGAATGAGAATGAAAGAATGAGAAAGACTTTTCTCACTTGGGCTCTCATAATCCAAAACCATCATAACCAATAATAGCAATCAAGTATTAGTGATGGTTTAAGCTACAATAGCCATATCATTTCATGCACTCATTTTGCACAAGAGAGCAAGCAAGCAAAAGTTTTTGCCATGAAATGATAGCCATTGTCATCATGATGGTCAACTAGTCCAACCTAGTCAACCGGTCAACAAAGTCAATAAGTCAATAAAGTCAACCCCTCAACAACCATGTCACTATAATAATTAATTAATATTATTGTTAATTACATATCATATTCTCATTAGGGTTGAGCAAAAAGTCAATAGTCAACGGTCAACGGTCAACAACCCTAATGAGAATCCATTGCCTCTGTCTCTCCGTCAACTGTGCATACACACCCGCATCCGCGTTCCGAGGAACACGAACACATACTGGATAAAACCAATCCCAAAAGGTACACTAGGATCTGGCTTAATCCAAAGCCCGCTAGTGTTAACTGTCCGGACACTGTACGTGCACAAGTGCACGGATGTGACCGAACCCTGTCGCAAAACCATGCGACCTCTACTCTTTTGCCTAAAGGCGAATAGCTTTCTGTGTGGGACTCTAAAGACTCGACACTACGCTGGCAGTGGGTTTAACCACAGACCGCAAGCGGCACTAGCTGTGCGTAACGGTCCCCAGGTAGATGCCGACAAGAAGACTGACGAGGCGAAACCCATCTGAACTCCTACTGAGCCTGAATGTAACATTCTCCGTACAGTCCGGTCTGTTCGTCTGATACATCGCATGGCGGGCCTAGGGGGCGGTAAACGTCAGTCCCCTAATAGCGGTACAAGTCGTGTCGGAGTGAAGCCCAAAACACCCTGAGATAACACTGGAAGCCTACCAGTATATCTCGTTTGCCCTGGCCAGGGACTTCTCGTGTAATGGCTCTCCTAGACACAGCGCGATGTCAACCCCCAATACCGGGAGAGACGAATCCTGTCTAACCGTCACTGCCTCCAAGTGCTTCGGGACTGCACCCAACTACTACCTGTTTGCACGACTCCTTTGAGCCGTGGTAGGGTAGTAATCAAAGTGCAGTGGGAACACACTCGAGGCGAAGTGACAGTGTCAAGTCAGCGGACTAAGCTGTACTCATGTCACCTGAGAACTGATAACTGACGATAGGCATAATACCAACTAGTCAGTTCCCGACGAGTCCTGTCCAGTGTACTCGTAAGCTTTGTGCTATCTCAAGTACGACGTACTGACGGCTGTGGGACAGACCGTCTCCCATACTGGGATGAGAAGCGCATGCGCTAGTCTACTCCGGAGTATCGATGCCCTGTCTCGATAGTCCTGCGACTAGGGACCTGCATAAGGATGTGCTTATAGATTACCCAGCCCCCACTAGTGTGACTGCCATCACAACGCTGGTAATCAAGCAAAGATCCTAAGGGCTCCACTAATGTGTATAGGTGATATACTAAAATAAACACATGTACACATTGAAGTAGAAACAAACCAAGTAGCATACTACTATTTTGAGCAAGATTGTATATACAAGGTGAATATCCCAAGCTTCCATTAAGTAATATACAAACTAGTATGATACAGTAATGGCCTCTAGGGCATATACACTAACAATCTCCCACTTGCACTAAGGCCATGTACTGGCGTATCGAAGACCTATCATTTCGATCAGCCGCTCGAACTGAGTCTGGGGCAAGGCCCTGGTGAATGGATCTGCAGTGTTATCTTCTGAAGTACCCCTCCGTACCTCGATCTCCTGGCGATCCACGATCTCCCTGATCAGGTGATACCGCCTCAAGATGTGTCTGGATTTCTGATAGGACCTGGGTTCCTTCGCTAAAGCTATAGCCCCGTTGTTGTCACAATACAGAGGTATTGGATCAACAATGGACGGAACCACCTGAAGTTCTTTCAAGAACTTCCTCACCCAGACGGCTTCTTTTGCGGCATCAGATGCAGCGATGTATTCCGCTTCCATCGTCGAGTCTGCAACGGTTTCCTGTTTGGAACTCTTCCAACACACCGCCCCTCCATTGAGGGTAAAGACAAAACCCGACATGGACTTGGAATCATCCTTGTCACTCTGGAAGCTGGAGTCAGCAAAGGCCTCGATCTGGAGGTCTTTTCTGCCATACACCAAGAACATCTCCTTAGTCCTTCTCAGGTACTTGAGAATGTTCTTTACCGCTATCCAGTGTTTCTCCCCAGGGTTTGACTGATACCGGCTTACCACACTCAGTGGATAAGCTACATCCGGTCTGGTACACAACATCGCATACATTATAGAGCCTACCGCAGAAGCGTAGGGTATAATAGACATGCGAGCCCTCTCCAAATCAGTCTTGGGAGACATCTCTTTAGAGAGGGTGATCCCGTGACAAGCCGGTAGGTTACCGTGCTTGGAATATTCCATACTGAATCTTTTCAGTATGGTGTCGATGTACCTGGACTGTGAAAGTCCTAATATCCTCTTGGATCTATCACGATAGATCCGGATCCCCAGGATGTATGAGGCATCACCCAGGTCTTTCATGGAGAACCTGTGTGACAAGAACCCCTTGACAGATTGTAGCATAGGAATGTCATTTCCTATCAGAAGAATGTCATCCACGTATAAAACGAGGAATACGACCGTTCTTGCTACAAATCTACTATAGATGCATGGTTCATCTGGATTTTTGATAAAGCCAAATTCTTTGACCGTCTCATCAAAGCAGATGTTCCAACTACGCGATGCCTGCTTTGGTCCATAGATGGACTTAAGCAACTTGCACACCTTTCCGCTGCTCCCACTCTGAATGAAACCCTCTGGCTGGTCCATATAGACACACTCCTCTAAATTTCCATTTAGAAAAGCGGTTTTTATGTCCATCTGCCAAATCTCATAATCGTGGAAGGCAGCAATGGTAAGAAGGATCCGAATGGATTTCAGCATAGCCACTGGAGAAAAGGTTTCGTCATAGTCCAAACCAGGTCTTTGACGAAAACCTTTTGCAACAAGTCTAGCTTTATAGGTCTCAACCTGTCCATCTACACCAATCTTCCTTTTGAAGATCCACTTGCATCCTACGGGTTTTACCCCGTCTGGAGCAATGTCCAACGTCCATACTTTGTTGGTGTACATGGACTCCATTTCGGTCTGCATTGCATCCAGCCATTTTACCGAGTCAACGCTCTGAACGGCCTGCTGGAAGCTAGTAGGCTCATCATAATCTATGATGCAATCCTCTCTATCCCCGTCTATGAGAAAACCGTAGTATCTCTCGGGCGGATGAGACTGCCTACTACTCCTGCGGAGCGGCGTAGGAATGTCCTGTTCTTTCGAACCCTCTGGTTCTACTAAGCTTTCAGTAATAGTCTGTGGTTCTGGAATTTCTTCCAGTTCTACTGCGCTCCCACTAATTTCCTTTTCCAAGAATTGGTGTTCTAAAAAGTGGGCATTACGAGAAACAAGGACTTTTTGTTCCTCTGCGTAGTAGAAAAGATACCCCCTGGTGTTCTTTGGGTATCCCACAAACTTGCACAGTACTGAGCGTGCCTCGAGTTTGTCCGCATGCTGCTTTTTGACAAAAGCTGGACATCCCCAGATCTTCAGATATTGAAGATAGGGTTTCTTCCCACTCTATAATTCATATGGTGTGGTAGGCACAGTCTTAGTGGGAACTCGGTTCAAAAGGTATGCGGCTGATTCTAGCGCATATCCCCAGAATGATCGCGATAACTCAGCGTTACTCATCATGGACCGTACCATATCCAATAGGGTGCGGTTCCGTCTCTCCGATACACCGTTATGTTGCGGAGTGTATGGAGGAGTAAGTTGAGAGAGAATTCCATTCTCTTTTAAATAGTCCAGGAACTCGGCACTCAAGTATTCGCCACCTCGATCCGATCTTAGAATCTTGATACTTTTGCCGGTTTGTTTTTCTACTTCATTCTTATATTCCTGGAACTTTCCAAAGGCTTCGGATTTATGTTTCAATAAGTAGACATGTCCGAACCTTGAAAAATCATCCGTAAAAATAATGAAGTAAGAAAAACCGCTTCGCGCATGTGTAGACATTGGACCGCACACGTCGCTGTGTACCCAAGAGCTCGCTCGCTCTTACTCCGTGTCCAGTGAACGGAGTCTTTGTCATCTTTCCTTTGAGACAGGATTGACAAGTGGCATACGATTGATATTCGAATGGATTCAAATATCCTTCTGTATGTAACTTAGTCAACCTTCTCTCATTGATGTGACCCAGTCTACAATGCCATAAGAAAGCCTGATTGATTTCTGGAGGCTTTCTTTTGTATGTATTCTGGACATTGAAAATCTGTGGTTGGTTTAATACGTATATACCATTGCTCAATGTACCTGACCCAATCAGAACTTGATTAAAGTGAATGTTTACAACATTGCTTACAAACGCAAATTCATAACTTTCTTTAGAAACCAAAGATACAGAAATGATATTACAAGTTGCGTTGGGTACAAAAAAGCAATTACGCAAAACCAAAACATGTCCATCTGACATTCCTAGGTGATAGTCCCCCACGGCTTTAGCATCCATGCTAGCTCCATTCGCAACTCTGAGGGTCATGTCACCTGCCTTCAAAACCCTACGGTTTCTCAACGCCTGCAAAGAATTACAGATATGAGATCCTGATCCGGTATCCAATACCCAGGAAGTAGAGTTTATTGAAAGACAGTTTTCAATAACATACACACCTGAAGCTGAAGCTGCAACCTACTTCAATTCCTGTGTTCTGGCCTTCCAAGCCCTGCAATCATTCTTCCAGTGTCTCTTCTTATGACAATAGAAGCATTCTTCCTTATCCACAAGCTTCCCCGCTTTCTTTGTTGCTTTTGCCTTTCCCTTCGTATCCACTTTACTAACACCGCCCCTTTGTTTGGCAGGGGCTTTCTTCTTCTTTCCCTTGGCTTTCGCTTTGGACCTAGAAGAAGAAGATCCTCCTATAAACAAAGTGGATGTTTCCCTACCTTTTTGTAGGGTGCCCTCTGCGCTCCTCAGCATGTTGAGGAGCTCTGAAAGTTCAACTTCTTTTTCTTGTAAGTTGAAGTTTAGTATAAACTGGGCGTAAGTGGAAGGAAGGGACTGGAGAATCAAGTCCGTATAGAGCTCACTCTCCAATGTGGTCCCAAGGTCCGTGAGCTCCTCAATGTAGCCGATCATCTTAAGCACGTGTTCTGCTACTGATGATCCGACGGCCAACCTTGTCGAAAATAACTTCTTCGACGCTTCGTATCTTACGATACGAGACTGCTCTCCATACAGTTCTTTTGTATGAAGAAATATGGATTCCATGTCCATATTCTCGTGCCTCCTCTGATGTTCATTGTCCATAGAGGCAAGCACGAGGCACTTGGCCTTCGCGCTATCGATCTCCCAAGTCTTACGGATTTCCTTATCCGCGACGCTGGAAGTGGGACCTGGGACATGGGGAGCTTTGGTGGTAAGAAGATACCCCAGCTTGTCGTAAGTGATTGCCATCTTGACATTCCTGAGCCAATCTTTGTAGTTTGGCCCTGTCAGTATGTTTTTATCTAGTAATAACTTAAGTCCAGTCATGTCGATTGGTCGCTGCAATTAGGAGTGAGAAAAGAAATACTCAGCATGATGCTCTTGCAAGTTTAGAGTGGTTTTTAGTTTGTCTAAACAGGATGGCTCCCACTGTTTCTCGAATCCCTCCTCAAACCATAAAGGAAGAATTAGTCGGGATCAATCTCACCGCACAATACTTGCTTAACTGTTCAGCCAGGCCAGTGTCGGTACTTCGAGGGAGGTTTTCCAACGCTTTCGCGAAGTTCCTTAATTTAAGAACCTCTTTTTCCTGGGGGCGTAGCCCCGCTAACACTTTTCTTGAAACCTACTAGGTTTATAGCATTGATCGTTTAGTGAGAAATTTCCCAAGGAGTAGCATATACTCACAGTAGGATCGGGATCCAAATATCATCGCGTGACGAAACTGAAGGAATCCTACCAGAATCATCACACTTCAAATGGTATGCAAATCTAGCAAGTTTCAGTACTTATGAAACTCCCGATGTGGATTTTTGCCCCATGCTCTTATGACCTTGGCGTGAGGTCAAAATGTCATAAGTCACATGTCAAGTTCTACCCATCATTATCCAGGTTGATTTGAACCCACCCGTACCTACCCTTGACATAGGCCAAAATGGCAGTACGGCTGTCCTAAACCAACGCATTCTATCTATGCAACAGATAAATATCCGGTAGTTACCAATCACTATGCCTTGGAGTGAGGTCAAAATACATAGCTTGAATACTACCGAATATTTAACTGAAATGATAGAGGGCTACGAATGGTTTTGGCTAAACCGTGAACGTAGTGAACTTGATATAATCGATGGAACGAGATAGCTTTTAAAAAGAGATGCTCAAGCTCCGCATTTAAAAGTTAGTTTTGAAAAGAACCAAGTGGTTTTTCGAAAGTGTTCCAACGATTTTACTTGGTTTATTATCTTGCATTAGTTCTTTTAATGCGTGATATTCTTGCATTAGTTCTTTTAATGCGTCCCATCATTTAATCCTACCATTGCAGAAAACAACCAAAATATGACGTACGCTTATGCCATTCGCATTCGCCACGGGGCCCCGTCATTACCCGTTAGGTTACTTAACTAACGACAGAGCGGGGGCTGGGCTAGCGCGGCTGTAAAACATAAGCAACGCCTAAATAATATCATATATATATATATATATATATATAAATTGCAATGATAGCCATTTCAGATCACAGATGAATATATTGGATATACTAGGAATCCGCAATTCGTACGAGCCTGTAACGAAAAGCAGATTACACGGTCGCGGTGAATAGCCAATACCCCACCCAAGACCCCTACGGGTGCGGCAAACTACCCGCCAAGTACCCGAAGTGGAGCAACCTTCCTCAACACCGTGAGTTGGCCACTCTGCACTTCGAGATACCCGGTAGTTTGTGCACCCCTCCATGGGTCTATCCTAGGAGCAAAAACAGTAAAAAGAAATTATACAATGACGGCTAAAACCCCGACTCGGTTGTGCGGTCATACAAATAATATTACATCAATATACAAATTTACATGAATTGAAAGAAAAGAAAAACTCTCGTCTCACAACCCCCCGGCTATTCACCCGCGACAATCCAACGGATTCATATACACATTCCAGCAATATTACAGATCACAGATTTGTATAACCCCCACTAATCGACATATAGCGATTAGCAGACGTTCAATACAAATATCACAACACAGATAAAAACCCGTCAGCTAAAGTCTTTTTAGAAGTTCGATCAAAAATACGGATTTTTAGGCCCCTAACACAAAATTTTCGTTCTGGAAAATCTGGGCTGAAAACACATATTCCAAAAATCCCAAAACAACCCCAGAAATACACTGCACCAAATTTGGACCTCGGCCGAGTCAACTCGGCCGCGGAACCGCGGCGGGAGCGTGCTCCCGCCGCGTCGGGAGCGTGCTCCCGCCTCGTTTCCGCGGCGCTTTGACTCGATCGTGGGACCAAATTTTGTGGGTGTTTATTAAAAAGCCTGAGCCGATTTTTAAGATAAAATTTATCAATTTTTGAACAGAAAAAAATCGGCAGAAACTTGACATATCGGGTTCGTTTTGTGACTTTTTCTTTGATCGATCTTCTAGCTACTTTGCTAACATGTTAGATAGAGTTTAACTAGGCTCTGATACCACTGTAAGTCCATGCTACCTCTCCCGGTACTTTCGGGCATGCGGAATTTGGTGAAAAATGATTTTTCTAGAGGCGGTAACATGGACTTAAAACCGGATCTTTGTTAAACATCTAACTAACAACCTAACTAGGAGTTGTTAACTACTCGGTTAGGGGGTTATACCTTTGTTTCTTGAACTCCTTCGTCTTCAAGCCTCGATGGTTGTCCGGATCGGCTTCTCCCCGTCGTCTCCTTGCGCCGAAGATCGATCCACCTGAAAGCTTCTACCTTTGGCTCCTTCTTCGAACTTTGAAGAAACTAGTTCACTCGGTTTGCTAAACCTTGTGAACTAGAGTGAGTAGAGAATAGTGTGTTGGGATTTTATCTATGGTTCTTGGTTCTCAACACATGAGACAAGTGAACCATAGACCAAAAGAGAGGGAGAGCAAGAGGAGGAAGATGAGAGCTCAAGAACAAGAGAGAGAATGAGAATGATAAAATGAGAAAGACTTTTCTCTCTTGGGCTCTCATAATCCAAAACCATCATAACCAATAATAGCAATCAAGTATTAGTGATGGTTTAAGCTACAATAGCCATATCATTTCATGCATTCATTTTGCACAAGATAGCAAACAAGCAAAAGTCTTTTCCATGAAATGATAGCCATTGTCATCATGATGGTCAACTAGTCCAACCTAGTCAACCGGTCAACAAGATCAATAAGTCAACAAAGGAAACCCCTCAACAACCATGTCACTATAATACTTAATTAATATTATTGTTAATTACATATCATATTCTCATTAGGGTTGAGCAAAAAGTCAATAGTCAACGGTCAATGGTCAACAACCCTAATGAGAATCCACTGCCTCTGTCTCTCCGTCAACTGTGCATACACACCCGCATCCGCGTTCCGAGGAACACGAACGCATACTGGATAAAACCAATCCCAAAAGGTACACTAGGATCTGGCTTAAACCAAAGCCCGCTAGTGTTAAATGTCCGGACACTGTACGTGCACAAGTGTACGGATGTTACCGAACCCTGTCGCAAAACCATGCGACCTCTACTCTTTTGCCTAAAGGCGAATAGCTTTCTGTGTGGGACTCTAAAGACTCGACACTACGCTGGCAGTGGGTTTAACCACAGACCGCAAGCGGCACTAGCTGTGCGTAACGGTCCCCAGGTAGATGCCGACAAGAAGACTGACGAGGCGAAACCCATCTGAACTCCTACTGAGCCGGAATGTGACATTCTCCGTACAGTCCGGTCTGTTCGTCTGATATATCGCATGGCGGGCCTAGGGGGCGGTAAACGTCAGTCCCCTAATAGCGGTACAAGTCGTGTCGGAGTGGAGCCCAAAACACCCTGAGATAACACTGGAAGCCTACCAGTATATCTCGTTTGCCCTGGCCAGGGACTACTCGTGTAATGGCTCTCCTAGACACAGCGCGATGTCAACCCCCAATACCGGGAGAGACGAATCCTGTCTAACCGTCACTGCCTCCAAGTGCTTCGGGACTGCACCCAACTACTACCTGTTTGCATGACTCCTTTGAGCCGTGGTAGGGTAGTGATCAAAGTACAGTGGGAACACACTCGAGGCGAAGTGACAGTGTCAAGTCAGCGGACTAAGCTGTACTCATGTCACCTGGGAACTGATAACTGACGATAAGCATAATACCAACTAGTCAGTTCCCGACGAGTCCTGTCCAGTATACTCGTAACCTAACGAGCACCCGCATACTATCTCAAGTACAACGTACTGACGACTGTGGGACAGACCGTCTCCCACACTGGGATGAGAAGCGCATGCGCTAGTCTACTCCGGAGTATCGATGCCCTGTCTCGATAGTCCTGCGACTAGGGACCTGCATAAGGATGTGCTTATAGATTACCCAGCCCCCACTAGTGTGACTGCCATCACAACGCTGGTAATCAAGCAAAGATCCTGAGGGCTCCACTAATGTGTATGGGTGATATACTAAAATAAACACATGTACACATTGAAGTAGAAACAAACGAAGTAGCATACTACTATTTTGAGCAAGATTGTATATACAAGGTGAATATCCCAAGCTTCCATTAAGTAATATACAAACTAGTATGATACAGTAATGGCCTCTAGGGCATATACACTAACATAGGACTCTAAAGACTCGTCAATACGCCGGCAGCAGGTGATGATCATATCAAACACCCACAAGCCGCAAGCGATCTGCTAAACGTAACGGCCGCCCGAGTATTGAGCGATCAGAAGATCGATGAGCAAGCCCGCTCACACTCCTGTGAATCCAACCAGTAACACTTACCGTACAGTCCGGTCTGTTCGTCTGATATGTCGCATATCTCGCTTTGGGGTGGTAAACGTCAGACCCCAGTAGCTCGATAAGTCATGCCGATGTGAGGTCCATAACATGTGTGAAACTACTGATAACACTTACCAGTAGATCACTGCAACGCTGGCCAGGGATTTCCTGTTATGGCCAGTCGAGCATAGTGCAACATCAACCCCCAATACCGGGAGAGACGAATCCCCTCCTATCGCTCATTGCCTCCATGTGAATCGAGACTGTACCCAAAAACCACCTGTTTGCACGACTCAGTAGAGCCGTGGTAGGGTGGAAATCAAAGCACAGTGGGAGACACACAAGACTCTATGACGATCTCGGGTCAACAGACTAAGCTGTACCAGTGTCACCAGAGAACTGCCATCTGACGTGAGGTATAATACCATCTGGGAGTTCTCGGCGAGTCCGTTTAGTGTACCCAGTCTCCACTGAGCACCCGCATACCATCTCTGATGTCAAACACCAATGGATATGGAATCATCCATCGCCCATCACATGGATCGAGAAGATATACGCTAGTCTACTCTGGAATATCGATGCCCCGTCTTGATATTCCCATGACTAGGAACATTGAAGGATGTACTCATTGACTACCCAGGCCCCACTAGTATGATCTGCATCATAGTCCTGGAAGTCGAGCACACATCCTAAGGGCTTTATCAGCATGTAATCAGAGAGATAGAAAGTATACATGTTAAGATAAAGAGCAACCAGATAGCTTACTATCATGTCGAGCAATAAAGTCATACCTATATATGTCCCAGCATCCATTACAATATACATCCAATGCACAGTAATGGCCTCTAGGGCATACATATAACTAACAATCTCCCACTTGCACTAGGGTCATCTGTAACAGTGGTTGCATTATCACATACTTAACCATCCCATATAACTCTCTCTCTGGGAAAAATCCTTTATGAGTGGATCTGCTGTGTTGTCCTCTGAGTCTACTCTCTTAACCTCGATCACCCTGGAGATCATCTATCTCCATGATCAGGTGATGCTACCTCAGAATATGTCTGGGTCACTGTTGGGATCAGGGTTCCTGGGCCTAGGCCACACTTTCCATTGTCATACAATGGCAGGAACCTAGTTCATCTTATGAACTAATATACACCCAAACTTCCTCTTTGGTAGTATCTTTAATAGCGATGTTACCAGCCTTTATCGTCTAGTTTGCCACGGTATCTAACTTGAAACTCTTCCAACACACCGTCCCTCTACTGAGGGTAAAGACAATGCTTGTGACTGACATTCAGTCGTTCTTGTCACCCTGGAACTTTTCCAGTGATTCTCCCCAGGATCGAGGAGGTATCACCTTTATCCTATTTGGAGAATCCTTATGACAAGAGGAGATTGACCGTGCGTAGCATAAGAAACTCCTTCTCTATCAAGAGTATGTCATCCACGTACTCTACGAGGATCACTACCATACTCCCTACTACCTTTTTGTATATACAAGGTTCATCTACCATTTTGATAATGTCAAACTGTTTGACTAACTCATCAAAACAGACGTTCCAACTCCGCGATCCCTGCTTCATCACATAAAACATCTTGCACACGTTTCTACTGCTCCCACTGTTTACGAAGCCCTCTGGCTGTGTTCTTATAGACGTTCTCTTCTAAATCATTATTTAGAAAAGTAGAATTGGCACCCAACCACCAGATATTGTAGTCATGGTATGTAGCAATGGCAAGTAGGATCTGGATGGACTTAAGCATAGTCCCTGGAAAATGTTTCATCATTTCCCATGCCTGGTTGATGACGAAAATTTTTAACAAGTCTAGCTTTGAAAGTCTCAACTTATCCATCTACACCAAGTAATCTTTTCAAGATGTACTTGCTCCTGATGGGGATTTAACCCTTCAGATATAGCAACCAAAGTCCATACTTTGTTGGTGTATATGGATTCTATCTCAGATCGCTAAGCATCCAGCCATTCTTACAGAGTCCCCACTCTCGATGGCCTGCTCGAAACTAGTTGGGTCATCATCTCATGATGCATTCCTCGCTCCCACTGTCATTGAGAAACCGAAGTATCTCTTAAGCGGATGAGGAACCCTACTAGTTCGGCGGAGTGGCTGAGGTTCGTTGGGGACTATTGAATCCTTAGGTTCTTTCAAATCATCATTTGCAGTTTTGTATAGCTGGAACCTTTCCAGTTCTACAGAACTGACTTTGCCTCGATCTTGTCCGAATTTTGCTTTAGACATAGGCCGGACAATCCCAAATCTTAACTTACTTAAGAGATAGGCTCTTCCTATACCATATCTGATATGGAGTGGTAGGCAGTGATCTGATTCGAACCTAATTCAATAGGTATGCAGCTTCTCAAGTGCACAACCCCAAAAGGAAATAGGTAACTTAGTAGTACTCATCATAGAGTACACCATATCTAATACGGTGCGATTGCTCCGCCCTGATACACCGTTGTGCTGTGGTGTATTCAGAGGAGTAATACTGAGAGAGAATCTCATTCTCCTTTAGAATAGTCCAGAAATGCCATGCACAAGTATTCTCCTCCCTGATCTTATCATAGGACATAATACTTATACCCGTATTGGTTCTCTACTTCTTGCTTATATTCTGTGAATATCTCAAAAGGTTCGAACTTGTGTTTCAACAGGAACATATGTCTGAATCTTGAGAGATTATCACAGAACGTAATGAAGTATAAAGAACCAGTCCTGGCATGTGCAGACAGGGGACCTTACATACATCATCATGTATCAGTCCCAAGAGTTTACTAACTCTTTTTATGTTTCCAATAAACAGAGCTATGGTCATCTTATCTCTGTGACATGACTGGCAAGTTTCACAAGATGTAAATTCAAACTGATTTAAATATGCATCTAAAATGTAACTTAAGCCAGTCGGGTCGCATTGATATGACCTAGTCTATAATGCTTCAAGAAGGATTTGTTCATTTCTGAACTCTTCCTCTTGTGTGTGTTCTGTATACTAGGAACTGTAGTTTGATTTAGAGCGTCAATGCTTTTAGATAACGTGCCTGAACCAATCAACTTTTGATATAGGAAATGTTCAAAACATTATCCAACAATACAAAATTTTATCATTTCTTTACTAATAAAGAGACTGATATGATTTTGTATATCAGGTTCGGTATCTAATAGCATTTATTCAGAATCAATGTATTGGTAATACAGGGTGACAGTGACCAACAGACTTGGCTGCAACACTTGCCCCATTTTCTGTCTCATGAAACTTATCACCCGTTCTCAGTTTTCTACCTTTATGTAGCCCTATGTAACAGATTACATATCTGGGATCCTGATTCGGTATCAAATACCCAGGATGCAGAGGATACTGAGAAACAGTTCTTTATAATGAACACACCCGAAGGAGATGCATCATATGCACTTTCTTCTTTTGGGCGGCATAGGAATTCTGGTATTCCCCTATTTCCTGTTCTGTCTTATAACAATTATAAGTTGGAGCGGGACCAACGTTCCCCAGCTCAGTATAACAAGCGGGTTCGGTCAATACATCCATATTATTATCTTGATTAAGGCGTGATATGGTCGCTACCTGGAGAGAGAGAAGAAAACACTCAGCGTGCGCTCTTGCAAGATCAGATTGGTTATATATTTTATCTAATCAGGATGGCTCCCACTGTTTTTATCAAATCTTCCTTCAAACCCTAAAAGGAAAGACTAGCCAGGATTAATTACACTCTACATGTTCGCCAATCTTTCAGCCAGGCCAGTGTCGGTACTTTCAGGGAGGTTCCCCGTACTTTCGCACGGATCTAATTACAGTAAACCTCGTTTTCGCAGAGGCGTAACCCCGTTGACACCTTTCTAGACACCTACTTGATCGGCTAATTGCAAAGTGCAAAACTCTCCCAGGAGTAACAATTACTCGCAGTAGGTATCAGGATCCAACTATCACATAGAAGGTATGCAATCTCATTGCAAGTTTCAACACTTGAAACTCCCGATAATGGTTTTTACCCCTAGCACCTATGACCTTGGCTAAGGTCAACAAATCATAAGTACTAGTCAAGTTCTACCCGTCATTTCGTGATTAGTTAGACCCACCCACATGACCCTTGGCTAAGGTCAACAAAGCCACATGACTGTCCTAACTAATCGCATCATATGCGGTGTAGGAAGACATCACTTAGCTACCGTACACTACGCCTCGGCTATGGTCGACAAACGTAGCATAAATACTAAGTACTCTACTTCCTAAAATGATGGAGGGCTGCGAATGGTTTTTATGAAAACCTTTAACGCTTTGAACTTGATCTCGTCGCGGAATCAAATGGTTTTTAAATGGAATGTTTTTGAAGCTTTTCTAGTTTTGCTAAAGGGGTCACTCCCGGTGAAGGGATCGTCGGCCCTTTCCTCGTCGAATGAGGTGCGGGATATATCATATATATCACTGTGCAAAGCGGAAACTATAGAAGCGATCAAAGGACAAATCGAGTGTGTAGCATCTGCCAGTTAATGCTAAAGGAGTCACTCCCGGTGAAGGGATCTCGGTCCTTTCCTCATCGAATAAGGTGCAGGATGTTCTATAATGAACACCGCGATGCAAAGCAAGAACTGTAGCTACCTGTTTTGTTTTGAAATTCGATTCCATAACATCAATTAGGTTTATTTTCTTTCATTAATCTCATTAATGAATATCCCATCATTTAAGTCCACCTAAACATCACAGATAAATATAACGTACGCTTATGCCATCCGCATTCGCCTCGATGTCCCGTCTGCACTGTTAGGTTAGGTAACTAACGCCAGAGCGAGGCAGGGCTAGCGCGGGTGTAAAACATAAGCAACGTCTATATAATATATCATATATACAATACATAATATCTATCTGAACATATCACATTATCACATCACAGATAACGCAGCAGAAAGTATCATATGAAATATTGGATATACTAGGACGTCCGTGTTTTTAATACGAGCCAGTATAAAACACGGATTCCACGGTCGTGATGAATAGCCAATCCCACACCCCTAGACCCCTACGAGAGCGGCAAGCAACCCTACCAATTCTAGGGTTAGGAGACCCGGACTCGACTCCTCGAGATGGTCTCCCACTGGACCCGAGAACCCGGTTACTTATGCTCCCCTCCTTGGGTCTATCCTAATGCGGAAAAGTAAATAATATACAAAAGGTGACATCATCCGCAACCTGGAAGTGCCCCAATAAAAGAATATTACATACAAGTTTTTACATGAATGAAAATGAAAAACACTCATCTCACATAAAAATCCCCCGGCTATTCAAACACGACGATCCAATATAACATATCCAGCAACACATAACATCACATGTCATCAACGTAAGTAAGTATGCATACACCGATTGTCGTCGACGTATAGCAATGACAATCGGCAATGCCACTACATACTACACTTACGGTCACAGAAAAGAAAGTGTAAAACTACAACAGTTGGAATATGCAACCTCTTTAGACATCGCATGCCTAATCAAATGAAATACTTAGATATCGCATGCCAAACAATTACAAACCCCACATTTTAGTCTCATTATCGAAAACTCGTTTCAATATCAAGTCAGGCAATTCAATAAGATTCCCGACATTCTGATCGAATGCTCGTCGCAAACTTTAGTAGGCGGCCGTACCCCGATACCGTCGACGAAGTGCACTAAGGCGAAACACCGCTACCGCGAGCACCCGAACGAATGCTTTCGGCGACGGGGTTCTCCTACAGTCACTTGGTTGGGGCTATAGGGCGAGGCTGTCTATTAAGTTTACCCGGCGAGTATCCGCGTACGCTACGTGATTGCGACGGACTTTTGATCACATCAAAATTCCGTGGCAACCGATCAAGCGAGACTAAACCGCTAGATTTATAACATTCATTCAGTTATCTTATAACTGTTTGTGAATTCCGATTATTGTATCACATTCCGGATAAGATAGAAAATGTTAAACTTTCCGATCGAACAATCGAACACCCAAGTTTTCCCGAAACCTCTCAACACATGAAATAAGTTCAAAGACATTCACTTCATGCCTCAGTACCAACGGTCCAGCCGTAGAAGGGTCAAGCCAACGCCTCACATGTGGCACGCCGTACTGCCCCAAACCCTAAGGTTCAAAGGGCGGTTCAAGACGGTCATATAATCGAGTTAAGGTTTGTTGTCTTCTTGTTCATCACATAAAACTGCATTTCAATACCGCTCATTCGTTATCTGTTTTGTTATTTATCGGTACTATTAACCGGTGTTTGCTCAGTAATACAGATTACAGGTATCCGTGACAAAATACTGGAAATACATTTAAAATCATAGAAATATCATTTGTGAGCCAACACTGCAACCAGAACTGCAAACCGACCGATATCCAAGAGTTATTCTGTAAGCAAATAAAGTGTGCACATTTTGGTCCAACACGTTGCATGTGTACACACCAACTCTTGGAGCATGGACCATGGACCTAGGGGGCAACCACAAACCATGGTACAAGTGGAAATGGTGCATTCAAATGTATAAAGTGGTGGTATGATTCAAAATGTCAAGCATTCAAACTTCCCTCCAAGCTTTGGAGACATTCAGATCCAAATTAAAGGAAATCAACATGACCAAAGTCTTAGTGGGAAGCACAGAAGTCATCACAAGCAAAACGAGGCGATTCCCACTCACTGTGGCCGGCCACACCCCCTCAAAAACCGGCCTGGCCGGCCCCCCTGTCTCCTGTGGGCCCCACTCTCTCACATGCTGTTCCCTGCTGCCATATGGTCTGGTTTTTATTGTTTATTTTTTCTGATTCTTTTGCCTATAAAAGGAAACCATGGGGCAAGGGTTCAAGGCATCCATTATCCCTATTTTTCATCTCTTTACTCTCATTTTGTCCAAGTTTTCTTTTGGTTTAGCTTGAGGGTGAGTGTGCTTCATCGTGGTTTCTTCTTCTTCTTCCCTTTTGAAGCTCTCTTTGGAGAGCTTGATTAAGGAGGTTGAATAAGTCACCAAATCTTGTATCTTGTTCTCAAGTGATTAATACATTGTTGTTTCTTTTATATACTTGCTTTCTTTTTATCATGTGTAACTAATCTTTATTTTGGTTGTGGTGTGGGTGAGGAAGTAAGATGGAAGGCTTTGCCTCCTACCTCTTGTTTATGTTTCATGTGCTTAACTTTTGATTCTAATCTAAATATTGTTTATGTATTGATATGATACGGTATTTTGATACATGGTTATTTGTAACCTCCTCATATGCCGTATTCATTCCCCTTCCCCATTTTCAATGTTTAAGTTAAAATCGATTTGATGTTAAGTTTGCTAAGGTAGGATATGGTATTTTGTGATAAAGAGCTTGACAAACTCTTTGTTTCCTATACTATATACCTTCACAAATACTTAGCAAACTCAACACCAATATCATTTGCTCTCACTAACCTCTTTGTGTTTTCATTGTTGCGGTATGCTTGCGAAACCCCGTGTTTAGCATTGATACCCCAAGCTCGGATATACAAACGGTAAGTGACCAAAAAGGACTCGTTTCGTGCCTTGCGGCGAATGTCAGACTTTGACGGTTTGTGCTCCGCAACCGCGTTGACAAGTCGTGCTCCATGCCGGAATCAAGCATTGATACCCCAAGCTCGGATATACAAACGGTAAGTGACCAAAAGGGACTCGTTTCGTGCCTTGCGGTGAATGTCAGACTTTGACGGTTTGTGCTCCGCAACCGCGTTGACAAGTCGTGCTCCATGCCGGAATCAAGGTAAGGCTGGGCAACTCATAACCAAGGGAGTGTAGAGGTAAACACCGTGATTCAAGCTTCCGAACCAAACCACAACCATTCTTTCCTTATACTCCTTTTCTTGCTTTTCTTGTTTTCATTCTTTTATATATTTTTTGTGACAACCACCCAATTCAATGATTTGTTAACCTTAAATAACGATATCTAATACTCAATTCCCTGCGGATCGACCCGCACTTGCCGGCTCGCTACAACGCGCCGTGCACTTGCGGTTATAAATAGTAAAACGAGAACGATCTCGTGCGCGCATTACGTTTTCCACCAAAACGCATCCATTTCCAAAACACACGCGTTTGCGCGCGGGGGAGAATTCCCAACAAGTTTTTGGGAACGACATAAGGTACAGGGAATAAGAATCAGAATAAAATATAGAATGGACAACGAAACAAGAATATCGGGTGGGGTGAAACTCAAATGAATGGAAATCAAATGTAGAACTCCAAGTCACTCAACAGAGTATAGTATTGTAACTATGCTGCAGTTCATAATTACAACCATATAACTCTACCAAGTTACCCAAAGTTCTAGCGAATGGATCAAAATATGTAGAAGAACCCATTGTATGAATCAAAATCAAGGATAACAAGTTTACAATCTAGACCGAAGAATATCTTAGATTGTCAAGCACTACATGGAAACTGAAATCCCATTCTAAACCCGGCGCTCTGATACCAACAAAACCGTGTCACTCCCCGCTTCCCAAAATACGGAATACGAGGGGTAGACAAGGCCAGCCATGCTCCTACGGTCAAGGAAATGTCCTGCCGTAGTCACACTTCGGCTTCTAGTTTATCATGGTAAACAGTGAAGATGCGCAGGTAATGAGAAATGCAGTAACTGAAAGGAACAATGTGAAGACTGACCTGAAGTGGAACAAACGAATGTAACTCGGAATGGCAAGACAAGAAGTCTGTGATGCACTGGTCCAGCCTAAATCTTCTCCTCATACTGAGCATGCATACTCAGGTCGTCAGAGCGACGCAACAACAATATTATTATAATAAGATAAAACAGGTAAGTGAGGTAATACCAGTATAAGAACAGTGCAAGTAATCACTATGTCACTATATGATGCAGAATATGTTCTGTGTCCCTATCGATCTCTAGGTCATGTTTGAAATCGCATAGTGGAAGGAGGATCATGTTTAACAGGAGTCTCGTACATACACGAGACAACGGCCCACATGCCCGGGACATAACCCTGTCAGCCGGATCGCTAGATCCTATCCTACACGTATCAGTATCACGGTTCGAATGATCATCCTCTAAACACGGTCCCGCTAAATACGATACTCTTTCCACTTTGATTTCCCCTTTTTCCCCTGGTTTACACTATTTATGATCTTGATCTAGTTGTGTACAAGTATACCAATGGCACGGTTTTATCACTGTTCACTGTATTTATCACTGTCACGAATATTCACTTTCCATTGGTGTACTCGTCACTCCTAAACCAATATCTATCATGCACGATAATGCAATGTCCACACGCACTAACACTGAGTATATGGTAAGGGTATGATATGTGTATGTATGCTACCAATAAGCTCTGTATGTTATGAATCAATATGCATGTCATTAACTTACATAAATTGCATAAATTAATATGTTAAGAATTCAGCAAAATGATACAAGTAAGATAAATAGAACACTCAGTCAGCAATTCATCAAAATTTGTTTCAGTTCAATCGGAATTTCGGTTCTCAAGATATAGCTGTTTCATTTTAAGTGCTCGCGGCTGGAAATTCAGTTTCAGAACTGAACGTCCGTTTCGCGACACGAATTGCACCCAGTTGGGCTCAGAATTGAGCGATGTTACAGTTAAACTAATTGTGTATTTTACTGTTATGTATCCAACTCATCGAACGGATCATCGATAGCAGTTTTGTATTAAAAGTTATGTTATGTAAAAGGTGCTGGTGTAAGAGGGATCACTGCAGAAACTGCAGAACATCACGGTATTCTAAAATACAAATTAAATATCAAATGATGGTGAAACGACACGGGACCAGATTCAAGGGTTGGCTAACTAAATTCTCTACTCAACAATATGGGGTTCCGTGTATTTTCAGTTTAAGGAAGGGGTGTACAGGTGTTACCAAGTTCAGGTATTCGAACGAACGTTTCCCCAAACTGCAGTTCAGGGCCGCAAATCGCCTCAGTATTCATTGTTATAACTTATCAAAATGTAAAGATGAACTATAGAGTACTGTAGGTTTATCTGTTGGCTTCGATACGAGCCAGACGGATCGATAACACCCATGGTGTGCTGGAAGTTATGCCTTGTACAATAAAGGGGTATACATTCTGTCCCTGTTTGGGACAGCCATAGGTTCTGTTGATTTAAAATATAAGTTAAATAGTAAACGACAGTGAAAACGAATGAAATCACTCCCAATGGTTGCATAACAGACTTATCTTCGCTATAGTATAGGGTTCCGCATCATGGCATTTTCGTACGGCAGGGAGAAGGTGTTACAAAATGAGAATTGACAGCCAATGCTGCTCTGGACTGCAGTCCAGAGCCGCACTCCGAACCAGTTTCCGTCATATTTTTAAAGCAGAAACATACTAAAAATTATATGGGGTTCTAGGTTGTCGAGTCGGCTTCGATATGAGCCCTCGAACGCAACATTCCGATATATAATCAATTTACTATGATTTTTACAAAATTCAGGTGCAGAAATTTACAGATTCGATGGATCTAAATGGGGGTGACATTTCACAGTGTTAGGATCCGTATTTTCGAGCCAACTCTTAACACAATATTCATTATCACTCGGGCCATCAGTCGTGATTAGTTTCCGTCAATTTAAAGGGTGTTTTCAGTTCGTGTTTTGCATCGAACACTTATAATAATATAGTATCGCAATCGAAATGAACGTATAATAGCATGAAGCAAGTATTAAACTTGCCTGACGACGACGGTCGGCGAGGGCAGCGAAGGGCGCGGTGCGGGCGTGGGTTCGAGTTTTCTCGTGGTCGCGGGATGAAGAAGAAGAAGAGAAGGAGCTAGGGATTTTGGGAAATTGAGAGAGGAAGTGAGAGAGATTGAGAGAGTGTGTGATTTGTAAGTATGAGAATGTAGATTTTATAGAGGGAGAGAGGGAGGGAACGGGAGATTTGGGATGAGTGGGGGTGGGTTGTAAAGAAGAGAGTGAGTGAGGTTTGAGGGTGTAAAGAGAAAAGAGGAGTGTAAAGAGAAAAGAGAGTGAGGTGTGGGGTGTAAAGAGAAAGGAGAGTGAGGTGTGTGAGAATATTATGTGTTGTAAAGAGAGGAGAGGAGGGAGAGAAACGTGAAGGAATGAATGGAAGAGAGAGGTGAGTTAGGATTAAGATTAGGTATAATTAAAGAATATAACATTTGTCCGTTTTGAGATTTTGGTAAATACAAACTTACTCCAAAACTCGCCCGGGTTGGGTCTAAAAATTCAGATTTAAAATATGAAAAATATATGTGACGTCCAAATTTCAAAATGAATGCTCAGATAACGAAAATACATACCCCCAAGATTGGATGCACGTAAAATGCACGTAGCGATCCAAACACGTCCGTTTTACTGAACGGGACGAGAACAAGATGTGCGGATACTACCGCAGAGTTAGGGGTATCATGCAGGCCATGAAATGTATTTTTAAAATATTTTATTCGACTTTATATTTTATATTAAAAAAATGCAGATACCCATTATACTATTCACACTCAAAGAACAATAAATCAAGAAGTAGCCATAAATAAAGAAATACCCAAAAATAAAACTGGTATGAATGAACTAGGGTATTACATTATACCCAACTACAAAAAGAATTTCGTCCTCGAAATTCCTAAAACAAGGAAAGGTAATCAAACATGAATCTACGAGAAGAGATGTGGAAACTTCTATCGAATCTCGTCTTCTCGTTCCCAAGTCAATTCTCCGTGCGAGCGATTACCCCATGAAACCAGTATGAGGGGGATAACCTTGTTCTTAAGGGTCTTTTCCCTTCGATCCACATTCGACATCGGTCGCTCCTCAAAACTTAAATCTTCTCGTACAGTCAGTTCCGAATGATCCAACACACGTGTTTCATCTCGAACATACTTACGAAGTTGAGATACATGAAACACGTCATGAACATTCGCCAAAGATGGTGGTAAAGCCAATCGGTACGCCACTCCTCCAATACGCTCCATAATCTCGAAAAGCCCCACGAATCGAGGGCTGAGCTTGCCTCGACTCCCAAAACGAATCACTCCTCGAGTCGGTGATATCTTCAAGAATACCAGATCACCAATGGCAAACACTAGAGGTCTTCTCGATGTATCGGCCCAACTTTTCTGTCGATCTTGTGCTGCCTTCATGTGATTCCGGATAATATTAACCTTCTCTACTGTTGCACGATCAGATCCGGTCCCAACAATCTTCGTTCTCCAACATCGTCCCAACAGACGGGTGAGCGACACTTGCAACCATATAGCGCTTCGATAGGAGCCATCTGAATAGTCGCTTGAAAGCTGTTATTATACGAAAACTCCACAAAGTGTAGATGATCCTCCCACGAACCCTTGATGTCCAACATGCAAGCTCGCAACATATCTTCAAGAGTTTGGATCGTTCTCTCCGACTGGTCATCTGTCTGGGGATGATAAGCAGTGCTAAACTTTAATCGCGTCCCCAAACTTTCTTGTAAACTCCTCCAGAAGTGTGATAAGAATCGGGTATCACGTTCGGAAATGATGCTCACAGGCACTCCATGCAATCTCACAATCTCCTGTATGTACCGTTCTGCTAACGCTTTCGTCGACTGACCAACTCGAATGGTATGAAAAGAGCTGCCTTGGTCAATCGATCAACGATCACCCAAACTGCATTATTTCCCTTAGGACTCCGCGGTAAAGCTATCACGAAATCCATGGTTATATGTTCCCACTTCCATTGAGGAATCAGAAGTGGTCGCAATAAACCAGCTACCCTTTGATGTTCAGCCTTAACTTGCTGACACACCAAGCACTTTGCTACAGAGCGGGCGATCCCCCTTTTCATGCCTTCCCACCGGAAATGCGGTCGTAGATCACGGTACATCTTCGTGCCTCCTGGATGTACGGAATATGCGGAACTGTGCGCCTCTTTCATAACTTCTTCGTGAATGTCTCCTTTCGGCACACACAAACGGCTACCATATCGCAACGAACCATCTTCAGGAATCAACAAGTCCGTTCGAAATCCCTCTTCAACTTGCTCTCGAAACTTCTGAAATCTTGGATCGTGCGACTGTGCTGCTTTAATATTATCGATCAACGACGAGTGTACTTGCAGCTGCATTAACTGTCCCGAAAATACAGTAGCAGGATCTCCAACTCGAATCTCCGAAAATCATCGATAAGCTCTCTCTGTGCTATCAACATTCGTATTGCTGGCAACCGACTAAGCGCATCCGGCACAACATTAACTTTTCCCTGATGATACTTAAGATCAAGATCGTAGTCAGCCATCAGCTCCAACCATCTACGTTGTCTTATATTAAGCTCTTTCTGTGTGAACACGTACTTTAGGCTTTTGTGATCGGTGAATACTTCAACCTTTTCGCCCAACAAGTAGTGTCTCCAAATTTTCAGAGCGAATGTTACAGCTGCTAGTTCCAAATCGTGAGTTGGGTAATTCTTCTCATGGGTCTTCAACTGTCTCGATGCGTAGGCTATAACTTTCCCGTGCTGCATCAAAACACATCCCAAACCTTTCCCAGACGCGTCGTTGTTAATCACCAATCCTCCGGAACCGTCGGGTACGGTCAAAATAGGTGCGGTTATCCACCTTTGCTTCAACGCCTCAAAATCTAACGCACATCTATCCGTCCATACGAACGGTACCTCTTTTCGCGTAAGCTTGGTCAAGGCTCAGCTAAACGCGCAAAATTCTTCACGAACCTTCTGTAGTATCCGTCAAGTCCAAGAAAACTTCTGATCTCTGCTACGTTCTTCGGAATCGGCCAATCTTGAACTGCTACAATCATCTCAGGATCAACAGCGATTCCATCTCCGGATACGACATGCCCCAAAAACTTCACTTCTTCGAGCCAAAACTCGCATTTGCTCATCTTCGCATACAATTTTTTTTTTCTTGCCTCAACGTTTGCAGTGCGATCTTCAAGTGTTCAGCATGCTCTACCATACTCTTCGAGTAAACCAGAATATCATCAATGAACACCACAACAAACTGGTCTAAGAATGGTGAAAATATTCGGTTCATCAAGCCCATGAATATTGCCGGTGCATTCGTTACTCTGAATGGCATCACTAAATACTCGTAATGCCCATATAGTGCCTAAGTACAAATTCATATTCGAGATAAGTCTTGATGCCTTAGCGGATTTTGGGATAATGATGCCATAGGAATAGTGACATAAATATGTAAATGATCGACATGTGATTATGATACGAGATATGATATGATATGATATGATATGACAGGATATTTATAATAGGCCGCCTTGGGCGGGGTATACTCCTTGAGATGATATGTGCTGATGATATCGATTTTTACGGGATTGTCGACCGGTAGTTAGATCTTGATTATAGTAATGATGTTAGAATTGTACCAGACATAGGTCAGTACCCCGATGATGATATTGACAAAGAGAATACTTGATGATTAATATGACAAATGTGATATTGACCCGTATCCAGATTGGGGATGCCGTACGACGGATTTACCCCTACCATCCATCTCAAGACCACGACGGTATCCTCCGGATATCCGACGCGTCGGGTAAAATCACCGGTAGGTAGTCTCCCCCTGCCAGGCTCATCGTCATCACCACGAGCTTCTTGCCCCGGGGTACCTTACCGGGTCCACCATGTACCCGAAACGGTTCATCCAACTCCTCGAATCGGGTCTCCAAATCTATCAGCAAACTCATGGTGGACGACTCATACATCATGGGAAAAACCGCGCTTTTTATTTAAAAAGAGAAAGAAGAAGTTTGTATATGTTTTGCGGTTTTCCCCAAATCCAGAAAATCTCATGGAAATCCAAATCCAAAACCTCAATAGCACGTAAAAAGTGAATATATGCATGAGAATCCATGAATGCGGCATAACAATGAATAACAGTATGCATGAGGTAGCAGGTAATAACTATAATGTCTTAACTAACATATAAGGCAAGTACACTAATATCATGTCTAAACTATTAGCTAACAGGCTATGTCAAGCAATAATATTTTCTAAGGTGTACGTGACATGGCAATTACCGATGAAGATGTGTGTGAGCCGGCAAGTAAGTGTACGTGGTACATACGCATCATCGGTAATGGTGCTGGTGTCCTAACCATAAGATATCAACAGTAGAATGTGAAGCATAATATAAGCATGTGATGCGGAGCAAACAACTATAATGAGCGGGAGCTGAATACTAGACGCAACGATAATTAATCTGTTTTAACCTAATATAAGTCCTACAATGGTGCCTTTTGAAATAACACGAATCGTGGGGTTTTGAAAATAGGGGCTACGGTGTTTTTAAGAAAAGATACGTTTTTTGAAATATCCGTAGGATCCCTTAGGCTGTCTTTAAAAATACGCACGATTCGTAAGCTTTGAAATAGGTAGGAACCGAATCTAATCTAACAACTAACTAAACTAAAGGGCTACGCTATAATCTAGACTACAGGTAAGGAAACCGCCTAACATATGAGTCGATACATATACATACATGTATATATATTAGTCGGTGATCCCGCCTCAATAATATCATATCCGATACCATATCTATAATCAGACATCCCAAGTCAAGAGTGCGGATCAATCATCAAGATATAGCTCATACGTAAATCCGTCGTACGGCATCCCCAAATCTGGGTACGGGTCAATATCATATTCCTCACACTATTCCTCTGGTATCCTCTTTATCCAAGATCATAGTCTAGGGTCCTGACCTATGTCTAGTACAATACTAATATCCTCAATATACTCATGATCTGACTACTGATCGACAATCTCGTACAAACCGATATCGTCAGCACATATCATCATCAAGGGGTATACATCGCTCGATACGGCCTAATATCAATATCCTAGCATATTATGCCTCATATCACGATCACATGTCGACCATTTATTTATAACACTATTCACCCGTATCGCCGCCGCAAAATCCGCTATAACACCAGGACGTACCTTAAGTACGAATCCTGCCATATCACCGAGATCACAACCACAAACAAATCTCATCGACTCAGCTCAATCCCAAATGTCCTCCTCAAATCCGTATGTGAACACATAGTCCCATACCTATGTGAACATATAAATATATTCTCATACACGCACATATGAAATAAGGAATGTATGCAAGTATGTATATGTGTGTATGTGTAAGTGTAGTGCACCCACTACCTAAGGTTTCGTAACCATGCACCAATCCAACACCAATATCCATCTAAAATCTTCAATAATAAATCCTAACAACATATCATAAATTGTTGGTGTGTATACGCATCCGTATACATCACTACGGACTGCGGGGGTGCTATACGCCATCCACCCGACTTCTCCCCGTAGATATAAATCTACTCACCTGGTCCTCGTTCGCCGGTGCCGACGTCGCCACACGCTTGCTTGTCGTCTCGAAGTCCACATGGGGTACCTACATATCATAACGCACCGTATCGTATTAAAATCCGACTCATGACCCAAACGACGCACGAATCCCACATAGGTCAAAACCTATGGTTGCTTTCACAAATCAACCCAAAAACCCTCGACGTCGGCGTACAAACGCCAAACCATCGAGAAAAACCCAAATACACTCATTTGCACATTCACGAACACTAATTTTGTTATAAAATAGGTTAAAATTCACAAAACCCCAATTTCACTTAAAAAGTCATTTTTCCGAAAATCTAGCAAGCACAATTCGCCGTTTTTGTACAAAAAATGATGTTTAAACAAATCTAGTGGCCATAATACTTATTAAATATCTTAAATAAGTCATAAAAACAATTCCCATAATTTAATCTCATTAATTTCCATAAACCTTAAAATTCTAGTTAACAAAATACCTAAATTTTAACAATTTCGAGTGAAAATGCACAAAACAACGACTACGCTTGGTTTTGCATGATCCAAAGGCATTAAACCACTTATTATAATATTACTAATGACATGAAACCATAATTATATTTTAATCTAAAGCATTTAACAATTAGATGTTAGCATAGAAGAACAAGTGAAACATTTAGCTGAGAGGATTCTAGGGAGTATGCACAGTCAATCAGAACCCTATAGTGTCAATATCTGTCATCTAAGAAGTCACTCGAGAGAGTTAAACGATCAACCAAATTTTGATGATTTCATAGATGATGATACGATTGAGTTGACTGAGTGCTACCAGGACACACAAGAAAACCCTCTAAGTCAGTCCACCACTAACCTTCAAGTATCCACTGAACCTCTTATCACTTGTGATTTAGAGATTGATTTAACTGAAATAATACTTGATGAGGAAATTCTAGAACCGGCTGATTTCTGCTTTCCAATTTTAGAGGAGCAACCTTGTGAATTTGTCGGGTATGGTTGGGATAGATTAGAAAAGATCAATGATCAGGAACCCACAATTCTTGTGTCACCTAGTGATATTGTTTCGGAAGAAACATTAGGGTGGGAACCTACTTTTTTAGATGATATGAACCTACCCAGTTATGAATGTGATGAGAAAAATATTGTTTTGGGAGTGAGTGTAAATAATGAGAGTGAGATCGTCGAAAATCAGAGGGAGGAAGACAGTTTTGATAAATATTCTCTCATACTGAGTTTTGAGGAATTATTTGCTGATGAGATTGAGATTATAGGGGAGTTGGAGTCAGGATCATTTTGGGAACATCCGAGAAACCTTTCTTTTGCTGAACTTTTTGCGGATGAACTCGGGTTTTTACACGAACTTGACTTTGAAACTCCACACATGCTTATTGAACATAAAATTGATTCAGAAAACAATTCTTTGACATCCTCAAAATTTCATCTTCATCTTCAGCGTCTTCTTATCCCCAATTTTACACGCCCATGCCCTTTACTAACATCTAACCGTTCTTTGTATATTCTCCTTTTCTTTTTATTTTACCTATTCTTTTGCCAGCCATGGCACTATATAGACAAAATCTTTATGTGGCTGGTATTAATTTCTGCACTAACCCAGTCTTTTAACATGTAAATGATGTAATTAATCTTAGGCTTTTTTCCTTTTTTTGAATAAAATTCTCATCCTGATGTCTAAAGTCTAGCTACCGGAGACGGGGGTAACGATGAGGACATCGTAAAACTCAGGTTTGGGGGTGAGCACTGTATCATGTGTATATTCTGCATTGCATACATATTAAAAAACCCATAAAAATTGAAAAAAAAAATTATAAAAACTTTTTTCATCAAGATTAGCTAATGGGGTAACCTAGATTTTATTCCAAAAGTTTAGTTGATACGTTAGAAATAACTAAATCCTAGGCTGAGGAATTGAAAACCCTAAAAATAACCCTCATTCTGTTTAACCTTGATAAGTATACGTCCTTACAGTTTTCTGAGAAAGAGGTAATCTTGAGTTCAGTTCTTTAGTTAAGTCAAGATGAAGGGAGAGTATTGAAGCTTTACTAAAAAAAATAAGTCTGAAAAATAGTTTCTGTTCTTGAGCCCAAATTTAGAAAGTATATACCCTACAAATTGCACATACACGCACCTTGAAACTTGGGATAGTAGAGGATACCTAGAAATACTCTTGCCTGAAAGCCTAGTATGAAAGAAAAATCGGTATTTAAAGCTAAACACCAAAAAAGAGCATCACTGAAAAATATATCCGGTCTTGAAAAGAAAAAAAATAAAAGAAAAGAAAAAAAAAATTAAGTCAAGACCTGAAGACTGCTATTTACGCTTTAAGTTCATACATTGAGTAATCGGCTGTTGGTGCCTCAAGAAGCATTAATGGTCGCATGAAATATGTATGAGCAACACCATCCATCCATTAATGAAAAGAAGTAGTATTAGGTATTAAGGCAAGGGTACTATAGCTTGAATTGAATTCTTAAGCGTAGAGGTGCAAATTTACACACACGTAGGGGTATACAATCGATATTTGGAGGAAAGATAAAAACGAAGAATAAGACCTATGTTTTTGTAAAGTTGATAAAAATGCCTGACTTAAGACCATACTTTTAGAAGGAAAACTTAGAAGTTGCCGACATCTTTCTAAGCTGTAAATACGTATAGGATCTAGGGATAAATAGATAGGAGGCGTGAAACATAAGGGTTGAATATTTCTTACTTAGGATGGTAGAATTTCTGATTTAGATACTAAACTGTAGGAGTAGAATCGACGTTAACTTATGAAACTAACTTGATGGGATTTTGTGGGTAGTATCCGCTGAAAACCCTCAGGAGACAACACTCCTCCTACTTGGGACACCTAGAGGTTTAACGGCTTGTTGCACATGCTCAGTGCAATCGCGTTCCCTGCGAAAGTGAGGCTAGGATTTTATTTAGTTTTGTTTTGCTCGGGACGAGCAAAAGATAAGTTTGGGGGTATTTGTTCATCACATTAAACTGCATTTCAATACCGCTCATTCATTATCTGTTTTGTTATTTATCGGTACTATTAACCGGTGTTTGCTCAGTAATACAGATTACAGGTATCCGTGACAAAATACTGGAAATACATTTAAAATCATGGAAATATCATTTGTGAGCCAACACTGCAACCAGAACTGCAAACCGACCGATATCCAAGAGTTATTCTGTAAGCAAATAAAGTGTGTACATTTTGGTCCAACACATTGCATGTGTACACACCAACTCTTGGAGCATGGACCATGGACCTAGGGGGCAACCACAAACCATGGTACAAGTGGAAATGGTGCATTCAAATGTATAAAGTGGTGGTATGATTCAAAAGTGGTGGTATGATTCAAAATGTCAAGCATTCAAACTTCCCTCCAAGCTTTGGAGACATTCAGATCCAAATTAAAGGAAATCAACATGACCAAAGTCTTAGTGGGAATCACAGAAGCCATCACAAGCAAAACGAGGCGATTCCCACTCACTGTGGCTGGCCACACCCCCTCAAAAACCGGCCTGGCCGGCCCCCCTGTCTCCTGTGGGCCCCACTCTCTCACATGCTGTTCCCTGCTGCCATATGGTCTGGTTTTTATTGTTTATTTTTTCTGATTCTTTTGCCTATAAAAGGAAACCATGGGGCAAGGGTTCAAGGCATCCATTATCCCTATTTTTCATCTCTTTACTCTCATTTTGTCCAAGTTTTCTTTTGGTTTAGCTTGAGGGTGAGTGTGCTTCATCGTGGTTTCTTCTTCTTCTTCCCTTTTGAAGCTCTCTTTGGAGAGCTTGATTAAGGAGGTTGAATAAGTCACCAAATCTTGTATCTTGTTCTCAAGTGATTAATACATTGTTGTTTCTTTTATATACTTGCTTTCTTTTTATCATGTGTAACTAATCTTTATTTTGGTTGTGGTGTGGGTGAGGAAGTAAGATGGAAGGCTTTGCCTCCTACCTCTTGTTTATGTTTCATGTGCTTAACTTTTGATTCTAATCTAAATATTGTTTATGTATTGATATGATACGGTATTTTGATACATGGTTATTTGTAACCTCCTCATATGCCGTATTCATTCCCCTTCCCCATTTTCAATGTTTAAGTTAAAATCGATTTGATGTTAAGTTTGCTAAGGTAGGATATGGTATTTTGTGATAAAGAGCTTGACAAACTCTTTGTTTCCTATACTATATACCTTCACAAATACTTAGCAAACTCAACACCAATATCATTTGCTCTCACTAACCTCTTTGTGTTTTCATTATTGCGGTATGCTTGCGAAACCCCATGTTTAGCATTGATACCCCAAGCTCGGATATACAAACGGTAAGTGACCAAAAGGGACTCGTTTCGTGCCTTGCGGCGAATGTCAGACTTTGACGGTTTGTTCTCCGCAACCGCGTTGACAAGTCGTGCTCCATGCCGGAATCAAGCATTGATACCCCAAGCTCGGATATACAAACGGTAAGTGACCAAAAGGGACTCGTTTCGTGCCTTGCGGCGAATGTCAGATTTTGACGGTTTGTGCTCCGCAACCGCGTTGACAAGTCGTGCTCCATGCCGGAATCAAGGTAAGGCCGGGCAACTCATAACCAAGGGAGTGTAGAGGTAAACACCGTGATTCAAGCTTCCGAACCAAACCACAACCATTCTTTCCTTATACTCCTTTTCTTGCTTTTCTTGTTTTCATTCTTTTATATATTTTTTGTGACAACCACCCAATTCAATGATTTGTTAACCTTAAATAACGATATCTAATACTCAATTCCCTGTGGATCGACCCGCACTTGCCGGCTCACTACAACGCGCCGTGCACTTGCGGTTATAAATAGTAAAACGAGAACGATCTCGTGCGCGCATTACGTTTTCCACCAAAACGCATCCATTTCCAAAACACATGCGTTTGCACGCGCGGGAGAATTCCCAACACTTCTAGAGGGACCATCGCGTTACTTGCACTACTTGGAACGTCCTTAAACCACAGAAAAATCCAACACTTGGAAATTTTCCGGCAGGGGAAAAAGTGGGTATTTATATCCGGTCGAACTTTTTAACATATTCTAAAATTATCCGGAAAGGCACACAGACAAAATTAGACATTCCAATCGAAACACCGAGTCCCCAATAAAACCCAGAAAACTCAACTCTTGAGTAAATATTAAAAATTTCCAGAAAACTCAGCCTTTAAATAAAGAAGTTACTGTGCAAAAATGGTTGACTGAAGAGACTAATTGGCCGCGGAACCGCCGCATTAGCCATGCTAATGCCGCGGTTCCGCCGTGCTTTGAGGGAATCAGGAGCTCATTTTTCACCATAATTCTTAGATCTTCCTGCTGAATTTTTTTAAGAATTTTTAATCTGGAAAAAACCCAGTTTTTGAAAAATGTCCAGAGAGCATTTTGAAGTTAGGGTTTCGGTTCGATCGGACTTCTAACTCCGTCTACGCATCGCCTAAGGCTCTAGCTAGGCTCTGAAACCACTGTAGGGTTCCTAGGAACACTAATGAGGTCTCACATGTGATCAAACATCGCCAATTCTAAATTTTTTCATGTTCGTACAAACCCTAATACGGATCGTTAACTAGATGTATAGGCGATGCAATGCAAGTTAACAACTTTAACTAAAAGGGAAGGGGCTACAACCTTTGTAGATCCGATCCTCTACCTCCTAGGCTTCGTGATGATGTCCCTCCGCTGTCCATATCGGATCCTGGACTCTAGCATCGGTTTCATCGGAGAAATGGGCGGACTAGGTCGTCGACTTCGATGCCGAAGATGATCTACGTCGAGACAACACAAGATCAAGCTCCAACTTCACCAAGCCATGAAACTTGTAAAGAAAATACCCTATACTACATGGCAAGTGGTAGAGGATGAAGAAATAGGAAGTGGGTTCACTTTAGAATTGGATTTCTCACACTTTTTCTCAAGTTGCCATTCATGGAGGCAAGGTTTCTTCTTTTGTTTTTGAAGAAGAAGAAGAAGAAAGAATATGATAAGTCTTTTTCAAAATAGAAAATAAAATGAATACTTATCATATACCAACCATGGTTAGGTGTAGAGAATGAACTATGGTTAGGTTGAATGGTTAGGGTTAAGCATGAGACAAAATTGGTGGACTTGTTCAAAGCTTCATGAAGCTTCAACAAGCAAACAAAGAAAGCCACCTTTTCTCTTTTTGCCAAAAGAAATAAATAAATACATGAATAAATAAATTAAAACCCTAACCATTTACTTAACCAAGGTTTAAACTAAACATACACCCAAACATGCATGTATAATCAAACATGATACAATCAAGTGCACAAAAATATATCACATATACAATGTGCATATCAAGTGAGAAAATCCTTTTTAAGATGAACCAATACTAGTTAATGCAAAGTAATATATCAAATATATAATTATACATTAAATCATTAAATCAACACTTAATTCAATGATCCGGTCATGTCGCACATAACCGACTAGTATCCAATGTATCGACTTATCGAATCAATCTTCGATTCGATAACTAGGTTATATCGCATACAACCAATCGATACATTCATCGCGAGAATGGAATACGGTATCACATACATGCATTATTCTCGGTCCCGCACATATCTTATATGCGCTCCTATTTCGTTTCGCTTGAGCCAAGAAACCTCTGTGTAGGACTCTAAAGACTCGTCAATACGCCGGCAACAGGTGATGATCATATCAAACACCCACAAGCCGCAAGCGGTCTACTAAACGTAACGGCCACCCGGGTATTGAGCGATCAGAAGATCGACGAGCAAGCCCGCTCACACTCCTGTGAATCCAACCAGTAACACTTACCCTACAGTCCAGTCTGTTCGTCTGATATGTCGCATATCTCGCTTTGGGGTGGTAAACGTCAGACCCCAGTAGCTCGATAAGTCATGCCGACGTGAGGTCCATAACATGTGTGAAACTACTGATAACACTTACCAGTAGATCACTACAACCCTGGCCAGGGATTTCCTGTTATGGCCAGTCGAGCATAGCGCAACATCAACCCCCAATACCGGGAGAGATGAATCCCCTCCTATCGCTCATTGCCTCCATGTGAATCGGGACTGTACCCAAAAACCACCTGTTTGCACGACTCAGTAGAGCCGTAGTAGGGTGGAAATCAAAGCGCAGTGGGAGGCACACAAGACTCTATGACGATCTCGGGTCAACAGACTAAGCTGTACCAGTGTCACCAGAGAACTGCCATCTGACGTGAGGTATAATACCATCTGGGAGTTCTCGGCGAGTCCGTTCAGTGTACCTAGTCTCCACTGAGCACCCGCATACCATCTCTGATGTCAAACACCAATGGATATGGGATCATCCATCGCCCATCACATGGGTCGAGAAGATATACGCTAGTCTACTCTGGAATATCGATGCCCCGTCTCGATATTCCCACGACTAGGAATATTGAAGGATGTACTCATTGACTACCCAGGCCCCACTAGTATGATCTGCATCATAGTCCTGGAAGTCGAGCACACATCCTAAGGGCTTTATCAGCATGTAATCAGAGAGACGGAAAGTATACATGTTAAGATAAAGAGCAACCAGATAGCGTACTATCATTTCGAGCAAGAAAGTCATACCTATATATATCCAAGCATCCATTACAATATACATCCAATGCACAGTAATGGCCTCTAGGTCATACATATAACTAACAATCCCAAGTAAAACACTTTTACTGGGATGAACCATATCTGTTTAAGTATTGTCCTGATCAGATCATTCGCAGATGTGTCCCTAATGATGAATTCAAGTGTGTTCTATCATTTTGTCATGATCAGGCATGTGGGGGACATTTCGGTCCTCGAAAGACGGCGGAGAATGTTTTGCAATATGGTTTTTATTGGCCGACTTTGTTCAAAGATGCATTGTTCATTGCAAAACCTGTGCACAGTGTCAACACACGGGTAGGATTTCCCGGAGAAATGAGATACCACAGCAACCCATCTTAGTGGTTGAAATTTTTGACGTTTGGGGTATTGACTTTATGGGTCCTTTTCCCAACTCCTTTAGGAATCTGTACATATTGCTTGCGGTTGATTACGTCTCGAAGTGGGTTGAAGCTATTCCTTGTCGCACTAATGACAAAAGGGTTGTCATTAAGTTCTTAAAAGAAAACATCTTTTCGAGATTTCGACACCCACGCGCTATCATTAGCGATAACGGGACGCATTTCTGTAATCGGTCTTTCGAGCCTTTGATGCGGAAATATGCAATCAACCACAAACTTTCCACACCCTATCATCCCCAAATGAGCGGGCAGGTTGAGATTTCTAACAGACAAATCAAACAAATTTTGGAGAAAACTATTTCTAAAAATCGGAAAGATTGGTCAACCAAATTGACGGATACTCTTTGGGCATTCCGGACTGCATGTAAAACCGATCTAGGTATGTCTCCTTACAGAATAGTGTTTGGAAAGGCTTGTCACCTTCCGGTCGAGATTGAGCACAAAGCAATGTGGGCCATTAGAGAAATCAACTTTGACCTAAATCAAGCCCGCAACTTTCGGAAGCTGCAATTAAACGAGCGAAGCGAACTCCACGATGAAGTTTACGATAATGCTGTAATTGTAAAGAACCGGACTAAGGTTTTTCACGATAAAAACATTTTGAGAAAAACTTTTACACCTGGTCAACAAGTCCTTCTTTATGATTCGCGACTCCATCTTCATGTGGGTAAGCTAAAATCTCGGTGGAAAGGACTTTTTGTTGTGCGGTATGTATACCCGCACGGGACAGTTGAGATTGAAAATGTTGAAAACGGTACAATTTTCAAAGTAAATGGATATAGATTAAAATCGTATTTTTCCACTGACCCCACGGAGGAGCTCCTGTTTTTGCAGGAGCCACTTTATCTTGATTAAACTTCCTCCGTCTCACCTCCATATCTTGTAAATTACTGTATCATCTTTAGAATGGAAGTGAGTGAAAAGAATAAGTTTGGGGAAGGATTTTCACGATGATATTTATTGCCCCATTAATAAATTTCCTCCCAAGCTTATAGGTTTTTGTGATCTAGCGGTTGGAAACAGTGAGGACACTGTTGAAGATAAGTTTGGAAGAGGTTTGTGCTTATTTACACATCATTTGCATATCACTTTGTATAAGCACAAAACTTTTAAAACATATAAAAATTTTATAAAAAAATTCAAAAGATAAAAATATTTAATATTTAATTTTGATAATAAAAGATTAGATAGTGAAAAATTACATCCAAAAGATTGAAAAAATTTAAGAAAACCTAGAAAATTAGAAGTTTTCTTAAACGAACTAGTAATAAGTAGTTATGAGCCGTTGTCCCAAGAGTTAGTAAGATGAAGGAAGTCACTAATCTGAGTATAAAAATAAGTCTGAAAAATAGTTCCTATTCTGGAAGCTAAACATTTGAACGTTGATACCCTACTATACGCACTTACACACGTCTTAAAACTCGGGATAGTAGAGGATACCTTCAAATGCTCTTGTCCAAAAGCCAAAGTATGAAGGAAATAATAAAGGAAGAAAATATAAAATGGTGTAGAAAAATGAACACTGGTTTTGTTATCACCAAGGCAGCAATAAAAAAAATATAGCGAGGGTTCTTCATCACCTAGTGCCTTAGACCAACTGGTTTGGGAGTCACTGCTAAGCCTTAGGTGTTACAGGACGAGGAAAATACTAATATGCCTAATCAGCGAGCACATGAGTAATCGGTCGGTTAGTACCTCAAGAAGTATTAACGGTCGCATGAAAAATATGTTAGCAATCCCATTTAAATATTCACCGATTAAAAAGTACTGAGGTAGATGGAAAAAAGTATGATAGCTTGAATTGAATTCTCCGAGTGTAAAGATGTCTTTTACACACACGTAGGGATATGTGATCGGTATTTGGAAGAAAGATAGGAAGGAAGAATAAAGATAATGTTTTATTGAGAGATGGTGTGATTTCTGACATTTTTTCATGACTATTAAGATAGGGCTCATGACAACCGAAAAGCTAGTATAGTTGGAAACTCTAATTTTCAAAGTGTTTCTTTTATAATTCTTATCTTTACATGTAACTTTCACGGTCTTACTTTTATTATTGGATTTTTTGGGTGCAATCCGCTGAAAACGTTCAGGAGACAACACTCCTCCTACTAGGGACACCTAGAGGTTTAAAAGCTCGTTACTGATTGATCTCAAAAACTATCTATTAACCGCAATCAAGAACGGCGTCGCTTGGTAGCTAGCCGGTGAGTACGGGTCGGTCCATAGGGATATTATGAATTTCCTAGTCGCTTTTACGAGTTAATTACGAACGGTGTGAATGGATTAATTAAATCTAAAAACTAAATTAATCTAGGGCAATTGAATTAAAGATCTAACTATCTAACTAGGGCAAGGAATTAAATTTATACTAGGGCAGAGAATGAAAAATTACCTAGGGCAAGAATTAAAATTAATTATTTACTTTACAGATGGCTCTCTCCAAACATCAACACAAGACTTTTCAGATCTGAATTTCTGAAATGAAAAGAGGCATCAATGCTCTCCAAAAGAAATCTAAATTTTATTGATAAAAAGAGGCATAGGGAGGTATAGCATTTACAATGATTTAGAGTTCCTATTTATAGAGGATAGGAAACCCTAGGTTACAATTGATTCGCATGTCTACATTTACAAAAATAACCATGTAAAGACCAGTCAACGCCGCCGCCACATTATGGTAAAATCTCTGCTTCTAACGCTTCATCCCTGCCGCGGAACCGCGGCCCTAGGCCTGGTTTGGCCGCGGTTCCGCGGCCAAATAAGGAGCTGAGGCCTTGAATTTTCTTTTAATGGCCTTGGGTTGTTTGGTCTTCCTATTTCTTTTGTACTTTTCTCAAATGGGCTTTGAGGTTTCTTCCAGATCTCCAGTGAATAGTGTAGTGGATTTTAACCGTTGCTTCAAGACGAAATCTTGGATCTTGCGCTGCCTTGTACTTTTTGAACTGATCTCTTATGTAGGCTTGATCAAGATCCTTCTATTAGTTGGTTGCAGTTCCACTTTTGCGCCGTCTTTTATCTTTTTCACTGTTTTAGGTCCCAGAACCTGTAACCTGTAATATGTAGCAGACATGCGTCAAAAGCACCTGTTTATTTATAAAACGAATAAGGATGGGGAATATAATAATGCAATATTATGGTATGAAAAAATACCCCAAAACTTATCTTTTGCTCATCCTCATGCAAACTTATTTTTATTCTCTACAAAAAAAACCTAACCACACTTTTGCAGGGAAACGCGATTGCACTGAGCTCGTGCAACAAGCCGTTAAATCTCTAGGTGTCCCAAGTAGGAGGAGTGTTGTCTCATGAGGGTTTTTAGCGGATACTACCCACAAAATCCTATCAATTCGGCTTTTCGACTTTTGTTCTCCAATTAGGTTTTCTAACAAGGAATTCTATTATCGTCGACTTGCAAATTATCCACCCATATTCTTCACACTTCCCTATCATCTAACTTGAGATTATATATGTTCTGCAAACCTACTTAGCTTTCGGCATCTCTTAAGTTTTCCTTCTAGAGTTCTATCTCCACTTAGGAATTTTTATCAACTCTACTAAAGATACAAGTTCTATTCTTCACTCCTATCTCTCATCTAAACTCCAATCATATATCCCCACGTGTGTGTATAAATCACCCCTATACTTGGAAATTCAAATCAAGCAATCATACTCTTGTCCGTTGTCAAAAGTATTTATTAATTGGTGAATTTTAAATGAATTTTGCATACACATCCTTCATGCGACCGTTAATACTTCTTGAGATACCAACGACCGATTACAAAATGTGTTTGCACTTTAAAGCGTAATTCCTAGTCTTGCAACACCCAAAGCTTTTAGCAGTGACTCCCAAACCAGTTGGTCCAAGGCACTAGGTGATGAAGCACCCTCGCTAAATATTTTTCTATTTTTACAGCCTTAAGTAATCACAAAAACCAGTGTTCATTTTTTTTTCTTTATTCACACTTGTATTTTCATTTTATTTTCTTCGTACTAAGGACTTTAGACAAGAGCATTTCAAGGTCTCCTCTACTATTCCAAGTTTCAATGTGCGTGTTTGTGCAATTTGTAGGGTATATATTTTCAGAATCTAGACTTAAGCTAGAAATTATTTTTCAAATTTATACTCTAATAAAAATATCAATACTCTTCCCTTCTTTTAACTTAGCCCAAGAAGTGGACTCAAAATTTGCCTATTTCTAAATAAACTACAAAGACATATACTTTCTACCGTTAAACTTTAAGGAAGGTTATTTTTAGGGTTTTTAATTTATTAAGTCTAAGATCTAGTTGTTTCTAACCAGTTGAGCTGTTTGTCAAACTCAAGTCAATTAGCCAAAATTGAATACATGAATTTTTATAAAAAAAAATTGTTGAAATTTTCAATTTTTTATGGGTTTTTCTTTTTCTAATTTTTATTTTATTTTTCTAATTTTTATGATTTTTAAATAAGGATGCAAATGCAAAAATATACATATGAATGCGAAGGAAGAAAACTTACCGAGCATACCCCCAAACTTAAACTGGACAGTGTCCTCACTGTCATGCTACACCAAGAGGGTCAAAATGTCAGCACTCCCCTATTTATTTATTTACAAAATATTTTTTAAAATATTTTTTTAATGTTTTGAATTTTTTTTATTTTTTATAGAAAAAGAAAACAAAAAATATATATACATATATACAACAAGGTTCCCCCCAAACTTAAGCTTGGCCTTACATAAGCCAAAGGTGAGCACCAACCATTCAAAAATCTTATCGTGGTAATGGTAGGGTTGGTGAAAGAATGGGGTGTAAAGGAAAGAAATGAGAAACACACGAGACCGTGTGGGAAGAAAGGTAGAATATGGTCTCGGTGGGGGAGAAGAATGGCGGAGAAGAGAAAGAAGTGGAGTACGATCTTGAGGGTGTAAATCGAGTGAATAAATTAGCGCAATTTGTGATGACCGATGTGTTAAAAGCGATTGTGCTAACCTATCAACCCGTCAAGAAATGGGGTCAAATCCCTCAAGATTCGTAAGAAAGCATGGGTACGCCAAACTTGGTATTGGAGATGAAAGCGTAACGGTCTTTTGTACGGTCGGAACGATTGGAAGGACGAAAGGAAGTGAATTAGGGATAGTCTCATTCTCACCGTAGTAAACTGTCTCGAACTGGAAAGATTCCATCAATGGTTCGAAAGGACTGTAAGAAACCGAGTCTGATGGTTCAACTAACTCATCTGAAAATTCAAAGGACTCAAACTCGGGCGGTGAGTCTGCAACATCGTCCGAAAAAGTGAAGCACTCGTAAGTATTATCGGCTGTGAGAACTGTGTCAGATTCAAAGGAAAAATTTTCAAGCTCACAGTCTTCAAGCGTGATCTTTTGCGTGGTCGGAACGATGGAAAGGAGGGAGGGAGATATAACAGTTAAAGATTCAGGAGGATGAATTAGAAAATCCGACACATCAAAGAAAAATGGTTCAACCTCAATATTATCCTTAATACTCTCCTCACTACTATCCTCATAATTCTCCTCAATATTTTCCTCAAAATTTAGCCTATTTATGCCATTATCATCAAAATCAAGACGCATATGAAGTTCGGGAGAAACAATTAATGACTCAAGATGATGAATTGGACATAAAATTTCACTCAAATCGACAGGTTCATCATCCACAATATTCCCGGCGTCTATATCCTCAATTAAGTGAAAATCAAGATTTTCTAACATCTCATCAAAAGCAGGGAAATTTATCACTTCAGGTTCTAGATTTGAGGTGTAAAGGTCAAAAGGGTTAAGTGTGGTTTCACTCGAAAGGGTTTCTTCACAATCTGGCAAATCAAGCACTACAAAATCACACAACTCATTTTTATTTTCAACTGGTGAACTATTTGGGACAATCGATGCAAAACCGGAGTTGTGGGTTTCAATTGGATAAGGGTAGGTTTTATTTGGAAATGTGTAGAACTCACTCGCTCCTCTCAAATTCTCACTCTGTCCAACCGCCTCATTACACATTGAAAATTTTAGAGCTAGTTGGAAACTAGCTACCGGTTCACTAGGTTGCATAAGTGCGGCAATGGACGCATCCACATTCCTAACCATTTTGTTTGTTGCTGAAATATAAGCTTGCAACGATTGTTCCAAACTAGACATGGGTGGTGAGGGGGTTTCGGTAAAAGATTCGAAATTGTTTGGATATGTGAAACTCCAAAAAGGCTGTGTAAAAACAGTGTCTAGTGATGGTGGGAAAGTCGGGTAGGACTGGTAGGAAGTGGGTGGTTGGACAGGGGTAGGGTCAACATGTGGATAAAAAGGTGAATAGTCTTGTGGATCCCTAGAACTAGATGAGTGGAGAGGGGTGAAAGATCGGCTACGAGATTGTGCAATGTGCTCAGCAATAGACATCAGCTTAGGAGTTACAACTGGACTCGAAAAAGTGGTAGCAACGTACGAAGGTGGTGAAGGTTGACATGGTTGACACAAAGTGGGTTGCGACGTCGAACTGTTTCTCCTAGACGCTTCTATTTGATCTTTCAAAGAAATTTTGGGCACGGAGGGATCTTCCTTAAATCGACCGAAACAATTGATGTATGAACCAAATTTAGGTTCGGGATACCAAAGTTCGGCAAGAGATTTGTGATGTGGGGTACCCATGATGTAAGAATGAGAAGAGAAAGAAGGTTGGGGTGCACGGATTTCTTAGCGATAAAAGTTGCAAGTCTTTTTTTTTTAAATTCCTTTTTCCCTTTTTCTCTTTATTTAGAACTGTTTGCAAAAATATTTTCGAGAAAAGAGCTAAGACACACTTTCGATCAACCAAAAATGCACAATCAGGCCTAGATCTAGGGTCAGCTAGACAGCTCCTAACTGTTCCAAAGGGCTAGAAATAGAACCTCAAACCGCCTCTTCACCGCCAATTGCGGCGAGGTAAGTGGGAGGCTCCCCACTACAAAAGTAGTGGTCCTAATTAAGTAACCACTTGCCTTAGACACACTTGCCTAGACACCGCAAAGTCAGGTTAGGATAAACGGTCGATGCCTATAACTAGTCCTCTGTCCTATTGAGCACGACGTCCTTAGGGCCGAGTCTAGTAATTTTTTAATTAAAGATTTGGTCAATGCAAATGCCTTATGTGATTTTTGGGGTCCTGAGAAGGGTGATGAAATCCCCACCCAATCTGAATTGGTCAAAAGCCCCTTAAAGTCCGATTAAAGATATGCAAAACAGTAAATCACTTGCAATCAAATCTTTTTTATTTTATGCGTGGCGCAATGAATCCTGCACAAGATTTGTTATTTGGAAGGGAAGATTTTTTTAAGCGCAAAGAATCCTGCAGAAGATTTGACAAAAGATATATGGGGATTGGTAGAAGAGGGAAAAGGGGAGCAAACAGTGCAAAATTCGGGCGCTAACGTGGCAGATGGACCGTGGAACCTCGGCAGGAGAGCGCTTGCACGGCAGATTAGCGGCGGTACGGAGGCTTCAGGTCTCCAAAAAAATGAGCTGTTCTGCTTTTCCAACCTCTTTCTGTTCTGATGTATCTTTTTCTGTTTAGAACTTTAGATTTTTCCAGATCCGTCGATCCTGCAGAGATTCAAAAAAATACCCTTCCAAAAATAACAGATGATATATATTTTTATATTTTTGTGATTTTTCAGTTTTTATGGTTTTTTTAATTTATATTAACCCGAAATTGCAAAAAGGAAATAACACGCCATCCCCGGCAACGGCGCCATTTGATTTGTCTCAAAAACTATCTATTAACCGCAATCAAGAACGACGTCGCTTGGTAGCTAGCCGGTGAGTACGGGTCGGTCCATATGGATGTTGTGAATTTCCTAGTCACTCATACGAGTTAATTACAAACGGTGTGAATGGATTAATTAAATCTAAAAACTAAATTAATCTAGGGCAATTGAATTAAAGATCTAACTATCTAACTAGGGTAAGGAATTAAATTTATACTAGGGCAGAGAATGAAAAATTACCTAGGACAAGAATTGAAATTAATTACTTACTTTACAGATGACTCTCTCCAAACATCAACACAAGACTTGTCAGATCTGAATTTCTGAAATGAAAAGAGGCATCGATGCTCTCCAAAAGAAATCTAAATTTTATTGATAAAAAGAGGCACAGGGAGGAATAGCCTTTACAATGATTTAGAGTTCCTATTTATAGAGGATAGGAAACCCTAGGTTACAATTGATCCGCATGTCTATATTTACCAAAATAACCATGTAAAGACCAGTCAACGCCGCCACCACATTATGGTAAAATCTCTGCTTCTAACGCTTCATCCCTGCCGTGGAACCGCGGCCCTAGGCCTGGTTTGGCCGCGGTTCCGCGGCCCAATAAGGAGCTGAGGCCTTGAATTTTCTTGTGATGGTCTTGGGTTGTTTGGTCTTCCTATTTCTTTTGTATTTTTTCTCAAATGGGCTTTGAGGTTTCTTCCAGATCTCCAGTGAATAGTGTAGTGGATTTTAACCGTTGCTTCAAGACGAAATCTTGGACCTTGCGCTGCCTTATACTTTGTGAACTGATCTCTTATGTAGTCTTGATCAAGATCCTTCTATTAGTTGGTTGCAGTTCCACTTTTGCGTCGTCTTTTATCTTTTTCACTGTTTTAGATCCCAGAACCTGTAACCTGTAATATATAGCAGACATGCGTCAAAAGCACCTGTTTATTTATAAAACGAATAAGGATGGGGAATATAATAATGCAATACTATGGTATGAACAGTTACACGTGCTCAGTGCAATCTTGTTGCCTACGAAAGTGTGCTAGCTAGTTATTCTTTTTCTTTATTTTCTCCTTCTCTTGAATAAAACAATTTTGCTCGAGACGACCAAAATTAATTTTGGGGGAATTTGATCAGTCGAAAATATTGCATTTTTAACTCATCAATTTCCCTACTCTTTGCAATCATCTAAAGGTGTTTGGTATAAATATAGCACATATTAGAAATTTGACTGCGAAATACCAAATAATATGTGTTATACATTATAACCGGCATTTTGAGGGAAATTGTGTGTTTATTATTGCACGCATGATCTTTTATGAATCAACACTTGTCTCGAGATTGTGTGCAGGAACATCTCCAGGAAAAAGAGCCGAAAGTGCTAAAAGTGCTGATAAAAATACACCAAGTCCAATACTTGTGATCTGGCAGTAAACAAGAAAGCATAAAAAGATTCCAGACATCAGGAAACAACCCTAAAGCCAACACAAGAGTACCCTGAAGATTCCATGCACCAAGCGCTCTAAACGGCCGTGGATCCGCGGCAGAATGGGCCGATCCGCCGCGGATCTGCGGCCACGGTGACTCATCATCGGCAGATTATTATTTCAGAGGTCTTCTTTCAATAAAAAAACTTCTTCAAGACACTTCAGTCTCCAAAGATCTCCAGAAGCTTCCTTTCTAACAGCCAAGCTTCTTGTACAAGCCTAATACCTACCAAGCTTCTCAAGCAAACTAGCTAACTACCTTAATCTAGAAGCTTCCTTCATAACCACCAAGCTTACAAGAGAAGCTAAACCTAGCTTAGCTTCTAAAGGAAGCTAGATCAAGCTTCTAGGGGAAGCTAAAGGAGACGACTATATAAAGGGACCCAAGGCTTCATTAAAAAGGTTGTTCATCAATTAGGGTAAAATTCTAGTGAGATCCAAATCAAAATCCATACAAATTGAGTGACACAATTTGATCCAAATCAAGATCATCGAGTACCAAATCAAGCAAGCATCCAACAAGCCATTTTGAAGCAACGGCGATCTTCATCCGAGCAAGTGATCCACGACGATCCACGACTCAAGAAGACGATGCGAAGCTAGTTCGACGATCGAGTTCTCTCCTCGATTCTTGTAGTCTTTGAATGTATTATAACGAAACATCGAATAATAAAAGGTGAAAATTCTTAATCTTGTTTTTCTTTACATTTGAGCATTATGAAGAGTTATCAATTCTTGATTGTTTTCTTTTTCATGAAGTTTGAGTGAAAACTCCGCTCGTGGAGGAATCGAGAAAATAGATAGATAGATGATGATGATTAAATTCTTGGACAATTCTTAAGTCTTATGAGTTCTGTAAACTTTAGGAAATTGAATCATCAACAACCTAGTTTTGAGCGAGATGCTTTCTTGAATGTTTTCGCTCTTAATTAGATATCAACGATCGATGGTTGAATTTCCTAGAGGCTAGAATTTGAATGCTAATCAACGAAAGGACAAGGGGTGATGATGGAGAAACCCTAGTTTCTTCAATAGATCCCTAATTCTCATTGATCGTCATCGATATAGCAACAAATCATCAATAGATAAGAATTTGTAATCATAAGTATTCATCATCACTATCGATTGGATCGATTCCTATGAGCCTCTTTACAAATCTTGATAATTCATTCGATTTGGATATCATTTTGAACTTTATTAATTCTCGATTTTAGATCTAGTTTCCGATGATTCTTGAAACTAAATTTCATAAATCTTGAATCAATTTTCTTTTATCTTTTAATTTTCAACTCAACTAAAACAAGATCGAGCAAATCACACTTTCCCTATGGATGATTCGCATTCACCGAAGAACCTACAAAAGACACCGTTATTGATTGCGGTTTACAAATTTCTTTAGTTATGATATTTACACTTTTCAAAACACGACACGGAAATCGAAGATCAATCAAGCCTCATCTTTGAAAGTATCATGCAGCGGTTGCACTGCCTTGGTAGATTCCTTGCCTATAGTTAAGACTCTATCGACAAAAGACATACTATCCCCGACTAAACGCGGGCGAAGGACCAAACGTCGAGCCTCTCGTTGCGACGGATCTAATGCGGAAGCGTCAACTAGGAACATGACCCGAGGAAAGTTGTATTTGTCATTGAAGTGGGGTCATTTGCGGTCACCGAAACCACCCAGCACGTGCATCTCAACCCAGGACATGAAGTAGTGCAGCAAAAGATGTACAGGTTTTACCCCTGGCTGAGTAGTATCTGCTGCTATGCTCAGGCTGTGATATAGATGAGCCAGCCCCGCTATCCCAACGGCCACACACGTCCCTGGAACCATGCGGTGGGTGGGATAAAAAATAGACGGCCTCATGAAGAGATAGTGCATCAGAAGCACGAACCAGCTCAACCACAGACCGATGAACCCCATAAAGAACGTCTCTTCATCGACGTCTGAAGCAGCAAGTTCTGCAAAAGGGACGACCGGAGTGTCTGGAATAAAGAATTTTTTTTTATCCGCTTCCGCCTTTTGCTGGTTATCCAAACTGAAACCAAATGGGTCGTCAAGCTTAGAGAATTTTGCGGCTTGTTTTGATAAGACTTCAGGGCAAAGAAAGTGGGCGATGAAATCGGAGAAGCTGACTCCGTGCCCTCCAGACTCCAAAAATAGACTCTCGTAAATGTTCAACACCTTGATTCGGCTCGGAAACTGGTGTTGAACAGCATTCTCTTGAGTGAGACCCATTACCACTGATTTAGTGGCAAAGATGTACTCATCATGGGGAAGTATCTCCTCGTAATGTTTCCCTCTGACGGGTAGGCCTGAAATTTCCGCGAACTCCTCCAAGGAAATTGAAACTTCCCGATCTGATAGAAGAAAGGTGTGAGTCGGGATGTTCCATTGTTCTAGAAAAGTCTTGACTTACCTTACATGCAGCGTGGGATATTGAAAAAGCGATGCATAAATTGCAGGATATAACCCAAGTTTCAGCAGCAGCGATTTCTTGGCCGACAGGATGTATCGAGCCCACTGCAGGTATCCGGTTGAATGGCGAGAAGTCAACCTTATCATGTAGACTTGTCCTAAGGGCACGACTCGCCTTGACATATGCATCGACCCAAAATATCCAAGGCTATCGGCGGCTGTACAGGTATTGATGCCATAGAAGGATGAAGGCGACCCTCCGAAGTCCAGTTGACCTCCTCTACAGCATAATTCACTTGAAGCGAGTCGGCATAGTGAATTGCTGAAATGGGCTCTGAGGGCATTGCACAAGAAAAACTGCGCCGACCGTGGATAATCCGATTGTACCACGCCTCCCTATAGGTGAAGAGATTTCTGCTCTGGGTCATGATCTTTGATAAGTGCGAAAACTTCTCGATCCACAGGCGCGTCAGCAAAGGCGCTCTCTGAGCGTACGAAAGGGAAGGAAGAGTCGAAGGCCATTGCACCTGCATAAAAGGAAAAGGCTCAGCTATCGGTGTTATGATTCAGAAATCAGAACTTTAATGTTCTTTGACACTCAAAATCAGAACTGCTGCAAGGAGGGCCCTACAAAATCAAGATGACATACCATTAAGAATGAAATCATAAGAGGATTTTCATTTATTGAGAAATCTCATTGGGTTAAGGAGTTAAACTCCCTCGAGAGCTATGTTGTGCAAACTGTCATGCCCCGCTTCCCAGTATATGGGCAGAGGACGCGACGAGGCCTCTACGTATTTACTCTGAAGTAAATACGCTGAGCGTATCTAAGCAACATAAATAAAAATGCACAAGAGACAAAAGATATAATTGAACAGCAACTTTATTTATTCACATTCTTTTTACAATACATGGAAAAGTAAATACATGGGATAAAGAGATGCCTAAACAGTGGCATAACAGAAAAGGAAATACATAACGTAAAAGAAAAAGTGCAAGTGAAACTACAGCTCGGGATCTTCTGTAAACTGGTCCAAATCTTCGGTGCTGGGCTCGATCTCTAGAAGGTCCGAATCACTCGACAACATTCTAAAGTAGAAAGAGAAGGATTTGTTCCCCTCCGAAAGACGGCACACAAGACCGCGAAGTCCAGACCCGTCAGATTCGGGGCAGATGCTATTTGGTTTCATCCGTCCACCTCTCCGAAGATGCCAAGTTGATTTATAGCACCATGTATCGGAGGTTTAGACGGATGCGGCCGATATAGCAGACTTCATCAGATTCCCTTTCGCTTGAGGGGTTTTTGATTGTGGGGACGCTCTTCCCTGCAGGCGCAAGCCCCTGCAGTTAATTACGCTACCGCATCGCGGTAACCACTTTCTCCTTCTCCTGAATTTCACTTTGTGTCGTGTGTGTTTGTTTTGTTTGTGGTTGCCCGTGGATTGCATACGGAGACTATTTATTTCGTCGCCCGTAGGATGTTGATTAGTCCAAATCCGTATTTACTTAGATTTGGGTTTTGGGTTTTGGTTTAAGGATACGTTAGCCATTTTTTAGGCTAAGATCAACTTAAACGTTTGTTAACGATACGTTAGTCTAATTTCCAGACTAAGATCTATTTAACAGGATCGTCTAGATCCATTTCCAGTTTAGGGACATGGTGGTCTATTTAATATATGGCCGTCGAGACCCGTCACCTCTGTGACGACGTTGAAGGATTACAACGACATGTGTCAGAGGAGTTCGGAGATGTACCCTTGAACCAAAGTTGATTGGGGGTCCTATAGTCCAATTTGGGACTAAAGTCTGTTTGAATGTTTAAGGATACGTTAGCCATATTTGAGGCTAAGATCAACTTAAACGGGATCGTTTAGATCCAACAAAAGAGCATTTGGGGGCTCTATTGTTCCAGTTTAGGGACGTAGTGGTCCATCACCAGTTTAGGGACATAGTGGTCCATATTCCAGTTTAGGGACATGGTGGTCCATGGGTAGTTTAAGGACGCTTAAGTCCGTGGGTTTAAGGACCCCACAGTCTGTGTTTTAGTTTAAGGACGCTTAAGTCCGTGGGTTTAAGGACCCCACAGTCCGTGTTTTAGTTTAAGGACGCATAAGTCCGTGGGTTTAAGGACCCACAATCCGTCTTTTAGTTTAAGGACGCTTAAGTCAATGAGTTTAAGGACCCCACAGTCCGTCTTGATGTGTGGTCGTCGGGACCCGTCACCTCTCTGACGTCGTTGAAGGATTACAACGATAGGAGTCAAAGGAGTTCGGAGATGTACCCTCGAACCGGTCGTGAATTGGTTTAAAAGAGCAGATGTGCTCAGTCAATTTAATTTGAGGACTTACGGCCATGATTGGGCTAAGTCCAGTTGAAAAATATTCAACATTTTTATTTATTTTTGGTCTATTAGACCTGTGCTAGGGCTTTGCCGATGTTTAAATAATGCACTACATTACTTTTTATTTTTGTTTGGGCTCTGCCCATAAAGGATGCAGAGCATCAATTTGTTTTGGGCTCTGCCCATTTATAAATGATGCAGAGCATCAATTTTCCTTGGGCTCTGCCCTTCTATGAAAGATGCAGAGCATCAATTTTACTTGGGCTCTGCCCATTTATTGCTTTGCAATTTATTTTGGCCTGCTAGGTCTTTTTGACTTGGGCCTAGCCCTTTAGCAAAAGAAATACATTGCATTTGTCAGGCGCTTTGCGCCAATCAAAGAGCGCAAGCGCTTGTGGTGATGACACATGTCATGCAAGTGCAGTGCGCTGCGCCAGTGCGCTGCGCCAGTGCGCTGCGCTTGTTCTGCTGACACGTGGCGCGCTGTGGTGAGTTGCACCAGTTTCAGAGAGCAAGGCTCTATTTCAAAAGAGCATAGCGCAAATGGTTCAGATGTTGACACGTGGCGCTCTCAGGTGGCTTGCGCCAACCCAAGAGCGCAACAGCGCAATTCTACACGTGCAAGGCACTATTAACTTGAGAATCTTTTAGATTCCAGAACCAATGGTTCATAAAAGAAGTGCAAGGCACTGTTTGTTTTCTTGATCTAATTTAGATCAAAGAAAACAAGTTCCTCTTGTTTTTCCTATCTCGGGGAACCAATGGTTCATAAGTGCAAAGCACTATTTTTTCTATTTTTGTTTTTTATAAAAGATCATTGATCTTGTTCTTAGATCAATGACCTGTTAGAAGAAATTCTTTTATCTAAAAGGTCTTTTACCTTTTTCTTCTTCGAATTTCTTCAGAGTTCTCTCTGTTTGAAATTTTTGATTTCTCACAAAATGTTGATGCCTTTGAATTAAGGTCTAGGGGCCTTTATATAGTGCCCATAAATTTGTTAAAGAGATCTTTCTTTGAGTGATTTGGGGAATTTCCCTACCGTTGGATCTTTGATCCAAGGGCTTCTATTTTACAGAAGAAAATCTTCTTGTTTTAACAAGAACAGAAAGATTTCTTTAAAATCTTAATTCTGTTTGGCGCAAATGCCCCAGCGCGTGTAACGTGTCAAGCAGCTCACAGCGCAGCGCAACTGCGCTAGCGCATCTGTGCTGGCACGTGTCGTGCAGCGCAACTGCGCTAGCGCATCTGCGCTGACACGTGTCGCGCAGCGCAAAGCGCAGCGCCACTGCGCTAGCGCATCTGCACTGACACGTGTCGCGCAGCGCAACTGCGCTAGCGCATCTGCGCTGACACGTGTCGCGCAATGTAGTGCTTGCGCAACTGAAGCGTTGCTTCCTTTTATTTTGTTTTTAAACAGAGCTTTGCTCTGATTGGAGTAAACAAATTCCCCCCCACCGTTGCGCTTACGTGGCCCCAAACGCGAGCACAACGGTGGCAGAATTCCAACCGTTGCGGCAACTTTTGGAAGTTGAAAGAGCACTTGATGCCTATAAATAGGACCTTTGGTCCTTCACAAATGTTTATCATCTGTAAGATTTTTAATCTCAGAACTCCAAAGCCTTGTTCTCTATTTTGAAGAACTCCAAGAGATTTAAACTCTTAAAACTTTTAGGTAAACATTTTTTTAATTAAATTAAATTAATTTTAATTGACAGAGCCTTGCTCTCATAGATCATTAATATAAAGAAAACCCCTTTGGGGTTTCACCAACAGAGCCTTGCTCTCAAGAATCTGTTTCAGGGTTACTTAACCCATGAACAGAGCTTTGCTCTTTGGCTTCAAGAACTCCCTAAGTTAGATTTTTCTTTAAAAGAAACTATTTAGGTAAGAATTAGTCTTGAATTAAATCAATTTTAATTAATAGAGCTTTGCTCTCATAGATCTTTGATCTAAAGAAAATCCCTTTGGGGTTTCACCAAATAGAGCTTTGCTCTCAAGAATTTGTTTCAGGGTTTCTTATCCCATGAACAGAACCTTGCATCTTTGGCAAAACATAGATCTCTTTGATCTAAAATAGATGAACTCTTAAGAGTTTGAATATGGAAAATGAAAATTAAAAAAAAATGGAGTTTTGTATTTTAATGGGTTATATCATCTTTTAATAGTAACGATCTCGGAGTTCTCGGGGGATTATTTAAATTCCCCTTATTAGGATTTTGGTAGTCACTCCTGTTTGCAGAGTACTGCTCTCGATGAGATTAACTCTCTGTGCTCGTTTTTAACAAGAATTCGCTTAATCAGTCTGTCTGCTAATTCTGTTGATCTTCTTTTACAGGAGCAATGGACGCCCATATGTATGATCTTGATGAGATCATCTCTTACGGGGACATCCGCCGACTTGGCCGTTCTCAAAATCGAGAGTTCACAAACGCGGAGTGTGCTGAAATCATGAGCCGTTTCGACGCATATAATGGTCCACTGCTTCCCCAACGTTCCTCCCTCCTTAAGCTTATCGTGGGAGCCATCTGGGAAGCGCTTCCCCTATTATGTTCCGGTGTGCCGCTTAGGGCGTTGGATGCCGCCGAGGATAAGGTGCACTCAGTGTACCTGATGAACTTAATCTCGAAGAGACGGCGAGACCATCTTGTCGATCTCTTGTACGAGGTCTTTCAACAGTCTGCCATACTCGCTGCTTATCGGAAGGTGGAAGACATCAGGAGGGACCCTGACGCTTGTGCTCACGAAAGAAAGCACACCAGGATGGTCCGCGAGGCTTGGAAAGTCATAGATAGGGTCACTTTCGAGTTCCTCAATCCATGTCCTGGGTTCGAGGTTATACCTTTGTAAACATTTTAATAATGTTATTATCTATTTCTCCATGATTGTAAGAACCCCTTTTTATGATATGAATAGAAAATTTCCATTTCAGTTTGTCTTATTCCTTGTTCTGAATCTTTTGCACATGCATTAATGAGTGTGTCTCGAACGCTTGATCAAATGTAAATCGGATGTTCTTCCTGTCACTTCCTTCTTTCTTTTATTGTGCGTATGCTGTCTTAATAAACAGGGTCGATAGATAATAGAGCAAGCATCTTGATTTCCTCAAGAAATAGCGATGGCTTAGGCCGTAGTTTCAGATCTGCCTCCTAAGACTTTTCAACTCTATGAACCGTGAGGGTCTCATAAAGACTTTTCTCCCTACGGATCGAGAGGATCTCGTAGGTGTATTTTTCTCCTTAGGAATCGTGAGGATTCCTAAGCGCGTTTTCTCTTATAAGTCGTAAGGATCTTACAAGAGAAATTTTCCCTCTTACGAGTCGAGAGGACCCGCAAGCGGTTGTTTCCCCCTTGTCAAAATTCGACTTTGGAGAGTGAGACCCGTGAATAGTATGCAAGAGACCGTTTTAGACCGATTTGCAGGGTCCCACTGTTCAGGAAACAAGTTTTTAATCCCTGCTGCCTGAGGCTTCATCTTGCAAGTTGAGACGAATCGGGAATTTCCCGCAGAGACACTGGTTTCTCTGCGAGCCGACGCGAATCAGGAGGCTCTCATCAAGGACGCTTGTTTCCCTGAATTGAGGTATTTGCCAAGGATATTTGTTTCCTTGGTGTTGATACGAATCGAGAATTTCTCGCGGAGACACTGGTTTCTCTGCGAGTCGACGCGAATCAGGAGGCTCTCATCAAGGATGTTTGTTTCCTTGAATTACGGTATTTGCCAAGGATATTTGTTTCCCTGGTGTTGAAACGGATCGAGAATTTCCTACAGAGACACTGGTTTCTCTGCGAGTCGGCGCGAATCAGGAGGCTCTCATCAAGGATATTTGTTTTCCTGAATTGAGGTATTTTCCAAGGATATTTGTTTCCCTGGTGTTGAAACGGATCGAGAATTTCCCACGGAGACACTGGTTTCTCTGCGAGTAGACGTGAATCAGGAGGCTCTCATCAAGGATGTTTGTTTCCCTGAATTGAGGTATTTGCCAAGTATATTTGTTTCCCTGGTGTTGAACCGGATCGAGAATTTCCCACGGAGACACTGGTTTCTCTGCGAGTCGACGCGAATCAGGAGGCTCTCATCAAGGATGTTTGTTTCCTTGAATTGAGGCATTTGCCAAGGATATTTGTTTCCCTGGTGTTGAAACGGATCGAGAATTTCCCACGGAGACACTGGTTTCTCTGTGAATCGACGTGAATCAGGAGGCTCTCATCGAGGATGTTTGTTTCCTTGAATTGAGGTATTTTCCAAGGATATTTGTTTCCCTGGTGTTGAAACGGATCGAGAATTTCCCACGGAGACACTGGTTTCTCTGCGAGTCGACGCGAATCAGGAGGCTCTCATCGAGGATGTTTGTTTCCTTGAATTGTGGTATTTTCCAAGGTTATTTGTTTCCCTGGTGTTGAAACGGATCGAGAATTTCCCACGGAGACACTGGTTTCTCTGCGAGCCGACGCGAATCAGGAGGCACTCATCAAGGATGTTTGTTTCCCTGAATTGAGGTATTTGCCAAGGATATTTGTTTCCCTGGTGTTGAAACAGATCGAGAATTTCCCACGGAGACACTGGTTTCTCTGCGAGTCGACGCGAATCAGGAGGCTCTCATCAAGGATGTTTGTTTCCCTGAATTGAGGTACTTTCCAAGGATATTTGTTTCCCTCGAGTCGAAGGCTTTGCCGAAGACACTGGTTTCTTCGGGGTTGGAACGAACCGTTGAGATTTGGCTTGGTTTTCTGGCGGAGCCTGTTGGGAAAGTATGGTTCCCTCTTTGTTTGCGCCCTTGGATTGTGTACAGGGATCGATGTGATCTCAGCTGTAGGGCCAAAGTTTTATCATCTTTTTTTTATTTCCGCGATGCTCTATCATTTCAGCTTTTATATCGCGAAGGTTGCGATTGCCCAATCATTTCGGCTATTTTTTGCAGTGCCCAATCATTTCGGCTATTTATTTTATTTTTACTCGCTGCTTTTTTATTGCGAGTTGCCCAATCATTTCGGCAATTTCGTGTGCATATGTTCTTACTTGCTACTTTTTATTGCAAGTTGCCCTATCATTTCGGCTATTTCGTATGCATGTGCGGCCTACCGGCCTTTCACCGTAAACCTGAAATTAGACACCGATTTCGGTCATCAGCACCGCTACAACTGGGATATTGCCAGGAGCGAATCATCATTTGCCTCTGTCGATGTCAAACAAAGATGGCTTAGAGAACAGGGTTAAGGTCCTGTCGGCTAAGGCTTTTGACTTCATGAGCCGTAAGGGTCCCACGAAGGTATTTCTCCCTACAAGTCGTGAGGATCTTATAGGTGTATTTTCTCCTTAGGAATCGTGAGGATTCTTAAGTGTATGTTCCTATGTAAGTCGGAAGGATCCTATAAGAGGGTTTTCTCCTTGTAAGTCGAGAGGACTTATAAGGGTTTTCATCATGCGTACATATCCCCAGTCACTGATGGGACTTGGTTAGGGAAATGTTTATTCGCGCCAGTGGATTGTATATAAGGGTCAGCGTTGAGCCACTTGTAAGGCAATATTGGAAGTTGTGCGGGTTGCTTAAGCACAGGTTTAGGTCTCTGTAACTTAAGACTTTCAAATCTTATGAGCCGTGAGGGTCCCATAAGAAAGTTCTCCTTACAAGTTGTGAGAATCTCGCAAGTTTATTTTCTCCTTAGGAATCATGGGGATCCCCAAGTGTGTTGTCCTTTGTGAGTCGTAAGGATCTCAGGCGGGTGGTTTCTCCTTACAAGGTCGAGAGGACCCTGTAAGTGTCCTTTAACGAGGTTGTGCCCTTTCAGGTTTTGACAAACACTCGCCGGTAGTCCTGCTGTTTTTACTCACGGAGCCCTTTCAGGTTTTCATCCGTGCTCATTTTGCTTATGGACATACCCCCTTTTTTATTCTTTTTATTTTTATATATATATATTTTTTTACGAGGACGTGCTCTTTCGGGTTTTTACGAACACTCGCCGGTAGCCCTGCTTTTTTTACTCACGGAGCCTTTTCGGGTTTTCATCCGTGCCCTTTTTGCTTATGGACATACCGTTTTTATATATTTTATTTTTTATTTTTTATACATATACTTTTTTATTGATCTCGTCAGCCTGAAGATGTTGTGGTAATAGTTTAAGGATGTTTCGGTCCGTCATTAGTTTAAGAACGTTTCTGTCCATCATTAGTTTAAGGACGTCTCGGCCCGTCCAGGAGAAGGCTGGCTACTGCTTATAAAGTTTGAGCTTAGGATAGCGAGCGGACATAGTCGTCATCATCTATCATTGACCTAGGCCGTAACTCGCTAAGCGTAGTATTTCTTTAGGAATCGGTCATTTATTGGCCTGTAAGGCCTTTCACCGTGCATATCCATGAGTAGATAGGCTCCACCCGGTAGACCTTGTCTATGATATACGGGCCTTCATAGTTTGGCTCGAATTTTCCCCGCTTGGCGCGATTGGGGATCATAGGCCTTTTTACCACTAGCACAAGTTCGCCTTGGCGGAATGTCCTCGGCCGGGTCAATCTTTCATATGAGCGCGTCATCTTTGCTTTATAAACCTCCAGATTTTGTTGCGCTATGAGCCGGGTCTCATCAAGGGCATCAAGTTCCTCAAGCCGAAGGTGAGCATTTTCCTTGTCTATCAGCTCATAATGGACTGCCACTCGTAGAGAGGGTAACTCAATCTCGAGGGGGAGTACTGCTTCTGTACCGAATACTAACGCATATGGCATTGTGTTAGTGGCCGTCTTGAATGTGGTTCGATACGCCCAGAGAGCCTCTTGCATCCTTTCGTGCCAGTCCTTCTTATTTCGGGACACCGTTTTCTTCATGATCTTTGTCAAGGTCTTGTTGAAGGCCTCGGCTAGACTATTAGCTCGCGGATTATAAACCGAGTAATATCTCTAGTCTATATTATGTTGTTGCATGAAGCGACTGATCTTATAGCTTCTATAAGCTAGCCCGTTATCGGAGATGATCCGTCGCGGAGTTCCAAACCGGTATATGACGTGCGTCTTGAAGAAGTGGAGGATATTCTCCGTCTTCACTTCTCTCAATGGTACTGCTTCTGCCCATTTGGAGAAGTAATCAGTCGTTGCCAGGATGAATCGATGTCCCCTGGACGATGCTGGTTCGATAGGGCCGACTATATCAGTTCCCCACATTTCAAATGGCCAGCTAGCCACTGTCGAGTGTAGCGGATTTGGATGCTGGTGGATGAAGTCCCCATGGATTTGGCATGAGTAGCATTGTTTCGCGTACTCAAGGCAGTCTTGAATCATCGTGGGCCAGTAGTAGCCCATCCGTTTGATTTTCAACTTCATCTTTGGACCCGCTTGGTGAGAACCGCAGAGTCCGTCATGAACTTTCTGAACGACTCTTTTCGCTTCGTCAGGTCCCAGGCATCTCAACCACAAAGAATCAAACGACCTCTTGTACAGGGTATCGTTGACGAAGGCGAAAGACAGAGCTCATTTCATAAGCTGATGTCTTGAGGACGCATCTTCGGGCGTTCGGCGGTATTTGAAGTAGTCTATAAAGACTTCTCCCCAATCCTCGGTATTTTCCCGATCTTTTATTTGCAGGGTCGTCTATTCAGTCGCTCCCTTTTCTTCGGATGATTTCAGAGATATTTCCGCTGGGGCGATCACCCGACGGCTTTGTACCACGATTCTTACGTCATCGAGGTTCTCATCAGCCGGTTCCTTGGCGAGCTTGGCCAACGCGTCCGCTTTGCTGTTTTCCGCGCGCGGTATGTTCTCCAACGTATAGGAGGGAATTTGAGTCAACAGTTGTTGTACCTTTTCGCCGTACTTCACCAACTCCGGTTTGCACGTTTGGTAGTCGCCGTTTACTTGACCAACGACTAGCTGGAAGTCTCCATATATGAGGAGGTTTTCAATTCCCATGTCGATGGCGATCTCGAGGCCTGCTATCAGAGCTTCGTATTCGGCTTCATTGTTTGTCCTCGGCTCTGTTAGGGAGAAAGCAAAACGCAGTATCCCTCCTTGTGGAGTTACAAAGATGAGTCCTACCCCCGATTTGATTATAGGGGTACTTTGTTTGCGTTTCTTCATGGAAGATGCTCCATCGAAATAAAGCTCCCATCGGGTATCACCACCGTCGATCGCATCAAACGCATGTTCGTCCGGAAGATCGCAATTCAAAGGAGAATCGGCGGGTATCGGATGCTCAGCGAGGAAATCGGCGATGGCCTGGCCTTTCACTGCCTTGAGAGGTTGATATGTTATCGAGAACTCCATCAAGAGCAGAGCCCATTTAGCAAGTCGTCCTGTCAATATGGCTTTTGACATTAGATATTTAAGAGGGTCCACCTTCGAAATGAGACGGACCTAATGCGCCAACGCATAGTGCCTGAGCTTTGTTATCACGAAGATCAACGCCAGGCAGTGTTTTTCAATGGGGGAGTAGTTGCTTTCTACCCCCAGTAGAACTCGGCTTAAGTAATAGAGAGCTCTCTCCTTCCCTTGATCATTCTCTTGTGCCCATAATGCGCCTAAGGAGCCTTCAAGAGCGGTTGTATAAAGAATGAGGGGCTTTCCCTTGACCGGAACAGCCAACACCGGCGGGTTCTGCAGGTATTGTTTGATCTCGTCTAGCGCGCTTTGGCATTTTTGGTCCCAGACGAACGGGGTTCCCTTCTTCATCAAGTGGCTGTAAGGACGGCACTTTCTTGAAAGATTGGCTATAAATCGCCGTATATACGCGAGCTTCCCTTGGAGAGACCGCAGCTGTTTGAGAGTCCTTAGCGGAGGCATTTCCATGATCGCCTTGATCTTTGACGGATCTATTTCGATACCCCGGTGTCGGACGATGAATCCCAGGAATTTTCCCGAAGAAACTCCGAATGCACACTTGAGAGGGTTCATCTTCAAGTTGTATTGCCGAAGGCGTTGAAATACGGTCTTTAGATGCTCGAAATGTTCCTCGTATGATTTACTTTTAACCACGAGATCGTCGATATAGCATTCTACGATTTCATGTATAAGGTCATCGAAGATTTTCGTCATGGCCCTTTGGTAGGTGGCACCGGCATTCTTTAAACCGAAAGGCATCACCTTGTAGCAGAATATACCCAAAGGAGTCCTGAAGGCGGTGTGCTTTCGGTCTTCGGGATGCATCTTTATCCGATTATATCCCGACGAGCCGTCCATGAAGGAGAAAACCTCATGGGTGGACGTACTGTCTATCATCAGTTCGGTGACTGGTACTGGGAAATCGTCCTTCGGGCAGGCTTTATTGAGATCCCGGAAGTCCACGCATATGCGCACCGTCCCATTTTTCTTCATCACCGGGACTATGTTGGCGATCCATTCAGGGTATTGAACCTACTGGATGAAGCTAGAGTCAATCAGCTTCTTGACATCGGCATTGATACTCATCTCAAGCTCGAGCCGCATTCTTCTTGGTGCTTGCTTGACTGGCTTGACACCTGGGGATATCGCCAATCTGTGCACAGCAATTTCTGGATCTAATCCCGGTATTTCGGAATAGTTCCATGCGAAGCAATCTTTGTGCTGAATAAGCAGGTCTTTTAATGAAGCCACCTTCTCTTCAGACAGCAGCTCGCTAATGAATGTCGGTCGCGGATCGTTCGCCGTTCCAACTCAATTTTCTTGAGGTTATCTGCAGTGGTATGGATTCCATCTTCCAGCTCTTTTGGCGCGAGTGGGAATTCTGATATCACCTCGTCGTTGCTATTTTCAAAGCACCGGGGAAGGTCATCCATGTCCTCGGGCTCTTCTTTTGATATCGTTATCACGTGACAAGTATGAATTCGCTTCCAATCCCAATGTGGAACTGGTTCTTCTTCATGGCCTTGGGTTCGTGCTTCTGTGGTGGCGCTACCCTCCACTTGTCAGACAGAGCGAACTTGCCAAGCTGATACTGATCTTTAACTCAATTCTTGAAGGTGAAGCAGTCCTCGAGAGGGTGCCCTATCACTCGGTGATAAGAGCAATAGTCCGGGTGAGAGACTTCGCCTGCTTGTTCGGGGTGTTTAGACTCCGGCAGTGTAAGCATCTGATGTTTCAAAGCGAGGTCAAGTATTTTCTTCGTCTTGCCCCGAGGAAAAGAGTGTGCTCGACCCATTTTTCTCATGAGGGATAGATCGGAACCGCTTGTTTCCCGCTTGCATGGCCTTTTAGCCCCGCTTCGTTGCTGTTGAGCACCTTTTTCGCGTTTCGACTTGTTTCTACCTCTGCGTCGGGCCTTCTTTATAACAGGTTGACAAGGAGCGGCATTTTCATCTTTCGTGGCCTGTTAGAGAAGGCGTTGGGTTTTGGCTTTCTCGTAGATGACCATTTCGCGGTTATGATCGTCCCGGACTTTTTGACCCGCTTCACCCGTTTCCTTTATAAGCTTGTCCATTTGTTCTTCGAACGACGGACTGGGCACTCTTGCATCTGGAACTTTCACTGTTTCAGGATTAGCGTCCTCCCATTGAGCATCCGCTTCTTCATCGAAGTCATACATGATATAGCAGCTGTTTAGTAGCTCTCGTTTCTTTGACCGGATGTATCCAAGTCCTTTTGTCTCCATTCTCCCATTAGGCAGTGTGCGTTGAGTCCCGGGAACGTTCCAGACTTTGTCATAGAACTTGGCTTTCCGAACGGTCTGCTTGAAGGATATCCCCTGGCGTTTCAGCAGCTTTTTCAAACCTTCCGTATAATATCTGAAAAGATGGATAGGCTGAAGCCTGTCGAGCGTAGGATCCGCGCCATGCCAGATTTCTTTCTCCACTTTGGTTTCTTCAGAGCGGTAGAATAGAATTGCTTTTTTGCTTTCTCGTCTGGGAGGGATATAGAACGTTTGTAGCTCTTCTATATTGTAAATATCAAGTGCATCCAATTCTTTACGGTGTTTAAGCAGCACCATGGCGACTTGTAGACTTTGTTCTTCATCAGCAAACGTTCGTATTGAAGGTCGAGCAAAGAATACAGCATGGATCTCATCTTCTGAGTCGCTACCAAAGACCAATGTAGGAGCAGATGGCCCTGGCTTGTTGTATTGGGGCGGACCCGAATAAACTATCTCCTCTTCCTCCTCAGTATCACTGCCGAAGACAGGGATGGTGACATTAGCTTTATTCTCTGGCTTGTGACACCACTCCGTGTCTTCGAAATCCGGTAAAAAGTATTTGGCATCTTCGTATTTGCGGACCTAGTTCACGGAGAACGGGTTCAGTTCTCTCTCCACGGTATACTCGAGACCATCCTTAGAATACTTCATACACTGATGTTGTGTAGAAGGGATGATGTTGTACTCATATAACTACGGTCGGCCGAGCAGAGCGTTGTAGCATGTCTTGGCGTCTATGACGTGGAACTTAATGTCCGTGATGAGTAGCCCAAAGCGTAGCGTCAGTATCACAAACCCAAGAGTTCTTGATGATTGGGAGTCGAACCCGGAGATGGTAATCTTATCCCGAGCAAGGTATTGGACGCTCATGCAAATTTCTTTTAACACTCGCACAATGAGGAGATTAACGGAGGATCCATTGTCGATCAGGATTTTGCCTATCTTTATATCATGGTAGTATCCTGAGACATAAAGCGGGGAATTGTGTTCGAACGTTCCAAGGAGAAGGTCTTCATCACCAAAAGCGACATCTTCCGTGTGCACTTCCTCCAATTCATCCTTCATCTTCGCCTCGGCCAGGAAAGCTTGGAATTGCTCCGGATCCTGTAGTGCCTTGACTAACGAATCTCTCGCCTCCTTTGATAGCAAAAGGGTGTCAAGAACGCTGAGCTGCGAGGGTAGTTTCCTCAGATGCGCTAAGACGTTGTAATCCGCCTTATTTCTTTTCGGCGGGTCCTTGGCACTTAGCTCCTCCACAACTTGATCATCTAAGACGATATCTTCTGGGACTTTCTCTTTCCCTTTATCTTTTTTATTTGAGGGCCCAAGATTCTTTTCGGGGAGCGTGCGATTACGTAGCCGGATATTTTCGCAGACCTTCGGCTCTTCTTCTTTTCCCGAGGTGGACTCTTTAAAGAGAGGGCCAAGCTCCAGCTCCTCATCAGAATCGCCCCCGAATGTAGGCACTTGTGATCCCTCAGCACTAACCATGCGACAATTACCGGTAATTCTGTTAAACCCTTCGGTCATATCCTTCTGCTCCCGACGATTTTTACGTTTCTCCCGCTTAAAGTGTTGTCGATGAGCAACATATCCTTGCCACCATCTATCGAAAGCTTTGCACTCTTGAGTGGGGTGCGAAACCTTCTGATAATATAAGCAATAGGAGGGGTGCATTTCCATTTCACCAGTAATATTTCCTTCGGAGGATGGTAGCTTCATGCCCATTGATATGGCCTTAGCAAACCTTTTCCTCATCTTGAATTTGCTTTTTTCGGTAGTGGAAGTATTTTGCTCTAGCGGGAGCGTCTCAGCTCTTTCATCAAGTCGCTGGCGCTTGGCCCTTTCAAATATAGCCGTCTCGCGTTCTCGATCAGCTTTACTTTTCAATCGAGCTTCGTTAAGGAATGCGTCAATTACTTCATCTGATGGCCCCAGAATTTTTGATTCAGAGTCTGCCCCCAGCGTTTCAGTACAAGGAGTCTCCTCATCGTCTATGAACGAATAGGAAATCATATGACAGCTCGCCACATATTCTTCAGATTCATCAGATGAACTTTCTCCCTCATCTTCCTCTTGAAAGACATGATTGAGGAACTCTTGGAATGTAATAGGAGTCCGTGCCTTCTGGTTGTATTCCTCCAGCGCATCAATTTATTTTTGCAAGTCCGTGCGCTTGACTCCAGGCTTCACGGGCTTCTTAGATTTCTTCTTCGTCTTTTTCGAAGATTTTGACGATTGGTTGCGAGTGTTTGGGCCACCACCATCGGTCTTTGGAGTTAGACGTGGCTTCAACATCCCTTCAATGACCTGCGGTTCCAACGGGTTCTTCCACTTGATCGCTGGGCATACTTGAAGATCGTTTAGCATCCTCTTTGTCTTGGCTGATAATACAACCTCCCAAGGAGCTTCTTCAACGACAGAGTATGTTGCCCCCGGCGTATTCATTCCCTTAGAGGTGTGGGGCTGTGGGGGATTCACCTTCTATTTGTCAGATAACGCGAACTTGCCCTGTCGGTACTGGTCTTCGAGCCAATTTTTGAAGACGTAGCAATCTTCGATCGGATGACTCAGTACTCGATGATAAGGACAGTAGTTGGGCTCATTGACATCATTTGGTTGCGACGGACGTTTTGGATCCGGCAGATTTATGAGTCGGTTGCGCAACGCCAGCTCGAATAACCTTCTCGTTTTATCTCGGGGAAAAGAGTAAGAACGTCCTAATCTCTCCTCAAGGTCTACGTACGGGCGCATATTATTTTGACGAACAACCAGCTTCGAGTTGCTCGGTTGTTGTTGAGCATTAGCAACAACGATCGCTTTTCCCTTCCCCTTGTCATTTCGGGAGTCCGGCTTTGGAAGAGGGGGTTTATGGCACATCTGATCCATTTGCGCTAGCTTGTCAATCAAGGCCTGGAAGGTAGTCGTCTTGAAAAACATCATAAATTGTGAGATGGTTGCTTGCGGATCAAGGGTTCCCACAAACATACCCACTGCGGGAGCTTCTTCAATGCGCTGCTCGCACTTCGACCATAAGTTCCACCACCGTATAGCATATTGAACCCATGTCTCGCCTGGATTTACCCTGGCGTTAATCAGTGCCGTCATCGGGGTGCGTTCACTGGCGCTTGCAAAACGCTGGGTAAACAACAGCTCCATTTCCACGAGGGTCGTGATAAAGTCGTTCGGGAGCTCAGAGTACCACTCGAACGCCGTATCTGATAAACTTCCAACAAACTGGCGAAGCAAAAGCTTTTCATCACCGCCGGTGTTGCCGCAGAGTGCCCTGAACTGGGCAACATGCTGGTGAGGATTGCTCCTCCTTGTAGACATGGAACTTAGGAATTGTGTAACTGGGCGGGTACTTGATTTGGTCGTACCAACTTGGATATGGCCGCCCCGTTTTTACGACATGGCCAGCTGCTTCAGTCGCATGATGAACCCGTATTTGCTGGGCTATGTACTCGTCCAAACCAGCTTTGGAGATTGTATCCTTCTTAGCTGTTGACAGAGCTGGCGGAGGATTCGACGTTTCTCCCCTATCGTCTTCAAGGACGATGGGGGATCTTCGGCCGGAGGATCTTATTGGATCATCATCCCCACTATGTCTTGGAACAGGAGGCCCATACGCTTTATGTTGGCTGCTTGTTCAACAGCCTCTTTGTCCTTCTTCTCCAATATTCGACGAAGTAATCCGGCGTCGGTTTCTTGCTCCTGGCGCTCATCCGAGGACGTTTCAGGGTTTTCTTTTGGCCCTGTAAGTGCGGCCATAGCGTTCATCATCTCTTGGAGCTTCTGTTGCTGCTCCTGCGCTTTGGTCACCGATCGCGTGAGCGGTCTATGACCTGTTGATATGCGGATGTTCTCTTTACCAGACGCCATATAGATGGTATGAACTACCATGCCCCCAGACTTAGGGCGTTTGGGTTCACCACCTTTGATATTCTCCACAGGTTTAGGGACTTTCTCTGGCCTCCTTCTCTTATGGGCTGTAAAAGTTGAGGGGGGCGTTGCTTTGGGCACCCAAGCGATCGTCAACTTTCGTTTCTTGATCGGAGGATTTTCTTCTTACCGACCTTTCGACTTCTTCTGTTGGTGAGAGAACTTAGGATCAATCATAGATTCTCGGACTCGTCGCCATGTCTTGTAAATCTTGGAGGACAGCGATTGAGGAGGCTGCTCCGACTTTTCTGCTTCCACGGCGGTCTCTACTGGTGGAGGAGATCTTTTAAGGACCGCGGTTGGCGAGTTTCTGCGTACCATATTCAACAGTTCAAAGCTGTTCCCGGTTGGAACAGCAGCGTTAACTTCCACCGTTGGAGCTGGCGGAGTCATCCCAGAAGGGGAGTTGCCTCCGGTCTTCCTTATCCGGCGCCAGTGGCATCGTCGGGCGCGACGAGTCTTCGGTATCGGTTCAGAGACAGAAACAGCTTCCTCTTACCCCATGTTCAGGTGTGGGGCTGTTGCCGGCGTCAGCCTATTGAAGACTGATGTCTTTTGAGCAGCAAGAGCAGGAGTGGGAGTTGGGACAGTCAGTCTTGTAAAGACCGATCTCTTAGCAGGAGAAGCCGCCTTGACGACTTCAGGAGCAGGTTTGACTATTCTTTATGGAATAGCCTTTTCCGGGACTGCAAGCTTCATTGTGGGCCCGCAAGAGTGTTGGCCCTGTCTGGAGAAGACTGAGGCACTGGTGTTGGGCGACCCGTTAAGAGGGGACACAGTAACTGAAAGTCGATCGAAGACCGACTTCTTAGGAGCTTCTTGTATGGGCACGGGGGTGCTGAAGCTTGTTGGCGGAAGCATAGTTCCGAAAAACAGCCCCGTGGTGGCTTGAGTAATTTGCTCCACGGGCATGGTGAACAAAGAGGCCGCTTGGGGCCCGTAGGTTATGCCCCTAGTTGAGGCCGGACGCGAGATACAGCTGCAGTTGGAGCACTTAGAACAGGTAGAGGCCATCGATGCTTGATTTCTGCGCCAGGAAAAAGACCAAATCTTAGTAACTTAAAATCTAAAGGCAACCATTAACAAACCGTGATTCGTTTCGCGAATACGACACACGAAGTGTGGAGTGGAAAGAGGAAAAGGTCCCACCGGGTGTGCCAGAATCTGTTCCCCTCCGAAACCGTGAAGTCCTGACGCTGAGATTCGGGGCAGATGCTATTTGGTTTTATCCGTCCACCTCTCCGAAGATGCCAAGTTGATTTATGGCACCATGTATCGGAGGTTTAGACGGATGCGGCCGATGTAGCAGACTTTATCAGATTCCCCCTCGCTTGAGAGGTTTTTGGTTGTGGGGACGCTCTTCCCTGCAGGCGCAAGCCCCTGCAGTTAATTACGCTACCGCATCGCGGTAACCACTTTCTCCTTCTCCAGAATTTTACTTCATGTCGTGTGTGTTTGTTTTGTTTGTGGTTTCCCGTGGATTGTATACAGAGACTATTTATTTCGTCGTCCGTAGGACTTGGATTAGTCCAAATCCGTATTTATTTAGATTTGGGTTTTGGTTTAAGGATACGTTAGCCATTTTTGAGGTAAGATCAACTTAAATGTTTGTTAAGGATACGTTAGTCTAATTTCCAGACTAAGATCTACTTAACGGGATCGTCTAGATCCATTTCCAATTTTGGGACATGGTGGTCCATTTAATATATGGCCGTCGGGACCCGTCACCTCTCTAACGACGTTGAAGGATTACAACGACATGTGTCAGAGGAGTTCGGAGATGTACCTTTGAACCAAAGTTGATTGGGGATCTTATAGTCCAATTTAGGACTAAAGTCTGTTTGAATGTTTAAGGATACGTTAGCCATATTTGAGGCTAAGATCAACTTAAACAGGATCGTTTAGATCCAACAAAAGAGAGTTTGGGGGCTCTGTTGTTCCAGTTTAGGGACGTAGTGGTCCATCGCCAGTTTAGGGACGTAGTGGTCCATATTCCAGTTTAGGGACGTGGTGGTCCATGGGTAGTTTAAAGACGCTTAAGTCCGTGGGTTTAAGGACCCTACAGTCCGTGTTTTAGTTTAAGGACGCATAAGTCCGTGGGTTTAAGGACCCCACAATCCGTCTTTTAGTTTAAGGAAGCTTAAGTCTATGAGTTTAAGGACCCCACAGTCCTTCTTGATGTGTGGTCGTCGGGACCCGTCACCTCTCTGACGTCGTTGAAGGATTACAACGATAGGAGTCACAGGAGTTCGGAGATGTACCCTCGAACCGGTCGTGAATTGGTTTAAAAGAACAGCTGTGCTCAGTCAATTTAATTTGAGGACTTACGGCCATGATTGGGCTAAGTCCAGTTGAAAAATATTCAACATTTTTATTTGTTTTTGGTCTATTAGACCTGTGCTAGGGCTTTACCCATGTTTAAATAATGCACTATATTACTTTTTATTTTTTTTGGGCTCTGCCCATAAAGGATGCAGAGCATCAATTTGTTTTGGGCTCTGCCCATTTATAAATGATGCAGAGCATCAATTTTCCTTGGGCTCTGCCCTTCTATGAAAGATGCAGAGCATCAATTTTACTTAGGCTCTGCCTATTTATTGCTTTGCAATTTATTTTAGCCTGCTAGGTCTTTTTGACTTGGGCCTGGCCCTTTAGCAAAAGAAATGCATTGCATTTGTCATGCAAGCGCTTGTGGTGATAACACGTGTCATGCAAGTGTAGTGCGCTGCGCCAGTGCGCTGCGCTTGCGCTGCTGACACGTGGCGCGCTATGGTGAGTTGCACCAGTTTCAGAGAGCAAGGCTCTATTTCAAAAGCGCATAGCGCAAATGGTTCAGATGTTGACACGTGGCGCACTCAGATGGCTTGCGCCAACCCAAGAGCGCAACAGCGCAATTCTACAAGTGCAAGGCACTATTAACTTGAGAATCTTTTAGATTCCAGAACCAATGGTTCATAAAAGAAGTGCAAAGCACTGTTTGTTTTCTTGATCTAATTTAGATCAAAGAAAACAAGTTCCTTTTGTTTTTCCTATCTCAGGGAACCAATGGTTCATAAGTGCAAAGCACTATTTTTTCTATTTTTGTTTTTTATTAAAGATCATTGATCTTGTTCTTAGATCAATGACCTATTAGAAGAAATTCTTCTATCTAAAAGGTCTTTTACCTTTTTCTTCTTCGAATTTCTTTAGAGTTCTCTCTGTTTGAAATTTTTGATTTCTCACAAAATGTTGATGCCTTTGAATTGAGGTCTAGGGGCCTTCATATAGTGCTCATAAATTTGTTAAAGAGATCTTTCTTTGAGTGATTTGGGGAATTTCCCCACCGTTGGATCTTTGATCCAAAGGCTTCTGTTTTACAGAAGAAAATCTTCTTGTTTTAACAAGAACAGAAAGATTTCTTTAAAATCTTAATTCTGTTTGGCGCAAATGCCCCAGCGCGTGACACGTGTCAAGCAGCACACAGCGCAGCGCAACTGCGCTAGCGCATCTGCGCCGACACGTGTCGCGCAGCGCAACTGCGCTAGCGCATCTGCGCTAGCGCAGCGTGTCGCGCAACTGCGCTAGCGCATCTGCGCTAACACGTGTCGCGCAGCGCAGTACTTGCGCAACTAAAGCGTTGCTTCCTTTTATTTTGTTTTTAAACAGAGCTTTGGTCTGATTGGGGTAAACAGGAATGTCGTCAGTGTATAATCGCTCGGTAAGTCCCAAAGATGAGGGAGAAATAGAATAGAGAGAGAGTATTTTTATAATGTTATATTTAATGTTAACGCTATTGTTTGTACCTTGGTACAGAATAGGCCAGTGTATACGAGAGGAGTCTCAGTATGCCAGAGACTAAGGCGAAAGAATATAGAGTACAAAGCTCCGTTATACAACCCGAACAACAACAATTGAATTCAGGTTAGGTGTTTTAAATCTTGCAGTCTCGTGCCACTTCTAACACCTTCCGTACCAATCTATCCGTTAAACCCCGCAATGTCTTTATTGTATAGTTGTATTGTATTGTAAATTGTATTTTCTTGTATAGGTGGATGACTTGCTGTAACCATGATATCAGTAAAATGGATGTAACTGGAGAATTACGCAGATGGAAGTATATCCATGGTTCGGTTCAGTCAATACATATTCAATGGATTGAATATATGGATTCATATTGAATTATAGTTTGTACTTGAATCATATTCAAGTCAGATTAATTATAATGAGATTCAGTTTGAGTCAGACAATTAGAAAAGAAATTGAAGTACTGAATTAGGTTTTGGTGTTATCGGTAACCGCTGCACATGGGCGGCGGGATTTGTGTCTTTTTCAAATACGATTACCGTGTTGATAACACCGTTTGTTAAGTTGTCTACCTTAAATAGGCAAGCACCCATATCTCCGACTTCCTGAGGCTCAAGAGACCGGTCCCGCTTAAACCTATATTTACTAGGGTCCTTATTGTAATTTATAAAACTTGAGGGAATTTTATGTAAAAATAATTTTTTATAATTTACAAAACACACCTCAAGTAATTTATTATCGTCTTTAGAGTTTTCATAACTATAGATTTTATATTTGTGACATTTCTAGTGAATAAACCTATTTTTCATAATACATGGTATTTAATTGTAAAGTGTTGAACTTGTATGGAATTTCATGGTATTTTCATGTAAAATGATTCTTTTGATTTAGAAAAGTTAGAATATTTATAATATATCAAAAATAGATATTTTGATGATACATACATACATATATATATATATATATATATATATATATATATATATATAAAAATATAAATATATATATTTATATTTATAAAAATAATTTTAATTTATTATTTTCTAGAAATCTCATTTTCTTAAGATATTTGTATTTTAAATCTTTCGAGACCGTATGCTCCTTGCGGAGGTCTGCGTCTCGTACTACTAAATCCGAGGATGTGCGATAATCCGCACCATCCCGATCGGGTTCCCCAAATGGATTGTAGCGGCGCTTTGCAAAGACCTGTTAAAAATACATAATCTCGTAAAAATGGTTTTTATAAGTTAAAAGTAGTTTTGTGTAAAACCGTATTTTTCCGAATCTATATTTCCCAAAAGGTATCGTGCTATATTGCATATGAGTGTTGTGAAGAGGTAAGGCATTATCTCATGATCTATTTAAAGGTATAGCAAGAAATATGATGTTTAATGTCAAAACTGAACTATATGGTATTTTACTGAAAAAGTACGATAAAAATTGCAATATGAAATATTTTACTATGGAACTTGTTCATGATATTCTGTTAATGTTTAATAATCAAGATGTGAGAATTTGGAATGGTTGTGTTTAATGAAAATTGCACTTTTTAATGAAAGCCGAATCGGAAGTCGGATTAACTCCGTTTCCGTCGGGTTTTAGTTTTACAAATTTTTAGAATAGAATAGAGAAGTGGGAGGTGGGAATTATGGTCTTAGAGGTTAGAGATGAGGAAGAGGAGGAAGTCGGAGTTGCCGGTACATCGTTTCGTCGCCGGGAGCTCCTAGAGTCGTCGTCGGAAGTTCGCCAGAGTTTCGCCCTTCGCTAACTCCACTTGTACACAAAATTTCTAGAGAGTTTTCTTGAGAGTTTGGATAGAATTTTTGAGTGAGGGAGGTGTGTTTAGGGGTGGTATTTATAGGGTAAAGCTAGGGTTAGGGTAGGTGAAAGGGTGTGAAGAAAATGTATTAAATATTGTATTTAAAAAAATGGTTTAATGGAGTTTTAAAGAGTTCTGTTAGTATGAAGAAAATTTAAAGTATACAGGGGTTAAGGGAATACAAAAAGGCACAACTTTTATGAAGGAAGGTCGACGATCCGACTCGGTCCGGTCGGCGCCGCCGGCCCGAGTCGGGCCCGGTCGCCGTTGCCACGTGTCCAATGTCGAGTAGTCTACCCCTGGGCCAGTTTGTTTTATATGTGACGTGGGGGTTTTATGAGTTATGCATGTGCAGAACCTTGGACTTCTAAAAATTTAAAAGAAAACAATATTAAAAATAATGTGGGGGATGAGATTTGAACTCTGGTGTTTTGATTCAGCAGTGCAAGGTCTTACCAGTGAGCTACAAGCTCCTTACTATTAAAAAGCAAAACAAATACTTATAGCTTGTGCTCAGGTAAAAAGCACCCCTTTCTGTATTTTTTGAAAAATTTGCACAGAAAGTTGTACATGAAGTTTAGGGTTGTTACACAAACGGATTCCATATCTGTCAACTCTAATTAAGAGGGAGTAAAATTCCCCCAAATTTTTTTTTCTAAAGAGCTGTGCTCTGTAAAAACAATGGTATAATCTACCAAAACCCTCAAAAGTAAAGCTTTTTTTTAACAGTGTAAAACCCAAAGATCTTTAAGATCTGCAAAACAAACTCTGAGAGTTCTTCATGGAAAATGGGCAAAGCTCTGATTAATGGGTTAAGAAACCTTAAAATACATCTTAAGATCTACGATCTCAGAAGAGCAAAGCTCTGTTAAGAGGTTCGATTATAATCCTTACCAAAATTTTGGACAGAGTTCTAACTCTAGAAGAAATTTATTTAGGCAGAGAACTAAGCTCTGAAAGGAGAATTAAATTCTCAGAAAAAAGAAGAACAAGAGAAAATGAACAGCAGTCATCTCAAGGGCAAAAGGCCCTACTTATATGCAGTGAAGTCGATTCAACTTCCAAGAAAATCCAACGGTGGAAAAGCTGCCACCGCTGCACTCACTTGTGAGCCACATGTGCGCAACGTGGGGGTCATTTGTTTCCCCAATAAAAGAGCAAAACTCTGTTCAAAATTTGAAAGGGCAGCGCCAAGAGTTAAAATAACTCTGAGGCGGCGCCTCATGTGCGTTGCACGAGGACGCCAGCGCCAAGAGTTAAAAACTCTAAGGTGGCGCCTCACGTGCCTTGCACGAGGGTGCCAGCGCCAAGAGTTAAAAACTCTGAGGCGGCGCTTCACGTGCCTTGCACGAGAGCGCCAATGCCCGGAGTTAAAAACTCTGAGGCAGCACCTTATGTGCCTCGCACGAGGGAGCCAGCGCCAGAAATAAAATCTCTCTGTTAAACAGGGCAATTGGATCAAAATCTAATGGAGATGATAAATCATCAGAGTACAGAATTAAATTTTGTTGAGCAAATATTCCTCAAATCTTTCTAAACAAGAAAGATTACTCTCTGGAAAAAAAAAACAGAGCACCGCTAGAATCCAGTGGTGATTAAAAAAATCACCAAGCTGCAGAATAAGCTCTGTACGGGAAAATATTTTCCAATCTTGTTAAAAACGAGAAAAATATCTTCTGTAAAACAGAAGTCCTTGGATCAAAGATCCGACGGTGGATAAAATCCCCAAATCAATTAAAGATCTCTCAATGAGAGATTTCTTTAACCAAATCAACACATCCGCATCCACAATGTAAAGGACCCAAGACTTCAAGTCTTGTACAGAAAGACCCCCCCCCCATAAGCTTCGAGAAAAACAAAGCAGAAAGCTTTAAGAAGGAAGAAAGAAGAACACCTTTCTTCAAGGTAAATAAAAAAATAAATAGAGATCAGAGCATCTCATCTGCATATCCAAGGGTTTAACCCTCATAAAAGAACATAGTTGACAAGTCACCCACAAATGAGAATTTAATTCTCATGGGAATGAATTTGTTCTTGGGGATCAAAGATCCAGAATAAAACACAGAATTGAACTCTTCAGAACAGGGCATACAAAGAAAAGCTCGGCGCCAAGCACCTCACGTGTCCCTCATGTAGGCGCTGCTCAATAAAGAGTGCTTAGCACTTAACGGTTGGCGCTCAGGGCCAAGCGCCTCATGTGTCCCTCACGTGGGCGCTACTCAATAAAGAGTGCTTAGCACTTAACGATTGGCGTTCAACGCCAAGCGCCTCATGTGGGCGCTGCTCAATAAAGAGTTCTTAGCACTCAATGGTTGGCGCTCAGCGCCAAGCGCCTCACGTGCTCCGCACGTGGGCGCCATAAAGAGTGTTTAACACTCCATCAAAAATAAAACAACAAAAAGGGGGAAAGTAAAGCGAAGCATTATTTGCACAGAAAAGGAACTGAACCCAAGCAAGTGTTTAACACTTTATTCAAAGACCGAGTGGGTTGAGTCTAAGCTGACCAAATCCCCAATTCAGATCAACCGAGCCCACGTGCTCATCATTTTCCAAATTGGTTTTAGTCCCAAACTCGATTACAGATCTCCCAACGGACATTGGTTCAAGGGTACATCTCCTCACACATCTGATACATGTCGCTGTAATTCTTCAGCGTCTTCAGAGAGGTGGTGGGTCCCGATAACCAAATAACTCTTAGGGCACAGCCCACTAAGGACCGCAACGTCCTTAAACTAGCTATGGACTGCAATGTCTTTAAACTAACAACGGACCGCAACGTCCTTAAACTAACACAATAGAGCCCAAATGCTCTTTTGTTGGATCAAGATGATCCAAAATCCTGTTGAGTAGATTGTAGGGTGTTTTTCGTCAACCCATTGAGATGGGAGTACGCGTCACTTGTCAGGCGTACTGCAGATTTCCCCTGTCTAGGGTAGGCCGGGGTTTAATGATTGTGGGGATCCGAATCTCCGGCAGCCGCGGACTAAGCTGCCGTTAATTACACCTCGCCTTTGGAGCGAGAGAACCTCCGATTGATGGGTCAAGCAGGTCATGCGAACTCAATGTGCAGTATTGTGTTTTGGAGAGGAATTGGATATATCGGGGGCACCGCAAAGTTTTTATGGGGGTCCCTCTACCCGGATAGCGGACTGGGGGTCACGGAGGCTAGCATCCCCCTTGTAGGGTGCGGGGCAGCGCCTCATTAGGATTTTTTTCTACCAGGGACGGTGTCATAGAGTGTGTGTATCTATATATATATATACATATACATATATATATATAAGAAAAAGCGTCCAAAGGACGTGTGGGGGCCAGCGCCTCACGTGCGTGGCACGCGGGCGCCTCACGTGCTTGGCATGTGAGCGCTAGCGCGCTGGGTGCCGGCGACCCACGTGCTTGGCACGCGGGCGCCGGCACCCCACGTGCTTGGCACGCGGGCGCTAGGCATCAGCAGGAAAAGGGACTTAGTCCCTGTACTGGGAGCTGTACTCCCGATTTGACTTATGAAGTTGAACTCCCGACAGAGAGCGGGCTTAGTCCCTGCACCAGGAGTTGTACTCCCAAAAAGAAAGATTTATTATTTTGTGTGTGTGTGTGTGTGTGTGTGTGAGGAGTTGAACTCCTAAGATATTTTTGGAGCTGATGAAAGGGGCTTCTCCCTTCAGCCCTGGATCATCCACAAAATGAGATTTTTGGAGATGGGTCTCCTTCTTCTTCCCCTCTGTTGGCCGGATCTTGGATGAAAGGGGGTGAGATTTAAAAATCTCCACTTTTTTAGATCTAATGGAAGATCTGAACTCCCCTTTGTAGGTTTTATGGTGAAAAACTATTTGTTTTTGGAAAAGGAAGAGTGAAACTCTTGATTTAATTATAAAAAAAGAGAAGGTTTAGAACCTTGAGGAAGGAGAAGGGGACACAAAAACCCTAGAGTTTGAGAGAATGGAAAGTTCTTGTTTTATTTCATCATGTTGCCTTATATAGGCTTACACATTTACATATAACCCCTTGGGCTTTACAAAATGGCATTTTGCCCATTCCATATCTCATGTACTCATTTCTTTTGCACATGAGCCATGGGCTTTACAAAAAATTGGTTTTATGCCTATAAAAATTACATCAAAATTATTTTTTACATGATTTTTATTTTGGCATGGGGCAGGCCGGCCGCGGGGCTCGATTTAGGAATGGACCTACTTGATCTGGGTTTGGACCCGCTTACTTAGGGTTGACTTTGATTTTGACTTGGTCAACCGGAGTGCAATTTTTGACCCCATCAAAGTGCCCCCCATCAATAAATGCATACCACATATGAGAGTCGTGTGCATGAAATTGATGGATCTTCTTTCACGTGGAGGCGACTTGCTTTGGCTCCCTCTTTCTGGAAAGCTGGCACTGTTTATTTTACGACATGGACGGTCGATGCTTGACGTGACGGAGTGTTGGTAGTTGATGTGTCCCCGAGGCGGAGTGTCTGTTTGACGTGTCCCCAGCACGGGGAGTCGTTGGTCGACGTTTCCCCGGCATGGAGTGTTTAGTTGACTTGATTCCAAGGTGGAGCATAATTCCGATGAGGAGGTCGTTACTGCCCTTTTAGCGATGTGGATGGTCAGTGCTGCCCTTTTAGCGATGTGGACGGTCGGTGTTGCCCTTTTAGCGATTTGTACGGTCGGTGCTGCCCTTTTAGCGACGTGGACGGTCGATTCTGCCTTTTTAGCAACATGGACGGTCGGTGCTACCCTTTTAGCGACGTGGACGGTCGGTGCTGACCTTTTAGCGACGTGGACGGTCGGTGCTGCCCTTTTTGCGACTTAGACGGTCGGTGCTGCCCTTTTTGCGACTTGGATGGTCAGTACTGCCCTTTTTATGACTTGGACGGTCGGTTCTGCCCTTTTTGCGACTTGGACGGTCGGTGCTGCCCTTTTTGCGACTTGGATGGTCGGTGCTGCCCTTTTTGCGACTTGGACGGTCGGTGCTTGATTTGACTTTCTCCGCTTCTTGCGGTGTCAGGGATGAAGTTGACTTATTTCCGAGGTGGAGCTTGATTCTGCCAGGGAGGTCATTGGTTGTTATGCTGGTTTGATATGATTTGGGTTGACATCAGCATCGCTACACTGGAATATGGTATTAGGAGCGAATCATCATCTGCCATGATAGGATTTGGGGATTTTGGTTTTGGTTTGGCATCTGCATTGCTGCACTGGAATAATACCAGGAGCAAATCATCATTTGCCCCGGGAGGATTTGGGAATTGGTTTTTTGGGCGGCATCTTCATTGCTGCACTGGAATAATTCCAGGAGCAACTCATCATTTGCCCTTGCCTATTGGGAAGTGATGGCTTAGGAGACAGATCCCTACCACCTAAGGCTTTTCAATTTTACGGGTCATAAGGGTCCCATAAAAGTATTCTCCCTACGAGTCGAAAGGATCTCGTAGGTGTACTTTCTCCTGAGGAGTTGTGGGGACTCCCAAGTGTGTTTTTCCTTTGTAAGTCATAAGGATCCCACGAAGGTGTTTTCTTACGAGTCGAGAGGATCTTGTAAATTTGTTCTCCTAATGTATCGTGATGACACATGAGTGGGTCTTACCAAATGGAGCATAATTCCAAGGGCAAAGACCGACCGCGTAACTGGTGATTGCGATAGGGAATGGGTGTGATGAGAATTATTTGAGCCTGTGGATTGTATACGGTAGTCGATTTAGGGACAAATCGTAAGGCTGGAAGAATTTTAGGAAATTGTCAGCATCTGCATCGCTGCACTAGAATATGGTATCAGGAGCGACTCATCATTCGCCGTTGGGACATTCAGTGTTTGGTTGGCATCTGCATCGCTGCACTGGAATATGGTACCAGGAGTGACTCATCATTCGCCGTTAGAGATTTGAGTTTTGGACGGCATCTGCATCGCTGCACTGGAATATGGTACCAGGAGCGACTCATCATTCACCGTTTTTTTACCGCGATTGCTCTGTCATTTCAGCTTTTCTTATCGCGAAGGTCGCGATTGCCCTATCATTTTGGCTATTTATTCGCGGTTGCCCCATCATTTCAGCTTTATTTTCATCTTTATTTTTACTCGCTGATTTTTATTACGCGTTGCCCTATCATTTCGACTTTTTATATATATTTTTTTATTATTATTATTTTTGTTTTATTTACACATTTTTACATCCTCGGTTTAACGACTTAAAGGTCGATTATTCCTAGTTTAATGACATGGTGATCAGCTGTTTTCAGTTTAATAACGTGGTGGTCAACTTTTTCCAGTTTAACGACTTAAAGCACTTTAACGACTTAGAGGTCATATGTTCCCAGTTTAACGACTTAGAGGTCATTTGTTTCCATTTTAACGACGTGGTGGTCAACTGTTTCCAGTTTAACGACTTAGAGGTCATCTGTTCCCAGTTTAAAGACTTAGGGGTTTTTGTGCCTAGTTTAAGGACTTAGAGGTCATCTGTTCCCAATTTAACAACTTAGAGGTCATCTGTTCCCAGTTTAAAGACTTAGAGGTCATCTGACGGGGAGCTTAGAGAAAATACCCGATTGAGCAGTTGTCAGGGGCACCGCTGGAGCTTGCTCGAGATGCCTTATTACTTTGTCGGTGTTGATGGCCTTGCCGCTAGCTGGGGCGGACGAAAGTCGTTCAAATACCGACTTGCGTTCGAAGATGGTAATTGAAAATTGTTAACCCTGCAAATAGAAACATGATTTATGTACAAGCAATTGATATGTACATTGATTGAGCTCGCATGTGTTAGTTATATGTATGCCCTAGAGGCCATTACTGTATATTGGATGTATATTGTAGTGGATGCTGGGACATATATAGGGAGGACTTTCTTGCTCGACATGATAGTATGCTATCTAGTTGCTCTTTACCTTAACGTGTACACAGATTGTCTCTCTATTACATGTTGGTAAAGCCCTTAGGATGTGTACTTGACTACCTGGACTATGATGCGGATCATACTAGTGGGGACATGGTAGTCCATAAGTACATCCTTGAAAGTCCCTAGTCGTGGGTGTATCGAGATGGGGCATCGATATACCAGAGTAGACTAGCGTGTACCTTCTCGACCCATACAGATGGGCGATGGATGATCCCATATCCATCGGTGTTTGACATCAGAGATGATATACAGGTGCTCAGTAGAGACTGGGTACACTGGACGGACTCGCCGAGAACTCCCACATGGTATTATACCTTACGTCAGATGGCAGTTCTCAGGTGACACTGGTACAGAGTAGTCTGTTGACCCGAGATCGTCATAGAGTCTTGTGTGGTTCCCACTGTGCTTTGATTTCCATCTTACCACGTCCAAGAGGGCGTGCAAAACGGTGGTTTTTGGGTACAGTCCCGAGTCACATGGAGGCAATGAGCGATAGGAGGGGATTCGTCTCTCCCGGTATAAGGGGTTGATGTTGCGCTGCGTTCGATTGGCTATAACAGGAAATCCCTGGCCAGGGTTGCTGAGATTTACTGGTAAGTGTTACCAGTAGTTTCTCGAATTGTTATAGACCTCATATCGACACGACTTATCGAGCTATTGGGGTTTGACGTTTACCACCCTTAGGCGAGATATGCGACATATCAGACGAACAGACCGGACTATACGGTAAGTGTTACTGGTTAGATTCACAGGAGGGTGAGCGGGCTTGCTCGTCGATCTTCTCTTCGCTCAATACCCGGGTGGCCGTTACGTTTAGCAGACCGCTTGCGGCTTGTGGGTGTTTGATATGATCATCACCTACTGCCGGCGTATTGACGAGTCTTTAGAGTCCTACACAGAGGTTTCCTGGCTCAAGCGAAACGAAATAGGAGCGCATATGAGATATGTGCGGGACCGAGAATGATACCAGTATGTGATACTGTATTCGATTCTCACGATTTGTGACATTGATCGGTTATATGCGATATAGCCGGGTTATCGGATCAAGTGTTGATTCGATAAGTTGTTACTGTTAATATTAGTCGGTCATATGCGATATGACCGGATCATTAAATCAAGTGTTGATTTAATGATTTAATGCATAATTATATATTTGATATATTACTCTGCATTAACTAGTATTGGTTCACTTTAAATGGTATTTCTCACTTGAATTGTGCAAGTTGTATATGTGATATACTTTTGTGCACATGTTTGTATCATGTTTGATGATACATGCTTCTTTGGTTAAGTGTATGGAATTGAACCATGGTTACCTTGATGATTAGGGTTTTGCTTTTTCATTTTATTATTTGTTTATTCATTTTGGATATTAATAAAAGCATAAAAAGAAAAGCAAAATGGTTTCTTTATTTTATTCACTTTCATGAAGCTTATTGAAGCTTCATGAAGCTTTGACCAAGTGACCATTTTGTCTTGTTCTTTTAACCCTAACCATTCTTATAACCTTAGTTAGTTCTCTACACTTGACCATGGTTTATTATATGATAAGGATTATTTTCTTTTAACTTATCATATCATTCTCTTCATCTTCTTCTTCTTCTTCACTTGAAGAAAACCTTTCTTCATCAATGGTGATTGATGAGAATGAGTGAGAAATCCAATTCTAAAGTCTACCCACTTCCTATTTCTTCATCCTCTACCTCTTGCCAAGTAGTAGAGTGTGTTTTCTTCACAAGTTTCTTGACTTGGTAAAGTTGGAGCTTGATCTAGTGATGCCTCGACGTAGATCATCTTCGGCATCGTCGTCGATGACCTAGCCCGTCCATTCTCCGATGAAGCCGACGCTAGAGCCCGGGGATCGACTTGGACAGCGAGGAGACTTCATTGCGGAGCTATGGAGGTGGAGGACCGGATCTACAAAGGTTGTATATCCGTTCTTTTAGTTTAGCTGTAAACTAGTTTCATTTTATCGCCTAAACATCTAGCCAACGATCTAGTCTAGGGTTTCTCGGCACCGTAAATTTTGAAATTGGCATGGTTGATGCCTTGTGAGACCTCTTGAGAGTGCCTAGGAACCCTACAGTGGTATCAGAGCCTAGCTAGAGCCTTAGGCGAAGTCCAGACGGAGTTTGAAGTCCGAACGACCCGAAACCCCAACCCTAAACGTGCTCTCTGGACAATTTTCAAAATCGTGGTTTTTTCCAGATTAAAAATATTCAGAAAAATCAGCAGGAAGATCTAAGGGTTACTGAAAAATTCGAGGGTCTAATTCCTTAAGATCGCCGCGGATCCGCGGCATGAGCATGCTCATGCGGCGTTTCCGCGGCAAATTTATCATTTTGTGCATCGAATTTTGCACCTAAATTCCTAGTTTTCTGTGATGGTTTTCCTGGGAATTTTTAATATTTTTTCCAGAGTTGTATTTTCTGGGTTGTATTGGGGATTCGGAGATTCGATCGGACTGTCTAATTTTGTCTCTGTGTTATTCCGGATAATTTTTGAATATGTTAAAAAGTTCGACCGGATATAAATACCCAATTTTTCCCCTGTCGGGAAATTTCCAAGTGTTGGATTTTTCCGTAGTTTAAAGACGTTCTAAGTAGTGCAAGTAACTCGATGGACCCTCTAGAAGACAACAAACCTTAACTCATTATGTGACCGTCTTGAACTGCCCTTTGAACCTTCGGGTTTGGGGCAGTACGGCGTGCCACATGTGAGGCGTTGGCTTGACCCTTCTACGGCTGGACCGTTGGTACTGAGGCACGAACTGAATGTTTTTAGACTTGTTTCATGTGTTGATCGGTATCGGGAAAACTTGGGTGTTCGATTGTTCGATCGAAAAGTTTAGCATTTTCTATTTATCCGGAATGTGATACAATAATTGGAATTCACAAATAGTTATGAGATAACTGAATGAATGTTATAAATCTAGCGGTTTAGTCTCACTTGATCGGTTGCCACGAATTTTGATGTGATCAAAAGTCCGTCGCAATCACGTAGCGTACACGGATACTCGCTGGGTAAACTTAATAGACAGTCTCACTTCATAGCCCCGACCAAGTGACTGTAAGAGAACCCCCGTCGCCGAAAGCATCCGTTCGGGTGCTCCCGGTAGCGGTGTTCCGCCTTGGTGTACTTCGTCAACGGTATCGGGGGTGCGACCGTCTACTAAAGTTTACGACGAGCATTCGATCAAAATGTAGGGAATCTTGTTGAATTGCCCGACTTGATATTGAAAAGTGTTTTCGATTTTGAGACTAAAATGCGGGGTTTATAACTGTTAGGCATGTGATGTCTAAATATTTCATTTGATTAGGCATGTGATGTCTAAAGAGGTTGCGGATTCCAACTGTTGTAGTTTTACACTTTCTTTTCTGTGACCGTAAGTGTAGTATGTTCATATCGCCGGTTTCGTTGCTATACGTCAACGACAATTGGGATATGCATACTTACTTACGTTGATGACATGTGATGTTATGTGTTGCTGGATATGTTATATTGGATCGTCGTGTTTGAATAGCCGGGGGGTTTTTATGTGAGATGGGTATTTTTCATTTTCATTCATGTAAAAACTTGTATGTAATATTCTTTTATTGGGGCACTTCCAGGTTGCGGAAGTTGTCACCCGTTGTATATTATTTACTTTTCCGCACTAGGATAGACCCAAGGAGGAGGGCACAAGTAACTGGGTTCTGGAGTCCAGTGGGAGACCAACTCGAGGAGTCGAGTCCGGGTCTCCTAACTCTAGAATTGGTAGGGTTGCTTGCCGCTCTCATAGGGGTCTAGGGGTGTGGGTTTGGCTATTCATCGCGACCGTGGAATCCGTGTTTTATACTGGCTCGTATTGAAAACACGGACGTCCTAGTATATCCAATATTTCATATGATTCTTCTGCTGCGATATCTGTGATGTGATCATGTGATGTTCTGTGATAGATACAGTATATAGTATATATGATATATTATATAGACGTTACTTATGTTTTACACCCGCGCTAGCCCTGCCCTGCTCTGCCGTTAGTTACCTAACCTAACGGTGCACGAGGGGACATCGAGGCGAATGCGGATGGCATAAGTGTACGTCGTATTTATCTGTGATGTTTAGGTACTTAAATGATGGGATTTCATTAATGTGATTAATGAAAATAAAAGAAACCTAAGATGTTGTAGAATCGAATTTCAAAATAAAACAGGTAGCTACAGTTCTTGCTTTGCACAGCGGTATATGTGATATATCCTGCACCTTATTCGATGAGGAAAGGACCAAGATCCCTTCACCGGGAGTGACTCCTTTAGCAATAACTGGAAGATGCTACACACTCGGTTTGTCCTTTGATTGCTTTTAAGAGTTCTGCTTTGCACAGTGATATATATGATATATCCCGCACCTCATTCGACGAGGAAAGGACCGACGATCCCTTCACCGGGAGTGACTCCTTTAGCAAAACTAGAAAAGCCTCAAGAACACTCCATTTTAAGATTCATTCGAACCTACAACGATATCAAGTTCATTACACAAAAGGTTTTCAGAAAAACCTGTCGTAGCCCTCCGTCATTTCAGATAAGTCCTGTTTAGTATTCGTGCTGCGTTTGTTGGCCTCCGTCAAGGCGCAGTGTGCGGTAGCTAACCAGTATTTATCTGCTTATGCATATGATGCAGATTGAGTTAGGGTAGTCGTGCGACCTTGTTGGCCTCCGTCAAGGGTCGTGCGGGTGGGTTTGATTCAATCAAGAAATGACGGGTTGAACTTGACTAGTAGCCTATGGTTTGTTGGCCTCCGTCAAGGTCATAGGGTGCTAGGGGCAAAATATTATCGGGAATTTCAAGTGTTGAAATTTGCAATGAGATTACATACCTTCTATGAGATAGTTGGATCCCGATACCCGCTGCGAGTAAGAGTTACTCCTGGGAGAGTTTTATACATTACAATTAGCCGATCAAGTAGGTGTCTAGAAAGGTGTTAACGAGGTTACGCCTCTGGGAAAACGAGGTTTACATTAATTAGGTTCGTGCGAAAGCACGGGGGACCTCCCTCAAAGTACCGACACTGGCCTGGCTGAAAGATTGGCGAACTTGTAGTGTGTAATTAATCCCGGCTAGTCTTTTCTTTTAGGGTTTGAAGGAGGATTTGATAAAAAGCAGTGGGAGCCATCCTGATTAGATAAAATAATAACCAATCTATTCTTGCAAGAGCGCACGCTGAGTGTTTTCTTCTCTCTCTCTCCAGGTAGCGACCATATCACGCCTTAATCAAGATAATAATACGGATATTGACCGAACCCGCTTGTTATACTGAGCTGGGGAACGTTGGTCCCGCTCCAACTTATAATTGTTATAAGACAGAGTAGGAAATTGGGGAATACCAGATTTCCCGTGCCGCCCAAAAGAGGAAAGTGTATATGATGCATCATCTTCGGGTGTATTCGTTACACAGAATTGTTTCTCAGTATCCTCTACATCCTTGGTATATGATACCGGATTAGGATCCCAGATATGTAATGTATTACATAGGGCTACAAAAGGATAGAAAAACTGAGAACGGGTGATAAGTTTCATGAGGCAGAAAACGGGGCAAGTGTTGCGGCCAAGTCTGTTGGTCACTGTCACCCTGTATTACCAATACATTGATTCTGAACAAATGCTATTAGATACCGAACCTGAATTAGAAAATCATATCAGTCTCTTTATTAGTAAAGAAATGATATAATTTTGTATTGTTGGATAATGTTTTGAACATTTCCTATATCAAGAGTTGATCGGTTCAGGCACGTTATCTAAAAACATTGATGTTCTAAATCAAACTACAGTTCTTAGTATACAGAACACACACAAGAGGAAAAGTTCAGAAATGAACGAATCCTTCTTGAGGCATTGTAGACTAGGTCATATCAATGCGACCCGACTAGCTAGAGTTACATAAAGATGCATATTTAAATTAGTTTGAATTTACATCTTGTGAAACTTGCCAGTCATGTCACAAAGATAAGATGGCCATAGCTCTGTTTATTGGAAACAGAGAAAGAGTTAGTGAACTTTTTGGGATGACACATACCAAGACCGGTTCTTTGTACTTCATTATATTCTCTGATGATCTCTCAAGATTCAGACATATGTTCCTGTTGAAACACAAGTCCGAACCTTTTGAGATATTCACAGAATATAAGTTAGAAGTAGAGAACCAAAATATGGGTATAAGTATTATGTCCTTTGATGTGATCAAGGAGGAGAATACTAAAGCACGGGATTCCTGGACTATTCTAAGAATGAGATTCTCTCTCAGCATTACTCCTCTGTATACACCATTGCACGATGGTATGTCGGGGCGGAGCAGATACACCCTATTTGATATGGTGTGCTCTATGATGAGTACTACTGAGTTACCTTTTTCCTAAGGGGGTTATGCACTTGAGAAGTTGCATACCTATTGAATAGGGTTCCAATCAAATCAGTTGCCTACCGCTTCATATGTGATATGGAATGGGAAGAGCCCATGTCTTAAGTTAGTTAAGATTTGGGGTTGTCCGGCCTATGTCTAAAAGCAAAATCCGGACACGCTCGAGGCAAGATTTGTTAAGTAGAACTGGAAAGGTTCGAGCTATACAAACTGCAGCTGATGATTTGATAGAACCAAAGGATTCAATAGATTCCAACGAACCTCAGCCTCTCCGCCGATCTAGTAGGGTTCCTCACCCACCTGAGAGATACTTCGGTTTCTCTATGACAGTGGGAGCGAGGATTGCATCATGAGATGATGACCCAACTAGTTTCGAGCTGGCCATCAGGAGTAAGACTCTGTAAGAATGGCTGGATGCTTAGTGATCTGAGATGGAATCCATGTACACCAACAAAGTATGGACTTTAGTTGCTATATCTGAAGGGTTAAATCCCCATCAGGAGCAAGTATATCTTGAGAAGATTACTTGGTGTAGATGGAAAAGTTGAGACTTTCAATGCTAGACTTGTTAAAGGTTTTCGTCATCAACCAGGCGTGGATAATGATGAAACCTTTTCTAAGGAGCTATGCTTAAGTCCATCCAGATCCTACTTGTCACGGCTACATACCATGACTACGATATCTGGTGGTTGGGTGTCATGACTGCTTTTCTAAATGATGTTTTAGAAGAGTGCGTCTATAAGTACACAGCCAGAGGGCCTCGTAGACAGTGGGAGCAGCGGAAACGTGTGCAAGATGCTTTATAGGATAAAGCAGGCATCGCGGAGTTGGAACATCTGTTTTGATAGATTAGTCAAAGAAGTTGACATCATCAAAATGGTAGATAAACCTTGTATAAACAAAAAGGTAGTAGGGAGTATGGTGCTGATCCTCGTAGAGTACGTGGATGACATACTCTTGATAAGAAAGGAGTTTCTTATGCTACGCTCGATCAATCTCCGTTTATCACAAAGATTCTCCGTATAGGATCAAAGTGATACCTACTAAATCCTGGATTTTGGATCTATGAGATAGATCTAATTGGATGTTAGGACACTCACTAGTTGTAGTGAGATGGTATCAGTTGATCCTGGGGAAAATCACTGGAAGTGTTCCAGGGTGATAAAGACGACTGAATGTTAGTCACAGGCATTGTCTTTACCCTTAATCGAGGAACGGTATGTTGGAAGAGTTCCAAGCTAGATACCGTGACATACTAGATGATAAAGGCAGGATACATCGCTACTTAAGATGCTACCAAAGAGGCTGTTTGGGTGTATATTGGTTCATGAGATGAACTATGTTCCTCCCATTGTGTGACAATGGAGTTGTGGCTAATGCCAAGGAACGTCCGTCCCATCAGTGGTCCAGACATATTCTAAGGCAGTATCACCTGATCATGGAGATAGTTGATCTCCAAGGAGATCGAGGTAAGGAGAGTAGACTCAGAGGATAACACGACGGATCCACTCACGAAGGACTATTCCCAGAGAGAGACTTTTATGGGATGGTTGAGTATGAGATACTACAACCACTGCTACAGATGGCCCTAGTGCAAGTGGGAGATTGTTAGTTATATGTATGCCCTAGAGGCCATTACTGTACATTGGATGTATATTGTAGTGGATGCCGGGACATATATAGGGAGGACTTTCTTGCTCGACATGATAGTATGCTATCTGGTTGCTCTTTAGCTTAACGTGTACACAGATTGTCTCTCTATTACATGTTGGTAAAGCCCTTAGGATGTGTACTTGACTACCTGGACTATGATGCGGATCATACTAGTGGGGACATGGTAGTCCATAAGTACATCCTTGAAAGTCCCTAGTCGTGGATGTATCGAGATGGGGCATCGATATACCAGAGTAGACTAGCGTGTACCTTCTCGACCCATACAGATGGGCGATGGATGATCCCATATCCATCGGTGTTTGACATCAGAGATATTATACGGGTGCTCAGTAGAGACTGGATACACTGGACGGACTCGCCGAGAACTCCCACATGGTATTATACCTTACGTCAGATGGCAGTTCTCAGGTGACACTGGTACAGAGTAGTCTGTTGACCCGAGATCGTCATAGAGTCTTGTGTGGTTCCCACTGTGCTTTGATTTCCATCTTACCACGTCCAAGAGGGCGTGCAAAACGGTGGTTTTTGGGTACAGTCCCGAGTCACATGGAGGCAATGAGCGATAGGAGGGGATTCGTCTCTCCCGGTATAAGGGGTTGATGTTGCGCTGTGTTCGATTGGCTATAACAGGAAATCCCTGGCTAGGGTTGCTGAGATTTACTGGTAAGTGTTACCAGTAGTTTCTCGAATTGTTATAGACCTCATATCGACACGACTTATCGAGCTATTGGGGTCTGACGTTTACCACCCCTAGGCGAGATATGCGACATATCAGACGAACAGACCGGACTGTACGGTAAGTGTTACTGGTTGGATTCACAGGAGGGTGAGCGGGCTTGCTCGTCGATCTTCTCTTCGCTCAATACCCAGGTGGCCGTTACGTTTAGCAGACCGCTTGCGGCTTGTGGGTGTTTGATATGATCATCACCTACTGCCGGCGTATTGACGAGTCTTTAGAGTCCTACACAGAGGTTTCCTGGCTCAAGCGAAACGAAATAGGAGCGCATATGAGATATGTGCGGGACCGAGAATGATACCAGTATGTGATACTGTATTCGATTCTCGCGATTTGTGACATTGATCGGTTATATGCGATATAGCCGGGTTATCGGATCAAGTGTTGATTCGATAAGTTGTTACTGTTAATATTAGTCGGTCATATGCGAAATGACAGGATCATTAAATCAAGTGTTGATTTAATGATTTAATGCATAATTATATATTTGATATATTACTCTGCATTAACTAGTATTGGTTCACTTTAAATGGTATTTCTCACTTGAATTGTGCAAGTTGTATATGTGATATACTTTTGTGCACATGTTTGTATCATGTTTGATGATACATGCTTCTTTGGTTAAGTGTATGGAATTGAACCATGGTTACCTTGATGATTAGGGTTTTGCTTTTTCATTTTATTATTTGTTTATTCATTTTGGATATTAATAAAAGCATAAAAAGAAAAGCAAAATGGTTTCTTTATTTTATTCACTTTCATGAAGCTTATTGAAGCTTCATGAAGCTTTGACCAAGTGACCATTTTGTCTTGTTCTTTTAACCCTACCATTCTTATAACCTTAGTTAGTTCTCTACACTTGACTATGGTTTATTATATGATAAGGATTATTTTCTTTTAACTTATCATATCATTCTCTTCATCTTCTTCTTCTTCTTCACTTGAAGAAAACCTTTCTTCATCAATGGTGATTGATGAGAATGAGTGAGAAATCCAATTCTAAAGTCTACCCATTTCCTATTTCTTCATCCTCTACCTCTTGCCAAGTAGTAGAGTGTGTTTTCTTCACAAGTTTCTTGACTTGGTGAAGTTGGAGCTTGATCTAGTGATGCCTCGACGTAGATCATCTTCGGCATCGTCGTCGATGACCTAGCCCGTCCATTCTCCGATGAAGCCGACGCTAGAGCCCGGGATTCGACTTGGACAGCGAGGAGACTTCATTGCGGAGCTATGGAGGTGGAGGACCGGATCTACAAAGGTTGTATATCCGTTCTTTTAGTTTAGCTGTAAACTAGTTTCATTTTATCGCCTAAACATCTAGCCAACGATCTAGTCTAGGGTTTCTCGGCACCGTAAATTTTGAAATTGGCATGGTTGATGCCTTGTGAGACCTCTTGAGAGTGCCTAGGAACCCTACAGCATGAACGTTTAACTCGAAATAAGGGAGGAGAGATTGGTCCCACCGTGCGTGCCAGAATCTGTAGGGTGTTTTTCGTCACACTATTGAGATGGGAGTACGCGTCGCTTGTCAGGCGTATTACAGATTCCCCCTGCTTAGGGTAGGCCGGGGTTTAATGATTATAGGGATCCGAATCTCCGGCAGCCGCAGACTAAACTGTCGTTAATTACCCCTCGCCTTTGGAGCGAGAGAACCTCCGATTGACGGGTCTAGCAGGTCATGCGAACTCAATGTACAGTGTTGAGTTTTGGAGGGGAATTGGATATATCGGGGGGCCCGCAAAGTTTTTACGGGGGTCCCTCTATCCGGATAGCGGGCTGGGGGTCAAGGGGGTTAGCAGCCCCCTTGCGGGGTGCGGGGCAGCGTCCCGTTAGAATTTTTTTCTAACAGGGACAGTGTCATGAAGTGTGTGTATGTGTGTATACATATTTACATATATATAAAAAAGGGAAAAAGCATCCAAAGGACACGTGGGGGCTAGCGCCTCACGTGCGTGGCATGTAGACGCTGGGCGCTGGCGCCTCACGTGCTTGGCACGTGGGCACTGGGCGTCACCAGGAAAAGAGACTTGGTCCCTGCACTGGGAGCTATACTCTCGATTTGACTTATGGAGTTGAACTCCCGAAAGAGAGTATGCTTAGTCCCTGCACTGGGAGTTGTACTCCCCAAAAGAAAGATTTTTTTTTTTTTTGTGTGTGTGTATAGGGCTTAAGGGTCCTGTGTTCGAACTCAGGAAATTCTCCTAAGCCCGTAACCCAAAAGAAACCCCAGAAAGCAAATCCCTCCCTCATAACCCAAAACCTCTCTCACCAACAGAGGGAAAAAAATCCTCTCGCCGCCGATCCTCCATCGTGACCCTTGCCTCACTGCCACCCCTCTCGCCGTCGATCCTCCATCGCGACCCCTGCCTCGCTGCCACCCCTCTCGCCGCTGATCCTCCATCGCGACCCCTGCCTCGCTGCCACCCCTCTCGTCGCCGATCCTCCATCATGACCCCTGCCTCGCTGCCTCGCCGCTTTCCCTCCCTCCTCACGCCTCCTCCTTCGACCCCGTAACCCAAAATAAACCCATCACCTCCTCGTAACCTAAAACCCCCTCTCACCAACAGAGGAAAAAAACCCTCTCGCCGCCGATCCTCCATTGCGACCCCTGCCTCGTTGCCTCGCTGTGCTCCCTCCCTCCTCACGCCTCCCCCCTCGACCCCGTAACCCCAAATAAACCCCTCACCTCCTCGTAACCTAAAAACCCTCTCACCAACAGAGGAAAAAATCCCTCTCGCCGCCAATCCTGCCTCTCCTGCCTCGCTTCGCCGCCTCTCCTGTCTCGTTGTGCCTCCCTCCCCCACAGACCTCGAGCTCTTCCATCCCTCGCCTTCTCGAGCGAGCGCCTCCATCCCTTTCCTTCTTGAGCGAGCGCCTCCATCCCTCACCTTCTCGAGCATTTGGTGATGGTATCATGAATTTGGCTTCAAATATGATATTCTTGTTTTAATTTTTGGGTTATCTATCATTATATTTCAATTTCGGGCTAAATTAATTGTTTTTGCTATAAAATTACTCATGGAACTGACTCTGAATCGGTTAGGGCATACCTCCAACCTCTCATCTCTGCTCTGCTCATGAACCGATTGGAAAATCGTATGTTGTTTATTCTTTGGTGCTCAGGTGCCTCTCTTAGCAACGGCTTTTATACCTGGATATCCTTGAGCCATGATCTCTAAATCTCTTATTATTTGCTTCAATTAAAGAAAATTATCTATTTGCTTCAATTCAAGAAAATTATCAATTTTCTATGGTTATGGGTTATTTTTATTTGATTTTCTAATTTTTTGCTATGCTATTTAAAACCTGAGCAAATTAGGATTAATATGAAGGTTTTGCATCGAATTAGGAAGGATTTATCTTATTATCTCAAAATTGAGCAATACTTATTGGTTTGGTTACAAATTGATGAGATTTGAATGTAAGTGATTAAATGGATTGCCTTTTTAGTCTAAAGGTTCCAACTTTTGGTGATGGTATCATGAATTTGGCTTCAAAATTACTCATTGGCAGTAACGATTTTAGCCCTTGTAGAATGCTTTATTTGAGCTTTCTGTTCCATGTAAGATTAATTCGGTGGCGGTGATGATTTGCCAGGAAGCTCCAAATTTATTGATATGGCAAGGCAAGATTGGGTTGCGTGCAAGTATTGCATCAACCATTTTGCAGCCATCTTGTTATATGTTATCCAAGCTCCAAACTGAAACAAGGCCACGTTATTAGAAGCCGGCATATCTGAGCCTTATCATCAGTATGCATCTCTATACCACAAACCTGGGGTTTGCAAACTGTGCATGTTAAACTTTCAGTTCTGAAATGATTGTTTCCAAAAGAAGCTAATGGGACCGTTAAGGAACTCATCAAGAACTTTACTACATATGTCGAAGCTTTGCTGCACTGGTAAAGAATTGTATTGATTTTTTTTCATATTTTTTTTCATGCAGAACTCAGAGGACCAGCTCTTCTCTACCTGTTTCTTTATAATTTTGAAATTTTGACCGTAAATTAATATTGTTTTGTTAGGATGTGCTGCTAAATGGTTTGTTGATTGCTGTTAAGCAGCTATCTTCAAAATCTAAGCAAAGGGAGCCGTGAATTTGTCATTAGGTCCTGAAAAAGGCCAACTAAAATTGGAGGAACTCTTTAAACTGAATTTTTTTTAATTAAAAAAGAGAGAGAGAACTGAGTACATTAACTTAATGGTTTTAGCAAGTCTTTCATTAGTGCACCCCAGCTCTATATTGGAACTCCTACATGTTTTTATCTTTCTCTATTGTGATCTCTTTATTGTTTTAGGCGGATGATGGGTTGGTTGAAGTACATAGGAGTTGGAAGGGAAATTTACTACATATGGAATCCCAACACTTAAAGAACCTCAGGATACACCTCGGCATAATCCAAGTTCATCAAAAGGTGATTGTAGGTATCTCTTTTCAATGCAACTACCTGTTCAGTATTAATTCAGTTTTCTCGTAAATAAATGTATGGTCAAATTGCTGCATTTTGAATATGTTGAGTGAACAGTTACATGGTAGGTTTACATTTTTTGTAAAATGTTGAAGTTTGCGGCAAAAAAACTTTGTTTAGATGATATGCTTTGCCAGTTGATTAGAAATAAGTGTATATGATACTTGAGTTATATTTGTTGACTTGAGAGTTCTTCTGATGATGATTAATCGATTGATATCCAGTTGGTGTACCTTTGGAAGATGAGGTCTTAATTACTCCAAAGGGACTTCTCTTGGGAACTCATGAACCGGGGTCACTGATTATGGGGCCATGTTGTGATAGCCAATTTCATTACCCGATATCTTTCTTTTATTTTTCTTTATGGTCTTTTGGAGAAAACCGTATAGAAAGGATATACCAAGGCCAATAATTAAAACCGAATTGGTGTTGCTATTAGTTTAATCCGTAATATAAATACTCCAAGCTAACTATAGGAAGAAGGCTTCATGTATAACAAATGAATACATAAACTGGAAAAAGAAGAAGAGAATTTCAGCTCTTTGAGGTTGGCTACATGTAAATATGTTAAAAGTGTCGGTTCCTTCATTAATCATTCTGTGATAGTGTCTTAACAGTTTATCTTTCTTATTTATTATATAAAGATACGGTTGAGTTTTATAGCAGTTATTGATTGTGTAAACATAACAAAACCATCTTCCTTCATCTGGTGGAACAGGCAGTGAAAGCATTGGACATTAGAAGAGCACCGACTAATTTAATAATGTTTACTTGCGTTTACGAAAATACATATAACGTAACATAATTTAGGTAGAGCCTAGACGGAGTAATGACTTTAATGAAGAAGATTATTCTAATGGACTTATAAGTATGTAGTATCACATCTTCATAATCGTAATACTACTGACACCTCGGTCCAAATACTATCGAAGGATTTACAGTGAACTTAGTTCTTACAGTGTTGCTGCTTTTACGTTACTAGTGCAACTAGGAGTGAATATGCCAGCCCAAGTAAATCGAAAGCTCCACTACAATGAAGGAGGCCCAAGTTCAGCCGAAATCGATCTCTTCGAGGTCTACGACGTCATCCTCTACCTCGGGATAATAGATATACTGCAGGAGTACAATGTGAAGAAGAAAATTGAACATGCTTTCAAATCTATCAAGTTCGATCCACTTTCCATTTCAGCAGTGGAACCTAAGATGTATTCGAAACGTTTTATAAGTTTTCTGGAGAAAGTTTTCCCTGAGGAATAGATTTGAGGTCGATATTTGTATATTGAATCAGTTTTGCATAATTGACGCGATTATATTTTTTTTCTTTTAGTGCATAATTGCAGCATACCATAGAATTATTGTATGGAGTTATGGTAATGATCCAGCTATGCATAGAAATTTAGAGCAAAATGGCTTTGCTGCTAAGATTTGCTGGGCAACTTTTGGGCCACCACTGTACTTTGGTGCTTAGATCTGCTTGTTCTTGTTGATAGCTTTAGCAAGATTATTTGATTGGGGGCACTTATCTCTGAGGCCCCAAAAAATTGGTAAGAAATAGAAAAGAAAAGAAACTCCCTCTTCAGAATAAGAAACAAAAATGAAAACTATTTTATGTACACAATTTCTGCTGATGAATTATCTTTATCTGGTGTAATTTGTAAAATCCTTTGTGCATGTCAATCAAAATATCAATCTGATGCTGCCATTCATTAACAAAAATTGTGTGTAGCTGGTAAGTGAATTCGAAAATGTGAGGTCAAATACAACAAAATTTCATAAAATATATGAAAATCAAGATCCGTATAAGCTATATAGGCTAAAGCTAAATTATCACATCAATTCACAGCAGGTATACAAAAATTCATCAGGTGTAGCAAAATCCACAATCCTCATATCTGAACATGATATAAACTCGGTTTCAGGGCTTTCACAGAACACATGTAACAAAGCAGGAAGTCTAAAATGCACAAAAGGCGCAGGTGCCAAATATCCCCTACAGGTTCTTATGCTCACAAATGTTAAAAAGAAATATAGTCAAAATTACAATACACATGCATATAGTCTTCCAGCAGATTAAAACATCGAATAATTTACCTTATCTACTCTGCTTACTCTACAACATTAGGACTGCCATTACCAGTTTCGGGAATTTTCAATCCATCGGCATTAACTCTCTCAGGTACCCCAAGGACCTCATCGATGAGTTCATCTTCAGCAACAATATCTTCCACATCCTCTTCATCGTCATTGCTTCCTGGGATCCTCCGAGGCTTGGGACCGTGCTCGAGCCTGTGGGTCTCCAACTCCTTATCCATCGTCTCTTGTAGATTCACCAAATTGTTCGATCTCTGCGCGTTTCATGCATTTTGCCACTTATCTAGCACTTATGAAACTATGCTGCCACCCATTTTCATTCTGCTTGCGGACTCCTATGACCGAAAGCATATAAAGAAAATTCAGCCTGCTCCAATGTGATTTTAATGACACAAGAAAGTTACATGCAAGGGAATGCCTCCTGCAATACAAAATACTAATGATATTTCAAACTTGCACTATATAAATGATATTTACAATAATTTTTTATCCACATGTTAGACCATTTCTCAAAAAAAAAATTACAAACTCAGACAAAATACTATTGATATTTCAAACTTGCACTATATAAATGCCAATATTAATATTCAAGTACATCCAAGCCATAACAATAAAAAATACTAACAATTACTAAACAAGACCCAAAAAATTCAGTAAAAATCTTCTATTCTGCTCCAAGCAACACCAAAACTATCTTCACTCGTTTCCGTTAGAAGCATCCGGTGCCTAAAAACAACTCATATTAGATATCAACCATCATTTATAAAAAATTAATGACAACAAATAAGAACAAACAAAAATAGAATACTAATACCTTTAAAAGCTGACAAGTTCTTATATCATAACCTTTTTCGTGACAATTACTACAAGTGCACGACCTATTTTGAGCTTTTGATTGCGATACTTCTATTCCAGATGGAATTCGAGATGCAATAGCAGGACGCCACTTATGGGTATTTTTCGTAGGATCTGTGATCATTATATGATATATGTAAGAAGGTGTCGGAGTATAACTAACTTGAGTGCTCGTCTCTTCTTCATGATTTAAATTCCATTATTGCAACATACTATTAATAAACTCTTTTGTTTCTTCGTAAAGATCTCGATTCTCCGCCACCAAGTCTACAACTTTATTCATTTTTGCACAAAGTCTCCATGAATCAAGAGGTGTAACTGCTCTATTTTCTGCATTTGTTGATAGTCCCAGATCAACACTTTTATGTGCTCCATGACCCTTAATAGTGTTGTGCCTAACACCAAGAGTCCACCTCAATAGAATATATTTTTTTGGGATGGTTTGCATAAACAGTATCTGCTTCATTACATATAATATATGTTTGCATAGTACACCGTCGGTCTCAAACATAGCGCACAAACATTTGAAGAATTCTTCCATTGGGTTGCACTTCACATTGTGAGTATTAATTTTTCCATCTATCTTGCAAACCACATTATAAGTGGTAAAGTTCTCTTCTATACCACCCATATTATGCCAATAATGAAACACATTTCGAAACTCATTTTGGAATATCTCAAATAAATTAGCAGTATATACCTTTGCTACACAAGCCTTCATGTCATGCATGCTTTGAAAATCTGGTTTTGTCGTTAAGCAACGTATGTCTTCTCTTTCCTCTTTTTTTCGTCGAGCGGCTAGAGCTTTGTCATATCGTTCAACAAATTGAAACAATGGCGTCATAGAATTAATGAAACCATCAAAGAACGAGTTCATACTCTCACTTCTCTGACTTGATCTCATGCCAGCAAAAAGCATATCCTTCAAATAGGCTTCAACCCAATGATGTCTTTGGTCATACATGTTTTGCAACCATCTCCAAGATTTCATTTCATTTATTGCTTTTTCAGACAACGGTTCTTCAAAAATTCTTCTATACTTTTCATTTAAAGTGACCCAACACTTTTCACTTTCGTTAATAGTTTTTCTATATCTACTCCACTTCTTATAATCCTCGTCGAAGGTTTCAAAAGAGCAACGTAAAGAACGGAGATGCTCATCTTCATGCAAAGTTATATGCCATATACAATATCTATGCAAGATTTTTGGAAATACCCTCTTAATAGCATTACAAATTGCAGGATCCTGATTCGTGATGATTGGGGCTGGCGCTTTACCCCACATGCATTTTAACCATTGCTGAAATAACCAAACAAAAGTCTCCTCTTTCTCATCCGCCAAAAGAGCGCATCCAAACAATGAATATTGTCGATGGTGATTAACTCCCGTGAAAGGTGCAAATGGCATTAGAAAACTGTTAGTCTTATATGTAACATCAAAAACCATAACATCAGTAAATTGCATATAACTAGCCTTAGCTCTTCTATCAGCCCAAAAAATACTTCTACAGGTTCACCCAGCATCAAGCTCAAGTGCATAGTAAAATTGAATATCTGCAGCTTGCCTCTTAATAAATTGTTGTATTACAGATACACATTAACGACCTTTATTATTTCTTCTTTTCGATTTGAAATAGTCAATGATTTGTTGTGGAGTGACATCTACCAAATTATCCCCACCTGTAGTATTTATTAAATCAGCAATTTGTGATGGTCCCGCACCACAATCATGAAATTGATCCATCAACAATTTGCAAGAAGGCTTTAGATGATCTACAAAATGAGAACGTAAAGTAGAAATTTTTGATGGCGTCGACAACAAAGGATGGCTGTGTTGATCATCTATAAGTGTTACCCTCCAAACATCATCTCTGATTCTATATATGATAATTCTTGCCGGACAACCTTCTCTCATGTGTTGTTTTCTTCTTTTAGCTTTCCTCCCTTGGTCTCTTTTGTCTTTCAAACTTTTATGCCATTATTTACTGCATACAAATTTCTTTCGATTTATTACACCATCCTTATTTCTTGCACTCGTCGACTTGCGAACAGAGAAGCCTCTAAGTTTTGCAAACGAGTTGTAAGTATTGTATGCTTCCTCATCGGTAGGAAATTCCATACCAACATGAATAACAACATTACTATTCCTGAGATCACCGGCATCATCATTAGCATTCTCAGTTTCTCCATCTTCATCTTCCTCATCCTCGCTATCATCATCCTCGTTTTCACCATTCTCATTACAGCCAACGAGATCATTAGTATCGACATGATTGATTAACCCACTAAAATTTTGGGATTGCTCATCGATTGCATAGTATTGATTGTTATCCATTCCTACTAAAAAAAGTTTATGTTATGTTTACGTAATCATAACCTTAAATATATGAAAATCACACTGAAAAATTAAACATCAATTGATCTTAATATGAAACGTTTATTAGCATAAGAACAATTTGAGAGGACAAGATAAACTCTTTCAAATTTTATACGAAACCTACATATCAATCAAAATTTACTCAGTTTTTTTTAATTAAAAAAATCAATTTACTCAGTTCTTTTTTTCTTCTGAAAATGGCGTGACGAAATATATGATGATGATAAAACGATTACCTGCATAAAGCAGTATCTGCATAAATTTTACCCGATCACTGGAGAAAGGCGCGGCAGCGAGGGCGAGGGATAGAGGCGCTCGCTCGAGAAGGCGAGGGATGGAAGCGCTTAAGGTCTGTGGGGGAGGGAGGCCCAGCGAGGCAGGAGAGGCAGGATCGGCGGCGAAGCGAGGCAAGAGAGGCAGGATCGGCGGCGAGAGGGGTTTTTTTCCTTTATTGGTGAGAGGGGTTTTTGGGTTACGAGGAGGTGAGGGGTTTATTTGGGGTTACGGGGTCGAGGGAGGAGGCGTGAGGAGGGAGGGATCGCAGCGAGGCAGCGAGGCAGGGGTCGCGATGGAGGATCTGCGACGAGAGGGTTTTTTTTCCTCTGTTGGTGAGAGGGTTTTTTGGGTTACGATGAGGTGATGGGTTTATTTTGGGTTACGGGGTCGAGGGAGGAGGCGTGAGGAGGGAGGGAGCACAGCGAGGCAGGGGTCGCGATGGAGGATCGGCGGCGAAAGGGGTAGCAGTGAGGCAGGGGTAGCGATGGAGGATCCGCGGCGAGATGGGGGTTTTTCCTCTGTTGGTGCGAGAGGTTTTTGGGTTACGAGGGAGGGATTTTTTTTCTGGGGTATCTTTTGGGTTACGGGCTTAGGAGAATTTCCTGAGTTCGAACACAGGACCTTTAAGCCCATATATATATATATATATATATATATATATATATATATATATATATATATATATATATTAAGGAGTTAAACTCCTAAGATATTTTTGGAGTTGATAAAACGAGCTTCTCCCTTGAGCCCTGGATCTTCCCCAAAGTGGGATTTTTGGAGATGATTCTCCTTCTTCTTCCCCTCTGTTGGCCGAATCTTGGATGAAGGAGGGTGAGATTTAAAAATCTTCCATTTTTGAGATCTGATGGAAGATCCGAGCCCCCTTTGTTGGTTTTGTAATGAAAAACTATTTATTTTTGGAAAAGGAAGAGTGAAACTCTTGATTTAATTCAAACAAAAGGAGAATGTTTAGAACCTTGAGGAATGAGAAGCGGGCACAAAAACCCTAGAGTTTGAGAGAATGAAAAGTTCTTGTTTTATTTCATCATCATGTTGACTTATAGAGGCTTACACATTTACATATAGCTCCTTGGGCTTTACAAAAATGACATTTTTCCCATCCCATGTCTCAAGTGCTCATTTCTGTTGCACATGAGCCATGGGCTTTACAAAAATTTGGCTTTATGCCTATAAAAATTACATCAAAATTATTTATTACATGATTTTTATTTTGGCATGGGGGAGGCCGGCCGCGGGGCTCGACTTGGACATGTGCCCACTTGATCTGGTCTTGGACCCGCTTACTTAGGGTTGACTTTGATTTTGACTTGGTCAACCGGGGTGCAATTTTTGACCCTAACATAGATCTTAGCCTAAATTTAGACTAACATATCATCAACAAACGTTTAAGTTGATCTTAATCTCAAACAAGATTAACGATTCTTAAATCATCCTAAACCCAAATCTAAGAATATACGGATTTAGATTAATCCACGCCCTACGAGCGACAACGTAAATTAGTCTCCGTATACAATCCACGGGCAACCAAAAATAAAATAAATACACACGACACGAAGTGACCTTCTATAGCAGGAGAAAGTGGTTACCGTGATGAAGTAACGTAATTAACTGCAGGGGCTTGCGCCTATAGGGAAGAGCGTCCCCACAATCAAAAAACCCTCACAAAGAGGGGGAATCTAACGAAGTCTGCTACAACAGCCGCATCCGTCCAAAGCTCCAATACACGGTGCCATAAATCAGCTTGGCATCTTCGGAGAGGTGGACGGATAAATCCAAATAGCATCTACCCCCAAATTCAGGCAAGACGTTTATCTTCCCGGTTTCTGGCGGTAAAAAGAGACGTGGTCCTTGGTCTGACTTTAAGGAATGGGTAGATACCGACCTTCTTACACTGAGGGATCTTCCGATGTATTCTAAGTGAACGATCGCCACCTCGACTCCAGGGGCGGGAGGGCATCGACCTTCCTGTACTTGGCGATGAATTACACTCGACGCGCGATCGTCATCTAAAAGGCCAGTCATTGACCTACAGCCTAACACTTGAATCGAGGAAAAGGCCGACATGCTCAAGTACTCACGCAAGAAACGCATTGTCATGTAGAGGAAAATAAACCCAGTTTTATTCATGTTCCAAAGTTCTTTACAAGGTATTCTGGGTTCCTCAGCCTTACAAAAAGTGCCTAGAGGCTTACAAAATTTGAGAAAAAATAAAGGAAAAAAAACAACAAAAGCTTAGGCTGCAGGCTCGGCCCAGATCTCCCCTTGCTCGGCACCGCCCTCAGGGGCTCGAGCTTTTACTTCCGCAACCCCCCCCCAGCGTCAGCCGCTTGCGGCGTGTCCATCGAAAGTGAGACCCGAGCGTGGAGCTTGCCGTCGGCAAACTCCGACATTAACTCCTTGATAGCATCAAGAGCTTCGTGCTAAATGATGGAAAAGTTTTCTCCGATGTTAGCGTAGAACTGGTCTGACGCCTTGTACGAGTCCACTGACTTGCAAGCTCGGAGCTCGGCGATCTTCGCCTCCTCAAGCGCAGCCTTGGTCTATTTCTTGCTGGCGTCCCTCGCTTTCTTCATTATGGCGTAGCGCTTGCCTAACTCTTCCAACTTGCCCTCGACAGCTCGGTGGGACTCGCTCAGAAGTCGGTGGGACTCCTGGCTCTAGGAGATCATGAGCTCCCCGGCGACCAACCGGGTTTCGAGGACGGTTGTCTTTTCTTTCTCTTGCCGCAGCTGAAGGCGCAGATCCTATGCCTCCGAAGATGATTCCCCAGCCTTCCCCATGACCGGGGCAATCTCCTCGGATTCCATGTTGACAATAATGGCGTAATGTTAGAGGACCTAAGAAAAGCAGCAGATGGATTTATAGGTGTTTTGATCAAGAAATGGCACTTAAGATAATACTTAAACGGATACCAACCTGAACTGCCTCCTGAGCAATGGCGGCCACTTGGGCCTTTAGGGTCCCCTAAGGAATCTTTCACCCGGCCGATTGCTCCATGTCCGCGAGCAAGCTGTCGGGGACGGAAAGCCCCGAGGGGACCACGAAGCAGACGTCCTCCTCCTGCATAGGAATCCCCTCGGAGATCTCAGTCGACTGCGTGTAGGAGACCGTCCTTTTCCTATTGAGGGGAACCTCGGTTCCCTCCTCCTCCTCCCTCACCCAGGGTTCCGGGTCTCGCGCGTGCTTATGGATACCCCCGCGGCGGTCATCGGGGGCTCGGGGCGATGCGGAAGGCCTCGCCGGTGGCTCTGGTCTCAGGGCCGAGCTCTGGAAAAGCTCACGCCCCCGGCCTTCTTCTGGGACGTAGCGGCTATGGCAGCTAAGATCCTGGATCGGTCCATTTGTCCTGCAAAAGGAGAATACACTGAAAAGTTAGTGATGCAAGAAGGGCAAAAGAAAATTATTCAATTCTAAACAAATCGTCCAAACTCATAACTTATCCACGAAGCGCATGGGGCTGAGCCTGTCCCAGCTAAGGACCTGCTCGGAAAGCAAGACGTCGGCCCGTTAGCTCAGCTCCTACATGGACACCGTCCTCGCCTCAGGAGAGGACGACTGCTTTGCTCGCGGGCAGTCGGCCCTGTGCCACTATATAGGCAAAGGCCAATCTTCGCCCTTGGATGGACCGACGAATACAAACTTCTCCTTCCATTTGTGAATGGAAGAAGGAACGACTACTACTCTTGACCCAGCCGCTTCTCCCTTACGTTTCTTGAAAGAAATATACACCCAGCTCGGCTCATCCTTGCGGGTGCCAGGGTGATTTTTGTAACAGAGAAAGGAAGTAAGAAGAGTCAGGCTGAAAAGGATGTCATCAAGTTTCAACCGGACTAGGAACCCTAGGAGAATTCTCCACGAGTTCGGTACTAGATGACCCGGGGCAAGTTGGAAGCAACGAAGTACCCCACATACTTCGGGTGGAAAGGGCAGACGCATTCCAGCCCAGAATGCATCCAGGTACATGGCAATCTTCTTGTCCTGCACCTGATCCGCCCTTTCATCCTCCCTAGTTAAACGAAGCGAATAGCTAGGGGGAATGTAGAAGCGAGCCCGAATTGCGGTAAGCTCGTCCATGATTCTCAAGAGGGAGGGTGCATCGCGAGCATTCCCGATGCACACTTTAGTGGCCCTTGTCGTCGCCTGGCGACGAGCGGCGTGGGTAACCCTAACTCTATGGGGCAACCCGACGTAGATGGGGCAGCCGAAGAGGCGGGAGAAGACACCCTAGACTCGGCTCAAACAACTGGAACCTTATCTCCCGACTCGACCCTAACAACTTCTGCAGACTCCTCGGAGAAAAACATCTAACCTGATTCAAAGGGAAGATTTCGCCGAGGAAAAGTGCAGGAGATCTGATCTGCAAAAAGGAGGAACGCCGAGCAATCTCTTGCAACGAAGGGAAATAATGGCGAAAGTGTTAACCCTAGGGGGTTCCCCTCCTATTTATACAAATTGAGGGGAAGCATCTGACGTCCCTGATCATTTCCTGCCGAAACAAAGCGTCGCGTCTTCCAGCCGTCGAAGCCCCACGTGTCAAACGGCCATTGAAGACGTCTCTTCGGCCGTAGGCGACAGTGACAGCCTGTCGCATCCCCCAATCCGTGTCGGACATGTGGCCTGCACTTCAACAGACATGCGAGCAAATCGGCGCCCCCTCTTTAAAGCACGATCCTTTTTCCTGATCTGCTGATGTCATCAAAGATGCGCGCGAAGATCCAAGCGCCCGAGATACGCCATACGGGCTCATAAATCCGAATGACGCAACTGCCCTACACAGAGTCGTCTCGGAAATCCGCACCGATAGGTTTTTGGCAACAGTCTGCGTCCAGAAAATCGATCAGACCACTCTCGACCCGACCCATAAATAGGTCGGGACGAGAGTGGGGGGCTAATGATGATACTCATAAGTGGGAATTCCTCAGATCATGATACGTGGTAGATGATGTGTCATGGGGCTCACGGGACAGGAGCAAACAGGATACATTGAAGGCATTCCCTGAGCCTTCACCCCGAGGATTGACCCGACCTTCGATGGCCTCCCAGAATACTCATATGCTCGCCTTACAAATAACCATCGGCTCGCCTTCGAGCCCGCCTACATGCTGAGCTTCCTCAGCCCTCCCTGCTCGCCTCCGAGCTATCACAGAACCGAGCTTCCTTAGCCTCCTGCTCGCCTCCGAGCTAACGCCGAGCTAAGCCTCCCCGGTTCTACCGAGCAACCAAGAACGCAGAGTCCAAGCACCTCCGCGTATCTCGCCAGAAGCGAGATATCCGCCGCCCAACATCCCGCGTTCCACGACATCGTATCCCTCCATTAACGAGCGTATCTCGTCATTAATGGGGAATCTCGTCATTCACGCAGGCGTAACGTCAGGGGCGTAACTGACGATGAAGATCTCACGCCAGCTTGCTCCAAACGACCGCTATAAAAACCCCTCCCTCAAATGACTCAGGTAAGGCATCTTTAATCCAACAAGCCGCTACTCTGCTCAAATTTCTCCGCTGACTTGATCATCGGAGGGTCCACGGTGGTACAACCATCCCGGGACTTCTTTACAGGTAGCTCGGCTTCATCTCAAAATCAACCCATTGAGATCCACTAGTCCAAGAAGACAACCTTCAACACCAATCTCAACCCTTTATCAACGCTCGTGACAGATCGACGGAGGACAACGTCTGAAGGAGATGCAGACCTCCACCACTACTCCAAGTCCTTCAAATAAACCAAAGTTTAGCATTTTTGAGTTTACTTTTTCTAAATTTATGAGCCCGCAGTTTATAAAAGTTAACTCAATTCCCAAGCGTATCATACCGGCCTGCCTGATCATATTAAAATAGTTTTTATTTTAATAAAAAAATGTTGTTATTATTATTATTGTATATATAATCATAAACAATTGTCATTTTTGAATGCAACTGCAGTGATTACGGATTAATAATAGTCTTTAATTTACTCTTCAATGGACGTCTTGATTTGGTTTTCCTTTGAGGGAAAATTGTCAAAAACCCCGGACAAAGTTTACTGCCCATAAAAGAACCCTGGCCTGAAATAGCTCGCTAATTAAAGATCCCCTGGAAAAGTTTTTGGCTGTCAAAAAATCTAGTTTCCTACCATTGTAGTTAATCGAATATCTGTATATTTTTCTGCAATTGTATGCACTAACTAGATATTACAGATAACAATCAGAGGATTTTTGACAAGGGATCACTTTTCCAGGAATTTTGACGAGATTTTTAGGGCAAGGATCTTTTTAACAATGGAAAACTTGGCCATGTTTTTTTTTTATATATATAATTTTCCCTGTTTTTAAATACTTATTGGTGTGACAATTAATTTGTCAGCAAATCGAAACTAAGCATCTCCATGTATCGTATACATGGATTTCATTCACAATTTTACATGCAAAGCTAAATGTTCTTCATATATAAATTAAATTCAAGATGTGAAATCCTACATTTAATTATTTGAGAGGGCCTCATTCTTTCAAGTTGTTCTTCCTTGAAGGTATGCAATATATATGATGAACAAATATTCTATAAGCTTTTAATATATAGTTTACGGCTAATCATACGCATGATTGACATATTGATGGATGCAAAGAAAGAAAAACTTATTCAATGAAGTTATATGGCTTGTTTAATACTTAGATTTTTCTAAATAAAAGCAATTTCAATTTTTCTTTATCGTTGTTTGTTTTCAATGTTGAGTATATGCCACGTGCATGATCTAGTTAAAATCAATTAATGTTATTGAAATCAGGCTTGGAAAATGTTCGTTGCTTTGTACTGGATATTAAAAAAAGGCTAAATTTCAACTTGCTACCATGAACTATAAGCAATTTTCCCAAATGATATCATGCACTTTCAAAACTATGGTTTGATATCATGAACTTTAAAAAGTATAAAAAAAAACCGAAGAAAAATTACAAAATTATCAAAATACCTCTCTCATATAATAAAGAAGATTGTATTTGCAAAAAAGAAGGGTGTTTTGGTAATTTTGTAATTTTACTTAGGGTTTTTTGATAATTTTTAAAGTTCATGAAATCAATCCATTATTTTGAAAGTTCACAGTATCATTTGAGAGAAGTGTCTATAATTCATGGTAGTAAGTTGAAATTTCGCTTAAAATAAATCTTTAACATAGAAATATAGATGAATAAGAATATTATTAGTAAAAGCTTTCCAAATTAGTTTTTCTTCTTATTCAAACACATAAAAAATTATTTATCAACGGAATTAAAATAAAATCTACTATATATAATCTCAAGAAGGCATTTTTTGTTTGCATGGCCCACGGGAAATGTCACTAATTTAATGACAATATATATAATGAATCCGCACACAATCAGTACTTCAAGTATGTTAATAATAAGGGTTAATTTTAATAAAGCACCATCAAACATGGTTTTTTAAACAACACCATTCAATTTTTAAAATGCCTTGAATACGCTTGAAGAAGCATATCACATGAAAATGTTAATTTTACAGGGTAAATTTTACTGAATCCTATCGATCTTTTGAAGTTTTTAAGATAACCCCATCGAATTTTAAAAATGCTATAAAACAAACTATTAAATTTTATAAAATCGTTAGTTTGATTAAATCGTTCAAGTCATAAGTGGACTGAATAATTCTAAAATATCATACGGCGACTCAAAATGAACGAAGTGTGATATATTTTGACAAAAATACCTTTCAATTTATTTCTCCAAAGTCTCATAGAGTGAGTGATAATAGGTGTTGTATGCACAGCCCCATCCTTACAGAGGCAAGCGATTAATGATATTGATATATTATTGCAGAAACATATATACTACTTCGTACATGCATTTAATGACTATCTAATAAAGTTAGTTTTTCGGCACCACATTATTAATTCTGGTCTAAACTTTGTCAGCAATCGGTTAGCTGTCTCCGACAAGCTGTGTAACCCATCATTCCAATTCCTTGCCGTTCCTTGTCACCATCAAGGGCCCCCACTTTATCAAGCATTTTCCCTGTTTATCTTTTTTTTAATACTAATACTAAGAAGAGAGTGAAATCCTTGAAAATGGTGGGACCGAGAAGAAAAGTACATATGGTCACTGGTTTTGAGGTTAATAAATTAATTAAAGACATGGTCACGTGTTTTGCTGCTTACATTACCACCCATGTGTAAGCCTCCACTTTAGCTTTTAAGAAAACAACACACACACTACCATCTATATTTATTCAAGCTGTATCATCCTTAACTGTCTAGAATAGCCCCTCCAAAATCAATGCATTTTAGATACGGATCAATGAAACCAAACCCGACTAGTAGTAAAAGGGATCATACTCTATCACAAAGATACTCCATCACAAACCGGACCCAAGTTTCGGCTCGGTTTCGGCTCGATAATTTGATATATTTTGCAGAAACATATATACTACTTCGCACATGCATTTAATGGCTATCTAATAAAGTTAGTTTTCCCCATTTGAAGGCTGGCACCACATAATTAATTCTGGTCTTAATTTTGTCAGCAATCGGTTAGCAGTCTCCGTCAAGCTGATCATTCCAATTGCTTGCGGTTCCTTGTCACCATCAAGGCCCCCGCCACTTTATCAAGCATTTTCTCCTTTTATCATTTTTTTTAATACTAATAGTCAAGCCCCTTGAAAATGGTGGGTCTGGAAGAAAAGTACAAATGCAATGGAGTTGGGTTAGAGGTCCCCTCGCCTTTTTTTTTTCTTTAAATAAAAGAAAGAAGTGGAAAAATCTGTGTGTAATGCCAATGGAGTTGGTTAAGGGTCCCTCATAACCTTTTCTAAAAATAAAAAGGTAAAATACGGATTTATTTTAATACAAAAATTGAGCAAAACAGTCCTATAAATAATATGAGTTTAAGCAAGGAGTTTACATGAAGCATCGTTCCTCTCAATTCACAATGAAATGCCAATTTATGATTATCCTCATTTCCGTCCTGTTACCATCTTTTTTCTTAGTAGAGTCTCAACCCGGCAGAGATTTTGACTTTTTCAGCTTAGTTGTTCAATGGCCGCCGTCTGTCTTCAATCGAAGACCCAATCCGCCTGCAGCTTTTGGAATCCATGGGCTTTGGCCGACAAACTACACTTCTCGTGGCCCAATAAACTGTGGTGCACCAGGCCAATTTAAGTTTGATTTATCGAAGGTATCATATATATATATATTAACTCAGTAATTGGATGAGGAAATGGAAGAATTAATTGTTTATGATAGGTAATTGATTGAAATTAATTGAACATTTGATTAGATAGGTCAAGGAAAGATTGAAAAATTAACATGTATTGAGAGAAGTGAAAATAGGAATTAGAACTAGATGATAATATGTAAAGAGAAACACCTACCAACTAAAATGAGCTGCTGGTGGTGTGTGCGCGCGCGCGCCTCTCTCTCTCTCTCTCTCTCTCTCTCTAATTTTTTTTACAGAGAGAGAGAGAGAGCGAGAGCGCGAGAGACCCTGGAAGATTTTATGTATTATGCGAGCACATGTTTATTTATCCAAGATTTTTTTAACCTAACCATGTGTGTTTCCATTGATAAAAACATTGTTGTTTATGTTTAACCCACTTCAGATCCAAAACCTTCAAACCAGAATGAAAACAAGCTGGCCAGATGTTGTACGTCGCCCACGCAACGATACTTCGTTTTGGGAACATGAGTGGGAGAAGCACGGCATCTGCTCCAGGGGTATCCTCGACCAGTACGCCTACTTCAAAACTTCTCTGCGTACTTCAAAACTTCTCTCGACCGCAATGACTAACTTGACCTCCTCAAAGCCCTTAGTAATGCGGGCATCAAACCAAACGGCATCGGAAAAATCTACAAGTTGAACAATATCATGAGCGTGATTCAAAAAGCAACTGCAAAAGGAACCGCAGCAGGATTCATCCCGTGGATCCAGTGTCTTCCTTATTCGCCTCGTGCCGAAAAATTATATCAGATCTATTTGTGTCTCGATAAATCGGGACAAAATCGGATCAATTGTCCTCCAACAGCATTCCAGAACCGCCCATGCAGTCAGAATATCAGCTTTCCTCTTTAGTAAAGGGTTGGAATTGCGGATGTATTATTTCGGCTGATTATCAATTTATATTCACTTCTACTAAGATAAAGCAAAATACATGATCTTTAAGTAGCAGATAATATATGATAGTCAGAAATAAGTAAATCTGTAAACCACGGGGTATCTATCAAAATATATTATCTTCTATTCCTAAATCATGTTCATTTTATTTCCAAACTCATGTTTCATGCATGTTTTCTTCGTTTAAAAACACATTGAATTCAGAGGTGACAAAATATAATCCATATTTCAATGCAAACCGATTATTTTCAATGTTTTAAGAAACACGTTGAAATTAAAAGAGAACTTGTGAATTCTGGATATTATTGATCACATAGATAGATAAGTCAAATTCTTTGACCTTCCGTGAACATCCCAAACTTATTCAAACAGTAGATGTCGATTATAAAAATTATTCGTGCTGACAGAACAGAACACGGAGAGCGTGATCATGATTCATAGGCGACTGGCAATGGCATTGCTCAGGTAGGCCGATCATGGGCATTGTTAATTTGACAATTGAAGCTTATTCTGTCCCGGAGCTTCTTTTGCAAGCAGGCATCCAAGATAAAATAAAAAAAAAAATTTACAAGGAAGAGGCGACCCTTCACGTGAAAATGAGGATATTCCAAGGAATCTAACATGACGACGTACGGAATCTAGACCTTCCCCGTGGTCCCAAGTCTGCAGCAGCTTGATAGGCAACCAACAGCAATTTTAAAATATTGCAAGCAATTCATAAAAAGTGGACCCGAATACTTTTCACATAATACTAGCTAAATATTGAAAGAAATATATGCTTATTTATATTATTCCTTTCATTATAGCTACAAACTAAATGTTCAGAACCCTAATATCTATATAAGTGTCAGCTAGCTGTATTTTGGATGATTATCAATCCTCATAGATGTGAATATCAAATGTTTCTTATCCAACACTATAAAACTTTTAACATACACAAATGTTTCTTATCGAACACTATAAAACTTTTAACATATACGTGCGCGCGCGCGTGGACTCTTATATGTGTACGTATATATACACATTGTAGGTAGACGTTCATACTCGCGCCGCAAACTAGCGGTAATGTGGAATAGAAAACGAAAATTTTCGAAATTTGAGCACGAAACTCCACAACTTAGAATCGAATCCAAACACTAAACTAGAAACTAAAGAAAGAGTTTTAACTGCTAGGTTTGTGATTACAGCCTTTGTAGTCGTGTTCTTCGTTTTCTTTCCACTTCCTAAGATTCTTAGGTCGTCGGAACGAGTTTGGAAGTCGGTATTCCTTACCGAAAATGATCTATCTCTAAGAAGTACGAACTAAGGCTCCAGCTTCTCACTTGAAATAACTAGTGATCAAGACTTGCTAAGAATTAATTACTAGATTGATGTAGTGGCTAATATCTACTTAATCATTCATAATCTTTTTTTATTCTCCACTAATAGAAAATCAAGAGCGGAGAAGAAGCAGCTTGGATAAAAAAGAGCAAGTGAGGCAACTCAAGAAGAATGCCCCGTGATTGATCGTTTTTCCGGTGTGTAGTAAGAATCAATTCAAAGGTTTCCTAAAACGGTACCATTTGATTGAAACTGTTTCTTGTATTGGTAATCAGAAAATTTATAAAGAACTTCACAACCAAAAAAATATTTTGACCGCAATCAAACTACGGTGTCGGATGTAGTTTGTAGTGAATGCGGATCGTCCACAGGGATTGCACGATTCATTTGAATTTTAATGTGTTTGAAATGAAAAGTTAAGCAACAATAAACGAAAACATGATTCAAGAATGATTTGTATTCGAGTGTCACTATTCTTATTCAAGAATCAAGAAACTATAAACAATCAAGAATCGGTGTTTCGATAATATTTCCAATCAACAATCAAGAATCTAATAGAGGCTCGTAGGAATCGATTGGATCGATAGACGTGATGTAATCTAAAGATATCGTGTTCTTGTCCTTCGAAGGATTGATACTAGATTGATGATGATCGACGAGAGTTGGGGCTTTCTCGTGAAACTAGTGTTTCATCCTATAACCCTTGTTCTTTCGTCGATATCATTCCTTTTCTAGCCTCTACCAAATTCAAGAAACAATCGTAACTCCCCAATTTCGAACGATGTCAATCAAGAAAGCATCGAAACAAAATGGGTCGTCGTTTCTTGAACTTGCTAGGGTTTACAAAACTCGTAGGACTCAAGAATCGATTAAAGCTATGTTACATCATCATTCTATTGACCGTCTCGACTCCTCGACGAGCGGAGTTTTATTCACACATCACCACACAGAAAAGATTCACGAATTGTAAAGATATCATGATGCAGAAATTAAAGAAAGCAAGATAAAAGAATATCACCTTTATTTATCTCAACAATTTTGATTACATTTGCTTCAAGAACTACAAGAAGAAGAATCTAGATTGTTGATAGGGCGTCGCTCGGCTCCGTGAGTCGTGGATCAGCTTGGATCGCTTGCTCCGTTGGAGATCGGCTTCGCTGGTAAAGGTTGTCGGGCTTCTTGCTTAATGGGTACTCGGGATTCTTGATCTCAATTGGAATTAGGGTTAGGGTTTCCTACAAGCCCTCTCACTAGACTTGAGGAGGAAGGAGATGAAGAAGGGGATTGGCCAAAAAAATGAACTATAAAATGGGTTGATTCTATCTATCTCCACATATTTTTTTTTTCATCCTTGAGTCTAGGGTCTTATTTATAGAACTCCCAAACCCTAGGTTTAGGTTTGAATTAGAAGTTTCCCTCCCAAAGTTTGTTGAGAGAGTTTGTTAGACTTTAGCTTAGGGTTTAAGCTAGGGTTTAGGGAAAGTTCTAGAATGATTAGGCTAGTTTAGTGAAACTCAAGGTGTTTACTGATCTGGTAGAAGTCTCTGGAGTCTTCTGGAACTTGGAGTGCAATTCTGAACTGTAGCAGATGAAACAGGAGTTTTGGTGCAAAATTGAGGAACTGATTCCCTGGGCCCACCGCGGATCCGCGGCATTAGCAAGCCCATGCCGCGGATCCGCGGCTCCTTGAGGGGCTTGGCCTTTGATCTTTCAGGTGCTGTCTTGTACTGTAGTGTGGGTCTTCATTTGATATGTTGAATTGCAATTACTCCTTTGCATTGGTACCAGATCTGAATTTAGTGAGTTTACGTATCTTTCGAGCGGTGTAATGTTCGAGCAAGCTTTTCTTTTCCTGCACAGACTTCGAAACACGGGTTGCGATATATAGAAAATATGCCATGTAATGAAATGCAGTTAATTTCCCTAGAAATGCCGGTTTTAAGGTCGAATACATGTAATCTGATATTTTGCGACCGATTTGCTAATATGTGAAATATGAATACCGTACACTTCTATATGGATGCAAATGATAAGAAAATTGCCGGTTAAAATATGCAATATTTTCGACTGATCAAATACCCCCAAACTTAATTTCGATCGTCTCGAGCGAATGTTTTATTTAAAAAGAGAAGGAGAAAATAGAGAAAGAGAAAAACTAACTAGCACACTTTCGTAGGCAACACGATTGCACTGAGCACGTGCAACAAGCCTTTAAACCTCTAGGTGTCCCTAGTAGGAGGAGTGTTGTCTCCTGAGGGTTTTCAGCGGATTGCACCCAAAAAATCCAATAATAAAAGAAAGATCATGAATATTACATTTAAAGAAAAGAATTGTAAAAGAAAAGCTTTGAAAATTAGGGGTTCCAACTAAGCTAGCTTTTCGGTTGTCATGAGCCCTATCTTAATGGTCATGAAAAGATGTTAGAAATCACGTCCTTCCTCAATAAAACATCGTCTTATTCTTCATTCCTATCTTTATTCCAAACATCGATCATATAACCCTGCGTGTGTGTAAAGACATCCCTACACCCGGAGAATTCAATTCAAGCTATCATACTCTTGCCCATCAGCCTCAGTACTTTTTAATTAATGAATATTTAGATGAGATTGCTCACACACTTTCATGCGACCGTTAATACTTCTTGAGGTACTAACCGACCGATTACTCATGTGCTTGCTTATTTGGTGTATTTTCCTCGTCTTGCACCACCTCAGGCATAGCAGTGACTCCCAGACCAGTTGGCCTTAGGGCACTAGGTGAAGAAGCGCCCTCGCTATATATTTTTTTATTGCCCTCGGTGATAACAAAACCAGTGTCCATTTTTCTCACCACTTTATACTTTTTATTCATCATTTTTTTCTTTTTATTTCCTTCATACTTTTGGCTTTAAGACAAGAGCATTTCAAGGTATCCTCTACTATCCCAAGCTTTAAGATGTGTGTAAGTGCGAATAGCAGGGTAGCAACGTTCAACATGTTTGGCTTCCAGAATAGAAACTATTTTTCAGACTTATTTTTATCCTCAGATTAGTGACGTCTTTCATCTTACTAACCCTTGGGACAACGGCTCATAACTACTTATTACTAGTTCGTATAAGAAAACTTCTAATTTTCTTAGTTTTCTTAAATTTTTCTAATCTCATGGATGTAATTTTTCACTATCTAAACTTTCATTATCTTATTTATGTACAAAAAATATTTTTATCTTTTTGAAAATTTTTAAATTTTTATAGGTTTTCAAAAAAATGTTTTGTGCTTATGCAATGTATGATGCTAATGATGCGAAAATAAGCACAAACCTTCCCCAAACTTGTTTTCAACAGTGTCCTCACTGTTGCCATCTGCTAAATCTCGAAAAACCTGTAAGCTTGGGAGGAATTTATTAATGGGGGCAAAATATTTAAGTGAAGACCCTCCCCCAAACTTATTTTTGGCTCAAAATTTTGTAAAAATTTTCTTTTTAGGTGCCAGAAAAACATACCCCCCAAACTTGAGTTATGCAATGTTAAGCTTTGAAAATCACAAGTGGGGGTCAAAAATCATTGGTCGATGCCAAGCTTTGCAAAGACCAAATGTTAACACCAACCATTCAAAAATTTTATCAATGCAGTGCTCGGGTTGGTGGAAGAAGAAGTGGGGAAAGGGTAACGGGTGGAAGAGAGTGTTTGTGCATCTCATATTGGAGAGATGATGCAGTGAATGTGATGGATTACTCGCATTCTTTTTACAAGTCAAAAGAAGGGGTGGAGGTTCAATTTCATTGATTAGGAGATGATTCATCTCAACACCCGTGCTTTTTAGAAATGCGAGTTCATCAGCGAAGATCTCCTCAAAAGTTTCATCTATACCCCGAAGAATAATGTCATCACAAAGTGCGGGGTGATCTTCAGACTCTAAAAGCAGTTCATAATCAGTGTTAATTGCAGACCCGGACATCTCGGTGGAAGAGTCCGTATATGTATGATACATAGTTGGGTCAGACAATAACGTATGAAAAGAGTCAAGATCAGTATTATGAGGGATATCAAATTCGCTGCTGTCGACATCCATTAAGTCGACAGAACAGACCTGAGCAGTAGGTTCGGAGGGTACACTTCCCAACTTGTAAATGTTCATCTCAATTGTCCTATTTCCAAATGATAGGGTCATAGAACCATTACGACAATTGATGATAGCATTGGAAGTGGCCAAAAAGGGGCGACCTAAAATCACCGGAATTTGATTCCGTGAGTTCGCTACAGGCTGTGTATCAATTATAATAAAGTCCACAGGGAATATAAATTCCCCTATTTTTATTAACACATCCTCCAGTTCACCCCTAGGTCTGGTGATTGATCGGTCAGCCATCTGGAGAGTGCAAGGTGATGGTTTCAACTCTCCGATCCCTAACTGCTCATAAACTGAGAAAGGAAGCAGGTTAACACTTGCCGCAAGATCTAGTAGAGCACGGTTAATGTGTTTCTTCCCGATAGAGATGGAAATCGTAGGATATCCAGGATCCTTACGTTTCCTCGGTAATTGCTGGGGGAAAGCCGTGTCTACTGTTTTTGCCATGAATATCTTCTTGGGCATTTGTTTCTTCCTCTTTCTAGTGCACAAGTCTTTAAGAACTTTCGCATATGCGGGCACTTGTTGGATAGCATCTAGAAGAGGGATATTGATATTAACCTGTTTAAACATCTCAGTGATCTTCTCCATATGTGGACTTGTTGTGTTAGCTCTTAACCGATTAGGATAAGGAGCTTTAGCAATAAGTGCTGGGTCCATCATAGGAGAAGAAAGTGTGTGTGGAACCGATCCCAAAATAGAAGTGGGGATCGTCCGTGGAGGAGAAAAAGAGGTGGGCTGTAGTGGCGAGCCTTTTGGGAAACGAAGAATAGGCTCGGAAGAAGGTGGTAGGGTAGAAGAAGTAGGGTCAGAACTAGAAGTGTGTGTGTTTGGAAAGGTCTCAGCCGGGGTGTTGATAGGATTGTCAATATCATCAATTTCTCCCCAACATGATTGTCAAGCACTTTCCCAGATCTCAACGTGGTGATTGCATTCACATGATGTGAATAACCAGGATTGGGTAAGGGTTGAGCTGGAAGTTTCCCTTTCTCTCTTGCACTCATTTCAGCTTTTAATCGTGCAATTTCTTCTTCCATCGATTTAATACTCTCATTTTGGGACGCAGAGTTTTTCTCAATTTTATCGACAGAAGACTTCATTTCAGCCGAAACTTGCATGATATTTGTTAAGACCAAATTCATGTATTGTGCAAAAGAAGAGGGTTCATCAGTTCCGGTCAACTGTAAAGGACTAGACAGTGTAGGTGTGTTGACCTGATTTTGAAAATTATGTGCTTGAAAGGGGTGCTGACTCAATTGAAGTTGTGGCTGCTGTTGTGGTGGAGGGACCCTTTGGAAATTGTTTTGGTTTGGAACCGTGTTTTGTGATTAGTTCCAAGCAAAATTAGGGTGATTCCTCCAACCCTGATTATATGTGGAAGAAAAAGGATCGTTTCTCGGTCTTTGAAATGCGGCGTTGGTATGCTCACGACCTTGAAACGAACATTCTTCCGTCAAGTGATACGGATCAGAACAGCAACCACATACAGTTTTGGAAAGTGACATTTGATTAAGGGAGGCGGCTAAAAATTTGTTTTCCATAGTCTCAAGTTTCTTTTGCATAGCTGAAATGTCAGCTCTAACTCCTATGGAAACATCCGATTGGTTATTGCCACTCCTAAATGATGGACTTTCCCACTGTAAGGACTTTTCGGCGAACTCTTCTAAGTATCGCCAAGCTTCCCCATCATCCTTAGACATGAAGGTACCTTGACACATGTTTTCAAGGCTCTGTTTAGTGTTAGGGTTACTGCCCTCATATATGATTCGGCAAAGCTCCTATCTCGGGATGCCGTGATGAGGACACTGAACCAATAGATCCTTGAAACGTTCAAAGTATTTAGAAAATGGTTCGGCAGGGAGCTGGGCAAATTGGTTCAGTTCGCTACGGATTCGAGCCGTCTTTTGTATTGGGTAAAATTTCTTAAGGAATGCCGCGACGAATTCTTCCCAATTCGTAATAGAATGTGCGGTAGTGTTATATAGCCACTTCTCGGCTATATCGCACAATGTAAATGGAAGAAGTCGTAGACGCATAGCATCCACTGAAAGTTGTGACCTACCCATCATTGCGCATACGTTTTCAAATTTAGTAATGAAAACGTAAGCGTCCTCGGTCTCGAGTCCGTGGTATTTGGGTAAAAGATTGATATACTGGGGCTTAATCTCGAAGTTATCCCTATTGGCGGGTGGTGTGGATAAGCAAGTCGAAAGAGGACCTCTATGTGGATAGCATCTTTCCTGGAGAGAAATGTGGGGAGGATTCTGCGCACCAACGGACGGCGGCAGATTAGGGTTAAAGAAGTTTGATGGATTCGGGTCCATCGGTGTGGGTGTGGTAGTAGGTAAAGAATGGGTAAATGGAGAAATATCGACTTCGGAGTCGATAGGAGGTACGCGGACTAAACGGGCACTAGAATCCCGTGTCCAGCCTATCTTGCACTAAAAAGGGTTAGTACAAGTGGCGGCGTTGGCTTATAATTAGGGGTAAATGAATGCGGTGTTTGCTTTGAAAAAGGGACGGATTTTTGAAAAAATGATGCAACACAACAAATGCAGCACACCAACCCTAGAATCTAGTGGTCACCTAGGTCCGGCTCTAGACCGCTCCTAACTGCCAAAAGACAAGTCGCGGGATAGAATCCTCCACTGCCTCTTTGTCCCCCTATGGCCGGATGAGTGCCAGGTAAGTGGGAAGGTATTCCACTACGTAAGTAGTGGGCCTAATTAAAAACCACTAGCCTTAGACACACCCGCCTTAGGCACCACAAGAAAACGCGGATAAGCAATGAATTACCCACGGCCTTCTCTTGTCCTAATTGAGCGCGACAGTTCTTAGAGTCATCTCTAGATTTCTTTTAGTTAACGTGGGTCAATGCGGATGCAAGTTTGGTGGTTTTCGGGGCCTAGGAAGGGTAATGAAATCCCCACCTAATTTGGATTTGGCCGTGCCCCTTAATATCCGTATTTAGAATGCAAAACAACCAAGAAAAACAAAATCACGCACAATTTTAATTTGCTTTTGCGGCGCAGCGATTATTTGCAAAGAATCCTGCAGAAAAGGGTTAATTGGAGCTAAAAGAGGAGAGGGGAGAGAGCGAGAAAGTACCTGCACTGAAAATTTTTCAGAGAACCCTCAATGCTGCCGCGTTTCCGCCGCAATGAGCATGTATATGCCGCGCTTCCGCGGTTCTTTCAAGGGATCACTCCACCAAATTTCTTCAGCTGCTTTCTGTTGCCTCCCTCAGCTCTCTGGTATATCCCAAATAATTTTTCCACAGCACAGAATGCTCCAGATCTCCTTGCAATCAAATCACAACACATGTATAAGAGTTTGTACGAATTTTGATTTCAAGAAGTAGAATGTAATAATTCTTTCACTTCAAACTAAAAATGTAAACGAATTAGCGCTATCCCCGGCAACGGCGCCATTTTGATTGATCGTTTTTCCGGTGTGTAGTAAGAATCAATTCAAAGGTTTCCTAAAATGGTACCATTTGATTGAAATTGTTTCTTGTATCGGTAATCAGAAAATTTATAAAGAACTTCACAACCAAAAAAATATTTTGACCGCAATCAAACTACGGTGTCGGATGTAGTTTGTAGTGAATGCGGATCGTCCACAGGGATTGCACGATTCATTTGAATTTTAATGTGTTTGAAATGAAAAGTTAAGCAACAATAAACGAAAACATGATTCAAGAATGATTTGTATTCGAGTGTCACTATTCTTATTCAAGAATCAAGAAACTATAAACAATCAAGAATCGGTGTTTCGATAATATTTCCAATCAACAATCAAGAATCTAATAGAGGCTCGTAGGAATCGATTGGATCGATAGACGTGATGTAATCTAAAGATATCGTGTTCTTGTCCTTCGAAGGATTGATACTAGATTGATGATGATCGACGAGAGTTGGGGCTTTCTCGTGAAACTAGGGTTTCATCCTATAACCCTTGTTCTTTCGTCGATATCATTCCTTTTCTAGCCTCTACCAAATTCAAGAAACAATCGTAACTCCCCAATTTCGAACGATGTCAATCAAGAAAGCATCAAAACAAAATGGGTCGTCGTTTCTTGAACTTGCTAGGGTTTACAAAACTCGTAGGACTCAAGAATCGATTAAAGCTATGTTACATCATCATTCTATTGACCGTCTCGACTCCTCGATGAGCGGAGTTTTATTCACACATCACCACACAGAAAAGATTCACGAATTGTAAAGATATCATGATGCAGAAATTAAAGAAAGCAAGATAAAAGAATATCACCTTTATTTATCTCAACAATTTTGATTACATTTGCTTCAAGAACTACAAGAAGAAGAATCTAGATTGTTGATAGGGCGTCGCTCGGCTCCGTGAGTCGTGGATCAGCTTGGATCGCTTGCTCCGTTGGAGATCGGCTTCGCTGGTAAAGGTTGTCGGGCTTCTTGCTTAATGGGTACTCGGGATTCTTGATCTCAATTGGAATTAGGGTTAGGGTTTCCTACAAGCCCTCTTACTAGACTTGAGGAGGAAGGAGATGAAGAAGGGGATTGGCTAAAAAAATGAACTATAAAATGGGTTGATTCTATCTATCTCCACATATTTTTTTTCATCCTTGAGTCTAGGGTCTTATTTATAGAACTCCCAAACCCTAGGTTTAGGTTTGAATTAGAAGTTTCCCTCCCAAAGTTTGTTGAGAGAGTTTGTTAGACTTTAGCTTAGGGTTTAAGCTAGGGTTTAGGGAAAGTTCTAGAATGATTAGGCTAGTTTAGTGAAACTCAAGGTGTTTGCTGATCTGGTAGAAGTCTCTGGAGTCTTCTGGAACTTGGAGTGCAATTCTGAACTGTAGCAGATGAAACAGGAGTTTTGGTGCAAAATTGAGGAACTGATTCCCTGGGCCCACCGCGGATCCGCGGCATTAGCAAGCCCATGCCGCGGATCCGCGACTCCTTGAGGGGCTTGGCCTTTGATCTTTCAGGTGCTGTCTTGTACTGTAGTGTGGGTCTTCATTTGATATGTTGAATTGCAATTACTCCTTTGCATTGGTACCAGATCTGAATTTAGTGAGTTTACGTATCTTTCGAGCGGTGTAATGTTCGAGCAAGCTTGACTTTTCCTGCACAGACTTCGAAACACGGGTTGCGATATATTGAAAATATGCCATGTAATGAAATGCAGTTAATTTCCCTAGAAATGCCGGTTTTAAGGTCGAATACATGTAATCTGATATTTTGCGACCGATTTGCTAATATGTGAAATATGAATACCGTACACTTCTATATGGATGCAATTGATAAGGAAATTGCCGGTTAAAATATGCAATATTTTCGACTGATCACCCCGTCATCACCTCTTTTTTTTTTACTTCTTTCTTTTCTTTATGTGTTTAGAATGAGTGGGCTTGCGACTCACCATGATGAATCACAAGCCCACAACATTGCTATACATTCAAGAAGAGAAGAGAAGACAAGAAAGGTCACCTCATATGCTTACTGTTTACTGCCGAAAACTGGACCGAGACATTGAGGACGTCTAACCTGAATTTTGAGGAAGATATTATTTGTACATATTCATCTACCTCTCCAAAGATACCAAGTTAATTTATGACACCGTATATCGGAGGTTTGAACATATGCAACCGTTGTAGTAGACTTTATCAGATTCCCCCCCATTTTTTAGGGTTTTTTTTTATTGTAGGGAAGCTCTTCCTTGCAGGCGCAAGCCCCTACAGTTAATTATATTATCGCGTTGCAATTACCACTTTCTCCTTCTCCAGAAGTCCACTTCGTGTCGTGTGTTTTTTTTTTTTTATGGGGTTGCTCATGGATTGCATACGGAGACTAGTTTATGTCGTCACCCGTAGGGCGGAGATTAATCCAAATCCGTATATTTTAGATTTGAGATTTGAACTTAGGTTGTATGTATTCTCTCCGTTCAAAGAATATTTTATTTTTATTTAAGGACCATTAATCTAGTTTGAGATTAAAATTGACTTAAAGATACGAGCATTTGGGCTCAATTTAATTTAGCTAAGAATACGTTAGTACTCTTTGAGACTAAGATTAACATAGCAATATTTTAGAGATCATCAAATTTTTGTTGAGATCCAACAATAGAGCATTTGGGCTCAGCTGCAAGTAACTTTAGAAACTTTAGGTAATTTGGGCTTGGTCTGCTCAGTTTTTCTTCTTCTTCTTAGAAGTGCTAAGCACTCATTTGTGGTTCTGTTTGCTCTGCCTTTTCCCTTTTATGCAGAAGTGCTAAGCACTTGTTTAGGGCTTTGGCGCTCATATGTGTATCATATGAGGCGCTCAGACCTGGGCGCTGCCTAATCAGTGTTAAGCACTTTAGTCATTTTGACTGTATATAGAGTGCTAAGGACTTTGTATGGCGTTCACATGAGAGGCATGTGAGGAACTGGGTTCCATTTAAGAAAGTCTTTTGGGTGTTCACGTGTGTTTCACGTGAGGCGCCAAGTCTTTTTCTTTGTTGATATTTTCTGAAGAAATTTTAACTTCTATTAATGGCATTTTGACCATTAATGATCTCTGTTTTGAAGATTTGAGATTGGTTTTATTGGAGAACTAAGTTCTTCTGTTCTTTTTAGTAATAACAAAGTTCTTTATGTAGGGTTAAAATCTGTTTGTGAAGGAATTAAATTTCAAGACAATGTGTCTTCTATTTCTTTTTGATGTAGTTCTTTTTCCCTAAATTTTGAGTTTGGAGAATAGAATCTCCCCGATGAGAATTAAATTCTCAACTTGTGGAGACATTTACTTTTCAAATCTCAGATCATAGGAAGAACAAGTTCTTTTTTGTGAAGGGTTAAACCTTTGTTTTTTTTATGTTAGGAAAATGAGATAAGTTCTATCTCTGGTTTTCTTTATCTAGAGTTTTGAAGAGCAAGAATCTTTTTTCTTCAGAGGAGAATTGAATTATCGGTTTTTGTGAAAAGAAGCTTGTGGGGTTGATTTTCTTTTTTGTGCGTCTGTATGTATCTATGAGATTTAAAGTCTCGGATTCTTTATATAGGAGAGTCAAATTTTTTGATTAATTTGAGAGAACCTCTCATTTGAGAGATATTAATTGATTTACTTGGCCTCAAAGATTATTCGGGAGATTCTATCCACCGTTCGATTTTTGATCCAGAGAATTTTATTTCACTGAATATTTATGCTTGTTTTTAATAAGATTATGGATATATTTTCCCATATACAAAATTTAATTCTGTCATACGGTGATTTTTAATCACCATTGGATTTTTAATCTAAGGGTGCGATGTTATAGGGAAATATTCTCCCATCTCTTTGGATCTTTAATCCAACTTTCTGTTTAACAGAAAATATCCTTCTCGTTTGAAAAGATTAGGGAGCTATTTTCCCCCAATAAAATTTAATTCTATCATTTGATAATTTATCATCATCAATGGATTTTTAATCCAACGACTCTGTTTAACAGAGAATATCCTTCTCTTTTAGAAAGATCAAGGGAGGTATTCTCCCAAGAATAGAATTTAATTCTATATAAGGAGATGTTCTCTTGTGTTTAACACGGGGCCCTGATGTGGGTTTCAGCCTATTTTATTTAGCGTTCATATGCTTTGCATATGAGCGCTCACGTGTTTAACACGTGAGGCCAGTTTGGCCTATAGGCTATATACTCTCAGCGCGTTTATGCTTTTGCATAAAAGCGCTCACGGGTTTAGGCTCATTTAGCCTCGGCCTAGTGCTTATATGTTTTCCATAAAAAATAGAATATATATATATATATATATATATATATATATATATATATATATATATATATATATAGAGAGAGAGAGAGAGAGAGAGAGAGAGTTTAATTCTATCTGAAGCTAATGCTTCAAATTGGTGTTCTCACGTATTTAACACGTGACCCCAATGTGGTTTTTAATCTGTTTATTTAGCGCTCATATACTTTGCATATAAGCGCTCACGTGTTTAACACATGAGGTCATTTTGTTCTTTAGTTGTTTGCTACCAGCGCTTATATACTTTGTATATAAGCGTTCACGTGTTCAACACGTGAGGCCCAAAATGTGTGAATTCTTCTCTTTTCTTTTCTATCCCTTTTTTTATAAGGGAACAAATGCCCCCCAGCGTTGCTCTCACGGTGTCCATCTTTACCACCTTGGATCGCCTAGGGAATTGAAAGTTGAACCGATTCCATCACGTCTTAGGGATTTGGAGTATATTACAGGTAGCCGAATCTAAACTTATAGCTCTAAATATGCTGAGCCAGAATTAGATATGCTGAAACCGAATACTTTTCACATAATACGAGCTAAATATTGAAAGAAATATATGCTTATTTATATTATTCCTTTCATTATAGCTACAAACTAAATGTTCAGAACCTTAATATCCATATATGTGTCAGCTAGCTGTATTTTGGATGATCATCAATCGTCATAGATGAGAGTATCAAATGTTTCTTATCGAACACTATAAAACTTTTAACAAACACAAATGTTTCTTATCGAACACAATAAAACTTTTAACATATACGTGCGCGCGCGCACACAGACTCATATATGTGTACGTATATATGCACATTGTAGGTAGACGTTCGTACTCGCGCCGCAAACTAGCGGTAATGCGGAATAGAAAATGAAAATTTTCGAAATTTGAGCACGAAACTCCACAACTTAGAATCGAATCCAAACACTAAACTAGAAACTAAAGAAGGAGTTTTAACTACTAGGTTTGTGATTACAGCCTTTGTAGTCGTGTTCTTCGTTTTCTTCCCACTTCCTAAGCTTCTTAGGTCGTCGGAACGAGTTTGGAAGTCGGTCTTCCATACCGAAAATGATCTATCTCCAAGAAGTACGATGTAAGGCTCCAGCTTCTCACTTGAAGTAACTAGTGATCAATACTTGCTAAGAATTAATTACTAGATTGATGTAGTGACTAATATCTACTTAATCTCTCATAATCTTTTTTAATTCTCCACTAATAGAAAATCAAGAGTGGAGAAGAAGCAGCTTGGATGAAAATGAGCAAGTGAGGCAACTCAAGAAGAATGCACCGTCATCACCTTTTTTTTACTTCTTTCTTTTCTTTATGTGTTTAGAATGAGTGGGCTTGCGACTCACCATGATGAGTCACAAGCTCACAGCATTCTTATACATTCAAGAAAAGAAGACAAGACAAGAAAGGTCACCTCATATGCTTACTGTTTACTGCCGAAAACTGGACCAAGACGTTGAGGATGTCAAACTTGAATTTCGGGGCATATATTATTTACACATATTCATCTACCTCTCCAAAGATACCAAGTTAATTTATGACACCGTATATCGGAGGTTTGAACATATGCAACAGTTGTAGCAGACTTTATCAGATTCCCCCTCATTTTTGAGGTTTTTTTTTTATTGTGAGGACGCTCTTCCCTACAGGCGCAAGCCCCTACAGTTAATTATATTATCGCGTTGCAATTACCACTTTCTCCTTCTCCAGAAGTTTACTTCGTGTCGTGTGTTATTTTGTTTTTATAGGGTTGCTCGTGGATTGTATACGGAGCTTAATTTATGTCGTCATCCGTAGGGCGGAGATTAATCCAAATCCGTATATTTTAGATTTGGGGTTTGAACTTAGGTTGTATGTATTCCCTCCATTCAAAGAATATTTTATTTTTATTTAAGGACCGTTAATCTAGTTTGAGATTAAAATTGATTTAAAGATACGAGCGTTTGGGCTCAATTTAATTTAACTAAGAATATGTTAGTCTTATTTGAGACTAAGATTAACATAGCAATATTTTAGAGATCATCAAATTTTTGTTGAGATCCAACAATAGAGCATTTGGGCTCAGCTGCAAGTAACTTTAGAGACATTAGCTAATTTGGGCTTGGTCTGCTCAGTTTTTCTTCTTCTTTTTAGAAGTGCTAAGCACTCATTTTTGGTTCTGTTTGCTCTGCCTTTTTCATTTTATGCAGAAATGCTAAGCACTTGTTTAGGGCTTTGGCGCTCACATGTGTATTATATGAGGCGCTCAGACCTGGGCGCTGCCTAATCAGTGTTAAGCACTTTAGTCATTTTAACTGAATATAGAGTGCTAAGTGTTAGAGTATATGCCCTAGAGGCCATTACTGTATCATACTAGTTTGTATATTACTTAATGGAAGCTTGGGATATTCACCTTGTATAAACAATCTTGCTCAATATAGTAGTATGCTACTTGGTTTGTTTCTACTTCAATGTGTACATGTGTTTATTTTAGTATATCACCTATACACATTAGTGGAGCCCTTAGGATCTTTCCTTGATTACCAGCGTTGTGATGGCAGTCACACTCGTGGGGGCTGGGTAATCCACAAGCACATCCTTATGCAGGTCCCTAGTCGCAGGACTATCGAGACAGGGTATCGATACTCCGGAGTAGACTAGCGTATGCGCTTCTCATCCCAGCACGGGAGACGGCCTGTCCCACAGCCGTCAGTACGTCGTACTTGAGATAGTATGCGGGTGCTCGTTAGGTTACGAGTACACTGGACAGGACTCGTCGGGAACTATTGGTTGGTATTATACCTATCGCCAGTCATCAGTTCCCAGGTGACATGAGTACAGCTTAGTTAGCTGACTTGACGCTGTCACTTCACCTCGAGTGTGTTCCCACTGCACTTTGATTACTACCCTACCACGGCTCAAAGGAGTCATGCAAACAGGTAGTAGTTGGGTGCAGTCCCGAAGCACTTGGAGGCAGTGACGGTTAGACATGATTCGTCTCTTCCGGTATTGGGGGTTGGCATCGCGCTGTGTCTAGGAGAGCCATTACACGAGTAGTCCCTGGCCAGGGCAAGCGAGAAATACTGGTAGGCTTCCAGTGTTATCTCAGGGTGTTATGAGCTACACTCCGACACGACTTGTATCGCTATTAGGGGACTGACGTTTACCGCCCCCTAGGCCCGCCATGCGATGTATCAGACGAACAGACCGGACTGTACGGAGACTGTTACATTCAGGCTCAGTAGGAGTTCAGATGGGTTTCACCTCGTCAGTCTTCTTGTCGGCATCTACCTGGGGGCCGTTACGCACAGCTAGTGCCGCTTGCGGTCTGGTGTTAAACCACTGCCAGTGTAGTGTCGAGTCTTTAGAGTCCCACACAGAAAGCTATTCGCCTTTAGGAAAACGAGTAGAGGTCGCATGGTTTTGCGACAGGTCGTATGGTTTTGCGACAGGGTTCGGTCACATCCGTGCACTTGTGCATGTTTAGTGTCCGGACAGTTAACACTAGCGGGCTTTGGTTTAAGCCAGATCCTAGTGTACGTTTTGGGATTGGTTTTATCTCGTATATATTCATGTTCCTCCGAACACGGATGCGGGTGTGTATGCACAGTTGACGGAGAGACAGAGGCAGAGGATTCTCATTAGGGTTGTTGACTGTTGACTGTTGACCATTGACTTTTTACTCAACCCTAATGAGAATATGATATATAATTAACAATAATATTAATTAAGTATTATAGTGACATGGTTGTTGAGGGATTGACTTTGTTGACTTGTTGACTTTGTTGACCGGTTGACTAGGTTGGACTAGTTGACCATCATCATGACAATTGCTATCATTTCATGGCAAAGACTTTTGCTTGCATGTTTATCTTATGCAAAATGAGTGCATGAAATGATATGGCTATTTTGACTTAAACCATCACATAATATTTGATTGGTATTTTTGTCATGATGACTTTGGATTATGAGAGCCAAAGGGAGAAAAGTCTTACTCATTCTCTCATTTCCTTTCTCTCTCTTGGCTTGAGCTCTCACCCTCTTCCTCTTGCTCTCCCTCTCTCTAGTCTATGGTTCACTTGTCTCATATGTTGAGAAGCAAGAACCATAGAGAAAAATCCCAACACACACTCCTCTACTCATTCTAGTTCACAAGGTTTAGCAAACCGAGTGAACTAGTTTCTTCAAATTTCGAAGAAGAAGCCAAAGGTAGAAGCTTTCGGATGGATCGATCTTCGACGCAAGGAGTCGACGGGGTGAAGCCGATCCGTACACCATTAAGAGTTGAAGACGAAGGAGTTCAAGAAAGAAAGGTATAACCCCCTAACCGAGTAGTTAACAACTCCTGGTTAGGTTGTTAGGTAGATAGTTTAACAAAGATCCATTTTGAGTCCATGTTACCGTCTCTAGAAAATCATTTTTCATCAAATTCCGCAAGCCCGTAAGTACCGGGAGAGGTAGCATGGACTTACAGTGGTATCAGAGCCTAGTTAAACACTACCTAACATGTTAGCGTAGTAACTAGAAATTCGATCGGAGAAAAAATCGCGAAATACACCCCAAAATCAAACTTGCTGTTAATTTTTAAAGTGCTGTAAAAATAATAAATCATGCTTTAAAAATCGACTCAGGGTATTTATAGTCTACTGTAAAAAAACGGTCCAGAGAACCCATCAAACCGCCGCGGAAACGCGGCAATAGCTTGCTATTGCCGCGGTTCCGCGGCCGATTTAACTCGGCTGTGGATCGTCTTCTCTGCAGAATACTCACTGGGGTATTTTGGGATTTTTGGTATATGTTTTTTCAGCCCAGATTTTCCAGAAAGAAAAATTTGTTTTTTGGGCTTTAAAAACCGTATTTTGATCGAGTTTCTAAAGACTTAAGCTGACGGGTATTTATCTGTGATGTGATATTTGTATTTAACGTCTGCTAATCGCTATATGTCGATTAGTGGGGGTTATACAAATCTGTGATCTGTAATGTTGCTGGTATGTGTATATGAATTCATTGGATTGTCGCGGGTGAATAGCCGGGGGTTGTGAGACGAGAGTTTTCTTTTCTTTCAATTCATGTAAATTTGTAAATTGATGTAATATTATTTATATGGCCGCACAACCGGGTCGGGGTTGTAGCCGTCATTGTATAATTTCTTTTTACTGTTTTTGCTCCTAGGATAGACCCAAGGTGGGGTGCACAAACTACCGGGTATCTCGAAGTGCCGAGTGGCCTACTCACGAGTTGAGGGAGGTTGCTTCGCTTCGGGTACTTGGCGGGTAGTTTGCCGCACCCATAGGGATCTAGGGTGAGGTATTGGCAATTCACCGCGACCGTGTAATCTGCTTTTCGTTACAGGCTCGTACGAATTGCGGATTCCTAGTATATCCAATGTGTTCATTTGTGATCTGAAATGGCTATTATTGCAATATATCTATATATGATATTATTTAGGCATTGCTTATATTTTACAGCCGCGCTAGCCCAGCCCCGCTCTGTCGTTAGTTAAGTAACCTAACGGGTAATGACGGGGCCCCGTGGCGAATACGAATGGCATAAGCGTACGTCATATTTTGGTTGTTTTCTGCAATAGTAGGATTAAATGATGGGATGCATTAAAAGAACTAATGCAAGAAAAACACGCATTAAAAGAACTAATGCAAGAAAAATAAACCATGTAAAAGTCGTTGGAACACTTTGAAAACCACTCGGTTCTTTTCAAAACCAAACTTTTAAATACGGAGCATGAACCACTCCTTTTGAAAGCTATCTCGTTCCATCGATTATATCAAGTTCACTACGTTCACGGTTTCGCCAAAACCATTCGTAGCCCTCCGTCGTTTCACATGAATAGTCAATAAGTATTCAAGCTATGTATGTTGGCCAAAGTCAAGGCATAGTGATTGGTAGCTATTGGGTATTCATGTGCAGCATAGATAGATGTGTTGGTTTGGGGCAGTCGTTCTACCATTTTGGCCAAAGTCAAGGGTATGTGCGGGTAGGCTCAAATTAATCTGGAGAATGACGGGTAGAACTTGACATGTGACTTATGATATTTTGGCCAAAGTCAAGGTCAAAAGAGCATGGGGCAAAAATCCACATCGGGAGTTTCAAAAGAACTGAAACTTGCTAGTGTTGCATACCATTTGGAGTGTGATGATTCTGGTAGGATTCCTTCAGTTTTGTCACGCAATGATATTTGGATTCCGATCCTACTGTGAGTATATGCTACTCCTCGGGAAATTTCTCACTTAACGATCAATGCTATAAACCAAGTAGGTGTCTAGAAAGGTGTTAGCGGGGCTACGCCCACAGGGAAAAGAGGTTATTTAATTAAGGAACTTCGCGAAAGCGTTGGAAAACCTCCCTCAAAGTACCGACACCAGCCTGGCCGAACGGTTAAGCAAGTATTGTACGGTGAGATTGATCCTGACTAATTCTTCCTTTATGGTTTGAGGAGGGATTCGAGAGACAGTGGGAGCCATCCTGTTTAGACAAACTAAAAACCACTCTAAACTTGCAAGAGTATCGTGCTAAAGTGTTTCTTCTCTCTCTCCTAATTGCAGCGACCAATCGACATGCCCGGACTTAAGTTATTACTAGATAAAAACATACTGACAGGGCCAAACTACAAAGATTGGCTCAGGAATGTCAAAATGGCAATCACCTATGACAAGTTGGGGTATCTTCTTACCACCAAAGCTCCCCCTGTCCCAGGTCCCAAAACCAGCGTTGCGGATAAGGAAATCCGTAAAACCTGGGAAATCGACCGCGCGAAGGCCAAGTGCCTCGTGCTTGCCTCTATGGACAACGAACATCAGAGGAGGCACGAGAATATGGACCTCGAATCCATATTTCTCCATACAAAAGAACTGTATGGAGAGTAATCTCGTATCGGAAGATACGAAGTGTCGAAGAAGTTGTTTTCGGCAAGATTGGCCGTCGGATCATCGGTAGCGGAACACGTGCTTAAGATGATTGGCTATATAGAGGAGCTCGCGGACCTTGGGACCACGTTGGAGAATGAGCTCTATACGGACTTGATTCTCCAGTCCCTTCTTTCCACTTACGCCCAGTTTATCCTGAACTTCAACTTGCAAGAAAAGGAAGTTGAACTTTCAGAACTCCTCAACATGCTGAGGAGCGCAGAGGGCACCCTACAGAAAGGTAGGGAAACATCTACTTTGTTTGTAGAAGGATCTTCCTCTTCTAGGTCCAAGGCGAAAGCCAAGGGAAAGAAGAAGAAAGCCCCCGCCAAACCAAGGGGCGGTATTAGTAAAGTGGATACGAAGGGAAAGGCAAAAGCAACAAAGAAAGTAGGGAAGCTTGTGGATAAGGAAAAATGCTTTTTCTATCATAAGAATGGACACTGGAAGAAAAATTGCAGGGCTTGGAAGGCCAGAACACAGGATCTGAAGCAAGTTGCGGCTTCAGCTTCAGGTGTGTATGTTATTGAAAACTGTCTATCAATAAACTCTACTTCCTGGGTATTGGATACCGGATCAGGATCTCATATCTGTAATTCTTTGCAGGTGTTGAGAAACCGTAGGTTTTTGAAGGCAGGTGACATGACGCTCAAAGTTGCAAATGGAGCTAGCATGGACGCTAAGGCCGTGGGGGACTATCACCTGGGAATGTCAGATGGACATGTTTTGGTTTTACGTAATTGCTTTTTTGTACCCAACGCAACTTGTAATATCATTTCTGTATCTTTGACTTCTAAAGAAGGTTATGAATTTGCGTTTGTAAGTAATGTTGTAAACATTTACCTTAATCAAGTTCTGATTGGGTCAGGTACATTGAGCAATGGTATATACGTATTAAACCAACCATAGATTTTCAATGTCCAGAATACACACAAAAGAAAGTCTCCGGAAATAAATCAGACTTTCTTATGGCATTGTAGACTAGGTCACATCAATGAGAGAAAGTTGACGAAGTTACATACAGAAGGATATTTGGATCCGTTCGAATATCAATCGTATGCCACTTGTCAATCCTGTCTTAAAGGAAAGATGACAAAGACTCCGTTCACTGGACACGGAGTAAGGGCGAGCGAGCTCTTAGGATTCGTACACAGCGACATGTGCGGTCCAATGTCTACACATGCGCGAAGCTGTTATTCTTACTTCATTACTTTTACGGATGACTTTTCAAGGTACGGTTATGTCTTCTTAATGAAACATAAGTCCGAAGCCTTTGGAAAATTCCAGGAATATAAGAATGAAGTAGAAAAACAAACCGGCAAAAGTATCAAGATTCTAAGATCGGATCGAGGTGGTGAATACTTAAGTGCCGAGTTCCTGGACTATTTAAAAGAGAATGGAATTCTCTCTCAGCTTACTCCTCCATACACTCCGCAACATAACGGTGTATCGGAGAGACGGAACCGAACCCTATTGGATATGGTACGGTCCATGATGTGTAACGCTGAGTTACCGCGATCATTCTGGGGATATGCACTAGAATCAGCTGCATACCTTTTGAACCGAGTTCCAACTAAGACTGTGCCTACTACACCATATGAGATGTGGTGTGGAAAGAGACCCTATCTTAATCACATTAAGACATGGGGAAGTCCAGCTTTTATCAAAAAGCAGCATGCGGACAAGCTCGAGGCACGCTCAGTACAGTGCAAGTTCGTGGGATATCCAAAGAACTCCAAGGGATATTTCTTCTATTGCGAAGAGGAACAAAAGGTTTTTGTTTCTCGTCATGCCCACTTTCTAGAACACCAGTTCTTAGAAAAGGAAATTAGTGGGAGCGCAGTAGAACTGGAAGAAATTCCAGAACCACGAGCTATTACTGAAAGCTTAGTAGAACCAGAGGGTTCGAAAGATCAGGACATTCCTACGCCACTCCGCAGAAGTAGTAGGCAGTCTCATCCGCCCGAGACTTACTACGGTTTTCTCATAGACGGGGATAGAGAGGATTGCATCATTGATAGTGATGAGCCTACTAGCTTCCAGCAAGCCATTCAGAGCGTTGACTCGGTAAAATGTCTGGATGCAATGCGGACCGAAATGGAGTCCATGTACACCAACAAAGTATGGACGTTGGGCATTGCTCCAGATGGGGTAAAACCCGTAGGATGCAAGTGGATCTTTAAAAGGAAGATTGGTGTAGATGGACAGGTTGAGACCTATAAAGCTAGACTTGTTGCAAAGGGTTTCTGTCAAAGACCTGGCTTGGACTATGACGAAACCTTTTCTCCAGTGGCTATGCTGAAATCCATTCGGATCCTTCTTGCCATTGCTGCCTTCCACGATTATGAGATCTGGCAAATGGACGTAAAGACCGCTTTTCTAAATGGAAATTTAGAGGAGTGTGTCTATATGGACCAGCCAGAGGGTTTCATTCAGAGTGGGAGCAGCGGAAAAGTGTGCAAGTTGCTTAAGTCCATCTATGGACTAAAGCAGGCATCGCAGAGCTGGAACATCTGTTTTGATGAGACGGTCAAAGAATTTGGCTTTATAAAAAATCCAGATGAACCATGCATCTATAGTAGATTTGTAGCAAGAACTATCGTATTCCTCGTTTTATACGTGAATAACATTCTTCTGATAGGAAATGACATTCCTATGCTACAATCTGTCAAGGGGTTCTTGTCACACAGGTTCTCTATGAAAGACCTGGGTGATGCCTCATACATTCTGGGGATCCGGATCTATCGTGACAGATCTAAGACGATATTAGGACTTTCACAGTCCAGGTACATCGACACCATACTGAAAAGATTCAGTATGGAAGATTCCAAGCGCGATAATCTACCGGCTTGTCACGGGATCACCCTCTCCAAAGAGATGTCTCCCAAGACTAATTTGGAAAGGGATCGCATGTCTATTATACCCTACGCTTCTGCGGTAGGCTCTATAATGTATGCGATGTTGTGTACCAGACCGGATGTAGCTTATGCACTGAGTGTAGTAAGCCGGTATCAGTCAAACCCTGGGGAGAAACACTGGATAGCGGTAAAGAACATTCTCAAGTACCTGAGAAGGACTAAGGAAATGTTCTTGGTGTATGGCGAAAAAGACCTCCAGATCGGGGCCTTTGCTGACTCCAGCTTCCAGAGTGACAAGGATGATTCCAAGTCCATGTCGGGTTTTGTCTTTACCCTCAATGGAGGGGCGGTGTGTTGGAAGAGTTCCAAACAGGAAACCGTTGCCGACTCGATGATGGAAGCGGAATATATTGCTGCTGCAGATGCCGCAAAAGAAGCTGTATGGGTAAGGAAGTTCTTAACTGAACTTCAGGTGGTTCCGTCTATTGTTGATCCAATACCACTGTATTGCGACAACAATGGGGCTATAGCTTTAGCAAAGGAACCAAGGTCCCATCAGAAGTCCAGACACATCTTGAGGCAGTATCACCTGATCAGGGAGATCGTGGGTCGCCAGGAGATCGAGGTTCGGAGAGTTTCTACGGAAGATAACACTGCTGATCCACTCACAAAGGCCTTACCCCAGACTCAGTTCGAGCGGCTGATCGAGATGATAGGTCTTCGATACGCCAGTACATGGCCTTAGTGCAAGTGGGAGATTGTTAGTGTATATGCCCTAGAGGCCATTACTGTATCATACTAGTTTGTATATTACTTAATGGAAGCTTGGGATATTCACCTTGTATAAACAATCTTGCTCAATATAGTAGTATGCTACTTGGTTTGTTTCTACTTCAATGTGTACATGTGTTTATTTTAGTATATCACCCATACACATTAGTGGAGCCCTTAAGATCTTTGCTTGATTACCAGCGTTGTGATGGCAGTCACACTCGTGGGGGCTGGGTAATCCACAAGCACATCCTTATGCAGGTCCCTAGTCGCAGGACTATCGAGACAGGGCATCGATACTCCGGAGTAGACTAGTGTATGCGCTTCTCATCCCAGCACTGGACACGGTCTGTCCCACAGCCGTCAGTACGTCGTACTTGAGATAGTATGCGGGTGCTCGTTAGGTTACGAGTACACTGGACAGGACTCGTCGGGAACTGTTGGTTGGTATTATACCTATCGTCAGTCATCAGTTCCCAGGTGACATGAGTACAGCTTAGTCCGCTGACTTGACACTGTCATTTCGCCTCGAGTGTGTTCCCACTGCACTTTGATTACTACCGTACCACGGCTCAAAGGAGTCGTGCAAACAGGTAGTAGTTGGGTGCAGTCCCGAAGCACTTGGAGGCAGTGACGGTTAGACAGGATTCGTCTCTCCCGGTATTGGGGGTTGACATCGCGTTGTGTCTAGGAGAGCCATTACATGAGTAGTCCCTGGCCAGGGCAAGCGAGATATACTGGTAGGCTTCCAGTGTTATCTCAGGGTGTTATGGGCTACACTCCGACATGACTTGTACCGCTATTAGGGGACTGACGTTTACCGCCCTCTAGGCCCGCCATGCGATGTATCAGACGAACAGACCGGACTGTACGGAGACTGTCATATTCAGGCTCAGTAGGAGTTCAGATGGGTTTCACCTCGTCAGTCTTCTTGTCGGCATCTACCTGGGGGCCGTTACGCACAGCTAGTGCCGCTTGCGGTCTGTGGTTAAACCCACTGCCAGCGTAGTGTCGAGTCTTTAGAGTCCCACACAGAAAGCTATTCGCCTTTAGGCAAAAGAGTAGAGGTCGCATGGTTTTGCGACAGGGTTCGGTCACATCCGTGCACTTGTGCACGTTTAGTGTCCGGTCAGTTAACACTAGCGGGCTTTGGTTTAAGCCAGATCCTAGTATACATTTTGGGATTGGTTTTATCTCGTATGTATTCATGTTCCTCGGAACGCGGATGCGGGTGTGTATGCACAGTTGACGGAGAGACAGAGGCAGAGGATTCTCATTAGGGTTGTTGACTGTTGACTGTTGACCATTGACTTTTTGCTCAACCCTAATGAGAATATGATATATAATTAACAAGAATATTAATTAAATATTATAGTGACATGGTTGTTGAGGGGTTGACTTTGTTGACTTTGTTGACCGGTTGACTAGGTTGGACTAGTTGACCATCATCATGACAATAGCTATCATTTCATGGCAAAGACTTTTGCTTGCTTGTTTATCTTGTGCAAAATGAGTGCATGAAATGATATGGCTATTTTGACTTAAACCATCACATAATACTTGATTGGTATTTTTGTTATGATGACTTTGGATTATGAGAGCCAAAGGGAGAAAAGTCTTACTCATTCTCTCATTTCCTTTCTCTCTCTTGGCTTGAGCTCTCACCCTCTTCCTCTTGCTCTCCCTCTCTATAGTCTATGGTTCACTTGTCTCATGTGTTGAGAAGCAAGAACCATAGAGAAAAATCCTAACACACTCTCCTCTACTCACTCTAGTTCATAAGGTTTAGCAAACCAAGTGAACTAGTTTCTTCAAAGTTCGAAAAAGAAGCCAAAGGTAGAGGCTTTCAGGTGGATCGATCTTCGGCGCAAGGAGTCGACGGGGTGAAGCCGATCCGTACACCATCGAGAGTTGAAGACGAAGGAGTTCAAGAAAGAAAGGTATAACCCCCTAACCGAGTAGTTAACAACTCCTGGTTAGGTTGTTAGGTAGATAGTTTAACAAAGATCCGTTTTGAGTCCATGTTACCGCCTTTAGAAAATCATTTTTCATCAAATTCCGCATGCCCGTAAGTACCGGGAGAGATAGCATGGACTTACACTAAGGACTTTGCATGGCGCTCACATGAGAGGCATGCGAGGAACTGGGTTCCATTTAAGAGAGTCTTTTGGGTGTTCACGTGTGTTTCACGTGGGGCGCCAAGTCTTTTTCTTTGTTGATATTTTCTGAAGAAATTTTAACTTCTATTAATGGCATTTTGACCATTAATGATCTCTGTTTTGAAGATCTGAGATTGGTTTTATTGGAGAACTAAGTTCTTCTGTTCTTTTTAGTAATAACAAAGTTCTTTATGTAGGGTTAAAATCTGTTTGTGAAGGAATTAAATTTCAAGACAATGTGCCTTCTATTTCTTTTTTGATGTATTTTTTCCCCCTAAATTTTGAGTTTGGAGAATAGAATCTCCTCGATGAGAATTAAATTCTCTACTTGTGGAGAGATTTACTTTTCAAATCTCAGATCATAGGAAGAACTAAGTTCTTTATTGTGAAGGGTTAAACCCTTGTTTTCATTATGTTAGGAAAACGAGATTAGTTCTATCCCTGGTTTTCTTTACCTAGAGTTTTGAAGAGCAAGAATCTTTTTTCTTCAGAGGAGAATTGAATTTTTGGTTTTGTGAAAAGAAGCTTGTGGGGTTGATTTTCTTTTTTGTGCGTCTGTATGTATCTATGAGATTTAAAGTTTCGGATTCTTTATATAGGAGAGTCAAATTTTTTGATTAGTTTGCGAAAATCTCTCATTTGAGAGATATTAATTGATTTACTTGGCCTCAAAGATTATTCGGGAGATTCTATCCACCGTTCGATTTTTGATCCAGAGAATTTTATTTCACAGAATATTTATGCTTGTTTTTAATAAGATTAGGGATATATTTTCCCATATGCAAAATTTAATTTTGTCATACGGTGATTTTTAATCACCATTGTATTTTTAATCTAAGGGTGCTCTGTTTAACAGAGCACAGTCTTTCTTTATTTAGAAAGATATAGGGAAATATTCTCCAATCTCTTTGGATCTTTAATCTAACAACTTTCTGTTTAACAGAAAATATCCTTCTCATTTGAAAGATTAGGGAGCTATTTTCCCCCCAATAAAATTTAATTTTATCATTTGATAATTTATCATCATCATTGGATTTTTGATCCAACGACTCTGTTTAACAGAGAATATCTTTCTCTTTTAGAAAGATCAAGGGAGGTATTCTCCCAAGAACAGAATTTAATTCTATATAGGGAGATGTTCTCTTGTGTTTAACACGGGGCCCTGATGTGGGTTTCGGCCTATTTTATTTAGCGTTCATATGCTTTGCATATAAGCGCTCACGTGTTTAACATGTGAGGCCAGTTCGGCCTATAGGTTATATACTCTCAGCGCGTTTATGCTTTTGCATACAAGCACTCACGTGTTTAGGCTTATTTAGCCTTCAACCACTCACTCTTAGTCCTCATATGTTTTCCATAAAAAATAGAATTTAATTATATATATATATAGAGAGAGAGAGTTTAATTCTATCTGAAGCTAATGCTTCAAAATGGTGTTCTCACGTGTTTAACACGTGACCCCAATGTGGTTTTTAATCTGTTTATTTAGCACTCATATACTTTGCATATAAGCGCTCACGTGTTTAACATATGAGGTCATTTTGTCCTTTAGTTGTTTGCTACCAACGCTTATATACTTTGCATATAAGCATTCACGTGTTCAACACGTGAGGCCCAAAATATGGGAATTCTTCTCTTTTCTTTTCTCTCCCTTTTTTTTATAAGGGAACAAATGCCCTCTAGCGTTTCTCTCACGTGGCTTACAAATGAGTGCAACGGTGTCCATCTTTACCACCTTGGATCGCCTAGGGAATGGAAAGTTGAACCGATTCCATCACGTTTTATAAATGAGGTCTTTGGCCTTAGAGTGACTACTGTTTTTCATCTTCATCCTTGAGTTTTTTCTTCCTTGATAATTTAATTCTCATTTCAGAGCTTAGATCTGTGCCTTCAAAACTCCTCTGATCAGAGTTAAACTCTGCCAAAAATTTTGGTAATGATTATGAACAGAGCTTAGCTCTTAGAAGACCTTTTGGATATATATTTTTGGATATTATTTTTTTTTTGGGATTTTTAATCCATTAACAGAGCTCGGCTCTCTTCTTGAACCGATCTTTTGGAGACCAAAAACAAACTTTTTTTTAGTAGACCGTGGGTCTTGATGTCCACCTCAAGAGTTTGAATCAATGGGCATTCTTGAGAATCGCTGATTCTCTTCTTAAGGTTTTTGTAACAACTCAAATTTTACTGTACGAAAATTTTCAAGTTAATATACAGAATAGAGTTTCAAGCCTGAGCACAGGTTATAAATTAGAATTGTTTATGAACAGCAAAAAAGCACTTGTATTTTATTGGTAAAGCCTTACACTGCTGTGACGTAGCCCCTGTGTTCGAATCCCATCAGCCACATATTATTTTTACTGATTTTTCTTTTAAATTTTTTGGAAGCCCAAAAGTTTACACGTGCAATACACGTAAAAATGAAAAGTCAGATTAAACAAACATGCGGAATTTGTTATATGAACAGACCTAGATACGTGGCATCAATCCAGACCCTAACCCCACCAAATTGGCCGGCGAGATTAGCCAAAAGGCCGACGCCCCTGGGCTTGCCCGTACCAAATGCTCCAAATTTTTGAACTCTAGTCTCTTGGCCTCCCCATTAACCCCATACCAAATACTGTTTAATTTTCCTGCATTTATCCAGAGAGAGTAATTTTACTTAAATGCATTTTTAATTTCCTCTTCACTCACAAAACAATAATTTTACCCTATAAATACAACTCCACACCTTAGCTCCCTCTATTCTAAAATCTATTATCCAAAATTCTCAAAATTTTCCAAGTCAAAGAAGTGTACAAGTGAAGTTAGCCCAAGGTCAAGTTCCGGCGACGATTCAAAAAGATTCCAGCGACCTCACGACTCCACGAACCTCTCAAATCCTTCCTATAACTCTCCTCTCTACCCTAAACTCGTAAGTCCCCTCTTTTCTCCTCTCCCCTATTCAAAATGTTCTTTTTTCAAAACTCATCGGAAGTTGAGTTATTCCGACATTCGATTCTAAAATTATTAAAAACACAACTTTTCTTAACAACCAAACATCCATATTATTATATCTTGTTTAGTAATCTTAAAACAAACTTTGAGAACAAGTTTTATCTTAAAATACATTGCTATGCAACTTTTATTACACTTTTACGCTTAAATACCACAAACTTTACATATGACATCTTTTATCGTATTTACTCGTATTACCTTTAGAAAAATTTCACGAGGTAATGATCTATCTCTCACAACACACATCTTGACATAGCACGATTGCTTGAAAGCAATATTTTGAGACAAATACGAATTTACATTTAATAAACTATAAAAAAACGTATTCTTTAAATTGTTTTAATTAAATTCCTTACAATTATGTCTCTACAACCCATTTTTAGAGACCCGGTCGGGATGGTACGGGTTATCGCACATCTTCACGATTAGTAGAGCGAGATGCATACTTCCTCACGGAGCATCCCGATCTCGATAGAATTTTTAATACAATTTTTAATAAAAACGTGAATTTCTATTTAATAAATAAAATTTATTTTTAATAATCATATATAATATTATCAAACCATATATTTTAAATATATATAATAAATTCTATGTTTTCCTAAACAAAAGAAAAGAATAACAAGTTTCATGAAAATACCATCAAGAATTCATACAAGTCAAATTTACAAAAAAAATACCAACTAGGTATTTATTCACTAGAATATCTCACTTTTAAAAGTTACATCCATGAAAACCTTAAATACGATAAATAAATACTTGAGTTTTATTTTGAAAGTATACTAAAACTATTTTTCATAAAACCCCATCAAGTTATAATAATTTACATTAAGGACCCTAGTAAATATTGGTTTAAGCGGGACCAATTCTCTTGAGCCACACGGAGCCGGAGAAAGTAGGTGCTTGCTTATTTAAGGTAGAAAAATAAAACGGGGTTATCAATAGTAATTGGTTTGGAAAAAGTCACAAATGCTGCCGTCCATGTGCAGCAGTTACCGATAATTCCAAAACTTAATTCAGGAATCCAAGTCGGTTTAAGCGTCTGACTCAGTCAGATTCTCAGTCTAATCTAAATACAATCCATACATGAATACAATCCAACTATAACTCCAATACAACCTGAATCCATATATATTGGAACTTGAACATGAATACCATAATACTATCCAATATCAACATGACTTGATTTGACCGAACCATGGATATACATTGGACATGACTACATGACTATTGTTCATATCATAATATTGCAATTCATACGCCCCACTTTTATTCATTTTATAAGTAAACAGGTACTCTTGACGCATGTTTGTTGCATGTTACAGGATACAGGCTCTTGGAGCGAATACAGTGAAAAAGACGAAAGTTGAGACAAAAGAGAGACTTTTGACCAACAAGAAGATGGATCAGAGTCACGAAGAACATGTTACAATTGTATAAAGCAGTGCGGTCCGAAATGTCAAAGTGAACGGTCAAAAGCTCCTTGCAAGTTTTTACTGAAGATCTGGAAAAGACCAAGAAGCCAAACAAAGAAAATTATTGAAGAATAAACAAGCCCAGATACCCAGAAGAGAACCCAAGAAAATTGGTGGAATGAGTCCACCAAAGGGCCGCGGAACCGCGGCCCAAGGCCTGTCTTTGCCACGGTTCCGCGGCCATATGGTACCCGTGTCGGCACCGACTTTTTGTGTCGGTGCGACGGTGCGGGTGTTGGGATTTTTAGGGGTCAAATCTGTAATTGCACCTCTGCGTGAGTCTGTAACCCTAGCTTCACTGCTCACTTATAAATTGTACTCTCAAAGCTGTAAATTGCTATGCCTCTTTTCAATCAATAAAATTTAAGATTTGTTGGGAGATCTAGAGCATCACCTGCTTGTATGTTTTAATTTATTTAATTCCTGCCTTAGTCTAATTTATTACTTGCCCTAGTTATCTCATTGTCTGCTTTAATTAACTAGTTTAGTCTTTTTTAATCTGCAGTATGTAATAACACTTTAAAACATAAACAACAAAAATGTCGTTTTTAAATAATTCCCTAATGAGCGAGTAAAATCCTCGCTCGTTAGGGTTAGGAACAAGGGAGGGAGTGAGAGATGGATATCTCTCACCTCTTTCAATGCCAACATATTTTCAAAACGAAACCTTCATGCACGCATGTATGATCCGCCCCCTACGGCACCCTACCTACGAGGCAACGGTGAACCGTAGTATAAAAGGCCGGACATACATGACGTCCATGAAGATTGCAGCAATTAATAGGAAAGGATGGACAAGGATCTAGAGGAAGAAACTTCATTTCTTCCCGATCATCCTAATCCCCTTTGCTAATAATTGTTGTGATTTTCTAAAAAGCTTTAATCAAACGGCATTGAAAGGGGTGACAATATTGATCTCATCAACCCTACCTTCGACCTAACCCTAACGAGTTCTTTCATATCATATAAATTAGTTTTTAGAACAATCGACAAAAACCAAACAACCAACGTAATCAACTCGTTAAAACACAAAAACAGAAATTTACATATCTCTGCGGATCGACCCGTATTCACCGGCTAGCTGCGAAGCGACGCCGTTTCTGATTACGGTAAACTATAATTTTTGGATTAATCAAATGGCGCCGTTGCCGGGGATGGCGTAATATTTCTTTTTGTGTATTTTCGGGTTGATATAAATTTTAAAAATTATAAAAATCTGAAAATATAAAAAATACAAAAAACATTTTTTTCATTATTTTTATCTGTTTGAAGGGTTTCTCGTTTGAATCTTGCAGGAACAACGAAGCATCGCGGATCTGGAGTTTTACAGTAGGTAAATCAGAAAAGTGAACATCAAAACAGAGGGGGAGTGGAACAAGGGAGCTACACAAATTTTTGCAGAGCCTGATCTCCTCATCAGACCGCGGAACCGCGGCCAAGGAGCACCCCAAACCGCGGAACCGCGGCGGTTTGGGCCCTTCACTGTTTGAAAATTGCAAGGTTTGCTTTCTCTTTCTCCCCTCTGCAACCTCCATATATCCACTGTAAAAATTTTCTGCAGGTTTCTTTGCGCTAAAAAAATCTTCTTCCCCCTTCTAAATAACAGATTTGCTGCAGGTTTCTTTGCGCCGCGCTAAAATTTGATTGCAAGTGAATTTTTGTTTTGCATAATTTAATTGGACTTAAGGGGCTAATTGACCAAACTCAGATTGGGTGGGGATTTCATCACCCTTCCCAGGACCCCAGAAAACACCTAAAGCATGTGCATTGACCACAATTAATTAAAAAAGACTAGACTCAGACCTAAGGACATCGAGCTCAATAGGAAAAGGACTAGTATAGGCATCGATCGTTTATCCTAACTGACATTGCGGTGTCTAGGCTAGTGGTTATTAATTAGGCCCACTGTAGTGGTGGTTCCTTCCCACTTACCTGGCCGTACTTGTCCGTAAAGAGGCGGTTTGAGGTCCTATTTCTAGCCCTAGTTAGGAGCTGTCTAGCAGACCTAGGCAACCCTAGATCTAGGCCTGATTGTGCATGTGTGGTTGATACAGTTGTGTCACGAGTCCTTTTTCAAAAAAAAACCTTTTTGCAAAACTCTCACATAAAAAAAAAAAATAAAACTTTTCAAAAACTTGCAACTTGTCGCCAAAATAAAACTTGCAACTCACCACACCACTTTCCCTCACTGACGTTATCTTACCCCCACATTCTGTTTTTCTTTCTTTCTTTTCTGACTACACTATCCCTTTTAGTGTATGTCACTTTGGACTAGGGATACAGACGCCTGATTAGTCCGCGTGTCGTTGATACCGACCAACGAACCTTTCGACACCGAAGTCGAAAATCCGTCCACTTTCTTACCCTCACCTTCAACTTCTTTCACCGAAGGTATGTCGGGTTTCAACCCCAACAATACCTTACCGACGGGAAGGATTCCACCTCCGTTAGGTGCGAATGACCCGAACCAGCCGCCTGTTGAAGCGCCCGCACGAGTTGCGCTCCAGGACCTCTTTTACCCCATCCGCACTTCTTTACCCACCTGTCTTTCACCCCCACCGGCAAATGGGGACAATTTTGAGATAAAATCACATTTCATCAATATGCTGCCAAAATTTCATGGTTTGGAAACTGAAGACGCATATATCTTTATTAATAAATTCCAAAATGTGTGCGCTATGATGAAAACGACCCAATTGAGTGATGACGCTATAAGGCTAAGGGTCATTCCTTTCACCTTATGTGACCTAGCCGAGAAGTGGCTATATAGCACCGCATCACATTCTATTAGAAATTGGGATGAGTTTGTGAAAGCTTTTCTAAAAAAGTTCTATCCTCACCATAAAACTGCCAGAATCCGAAATGAAATAATTCAATTCTCACAACTTCCTTCCGAACCATTCTGGAAGTGCTTCGAGAGATTCAAGGACCTACTAGTTCAATGCCCTCATCATGGGATCGAAAGTTGGCAACTTTGCCAAACATTATACGAGGGATTGAACTCGGCAACGAAGCAGTTGCTAGAAACCATCTGTCAAGGTCATTTTCTCTCTAAGTCTAGTGATGAAGCGTGGCAGTTTCTCGAGGATCTTAGTGAGCAAACAATACAGTGGGAGAGTACCAAGACCACATCATCTTCTAGTGGTCAATCTAGGGCAGGCATACATCAAGTAGAGATGTCGATTTCCATGAAGGCCGAGATGGCTGCTCTTACGAAAAAGCTAGAAGCGATCGAGACCAAAATCTCATCGTCTTCTCCTGCCTCTGTTATGCCTCCACGAACTGTCTGTGCTTGTTGTGCGGATCCATCGCACCTGACCGAAGAGTGTCCTTATAATGCATCTACACAAGGACAGGATCAAGTCAATGCTGCATTTCAGCAACGACAAAGAAACGATCCGTACTCTTCGACGTATAATCCGGGGTGGAGGAGTCACCCAAATTTCGCTTGGAACCAAAATCAACAATTCCAAGGAAATAATAATTTTCAAAGACCTCCTCCTCCACAACAACAACAACAAGCACCCTCGCAAACTCAATATCAACCGCAACAATTTCAACAACAACCTTACCCTAATCAGGTGAACAATTTTGTGCCGAACAATGCTTACCATCCAAACAATTATGTTCAACCTAATAATGATAAGGTTAGTTCGCTCGAAAGAAGTCTAGATGCGTTCCTTAAGCAATCTACACAGTCTACTGCAAGACTTGAGACTTTTATTCAATCCTTAGTGCAAAATAGTGCCTCACACGATCAAAACATCAAATCTATTGAGGCACAAATTGCACAACTCAATGCAACTTTGAGCGAGCGCGAAAAAGGAAAACTCCCATCTCAATCATTGCCCAACCCCGGTCATGCACATGCTGCACACCATCAGCAAAATCATAACGTAAATGTTGTGACCACGTTGAGATCGGGAAAAGTGTTGCAAAACAATGTGGGCATTAACAATGACACCCCTGCCAGTGGCCCTTCTTCATCTTCTTCACCATCTTCTTCTTCTTTAGAGCCTATTCTCCACCCTTCACATGGCTCTACTTCTTCTAGCTTGAACGGACCCATTTCTCACAACACGAACATATCTACACGGGGTGCCGTTCCAACTTGACAATCTGATCCGCAAAAATTGGACTCAACCACCTTTCAAAATGTTCCTTTTCCTAATCGGTTGAGATCCAATAAACCAACTCCTCAGATGGATAAGATTATCGAGTTGTTCAAACATGTTAGCATAAATATCCCTCTTTTGGATGCAATTCAGCAAGTTCCTTCATATGCAAAAATTTTAAAGGACTTATGCACCAAAAAGAGGAAGTCGCAAGTGCCAAAGAAAGTTTTTGTGGCTAGTGCTATTAGCGATGCTCTTGTAAATTCCTTACCCCCAAAGCAGAAGGACCCCGGGTGTTCTACCATTTCGATAACAATTGGGGACAAGAACATCAATAGAGCACTATTAGATCTCGGTGCGAGTGTCAATTTGCTACCCTATTCTGTGTACGAGCAATTAGGCGTTGGAGAGCTTAAGCCCACTCACTGTACTCTCCAAATGGCCGACCGGTCTATCACTCATCCTAGGGGAGAGCTGGAGGATGTGTTAATAAGAGTAGGGGATTTCATTTTCCCCGTTGACTTTATTGTGATGGATACACAACCTGTCGCTAACCCCCGGAACCAAATTCCGGTAATACTAGGTCGACCATTTTTGGCAACTTCCAACGCAGTGATCAATTGTCGTAACGGTTCAATGAACCTATCTTTCGGCAATATGACAATTGAGCTCAATATTTTCAAGTTGGGAAGTCAGCCTGCTGAGCCTAATGTTAGCGTACTCGACGTTTGCTCGATCAATGAGATCGCGGAGGAGGACTGTGAGTTCGAGAATTTTTTGTTCGATCACAGCAATGTTAACGCCACTAGTGCGTTCCTCCTAGAATCCGACACAGCTTTCACGGCGGATAACGATTTTGAGTGTTTTACATTCGTTGACGACTTTGAAGACTCATCACCTGAATTGGAGTCTTTTGCTTTTTCGGATGAGTTAGTTGAACCATCCGACACTGTTGCGTACACTCGGTTTGAACCTTTGATGGAATCATTCGAGTTTGAAACAACTACCCCATTGTTACCATCTATTGTTTCACCTCCTAAACTCGAATTAAAGCTTTTGCCGACACACCTAAAATATGCATATCTAGGTGATAATGAGACCTTACCCGTCATTATATCAGCCTCTCTAGCTCTTGAGCAAGAGAAGGCTCTCTTGATGGTCTTACATAATAATCGGCAAGCTTTCGGCTGGTCTATGGCGGACATTAAGGGGATTAGTCCCCTCATAGTCGAACATCATATACACTTGATGGATGATGCCAAGCCAGCACGGGATCCACAAAGGCGCCTCAACCCCATCATGAAAGAGGCTGTTAAGAAGGAAATTGTCAAGTGTCTGGATAGCGGTATCATTTACCCTATCTCGGATAGCCAATGGGTGAGCCCAATCCACGTTGTGCCAAATAAATCGGGCATTACGTTCATTACAAATGAGGCAAATGAGTTGATTCCCACTCGCACCCAAACTGGGTGGCGAGTCTGCATAGACTATAGGAAACTCAATGCTGCAACAAGGAAAGACCACTTTCCTTTACCTTTCATTGACCAAATGCTCGAGCGATTGGCAGGGCACGAGTTCTATTGCTTTCTCGATGGTTATTCCGATTACAATCAAGTCCCCATCGCCAAATAGGATCAAGACAAGACAATATTCACTTGTCCCTTTGGCACTTTTGCTTATCGTCGCATGCCCTTTGGGTTATGCAACGCACCCGCGACATTTCAGCGGTGTATGATGGGGATCTTTTCAGACATGGTTGAAAAGTTCTTGGAGATCTTTATGGACGATTTCTCCATCTTTGGCGACTCCTTCGACGAGTGTTTACGCCATCTTGACGCTGTTCTTACCCGCTGCAGGGATAAGAACCTAACATTGAATTGGGAGAAGTGCCATTTCATGGTGCGAGAGGGCATCGTCTTAGGACATGTCATCTCGCAAAACGGCATCGAGGTTGACAGAGCTAAAATCGAAGTGATTTCTAACCTCCCTCCCCCAAAATACGTCAAAGATATCAGAGCCTTCCTTAGCCACGCCGGTTTTTACAGACGGTTCATCAAGGACTTTAGCAAGATTGCTAGACCCTTGACTCTCTTACTGGCCAAGGACACAACTTTTGCTTTCGACTCCACTTGCATTGAAGTATTCGAGTCTTTAAAACATTCACTCATCACTGCGCCCATCCTCTCATCTCCCAACTGGACGCACCCTTTTGAAATCATGTGCGACGCATCAGATTTTGCAATTGGCGCTGTTCTCGGACAGCACATTAATAAGATCCGCACGTGATTTATTATGCTAGCCGAACACTAAATGAGGCCCAACTCAACTACACAACAACAGAGAAAGAGTTTTTAGCTGTTGTGTTTGCACTCGAAAAATTTCGTCCTTATTTAATCGGCTCTCCAGTTGTTGTAAATACTGATCATTCGGCTCTTCGCCACCTTTTTGCGAAGAAGGATGCTAAGTCAAGGCTAATACGTTGGATCCTTTTATTGCAAGAGTTTGACCTTGTCATTAAGGACAAAAAAGGATGTGAAAACGTAATAGCTAATCACTTATCACGACTTCCTTCTTCGCCCACGCTCGATCTTCCAATCACTGACGTTTTTCCCGACGAGCAACTCTTGACCGTTTCTTGCGAACCATGGTTCGCCGATATTGTGAACTACTTAGCCACCTGCCTGATACCCAATGATTGGTCGAAACAGGATAAACTTCGATTTTTGTCCCAAGTAAAGCATTTTTACTGGGATGAACCCTATCTTTTTAAATACTGTTCCGACCAAATCATTCGTCGGTGTGTGCCTGAAAGTGAGGTTAAGAGCGTGCTGTCTTTTTGCCACGATCAAGCATGTGGCGGGCACTTTGGCCTAAAGAAGACAGCCGAAAAAGTTTTGCAGTGTGGTTTCTATTGGCCACGACTCTTCAAGGATGCATTTGAATACTGCAAAACTTGCTCCCGGTGCCAACACTTGGGCCGGATTTCGCGGAGAAACGAAATGCCGCTCCAACCCATTTTGGTAGTGGACATTTTTGATGTTTGGGGTATAGATTTCATGGGACCATTTCCTAACTCTTTTGGAAATGTGTATATTCTTTTGGCAGTTGACTATGTTTCCAAGTAGGTCGAGGCTGTGCCCAGCCGAACGAACGATAACAAGGTTGTCGTTCGATTTCTTAAAGAACACATATTTTCTCGATTTGGGCACCCTCGGGCGATAATAAGTGATAATGGTTCTCATTTCTGCAATAGGACTTTCGAGTCCTTAATGCGCAAATACTCTATCACCCATAAGTTGTCAACGCCATATCACCCCAAACATGTGGGCAAGCCGAGATTTCAAATCGGCAAATAAAGCAAATCTTGGAGAAAACGGTTTCCAAATACCGTAAAGATTGGTCACTTAAACTGATAGATGCACTATGGGCTTTCCGTACTGCATATAAAACTGATCTTGGTATGTCTCCATACCGGCTTGTGTACGGGAAGGCTTGCCACCTCCCAGTGGAGATTGAGCATAAAGCATTCTGGGCTATCAAGGAGCTGAATTTATCTTTAGGAGATGCGGGCAGCAACAGAAAGCTGCAATTGAATGAACTAGAGGAGCTGAGGGATGAGGCATATGATAATGCCATAACTGCTAAAAACCGAGCAAAGGTGTTCCACGATAAACACCTTTTGCGAAAAACGTTTGAACCTGGTCAACAGGTTCTACTTTATGACACTCGGTTACATTTTCATCCCGGCAAGCTCCGGTCCAGATGGAGAGGACCTTTTGTAGTCCGCACCGTTTATCCGCACGGTGCGGTTGATCTTGAAAACCCTGAAGACGGTACCTTATTCAAGATGAATGGGCATCGACTGAAACCGTTCTTCACAGCGGACCTTTCGGAGGAGCTCCTGCTTTTGCAGGAGCCGATCTACACTGAGTGATATTCCTCCACTTTCACCCCCAAATTTCTTTTCCCAAAACATTATTTCAAATAAGTTTGGGGGTGTGTATATTATTTGTATGTATATTTCCAAAATACCAAAAGAAAATAATAATAATAATAATAATAAATTTTTTTTTGGACCTAATTGCAAATTTGCAGATTAAGAGCTGATTTTAAAAATAAAACCCTAATTTTAGAGGGTGTTTTATGCAAATCACCCTCCCATCTCCTATTTAAAGGAACCCGACCCCCCTGTGTTCATAACCCTAAATTTTTTCTCTCTAAAAAAACCTAGCCGCTGCCCCCTACCCTCTCCAGAAAAATCTCGCCGCAACCCCTCCAAAGAGCCGCGCTTCCGCTGCCGCTGCCGCCGCCGCCTCCCGCAGCGCAACCGCCGCCGTTCTGAGTCGTCGCCCCCTGAATTTTTCAGGGGAGGTAAATCTGAGTCTTTAGTCTCTGTTCCTGCATATACTTTTTCTCTGAAAAATCTAAATGGCACATAAAATGCAGTTTGAAAGGGATTTTTCCCCTGTTTTCACACACGAGGTATACGGTAGATATTTCGCACATGAGATCGAACAAAGGGGCTGGAATTTCTTGCTTTATAATCATTCCTCTACGTTTACCCTACCTAACCTAGTTGCCCTATTTTACGAATCCATGGAAGATAATAGCCTTGACAACTTAGGTTACATTAAACTAAATTGGGGAAATCGTGAAATTCACATCGATAGGGACATGATACACGAGGTTACACTCATACCACGTGTACCTGCACATGAACACCCATTGCGCTTTGAAGATTATATGCCTTTAATGGGGAATGATTGTGCACGGGAACCACGTAAGGGCATCCAAGCACGGACCCTTTTCGCGAACGTTTTAACTGTGTGCCGGTGGGCACAAAACAATATCTTTGGTAGTTCCCACAACACGACTTTTTTCACCCCTTCATTACATGTCGTACACACACTGATGATGAAAAATCCAAGGTTCGACATGTGCACGGTTTTGCTCCAATCTATAGGTACGGGGAAACGAGGTACTGTATACCCATGTCCCATGCTTGTTACCCAACTCTGCCGTTATTTCCTCCCCGCCAAGGAATTTGACTCATATATGATAGATGGTGTTCCGGTTCGACCACTTGTAGAGGGCGTCTCGTCGTCCTACTCTAGACTCACGGATATTTGGACACGAACGGAACCGGCAGAAAATGTACCTGCATACACCCCTAGCTCGAGCTCGACTTCGAGCGGGGAAGAACTAACTCCCCAGGAGAACGCGCGATTGATGCGGAGAACAGTGAGAAGAATCGACTCTTTGAGGGATGAGTTTCGGGCGACTGCCCGAGATCACGACCGTCGGTTGACGGAAATTGAGAGGGGAATCCAAACACTTTTGGCTAGAGGGGAAAGATCACGTTCACGCTCACGAGCGCGACTTGGGCCGGGCAGTGAGGGCACTGCTTTGCTCAAGTTTGGGGGTATTAGAGGGTGATGTATATAGTTATCCTTCGCATTGCATATTGTATATATCTTTGTTTTCGTTTTGCATATTTAATTTCTGCATTGCATCTTTATATAAAAATCATAAAAATTTGAAAATTTGAAAAATACAAAAAAATTTGAAAACTGAAAAACCCATAAAAATTGAAAAAAATTCAAAAAAATTATAAAAATTACTGTATTCAATTTCGGTTAATTGACTTGAGTTTGATAAAAAGGTTAACTGAGTAGGAAAAACTAGATCCTAGACTTAGCAAATTAAAAACCCTAAAAATAACCTTTCTTAGAGTTTAGTGGTAGAGAGTATATGTCTTTGTAGGTTATTTAGAAATAGGTAAATTTTGGGTTCACTTCTTGGGCTAAGTCAAAATGAGGGAAGAGTATTGATGTTCTTATTAAAGTATAAGTTCGAAAAATAGTTCCTAGCTTAAGTCTAGATTCTGAAAACATGTACCCTACAAAATACACAATCACGCACCTTGAAACTTGGATTAGTAGAAGAGACCGTGAATTACTCTTGTCTAAAGTCCTTAGCAAAATGAAAATAAAAGGATAAAAAAAAAGTGAATAAAAAAAAATGGACACTGGTTTTTGGATTACTTAAGGCTAGAAAATTATTTAGCGAGGGTACTTTATCACCTAGTGCCTTAGACCAACTGGTTTGGGAGTCACTGCTAAAAGCCTTGGGTGTTGCAAAACTAGGAAATACGCTTTAAAGTGCTAACGCATCTTGTAATCGGCTGTTGGTACCTCAAGAAGTATTAACGGTCGCATGAAGGATGTGTAAGCGAAAGTTAAGAAAAAAAAAATCACAAATTAATAAGTGCTTTGGACAATGGACGAGAGTATGATTGCTTGATTTGAATTTCCAAGTGTAGGGGTGACAATTACACACACGTGGGGATATGTGATTAGAGTTTAGATAAGAGAAAGGAATGAAGAATAAAACTTGTATCTTTAATAGAGTTGATAGAAATTCCTAAGTGGAGATGAAACTCTAGAAGGAAAACTTAAGAAATGCTGAATTCTAAGTAATTTTATGGAACATGTATAATCTTAAGTTACATAATAAGGAAGTGTGAAGAATATGGGCGAATAATTTGTGGGGCGACGATAATAGAATTCCTTATTAGAAAACCTAATTGGAGAGCAAAAGTCGAAAAACCAAATTGATAGGATTTTGTGGGTGTAATCCGCTGAAAACCCTTAGGAGACAACACTCCTCCTACTAGGGACACTTAGGGGTTTAACGGCATGTTGCACGTGCTCAGTGCAATCGCGTTTCCCTGCGAAAGTACGGCTAGGTTTGAATAAAATAATAAGTTTGCTCGAGGACGAGCAAAAGGTAAGTTTGGGGGTATTTGTTCATATCATAATATTGCAATTCATACGCCCTACTTTTATTCATTTTATAAGTAAACAGGTACTCTTGACGCATGTTTATTGCATGTTACAGGATACAGGCTCTTGGAGCGAATACAGTGAAAAAGACGAAAGTTGAGACAAAAGAGAGACTTTTGACCAACAAGAAGATGGATCCGAGTCACGAAGAACATGTTACAATTGTATAAAGCAGTGCGGTCCGAAATATCAAAGTGAACGGTCAAAAGCTCCTTACAAGTTTTCACTGAAGATCTGGAAAAGACCAAGAAGCCAAACAAAGAAAATTATTGAAGAATAAACAAGCCCAGATACCCAGAAGAGAACCCAAGAAAATTGGTGGAATGAGTCCACCAAAGGGCCGCGGAACCGCGGCCCAAGGCCTGTCTTTGCCGCGGTTCCGCGGCCATATGGTGCCCGTGTCGGCACCGACTTTTTGTGTCGGTGGGACGGTGCGGGTGTTGGGATTTTTAGGGGTCAAATCTGTAATTTCACCTCTGCGTGAGTCTGTAACCCTAGCTTCACTGCTCACTTATAAATTGTACTCTCAAAGCTGTAAATTGCTATGCCTCTTTTCAATCAATAAAATTTCAGATTTGTTGGGAGATCTAGAGCATCACCTGCTTGTAAGTTTTAATTTATTTAATTCCTGCCTTATTCTAATTTATTACTTGCCCTAGTTATCTCATTGTCTGCTTTAATTAACTAGTTTAGTCTTTTTTAATCTGCAGTATGTAATAACACTTTAAAACATAAACAACAAAAATGTCGTTTTTAAATAATTCCCTAATGAGCGAGTAAAATCCTCGCTCGTTAGGGTTAGGAACAAGGGAGGGAGTGAGAGATGGATATCTCTCACCTCTTTCAATGCCAACATATTTTCAAAACGAAACCTTCATGCACGCATGTATGATCCGCCCCCTACGGCACCCTACCTACGAGGTAACGGTGAACCGTAGTATAAAAGGCCGGACATACATGACGTCCATGAAGATTACAGCAATTAATAGGAAAGGACGGACAAGGATCTAGAGGAAGAAACTTCGTTTCTTCTCGATCATCCTAATCCCCTTTGCTAATAATTGTTGTGATTTTCTAAAAAGCTTTAATCAAACGGCATTGAAAGGGGTGACAATATTGATCTCATCAACCCTACCTTCGACCTAACCCTAACGAGTTCTTTCATATCATATAAATTAGTTTTTAGAACAATCGACAAAAACCAAACAACCAACGTAATCAACTCGTTAAAACACAAAAACAGAAATTTACACATCTCTGCGGATCGACCCGTATTCACCGGCTAGCTGCGAAGCGACGCCGTTTCTGATTACGGTAAACTACAATTTTTGGATTAATCAACTATCCACTTACATCTTATTCCGTTTACATGAACAATTTATACTATGGTTTCGGCAAGTCTTGTCTACAAATCATTAAAAATCAATACAAAATACATTACGGGGGTTTTAAAGGGGTAGACTGGTACGGAATGTGTTAAAAGTAGCACAAGACGGTCACCTTAATACACCTAACTTGAACATCCGTTACCGTTGTCCCGTGGGTTTTGACGGGGCCTTGTAATCCATATACCTTAGTCCACGGAGTAAGTTGGACTCCTCTCGTATACACTGGCACATTCTGTACCAAGCTACAAACAACTGCGTTAATATAACAAACTTAACCATATATACTTTATCTGCTCTATTCACTGTCTATTCTTCTCTATCTTTTGAGACTTACCGAGCGATTGTTCGCTGACGACATTCATTTTCTCTTCTTTCTTTGGAATGTTGTTAGGAGGACCCGACTCTCTAGAGATTGAGCCCAGCCAAGACGATTTGGAGCAGTTCATTGAGGGCCCAGAGCTCTAGTTCCGTCGGGACCCGGTTCTTGCTCACAGAACAAAGTGCCACACCAAGTGTCGTGTTAAGTGGGCGGGGGCCACCTCTTGAATCCGTAGGGGCCACCTCTTGAGTCCGTGGGACCCACTGTAGAACAATGAGGACTCTTCGGAATACATTCCGAAAGGGGGCAGATCTGTACTATAAATGGAATAATACCACTCTTCAATATAGAGACGTCTTTTAAGTGAACTGGCACTACAGGAGCTTGAGAACTCCGTAGGTAAGCGTGCTCGAGCCAGGGAAGTTCTGGGATGGGTGACCTCCTGGGAGTGGCCCCTGGTCGGGTCCGGTTCGCCCTGAAAGACAAAACCATGCGGTTTCGGACAGAGCGGACAATACTCTCTGTATTGTGGTGGGGCATGAAAGAATGGTATCAGAGCTGGTCCCTTAATAGGTAGGTCTGTGGTTCGAGGACGAACCATTATTCAAAGGTGGGGAGAATGTTGGGACCCGGTTCTTGCTCACGGAACAAGGTGCCACACGGAACAAAGTGCCACGCCAAGTGTCGTGTTAAGTGGGCAGGGGCCACCTCTTGAATCCGGAGGGCCAACTCTTGAGTCCGTGGGGCCCACTGTAGAACAATGGGGACTCTTCGGAATACATTCTGTAAGGGGAAAGATCTGTACTATAAATGTAATGTTACCATTCTTCAATATAGAAGCGCTTTTTAAGCGAACCGGCACTACAGAAGCTTGAGAACTCCATAGTTAAGCGTGATCGAGCCAGGGAAGTTCTGGGATGGGTGACCTCCTGGGAAGTGGCCCCTGGTCAGGTCCGGTTCGCCCCGAAGGACAAAACCGTGCGGCTTCGGCCAGAGCGGACAATACTCTCTGTATTGGGGTGGGGCGTGATAAGTTCACTTGTATATATTTTTATTTTCAGTTCATGTCATTGTTTAGGCATTGCTTTCTAGTATTGTATTTACTTTCCAGTGTATTATAAAGAATGTTTAATCAATAAAAAGTTGCTATTGATTTATATCTTTTGTCATTTCTTGTGTGCATTTATTATATTGCTTATTTACGCTTAGCGTGTTTACTTCTGAGTAAATACGTAGCGGGTCTCGCCATGTCTCCTTACTCGTACACTGGGAAGCGGGCGTAACAGGTTTTGTTGCTGGCCTATGCAGGTCAGTTCTGCATGAAGTCCTACCACGTGGGTCAGTTCTGCGTGGAAATCTACATAACCATGCAGGGTCAGTTCTGCATGGAATCCTAAGTAATATATCATAAGAGTATTAAGAATCGGTAACTAAATATTCTTTACATTTCATATTCTTTGAATCTATCCTAACCTTATTTTTCTTTCAAGGTTATGGATTCCCCGAACAATACTACCACCAACGTGAATGGCAACACCCCACCACCACCTCTTCCATTTACACATACCGTAGCAGCTCCGATCAACGAGCAGACAGTTTTGCTTGAGGCAATCAAGAGCCTCTTAGAAGGACAGTAGCAGCAGACTGCTATCCTAATGAATCGCCCAGAAGCTGAGGCACCCGGTGTGAAACAATTCCGGGCATTGCACCCTAAACAATTCTCTGGGAAAGAGAGCCTTTTGGAGGCAGAGGAATGTGCTCAGTCGATTGAAGACGATTCGACAGCAGCATAAGTGCCAGAGATTGCTTGGGTAAGAGTTTCAAACCTGCAAATAACTGACAATGCTAGGGTATGGTGGAAGACTGATGAAAGCCGACTTACCCAGCCAATCGAATGGAAGAATTTTCGCGACATGTTCGACGTGAAATATTTTCTCGAGACTGCCCGTTTTGACATGGAGCAGCAATTCATCCACTTACAACAAGGCTTTATGTGGAGCAAATCTGTGGATGAGTATGATACTGAGTTCACCATATTGAGCAGGTAAGATATTGTTAGTGTATATGCCCTAGAGGCCATTACTGTATCATACTAGTTTCTATATTACTTGATGGAAGCTTGGGATATTCACAGTTGTATAAACAATCTTGCTCAAAATGGTAGTATGCTACTTGATTTGTTTCTACTTTAATGTGTATATGTGTTTATTTTATTATATCACCTATACGCATTAGTAGAGCCCTTAGGATCTTTGCTTGATTACCAGCGTTATGATGGCAGTCACACTCGTGGGGGCTGGGTAATCCATAAGCACATCCTTATACAGGTCCCTAGTCATAGGACTATCGAGACAGGGCATCAATACTCCGGAGTAGACTAGCGTATGCGCTTCTCATCCCAGCTAGGGAGACGGTCTGTCCCACAGCCGTCAGTACATCGTACTTGAGATAGTATGCGGGTGCTCGTTAGGTTACGAGTACACTGGACAGGATTCGTCGGGAACTAATTGGTTGGTACTATACCTATCGTCAGTTATCAGTTCCCAGGTGACATGAGTACAGCTTAGTCCGCTGACTTGACACTGTCACTTCGCCTCGAGTGTATCCCCACTGTACTTTGATTACTACCCTACCATGGCTCAAAGGAGTCGTGCAAACATGTAGTAGTTGGGTGCAGTACCGAAGCACTTAGAAGCAGTGACGGTTAGACAGGATTCGTCTCTCCCGGTATTGGGGGTTGACATCGCGCTGTGTCTAGGAGAGCCATTACACAAGCAGTCCCTGGCCAGGACAAGCGAGATATACTGGTAGGTTTCCAGTGTTATCTCAGGGTGTTATGGGCTACACTCTGACATGACTTATACCGCTATTAAGGGACTGACGTTTACCGCCCCCTAGGCCCACCATGCGATGTATCAGACGAACATACCGGACTGTACGGAGACTGTCATATTCAGGCTCAGTAGGAGTTCAGATGGGTTTCACCTCGTCAGTTTTCTTGTCGGCATCTACCTGGGGGCCGTTACGCACAGCTAGTGCCGCTTGCGGTCTGTGGTTAAACCCACTGCCAGCATAGTGTCGAGTCTTTAGAGTCCCACACAGAAAGCTATTCGCCTTTAGGCAAAAGAGTAGAGGTCGCATGGTTTTGCGACAGGTCGCATGGTTTTGCGACAGGGTTCGGTCACATCCGTGCACTTGTGCACGTTTAGTGTCCGGACAGTTAACACTAGCGGGCTTTGGTTTAAGCCAGATCCTAGTGTACGTTTTGGGATTGGTTTTATCTCGTATGTATTCGTGTTCCTCGGAACGCGGATGCGGGTGTGTATGCACAGTTGACAGAGAGACAAAGGCAGAGGATTCTCATTAGGGTTGTTGACTGTTGACTGTTGACTATTGACTTTTTGCTAAACCTTAATGAGAATATGAAATATAATTAACAATAATATTAATTAAGTATTATAGTGACATGGTTGTTGAGGGGTTGGCTTTGTTGACTTGTTGGCTTTGTTGACCGGTTGACTAGGTTGGACTAGTTGACCATCATCATGATAATGGCTATCATTTCATGGCAAAGACTTTTGCTAGCTTGTTTCTCTTATGCAAAATGAGTGCATGAAATGATATGGCTATTTTGACTTAAACCATCACATAATACTTGATTGCTATTATTTGTTATGATGGCTTTGGATTATGAGAGCCAAGAGGAAAAAAGTCTTACTCATTCTCTCATTTCCTTTCTCTCTCTTGTTTGAGCTCTCACCCTCTTCCTCTTGCTCTCCCTCTCTCTAGTCTATGGTTCACTTGTCTCATGTGTTGAGAAGCAAGAACCATAGAGAAAAATCCCAACACACTCTCCTCTACTCACTCTAGTTCATAAGGTTTAGCAAACCGGGTGAACTAGTTTCTTCAAAGTTTGAAGAAGAAGCCAAAGGTAGAAGCTTTCGCGTGGATCGATCTTCGGCGCAAGGAGACGACGGGGTGAAGCCGATCCGTACACCATCGAGAGTTTAAGACGAAGGAGTTCAAGAAAGAAAGGTATAACCCCCTAACCGAGTAGTTAACAACTCCTAGTTAGGTTGTTAGGTAGATAGTTTAACAAAGATCCGTATTGGTAGTCCATGTTACCACCCTCTTGAAAATCGTTTTTCGTCATTTCCGTAACCCCGTAAGAACCGGGGAAGGGTAGCATGGACTTACAGTGGTATCAGAGCCTAGTTAAACACTATCTAACATGTTAGAAAAGTTAGTAGAAATTCGATCGGAGAAAAAGTCGCGAAATACACCCGGAAATCAAACTTGCTGTCGATTTTTAAAGTGCTGTAAAAATAATAAATCATGCTTCAAAAATCGACTCAGGGTTTTTAAAGTTTACTGCAGAAAAATGATCCAGAGATCCCATCAAAGCGCCGCGGAAATGCGGCAGGAGCTTGCTCCCGCCGCGGTTCCGCGGCCGATTTAACTCGGCTGTGGATCATCTTCACTGCAGAATACTGTATGGGGTATTTTGGGATTTTTGGGATATGTTTTTTCTGCCCAGATTTTCCAGAAATTTTTTTTTTGTTTTTGGGGCTTGAAAAACCGTATTTTTATCGAACTTCTAAAGACTAATGCTAACGGGTTTATATCTGTGATGTGTTATTTGTATTGAACGTCTGCTAATCGCTATATGTCGATTAGTAGGGGTTATACAAATCTGTGATCTGTAATGATGTTGGTATGTATATATGAATTCATTGGATTGTCGCGGGTGAATAGCCGGGGGGTTGTGAGATGAGAGTTTTCTTTTCTTTCAATTCATGTAAATTTGTAAATTGATGTAATATTATTTGTATGGCCGCACAACCGGGTCGGGGTTGTAGCCGTCATTGTATAATTTCTTTTTACTATTTTTGCTCCTAGGATAGACCCAAGATGGGGTGCACAAACTATCGGGTATCTCGAAGTGCCGAGTGGCCTACTCACGAGTTGAGGGAGATTGCTTCGCTTCGGGTACTTGGCGGGTAGTTTGCCGCATCCTTAGGGGTCTTGGGTAGGGTATTGGCTATTCACCGCGACCGTGTAATCCGCTTTTCGTTACAGGCTCGTGCGAATTGCGGATTCCTAGTATATCCAATATGTTCATCTGTGATCTGAAATGGCTATCATTGCAATATATCTATATATGATATTATTTAGGCGTTGCTTATGCTTTACAGCCGTGCTAGCCCAGCCCCCGCTCTGTCGTTAGTTAAGTAACCTAACGGGTAATGACGGAGCTCCATGGCGAATGCGAATGGCATAAGAGTACGTCTTATTTTGGTTGTTTTCTGCAATGGTAGGATTAAATGATGGGACGCATTAAAAGAACTAATGCAAGTAAAACACGCATTAAAAGAACTAATGCAAGAAAAATAAACCAAGTAAAAGTCGTTGGAAAACTTTGAAAACCACTCGATTCTTTTCAAAACCAAACTTTTAAATGCGGAGCATGAACCACTCCTTTTGAAAGCTATCTCGTTCCATCGATTATATCAAGTTCACTACGTTCACGGTTTCGCCAAAACCATTCGTAGCCCGCCGTCGTTTCACATGAATAGTCAATAGTATTCAAGCTATGTTTGTTGGCCAAAGTCAAGGCATAGTGATTGGTAGCTATTGGGTATTCATGTGCAGCATAGATAGATGCGTTGGTTTGGGACAGTTGTACCGCCTTGTTGGCCAAAGTCAAGGGTAGGTATGGGTGGGTTCAAATTAACCTGGAGAATGACGGGTAGAACTTGACATGTGACTTATGATTTGTTGGCCAAAGTCAAGGTCATAAGAGCATGGGGCAAAAATCCACATCGGGAGTTTCATAAGTACTGAAACTTGCTAGCGCTGCATACCATTTGGAGTGTGATGATTCTGGTAGGATTCCTTCAGTTTTGTCACGCGATGATATTTGGATCCCGATCCTACTGTGAGTATATGCTACTCCTCGGGAAATTTCTCACTTAACGATCAATGCTATAAACCAAGTAGGTGTCTAGAAAGGTGTTAGCGGGGCTACGCCCACAGGGAAAAGAAGTTATTTAATTAAGGAACTTCGCGAAAGCGATGGAAAACCTCCCTCGAAGTACCGACAATGGCCTGGCTAAACGGTTAAGCAAGTATTGTACGGTGAGATTGATCCTGACTAATTCTTCCTTTATGGTTTGAGGAGGGATTCGAGAGACAGTGGGAGCCATCTTGTTTAGACAAACTAAAAACCACTCTAAACTTGCAAGAGCATCATGCTGAGTGTTTCTTCTCTCTCTCCTAATTGCAGCGACCAATCGACATGACCGGACTTAAGTTATTTCTAGATAAAAACATACTGATAGGGCCAAACTACAAAGATTGGCTCAGGAATGTCAAAATGGCAATCACTTACGACAAGCTGGGGTATCTTCTTACCACCAAAGCTCCCCCTGTCCCAGGTCCTACCTCCAGCGTCGCAGATAAGGAAATCCGTAAGACTTGGAAGATCGATTGCGTGAAGGCCAAGTGCCTCGTGCTTGCCTCTATGGACAACGAACATCAGAGGAAGCACGAGAATATGGACCTCGAATCCATATTTCTCCATACAAAAGAACTGTATGGAGAGCAATCTCGTATCGCAAGATACGAAGTGTCGAAGAAATTGTTTTCGGCAAGATTGGCCGTCGGATCATCGGTAGCGGAACACGTGCTTAAGATGATTGGCTACATAGAGGAGCTCGCGGACCTTGGGACCACGTTGGAGAATGAGCTCTATACGGACTTGATTCTCCAGTCCCTTCCTTCCACTTACGCCCAGTTTATCCTGAACTTCAACTTTCAAGAAAAGGAAGTTGAATTTTCAGAACTCCTCAACATGCTGAGGAGCGCAGAGGGCACCCTACAGAAAGCTAGGGAAACATCCACTTTGTTTGTAGGAGGATCTTCCTCTTCTAAGTCCATGGCAAAAGCCAAGGGAAAGAAGAAGAAAGCCCCCGCCAAACCAAGGGGCGGTGTTAGTAAAGTGGATACGAAGGGAAAAGCAAAAGCAAAAGCAACAAAGATAGCGGGGAAGCTTTTGGATAAAGAAGAATGCTTTTACTGTCATAAGAGTGGACACTGGAAGAAAGATTGCAGGGCTTGGAAGGCCAGAACATAGGATCTGAAGCAAGTTGTGGCTTCAGCTTCAGGTGTGTATGTTATTGAAAACTGTCTTTCAATAAACTCTACTTCCTGGGTTTTGGATACCGGATCAGAATCTTATATCTGTAATTCTTTGCAGGAGTTGAGAAACCGTAGGTTTTTGAAGGTAGGTGACATGACCCTCAAAGTTGCAAACAGAGCTAGCATGGATGCTAAGGCCATGGGGGACTATCACCTGGGAATGTCAGATGGACATATTTTGGTTTTGCGTAATTGCTATTTTGTACCCAACGCAACTTGTAATATCATTTCTGTATCTTTGGTTTCTAAAGAAGGTTATGAATTTGCGTTTGTAAGTAATGTTGTGAATATTCACCTTAATCAAGTTCTGATTGGGTCAGGTACATTAAGCAATAGTATATATGTATTAAACCAACCACAGATTTTCAATGTCCAGAATACACACAAAAGAAAGTCTCTAGAAATCAATCAGGCTTTCTTATGGCATTGTAGACTGGGTCACATCAATGAAAGAAGATTGACTAAGTTACATATAGAAGGATATCTGGATCCATTCCAATATCAATCATATGCAACTTGTCAATCCTGTCTCAAAGGAAAGATGACAAAGACTCCGTTCACTGGACACGGAGTAAGAGCGAGCAAGCTCTTGGGACTCGTACACAGCGACGTGTGCGGTCCAATGTCTACACATGTGCGAAGCGGTTATTCTTACTTCATTACTTTTACGGATGACTTTTCAAGGTACGGTTATTTCTTCTTAATGAAACATAAGTCCGAAGCCTTTGGAAAATTCCAGGAATATAAGAATGAAATAGAAAAACAAACCGGCAAAAGTATCAAGATTCTAAGATCGGATCGAGGTGGTGAATACTTGAGTGCCGAGTTCCTGGAATATTTAAAAGAGAATGGAATTCTCTCTCAGCTTACTCTTCCATACACTCCGCAACATAACGGTGTATCGGAGAGACGGAACCGAACCCTATTGGATATGGTACGGTCTATGATGAGTAACGCTGAGTTACCGCGATCATTCTGGGGATATGCACTAGAATCAGCTGCATACCTTTTGAATCGAGTTCCAACTAAGACTGTGTCTACTACACCATATGAGATGTGGTGTGGGAAGAGACCCTATCTTAATCACATTAAGACATGGGGATGTCCAGCTTTTGTTATAAAGCAGCATGCAGACAAGCTCGAGGCACGCTCAGTACAGTGCAAGTTTTTGGGATATCCAAAGAACTCCAAGGGATATTTCTTCTATTGCGAAGAGGAACAAAAGATTTATGTTTCTCGTCATGCCCACTTCTTGGAAACTGACTTTTTGGAAAATCAGATAAGTGGGAGCGCAATAGAACTGTAAGAAATTCCAGAACCACAGACTATTACTGAAAGCTTAGTGGAACCAGAGGGTTCAAAAAAACAGGACATTCCTACGCCGCTTCGCAGAAGTAGTAGGCAGTCTCATCCGCCCGAGAGATACTACGGTTTTCTCATAGACGGGGATAGAGAGGATTGCATCATTGATAGTGATGAGCCTACTAGCTTCCAGCAAGCCATTCAGAGCGTTGACTCAGTAAAATGGCTGGATGCAATGCGGACCGAAATGGAGTCCATGTACACCAACAAAGTATAGACGTTGGACATTGCTCTAGATGGGGTAAAACCCGTAGGATGCAAGTGGATCTTCAAAAGGAAGATTGGTGTAGATGGACAGGTTGAGACCTATAAAGCTAGACTTCTTGCAAAAGGTTTCCGTCAAAGACCTGGCTTGGACTATGACGAAACCTTTTCTCCAGTGGCTATGCTGAAATCCATTCGGATCCTTCTTGCCATTGCTGCCTTCCACGATTATGAGATCTGGCAAATGGACGTAAAGACCGCTTTTCTAAATGGAAATTTAGAGGAGTGTGTCTATATAGATCAGCCATAGGGTTTCATTCAGAGTGGGAGCAGCGGAAAAGTGTGCAAGTTGCTTAAGTCCATCTATGGACTAAAGCAGGCATCGCGGAGTTGGAACATCTGTTTTGATGAGACGGTCAAGGAATTTGGCTTTATCAAAAATCCAGATGAACCATGCATCTACAGTAGATTTGTAGCAAGAACTGTAGTATTCCTCGTTTTAAACGTGGATGCCATTCTCTTAATAGGAAATGACATTCCTATGCTACAATCTGTCAAAGGGTTCTTGTCACACAGGTTCTCCATGAAAGACCTGGGTGATGCCTCATACATTCTGCGGATCCGGATCTATCGTGACAGATCCAAGAGGATATTAGGACTTTCACAGTCCAGGTACATCGACACCATACTGAAAAGATTCAGTATGGAAGATTTCAAGCGCGGTAATCTATCGGCTTGTCACGGGATCACCCTCTCCAAAGAGATGTCTCCCAAGACTGATTTGGAAAGGGATTGTATGTCTATTATACCCTACGCTTCTGCGGTAGGCTCTATAATGTATGCAATGTTGTGTACTAGACCGGATGTAGCTTATGCACTGAGTGTAGTAAGCTGGTATCAGTCAAACCCTGGGGAGAAACACTGGATAGCGGTAAAGAACATTCTCAAGTACCTGAGAAGGACTAAGGAGATGTTCTTGGTGTATGGCGGAAAAGACCTCCAGATCGAGGCCTTTGCTGACTCCAGCTTCCAGAGTGACAAGGATGATTCCAAGTCCATGTCGGGTTTTGTCTTTACCCTCAATGGAGGAGCGGTGTGTTGGAAGAGTTCCAAACAGGAAACCGTTGCAGACTCGACGATGGAAGTGGAATACATCGCTGCATCTGATGCCGCAAAAGAAGCTGTCTGGATGAGGAAGTTCTTAAAAGAACTTCAGGTGGTTCCGTCCATTGTTGATCCAATACCTCTGTATTGCGACAACAACGGGGCTATAGCTTTAGCAAAGGAACCCAGGTCCCATCAGAAATCCAGACACATCTTGAGGCGGTATCACCTGATCAGGGAGATCGTGGATAGCCAGGAGATCGAGGTTCGGAGGGTTGCTTCAGAAGATAACACTGCAGATCCATTCACCAAGGCCTTGCCCCAGACTCAGTTCGAGCGGCTGATCGAGATTATAGGTATTCGATACGCCAGTACATGGCCTTAGTGTAAGTGGGAGATTGTTAGTGTATATACCCTAGAGGCCATTACTGTATCATACTAGTTTGTATATTACTTGATGGAAGCTTGGGATATCACAGTTGTATAAACAATCTTGCTCAAAATGGTAGTATGCTACTTGGTTTGTTTCTACTTTAATGTGTACATGTGTTTATTTTATTATATCACCTATATGCATTAGTAGAGTCCTTAGGATCTTTGCTTGATTACCAGCGTTGTGATGGCAGTCACACTCGTGGGGGCTGGGTAATCCATAAGCACATCCTTAGACAGGTCCCTAGTCACAGGACTATCGAGACAGGGCATCGATACTACGGAGTAGACTAGCGTATGCGCTTCTCATCCTAGCTGGGGAGACGGTCTGTCCCACAGCCGTCAGTACGTCATACTTAAGATAGTATGTGGGTGCTCATTAGGTTACGAGTACACTGGACAGGACTTTTCGAAAACTGATTGGTTGGTACTATACCTATCGTCAGTTATCGGTTCCCAGGTGACATGAGTACAGCTTAGTCCGCTGACTTGACACTGTCACTTCGCCTCGAGTGTGTTCCCACTGTACTTTGATTACTACCCTACCACATCTTAAAGGAGTCGTGCAAATGGGTAGTAGTTGGGTGCAGTCCCGAAGCACTTGGAGGCAGTGACGGTTAGACAGGATTTGTCTCTCCCGGCATTGGGGGTTGACATCGCGCTGTGTCTAGGAGAGCCATTACACAAGTAGTCCCTGACCAGCGCAAGCGAGATATACTGGTAGGCTTCCAGTGTTATCTCATGGTGTTATGGGCTACACTCCGACACGACTTGTACCGCTATTAGGGGACTGACGTTTACCGCCCCCTAGGCCCGCCATGCGATGTATCAGACAAACAGACCGGACTGTACGGAGACTGTCACATTCAGGCTCAGTAGGAGTTCAGATGGGTTTCACCTCGTCAGTCTTCTTGTCGGCATCTACCTGGGGGCCGTTACGCACAGCTAGTGCCGCTTGTGGTCTGTGGTTAAACCCACTGCCAGCGTAGTGTCGAGTCTTTAGAGTCCTACACAGAAATCTATTCGCCTTTAGGCAAAAGAGTAGAGGTCGCATGGTTTTGCGACAGGTCGCATGGTTTTGCGACAGGGTTCGGTCACATCCATGCACTTGTGCACGTTTAGTGTCCGGACAGTTAACACTAGCGGGCTTTGGTTTAAGCTAGATCCTAGTGTACGTTTTGGGATTGGTTTTATCTCGTATGTATTCGTGTTCCTCGGAACGCGGATGCGGGTGTGTATGCACAGTTGACAGAGAGACAGAGGCAGAGGATTCTCATTAGGGTTGTTGACTGTTGACTGTTGACTATTGACTTTTGCTAAACCCTAATGAGAATATGAAATATAATTTACAACAATATTAATTAAGTATTATAGTGACATGGTTGTTGAGGGGTTGACTTTGTTGACTTTGTTGACCGGTTGACTAGGTTGGACTAGCTGACCATTATCATGATAATGGTTATCATTTCATGGCAAAGACTTTTGCTTGCTTGTTTCTCTTGTGCAAAATGAGTGCATGAAATGATATGGCTATTTTGACTTAAACCATCACATAATACTTGATTGCTATTATTTGTTATGATGGCTTTGGATTATGAGAGCCAAGAGAAAAAAAAGTCTTACTCATTCTCTCATTTCCTTTCTCTCTCTTGTTTGAGCTCTCACCCTCTTCCTCTTGCTCTCCCTCTCTCTAGTCTATAGTTCACTTGTCTCATGTGTTAAGAAGCAAGAACCATAGGGAAAAATCCCAACACACTCTCCTCTACTCACTCTAGTTCACAAGGTTTAGCAAACCGAGTGAACTAGTTTCTTCAAAGTTCGAAGAAGAAGGCAAAGGTAGAATCTTTCGGGTGGATCGATCTTCGGCGCAAGGAGACGACGGGGTGAAGCCGATCCGTACACCATCGACAGTTGAAGACGAAGGAGTTCAAGAAAGAAAGGTATAACCCCTTAACCGAGTAGTTAACAACTCCTAATTAGGTTGTTAGGTAGATAGTTTAACAAAGATCCGTATTGGTAGTCTATGTTACCATCCTCTTGAAAATCGTTTTTCGCCATTTCCGCAACCCCGTAAGAACCGGGGAAGGGTAGCATGGACTTACAGATATGTCTTAAATATTCGAATTTCTAATATCACATACTGCACAGCTAACACAAGACCTTAACAGGTTTGCGGCTCATCTCATACCGACTGCTGAGATCAGAGCACGACGATTTCAGCAGGGGTTGGACCCAGAGATCCAAGCAGCTCTAGCTACAGGGGATTTCCCAACCTACGATTTAGCTCTGAAGGTTTCCTGAAGTGTTGGCTATAGTGCCTTCAAGGTGATTATCATAATCGCAGGTTGGCGATTATGATGATTGAGGGAGGACCTATACCGGTAGGACAGTCTTACTCGAGATGATAGTATGCTATCTGGTTTGTCTTTATTATCGTGTACATGCTTCAGGTGACACCACAGATCACTATTACATGTTGATAGAGCCCTTAGAATTCGTGTTTGACTACCAGCATTATGATGGCGATCATATATGTGGGAGCTGGATGGTCTATAAGCACATCTTTAAATGTCTCTATTCGTGGGATATCAAGACTGGGCATCAATACTCCAGAGTAGACTAGTGTATACTGACCGAGACCCCGATGAGGGGCGGTGGCCAGGTCTCACAAGCCATTAGTGTTAATTTGTTCACCTAAGATAGTATGCAGGTGTTCATTGGGTTATGAGTACACTGGACGGACTTGCCGGGAACATGCTAGTTGGTATTATACCTATTGTCAGATAGCAGTTCCTTAGTGACATGTGTATAGGTTAGTCTATCGACCTAATATCGTCATTTGTCTTGTGTGAGTTCCCACTATGCTTTGATTACTACCCTACCACGGCTCAAAGGAGTCATGCAAACAGATTTTAGTTGGGTACAGTCCTGAGCCACATGGAGGCAGTGAGCGGATCGTCGGGGATTCGTCTCTCCCGGTATTGGGGGTTGATGTTGCATTGTGCACGGGTGGCCATCACCAGAAATCCTCGGCCGAGGTGGACGAGAATTACTGATCTAGGATCGGTAGTTTCTCGGGTGGTGATGGGTTTCATACTAACACTAAATGTCGCGTTATTAGGGGTTTGACTTTATCCACCCTCTTAGGCTCGATATGCGATACTCACAGACGAACGGACCGAACTGTATGGATATTGTCACTGCCAGGCTCAGTAGGGGTTCAGGATGAGTTTGCTTGTCGGCCTCCCTTTCGCTCAATACTTGGGTAGCCGTTACTTACAGCTAGTGTCGTTAACGTGCTTGTGGTTAAACCCACTGCCAGTGTATTGACGAGTCTTTAGAGTCCCACATAGAGGGTTTCCCTACTTCAGGAGAAACGATGTAAAGGCCATATGGTTTTACGACAAGGTTCGATCATATACGTACACTGGTGCACGTATAATGATCCAAACGGATAATACTAGTAGCTTTGGTTTAAGCCGGATTCTAGTATTACATTGTTGGATTATTTTTGTCTCATTGTATTCTTATTTTGTCGGAATACGGATACATGTATGTATATACGGATGATAGGTATTCTTGTAATTCTTTATAAGATTACTTTCTAGAAGATGCCAACTCATTTAGCTTTAAAAATTTATATTAAATGGTTAATGAGGTGGAGATGATGAGTCATTGTTTTGGTATTAATTCAAGCATGACTCATTGTGGTGACTCATGGTGCACTATTGAGGCATGCTTGGATTTTTGTTTGTATTGTGAGATATTTGTAGTGAGACATTGAGATATTTTTTCTTGAGTTGCTTTCTTTAGTTGCTAGCATGCTTCACTCCCTAAATCTCACAACACTTAGCCATTTTTCCTCACTTGAGTTTTCTTCACACTCTCATCCTCATGGCATCTTCTTCTACCTCCACCCTATAAGTATCATGTGTTGAGAAACCTAGGGTGTCTTGAGACAAACTAATCCTACACACTCTCTACTTCATATTGGCTATCTAGTTTAGCGAACTAGGTACTCAAGTTACCTTGGCTTTGAAGTTAGAGCTCGAACTACAAACCCTCAGGTGGATCATCTTCGATGGAGGGAGACCGGAGATCAAACTTGATCGTGGTGGCCACTAGGAGCTTGGGATGAAGGTTGAAGATTGAAGAACATGGATAATTCGGTATAACCTTTCTAACTCCTTTACTTTTTGCTAGTCTAAGGTTAATGGTCGATCCGTAGTATCGGGTTTCGTTAGCGCCAGTTTAGAAAAATTTTGTTCCGCATTTTGGCCACAGTTTGATGGCCAGGGCGCTGGAGTAACCCAACATGGTATCAGAACCAACCCATTAACCCCATACTAGCAGTTTAAACGATGTTTTAGATATCGAAACCGAAACAACTCCAAAATAATGCTCGTAGAATTCCAGTTTCTGTCGAAATTTTCTGAGTCTTTAAATTTTTTTAAACAATTACAGAAGAATACTTATGAGACAACTAGAACACCCTCAAAATTTGAGCCCCAATTGCTATAACATGGCCGGTGATAATGAGCAAAAACCCGGCCTGTCCGGTCATGTAGGGGATCTAGGTTTCGTGATTTTTTGGGTATACTAGTCACTGGAATATTGGTTAAGTGGTATTGTTTGTTTTGCCTAGTTTGGATATTGTGTTATTTTTTGGTTTGGGGGCAATGCGAAGTATTTGGAAATCGATATTTTAAACACCGTTTAAAAGTTATCAGTGCATACATTACTATCTGTGACCGTGAATTTCATTAGAGCGGTACAACTCGTCTAATTGCTATATGTCTTTTAGACGGGTTTGCGAACGTGACATTCACGTTGATGTTCTGTGTTGTGCTGTGATTGTGGCTGGTTCGTCATGGTGGATAGCTTGGGTGCAATGGTAGTACAGTTTAAATTCATTTGTACATTTGATATTGCGGGGCGAGCATCCGACATATGGACTGCCGTCTCTGCCAGCTTGTATATTATTTGTTTGGGGCACGATCGGGTTGAGATCGATGTCACCGTTGTACATATTATTTTATTTTCTGTACTAGGATTACCCCGCGAAGAAGTGCACGAATAGACGGGTTCTAGAGGGCAACGGGCCCGCATCTTATGGCGTTGAGACGGAGGGGGCCTCACTCAAGAATTGGCGGGTTATTCGCCGTACTCAAAGGGGGTACAGGTTGACCCAAGGAGGAGTGCTCAAGTTACCGGATTTCGTGAAGTGATAGGTGGCCCACTCACTTTGTTGATTGGGGTTGCCTCACTTCTGGGATTGGCGGGTAACTTTCCGCACTCGTAGGGGTCTAGGTTTTCATTGCACAGGCTATCCACACGACCAGGGGAACGTCGGGTTTCATTTGCGGCTCAAACGAAACTCGGGGCTCCCAGATTATCAGTTTGTTCTGTGATGCTTATCGCTTTTCTGTGATGTTCATATATCATGCCTGGAACGATTATTATATATATTTATATATATACTAGTAGATGTTGTATATATTTTGCACCCGCGCTAGTCCAGACCCTGCTCTATCGTTAGTTAAGTAACCTAACGGGTGATGACGGGGACCAGTGACGAATGCGGATGGCATATACGTACATTATATATTTTCGTTCTTTTATGGTGTGATTAATTGATGAGACTGCGTTAATTTTGATTAACGCAAGGATAAAACAAACCTTTTTGATGTTGTTGGAACCAAGTTTTTAAAAACTCACATTACAGACGTTTCCTTTTACTTTGCATAGTGGTATTCGGTTATGAATATCCAGCACCTCATTCGACGAGGCAAGAGCCGAGATCCCTTCACCGGGAGTGACCTCTTGATCAAAAGTTTGCGTCAGGGTAATAACTTCACTATAGTCGTTCCTTTTACTTTGCATCGTGGTATTCAGTTAGGAATATCCTGCACCTTATTCGACGAGGCAAGTGCCGAGATCCCTTCACCGGGAGTGACCTCTTGAGAAAAAGTTTTTGCCACTATATATTTGTAAGACCATTTGGATTCCTTCAACGATATAAAGTTCATTACGTTAAAGGTGTTTCGCCAAAAACCAGCCGTATCCCTCCATCATTTCTTATAGGTAGTACCTAGTATTCGTGCTGCGTTTGTTGGCCTTTATCAAGGCGTAGTGTGCGGTAGCTAGATATTGCTTATCTGTTGCATTGAGATGCGATTATCTAGGACAGTTGTATAACCTTGTTGGCCTTTGTCAAGGGTTTGTACGGGTGGGTCTAGGTTAATCCAGGATAATGATGGGTTGAACTTGACTAGTAGTTTATGATTTATTGGCCTTTGTTATGGTCATAAACCGCTTAGGGCAAAAACCACATCGAGAGTTTCAAATATACAGGAAACTTGCCAGGTTTGTGCATACCTTTTGGAGTGTGGTGACTTGAGTGGATTCCATCAAATTATAATGCGATGATAGTTAGATCCCGATTCCCACTGATGAGTAGGATTACTACTCGGGTGATTTTAGATGATCCCGACTAATTCTCCTTTTGGGTTTGGAGGAGAATTCGAGGAAACAGTGGGAGCCATCCTGATTAGATAATGTGATTAACCATTTTGATCTAGATTAGAGTTCACGCTGAGTGTTTCTTTTCTCTATCTCTCCGGCAGCGACCATGACCCAACCTAAACTAAAACTTATGAACCAAGTCAACCGAACTTTCTTAAAACATTTGGGCTTTTGGATTGTCATAGAGTCGCGTATATCCTTGCCACTTCTACATCACTTTTGCATTTCTCCAGAACACCCCGTATCACTACAAAGATCCATATCTATTGAATAATCCATCGTATAGTTACATACGAACTCGAAGGAACACGTTCCAGTTCGAGGATGGATTCTGGCTCTGGAGAGATTGAATATGATTATTCGGTTGTTTTTTCTCTTTATCTTCTCTCAGGTTGCGAGAGCTCGTAGGATTAGGAGAGAGTACACCTATTGTGCTTATTGGATAGTCTTCTTCCAAACTATAGGCAGGTGCCGAAAGATGGGGAAGGGAGAAAACCAATTATCCTAAGTGTGGTATACAGAAGGCAATAAGTAAAGACATATAAAGGGACAGGAATAAGGGCAAAGGAAATTGCGACTGCTATCATTCACGACAAAAACGCGTATACCCCTGTCGCTCCTGCATCCACTTTGCATTTCTCTAGAACACTTTGTATCACTACGAACATCCATATTGCTTGGATATTCCATCGTATAGTTACATACGAACTCGAAAGAACTTGTTCCAGATTTGAGAATGGTTTCTGGTTCAGGAGAAATAGAATAGGATTATTCAGTTGTCTTTTCCCTTTACCTTCTCTCAGGTTACGAGGGCTCCTAGGATTAGGAGAGTACACCTATTACGCTTATTGGATAGTTTTCTTCCAAACCTTAGGCTAGTGCCGAAGGGTAGGGAATGAAAAAAACCAATTAGCCTAAAAGTGGTGTACAAAAGATAAGAAGTAAAGACATAATAAAGGGATTGGAGTGAGGGCATGGAATTATACGGTTACAGTCATGAATCATGATAGTGGAAGAGGCGTTACTAAGAATACCAGGTTACCCTTTCGAATCATTTTCATGTTTCAGTTTTACTGTGCGATATTAATTGAAAACTGTTTTTCCCAAGTAGACTATAACTCCAGGGTATGTATTTACCAGATTTGTTTCTCACATCTGTATGGTGTTACAGATGGTGAGTGGGAGTAAGATATTAGGAATTGGGTGGTTATATCTTCATTATATAGGAATTTGTTGCAATTGGTGATATTTGAGGAAATCACCTTGGTTTTTCCTAACGACAAATGTTTGGTTTTGAATATCCGTTGTTATGCACCAATTTCAAACCGATATATCTGTACGTTTATTTTATAAAGTGAGATATAACCTTTTGAAATTAAGTCTATGACATTTACCTATATCAGTTGGTGATTAGGTAAGGTGTATTCAACAACGGTATAATTCTTCTTAACCATAGTACAGTTTTCAACCTACGACGCACAGGGTATGAGTTATTGAACTCAGGGGACTTATTCAAAATATTGTATGTTGTCCAGTGTCTATTAGGACAAAGGGGTTGGTACTCGTATTATATTCTGTGTACTTTTGACTTCTCTAATTTTGGAAAATTATTTCATTGAAATACAAGGTCCAAATTTTTAAGAAGTTATAGGTATATGAATAAAGTAGAAAACCATATGTTGCAAAGTATCATGATTCTTCAAGGTGATCAAAGATGTAGATACTTGTGTTTGGTATTCCGTTGATAGTAATTGTTTTGAGAACTTGCTTCTTTTTCAGGTTACTCATATATGGATGCACTCCTAGATGAGTAATGTTGCTTAGACTCCTTCTATTTGGTTGATATGCACTTGAGAAAGCTGCATGTATATTGAATTTAGTTCCAGTTAAATTAGTGTCTTTGTTTCTATATGGTATATAGAATGGATTCTTATCTTAACGATGTTAAGGTATAAGGAGTAGTCCGGCTGATGCTTAAAACCAAAATCTGGACAAACTCGAGGCACGTTTCAGTAATGGCAGTTTGTGGGTTATCCTGGGCTTTGACGAGGGTTAACTTTCTACCATCAAGAAGATCAATAGTTATATTGTTCTTGACTCTCCACCAGTTTTAGTAAAATGGATTCTTTTCAGAAAATATAAGTGGGAGTATGGTAGAACTGAAAATTATTCTATAAGCACAAACGATTACTGAAAATTTTATAGAACCTGAGAATTCAATTGGTTTAGACATTTCACTAGCCACTCCGTAGATATGGTGGGTAACCTCAGGCACCCGAGAGGTACATCGGTCTTCTCAGGGACGGTGACAGGGAGGTTCTTGTTTCCCTAGACTTGCCATTGCTGCTGTTCCAGACTATGAGACCTGGTAGGAGGATGGGTATAATGTCATTCTAAACTAGCTTTAGAAGTGCACGTGTGTATGACTCTGCCAAAAGGTTATTGTAGTCAGTGGGAGCAGCGAAAGCATAATGGGTGAGTAGCTTATGTCTATTTATAGACTAAAGCGGGTATAGAGGATACATAACATCTAGTTTTGATATCACAGTCATAGGTTTTGACTCCATCAGAATAGAAGATGGATCTAGATTTAAGAAGGTAGTATGGAGAGATGTCCTGGTATTTGAATGACATGCTCTTGATAGGAAGTGATGTTCCTATACTACGATCGGTTATACTGTGGTTGTTCAGGGATTCTGGTGACTAGATCTATGGTTTTAGATCTAGATTTGGGAAGTGTCTCAATTAGGGTACTTGACACTATTCTAAAGGTATTTTAGAATGGAAGACTCCTGGCATGGTGGTGTACCTGAAGGTGATGGAGTCACCCTCTCTAAAGGATGTCTTATATACTAAAGGGGAAATAGAGTTGTATGATTATCATATCACTTGCTTAGGCAATTGAGTCAATCATAAGATTCAAGTACAACACCAGATTTTGTTTTCGCACTAGGTTCTATAAACATATATTAATCCATTCTTGGAGAAACATTGGGAAGCAATTTATGAACATAAGTGGATGTTCTAGGGATTTGGTAATGACAGCATCTTTCGGGAGACGGTTATCATTTCAGGCTTCCAAGGTGACCTGGATAACAGAGTGCCTGTCAGAGTTATAGTTTTCCCTCCTTCGAGGGACAGTATGTTAGACAGGTAGTCCAAGAGGATACCGTGGATGGCATGGCGCATGGTACTGATTAAATTCAATGGACGATACAGTCTAAGAAGTTTGCTGGATTGGAGTTCAATAGTGAACTGGTCCCATCAGATATCCAGGCAAATTCTAAGACAGGTATTGCTTATTTCGGGAGATAGTTTTTCTCCGCGAAGTTGAGATATAGAGAGATAAAGATAGAAACACTGGAGCGGATCCATTCACCGAGGCTATTTCTCGAACGCAATAGTTCACAAACAAGCTTTGTGAGACTGATTAATAGAGAAGTTGGGTGTTCGGTATCATACGGGCTGTGAGTATGCGACACCACAATAATTAGCCTTAAGTGCAAGTGGGAGATTGTTAGGTATGGTGCCCTTAAGGCAATTATCGTAATCGCAGGCAGGTGATTATAATAATTGAGGGAGGACTTATACTGATAAAAAATTCTTACTCGAGATGATAGTATGCTATCCAGTTTGTTTTTATCATCATGTACATGCTTTATGTGGTATTACAGATCATTATTACATGTTGATAAAGCGCTTAGGATTCATGCTTGACTACCAGCATTATGATGGTGATCATATATATGGGAGCAGGGTGGTCTATAAGCACATCCTTAAATGTCCCTAGTCGTGGTAGTATCGAGACTGGGCATCGATACTCCAGAGTAGACTAGTGTATACTGATCGAGACCCCGATGAGGGAGCGGTAGCCAGGTCTCACAAGCCATTGGTGTTAATTTGTTCACCTAAGATAGTATGCAGGTGCTCATTGGGTTATGAGTACATTGGATGGACTCACCGAGAACATTCTTGTTGGTATTATACATATTGTCAGATAGCAGTTCCCTGGTGACATGTGTACAAGTTAATCTTTCAACCTGAGATTATCATTTGTCTCATGTGAGTTCCCACTGTGCTTTGATTTCTGCCCTACCACGGCTCAAAGGAGTCGTGCAAACAGGTTTTAGTTGGGTACAATCCTAAGCCACATGGAGGCAGTGAGCGGATCGTCGGGGATTTGTCTCTTCCAATATTGGGGGTTGATGTCGCATTGTGCACAGGTGACCATCACCAGAAATCCTCGGCCGAGGTGGACGAGAATTACTGATCTAGGATCGGTGATGGGTTTCATACTGACACTAAATGTCACGTTATTAGGGGTCTGACTTTATCCACCATCCTAGACTCGATATGCGATACTCATAGACGAACGGACCGGAATGTACGAATATTGTCACTATCAGGCTCAGTAGGAGTTCAGTATGAGTTTGCTCGTCAGCCTCCCTTTCGCTCAATACCTGGGTAGCCATTATGTACAGCTAGTGCCGCTGACGTACTTGTGGTTAAACCCACTGCTAGCGTATTGACGAGTCCTTAAAGTCCTACACAGAGGGTTTCCCTGCTTCGGGCGAAATGATGTAGAGGCTGTATGGTTTTACAGCAAGGTTCGATCATATACGTGCACTGGTGCACGTATAATGATTCGGACGGATAATATTAGTGGCTTTGGTTTAAGCCGGATTCTAGTATTACATTGTTGGATTATTTTCATCTTATTGTATTCGTATTTTATCGGAATACGGATACAGATATGTATATACGGATTATGGGTATTCCTGTAATTCTTTACAATATTACTTTCTAGAAGATACCACCTCATTTAGCTTTAACCATTTGGATTAAATGGTTAATGAGGCGGAGATGATGAGTCATTGTTTTGGCATTAATTCAAGCATGACTCATTGTGGTGACTCATGGTGGTGACTCATGGTGCACTATTGAAGCATGCTTGGAATTTTGTTTGTATTGTAAGATATTTGTTCTGGTGAGACATGGAGATATTTTTTCTTGAGTTGTTTTCTTTAGTTGCTAGCATGCTTCACTATCTAAATCTCACAACACTTAGCCATTTTTCCTCACTTGAGTTTTCTTCACACTCTCATCCTCATGGCATATTCTTCTACCTCCACCCTTTAAGTCTCATGTGTTGAGAAACCTAGGGTGTCTTAAGACAAATTAATCTTACACACTCTCTACTTCATCTTGGCTATCTATTTTAGCGAACTAGGTACTCAAGTTACCTCAGCTTTAAGTTTGGAGCTTGAACTACAAACTCTCAAGTGGATCATCTTCGATGGAGGGAGACAGGAGATCAAACTTGATCGTGGTGGACACTAGGAGCTTGGGATGAAAGTTGAAGACCGAAGGACACGGATCATTCGGTATAACCTTTCTAACTCCTTTAATTTTTGCTAGTCTAGGGTTAATGGTCGATCCGTAGTATCGGGTTCCGTTAGCGCCAATTTAGAAAATTTTTGTTCCGCATTTTGTCCACGGTTTGATGGCTGGGGCGCTGGCGTAACCCAACACGAAGATATGAGGCAGTGGTGAAAAAGAAGGGTAGACCTCAATCTGCCAGTATGAAGCGCCCTGCTACTCAGAAAGCAGGAGGAGCCTCTTCCAGGCTACCATTTGTACGCACGAGACCGGGAGTAACTTTTAACCGACCCAGTCTAAATTTCTGCTTCTATTGAAAAAGGAATGGACACCTGGCGAAGGATTGCAGGCATGCTAATCACCTTTGCTTAGTCTTTGGCTCATCCACACACGATATTAGATCTTGTCCTCATAGACTCAATCCAATCACTGCATCCCGACCAGCAATCACTTATCCGTAGCAGCCAGCTATCTAAGCACCTACTCCTCGACTTGCTCTCCCAGTTCCACCTCCTTGTAGACCTACTACACCTCCTCCTCGTCAGTTCCATCAAGCACAAAGGAACCTACCTCAAGGACAGAGGAATGCTCCTCTAGCAAGGAAGAATGTGCCTAAGCGTCCGGCTTTCACAATGAACGTGGAAGAAGCTGAAGCCACTGGCCAAGTCATCACTGGTAACTCCCTTTCTTTCAAACTTTCTTTCAACCTTTATACATATCAAAATATCTTTTTATATACCTAAAACATATCCCACACAACTTAGGTACAATCTTAGTAGCCTCACTTCCTGTACTAGCACTCTTCGATACTGGAGCATCTCATTGCTTTATGTCGCAACAGTTCGTCCGAACTGATGTGATTCCAGTCAAACCACTCGTATCCAGCTGGAATGTCAGTTCCAGGAATGGTGTTCTAAAGACAACTTTGGGATACGACCTGTGTCCAGTGGTCGTCTGCAGCAGATAATTCTATGTTGATCTCAGGGTGCTGGACATATCGAACTTCGATATAGTCTTGGGTATAGACTGGATATGAACCTTCTATGCTACCATCGATTGTCGTCAAAGGAGGGTAGTGTTCGAGATTCCAGACCATATGGTATTTTATTTCAAAAGTGGAGACCGTACTCTAGACCTAGCACCTACAAGGCTAAGTCTAGGAAGGCAGTGATTGCAACAACACAAGCTGAAGAAGATAAGCCAGAGGTAGTTCGAGAGTTAGAAGATGTATTTTCTGAAGACATCTCATATTTGCCTCCCAATCGAGCTCTTGAATTCAATATTGACTTAGTACCTGGTGCACAACCAGTGATCAAAGCACCATATCGCTTAAGTCCTGAAGGATTGAAGGAGATTCGTACTCAATTGGACGAACTTATGAAGAAAGGATGGATTCTTCCCAGTACTTTAAGTTGGGGATCTCCAGTTCTGCTTGTGAAGAAGAAGGAAGGTTTATATAGAATATGTGTTGATTATAGAGTTCTGAACGAAGTGACGATAAAGAACAAGTATCCACTACCATGCATCGACGATCTGTTCGATCTGCTAAGTGGGTATTACGTTTTCTCAAAACTAGATCTTCATTCGGGTTATCATCAGGCGAAGGTAAAAGAATCTGATATTCCTAAAACGACATTCAGAACTCGCTATGGACATTACGAATATCTCGTGATGCTATTTGGAGTGACCAATGCACCGGCCATATTCATGAATCTAATGAACCAAGTTTTCCGAGAGTACCTAGATAGGTTCGTTGTCATTTTCATCGACGACATCCTAGTGTATTCGAAGAGTCGGAAAGAGCACGCTGAACATTTGAGAATTGTCTTGGAGACTTTACGACAACATCAACTCTATACCAAGTACAGTAAGTGCGAATTTTTTCTAGATCAAGTCGGATTTCTCGGGCATATCATTTCAGGTGAAGGAATCTCTGTGGATCCAGCTAAAGTATCAGCAGTAAGCGAATGGCTGACACCAAAGACAGTGAAGGACATTCAAAGTTTCTTGGGATTAGCAGGATACTACCGAATATTTATAGAAGGATTTTCGAAGATTGCAACATCCCTGACCAAGCTCACACGTAAAGATGAAGAATTCTTGTGGTCAGAAGCATGCGAGCAAGCTTTTGTAGAACTCAAGGCAAGATTGACATCAACACCTATTCTCGTAATACCGGACCAATATGGAGGTTTCGTAATGCATTGTGATACATCCAGTAAGGGATTAGGATTTGTTCTACATCAGCACGGTAAAGTTGTAGCTTATGCATCAAGACAGCTGAAAGTTCATGAGCGCAACTATCCAACGCATGAGCTAGAGCTGGCAGCCATTATCTTTGCACTTAAGATTTGGCGCTATTATCTTCTTAGAGAGTGAGTGGATATATACACGGATCACAAAAGTCTGAAATATGTGTTTACTCAGAAAGAATTGAACATGCGGCAGAGAATTTGGTTAGAACTTATGGCGGACTTCGACATCAACCTATAATATCACCCAGGGAAGGTGAATGTAGTTCCTGATGCACTTAGTCGCCAACCACTATCAAGGAATCTCATCGCACAGTGTAAGCTTCAACAAGAATTACAAAATATGGAGATAGAAGTGGTCATTCTAGGTAATACTTTAAAGTTGATTAACTTACAATTTCAGTCTACTATTGTCAATTAGATCAAAGCAGCTCAAGCAAGTGATGCCAAGTTGCAAAAGATTAGAGAACAAGTAAAAAATGGATTTAGAACAGACTTCATCATCCATGAAGACGGATCTTTAAGATACGGAAGCAGATTGTGCGTACCACAAGGTTCTGTTTGGAAAGAGTTGATGAAAGAAGCTCACAGCTCTCTATATTCAGTATACCTTGGTGGTACAAAGATCTACAAAGATCCGCGGCAACATTACTGGTGGCATGGAATGAAACGTGAAGTAGCCAGAAGCGTATCCAAATGCTTGATGTGTCAGCAAGTAAAAGATGAACATCACATGACTGCTGGTTTACATCAACCGTTACCTATCCCAGAATGGAAGTAGCAACACATCACCATGGACTTCGTGACTGCACTTCCTCGCAGCACGAAAGGTAACGATGCGATATGGGTAATTGGGGATCGACTCACCAAGTCGGCTCACTTCATCCCATTTCGAGTTGGCCAATTTACCGAGACATTAGCAAAGAAGTACATGGAAGTAAGTCTGAAATTAAGTAAGATTTAACTCTTTAATGTGTACTCTCTCTGATACCCATGAACTCATGCAGGAGATCGTGGGATTACATGGAGTACCGGTTTGTATTGTCTCCGATCGTAACACCAGATTTCGATCGCAGTTTTGGCAGAGTCTGCAAGTTAGCTTGGAATGAGTCTGAACTTCAGCACAGCTGTTTCCTGATTTAAAATCAGGAAAGCCTACGGAATAGGCATCACGTGCTAGCACGTGACCAGCAGTCACGTGTTGGCACGTGACAATTAAAAGCAGCGGCAAAGGCAGATTCAGCTCCTTGATTAAATCAAAGAAAAGGCTCCAGAAAGGGTCACGTGCTCACACGTGACAAGGGGTCACGTGTTGGCACGTGACAGTTGAACATCAGCTAGAAAATAGAGCGCAGAAAGCAGAAGAAAGGTCGTTCCAAGGGGTCACGTACCTACACGTGACCAGGGGTCACGTGGTCACACGTGACCGGCTTTCAAAGCCTATCTATTTAACGGAATTAAATTCTGAACATCATTCAAATCTTTCCAAAGGAGAATGATTATTTGGAACCGATTGGATTAAAGATTTAAAGGTGATTAAATATCACCTATCTATTGAAAAATCTTGAACTTGGAAAGATTGCCCCTTAAAATCTAACCGAAATAACAAAGGAATATCTTTGGATTTAAAATCCAATGGTGAATAAAATTCACCTAATAATCCAAAGGTCCAGATGGATGATGAATGCAAATCAAATCCCTCAATGAATGATTCACTAAAACTAATTGATTCTGCTCCTTCTCCTATAAATAGGAGCCAAAAGATACACAGAGGGAGAGACAGAGACATAGAGAGAAAAAGAAATAGAGCCTTGAGACTTTGGAAGAATTTGATCTGCTGCAGAAGAAAACCTTGGGTAAGAAAGGGAAGGCTTTTAAAAAAAAGAGAATTTAATTCTCAAAAGAGTTTAACTCTTATATTAAAAAGAAGAACTTAGTTCTCTCTTTAGTAGAGGATCTGCAAAGTGCACATCTCCCCATGAATTGAGAATTTAATTCTCATTGGGTTGAGATCCTGCCATGCAGATCTAAAGCATAGAGAGGGAATGGAAGTTTGAGAATTTAATTCTCACTGAACTATAGGAATTTAATTCCTTTGAAATAAAATTAGGGTTTAACCCTATGTTAGAGGAATTTAATTCTTTCGAAATGAACAGAACCAGTTGAGAACTTAATTCTGTCAAAATAACAGGAATTTAATTCCCTTAAGAAAGAAGAATTAGGGTTTCACCCTATGACAGAACCTAATTCCTTACATATATGGGAATTCAATTCCTCAGAATATAAATTAAGGGTTTAATTCTATCTAAGAGTAATTCTCTAAAAGAAAGTGGGAATTTAATTTCTCTAAAATTATTATTAGGGTTGAACCCTATGATAGAATCCAGTTCTTCACATATATGAAGAATTTAATTCCTACAGAAAAGAATTTAGAGTTCAACTCTATCTAAGAATATAATCCTTCAAGAAAATGGAGATTTAATGAAGAATTTAAGTCTTAAACGAAAATGCAAAGGAGCAGGGTCACGTGCTACCACGTGACCCCTGAAAAACTACGCAGGGGAGGGCGCCCTCACGTGCTACCACGTGACCCCTCTTGCCTTAGTGTTTAACACTAAATTGGAACCTCTGAATCCAGTGTTCAACACTGATTTACCTTAGTGTTCAACACTAATTGAAGAACTTTATTTGCAGTGTTTAACACTGAATTTCTTAGTGTTAACATTAAATTAAACCTTTGTTAACAGGGTTTAATATTAATGTTCTTAGTGTTCAACACTAAATTAAAATCTTTATGACCAGTGTTTAACACTGATTATCTTAGTGTTTAACACTAATTTGAGATCTCTGTTGCCAGTGTTTAACACTGATTTATTTTAGTGTTTAACACTAATTTGAAAGCCGTGTTGCTGGTGTTCAACACCAACTATCTTTTAGTGTTAAACACTAACATGTCAATCTCATTCCCAGTGTTCAACACTGATTGGTCTTGAGTGTTTAACACTAGCTTCAGCCCAATTGGCTAAGTTCTAGAGGCAAAGCCTCTCCTTCAGTGGACCAACAAAAAGTCAATATTCCAAACATGATTGGACTTAGCCCAAGATGGCCATAAGTCCTCAATCCAAACTTAACTGGGCCAATGGGCTCATAACATAATTGATTGGTCTTGGTCCCAAATTAGGCCAAAGACTATTTAATCTACCTTGGTTCAAGGGTACATCTCTTCACTCCTTTGATACTTGGCATTGTAATTCCTCAACGTCTTCAAAGAGATGACGGGTCCAGATGACCATACATTGATACGGACTGTGGGGTCCGTAAACCCATGGACTATGACGTCCTTAACCTTGACCGGGATGTCTTAAAACTAACATCGGACTGTGGGGTCCCTAAATCCATGGACTACGACGTCCTTAACCTTGACCGGAATGTCTTAAAACTAACAACGGACTATGACGTCCTTAACCTTGACCGTGATGTCTTAAAACTAATATCGGACTGTGGAGTCCTTAAATCCACGGACTATGACGTCCTTAACCTTGACCGCAACGTCTTAAAACTAACATTGGACCGCAATGTCCTTAAACTACCTATGGACCGCAATGTCCTTAAACTACCTACTGACCGTGATGTCACTAAACTAAACAACAGGGCTCCCTTAATTGCTCTATTGTTGGATCTAAACGATCCCGTTTAAGTCGATCTTAGTCTAAAAACTAGGCTAACGTATCCTTAACAAACGTTTAAGTCGATCTTAGTCTCCAATGAGGCTAACGTATCCTTAAACCCAAACCCCTAAACCCAAATCTAAGATAATATGGATTTGGACTAGTCCACGCCCTACGGGCGACGACATAACTCAGTCTCCGTATACAATCCACGGGCAACCAAACACAAAATAAACACACACGACACGAAGTGACCATCTATAGAAGGAGAAAGTGGTTACCGCAGTGCGGTAGTGTAATTAACTGCAGGGGCTTGCGCCTGCAGAGAAGAGCGTCCCCACAATCAAAAACCCCTCAAGCGAGGGGGAATCTGACGAAGTCTGCTACATCGGACGCATCCGTTTAAACCTTCGATATACGGTGCCATAAATCAACTTGGCATCTTCGGAGAGGTAGACGGATAGCACCAATTAGCATCTGCCCCGAATCTCAGGCGAGATGCCCCGCGTCGTTGCTGTCTTTCAGAGGGGAATAGATTCCGGCATGCCCGGTGGGACCTTTTTCTCTTTCCACTCCACACTTTGTGTGTCGTGTTTGCGAACCAAACACGGTTCGCTAATGGTTGCCCTTCGGTTTCAAGGTACTAAGATTTGGCGTCTTGCTTATTGCAGAAAGCAAAGAATCAATGGCTTCCACTTGTACGAAATGCTCCAACTGCAATTGCAACCAGCGCTCTGCCTCGCCAGGAGGTGTAGCCTACGAACCACAATCTGCTTCGCTATTCACAATACCCGTGGAACAGGTCACTCGAGCCACCACAGCGGTATTTTTTGGGACCATGCTCCCGCCAACGAGCTTCACCGCTCCTGTGCAGACAACGGAAGCTCCCAAGAAGTCGGTCTTTGATCGGCTTACACCTACCACGGCCCCTCTCAACGGGTCGCCCAACACCAGCGCCTCGGCCTTCTCCAGATTAGGCCAGAGCTCCTGTGGACCCGCGATGGGGCCTACAATCCCAGAGAAGGCTGCTCCTAAGAAAATAACCAGCCCTGCTCCTGAAGTCGTCAAGGCGGCTTCTTCTGCCAAAAAGTCGGTCTTCACAAGATTGACTGTTCCGGCTCCCGCTACGGTTCCTGTCCCTGCTCAGAAGACTGTTTTCAACCGATTGGATACTGCTACCCAAAGGACATCGGTCTTTAACAGGCTGACGCCAGCAGCGACCCCCCACCTACACAGGGGGCAAGACGAGACTATCGCCCTCACCAAGCCGGTTCCATCAGCACGACGCGCTCGACGTCGTTACTGGCGCCGAGTGAGGAAGGCCGGAGGCAACTCCCCTCCTGGGCTAACTCCTCCAGCCCCGACGACAGAAGTTAATGCTGCTGTTCCAACTGAGAATAGCTTTGAGATGCTAAATAAGGTGCGTAGGAATTCTCTTACCGCGGTGCTAAAAAGGTCTCCCCCTCCGCTGAAAAAGTCTGTAGAAGTAAAGCCAGAATAGCCCCAATCTCCTCAACGGTTGTCCTCCCAAATCTATAAAGTCTGGCGGCAGACCCGAGACTCGATGATCGATCCAAATTTCTCTCGCCAGCACAAGAAGCTGAAAATCCAACAGAAAGTCAGTCACCAGGCTAAGCCACGAAAAGCTGTTTGGGTGCCCACTTCAACGGCCCCCTCAGCTTCCACTGCTCATAAAAAGAAGAGGCTAGAGAAGATCCCCGAGCCTGCAACGAAAGCTAAAAGCGCTGAGCCCAGACGCCCTAAGGCTGGGGGCAGGATGGTCCACACTGTATACATGGCGTCGGGGAAAGAAGACAGCCGCGCGTCTACAGGTCATAGACCGCTTACGCGGTCGGTGATCAAAGCTCAGGAGCAACAGCAAAAGCTCCAGGAAATGATGATCGCAATGGCCGTGCTTACTGGGCCGAAAGAAAGCCCCGAGGCATCCTTGGATCAGCAACAAGAACAGGAAACCGACGCCGAGTTCCTCCGGAGGATATTGGAAAATAAAGATAAAAAGGCTGCAGAACAAGCGGCCAATATAAAGCAAATAGCCCACTTATTCCAGGACATGGTGGGAATGATGATCCAACAAGACCCACCTGCTGAGGATCCTCCGATCGTCCTTGAAGACGACAGGGGAGAAACGTCAAATCCACCACCGGCTCTCTCAACAGCCAAGGAGGAGACAATCTCTAAGGCTGACTTGAACGAATTTATAGCCCAGCAGATCCGGGTTCATCATACGACTGAAGCAGCTGGTCAAGTCGTAAAAACGGGGCGACCGTATCCGAGCTGGTACGACCAAATTAAATATCCGCCGGGTTATACAATACCGAAATTCCACGTGTATAAGGGGACCAGCAATCCCCACCAACATGTTGCCCAGTTCAGGGCCCTTTGCGGTAACACCGGCGGTGACGATAAACTGTTGCTTTGCCAGTTCGTGGGCAGCTTATCAGAACAGCGTTCGAATGGTATTCGGAACTCCCGAACGATTCTATCAAGACGTTCGCTGAAATGCAGTTGCTATTCACTCAGTGATTCACAAGCGCCAGCGAACGCACTCCAATAACAGCATTGATTAATGCCAGGGTGAAACCAGGCGAAATGTGGGTCCAGTATGCTATACGCTGGCGAAATTTGTGGTCGAAATGCGAGCAACGCATTGAAGAAGCGCTCGCGGTGGGCATGTCCGTGGGAACCCTAGACCCTCATGCAACCATCTCCCACTTTATGATGTTCTTTAAGCCAACCACGTTTCAGGCTTTGATCGACTTGTTGGCCCAGATGGACCAGATGGGTCACAGACCGTCTCCCCCGAAGCCGGAGCCTCGGAGTGATAAGGGTAAAGGGAAAGCAACCTTCGTCGCGAATGCTCAGCAGCAACCTAGTGCCTCAAAGCTGGCGGATCAGTTGGAAGAAAGACGGTGGTATTATAATGAGAAGATGAAGCGTCCCTACTCGTTCCCACGGGACAAGATGAAACGGTTATTCGAGCTGGCAGTACGCAACAGGCTTATAAACTTGCCAAATCCAAGGCGACCGCCACAACCCACTGAGGTGAATAACCCCAACTATTGCCCTTACCATCATACGGTAAGCCATCCGATTGAGGATTGCTTCATTTTCAAAGGATGGATTGAAGATCAATACCTCCAGGGGAAGTTTGCGCTGTCCGAAAAGTGGAAGGTGAACCCGCCACAGCCGCATACTCCTAAGAAAGCAGATACACCGGGGGCAACCTGTTCCTTTATTGAAGAAGCTCCATGGGAGGTCGTGCTATCAACTAAAACCAAAAGAATACCGAGGGATCTTCATGCGTGCCCAGCGGTCGAATGGAAGAACCCACTTGAACCTCAAATCATCGAAGGGATGTTAAAGCCGCGCCCAACTACAAAGATTCGTGGTGATGGCCCAAGTACTCACACCCAACCGTCAAAATCTTCGAAGAAAAAGAAGAAGAAATTCAAAAAGCCCGTGAAGCCCGGAGACAAGTGCACGGATTTGCAGAAACAGATTGACGCACTGGAGGAGTACAATCAAAAGGCGCAGACTCCCGTCACACTGCAAGAGTTCCTCAACCACGTCTTTCAGGAGGAAGATGATGGAGAGAGCTCATCGGATGAATCAGAGGGATATGTGGCGAGTTGTCATGTGATTTCCTACTCAGAAGATAAGAAAACTCCTGGCACTGAGAAACTGGGGGCACAGCCTGAGCCAGAACTTGTATGGCCAACAGATGAAATGATCGACGCCTTTTTAGACGAGATTCGTTTGAAGAGTAAAGCCGATTAGGAGTGTGAGATGGCTGCATCGGAAGGAGCCAAGCGCAGGCGACTAAACGAAAGAGTCGAAGCACTCCCGCCAGATCAAAAGATATCCGATGCGAATAAAAACGTGTTCAAGACGAGGAAAAGGTTTGCCAAAGCCATGTTAAGGGGGATGAAGCTACCATCCTCGGAAGAGAACGCGTTCGACGGGGCGGAGAGGCACCCTAATTATTGCTCACATCATCGGAAAATTTCACACCCTACGGAGGAGTGCGACGCTTTTAGGATATGGTGGCAGGGATATGTTGCTCACCGGCAACATTTTAGGCGCATGAAACGCAGAACTCGTCGGGAGCAGAGAAGTACAACCGACAGGCACAAAAGAACTACCGGCAGCTGTTACATGGTCGACGCCGGAGGGTCACAAGTTCTCACCTTTGGGAGCGACTCTGATGAGGAAATGGCTTTGGGCCCTCTCTTTAAAGTGTCCGTCTTAGGGAAAGAGGAAGAACCGGAGGCCTGCGAGAACATTCAGCTGCGCAATCACACGCTCCCGGAAAAGAATCTCGGGCCCGCAAATAGAAAAGATAAGGGAAAGGAAAAGGTCACTGGGGATATCGCCTTAGATGACCAAGTCATGAAAGAGCTGACTGCCAAGGACCCTCCCAGGAAGAGTAAGGTGGACTACAACATCCTAGCACACCCAAGGAAGCTACCTTCTCAGCTCAGCATTCTCGATGCCCTCCTATTATCAAAAGAAGCGCGAGACTCATTAATCAAGGCGTTACAAGAACCCGAGCACTTCCAAGCCTTCCTCGCCGCAGAAAGGATGAAGAATGAACTGGAAGAAGTGCACACGGCCGACATCACTTTCGGTGACGAAGACCTTCTCCTCGGGACGTGCGACCACAACCGTCCCCTATATGTCTCTGGATACTGCCATGATATCAAGATAGGTAAGATCCTGGTGGATAATGGATCCTCCGTCAATCTCCTTAATGTTCGGGTGTTGAAGGAAATCTGCATGAGCGTGCAACACCTCGCTCGTGACAAAATTACCATCTCCGGTTTCGACTCCCAGTCGTCACGGACTCTCGGATCTGTAATACTAACATTACGCTTTGGACTGCTCGTCACGGACATCAAGTTTCACGTCATTGACGCCAAGACCTGCTACAACGCCTTGCTCGGTCGTCCTTGGTTACACGAGTACAACATCATCCCTTCTACACAGCATCAGTGTGTGAAGTACTTTAAGGATGGTTTGGAGTACACCGTAACGGGTGAGCTGAACCTATTTTCCGTGAACGAAGTCCGCAAGTACGAAGATGCAAAGTACTTTTTGCTAGACTTCGAGAATACAGAAAAGTGTCGCAAGCCGGAAAACAAAGCCGCCGCCACCATCCCTGTTTTCGGGAGCGATACCGAAGAAGAAGAGATAGTTTACGCTGGGTCGTCTCGACGCAACAACCCGGGATCGTCCGCCCCCATGTTGATCTTCGGAAGTGACTCGGAAGATGAGGTTAATGCCGTGTTCTCCAGTCGGCCGTCAATACAAGCATCCCCTAGCGATGATCAGAGTTTTCAAATTACCATGGTGCCGCGGGAACACTACAAGGATCTCGACGCACTTCAAGCTTACAATGTGCAAGACCTGCAGACATTTTACGTCCCTCCCAGGCGAAAGGGTGAAAAGGTGATCCTATTCTACCAATCCACAGAAACGAGAGTGGAGAAAGAGATATGGCATGGCGCGGAGGCTACACTTGACAGGCTCTAACCCATCCGTTTGCCTAGATATTACACAAATGGACTAAAGAGGCTATTGAAGCGCCAAGGAGTACCCTTAAAACAGACTGTTCGACAAGCTCGGTTCTACAACAGGATTTGGGAGGTCCCTGGGACTCAGCGCAAATTGCCCAACGGGAGAATGGAAACACTTGGGCTTAGATACGTGAGATCCGGTAAACGGGAGCTAGTCTACGGTAGCTACTCCATATATAACTTCGATGAGGAGGAAAACGCCCCGTCCAACAATGCTGACCCCTCATCAAAACTAGATCCCGCAATCGAAATGCCGAGTCCGTCGTTTGAAGAACGAATGGACAAGCTTATCAGGAAAGAGGGTCAAAAAGCTCGGGAAGACCAAAATCGCGAGATGGCCATCTACGAGAAGGCCAGGACGCAACATTTGTTTCAACAGGCTGCAAAAAACGAAGATGCTCCTCCCTGTCAACCCGTTGTACAAAAGGCCCGACGCAGAGGCAGAAGTAAGTCAAGAAGAAGAAAAAGGAGCCGACAACAACGACGCAGGATCAGAGAGTCATATGATCGGGCATTCCGCGGTCCGGATTTGCCCCTCATAAAGAAGATGAGTCGAGCGTATTCCTTCCCCCGAGACAAGACAAAGAAGTTACTCGAGCTCGCTATAAAATATCAAATGATCGCACTTCCGGAGTCTAAGCACCATGAGCAAGCTAACAAAGTTTCTCATCTGGGCTATTGCTCTTATCACCGAGCCATAGGACACCCTATCGAAGACTGCTTTACTTTCAAGAACTGGTCGAAGACCAGTATCAGCAAGGCAGGTTTGCTTTATCCAACAGCTGGAGGGTAACGCTGCCACAGAAGCACGAACCCAAAGCCATAAGAGCAGAACCAGATCCACATCGGCCTTGGAAGCAAGCTCATACCTGTCATATGATAACGATATCGAAAGGAGAGCCCGAGAATATGGACGACCTCCCTTGGTGCTTCAAAAACAATGACAATGAGGTAATCTCAGAATTTCCACCGGCTCTGAAAGAACTGGAAGATGGCATACATACTACTGCAGATAACCTCAAGAAGATTGAGTTGGGATCGGCAGACGATCCGCGACCGACATTCGTCAGCGAGCTGCTATCTGAAGAAAGGGTGGCTGCGTTAAAGGACGTGCTTCTACAGCATAGAGATTGCTTCGCGTGGAACTATTCCGAGATGCTAGGATTAGATCCAGAGATTGTTGTGCATAAATTAGCAATATCCCCGGATATCAAGCCAGTCAAGCAGGCGCCGAGAAGGATGCGGCTCGAGTTTGAGATGAGCATTAACGCCGATGTCAAGAAGCTGATCGATTCTGGGTTTATCCAGGAGGTACAGTATCCTGACTGGGTCGCCAACATCGTCCCTGTGATGAAGAAAAATGGGACAGTGCGCATATGTGTGGACTTCCGAGATCTCAATAAAGCCTGCCCGAAGGACGATTTCCCAGTGCCGGTCACCGAACTGATTATAGACAATACGTCCACTCATGAGGTTTTCTCCTTCATGGAAGGTTCATCAGGGTACAATCAGATAAAGATGCATCTCAACGACTAGAAGCACACCGCTTTCCGGACTCCTTTGGGTATATTCTGCTACAAAGTTATGCCCTTCGGATTAAAAAATGTCGGTGCCACCTATCAGAGGGCCATGACAAAGATCTTTGATGATCTCATACATGAAATCGTCGAGTGCTATATCGACGACCTCGTAGTAAAGAGCATGTCATATGAAGAGCATTTAGAGCATGTGAAGACCGTATTTCAACGCCTTCGGCAATATAATTTGAAGATGAATCCCCTCAAATACGCGTTCGGAGTCTCCTCGGGTAAATTTCTGGGATTCATCATCCGACACTGAGGTATCGAAATAGATCCATCTAAGATCAAGGAGATCATGGAAATGCCACCGCCAAGGACTCTCAAACAGCTGCGGTCTTTCCAAGGGAAGCTCGCATACATCCGGCGGTTTATCGCCAACCTGTCAGGCAAGTGCCGTCCTTACAGTCACCTGATGAAGAAGGGAACTACGTTCGTCTGGGACCAAAAATACCAAAGTGCGCTAGATGAAATCAAGCAATACCTGCAGAACCCGCCGGTGCTGGCTACTCCGGTCAAGGGAAAGCCTCTCATTCTTTATACAACCGACCTAGAAGGTTCTTTAGGCGCATTATGGGCGCAAGAAAACGACCAAGGGAAGGAGAGAGCGCTCTACTATTTAAGCCGAGTTCTTATGGGGGCATAAAGCAATTACTCCCCTATCGAAAAACATTGCCCGGCGTTAATCTTTACGATAACAAAACTCTGGCACTATGCATTGGCACATGAAGTCCGTCTTATATCAAAAGTGGACCCACTAAAATATCTAATGTCAAAGGCCATATTGACAGGGAGACTCGCTAAATGGGCCTTGCTCCTGATGGAGTTTTCAATAACCTCTTAAGGCAGTGAAAGGTCAAGCCATCGCTGACTTCCTTGCTGAGCATCCAGTACCTGCCGGTTCTCCTCTAAATTGCGATTTGCCGGACGAACATGCATTTGACGCGGTCGACGGTGGTGATACCCAATGGGAACTTTATTTCGATGGAGCGTCCTCCGTAAAGAAGCGCAAACAAAGTACCATATTGATCAAATCGGGGGTAGGCCTCATCTTCGTAACTCCACAAGGAGGGATAATGCGCTTCGCTTTCTCTTTAACAGAACCGAGGACGAACAATGAAGCCGAATACGAAGCTTTGATAGCAGGCCTTGAGATCGCCATCGACATGGGAATTGAAAACCTCCTCATATACGGGGATTCTCAACTGGTTGTTAGTCAACTAAACGGCGACTACCAAACGTGCAAACTGGAGTTGGTGAAGTATGGTGAAAAGGTGCGACAACTGTTGACCCAAATTCCCTACTATACTCTGGAAAGCATACCACGTGCGGAAAACAGCAAAGCAGACGCGTTGGTCAAGCTCGCTAAAGAATTGGCTGACGAGAACCTTGATGACGTTAAAATCGTGGTGCAAAGCCGTCGGGTGCTTGCCCCAGCAGAAATATCTCCGGAATCATCCGAAGAGAAGGGGTGACTGAGTAGACGACCCTACAAATAAAAGACCGTGAGAAGGCTGAGGATTGGAGGGAGGTCTTCATAGACTACTTTAAGTCCCACCGAATGCCCGAAGAAGCGTCCTCAAGACATCAGCTCATGAAACGAGCTCTGTCTTTCGCCTTCGTCAACAATACTCTGTACAAGAGGTCGTTTGATTCTCTGTGGCTGAGATATTTAGGACCTGACGAAGCAGAAAGAGTCGTTCAGGAAGTTCATGACGGAATCTGTGGTTCTCATCAAGCAGGCCCGAAGATGAAGTTAAAAATTAAACGGATGGGTTACTACTGGCCCACGATGATTCAGGACTGCCTCGAATATACGAAGCAGTGCCACTCATGCCAAATCCATGGGGATTTCATCCACCAGCATCCAAATCCTCTACATCCAACGGTGGCTAGTTGGCCATTCGAAATGTGGGGAACTGACATAGTCGGCCCCATCGAACCGGCATCGTCTAAGGGACATCATTTCATCCTGGCGACGACTGATTACTTCTCCAAATGGGCAGAAGCAATACCGCTGAGGGAGGTGAAGACGGAGAATATCCTCCACTTTTTCAAGACGCACGTCATTTATCGGTTTGGAACTCCGCGGCAGATTATCTCTGATAACGGGCCGGCCTACAGAAGCCATAAGATCAGCCGCTTCGCGCAACAACATAATATAGACTGGAGATACTCCTCAGTTTATAATCCACGAGCTAACGGTCTAGCTGAGGCCTTCAACAAGACCTTGACAAAGGTCATGAAGAAGACGGTGTCCCGAAATAAGAAGGACTGGCACGAGACACTGCAAGAGGCTCTCTGGGCATATCGGACTACGTTCAAGACGGCCACGAACACGACGCCATATGCATTGGTATTCGGTACGGAAGCAGTACTCCCCCTCGAGATAGAGCTACCTTCTCTGCGAGTGGTAGTCCACCACGAGTTGACAGACGAAGAAAATGCTCACCTTCGGCTTGAGGAGCTTGACGCCCTCGATGAAACTCGGCTCATAGCGCAACAAAATCTGGAGGCTTACAAAGCGAAAATGACGCGCTCGTATGAAAGATTGACCATGTCGAGAACATTCCGCCAAGACGAACTCATGCTAGTGATCAAAAGGCCTATGATCCCCAATCGCGCCAAGCAGGGAAAATTCGAGCCAAACTATGAAGGCCCGTACATCATAGACAAAGTTTACCAGGGTGGAGCCTATCTACTCATGGATATGCACGGTGAGAGGCCTTTCAGGCCAATAAACGGCCGCTTCCTAAAGAAATACTACGCTTAAGGAGTTACAGCCTAGGTCAATGATAGATGACGACGACTATGTCCGCTCGCTATCTTCCTAAGCTCAAGCTCTATAAGTATTAGCCAGCCCTCTCTACAACGGACCGAAACGTCCTTAAACTAACGATGGACCGAAACGTCCTTAAACTAACGACGGACCGAAACGTCCTTAAACTAACGACGGACTGAAACGTCCTTAAACTAATACCGCAGCATCCTTAGACTGACGAGATAAAAAAAAAGAAAAAAAATATAATAAATAAAAACGGTATGTCCATCAGCAAAAAGGGCACGGATGAAAACCCGAAAGGGCTCCGTGAGTAAAAACAGCAGGGCTACTGGTGAGTGTTCGTGAAAACCCGAAAGGGTGCGACCTCGTAATAAAAAGAAGAAAATAAAAAGAATAAAAAAATTGGTATGTCCATAAGCAAAATGGGCACGGATGAAAACCCGAAAGGGCTCCGTGAGTAAAAACAGCAGGGCTACCGGCGAGTGTTTGTGAAAACCCGAAAGGGCGCAACCTCGTTAAAGGACACTTGCGGGATCCTCAAGACCCTGTAAGGAGAAACCACCCGCGTGAGATCCTTACGACTCACAAGGGAGTAACACACTTAGGGGTCCTCACGATTCCTAAGAAGAAAAGACACTTGCGAGATCCTCACGACTCACAAGGAGAACTCTCTTATGGGACCTTCATGGCTCATAAGACTTGAAAGTCTTAAGTTACAGAAACCTGAATCTGTGCTTAAGAAAAATCCCCCATAACCTTCGACAATGCCCTACAAGAGGCTCATACTGACCGTTGTATACAATCCACGGGTGCGAATAAACATTTCCCTAACTAAGTCCCGTCCGTGACTAGGGATATGTTCGTATGGCAAACAACCCCTATAGGTCCTCTCGACTTATAAGGAAAACTCCCTTTGTAAGATCCTTACGACTTGCAAGAGGACATGCACTTAGGAATCCTCATGATTCTCAAGGAGAAAACACACCTGCAAGATCCTCACGACTCGCAGGGAGAAATATCTTAATGAGACCTTTACGGCTCATGAAGTCAAAAGCCTTAGTCGACAGGACCCTTAACCCTGTTTGCTAAGCTACCTTTGGTCAACATCGACAGAGGCAAATGATGATTCGCTCCTGGGAACATCCCAGTTGTAGCGGTGCTGATGCTGAAATCGGTGTCTAAAATCCAAGCTTGCAGCGAAAAGGCTAGCAAGCCACACATGCATACGAAATAGCCGAAATGATGGGGCAACTTGCAATAAAAAGCAGCAAGTAAAAATGTATGCATGAAAAATAGCCGAAATGATTGGGCAACTCGCAATAAAAAGCAGCGAGTAAAAATAAAATAAATAGCCGAAATGATTGGGCGCCGCGAAAAATAGCCGAAATGATGTGGCAATCGCGACCTTCGCGATATAAAAGCTGAAATGATAGGGCATCGTGGAAAAAGAAATAAAAAGAAATAAATAAAATAAAAATGAAATTTACGCCCTACAGGTGATATTACATCAATCCCTGTATACAATCCAGGGGCGCAAACAAAGAAGGAATCGCACTCCTCCTCTCTCAGGTTTTATCAGAAGAAGAAGCTGAATCTCGATGAGTCACAGATAGCCTGGAGACTATCCCGACGTTCGTCTCACTACAGCAGACACAATATCAAGTAAAGCGGAACAGCGGCAACTCCCAGTTCCATGACTCGGCGATGTACTCCTACTGAGAGTCAAATCCCAACTCCGTGAAATGCGGAGACAATCAAAAAAATTCCTGGTTACGTGGAACACGGATAACGTCACTCTTTGACCCCGTCGAAAACGTCCAGAGCGGATCCTGGTCCACGCAGAGCACGGCAGTGAACCCGTGTGAAGCATCCAGAGCGGAGCCTAGTCCTCGCCAAGCACGGCAGTGAACCCGTGTGAAGCATCTAGTGCAAAATTCCTGGTTACGTAGAACGAGGATAACGTCACTCTTTGACCCCGTGGAAAACGTCCTGAGCGGATCCTGGTCCTCGCAGAGCACGGCAGTGAACCCGTGTGAAGCATCAAGGGCTTAGCCTAGTCCTCGCCAAGAACGGCAGTGAACCCGTGTGAATCATCTAGTGCAAAATTCCTGGTTACGTGGAACGCGGATAACGTCACTCTTTGACCCCGTGGAAAACGTCCAGAGCGGATCCTGGTCCTCACAGAGCACGGCAGTGAACTCGTGTGAAGCATCCAGAGCGGAGCCTAGTCCTCGCCAAGAACGGCAGTGAACCTGTGTGAAGCATCTAGTGCAAAATTCCTGGTTACGTGGAACGCGGATAACGTCACTCTTTGACCCCGTGGAAAGCGTCCAGAGCGGATCCTGGTCCTCGCATAGCACGACAGTGAGCCCGTGTGAAGCATCCAGAGCGGAGCCTAGTCCTCGCCAAGCACGGCAGTGAACCCGTGTGAAGCATCTAGTGCAAAATTCCTGGTTACGTGGAACGCGGATAACGTCACTCTTTGACCCCGTGGAAAACGTCCAGAGCGAATCCTGGTCCTCGCAGAGCACAGCAGTAAACCCGTGTGATGTATCCAGAGCAGAGCCTGGTCCTCGCCAAGCACAGTAGTGAACCCGTGAGAAGCATCCAGAGCAAACACCGGACTGTGGATTCCTTAAAATCCACGGACTATGATGTCCTTAACCTCGACCGTAATGTCTTAAAACTAACGATCAACCACCCTGATTCTATATTGATTCCACCTTGGTTTAGGGGTACATCTCTTCACTCCTTTGATACCTGGCGTTGTAATTCCTCAACGTCTTCAAAGAGGTGATGGGTCCCCGCAACCACACATCGGATTGTGGAGTCCTGAAATCCACGGACTATGACGTCCTTAACCTTGACCGTGATGTCTTAAAACTTATATCGGACTGTGGAGTCCTTAAACCCATAGACTATGACGTCCTTAACCTTGACCAGGATGTCTTAAAACTAACATCGGACTGTGGAGTCCTTAAATCCACGGACTATGACATCCTTAACCTTGACCGTGATGTCTTAAAACTAATATCGGACTGTGGAGTCCTTAAATCCATGGACTATGATGTCCTTAACCTTGACCGTGACGTCTTTAAACTACGATGCCTTGAGCAACCCCTGACCCCGTGAAACACGGATAAGGGTGACCACATCCAGCACTTGCAGGTCCTCACGACCTGTAAGGAAGAAAAACTCTCTTGTGAGATCCTTACGACTCTCAAGGGAAAACCCGCTTAAGAATCCTCACGATTCTTAAGAAGAACTTACACCTATGGGATCTTCTCGGCCAATGGGAGAAAAACCCATTATGAGACCCTCGTGGCTCATAAAGTGCAAAAGTCTTAGGAAGGAGATCTTAACCCTGAATCCTAAGCCATCGCTGCCCTGCAAAGAGATCAAGATAAATTGTCCGCAAAACACATTCAATGAAAAGAGACACACCATTGAGAAGAAAATTGTATCTTTTATTCATAAACCAAAATGGATACAAACTACAATTCATGAAAGAACAAAAAGAAAATACTCTCATCCATGAGTATGTACAAAAAGAAAGAAAAAGATACAAGTCTTTAAGCCGGTGGGCGATGTAGCAATTTTACCAGCTCATCTTCCTGTTGCTGAGTCATGGTTTCATGATTCAAGATCGCCTAAAGACGAACCTCCGCTTGAGCCTGCTGGGCCTGATACGAAGCAAGCCGAACTTCAAGCTCCTTCTCGGTGGCCTTATGGGCCTCGACCCTTTTACGAGTGAACGTGGCAGCTTTATCGAAAGCCACCACCTCTTTGATGGACTCCTGGAGCACCCGCCAGAGTGCATATGCTTTGTTGGCCTTGGCGGTAAGATTAGCTTGAAGCTCGCTCAGCGCCTTAGAAGCCAGCTCTCTCTCCGAGAATTTACGGCCGAGCCTCTTCTCGCACGACGTCATGTTTGCCGCGCACCGCGCTATCAGCCCCCGCAAGTCTGCCTTTGCAGCCATGGCCTCCGAGGAAAGACGGGAGCATTCAAGTGCGTGCAAGCAAGCCTCCACCTGCCGACAGAACTCCACCCAGACTCACACCACCTCTTCGCTATGGTAGGTGGCAAGAAAAGGAAGAGAACCGTTAGTCTCGGCAGCAAATGCTTCAGCTGTGGTTGCGCTGCCAGCACGAAGCTCCTCGATCAAAGACGATAGGAAGACAAGGCTTAATTGGGCCAAGCGTTCTGAAGCTCGCAAAGCATAAGGGTCGGGCGGCATGGCGACACGCAATTCCAATGCTATTGGAGCTGGCAAGGCTGTTCAGAGTTGAAAAATGTTAGTAAGACTCTTAAGCAAAAGAATAAGTGAGGCTATACCGAAATGTCACTTACCTACGGTCATGCAAGTAGGAGCTGAGGGTTCCCCTGGCCCTTCGAGGACTTCAACCTCATCATCGGCCTCCAAAACTGTAGAGAACATCAATGTCAATATGCAAAATAACAACGATACTATGAGAAGTGATGAACAACACTCACCTTATCCAGATGAGAGGACGATGCGTTGAGGAAATATCGACTGCGGAGCGGCCATTTCTAAAAGACGCTGGAAGGATTGCCGAGGAGACAGATCGACAATGGAGGCCGCCAGTCCGCGCAATTCTGAAAAGACAAAAGAGTTCAGGTAACAGAAAGATTACTAGCTCAAAACTTGAAAGGTTATCTTCGACACTCCTCCCATTCTGAGCTGGGGGGATAGCAGCTTCAACGGCCTCTGCCGTGACCTCAGGCTCCAACAAAGGGAGGGTAGTCCCGACTATCTCCATCTTAGCCTCTGGGCCGCCTTCGGGTAGAGTCGTTGGGGCGGCGACCACCGAGGGAACCTCTCCCAAAGGAGCGAGTACCCTGGAATCAAGAGCCGCCACCGGAGGTTCTATTGCGAGAGGAATGGCATTGTCGGCCCCATCCGCATCGAGGAAGGCTGCATCGGGAATGTCAATAGGCTCTAGCTGCAGCAAGCCAGTGGAGATCTCTCCCATCGCCGAAGACTCTGCACAAGTCGCACAAAAATAAGGATACATATATACAAGCATAAGCAATCTGAAGAACTGCAAAGAAACATAAAAATATACCAATGCGCAGGGAAGCCTTCAATATGGCTTCTTTAAGCTGATGCTCCTTCTCAAGGAGGCGCGCTCGCCGGGGTTCGAGGGTAGACTCATGGCCGCCGGTCCACAAGGAAAGCGCGTCCGCAGCATCCTCCGAAGCGGCCTGTTTCAGGGCCCTTTCTCCCCATTCCTCCAAAGGGCCAATAAACCGTCGCCGAATCCATGAAGGGTCTTCATAAAAAATTACGGCAGGATAGGGCTTCTTCGGAACCCTGACGTTCTGGGACTCATCTTGGGAACGTCTGATAGCCTCAGCCAATTGTACGGCCTCCTCGGCAGCCGAGCCCGGGAAAAGAAGACCAGCGTCCGACTCTTGCACGGCCAGCGACTCATCTGGAAATATGGGCTCCGACTCCGTTAAAGAATCAAGTAGGTTGGTGGCCACCCTCTTCCGCCTCTTAGATCCAGAACTGGACGCCGAAGACGACCGTTTCTTTCCTCACGAAGCCTTGGTGCGACGGCGACCCACGTCGCCTTCAACACCATCGTCCCTATTACCCTCGCTTGGTGCCACAACCGAGGATGACACCGCCATTGTCGATGCCACGGGAGGCAATGCTGCCGCAGGCGGTGGTGCTGCTACTGGGGACCGTCTACCCCGCGATCGGGTACCTAAAGGCATACCAGCTGTTGGAGTAAGGTCCACCCCTGACTCCCCCGGAATGAGCGCGGTGCTAATCTCCCTCAGAGGGAAGCGGACCGGAACTCGTGGTCGCGACACAGCTCCCATGGCCGGAACCTGAGGAGGGGCATCATGACCAAGAAGCACCCTTCTTTCCTCAAGAATAATCAGGCTGACTCGATGGAGGTACCAACCCGTGAACGATCCCACGCACCGGGGCATATGCTCAGCTTCAGGGATCATGAAGTGGGAGCCGGTGTTCAACCTTACGAAATGATGTGCGGCATCGCGAATGGCATCAAGTGAAGGGACCAGCGCAACTATGAAAGCCTCAAAGGGAATGCCCTGGTCGTATCCAAGCTGTCGAGCGAAGCGATGCGGATTGTACCGCAGGAAAAAATCCGCTCTGTCCTGGAGGAATACCAAATAGCCTGGTCTAATGGTATACAAGTGCACGGTCTCCCGGGGCCTCAGGGAGGGTACATTGTCTTTTGACTGGTCCCAGAGTTGTTGAACTGGACCTGAAGGAGAAGACATGACCCGATCATTAAAAACCAGCCCACCAGCAGCAGCGTAAGGAGAAATCAGCACCCGAGTAGCCCCGAATTGAGTCGGGTCGGCGGAAGAAGCATCCACCAAACGCATAAGTCGTGGGAAGGGGTAGGCGTCGTAAAATGGGGGCCTCTGATGCATAGCGAAAGCCCCCAGCACATGCATTTCGACCCTGGACGTGAAATAATGAAGCGAAAAGTTTACTACATCCACGCCGGGAGTAGAGGTATTAGCTGCGGTGCCCAACCCATGATAAAGGTGCGCCAAAGCCGGGATGCCGATGGCCAACCGTGTCCCCTCAGCGATACAATAAGCCGGGTAGATAACCGAAGCTCTCATAAAGCGACGATGCATGGGGATGACAAACCAACTGAGCCAGATACTAACAAACCCCATGAAGAACGTCTCCTCATCCATGCCGGGAGCCGCAATGGATTCAAAAGACGTCGGCGACATAATAGGGATGTAGTACTGTGGTAGATCCGATTCAGTGGTCGGCAGCTTGTTCAGACCAAACCTAAAGGGGTCTCTAATGTTGGCGAACTTCGGAGCTATCTTCGACAAGACGTCCTCGCGAAGGAAACAAGCAATGAAGCTCTTGAAACTAACACCCTGCTCTTCAGATTCGGTGAACAATCGGTCGAAGATACCTAGCGCCTTGATCGAACTGGGATGCTTATGGCGGAAGGCATTCTCAGCAGACAGGCCGTCAACCGGAGCAGGCTCGGTTTCAAAGATGTACTCGTCAGAAGACAACAACTCCTCATATAGACTACCCATGATTGGCAACCCCGAGATGTCATAGAATTCTGCCAGAGAGATCGAGACCTCGCGGTCCCCTAAAAGGAAAGTGTTGGTGGGGAGGTTCCACTGGTTCAAGAACGCCTTAACCCACAAGACATGCGGGGATTGGTAGTGAAAAAGCGACGCGTATATCTCCTGGTAAAGCCTTACTTTCTATAGCCGCGCACGATGGACGGACAGGATGTAACGAGCCCAGAGAAGGTACCCCGTAGGGTGTCGAGGGGTGAGCTCTATCTTCTAGATTTGTCCCCATGGTTGGGCCTCACCCTGGAAAATACGTCGCCCCAAGATATCTATAGCCGGGATCGGATGGTTCGGGATACCGGTCGTCGAAAGTTCGAGCCTCCCCGTTGGAGTCCAATTTGGCATCTCCACAGCAAAAGCCATCCTCGGAGGGTCCATCGGCAAAAACGGGAAAGTAGGCTCTGTTGGTATTGCGCAGAGGAAACTCCGACGACCCCGGATAATATGACTGTACCAAGTTCCCCATAAAAGCAAGTTGGTGCAGTTCGGGTCATGAGCCCGGATCATCGCCATCGCTTCCTCATTGGATGGTGATTGAGGAAAAGCGGCCTTCGAACGAGTAAAGGGAAAACACGGAGCAGAAGCCATCGCACCTGAAATCGAATGAAAGAAGACCGTCAAAAGCAAAGTCAGCAATATATATCCATGCATGAACATGAAGACTAGTTAAAGAAAGCAACAGCAGACTCTTTTTATGGGACCATTAGCTAGAAAACACATGGGCCCCACAGAATCAGGATGACGACTCATTAATAATGAGACCAAGCAGTTGTAATAAGACAAAGGGGATATCCTCATTAAATAAAAAGTGGAATTCAGGTGGCCCTACACATCCCCTAGAAGACAAATCTATCTTGGATTCTACACAAATCAAACAGGATCAAGGGAATTAAATTCCCACAGAAGATATCATTGCAAGCTTCAGTTCTATTAATTGCAGAAGGACAACCGCGGGCAAAGAGACCCTGAGAAGCCTTCATGCGAAGAAACTGAGTTCTTCATAGGAATTAAATTCCTTGTTGAGAAAAGAAAATTAAATTCCCATAAACATTTTTGGGATGGAATTAAATTCCATGGATTCGAACCGCCATCATCATCTCCCTAAGGATCATCTAAACCCTAAGAGATCTACTGTTGAAGGTTAAGTGGTCTCATATTTTGGTTAAAGAACTTGAAGAAAAATAGGTTCTTTGTGAAACCCTTGATATGGATTTAAAATCCAGAGAGTTCTGTCAAAATGAAGGTGCTTCGATCACCATTACCTGAGGAAGAAGGGTCACTTGAATAGAGTTAAACTCTGAAAAGTTCGAAGCAGAGAACTAAGCTCTGGAAACGAGAATTAAATTCTCAAGGAAAAAGTTCTCAAAGGAAGAAGATGAGCAAAGTGGAGGCTCTTCTGAAAGGACATGGGTATTTATAGGATGAGATGGAGACGCTTCATCTCCCTAAATCCCTAGAGGAATCCAACGGTCACAAAAGTGACAGCGTTGCATTCACGTGCAGACACGTAAGAACAATGCTGTGGGAGCACTTTTTTCCTGATTTAAAATCAGGAAAGCCTACGGAAGAGGCATCACGTGCTAGCACGTGACTAGCAGTCACGTGTTGGCACGTGACAATTAAAAGCAGCGGCAAAGGCAGATTCAGCTCCTTGATTAAATCAAAGAAAAGGCTCCAGAAAGGGTCACGTGCTCACACGTGACCAGGGGTCACGTGTTGTTACGTGACGGTTGAACAGCAGCTAGAAAACAGAGTGCAGAAAGCAGAAGAAAGCTCGTTCCAAGGGGTCACGTGCCTACACGTGACCGGCTTTCAAAGCCTATCTATTTAACAGAATTAAATTCTGAACAGCATTCAAATCTTTCCAAAGGAGAATGATTATTTGGAACCGATTGGATTAAAGATTTAAAGGTGATTAAATATTACCTTTCTATGGAAAAATCTTGAACTTGGAAAGATTTCCCCTTAAAATCTAACCGAAATAATAAAGGAATATCTTTGGATTTAAAATCCAATGGTGAATAAAATTCACCTAATAATCCAAAGGTCCAGATGAATGATGAAAGCAAATCAAATCCCTCAATGAATGATTCACTAAAACTAATTGATTCTGCTCCTTCTCCTATAAATAGGAGCCAAAAGATACACAGAGGGAGAGACAGAGACATAGAGAGAAAAAGAAATAGAGCCTTGAGACTTTGGAAGAATTTGATCTGCTGCAGAAGAAAACCTTGGGTAAGAAAGGGAAGGCTTTTAAAAAAAGAGAATTTAATTCTCAAAAGAGTTTAACTCTTATATTAAAAAGAAGAACTTAGTTCTCTCTTTAGTAGAGGATCTGCAAAGTGCACATCTCCCCATGAATTGAGAATTTAATTCTCATTGGGTTGAGATCCTGCCATGCAGATCCAAAGCATAGAGAGGGAATGGAAGTTTGAGAATTTAATTTTCACGGAACTATAGGAATTTAATTCCTTTGAAATAAAATTAGGGTTTAACCCTATGTTATAGGAATTTAATTCCTTCGAAATGAACAGAACCAGTTGAGAACTTAATTCTGTCAAAATAACAGGAATTTAATTCCCTTAAGAAAGAAGAAATTAGGGTTTCACCCTATGACAGAACCTAATTCTTTATATATATGGGAATTCAATTCCTCAGAATATAAATTAAGGGTTTAACTCTATCTAAGAGTAATTCTCTAAAAGAAAGTGGGAATTTAATTTCTCTAAAGTTATTATTAGGGTTGAACCCTATGATAGAATCCAGTTCTTCACATATATGAGGAATTTAATTCCTACGGAAAAGAATTTAGAGTTCAACTCTATCTAAGAATATAATTCTTCAAGAAAATGGGGATTTAATAAAGAATTTAAGTCTTAAACGAAAATGCAAAGGAGCAGGGTCACGTGCTACCACGTGACCCCTGAAAAACTCCGCAGGGGAGGGCACCCTCACGTGTTACCACGTGACCCATCTTTCCTTAGTGTTTAACACTAAATTGGTACCTCTGAATCCAGTGTTCAACACTGATTTACCTTAGTGTTCAACACTAATTGAAGAACTTTATTTGCAGTGTTTAACACTGAATTTCTTAGTGTTAACATTAAATTAAACCTCTGTTAACAGGGTTTAATATTAATGTTCTTAGTGTTCAACACTAAATTAAAATCTTTATGACCAGTGTTTAACACTGATTATCTTAGTGTTTAACACTAATTTGAGATCTCTGTTGCCAGTGTTTAACACTGATTTGTTTTAGTGTTTAACACTAATTTGAAAGCCCTGTTGCTGGTGTTCAACACCAACTAACTTTTAGTGTTAAACACTAACTTGTCAATCTCATTCCCAGTGTTCAACTCTGATTGGTCTTGAGTGTTTAACACTAGCTTCAGCTCAATTGGTTAAGTTCTAGAGGCAAAGCCTCTCCTTCAGTGGACCAACAAAAAGTCAATATTCCAAACATGATTGGACTTAGCCCAAGATGGCCATAAGTCCTCAATCCAAACTTAACTGGGCCAATGGGCTCATAACATAATTGATTGGTCTTGGTCCCAAATTGGGCCAAAGACTATTTAATCTACCTTGGTTCAAGTGTACATCTCTTCACTCTTTTGATACTTGGCGTTGTAATTCCTCAACGTCTTCAAAGAGGTGACGGGTCCCGATGACCACACATTGATATGGACTGTGGGGTCCTTAAACCAATGGACTATGACGTCCTTAACCTTGACCGGGATGTCTTAAAACTAATATCGGACTGTGGGGTCCCTAAATCCACGGACTACGACGTCCTTAACCTTGATCGGAATGTCTTAAAACTAACAACGGACTATGACGTCCTTAACCTTGACCGTGATGTCTTAAAACTAATATCGGACTGTGGAGTCCTTAAATCCACGGATTATGACGTCCTTAACCTTGACCGCAACGTCTTAAAACTAACATTGGACCGCAATGTCCTTAAACTACCTATGGACCACAATGTCCTTAAACTACCTACTGACCGTGATGTCACTAAACTAAACAACAGGGCTCCTTTAATTGCTCTATTGTTGGATCTAAATGATCCCGTTTAAGTCGATCTTAGTCTAAAAACTAGGCTAACGTATCCTTAACAAACGTTTAAGTCGATCTTAGTCTCCAATGAGGCTAACGTATCCTTAAACCCAAACCCCCAAACCCAAATCTAAGATAATACGGATTTGGACTAGTCTACGCCCTATGGGCGACGACATAACTCAGTCTCCGTATACAATCCACGGGCAACCAAACACAAAATAAACACACACGACATGAAGTGACCATCTAGAGAAGGAGAAAGTGGTTACCGCAGTGCGGTAGCGTAATTAACTGCGGGGGCTTGCGCCTGCAGGGAAGAGCGTCCCCACAATCAAAAACCCCTCAAGCGAGGGGGATCTGACGAAGTCTGCTACATCGGACGCATCCGTTTAAACCTTCGATATACGGTGCCATAAATCAACTTGGCATCTTCGGAGAGGTAGACGGATAGCACCAATTATCATCTGCCCCGAATCTCAGGCGAGACGCCACGCGTCGTCGCCGTCTTTCGGAGGGGAACAACAGCTTACCATCCACAAACAGATCGATAGTCTGAGCGAACGATTCAGATCCTTGAAGATATGCTGAGAGCGCGTATGTTAGACTTTGGAGGATCGTGGGAATATCACCTACATCTTGTGGAGTTTTCATACAACAACAGCTACCAAGCGACTATTGGAATGTCACCCTTTGCAGCTCTCTATGGAAGGAAGTGTCGTTCACATTTAAGTTGGGATGACATCGGAGATAGGGAACTCCTTGGACCTGAGATGATAGTGGCGACTGTAGATGTAGTTCGCACTATCAGGGAACGAATGCGCATAGCCCAAGACAGACAGAAGCACTGGGCTGATGCAAAATGCCAACACTTGGAGTTCCAACCGGGAGATCATGTGTTCTTGAAGATCACTCCAAACCGTGGAGCGATTCGCTTTGGAAAGAGGAGTAAGCTCAGTTCGAGGTACATTGGACCGTTCGACATACTCGAACGAGTCGAATAAGTGGCTTATCATTTGACACTTCCACCCTCATTAGAAGGAGAATACAATGTATTCCATATATCCCAGCTCTGAAGATATGTGAGTGACCCCGGCCACTTCCTTGATCACTCCGAGCTCACTACACAGCCAGATCTATCTTGTGAGCAACAACCCGTTGAAATACTGGACAGAAAGGTAAAGTCACTTCGGAACAAGGAAGTAAACTTGGTTTGAGTGATGTGGAGAAAAGATTCACCAGGAGAATCAACGTGGGAAAGAGAAGACGACATGCGTGCAAGATACCCTTCCTTATTTGTAAATTAGTCCTTAAATAATTATAAATTTCGAGGACGAATTTTTTTTTAAGGAGAGTAAAATGTAACAACTCAAATTTTACTATACGAAAATTTTCAAATTAATATACAGAATAGAGTTTCAAACCTGAGCACAAGTTATAAATTAAAATTATTTAAGAACAGAAAGAAAGCACTTGTAACTCATTGTTAAAGCCTTGCACTGCTATGACGTAGCCCCTGTGTTCGAATCCCATCAGCCACATATTATTTTTACTGATTTTTCTTTTAAACTTTTTGGAAGCCCAAAAGTTTACACATACAATACACTTAAAAATGAAAAGTCAGATTAAACAAACATGTGGAAACTGTTATATGAACAAACCTAGACACGTGGCACCAATTCAGGCCCTAACCCCACCAAATTGGTCGACGAGATAAGCCAAAAGGTCGGCGCCGCCGGGCTTGCCCGTACCAAATACTCCAAATTTTTGAACCCTAGTCTTTTGGCCTCCCCTCTTAACCCCAGTAATGTTTGATTTTCCTGCATTTATCCAGAGAGTGTAATTTCACTCTTTAATTCTATTTTAAATGCATATTTAATTCCTTCTTCACTCATAAAACCCTAATTCTACCCTATAAATACAGCCCCACACTTTCGCTCTATCCATTCTGAAATCCATTATCAAAAATTCTTAAATTTTTCCAAGTCAAAGAAGTGTACAAGTGGAGTTAGCCTAAGGTCAAGTTCCGACGACGATTCAAGAAGATTCCGGCGACCCCGCGACTCCACGAAGCTCTCAAATCCTTCCCATACCTCTTCTCTCTATCCTAAACTCGTAAGTCCCCTCTTTTCTCCTCTCTTCCCTATTCAAAAAGTTTTCTTTTCAAAACTCGTCGGAAGTGAAGTTATTCCGACATCCGATTCTAAAATTGTTAAAAACACAACTTTTCTTAATAACAAAACATCCATATCGTTATATCTTATTTAGTAATCTTAAAACAAACTTTGAAAATAAAGTTCATCTTAAAATACATTGCTATGCAACTTTTATTACACTTTTACGCTTAAATACCATAAAATTTACATATAACATCTTTTATCATATTTACTTGTATTACCTTTAGAAAAATTTTACGAGATAATGACCTACCTCTCACAACACACATCTTGACATAACACGATTGCTTGAAAATAATATTTTGGGACAAATACGAATTTACATTTAAATACCATAAACTAAAAAAAAACCATATTCTTTAAATTGTTTTAATTAAATTCCTTACGATTATGTCTCTACAACCCACTTTTGGAGAATCCGATCGGGATGGTGCGGTTTATCGCACATCTTCGGGAAAAGTAGAGCGAGATGCAGACCTCCTCACGGAGCATCCGATCTCGATGGAATTTTTAATACAATTTTTAAGAAAAACGTGAATTTCTATTTAATAAATAAAATTTATTTTTAATAATTATATATAATATTATCAAACCATCTATTTTAAATATATATAATAAATTCTATGTTTTCCTAAACAAAAGAAAAGAATAATAAATTTCATGAAAATACCATTAAGAATCGATACAAGTCAAATTTACACAAAAATACCATGAACTATTCAACTAGGTATTTATTCACTAGAATACCTCACTTTTAAAAGTCACATCCATGAAAACCCTAAGTATGATAAATAAATACTTGAGGTTTATTTGGAAAGTATACTAAAACTATTTTTCATAAAACCCTCTCAAGTTATGATAATTTACATTAAGAACCCTAGTAAATATAGGTTTAAGTGGGACCCATTCTTTTGAGCCTCAGGGAGCCGGAGAAAGTGGGTGGTCCTATTTAAGGTAGAAAACTAAAACGGGGTTGTCAATGGTAATTGGCTTGGAAAAAGTCACAAATCTTGCCGTCCATGTGCAGCAGTTATCGATAACTCCAAAACTTAATTCATGAATCCAAGTCGGTTTAAGTGTCTACCTCAGTCAAAGTCTCAGTCTAATATGAATACAATCTATACATGAATACAATCCAAATATAACTCCAATACAACCTGAATCCATATATACTAGAAGTTGAACATGAATACCAGAATATATCTAATATCAACATGACTTGATTTGACCGAACCATGGATATATATTGACTTAAATACATGACTATCCGTTTACATCCTATTCCATTTACATGAACAATTTATACCATGGTTTCGGCAAGTCTTATATCTACAAATCATAAAAATCAATACAAAGGGGTAGACTGGTATGGATGTGTTAAAAGTGGCATGAGACGATCACCTTAAGACACTTAACCTGAACATCCATTGCTATTGTCCCTTGAGTTTTGACAGGGAATTGTACTCCATATACCTTAGTCTACGGAGCATGTTGGACTCCTCTCGTATACACTGGCACATTTTGTACCAAGCTACAAACAACTGTGTTAACATAACAAACTTAACCATATATACTTTATCTGTTCTATTCTCTGTCTATTCTTCTCCATCTCTAGAGACTTTCCGAGCGATTGATCACCGACAACATTCCTTTTCTCTTCTTTCTTTGGAATGTTGTCAGGAGGATCCGACTATCTGGAGATCGAGCCCAGCCAGGACGATTTGGAGCAGTTCATTGAGGACCCAGAGCTCTAGTTCACTTGTATATACTTTTACTTTCAATTCATGCCATTGTTTAGGTATTGCTTTGTAGTATTGTATTTACTTTCCAGTGTATTGTAAAGAATGTTTAATTAATAAAAAGTTGATGTTGATATACCTTTTGTCATTTCCTGTGTACATTTATTATATTGCTTATTTACGCTTAGCGTGTTTACTTCTAAGCAAATACATAGCGGGCTTCGCCACGTCTCCTTACCCGTACACTGAGAAGCGGGGCATGATAGTGTTACCTTATCAATGATCCTGACATTTGAGGATCTCTGGAATTTAATTCCATTATGTTTCCTGTAACATCCTAGCACTATTATACTATATTGATTTGCGGTATTTCAAATCTTGCAGTAAAATTCTTTATTATTGTTGCTTTTGGGTTACAGATAGTGCAACTGGTTGTTGTGGTTATTATCTGACCCGACCCGCATGGTTGAAATCCAACATGATTTGAGATTATATCAAATATTTGCTAGTAAAGAGTATCTATACAAATCTAGATTTTATATACATATATGATATATTTTAGCATTCACATATCTTTTTAAAATACAATATAAAACCAAACAACATATTTGGTTACCCTGTCTTGTATGTCATAGTACCCCATATCATGTAGTTGCACCTATATATATGTTCATATTCTAAGTGTTACACAGACTAGTATTTTGATCGCAATGTATATTTACGTAGATTCGTATTTGGGGGTATATTTTTTTAATTACAGAATATTGCATCATGGTTTAAATTCTTACGTATATTCTCCATATTGAAAAACTAAAATTTCGAATGGATACGGGTAATATTCGGAGCAATATGGTATTATCTTTAAAATCCTATAATATATATTATATTATTTTAACTAATATATATATAAACTGTTATATATATAATATATTAATTAATTTTAAATATAAAAATCTCCCTCTCGTCTCTCTCTCTCTTTATAATATATATATATATATATATATATATAATAAAATCATAACACCCTCTTCTCCCTCATCTACTCTTCTCCCGATCACCTTTCACCCATCACGGCCACAACGACCTCGCCGCCGACGATTTCGCCTCGTCGTCGGTAAAACCACTAACACTGACCACCCTCCTCACCTCCTTGTCTCACCAGCAAACTCAGCAAAAGCATCCTCCACTTCTTCTTCTTCTTTTTCTTTCTTTTCTTTTCTTAATCTCCGATCGTCTCGCCGGAGTTGCGCACGTCGTCGATGATCTAGATGACCCAGCCACCATTGTCGTCTAGCCTAGTTACCATGTCACATAGTTGCTTAGCCAGGTCCAGTCTTGCGCACATAAGTTTGTGTCGTGACTTTATTTCGACGTCGGAATATGACATCCGCATCTCGACGTGAGATTCGATCAGGCATGTTCTAAACTTGTTGTAGGGTTCCTAGGCACACTAATGAGGTCTCACAAGGCATCAACCATGCCAATTTCAAATTTTACAAGTGCCGAGAAACCCTAATACGGATTCGTTGACTAGAGTTTAGGCGAAAAGTGAAACTAGTTAACAACTTAACTAAAAGAAAGAGGCTACAACCTTTGTAGATCCGGTTCTCCACTTCCTTAGCTCCACGTAGACGTCCCCTCGCTGTCTATATCGGATCCCGGACTCTAGCATCGGCTTCATCGGAGAAATGGACGGGTTAGGTCGTCTACTTCGATGCCGAAGATGATCTATGTCGAGGCAACACAAGATCAAGCTCCAACTTCACCAAGCCATGAAACTTGTGAAGAAAATACCCTATACTACTTGGCAAGAGGTAGAGGATGAAGAAATAGGAGGTGGGTTCACTTTAGAATTGGATTTCTCACTCTTTTTCTTAAGATGCCATTAATGGTGGCAAGCTTTCTTCTTGAAGAAGAAGAAGAAGATGAAGATAGATTATGATGAGTCTCTCTTAAAAATAAAAAAAAATATGAATACTTATCATATACTAACCATAGTCAAGTGTAGAGAGTAAACTAGGGTTAGGTGAATGGTTAGGTTAAGGGAATAAAACAAAAATGGTCAAGCTTTCAACTCTTCATGAAGCTTCATGAAAGAAACAAAGAAAGCCACCATTTCCATTTTACTTTTCCAAAATAAATAATCAAAATAAATAAATGAATAAGTAAACAAAACCCTAACCATTCATATAACCATGGTTTAATCTTTACACAAACTCAAGTTAGCATGTATCATCAAACATGATACAATCAAGTGCACAAAAAAATATATCACATATACAATGTGCACATCAAGTGAGAAAATCCTTTTAAAGTGAACCAATACTAGTTAATGCAAAGTAATATATCAAATATATAATTATACATTAAATCATTAAATCAACACTTGATTCAATGATCCGGTCATGTCGCACATAACCGACTAGTATACAATGTATCGATTTATCGAATCAATCTTCGATTCGATAACTAGGTTATATCGCATACAACCAATCGAAACATTCATCACGAGAATGAAATACGGTATCACATACACGCATTATTCTCGGTCCCGCACATATCTCATATGCGCTCCTATTTCGTTTCGCTTGAGCCAGGAAACCTCTGTGTAGGACTCTAAAGACTCGTCAATACTCCGGCAGCAGATGATGATCATATCAAGCACCCACAAGCCGCAAGCGGTCTGCTAAACGTAACGGCCACCTGGGTATTGAGCGATCAGAAGATCGACGAGCAAGCCCGCTCACACTCCTGTGAATCCAACCAGTAACACTTACCGTGCAGTCCGGTCTGTTCGTCTGATATGTCGCATATTAAGTCTAGGGGTGGTAAACGTCAGACCCCAATAACCGATAAGTCGTGCCGATGTGAGGCTCATAACGGGTCGAGAAACTACTGGTAACACTTACCAGCAAATCTCTGATCAGCCCTGGCCTGGGCCTTTCCTGTTACGGCCAATCGAGCACAGCGCAACATCAACCCCCAATACCGGGAGAGACGAAACCCCTCCTATCGCTCATTGCCTCCATGTGACTCGGGACTGTACCCAAAAACCACCGTTTTGCACGCCCTCATGGACGTGGTAAGGTGGAGATCAAAGCACAGTAGGAATCACACAAGACTCTATGACGATCTCGGGTCTACAGACTAACCTGCACAAGTGTCACCTGAGAACAACCATCTGACGTGAGGTATAATACCATCTGGGAGTTCTCGGCGAGTCCGTCCAGTGTACCCAGTCTCCACTGAGCACCCGTATACCATCTCTGATGTCAAACACCAATGGATATGGGATCATCCATCGCCCATCTCATGGGTCGAGAAGCGTATACGCTAGTCTACACTGGTATATCGATGCCCCGTCTCGATACACCCACGACTAGGGACCTTGAAGGATGTACCTATGGACTACCATGTCCCCACTAGTATGATCTGCATCATAGTCCAGGTAGTCAAGTACACATCCTAAGGGCTTTACCAACATGTAACTATAAGACAGTTTAAAGAGACTTGTATACATGTTAAGATAAAGAGCAACCAGATAGCATACTATCATATCGAGCAAGAAATTCATCTCTATATATGTCCAAGCATCCAATATAATATACATCATCTGTACAATACTGGCCTCTAGGGCATACATACAACTAACAATCTCCCACTTGCACTAGGGCCAGCTGCTGTAGTATCGCATACCGAGCAACCCGAAGAGTCTCTCAAACTGTATCTGGGGAATGGCCTTCGTGAGTGGATCCGCCGTGTTGTTCTTCGTGTCAACCCTCCTGACCTCGATCTCCCGGCGATCAACTATCTCCCGGATCAGGTGATACCGCCTCAGAATATGCCTGGATCGCTGATGGGACCTAGGTTCCTTGGCCAAAGCCACCGCTCCATTGTTATCGCAACACAAAGGTATTGGATGCTCAATGGATGGAACCACTCCAAGTTCAGTAATGAACTTCTTGATCCAGACAGCCTCTTTGGCAGCATCGTTGGCAGCGATGTATTCAGCCTCCATCGTCGAGTCTGCCACGGTTTCCTGCTTGGAACTCTTCCAGCTAACCGCTCCTCCATAAAGGCTAAAGACAAATCCCGACTGCGACTTAGAGTCGTCCTTATCACTCTGGAAGCTCGAATTGGTAAAGGACTCCACTTGGAGTTCTCCGTTACCATACACCAAGAGCATCTCTTTAGTCCTTCGCAAGTACTTGAGAATGCTCTTCACAGCATTCCAGTGACTCTCTCCAGGATCAGCTTGATACCTGCTCACTACACTTAGTGAGTATGCTACATCGGGTCTGGTACATAGCATCGCGTACATGATAGAGCCTACAGCCGAAGCATAGGGTATCCCTTGCATGTGAGCTCTCTCCAAATCAGTCTTGGGAGACATCTCTTTGGAGAGAGTGACTCCAGAGATCGTGGGCAAGTTCCCACGCTTGGATTCTTCCATACTAACCTCTTGAGTATGGTGTCAATGTACCTGGATTGGGACAATCCCAATATCCGTTTGGATCTATCCCTATAGATCTTAATTCCCAATATGCAGGAGGCATCACCAAGATCTTTCATCGAGAATCTTTGTGATAAGAAGAGCTTGACCGATTGCAGCATAGGAATATCATTTCCTATCAAGAGTATGTCGTCCACGTACAATACGAGGAAGACAACCTTACTCTCTGCTACCTTCTTGTAGATACAAGGTTCATCTGGGTTTTTGACGAAATCAAACTCTTTGATAACGACGTCAAAGCAGATGTTCCAACTCCGTGATGCTTTCTTTAATCCATAAATGGATTTAAGTAGCTTGCACACCTTCCCGCTGCTCCCACTGTCTACGAAGTCCTCTGGCTGAGTCATGTACACGCACTCTTCTAAATCACCGTTTAGAAAGGCGGTCTTAACATCCATTTGCCAGATTTCGTAGTCATGATATGCAGCGATGGCAAGCATGATCCGGATGGATTTAAGCATAGCCACTGGAGAAAAGGTTTCGTCATAGTCCACACCTGGTCTTTGACGAAAATCCTTTGCAACAAGTCTAGCTTTGAAAGTCTCCACTTTCCCATCTACACCAAGTTTTTTCTTGAAGATCCACTTGCTCCCAATGGGTTTTACCCCATCAGGAGCAACTTCCAAAGTCCATACTTTGTTGGTGTACATGGATTCCATCTCGGACCGAATAGCATCCAGCCATTTCACTGAGTCCCTACTCGTGATGGCCTGCTCGAAGCTAGTTGGGTCATCATCCTCCATGATGCAATCTTCGCTCCCTCCATCCATGAGAAAACCGTAGTATCTCTCAGGTTGGCGAGGAACCCTACTAGATCGGCGGAGAGGCTGAGGTTCATTGGGAGCTACTGAATCCTCTGGTTCCACTAAATCTTCAGTTTGAGTTTGTGTAGCCGGAATTTCTTCCAGTTCTACCTTATCCCCACTAATTTCTTTTGCAAGAAATTCCTTTTCCAAAAAGGTGGCATGTCGAGAAACAAACACTTTTTGTTCCTCTGCATGGTAGAAAAGATATCCATGTGAATGTTTGGGATATCCCACAAACTTGCATAGAACTGACCGTGCCTCGAGTTTGTCCGGATTTTGCCTTTTGACATAGGCGGGCAACCCCATATCTTAACTCGTTTAAGACATGGTCTCTTCCCACTCCATATCTCATATGGTGTGGTAGGTACAGATTTAGTTGGAACTTGATTCAATAGGTATGCTGCTGTTTCCAGCGCATATCCCCAGAAGGAAATAGGTAACTCAGCTGTGCTCATCATAGAGCACACCATATCTAATAGGGTGCGGTTCCTCCGCTCCGATACACCGTTGTGCTGTGGTGTATATGGAGGAGTCAGCTGAGAAAGAATCCCATTCTCTTTTAGGAAGTCCAGGAATTCATTGCTCAAGTATTCACCTCCTCGATCAGATCGAAGGATTTTAATACTTTTTCCAGTTTGGTTCTCGACTTCGTGTTTATATTCTCTAAATTTCTCAAAAGCTTCAGACTTGTGTCTTATCAAGTACACATGTCCGTATCTTGAGAGATCGTCAGTGAATATAATGAAGTACGAAGAACCATCCCTGGCATGTGTAGACATGGGACCACATACATCACTATGTATTAGTCCCAAGAGTTCGGTAACTCTTTCTCCGTGTCCCGTAAATGGAGTTTTGGTCATCTTGCCTTTGAGACATGACTGGCAAGTGTCATAAGATGAAAATTCAAACGGATTCAAATATCCATCCTTATGCAACTTAGCCAGTCGTGTCGCATTGATGTGACCCAGTCTACAATGCCACAAGAAGGATTCGTTCAGTTCAGAACTCTTCCTCTTGTGTGTGTTTGTTATGCTCAGAACTGTTGATTGATTTAGAACATAAATGCCATTGCACAACGTGCCTGATCCAACCAACTTTTGGTTACGGAAAATGTTCATAACATTGTCCTGTAATACAAAATTATATCCCTCTTTACTCAACAAAGAAACCGATACAATGTTGCATATCAGGTTCGGCATGTAATAGCATTCGTTCAGAACCAATGTATTACCAGTTGGTAATACAAGGTGATATTCCCCGACAGTCTTAGCTGCAACAATTGCACCATTTCCAACTCTAATGTCTTTATCACCTTCTTCAAGTTCTTTACCTTTCCTGAGCCCATGTAACTGATTACATATATGGGATCCTGACCCGGTATCTAATACCCAGGACGTAGGGCAAATGGAGAAACAGTTCTTCGTAACGAACACACCCGAAGAAAATGCAACAACATGTACTTTCTTCAATCGGGTGGCATGGGAATCCTGGTATTCCCCTATATCCTGTTCAGTCCTATAACTCTTATAAGAAAGAACGGAACCAACGTTCCCCAGCACAGTATAACATGCGGGTTCGGTCAATATATCCATATTATTATCTTGATTAGGGCATGACATGGTCGCTACCTGGAGAGAGAGAGAAGAAAACACTTTAGCGTATGCTCGTGCAAGATCAGATTGGTTATTATCTTATCTAATCAGGATGGCTCCCACTGGTTTTTATCAAATCTTCCTTCAAACCCTAAGAGGAAAGACTAGCTGGGATTAATTACACCCTACAACTTCGTCGATCTTTCAGCCAGGCCAGTGTCGGTACTTTGAGGGAGGTTCCCCGTGCTTTCGCACGAACCTAATTAAAGTAAACCTCGTTTTCCCAGAGGCGTAACCCCGTTGACACCTTTCTAGACACCTACTTGATCGGCTAATTGTAATGTGTAAAACTATCCCAGGAGTAACTCTTACTCACAGCGGGTATCGGGATCCAACTATCTTATAGAAGGTATGCAATCTCATTGCAAATTTCAACACTTGAAATTCCCGATAATATTTTGCCCCTAGCGTCCTATGACCTTGACAAAGGCCAACAAATCATAGGATGCAAGTCAAGTTCAACCCGTCATTTCTTGATTGAATCAAACCCACCCGCACGACCCTTGACAAAGGCCAACAAGGTCGTACGACTACCCTGAAACAATCTGCATCACATGCACAAGCAGATAAGCACTATTCAGCTACCGCACACTACGCCTTGACAAAGGCCAACAAACGCAGCACGAATACTAAACAGTTCTTATCTGAAATGACGGAGGGCTACGACAGGTTTTTCTGAAAACCTATTGCGTAATGAACTTGATATCGTTGTAGAATCAAGTGAATTTTTTGAAATGGAGTGTTCTTGATGCTTTTCTAGTTTTGCTAAAGGGGTCACTCCCGGTGAAGGGATCGTCGGCCCTTTCCTCGTCGAATGAGGTGCGGGATATATCATATATATCACTGTGCAAAGAAGAAACTATAGAAGCAATCAAAAGTCAAACCGAGTGTGTTGCATCTGCCAGTTATTGCTAAAGGGGTCACTCCCGGTGAAGGGATCTCGGCCCTTTCCTCATCGAATAAGGTGCAGGGTATATCATATGAACCGCTATGCAAAGCAAAACTGTAGCTACCCTTTTTGTTTAAAATTTGATTCTACAACATCTTTTAGGTTTCTTTTCTTTCATTAATCACATTAATGAATTCCCATCATTTAATTCACCTAAACATCACAGATAAATACGACGTATACTTATGCCATCCACATTCGCCTCGATGTCCCCTCGTGCACCGTTAGGTTAGGTAACTAACGACAGAGCAGGGCTGGGCTAGTGCGGGTGCAAAACATAAGTAATGTCTATATAATATATCATATATACTGTATACTGTATCCATCAGAACATATCAAATGATCGCATCACAGATATCGCAGCAGAAAATATCATATGAAATATTGGATATACTAGGACGTCCGTGTTTTTAATACGAGCCAGTATAAAACACGGATTCCACGGTCGTGATGAATAGCCAATCCCACACTCCTAGACCCCTACGAGAGTGGCAAGCAACCCTACCAATTCTAGGGTTAGGAGACCCTGACTCGACTGCTCGAGATGGTCTCCCACTGGACCCTAGAACCCGGTTACTTGTGCTCCCCTCCTTGGGTCTATCCTAATGCGGAAAAGTAAATAATATACATCAACGGTGACATCTTCCGCAAACTGGAAGTGCCCCAATAAAAGAATATTACATACAAGTTTTTACATGAATGAAAATGAAAAACACTCATCTCACATAAAAACCCCCGGCTATTCAAACACGACGATCCAATATAACATATCCAGCAACACATAACATCACATGTCATCAACGTAAGTAAGTATGCATACACCGATTGTCGTCGACGTATAGCAACGACAATCGGCAATACCACTACATACTATACTTACGGTCACAGAAAAGAAAGTGTAAAACTACAACAGTTGGAATCCGCAACCTCTTTAGTTATCGCATGCCTAATCAAATGAAATACTTAGACATCACATGCCTAACAATTATAAACCCCGCATTTTAGTCTCATTATCGAAAACTCTTTTCAATATCAAGTGAGACTAAACCGCTAGATTTATAACATTCATTCAGTTATCTCATAACTGTTTGTGAATTCATATTATTGTATCCCATTCCGGATAAATAAAAAATATTAAACTTTCCGATCGAACATTCGAACACCCAAGTTTTTCCAAAACCGTTCAACACATGAAATAAGTTCAAAGACATTCACTTCATGCCTCAGTACCAACGGTCCAGCCGTAGAAGGGTCAAGCCAACGCCTCACATGTGGCACGCCGTACTGCCCCAAACCCTAAGGTTCAAAGGGCAGTTCAAGACGGTCACATAATCGAGTTAAGGTTTGTTGTCTTCTAGAGGGACCATCGCGTTACTTGAACTACTTAGAACGTCATTAAACTACGGAAAAGTCCAACAATTGGAAATTTCCCGGCAGGGGAAAGATTGGGTATTTACATCCGGTCGAACTTTTTAACATATTCTAAAATTATCCGGAAAAACTCATAGACAAAGTTTGATAATCCGATCGAATCTTCGATTCCCAATACAACCCCAGAACACCAAACTCTTGAGTAATAATAAAAATACCCAGAAAATATAGCACTGCAAAATAGGAATTACTGTGTAAAATTCATTGAACAAGGAGACCGTACGGCCGCGGAACCGCCGCATGAGCCAAGCTCATGCCGCGGAACCACGGCGGTTTGATGGACTTAGCCGCTCGAATTTCACAGTAACTCTTACAAACTCCTGCTGATTTTTCTGCATATTTTTAATTCACAAAAATCCAAATTTTCAGAAAATTTCCAGAGAGCATTTTGGATTAGGGTTTTGATGTTCGTTCGGATTTCAAACGTCGTCTACACTTCACCGAAGGCTCTAGCTAGGCTCTGATACCACTGTAGGGTTTCTAGGCACACTAATGAGATCTCACAAGGCATCAACCATGCCAATTTCAAATTTTACAAGTGCCGAGAAAACCTAATACGGATTCGTTGACTAGAGTTTAGGCGAAAAGTGAAACTAGTTAACAACTTAACTAAAAGAAAGAGGCTACAACCTTTGTAGATCCGGTTCTCCACTTCCTTAGCTCCATGTAGATGTCCCCTCGCTGTCCATATCGGATCCCGGACTCTAGCATCGGCTTCATCGGAGAAATGGACGGGTTAGGTCGTCTACTTCGATGCCGAAGATGATCTACGTCGAGGCAACACAAGATCAAGCTCCAACTTCACCAAGCCATGAAACTTGTGAAGAAAACACCCTATACTACTTGGCAAGAGGTAGAGGATGAAGAAATAGGAGGTGGATTCACTTTAGAATTGGATTTCTCACTCTTTTTCTCAAGATGCCATTAATGGTGGCAAGCTTTCTTCTTGAAGAAGAAGAAGAAGATGAAGATAGATTATGACGAGTCTCTCTTCAAAAAAAAATATGAATACTTATCATATACTAATCATAGTCAAGTGTAGAGAGTAAACTAGGGTTAGGTAAATGGTTAGGTTAAGGGAATAAAACAAAAATGGTCAAGCTTTCAACTCTTCATGAAGCTTCATGAAAGAAACAAAGAAAGCCACCATTTCCATTTTACTTTTCCAAAATAAATAATCAAAATAAATAAATGAATAAGTAAACAAAACCCTAACAATTCATATAACCATGGTTTAATCTTTACACAAACTCAAGTTAGCATGTATCATCAAACATGATACAATCAAGTGCACACAAAAATATATCACATATACAATGTGGACATCAAGTGAGAAAATCCTTTTAAAGTGAACCAATACTAGTTAATGCAAAGTAATATATCAAATATATAATTATACATTAAATCATTAAATCAACACTTGATTCAATGATCCGGTCATGTCGCAGATAACCGACTAGTATACAATGTATCGACTTATCGAATCAATCTTCGATTCGATAACTAGGTTATATCGCATACAACCAATCGAAACATTCATCGCGAGAATGAAATACGGTATCACATACACGTATTATTCTCGGTCCCGCACATATCTCATATGCGCTCCTATTTCGTTTCGCTTGAGCCAAGAAACCTCTGTGTAGGACTCTAAAGACTCGTCAATACGCTGGCAGCAGATGATGATCATATCAAGCACCCACAAACCGCAAGCGGTCTGCTAAACGTAACGGCCACCCGGGTATTGAGCGATCAGAAGATCGACGAGCAAGCCCGCTCACACTCCTGTGAATCCAACCAGTAACACTTACCGTGCAGTCCGGTCTGTTCGTCTGATATGTCGCATATCAAGTCTAGGGGTGGTAAACGTCAAACCCCAATAACCGATAAGTCGTGCCGAGGTGAGGCTCATAACGGGTCCAGAAACTACTGGTAACACTTACCAGCAAATCTCTGATCAGCCCTGGCCAGGGACTTCCCTGTTACAGCCAATCGAGCACAGCGCAACATCAACCCCCAATACCGGGAGAGACGAAACCCCTCCTATCGCTCATTGCCTCCATGTGACTCGGGACTGTACCCAAAAACCACCGTTTTGCACGCCCTCATGGACGTGGTAAGGTGGAGATCAAAGCACAGTGGGAATCACACAAGACTCTATGACGATCTCGGGTCTACAGACTAACCTGCACAAGTGTCACCTGAGAACAGCCATCTGACGTGAGGTATAATACCATCTGGGAGTTCTCGACGAGTCCGTCCAGTGTACCCAGTCTCCACTGAGCATCCGTATACCATCTCTGATGTCAAACACCAATGGATATGGGATCATCCATCGCCCATCTCATGGGTCAAGAAGCGTATACGCTAGTCTACACTGGTATATCGATGCCCCGTCTCGATACACCCACGACTAGGGACCTTGAAGGATGTACCTATGGACTACCATGTTCCCACTAGTATGATCTGCATCATAGTCCAGGTAGTCAAGTACATATCCTAAGGGCTTTACCAACATGTAACTATAAGACAGTTTAAAGAGACTTGTATACATGTTAAGATAAAAAGCAACCAGATAGCATACTATCATATCGAGCAAGAAAATCATCTCTATATATGTCCAAGCATCCAATATAATATACATCATCTGTACAATACTGGCCTCTGGGACATACATACAACTAACACTTGTAACATGTTATTTTTTATATTAATATTTATATGATTAACTATAGTACATATGTTTTGATATTCAGCAAGTAGTATCAATTTACAGTTTTATAGTATCCGTCTGTATCCGTACCGATAATAGTTTATCTAGTTGCATGTCGGGCTGTCACAATATTATTATACTACTATATCAGTTCAATATGCTATCTAGTTTGTATCATACATGGTAATGGACGTATAACGATTATTACAGATAGATATATATGCATCCTGGTCTTAGTTGTGTTTCGATTTTGATTACAGTTTTACATTGGTATCTATTTTGGTTAATATACATTACATGACATGTTCACGACACACTATCAGACTTGTAATCTGGATCTTATTACTAATACCAACAATTTTGATTGTTGTCCTGATGGATATAGCTTGTTGTCTATATAGACAAGACCTGTACCTGCTTGATCCTGTGTTGGCATTAGATTTATATTATCAATATCTGACTTGAACAAAAAACCTTGGGGTTAAGGGGAAATCAATAATGAAATCTAACTTGTAACTCAATAGTTTGATACTTATATTGATCAGTCATTACGGGCTCGGCCAGCCCCGGAATGATACTGCTGGCATCATTCATCTGTACATGTTACTGTAAGTCCATGCTACCTCTCCCGGTACTTTCGGGCTTGCGGAATTTGGTAAAAAACGATTTTTACGGAGGTGGTAACATGGACCTAAAACCCGGATCTTTGTTAAACATCTAACTAACAACTAACAAGGAGTTAACCTACTCGGTTAGGGGTTATACCTCACTTGAACTCCTTCTTCTTGAACTCTTTGTGGTGGTGGAATGGTGCTTTCCTCGTCGCCTTCTTCCGTCAAAGATGGATCCACCCGAGGGTTCAACTTAGGGCTCCTTTCTCGAACTTAGAGAGAACTAAGGTCTTTGGCTTGCTAGACCTTCAACCTTAGAATGAGTAGAGAGTGATTTGGAATGTTTTATCTCAAGGAGAGAGTTTCTCAACACATGAGAATGGATCTCCTTGAGCTAGAGGAGGAGGAGGAAGAAGAGAGGAGAGAGAAGTGTTATGATAGAATGATTCCTTCTTGCAACCATAACTTTGAAAAGAGAATATTTCAAATTAACAAAATTAATGTAAATGAAAAAGTTGGTGGGAGGTTTTATGACACATGACATGACCACTATCATTACAAAATTAAAAGCTTTTGCAAGAAACAAGGATTATGTTGGATGTGTAATGATGGTGGTCAAAGTTTCAACCATGGTCAACAAGTCAACAAAACCCAACCATGGTCAACAAGTCAACAAACCCAACCATGAAACAATTTCATTTAATTAATCTTATTAATTGATATAACACAAATTCATTAGGGTTTGGAAAAAAGACGACTGTCAACTGTGCATACACACCCGTTCCGAAACCCTAATGAAAAAGCCTCTTCCTCCGCCTCAATCAATTGTGCATACACACCCGCATTCTTGTTCCGAGGAACATGAATACTATAAACTCCAAAACAAATACTAGCACTTGGCTCAAACCAGAGCCTGCCAGCAAAAACCATCCGGACTCCAAACGTGCACAAGTGCGCGGATGAGAACGAACCCTGTCGCAAAACCATGCGACCTCCACTCAGTTTTGCCCAAAGGCGAATAGCCCTCTATGTGGGACTCTAAAGACTCGACACTACGCTGGCAGTGGGTTTAACCACAGACCGCAAGCGACACTAGCTGTGCGTAACGGTCCCCAGGTAGATGCCGACAAGAAGGCCGACGAGGAGAACCCCATCTGAACTCCTACTGAGTCTGAATGTGACAGTCGCCGTACAGTCCGGTCTGTTCGTCTGATACATCGCATGGCGGGCCTAAGGGGCGGTAAACGTCAGTCCCCTAATAGCGGTACAAGTCGTGCCGGAGTGAAGCCCAAAACACCCTGAGATAACACTGGAAACCTACCAGTATATCTCGTTTGCCCTGGCCAGGGACTACTCGTGTAATGGCTCTCCTAGACACAGCGCGATGTCAACCCCCAATACCGGGAGAGACGAATCCTGTCTAACCGTCACTGCCTCCAAGTGCTTCGGGACAGCACCCAACCACTACCTGTTTGCACGACTCCTTTGAGCCGTGGTAGGGTAGTGACCAAAGTACAGTGGGAACACACTTGAGGCGAAGTGACAGTGTCAAGTCAGCGGACTAAGCTGTACTCATGTCACCTGGGAACTGATAACTGACGATAGGTATAATACCAACTGGTCAGTTCCCGACGAGTCCTGTCCAGTGTACCCGTAACCCAACGAGCACCCGCATACTATCTCAAGTACGACGTACTGACGGCTGTGGGATAGACCGTCTCCCACACTGGGATGAGAAGCGCATACGCTAGTCTACTCCGGAGTATCGATGCCCTGTCTCGATAGTCCTGCGACTAGGGACCTGTATAAGGATGTGCTTATAGAATACCCAGCCCCCACTAGTGTGACTGCCATCACAACGCTGGTAATCAAGCAAAGATCCTAAGGGCTCCACTAATGTGCATAAGTGATATACTAAAATAAACACATGTACACATTGAAGCAGAAACAAACCAAGTAGCATACTACTATTTTGAGCAAGATTGTATATACAAGGTGAATATCCCAAGCTTCCATTAAGTAATATACAAACCAGTATGATACAGTAATGGTCTCTAGGGCATATACACTAACAATCTCCCACTTGCACTAAGGCCATGTACTGGTGTATCGAAGACCTATCATCTCGATCAGCCGCTCGAACTGAGTCTGGGGCAAGGCCTTGGTGAATGGATCTGCAGTGTTATCTTCTGAAGCAACTCTCCGAACCTCGATCTCCTTGCGATCCACGATCTCCCTGATCAGGTGATACCGCCTCAAGATGTGTCTGGATTTCTGATGGGACCTGGGTTCCTTCGCTAAAGCTATAGCCCCGTTGTTGTCGCAATACAGAGGTATTGGATCAACAATGGACGGAACCACCTGAAGTTCTTTCAAGAACTTCCTCATCCAGACAGCTTCTTTTGCGGCATCAGATGCAGCGATGTATTCCGCTTCCATCGTCGAGTCTGCAACGGTTTCCTGTTTGGAGCTCTTCCAACACACCGCCCCTCCATTGAGGGTAAAGACAAAGCCCGATATGGTCTTGGAATCATCCTTGTCACTCTGGAAGCTGGAGTCAGCAAAGGCCTCGATCTGGAGGTCCTTTCCGCCATTCACCAAGAACATCTCCTTAGTCCTTCTCAGGTACTTGAGAATGTTCTTTACCGCTATCCAGTGTTTCTTCCCAGGGTTTGACTGATACCGGCTTACCACACTCAGTGCATAAGCTACATCCGATCTGGTACACAACATCGCATACATTATAGAGCCTACCGTAGAAGCGTAGGGTATAATAGACATGCGATCCCTCTCCAAATCAGTCTTGGGAGACATCTCTTTAGAGAGGGTGATCCCGTGACAAGCCGGTAGGTTACCGCGCTTGGAATCTTCCATACTGAATCTCTTCAGTATGGTGTCGATGTACCTGGATTGTGAAAGTCCTAATATCCTCTTGGATCTGTCACGGTAGATCCGGATATCCAGAATGTATGAGGCATCACCCAGGTCTTTCATGGAGAACCTGTGTGACAAGAACCCCTTGACAGATTGTAGCATAGGAATGTCATTTCCTATTAAGAGAATGTCATCCACGTATAAAACGAGGAATACTACAGTTCTCGCTACAAATCTACTATAGATGCATGGTTCATCTGGATTTTTGATAAAGCCAAATTCTTTGACCGTCTCATCAAAACAGATGTTCCAACTCCGCGATGCCTGCTTTAGTCCATAGATGGACTTAAGCAACTTGCACACCTTTCCGCTGCTCCCACTCTGAATGAAACCCTCTGGCTGGTCCATATAGACACACTCCTCTAAATTTCCATTTAGAAAAGCTGTCTTCACGTCCATTTTCCAGATCTCATAATCGTGGAAGGCAGCAATGGCAAGAAGGATCCGAATGGATTTCAGCATGGCTACTAGAGAGAAGGTTTCGTCATAGTCCAAGCCAGGTCTTTGACGAAAACCCTTTGCTACCAGCCTAGCTTTATAGGTCTCAACCTGTCCATCTACACCAATCTTCCTTTTGAAGATCCACTTGCATCCTACGGGTTTTACCCCGTCTGGAGCAATGTCCAACGTCCATACCTTGTTCGTGTACATGGACTCCATCTCGGTCCGCATTGCATCCAGCCATTTCACTGAGTCAACGCTCTGAACGGCCTGCTGGAAGCTAGTAGGCTCATCATAATCTATGATGCAATCCTCTCTATCCCCGTCTATGAGAAAACCGTAGTATCTCTCGGGCGGATGAGACTGCCTACTACTTCTGCGGAGCGGCGTAGGAATGTCCTGTTCTTCCGAACCCTCTGGTTCCACTAAACTTTCAGTAATAGTCCGTGGTTCTGGAATTTCTTCCAGTTCTACTGTGCTCCCACTTATCTGGTTTTCCAAAAACTCAGTTTCCAAGAAGTAGGCATGACGAGAAACAAGAACTTTTTGTTCCTCTTCACAGTAGAAGAAATATCCTTTTGAGTTCTTTGGATACCCCACAAACTTGCACTGTACTGAGCGTGCCTCGAGCTTGTCCGCATGCTGCTTTTTGACAAAAGCCGGACATCCCCATGTCTTAATGTGCTTAAGATAGGGTCTCTTCCCACACCACATTTCATATGGTGTGGAAGGCACAGTCTTAGTCGGAACTCGGTTCAAAAGGTATGCAGCTGATTCTAGCGCATACCCCCAGAATGATCGCGGTAACTCAGCGTTACCCATCATGGACCGCACCATATCCAATAGTGTGCGGTTGCGTCTCTCCGATACACCGTTATGTTGCGGGGTGTATGGAGGAGTAAGCTGAGAGAGAATTCCGTTCTCTTTTAAATAGTCCATGAACTCGGCACTCAAGTATTCTCCACCTCGATCCGATCTTAGAATCTTAATACTTTTGCCGGTCTGTTTCTCTACTTCATTCTTATACTCCTGGAATTTTCCAAGGGCTTCGGACTTATGTTTCATTAAGAAGACATAACCGTACCTTGAGAAGTCATCCGTAAAAGTAATGAAGTAAGAATGTCCGCTTCGGGCATGTGTAGACATTGGACCGCACACGTCACTGTGTACGAGTCCCAAGAGCTCGCTCGCTCTTACTCCATGTCCAGTAAACGGAGTCTTTGTCATCTTTCCTTTGAGACAGGATTGACAAGTGGCATACGACTGATATTCGAACGCATTCAAATACCCTTCTGTATGTAACTTCGTCAACCTTCTCTCATTGATGTGACCCAGTCTACAATGCCATAAGAAAGTCTGATTTATTTCTGGAGACTTTCTTTCGTGTGTATTCTGGACATTAAAAATCTGTGGTTGGTTTAACACGTATATACCATTACTCAATGTACCTGACCCAATCAGAACTTGATTAAGGTGAATGTTTACAACATTGCTTACAAACGCAAATTCATAACCTTCTTTAGAAACTAAAGATACAGAAATGATATTACAAGTTGCGTTGGGTACAAAAAAGCAATTACGCAAAACCAAAACATGTCCATCTGACATTCCCAGGTGATAGTCCCCCACGGCTTTAGCATCCATGCTAGCTCCGTTCGCAACTCTGAGGGTCATGTCACCGCCTTCAAAACCCTACGGTTTCTCAACGCCTGCAAAGAATTACAGATATGAGATCCTGATCCGGTATCCAATACCCAGGAAGTAGAGTTTATTGAAAGACAGTTTTCAATAACATACACACCTGAAGCTGAAGCTGCAACCTGCTTCAATTCCTGTGTTCTGGCCTTCCAGGCCCTGCAATCATTCTTCCAGTGTCCTTTCTTATGACAATAGAAGCATTCTTCCTTATCCACAAGCTTCCCCGCTTTTACTGTTGCTTTAGCTTTTCCCATCGGATCCACTTTACTAACACCGCCCCTTGGTTTGGTGGGGGCTTTCTTCTTCTTTCCCTTGGCTTTCGCCTTGGACCTGGAAGAAGATGATCCTCCTACAAACAAAGTGGATGTTTCCCTACCTTTCTGTAGGGTGCCCTCTGCGCTCTTCAGCATGTTGAGGAGCTCTGATAGTTCAACCTCTTTTTCTTGTAGGTTGAAGTTCAGTATAAACTGGGCGTAAGTGGAAGGAAGGGACTGGAGAACTATATCCGTATATAGCTCAGCCTCCAATGTGGTCCCTAGGTCCGCGAGCTCCTCAATGTAGCTGATCATCTTTAGCACATGCTCGGCTACTGATGATCCGACGGCCATCTTTGTCGAAAATAACTTCTTCGACGCTTCGTATCTTGCGATACGAGATTGCTCTCCATACAGTTCTTTTGTATGAAGAAATATGGATTCCAAGTCCATATTCTCGTGCCTCCTCTGATGTTCATTGTCCATAGAGGCAAGTATGAGGCACTTGGCCCTCGCGCTATCAATCTCCCAAGTCTTACGGATTTCCTTATCCGCGACGCTGGAAGTGGGACCAGGGACAGGGGGAGCTTTGGTGGTAAGAAGATACCCCAGCTTGTCGTAAGTGATTGCCATCTTGACATTCCTGAGCCAATCTTTGTAGTTTGGCCCTGTCAGTATGTTTTTATCTAGAAGTAACTTAAGTCCAGTCATTTTCGATTGGTCGCTGCAATTAGGAGAGAGAGAAGGAACACTCAGCATGATGCTCTTGCAAGTTTAGAGTGGTTTTTAGTTTGTCTAAACAGGATGGCTCCCACTGTTTCTCGAATCCCTCCTCAAACCATAAAGGAAGAATTAGTCAGGATCAATCTCACCGTACAATACTTGCTTAACCGTTCAGCCAGGCCGGTGTCGGTACTTCGAGGGAGGTTTTCCAACGCTTTCGCGAAGTTCCTTAATTAAAGAACCTCTTTTCCCTGGGGGCGTAGCCCCGCTAACACCTTTCTAGGCACCTACTAGGTTTATAGCATTGATCGTTAAGTGAGAATTTTCCCGAGGAGTAGCATATACTCACAGTAGGATCGGGATCCAAATATCATCGCGTGACGAAACTGAAGGAATGCTACCAGAATCATCATACTCCAAATGGTATGCAAATCTAGCAAGTTTCAGTACTTATGAAACTCCCGATGTGGATTTTTGCCCCATGCTCTTATGACCTTGACTTTGGCCAACAAATCATAAGTCACATGTCAAGTTCTACCCGTCGTTCTCCAGGTTAATTTGAATCCACCCGCACATACCCTTGACTTTGGCCAAAAGGCAGTACGACTGTTCCAAACCAACGCATCTATCTATGCTGCACATGAACACCCAATAGCTACCAATCATTGTGCCTTGACTTTGGCCAACAAACACAGCTTGAATACTATTGACTATTCATGTGAAACGACGGAGGGCTACGAATGGTTTTGGCAAAACCGTGAACGTAGTGAACTTGATTTGGTCGATGGAACGAGATAGCTTTTAAAAGGAGTGGCTCAAGCTCCGTATTTAAAAGTTGGTTTTGAAAAGAACCGAGTGGTTTTTCGAAAGTGTTCCAACGACTTTAACTTGGTTTATTATCTTGCATTAGTTCTTTTAATGCGTGATATTCTTGCATTAGTTCTTTTAATGCGTCCCATCATTTAATCCTACCATTGCAGAAAACAACCAAAATATGACGTACGCTTATGCCATTTGCATTCGCCACTGGGCCCCGTCATTACCCGTTAGGTTACTTAACTAACGACAGAGCGGGGGCTGGGCTAGCGCGTCTGTAAAACATAAGCAACGCCTAAATAATATCATATATAGATATACTGCAATGATAAACATTTCAGATCACAGATGAATACATTGGATATACTAGGAATCTGTAATTTGCACGAGCCTGTAACAAAAACAGATTACACGGTCGCGTTGAATAGCCAAATACCCCACCCAAGACCCCTACGGGTGCGGCAAACTACCCGCCAAGTACCCGAAGCGTAGCAACCTCCCTCATCTCCATGAGTAGGCCACTCGACACTTCGGCATACCCGGTAGTTTGTGCACCCCCTCCATGGGTCTATCCTAGGAGCATGAATTGAAAGAAAAGAAAACTCTCGTCTCACAACCCCCGGCTATTCACCCGCGACAATCCAACATATTCATATACACATTCCAGCAACATTTCAGATCAGAGATTTGTATAACCCCCACTAAGCGACATATAGCGATTAGTAGACGTTCAATACAAATATCACATTACAGAAAAAACCCGTTAGCTTAAGTCTTTTAGAAGTACGATCAAAAATACGGATTTTCGGGACCCCAAAATAAAATCTTCGTTCTGGAAAATCTGGGCAGAAAATATATATTCAGAAAATCCCAAAACAACCCAGTAAACACTCTGCAGGAAAAATTGTCCCATACCGAGTTGACTCGGCCGCGGAACCGCGGCGGGAGCGTGCTCCCGCCGCGTTTCCGCGGCCCTTTGAACGATTCATGGGATAAAATTTCTTGTGTGTTTATAAAAAAGCCTGAGCCGATTTTAGGTGTATTTTAAAAAGGTTTTCCAGCACTTTTAAAATCGACAGAAAGTTGACAGCTTTGGGTTCGTTTTGCGACTTTTCTTTGATCGATCTTCTAGCTACTTTGCTAACATGTTAGATAGAGTTTAACTAGGCTCTGATACCACTGTAAGTCCATGCTACCTCTCCCGGTACTTTCGGGCTTGCGGAATTTGGTAAAAAACGATTTTTACGGAGGTGGTAACATGGACCTAAAACCCGGATCTTTGTTAAACATCTAACTAACAACTAACAAGGAGTTAACCTACTCGGTTAGGGGTTATACCTCACTTGAACTCCTTCTTCTTGAACTCTTTGTGGTGGTGGAATGGTGCTTTCCTCGTCGCCTTCTTCCGTCAAAGATGGATCCACCCGAGGGTTCAACTTAGGGCTCCTTTCTCGAACTTAGAGAGAACTAAGGTCTTTGGCTTGCTAGACCTTCAACCTTAGAATGAGTAGAGAGTGATTTGGAGTGTTTTATCTCAAGGAGAGAGTTTCTCAACACATGAGAATGGATCTCCTTGAGCTAGAGGAGGAGGAGGAAGAAGAGAGGAGAGAGAAGTGTTATGATAGAATGATTCCTTCTTGCAACCATAACTTTGAAAAGAGAATATTTCAAATTAACAAAATTAATGTAAATGAAAAAGTTGGTGGGAGGTTTTATGACACATGACATGACCACTATCATTACAAAATTAAAAGCTTTTGCAAGAAACAAGGATTATGTTGGATGTGTAATGATGGTGGTCAAAGTTTCAACCATGGTCAACAAGTCAACAAAACCCAACCATGGTCAACAAGTCAACAAACCCAACCATGAAACAATTTCATTTAATTAATCTTATTAATTGATATAACACAAATTCATTAGGGTTTGGAAAAAAGACGACTGTCAACTGTGCATACACACCCGTTCCGAAACCCTAATGAAAAAGCCTCTTCCTCCGCCTCAATCAATTGTGCATACACCCCCGCATTCTTGTTCCGAGGAACATGAATACTATAAACTCCAAAACAAATACTAGCACTTGGCTCAAACCAGAGCCTACCAGCAAAAACCATCCGGACTCCAAACGTGCACAAGTGTGCGGATGAGAACGAACCCTGTCGCAAAACCATGCGACCTCCACTCAGTTTTGCCCAAAGGCGAATAGCCCTCTATGTGGGACTCTAAAGACTCGACACTACGCTGGCAGTGGGTTTAACCACAGACCGCAAGCGGCACTAGCTGTGCGTAACGGTCCCCAGGTAGATGCCGACAAGAAGGCCAACGAGGAGAACCCCATCTGAACTCCTACGAGTCTGAATGTGACAGTCGCCGTACAGTCCGGTCTGTTCGTCTGATACATCGCATGGCGGGCCTAGGGGGCGGTAAACGTCAGTCCCCCAATAGCGGTACAAGTCGTGCCGGAGTGAAGCCCAAAACACCCTGAGATAACACTGGAAACCTACCAGTATATCTCGTTTGCCCTGGCCAGGGACTACTCGTGTAATGGCTCTCCTAGACACAGCGCGATGTCAACCCCCAATACCGGGAGAGACGAATCCTGTCTAACCATCACTGCCTCCAAGTGCTTCGGGACAGCACCCAACCACTACCTGTTTGCACGACTCCTTTGAGCCGTGGTAGGGTAGTGACCAAAGTACAGTGGGAACACACTTGAGGCGAAGTGACAGTGTCAAGTCAGCGGACTAAGCTGTACTCATGTCACCTGGGAACTGATAACTGACGATAGGTATAATACCAACTGGTCAGTTCCCGACGAGTCCTGTCCAGTGTACCCGTAACCCAACGAGCACCCGCATACTATCTCAAGTACGACGTACTGACGGCTGTGGGACAGACCGTCTCCCACACTGGGATGAGAAGCGCATACGCTAGTCTACTCCGGAGTATCGATGCCCTGTCTCGATAGTCCTGCGACTAGGGACCTGTATAAGGATGTGCTTATAGAATACCCAGCCCCCACTAGTGTGACTGCCATCACAACGCTGGTAATCAAGCAAAGATCCTAAGGGCTCCACTAATGTGCATAAGTGATATACTAAAATAAACACATGTACACATTGAAGCAGAAACAAACCAAGTAGCATACTACTATTTTGAGCAAGATTGTATATACAAGGTGAATATCCCAAGCTTCCATTAAGTAATATACAAACCAGTATGATACAGTAATGGCCTCTAGGGCATATACACTAACAGTTACCTGTTTACTGCTTAGCGGCACGTCTCGAATTCATCCCGAGAAACTTGACCATGGTTCCGGACACGCACGGGATACTATTGAGTTACATCGACGATTCCATTAAATTGATTTCAAAGACTTTTAGAATAGATAACATAGAAGCACAGACTTTAGGATACACATCACATACGTATAGCTCATTATTTATATCTGTGTTATGTATTTATATTCTGGTTTAATTATATCATCATATCCTGGTCATTACTATTATTTTGATATTATGACGCACTGACGTCTGGGTTTTGCATGGCCCAGTCTCTCTACCTTTATTGTCTAAGTCGATGTCGCGCATCCCGTGGGTCCGCGGGGAGGCGGAATATTTAAAAAACGATTTTCAAACCTCGCAACACCGACTAGAACTCCAGGATCGTTGCTAAACCCTAACTAGCTAAGCTTTTAAAGAGGTTAACTACTCGGAAAGAAGTTTATACCTCATGATACAAGTCCTTCGGGTCTTCTTTGCTGTCCTCCTCGTCATCGTAAGCTCCGAGGATTGTAACGGAAGCCGAAGAGGAAGTATCGATCCATTATGATCCTCGGAGCTTATGATGACGAGGAGGATCCGCCTGAGAGTTTATAGTCTGAGCTCCAACCTCAAATCCGAGGTAACTAGGGCAACTAATTCGCTAAACTAGATGGCCTAGGTGATATAGAGAGTGAAGATGGGTTAGTTTGTCTCTTGGAACCCTAGGTTTCTCAACTCATGACACTTTTAGGGTTTAGAGGAAGAAGAAGATCACTTGAGGAAAAGCTAGTGAAGAATGATCTTGGAAAACGAATGATGGCTCAAGTGAGAAGTCATGAAGCATACAAATAATTGAGAGATAAATATCTCACAAATATCTACCATGCTTCAAAATATCTCTTTTGTCAAGAGAATGAGTCATCCTTCATTTGTCAAAATATATCCACCTCATTTCCTCCACCTCATTTAAATTTAAATCCAAAAAGAAAATGAAACCCTAATGAGGTTTCTCCTTCTAGAAGCTTTCTCGAAAAATTTACGAGAATTCCCCTCATCCGTATATTCATACCCGCATCCGTATTCTGAAGAATAAGAATATAATGAGACGAAAATAATCCATCAATATAATACCAGGATCCGGCTTAAACCAAAGCCCGCTAGTATTATCCGCCCGATCCTCATACGTACACAAGTATATATAAGTGATCGAAGCCTTGCCGTAAAACCATACAGCCTATACATCTTTTTGCCGATGCAGGGAAACCCTCTGTGTGGAATTCTAAAGACTCGACAATACGCTGGCAGTGGGTTCAACCACAATCTGCAAGCGGTACAAGCTGCACGTAACAGCTCTCAGGTATCTATCGATAAGAAGGCCGATGAGAAAACTCATCCGAACTCCTACTGAGCCTGTATGTGACAATCTCCGTACAGTCCGGTCTGTTCGTCTAAGAGTATCGCATATCAGGCCTAGAGGGAGGTAATCGTCAGACCCCTAATAGCGCAATAAGTCGTGCCGGAGTGTAGCCCAGAACACCCTGAGAAACTACTGGAATACCTACCAGTAAATCTCACTTTCCCTGACCAGGGACTTTGTGTAATAGCTTTCCGAACACAGCGCGATATCAACCCCCAATACCAGGAGAGACGAATCCTATCTAACTGCCACTGCCTCCAAGTGCTTCGGGACCGCACCCAACTACTACCTGTTTGCATGACTCCTTTGAGCCATGGTATGATAGTAACCAAAGTACAGTGGGAACACACTCGAGGTGAAGTAGCAGTGTCAAGTCGATGGACTAAGATGTACTCATGTCGCCTGAGAACTGCTACCCAACGATAGGTATAATACCCACCAACAGTCCCCGACGAGTCCTGTCCAGTGTACTCATAATCTAATGAGCACCTGCATACTATCTCCAGTATGACGTACTAATGGTTGTGGGACAGACCATTTCCCCTGCCGGGATGAGAAGCGTATACACTAGTTTACTTTGGAGTATCGATGCCCCGTCTCGATAATCCTACGACTAGGGACCTGTATAAGGATGTGCTTATAGACTACCCAGCACATACTAGTGTGTCTGCCATCACAACGCTGATAATCAAGCAGAGATCCTAAAGGCTCTACCAATATGTATAAGCAATATGCTAAAAGAAACATATGCATATATTGAAGTAGAAACAAACCAGGTAGTATACTGCCATTTTGAGAAAGACTGTCAATACAACTATGAATATCCCAAGCTTCCATTAAGTAATATACAAACCAGTATGATACAATAATGGCCTCTAGGGCATATATCACTAACAATCTCCCACTTACACTAATGCCACGTATTGGCATATCGCAGACATAAATCTCGAATAGCCTCTCGAACTGTGTCTGAGGGATGGCCTCTGTGAGTGAATCTGCAGTGTCATTCTCCGTATCTACTCTCCTCACCTCGATCTTCCAGAGATCAACGATCTCCCCGATCTGGTGGTACCACCTCAAGATATGTCTGAATCTCTGATAGGACCTGGGTTCCTTCCCTAAAGCTATAGCGCCTTTTGTTGTCACAATACTAAAGTATTGGATCAACAATGGATGGAACCACCTGAAGTTCAGTTAAGAACTTCCTCATCTAGACTGCCTCATTTGCGTATCATGCAGCGAAATACTCTGTTTCCATCGTCGAATCGGCAACGGTGTCCTGCTTGGAGCTCTTCCAACAGACCGCCCCTCCTTTGTAGGTAAAGACATAGGCCGACATGGAATTGGAGTCATCCTTATCACTCTAGAAGCTGGAGTCAGCAAAGTCCTTGATCTGGAGGTCTTTTCCGCCATACACCAAGAGCATCTCCGTAGTCCTTCTTAGGTACTTGAGAATGTTCTTTACTGCTATCCAGTGCTTCTCCCGTAGGTTTGACTGATACCGGCTTACTACCCTGAGTGCGTAAGCAACATCTGGTCTGGTACACAACATCACATACATTATAGAGCTTACCGCAGAAGCGTAGGGTATAATCGACATGCGAGATGTTTCTCATATAGCTGACGACATTAGCGAGCCCCTTCCAAATCAGTCCCGGAGACATTTCTTTTGAGAGGGTGATTCCGTGACAAACCGGTAGATTACCGCGCTTTGAATCTTCCATACTAAATCTTTTCATTATGGTGTCGATATACCTGAACTGTGAAAGTCCCACCATCCTCTTTGATCAATCATGATAGATCTGGATCCCCATTATGTATTTGACATCACCCAGGTCTTTCATGGAAAACCTCTGTGACAAGAATTTTTTGACTGATTGTAGCATAGGAATGTCATTTTCTATCAAGAGAATGGCATCCACGTACAAGATGAGGACTACAACAGTTCTTGTTACAATCTTACTATAAATGTATGGTTCATCTGGATTTTTGATAAAGTCGAATTCTTTGACTGTCTCATCAAAACCGATATTCCAACTCCGCGATACCTGCTTTAGTCCATAAATGGATTTAATCAACTTGCACACTTTCCCGCTGCTCCCACTCTGATTGAAACCCTTTGGCTGATCCATATGGACGTACTCTTCCAAATTACCATTTAGAAAAACTGTCTTTACGTCCATCAGCCGGATCTCATAATCGTGGAAGGCAGCAATGGCAAGAAGGATCCGAATGGATTTGAGCATAGCCACTGGAGAAAAAGTTTCATCATAGTTCAAACCAGGTCTTTGACGAAAACCTTTTGCAACAAGTCTAGCCTTATAGGTTTCAACATGTCCATCTACATCAATCTTCTTTCTGAAGATCCATTTGCAGCCTACAGGTTTTACCCCTTCTGGAGCAATGTCCAAAGTCCATACTTTGTTGGTGTACATGGACTCTATCTCGGCCCGCATTGCATCCAACCATTTTACCGAGTCGCCGCTCTGAATGGCTTGCTGGAAGCTAGTTGGCTCATCATTGTTAATGATGCAATCCTCTCTATCCCCGTCTATGAGAAAACCATAGTATCTCTCGGGTGGATGAGACTGCCTACTAGTCCTGCGGAGTGGCGCTGGGATGTCCGGTTCTTTTGAAACCTCTGGTTCTACCATACTTTCAGTAATAGTATGTGGTTCTGGAATTTCTTCCAGTTCTATAGCGCTCCCACTAATTTCATTTTCTAAAATTGATTTTCCAAAAAGTGGGCATGATGAGAAACAAAAAACCTTTTGTTCCTCTGCGTAATAGAAAAGATACCACCTGGAGTTCTTTGGGTATCCTACAAACCTACACAGTACTGAGCATGGCTCGAGCTTGTCCGCATACAGCTTTTTGAAAAAAACTGGACATCCCTATATCTTCTGATACTGAAGATAGGGTTTCTTCCCACTCCACATCCGATATGGTGTGGTAGGTACAGTCTTGGTAGGAACATTGTTCAAAATATATGCAGCTGATTCTAGTGCATAACCCCGGAAGGATCGTGGTAACTCAGCGTTACTCATCATGGAACGAACTATATCCAATAGGGTTCGATTTCGCATTTCCGATACACCGTTGTGTTGTGGTGTGTGTGGAGGAGTAAGCTGAGAGAGAATTCCGTTCTCTTTTAGGTAACCCAGGAATTCGACACTTAAGTATTCACCACATCGATAAGATCTCAGTGTCTTGATACTTTTTCCTGTTTGTTTTTCCACTTCATTATTATATTCCTGGAATTTCTCAAAGGCCTCGGATTTATGTTCAACAATAAAACATGTCCATACCTAGAGAAATCATACGTAAAAATAATGAAATAGGAATAACTGCTTCGTGCATTTATAGACATTGGACCACACACGTTGCTGTGTATGAGTCCCAAGAGCTCGTTCGCTTTTACTCCGTGTCCAGTGAACGGATTCTTTATCATATTTCCTATGAGACAAGATTGACAAGTTGTGTAAGACTGATATTCTAACGGATCCAAATATCCCTCTCTATGTAACTTCGTCAACCGTATTTCATTAATGTGACCCAGTCTACAATGCCATAAGAAAACCTTATTTAATTATGGAGACTTTTTTAAGTGTGTTCTGGACGTTGAAAACCTGAGCTTGATTTAACACGTATATACCGTCCTCTAGTGTACCCGACCCAATCAAATTTTGATTTAGGTGGATGTGGACCACATTGCTTACAAGCTAGACTAGGTACACATAAACGGTTACATAAAATCACTATTTTTCCACTTGCCAATCCTAGGTGATATTCCCCTACGGATATAGCGTCATGCTCATTCCGTTAGCAACCCTGAGAGTTATATCATCTGCCCTGATAACTCTATGGTTTTTCAAAGCCTGTAATGAATTACAGATATGATATCCTGATCCGGTATCTTGTATTCAGGAAGTAGAGTTAATTGACAGACTGTTTTCAATCACAAACACACCCGAAGCCGAAGCCACAACGTGCTTCGGATCCTAGATTCTATCTTTCCAAGCCCTGCATCTCTTCTGCCAATGCCCTTTCCCATGACAATAGGAACAACCCTCCTTCCCTACTGCTAGCCCCGAAACTTTTGCCCTTCCCTTTCCCTCTACCTTATTGACACCGCCTATCACCTTTATGGAGGTCTTCTTCTTCTCACCCTTGGCTTTCGCCTTGGATCCAGAAGATGAAGATTCCCCAATAAGCAGAGCAGGTGTCTCCCTGGTTTTTTCAGGGTGTAAGTAGAAGGTAAGGACTGTACAATCAAGTCAGCATATGACCCATTCTCCAACGTGTTCTCCAGGTCCGTAAGCTCATCAATATAGCTAGTCATTGTAAGGACGTTGTCCCCTACAGATGACCCGATAGCCAACCTTGCTTGAAGCAATTCCTTTGAGGACTCATATCTTGCGATACGAGATTGCTCTCCATATAAAACTTTCTTATGGAGGAAAATGGATGCTAAGTCCATCTTCTCGTGCTGCCTCTGATTTTCACCATCTACTGAGGCCAACACGAGGCACTTGGCATTTGCACAGTCCTTTTCCCTTGTCTTACGGATATCAACATCCACGACGGTGGAAACTGGACCTGGGACGGCTGGGCTTGAGTAGTAATGAGGTGGCCCAACTTGTCACAGATAATGGACATCTGGAAAAAACTTTGCCATTCATTATAATATAACTCAGTCATTTTATTATCTAATTGTAACCTAATCTGGTCACCTGGTTGCTGCAATTAGGAAAGAGAGAAGAAAACACTCAGCATGATACTCTTGCAAGTTTATATTGGTTTTTAGTTTATCTAAACAGGATGGCTCCCACTGTTTCTCGAATCCTTCCTCAAACAATAAAAGAAGAATTAGTCAGGATTAATCTCACTATACATTTCTTGTTTAACCTTTCAGCCAAGCTAGTGTCGGTACTTCGAGGGAGGTTTTACGATGCTTTCGCGAAGTTCCTTAATTAAATAACCTCTTTTCCCTGGAGGCGTAGCCCCGTTAACACCGTTCTAGACACCTACTTGGTTTATAGCATTGATCGTTAAGTGAAAAATCTCCCGAGGAGTAGCATATACTCACAGTAGGACCAGGATCCAAATATCATTGTGTGATAATCTTGAAGGAATCATACTAACATTATCACACTCTAAATGGTATGCAGCACTAGCAAGTTTCAGTTTCCTTAGAAACTCCCAATGTGGATTTTTGCCCCATGCTCTTATGACTTTGACGAAGGCCAACAAATCATAAGTCACATGTCAAGTTCTATCTATCATTGTCCAGATTAATTTGAACCCATCCGTATATACCCTTGATGAAGGCCAACAAAGTAATACGACTGTCCCAAACCAACGCATCTATCTATGCTACATATGAATATCCAGCAGCTACCAATCACTATGCCTTAGCGAAGGTCAACAAACATAGCTTGAATACTAATGAATATTCATATGAAATGACGGAGGGCTACGAATGGTTTTGGCGAAACCGTGAACGTAATGAGCTTGATATAATCGAAGGAACCTGATAGCTTTTAAAAGGAGTGGTTTAAGCTCCGCATTTTAAAAGTTTCTGTTTTGAAAAAACCGAGTGGTTTTAAAAATGTTCCAACGATTCAACTTTGGTTTGTTTGCTTTCCATTAATATAATGTAGTCCCATCATTTACACCTATCATCACAGAAAGAAACAAAAATATGACGTACGCTTATGCCATCCGCATTCGCCACTGGGCCCCGTCTTACACCGTTAGGTTACTTAATTAACGCAAGAGCTGGGGGCTGGACTAGCGCGAATGTAAAATATAAGCAACATCTATTAATATATATATATATATATATATATGATACTATTCGTCTCATGCAATAATAGGCATTCCAAAACACAGATGAACATATTGGATATACTAGAAATTCCGCGTTTCGTTTAAACCTGTAACGAAAGACGGATTCCGCGGTCGTGATGAATAGCCAAACCCCACCCCAGACCCCTACGGGTGTGGCAAACTACCCGCCAAATTTCCGAAGTGAAGCAACCTCCCTCAGCAAAGTGAGTAGGCAACTCGGAACTTTAAAGAACCCGGTAGTTTGTGCACCCCATCTTGGGTCTATCCTAGGAACAGAAAACAGTAAAAGAAATAATACAACGGTGTCAACAATCTCAACCTGGATGTGCCCCGAAAAATAATATTACACCACTTTACAATTTACATCGAATGAAAGAATGAAAAAACCCTCATCACACATCCCGGGCTATTCATCCACGACGATCCAATAAGTCATAAACACAAACCAATATCACAGATATGTGCAACCCCAAACTAACCGACATATAGCAATTAGCTGAAGTTTACGAACACATATATCACATCACGGATGAAGCCCTATTAGCAAATAACTTATAATTTCGATCGAAAACTATTTTCCGTGTCTACCCCAAGTGCAAACCAGCACACAAAATATACTGGGTAGAAACCAAATATACCTGTTCAGTCGAAAATACTGCATATTTGATATAGCATTTTCCTTATTTTTCTTAGATATTTAAAGGCGTTTATTATAAATATGAAACATATGAGGGTTTATCTGTAAAATATCTATTTTCATATGTTTATATATTATAATTAATTTTATGAAGGAAAATGTATGCATATAATATTTATATAATATTTTGATAATTTAAATATGCATATCATATCAAATATCCTTAACCAATATTCTTAAAATATAATATCGTATCTAATGGTTAGGATAACATCTCAAAAAAATACCAAATATTACTAATATTATTCATTGAGATATTGTGCAAGGTTTACATCAGGTCGGCAGATCGAGATGTTGAGATATTGGAAATCAGAAATCTGCCGATAAAATTAGATAAAATCGAAGAATCAATACTGGCAGAGACCCAGGAAATATTTTCAAGTTCCAGACATCAGCTAAATCTCCATGTGTCATAAGAATAAAGCCCCAGAAATTTGCAGCCAAGATCCTACCAAACCGCCGCGGATCTCCGGCCAAACCATGCAATATGCAGCGGATCCGCAGCCGATTCACGGGAGTCAGGAGTTGGGATTTTCAGGTTGGATTTGCTAAAACTAACTCTAATTCTAGGGATCTTTAGTTTCTGGCTTTGGGGATATATAAAGGACCGAGGGCTAAACCTAGAAATCATCAAATCGACGAGATCACGAAGTCCAAGACGACTCAAGAATCCAGGTTGATCATCAGCTGTTCATCTACCTCCTTAAGAAGAGATCGAGAAGCAAACTAGGGTTTTGTAATCACTTTCTAAAGGAACAAACTGTAATTGATCAAGTTGATTAACAAAGGTAGTTGTTTTATTTTTATTGCATTTTTATTTTATTTACATCATGATCTCTATCCGTTCTTTTATCTCCATTATGCGTGAGTAATTCTCCGTTTGATAGGGTTCGTAAGATTAGGGTAGATCAATGGATGAAAAAATCCTTTAACTCCTTTTACGTCCTATAAAATTTATAAACTTTATCAAAAGAATGGTTAATATCCTAATCAAGCGCGCTATCAATTCATTGATAGTCACGACCATGATTTGAGATTAGATTAACAATTTTTTGGTAAAGGGTAGACATGAACAGATATTCATGTAAAGATAAGGGTTAAGAGTGGAACCCTATTCTCTCCAAAAACCCTAATCTACATGCATCTCTATTAATTTAGTTTTAAATCTATTAAAGGATAAAACGAGTAATCTTTAAATTAATCATCCATGACTACTAAATCTTAACGAACCCTACAAGCCCTCTTCTGATATAAAATCTACATCCGTCTTTAAACTAGATCTATATTCTACATCCGTGTTTAACGTAGATCTAGATTCTATAACTATTTTTCACTATTATCTATTCTTCTTCCTCTTCCAAATCAACACGTCAAAAGAAAGATTAAAAGATTCCACATATCCCTGAGGACAACCCGTACTCATCTTGGTCTAGCTACACGGGACACTGTTATTGATTGCGGTTATTCTACAAACACTTCTTTAAATACAGATCAATCAAATGACGCCGTTGCCGGGGATACATGCGTAATTTTTTTTATTCTTACTATTCGTGTTGAATTCTTATTTGATCTATATCATAAATAAAACAAAACAGTAAATTGTGTATTTAACGATTAGTGTGCGATTTTTGCAAGGGAATCTGAAGACAATAGAACGAGCAAACAGAGATTCAAAGACCTTCAGAGAGGACAATAGGAGCAAAGGAGGCCACGGTACAAAAAATTTTCAAGCGATCTCTCAAATCCGTGGCGGAACCGCGGCAAGAAGTGCGCTTTGGCGGCAGAACCGCGGCCGAGTTGGGGATCCAGGGCTTCATTTTTCTCTGGTAACTTTCTCTATACATTCTCTCTCCTCTGAAAAATCCAATAATATATTTTTCTGCAGGATTCTTTGCAAAATATCGCCGCTCAAAATAAATTCTTTTTACGTGTTTTGTAATTGGTTTGTGCATATTTGAATACAGACAGTAAGGGGCAAAAACCAAATTCAGATTAGGTGGGGATTTCATCACCCTTCCTAGGCCCCACAAATCACAAAACGAACATCCGCATCACCCTACATTAATTTAAAAAATATCTACACCGAGACTCTAGGGACTGTCTCGCTCAATAAGGACAGAGGAAGGCCGTGGGTAATCTATCACTTATCCGCATTTCTTTGTGGTGTCTAAGCAAGTGTGTCTAAGGCAAGTGGTTACTTAATTAGGCCTTTTATTTTCGGTGATTCGTATAGAGGATACCTACCAATTACCTGGCACTTACCTGGCCACAAGAGAGATAAAGAGGTGGTAGAGGATTGATCCTGTGGCTTGTCCTTTGGAAGTCTAGGAGTGGTCTAAAGACTTGACCTAGTTAATCTTAGTTCTATAGTTGATTGTGCATTTTTATGTGATTTGTCTGACGTCCGACACTTTTCAAAACAAACCAATTTTAAATCACACACACGTTGCCACTTGCACTAAACCTGCATAGTGCATGCTCGACTGGACATGAGATTCTAGTGTCTGTCTTATCCGCGTTTCTCCTATCGACTCCGAAGTCGGTACTTCTTCATCTTCGTTTTTCCCTCCACCCACCACATCGACCGAGATGGACGGTTCTCCATCAGATTGTAACACCACCCTGCTGCCACCCGTCGGTGCGCAGAATCCACCTTAGAGAGATGCTGTCCTATACGCGGTCCCCTTCCTACCTATTTATCTATTCCACCAGCCAATGGGGATAATTTTGAAATTAAACTTCACTTCATCAACCTGTTGCCCAAATTTCACGGGATTGAGTCTGAAGACCCATATTTTTTATCACTAAATTCGAAAACGTATGTGCAATGATGTGTACATTATAACTTTCAGTGGATGCTATGCGCTTGCGTCTTCTCCCTTTCACTTTATGCGATTTAGCAGAAAAATGGTTTTATAACACTGCCGCACACTCTATTTCCAATTAGGATGAATTTGTGATAGCATTCCTTAAGAAATTTTACCCCAATCATAAGACCGTCCGTGTTCGGCGCGAAATCAACCAGTTTACCCAGCTTCCCAATGAACCATTTTGGAAGTGCTTTGACCGGTTTAAGGATCTGCTTGTCTAATGTCCTCATCATGGAATACATAGATGGGATCTGTGCCGAATTATATATGAGGGCATTACTCCAGCGACAAAGCAGATACTTGAAACCACGTGTCAATGCAATTTCATGTCCAAAGACGATGGTGAAGCTTGGAAATTTCTGGAAGATCTCGCTGAACACACTTTGGAGTGGAGAAGCGTTAGACTATCATCTAGGGGAGGTATCCATCAGCTCGATGTTTCCATCACAGTAAAATTTGAAATGGCAGCAATGCAAAAGAAACTCGACGCTATGGAGAACAAATTCTCATCAATCTCCCTAAACCAGGTTACGCTTCTCAAGACCGTGTGTGGTTGATGTTCCAATCCATCACATCTAAAGGAAGAATGTCCTTTAAATGCACCGTTTCAAGGTCAAGAACACACTAATGCTACTTTTCAGCAGCGACTTAGAAACGATTCTTATTCTTCCACGTACAATCAGGGATGGAGGAATCATCCTAATTTTGCTTGGAACCAAAACCAAACCCAAAATCAAAATCAGTTCCAAAGCAATTATCAAAGACCTCCTCCATAGCAGCAACAATCATACCCACAGAGTCAGAACCCCTTTCAATCACAACCTTTTCAAAATCCGGCCAACAATTCTACACCTAATAACAATTCTTTCCAAACGGCCGGGAACGAAAACCTATCTGCACTCGAATGAAGCGTGGATATGTTTTTTTAACATTCCATGCAATCGAAGGATAAAATAAAGTCTTCTATCCGATCATTAACACGGACCACCACCTCCCACGGTGAAAGTATAAAATCGATAGAAGCACAATTTGCACAAATAAATGCTGCGATAAGTTTGAGAGAAATCTCAACCCCTACCGAATCCTAGCCACTCACAAAGTCATAATGTGAGTGCCGTTACCATGATGAGATCAGGAAGAGTGTTGAATAATCAAATGGGTGAACAGATTGATGATGATGAATCAATTGAAACCCCGGCTTCCACTTCTTGCCCTATTTCGTCTAGTCTCCCACCTTCTTCCGAACCAATTCTCCGTTTTCCCCAAGGCTCGAACACTTAGCCCATTTCCTCGAGTCAACTTAAAAAGATCCCTACTCCAATTCTGGGATCGATTCCATCCCCACAAACTTCTCCACAAATGTTGTGTAACAACCTTAAATTTTCTGTAACAATTCCATTTTTAGTGTACAAAAAATTTGCTTAAAAGTTAATGTATACTTGGAATTATTGCAATTCTGTGAGTGCCATAAATATTTGTTTACTAATTAATTACAAGTAAGAGCTTGTAGCTCATTGGTAATACCTTGCACTGCTGAACTATGCCACCAGAGTTCAAATCCCAAACCCCACATTATTTTTAATATTGTTTTATTTTGGAACTTTTAGAATACCAAGAGTTTACACGTGCATATCTCACAAAGCCCCACTACATTAGAAAATGTAACATTGCCAGAGAATAGATGAACCGTCGGGGGATTCCGGCCATCTGACCCGACCGGAAATCGGTCAACTCGGTCTCGACTCGGCCGACTCAGTCCTCCGACCGAGTCACGGCCGATTCCGGCGACGACCCCAACATGAAAAATGTGTCTTTTCATCTCCCCTACACACTTGTATAATTTATTTCATCGTACCATTTCCAGAGCTCTTTTAAAACCACAATTACTCCACTTTTAATACATTTTAATACATTTTTTTCATTTTAACCTTTCACCTACCCTAACCCTAGCCTTTCCCTATAAATATAACCCCTAAACACTACCCCCTCACTCCAAAATTCTGATCAAAACTCTCAAGAAATTCTTAGAAACCCTAGTGTGCATTTGAAGTGAACAAAGAGGCGAAGCTCCGACGAATTTTCCGGCGACAACCCTAGGAGTTCCCGGCGACGAAACAGCGCACCGGAAACTACGTCCATCCCTCTCCCTCTCCTCTTTAAGCTGAACATGTAAGTCCCACCTTCCCCCTTCTCTACTCTTTCTGAAAATACGAAATTCTAAAACCCGACGAAATCGGAGCAAATCCGATTTCCGATTCGGTTCTTCCTAAAATCTCATTTTTCCTTTAATAAAATCTTGTTGAACCATTAAATGTTGACTATTAAACACTAACTAATCATATTGAACAAGTTCCATATCAAAAGAAATTGTTAATTCCATTTTACCGTACTTTTTCATTAAAATACCATATAGTTTCATTTTCGACATTCGAACATCACAAACTTGCTATACCTTTAATTAGATCATGAGATAATGACCTACCTCCTCACAACACTCATACGCAATATAGCACAATACCTTCGGGAACATAGAATACGGGAAAACGAAACATTTCAAATAAATACCATTACTATTAAAACCGTTTTCTAAAAGATTAGTATTTTACACAAATCTTTGCAAAGCACCGCTAAAACCCATATGGGAAACCCGTTTGGGATGGTGCGGATTATCGCACATTCTCGAGGCTTAGTAGTGCGAGATGCAGATCTCCGCAAGGAGCCTTCGATCTCGAGAGATTTAAAATACATCTTAAGAAAATGAGATTTCTAGAAATATAATATATATTAAAATTATTTTTATATAAATATATATATAAATAATATTGAAATATCTATTTTGTAATAATATAAATATTCCAACTCTTTTAAAAAATCACAAGAACCACTTTACATTAAAATACCATGAATTCTATACAAGTTCAATATTACAATTTAATACCTTATATTATGAAATTGGGTTAATTTCACTAGGAACATCACATATATAAAATCTACATTTATTACAACTCTAAAGATGATTAATATATACTTGGGGTGTATTTTGAAATTTATACAAAAGTATTTTTACATAAACCCCCTCAAGTTCTATAAATTACCCTAAGGACCCTAGTAACATAGGTTTAAGCGGGACCGGTCTCTTGAGCCTCAGAGAGTCAGAGATATGGGTGCTTTCCTATTTAAGGTAGACAAATTAACAACGGTGTTATCAACACGGTAATCGTCTTTGAAAAAGACACAAATTCTGCCGCCCATGTGCAGCGGTTACCGATAACATCAAAACCATCAGGACTTCAATTTACTTTTCTAATTGTCTGACTCAAACTGAGTCTCATTAATAAACTGACTTGAATATGATTCAAGTACAATCTACAATCTACAATCTGCAATCTACAATATTACAATTCAACATGAATCCATTCAATCTGTATTGACCGAACCGAACCATGGATATACTTCCATTTACATGATTCTCCAGTTACATCCATTTACATGATTCTCCAGTCACATCCATTTACTGATATCATGGTTTCGGAAAGTCATCTATACAATTCAATTTTCAAGACAATACAATACAATACCATCAGTACAATCATTACTATCAATACAATAAATACATGGGGTATTGGGGTAGTTCATTCGTGAATCCAACAGAATCTCAAGAGTCCTCCTAGATCATGAATCCATGTCTACTAACACAAGCAAGCAATCATGAGGGCCCATGTTTCCATGCTCCTGGATTGTGTCCTGTTGAGTTTGGAATACTTTGACGACGGTCGAAGTCCCGCTACTAACATTTGATTCAGGCCCATGGTTCCCTACCCCTGGATTGGAGCCTGTTGGGTTTGAGAACTCTTGAGATTGGTTGACATTCACCCTTGAACTTACGTTAACAACATCACTAACACTAAATACAACAGTATAACAATATAATACAACTTTAAAATCTACCTTCTCTTTCTGTCTATTCTATTTCTCCCTTATCTTTGGGATTTACCGAGCGATCTGTTCGCTGACGACATCTCTTCTTTCTTCTTTGAATGTCGTCAGGTGATCTGGACATGTCAGAGATCGAGTCCAGCACTAAAGACTTGGACCATTTCGTTGAAAACCCAGACTTTTAGTTCATTGTACACTTTTATTTCAGTACCTTTCCTTTTCTGTTGTGCCATTGTTTAGGCATTGTTTTATTTCAGTTGTATTTACATTTCTATGCATTGTACAGAAAGAATGTGAATAAATAATATTGATGTTTTATTAGATCTTTTCTCTTATGCATTTACTTTTATATTGCTTAGATACGCTTAGTGTATTTACTTCACAGTAAATACATAGTGGCCTCGTCGCGTCCTCTTCGCCGTATACCGGGAAGTGGGGCGGGACATGTTGGAACCAAAACTTATTGATAAAGCTCCGTTTTCAAACAGGTTGAGGGCCAACAAACCTAACGCACAAATGGAGAAGATTGTGGAAATGTTTAAGCAAGTTAACATAAACATCCCTCTCCTAAATTCTATTCAACAAGTTCCATCTTATGAAAAAATCCTTGAGGACTTGTGCACTAGGAAGAGAAAAACTCAAGTGCCGAAAAAGGTATTCATGACAAGTAACGTGAGCACAGCTTTTACCCAACAATTGCCTAAGAAACGTAAGGACCCCGATTATCCTACAATATCTATAACTATTGAGGGTAAAAGCATCAATCGTGCTCTACTTAACCTTGACGCTAGTGTTAATTTGCTTACATATTCCGTCTATGAGCAGCTAGGTATAGGAGAGTTGAAACCTGCCCACTGCACTCTTCAGATGGCAGATCGATCTATCGCCCAACCTATGGGTGAGCTTGAGGATGTGTTAATCAAAGTTTGGGAATTCATATTCCCTGTAGACTAATTGTTTTAGATACACAGCCTGTGGCGAACCCATACAACCAAATCCCGGTGATACTCGGTCGACCTTTCCTAGCAACTTTCAACGCTATCATTAATTGTCGTAACGGTTATATGAACTTATCTTTCAGGAAGATGACAATTGAGCTTAATATTTACAAGCTACGAAGTCAAACATCTGAACCTTCTGCTCATTTAATCGATGTCTGTTCCATCAACGAGATAGATTTCGATAGCTGTGAAGCTGAAGTAATTTTCTATGATGATCTTGACAATACTAGTGCGACACTGTTTGATCTGGAAAATTATTATAGTGAGAATATCTTCGATGAGTCCATTCCCGAGTTTTAATCCGTTGACTCGTCACAAAAGTCAGTAGCGATTTCTGAGTCAATATCCTACGCAAGTTATGAACCTTTTAGGGAGTCCGAGTATCATTCCCTTACCCCACCCTCTATCGTCTCTCTGCCGACACTAGATCTCAAATCTCTACCTTCTCATCTTAAATATACATATTTAGGAGAGAATGGGTCTTTGCCCGTGATCATATTTATTTCTCTAGCTTTAGAGCAAGAGAATGCACTTTTGGCGGTATTGAGATCAAATCGGCAAGCATTTGATTGGACAATGGCTCACATCAAAGGGATTAGTCCCTTAATTGTTGAACATTATATACATCTGATGCATGAAGACAAACCAACCCGAGACCCACAAAGATGGTTAAATCCTGTTATGAAGGAGGCAGTAAAGAAAGAAATCGCCAAGTGTCTAGATAGTGGTATAATTTACCTAATATCTGATAGCCAATGGTTAAGTCCTATTCATGTGGTCCCTAAAAAGTCTGGCATCACGGTCATAACTAATGCGACAAATGAGTTGATCCAAACATGCACCCAAACTGGATGGCGCGTATGTATTGATTACAAAAAACTCAATGCCGCAACGAGGAAAGATCACTTCCCTTTTCCTTTCATTAACCAGATGTTAGAACGATTAGCTGGACATGAATACTATTGTTTCTTGGACGGATACTCTGGCTATAACCAGGTCCCCATCGCCGAAAAGGAACAAGATAAAACAACATTTACTTGTCATTTCGGTACTTTTGCTTATAGACACATACCCTTTGGGTTATGCAATGCTCCCGCTACATTTCAGCAGTGTATGATGGGGATATTCTTAGACATTGTTGAGAATTTTCTGGAGATATTTATGGATGATTTTTCCATATTTGGGGACTCCTTTGAAGAATTCCTATGTAACAACTCCATTTTCGGTGTACAAAAATTTGCTTTAAAATTAATGTATACTTGGAGTAATTACTTCTGTTGTTATCACTTTAAATATTTAATTCACTCCTTAATTATAAGAAGGAGCTTGTAGCTCATTGGTAATACATTGCACTGCTGAACCAATCCACCAGAGTTCAAATCCCATACCCCACATTATTTTTAATATTGATTTTTTAAAAACATTTAGAATAGTAAGAGTTTATACGTGCATATCTCACAAAAAACCCACTACACCAAAAAATGTAACATTGCCAGAGTTTAGATGAACCATCAGGGGGGATCCCGGCCGCCTGACTCGGCTGGGAATCGGCCAAATCGGCCTCGACTCGGCCGACTCAGTCCTCCGACCGAGTCACGGCCGCGTCACGGCCGAGTCCGACAATTCCGGCGACGACCCCAACATGAAAATTGTGTCTTTTCACATTCCCTACACACCTACAAAATTTTAGCCTCAGACCATTTCCAGAACTCTTTTAAAACCCCAATTACTCCACTTTTAATACATTTTTATTACATTTTATCACATTTTTATTTTAAACTTTTCATCTACCCTAACCCTAGCCTAACCCTATCAATACCAACCCTACACACTACCTTCTCATCCTAAACTCTATGCCAACTCTCTAAAATTTCCAAGAAACTTGTGTACTTTGAAAACGAGCATGGAGCGAAACTACAACGAAATTCTCGGCGAACTTCCGACGATCGTTCTAGGAGCTCTCGGCGATGAAGCGACGCACCGGTGATTCCTCTTCTTCCATCTCACTCTCGTTATTGTCCAAAACCCGTAAGTCCCCAAATTCTACCTCTCTTTTCTTTTCTAAAATACGGATTTACAAACCCGACGGAATCGGAAAAAATCCGATTTTCGATTCGGTTTCTTTATAAAACTTCACTTCTCGTTAATACGATTATGCTTAAACTCTCTCATGTTGACTATTAAATACTAATCAACCAAATTGATCAAGTTCATATCACAAAATAATTGCTAGTTCCTTTTACCATATTTTTTTCATTTAAATACCACATAGTTCCTTTTGCGACATTTAAACCATTAAACTTGTTATACCTTTAACTAGATCACGAGGTAACGACCTACCTCCTCACACAATCAAATGCAACATAGCATGATACCCTCGGGAATATAGAATACGGGAAATCGACATCTTTACAAATAAATAATCTTTGAGCTAATAAAAAAATATATCTAGACTCAGCCAATTAAGGACTGTCGAGCTCATTAGGACAGAGGAAGGTTGTGGGCACTCAGTCGTTTATCTAAACTTGATTTTGTGGTGCCTAGGCTAGACAAGTGAGAAAGGTAACATTAAAAGGCCCGTCTCACGGTGATTCGTGAGCGGATTCCTCATTTCTTCACTTATACTTACATGGCCACAATTGGCGGTGAAGATGTGATTTGAGGAATATCTCACAACTTGTCACTTTGGACCAGTTAGAAGCAGTCTAGTTGACTTAGAAGACCCTAGAACATAGAATACGGAAAAAATGATATTTTTACAAATACAAATAAATACCATAATTAATAAAACCGTTTTCCTTAATAATTAGTATTTATACAAATCTTTGCAAAGCGCCGCTACAACCTATTTGGGGAACCTGTTCAGGATGGTGCGGATTATTGCACATTCTCAGGTTTAGTAGTGCGAGATGCAGACCTCTGCAAAGAGCATTCGGTCTCGAAAGATTTAAAATACGACATCTTAAGAAAAATGAGATTTCTAGAATATAATATATATATTAAAATTATTTTCATATAAATATATGTATATGTAACATTAAAATATTATTTTGAATTATTATAAATATTCCAACTCCTTCAAAGATCACAAGAATCATTTTCACTAAAATACCATGAATTCCATACAAATCAATATTACAAATAAATACTTTTATTTATGAAATTAGGATATTTTCACTAGAAATATCACAATATAAAATCTACATTCATTACAACTCTAAAGACGAATAATAAATACTTGAGGTGTATTTTGAAAAGTATATAAAAGTATTTTTACATAAAACTCCCTCAAGTTCTATAAATTACCCTAAGGACTTTAGTAAACATAGGTTTAAGCGGGACCAATCACTTGAGCCTCAGAGAGCCGGAGAAGTGGGTGTTTGCCTATCTAAGGTAGACAACTTAACAACGGTGTTATTAATACGGTAATCGTCTTGGAAAAAGGACACAAATCCTGCCGTCCATGTGCAGCGGTTACCGATAACATCAAAACAATCAGGACTTCAATTTATCTTTCTAATTGTCTGACTCAGTTTGAGTCTCATTATAATCTGACTTGAATATGATTCAAGTATAATCTACAATCTACAATCTACAATTTTCAATATTACAATTCAACATGAATCCATGAATCCAATTATCAATCTATACAAATTGACCGAACCGAACCATGGATATATATTCCATTTACATGGTTATCCAGTTATTCCATTTACATGATTCGGCGGTTACATCCGTTTACTGATATCATGGTTTCGGTTAGTCATCCAATTATACAATCAATACAATTTACAAAACAAATAATACAAACAAGACATCTGGGGATTTAAGGGGTAGATTGGTACGGAAGGTGTTAGAAGTGGCACGAGACAGTAAGACTTAATACACTTAACATGAATCCAGTTGATGTTGTACCGTGGCATAAATGGTTCCTTATACTATACTTGCCTCTAGTCTCTGGCATATAGATACTCCTCTCGTATACACTGGCATTCTTCTGTACCAAGTTACAAACAACAGCGTTAACACTAAATACAACATTATAACAATATAATACAACTTTAAAAGCTACACTCTCTTTCTATCTATTCTATTTCTCCCTTAATTTTGGGACTTACCGAGCGATCTGTTCGCTGACAACACTCTCTTTCTTTCTTCTTTGAATGTTGTCAGGTGTTTTGGACCCATCAGAGATCGAGCCCACTGCTAAAGACTTGGACCAGTTCAGTGAAGACCTCAAGCTCTAGTCATTGTACACTTTCCATTCAGTACTTTCATTTCTGTTATGCCATTGTTTAGGCATTGCTTTTTATTCAGCTGTATTTACTTTTTATGCATTGTACAAAAGAATGTTAATAAATAAATTTTCTGTTCAGTTTATATCTCTTGTCCCTTATGATTATTTTTTATATTGTTTAGATACGCTTAGCGTATTTACTTCACAGTAAATACGTAGCGGACCAGTCATGTCCTCTGCCCGTATACCGGGAAGCGGGGCATAACAGGTTTTGTTGGCGGCCCATGCAGGTCAGAGCTGTATGAAATCCTATCATGCAGTTCTGTTCTGCGTGAACAAACTAAGCAATATAACACAAGAACCAGCAACTAAAACATTCTTTACAATTCATGTTCCTTGAATCTTATAATTTCATATTCCTTGAATCTTATCATTTCATGTACTTGAATCTGTCCTAACCTAAATTTTCTTCAAGGTTATGGATTCCCCAAACAACACCAGTACCAACTTCAACAACACTCCACCTCCACTACCAATCACACTTGCCGTTCCTGCTCCACCCAATGAGCAGATGGTTCTGCTTGAGGAAATCCGAAGTATCCTGATTGGACTGCAGCAACAGACTGCTATATTAGTGAATCGATCAGAAGCAGAAGCACACGGTGTAAAGCGCTCTGCCACCCAGATGGCAAAAGGAGCCTACACTACACAACCTTCTAAACCTAAGAGACAGAAAAAAACAATTAACCAGTCAAGTCAAGCTTTTTGTTACTACTTCCATAGGGATGGACACTTGTGGAAGGACTGTAGGCGCGCAAAAGGCCTGTGCCCAGTTTGTGGCGCATCCGATCATAGAATTGGAGATTGTCTCTATAGACGCAACTCAGCTCACGCACCCACCAACTACCGCAGCGGCCAGCTATCCAGACTCCTGCAACTCGTCCTACACTCCTAGCACCACCTCCACATACCACCTCTGCCTAGTCAGGCATCGATGTGCCGGCTTACACAGAAAAATGTGCCGAGACGTCAAGCCTCCACCTTAGCAGCCATAGAACCTGAGACCGTGAACCAAGGTAACCCAGGTAACTCCCTTACTTTGACCAAAACTTTTTGCAATATTTCTTTCTTCTAAATATCTTCATACATTACCAACAGTTCTATCACAAAACTTTCTTTGAATCTGTTACACTTTCCTTTTACAAATTTCGAGGACGAAATTTTTGTAAGGAAGGTAGAGTGTAAAAAATCCATTTTTGGTGTACAAAAATTTGCTTTAAAATTAATGTATACTTGGAGTAATTACTTCCGTTGTTATTACTTTAAGTATTTAATTCACTCCTTAATTACAAGAAGGAGCTTGTAGCTCATTGGTAATACCTTGCACTGCTGAACCAAGCCACCAGAGTTCAAATCCCATACCCAACATTATTTTTAATATTGATTTTTTAAAAAACCTTTAGAATACCAAGGGTTTACACGTGTATATCTCACAAAAACCCCCACTACACCAAAAATTGTAATAATGCCAGAGATTAGATGAACCGTTGGGGGAGATCCCGGTCGCCTGACTCGGCCGGGAATCGGCCAAATCGGCCTCGACTCGGCCGACTCAGTCCTCCGACCGAGTCACGGCCGCGTCACGGCCGAGTCGGCCGTTTCCGGCGACGACCCTAACATGAAAATTGTGCCTTTTCACATTCTCTACACACCTGCAAAATTTTAGCTTCAGACCATTTTCAGAACTCTTTTAAAACCCCAATTACTCCACTTTTAATATATTTTTATTACATTTTATCACATTTTTATTTTAAACTTTTCATCTACCCTAACCCTCGCCTAACCCTATAAATACCAACCCTACACACTACCCTCTCACCCAAAACTCTGAGCCAACTTTCTAAAATTTCCAAGAAATTTGTGTACTTCGAAAACGAGAACGAAGCGAAGCTACGGCGAAATTACCGACGAACTTCCGACGATCGTTCTAGGAGCTCTCGGCGATGAAGGGTCGCACCGGCAATTCCTCTCCTTCCATCTCACTCTCGTTATTGTCCAAAACCCATAAGTCCTAAAATTCTACCTCTCTTTTCTTTTCTAAAATACAGATTTACAAACCCGACGGAATCGGAACAAATCCGATTTCCGATTCGGTTTCTTTATAAAACTTTACTTCTCGTTAATACAATTATACTTAAACTCTCTCATGTTGACTATTAAATACTAATCAACCAAATTGATCAAGTTCATATCACAAAATAATTGCTAGTTCCTTTTACCGTATTTTTTTCATTTAAATACAACATAGTTCCTTTTGCGACATTTAAACCATTAAACTTGTTATACCTTTAAGTAGATCACGAGATAACCACCTACCTCCTCACACAATCATATGCAACATAGCACGATACTCTCGGGAACATAGAATACGGGAAATCGACATCTTTACAAATAAATAATCTTTGAGCTAATAAAAAAAATCTCTAGACTCAGCCAATTAAGGCCTGTCGCGCTCATTAAGACAGAAAAAGGTTGTGGGCATTCAGTCGTTTATCTAAACCTAATTTTATGGTGCCTAGGCTAGACAAGTGAGAAATGTAACTTTAAAAGTCCCGTCTCACGGTGATTCATGAGCTGATCCCTCCTTTCTTCACTTGTACTTATCTGACCACAATTGGCGGTGAAAAGGCTATATGAAGGATATCTCACAAATTGTCGTTTTGGACCAGTTAGGAGCAGTCTAATTGACTTAAGAGACCCTAGAACATAGAATACGGAAAAAACGATATTTTTACAAATAAATACCATAATTAATAAAACCGTTTTTCCTTAATGATTAGTATTTATACAAATCTTTGCAAAGCGCCGCTACAACCTATTTGGGGAACCTGTTCGGGATGGTGCGGATTATCGCATATCCTCGGGCTTAGTAGTGCGAGATGCAGACTTCCGCAAGGAGCATTCGGTCTCGAAAGATTTAAAATACGACATCTTAAGAAAAACGAGATTTCTAGAATATAATATATATATTAAAATTATTTTCATATAAATATATGTATATGTAACATTAAAATATTATTTTGAATTATTATAAATATTCCAACTCTTTCAAAAATCACAAGAATCATTTTTCACTAAATACCATAAATTCCATACAAATCAATATTACAAATAAATATCTTTATTTATGAAATTAGGATATTTTCACTAGAAATATCACAATATAAAATCTACATTCATTACAACTCTAAAGACGAATAATAAATACTTGGGATGTATTTTGAAAAGTATATAAAAGTATTTTTACATAAACCCCCCTCAAGTTTTATAAATTACCCTCAGGATCCTGGTAAACATAGGTTTAAGCGGCGCCAATCTCTTGAGCCTCAGGGAGCCGGAGAAGTGGGTGCTTGCCTATCTAAGGTAGACCACTTAACAACGATATTATCAATACGGTAATCGTCTTGAAAAAAGGACACAAATCCTGCCGTCCATACGGTAATCGTCTTGAAATCAAGACATCGTGGGGTTATAAAGGGGTAGACTGGTACATAAAATGTTAAAGGTGGCACGAGGTGGTCACTTAAGACATAATTACATCCATGCCGTTGTTCCGTGGTATTATCGACGGAGCCTTGTATTCCATTTGCCTTTAGTCTCTGGCATATAGAGACTCCTCTCATATACACTAACATCCTTTTGTACCAAGCTACAAATTACAACGTTAACACTAAATACAACATTATAAAAATATAATACCACTTTAAAAGTTACACACTCTCTCTCTGTCTACTTTACTTCTCTCTTATCTTTGGGACTTACCGAGCGATTGTTCGCTGATGACATTCCTTCTCTTTCTTCTTTGGAATGTTGTCAGGTGTTTCGGACCTTCAAGAGATCGAGCCCAGCACCGAAAACTTGGACCAGTTTACTGAAAATCCCGAGCTGTAGTTTCACTTGTACTTTTTCATTCTGTATTTTTCATTTCTGTTATGCCACTGTTTAGGCATTACTTTCATTCAGATGTATTTACTTTTCCATGCATTGTACAAAAGAATGTTAATAAATAAAGTTGCTGTTCAATTATATCTTTTATCTCTTGTGCATTATATTTATATTGCTTAGATACGCTTAGCGTATTTGCTTCAGAGTAAATACGTAGCGGCCAGTCGCTTCCTTTGGTCGTATACTGGGAAGCGGGGCGTGACAAAAGTTTTGCAATGTGGTTTTTATTGGACAACATTATTTAAAAACGCATATGATCATTAAAAAACTTGTCCACAGTGTCAACACATGGATCGGATTTCATGAAGAAATGATATGCTGCTCCAACCTATCTTGGTTGCGGAGATATTCGATGTTTGGGGTATTGATATTATGCGCCATTTTCTCAACTCTTTTGGGAATTTATATATCTTGTTAGCGGTTGATTATTTCTCAAAATGGGTGGAAGCAATACCGTGTCACACTAATGACAACAAGTTTGTTATTAAGTTCCTTAAAGAAAATATCTTTTCGCAATTCGGGCACCCTCGTGCTATAATCAGGGACAATGAGACGCATTTCTGTAATCGGTCTTTCGAGACTTTGATGCGGAAATATTCAATCAACCACAAAATTTTTACACCCTATCATCCCCAAACGAGCGGGCAAGCTGAGATTTCCAATAGGCAGATCAAGCAAATTTTGAAGAAGACGGTTTCTAAAAAACCGTAAGGATTGGTCAACCAAATTGACGGATGCTCTTTGGGTATTTCGTACCGCTTATAAGACCGATCTTGGTACGTCTCCATACCGCCTAGTGTTTGGAAAGGCTTGCCACCTTCCTGTCGAGATCGAACATAAAGCAATGTGGGCTATTAAAGAGCTTAACTTCGATTTTGATCAAGCCTGCAGCTATCGAAAACTTCAATTAAATGAGCTAAGCGAACCCCGCAATGAAGCTTACGATAATGCGGTTATAGTAAAGAACCGGACTAAAGTGTTCCACGATAAAAACCTTTATAAAAAAAACTTCACACCGGGACACCAAGTCCTTCTTTAGGATTCTCATCTCCATCTTCATCCGGGTATGCTAAAATCTCATTAGAAATGACCTTTTGTGGTGCGGTATGTATACCCGCACGGGACAGTAGAAGTTGAAAATATTAAAAACGGTTCAATTTTTAAAATAAATGGGCATAGATTGAAACCGTATTTTTCTGCTGACCCAGCGGAGGAGCTCATGTTTTTACCGAAGCCGCTTTATCATAACTAAATTTTCTCCGCCTCATCTCCATGTCGGTAATATTTTCTCATTTTAAGAATGGAGGTGAGTGAAAAAGGAGTTAACTGAATATATGTGCATGCCAAATTAGAAGTTTGGGAGTAGTTTTCATTTGACTATTATTTTACCCCTCTTAATTTCTCTCCCCAAGTCTACAGGTCTATGCATTCAAAGATGACATCAGTGAGGACACTGCTGAAAACAGGTTTAGGGGCAGGTTTGTATTCACTAAATTATCTTTTGGCACTTGGCACTAAATTTTTTTTGATAATAAAGAGTAGAAAGTGAAAAATTACATATGAAAGATATGAAAAGTTTAAGAAAAGCAAGAAAATTAGATGTTTTCTTAAACGAAACTAGTAATAAGTAGTTATGAGCTGTTGTCCCAAGGGTTAGTAAGATGAAGGAAATTTCTAATCTGAGGATAAAAATAAGTCTGAAAAATAGTCCCTATTCTTGAGACCAAATATCTAAACGTTGATACCCTACTATACGCACATACACACGTCTTGAAACTTGGGATAGTAGAGGATACCTTGAAATGCTCTTGTCTAAAAGCCTTGTTAAAATAAAAAATGATGAAGAAAAAAAATAAACACCGGTTTTGTAATTACTAAGGCAACATAAAAATAATATAGCGAGGGTGCTTTATCACCTAGTGCCTTAGACCAACTGGTTTTGGAGCCACTACTAAGCCTTAGGTGTTACAAGACGAGGAATTACGCCTTAATAACGCGAGTACATTTTTTAATCGGTCGGTTAGTACCTCAAAAAGTATTGACGGACGCATGAAGAGTAAGTGAGCAATTCCATCTAAAATATTCACCAACTAAAAAGTATTAAGGAAGATGGACAAGAGTATGATAGCTTGAATTGAATTCTCTATGTATAGAGATGTTTTTTACAGACACGTAGGGGTATATAATCGATGTTTGGAAGATAGATAGGGAGGAAAACTAAAGGCGATGTTTTATTGAGGGATGATGTGATTTCTAACATTTTTTCACGACCATTAAGATATGGTTCATAGCAACTGAAAAGCTAGTATAGTTGGAAACTCTTCTTTTCAAGTTATTTCTTTTATAGTTCTTATTTTTATATGTAACTTTCACTATCTTTCTTTTATTATAGGATTTTGTGGGTGTAATCCGCTGAAAACCCTCAGGAGACAACACTCCTCCTACTAGAGACACCTAAAGGTTTAACGGCTTGTTGCACGTGCTCAGTGCAATCGTGTTACCTAAGAAAGTATGCTACTTAGGTTTTTCTTTTTCTTTTTCTTCCTCTCTTAAATAAATAGTTTGCTCGGGACGATCAAAGTTAAGTTTGGGGTATTTGTTCAGTCGAAAATACTGCATATTTGATATAATATTTTTCTTATTTTTCTTAGATATTTAAAGGTGTTTATTATAAATATAAAACATATGAGGATTTATCTGTAAAATATCTATTTTCATATGTTTATATATTCTAATTAACATTATGAAGGAAAATGTATGCATATAATATTTATATAATATTTTGATAATTTAAATATGCATATCATATCAAATATCCTTAACCAATATTCTTAAAATATAATATCGTATCAAATGGTTAGGATAATATCTCAAAATAAATACCAAATATTACTAACATTATTCATTGAGATATTGTGCAAGGTTTAGTTCAGGTTAGGAGATCGAGATGTTGAGATATCAGGAATCAGAAATTTGCCGATGAAGTTAGATAAAATCGAAGAATCAATACTGGCAGAGACTCAGAAAATATTTTCAAGTTACAGACATCAGCTAAATCTCCATGTGTCACAAGAATAAAGCCCCAGAAATTTACAGCCAAGATCCCACTAAACGGCCGTGGATCCGTGGCCAAACCATGTATTATGCGGCGGATCCGCGGCCGATTCACCGAGTCAAGAGTTGGGATTTTCAGGTTGGATTTGCTACAACTAACCCTAATTCTGGGGATTTGTAGTTTCTGGCTTTGGGGTTATATAAAGGACCAAGGGCTAAACCTATAAATCATCAAACCGACAAGATCACGAAGTCCAAGACGACTCAAGAATCCTGGTTGATCATCAGCTGTTCATCTACCTCCTTAAGAAGAGATCGAGAAGCAAACTATGGTTTTCTAATCACTTTCTAAAGGAACAAACTCTAATTGATCAAGTTGATTAATAAAGGTACTTTTTTTTATTCTTATTGCATTTTTATTTTATTTACATCATGATCTCTATCCTTTCTTTTATCTCCATCATGCCCGAGTAATTCTCCACTTGATAGGGTTCGTAGGATTAGGGTAGATTAATGGATGAAAAAAATCCTTTAACTCCTATTACGTCCTATAAAATTTATAAATTTTATCAAAAGAATAGTTAACATCCTAATCGGGCGCGCTATCATTTCATTGATAGTCACGACCACGATTTGAGATTAGATTAACAATTATTTTGATAAAGGCTAGACATGAACGGAGATCCATGTAAAGATAAGGGTTAAGAGTGGGAACCCTATTCTCTCAAAAAACCCTAATCTACATGCATCTCTGTCAATCTAGTTTTAAATCTATTAAAGGATAAAAGGAGTAATCTTTAAATTAATGATCCATGACTACTAAATCTTAACGAACCTTATAAGCCCTCTTCTGATATAAAATCTACATCCGTTTTTAAACTAGATCTATATTCTACATCCGTATTTAACATAGATCTAGATTTTATAACTATTCTTCACTACTATCTATTCTTCTTCATCTTCCTAATCAACACGTCTTAAGAAATATTAAAAGATTCCACATATCCCTGAGGATGACCCGTACTCATCTCGGTCTAGCTACACGTGACATTGTTATTGATTGCAGTTATTGTACAAACACTTCTTTAAATACAGATCAATTAATACCAGAGAACAATACACCCATAATAAGACACACAGAGGAAAAACGAGCCAACTCGGCCACGACTCGGCCGTGGAACGGAGGAAAATCGACCGATTCGCCGCGGTTCTGTGGTGGTCCGGACAAGTTATGGACTCGTTTTTTGCTATGTTCTTAGAATTCCCTACTTGCAATTTTCATGCCTCTGAAATAATTTTTATCACATGTTTTAAAATCGACATAAAGAATAGGGTCAAGTGTATAGTTTTCACGATTTTCCGACGATCGAAGTTCTAATAACTTGCTAACTAGCCAGTAAAGGTTTAGTAGGCTCTGGTACCACGGTAAGTCGATGTTGCGCATCCCGCGGGTCCGCGGGGAGGCAAAATATTTAAAAAACGATTTTCAAAGCTCGCAACACCGACTAGAACTCCAGGATCGTTGCTAAACCCTAACTAGCTAAGCTTGTAAAGAGGTTAACTACTCGGAAAGAAGTTTATACCTCACGATACAAGTCCTTCGGGTCTTCTTTGCTGTCCACATCGTCATCGTAAGCTCCGAGGATTGTAACGGATCGATGCTTCCTCGTCGACTTCCTCGAGTCAAAGACGATCCACCCGAGAGTCTATAGTTTGAGTTTCAACCTCAAATCCGAGATAACTAGGGCAACTAGTTCGCTAAACCAGATGACCTGGGTGTTGTAGAGAGTGAAGATGGGTTAGTTTATCTCTTAGAACCCTAGGTTTCTCAACTCATAAGACTTTTAGGGTTTAGAGGAAGAAGAAGATCACTTGAGGAAAAGCTAGTGAAGAATGAGCTTGGAAAAAGAATGATGGCTCAAGTTAGAAATCATGAAGCATATAAATAACTGAGAGATAAATATTTCATAAATATCTACCATGCTTCAAAATATCTCTTTTGTCAAGAGAATGAGTCATCCTTCATTTGTCAAAATATCTTCACCTCATTTCCTCCACCTCATTTAAATTTAAATCTAAAAAGAAACTGAAACCCTAATGAGGTGACTCCTTCTAGAAGCTTTCCCAAAAAAATTACGAGAATGCCCATCATCCGTATATACATACCCGTATCCATATTCCGAAGAATACGAATACAATGAGATGAAAATAATCCATCAATATAATACTAGGATCCAGATTAAACTAAATCCCACTAGTATTATCCGTCCCATCATCATACGTGCACAAGTACATGTAAGTGATCGAAGCCCTGCCATAAAACCATACGGCCTCTACATCTTTTGCCCGATGCCGGGAAACCCTCTGTGTGGGACTCTAAAGACTCGACAGTATGCTGGCAGTGGGTTTAACCACAAGCCGCAAGCGGTAGTAGCTGCATGTAACGGCTACCCAGGTATCTGTCTATAAGAAGGCCGATGAGAAACTCATCCGAACCCCTACTGAGACTGTATGTGAAAATCTCCGTACAGTCCGGTCTGTTCATCTAAGAGTATCGCATATCGAGCCTAAGGAGCAGTAATCGTCAGATCCCTAATAGCGCAATAAGTCATGCCGGAGTGTAACCCAGAATAACCTGAGAAACTACTGGAATACCTACCAGTAAATCTCGCTTGCCCTGGCCAGGGAATTTGTGTAATGTGTTTCCGAACATAGCGCGATAGCAACCCCCAATACCGGGAGAGACAAATCCTATATAACCGCCACTGCCTCCAAGTTCTTCGGGATTGCACCCAACTACTACCTGTTTGTACGACTCCTTTGATCCATGGTAGAGTAGTAATCAAAGTACAATAGGAACACACTCGAGGAGAAGTAGTAGTATCAAGTCGACGGACTAAGTTGTATTCATGTCACCTAAGAACTGCTACCCGACGATAGGTATAATACCCACCAGCAGTCCCCGATGAGTCATGTCCAGTGTACTCATAACCTACTGAGAACCTGCATACTATCTCCAGTACGATGTACTAATGGCTGTGGGACAAACCATCTCCCCCGCTGGGATGAGAAGCGTATACACTAGTCTATTCTGGAGTATCGATGCCCCGTCTTGATAATCCTATGACTAGAGACCTGTATAAGGATGTGCTTATAGACTACCCAGCCCCCATTAGTGTGACTGCCATCACAATGCTGGTAATCAAGTAAAAATCCTAAGGGCTCTACCAATATGTATAAGCAATATGCTAAAAGAAACACATGCACATATTGAAGTAGAAACAAACCAGGTAGTATACTACCATTTTGAGCAAGACTGTCAATACAACTATGAATATCCCAAGCTTCCATTAAGTAATATACAAACTAGTATGATAAAATAATGGCTTCTAGGGCATATATCACTAACATATCATAGGAAGATCAAGAGTACTCAAGCCGAGCAATGAGGAGATGGCTATTTAGTTTAGAGACTCTTGGTTTATTAATTTCAACAGTTTCATTTTTATTGATGTGAGCCCATATTGGAACCCGATTCAGATACTATTTTTTATTGGATCTTTATTTGTTTCCGCTTTATGCATTGCTTGATTTTATTTACTATGACAGTTGGGCATGTATTAGCTAGATTAGATTTTTACTGTTCTTGATATCCGATAGACAGCCGTAATGTGACTGTAGAGGGATGATTCCTAACAACATGTAGTATGGTTGGCTCTATCATGTGTCGTAGTTACGTATCTTAGGAAGAGGGGCGTGACAGGGTTTTCTTGGTATGAGATCCTTAGGTTTTTGGTTAACTGGGCTTGGTTCAATTTGCAGTTGGGTATGATACCCAATACATTGTCCTTAAGATCCAGAATTTTAGGAACATGTCCTTCCATATTATTGTCTTGTCATTCAAATTCTTGAATCTTATCTTTTACTTAACTTTTGTATCTTGATGATATGGAAATGACTTCGCAACTCAACTTGGAATCCTCCCGATTCCTTATTGTTTCTCCTTTCTTATTTCTTCGATTTTGATAGTAGAATTTAGGCTACTTGAATGGAGTAATGTGATTATAACCATATACCGCGGCATGGTTACAATGCGGTACTCTATTTTAGTAACTTGGAGTCATATTTAGATTCATTATCTTGACTTATGGTCGTTGTATACCTACGAGTTTATGTCTTATCACGAGCTTGAATCGAGCAACCACGTTATATCTTTCCTCTCGTCCCGTAAGAACCAATCAGTTTGTGTTTCGAAGAATAAGGAGAAACACAGGAGAAGCTTTTGATGATTGCAGTAGTTCGAGATTAACCCCAGCGGGAACTGATACAGACCACTTCAAGGACGATCAGATGTAAGATATTTGATTGAAGCAGTATTGACAGACCCGCTCAAATTATCAGAATAGCACAGCGGAAGAGTGGTGAGCTAATAACCTATAAGTCTTAGAACAAACTTGCAAATTCATGATGAAAGGAACTGTTTACTGAAAGGAGAAGTTCATAAACAAGTAGCGGATGAAGCGCTGATAGCAGTTCGGGATTTCATGGATATGTTCAAGAACATCTCGAGTGTACTGTTTAAACGAGATGTGGAGTTCACGATTGATCTTATTTTTAGAGCAGCGCCGATTACCCAATGGCGTCGATGGAACTAGAAGAGGTAAAGAAACAAGTTGCCAAATTGCTAGAGAAGGGTTAGATTCGCAGCAATGGTTCACCGCGGGGAGCTTTAGTTCTAGTCAAGAAGAAGGATGACACGTGGAGGATGTGGATCGATTATCAAGAATTAAATTGGGTGACTATTAAGAGAAAGTACCCAATCTCTCGCATCGGCGAATTATTCGATCAACTCTCTGGCGCGAGGGTATTCTCGAAGTTGGATTTGCGATCTGGGTATCATCAAGTTTGGGTGAAAGCAGAAGAAATTTGTAAGACAACGTTCTGAACTCGATATGGGCATTACGAGTACTTAGTGATACCATTTGGAGTTACTAACGCACTGGAAATATTTATGGACTTGATGAACCGAATCTTTTTACCATATCTGGACCAGTTTGTAGTGGTGTTTATTGACGATATTCTGGTCTATTCGAGAAGTAAAGAAGACCATGCAGAACACTTGAGGATCGCGCTACAGACGTTGAGAAAAGAAAATTTACATGCTAAGATGAGCAAATGCGAGTTTTAGCTCGAAGAAGTGAAGCTCTTAGGTTATGATGTATCCAGATATGGAATTACTGTTGACCCTGAAAAGAGTGCAGCTGTTCATGATTGGACAATTCTAAAGAATGTAGGGAAGATCAGAAGTTTTCTTGGGCTTGCCGGATACTATAGAAGGTTTGTGGAGAACTTCGCTCGAATAGCAGAACCATTAACCAAGATAACTCGAAAAGAGGTACCGTTCGTACGGACCGAGAAGTGTGCATCAGCTTTCGAAGCATTGAAGTAATTATTGACCACCGCTCCTATTCTGACAGCGCTAGATTGTTCTGGAGGGTTGGTTATTCACAACGACACATCTGGAAAAGACTTGGGATGTATTCTAATGCAGCATGGGAAGGTCATATCTTATGCGTCGAGACAATTGAAGACTCATAAGAAGAACTACCCAACTCATAATTTGGAGCCAGCAGCAGTGATTTTTGCTCTGAAGAGTTGGAGACACTACTTATTGGGCGAAAGGGGTAGAAGTATTTACTGTTCATAAAATCCTAAAATATGTGTTAACACAGAAAGAACTCAACAAGAGGCAGCGTAGATAGTTAGAGCTGATGGCTGACTATGATCTTGATCTAAAATACCATCCGGGGAAAATTAATGTAGTGTCGGATGTTTTAAATCGGTTACTAGCAATACAGACGTTGACTGTACAAAAGGAGATTATCGCTGATCTTCAGAGATTTGAATTGGAGATTATACTACAAAATTCTTTAGGACAGTTGATGCAGTTGCAAGTACAGTCATCCTTGACGATAACATTAAAGCAGCACAGTCGTACGATCCAAGATTGCAAAAGTTTCAAGAACAAGTACAAGCGGGACTTCAAATAGACTTGTTAATTCATAAAGATGGTTCATTACGATATGAGAGTCGTTTATGTGTGCGTAAAGGAGATGTTTGTGAAAAATTCATGAAGGAGGCTCATAGTTCCGCATATTTCGTACATTCGGGAGGCACCAAGATGTACAGAGATCTGCGACAACATTCTGGTGGGAATGCATGAAAAGAGAGTTTGCTCGCTACGTATCGAAGTGCTTGGTGTGTCACCAAGTCAAGGCTGAATATCAAAGAGTAGCTGGTTTGTTGCAACCACTTCCAATTTCTCAATGGAAGTGGGAACACATAACCATAGATTTCATGACAGTATTACCACGAAATCCAAAGGGCAATAATGCAGTTTGGGTGATTATCGATCGATTGACCAAGGAAGCTCATTTTATACCGTTTTGAGTTGGTCAGTCATCGGATGCTTTGGCAGAACGTTACAAGCAGGAGATTGTGAGCTTGCATGGAGTACCCCTGAGCATCGTTTCGGATCGTGATAATCGATTTCTATCACACTTTTGGAGGAATCTACAGGAAAGTTTGGGAATTTGCTTGAACTTTAGCACAGTCTATCATCCCCAGATAGATGGCCAGTCTGAAAGAACGATCCAAATACTAGAAGATATGCTGAGAGCATGCATGTTAGATTTCAAGGGTTCATGTGAGGATCATTTGCACTTGGTGGAGTTTTCATATAATAACAGTTTTCAAGCGACTATATAGATGCTCCATTCGAAGCATTATATGGTCGTAAGTGTCGCTTACCTGTCTGTTGGGACGATATTGGAGAAAGAAGATTATTGGGACCAGATATTATTATGCAAACGGTGGAGAAAGTGAACCTAATCCAAAATCATATGAAAGTGGCATAAGATCGGCAGAAAAGTTGGGGTGATACTGGACGAAGACCTCTAGAGATCGTAGTTGGTGATATTGAATTCTTAAATATATCACCGATCAGAGAAGTGATCTGATTTTGTAGTCGAGGCAAGCTTAGTCCTCGATTCCTGGGGCCTTTCGATAATATCGAGCATGTTGGAGAGGTAGCTTATCGATTAGCTTTACTACCATCCTTGGCGGGTGTTTATGACATGTTTCATATATCTTAACTCCGTAAGTACGTTCAATAGAAGTGGGAACACATAACCATAGATTTCTCAATGGAAATGGGAACACATAACCATAGATTTTATGACAGTATTACCATGAAATCCAAAGGGCAATAATGCAGTTTGGGTGATTGTCGATCGATTGACCAAGGCAGCTCATTTTATACCGTTTTGAGTTGGTCAGTCATCGGATGCTTTGGCTGAACGTTACATGCAGGAGATTGTGAGCTTGCATGGAGTACCCCTGAGCATCGTTTCAGATCGCGATAATCGATTTCTATCACACTTTTGGAGGAATCTACAGGAAAGTTTGGGAATTTACTTGAACTTTAGCACAGTCTATCATCCCCAGATAGATGGCCAGTCTGAAAGAACCATCCAAATACTAGAAGATATGCCGAAAGCATGCATGTTAGACTTCAAGGGTTCATGTGAGGATCATTTTCACTTGGTGGAGTTTTCATACAATAACAGTTTTCAAGCGACTATATAGATGCTCCATTCGAAGCATTATAAGGTCGTAAGTGTCGCTCACCTGTCTGTTGGGACGATATTGGAGAAAGAAGATTATTGGGACCAGATATTATTGTGCAAACGGTGGAGAAAGTGAACCTAATCCGAAATCATATGAAAGTGGCATAAGATCGGCAGAAAAGTTGGGGTGATACTGGACGAAGACCTCTAGAGATTGCGGTTGGTGATCTTGTATTCTTAAAGATATCACCGACCAGAGAAGTGATCCGATTTGATAGTCGAGACAAGCTTAGTCCTCGATTCCTAGGGCCTTTCGATATTATCGAGCATGTTGGAGAGGTAGCTTATCGATTAGCTTTACTACCATCCTTGGCTGGTGTTTATGACGTGTTTCATATATCTTAACTCCGTAAGTATGTTCAAGATGAAACGCATGTTCTAGATCACTCGGAATTGACCGTAAGGGAAGATTTAACATATGAAGAGCGACCAATAGCGATTGTAGATCGACGAGAAAAGGTTCTCAAGAACAAATTTATCCCACTAGTACTCGTTTCATAGGGGAATCATTCGCACGGAGAATCTACTTGGGAACATGAAGACGGGATCCGACAGAAGTTTCCACACCTCTTTTCTTAGATCCGTGCTTTCTTATTCTTCTTCCGGGAATTTCGAGAACAAAATTCTTTTGTAGTTGGATATAATATAACATCCTAGCACTGTAATACTATATTTATTTGGGGTATTTCAAATTTTGCGGTAAAATTCTTTATTACTGTTGCTTTTGGGTAGCGGATAGTGCAATTGGTAGTTATGGTTATTATCCGACCCGACCTGCATGTTTGAAACCTAACATGGTTCGAGATTATATCAAATATTTGCTAGTATAGAGTATCTATGCAATTCTAGATTGTATATACATATATGATATATTTTAGCATCCACATATCTTTTTAAAATACAATATAAAACCAAACAACATATTTGGTTACCTAGCCTTGCATGTTATAGTACCCCATATCATATGGTTGCACCTATATATCATGTTCATATCCTAAGTGTTAAACAGACTAGTATTTTGATCGCTATGTATATTTACGTAGATCCGTATTTAGGGGTTTATATTTTTAATTGCAGAATATCACATTATGGTTTAAATTCTTATGTATATTCTCCATATTGAAAAACTAGATTTTCGAATGGATACGAGTAATATTCGGAGCAATCAAGTATTATCTGTAAAATCCTATAATATATATATTATATTATTTTAACTAATATATATATATATATAAACTGTTATATATATAATATATATAATATATTAATTAATTTTAAATATAAAAATCTCTCAATCTCTCTCTCTTCTCGCTCTCTCTAATATATATATATATATAATAATAATAATAATAATAATAATAATAATAATAATAATAAAATCATAACACCCTTTTCTCCCTCCACTACTCTTCTCCCGATCACCTTTCACCCTCATGGCCACAACAACCTCGCCGCCAACGACTTTGCCTTATCGCCGGTAATCCCACTAATACCGACCACCCTCCTCACCTTCTTGCCTCACCAGCAAACTCAGCAACAGCAACCTTCACTTCTTCTTCTTCTTTTCTTGATCCCCAGTCGTCTCGTCCTAGTTATGTACGTCGCCAACGATCCAGACGATCCAGCTACCGTCGTCGTGTAGCCCAGTTACCACGTCACGCAGCTGCTTAGCCTGGTCCAGTCCTGCGCACGTAAGTTTGCGTCATGACTTTATTTCGATGTCGGAACGTGACATTCGTATCTCGACATGAGATTCGATCAGGTAAGTTCTAAACTTGGAACATGCTATTTTGTTATATTAATATTTATATGATTAACTATAGTACATATATTTTGATATTCAACAAGTAGTACCAATTTACAGTTTTATAGCATCCGTCTGTATCCGTACCGATAATAGTTTATCTATTTGTATGCCGGATTTTCATAATATTATTATACTACTATATCAGTACAGTATGTTATCTAGTTTGCATCATATATGGTAATGGACATATAACGGTTATTACAGATAGATATATATGCATCCGGTCTTAGTTGTGTTTCGATATTGATTACAGTTTTACATTGGTATCTATTTTGGTTAATATACTTTATATGACATGTTCACGATATACTATCAGACTTGTTATCTGGATCTTATTACTAATGCTAATAATCCTGATTTTTGTCCTGATGGACATAACTTGTTGTCTACATAGACAAGATCTGTACCTGCTTGATCCTGTGTTAGCATTAGATTTATATCGTCAATACCTGACTTGAACACAAAACCTTGAAGGTAAGGGGAAATCAATAATGAAACCTGACTTGTAACTCAACAGTTAAATACTTATACTGATCAGTTTTTATGGGCTCGACCAGCCTCGGAATAAAGCTACTGACATCATTCATCTGTACATGTTACCTATTTACTGCTTAGCAGCATGTCTCGGATTTAGACCAAGAATCTTGACCGTGGTCTCAGGCACGCACGGAATACTATTGAGTTAAATCGACGATTCCATTAAACTGATTTCAAAGACTTCTAGAATTGATAACCTAGAAGCACAGACTTTAGGATACACATCATATACGTATAGCTCATTATTTATATCCATGTTATTTATTTATATTCTGATTTAATTATATCATCGTATCCTTGTCATTACTATTATTTGATATTATGACGCACTGACGTCTGGGTTTTGCATGGCCTAGTTCATATACCTTTATCGCAGGCAGGTCAAGAGTATTCAAGCCGAGCAATGAGGAGCTAGCTATTTAGTTTAGAGACTCTTAGTTTATTGATTTCAGAAGTTTTTTTTTATTGATGTGAGCCCATATTGGGACGTTATTCAGATACTATTGTTTATTGGATCTTGATTCATTTCCGCTTTATGCATTGCTTAATTTTATTTACTGTGGAAGATGGACATGTGTTAGCTAGATTAGATTTTTACTGTTCTTGATATCCGATAGACATCCATAATGTGACTATGGAGGGATGATTCCTAACCACAGGTAGCATGGTTGACTCTGTCACGTGACGAAGTTACGTATCTTGGGAAGCGGGGCGTGACATTTCCCATCTGTTTCCCAACATGGGGAATTCTGGGATTTAATCCCGTTATTGGGGATTTTAATTCCATTTTGTTTTGCAGAGCTTAGCTCTGATTTTTTTGAAACTTTGGGAATTTTATTCCCTTTACTATTCTTGAGTATTTTCCTTTTTAGGGTTTTAATATCCCTTTCACAGATTTGAATCTGTTGTTGTTTTTAAAAGAACCCGCTTTTTGGGGATATTGGGAGTTTTTAACTCCACCGTTTATTTAATGAGAATCCTTTTTTATTCTCACAATGGGAACTTGTCTCATCATTGACAAGCCGCCATTTTAATTTCGTGGGGACCAACAGTTTTGGAGTTAGTAGTCCCAGCATTTTTTATTGTTGACTCTACCTGGTTTCTTTTTAAGTAACATTGCTGGTCGTCTGTATAATCTTGAAAAGATTATCTCTTATGAGGAGATTCGTATCCAAGGTCGCTTTCAAGGCAAAGAATACACTATGGCCCAATGCGACGAGGTAATGCGTCATTTCGATGATTACAACGGTCGATTGCTCCCCCGCCATTCTGCCCTTTTGAAAATCGTCGTTGGGTCGATCTAGGAAGCTATACCCGAGCGTCTTGAGGTTATTCCGCTCCAAGCGCTCGATGATGCTGAAGAAAAATATATATTATGTGTATCTGATGGGGTTGATCTCGAAGAAACGGCGAGATAATCTTGTTGCCATCTTGCACCGTATCTTTCAACAAAAGGCGATGGTATCAGCATACCAGAGAGTGGAGGACATCAGTGGTGACCCTAACGCTTACATCCGAGAGGAGATGCACAAAAATATGGTCGATGAGGTTGAACGTGCATTGCTCAAACTTGCTTTTGAGTTTGAGAATCTATGTCCGGAGTTCAGTGTCTTGCCATTGTAGATCTAGGAACATGCATCCTTTTTTTTTTCATGCACTGAGAATATGTAGTTATCTTTTGAAGTATGAATGAAAAACATCATTCCCTTTCATATCTGCACCTTCCTTTTCTTGATTGTCTCGCTCTGGCGCGGATTGGTTTTCGTACTCATTTCGGAGTGTGTAGTTTATTCACTCATGTTGGAGTTTCTAGTTTATTTACTCCTTTCAAAGATTATAGTTTATTCACTCATTTCAAAGTCAAGAGTTTACTACTCGTTTTGGAGTCTATAGTTTATTCACTTGTTTCGGAGTTTATAATTTATTCACTCGTTTCGGAGTTTATAATTTATTCACTCGTTTCGGAGTCTCTAGTTTACATACTCATTTCGGAGTGTTTTTAGTTTACCTCCCTTAGGTTTATAGGCAAACTCATCCTAACGTTGGATGTAGATAACCCCCATTCTTTTATAACAGGGGTCCGTTAGGTTTGTGTTACTACATTTAAGACTATCGTACCGTTACATTGGCTGATGTTTCCTCGATATGCAATCCTTAGGCTGCTATTCGAGTAGCCTCGCAGCTGTCATGTCTCTGATCCTTTCTGTGGATGGAGAAGACGTCTTCAAGTAATTTTCTTAGGTTGGTGTGCCTATACTACCGTCGGAAGAGCAAGCGTTAAGTATTTGCCGTGACGCTTTTTATTTGAGGTTAGGCTTAGTTTGGAGCCCCGATGAGTCATATCGCACCCTTCTGGGGTGGGATGATCTCCAATGGTCTTTAGGCTTTGTGTGTATTGTCGTCAAGACCCGAAATTAGGAATATGCCATCACTTCGTTTTTACTTTGATGATATCGCACCGATTCTTTGCTGAAGTAGGGTAGACATTCATGTGATCTCTATACTGTATGTATTGCAATTGAGATCTGGAGTTAGGGGTATGCCATTGCTCCAATTTCATTTGATAATTGCATCCACGCCCTGCTGAAATGAGGAGGAACGTTGATATGATCTCTAAGATGCAGATGTTGCCATCGAGATATGAAGTTAGGAGTTTTCTATTGCTCCACTTTTATTTTGACCCTTGGGTCCTTTGTTGACGCCGCGTCTACACCGAGAAGGAACGTCGAGCTAGAGCTGGGATTTTGCCATTACTCCACTTTTATTCGACCCTTAGGTCTTTGTTGATGTCGTATCTGCACTGACAAGGAACGTCGAGTTGATCTCTAAGATGTAGAGGTTTTCGTCGAGATAAGGCACCTCTTTTGACGAAGCATGGTAGGAAAATATAGTTCCCTTTCTTTCATTTGCGCCCATGGATCGTATACAAGAGTCAATATGGACATACTTGCAGGGCGGAGAAGTTTTATTCTTTTTTATTCGGGAGCGACTCTGACGAGGAAATGGCTCTTAGCCCCCTCTTTAAAGAGTCCACCTCGGGAAAAGAAGAAGAGCCGAAGGTCTGTGAAAATATCCGGCTGCGTAATCATATGCTACCTGAAAAGAATCTCGGACCCACAAATAAAAAAGATAAAGAGAAAGAAAAGGTCTCTGAGGATATCACCCTAGATGACCAAGTCATGGAAGAGCTAGCCGCCAAGGACCCGCCGAAGAAAAATAAGGTGGATTACAACGTTCTAGCGCATCTGAGGAAGCTACCCTCGCAGCTCAGCATTCTTGACGCCCTTTTACTATCAAAAGAGGCAAGGGATTTGTTAATCATGGCACTACAGGAGCCAGAGCAATTCCAAGCTTTTCTCGCTGAAGAAAAGATGAAGGATGAGTTGGAAGAAGTGCACATGGCCAATGCCACTTTTGGTGATGAAGACCTTCTCCTTGGGACGTGCGAACACAATAGTCCCCTCTACGTCTCAGGGTATTGCCATGATATAAAGATAGGCAAAATCTTGGTTGACAATGGGTCTTCCGTTAATCTCCTCAACGTGCGGGTGTTAAAGGAAATCTGCATGAGCGTCCAGCACCTTGCTCGGGATAAGATCACCATTTCCGGGTTCGACTCCCAATCATCACGAACTCTTGGGTCTATGATACTGACGTTACGCTTTGGGCTACTCGTCAGAGACATTAAATTCCACGCCATAGACGCTAAGACGTGCTATAATGCTCTGCTCGGCCGACCATGGTTACACAAGTACAACATCATCCCTTCTACGCAGCATCAATGTATGAAATATTTTAAGGATGGTCTCGAGTATACCGTGACAGGAGAACTGAACCTGTTCTCCGTGAACGAAGTCCGCAAATATGAAGATGCCAAATACTTCTTACCGGATTTCGAAGACACGGAGAGGTGTCACAAGCCGGAGAACAAAGCTAACGCCACCATCCCTGTCTTCGGGAGTGATACCGAGGAGGAAGAGGAGATAGTTTATTCGGGTCCGCCCCAATACAACAAGCCCGGACCATCCGCTCCTACGTTGATCTTTGGTAGTGACTCAGAAAATGAGGTCCATGCTATATTCTCTGCTCGGCCTTCAATACAAACATCTGTTGACGAAAAGCAAAGTCTGCAAGTCGCCATGGTTCCACCTAAACACCATAAAGAACTGGATGCGCTCGATACCTACAGTATAGAGAAGCTGCGGACGTTCTATGTCCCTCCCAGGCGAGAAGGCGAAAAGGCAATTCTATTCTACCGCTCTGAAGAAACCAAAGTGGAGAAAGAAATCTGGCACAGTACGGATCCTACGCTTGACAGGCTTCAGCCCATCCGTCTGCCCAGATATTATACAGAAGGCTTGAAGAGGCTGCTGAAGCGCCAGGGGATATCCTTTAAACAGACCGCTCGAAAAGCTAAGTTCTATGACAGGGTCTGGAACGTTCCCGGAACTCAGCACAAGTTTTCTAGTGGGAGGATGGAAACAATCGGGCTTAGATACATTCGATCCAAGAAACGAGAGCTACTCCACGATTGCTACATCGTGCATGACTTCAATGAAGAAGGGGATGCTCAATGGGAGGATGCTAATCATAAACCAGTAAAAGTTCCTGATGTAAAAGTGCCCAGTCCGTCATTCGAAGAATAAATGGACAGGCTTATAAGGGAAGCTAGTCAAAAAGTCCGAGACGACCATAACCGCGAAATGGCCATCTATGAGAAAGCCAAAACGCAACGTCTCCTCCAACATACCATGAAAGATGAAAATGCCGCTCCCTGTCAACTTGTTATAAAAAAGGCTCGACACAGAGGCAGAAATAAGTCGAAAAGTGAAAAAGGCGCTCGACAGCAACAAAGCGGAAATAAGAAGCCACGCAAGCGGGAACCGAGCGGTCCAGATCTGTCCCTTGTAAAGAAGATGAGTCGAGCATACTCTTTTCCTCGGGACAAGACGAAGAAGATGCTTGACCGAGCTATAAGATACCAAATGCTTACACTGCCGGAGTCCAAACACCCCGAACAAGCAGGCGAAGTCTCACACCCAAACTATTGCTCTTATCACTGAGCAATAGGGCGAAGACTGCTTCACCTTTAAGAACTGGGTTAAAGATCAGTATCAGCTCGGCAAGTTCGCTCTGTCTGACAGCTGGAGGGTAACGCCGCCACATAAATACGAACCCAAAGCCATAAGAGCAGAACCAGATCCACATCGGCCTTGGAAGCGAGCTCGTACTTGTCATATGTTAACGATATCAAAAGAAGAGCCCGAGAACATGGATGACCTTCCCTGGTGCTTTGAAAACAGCAATGACGATGAGGTAATCTCAGAATTTCCACCAGCGCCAAAAGAGCTAGAAGATGGCATACATACTACTGCAGATAACCTCAAGAAGATTGAGTTGGGGACGGCAAACGACCCGCGACCGACATTTGTCAGCGAATTGCTATCCGAAGAAAGGGTGGCTGCGTTAAAAGACGTGCTTATGCGGCATAGAGATTTCTTCGCATGGAACTATTCTAAAATGCCAGGACTAGATCCAGAAATAGCTGTCCATAAATTGGCAATATCCCCGAACATCAAGCCAGTTAAATAAGCGCCAAGAATAATGCGGCTCGAGCTTGAGATGAGCATCAACGCCGAAGTCAAGAAGCTGATCGACTCTGGGTTTATCCAAGAAGTTCAATATCCCGATTGGATCGCTAACATCGTCCCAGTCATGAAGAAAAATAGGACAGTGCGCATATGCGTGGACTTCCGGGATCTCAATAAAGCCTGCCCGAAGGATGACTTCCCAGTGCCAGTCACCGAGCTGATGATAGATAACACGTCCACTCACGAGGTTTTCTCCTTCATGGATGGCTCATCAGGATACAATCAGATAAAGATGCATCCTGAAGACCAGAAGTACACTGCTTTTCGGACCCCTCTGGGAATATTCTGCTACAAGATGATGCCCTTCGGTTTAAAGAACGCCGGTGCCACCTATCAGAGGGCCATGACGAAGATCTTCGATGACCTCATACATGAAATCGTCGAGTGCTATATCGACGACCTCGTGGTGAAAAGCAAATCGTACGAGGAACATCTCGAGCATTTGAAGATCGTATTTCAACGCCTTCAACAATACAACTTGAAGATGAACCCTCTCAAGTGCGCATTCGGAGTTTTCTCGGGCAAATTCCTAGGATTCATCGTCCGGCACCGAGGTATCGAGATAGATCCGTCAAAGATCAAGGCGATCATAGAAATGCCTCCGCCAAGAACTCTCAAACAGCTGCGGTCTCTCCAAGGGAAGCTCGCATATATTCGGCGATTTATAGCCAATCTTTCAGGCAAGTGCCGTCCTTACAGCCACTTGATGAAAAAGTGAACCCCGTTCGTCTGGGATCAAAAATGCCAAAGCGCGCTAGATGAAATCAAGCAATACTTGCAGAACCCGCCAGTGTTGGCTGCTCCGGTCAAGGGAAAGCCCCTCATTCTTTATACAACCGCCCTCGAAGGTTCCTTAGACGCATTATGGGCACAAGAGAACGACCAAGAGAAAGAAAGAGCTCTCTATTACTTAAGTCGAGTTCTACTGGGGGCAGAAAGCAACTATTCCCCCATTGAAAAACACTGCCTGGCGTTGATCTTTGCGATAACAAAGCGCAGGCACTATGCGTTGGCGCATGAAGTCCGTCTCATTTAGAAGGTGGACCCCCTTAAATATTTAATGTCGAAGGCCATATTGACAGGTAGACTCGCTAAATGGGCCTTGCTCTTGATGGAGTTCTCGATAACCTATCAGCCTCTTAAGGCAGTGAAAGGCCAGGCCATTGCCGACTTCCTCGTTGAGCATCCGATACCTACCGATTCTCCTCTGAATTGCGAGCTTCCAGATAAACACGCGTTTGATGCGATAGACGGTAGCGATACCCGATGGGAGCTTTATTTCGATGGATCATCTTTCATGAAGAAGCGCAAGCAAAGTACGCCCATAATCAAATCGGAGGTAGGGCTCATCTTCGTAACTCCACAAGGAGGGATAATGTGCTTTGCTTTCTCCTTACAGAGCCGAGAACGAACAATGAAGCCAAATATGAAGCTTTGATAGCAGGTCTCGAGATCGCCATTGACATGGGAATTGAAAACCTCCTCATATACGGAGACTCCCAACTGGTCGTTAGTCAAGTAAACGGCGAATACCAAAGGTGCAAACTAGAGTTGGTGAAGTACGGCGAAAAGGTGCAACAACTGTTGACCAAAATTCCTTCCTACACTTTGGAAAACATACCGCGCGCGGAAAACAGCAAAGCGGTCGAGTTAGAAAAGCTCGCTAAAGAACTGGCTGACGAGAACCTCGATGATGTCAGAATCGTAGTACAAAGCCGTCGAGTACTTGCCCCAGCAGAAATATCTCCGAAATCATTCAAAGAAAGGGGAGCGACTGAGCAAATGGCTATGCAAATAAAAGACCTGGAAAGGGCTGAGGATTGGAGAGAAGTCTTTATAGACTACTTCAAATCCCATCGAACGCCCGAAGATGCGTCCTCAAGACATCAGCTTATGAAACGAGCTCTGTCTTTCGCCTTCGTCAATGATACTCTGTACAAGAGGTCGTTTGATTCTCTATGGTTGAGATGCCTGGGATCTGACTGTCATGCCCCGCTTTCCAAAAATACTGGAGTGGAGACACGATGAGGCCCGCGACGTAGTTATACCGAGAGATAGCTACGCTAAGTGTAATGTAATGCGGGAGTACACAAAATGCAAGATAAATAAAGAACTTTATTTCTTAACCAACATTTATTACAATGAATTTCAAATCTTATTACACAGATAAAGTGAGAAAGGAAATAAAGCAAACCCTAAACATGTGGCAACTAAGAAAAAAAAATGATTGACTAAAATCCTAATAGTGCGTTGCAATGGAAGCATAGTCTTCATTTGGAGCTTCAGTTTCCATCGTCTTGTCCTGCTCTTCTCCTATGGCTGACAGACATTTCAGGAGAAAAGAAAAGAAACGTCCGTCAGCGAGTTAAACTCGAGTAGTATTCCCAAAGGGAAAAATATATGGTATCAAGAATAAGTTAAAATATAGTATAGGAAGATTTAACCTATAAACATAATGTCGCACAATCATGTAGGTAGAAGTGTGGGTACGATGTCGGTTAGTAATTACTTTTCATACTACAGTTTGCTTAACTCTTAAGGTATAACGAGTTATGATAAACAGGATAGTTATGTCTTTTAAGTTCATTCAAATACATCAGGATATCAAAGCTAGGTGGCACTGTTTTATTTTAAAATCACGAATACATGGTCCGTAAATAGTTAGCATCCCGTTTATGCCCGGGATCACGGAAATAAGATTACCCCGTCTATGCCCGGGATCACGGAAACAAGATCACAGAAACACGGTCATTGCACACGTACATTGCACACGGTCATTGCACACGATCATTACTCACGTTCATTGCACACGTTCATTACACACGGTCATTGCACAAGATTATTAAATATGATAATTAAATTGTTAAGATTACCAGCTAATAAGGAGACAAGTATAAACGGGGTTTCACAAGCCTAATTTGAAGGAAGACATATAGTATATTATTATAAAACACGGGATTTAGAAAACTCGGGATGTTTTACGTAAAATATCTAGTTTAGGGTATCAAAATAATAATTTGGATTTAGTAAACTTGGATTATTTAAATAAAATGTAAGTCTAGAATCTAGAAGCATTTAATTGTAAACAATGATTCCAGGAAATATTAGGGTACATTAGTGTAAGATATGTTTTGGTGTCTAAACAAATGTATATAATAAAAAGCCTGTAAATATTGTTAAGGGAGAAAGTTGCTTGATGTAGACAACCGGGTAATATAAATACATATATTACAAGTAAAGAAGTGATGTATTATGAAAATATAGATTTTATTTATGAATAAATATATCTGCTAATAGCGTAAGATATATTTGGTATGAGTGTTTATTTTAATGCACAACAAACATGATTAATGGAATATATTGGTATTAAGAATTATCATGGAAGGTAGATCAGATCAGAATATTGATAGAAAGAAAAACGATGGGGTGAACAGAATGAGTTACGGAATCGTACCTTGAGTTGAGATGTTGATTGATGAGGATAATACGTTGCCTTGTACGGAAACACTAAAAACTCCACGTTCAGATTTTTTTCTTGGACAATCAGATGGCACCGCAGCGTAGGCGTCGTCGAGACGAAGAACCAGATATTTTATTTGGAATTTTCGGAGTTATATTGAAGAAGAAAACTCAAGAGAGAGAGGTCATATTTATAGGGTTTAATTATAATAACAAAATCCCCAATACCCGTTAAAATAACACCAGAAAACCCAAAAAAACCATGCTCAATCATTGGCCGCCGCTGCCGACCAATCGCGAGGCGCCACGTGGCAGCACCCACGCGTTCTCGCGTTGACTGCTCCCACGTGAGTGCTGGCCCGGGAGGTTTCTGGCCGTTGGATCTAGGATCCAACGGTCATGATTAATTTCCCCTATTTTAAATAAAAATATATATATACTTTAAACAATTTTAAAAATCGAATTTGATTTTAAAAAATAACTAAAAACATTTTAAAATTCTGGAAAAATATGGGAAAAATATAGAAAAACAATTTTGATATTATCTTCAAATTGGGCTGAAATTTGGGATGAAAATAATTTGTATGTAACATATCCTACAATCTTTCCCTTCTAAAATTTTATTTTAAATTTCCAGAAATTCCTAAAAATCGTATTAATGAATTTTATTTATTATTATTTAAATATTATTTTTTATATATATGAAAACATTCTCAAAGCGTTTTCTGACAGCGGAAAAATAATTATGAAAATTTGTGAAAGCCTTTTGAAGGTTCCAGCAATTATTTTAAATACTTAAAAATTATAAAACAATTATTTCAAGATATTTCCTACTACAATGAAAAAAATATTTTGGCACGTGGAAAATTATAAAAATGAATTATTTGGTATTTTAGAATCACAGTCGTTACACTGACAAAGCGAAAAGAGTCGTTCAGGAAGTTCATGACGGACTCTGCGGTTCTCACCAAGCAGGCCCGAAGATGAAGTTGAAGATTAAACGGATGGGCTATTATTGGCCCACGATGATTCAGGATTGCCTCGAATATGCGAAGCAATGCCACTCATGCCAAATCCATGGGGGCTTCATCCACCAGCATCCAAATCCACTACATCCAACGGTGACTAGCTGGCCGTTCGAAATGTAGGGAACTGACATAGTCGGCCCCATCGAACCAGCATCGTCTAGAGGATATCGTTTCATCCTGGCGACGACTAACTACTTCTCTAAATGGGCAGAAGCAGTATCGTTAAGGGAAGTAAAGATGGAGAATATCCTCCATTTTTTCAAGACGCACGTCATTTATCGGTTTGGAACTCCGCGACGGATCATCTCCGATAACGGGCCAGCCTACAGAAGCCACAAGATCAGCCGCTTCGCGCAACAATATAATATAGACTGGAGATATTCCTCAGTTTATATTCCGCGAGCTAACGGTCTAGCTGAGGCCTTCAACAAGACCTTGACAAAGATCGTGAAGAAAACAGTGTCCCGAAATAAGAAGGACTGGCATGAAAGACTGCAAGAAGCTCTTTGGGCATATCGAACTATGTTCAAAATGGCCATGAACACAACGCCATACGCGTTGGTATTCGGTACAGAAGCAGTACTCCCCTTCGAGATAGAGTCACCATCTCTACGAGTGGCAGTCCACTACGAGCTGACGGACGAAGAAAATGCTCACCTTCCGCTTGAGGAGCTTGATGCCCTTGATGAAACACGGCTCATAGCGCAACAAAATCTGGAGGCTTATAAAGCAAAGATGACGCGCTCATATGAAAAATTGACTAGGCCGAGAACATTCCACCAAGGCGAACTCGTGCTAGTGGTCAAAAGACCTATGATCCACAATCGCGCCAAGCGGGGAAAATTCGAGCCAAACTATGAAGGCCCATACATCATAGACAAGGTCTACCAGGGTGGAGCCTATTTACTCATGGATATGCACGGTGAAAGGCCTTTCAGGCCAATAAACGGTCGCTTCCTAAAGAAATACTACGCTTAATGAGCCCTAGCCTAGGTCAATGGTAGATGACGACGACTATGTCCGCTCGCTATCTTCCTAAGCCCAAGCTCTATAAGCAGTAGCCGGCCTTCTCCTGACGGACCGAAACGTCCTTAAACTAATGACGGACCACTACGTCCTAAAATTAGCTGAGAACCAAAACGTCCTTAAACTACTACCGTAGCATCCTTAGGCTGATGAGATGAATATAAAAAAAATAAAAATATAAAGAATAAAAAAAACGGTATGTCCATAAGCAAAATGGGCACGGATAAAAACCCGAAAGGGCTCCGTGAGTAAAAACAGCAGGGCTACCGGCGAGTGTTCGTGAAAACCCGAAAGGGCGCGACCTCGTAAAAAAAATGAATAAAAAGAATAAAAAAAAACGGTATGTCCATAAGCAAAACGGGCACGGATGAAAACCCAAAAAGGCTCAGTGAGTAAAAACAGCAGGGCTACCGGCGAGTGCTTGTGAAAACCCGAAAAGGCGCAACCTCGTTAAAGGACACTTACAGGGTCTTCTTGACCTTGTAAGAAGAAACCACCTGCGTGAGATCCTTACGACTCACAAAGGAGCAACACACTTAGGGATCCCCACGATTCCTAAGGAGAAAATACACTTGCGAGATCCTCACGACTCGTAAGGAGAACTCTCTTATAGGACCCTCACGGCTCATACGATTTGAAAGTCTTAAGTTACAGAAACCTAAACCTGTGCTTAAGCAACCCCCACAACCTTCGATATTGCCCTACAAGCGGCTCATACTGACCCTTGTATACAATCCACGGGCATGAATAAACATTTCCCTAACCAAGTCCCACCCATGACTAGGGATATGTTCATATGGAGAACAACCCTTGTAAGTCCTCTCGACTTATAAGGAGAAAACCCTTTTGTAGGATCCTTACTACTTACAGAGGAACATGCACTTAGGAATCCTTACGATTCCTAAGGAGAAAATACACCTATAAGATCCTCACGACTTGTAGGGAGAAATAACTTTGTGAGACCCTTACGGCTCATGAAGTCAAAAGCCTTAGTCGACAGGACTCTAACCCTGTTCGCTAAGCCACCTTTGTTCGACATCGACAGAGGCAAATGATGATTCGCTCCTGGCAACATCCCAGTTGTAGCGGTGCTGATGCCGAAATCGGTGTCCAATTCCAGGTTTACAGCGAAAAGCCAGCAAGCCACACATGCATACGAAATAGCCGAAATGATGGGGCAATTTGCGATAAAATCAGCAAGTAAAAATGTATGCATGCAAAATAGCCGAAATGATTGGGCAACTTGCAATAAAAAGCAGTGAGTAAAAATAAAATAAACAGCCGAAATGATTGGGCACCGCGAAAAATAGTCGAAATGATGGGGCAATCGCGACTTTCGCGATATAAAGCTGCAATGATAGAGCATCGCGGAAATTAAACAATAATATAAGAAAATGAATAAAACTTCTGCCCTACAGGCGATATCACAGTAATCCCTGTATACAATCCAGGGGCACGAACAAAGAAGGAAACACATCTTTCCTCCCCATGCTCCATCAGAAAATGGAGCTAAGTCTTGACGGTAACTCATATAAAACCCGAAAGATACATTACCTCGATTCTCGTCCACCCGCAGTGAAACCAGTGCCTTTGCAGGAATACCTCGACTCGTCTCAACCCCAGGGAAATCAGTGTCCTTGGCAGTATCCTCGATCCAGGGAAACCAGTGTCCTTGATGAGACCACCTCGATTCGCGTCGTCCCGCAGAGAAACTAGCGTCTTTGCAGAAATACCTCGATTCGTTTCAACCCCCAGTGTCCTCGGCAAAATACTTCGACTCAAGGAAACCAATGTCCTTGACGAGAACATCTTGATTCGCGTCGACCCGCAGAGAAACCGGTGTCTTTGCAGGAATACCTCGACTCGTCTCAACCCCAGGGAAATCAGTGTCCTTGGCAGCATCCTTGATTCAGGGAAACCAGTGTCCTTGACGAGACCACCTCGATTCGCGTCGGCCCGCAGAGAAACTAGCGTCTTTGCAGGAATACCCCGATTCGTTTCAACCCCGAGGAAACCAGTGTCCTTGGCAAAAACTTCGACTCAGGGAAACTAGTGTCCTTGATGAGAACATCTTGATTCGCGTCGACCCGCAAAGAAACTAGCGTCTTTACAGGAACACCTCGATTCGTTTCAACCCCAGGGAAATCAGTGTCCTTGGTGTTGGGGTAAAAATTTACACCTCGGTTGACCGAGTCAAAGTCAAGATCAACCCCCAAGCTAGGTGGGCCCAAGCCCAGGTCAAGCGGGCCCATGCCCAAGTCGAGCCCACGGCCAGCCTCCCCATGCCAACAACAAAATCATGTAATAAATAATTTATATGTAATTTTTTATGCATGAATGTAAACAAAATGGGCATAAAGCCAAATTTTTGTAAGCCCATGGCTTATGTGCAAAAAGAAATGGCACATGAGCCATGGGATAGGCAAAATGCCATTTTGTAAAACCCAAGGGGCTATATACAAATATGTAAGCCTATAAAAGGCAAAATGATGATGAATAAAAAACAGTAATTTCCATTCTCTCAAAAACCTAGGGTTTGTACATCTTTCCCTTTTCTAAAGGTTTCAAACCTTTTTCTTTCTTTGAAATCAAGAGTTTTACTCTTCCTTTTCCAAAACTAAATAGTTTTTCACCATCAAACCCATAAAGGGGAACTTGGATCTGTCTTTATATCCCAAAATGGTGAGATTTTGAGATCTCACATCTCTTGATCTTCAAGATCCAGCTAACAGAGGAGGAGGAAGAAGAACCCCTTCTATTAACCCCAAAAACACACTTAGGAGTCCAACTCCAGTCTGATTTCTCTTCCGAGAATCTTTTTAGGCTAAAAGCCTCCTTTCCTCGCCGGCGCTCAAGCGCAGAGCTCCTACGTGCCGACACTTGGCGCGCTTGCGCTCAAGCGGAAAACGCCCACGTGCCGACATGTGGCGCGCTTGCACAACAGTGCCCTGCGCTCGAGCGCAAAGCGCCCATGTATCGACACGTGGCGCGATTGCGCTCCAGCGCAAGCGCTCGAACGCAAGTCGCCCCAGTGCCGACACGTAGCGCGCTTGCACTCAAGTGCCCAGCGCTCTAGCGCAAGTCGCCCCCGTGCCGACACGTGGCACACTTGTGCTCGAGCGTCTGGCGCTGAAGCGCAAAGCGTCCACGTGCCGACACGTAGCGCGCTTGCCCCACAACGCCCTGCGCTCAAGCGCAAAGCGCCTACGTGCCGACACGTGGCACGCTAGCGCCTGAGCGCATAGCACCTGGGCGTACAGCGCCCAAGGCGCTGGCCCCACGCATCCTTTGGATGCCATTTCCCTCTCTTTCTCTTATATATATACATACATACATACATATATATACACATATGCATACATATGTGTACACACACACATACACCACGACACTGTCCCTGTTAGAAAAAAATTTCTAACGGGACGCTGCCCCGCACCCCGCAAGGGGGCTGCTCGCCCCCTTGACCCCTAGCCCGCTATCCGGGTAGCGGGACCCCTATAAAAACTCTTCGTGGCTCCCGATATATCCAAAACCCCCTTTCAAAACACAACACACGCACACCGCACATTGAGTTCGCATGACCAGTTTAACCCGTTAATCGGAGGTTCCCTCGTCCCAAAGGCGAGGGGTAATTAACGGCAGCTTAGTCCGCGGCTGCCGGAGATTCGGATCCCCACAATCAATAAACCCCGGCCTCCCCAGGCAGGGGGAATCTGTAGTACGCCTGACAAGCGCGCGCGTATTCCCATCTCAATAGGGTGACGAAAAACACTCTACACTTGGCAAATACCTCAATTCAAGGAAACTAGCGTCCTTGATGAGAGCTTCTTGATTCGCGTCGGCCCGCAAAGAAACTAGTGACTTTGCAGGAACACTCTGATTCGTTTCAACCTCAAGGAAACCAGTGTCCTCGGCAAAATAATTTGACTCAGGGAAAGCAGTGTCCTTGACGAGAACATCTTGATTCGCGTCGACCCGCAGAGAAATCGGTGTCTTCGCAGGAATACTTCGATTCGTTTCAACTCTAGGGAAATCAGTCTCCTTGGCAACCTCCTCAACTCAGGGAAACTAGCGTCCTTGATGAGAGCTTCTTGATTCGTGTCGGCCCATAGAGAAACTAGCGTCTTTGCAGGAACACTCCGATTCGTTTCAACCTCGAGGAAACCAGTGTCATCGGAAAAATACTTCGACTCAGGGAAACCAGTGTCCTTAACGAGAACATCTTGATTCGCATCGACCCGCAGAGAAATCAGTGTCTTCGCAGGAATACTTCGATTCGTTTCAACTCTAGGGAAATCAGTGTCCTTGGCAACTTCCTCAACTCAGGGAAACTAGCATCCTTGATGAGAGCTTCTTGATTCGCGTCGATCCGCAGGGAAACCAGTGTTTTTGCAGGAATACTGTTCCCCTCCGAAAGACGGCGCGACAGATGTCTTGCCTGAAATTCGGGGCAGATGCTAATTGGTGCTATCCGTCCACCTCTCCGAAGATACCAAGTTGATTTATGGCACCGTGCATCGGAGGTTTAGACGGATGCATCCGATGTAGCAGACTTCGTCAGATTTCCCCTCGCTTGAGGGGTTTTTGATTATGGGGACGCTCTTCCCTGCAGGCGCAGGCCCCTGCGGTTAATTACGCTACCGTATTGCGGTAACAATTTTCTCCTTCTTCAGATGATCACTTTGTGTCGTGTGTGTTTGTTTTGTATTTGGTTGCCTGTGGATTGTATACGGAGACCGAGTTATGTCGTCGCCCGTAGGGCGTAGACTAGTCCAAATCCGTATTATCTTAGATTTGGGTTTGGGGGTTTGGTTTTAAGGATACGTTAGCCTCATTTGAGACTAAGATCGACTTAAACGTTTGTTAAGGATACGTTAGTCTAGTTTTAGACTAAGATCGACTTAACGGGATTATTTAGATCCAACAAGAGAGCAATTAAGGGAGCCCTGTTGTTTAGTTTAGTGACATTGCGGTCAATAGGTAGTTTAAGGACATTGCGGTCTAATGTTAGTTTTAAGACGTTGCGGTCAAGGTTAAGGACATCATAGTCCGTGGATTTAAGGACTCCACAGTCCGGCGTTAGTTTTAAGACATCACGATCAAGGTTAAGGATGTCATAGTCCGTTATTAGTTTTAAGACATCCCGGTCAAGGTTAAGGACACATAGTCCATGAGTTTAAGGACCCCACAGTCCGGCATTAGTTTTAAGACATCACGGTCAAGGTTAAGGACATCATAGTCTGTTGTTAGTTTTAAGACATCCCGGTCAAGGTTAAGGACATCATAGTCCGTGGATTTTAAGGACTCCACAGTCCGGCATTAGTTTTAAGACATCACGGTCAAGGTTATGGACTTCATAGTCCGTTGTTAGTTTTAAGACATTCCGGTCAAGGTTAAGGACATCATAGTCCATGAGTTTAAGGACCCCACAGTCTATATTAATGTGTGATCATCGGGACCCGTCACCTCTTTGAAGACGTTGAGGAATTACAACGCCAAGTATCAAAGGAGTGAAGAGATGTACCCTTAAACCAAGGTAGATTAAATAATCTTTGGCCCAACTCGGAACTAAGACCAATTAATTATATTATGAGCCCATTAGCCCAGTTAAGTTTGAATTGAGGACTTATGGCCAGCTTGGGCTAAGTCCAATCATGTTTAGAATATTGGCCCTCTGTTGGTTCATTGAAGGAGAGGCTATGCCTCTAGAAACTTAGCCAATTGGGCTAAAGCTAGTGTTAAACACTAAATACCAACAGTTTTGAACACTGGGAATAAGATTAGCAAGTTAGTGTTAAACACTAAAAGATAATCAGTGTTAAACACTACCAACAGGGCTTTCAAATTAGTGTTAAACACTAAAGCAAATCAGTGTTAAACACTGGAAACAGAGATTTCAAATCAGTGTTTAACACTAAAGCAAATCAGTATTAAACACTGGAAACAGAGATTTCAAATTAGTGTTAAACACTAAAGCAAATCAGTGTTAAACACTGGGAACAGAGTTTTCAAATTAGTGTTAAACACTAAGAAAATCAGTGTTAAACACTGCAAATAGAGTTTTCAAATTAGTGTTAAACACTAAGAAAATCAGTGTTAAACACTGGGAACAAAGTCTTCAAATTAGCGTTAAACACTAAGGAGAGAGGGGTCGCGTGTGGACACATGAGAGCGCCCTGATTCCCCTTATTTTATTCTGCCAAAAGTATTGAATACTTTCTATAATTGCTCTTGGAGCATCACGTGCTGTCACGTGATGGGAATGTGGGTTTTTAACTGTTAAAGCTTTTGCCAAAGGGTCACGTGGTAGCACGTGAGGGAGCCCATATCTTCTGTTTGCTTTTTCTTTGTATCCTTCAGAGGTCACGTGGGGCACGTGAGGCGTTGCCACAAAGTTCTTTTCTGTGGATCTTTACAGGGGTCACGTGGTAGCATGTGACTCTGGTTCTTTGTATGTTTTAAAGATCTTTTCATCTTTTAAGAATTAAATTCTTCATAGGGTTAAACCCTAGCAATAAACTTTAAAGGAATTAAATTCCTATTTTCTTTTGAAGAATTATATTCTCAGATAGAGTTAAACCCTAATTTCTTTTCTGTAGGAATTAAATTCCCCATATATGTAAAGAATTAAATTCTGGCATAAGGTGAAACCCTAATTTCTTTTTTAAGGGAATTAAATTCCTGTGAGTTTGAGATAATTAAGTTCTCAATTAGGGTTAAACTCTGGTTCTGTCCATTTTGAGGGAATCAAATTCCTATAATATAGGGTTAAACCCAAAGGAATTAAATTCCTATAATTTTGTGAGAATTAAATTCTCAGAACTCAATTCCTCCTCTATGTTTAGATCCGCATAGCAGGATCTCAACCCAATGAGAATTAAATTCTTAATTTATGGGGAGATGTGCACTTTGCAGATCCTCAACCAGAGAAAGAACTAAGTTCTTTTCTTTATATAAGAGTTAAACTCTTTTGAGAATTAAATTCTCTTTTGAAGCCTCCCTTTTCTTACCTAGGGTTTTTCTTTTGCAGAGAATCAAATTCTTCCTTCTGAATTTTCAAGATTCCAAGGCTCTATATCTCTCTCTGTGTTTTTCCTTTTTTTTTAACTCTCTCCCTTGGCACCTATTTATAGGAGAAGGAAAAGAATCAATCTGTTTTAGTGAATTTTTCATTGAAAGATTTGATTTGTTTATTGAGAGATTTGATTTATCTTCATCATTAATCTGGGTCTTTAGATTATTAGGTGAATTTTATTCACCATTAGATTTTAAATCCAAAGATATCTCTTTGTTATTTTGGTTAGATTTAGGGGGAAATCTTTCCATGTCCAAGTTTTTTCCATAAATTGGTGATATTTAATCACCTTCAGATTCTTGATCCAACGGTTTCAGATAATTCTTCTCCATTTTGCAAAGATTTGAATGATCTCTCCTCTGAATTTAATTTTGTTAAAGAATAAGGCTTTTAAAGCCGGTCACGTGTGGCCACGTGACCGGTGGTTACGTGTGAGCACATGACCCCTGGTCACGTGTAAGCACGTGACCCCTAGAATGGGCTTCTCTTCTTCTGCGCTCTGTTCTCTGGCCGCTGCTTAACCATCACGTGCTAACATGTGACCACTGGTCACGTGTGAGCACGTGATGCCTCTTCTGAAGCTTTTTCCTGATTTTTAATCAGGGAATAAATGCCCCCACAGCGTTGTTCTCACGTGTCTGCACGTGAGTGCAACGCTGTCACTTTTGTGACCGTCGGATCTGCCTTGGGTGTAGGGTAGATGAAACGTTTTCCATCCCATCCTATAAATGCCCATGTCCTTTCAGAAGAGCCTCCACTTTGCTTCATCTTCCTCCTTGCAAACTTTTTTCTGAGAATTTAATTCTCTTTCTCCAGAGCTTAGTTCTCTGTTCCACAATCTTCAGAGTTTAACTCTGTTCAGGGAAAACCCATCTCTTCAGGTAGTGATCTTTGAACGATCGAAGAACCCTATATATATATTTTTCAAAAACTCTCTGGATTTTAAATCCACACCAAGGGTTTCATCCCTTTTACCATGAACCCATTTTTTCTTCAAGTTCATCAACAAATATAGAAAACCATTTAATCTTCGAACAGTAGATCTTTTAGGGTTCATTTGATCTTTAGGGAGATGATGAGATCTGTTGCCTTTTCCAAGGAATTTAATTCCGTCCAAAAACTTTGGTTTTGAAGAGTGTATCTGGAAATCTAATTCCCCTTTCTCAACAAGAAATTTAATTCCTATGAAGAACTCAGTTCTTCCCATGGAGGCTTCTTAGGGTTTTCTTGCCCTAGGTTATCCTTCTGTAATCAATGAAGAAGAAGCTTGCAATGGTGTCTTTTCTGGGAATTTAATTCCCTTGATTCTGTTTGATTTGTTGCAGAGTCCAAGGTGGTTTTCTCTTAGGGGAGTGTGTAGGGTCATTTGAAGTCCACTGTTTATTTAATTAGAATATTCCCTTTGTCTCATTATAATTGTTGTGCCTCATCATTAGCCAGCCGTCATCTTGATTTCATGGGACCCACATGTTTTGTAACTAATGGTCCTACCAAACAAGTCCTCTGTCGCTTTCTTCAACTGTCTTCATATATTTATGCTCATACATATATATATATATATATATATATATATATATATATATATATTCCTGGCTTTACTTTTGACAGTTTTCCTTTACTTTGTTTCAGGTACGATGGCTTCCGTTCCGTGCTTTCCCTTCACTCGTTCGGAGGCTACTTTTCCTCAGTCACCATCTGATGAGGAAGCGATGGCAATGATTCAGGCTCATGATCCGAACTGCACTAGCTTACTTTTATGGGGAACTTGGTACAGCCATATCATCCGGGGTCGCCGGAGTTTCCTCTGTGAAGTGCCGACAGAACCCACTTTCCCGTTCTTGCCGATGGACCCTCCGAGGAAAGTTTTCGCTGTGGAGATGCCAAATTGGACTCCGACGGGACGGCTTGAGCCTTCAACAACCGGTATCCCGAACCATCCGATCCCAGCTATAGATATCCTGGGACGACGCATTTTCCAGGGTGAGGCCCACCCATGGGGACAGATTTATAAGATATGGCTCACTCCTCGACACCCCACGGGCTACCTCCTCTAGTCTCGCTATATCCTTGCTACCCATCATGCGCGGCTGTAGAAGGTCGGGCTTTACCAGGAAATATATGCGTCGCTCTTCCATTATCAATCCCCGCATGTCTGGTGGGTTAAGGCGTTCTTGAATCAATGGAATCTCCCCACCAACACTTTTCTTCTGGGGGACAGAGAGGTTTCGATCTCTTTGGGGGAATTTTATGAGATCTCGGGGTTGCCAATTCGAGGGAAACTTTATGAGGAGTTGCTGCCTTCTGATGTATACGTCTTTGAACCCGAGCCCGCACCGCTTGACTGCTTGTCTGCCGAGAACGCCGTCCGCCACAAGCGTCCCAGCTTGATCAAGGTGCTAGGTATCTTTGACGATTGTTCACCGAATCTGAGGAGCAGGGCGTTACTTTTAAGAGCTTCATTGCCTGTTTCCTTCACGAGGGCGTCTTGTCGAATACAGCTCCGAAGTTTGCAAATATCAAAGACCTCTTTGGGTTTGGTCCGAAGAAGCTGCCGACCAATGAATCGGATCTACCGCAGTACTACATCCCCATAATGTCGCCGATTTCTTTCGAATCCATCGCAGCTCCCGGCATGGATGAGGAGACGTTCTTCGTTGGGTTTATCAGTGTCTGGCTCAGCTGGTTCGTCATCCCTATGCATCGCCGCTTTATGAGAGTTTCAGTCATCTATCCGGCTCACCGTATAGCCGAGGGAACACGGCTGGCCATTGGCATCCCGGCATTAGCGCATCTCTATCACGGGTTGGGCACTGCAGCTAATACTTCCACCCCTGGCGTAGATGTGGTAAATTTTTCGCTTCACTACTTTACGTCTTGGATCGAAATGCACGTCTTGGGTGCTTTCGCTATGCATCAAAGGCCCGCATTCTACGACGCCTATACCTTCCCATGGTTATGCGATTGGTGGACTTCTGCCACTGACCCGACTCAATTCGGGGTTATTCGGGCGTTGATTTCTCCTTATGCTACTGTTGGTGGGTTGGTATTTAATGATCGGATCTTATCTTCTTCCGCGGGTTCAGTCCAGCCTCTTTGGGACCGGTCAATAGAAAACGCGCCCTCTTTGAAACCCCGGGAGGCCGCACGCTTATACGCAATCAGACCGAGTTACCTGGTATTCCGTCAGGATAGCGCAGCCCTCTTCATGCTGTACAATTCGCATCGCTTTGCCCGGCAGTTTGGCTATGATCAGGGCGTCCCGTTTGAGGTTTTCATAGTCGCGCTGGTTCCTTCGCTCGAGGCCGTTCGAGATGCCACCCATCATTTTGTGAGGCTGAACACCGGTTCCCAGTTCATGATCCTCGATGGTGATTACATGCCCCGATGCGTAGGGTCGTTCACGGGCTGGTATCTCCATCGGGTCAACCCGATTATTATTGAGGAAAGAAGGGCACTCCTTGGCCACGGTGCCCCTACTCAGGTTCTGGCTACGGGAGCTACGCTGCGACCGTGAGCCCCGGTCCGCTTTCCTCTGAAGGATACCGGCACCGCGCTTATTCCAGGAGAGTCGGGAGTGGATCTTACCCCAACAGCTGGTATGCCCCTAGGTACTTGGTCGCGGGGTAAACGGGCTCCGGTAACAGCTCCATCACCCGAGGCAGCACCGCCCCCCGCGGCATCGACAATGGCGGTGTCATCCTCGGTTGTGGCACCGGGTGAGGGTGACAGGGATGAGGGTGTTGAGGACGACGTGGGCCGATGCCGCACTAAGGCTCTGCGGGGAAGGAAGCGGTCGTCCTCGGCAACCGGCTCTGGGTCTAAGCGTCGAAGGAAGGTTGCTACTAACTTGCTCGACTCTTTAATAGAGTCTGATCCCATTCTTGAGGATGAACCGTTGGCCCTGCAGGAATGAAATGCTGGACTACTTTTCCCGAGTTCGGCCGCAGAGGAAGCCGCACAGTTGGCTGAGGCCATACGGCGTTCTAAAGATGAGTCTCAGAACGCAAGGGTTCCCAAGAAAGCTTATCCTGCCGTAATCTTCTATGAAGACCTCTCATGGATCCGGCGATGGTTTATTGGCCCTTTGGAGGAGTGGGGAGAAAGGGCACTGAAGCAGGCCGCTTCGGAGGATGCTGCGGGCGTGCTTTCCTTATAGACCGGTGGCCACGAGTCCACCTTCGAACCCCGGCGAGCACGCCTCCTTGAGAAGGAGCACCGGCTTGAAGAAGCCATATTGAAGGCTTCCCTGCGTATTGGTATGGTTTTTTAATACTTCTTTGCATTTTTTCAGATTGTTTATACCCGTATATATGTATTCTTATTCTTGTGTGGATTGTGCAGATTCCTCAGCGATGGGGGAGGTCCCTACGGGCTTGTTGAAGCTAAAGCTCGTTGACATTCCCGATGCAGCCTTGCTCGATGTGGAGGGGGCTGACGAGGCTGTTCCTCTTGCCATAGAGCCTCTAGTGGCGGTTCCTGATCACGGAGCGCTTTCTCCTTTGGTAGAGGCTCCTTTGGGGGTTGCCGTCCTAACGACTCTTCCTGCAGGCGGCCCAGAGGCTGGAGGAAAGGTAGTCGAGACTACCCTCCCTTTGCTGGAGCCGGAGATCACGGCGGAGGCCGTCGAAGCCGCCATCCCCCCGACTCAGAATGGGAGGAGTGTTGAAGGTAACCTTCTACATTTTAAATTAGCAATCTTTCTGTTGTCTGAACTCTTTTGTTTTCCCAAAATTGCGCGGGATGGCGGCCTTTATTGCCGATTTGTCTCCCCGGCAATCGTTTCAGTGTCTATTGGAGATGACAGCTCTGCAGGCAATCTCCCCTCAACGCATCGTCCTCTCATCTGGACAAGGTTAGTGTCGTTCACCATTTCTTATAGTATCGCTGTTATTTTGCATATTGACATTGATGTTCTCTACAGTTTTGGGAGGCCGATGACGAGGTCGAGGTCCTCGAAGGGCCAGGGGAACCTTCGGCTCCTACTTGCATGTCCGTGGGTAAGTGACATTTCAATATAGTCCCACTTGTTCCTTTGCTTAAGAGTTTTACTGACATTTTTCAAATCTGAACAGCCTTGCCAGCCCCCATAGCACTGGACTCGCGCATCGCCATGCCGCCCGGCCCCTATGCTTTGTGAGCCTCAGAGCGCTTGGCCCAGTTAAGCCTTGTCTCCTTGTCGTCTTTGATCGAGGAGCTTCGTGCTGGCAGCGCAACCACAGCTGAAGCATTTGCCGCCGAAGCTAACGGTTCTCTTCCTTTTCTTGCCACCTACCATAGCGAAGAGGTGGTGCAAGTCTGGGTGGAGTTCTGTCGGCAGGTGGAGGCTTGCTTGCACGCCCTTGAGTGTTCTCGCCTTTCCTCGGAGGCCGTGGCTGCAAAGGCGGACTTGCGGGGGCTGATAGCGCGGTGCTCGGCAAACATGGCATCATGCGAGAAGAGGCTTGGCCGCAAATTCTCGGAAAGGGAGGTGGCCTCTAAGGCATTGAGCGAGCTCCAAACCAGCCTTACAGCCAAAGCCAATAAAGCGTATGAACTCTGGCGGGTACTTCAAGAGTCTATCAAAGAGGTGGTGGCTCTTGATAAATCTGTCGTGTTCACTCGTGAGAGGGTTGAGGCTCACAAGGCTACTGAGAAAGAGCTCGAAGGCCGGCTCACCTCGTATCAGGCCCAGAAGGCTCAGGCGGAGGCCCGTCTTCTGGCGATCCTGAATCATGAAGCTGTGGCCCAGCAAAAGAAGGATGAGCTAGCGAAATTGCTTAATAGCCCGCCGGCTTGAAAACTTGTATCTTTTCCTTTCTTTTTGTACATACTCCTGAATGAGAGTATTTTCTTTTTGTTCTTTCACGAATTGTACTTTGTATCCATTTTGGTTTATGAATAAAGACATATTTTTCTTCTCAATGGTGTGTCTCCTTTTTATTGAATGTGTTCTGCGGACAATTTATCTTGGTCTCTTTGCAGGACAGCGATGGCTTAGGATTCAGGGTTAAGATCTGCCTCCTAAGACTTTTGAGCTTTATGAGCCGTGAGGGTCTCATAAAGAGTTTTTCTCCCTATAGGTCGAGAGGATCCCGTAGGTGTAAGTTCTTCTTAAGAATCGTGAGGATTCTTAAGCGGGTTTTCCCTTGAGAGTCGTAAGGATCTCACAAGAAAGTTTTCTTCCTTACGGGTCGTGAGGACCCGCAAGTGCTGGGTGCGGTCGCCCTTATCCGTATTTCACGGGGTCGGGTGTTGCTTTGGGATGTTTTTCAAGGTACCGTAGTTTAAAGACATCGCAGTCAAGGTTAAGGACCTCATAGTCCATGGGTTTGAGGACTCCACAGTTCAACGTTAGTTTTAATACATCACGGTCAAGGTTAAAGACATCATAGTCCGTAGATTTAAGGACTCCACAGTCCGATGTTAGTTTTAAGACATCACGGTCAAGGTTAAGGACATCATAGTCCGTGGATTTAAGGACTCCACAGTCCAACGTTAGTTTTAAGACATCCCGTTCAAGGTTAAGGACATCGTAGTCCATGGATTTAAAGACTCCATAGTCCGACGTTAGTTTTAAGATATCCCGGTCAAGGTTAAGGACATCATAGTCCGTGGATTTAAGGACTCCACAGTCGGATGTTAGTTTTAAGACATCACGGTCAAGGTTAAGGACATCGTAGTCCGTGGATTTAAGGACTCCACAGTCCGACATTAGTTTTAAAACATCCCGGTCAAGGTTAAGGACATCATAGTCCGTGGATTTAAGGACTCCACGGTCCGATGTTAGTTTTAAGACATCACGGTCAAGGTTAAGGACGTCATGGTCCGTGGATTTAAGGACTCCACAGTCCGGTGTGTGGTTACTGGGACCCGTCAACTCTTTGAAGACGTTGAGAAATTACAACGACACATATCAAAGGAGTGAGGAGATGTACCCTTGAACCAAGGTAAAATCGGTCTAAGATCGTCATGGTTGATCGTTAGTTTTAAGACATTACGGTCGAGGTTAAGGACATCATAGTCCATGGATTTTAACGACTCTACAGTCCGATGTTTGCTCTGGATGCTTCACACGGGTTCACTGCCGTGCTTGGCGGGGACCGGGCTCCGCTCTGGATGCTTCACACGGGTTCATTGTCGTGCTCTGTGAGGACCAGGATCCGCTCTGGACGTTTTCCACGGGGTCAAAGAGTGACGTTATCCGCGTTCCACGTGACCAGGAATTTTGCACTAGATGCTTCACACGGGTTCATTGACATGTTCGGCGAGGACTAGGCTCCGCTCTGGACGTTTTCCACGGGGTCAAAGAGTGACGTTATCCGCGTTCCACGTGACCAGGAATTTTGCACTAGATGCTTCACACGGGTTCACTGCCGTGTTCGGCGAGGACCAGGCTCCGCTCTGGATGCTTCACACGGGTTCACTGCCATGCTCTACGAGGACCAGGATCTGCTCTGAACGTTTTCCACGGGGTCAAAGAGTGACGTTATCCGCATTCCACATGACCAGGAATTTTCCACTAGATGCTTCACACGGGTTCATTGACGTGTTCGGCGAGGACTAGGCTCCGCTCTGGACGTTTTCCACGGGGTCAAAGAGTGACATTATCCGTGTTCCACGTGACCAGGAATTTTGCACTAGATGCTTCATACGGTTTCACTGCCGTGTTCGGCGAGGACTAGGCTCCGCTCTGGATGCTTCACACGGGTTCACTGTCGTACTCTACGAGGACCAGGATCTGCTCTGGACATTTTCCACGGGGTCAAAGAGTGACGTTATCCGCGTTCCACGTGACCAGGAATTTTGCTCTGGATGCTTCCCACGGGTTCACTGCCGTGTTCTGCAAGGACCAGGCTCCGCTCTGGACGTTTTCCACGGGGTCAAAGAGTGACGTTATCCGCGTTCCACGTGACCAGGAATTTTGCACTAGATGCTTCACACGGGTTCACTGCCGTGCTCTGCGAGGACTTGGATCTGCTCTGGACGTTTTCCACGGGGTCAAAGAGTGACGTTATCCACGTTCCACGTGACCAGGAATTTTGCTCTGGATGCTTCCCACAGGTTCACTACCGTATTCGGCGAGGACCAGGCTCCGCTCTGGATGCTTCACACGGGTTCACTGCCGTGCTCTGCGAGGACCAGGATCCACTCTGGATGTTTTCCACGGGGTCAAAGAGTGACGTTATCCGCGTTCCACATGACCAGGAATTTTGCTCTGGATGCTTCCCACAGGTTCACTGCCGTGTTCGGCGAGGACCAGGCTCCGCTCTAGAAGTTTTCCACAGGGTCAAAGAGTGACGTTATCCGCGTTCCATTTGACCAGGAATTTTGTTGATTGTATCCGCATTTCAAGGAGTTGGGATTTGACTTTCGGTGATCTGTATACCGCCGAGTCATGAAACTGGGAGTTTCCGATGTTCCGCTTTGCTTGATGTTGTGTCCGCTATGACGGGACGAGTGCTGAGGTGATCTCTAGGTTATTTGTGGCCCTTCAAGATTTGGCTTCTTCTTTTGATGAAACCTGGGGGGGAGGAGTATGATCCCTTCTTTGTTTGCGCCCCTGGATTGTATACAGGGATTGATGTAACATCACCTGTAGGGCATAAATTTAATTTTTATTTTATCTCTTTTTCCGCGATGCTCTGTCATTTCAGCTTTTATATCGCGAAGGTCGCGATTGCCCCATCATTTCGGCTATTTTTCGCGGTGCCCAATCATTTCGGCTATTTATTTTATTTTTTACTCGCTGCTTTTTATTGTGAGTTGCCCAATCATTTCGGCTATTTTTCATGCATACATTTTTACTTGCTGACTTTGTCGCAAGTTGCCCCATCATTTCGGCTATTTTATATGCATGTGTGGCTTGTTGGCTTTCCGCTGCAAGCTTGGATTTATACACCGATTTTGGCATCAGCACCGCTACAACTGGGATGTTGCCAGGAGCGAATCATCGTTTGCCTCTGTCGTTGTTGAACAAAGGTGGCTTAGTAAACAGGGTTAATGGTCCTGTCGACCAAGGCTTTTGACCTCATGAGCCGTAAGGGTTTCACAAAGGTATTTATCCCTACAAGTCGTGAGGATCTTGTAGGTGTGTTTTCTCCTTGGGAATCGTGAGGATTCCTAAGTGCATGTTCTCTTGTAAGTCGTAAGGATCCTACAAAAGGGTTTTCTTCTTATAAGTCGAGAGGACTTACAAGGGTTATTCACTATATGAACATATCCCTAGTCACGGATGGGACTTGGTTAGGGAAATGTTTATTCGCGCCCGTGGATTGTATACAAGGGTCAGTGTTGAGCCACTTGTAGGGCAATATCGAAGGGTGAGGGTTTTCTTAAGAACAGGTTCGGGTCTCTGTAACTTAAGACTTTCAAATCTTATGAGCCGTGAGGGTCCCAAAAGAGAGTTCTCCTTACGAATCGTGAGGATATCGCAAGTGTAATTTCTCCTTAGGGATCGTGAGGATTCCTAAGTGTGTTGCTCTCTTGTGAGTCGTAAGGATCTCACGCGGGTGGTTTCTCCTCATGAGGTCGTGAGGACCCTGTAAGTGTCTTTTAACGAGGTTTTGCCCTTTCGGGTTTTCACAAACACTCGCCGGTAGTCCTGCTATTTTTACTCACAGAGCCTTTTCGGGTTTTCATCCGTGCCCATTTCGCTTGTGGACATACCGTTTTTATTTTTATTATATTTTTTTATCGGCTTTGAGACGCTGCAATCCATCGCAGTTTATCAACATCTCGGTCAACGGCTAGTTTTAGGACTTAGTGGTCCATTTTAGTTTAAGGACGTTTCGGTCCGTTGTTAGTTTAAGGACGTTTTGGTCCGCTATTAGTTTAAGGACATTTCGGTCCGCTGTTAGTTTAACGACGTTTCGGTCCGCTGTTGAAGAAGGTCGGTTACTACTTATAGAGTTCGGTCTTGGGAAGATAGCGAGCCGACATGGTCGTCGTCATCTATCATTGACCTAGGCCTTGACTCATTAAGCGTTGTATTTCTTCAGGAAGCGACCGTTTATTGGCCTGAAAGGTCCTTCACCGTGCATATCCATGAGTAGATACGCTCCACCTTGGTAGACCTTGTCTATGATGTACGGGCCTTCATAATTCGGCTTGAATTTTCCCCGCTTGGTGCGATTGGGAATCAAAGGTCTTTTGACCACTAGTACAAGTTCGCCTTGGCGGAATGTCCTCGGCCTGGTCAATCTTTCGTATGAGCGCGTCATCTTTGCTTTGTAAGCTTCCAGATTTTGTTGCGCTATGAGCCGGGTTTCATCAAGGGCGTCAAGCTCCTCAAGCCGAAGGTGAGCATTTTCTTCGTCCGTCAGCTCGTAGTGGACTGCCACTCGTAGAGAAGGTAGCTCTATCTCGAGGGGGAGTACCGCTTCTGTACCGAATACCAACGCGTACAACATTGTGTTCGTGGCCGTCTTGAACGTAGTTCGATACGCCCAGAGAGCTTCTTATAATCTCTCGTGCCAGTCCTTCTTATTTCGGGACACCGTCTTCTTTACGATCTTCGTCAAGGTCTTGTTGAAAGCCTCAGCAAGACCGTTAGCTCGCGGATTATAAACTGAGGAATATCTCCAGTTTATTTTGTGTTGTTGTGCGAAGCGGCTAATCTTGTGGCTTCTGTAGGCTGGCCCGTTATCAGAGATGATTCGTCTCGGAGTTCCGAACCGATAAATGACGTGCGTCTTGAAGAAATGGAAGATATTCTCCTTCTTCACTTCCCTCAGCGGTATTGCTTCTGCCCATTTGGAGAAGTAATCAGCTGTTGCCAAAATGAATCGATGTCCTCTGGACGATGCCGGTTCGATGGGGCCGATTATGTCAGTCCCTCACATTTCGAACAGCCAGCTAGCCACTGTTGGATGTAGTGGATTTGGATGCTGGTGGATGAAGTCCCCATGAATCTGGCACGAGTGGCATTGCTTTGCATACTCGAGGCAGTCCTGGATCATCGTGGGCCAATAATAACCCATTCATTTGATCTTCAACTTCATCTTCAGTACGGCTTGGTGAGAACCGCAGAGTCCATCGTGAACTTCTTGGACGACTCTTTCTGCTTCTTCGGGTCCCAGGCATCTCAACCACAGGGAATCAAGTGACCTCTTATACAGAGTGTCATTGACGAAGGAAAAAGATAGGGCTCGCTTCATGAGCTGATATCTTGAGGACGCATCTTCAGGCGTTCGACAGGATTTGAAGTAGTCTATGAAGACTTCTCTCCAATCTTCAGCCTTTTCTTGGTCATCTATTTGCAGGGCCGTCTGCTCAGTTGCTTCCTTTTTCTCGGATGATTCCGGTGATATTTCTGCCGGAGCAAGAACTCGATGGCTTTGTACCACGATTCTTACGTCATCGAGATTTTCGTCGGCCAGCTCTTTAGCGAGCTTGGCTAACGCGTCCGCCTTACTATTTTCCGCACGCGGTATGCTTTCCAGCATGTAGTAGGGAATTTGAGTCAGCAATTGCTGTACTCTGTCGCCATACTTCACCAGTTCTGGCTTGTATGTCTGGTAGTCGCCGTTCACTTGGCTAACGACCAGTTGGGAGTCTCCATATATGAGGAGGTTTTCATTTCCCATGTCGATGGCGATCTCGAGACCTGCTATCAAAGCTTCGTATTCGGCTTCATTGTTCGTTCTCGGCTCTGTTAAGGAGAGAGCAAAGCGCATTATCCCTCCTTATGGAGTTACGAAGATAAGGCCTACCCCCGATTTGATTATGGGCGTACTTTGTTTGCGCTTCTTCATGGAAGATGCTCCATCGAAATAAAGCTCCCACCGGTTTCCACCACCGTCGATCGCATCAAACGCGTGTTCGTCTGGCAGTTCGCAATTCAAAGGGGAATCGGCCGGTATCGGATGTTCAGCGAGAAAGTCGGCGATGGCCTGGCCTTTGACTGCTTTAAGAGGTTGATAAGTTATCGAGAACTCCATTAAGAGCAAGGCCCATTTAGCGAGCCGACCTATCAATATGGCCTTCGACATTAAATATTTGAGAGGGTCCACCTTTGATATAAGACGGACTTCATGCGCCAACGCATAGTGCATGAGCTTTGTTATCGCAAAGATCAGCGCCAGGCAGTGTTTTTCAATGGGGGAATAGTTGCCTTCTGCCCCCAGTAGAACCCGACTCAAGCAATAGAGAGCTCTTTCTTTCCCTTGGTCGTTCTCTTGTGCCCATAATGCACCTAAGGAACCTTCGAGGGCAGTTGTATGAAGAATAAGAGGTTTTCCCTTGACTGGAGCAGCTAACACCGGCGGGTTCTGCAGGTACTGCTTGATCTCGTCCAGTGCGCCTTGGCATTTGTGATCCCAGACGAACGGGGTTCCCTTCTTCATCAGGTGACTGTAAGGGCGTCACTTGCCTAAAAGGTTGGCTATAAATTGCCGGATGTACGCGAGCTTCCCTTGGAGAAACCATAATTGTTTAAGAGTCCTTAGCGGTGGCATTTCCATGATCGCCTTGATCTTTGACGGATCTATCTCGATACCCCGGTGCCGGACAATAAACCCTAAGAACTTGCCTGAGGATACCCCAAACGCACATTTGAGGGGGTTCATCTTCAAGTTGTATTGCCGAAGGCGTTGAAATACGGTCTTCAGATGTTCTAAATGCTCCTTGTACGATTCGCTTTTCACCACGAGATCGTCGATATAACATTCGACAATTTCATGTATGAGATCATCGAAGATCTTCATCATGGCCCTCTGATAGGTGGCACCGGCGTTCTTTAAACCGAAGGGCATAACTTTGTAGCAAAATATACCCAGAGGAGTCCGGAAAGCGGTGTGCTTCTGGTCTTCGGGGTGCATCTTTATCTGATTGTATCCTGATGAGCCGTCCATGAAAGAGAAAACCTCGTGAGTGGACGTGTTATCTATCATCAGCTCGGTGACCGGTACTGGGAAATTGTCCTTCGGGCAAGCTTTATTGAGATCCCGGAAGTACACGCATATATGCACTGTCCTATTTTTCTTCATCACTGGGACGATGTTAGCAATCCAATCGGGATATTGAACTTCTTGGATAAACCCAGAGTCGATCAGCTTCTTGACTTCGGCGTTGATGCTCATCTCAAGCTCGAGCCGCATTCTTCTTGGCGCTTGTTTAACTGGCTTGATGTTCGGGGATATTGCCAATTTATGGACAGCTATTTTTGGATCTAGTCCTGGCATTTCAGAATAGTTCCATGCGAAGCAATCTCTATGCCGCATAAGCACGTGTTTTAACGCAGTCACCCTTTCTTCGGATAGCAATTCGCTGACAAATGTCGGTCGCGGGTCGTTTACCGTCCCTAACTCAATCTACTTGAGGTTATCTGCAGTAGTATGTATGCCATCTTCCAGCTCTTTTGGCGCTGGTGGAAATTCTGAGATTACCTCATCGTCATTGCTGTTTTCAAAGCACCAGGGAAGGTCATCCATGTTCTGTTACCCTCCAGCTACTAGATAGAGCAAACAAGCCTTGCTGGTACTGATCTTCGACCCAGTTCTTGAAGGTGAAGCAGTCTTCGATAGGGTGTCCTATGGCTCGGTGATAATAGCAATAACCCGAATGAGAGACCTCGCTAGCTTGCTCAGGGTTCTTAGACTCCGGAAGTGTAATCATTCGATATTTTAAAGTGAGATCAAGTATCTTCTTCGTCTTGTCTAGAGGGAAAGAATACGCTCGACTCATCTTCTTCATAAGGGACAAATCCGGACCGCGCAATTCCCGATCACATGACTCTTCGATCCCGCGTTGTCATTGTCGAATCCCTTTTCTGCCCTTTGACTTATTTCTACCTCTGCGTCGGGCCTTTTGCACGGCAGGTTGACAGGGAGGAGCATTTTCGTCTTTTGCAGCCTGTTGAAGAAGACGTTGCGTCCTGGCTTTCTCGTAGATGGCCATTTCGCAGTTATGGTCGTCCCGAGCTTTCTGACCCGCTTTCCTGATAAGCTTGTCCATTCGCTCTTCAAATGACGGACTCGGCACTTTGATTGCGAGATCTAGTTTTGATAAGGGGTCGGCGTTTTCTGACAGGGCATCCTCTTCTTCATCGAAGTTATATATGGCGTAGCTACCGTGGACTCGTTCCCGTTTCCCAGATCTCACATATCCAAGCCTAAGCGTTTCCATTCTCCCGTTGGGCAATTTACGCCGAGTCCCAGAGACATCCCAAATCTTTTTGTAGAACCGAGCTTGTCGAATAGTCTGTTTCAAGGGTATCCCTTGGTGCTTCAATAGCCTTTTTAGTCCGTTCGTGTAATATCTGGGAAAATGGATGGGTTGGAGCCTGTCGAGTGTAGAATCCGCGCCGTGCCAGATTTCATTCTCGACTCTTGTTTCCGTGGACCGGTAGAACATAATTGCCTTTTCACCTTTTCTCCTGAGAGGGACGTAAAATGTCCGCAGCTCTTGCACGTTGTGAGCTTCAAGTGCGCCAAGGTCTTTGTAGTGCTCCCGCGGAACTATGGTAATTTGCAAACTATGATCATCTCCAGGGGATGCTTGTATTGACGGCCGACTGGAGAACACAGCATTAACCTCATCTTCCGAATCGCTTCCGAAGATCAATATGGAGGCGGACGGTCCCGGGCTGTTGCGTCGAGACGGCCTAGTGTAAACTATCTCTTCTTCTTCCTCAGTATCACTCCCGAAGACAGGAATAGTGGCGATAGCTTTGTTCTCCGGTTTGCAGCATCTTTCTGTGTCCTCAAAGTCTGGTAAGAAGTACTTTTCATCTTCGTATTTCCGGACTTCATTCACGGAGAATGGGTTCAACTCTCCTGTCACAGTGTACTCAAGACCATCCTTAAAGTATTTCATACACTGATGTTGTGTAGAAAGGATGATGTTGTACTCGTGTAACCAAGGCCGGCCGAGCAAAGCGTTATAGCATGTCTTGGCTTCAATGACATGAAATTTAATGTCTGTGACAAGCATTCCAAAGCGTAATGTCAATATCACAGACCCAAGAGTCCGCGATGACTGGGAATCAAAACCGAAGATGGTGATTTTATCACAAGCGAGATGCTGGACGCTCATGCAAATTTCCTTCAACACTCGTGCGTTGAGGAGATTGATGGAAGACCCATTATCGACCAAGATTTTACCTATCTTGATATCGTGGCAGTGTCCAGAGACATATAAGGGACGGTTATGGTCGCACGTCCCGAGGAGAAGGTCTTCATCACCGAAAGTGACATCGGCTGTGTGCACTTCTTCCAGCTCATCCTTCATCTTTTCTTCGGCGAAGAAATCTTGGAATTGCTCGGGCTCTTGCAGTGCCTTGATTAATGAATCTCTTGCTTCTTTTGATAATAAGAGGGCGTCAAGAATGCTGAGCTGAGAGGGTAGCTTCCTCAGGTGCGCTAGGACGTTGTAGTCCACCTTACTTTTCTTTGGCGGGTCCTTGGCAGTCAACTCTTTCATGACTTATCATCGAGGGCGATATCCTCAGAGACCTTTTCTTTTCCCTTATCTTTTTTACTCGTGGATCCGAGAATCTTCTCTGGAAGCGTGCGATTGCGCAGCTGGATGTTTTTACAGGTCTTCAGTTCTTCCTCTTCTCCCAATGCGGATTCTTTAAAGAGGGGGTCAAGAGCCATTTCTTCGTCCGAGTCGCTTCCAAAAGTGAGAATTTGCGATCCCTCGATGTTGACCATGCGACAGTTACTAGTATTTCTTTTAAGCTCCTCAGCCGCACTCCTTTGCTCCCGACGAGTTTTGCGTTTTATCCGCTTAAAGTGTTGCCAGTGAGCAACATACCCCTACCACCATCTTTTAAAAGCATTGCACTCCTCGGTGGGATGCGAAATCTTTTGATGATACAGGCAGCAGCTAGGATGTATTTCTGTTTCACCAGGAGTGTTTCCTTCAGAGGGTGGTAGCTTCATTCCCATTAATATGGCTTTAGCAAACATTTTCCTCATCTTGAATTTGTTTTTATCCGCAACGGATGTCTTTTGATTTGGCTGGAGTGCTTCAACTCTTCCGTTTAGTCGCCCGCATTTGGCTCCTTCCGATGCGGACATCTCACGCTCCTGATCAGCTTTACTTTTCAAACGAATCTCGTCTAGAAAAGCATCAATCATTTCGTCTGTCGGCCACACAAGTTCTGGTTCAGGCTGTACCCCCAGTTTCTCAGTGTCAGGAGTTTTTTCATCGTCCGTAAATGAGTGGGAGATCACATGACAACTCGCCACATATCCCTCGGATTCATCAGACGAGCTTTCTCCATTATCTTCCTCCTGAAAGACGTGGTTGAGGAACTCTTGGAGTGTGATGGGAGTCCGCGCCTTTTGATTGTACTCCTCCAGCGCGTCAATCTGTTTCTGCAAGTCCGTGCGCTTGTCTCCAGGATTCACAGGCTTCTTGGATTTCTTCTTCTTTTTCTTTAAAGATTTTGACGGCTGGTTGTGAATGCTCGAGCCATCACCACCGATCTTTGGAGTTGGGCACGGCTTCAGCATCCCTTCAATGATATGGGGTTCCAGCGGGTTCTTCCACCTGATCGCCGGGCATGCCTGGAGCTCATTCAGCATTCTTTTGGTTTTTGCTGAAAGCATGATTTCCCATGGAGCTTCTTCAATGAAAGAACAAGTTGCCCCCGGTGCGTCCGTCTTCTTAGGAGTGTGCGGTTGTGGCGGGTTCACCTTCCACTTCTCAGACAGCGCAAACTTACCCTGTAGGTATTGACCTTCAATCCATCCTTTGAAGACGAAGCAATCCTCAATCGGATGTCTTAACGTTTGATGGTAAGGGCAATAATTGGGGTTATTCACCTCACTGGGTTGCGGCGGTCGCCTTTGGTTTGGCAAGTTGATAAGCCTGTTGCGTACCGCCAGCTCGAATAGCCTCTTCGTCTTATCCCGCGGGAATGAATAGGGGCGCTTCATTTTCTCATTATAATACCACCGTCTTTCTTCTAGTTGATCCGCCAGCTTTGGGGCACTGGGTTGCTGCTGAGCGTTCGCAACGAAGGTTGCCTTCCCTTTACCCTTGTCATTCCGAGGTTCCGGCTTCGGGGGAGACGGTCTGTAACCCATCTGGTCCATCTGGGCCAACTTGTCGATCAATGCCTAAAACGTGGTTAGCTTAAAGAACATCATGAACTGTGAGATAGTTGCATGAGGATCTAGGGTACCCATGAACATGCCCACCGCGGGCGCTTCCTTAATGCATTGTTCGCATTTCGACCACAAGTTTCGCCAGCGTATAGCGTACTGGACCCACGTCTCGCCAGGTTTCACTCAGGCATTAATCAACGCCGTTATCAGGGTGCATTTGCTGGCGCTCGCGAATCACTGCGTAAATAGCAGCTCCATCTCCGCAAATGTTTTGACGGAGTCGTTCGGGAGCTCAGAGTACCACTCGAACGCCGTTTCTGACAAGCTGCCAACAAACTGGCGAAATACCAGTTTGTCGTCGCCTCCAGTGTTGCCGCATAAGGCCCTGAACTGGGCAACATGCTGTTGGGGATTCCCCGTCCCCTTGTAGACATGGAATTTCGGTATTGTATATCCCGGCGGGTACTTGATCTGATCATACCAGCTCAGATATGGTCGTCCCATTTTTACGACCTGACCGGCTTCCTCAGTCGCCTGATGAACCTGTATCTGTTGAGCTATATATTCGTCCAAGTCAGCTTTGGAGATTGTCTCCTCCTTGGCTGTTGACAGAGCCGGTGGAGGATTTGACGTTTCTCTCCTGTTGTCTTCAAGGACGATCGGAGGATCTTCAGCAGGAGGATCTTATTGGATCATCATACCGACCATGTCCTGGAACAGGAAGGCCATTCACTTTATGTTGGCTGCTTGTTCCGCAGCCTCTTTGTCTTTCTTCTCCAGTATCCTGCGAAGGAATTTAGCGTCGATTTCTTGCTCCTGGCATTGATCAGAGGACGCTTCGGGGCTTTCTTTCGGCCTAGTGAGTGCGGCCATCGCATTCATCATTTCCTGGAGCTTCTGCTGTTGCTCCTGAGCTTTGGTCATTGACCGTGTAAGAGGTCTATGACCTGTAGATGCACGGCTGTCCTCCTTCCCCGACGCCATGTATACAGTATGGACTACAATGCCCCCGGACTTAGGGCGTTCGGGCTCGCCGCCTTTGACATTTGCCGCAGGCGTGGAAATTTTCTCCGGCCTTCTTCTCTTGTGGGCCGTTGAAGTTGAAGGGGCCGTTGCGGCGGGCACCCTGGCGGTTGCCGTCCTTTGTTGTTTATCAGGACGGTTCTTTTCTTCCTGCACTTTCGTCCTTTTCTGCCGGCGAGAGTGATCTTAGTCGATTACGGAATCTTGAACCCTCCGCCAGACTTTATAAATTTTGGAGGACAGCGGTTGAGGGGGTTGTTCCAGCTTCGTTTCTGTAACCCTCTGCGCAGGTGGAGGAGATCTTTTTAGCGCAGCAGTCGGAGAGTTCTTGCGCACCCTCCTTAGCGGTTCAAAGCTATTCCCAATTGGAACAGCAGCATTAACTTCTACCACTGGAGCCGGTGGAGTTAGCCCTGAGGGGGGTTGCCCCCGGCCTTCCTTACTCGGCACCAGTGGCGACGTCGAGCATGTCAAGCTGTTGGGACTGACTCGGCGATAGGGATCATTTCGTTTTACCCCCTGTCCGGATGAGGCGCCACTGGTGCCAGCCTTTTAAAGACTCACGTTGTCCTTCGAGTGGCGATGTTCAATCTATCAAAGATAGACCCTCGAGTAGGAGCAGGAGCCGGAATAGTCAGCCTTGAAAAAACTGATTCTTTAACAGGAGAAGCCGCCTTGACGACTTCAGGAGCAGAGGTGGCTGTCTTCCTCAGGACGGCCATTTCAGGGTTCATGGGCTTCTTGGCAAGCCCATCAGGGTTCTGGCTCAGCCTGGCAAAGACAGAGGCTGCAGTCTTGATATTGGACGACCCGTTGAAAAGGGCCGTTGTAGCAGTGAGCCGATCGAAAACCGACTTCTTGTGCGCTTCCGGTGCGGGCACTGGAATGGTGAAGCTTGCAGGCGGGAGCATGTTCCCGAAAAACAGACCGGTGGTGGCCTGGGTCACTTGTTCCACCAGCATGGCAAGGATGGAGGCCGCTTGAGGCCCATAGGCTACACCTCCAGGTGAGGCGGAGCGTCGGTTGCATTGGCATTTGGAGCAGCTCGAGGAGTTGGAGGCCATTGATGCTTGATTTCTGCGCCAGGAAAAAGACCAAATCTTAGTAACTTGAAACCCAAAGGCAACCGTTAACAAACCTCGATTCGTTCGCAAAGACGACACGCGAAGTGTGGAGTGGAAAGAGGAAAAGGTCCCACCGGGCATGCCGGAATCTGTTCCCCTCCAAAAGACGGCACGAGAGACGTCTTGCCTGAAATTTAGGGCAGATGCTAATTGGTGCTATCCATCCACCTCTCCGAAGATGCCAAGTTGATTTATGTTACCGTGCATCGGAGGTTTAGACGGATGCGTCCGATATAGCAGACTTCATCAGATTCCCCCTCGCTTGAGGGGTTTTTGATTGTGGGGACGCTCTTCCCTACAGGCGTAAGCCCCTGCAGTTAATTACGCTACCGCATTGTGGTAACAACTTTTTCCTTCTCCAAATGATCACTTCGTGTCGTGTGTGTTTGTTTTGTGTTTGGTTGCCCGTGGATTGTATACAGAGACTGAGTTATGTCGTCGCCCGTAGAGCGTGGACTAGTCCAAATCTGTATTTTCTTAGATTTGGGTTTGGTGGTTTGGTTTTAAGGATACGTTAGCCTTATTTGAGACTAAGATCGACTTAAACGTTTGTTAAGGATATGTTAGTCTAGTTTTAGACTATGATCGACTTAACGGGATCGTTTAGATCCAACAAGAGAGTAATTAGGGGAGCCCTGTTGTTTAGTTTAGTGAAATTGCGGTCAATAGGTAGTTTAAGGACATTGCGGTCCAATGTTAGTTTTAAGACGTTGCGGTCAAGGTTAAGGACATCATAGTCTGTGGATTTAAGGACTCCACAGTCCGGCGTTAGTTTTAAGACATCACGGTCAAGGTTAAGGACGTCATGGTCCGTTGTTAGTTTTAAGACATCCCGGTCAAGGTTAAGGACATCATAGTCCATGAGTTTAAGGACCCCACAGTCCGGCATTAGTTTTAAGACATCACGGTCAAGGTTAAGGACATCATAGTCCGTTGTTAGTTTTAAGACATCCCGGTCAAGGTTAAGGACATCATAGTCCGTGGATTTTAAGGACTCCACAGTCCGGCATTAGTTTTAAGACATCACGGTCAAGGTTAAGGACGTCATAGTCCGTTGTTAGTTTTAAGACATTCCGGTCAAGGTTAAGGACATCATAGTCCATGAGTTTAAGGACCCTACAAACCGTATGAATGTGTGGTTATCGTGGCCCGTCGCCTCTTTGAAGACGTTGAGGAATTACAACGCCAAGTATCAAAGGAGTGAAGAGATGTACCCTTAAACCAAGGTAGATTAAATAATCTTTGGCCCAACTCGGAACTAAGACCAATTAATTATATTATGAGCCCATTAGCCCAGTTAAGTTTGAATTGAGGACTTATGGCCAGCTTGGGCTAAGTCCAATCATGTTTAGAATATTGGCCCTCTGTTGGTTCATTGAAGGAGAGGCTTTGCCTCTAGAAATTTAGACAATTAGGCTAAAGCTAGTGTTAAACACTAAAGACCAACAGTGTTGAACACTGGGAATAAGATTAGCAAGTTAGTGTTAAACACTAAAAGATAATCAGTGTTAAACACTAGCAACAGGGCTTTCAAATCAGTGTTAAACACTAAAGCAAATCAGTGTTAATCACTGGAAACAGAGATTTCAAATTAGTGTTAAACACTAAAGAAAATCAGTGTTAAATACTGGAAACAGAGATTTCAAATTAGTGTTAAACACTAAAGCAAATGGGTGTTAAACACTAGGAACAAAGTTTTCAAATTAGTGTTAAACACTAAGAAAATCAGTGTTAAACACTGCAAATAGAGTTTTCAAATTAGTGTTAAACACTAAGAAAATCAGTGTTAAACACTGGGAACAAAGTCATCAAATTATTGTTAAACACTAAGGAGAGAGGGGTCACGTGTGGACACGTGAGAGCGCCCTGATTCCCCTTATTTTATTCTGCCAAAAGTATTGAATACTTTCTATAATTTCTCTTGGAGCATCACGTGCTGTCACGTGATGGGAATGTTGGTTTTTAACTGTTAAAGATTTTGCCAAGGGCTCACGTGGTAGCACGTGAGGGCGCCCATAGCTTCTGTTTGCTTTTTCTTTGTATCCTTCACGGGTCGCATGGGGCACGTGAGGCGTTGCCTTAAAGTTCTTTTCTGTGGATCTTTACAGAGGTCACGTGGTAGCACGTGACTCTGGTTCTTTGTATGTTTTAAAGTTTTGTTCATCTTTTAAGAATTAAATTCTTCATAGGATTAAACCCTAGCAATAAACTTTAAAGGAATTAAATTCCTATTTTCTTTTGAAGAATTATATTCTTAGATAGGGTTAAACCCTAATTTCTTTTCTGTAGGAATTAAATTCCCCATATATGTAAAGAATTAAATTCTGGCATAGGGTGAAACCCTAATTTCTTTTCTAAGGGAATTAAATTCCTGTGAGTTTGAGATAATTAAGTTCTCAATTAGGGTTAAACCCTGGTTCTGTCCATTTTGAGGGAAATAAATTCCTATAATATAGGGTTAAACCCTAATTTTATCTCAAAGGAATTAAATTCCTATAACTTTGTGAGAATTAAATTCTCAGAACTCAATTCCTCCTCTATGTTTTAGATCTACATGGCAGGATCTCAACCCAATGAGAATTAAATTCTCAATTTATGAGGAGACGTGCACTTTGCAGATCCTCAACCAGAGAAAGAACTAAGTTATTTTCTTTATATAAGAGTTAAACTCTTTTGAGAATTAAATTCTCTTTTGAAGCCTCCCTTTTCTTACCTAAGGTTTTTCTTTTGCAGAGAATCAAATTCTTCCTTCTGAATTTTCAAGATTCCAAGGCTCTATATCTCTCTCTGTGTTTTTCTTTTTTTTTAACTCTCTCCCTTGGCACCTATTTATAGGAGAAGGAAAAGAATCAATCTGTTTTAGTGAATTTTTCATTGAAAGATTTGATTTGTTTATTGAGAGATTTGATTTATCTTCATTATTAATCTGGGCCTTTAGATTATTAGGTGAATTTTATTCACCATTGGATTTTAAATCCAAAGATATCTCTTTCTTATTTCGGTTAGATTTAGGGGGAAATCTTTCCATGTCCAAGATTTTTCCATAAATTGGTGATATTTAATTACCTTCAGATTCTTGATCCAACGGTTTCAGATAATTCTTCTCCATTTTGGAAAGATTTGAATGATCTCTATAAGGCTTTTAAAGACGGTCACGTGTGGCCATGTGACCGTTGGTCACGTGTGAGCACGTGATTCCTGGAATAGGCTTCTCTTCTTCTGCGCTCTGTTCTCTGGCCGCTGCTTAACCATCGCGTGCCAACACGTGACCACTGGTCATGTGTGAGCACGTGATGCCTCTTCTGAAGCTTATTCCTAATTTTTAATCAGGGAACAAATACTCCGATTCGTTTCAACCTCGAGGAAACCAGTGTCCTCGGCAAAATACTTCAACTCAGGGAAATTAGTGTCCTTGACGAGAGCTGCTCGATTCGTCTCGACTCGTGGGGAAATTAATGTCTTCGTGAGGACTTCCCGATTCGTCTCGACTTGCAAGATAAAGCCTTAGGCTGCAGGGATTAAAAAACTTGTTTCCTAAGCACTGGGAGCCTGCAAGTCGGTTTAAAAAGGTCTCTTGCATACTATTCACGGGTCTCACTCTCCAAAGTCGAATCTCGACAAAGAGGGAAACAACCGCTTACGAGTTCTCTCAACTCGTAAGAGGGAAAATTCTCTTGTGAGATCCTTACGACTCTCAAGAGAAAACGCACTTAGGAATCCTCACGATTCCTAAGGAGAAAATCCACCTATGAGATCCTCTTGATCCGTAGGGAGAAAAGTCTCTATGAGACCCTCGCGACTCATAGAGTTGAAAAGTCTTAGGCAGCAGATCTGAACCCGCTTCCTAAGCTATCATTACCACTCGAAGAAACCAAGACAGGATGCTCGCTCTATCATCTGTCGACCATGTTTGCTAAAGTAGCATGCTGAGAATAAAAGAAAAAAGAAAGCGACGGAAAGAACATCCAATGTGCATTTGATCAAGCGTTCGAGACACACTCATTCATGCATGGGCAAAAGACTCAGAACGAGAAATAAGACGAGCTGAAATAAAAAAGTTTCTATTCATATTGAAAAGGGTTACAATCATAAAGAAATAAAACAAAGACATTATTCAAATGATTACAACGGTATAACCTCAGATCCAGGGCACGATTAAGGAATTCAAAAGTGAGGCCATCTAGAGTTCTTCTGGCCTTTCTGATTATTCTCGTGCGCAGCCTCTCGCGCTCACGTGTGTCAAGATCTTCGGCAAGGCCCCCCATCCTTCGATAAGCAGCGGTTATCATCGTCTGCTGAAAAATTTGATGCAGAATGTCGACGAGGCTATCCCGCCGTTTCTTCGAGATCAGCCCCGACAGGTACACTGAATGCACCTTGTCCTCGGCATCATCTAGCGCATTAAGTGGAAGGGCCTCGTGAAACCCCGGAAGTGCTCTCTATATTGCTCCCAGCACGACTTTCAAGAGAGCTGAACGACGAGGGAGCAGCCAACCAACGCGTGCGTTCAGACGACCCATGACCTCCGCACACTGGGCATCTGTAAACTCTTGGTTTTGTTGACGGCCCTGTACGCGGATATCCTCGTAGGTGATGAATTCGTGCAGACTGTATAGATGCACCGCCATAATGCCTGGAGGAAACATCACGGGAAGATTAGCAATAAAAAGACACAGAGAGTTAAACTCCTCGAGAGCAATGCTCTGCAGACAGGAGCGACTATCAAAATCCTATAATGAGGGGAATTTAAAGAAATTCCCCAAGAAATCTGAGAGCCTTACTATTAAAAGATGATATAATCTATTAAAGATAAAACTCCATTTTTTTTCATTATCCATGATCAAACTCTTAAGAGTTCATCATTTTTTCAAATCTAAAGATCTATGTTTTGCCAAAAAGCAAAGCTCTGTTCATGGGTTGAGAAACCCTGAAACAGATTCTTGAGAGCAAGGCTCTATTGGTGAAACCCCAAAGGGGTTTTCTTTAGATTAAAAGATCTATGAGAGCAAGGCTCTATTAATTAAAATTAATTTAATTCAAGATTAATTTTTACCTAAAAAGAGATTCTAACTCTTGGAGTTCTTGAAGGCAAGAGCAAGGCTCTGAAGTTTTGAAAGTAAAAATCTTAAAGATGATAATCATCTGTTGAGGACCAAAGGTCCTATTTATAGGCATCAAATGCCCTTTCAATTTCCAAAAGTTGCCGCAACGGTTCGAATTCTGTCACCGTTGCGCTCACGTTTAGGGCCACGTAAGCGCAACGGTGGGGGGCATTTGTTTACCCCAATCAGAACAAAGCTCTGTTCAAATTCCAAGGGGGGCATTTGTTTCCCCCAATCAGAGCAAAGATCTGTTTGAATTTCAAAAATTCAAAAATTGAAGCAATGCTTCAAATTCCTTGCGCTGCGCACAACTCTGGATTGAGTCGCCTTTGTGGATCCCTGGCTGGTTTGGCATCATCCATCAGATGAATGTGATGTTCAACGATCAAGAGACTAATCCCCTTGATGTCCGCCATGGACCAGCCAAAAGCTTGCCTATTGTTGTGCAAGACCGCAAGAAAGTCTTTCTCTTGCTCTGGAGCTAGAGAAGCCGAGATGATAACAGGGAGGGTCTCGTTCTCATCCAAGTAAGCGTACTTAAGGTGAGACGGTAAAGGTTTGAGTTCGAGCTTTGGAGGTGAAACGATTGAAGGCGAGATTGGTGAAAATGTCTCGAACTCAAAGGATTCCAGCAAAGGTTCAAAACGAGTGTAAGCGACCGAGTTGGATGGTTCAGGTAACTCATCCGGAAATTCAAAGGATTCAAACTCGGGTGGTGAGTGGCTTAGATCATTCGAGAAAGTGAAACACTCGTAGTCATTGTCGGGTGCAGAAACAGAAGCAGGTTCGAAGAGGAACGCACTAGTGGTGTTAAGGTTATCGTGATCGAACAAAAACTCCTCGAATTCACACTCTTCTGGGGTGATCTCCTGGATTGAGCAAATGTCTAGTATATGAGCATTAGGTTCGGTGGGATGATTCCCCAACCTAAAAATGTTGAGTTCAATTGTCATGTTTCCAATAGATAGGTTCATCGAACCATTTTGACAATTGATCACAGCATTTGAGGTTGCAAGGAATGGGCGACCGAGTATCACCGGAATTTGATTCCGGGGGTTAGTTACAGGCTGTGTGTCTAATACAATGAAGTCAACGGGGAATATGAAGTCCCCAACCTTGATTAACACATCCTCTAGCTCACCCCTAGGATGGGTGATTGATCGGTCGGCCATTTGGAGAGTACAGTGTGTGGGTTTCAGCTCTCCTACACCTAGTTGCTCATATACTGAGCACGGAAGCAAGTTAACACTGGCACCAAGATCTAATAGTGCGCGGTTGATGTTTTTATCCCCAATGATAATAGAAATCGTAGGACAGCCAGGGTCCTTCCGTTTTTGAGGTAAAGATTGGGTAAGAGCATCACTCACAGCATTAGCCAGGAAAACTTTCTTGGGTACCTGAGATTTCCTCTTTTTCGTGCATAAGTCCTTTAAGATTTTCGTGTAGGACGGGACTTGTTGGACAGCATCTAAAAGGGGAATGTTGATGTTAACCTGCTTAAACAACACCAGAATCTTCTCCATTTGTGGATTTTGTTTATTGGACCTCAACCGGTTTGGAAATGGAACGTTTTTAAAATTGGTTGAGTCCAATGCTTGTGGAGGAGATTGTGGAGTTAGAACGGATCCCAGAGCTGGTGTTTTCGTGGAGTGAGAAGTGGGTCCATTCAGAGCAGAAGAAGAAGAGGAAGAAGAGCCTTTTGACGAATGGAGAATAGGCTCAGAAGATGAAGAAGAAGAAGAAGAAACGACCGGGGTGTCATTATCCTCAATTGTTGTGCCGATATTATTGTGCAGCATCCTTCCCGATCTCAATGTAGTCACGGCACTCACATTATGGTTCTGTTGTTCAAGAACAACATGTACATTATGTGGGTGACCGGGATTTGGGAGTGGTTGAGATGGAAGCTTCCCCTTTTCTCGCTCGCTTAACGCCGCATTCAGCTGTGCAATCTGGGCTTCGATGGTCTTGATGCTTTGCCCGTGTGCAGCAGTATGTTAAGCCAAAGACTGAATAGACGACTGGATGTTGGCGGTGGATTGTGTCGATTGTTTAACGAACGCCTCCAGACTTCGTTCTAGCGAGGAAACCTTATCGTTGTTTAACGGAACAAAGTTGTTTTGCGGAAAAGAATTGTTGGGTGCAAAGTTGTTCGTCTGATTTTGAAAAGGTTGGGGTTGGAAGGGCTGCTGAAACTGATGTTGAGTTTGTTGTTGCGCTTGTTGTGGAGGAAGGGGCCTCTGGAAATTGTTGCCTTGGAATTGATGCTGATTCTGATTCCAGGCGAAATTGGGGTGGTTCCTCCAACCAGGATTGTAGGTGGAAGAGTATGGATCATTTCTCGGTCTTTGCTGAAATGCAGCATTAACCTGATCCTGTCCTTGAGATGGTGGATTGTAAGGACACTCTTCGGTTAAGTGAGAAGGATCGGAACAACAAGCACAAATGGTACGAAGGGGAAGAACAGGGGCAGGAGCAGGAGATGAAAATTTGCTCTCTATCGCTTCAAGTTTTCTCGTTATTGCAGCCATTTCAGCTTTCATCGCAATAGAGACATCAAGTTGGTGAATTCCTACCCTAGACTGACCAGTAGAAGTGGAGAAAGAAGAAAAAGAAGTTGGTCTGGTGCTCTCCCATTGAAGCGTTTGTTCCGCAAGGTCATCGAAGAATTGCCACGCTTCCTCGTCAGATTTCGATAGGAAGTGGCCCTGACAAATCATTTCCAACAACTGCTTGGTTGCTGGGTTCAGGCCCTCGTATAAGATTTGGAAAAGTTGCCATTTCTCAATACCGTAGTGAGGGAACTGAACAAGAAGGTATTTATACCGGTCAAAGCACTTCCAAAAGGGTTCAGTAGGAAGCTGGGAGAATTGATTGATTTCGTTGCGGATCCTTACGGTTTTATGATTCGGATAGAATTTCTTGAGAAACGCTTTCACAAACTCGTCCTAACTGGTAATGGAGTGGGAAACAGTGCTATACAGCCACTTTTCAGCAAGATCGCACAAAGTGAACGGAATGACCCGTAGCCGTATAGCATCGTCCGACAGCTGGGTCGTTTTCATCATGGCACAAACATTTTGAAATTTGTTGATGAAGATATAGGCATCTTCATATTCAAGCCCATGAAATTTCGGAAGCATGTTAATGAAGTTGTCACGACCCGAAAAGAGCACGTGACTGGCACCTGAACCATATGAAGTCTATAGGACTCCATCTGATCCAAGTAAGCCAAAAGCCCAGAAATCTAAAACCATTTAAGAGTAAATATGAAAATTTGTTTTAGGAAGTAAGGAAAAAACATGTTGTAGTCAAGGTTTTTAAATAACTAAGCCGAATATTTATTTTAAAACAGTACAGTCTTTTCTAAAAATTTCGGCAGAGTTTCTTTTGTAAAACTGGCCCCGAATGGGGTACAACAAGGATAATAATATATGCGATGATAAAAGGGCATCCCCAAGCGGGAGCTAGCTCTTCGTCAAAGACGGTCACAACCACACAACAATATAATATACAACGCCAAGTGGCGAGGATCAAAATCCAAAGAAAGCTCAAAAGCAAGAAAACCGCAATACTACTAAGCGCGACTCTAAGGTCAAATAATACATCACTAAAGTCTAAGTCTGAAATAATATACAGTTTTGGTTGATGGAATTTCTAGATACAAAGAATAATACAAGTACAATGGTGGTTCTTGATGCAAAAGAATCCACCTACCAAAAGCAATTCACCCGCAAGGAAGTAGTGTGCCAGAAATGCCGCAAAGGAACCTGTACGGCAAAACCTGCAAGAACTGTGGCACAACGGGGGTGAGTTGCCAACTCGTGAATAGAAATATCTACAAGCAGAAACCGAATGCAAGACATAAACCTAGGTCAACAATCAGTAATATAAACCATAAGAGTACATCTGCAATATAATAAGGTGGCTAGGTAACATCTAAATATGTATGTAGTGCCAGGTACTCAGGTAATAACATGTCATGAATGTAAAGTATGCTGCATGAAGTAATATAATGAAGTATCGAATGAAGATCAATACACCTATATTAGCGTCCCATACCACTAATATTGGTGTAAGGGTATATATAACAGCGCCCTCAAACCCTGTTATATATACAAAAGAAGTATAATCAATGTAATCCAGTCTGTATGTGATCAAGTCTGTATATGTGTGGATCCCGTCCACCTGTCACCCAATGACAATAAGCCTCATGCATGTAAACATCGTAAAACATGTGCATGGAAATATGAGGATATAAGCAATCATGGAAATATCACAGAACATCATGAAACCTGTGCCTAGCATCGGCACGTAAATCCTCGTCTATCAGGCACTGTCACCAAGACTAGCCCTGATAGGTACGTAGCATACGCTCCCTCAAAACCCGAGTGCCCAGCTTCGACCCTCGAATTCCGCCATATCATACGTACATACTCCGGTCGGTATCCCCACGATAACCGCCGAGTCCAAATACTATCACCGGTAGGTAGTGCTCCCCTGCCAGGCTCACCGTCTAACATATACGAGTTTTCTTGCCCCGGGGTACCTTACCGGGTCCACCATATACCCGCAGACGGTGCCTACCGCTCCTCGAATCGGGTTTCATATGCCACTCTCAGAACCGAGAAAACACATGGTGGACGCACTGAAATATCATATCAAGGGAAACCGGGTTTTTAAAGACAATACATGTTCTCAGTTGAATTAGCCACGGTTCCCAAATCCAGAAATATCATGGAAACAACATATCCCAATGCGTATAATCAGAAAACATGATGTATGCAACATATAAAGAATGTAAGCATATCGATATATCATGCACTACGGAATAGTGATATGCACATGTTAGGGAAGCCGCTCTTTTAAAATAGATCAGTTTTAAAGAGTATCTTGCGGTTCCCAAATCTAGAATTATCATCTGTATATGTGCAACAAGTATGTGTACAAATATAAGTGTGCAATAAGTATGTATACAAGTATGCAATGCAATGGTCGTATACTGAATGCGGCAATACTATAGTGTAGTGAAATGGCAATTATCGATGATGAAGTGTGTGAGCCGGCAAGCAAGTGTACGTGAAACATATGCATCATCGATAATGGTGCTGGTGTCCTAATAGCATGATGGCAACATATGCGGGCAGTATAAATAGCATGCGTATGCGGAAATCAAATATCCAACACCACAGTGAAGAAACTACATCAATAAGTATGTATCATGCAGTTATGCCTTTTGAAATAAGACGAATCAGGGTTTTTAGTAAAATAAGGGCTACGGTGTTTTTAAGAAAAGGTACGCCTTTTAAAGTATCCGTAGAATCCCTTTGTTTGTCTTTAAGATATTCCTGATTCGTAGTTTTGAAATAGGTATGACTCGGGTCTAGTCTAACATCTACTATGCAAACTACTGATCTAAGTATCAGGCCAATCGGGAGGGGTATGGAAACCACCTAAATCTGAGTCGATATGTATATATATAGTCGGTGATCCCGCCTCAGTAGTATCGCGTACGATACAATATATCATATGACCTCCTCAAGTCATGAGTGCGGATCTATCATCAGTGTAAAGCTCGTACGGTAAGTCGTCGTACGGCATCCCAATAGTTGGGTACGGGTCAGTCTCATGTTTCTCTCATCAGATATCAGGTATCACTATCATCATATCGCACAATCTGGGGTACCACCCTAAGTCTAGTACAACTGATACCATCTATAAGTATGAATGCGGGGGTAAACACACATCCCAAGCCCGCAAGAATCACATGTCATATCCCAAATATGAATCATATCTAATCACCGATCTTGTGGCACAAGGCCCAATATCGTCGACTCATCTCAAATGTCATCAAATATCATCAACCGAGTGTAGGTATAAGGAATATGCAAATGTGTGAGTGTGGGTATAAATCTATCCTAGGGTTCGCGACTAGGAACTATACTAGTTACTTCTAACCCTAATTAACCCTAATACATCTATCACACAAACCACGACACACTACAACTATCATATATCTAAAATACACAGCATACTAACTACGGACTGCGGGGGTGCTATACGCCATCCACCCGACTTCCCCCTGTAGATATAATCTACTCACCTTGGGTCTTCATTTGTCGACGTCGCCACGCGCTTTCTTGTCGTCCCGAAGTCTTCATGGGGTACCTACACAGCAAGTATCGTATATACGCAATGAAAACCAAAACCAAGCTAAAACGGCACATGAAATCCAAAGCGATACGATAAGGGGCACATAGGTTAGAACCTATGAGCACGCCTTTAAAACCATCAATCAATCCTCGATATCGTCGTATAAACGCCAAATAGTCGAGGTAAAACGAAACACACCAATGCAGAAATGAAAATACGGAATACGGAAACTAAAATCCAAAACAGCAACTTAGGAAATATGTCCCAGATTTCACCCTAGATCAAATTAGACAAATCTATATATACCAGGGGTCTAAACTAACAATGTAGGAGCTACAGAACCAATACGAGCCAAAATGGTGGGACCCAGGCCGCAATTTGCGGCCAAAGTGATGAAATTGGCGGCCTGGAATGGGAGTTGGGGGCTAGGGCTTTGGGGGTAGCTCTCTGGGTGCCTGCACATATCACTGTCCAATCAATTTAGTTTCAGAATATCTCGGGTGATAGCAGATTCCATAAAACCATCACAGATTCCACAATTTTCCCCGATATCGGTTTCTAAAATCCGTAATCTGGGTCAAGCTTCAGGTTTTGGGTTCCAATTCATACACTAGGGTGTTAGTACAACCTATACTGAGCTTAATTTCCCAACACAACACAAGATTCCCTCAAACCCTAACTAGGTTTTCATCAAGTCCATAATATCACACAATATCGGTTCTATAAAACATTGGGGTATAAGGAATGCTAGAATTAAACATAATGGTCCAGAAATTACCTCATTTGGCAACTCAAGAATTTTCTTGAGTTGCCCCCTAGTGGCCAAAATCCATGCTTTCTTGGTCCATTGCGAAGGTCTCGGGTTTGTGCATCTTTTTAATGAAATGGAGATTGGGTTTTAGTGTAGTTTTAGAGGTGTTTTGGAGCTTGAATGGGGGAGGGAAATAAGGTGCAGGAGCAGCAGCAGGAGAAGAGAGAAGAGGGAAGAAGATGAGGGGAAAAATGGCTAAGGGTTAGTCAAATGAAGCCCATGCCTCTCTCTCTCACCAACCCTCCCATTGTTTATTCTTTTTCTCTTTTTCTTTTTCTTTTCTTTATCTCTTCAACTCCTTCTCACATAAATAGAAATCCCAAAACAAATCATGGCAATAAAATGTAGCACAAGTGTGAAAAAGTGATGTGTGCATGTTTTGCACAAAAATTGTTAAAAACCGATTAGCGATTTTTAATCGCGATTAGCACTAATTAAGCATATAAATGATCATAAAAGCTTAAAAATAACATAAATCCATAAAATACCCTATTTTAGAATTTTCCATAATTTTTCCAAATTTTTCCTATTTATTTGCATTTAATAATCCCAAAATATTAAAATATTCAATAAAATAATATTAAATTATAAAAATTCCCAAAAATAGTATTTTATTATTATTATTAATTTTTGAGATGTTACAATCTTCCCCCCTTAGAGAAATTCGGTCCCCGAATTTTAAATCTAAACCCCCAAATACAAAAACATTCAGTAAAAGTCGAATTTGTCGGGGTCCCGAAAACATCAATATAGAAGAATATCATAAAAATGTACTACTCTACTAGAAATCAATCCCTAAAATGCATATATAAGAGTATCCTGTGCGTCTGGTGCGCAAGGAATCAAAATCCATATATGTGTCAAACAGGTGTACGAAACAATATCTAGGTGCAACGGGTGTGCACAAAACATCTGTCATAGGCAACGTGTGTGCCGGACAGCAAAACAGGCGCATGTAACATGCACGAAGAGTCCCGATTCAGTGCATCTGGCGTGCACGAAAATCGTATATCAAAACACTAAAGGTGCATGAAAACTATGCCGGAAGTGTAAATCAAATCACTGCATAAGATAGGCGTGGAATCTCAAACGTAATAACTATGTGCAAAACATAAGTATCCAGTGGGTGCATGAAACAAATATCATGAAACTCAGTCATCAAAACTAATCATGCAAACAGAACGCCCAAAATACCGAAATCCAAAACGACGGATGCGTGATAATCGAATCACAAAATCACAAATCATAAATACCGTCGTCGGTAGTTCCTCCTTCGAGGTCGAGAAGGAGTTGGTGCATCCAATGCTAGCAGCGCAGGATATCTACTTGCCTCTTGCTCACGTTCTGGCGTCCTCTATCTCTGGGTCTTTATCTTCTCTGTGGATTACCAATCTCACAACCAATTGGCTCATCGGCCCTATCAGATGTGCCAACGGGGACGATTCCATTCTGGCACTTCTCTGGTCATCTCTCGGTCAATCATCATGACCACTCGTAAAGCAGCATGTCACTGGCGTCGGCCTCTGGCTCTCTGAATGCATATGACGCATCTGATCCTGGGTGCAAACATCATTGCAGCAATGTCCCGGAAGGAATCCTGCTCAGGGTCTCTCCCGATCTTTCCTAAGCCGAACTGTACGGAGGCTAGCTCTCTTGCATAACCTCTTCTCGCTCAAAAGACATCTGTGTCCTCAGCACAACATTTCTGGGGAATTGGTCGCATCCCGACGCCTCTGTAAGCATATCAAGTCTCCGGTCTCGACGGAAAGAAATGACGGCTCGCCAGTGTCTCGTACGAACCTCTGGCTCCACCTGTCTGAATCATCGTCTTACGACGTCACGTCTCTATCTGCGCACTGCAATGTTATCAGCTCTGACCCATCCGAAGTCTCTCGCACGGACTCGAAATCGCGTACTCTGTAGCTTCAGCATTCTGTAGAAGATGTCTGGTCGAACGGGTCCTCGGGAACGCGGCGCAACCAACGGAAGAAAACTCAATACTCGTCCGTCCTCGATCAACTCACAACGCAACTGGGTGAGGTCCCTGATCCGAACCTGGTTCACTATCTCGTCGACGATGCCGAACCTTGGCCTGCTGGGCGTGTGCAATATGACCACTCTTAGGTCTAGGTCTTCTCATACAATGTTCCAGGAAGGTCCTGTCGAGGTCTTTCTCAAATCTCACTCCTGCCGAATTGCCCGGAAGTCCTCGTCCAAAGCTGAAGCTAGTTCTTATTCCGGAACGGCTGCATACTTGTCACGCTTCTTTCTGGAAGATATATCCATATACCACGCCTCTGGGTGCGTATAACATCTCATGTCAGCGAAGTGGGACGTCATCTCGTCGAAATATCTTGTGAACTCCTTTCTTCACTCTGCGTCAATGTCGACTGATCCGGACTCGTCTCATCATGGCTGCATGGACAGTGCTCCAACGGCTATCCTCGTATCTGGAGTATCCCAAGCAATGCATCCCATTACGTGATGTCCGAATGATGTCGAATCATCCGATCGACTCGTCAGGACCTCATAATCCCCCAAGAGATCACATCATGGGTACAGTTTAATAGTATCGAGTACATGCCACAGCGTCGGTGGTCCAGCCGTAGAAGGGCAAACCCAAGCCACACTAATGGTGCCGCGGAACTGCCGCAAACCCTAAGGTTCAAAGGCTTTCACACGGTCATTAAGTCGAGTTAGGGTTTCATTCTTCTAGAGGGTCCATAGAATCACCTGCATGTCTTTCCGTATACTTTAAACTTGGAAAATGGGCTTCTGACATTCGATCGTCTCTATCGACTCTCAACGAACCTGCGGGAAGTCGTCTCTAGCTGGAACAATCTATCTGATGGCCTCGCATCGGGGTAAGCGAACGAACACCTGTCCTAGTCATTCATCCTCAGGTGACTAGCGACTCGCTATCATCTCTCTAAGTATATGCTCACGCTGCAGTAGCTCTAACCATCTGGGCGACATCTCGTTATTTGCAGCAGCAACTTGCTCATTCGCCTGAACGCCGAACAGCGCCTCAATCCTCCAGGAAAGGCGACACATGGGCGGTCACCTCTGAATCGGTCTGCTCTAGATCTGAGTAAGACTCTCCACACGGGAAATCTTCAACTCAACTGGGCCTGCTCCGGCGCATAAATCGGACGAATCACCTTCGTCTCTCAAATCGGGTAGACTAGCTATCATCTGTCTCATATCTGCCTGAAGCTTCGGCGATCTCAGCTCGTAAGATTCGGAAGCGACATCCTGTCAATCTCAGCAACGGCTGGTCCTTCTGTCTGCACGGTAGGCGACATCATAATCTCTGAGGTATGCTGTACATAACCAGTCCTCTCTCAACTGGCAGCTCTAACAATGGCCCGGTCATCCGGTGCAAGACCAAGCACTCGCCTCCACTAGAGGTCACAATCACCAATACTAACTCGAGACGTTCCCATGTCACCAGAAAACACAATGGTCAGCTCTCGTACCAGACGAGCTCGCACCGACCGTAACCCTAGCAGCAACCCAAGCTGCGCTCAAACATGGCGACAGGAACCTCAATCGAGTATCGAAGAGAGCAGATCAATGGTAAGAAAGAGAACAACAGATCCAGAGTGGATACATGATCATAGGAAGGAACAGCATCAATGGAGGTATGATCATGAAACTAATAGAATCGGGGATCTCAAATGGATGTATAATCATGGATATGAAGAGAATCACTGATCTCGAAAATATGTACATCCTAAGGTTCCTTAAGCGGAGTGGCGTGTCGTAAGTATGCCGCGGAACATACCAACGGTACGTCACTCTACTTTAGTCACATGTTCCATCAACCAAGGGTCATCCTACACGAAGAAAGTTCGGGTCTAGTACCCCCTCGACCAAGTCTAAGTTCCGTAAGGTCAAGCCTAAGTTCCGTATATATATAAACGCCCTAGGCTCTACATAGTCAAACTTAGACTCGAACCAAGGTCAACCTAGCGCTCTGATACCAACTTTGTTACGACCCGAAAAGAGCACGTGACTGGCACCTGAACCATATGAAGTCTATAGGACTCCATCTGATCCAAGTAAGCCAAAAGCCCAGAAATCTAAAACCATTTAAGAGTAAATATGAAAATTTGTTTTAGGAAGTAAGGAAAAAACATGTTGTAGTCAAGGTTTTTAAATAACTAAGCCGAATATGTATTTTAAAACAGTACGGTATTTTCTAAAAATTTCGGCAGAGTTTCTTTTGTAAAACTGGCCCCGAATGGGGTACAACAAGGATAATAATATATGCGATGATAAAAGGGCATCCCCAAGCGGGAGCTAGCTCTTCGTCAAAGACGGTCACAACCACATAACAATATAATATACAACGCCAAGTGGCGAGGATCAAAATCCAAAGAAAGCTCAAAAGCAAGAAAACCGCAATACTACTAAGCGCGACTCTAAGGTCAAATAATACATCACTAAAGTCTAAGTCTGAAACAATATACAGTTTTGGTTGATGGAATTTCTAGATACAAAGAATAATACAAGTACAATGGTGGTTCTTGATGCAAAAGAATCCACCTACCAAAAGCAATTCACCCGCAAGGAAGTAGTGTGCCAGAAATGCCGCAAAGGAACCTGTACGGCAAAACCTGCAAGAACTGTGGCACAACGGGGGTGAGTTGCCAACTCGTGAATAGAAATATCTACAAGCAGAAACCGAATGCAAGACATAAACCTAGGTCAACAATCAGTAATATAAACCACAAGAGTACATCTGCAATATAATAAGGTGGCTAGGTAACATCTAAATATGTATGTAGTGCCAGGTACTCAGGTAATAACATGTCATGAATGTAAAGTATGCTGCATGAAGTAATATAATGAAGTGTCGAATGAAGATCAATACACATATATTAGCGTCCCATACCACTAATATTGGTGTAAGGGTATATATAACAGCGCCCTCAAACCCTGTTATATATACAAAAGAAGTATAATCAATGTAATCCAGTCTGTATGTGATCAAGTCTGTATATGTGTGGATCCCGTCCACCTGTCACCCAATGACAATAAGCCTCATGCATGTAAACATCGTAAAACATGTGCATGGAAATATGAGGATATAAGCAATCATGGAAATATCACAGAACATCATGAAACCTGTGCCTAGTATCGGCACGTAAATCCTCGTCTATCAGGCACTGTCACCAAGACTAGCCCTGATAGGTACGTAGCATACGCTCCCTCGAAACCCGAGTGCCCAGCTTCGACCCTCGAATTCCGTCGTATCATACGTACATACTCCGGTCGGTATCCCCACGATAACCGCCGAGTCCAAATACTATCACCGGTAGGTAGTGCTCCCGTGCCAGGCTCACCGTCTAACATATACGAGTCTTCTTGCCCCGGGGTACCTTACCGGGTCCACCATGTACCCGCAGACGGTGCCTACCGCTCCTCGAATCGAGTTTCATATGCCACTCTCAGAACCGAGAAAACACATGGTGGACGCACTGAAATATCATATCAAGGGAAACCGGGTTTTTAAAGACAATACATGTTCTCAGTTGAATTAGCCACGGTTCCCAAATCCAGAAATATCATGGAAACAACATATCCCAATGCGTATAATCAGAAAACATGATGTATGCAACATATAAAGAATGTAAGCATATCGATATATCATGCACTACGGAATAGTGATATGCACATGTTAGGGAAGCCGCTCTTTTAAAATAGATCAGTTTTAAAGAGTATCTTGCGGTTCCCAAATCTAGAATTATCATCTGTATATGTGCAACAAGTATGTGTACAAATATAAGTGTACAATAAGTATGTATACAAGTATGCAATGCAATGGTCGTATACTGAATGCGGCAATACTATAGTGTAGTGACATGGCAATTATCGATGATGAAGTGTGTGAGCCGGCAAGCAAGTGTACGTGAAACATATGCATCATCGATAATGGTGCTGGTGTCCTAATAGCATGATGGCAACATATGCGGGCAGTATAAATAGCATGCGTATGCGGAAATCAAATATCCAACACCACAGTGAAGGAACTACATCAATAAGTATGTATCATGCAGTTATGCCTTTTGAAATAAGACGAATCAGGGTTTTTAGTAAAATAAGGGCTACGGTGTTTTTAAGAAAAGGTACGCCTTTTAAAGTATCCGTAGAATCCCTTTGTTTGTCTTTAAGATATTCCTGATTCGTAGTTTTGAAATAGGTATGACTCGGGTCTAGTCTAACATCTACTATGCAAACTACTGATCTAAGTATCAGGCCAATCGGGAGGGGTATGGAAACCACCTAAATCTGAGTCGATATGTATATATATAGTAAGTGATCCCGCCTCAGTAGTATCGCGTACGATACAATATATCATATGACCTCCTCAAGTCATGAGTGCGGATCTATCATCAGTGTAAAGCTCGTACGGTAAGTCGTCGTACGGCATCCCAATAGTTGGGTACGGGTCAGTCTCACGTTTCTCTCATCAGATATCAGGTATCACTATCATCATATCGCACAATCTGGGGTACCACCCTAAGTCTAGTACAACTGATACCATCTATAAGTATGAATGCGGGGGTAAACACACATCCCAAGCCCGCAAGAATCACATGTCATATCCCAAATATGAATCATATCTAATCACCGATCTTGTGGCACAAGGCCCAATATCGTCGACTCATCTCAAATGTCATCAAATATCATCAACCGAGTGTAGGTATAAGGAAAATGCAAATGTGTGAGTATGGGTATAAATCTATCCTAGGGTTCGCGACTAGGAACTATACTAGTTATTTCTAACCCTAATTAACCCTAATACATCTATCACACAAACCACGACACACTACAACTGTCATATATCTAAAATACACAGCATACTAACTACGGACTGCGGGGGTGCTATACGCCATCCACCCGACTTCCCCCTGTAGATATAATCTACTCACCTTGGGTCTTCATTTGCCGACGTCGCCACGCGCTTTCTTATCGTCCCGAAGTCTTCATGGGGTACCTACACAGCAAGTATCGTATATACGCAATTAAAACCAAAACCAAGCTAAAACGGCACATGAAATCCAAAGCGATACGAAAAGGGGCACATAGGTTAGAACCTTTGAGCACGCCTTTAAAACCATCAATCAATCCTCGATATCGTCGTATAAACGCTAAATAGTCGAGGTAAAACGAAACACACCAATGCAGAAATGAAAATACGGAATACGGAAACTAAAATCCAAAACAGCAACTTAGGAAATATGTCCCAGATTTCACCCTAGATCAAATTAGACAAATCTATATATACCAGGGGTCTAAACTAACAATGTAGGAGCTACAGAACCAATACGAGCCAAAATGGTGGGACCCAGGCCGCAATTTGCGGCCAAAGTGATGAAATTGGCGGCCTGGAATGGGAGTTGGGGGCTAGGGCTTTGGGGGTAGCTCTCTGGGTGCCTGCACATATCACTGTCCATTCAATTTAGTTTCAGAATATCTCGGGTGATAGCAGATTCCATAAAACCATCACAGATTCCACAATTTTCCCCGATATCGGTTTCTAAAATCCGTAATCTGGGTCAAGCTTCAGGTTTTGGGTTCCAATTCATACACTAGGGTGTTAGTACAACCTATACTGAGCTTAATTTCCCAACACAACACAAGATTCCCTCAAACCCTAACTAGGTTTTCATCAAGTCCATAATATCACACAATATCGGTTCTATAACACATTGGGGTATAAGGAATGCTAGAATTAAACATAATGGTCCAGAAATTACCTCATTTGGCAACTCAAGAATTTTCTTGAGTTGCCCCCTAGTGGCCAAAATCTATGCTTTCTTGGTCCATCGCGAAGGTCTCGGGTTTGTGCATCTTTTTAATGAAATGGAGATTGGGTTTTAGTGTAGTTTTAGAGGTGTTTTGGAGCTTGAATGGGGGAGGGAAATGAGGTGCAGGAGCAGCAGCAGGTGAAGAGAGAAGAGGGAAGAAGATGAGGGGAAAAATGGCTAAGGGTTAGTCAAATGAAGCCCATGCCTCTCTCTCTCACCAACCCTCCCATTGTTTATTCTTTTTCTCTTTTTCTTTTTCTTTTCTTTATCTCTTCAACTCCTTCTCACATAAATAGAAATCCCAAAACAAATCATGGCAATAAAATGTAGCACAAGTGTGAAAAAGTGATGTGTGCATGTTTTGCACAAAAATTGTTAAAAACCGATTAGCGATTTTTAATCGCGATTAGCACTAATTAAGCATATAAATGATCATAAAAGCTTAAAAATAACATAAATCCATAAAATACCCTATTTTAGAATTTTCCATAATTTTTCCAAATTTTTCCTATTTATTTGCATTTAATAATCCCAAAATATTAAAATATTCAATAAAATAATATTAAATTATAAAAATTCCCAAAAATAGTATTTTATTATTATTATTAATTTTTGAGATGTTACAGAAGTGGGGCTTAATTTCAAAATTATCCCCATTGGCCGGTGGAAGGGAAAGACAGGTGGGAAGTGCAGAACGGGTGGGATAGAAATGATCCTGGAGCGCGATTCACTGTGGCGCTACAACAGGCGGTGGTGGTGGGTTATTCGCATCCATAGGAGGTGGAATCAATCCCGGAGGAGTCAAAGAGATGTTTGGATTAAATCCTGACATCGCGGAAGAAGAGGTTGGTGATGGTGAAGGTGAGGATGTATGAACAGAATTCCGGTCAACGTCGGAGTTGGCCGGCAAAGGTAAGGGTGAAAGAGACGTGGACGGAGTTTCGACGTCTGAGTCGATCGCGTAGTCGGTAGCGACTAACGTAACGCGGACTAGGTGGGTGCTAGTGTCCTGAGTCCAAGCGGACATACACTAAACGAGTTTAGTATAGTCAAAGCGGAGAAGGTGAGGGTAAGAAAATGTCAATGGAGAAATACGATGGGTGGTGGGTGAAAAAAATGGTATTTTGGCGACAAAGGGCAAGTTTTTATAAAATTTTTTGGTTTTTGTGTTTTTTTTCCTTTTTAGAAAGAGCTTTACAGAAATATGTACGGACTTACGGCTTCAAGCAATCACAAACAAGATATGCACAATCACACCTAGATCTAGGGTCACCTAGGTCAGCTAGACAGCTCCTAACTGTTCCAAAGGGCTAGAAATAGGACCTCAAACCGCCTCTTCTCCGCCAATTGCGGCCAGGTAAGTGCCAGGGAAGTGGGAGGCTCCCCACTACGTAAGTAGATGTCCTAATTAAGTAACCACTTGCCTTGGACACACTTGCCCAGACACCGCAAAGTCAGGATAGGATAAACGGCCGATGCCTGTAACTAGTCCTCTGTCCTATTGAGCACGAAGTCCTTAGGGCTGAGTCTAGTATTTTTAATTAAACAATGGTCAATGTATATGCTTTTTGTGATTTCTGGGGTCCTGGGAAGGGTGATGAAATCCCCACCCAATCTGGATTGGTTTCAAGCCCCTTAAAGTCCGTATTAATATATGCAAAGCAGTAACAATCAACTGCAATCAATTTTTATTTTTTTAGCGCGGCGCAAAGAATCCTGCACAAAAACAATTTATTAGAAGGGGGAAGAGAATTTGCGCAAAGAATGCTGCAGAAAACACAGTTCAGTGGAGTTCAGACGAGTGGGGAAGAGGAGAGAGAGACTTACCCAAAATTTGGGCTCCTGAAACCTTCAACCCGCCGCGGTTCCGCGGCCTAAGCGTGCTAATGCCGCGGTTCCGCGGCTTGAAGGTGCCCTTGGAGCTTCATTTTGCTTGTAGGTGCTGACTCGGCTGTCCTCTTCTTGTCTGGAGGTCCTGAATCTTGATTTGCTTACTGGATCTGCTCCAGAATCTTACAGTAGACCGTTGGCTCCGTCTTGATCCGTCGCGGTATAGCCGTGAGATATGGGTCTAACTTTCCACGTCTTTGGCACTGAACTCGACCGTCTTTTTATCCTGCACACTTGCACAAAAACTAATCACAAATAACAAGATGGGGTTTTTTTACAATGTATATTTTTTTTGTTTTGTTTTTCGGTTATATTTATATTCACAAATTAACCCGAAATTACACAAAGAAATAAACTACCGTCTCCCCGGCAACGGCGCCATTTGATTGGTAGGCTTTTTGCGTGCTTAGTTAATTACCGCAATCAAGACGGTTTCTCATGTAGCTAGCCGGTTGAGTACGGGTCGTCCGCAGGGAGATGGGAATCTTTTTCTATGTGCTTTAACGAATTAAGTCCAAATTTCCAGGTTTGTTTTGAGATTAACTATGTGTTAAAATGTTATATAAAGAGAGCTTGTTAGGGTTAGGATTAGGTTAGTTTGAGTTAGGAGTCGCTCACTTCTTTCGTTGCCACTCTTAATGTCGGTGTTACGGTAATCGGCAACAACGGGGATTAGCACGACTAGGAAGGAACTTACGAGTATAAGCTAGGCTTTCCAACGCTTAAGTTCTTCCTTTTGGTGCTTGTCCGTCCATTCTTGGCTCTTAGCCTTAACCTCCGGTTAATTCAACCACAACCGGTCTCACTAAGGAATCACCGCTATCATGTAGGATAGGGTACCGTAGGGAGCGGATTGTGGTTCAATTAACGGGAGTCCGAATTAAAATGTTGGGAAAGGAAAGAGTAAGAGAGATTTCCTTCTCTCAAACTTTTCTTATCCTACCCTAACAAGTAAGAAAACTACTCACACATTACAAGAAAAAGGAAATAAAACAAAGGAGGAAGATAGAAAGAAAAAGGTTAGAAGATTACAACTAGCTATTTGAGACCTCACTTTGGCAAGGATCAAGCTTAAGCATCATTGTTGTTTAAGGATAAAGAAAAAGAGAACAAGAAAGAAACAAAAAACAAATAATAACAACTAGATTAGCAAATGAAAAATATAAGCAATTATAATTAACAATAAGACAAGCATGGTAACAACAAGAACTCTTTATTCATCACTTCACTCATAAAAGCTCACTACAATGTTTTAATGGAGAAGAGATGAGAAGAGGAAGAAGAACAACAACATGTATTCTAAAATCTAAATACAAGAATAAGCACTCTTGGCTTTGGCAAGCTCTGGACTATTTATAGGCAGGCAACAGAAATTCTAAGGCAACATTCAGAACAAAAATGAAATGACCAAAACGCCCCTGAAAATAGGTCAACTGTCGACACCGTACGGCCGCGGTTCCGCGGCCTAAGCGTGCTTATGCCGCGGAACCGCGGCCATTTAGGAGGCTTAGGCCTTCAATTTTGGTGATTTCCCTTAGTTTGCAATACCCTTCAGTGTGGTATATGTTGTTTCTCAGAATCTCTTCACAATTTTTCCAGAATTTCAGCAGATCAAAAGGTGATTTGATGTGGATCTTTTGCCATGATTTCCTCGAGCTCCGCGTAGATAAGTTGGATTTTGTGTTGACATTGAGCTTTGTGCATGAAAATGACATCGATTTGCCATTTTTTCCCCTAAACTGATGTGCGGCAACATACAGATAGAGAGCGGAGACCCGTGTTTTATCTGTGGTTGGCAGTGATCCGGAATTTATCGTGCTTTTCCATCAATTTCCCTGTTTAGAGCCGAGAACCTGTATCCTGCAATTGACTAGCAAACACGGCTCAAGAGTACCTACCGATAAGCAATGTGATCAAAATTGGGCGGTATAAAAATGCAAAAATCTGATATGAACAATCCCCAAATCACTCAGAGAGTGATCTCTTTAACTAATTTAACAAACTAATTGGCACTATATAAAGGCCCCTAGACCCCAATTCTAAAACACACAGAAACACAGAAAGACAGAAAAACAGAGAGAGAATTCACAGAGCTCTTTAAAAAGTTTGAGAAGAATTCAGAAAGAGAAAAAAGGTAAACCCTTTGAATAAAAATGAAGAATTTCTTCTGAAAAGATCATTGATCTAATAACAAGATCAAAGATCTTCAATAAAAAAAAAATAATAACAAAGGCATTGCCTTTTGATGAACCACTGGTTCTGGAATCTTAAAAAGATTCTTTTCTTGAATCCAAAATTGGATCAAGATATTAAAACAGTGCCTAACACTTGTAAATCTGCATTGTTGCGCTCTTGGGTTGGTGCAAGCCACCAGAGAGCGCCACGTGTTAGCTCCAGAACAACTTGCGCTATGCGCTTTTAAAATAGAGTATTGCTCTCTGAAATTGGCGCAACTCACCAGAGCGAGCCACGTGTCAGCAGCGCAACAGCGCAGCGCACTGCGCTAACCGCGCTTGCGCTCACCAGAGTGTGACACGTGTCACCTCCATATGCGCTTGCGCTCATAAATTGGCGCAAAGCGCCTGACAGGCCACGTGGCCACTGTCAGATAACTAATGCACTACACTATTGAAAAGAAGGGCCAAGCCCAATTAAAAAAGGCCTAACAGGCCTAATAAAATGGCATGCATTATTTTAAAAATGGCAGAGCCCAAACAAAGGTCTGTCAGACCAAAACAGATGCTCTGCATCATAAAAATAAAGGGACAGAGCACAAATCAAATACGCCTTACAGGCCAAATTAAAATGCAGTGCATTATTAAAGGCAAAGCCCTAGTATAGGCCAAAGATAAATAAAAACGATGAACATCTTCATCTGGACTTAGCCCAATCATGGCCGTAAGTTCTCAAATTAAATTGACTGAGCACGACTGCTCTCTTAAATTAATTTACATCCGGTTCAAGGATACATCTCCGAACTCCTCTGACACCTATCGTTGTAATCCTTCAACGACGTCAGAGAGGTGACGGGTCCCGACAACCACACATCGATATGGACTGTGGGGTCCTTAAACTCATGGACTTAAGCGTCCTTAAACCAACAACACGGACTGTGGGGTCCTTAAACCCATGGACTTATGCGTCCTTAAACCAAGATAAGGACTGTGGGGTCCTTAAACCCATGGACTAATGCGTCCTTAAACATATTCATACGGACTATGGGGTCCTTAAACCCATGGACTAATGCGTCCTTAAACATATTCATATGGGATGTGGGGTCCTTAAACCCATGGACTAATGCGTCCTTAAACTCACGGACTTAAGCGTCCTTAAACCAATGGACCACCATGTCCCTAAACTGGCAATGGACCACCATGTCCCTAAACTGGTAATGGACTACCATGTCACCAAAACGGGAACGATGGACCACCATGTCCCTAAACTGGAAATGGACCACAATGTCCCTAAACTGGAACAATAGAGCCCCTAAATGCTCTTTTGTCGGATCTAAACGATCCCGTTTAAGTTGATCTTAGCTTCAAATATGGCTAACGTATTCTTAAACCAAAAACCTTCAAACAGACTTTAGTCCCAAATCGGACTATAGATCCTCCAATCAACTTTGGTTCAAGGGTACATCTCTGAACTCCTCTGACATCTGTCGTTGTAATTCTTCAACGTCATCAGAGAGGTAATGGGTCCCGACGGTCATACATGCAATGGACCACTATGTCCCTAAACTGGAACAATAGAGCCCCCAAATGCTCTTTCCGTTAAGTCGATCTTAGTCTCAAATCAGACTAACGTATCCTTAACGAACGTTTAAGTTGATCTTAGCCTCAAATACGGCTAACGTATCCTTAAACTAAAACCCCAAACCCAAATCTAAGTAAATACGGATTTGGACTAATCCACGTCCTTTGGATGATGACATAAATTAGTCTCCGTATACAATCCACGGGCAACCACAAACAAAACAAACACACACGACACGAAATGAAATTCTGGAGAAGGAGAAAGTTGTTACCGCGACGCGGTAGCGTAATTAATTGCAGGGGCTTGCGCCCGCAGGGAAGAGCGTCCCCACAATCAAAAACTCCTCAAGCGAGGGGGAATCTGATGAAGTCTGCTACATCGACCGCATCCGTCTAAACCTCCGATACACAGTGCCATAAATCAACTTGGCATCTTCGGAGAGATGGACGGATAAAACCAAATAGCATCTGCCCCGAATCTCAGACAAGACGTCTTCACGTCGTGCCGTCTTTCGGAGGGGAATAGATTCTGGCACGCCCGGTGGGATCTTTTCCTCTTTCCACTCCACACTTCGTATGTCGTCTTCACGAACGAATCGCGGTTTGTTACTGGTTGCCTTTGGGTTTCAAGTTACTATGATTTGGTCTTTTGCCTGGCGTAGAAATCAAGCATCAATGGCATCCATCTGCTCGAGCTGCTCCAAATGCCAATGCAACCGACGCTCCGCCTCACCTGGAGGTGTAGCCTATAAGCCTCAAGCGGCCTCCATCCATGCCATGCCGGTGGAACAAGTGACACGGGCCACCACCGGTCTGTTTTTCGGGACCATGCTCTCGCCGGCAAGCTTCACTATTCCAGTGCCCGCACCGGAAGCGCAAAAGAAGTCGGTCTTCGATCAGCTCACTACTACAACGGCCCCTTTCAACGGGTCGTCCAATATTAGGCCGGCAGCCTCTGTCTTTACTAGGCCAAACTAGAACTCCGATGGGCCCGCCAAGAAGCCCATGAACCCTGAAGTGGCCGTCCTGATGAAGATAGCCACCTCTGCTCCTGAAGTCTTCAAGACGGCTTCTCCTGCTAAAGAGTCGGTCTTTTCAAGGCTGACTATTCCGGCTCCTGCTCCTACTCGAGGGTCTGACTTTGACAGATTGAACATCGCCACTCAAAAGACAACATCGGTCTTTAAGAGGCTGGCACCAGCGGTGCCTCATCCAGACATGGGGCAAGACGAAACTATCCCGATCGCCGAGCCAGCCCCAACAACTCGACACGCTCGATGTCGCCACTGGCGCCGAGTAAGGAAGGCCGGGGGCAACTCCTCCTCAGGGCTAACTCCACCGGCTCCAATGGTGGAAGTTAATGCTGCTGTTCCAACTGGGAACAGCTTTGAACCGCTTAGGAGGGTACGCAAGAACTCTCCGACTGCCACGCTGAAAAGATCTTCTCCACCTACGGATAGAGTTACAGAAACGAAGCTGGAGAAGCCCCCTCAACGGCTTTCCTCCAAAATTTACAAGGTCTGGCGGAGGGTTCAAGATTCCGTAATCGACCAAGATCACTCTCGCCGGCAGAAGAGGGTGAAGGTTCAGGAAGAAAAGAACTTTCCTGTCAAACAGCAAAGGACGACAACCGCCAGGGTGCCCGCTGCAACGACCCCCTCAACTTCAACGGCCCATAAGAGAAGAAGACCGGAGAAGGTGTCCACGCCTGCGGAAAATGCCAGAGGCGGTGAACCAAAATGCCCTAAGTCCGGGGGCATTGTAGTCCACACCGTATACATGGCGTCGGGGAAAGAGGACAGTCGTGCATCTACAGGTCATAGACCGCTTACACGATCAGTGACTAAATCTCAGGAGCAGCAGCAAAAGCTCTAATAAATGATGAATGTGATGGCCACACTCACTGGGCCAAAAGAAAGCCCTGAAGCATCCTCGGATCAACGCCAGGAGCAAGAAACTGACGCTGAATTCATTCGCAGGATACTGGAAAAGAAGGATAAAGAGGATGCGGAACAAGCAGCCAATATAAAGCGAATGGCCCTCCTGTTCCAGGACATGGTGGGAATGATGATTCAACAAGATCCTCCTGCTGAAGATCCTCCGATCATCCTTCAAGATGACATGGGAGAAACGTCAAATCCTCTACCGGCTCTGTCAACAGCCAAGGAGGAGACAATCTCCAAAGCTAACCTGGATGAATATATAGCTCAGCAGATACGGGTTCATCAGGGGACTGAGGTAGCCGGTCAGGTCATAAAAACGGGGCGACCATATCCAAACTGGTACGATCAAATAAAGTACCCATCGGGCTATACGATCCCTAAGTTCCATGTATATAAAGGGACGGGGAATCCACATCAACATGTTGCCCAATTTAGGGCCTTATGTGGCAACACTGGAGGCGACGACAAACTGCTACTTCGCCAGTTCGTCGGCAGCTTGTCAGAGACAGCATTCGAGTGGTACTCTGAACTCCCGAATGACTCCGTCAAAACATTTGCGGAGATGGAGCTGCTGTTTACGCAACGATTCGCAAGCGCCAGCGAACGCACCCTGATAACAGCATTGATTAATGCTAGGGTGAAGCCGGGCGAGACGTAGGTTCAATATGCGATACGGTGGAGGAACCTATGGTCGAAATGCGAACAACGCATAGAAGAGGATCCTGCGGTGGGCATGTTTGTGGGAACCCTCGATCTGCAAGCGACCATATCCCAATTCATGATGTTCTTCAAGCCGACCACCTTCCAAGCCCTGATCGACAAGCTAGCTCAAATGGATCAGATGGGCCATAGACCGTCCCCTCCAAAGCCGGACTCTCGAAACGAGAAGGGGAAAAGAAAAGCGATCGTTGTTGCCAATGCTCAACAACAGCCGAGCAACTTGAAGCCGGTTGTCCGTCAAAATAATATGTGTCCACGCGTACCCCTTGAGGAGAGGCTAGGACGTCCTTACTCGTTTCTTCGAGATAAAACGAGAAGACTGTTCAAGCTGGCATTACACAACCGACTCATAAATCTGCCGGATCCAAGGCGTCCGTCGCAGCCAAATGACGTCAATGATCCCAATTACTGTCCCTATCACCGAGTACTGGGTCATCCAATCGAGGATTGCTACGTCTCCAAAAATTGGATTGAAGACCAATACCAACAGGGCAAGTTCGCGTTGTCCGAAAGATGGAAGGTGAATCCGCCGCAGCCTCACACCCCTAAAAAGGTGAATACGCCGGGGGCAACGTGCTCTCTCGTTGAAGAAGCTCCATGGGAGGTTATGCTATCAGCCAAAACAAAGTGGATGCTGAACGATCTTCAAACATGCCCAGCGATCAGGTGGAAGAACCCGTTGGAATCTCAGATCATTGAAGGGATGTTGAAACCGCGCCCAACTCCAAAGATCGATGGTGGTGGCCCAAGCACTCACAACCAGCCGTCAAAATCTTCAAAGAAGAAGAAGAAGAAATCCAAGAAGCCCGTGAAGCCTAGCGACAAGCGCACAGACTTACAAAAGCAGATTGACACGCTGGAGGAGTACAACCAGAAAGCATGGACTCCCATCACACTCCAAGAGTTCCTCAACCACGTCTTTCAAGAGGAAGATGAGGGAGAGAGTTCGTCAGATGAATCCGAGGAATACGTAGAGAGTTGTCATATGATCTCCAATTCGTTTACAGACGATGAGGAAACTCCTTGCGCTGAGAAGCTGGGGGCAGATCCTAAGCCGGAAATTTTGGGGACATTGGATGAAACAATTGACGCATTCCTCAACGAAGCTCTGTTGAAAAGTAAAGCTGGTCGGGAATGCGAGACGGCCATATTTGAAAGGGCCAAGCGACAGCGACTTGACGAAAGAGTTGAGACACTCCCGCTGGAGCAAAGTACGTCCACCGCAGATAAAAGCAAATTCAAGATGAGGAAAAGGTTTGCTAAAGTCATATCAATGGGTATGAAGCTACCATCCTCTGAAGGAAACATTACTGGTGAAGCGGAAATGCACCCCTCCTACTGCTTGTATCATCGGAAGATTTCGCACCCCACCGAAGAGTGCAAAGCTTTCAATAAATGGTGGCAGGGATATGTTGCTCACCGACAACATTTTAAGCGAGAGAAGCACAAAATTCGTCGGGAGCGGAAAAGTACAACCGAGAGACTTAACAGAACTACCGGCGATTGTCTCATGGTTAATGCCGGGGAATCGCAAGTTCTCACATTCGGGAGCGACTCTGACGAGGAAATGGCTCTTAGCCCCCTCTTTAAAGAGTCCACCTCGGGAAAAGAAGAAGAGCCAAAGGTCTGCGAAAATATCCGGCTGCGTAATCGTACACTACCTGAAAAGAATTTCGGACCCTCAAATAAAAAAGATAAAGGGAAAGAAAAGGTCTCTGAGGATATCACCCTAGATGACCAAGTCATGGAAAAGCTAGCCGCCAAGGACCCGCCGAAGAAAAAAAGGTAGATTATAACGTTCCAGCGCATCTGAGGAAGCTACCCTCCCAGCTCAGCATTCTTGACGCCCTTTTACTATCAAAAGAGGCACGGGATTCGTTAATCAAGGCACTATAAGAGCCGGAGCAATTCCAAGCTTTTCTCGCCGAAGAAAAGATGAAGGATGAGTTGGAAGAAGTGCACACGGCCGATGTCACTTTTGGTGATGAAGACCTTCTCCTTGGGACGTGCGAACATAATCGCCCCCTCTACATCTCAGGGTATTGCCATGATATAAAGATAGGCAAAATCTTGGTTGACAATGGGTATTCCGTTAATCTCCTCAACGTGCGGGTGTTAAAAGAAATCTGCATGAGCGTCCAGCACCTTGCTCGGGATAAGATCACCATCTCCGGGTTCGACTCCCAATCATCACGAACTCTTGAGTCTGTGATACTGACGTTACTCTTTGGGCTACTCGTCACAGACATTAAATTCCACGTCATAGACGCCAATACGTGCTATAATGCTCTGCTCGGCCGACCATGGTTACACGAGTACAACACCATCCCTTCTACACAGCATCAGTGTATGAAATATTTTAAGGATGGTCTCGAGTATACCGTAACGGGAGAACTGAACCCGTTCTCCGTGAACGAAGTCCGCAAATATGAAGATGCCAAATACTTCTTATCGGATTTCAAAGACACGGAGAGGTGTCACAAGCCGGAGAACAAAGCTAACGCCACAATCCCTGTCTTCGGGAGTGATACCGAGGAGGAAGAGGAGATAGTTTATTTGGGTCCGCCCCAATACAACAAGCCTGGACCATCCGCTCCTACGTTGATCTTTGGTAGTGACTCGGAAGATGAGGTCCATGCTATATTCTCTGCTCGGCCTTCAATACAAACATCTGTTGACGAAGAGCAAAGTCTGCAAGTCGCCATGGTGCCGCCTAAACACCATAAAGAACTGGATGCGCTCGATACCTACAGTGTAGAGGAGCTGTGGACGTTCTATGTCCCTCCCAGGCGAGAAGGCGAAAAGGCAATTCTATTCTACCGCTCTGAAGAAACCAAAGTGGAGAAAGAAATCTGGCACGGTGCGGATCCTACGCTTGACAGGCTTCAGCCCATCCGTCTGCCCAGATATTATACAGAAGGCTTGAAGAGGCTGCTGAAGCGCCAGGGGATATCCATTAAACAGACCGCTCGAAAAGCTAAGTTCTATGACAGGGTCTGGAACGTTCCCGGAACTCAGCACAAGTTGCCTAGTGGGAGGATGGAAACAATCGGGCTTGGTTACATTCGATCCAAGAAACGAGAGCTACTCCATGATTGCTACGTCGTGCAAGACTTCAATGAAGAAGGGGATGCTCAATGGGAGGACGCTAATCCTAAACCAGTAAAAGTTCCTGATGCAAAAGTGCCCAGTCCGTCGTTCGAAGAACAAATGGACAGGCTTATAAGGGAAGCTGGTCAAAAAGTCCGAGACGACCACAACCGCGAAATGGCCGTCTATGAGAAAGCCAAAACGCAACGCCTCCTCCAACTGGCCGTGAAAGATGAAAATTCCACTCCCTGTCAACTTATTATAAAAAAGGCTCGACGCAGAGGCAAAAACAAGTCGAAAAGCGAAAAAGGCACTCGATAGCAACAAAGCGGAACTAAGAAGCCACGCAAGCGGGAACCGAGCGGTCCAGATCTGTCCCTTGTAAATAAGATGAGTCGAGCATACTCTTTTCCTCAGGACAAGACGAAGAAGATGCTTGACCGAGCTATAAGATACCAAATGCTTACACTGCCGGAGTCCAAACAGCCCGAACAAGCAGGCAAAGTCTCACACCCAAACTATAGCTCTTATCACCGAGTAATAGGGCATCTTCTTGAAGACTGCTTCACCTTTAAGAACTGGGTTGAAGATCAGTATCAGCTCAGCAAGTTCGCTCTGTCTGACAGCTGGAGGGTAACGCCTCCACAGAAGCACGAACCCAAAGCCACGAAAGCATAACCAGATTCACATCAGTCTTCGAAGCGAGCTCGTACTTGTCATATGATAACAATATCGAAGGAAGAGCCCGAGAATATGGATAACCTTCCCTGGTGCTTCAAAAACAGCAATGACGAGGTGATCTCGGAATTTCCACCAGCACCAAAAGAGCTGGAGGACGAAATACATACCACTGCAGATAACCTCAAGAAAATTGAGTTGGGGACGACGAACGACCCGCGACTGACATTCGTCAGCGAGCTGCTATCTGAAGAAAGGGTGGTTGCATTAAAAGACGTGCTTATGCAGCATAGAGATTGCTTCACATGGAACTATTCCGAAATGCCGGGACTAGATCCAGAAATTACTGTCGATAAATTGGCGATATCCCCGGACGTCAAGCCAGTCAAACAGGCGCTAAGAAGAATGTGGCTCGAGCTTGAAATGAGTATCAACGCCGAGGTCAAGAAGTTAATCGACTCTGGCTTCATCCAAGAGGTTCAGTATCCTGACTGGATCGCCAACATCGTCCCAGTGATGAAGAAAAATGGGACAGTGCGCATATGCGTGGACTTCCGGGATCTCAATAAAGCCTGCCCGAAGGACGACTTTCCAGTGCCAGTCACCGAGCTGATGATAGATAACATGTCCACTCACGAGGTTTTCTCCTTCATGGACGGCTCATCAGGATACATTCAGATAAAAATGCATCCCGAAGACCAGAAGCACACTGCTTTTCGGACCCCTCTGGGAATATTCTGCTACAAGGTGATGCTCTTCGGTTTAAAGAATGCCGGTGCCACCTATCAGAGGGCCATGACGAAGATCTTCGATGACCTCATACATGAAATCGTCGACTGCTATATTGACGACCTCGTTGTGAAAATCAAATCGTACAAGGAACATCTCGAGCATCTGAAGATCGTATTTCAACGCCTTCGACAATACAACTTGAAGATGAACCCTCCCAAGTGCGTATTCGGAGTTTCCTTGGGCAAATTCCTAGGATTCATCGTCCGGCACCGAGGTATCGAGATAGATCCGTCAAAGATCAAGGCGATCATGGAAATGCCTCCGCCGAGAACTCTCAAACAGCTATGGTCACTCTAAGGGAAGCTCGCATATATTCGGCGATTTATAGCCAATCTTTCAGGCAAGTGTCGTCCTTACAGCCACTTGATGAAAAAGGGAACCCCGTTCGTCTGGGATCAAAAATGCCAAAGCGCGCTAGATGAAATCAAGCAATACTTACAGAACCCGCCAGTGTTGGCTGCTCCGGTCAAGGGAAAGCCCCTCATTCTTTATACAACCGCCCTCGAAGGTTCCTTAGGCGCATTATGGACACAAGAGAACGACCAAGGGAAAGAAAGAGCTCTCTATTACTTAAGTCGAGTTCTACTGGGGGCAGAAAGCAACTATTCCCTCATTGAAAAACACTGCCTGGGCAATAACAAAGCTCAGGCACTATGCGTTGGCGCGTGAAGTCCGTCCCATTTTGAAGGTGGACCCCCTTAAATATTTAATGTCGAAGGCCATATTGACAGGTAGACTCGCTAAATGGGCCCTGCTCTTGATGGAGTTCTCGATAACCTATCAGCCTCTTAAGGCAGTGAAAGGCCAGGCCATCACTGACTTCCTCGCTGAGCATCCGATACCTGCAGATTCTCCTCTGAATTGCGAGCTGCCAGATGAACACGCGTTTGATGCGATTGATGGTAGCGATACCCGATGGGAGCTTTATTTCGATGGAGGATCTTCCATGAAGAAGCGCAAGCAAAGTACGCCCATAATCAAATCGGGGATAGGCCTCATCTTCGTAACTCCACAAGGAGGGATAATGCGCTTTGCTTTCTCCTTAACAGAGCCGAGGACGAACAATGAAGCTGAATATGAAGCTTTGATAGCAGGCCTCGAGATCGCCATCGACATGGGAATTGAAAACCTCCTCATATACGGAGACTCCCAACTGGTCGTTAGTCAAGTAAACGGCGAATACCAAACGTGCAAACCAGAGTTGGTGAAGTACGGCGAAAAGGTGCAACAACTGTTGACCCAAATTCCTTCCTACACTTTGGAAAACATACCGCGCGCGGAAAATAGCAAAGCGGACGCGTGGCCAAGCTCGCTAAAGAACTGGCTGACAAGAACCTCGATGACGTCAGAATTGTAATACAAAGCCGTCGAGTACTTGCCCCAGCAGAAATATCTCCGGAATCATCCGAAGAAAGGGGAGCGACTGAGCAAATGGCGATGCAAATAAAAGACCGGGAAAGGGCTGAGGATTGGAGAGAAGTCTTTATAGACTACTTCAAATCCCATCGAACGCCCGGAGATGCGTCCTCAAGACATCAGCTTATGAAACGAGCTCTGTCTTTCGCCTTCGTCAATGATACTCTGTACAAGAGGTCGTTTGATTCTCTGTGGTTGAGATGCCTGGGACCTGACGAAGTGAAAAGAGTCGTTCAGGAAGTTCATGACGGACTCTGCGGTTCTCACCAAGCAGGCCCGAACATGAAGTTGAAGATTAAACGGATGGGCTATTATTGGCCCACGATGATTTAGGACTGCCTCGAATATGAGAAGCAATGCCAATCATGCCAAATCCATGGGGGCTTCATCCACCAGCATCCAAATCCACTACATCCAACGATGGCTAGCTGGCCATTCGAAATGTGGGGAACTGACATAGTCGGCCCCATCGAACCAGCATCGTCTAGAGGACATCGTTTCATCCTGGCGACGATTGATTACTTCTCCAAATAGGCAGAAGCAGTACTGTTAAGGGAAGTGAAGACGGAGAATATCCTCAATTTCTTCAAGACGCACGTCATTTATCGGTTTGGAACTCCGCGACGGATCATCTCCGATAACGGGCCAGCTTACAGAAGCCACAAGATCAGCCGCTTCGCGCAACAGCATAATATAGACTGGAGATATTCCTCAGTTTATAATCCGCGAGCTAACGGTCTAGCTGAGGCCTTCAACATGACCTTGACAAAGATCGTGAAGAAAACGGTGTCTCGAAATAAGAAGGACTGGCATGAAAGACTGCAAGAAGCTCTCTAGGCGTATCAAACTACGTTCAAAACGGCCACGAACACAACGCCATACTCGTTGGTATTCGGTACAGAAGCAGTACTCCCCCTCGAGATAGAGTTACCCTCTCTACGAGGGGCAATCCACTACGAGCTGACGGACGAAGAAAATGCTCACCTTCAGCTTGAGGAGCTTGATGCCCTTGATGAAACACGGCTCATAGCGCAATAAAATCTAGAGACTTATAAAGTAAAGATGACGCGCTCATATGAAAGATTGACTAGGCCGAGAACATTCCGCCAAGGCGAACTCATGCTAGTGGTCAAAAGACCTATGATCCCCAATCGCGCCAAGCGGGAAAAATTCGAGCCAAACTATGAAGGCCCGTACATCATAGACAAGGTCTACCAGGGTGGAGCCTATCTACTCATGGATATGCACGGTGAAAGGCCTTTCAGGCCAATAAACGGTCGCTTTCTAAAGAAATACTACGCTTAATGAGCCCCATCCTAGGTCAATGATAGATGACGACGACTATGTCCGCTCGCTATCTTCCTAACCCCAAGCTCTATAAGCAGTAGCCGGCCTTCTCCTGACGGACCGAAACGTCCTTAAACTAATGACGGACCACTACGTCCTAAAACTAGCTGATGACCGAAACGTCCTTAAACTACTACCGCAGCATTCTTAGGCTGACGAGATGAATATAAAAAAATATAAATATAAATATAAAGAATAAAAAAATATTTAAAAAAACGGTATGTCCATAAGCAAAATGGGCACGGATGAAAACCCGAAAGGGCTCCATGAGTAAAAACGGCAGGGCTACCAGCGAGTGTTCATGAAAATCCGAAAGGGCGCGACCTCGTAAAAAAAAAGAATAAAAAAAATAAACAGTATGTCCATAAGCAAAACGGGCACGGATGAAAACCCGAAAGGGCTACGTGAGTATAAACAGCAGGGCTACCGGCGAGTGCTTGTGAAAACCCGAAAGGGCGCAACCTCGTTAAAGGACACTTACAGGGTCTTCTTGACCTTGTAAAGAGAAACCACCCGCGTGAGATCCTTACGACTCACAAGGGAGCAACACACTTAGGGATCCCTACGATTCCTAAGGAGAAAATACACTTGCGAGATCCTCACGACTCGTAAGGAGAACTCTCTTATGGGACCCTCACGGCTCATAAGATTTGAAAGTCTTAAGTTACAGAGACCTAAACCTGTGCTAAAGCAACCCCCACAACCTTCGATATTGCCCTACAAGCGGCTCATACTGACCCTTGTATACAATCCACGGGCGCGAATAAACAATTCCCTAACCAAGTCCCACCCGTGACTAGGGATATGTTCATATGGTGAACAACCCTTGTAAGTCCTCTCGACTTATAAGGAGAAAACCCTTTTGTATGATCCTTACGACTTACAGAGGAACATGCACTTTGGAATCCTCACGATTCCTAAGGAGAAAATACACCTACAATATCCTCACGATTTGTAGGGAGAAATAACTTTGTGAGACCCTTACGGCTCATGAAGTCAAAAGCCTTAGTCGATAGGACCCTAACCCTGTTCGCTAAGCCACCTTTGTTCGACATCGACAGAGGCAAATGATGATTCGCTCCTGGCAACATCCCAGTTGTAGCGGTGTTGATGCCGAAATCGGTGTCCAATTCCAGGTTTACAGCGAAAAGCCAGCAAGCCACACATGCATACGAAATAGCCGAAATGATGAGGCAACTTGCGACAAAATCAGCAAGTAAAAACGTATGCATGCAAAATAGCAGAAATGATTGGGCAACACGCAATAAAAAGCAGCGAGTAAAAATAAAATAAACAGCTGAAATGATTGGGCACCACGAAAAATAGTCGAAATGATAGGGCATCGCAACTTTCGTGATATAAAGCTGAAATGATAGAGCATCGCGGAAATAAAACAATAAAATAAGAAAATGAATAAAACTTCTGCCCTACAGGAGATATCACAGTAATCCCTGCATACAATCCAGGGGCGTGAACATAGAAGGAAACACATCTTTCCTCCCCATGCTCCATCAGAAAACGGAGCCAAGTCTTGACGGTAACTCATATAAAACCCGAAAGACACATTACCTCGATTCGCGTCAACCCGCAGAGAAACCAGTGTCTTTGCAGGAATATCTCGACTCGTCTTAACCCTAGGGAAATCAGTGTCCTTGGCAGCATCCTCGATCCACGGAAACCAGTGTCCTTGACGAGACCACCTCGATTCGCGTCGGCCCGCAGAGAAACTAGCGTCTTTGCAGGAATACCCCGATTCGTTTCAACCCCGAGGAAACCGGTGTCCTCGGCAAAATACTTCGACTCAGGGAAACCAGTGTCCTTGACGAGAACATCTTTATTCACGTTGACCCGCAGAGAAACCAGTGTCTTTGCAGGAATACCTCGACTCGTCTCAACCCCAGGGAAATCAATGTCCTTGGCAGATCCTCGATTCAGGGAAACCAGTGTCCTTGACGAGACCACCTCGATTCGCGTCGGCCCGCAGAGAAACTAGCGTCTTTGCGGGAATACCCCGATTCGTTTCAACCCCGAGGAAACCAGTGTCCTTGGCAAAAACTTCAACTCAGGGAAACCAGTGTCCTTGATGAGAACATCTTGATTCGTGTCGACCCGTAGAGAAACTAGCGTCTTTGCAGGAACACCACGATTCGTTTCAACCCCAGGGAAATCAGTGTCCTTGGCAAATACCTCAATTCAGGGAAACTAGCGTCCTTGATGAGAGCTTCTTGATTCGCGTCGGCCCGCAGAGAAACTAGCGTCTTTGCAGGAACACTCCGATTCGTTTCAACCTCGAGGAAACCAGTGTCCTCGGAAAAATACTTCGACTCAGGGAAACCAGTGTCCTTGACGAGAACATCTTGATTCGCGTCGACCCGCAGAGAAATCAGTGTCTTTTAAGGAATACTTCGATTCGTTTCAAATCCAGGGAAATCAGTGTCCTTGGCAACCTCCTCAACTCAGGGAAACTAGCGTCCTTGATGAGAGCTTGTTGATTCGCGTCGGCCCGCAGAGAAACTAGCGTCTTTGCAGGAACACTCCGATGCGTTTCAACCTCGAGGAAACCAGTGTCCTCGGCAAAATACTTCGACTCAGGGAAACCGGTGTCCTTGACGAGAACGTCTTGATTCGCGTCGACCCGCAGAGAAATCAGTGTCTTCGTAGGAATACTTCGATTCATTTCAACTCCAGGGAAATCAGTGTCCTTGGCAACCTCCTCAATTCAGGGAAACTAGCATCCTTGATGAGAGCTTCTTGATTCGCGTCGACCCGCAGGGAAACCAGTGTCTTTGCAGGAATACTCCGATTTGTTTCAACCTCGAGGAAACCAGTGTCCTCGGCAAAATACTTCAACTCAGGGAAATTTGTGTCCTTGACGAGAGCTTCTCGATTCGTCTCAACTTGTGAGGAAATTAGTGTCTTCGCGAGAACTTCCCGATTCGTCTCGACTTGCAAGATAAAGCCTTAGGCAGCATGGATTAAAAAACTTGTTTCCTAAGCACTAGGACCCTGCAAGTCGGTTTAAAAAGGTCTCTTGCATACTATTCACGGGTCTCACTCTCCAAAGTCGAATCTCGACAAAGAGGGAAACAACCGCTTACGAGTTCTCTCAACTCGTAAGAGGGAAAATTCTCTTGTGAGATCCTTACGACTCTCAAGAGAAAATGCACTTAGGAATCCTCACGATTCGTAAGGAGAAAATCCACCTCCGAGATCCTCTCGATCCGTAGGGAGAAAAGTCTCTATGTGACCCTCACGACTCATAGAGTTGAAAAGTCTTAGGCAGTAGATCTGAACCTGCTTCCTAAGCCATCATTACCTCTTTTAGAAACCAAGATAGGATGCACGCTATATCATCTGTCGACCATGTTTGCTAAAGTAGCATGCTGAGAATAAAAGAAAAAAGGAACCGACGGAAAGAACATCCAATGTGCATTTGATCAAGCGTTCGAGACACACTCATTCATGCATGGGCAAAAGACTCAGAACGAGAAATAAGATGCATCTCGTGCTCACGTGTGTCAAGATCTTCGGCAAGGCCCCCCATCCTTCGATAAGCAGCGGTTATCGTCGTCTGCTGAAAAATTTGATGCAGAATGTCGACGAGGCTATCCCGCCGTTTCTTCAAGATCAGCCCCGACAGGTACACTGAATGCACCTTGTCTTCGGTATCATCTAGCGCATTAAGCGGCAGGGCCTCGTGAAACCCCGAAAGTGCTCTCCATATTGCTCCCAGCATGACTTTCAAGAGAGCTGAACGACGAGGGAGCAGCCAACCAACGCGTGCGTTCAGACGACCCATGACCTCCGCACACTGGGCATCTGTAAACTCTTGGTTTTGTTGACGGCCCTGTACGCGGATATCCTCGTAGGTGATGAATTCGTGCAGACTATATAGATGCACCACCATAATGCCTGGAGGAAACATCATGGGAAGATTAGCAATAAAAAGACACAGAGAGTTAAACTCCTCGAGAGCAATGCTCTGCAGACAGGAATGATTGTCAAAATCTAATAATGAGAGGAATTTAAAGAAATTCCCTGAGAAATCTGAGAGCCTTACTATTAAAAGATGATATAATCTATTAAAGATAAAACTCCATTTTTTTTCATTATCCATGATCAAACTCTTAAGAGCTCATCATTTTTTCAGATCAAAAGATCTATGTTTTGCCAAAAAGCAAAGCTCTGTTCATGGGTTGAGAAACCCTGAAACAGATTCTTAAGAGCAAGGCTCTATTGGTGAAACCCCAAAGGGGTTTTCTTTAGATCAAAAGATCTATGAGAGCAAGGCTCTATTAATTAAAATTAATTTAATCAAGATTAATTTTTACCTAAAAAGTTTTTTCTAAAGAGATTCTAACTCTTGGAGTTCTTGAAGGCAAGAGCAAGGCTCTGAAGTTTTCAAAGTAAAAATCTTAAAGATGATAATCATCTGTTGAGGACCAAAGGTCCTATTTATAGGCATCACATGCCCTTTCAACTTCCAAAAGTTGCCGCAACGGTTGGAATTCTTTCACCGTTGCGCTCATGTTTGGGGCCATGTAAGCGCAACGGTAGGGGGCATTTGTTTATCCCAATCAGAGCAAAGCTCTGTACAAATTCCAAAGGGGGCATTTGTTTCCCCCAATCAGAGCAAAGCTCTGTTTGAATTTCAAAATTTCAAAAATTGAAGCAATGCTTCAAATTCCTTACGCTGCGCGCAACTCGCCACGTGTCAAAAGCTGATACGCCAGCGCAACGCCTAAGGCAGCGCACCCAATCAGAGCAAGGCTCTATTTAAAGTAAAAAAACAAAAGAAGCAACGGTTCAGATGATTGGCGCTCAGCGCTGCGCGACACGTGTAAGCGCAGTTGTGCTGCGCTCTGCGCCGCGCGACACGTGTCAAGCGCAGGTGCGTTTGCGCCAAACAAAATTAAAATTCCATTAAGATCTTTCTGTTCTTGTTAAAACAAGAAGATTGTCTTCTGTAAAACAAAAGCCCTTTGATCAAAGATCCAACGGTGGGGAAAATCCCCAAATCACTCAGAGAGTGATCTCTTTAACTAATTTAACAAACTAATTGGCACTATATAAAGGCCCCTAGACCCCAATTCTAAAACACACAGAAACACAGTAAGACAGAAAAACAGAGAGAGAATTCACAGAGCTCTTTAAAAAGTTTAAGAAGAATCCAGAAAGAGAAAAAAGGTAAACCCTTTGAATAAAAAAGAAGAATTTCTTCTGAAAAGATCATTGATCTAAGAATAAGATCAAAGATCTTCAATAAAAAAAAACAATAATAACAAAGACATTGCCTTTTGATGAACCACTGGTTCTGGAATCTTAAAAAGATTGTTTTCTTGAATCCAAAATTGGATCAAGATATTAAAACAGTGCCTTGCACTTGTAAATCTGCACTGTTGAGCTCTTGGGTTGGCGCAAGCCACCAGAGAGCACCACGTGTCAGCTCCAGAACAACTTGCGTTATGCGCTTTTAAAATAGAGCATTGCTCTCTGAAATTGGCGCAACTCACCAGAGCGCGCCACGTGTCAGCAGCGCAACAGCGCAGCACACTGGCGCAGCGCACTGCGCTAACTGCGCTTGCGCTCACCAGAGCGTGACACATGTCACCTCCACATGCGCTTGCGCTCATTAATTGGCGCAAAGCGCCTGACAGGCCACGTGGCCACTGTCAGATAACTAATGCACTGCATTATTGAAAAGAAGGGTCGAGCCCAATTAAAAAAGGCCTAACAGGCCTAATAAAATGCCATGCATTATTTTAAAAAGAGCAGAGCCCAAACAAAGGTCTGTCAAACCAAAACAGATGCTCTGCATCATAAAAATAAAGGGACAGAGCCCAAATCAAATAAGCCTTACAGGCCAAATTAAAATGCAGTGCATTATTAAGGGCAAAGCCCTAGCATAGGCCTAATAGGCCAAAGATAAATAAAAACGATGAACACTTTCAACTGGACTTAGTTCAATCATGGCCGTAAGTCCTCAAATTAAATTGACTGATCACGATTGCTCTCTTAAATCAATTTACATCCGGTTCAAGGGTACATCTCCGAACTCCTCTGACACCTATCGTTGTAATCCTTCAACGACATCAGAGAGGTGACGGGTCCCGACAACCACACATAGATACGGACTGTGGGGTCCTTAAACTCATGGACTTAAGCGTCCTTAAACCAACAACACGGATTGTGGGGTCCTTAAACCCATGGACTTATGCGTCCTTAAACCAAGATACGGACTGTGAGGTCCTTAAACCCATGGACTAATGTGTCCTTAAACATATTCATACAGACTGTGGGGTCCTTAAACCCATCGACTAATGCGTCCTTAAACATATTCATATGGACTGTGGGGCCCTTAAATCCATGAACTAATGCGTCCTTAAACTCACGGACTTAAGCGTCCTTAAAACAATGGACCACCATGTCCCTAAACTGGCAATGGACCACCATGTCCCTAAACTGGTAATGGACCACCATGTCCCCAAAACGGGAACGATGGACCACCATGTCCCTAAACTGGCAATGGACCACCATGTCCCTAAACTGGAACAATAGAGCCCCTAAATGCTCTTTTGTCAGATCTAAACGATCCCGTTTAAGTTGATCTTAGCTTCAAATATGGCTAACGTATCCTTAAACCAAAAACCTTCAAACAGACTTTAGTCCCAAATCGGACTATAGATCCTCCAATCAACTTTGGTTCAAGGGTACATCTCTGAACTCCTCTGACATCCGTCGTTGTAATTCTTCAACGTCGTCAGAGAGGTGATGGGTCCCGACGGCCATACATGCAATGGACCACTATGTCCCTAAACTGGAACAATAGAGCCCCCAAATGCTCTTTCCGTTAAGTCGATCTTAGTCTCAAATTAGATTAACGTATCCTTAACGAACGTTTAAGTTGATCTTAGCCTCAAATACGGCTAACGTATCCTTAAACTAAAACCCTAAACCCAAATCTAAGTAAATATGGATTTGGACTAATCCACGTCCTACGGACGATGACATAAATTAGTCTCCATATACAATCCATGGGCAACCACAAACAAAACAAACACACACGACACGAAGTAAAATTCTGGATAAGGAGAAAGTTGTTACCGCAACGCGGTAGCGTAATTAACTGCAGGGGCTTGCGCCTGCAGGGAAGAGCATCCCCATAATCAAAAACCCCTCAAGCGAGGAGGAATCTGACGAAGTCTGCTTTATCGGCCGCATCCGTCTAAACCTCCGATACACGGTGCCATAAATCAACTTGGCATTTTCGGAGAGGTGGACGGATAAAACCAAATAGCATCTGCCCCGAATCTCATGCAAGACGTCTTCACGTCGTGCCGTCTTTCGGAGGGGAACAAGGACTTACAAGTGTCATTTACCATAAGAGGATATTTCTCGTCATCGGTGGAACTTGGTGGGGGATATATTTATTTATGTCCGTGGATTGTATACAAGAGTCGACATTGGACCACTTGTAGGGTAAGAAAGTTTTGTATGGTTTTGATGGCTTAAGAACATGTTCAGGTCCCTGTATTTTAAGGGTTTTGAATTCTATAAGCCGTGAGGGTCTTATAGAGGGTATATTCTCCTTACGAGTCGTGAGGATCTCGTAAGTGTATTTTCTCCCTAGAAATCGTATGGATCCATAAGTGTTACTCCTTTGTGCGTAGTAAGGATCTCACGCAGGTGTTTTCTCCTTGCAAATCCATTGTAAGTGCATTTTTTAACAAATCCGTGCCCTTTCGGGTTTTCACTAGCTCGTCGGCAGTCCTGCTGTTTTTACTCACGGCGTCCTTTCGGGTTTTCATCCGTGGTCATTTCGCCTTGGCCTGCAATCGTATGGACATACCTTTTTTTTAACGTCCTGTAGGGTAACGCACCATTAGCTGATGGCCACGATCTTTTTCAAATGACTATATCATGTAGGACCTGGAAGAGTTATGAAATGTTTACACTCGTGGATTGTATACGGTATGCGATATGAGGAATCACCATAGGGAGAAACGTATTAGTTTAAGAACACGACGGTCCATTATATCCATATTTTAGGGCAAAATACAGGTTTAGGGACGTTCCGGTCCATTATTAGTTTAGAGACTTCTCGGTCCATTATCACCATTTTTAAGGCGACGGAGTTTTTTGGATATTACTCTCAGTGTTCTGACTCAGGAAGATAGCGAGCGGACACAAGCGCCATCATCTATCATTGACCTAATTCAGGACTCGTTAGGCGTAGTAATTTTTGAAGAATCAGAATTTTATTGGCCGGAAGGGTCTTTCGCCATGCATATCGATGAGCGGGTAGGCTCCACCTTGATAGAATTTGTCTATGATGTACGGGCCTTCATAGTTCGGCTCAAACTTCCCCTTTTTTGCACGATTGGGGATCATTGGTCTTTTGACGACTAGCATGAGTTCTCCTTGGCGGAATGTTCTCGGCCTGGTCAGTTTTTCATATGATCGTGTCATCCTTGCTTTATAAGCCTCCAGATTTTGCTGCGCTATAAGGCGGGTTTTGTCGAGGGCTTCGAGCTCCTCAAGCCTAATAAGAGCATTTTCTTCATCTGTCAGCTCGTATAGAACCTCTACTTGTAATGATGGGAGTTCTATTTCCAATGGGAGCACTACTTCTGTGACAAACACCAATACGTATGGTATTGTATTCGTGGCAGTCTTGAACATTGTTCGGTACGCCCAGAGAGCTTCGTGCAGCCTTTCGTGCCAGTTTTTTTGGTTTTCGGACACTATTTTCTTTATAATCTTGGTCAAGGTCTTGTTAAAGGCTTCAGCTAGACCGTTAGCCTGAAAGGATTATAGACTGAAGAGTATCTCTAGTCTATTTTATGTTGTTGTGCGAAGCAGCTGACTTTATGGCTTCTGTAAGCTGGTCCATTATCCGAGATAATGCGTCGCGTAGTGCCAAACCGATAGATGACATGTGTTTTCTTCACGCCCCGCTTCCCGGTGTACGGAAAGAGGACGCGATGAGGCCGCTACGTATTTACTCAGAAGTAAACAAGCTAAGTGTATCTAAGCAATATAAGTAAAATGCACAAGAGACAAAGACAATAGGTATAATTGAACAAAAACTTTATTTATTAACATTCGTTTTACAATACATCTGAAAAGTAAATACATGGAATGGAAAGTAATGCATAAACGGTGGCATAACAGAAATAAAAAATACAGAATGTAAATGTGTACAAGGAATCTAAAGCTCTGGGTCGAAAGCTAGCCGGTCCCAATCCTCGCTGGTGGGCTCGATCTCCAGTGAATCCCAATCACCTGAAGACATTCCAAAGAAGAAGAAGAAAGAGAATGTCGTCATCGAACAAATCGCTCGGTAAGTGCCAAAGATGAGGGAGAAATAGAATAGAAAGAGAGAGAGAGAGAGAGTAACTTTTAAAGTTGTATTATATTGTTAACGCTGTTGTTTGTAGCTTGGTACAGAAGATGCCAGTGTATACGAGAGGAGTCTCACTAGACCAGAGACTACGGTATACGGAGTATAAGGAACCGTTCAGTCACGGTACAACGGCAATTGAATTTAGGTTAGGTGTCTTTATGGTTGCTGTCTCGTGCCACTTCTAACACCTTTCGTACCAGTCTACCCTTTATAAACCCCGAGATGTCTTGATTGTATTGTTTGTATTGTTTGAATTGTATATTGTATATAGATGGATGAGTTGTCGAAACCATGATATTAGTAAATGGATGTAACTGGGGAATCATGTAGATGGATGTATATCTATGGTTCGGTTCAGTCAATATAGATTGATTAGAATGAATAGACGGATTCATAGATCCATGTTGTATTGAAATTTGATACTTGAATCATATTCAAGTCAGATTACTTATATCAAGACTCAGTCTGAGTCATACAATTAGAAAAAAAATTGAATCCTGAATTATGTTTTGGTGCTATCGGTAACTGCTGCATATGGACGGCAGGATTTATGTCTTTTTCAAAGACAATTACCCTGTTGATAACACTGTTTGTTATGTTGTCTAGCTTAAATAGACAAGCACCCATATCTCCGGCTGCCTGAGGCTCAAGAGACTGGTCCCGCTTAAACCTATATTTACTAGGGTCCTTATTGTAATTTAGTATAACTTGAGGGGGTTTTATGTAAAAATAATATTGTATAATTTTAAAAACACACCTCAAGTATTTTATTATCGTCTTTAGAGTTTTCATGGATGTATATTTTATCAATATGACATTTCTAGTGAATAAAACCTAATTTCATAGTATATGGTATTTATTTATAATATTGGAATTGTATGGTATTTTCTTGTAAATGGAATGTTTTTCTTGAATTTTGGAAATGTGGAATATCATAAATATTAAAAATAGATATTTTGATATTAATTACATATATATTTATTTATTAAAAATATAAGTTTTATTTATAATAGAAACCATATTTTCTAAAGAAAATTGTACTTTAAATCTTTCGAGATCGTATGCTCCTTGCGGAGGTCTGCATCTCACTCTTCTAGGTCCGATGATGTGCGATAATCCACACAATCCCGAACGGGTTTCCCGAAATGGGTTGTAGAGATGCATTTGCAAAGATTTGTTAAAATACACATCTTGTAGGAAAAGGTTTTTATAAGTCGGAGGTAGTTATGTGTAATGTCGTATTTTTCCTAAATCTATATTCCTAAATTCCATCGTGCTATGTTACATATGAGTTTTGTGAGGAGGTAAGTCATTATCTCGTGAGTTTTTTAAGGTAATACGGTTTAAAAAGTTCAAGTATGTTGAAATGAAACATGAAGGTATTTTAATGTAAAAGTGGAATAAAACTTGCTACGATTATTATTATGATGCCAAACTTGTTCTATTATCTTCGTTAATATTTAATGGTCATGACATAAGAGTTTGGTATTATTATGTTTAAGAAAAATAGAACTTTTTAAGGAAAACCGAATCGGAAGTCTGATTAACTTCGCTTCCGTCGAGTTTTAGTTTTGAATGTTTTTAGAATAGAGAAAAGAAGAAGAATTAGGGACTTATGGGTTATTGACTAGAAGAGAGAAGGAGTAAGAGGTAGGAGGTGCCGGTGTGTCGTTTCGTCATCGGAATCTTCTCGGATCGTCGTCGGAAGTTTGTCGGAGTTTCGCCCTTTGCTAACTCCACTTGCACATAAAAAATCTTTAGAATTTTCTTGATAGTTTGGGCAGGGATTTATGAGTGAGGAGGGATGATTTGAGGGTGGTTTTTATAGGAAAAATTATAGTTTTAGGGTAGTGAAAGGGTGTGATAAAAATTGTATTAAAAGGATTAAAAGGGGGTATTTTAATTCTCTGGTTAATTGCAGAGAATTTAAATAGTGCAGGGGGGTGGGGTAGTCCAAAATGTGCAGGGGGTCCAAGAAAAGTTAGGATCGGGCCGAGTTGACCTGGTGGCACCGGCCGACTCGGCGAGTCGCCGGCCCGAGTTGGGCGAGTCGGGGCTCGTGTCTTCGCCATGTGTCCCTGAAGCTTGGCCTAGCCTCATGGATACGTTTGTTTATTCTGTAACTTAGCTTATTACGTGTAGTGCACATGTATACTCTTGGGCTTCTAAAAGATTAAAAGAATTTAATTAAAAAAATGTGTGGTTGATGGAATTTGAACTCTGGTGCTTTGGTTCAGCAGTGCAAGGTCTTACCAATGAGCTACAAGCTCCTTCTTGCTGTTCAAAAGAAAATCAAACTTATAACTTGTGCTCAGGCTTAAGTACCCCTTTCTGTATTTTTGAAAAAAATTGTATAGAAATTTTAGGGTTGTTACATTCTACCCTCCTTAAAAAATTTCGTCCTCGAAATTTGTAAAAGGAAAATGTAACGGATTCAAGAAAAGTTTGGTGATAGAACTATTGGTAGTGTATGAAAATTATGTGAAAGAACGAAAGATTTGAAAAGAGTTGACGAAATTACCTGGTTTACCTTGATCTAGGGCCTCTGCTTCTTCGGCCGCTAAAAGGGAAGCCTAACTCCGTGGTACATTCCTCCTAATGAGAGGCACATTCCTCTGTCCTTGGGGCATGTTTCTTTGCCCTCGAGGCATGTTCCTCTGTGCTGATGGAATTGGCGATTAGGCTATGTAGATGGTGGAGCAGGGAGTGCAAGGCGAGGTGCAGGAGCCTGGATAACTGGCCGCTGCGGGTAGTTTGTGGGTGTGTGAGCTGGGTTGCGTCTATAAGGACAGTTTCCAATTCCGTGATTGGACGCGCCACAAACTAAGCAAAAGCCTTTTGCGCACCTACAGTCCTTCCACAAGTGTCCTTCCCTCTTGCAATAGAAGCAAAAGTTGGGGCTTAGCTAATTATTGGGTTCTTCCTGTCTCCTGAGTTCAACAGTTGGCCTTGAAGAGGCTCCTCCTGCCATCTGATTGGCAGGGCGCTTCACTCCTGCAGATTGAGGTATGCCCTTCCTCTTTACCACTTCCTCATATCGTCGGGCAGCCTTCAAAGCCAAATCATGGGTTGGGAAATCCCCTGTAGCTAATGCAACTTGGATTTCCGGGTCCAACCCTTGCTGAAATCTTCTAGCTCTTATCTCAGCAGTCGGTATGAGATGGGCCGCAAACCTGTTACGGCCTTGTGTTAGCTGTGTAGTATGTGATAAAAAATCGAATATCTTATCTTCTGAGAATGGTAAACTCAGCATCATACTCATCTACAATTTTGGTCCACATTGAACCTTGTTGCAGATGGATGAACTGTTGTTCCATATCAAAGTGGGCAGTCTCAGGGAAGTACTTTGCATCGAACATGTCACCGAAAGTCTTCCATTCGATAGGTTGGTCAAGATTTCTTTCTTCCTCCTTCTACCAAACCCGTGCATAATCGGTGAGCTGCAGCTTTGCAACTCGAACCCAAGCAATCTCTGGCACTTGTGCTACTGGCAGGTCATTTTCAATGCTTTGAGCCCATTCCTCTACTTCTAGAGGGCTCTCTTTTCCCGAAAATTTCTTGGGTTGCAGTTCCCGGAATTGCTTCACTCCGGGTGCTTCCACTTCTGGAAGGTTTAAGAGAATACCAGTCTGTGGCTGCTGTCCTTCAAGGAAGCTGCGGATTGACTTAAGCAGAACCGTCTGCTCGTTGGTCGGAGCAGCGACGGCAGGTGTGAGTGGTAGTGGTGGAGGTGTGTTGTTTACATTCATGCTGGTGTTGTTTGGGGAATCCATAACCTTGAAAGAAAATTTTGGGTTAGGATAGATTCAAAGTATATGAAGTGATAAGATTCAAGGAATATGAATTGTAAAGAATGTTTTAGTTGTTGGTTCTTGTGTTATATTGCTTAGGTTGTCCACGCAGAACTGAACTGTATGGTAGTGTTCCATACAGCTCTGACCTGCATAGGCCACCAACAAAACCTGTCACACTCCGCTTCTCGGTGTATGGGCAGAGGACGCGATGAGGCCGCTACGTCTTTACGCAGAAGTAAACACGCTAAGCGTATCTAAGAAATATAAGTAAAATGCACAAGAGACAAAGACAATAGGTATAATTGAACAACAACTTTATTTATTAACATTCTTTTCACAATACATCTGACAAGTAAATACATAGAATGGAAAGCAATGCATAAACAGTGGCATAACAGAAATGGAAAATACAGAATGTAAATGTGTACAAGGGATCTAAAGCTATGGGTCGAAAGATACCTGGTCCCAATCCTCGCTGGTGGGCTCGATCTCCAGTGAGTCTGAATCACCTGACGACATTCCAAAGAAGAAGAAGAAAGAGAATGTCTCCAGCGAACAAATCGCTCGGTAAGCCCCAAAGATAAGGAAGAAATAGAATAGACATAGAGAGAGTGTAACTTTTAAAGTTGTATTATATTATTAACGCTGTTGTTTGTAGCTTGGTACAGAAGAGGCCAGTGTATACGAGAGGAGTCTCACTAGATCAAAGACTATGGTATACGGAGTATAAAGAACCGTTCAGCCACGGTACAACGACAATTGAATTCAGGTTAGGTGTCTTTATGGTTGCTATCTCGTGCCACTTCTAACACCTTTCGTACCAATATACCCCTTATAAACCCCGCGATGTATTGATTATATTGTTTGAATTGTATATTGTATATAGATGGATGAGTTGCCGAAACCATGATATCAGTAAATGGATGTAACTGTGGAATCATGTAGATGGATGTATATCCATGGTTTGGTTCGGTCAATATAGATTGATTAGATTGAATAGACGGATTCATAGATCCATGTTGTATTGAAGTTTGATACTTGAATCATATTCAAGTCAGATTACTTATATCGAGACTCAGTCTAAGTCGTAGAATTAGATAAGAAATTGAATCCTGAATTATGTTTTGGTGCTATCGGTAACTGTTGCACATGGACGGCGGGATTTGTGTCTTTTTCAAAAACAATTACCGTGTTGATAACACCGTTTGTTATGTTGTCTACCTTAAATAGGCAAACACCCATATCTCCGGCCCCTGAGGCTCAAGAGACTGGTCCCGCTTAAACCTATGTTTACTAGGGTCCTTATTGTAATTTAGTATAACTTGAGGGGGTTTTATGTAAAAATAATTTTTTATAATTTTCAAAATACACCTCAAGTATTTTATTATCGTCTTTAGAGTTTTCATGGATGTATACTTTATCAATATGACATTTCTAGTGAATAAAACATAATTTCATAATATATGGTATTTATTTGTAATATTGGAATTGTATGGTATTTTCTTGTAAATGGAATATTTTTCTTGAACTTTGGAAATGTGGAATATCATAAATATTAAAAATAGATATTTTGATATTAATTACATATTTATTTATTTATTAAAAATATAAGTTTTATTTATAATAAATATCACATTTTCTAAAGAAAATTATATTTTAAATCTTTCGTGATCGTATGCTCCTTGCGGAGGTCTGCATCTCACTCTACTAGGCCCGAGGATATGCGATAATCCGCACCATCTCGAACGGGTTTCCCAAAATGGGTTGTAGAGGCGCATTTGCAAAGATTTGTTAAAATACACACCTTGTAGGAAAAGGTTTTTATAAGTCGTTGGTAGTTATGTGTAAAGTCATATTTTTTCCAAATCTATATTCCCAAATTCCATCGTGCTATGTTACATATGACTGTTGTGAGGAGGTAGGTCATTACCTCGTGAGTTTTCTAAGGTAATACGGTTTAAAAAGTTCAAGTATGTCGAAATGAAATATGAAGGTATTTTAATGTAAAAGCGGAATAAAACTTGCTACGATTATTATTTTGATGCCAAACTTGTTCTATTATCTTTGCTAATGTTTAATGGTCATGACATAAGAGTTTGGTATTATTTTGTTTAAGAAAAATAGAACTTTTTAAGGAAAAACCGAATCGGAAGTCGGATTAACTCCGCTTCCGTCGTGTTTTAGTTTTGAATATTTTTAGAATAGAGAAAATAAGAAGAATTAGAGACTTACAGGTTATTATACTAGAAGAGAGAAGGAGGAAGAGGTAGGAGGTGCTGGGGCGTTGTTTCGTCGTCGGAATCTCCTCGGATCATCATCGGAAGTTCGTCAGAGCTTCGCTCTTTGCTAACTCCACTTGCACACAAAAAGTCTTGGTAATTTTCTTGAGAGTTTGGGCAGGGATTTGTGAGTGAGGAGGGGTGATTTGAGGGTGGTATTTATAGGAAAAATTAGGGTTTTAGGATAGTGAAAGGGTGTGATAAAAATTGTATTAAAAGGATTAAAAGGGGGTATTTTAATTCTCTGGTTAATTGCAGAGAATTTAAATAGTGCAGTGGGAGTGAGGTAGTCCAAAGGGTGAAGGGGGTCTAAGAAAAGTTGGGATCGGGCTGAGTTGACGGCGGCGCCGGCCGAGTCAGGCGAGTCGCCGGCCCGAGTTGGGCGAGTCGGGGCTCGTGTCTTCACCACGTGTCCCTGACGCTTGGCCTAGCCTAGTGGATACGTTTGTTTATTCTGTAAATTACCTTATTACGTGTAGTGCACGTGTATACTCTTGGGCTTCTAAAATATTAAAAGAATTTAATTAAAAAAATGTGTGGTTGATGGGATTTGAACTCTTGTGCTTTGGTTCAGCAGTGTAAGGTCTTACCAATGAGCTACAAGCTCCTTCTTGCTGTTCAAAAGCAAATCAAACTTATAACTTGTGCTCAGGCTCAAGTACCCATTTCTGTATTTTTGAAAAAAATTGTACAGAAAGTTTAGGGTTGTTACATTCCACCCTCCTTAAAAAATTTCGTTCTCGAAATTTGTAAAAGGAAAGTGTAATGGATTCAAGGAAAGTTTGGTGATAGAAATATTGGTAGTGTATGAAAATTATGTGAAAGAACGAAAGATTTGAAAAGAGTTGAGGAAATTACCAGGTTTACCATGGTCTACGGCCTCTGCTTCTACGGCCGCTAAAAGGAAAGCCTGACGCTTCCTCTATCCTTGGGGCATGTTTCTCTGCCCTCGAGGCATGTTCCTCAGTGCCTGATGGAATTGGCGATTAGTTTGTGCAGATGGTGGAGAAAGGAGTGCAAGGCGAGGTGCAGGAGCCTGGATAGCTGGCCGCTGCGGGTAGTTGGTGAGTGTGTGAGCTGGGTTGCGCCTATAAGTATAGTTTCCAATTCCATGATTGGATGCACCACAAACTAAGCATAAGCCTTTTGCGCTCCTACAGTCTTTCCACAAGTGTCCTTCCCTCTTTCAATAGAAACAAAAGTCAGGACTTAGCTGATTATTGGGTTCGTCCTGTCTCCTGGGTTCAACAGTTAGCCTTGAAGAGGCTCCTCCTGCCATCTGATTGGTAGGGCGCTTTACTCCGACAGATTGAGGTCTGCCCTTCCTCTTTACCACTGCCTCAAATTGTCGGGCAGCCTTCAAAACCAAATCATGGGTTGGGAAATCCTCTGTAGCTAATGCAACTTGGATTTTTAGGTCCAACCCTTGCTGAAATCTTCTAGCTCTGATCTCAGCAGTCGGTATGAAATGGGCTGCAAACCTGTTACGGTCTTGTGTTAGCTGTGTAGTATGTGATATAAAATCGAACATTGAGACATATCTTACCTACTGAGCATGGTAAACTCGGCATCATACTCATCTACAGTTTTAGTCCATATTGAATCTTGTTGCAGATGGATGAACTATTGTTCCATATCAAAGCGGGCAGTCTTAGGGAAGTACTTTGCATCGAACATATCACGGAAAGTCTTCCATTCGATAAGTTGGTCAAGACGATTTTCTTCCTCCTTCCACCAAACCCGTGCATTATCGTTGAGCTCAGCTTTGCAACTCGAACCCAAGCAATCTCTGGCACTTGTACTGCTGCCAGATCATCTTCAACACTTTGAGCCCATTCCTCCGCTTCTAGAAGGCTGTCTTTTCCTGAAAAGTTCTTGGGGTGCAGTGCCTGGAATTGCTTCACTCCGGGTGCTTCCGCTTCTGGAAGGTTCAAGAGAATACCAGTCTGCTGTTGCTGTCCTTCCAGGAGGCTGCGGTTTGCCTCAAGCAGAACCGTTTACTCGTTGATCGGAGCAGCGACAGCAGCTATGAGTGGTAGTCGTGGAGGTGTGTTGTTGACATTCGTGCTGGTGTTGTTGGCTGCAATAATTGCCCTATCCCTACTTTTAAAGACATATCACCTTTTCCAAATTCTCTACCTCTCTTTAGCCCATGTAACAAATTACATACGTGGGATCCTGATCCGGTATCTAATACTCGGGACGTAGAGCAAACTGAGAAACAGTTCTCGGTAATAAACACACCCGAAGAAGATGCATCAGTTTGCTCTTTCTTCGTTCGGGTTGCACGGGAATCCTGGTATTCACCTATTCCTTACTCAGACTTATGACAGTCATAAAATAGAGCGGAACCGTCGTTCCCTAGCCCAGTATAACTAGTGGGTTCGGTCAATACATCCATATTATTATCATGAGTAAGGCGTGTCATTGGTCACTACCTGGAGAGAGAGAGAGAAGGAAATACTTTAACGTGCACTCTTGCAAGATTAGATTGGTTATTATCTTATCTAATCAGGATGACTCCCACTGTTTTTATCAAATCTTCCTTCAAACCCTAAAAGGTAAGATTTAGTCAGAATTAATTACACCCTACAAGTTCGCTAATCGTTCGGCCAGGCAGGTATTGGTACTCCGAGAGAGTCACCTCATGGTTTCGCATGGAACTAATTAAATAACCTCATTTCCGCATGGGCGTAACCCCGTTAAAACCTTCTTAGACACCTACTTGATCAGGTAATTATAAAGTGGAAAACTCTCTCAGGAGTAACTTTTAATCGCAGTGGGTATCGGGATCCAACTGTCATATAGAAGGCATGCAATCTCATTGCAAATTTCAACACTTGAAATTCCCGATAATTGTTTTTACCCCTAACGTCATATGACCTTGACAAAGGCCAACAAACCATAGGCTGCTAGTCAAGTTCAACCCGTTCATTTCTTGATTGAATTAAACCTGCACGCATAACCCTTGACGAAGGCTAACAAAGTCGCACAACCACCCTAATCCAATCGCATCACATGCTGCAGATAAGCACTAATCATCTACCGCACACTACACCTTGACGAAAGCCAACAAACGTAACACGAATACTAAATAGCACTTATCTGAAATGAAGAAGGGCTACGTTGGTTTTTAAGAAAACCTTTAGTGTAATGAACTTGATATCGTTGTAGAATCTAGTGATTTGAAAAATGAGTGGTTTTTGAAGTATTTGCTAGTTTTGCTAAAGAGGTCACTCCCGGTGAATGGATCTCGGCTCTTTCCTTATCGAATGAGTGCTGGATATTCATCAAGGAATACCACTATGCAAAGTAAGAACTAGAGAAACTATCAAAAATAAAATCGAGTGGGTTGTAGCATTTGCTAGTTTCGCTAAAGAGGTCACTCCCTGTGAAGGGATCTCGGCTCTTTCCTCATCGAATGAGGTGCTGGATATTCATCAAGAAATACCACTACGCAAAGAAAGAACTAGAGCTACATTTTTTATTAAAATTTTGATTCTACAACATCTTTAGGTTTCTTTTCTTTGCACTAATCTCATTAATGAAGGCCCATCATTTATATTTCCCTAAACATTACAGAAAAGAAACAAAAATAGAACGTACGCTTATACCATCCGCATTCGCCACGGGGCCCTATCATGCACCGTTAGGTTACTTAACTAACGGCAAAGCGGGGGCTGGACTAGCACGGGTGCAAAACATAAGCAACGTTTATTATATATATATCATATATATAGTATTCATCTTGTTAGTGTATATGCCCTAGAGGCCATTACTGTATCATACTAGTTTGTATATTACTTAATGGAAGCTTGGGATATTCACAGTTGTATAAACAATCTTGCTCAAAATGGTAGTATGCTACTTGGTTTGTTTCTACTTCAATGTGTACATGTGTTTATTTTATATCACCTATACGCATTAGTGGAGCCCTTAGGATCTTTACTTGATTACCAGCGTTGTGATGGAAGTCACACTCGTGGGGGCTGGGTAATCTATAAGCACATCCTTATACAGGTCCCTAGTCGTAGGACTATCGAGACAGGGCATCGATACTCCGGAGTAGACTAGCGTATGCGCTTCTCATCCCAGCAGGGGAGACGGTTTGTCCCACGGCCGTCAGTACGTCGTACTTGGGATAGCATGCGGGTGCTCGTTAGGTTATGAGTACACTGGACAGGACTCGTCGGGAACTGACTAGTTGGTATTATATCTATCGTCAGTTATCAGTTCCCAGGTGATATGAGTACAGCTTAGTCCGCTGACTTGACACTGTCACTTCGCCTCGAGTGTGTTCCCACTGTACTTTGATTACTACCCTACCACGGCTCAAAGGAGTCGTGCAAACAGGTAGTAGTTGGGTGCAGTCCCGAAGCACTTGGAGGCAGTGACGGTTGGACAGGATTCGTCTCTCCCGATATTGGGGGTTGACATCGCGCTGTGTCTAGGAGAGCCATTACACGAGTAGTCTCTGGCCAGGGCAAGCGAAATATACTGGTAGGTTTCTAGTGCTATCTCAGGGTGTTCTGGGCTTCACTCCGACACGACTTGTACCGCTATTAGGGGACTGGCGTTTACCGCCCCCTAGGCCCGCCATGCGATGTATCAGACGAACAGACCGGGCTGTACGGAGAATGTCACATTCAGACTCAGTAGGAGTTCAGATGGGTTTCACCTCGTCAGTCTTCTTGTCGGCATCTACCTGAGGACCGTTATGCACAGCTAGTGCCGCTTGCGGTCTGTGGTTAAACCCACTGCCAGCGTAGTGTCGAGTCTTTAGAGTCCCACACAGAAAGCCATTCGCCTTTAGGCAAAAGAGTAGGGGTTCGCATGGTTTTGCGACAGGTCGCATGGTTTTGCAACAGGGTTCGGTCACATCCGTGCACTTATGCACGTACAGTGTCCGGACAGTTGACACTAGTGGGCTTTGGTTTAAGCCAGATCCTAGTGTACTTTTTGGGATTGGTTTTATCTCGTTTGTATTCGTGTTCCTCGGAACGCGAATGCGGGTGTGTATGCACAGTTGACAGAGAGACAGAGACAGAGGATTCTCATTGGGGTTGTTGACTGTTGACTATTGACTTTACTTAACCCTAATGAGAATTAGAAATATAGTTAATGATAATTAAGTATTATTTTTCCATGCTTGGGTTGAAAGGTTGACTTTGTTGACTTGTTGACTAGGTTGATCGGTTGACTAGGTTGGACTTGTTGACCACCATCATTACTATGGCTATCATTTCATGCAAAGACTTTTAGCTTGCTTATTTGTTCACACATTGAATTTAATGCATGAAATGATATTGCCTTTTGTGATATGATAACCATCACATAATACTTGATTTATCATGATGGCTCATGATGCTTTTGGATTATGAGAGGTGAGAATGAGATGAGTATGGTTCATTCTTTCATTAGCTTTCTCTCTCTTGAGCTCTCTCACTCTCAAGCTCTCCCTCTTCCTCTTGCTCTCTCTACCTTAAGGCAAACCATTCTCATGTGTTGAGACTCATTGCCTTAGAGATAAAAAGACACCAAAACATTCCTCTACTCATTCTAGTTCACAAGGCCTAGCAAACCAAGTGATCTAGTTTCTTCAAAGTCCGAAGAACAAGCCAAAGGTAGAAGCTTTCGAGTGGATCCATCTTCGACGCAAGGAGATAACGAGGAGAGGCCGATCCGAACACCGGGAGGAGTTGAAGACGAAGGAGTTCAAGAAAGTTATAGCCCCCTAACCGATTAGGTAAACTCTTGTTAGGTTGTTAGTTAGTAGTTTAACAAAGATCCGTATTTGAGTCCATGTTACCACCCTCTTGAAAATCGTTTTTCACCACTTCCCCAACCCCGTAAGAACCGGGGAAGGGTAGCATGGACTTACACATCTCACGCAGTTAAATGATCACATCACAGAACCAAGAAGCAGAAGTCAACATATGAAATATTAGATATAGCAGGAGGTCCGTGTTTTAAATTAAGCCAATAATGTAAAACACGGATTCCATGGTCGTGATAAATAGCCAAACCCACATCCTTAAACTCCTATGAGAGCGGCAAGCAACCCTACCAATTCTAGAGTTAGAAGACCCGGTCTCAACTCCTCGAGATGGTCTCCTACTGAACTCTAGAACTCGGTTACTTGTGCTCCCCTCCTTGGGTCTATCCTAATGGGGAAAAGTAAATAATATACATCAATGGTGACATCATCCATAACCCGGAAGTGTCCCAATAAAAGAATATTACACACAAATTTTACATGAATAAAAATTAAAAAACTCTCATCTCACGCAAAACCCCCCGGCTATTCATTCACGACGATCCAATATAACATATCACAGCAACCCATAACATCACATGTCATCAACGTAAGTAAATATGCGTATCCCGAATTACGTTGACATATAGTAACGAGATCGGGGATACTCCACATATTACACTTACAGTCACAGGAAAGAAATGAAAAACTAAAATATTTAGAATATGCATTATCTTAGACATCATAAACCCGGAATATCACATATTCCGAATTTCATGCTTAACCTATAAACCTTGCATTTTAGTCTCAAATCGAAAACATTTTTCAATAACTTAGTCGGGTAATTCAACAAGATTCCCGAATACTCGATCGAATACTCGTCGGGAACTTTTAGTAGATGGACTCACCCCTGATGCCGTCGACGAAGTGCACTTAGGCGAAACACCGTGGCCGCGAGCACCCGAGTGGATGCTTTTGGTAACGGGGTTCTCCTAAAGTCACTTGGTCGGGGCTATGGGGCATGGCTATCTAGTAAAGTTATCTAGCGAGTATTCGCATACTATACGTGATTGCGACGGAGTTTTGATCCGAATCAAAACTCAATGGCAATCGATCAACATAGACTAAAATGCTGGATTTACAATTAGCAAACTAGTTTTCACAAAACTAATTAAATGTGGATTCCATATATTGTATCACATATCAATACTTAAACCCGAAACGATGTTAAAACACGACTACGAAACACTCCGAATAGCCCTAATAGAAAAGTTAACATCTCATGCAAATTGGGCTAAACAAAAAATAACCTGAAACCCACCCTAATCCAAACTCACCAGGACACCAAACCAAAAACGAGCCCAAACTCCATCACAAAACCGGCCAGGCCGGCCAAAACTTAAATCTCGCCGGCCAAAAATTTGAGTTTGGTTTTCATTTTTCTCTGGAGTTCTACTTACATCACATGTAATGTTCTGCACTTGTTTAAAAAAAAATCATAGTCCATTTAAAAATTGACAGAGAACAGGGTTTCGAGGTGACTGTTTCGGAGTTGTTTCGTTTTCATAGTTCTACTAACATTGTCTAATCTCTACCTTTCGCTCTAATACCATGAAAGTCTACCCTAGCATCACCACTGGGTTTTCAAAAGCATCTAGCATGCTATTTTTTAAAAATCTTGGTGCTAAGTTACACTTATCTAGAATCTTAACTAAATGATTAGGGTTTCAAGCATGATATCAAAAACTTTACACTAAGGAAAGAAACTACAACATTTGTAGACCGTGTCCTTCACTTCATAAGCTCCGTATAGTAGTCCCTATGACTCCACAAGGCTCCACTTGAAGATTGAACAAGCTTCCTTTTGCGATCTTTCGTACCGAAGATGATCCACCCGAAACTCCGCTAATCTAAGCTACTTCTTCACTAAACTTTCTTTAGTGAAGATAACACCCTAAGCCAAAGTGCAAATCTAGTTTAGGATGGTGAAGTGGGGTTTCTAAACTCACTAAGGATTTATTCAAAACCCTATTATTCGAGGATTAGGGTTTTGTAGAGGAGGAGGAAGATGGAGAGAGCTTGAAGGAGATGAGCTCTCAAAAATGAAAAATGAGCTACACTTCAAAAAAAATGAACCATGGCTCACATAATATCCTCATTCATTGAAGCATAGAATTTATTTCAATGAATAAATTGAACCATGTTTCAATAGTGCAAGCAAATGAATAAAGAAACATAAAAGCCATGCTTCACCCCATTCCTCATTTTCCACTTCATTTCTATTTTTCACAAAAATAGAAAATCCTGCAATGCTTCTTTATATATATATATATATATATATAATATATTAAGAAAATAATTGGTGAGTTAAATTTTAGTTAATATATAATTATATAAAATATAATATATATCAAATTATTAAATCAACACTTGATTTAATAATCTGGTTATATCACATATAAACGACTAATATCATTTATCTGTATATCACATTATCAAATCAACACTTGATTCGATAATCTGGTTATATCACATATAATCTGATCAATATCAAATGTCAGCTAGATTAGAATACGGTATCACACACTCGTATTAAATCAGGACTCCCGTACATATCAGCATATGTGCCCTACTTCGTTTAGCTTGAACTAGAAAACTTCTGTGTGAGACTCTAAAGACTCGTCAATACACCAACAGTAGGTAATGATCACATCAATTACCCACAAGCCGTCAGCGATACTAGCTGGACGTAATGGCTATCCAGGTATTGAGCGATTAGAATAACAACAAGAAAGCTTGTCCAAAATCCCATGAAGCCTATAAGTAACACTTACCGTACAGTCCGGTCTCTTCGTCTGATATGTCGCATATCGAGTCTAGGGTGGAATCGTCAGACCCCAGTAACTTGATAAGTCATGCCGATGTGTGGCCTATAACGATTCGAGAAACTATAGATAAATATTACCGATAAATCTCAACAGCAGCCCTGGCCAGGGACTGCCTGTTATAGCCAATCGAGTATAGTGCAACATCAACTCCCCATACAGGGAGAGACGAAACCCCTCCTATCGCTCATTGCCTTCATGTGACTCAGGTCTATATCCAAAATCCACATGTTTGCACGACTCCTTTGAGCCGTGGTAGGGAGGAAATCAAAACACAGTGGGAACCACACAAGGCTCTATGACGATCTCGGGTCTACAGAATAACCTGTACCAGTGTCACCAGAGAATTGCTATCTGATGATAGGTATAGTACCATCTAGGAGTTCTCGGCGAGTCCTGTTTGGTGTACCCATTCTCTAATGAGCACCTGTGTACAATCTTTGATGTCAAACACTAATGGTTATGGGATCAACTATCGCCCTCATACAGGGTCAAGAAATGTACACACTAGTCTACTCGGGAATATCGATGCCTCGTCTCAATATTCCTTCGACTAGGAACAATTGAAGGGTGGGCTTATGGACTACCTAAGTCCCAGTAATATGATCCGCATCATAGTCCTGATAGTCAAGCTAACATCCTAAGGGCTTTATCAACATATAACAGAGAGATAGTATAATAATACAAGTGTACATATTAAGATAGAGAGCAATCATATAGCATACTATCATGTCGAGCAAGAAAGTCCTCTATATATATGTCCAAGCATCCACTGTATCATACAATAATGCCTCTAGGGCATACATATTCCTAACATTATGTTCATGATATCTAAATTGATCTTTGTCCCATACATGACTAATGATCTTCATCCCATATTTTCTAAATTAATCTTTGTCTCAAATAAGACTAACAATTCTTAGATGATCCACCATGATCTTTTCCCTCAGATACGGGATTTGGTTTAAGGGTACATCTCTCCACACCTTTGATATATGTCATTGTAATTCCTCAACTTTTTCAGAAAGGTGGCGGGTCCCGACAACCAACAACTCTTTTATCATGCTAACTTGATGTAAAATTTCATCAAGACAGGGAATGATATATCCCACATTGATGCACTTCCAAATTGACGTGCACACCTCAAATCAGACTGCACCCCAAATTGGGTGCATTCCATGTTACCATTGTTCACTCCGTCACATAACAACTACACATGCGTGAAAAATGAATAATGGATTAAATATCCTTAAACTAAATTGCATCCGCAAAATGGGAATGTTGGACCGAAATGTCTCTAAACACGGCGTGTCGCCCCAAACACGGCAATAATGGACTGAAACGTCCTTAAACTAATATTCTCTCCAAACATGGCGATGTAAGACCGCGATGTCCTTAAACTAATATAATTGAGCTCATATGCTCATTTGTTTCTAAGTTAATCTTGGTCTCAAATATGACTAACGATCCTTAGATCAAACTCAAATGTCCTATGAATGGATAGACCTCATTTATATAAGATATGCATTCTAAATTCATTCCCTTTAGCATACCAAGCCTACCAACATGGACCCCGTCAAGAAAATCCTTGATTCAAACCTAAATCTCAAATATACAGATTTGGACCAATCCGCGCCCTATGAGCGACGACATAAATTAGTTTCCGTATACAATTCACGGGCAACTCAAAATAAAACAAACATAACATGACAAGAAGTGAACTTCTGGAGAAGGAGAAAGTGGTTATCACAATGCGGTAACGTAATTAACTGCAAGGGCTTGCACCTGCAGGGATGAGCGTCCCCACAATAAAAAAAACCCTCACAAATGATGGGAAGTCTGATGAAATCTGCTACAACGGTCACATCTATCCAAGCCTCCGATATATGGTTCCATAAATCAACTTTGTATCTTCAGAGAGGTGGATGGATAAATCTAAATAGCATATGCCTCCAAATTCAGGCTAGACGTCCTAATGTCTCGGTCCGGTCTTTCTGCGGTAAACAACTCGCTTCTATAATGCCCTTCTGGAAGTCCCCGAGCACCGTGACAAAACGGTTATCACCGCCTTAAGGGAGGGTCTTAGGTACAATGAGTGGCTCCATTTTTTCGCATTAGCGCAATCTAAGACCGTGGCCAAAGTAAAAGTCTGGACCGAGCGAGAAATCCAACTCGAATCGGAAGAAAATGCCAACTTGCCCCACGACGACCGGATGGACCAAAAGAAACGGGACAGGGAAGATGTCACGCCCCGCTTCCCAGTTGACGGAAATGATGACGTGGTAAGCCTATGGAATATTTATTCAGAGAAGGTCATTCCCTAAATAAATATATTAAGCGTATCGAAACAATAATACACAACGCAAGAATAAATGGAGACTGTAAAATTTTCAACAAACATCTTTATTTACATTCAACTTGAAATATTTACAGGCACATGAGTTTCAACTGGAAAGAAAATACAATAAAAAAAATGCCTAAACATGTGACATACATAAGCTGGAAGAAAAAGGAAGTTAAGCTAATCTCGAGTAACTATCTGGTCGTAATCCTCCTCTGTAGCCTCTACTTCTTCCTTCTCGACCGTATCTGACGAACATTCCAAGAAAACAAAGGTGGGTGGAATGCCCATCAGTGAACTAGCAAGCGGTAAGTCTCAAAGGTAGAGTAAAAGTGAAAAGTGACAAGTATATAATAAAAGAAATAAAGTAAATGACCAGTGCAAGTGTGTAAATCTGAATATGGGTATATCTATCTATAAGTCTCTATATGGTAGTTATTTTAACGTTAAGTCCAAGTGTGAATGTCAACACAACCGTAGAAGTATTCACGAGCTCAAGAGTAGGGCCCCAAGATCAAGGAAACATGGGCCATTTCATATGTTAGCATTGGGACTCCAAGCTGTGGAGGAGTTGACCCAACTGAGATTCGAATAAATAAAATTCAAGTAGGTTAATACAGAACTCCTGAAGTTCCACTGGATTCACACTTGAAACTATCCCATAAATCCCGAGTAATATATATTATAACTGTTATATATTCTTAATTGATTGCTTGGTTTATTTTAACATTATTCCCCTATTAATTAAACACAACAAAAGAGCTAAGCTCTGTTACGAAAAACAATGAGGCAGCGCCTCACGTGTTCCCCACGTGAGCGCCAGTGCCGACCCCTTATAGGATTAAATCTTATACTGACACCGCACATGAAGCTCACGTGAACGCCAATATGCAAATCATAGGACCGCCTGCTATATATAAGAATTAAATTCTTAAGTGGCGTCCACGTGCATAACTCGTGAGCGCCAGTGCCCAAACTAAAGCGGGTAGAATTAAATTCTACATGGGGAATATTTCCTTAAAATCTGGGATATTCTCGGTTCAACAAAGCCATTGGATCAAAAATCTAATGGTGATGATTAATCATCAAATGATAGAATTAAATTCAATTAGGAGAAAATATCTCCATAATCTTTCTAAGTGATAAAGATATTCTCGGTTGGATCAAAAATCCAATGGTGATAAATCATCAAATGATACAATTAAATTCTATTTTGGGAATATATTTCCCCAATCAGTCCAAGCAAAGAAAGATTGTGCTCTATTAAATAGAGCACCCTTGGATTAAAAATCCAATGGTGATAAAAAAATCACCGTTTGACAGAATTAAATTCTGTATATAGGAAAATATATCTCTAATCTTTATAAAAGCAAGAATAAATATTCTGTGAAATAAAATTCACCGGATCAAAAATCCAACGATGGATAAAATCCCCTAAATAATCTTTGAGGCCAAGTAAATTAATTTGTGTCTCTCAAATGAGAGATTTTTTAAAACTAATCAACAAATTTGACTCTTCTATATAAAAGATAGGAGACTTCAAGTCAAAAAAAAAAAGGAAAAAAAAGGAAATCAGCCCTACAAGGTTCTGAAGAAAAAAATCCTTGCTCTTCAAAGCATTAGGAAAAAAAATTAAAGATAAAATGCATCTCTTTTACCCAACATAAAAAAACAAGAGTTTAACCCTCTACAAAAAAGAACCTAGTTCTTCCCCTAATCTGAAATTTGAAAAGCCAATCTCTCCACAAGTTGAGAATTTAATTCTCATCAGGGAGATTCTGTTCTCCAAACTCAAAATCTAGGAAGAGAAAGAACTAGATTAAAAAAAATAGAAAACACATTGTCTAAGAATTTAATTCCTCTACAAATAGGGGTTTAACCCTACATAAAGAACTTTATTCTTATAAAAAAACAGAAGAACATAGTTCTCCAATACAACCAATTTCAGAACTTTAAAACAAAGATCATTAATGGTCAAAATGCTATTAACAGAAGCTAAACTTCTTCAGAAAATATCAACAGGGATTAAATTTCTAAAAAAGAAAATGACTTGACGCCTCACGTGAAACACACGAAAGCGCCCAAAAAGACTCCTTTAAATGGAACCCAGCGCTTCGCATGCTCTCCACGTGAACGCCCAAAACAGAAGGTTCAGCGCCTCACGTGCTTCCCACATGATCGTCCAAAACAAAGGGTTCAGCGCCTCACATGCAGTTTCCCCCAATCAGAGAAAAGCTATGTTAAAAATTTGAAATTTGAAATAAGGCAGCGCCTCATAAGAGTGCTAGCACCAAGAGCGCCAGCGCTAAGAGTTAAAGATTCTGAGGCAGCGCTTACGTGCATAGCACGAGAGCGCGCCAAGACCGCCGGCGCTAAAGACTCTGAAGCAGTGCCTCACGTGCAAAGCACGACAGCGCCCGCGCCAAGAGCGCCAGTGCCAAGAGTCAAAGACTCTGAGGCAGCGCCTCACGTGCAAAGCACGAAAGCGCTAGTGCTAGAACTGAATGCTCCCCACCCTTGGATCAAAGATCCAACGAAGATGAATAAATCATCAAATTACAGAATTAAATTCTGTTGAGGAAATACTCCTCAAATCTTTCCAAATAAGAAAGATTGTGCTCTGTAAATCAGAGCACTGTTGGATCAAAGATCCAATGGTGATTAAAATCACCAAGATACAGAATAAGTTTTGTATGAGAAAATATTTTCCCAATCTTGTTAAAAACAAGAAAGATCTCTTCTGTAAACAGAAATCCTTGGATCAAAGATCCAACTGTGGATAAAATCCCCAAATCAATCAAAGATCTCTCAAAGAGAGATTTCCTTAACTGATTCAACAAATCAGCCTCCCCTATATAAAGGACCCAAGACTTCAAGTCTTGCACAGAGAAACCTCCCTATAAGTTTGAAGTTCTAAGAAAAGGAAAAGAGAAGAGAAATCTCTAAGAAGTAGAATTTCTTCAAGGTAAATAAAATAGAGATCAGAGCATCTCAAGAGTTTAACCCTCATAAAAAGAACATGGTTCTTTCCTCGGATCTGAGATCCATAAGACAAGTCTCCCAAAAATAAGAATTTAATTCTTACGGGGATGAATTTGTTCTAAAGGATCAAAGATCTGGGAAAGAACAAAGAATTGAACTTTGCAGAACATAACACACAAAGGGAAACTCAGCGCCAAGCGCTACTAAATGAAAAGTGCCCTGCACTCAAGTCTGGCGCCAAGCGCTCCACGTGCTATTCACGTAGGCGCTATTCTCATAAAAGTGCTCTGCACTCAAGTCTGGCACAAAGCGCTCCACGCGCTCTTCACGTGGACGCTTCTCTCTTAAAAGTGCTCTGCATTCAAGTCTGGCGCCAAGCGCTCCACGTGCTCCTCACGTGGGCGCTACTTTATAAGAAGCGCTTTAGCGCTACAAGTCTGGCACTCAGCGCCAAGCGCTCCACGTGCTCCTCACGTGGGCGCTGAGGGAACACAACGTGTTCTTTAAATAAAGCCCCAGCACCGCAAGAGTGTTCAACACTCATAAAAACAAAAAGAAAGTGGGTGTCAGTACCCCAATAAATGTTTAGCAGTATGTGCACAGAGAAATGACTATGTTCTAACAAGTGTTTAACACTTTATAAAAAAAGAGAAATGACAGAGACTCAATGGGCTCAGCCCAAGTTGGCCAAACTCATAATCAACTGAGCCCATGCGCTCTTTATTGGACTCATTCCCAAACAAGATTATCAAATGTTTGATGAACATTCACTGGTTCAAAGGTACATCTCTCCACACCTCTGATACACGTCGTTGTAATTCTTCAACGTCTTCAGAAATGTGGAGGGTCCCAATAACCAATAACTTTTGGTGCATCCCCAAACAGTTAAACCAAAACTCTACAGACTATGACATCTTTAAACCAGACTATGATGTCTTTAAACCATACAGACTACGATGTCTTTAAACCTTACGGACTATGAGGTCCTTAAACTCATGGACTACGATGCCCTTAAACCCAATGGACCGCAACGTCCTTAAACTAAGACAATAGAGCCCAAACACTCTTTCGTTGGATCTAAATGATCCTAGAATCCCGTTGAGTAGATCTTAGTCTAAAATTAGACTAACGTATCATCAATAAACATTTAAGTTGATCTTAACCTCAAACGAGGTTAACGATCCTTAAAATCAAACCAAACCCAAATCTAAGAAAATACAGATTTGGACTAATCCTCGCCCTTCGGGTGACAACATAAATTAGTCTCCATATACAATCCACGGGCAACCAAAAAAATAAAACAAACACACATGACACAAAGTGACCTTCTGGAGCAGGAGAAAGTATTTACCGCGATGAAATAACGTAATTAACTGCAGGGGCTTGCGCCTGTAGGGAAGATCGTCCCCACAATCAAAACCCCTCACAATGAGGGGGAATCTGACGAAGTCTGCTACAACGGCCGCATCTGTCCAAACCTCTGATACGTGGTGCCATAAATCAGCTTGGCATCTTCGAAGAGGTAGACTGATAAAACTAAATAGCATCTGCCCCCAAATTCAGGCAAGACGACCTATGCAGTTTTGTCTCCCGTTTTCGGTGGTAAACAGATTCTGGTACGCCCGGTGGGACCTTTTCCTCTTTCCAATCCAAACTTCATGTGTCGTGTTCGCGAACAAATCGCGGTTTAATATGGTTGCTCATGGATTCGAGGTACTAAGATTTGGTGTCTTGCTCCGTGCAGAAGAGAAAATGGCGTCAATGGCTTCCAACTGCACCAACTGCAACAACTCCCACTCCGTCCTCACTGGAGGAGTGACCTATGGGCCTCAAGCGGCCTCCATCTTCGTTATTCCAGTAGAACAGGTGAATCTGGCCACCACTGGACTGTTCTTTGGGACCATGATCCCACCGGCAAGCTTCAGCGTCCCTGTGCCTTCACAGGAAGCTCCATAGCAGTCGCTCTTTGATCGGCTTACAACTACCACGGCCCCTCTCAACAGGTCGTCCAATTCCAGCACCTCAGTCTTTGACAGGCTGAGCCGAAGCTCCAATGGGTCCACGAAGAAGCCCGCAATACCTAAAGGGGTTATCCCAGAGTGGATAGCCATTCCTGCTCCAGTGGATGAAATCGTCAAAGCGGCTCCTCCCTTTAAAGGATCGGTCTTCACACGACTGTTCGTTCTAACTGCCACTTCGGGTGAAGTCACTAAGGCTACTTCTCCTGCCCGAAAGTCTGCCTTCGACAGGATAGACGTTCCCTCTCAATGGACGTCAGTCTTAGACATGCTGGCACCAACAGCAGTTTCTCATCAAAGCATGAAGCATGATGAAGCTACCCCGACAACGGAGGTGATTCCGGCCGCACGACATGCTCGACTTCGCTACTGGTGCAGAGTGAGGAAAGCCGAGGGCAGTTTCCCTTCTGGACAGACTTTACCAGCTCCGATGATGGAAATTGACGTTGTTGTTCCAACTGGGAATAGCTTCGAGCCACTCAGGAGGGTGCGCAAGAACTCTCCAACTGCCGTGCTAAAGAGATCTCCTCCACCTGTGGAGAACATTAAAAAGGTGAAACCAGAGCATCCCCCTCAGCGGTTGTCCTCCAAAATCCACAAGGTCTAGCGAAGGGTCCAAGATTCTGTGATTAACCAAGACTACTCCAGCCGACCGAAGAAGATGAAGGTTCGGCGAGAGAAGGACCACACTGTCATACCACAGAAGGTGTCGTCTACTTGGGTGCCCACTGCAACGGTCCCCTCAACTTCGACCGCCCACAAAAGAAGAAGGCCGGAGAAAATCCCCGTATCTGCGACGAATCTCGAGGGCACTGAACCTAAACGCCCTAAGTCTGGGGGCATGGTGGTGCACAACATTTACATGGCTTCCGGGAAAGAGGATAGCCATATCTCCACGGGTCATCGACCACTTACACGGTCTGTGACAAAGGCTCAGGAGAAGCAACAAAAAAAGCTCCAGGAGATGCTAATAAAGATGGCCGCACTCACTGGACCGAAAGAAAACCCGGAGATGTCGTCGGAACAGTGCCACGAGCAGGAAACCGATGCCGAATTCCTCCGAAGAATGCTCGAGAAGAAAGACAAAAAGGCCGCGGAACAAGCGGCTAACATAAAACAAATGGCGTTACTATTCCAAGATATGGTCGGGACGATGATACAGCCGGATCCCCCAGCTGAAGACCCTCTAATTATCCTTGAAGAAGACAGAGGGGAGACATCGAACCCTCTTCCGGCTCTATCAGCAACCAAGGAAGAGACGATCTCGAAAGCTGCCCTTGACGACTATATTACTCAACGATACGAGCTCACCAGGCAAGCGAAGCGGCTGGCCAAATCGTTAAGACTGGACGACCCTATGCGGGTTGGTACGATTAAATTAAGTACCCTCCAGGATATACGATCCTTAAATTCCACGTGTGTAAGGGGACGGGTAATCCACACCAGCACGTCGCTCAATTCAGGGCTCTCTCCAGCAATACTAGGGGTGACGACAAACTGCTGCTTCGCCAGTTTGTTGGCAGTTTGTTGGAGACAACATTCGAATGGTATTCCTAGATCATGAATGACTCTATCAAGACATTTGCAAAAATGGAGTTGCTATTCACCCAGTGTTTAGCAAGCGCTAGCGAACGCACCCCGATCATGGCACTCATCGACGCCAGAGTGAAGCCGGGAGAAAACTGGGTTCAATATGCCATTCGGTGGTGAAACCTATGGTCAAAGTGCGAACGGCGCATAGAGGAAGCTCCTACCGTGGGCATGTTCATGGAGACGCTCGACCCTCAGGCGACCATATCTCAATTTATGATGTTCTTCAAGCCGACCACCTTCCAGGCCCTGATTGACAAGCTGGCCCAGATGGACCAGATGGGCCACAGGCCGTCCTCTTCAAAAACGGAGATCCGAAATGAAAATTGGAAAGAAAAAGTGACCTTCGTCGCCAACGCTCAACAACAATCGAGTGGCCTGAAGCCGGTTGCTCACCAAGACAATAAACAAAGATCCCTTGGAGAAAAGATGAGATGCCCTTACTCATTCCCTCGGGATAAGACGAAGAGGTTATTCGAGCTAGCGCTGCGCAACAGGCTCATCACTCTGCCGGAGCCCAGATGCCCAGCGCAACCAGGCGACGTTAACAATCCTAAATACTTCCCTTACCACCGAATATTGGGTCACCCAATCGAAAATTATTACATTTTCAAAAGTTAGATCGAAGATCAGTACCAACAGGGCAAGTTCACGTTGTCCGAAAACTGGAAGGTGAACCCGCCACAGCCTCACACTCTTAAAAAGGTGGACACGCCGGGGGCATCATGCTCACTTATAGAGGAAGCTCCATGGGAGGTGGCCCTTTCAGCTAAGACTAAAAGAATGCTGAAGGACCTTCAAGCATGTCCGGCGATTAGGTGGAAGAGCCCGCTGGAGCCCGAGATTATTGAGGGGATGCTGAAGCTGCGCCCAACGCCGAAAGTTAGTGACGATGGACAAAACCTTCAGGCCAAACCTCCAAAGTCTTTAAAGAAAAAGAAGAAGGCCAAGAAGCTCGCCCAACCCAACGATAGTCGTACAGGTCTGCAAAAATACATCGATACACTGGAAGAATATAACCAAAGAGCACGGGCCCCAATCACATTGGATGAATTCTTTAAGCATGTTCTTGAGAATGAAGATGATGACGCTGATGAAGGAGATGATTCTTCAGAAGAGCCCGAGGATTATGTGGCGAGCTGCCACATGATCTCTAACTCGTCAATAAATGACAAAGAAGCTCCTGTTGTGGAGAAACAGGGGGCAGATCCAAAACCGGAATCAAAATCCATAGAGCCATCAGATGAATTGATTGGCATACTGTTGAGCGAAGCTCTTCAGAAAAGAAAAGCTGACCGAGAGCGTGAAACGGCCATGTACGAAAGGGCCAAGCGTCGGCGTCAAGTTGAAGAAGCTCCGGTATTGAGAAGCCATAAAGTACCCCAACCGGATCGAAGCACTCCTACCGCCAGCAAAAGCAGACTTAAGACAAGAAAGCAGTTTGCCAAAGCCCTGTCAATGGGAATGAAGTTTCCACCTTTCAAAGAAAGCACTTCAGAAAATACGTTCCCCGAAAAACTGAATGCACATCCAAACTACTGCTTATACTATCGGAGGATCACACACCCTACCGAAGAGTGCAACGCCTTTAAAAACTGGTGGCAGGGATATGTGCCCACCGACAACACGTTAAGCATTGAAGCACAAAGCTCGTCGAAAACAGAGAAGCACAACATATGAGCGTAAAGGAACTGCCGGAAACCGTCACATGGTTGATTCCGGGGGATCGCAAGTTCTCACATTCAGGAGTGATTCTGATGAAGAAATAGCCTTCGGCCCTCTCTTCAAAGAATCCACCTCAGAAAGAGAGGAAGAGATAAAGAACTATGAGAATATTCAACTGCGCAACCGTACGTTGCCCGAAAAGAATCTCGGACCTGCAAACAAAGGATCGAATAGAAAAGATAAGGGGAAGGAAAAAGTCCCTGAGGATATCACCCTCGATGAGCAAGTCGTTGAAGAGCTGGCAGTCAAGGACCCGCCCAAGAAAAACAAAGTGGATTACAATGTCCTGGCATACCTGAGGAAGATACCCTCACAATTGAGTATCTTGGATGCCCTTCTCCTGTCTAAAGAAGCACGAGAGTCCCTGATCAAGGAATTACAAGAGCCTGAGCCATTCCAAGATTTCCTTGCCACATAAAAGATGAAGGACGAGCTAGAAGAAGTCACGACCGACATCACTTTCGGCGAAGAAGATATCCTCCTCTGAACGTGCGAGCACAACCTTCCCCTGTATGTCACCGGGTACTGCCATGATATCAAAATAGGGAAGATCTTAGTTGATAACGGGTCCTCTGTCAACCTCCTAAATGTGAAGGTGCTAAAAGAAATCTACATAAGCGTTCAACACCTCGCTCAGGATATAATCACCATCTCCGGGTTCGACTCCCAGTCATCACGGACGCTCGGGTCTGTGATTCTGACATTATGCTTTGGGCTGCTCATCACTGACATCAAATTTCATATCATTGATGCCAAGACCTGTTACAACGCTTTACTCGGAAGGCCTTGGTTACACGAGTATAACATCATCCCTTCTACACAACATCAGTGTATGAAGTACTTCAAAGATAGTCTCGAGTATACCGTGATGGGGAACTAAACCCATTATCCGTAAATGAAGTCCGAAAGTATGAAGACGCTAAGTACTTCCTACCAGACTTTGAAGACACGGAAAGATGCCATAAACCAGAGAATAAGCAGAAAACTATCACCACTATTCTGTTCTTTGGGAGAGATACCGAAGAGGAGGAAGAGATAGTCTATTCGGGGCCGCCCCAATGCAACAGGCCGGGACCGTCCACCCCTATTATGGTCTTTGGCAGTGACTCTGAAGACGAAGTTAACGCAATGTTCTCGGTCCGGCTATCAATACAGACCCTCACTGGAGATGATCAAAGTTTGCAAATCACCCTAGTTTCACAGCAGCACTACAGAGAGCTTGACGCACTGGAGACATATAGTGTGCAAGAGCTGCAGACATTCTACGTCCCCCCAGGCAAAGAGGTGAAAAGACAATCCTATTCTATCGATCCATGGAGACTAAAGTCGAAAGAGAAGTCTGGAATGGTGCTGATCCTGCGCTCGACAGGCCTCAACCCATTCATCTGCCCGGGTACTACACGGAGGGACTGAAAAGGTTATTATGATGCCAAGGTGTACCTTTCAAACAGACTCCTCGACAAGCTTAGTTCTACAACAGGATTTGGAACGTCCCCGGAACTCAATGAAAGTTGCCCAACTGGAAAATGGAAACAATTGGGCTTGGATATGTCCAGTCCAAGAAACGAGAGCAATTCCATGGCTGCCACGTCATAAAGGACCTTGATGAAGAAGAGGAGTCTCTTTTAAAAGACACTAACGTTGGACCAGAACGAGAGCCTGTCATAAAAATGCCACGTTCGTCGTTCAAAGAACACATGGACAAGCTAATAAGGGAAGCGAGTCAAAAGGTTTGGGACGACCTCATCCGTGAAATGGCCATTTAGGAGAAAGACAAGACGCAACGCCTCCTTCAGCAGGCTACGGAAGACGACAATGCCCTTCACTGTCAGCCTGCCATGCATTCCTAAGACAAGAAAAAGGCCCAACACAGAGGCAAAAACAAATCAAAGAACGAAAATAATGTTCTACAGTGGTAGAACGGACCCAGAAGGCCACGCGATCAAGAAAAGGTCAGCCGGAATCCGTCCTTAACGAAAAAGATGGATCGAGCATATTCTTTTCCTTGAGACATGACAAGGAGAATCTTTGACTTCATCATGAAACAACAAATGATGACACTCCTGGATTCTAAGCACCTCAAACAAGCAAACGAGGTCTATCAGCCGGATTATTGCTCCTATCACCGAGCAATATGTCATCCTCTTGAAGACTGCTTCACTTTCAAAAGCTGGGTCGAAGACCAATATCAACTTGGCAGGTTCGCTCTATCCAACAATTGGAAGGTGGCCCCATCGCAAAGGCATGTGCTAAAAGCAACGTATATGGCGAGAGTAGAACCAGATCAACATTGGTCTTGGAAACGATCTCGTACCTGCCACGTGATAACACTGTCAGAAGAAGGAGTGCCCGAGAACATAGATGACCTCTCCTGGTGTTTCGAAAATGAGGATGAAGAGGAATTGATCTCGGAATTTCCACCGGCGCCAAAAGAATTGGAAGATGGGATACATATTACTACGGACAACCTAAGGAAAATCGACTTTGGGAAGGCAAACGACCCACGGCCTACGCTCGTCAGTGAGATGCTGTCTAAAGAACAGGTGACTACGCTAAAAGCCATGCTCATGCAGTATAAAGACTGCTTCGCATGGAACTATTCCGAGATGCCAGGACTAGATCCAGAAATAGTTGTGCATAAATTGGCGATATCTCCGGACGTCAAGCCAGTCAAACAAGCACCGAGAAGAATGCGGCTCGAACTTAAAATGAGTATCAACGCCAAGGTCAAGAAGCTAATCGACTCTGGTTTCATCCAAGAAGTTCAGTACCCTGACTGAATCGCTAACATTGTCCCAGTGATGAAGAAAAATGGGACGGTGCCCATATGCGTGGACTTTCGAGACCTTAACAAAGCCTATCCAAAAGATGATTTTCCCGTACCAGTTACCGAGTTGATGATAGATAATACTTCCATTCATGAAGTCTTCTCCTTCATGGACGGATCATTGGGGTACAATCAAATAAAGATGCATCTCGAAGACAAGAAGCACACCACTTTCCGGACTCCTCTCGGCATATTATGCTACAAAGTGATGCCTTTCGGTCTGAAGAACGCCGACGCTACCTATCAGAGGGCCATGACGAAGATTTTCGATGACCTCATACATGAAGACGTCGAGTGCTATATCGATGAACTCATGGTGAAAAGAAAATCATATGAGGAACACTGGAAGCATCTGAAAATAGTATTCCAGCGTCTTCGGAAGTACAACCTAAAGATGAACCCTCTCAAGTGCGCGTTCGGAGTTTCCTCGGGCAAATTCCTAGGATTCATCATACGACACCGGGCCATCGAAATAGACCCGTCAAAGATCAAGGCGATCATGGAAATGCCTCCGCCAAGAACTCTCAAGCAACTGCGGTCTCTCCAAGAAAAGTTCGCGTATATCCGGCGATTCATAGCCAATCTCTCTGGCAAATGTCATCCATACAGTCATTTAATGAAGAAGGGGACCCCTTTCGTCTGGGATCGTAAATGCCAGGGTGCACTTAATGAAATCAAGCAATACCTGCAGAATCCGCCAGTACTGACCGCTCCAGTCAAGGGAAAGCCTCTCATCCTATACACAACCACCCTTGAAGGTTCTTTAGGCGCGCTATGGGCACAGGAGAATGATTAAAGGAAATAGAGAGCCCTCTACTATTTGAGTCGAGTTCTCCTGGGGGCAGAAAACAATTACTCCCCTATCGAAAAGCACTGCCTGGCGTTAATCTTCGCGATAACGAAGCTTTGGCATTATGCGTTGGCGCATGCGGTCCATCTCATATCAAAGGTGGATCCTATCAAATATTTGATGTCAAGAGCCATACTAACAGGACGACTCGCTAAGTGGGCCCTCCTCTTGATGGTGTTCTTGATAGTTTATCGAACCCTCAAGGCAGTGAAAGGCCAAGTCATCACCGACTTCCTCGCTGAACATCCGATACCCAACAACTCACCCTTAAATTGCGAACTGCCAGAGGAGCGCGCATTTGACACGATCAATGGGGAAAAAGGAGGGAGTGATACCCGATGGGAACTCTATTTCGACGGAGCATCTTCCATGAAGAAGCGACAACACAACACCCCTATAATCAAATTTGGGGTAGGCCTTATCTTCGTGACTCCGTAAGGAGGGATAATGCGCTTTGCCTTTTCCCTAACAGAGCCGAGGATAAACAATGAAGCAGAATATGAGGCTTTGATAGCAGGTCTTGAGATCGCTGTCGACATGAAAATCGAAAACCTCCTTATATACGGAGACTCCTAGCTGGTCGTTAGTCAAGTAAACGACGACTATCAAACGTGCAAACCAGAGTTGGTAAAGTACGGCGAAAAAGTGAAACAACTGCTAACTCAAATCCCTTCCTATATCCTAGAAAGCATACCGCGTATGGAAAATAGCAAAGCGGATGCATTAGCCAAGCTCGCTAAAGAACTGGCTGACGAAAACCTCGACGACGTAAGGATCGTTGTACAAAGCCGTTGGGTTCTTGCACTAGCGGAAATATCTCCGGAGTCATCTGAAGAAAAGGAAGTGACCAAGCAAACAACCCTACAAATACAGGATAAAGAAAAGGCTAAGGATTGGACAGAAGTCTTCACAGACTACTTCAAATCCCGTCGAACACCTGAAGATGCATTCTCAAGACATCAGCTGATGAAACGAGCTCTGTCTTTCGCCTTCGTCAATGATACTCTGTATAAGATATCGTTCGACTCTCTGATGTTGAGATGCCTAGGACCGAAAGAAGCAAGGAGATTCGTCTAAGAAACTCACGACGGACTCTGCGGTTCTCATCAAGCCGGGCCAAAGATGAAGCTGAAGATCAAAAGGATGGGCTACGATTGGCCAACAATGATTCAGGACTGCCTTGAATACGCGAAGCAGTGCCACTCGTGCCAGATTCATGGGGACTTCATCTACCAGCATCCAAACCCTCTACACCCAATGGTGGTTAGCTGGCTGTTCGAAATGTGGGGAACCGATATAATTGGGCCCATCGAACCTGTATCATCCAAAGGACATCGGTTCATATTGGCGACAGCCGATTACTTCTCTAAGTGGGCATAAGCAGTTCCGCTAAGAGAAATGAAGACGGAGAATATTCTTTATTTTTTCAAGACACGCGTCATCTATCGGTTCGGCACTCCACGACGGATTATCTCCGATAACGGGTCGTCCTATAGAAGTCACAGAATCAGCCGCTTTGCACAACAGCTGTTGGAGATAGTGCCCTCATAGTCAATTATTGGATCACAGGTACGTGATTGCAATGATTGCGGAGGACCTATACCGGTAGAACAGTCTTACTCGAGATGATAGTATGCTATCTGGTTTGCCTTTATCAGTCGTGTACATGATCAGGTGACTGATTACATGTTACACTTTGATAGAGCCCTTAGGATCTTGCTTTACTACCAACAGTATGATGGCGATCATATACGTGAGAGTTGGGTAGTTTATACGCATATCCTTAATTGTGGTCCCTAGTCGTGGGAGTTTCGAGACAGGGCATCGATACTCCGGAGTAGACTAGTGTGTACAGTCGAGACCCCGACGAGGGGCGGTGGCCGGTCTCACAAGCCACTGGTGTCAGTTGGATCACCTAAGATGTATACAGGTGCTCATTGGGTTATGAGTACACCGGACAGGACTCGCCGGGAATCTGCTAGTTAGTACTATATCTATCGTCAGATAGCAGTTCCCTGGTGACATGTGTACAGGTTAGTTCATCGACATGAGGTCGTCATTTGTCTCGTGTGAGTTCCCACTGTGCTTTGATTTCTACCCTACCATGGCTCAAAGGAGTCGTGCAAACAGGTAGTTTTTGGGTACAGTCCCGAGCCATATGGAGGCACGTGAGCGGATCGGCAGGGGATTCGTCTCTCTCGGTATTGGGGGCGAGGTCGTGCTGTGTCTAGGAGAGCCATTACACAAAGTCCATAGCCATGGCAGGAGATTTACTGGTAGGTACTCTAGTAGTATCTCAGGGTGTTATTGGGCTTCACTCCGACACGACTTATACTGCTATTGGGGGTCTGACGTTACTAGCCCTCTAGGCAGATATGCGATACTCATAGACGAACGGACCGGACTGTATATACATTTTCACTGTCAGGATCGGTAGGGTTTTCCAGATGAGTTCGCTCATCGGCATCCCTTGAGGTCAGTCCATGGGCAGCCGTTACGCATTGCTAGTGCCGCTGACGGTTTGTGGTTAAACCCACTGCCAGGGCACTGACGAGTCATTAGAGTCCCCCAGAGACAGTTTCCCAAGTTCGGGCGAAACGTTGTAGAGGCCGTATGGTTTTATGGCAGGGTTCGGAAAATGCACGTGCGTTTACGCACGTGTTATTTTTCGGGCAGATGATACTGGTCGGCTTTGGTTTAAGCCGGATCCGAGTATTATATTGAGTAGGTATAATATATTTGTCTCAGTTGCATTTGTATTCGGTCGTAATACAAATGCGGGTATATTTATACAGTTTCGGGGTTATCCTGAAAGTCGTTTCAGGATCACTTTTGGAAGTTGCCAGTTTCCAGTTTTCTATCAGCCGTCTTTTAACATTCGGTTAAAGACGGATTTATCTTTTCTTGGATAGGGTTGAGTCGTGCTTCTAGAAGCTTCTAGATGGTGAGGTGGCTAAGTGACTCATCTTGACATTAATGGTTGCATTAATGACTTGATGAGGTGTTTTAGTGAGTCATGCTTTAGCTTTAATGATTCTTGTTTAGCTAAGGATATTTTGTGAGAAGCTTCTTGTCTTATGGTCACCTCCCTCCTCCTACACTCACCCTCCTCATTCTATATGATGTGGCCGGCCACCCTTGAAGAGAGTGAGAGAGATTGATTTCATTTTTGATAAAAAAGACTATGGTTCAAAGTGTATGGAAATTTGATAGTTCATTTCTTGTTCCATTTCATTTCCATCGGCAACTTCATTAACCGATCGTCCACGGACTTGGACGAAGTGAGACAAAGTCATCTACTCATTCTCTATATCAATCTTGGTCGTCTCTTTTAGCAAACTTGACGATCGAGTTGCCTCAAGTCAGAGGCGGGAGCCCGTTTAAAGAATCGTCGACGTGGTGCCACCTCGACGAGGATATCGGAGATCGACGAGATCGGAGCAGCCGCAACGGAGTGTAGGATGATGGTTGAAGAACGAAGGACTCGGATCGTTCGGTATAACCTTTTCTACACTCTTTACAGTTTGTTAGTTTAGCAATAATGGCAGATCCGGGTTAAAGTATACGATAGCGCCAGTTAAAAGTTTTTGTTCCGCATTTTGGCGTCTGTAGACGGCCGGGGCGCTAGCGTAGACTTACAGTGGTATCAGAGCCTAACCATTTTGCTATGCTAACTTGTGCTAACGCGTTTAAAATATCGATCGAACCAGAAATCAAAAACTGCAAAATTCTAGCTTCACAGTTTCTGTCGATTTTAAATGGTCTCCTAAAATTATTCTACATGTCTTAAAAATCTGTGCAGGCTTTTCTAAGAACCACGACAAAATTTGGGATCGTGATTCCTCCAACCTGCCACGGAAACGCGGCCAAACCCATGGTTTGGCCGCGCATCCGCGGCCACTTGGTGAGCTCATGCTCCCAAATTTGTACAGTGGGTTCTCAGTTGGATTTTGGGGTTTTTGGTATATATCGTTTGGGCCCAGGTTTTGTTACTGTTCTACAGATGTTCGTGGGGCCCACTTTATGATATTTAGTCGATCAAAATTTAAACACGTTAGTTTACAATGCTTACATTATATCTCCGACCGGGAATGTCATTTGATCGGTAAACCGCGTCTGATTGCTATAGTTCTTTTAGACGGGTTTGCGAACGTGACATTCGCGTTGATGTTCTTGTGCTGTGATGTTGCGGATTTGTCGTGGTGGATAGCAGTGTGCAATGGTAGTACGGTTTGAGTTTATTTGTACATTTGATATTGCGGGGCGAGCGTCCAACTTGTGGACTGCCGTCACTGCCTGTTGTATAATATTCTTTTGGGGCACGACCAGGTTGCGGTCGATGTACCTGTTGTACTATTTTTCATTTCTGTACTAGGTTCTGCCCCGCGACGGAGTGCACGGATAGCCGGGTTCGGGAGGGCAACGGGTCCGCATCTCATAGCTTTGAGAGGCAGAGGGGCCCCACTTTAGAATTGGCAGACTATTCGCCGTACTCGTAGGGGGTACAGGTTGACCCAAGGAGGGGTGCCCAAGATTACCAGATTCCGTGGAGTGCTGGGTGGTCCATTCACTATGCTGTAGGGGGCTGCCTCGCTTCAGGTTTTGGCGGGTAACTTGCCGCACCCGTAGGGGTCTAGGTTTCATTGCACAGGCTATCCACACGACAGGGGAACGTCGGGTTTCAGCAGCGGCTCTGTGAAACCCGGGGATCCCAGATTATCTGTATTGTTCTGTGATGCTTATTACTTTTCTGTAATGTTGCATATTATCATGCCTGGAGCGATTATTGTATATTGGTTTATATACTATTAGATGTTGTATATGTTTTACACCCGCGCTAGTCCAGTCCCCGCTCTGTCGTTAGTTAAGTAACCTAACAAGTGATGACGGGACCCAGTGACGAATGCGGATGGCATTTACGTACATTTTATTTTCGTTCTTTTCTGGTGTGATTAATTGATGGGACTGCGTTGATTCTGATCAATGCAAAGTAAAACAAACCTGTTTGCAGTTGTTGGAACAAATTTAAAAAGTGTTATTGCAAAGACGTTTCCTTTTGTTATGCATAGCGGTATTCAGTAGAATATCCTGCACCTCATTCGACGGGGCAAGGGTCGATATCCCTTCACCGGGACTGACCCCTTGGACAGAAGTTTGCGTCAGGGTAATAACTTCACTATAGTCGATTACAAGTTGCTTTGCATAGCGGTATTCAGTGGAATATCCTGCACCTCATTCCACGAGGAAAGAGCCGAGATCCCTTTACCGGGAGTGACCTCTTTAGCAAAAGGTTTTCGCCACTATATTTTAAAAAGCTATCAGGTTCCTTCAGCGATATCAAGTTCACTACGTTAAAGGTTTTTCGCCAAAAACCAGCCGTAGCCCTCCGTCGTTTCTTATGGATGGTCAGTAGTATTCAAGCTATGTTTGTTGGCATACGTCAAGGCATAGTGTTTGGTAGCTACTGGGTATTTATTTGTTGCATAGATAGATGAGTTGGTTTGGGACAGTCGTATTACCTTGTTGGCATACGTCAAGGGTATGTACGGGTGGGTTCAAATTAACAAGATAATGACGGGCAGAACTTGACATGTGACTTATGATTTGTTGACATACGCCAAGGTCATAAGAGCATGGGGCATAAATCATATCGGGAGTTTCTAAAGAAACTGAAACTTGCCAAGTATGCGCATACCTTCTGGAGTATGAGTAACGTGGATGCATTCCATCACGTTATCATGCGATGAGAGTTGGATCCCGATTCCCACTGATGAGTTGGTTTACTCTTCGGGTGATCCCGATTGATTCTTCTTTAGGTTTGGAGGAGAATTTGACAGGACAGTGGGAGGTTTCCGGATTAGATAAAATGATGACCATTCTGATCTAGGTTAGAGTGCACGCAGAGTGTTTCTTTTCTCTCTCTCTTTGGCAGCGACCTTTGACCGACCCTAGACTATGACTCAGTGACCAGGTTGACCGAACCTTCTTAAAATACTGGCTTTTGGATTGTCTGAGTTGCATAAGTCATTGCCACTCCTTCTTTTACCCTTTGAATTTCCCAGAACACCCGTATTACTACGGATATCCACTTCCATTGGATAGATCCATCGTATGGTTATATACGAACTCGAAGGAATTTCTTCGAGGATGGATCCAGGTTCAGGAGAAATAGAATTGGTTTATTCAGTTGTCTTTTATTATCACCTTCTCTCAGGTTGCGAGAGCTCCTTGGTTTAGGAGAGTACACCTATTACGCCTATTGGATAGTCTTATTCCAAACCATAGGCTGGTGCCGAAAGGTAGGGAATGAAGAAAACCAATTAGCCTAAGTAGGGTGTGCAGAAGGTAATATGTAAAGACAAAATCAAGGGATTAGAAAGAGGGCAAAGTAAATTGCGACTAATATCATTCACGACCAAAACCGCGTACTTCATCGCCGCTCCTATTTCACCTTTAATAGAATAAGGTATTATTCAGTTGTCTTTTATCATCACCTTCTCTCAGTTGCGAGTACTCCTTGGTTTAGGAGGGTACACCTATTATGCTTACTGGATAGTCTTCTTCCAAACCATAGGCTGGTGCCGAACGGTAGGGAAGGAAGAAAACCATTTAGCATAACGATGGTGTACAGAAGGTAACGACTAAAGACAAATAAAGGGATTTGGAGAGATGGCAATAAAATATACGGTTGAAGTCATGAATTGGATTATGGAAGAGGCATTACTATGAATACCAGGATACCCCTACGAAACATTTTCATGTTTCAGTGCATTGTTAAAGAAAAACTGTTTTCCCGATTAGACACTTACTCCAAGGGTATGTATTTACCAGGTTTCATTCTCATATCTGTAAGGTTTTACAGATGATGAGTGGGAGTAAGTTATTGGGAATTAGGTGATCATCCTCATTATATCGGAATTCGTTGTAATTGGTGATATTTGAGGAAATCGCCAGGGTACTGTTTTCAACCTACGACGTACAGGTTTTGAGTTGTTTAACTCAGCGGACTTATACAGAGTATTGTATGTTGTCCAAGTGTCCATCAGGACAAAGGGGTAGGTCCTCGTACTATGTTCTGTTTACTTATAACTTCTCTAGTATTTAGACGAGTGTTTCGTAGAAATACAAGGTCTAAGTTTTGAGAAGTTGTGGGTATAAGAATAAAGTAGAGAACCAGGTGTCACAAGTATCGGGATTCTTCAAAGAGATCGAAGATGTAGATTCTTGTGATTGGTATTCAGATGATAGTAATAGTTTTGAGAAACTTGTTTCTCTTTCAGGTTGCTCATAATTGGATGGATTCCTAAGTTGAGTAATATTGATTAGCCTCTTTCCATTAAGTTGATATGCACTGGAGACAGCTGCATGATTTGAATCTGGTTCCAATTAAATAAGTGCCAAAGTTTCTGTATTGGATATAGAATGGATCGTACCTTAAAAGATATTAAGGTACGGGGAGTTGTCCAGCTTATGCTTAAAACCAGACTCTGGATAACTCAGGGCACGTTTCTGTAATGGCTGTTTGTGGGTTGACCCTGGCTATGACGAGGGTTGATATTCTACCATTTGGAAGATCAATAGTGATATTGTTCTTGACTCGCCACAGTTTTAGTAAAATGGATCTTTTTCAGAAAACAGTAGTGGGAGTATGGTAGAACTGGAAGTGATTCCAGAACCGCGAACGATTACGGAAAATTTAATAGGACCTATATATTCAATCAGGTTTGACATTCCAATTGCCACTCCGCAGATATGGTGGGTAACCTCAGACACCCGAGAGGTACTTCGGTAGCCTCAAGGACGGTGACAGGGAGGTTCTTATCTACCCAGACTTGACACTACTGTTGTTCCAGGCTATGAGACCCGGTAGGAGGGTTGTCGTAGTCAGTGGGAGTATCAGAAGCATAGTGGGCAAGATGCTTATATCTATTTATAGACTTGAGCAGTTATAGCGGAGATAGATCATCTAATTTTGATGTGACAGTCATGGGTTTGACTTCAATCAGGATAGGGGATGGATCTGTTAAGAAGGTAGTAGGGTGTGATGTCATGGTATCTGGATGACATACACAGAGTAGGAAGTAAAATTCCTATACTACGATCGGTTGTACTGTGGTCGTCACACAGTTGTTTCTCCAGACAGGATATGGATATAATATTTGACATTCTGGTTTCTAGATCTATGGTTTTAGATCTGGATTTGGGTAGTTTCCCAATGTGGGTACTTTGACAGATATTCTAATGGTTTTTGGAATAGTTGACTCCTAGCATGGTGGTGTACCTGCAGGTGATGGAGTCACCCTCTCTAAAGGTGTCTTACAGACTAAAGGGGAGAGGGATGGGCATGATTGGCAGATCACTTGCTTAGGCAATTGAGTCAATCATGTGATGTCAAGTACCATACCAGATGTTGTTTTTGCACTAGATACAATAAGTTTGTATTAATCCAATCCTGGAGAAACATAACGAAGCAGTTTTAGAACATAGGTGAATGTTCTACGGATTTGATGACGGCAGCCTCCTTCGGGAGACGGTTATCATTCCAGGCTTCAAAGGTGACATGGTTGACAGAGTGATTGTCAGAGTTATAGTTTTCCCCTCTGATGAAGAGGGACAGTATTATGGACAGGTGGTCCAAGAGGATACTGTGGGTGGCATGGTGCCGGATACTGATTAGGTTCAGTGATCGATACAGTCTAAGAAGTTTGGATTTGGAGTTCATTTATGAACTAGGTCCCATCAGATATCCAGACATATTCTAAGACAGATATTACTCGTTTCGGGAGATGGCTTTCTCCGCGAATTTGAGATTAAGAGAGATATAGAAAGAAACTTCTAGGCGGATCCACTCACTAAGGCTATTTCTCGAACACAATAGTTTTACAAACGGGCTTTGTGAAACTGATTAGTAGAGGAGTTGGATGTTCGGTTTCACACGGGCTGTGAGTAGTCGACATCGCAATAATTAGCCTTGAGTGCAAGTGGGAGATTGTTGGAGATAGTGCCCTCATAGTCAATTATTGGATCACAGGTACGTGATTGCAATGATTGCGGAGGACCTATACCGGTAGAACAGTCTTACTCGAGATGATAGTATGCTATCTGGTTTGCCTTTATCAGTCGTGTACATGATCAGGTGACTGATTACATGTTACACTTTGATAGAGCCCTTAGGATCTTGCTTTACTACCAACAGTATGATGGCGATCATATACGTGAGAGTTGGGTAGTTTATACGCATATCCTTAATTGTGGTCCCTAGTCGTGGGAGTTTCGAGACAGGGCATCGATACTCCGGAGTAGACTAGTGTGTACAGTCGAGACCCCGACGAGGGGCGGTGGCCGGTCTCACAAGCCACTGGTGTCAGTTGGATCACCTAAGATGTATACAGGTGCTCATTGGGTTATGAGTACACCGGACAGGACTCGCCGGGAATCTGCTAGTTAGTACTATATCTATCGTCAGATAGCAGTTCTCTGGTGACATGTGTACAGGTTAGTTCATCGACCTGAGGTCGTCATTTGTCTCGTGTGAGTTCCCACTGTGCTTTGATTTCTACCCTACCACGGCTCAAAGGAGTCGTGCAAACAGGTAGTTTTTGGGTACAGTCCCGAGCCATATGGAGGCACGTGAGCGGATCGGCAGGGGATTCGTCTCTCCCGGTATTGGGGGCGACGTCGTGCTGTGTCTAGGAGAGCCATTACACAAAGTCCATGGCCATGGCAGGAGATTTACTGGTAGGTACTCTAGTAGTATCTCAGGGTGTTATTGGGCTTCACTCCGACACGACTTATACTGCTATTGGGGGTCTGACGTTACTAGCCCCCTAGGCAGATATACGATACTCATAGACGAACGGACCGGACTGTATATACATTGTCACTGTCAGGCTCAGTAGGGTTTTCCAGATGAGTTCGCTCATCGGCATCCCTTGAGGTCAGTCCATGGGCAGCCGTTACGCATTGCTAGTGCCGCTGACGGTTTGTGGTTAAACCCACTGCCAGGGCACTGACGAGTCATTAGAGTCCCCCACAGACAGTTTCCCAAGTTCGGGCGAAACGTTGTAGAGGCCGTATGGTTTTATGGCAGGGTTTGGAAAATGCACGTGCGTTTACGCACGTGTTATTTTTCGGGCAGATGATACTGGTCGGCTTTGGTTTAAGCCGGATCCGAGTATTATATTGAGTAGGTATAATATCTTTGTCTCAGTTGCATTTGTATTCGGTCGTAATACAAATACGGGTATATTTATACAGTTTCGGGGTTATCCTGAAAGTCGTTTCAGGATCACTTTTGGAAGTTGCCAGTTTCCAGTTTTCTATCAGCCGTCTTTTAACATTCGGTTAAAGACGGATTTATCTTTTCTTGGATAGGGTTGAGTCGTGCTTCTAGAAGCTTCTAGATGGTGAGGTGGCTAAGTGACTCATCTTGACATTAATGGTTGCATTAATGACTTGATGAGGTGTTTTAGTGAGTCATGCTTTAGCTTTAATGATTCTTGTTTAGCTAAGGATATTTTGTGAGAAGCTTCTTGTCTTATGGTCACCTCCCTCCTCCTACACTCACCCTCCTCATTCTATATGATGTGGCCGGCCACCCTTGAAGAGAGTGAGAGAGATTGATTTCATTTTTGATAAAAAAGACTATGGTTCAAAGTGTATGGAAATTTGATAGTTCATTTCTTGTTCCATTTCATTTCCATCGGCAACTTCATTAACCGATCGTCCACGGACTTGGACGAAGTGAGACAAAGTCATCTACTCATTCTCTACATCAATCTTGGTCGTCTCTTTTAGCAAACTTGACGATCGAGTTGCCTTAAGTCAGAGGCGGGAGCCCGTTTAAAGAATCGTCGACGCGGTGCCACCTCGACGAGGATATCGGAGATCGACGAGATCGGAGCAGCCGCAACGGAGCATAGGATGATGGTTGAAGAACGAAGGACTCGGATCGTTCGGTATAACCTTTTCTACACTCTTTACAGTTTGTTAGTTTAGCAATAATGGCAGATCCGGGTTAAAGTATACGATAGCGCCAGTTAAAAGTTTTTGTTCCGCATTTTGGCGTCTGTAGACGGCCGGAGCGCTAGAGTAGACTTACAACAACATAATATAGACTGGAGATACTCTTCGGTCTATAATCCCTGAGCTAACGGTTTAGCTGAGGCTTTCAACAAGACCTTGACGAAGATCATAAAGAAGACAGTTTCCAAAAATAAGAAAGACTGGCACGAGAGACTGCATGAAGCTCTCTGGGCGTATCGGACCACGTTCAAAACAGCCACAAACACAATGTCGTATGCATTGGTATTCGGCACTGAAGCTGTACTCCTCTTGGAGATATAGCTACCCTCTCTACGAGTGGCGGTTCATTACGAGCTAACAGACGAAGAGAATGCTCATCTTCGGCTCGAGGAGCTTGACGCCCTTGATGAACTCGGCTCATGGCACAGTAAAACGTGGAGACTTACAAAGCAAAGATGACGCGCTCATACGTGAGATTGACTAGGCCGAGGACATTTCGCCTAGACGAACTCGTGCTAGTGGTCAAGAGACCTATGATCCCCAATCGTGCGAAATGGGGGAAATTTGAGCCGAACTATGAGGGCCCGTATATTATAGACAAAGTCTACCAAGGTGGGACTTACTTGCTCATGGATATGCATGGCAAAAGACCATTCCGGCCAATAAATGGCCGGTTCTTAAAAAAATACTATGCCTGACGAGTCACGAACCAGCTTAATGATAGATGACGACGCCTATGTCCGCTCGCTATCTTCCTAAGTCCAAACTCTATAAGTAGTATCCAGCGAAACCTCGCCTCCAAGGCTACTGTTCAGTTGATAAAACTGCACATTTGTTATAACATTTTTCCTACTATTTCTATACTAGAAAAGGTGTTTATTATAATATATGATACATATGAGAGTTTATCTGTAAAAATGCTATTTTTCACGTGTTGATATATTATAATTAACATTTGGTAGGAAAATGTATGCAAAGATACCATTGACCAAATATTAATGGTGAAATTAATATCTCAATAAAACAAAACTCCACTAATATTATTTGTTGAGATTGTGCAGAATTTTTCAGGGCTAAAAATCAAGGGAATCAAAGTTGTTAAGAGCAAACCTGCCTAATTAAGAAAGCAAACTAAGAAATCAAGTCTGGCAGAAATAAAGAAAAGATTTCCAATTTCCAAAGGTTCCAGAGATCGCCACATGTCACAAGGAGAAAATCCCAAAATACCAAAACCAATGATCAACATACAAGACCGCGGATCCGCGATCAAACCTACCTGTTGACCGCAGATCCACCGCGTAGAAGAAGATTTAGGAGCAGGGATTTTTCTGGTGAAATCTTAACAGATGGCTTCCAAATTTGGAAGCTAGGATTCTGGTTTTTGGAGTATAAATAAGGACCGAGAGCCCCTTGGAAAATTATCAAGCCGACGAGATCACGAAGTCCAAGACGGCTCACGCATCCAGACTGATCATCAACGGTTCATCTACCTCCTTAGAAGAGATCGAGAAGCAAACTAGTATTTGTAATCATTTTCTAAGGAAAACAAAGTGTAATGAGTTTTGTTGATTAATAAAGGTAGTTCTTTTTCTTATTCTATTTCTTTGTAGTTTCATTATGAATTCTCTCTCCATATCTTCTTCTCCCAACATGCGCGAGTAATTCTCCGTTTGTTAGGGTTCGTAGGATTAGGGTAGGTTAATGGATGATGAAAATCCTTAAACTCTTTTTACGTCCTATAAAGTTTAGAAACTTTATCAAAAGAATCATTAACATCCTAATCGGGCGCGCTATCAATTCATTTTTAGTCTCGACCGCGATTAGAGATTAGATTGATGATTGTTTTGGTAAAGGCTAGATATGAACGGAGTTCCATGTCGAGATAGGGGTTAAGAGTAGGATTCCTTTTCCCTCTAGAAACCCCAATCTACATGCATCACTGTCGTTCTAGTTTTAAATCTATTAAAGGATACAAAGAGTAATCTTTAATTAATCATCCATAACTACTAAATCCTAATGAACCCTACAAGCCATCTTCTTATATAAACTTACATCCGTAGTTAATCTAGATCTATATTTGCATTCGTGTTTAACATAGATCTAGATCCTACAACCATTCTACAACATTTTTATTTCTTCCTCCTCTCTTTCTCAACAATCTAAAGTAAGAATAAAAGGTTCAACGTTTCCCAAAGGACGACCCGTACTCATCCCGGTCTAGCTACACGCGACACCGTTATTGATTGCGGTTAAACTACAAACACTTTTTCATATCAATCAAATGGCGTCGTTGCCGGGGAAACATGCGTAATTTTTTATTCTTAATATTTGTGTTGAATTCTTATACGATCAATATCATAAAACAAAACTGCAAATTGTATATTTAACGATTATTGTGTGAATTTTGCGAAGGAATCTGGAGTCACAGACTTGAGGATACAGAGAGATAGAGACATTCATCAAGATCCAGAGGAGTGCAGGAGGCCACGTAGCAAAAATCAACACCTGATCCCTCTTTATCGCGGCGGAACCGCGGCAATAAGATACATTTGGCGGTGGAAGCCCGGTGGGAGAGGGGATTTAGGGTTCCAAACTTCTCTAGTATATTTCCTATATCTTTCTCTCTCCTCTGAAATCCAATAAAATATCTTTTCTGCAGGATTCTTTGCAAAATATCGCCGCTCAATAATCTTTTTGCAAAGTTTTGTTATTGGTTTGTTATTTTATATTTTAATACGGATTTTTAAGGGGCAAGACCAAAATTCAGATTAGGTAGGGATTTCATCACCCTTCCTAAGCCCCATAAATCACAAAACGAGCATCTGCATCAACCCTACATTAATTTAAAAAATATCTAGACAAGACTCTAAGGACTGTCGCGCTCAATAAGGACAGAGGAAGGTCGTGGGTAATCTATCGCTTATCCGCATTACTTTTGTGGTGTCTAGGCAAGTGTGTCTGAGGAGAGTGGTTACTTAATTAGGGCCACTACTTATAGTGGAGAGCCTCCCACTCACCTGGAACATACCTGGCTACAAGAGTAGTAAAGAGGCTGTAGAGGATTTATCCTGCGGCTTGTCCTTTGGAAGTCTAGGAGCGGTCTAGAGACTGAACCTAGGTAACCATAGTTCCAGGGTTGTTTGTGCATTTTTGTGTGATTTGTCTAAATCTGTCATTTTTCAAAACAAAACAATTATTTTCTCCCATTTTTACCCTTTTCCCCTTCTTCTCTTCTTATAATGGGTGACCTAAACAGAAGAACACTTGCCAAGCTTTGCTGTCCACAACCAGATATCTCTTGTTTTTGTAATCCCTTCGGTATACCGTCCGACTCCCCCATGTCCTTAAGAGATCGGATAGAACAAGCGGTAGAAACAGTTGGCGACCTCAATCCATGTCCTATCAACAGTATCCTAATTCTACACCTGTTTCTGTTGACACTCCAAGTGAGAATGGCCCTAGACGCATGTACATTGCTAAGCATATAGCTAGGGCTAGAGGCCAAAGTTTCAACCCTAACCAATATCAATATTCTTCTTATTATAATGTTGATCCTACTCCTACCCAATTTTCGCAACCATTCTATTCCTATCAATCCAATCCGACTTTTCCACTTTCTCTAGACAGTTCTTTTAATCAGTCATTTGGGAGTTTTAATTATCCACAGGAATTTCAATCTTATCCTGAAACCCCTTATCGACCCAAGTCTAGTCTTGAGCAAACATAAGAAAAATTTCTGGAATTGTCGAACCAAATTATGAAGGAAACAACAGAGTGGATGCAAGCAAATAATTCCAAACCATCCTAAAAATTTTCAGTATATGATTCGGGCATAGGACAAAATGAGAATTTGGGTAGGGAGACAGAACTGTACACCCTTCCTAATCAAACCTCCCCATTCCAAACTGAAATCCATAACTCCAGTTTCATAGATTCATCAAGTACACCAAATGATTCATCAATTGAAGATAGAATATCTGATAAGTTGTGTGACTTTGTAGTGTTTGATTTACCCGATTGTGAAGGATCCATTTCAAGTGAAATCATACCCAACCCTTTTGATCTCTACACCTCCACTCTTGAACCAAAACTGATTGAAAACCATACTTTTGATGAGGTGTTGGAGAATTCTAACCTTCACTTGAATGAGGTGATTGACGTTAGGGATATATTGATTGATGAACCCCAAATTTTGGATGATTTTGTCCCACCAATTCATCAGATCCTTTCACTTCCTTGTGGTCATCATCTTGAGCCTTTAATTCTTCCCGAACCCCAAATACGTCTTGAAGTTGATGATAAAGGTATACCCGAAGATCAGACCGAAATACAGCCTCCATCTTCCATATCTGGTACAGCAACACTCGACACACCAATTTGTTTACCCATTTCACCTTCTACTTTCTCCAGTTCTTCTTCTGTTCCTATAGTTTCAGTGAGTTTTGATGAATCACAATCCGTTAATTCAAGTTCGATAATACCAGAAATTCAACTTGATTTGGATATTTTTGAAAATGAGATAGATAAGTTTTTGGATCTTCTTTTACGTAGAGGCGACTTGATTCGGTTCCCGCTTTTTGGGAAGCTAGCACTGCCCTTTTTAAGACATGGACGGTCGATGCTACCCTTTTAGCGACTTGGACGGTCGGTGCTGCCATTTTAGCGACGTGGACGGTCGGTTCTGCCCTTTTTGCGACTTGGATGGTCGGTGCTGCCCTTTTAGCGACTTGGACGGTCAGTTCTGCCATTTTAGCGACTTAGACGGTCGGTTCTGCCATTTTAGCGACGTGGACGGTCGGTGCTGCCCTTTTAGCGACTTGGACGGTCGGTTCTGCCATTTTAGAAACTTGGACGGTGCCATTTTAACGACGTGGACGGTCGGTGCTGCCTTTTTTGCGACTTGGATGGTCGGTGCTGCCCTTTTTGCGACTTGGACGGTCGGTGCTGCTCTTTTTGCAACTTGGACTGTCGGTGCTGCCCTTTTTGCGACGTGGACGGTCGGTGCTGCCCTTTTTGTGACGTGGACGGTCGGTGCTGCCCTTTTTGCGACTTGTGTTGGATATAGTGCCCTCAAAGTCAATTATTGGATCGCAAGCACGTGATCATGATGATTGAGAGGGGACCTATACCGGTAGAACAGTCTTACTCGAGATGATAGTATGCTATCTGGTTTTTCTTTATCATCATGTACATATTGATAGAGCCCATAGGATTCTTGCTTGACAGCCAGCAGTATGATGGCGATCATATACGTGGGAGCTGGGGTCTATAAGCACATCCTTAATATGTCCCTAGTCGTGGGAGTTTCGAGATTGGGCATCGATACTCCAGAGTAGACTAGTGTATACAGTTCGAGACCCCGACGAGGGGCGGTGGCCGGTCTCACAAGCCACTAGTGTCAGTTAGTTCACCTAAGATGTCTACAGGTGCTCATTCGGTTATGAGTACACCGGACAGGACTCGCCGGGAACCTGTTAGTTGGTATTATACCTATTGTCAGATAGCAGTTCCCAGGTGACATGTGTACAGGTTAGTCTGTCGACCTGAGATCGTCATTTGTCTCATGTGAGTTCCCACTGTGCTTTGATTACTACCCTACCACGGCTCAAAGAAGTCGTGCAAACAGATTTTAGTTGGGTACAGTCCCGAGCCACAATGAGGCAGTGAGCGGATCATCAGGGATTCGTCTCTCCTGGTATTAGGGGTTGATGTCGCACAGTGCACGGGTGGCCATCACCAGAAATCCTTGGCCAAAGTGATCGAGAACTACTGATTCGGATCAGTAGTTTCTCAGGTGGTGATGAGCTTCATACCGACACGAATTATTGCGTTATTAGGGGTCTGGCTTTATCCACCTCCCTAGACTCGATATGCGATACTCTTAGACGAACAGACCGGACTATACGGATATTGTCATTGTCAGGCTCAGTAGGGTTTCAGGATGAGTCGCTCATCAGCTTCCCCTTTTTTTCAATACATACGCAACCGTTACGTACAGCTAGTACCTTTGACGTGCTAATGGTTATAGTGCCAGTGTATTGATGAGTCATTAGAGTCCCCCACAGAAAGTTTCCCAAGTTCGGGCGAAACGTTGTAGAGGCCGTATGGATTTATGGCAGGGTTCGAACATACACGTGCACTTATGTACGTGTCATGGTTCGGACAGATAATACTAGTTGGCTTTAGTTTAAGCCGGATCCTAGTATTACATTGTGTAGAAATATTTTTTGTCTCGTTGCATTCGTATTCTGTCGGAATACAAATACGGGTATGTAAATACAGTTGTAGGATATTCATGTAATTTGTTACGGGACTACTTTTGAAGTTGTCAGTTTTTCTTCTTCCGATTAAACATTAAATTTAATGTCTAATTATTGGTTTTGTTTGTGTTTTCTTTTTGGCGAAATTATCATTTCTTGCTCCATGGCCGGACCTCATTGTGGGAGTGGGTTTTGATTTGTTTTTGAGTGTGCATTATTGTGCAGCATGGGCTTGGTGATGGGGTGAGTGTGCTGGCATATTTTGAGGAGGGGATTAAATTATTAGGGTTGCATTATTAACATGACTCACCACTTATGATCATATATCTCTCTCTTTTTTGAATTCCACAGAGAGCTTTCACTCCTCACTGGCCGAGCTCACATTGGTGGCCGAGCACTAATTTTTGGTTTGAGGAAATTTTCTTTGCAAAAATCATATGCCCACTTTTCTCATTTCATCTCTTGAAAACTTCATTTACCTTCATCCAATTTATTGAATGTTTTGAGACAAAATATTTTACACTCTCTCTAATTCATTCTTGGACATATCGGCTAGCAAACTTCATGTCTGAGTTGCTTCGGTTTGAAGCGGAAACCCGTATAAAGATTCCTCGATGTGGTGCCATTCCGACGAGTAAGAACGGAGAGAAGATTTCATAAGGACAGCCGTAACAAGCTAGGGGAGGGGATTGAAGACCGAAGGATACGGATCGATCGGTATAATCTCTGAACTCTCTTTTTAGATTGTTGGTTAATGGTTAATGGTACGATCCGGATGATTGGTTGCAGTAGCGCCAAGTTATAAAATTTTTGTTCCGCATTTGGCCTCGGATTGACGGCCGGGGCGCTGCCGTAACCCAACATGGTATCAGAGCCTAACTATTAACCGTTATCTAGCTTGTCTAGACGATGTTAAAATATCGAAACCCGAACAACCCCGAAACAGTACCAATAATTTTTCGGTGGTGAGGAAATTTGGTGCTGCTGTTTTTGCTTGCTGGGAGTTTTTTCCAACGGAAATTTCGTGGGCTTTGCATGGGCTTGAGTTGGCTGATGGGCTTTAGTGAGGAAATGAGTGTATCTTGGTTTTGGGCTAATTGGCAATTCTTTGTGGGGCTTATAATTCGTGGCTGAGGGATTTTGTTTTAGTGGCTGATTGGAGAGAGAAATTCTTGTATTGATTAATTTATTATTATTTCCTCACCGCTGCCACTAGGAAATCCATAGTGAACCATTTGGGATTTTTGCAGAGCCCATTTTTCGAACACCACAACAAATCCACATAGTACATTTTTTGTTTGGGGTTATTTCGAAGTTGATATTTCTAACATTGTTTAAATTTAGTAGTATATTACATTTCTATCTGCGACTGTGAATGTCATTTGATCGGTAAATCTTGTCTAATCGCTATAGTCCTTTTATACGGATTTGTGAACGTGACATTCACGTTGATGTTCTGTGTTATGTTGTGATGTTGCAGATTGTCGTGGTGGATAGCTTGTATGCAATAGTAGTGCATTTTGGATTTATTTGTATATTTGATATTGTGGGACGAGAGTCCGACATGTGGACTGCCGTCACTGCCTGTTTGTATATTATTCTTTTGGGGTACGACCGGGTTGAGGTCGATGTACCCGTTGTATATATTTTATTTTTTGTACTACGATTACCCCGCGGTGGGGTGCACGGATAGCCGGGTTCTAAAGGGCAACGGGCCCGCATCTCATGGCGTTGAGACGGAGGGGTATTCACTCTAGAATTGGCGGGCTATTCGCCGCAATATTAACATCGAATGCGGGGTTTAATAATTTCGAGGGTCCATTAAGTCACTTAGAAAGAAGTGCTCGCTTGGCGAGTGGATATTTCTTAGATCTGACTCTTTCTTCACGTAGGGGGTATAGGTTGACCCAAGAAGGGGTGCTCAAGTTACCGAATTCCATGAAGTGCTGGGTGGTCCATTCACTTTGCTGAAGTGGGCTGCCCCGCTTCAAGTTTTGGCGGGTAACTTGCCGCACTCGTAGGGGTCTAGGTTTTCATTGCACAGGCTATCCACACGACCAGGGGAACGTTTGGTTTCATTTGTGGCTCAAAGAAAACCTGGGGCTCCCAGATTATCTATATTATTCTGTGATGCTTATTACTCTTCTGTGATGTTGCATTTATCATACCTGGAGCGATTACTATATATTGATATATATACTAGTAGATGTTATATATGTTTTGCACCCGCGTTAGCCCAGTCCCCGCTCTGTCGTTAGTTAAGTAACTTAACGGGTGATGACGGGACCCAGTGGCGAATGCGGATGACATTTACGTATATTTTATTTTCGTTCTTTTCTGGTGTGATTAACTGATGGGACTGCGTTGATTCAGATCAATGCAAGTAAAACAAACCTATATATGATGTTGTTGGAACAATTTTCAAAAAGCAGTTATTACTAGGGCATTTTCTTTTGTTTTGCGTGGTGGTATTCGATTATGAATATCCAGCACCTCATTCGACGAGGCAAAGGCCGAGATCCCTTCATCGAGAGTGACCCCTTGGACAGAGGTTTGCGTCAGGGTAATAACTTCACTATTATCGATTACCTTTTGTTTTGCATCATGGTATTCCGTTTGGAATATCCTGCACCTCATTCGACGAGGAAAGAGCCGAGATCCCTTCACCGGGAGTGACAGTTTCCCCCAATCAGAGCAAAGCTCTGCTGGAAATTCAAAATTCAAATTTTGAAGCAACGCTTCAAATATCGGGCGCAACGCGCCACGTGTCAGGCGCAGACACATCAGCGCAGCGCCCAAAGCAGCGCACCCAATCAGAGCAAAGCTCTATTTAAAATAAAGTTAAAGGAAGCAACGCTTCAGTCGCGCAAGCACTGCGCTGCGTGACACGTGTCAGCGCAGATGCGCTAGCGCAGTCGCGTTGCGCTTTGCGCTGCGCGACACGTGTCAGCGCAGATGCGCTAGCGCGACACGTGCCACGCGCTGAGGCGTTTGCTCGAAACAGAATTGAGATTTTAAAGAAATCTTTTCTGTTCTTGTTCAAATAAGAAGATTTTCTTCTGTAAAACAGAGGCCTTTGAATCAAAGATCCAACGGTGGGGAAAATTCCCCAAATCACTCAGAGAAAGATCTCTTTTACAAATTTAACTAATTTATGAGCACTATAAAAAGGACCCCATACCTCAATTCAAAGGGGGGAAGATTCTTGAAAAAAAAAATCAAGAGCTTCAAACAGAGAGAACTCTGAAAAAGTTTTCAAGAAAAAGATAAAAACCTTCACAAAATAGAAGAAATCTCTTCTAATAGATCATTGATCTAAAAACAAGATCAATGATCTTCACATAATAAACAGTGCTTTGCACTTCTGGTTCTTTAAAAACAAAAAAAAATAAAGAATAGTGCCTTGCACTTTTATGAATCTTTGGTTCCTGAAATAAAAAGAAAAACTTGTTTTTTTCTTTGATCTAAATTAGATCAAGGAAACGAATAGTGTTTTGCACTTCTTTTATGAACCATTGGTTCTTGAATCTAAAAGATTCTTAAATCGTAGTGCCTCGCACTTGCAAACTGCACTGTTGCGCTTTTAGATTGGCGCAAGTCACCAGAGCGCGCCACGTGTCAGCAGCGCAGGCGCAGCGCATTAGCGCAACGCACTGCGCTTGCGCGACACGTGTCAACACTACAAGCGCTTGCGCTCTCTGATTGGCGCAGAGCGCCTGATAAATGCAATGCATTTCCTAAAAGGGCCAGGCCCAAATCAAAAAGACCAAGCAGGCCTAATTAAATTGATACTTTGCATCATTTACAAATGGGCAGAGCCCAAACGAAATAATAAAAATGCTATGCATTTTAAAAGGGGCAGAGCCCAAACAAAGTAGATGCCTTGCATCATTCATAAATGAGCAGAGCCCAGAATAAATTGATGCTCTGCATCTTTTATGGGCAGAGCCCAAACAAAAAAAATAGAAAATAATGCAATGCATTATTTAAAAATGGGTCAAGCCCTAGCACAGGTCTAACAGACCAAAAACAAATAAAAAGTGTTGAATATTTTTTAACTGGACTTAGCCCAATCATGGCCGTAAGTCCTCAAACTAAATTGACTGAGCGAGATTGCTCTCTTAAATCAATTTACAACCGGTTCGAGAGTACATCTCCGAACTCCTTTGACACCCATCGTTGTAATCCTTCAACGACGTCAGAGAGGTGACGGGTCCCGACGACCACATATCAATATGGACTGCGGGGTCCTTAAACTCGTGGACCGAAACATCCTTAAACTAATGTTGGACCATCACGTCCTTAAACTGGAAATGGACCACCACGTCCCTAAACTGGAACACGGACCACCACGTCCCTAAACTGGAACATAGACCACCACGTCCCTAAACTGGAATACGGACCACCACGTCTCTAAACTGGAACAATAGGGCCTCCAAATGCTCTCTTGCCAGATCTAAACGATCCCGTTTAAGTGGATCTTAGCCCCCAAACACGGCTAATGCATCCTTAAACATTCAAATGGACTATAAAACTCCAAATCAACTTTGGTTCAAAGGTACCTCTCTGAACTCCTCTGACACCTGTCGTTGTAATCCTTCGACGACGTTAGAGAGGTGACGAGTCCCGACGGCCATATATCAAACGGATCACCATGTTAAGTTGATCTTAGTCTCAAACGAGACTAACGTATCCTTAACGAACGTTTAAGTTGATCTTAGCCCCAAGCGCGGCTAATGTATCCTTAAACTAAAAACACTAAACCCAAATCTAAGTAAATACGGATTTGGACTAATCCACGTCCTACGGGAGACGGCATTACTCAGTCTCCGTATACAATCCACGGGCAACCACAAATAAAACAAACACACACGACATGAAGTGAAATTCTGGAGCAGGAGAAAGTTGTTACCGCGATGCGATAGCGTAATTAACTGCAGGGGCTTGCGCCTGCAGGGAAGAGCGTCCCCACAATCAAAAACCCCTCAAACGAGGGGGAATCTGACGAAGTCTGCTACATCAGCCGCATCCGTCTAAACCTCCGATACACGGTGCCATAAATCACTTGGCATCTTCGGAGAGGTGGACGGATAAAACCAAATAACATCTGCCCCGAATCTCAGACAAGACGTCCTAGCGTCGTCGGCCGCCATTCGGAGGGGAATAGATTCTGGCACGCCCAGTGGGACCTTTTCCTCTTTCCACTCCACACATCGTGTGTCGTGTTCGCGAACGAATCGCGGTTTGCTGTGGTTGCTTGTGGATTCGAGGTACTAAGATTTGGTGTCTTGCTTCGTGCAGAGAACTGAAGATCAATGGCTTCAAACTGCACAGCCTGCAACTGCAACTCTCGCTCCGTCCTCGCTGGAGGGGTGACTTATGGGCCCCAAGCGGCCTCCCTTTTCAAGATGGCAGTGGAGCAAGTAACTCAGGCCACCACTGGACTATTCTTCGGGACCATGCTCCCACCGATGAGCTTCAATGCCCCAATGACATAGCAAGAAGCTCCAAAGAAGCTGGTCTTTGATCGACTTACCACTGCCGCGACCCCTCTCAACGGGTCGCCCAGTTTCAATACCTCAGTTTTCTACAGACTAAGCCAGAACGTCCGCAAACCTGCGATACCCGAAGCTGCTATCCCAAAGCAGATAGCCATCCCGACTCAAACGGACGAAATCATTGGAAAGGTTCCTCCTTCCGAGAAGTCAGTTTTTACAAGGCTGGTCATTCCGGTTACTGCTCCAGGCGAGGTCCTCAAAGCTGCTTCCCCTACTCAGAGCAGGGGGCATGAAGAAGCTTATCCAACAACGGAGGTGACTCCATCCGCAAGACACGCTCGACGTCGCCACTGGCGTCGAGTAAGAAAGGCTGGGGGCAACTCCCCCTCTGGATTTACGCCACCAGCTCCGATGGTGGGGATCGATGCTGCTGTTCCAACTGAGAACAGCTTTGAATTGCTGAATACAGTGAGAAGAAACTCTCCTACTGCGATGTTGAAACGAACTCCTTCACCTGTGGAGAATACTCCAGAGAAGGAGCTAGAGCAATCCCCTCAACGGCTGTCCTCTAAAATTTACAAAGTCTGGCGACAGGTCCAAGAGTCGGTGATTGATGAAAACTATCTCCGCCGACAGAAAAAGATGAAGGTGCGGCAGGAGAAGGATTACTCTGTCAAGTCACAAAAAGAAAAAGCTACTTGGGTGCCCACTACAACGGCCCCTTCAACTCCAATCACTCAAAAAAGGAGGCCGCAAAAAGCCCCTGTGTCTTTGGCAAATCGCAAAGACACCGAACACAAACGCCCCAAGTCTGGGGGCATGGTGGTGCACACCGTTTATATGGCTTTCGGAAAGGAGGAAAGCCGTGCTTCGACGGGTCACCGACCGCTCACTCGATCTGTGACGAAAGCCCAGGATGAGCAACAGAAGCTTCAGGAAATGATGACTGTGATGGCTGCACTTACCGAACCGAAAGAAAGTTCGGAAGTATCATCAGAGCAGCGTCACGAACAAGAGACTGATGCTGACTTCTTACGTAGAATCCTCAAAAAGAAGGACATAGAAGCCGCAGAACAAGCGGCTAATATAAAACAAATGGCACTCCTCTTCCAAGACATAGTAGGGATGATCTTACAGCCGGACCCTCCAGCTGAAAACCCTCCAGTCATTGTCGGAAATAACGGAGGGGAAACATCTGATCCTCCTCCGGCTCTTTCAGCAGCCAAGGAAGAAACCGTTTCCAAGGCCGCGCTTGATGACTATATAGCTTAGCAAATACGAGCTCATCAGGCGAGTGAAGCGGCTGGGCAAACTGTTAGAAACGGACGACCCTATCCAAGCTGGTATGACCAAATCAGTTACCCGTCGGGATACACGATCCCTAAATTCCACGTATATAAAGGGACAGAAAATCCACATCAGCACGTCGCTCAATTCAGGGCCTTGTGCGACAATATTGGAGGCGATGACAAATTGTTGCTTTGCCAATTCGTTGGCAGCTTAGCAAAAACAGCCTTTGAATGGTATTCGGAGCTACCTAACGACTCTGTCAAAACATTTGCGGAGATAGAATTACTGTTTACACAAAGATTCGCGAGTGCTAGTGGACGCACCCCGATAACAGCACTGATAAATGCCGGGATAAGGCCAGGCGAAACGTGGGTCCAATACGCAACACGATGGCGGAACCTATGGTCGAAAGGCGAACAACGCATAGAAGAGGCACCTGCGGTAGGCATGTTCGTGGGCACTTTTGATCTGCAAACGACCATCTCACAATTCATGATGTTCTTCAGGCCGACCACCTTCCAGGCATTGATCGACAAATTAGCCCAAATGGACTAAATGGGTCACGGACCGTCTCCTCCAAAACCGGACTCTCGAAATGAGAAAGGAAAAGGAAAAGCGATCATTGTTGCCAATACTCAATAGCTGAATAATTCAAAGCAGATTGTTCGTCAAAACAACGTATATCCACGCCCGTCCCTTAAGGAAAGGCTAGGACGTCCTTATTCGTTTCTTCAGAATAAAACGAGAAGACTGTTCGAACTGGCAGTACGCAACAGACTCATCAATCTGCCGAATCCAAAACGTCCGTTACAGCCAGGCGATCTCAATAATCTCGATTACTGCCCTTACCACCAAACGGTAAGTCACCCGATCAAGGATTGTTTCGTCTTCAAGGGATGGATCGAGGATCAGTACCTACAAGGCAAGTTTGCGCTGTCTGAAAAGTGGAAAGTAAACCCACCACAGCCGCATACTCCAAAGAAGACGGACACGCCGGGGGCAACTTGTCATGTGATCTCTCACTCATTGGCGGATAATAAAGAGGCTCCTTGCGCCGAGAAACCGAGGGCGGACCCTGAACCAGAAATTCCGCGGCCATCAGACGAGTTGATCGATGCCTTCCTGAATGAGATTTGTCTGAAAGTTAAAGCCGATCAAGAGCGTGAGATGGCCATGCTGAAAGGAACCAAACGCCGACTACTAGACCAAAGAGTCAAAGCACTTCCATCAAATCAAAAGCCATCCGCGGCGGATAAAAACAAATCCAAGATGAGGAAAAGGTTCGCTAAAGCCCTGTCAGCAGGAATGAAGGTACCGCCCTCTGAAGAGAATACTCTCGCTGAGGTAGAGATGCACCCTAACTTCTGTTTATATCATCAAAAGATCATACATCCTACCGAAGACTGCGAATCCTTTAACTGTTGGTGGCAAGGGTATGTCGCTCAAAAGCAACACTTCGACAGGACAAAATGTGAAGCTCGTAGACGTCAAAAAAATGCGATAGATGAGAGCAAAAGAGCCGCCGACGATTGTCATATAACCGACTCTAAGGGGTCGGAAATTGTCACCTTTGGAAGCGACTCTGATGAAGAAGCTATCCTTAACCCTTCCCTCGGGGAATCTATTTCAAAAATGAAGGAATTGAGGAGCTGCGAGAACGTTCAGCCGTGCAATCGCACGCTATTCAAAAAAAATCTCGGCCCCGCAAACAAAGGATCAAGCAAAAAGGATAAAGAGAAGGGAAAAACAGCCCTCGTAGCCAATACTCAACAGCAATCGAGTGGCCTTAAACCGGTTGTTTGCCGAAACAACAAACAGCAACCCCTTCAGGAAAAGTTGAAACGTCCTTACTCGTTTCCTCAAAATAAAACAAGAAGACTGTTCGAGCTGGCAGTGTGCGACATACTCATCAATTTGCTAAGTCCAAAACGTCCGTTGCGGCCAGGCGATGTTAATAATCTTAATTATTGCCCTTACCACCAAACAGTAGGTCACCTGATCGAGGACTGCTACGTCTTCAAAAACTGAGTTGAAGATCAATACCAACAGGGCGAGTTAGCGCTGTCTGAAAACTGGAAGGTGAGCCCGCCACAACCGCATGCTCCGAGAAAGATGGATACGCCGGAGGCATCATGCTCATTCATGGGGAAGGACTCATAGACCGAAAAGTCAGTAAACTAGAGATTCGCCTCAAATATGGCGACAACGGACCGAAACGTCTTTAAACTACTGTCGCAACATCCTTAGGCGGACGAGATGAATAAAAAAAATATAAATATATATATATATATATATATATATATATATATATATATAAACGGTATGCCATAAGCAAAAAGGGCACGGATGAAAACCCGAAAGGACTCCGTGAGTAAAAACAGCAGGGCTGCCGGTGAGTGTGCGTGAAAACCCGAAAGGGCGCGACCTCGTAAAAAAAAAGTAAATAAAAATAAAAAGAATAAAAAAGGGGGTATGTCCATAAGCAAGATGGGCACGGATGAAAACCTGAAAAGGCTCCGTGAGTAAAAACAGCAGGACTATCGGCGAGTGTTTGTGAAAACCCGAAAGGGCGCAACCTCGTTAAAAGACACTTACAGGGTCCCCTCACCCTTGTAAGGAGAAACCACCCGCGTGAGATCCTTACGACTCACAAGGGAGAAACACACTTAGGGATCCCCACAATTCCTAAGGAGAAAATACACTTGCGAGATCCTCACGACTCGTAAGGAGAACTCTCTTATGGGACCCTCACGACTCATAAGGTTTGAAAGTCTTAAGTTACAGAGACCTAAACCTGTGCTTAAGCAACCCCCACAACCTTCGATATTGCCCTACAAGTGGCTCAATACTGGCCCTTGTATACAATCCACGGGTGCGAATAAACATTTCCCTGACAAGTTTCATCCGTGATTGGGGATATGTGCACATGATAAACAACATTTATAAGTCCTCTCGACTTGCAAGGAGAAAACCCTCTTGTAGGATCCTTATGACTTACAGAGGAACAAACACTTAGGAATCATCACGATTCCTAAGGAGAAAATACACCTACAAGATCCTCACGACTTGTAGGGAGAAATACTTTTGTGAGACCCTTACGGCTCATGAAGTTAAAAGCCTTAGTCGACAGGACCTTAACCCTATTCGCTAAGCCACCTTTGATTAACATCGACGGAGGCAAATGATGATTCGCTCCTGGCAATATCCCAGTTGTAGCGGTGCTGATGTCAAAATCGGTGTCTAATTTCAGGTTTACGTGGAAAAGCCGGTAGGCCGCACATGCATACGAAATAGCCGAAATGATATGGCGACTTGCAACAAAATCAGCGAGTAAAAATGTATGCATACAAAAATAGCCGAAATGATTGGGCAACTCGCAATAAAAAGCAGCGAGTAAAAATAAACTAAATGGCCGAAATGATTGGGCACCGCGAAAAATAGCCGAAATGATTGGCCAATCGCGACCTTCGCGATATAAAAGCTGAAATGATAGAGCATCGCGGAAATAAAATAATAAAAAAAATTGAATGAAACTTCTGCTCTACAAGTGAGATCACATCGATCCCTGTATACAATCCAAGGGCACAAACAAATAAGGAACCATACCTTCCCAACAGGCTCCACCAGAAAGTGAAGATAAATCTCGACGGTTCACAGAAAACTTAGAGACTATCTCAACATTCGTCTCGTTACAGCAGACGCAATGTCAACAACTACGTTCCCTCGCAGTCCAACAGTATGCAGATGCAACGTCAACGAAAGACCCAATGGTCGAAACAAAGCGGAGTAACGGCAAAATCCCAGCTCCACCACGACGTTCGTCTCGATACAGCAGACGAAATGTCATCCCGACGTTCGTCTCGACACGGCAGACGCAACATCATCAAACAAATGGAGCCATGGAAAAATCCCTAGTTCCAGACCTCGACGGTTCACCAGCAGCCTAGAGACAGCCTCAACGTTCGTCTCGATACAGCAGACGAGATGTCACCTCAGCGTTCGTCTCGACACAGCAAACGCAACATCATCAAATAAATGGAGCCACGGAAAAATCCCTAGTTCCAAACCTCGACGGATCACCAGCAACCTAGAGACAACCGCGACGTTCGTCTCGATACAGCAGACGAGATGTCACCTCAGCGTTCTTCCTCCAGCAGGATTCAGACGCGACAATCAAACAAACGGAGCCACGGCAAAATTCCAGCTCCACCTCTACGTTCATTTCGATACAGCAGACGAGTTGTCACCCTAGCGTTCTTCCTCCAGCAGGGTTCAGACGCGACAATCAAACAAACGAAGCCACGGCAAAATCCCTAGTTCCCACCACGACATTCGTCTCGATACAGCAGACGCGATGCCAGCAAACGAAGCAAAGACCAAATTCCTAGCTTCAGGGTCTTGAAGGCAACTCACATAAAACCTGAAAGACTATCGGAGATCATCCCACACCAGCGCGGAGTGGATATGACTCATCGGGGCTAGACAAAATGAGCCTAACCTCAAGTAAAAAGCGGCATGGCAAATTCCTAACGCTTGCTCTTCCGACGGTCAAACTGCCTAGGAAGATTGCTTGAAGACGTCTTGTCCAGCCCCCGAAGGGATCAGAGACACGGCAGTCGCAGGGCTACTCGAGCAGCACAATTGCCTATCGAGGAATATATCAGCTTATGCGACGGTACGACGGCCAAAACCCTAAGTACCACAGACCCTAACAGACTTCTGTCATAAATAGCAGAGGTTAACTGTGACGTTAGGATATTCTTGCGAGAAATGCTCGATTCGTCTCGACTTGTGAAGAAACTGATGTCTTTGCGAAAAATTCTCGATGCGGCTCGACTCGTGAGTTGAAGCCTTAGGCAGTAGGCATAGAAGAAGCCTGTTTCCTAAGCACTGGGACCCTGCAAGTTGGCCCAAAATGGCCTCTTGCACACTATCCACGGGTCTCACTCTCCGAACTCGAAACTCGACAAGGAGGGAAACAACCGCTTACGGGTCCCCTCGACTCGTAAGAGGGAAAAATTCTCTTATATGATCCTTACGACTTATAAGAGAAAACACACTTAGGAATCCTCACGATTCCTAAGGAGAAAATCCACCTACAAGATCCTCTCGATCCGTAGGGAGAAAAGTCTCTATGAAACCCTCACGGCTCATAGAGTTGAAAAGTCTTAGGCGGCAGATCTGAACCTGCGGCCTGAGCCATCGCTATCTCGTGAAGAAACCAAGATGCTTACTCTATTATCTGTCTACCGTGTTTATCAAGACAGTATGCTGATAATAAGAGAAAAGAAAAAGCAAAGAAATAGCACAAGACATTGCAAAGAAAAATGTATATCTTTATTGAATGTAATCAAGTACAAGGTGAATCGCACAAAGGAATAAAAAATGGATACATCTTATTTGAAAAAGAAAATTTTTACAAGTATAGTGATACAAGGGTAGCTACTGGGAAGGAAGCGTCTTAAATAGCCCTACCAGTTGTTCGCGCACTTCCTTCCATGCATTCTCCTGATCGGCCACCACCGCCAGTTCCGCTTCCACTTGAGTCCACTGCCGCAAGAAGGATGCAAGCTGCTCTCCAACGTCCTGCTGAGCTGCTTCGCGACCTTGGGCATCACGCTCGGCGGCATCGAGCTTTTGCTTCAGGTTTAGCCCACTTGAGATACGTTCCAGAAAGTCCTGGAAGATAGCCTTCACCTGGGCAGCGTTCGCCTCAACCTCAGCACGCAGACGAGCCGTCTCGTTTGAGGTCTCTTGGCATTCCCTCAGTTTCAAAGCCGCTTCTTGTTCCAAGTGACGGAAGTAAGAAGCGCTTTGCTCGATCCATGCTGCTCTTTGATTGCTTGCGGCTAAGATCTCGGGAGCAGGACGCATAAACTCCGATTGATGCAGGCGGACCTCGATTTCCCTGCAATGATTAACCCAAAGCTCGACGACGCCTCCATCGTGGAAATTCATAAGCGCCGCCAACATCGGATTAACCTCCGCAGCGAAATCCGCAGCAGATGGGGAGCATCCGCGTCAAGCTCTTCGACGTATCCGCTCAGCATGCCCAAGCTCATTACGGCACCCTTTGAAGATGGACGTCTCAGGAAGGGACCTGCTGGCATTACAACGCGAGACTCAAAGGGCGCTGGAATTGGAACGACAGCTGAAAAAACAAAATACGATTAGATGACGGTTCAAGGAATATGAAAAAGTCATTACCAGTGGGGTTCTCCATCCCTTCTTCAGTGGCGGCGGGTTCCAGCAAGAAGGCTTCCAAGGGGACCCCTTGATCGTAGCCCAGTTGTTGGGCAAAACGATGCAGGTTGTACCTCATAAAAATTGCCACACCGTTCTGCCTAAATACTAGGAAGCCCGGTCTAATGGAATATAAGTGAAGGGTCTCCCGGGCCGTCAAAATTGAGGCTCCATCCTTGAAGACATCTTGTAACGGCCGCATCACAGTGGTAGACGCCTTTCCGATGGTCAATACCTTATCGACAAAGGACATCCCGGCTCCAACGGTGTGAGGGCGAAGGAGTAAACCCCTAGCGTTCCATGGTGAGGGGGTTACAATTGATGCGCCGATCAGCTGTATGATGCGAGGAAAACCGCACTGGTCAAAGAACGAGGGCCTTTTATGCATGCCGAAGACACCCGCCGTGTGTAGCTCGAGCCACGATACAAAGTAGTGCATCGGGAAGACCTCGTGCAGTACCCCGGGCTCATTAGCATCCGCTGCTCTACTGAGGCCATGATATAAGTGTGCCAAGCCGGCGATCCCCACAGCCACCTATACCCCGATGGCCATCCGGTGGGCTGGGTAAAAGACAGAGGGCCGCATGCGGTGAGAGTGCATTGGGATCGCAAACTAACTCAGCCACAACCCGAGAAATCTTAAGAAAAAGGCCTCCTCGTCCATCCCAGGGGCCGCAATTTCTGCAAAAGACATAGTCGGAAAGTCCGGAAGGAAAAAACCCTTTTGGTTTATCTCCTTCGCCAGCAGGTTTTCCAAACCTAGACCGAAAGGGTCATCCAGGGTAGCAAACTTGGCAGCTTCTGATGAGAGGACACTTGGGCGAAGGAAACGAGCGATGAAATCCTCAAAGCTAACTCCGCGACTCCCATGTTCGATGAAAAGGGCCTCATAAATGTTCAACACTTTAATTAAGCTTGGAAATTGGTGTTGAACAGCATTCTCCGGCGTGAGTCCCCTTACCACCGGCTTAGCACCGAAGACATATTCATCTGTCGGGAGCAACTCCTCATAATGTTTCCCTATAACCGGCAAACCAGATATCTCTGTAAACTCTTCCAAAGAGATTGACACTTCCCGATCCATGGCGAGGAAAGTGTGGGTGGGAATGTTCCACTGCTCCAGGAAGGCCTTGAACCACCAGGTGGGAAGCGTGGGATATTGGAACAGAGAGACGTACACTACGGTGTACAATCCTAACTTTATCAACTGCGACTTCTTCGTCGACAGGATATACCGAGCCCACGGCAGATAGCCGATTGGGTGGCGGGGGATCAGACCGATATTGTATGATTGCCCCTAAGGTCGCGCCTCGCCTTGACAGATACGGCGTCCTAGGATATCCAAAACCATAGGACGCTGGACCGGAATCGCATCTATGGCGGGATGAAGAAAGCCCTTCGAGGTCCAATCAACCATCTCCACGGCATACTGCACCGAGGGTGGGGTGGCGTAGTGAATCGCCATGATAGGTTCTGACGGTACGGCGCACGTAAAGATCCGTCGATCCATGATGATCTGGTTATACCATGACCCCCAAAGATGGAGACTCTTATATTCCGGGTCATAGTCCCTAATCATAGCCAAGACGTCACGGTCCAAGGGCGCTTCAGGAAACCCTTCCTCCGAGCGGACGAACGGAAACGAAGTATCGAGAGACATGGTCACTGCAAAGAAACAAGAAATAGTCGTTAGTGCTGCAATTCCAATGCTTGGCGTTAAAAAAAATTTCCAATTAAATAAATTTAAAAATTAAATAAATTAAAATTAATCACACCACACTGCAGCGCAGTGGGTGGGAGACCAAGGAGGACCCACAAAATCTGGATGAAAGTGCCTCACTTAATAAAACAGCCCCATCATTGAATGAGACTGTCAGTTAAAGAAAAGCTCCCTAAGAGAAGATTCTCATCAGTGGGGAATCCCTAAAGACAAAGAGAAAATCTCCTCTTTCAGAGCAAAGCTCTATCACAGAATGACACTTGTCAAATTCTGGTCTCAAAGGAATAAAATTCCTTAAAAGAGCATAGCTCTGTGGTAATAATGGAAAGATCCATCAAAAAAAATTTAACACTTAAAAGAATTAAAATTTTTGGAATCTTGAAAAATCCTTGAAAAACTTCTGAAAAATTCTTCATTTTTCAAATCTAAAAAAGATCTACAGTTGGTTCAAGAGTAAAGATCTGTTCATGGGTTAAAACCCATGAACAAGATCTCTGCAGATCTATAAGTTTTTTAGAGCAAAGCTCTGTTTATGAAACCCCAATGGGGATCTCTTTAGATCAAAAGATCTGTGAGAGCAAAGCTCTTTGGTTAAGATTAATTTAAATTAATTTGATTTAAATTAATTTTTACCTAAAGTTTCTAACTTTGGAAAAGAGCAAAGCTCTGAAGTTCTTAAGCAAGAGCAAAGCTCTATTGAAATCAAAAATCTTGAAAAATGGTGAAGTTTTCTAAAGGGCCAGAGGTCCTATTTATAAGGCGCTTGCGCCCCTTCAGCTCACCCCTTGATCCAACGGTCAGGAGCTTGCCACGCTGCACTCGCATGCGCGCCACATGAGCGCAACGGTAGGGGGGCATTTGTTTCCCCCAATCAAAGCAAAGCTCTGCTGAAAATTCAAAATTTGAAGCAACGCTTCAAATCCCGGGCGCAACGCGCCACGTGTCAGGCGCAGACACATCAGCGCAACGCCCAAAGCAGCGCACCCAATCAGAGCAAAGCTCTATTTAAAGTAAAGTTAAAGGAAGCAACGCTTCAGTTGCGCAAGCGCTGCGCTGCGCAACACGTGTCAGCGCAGTCACGCTGCGCTTTGCGCTGCACGACACGTGTCTGCGCAGTTGCGCAAGTACAGCTGCGCGACCGCTGTGCTGCGCGACACGTGTCACGCACTGAGGCGTTTGCGCGAAACAGAATTGAGATTTTAAAGAAATCTTTTCTGTTCTTGTTAAAACAAGATGATTTTCTTCTGTAAAACAGAGGCCTTTGGATCAAAGATCCAACGGTGGGGAAAATTCCCCAAATCACTCAGAGAAAGATCTCTTTTACAAATTTAACTAATTTATGGGCACTATAAAAAAGACCCCAGACCTCAATTCAAAGGGGGAAGATTCTTGAAAAAAAAATAAAGAGCTTCAAACAGAGAGAACTCTGAAAAAGTTTTCAAGAAAAAGGTAAAAAGCTTCACAAAATAGAAGAAATCTCTTCTAATAGATCATTGATCTGAAAACAAGATCAATGATCTTCACATAATAAACAGTGCTTTGCACTTCTGGTTCTTTAAAAACAGAAAAAAAAAAAATAAAGAATAGTGCCTTGCACTTTTATGAACCTTTGGTTCCTGAAATAAAAAGAAAAACTTGTTTTTTTCTTTGATCTAAATTAGATCAAGGAAACGAATAGTGCTTTGCACTTCTTTTATGAACCATTGGTTCTTGAATCTAAAAGATTCTTAAATCGTAGTGCCTCGCACTTGCAAATTGCGCTGTTGCGCTCTTGGATTAGCGCAAGCCACCAGAGCGCGCCACGTGTCAGCGGCGCAGCACAGCGCACTGCGCTTGCGCGACACGTGTCAACACTACAAGCGTTTGCGCTCTCTGGTTGGCGCAAAGCGCCTGATAAATACAATGCATTTCCTAAAAGGGCCAGGCCCAAATCAAAAAGACCAAGCAGGCCTAATTAAATTGATGCTTTGCATCATTTACAAATGGGCAGAGCCCAAACGAAATAATAAAAATTCTATGCATTTTAAAAGGGGCAGAGCCCAAACAAAGTAGATGCCTTGCATCATTCATAAATGAGCAGAGCCCAGAATAAATTGATGCTCTGCATCTTTTATGGGCAGAGCCCAAACAAAAAAAAATAGAAAATAATGCAATGCATTATTTAAAAATAGGCCAAGCCCAAGCACAGGTCTAACAGACCAAAAATAAATAAAAAAGTGTTGAATATTTTTCAACTGGACTTAGCCCAATCATGGCCGTAAGTCCTCAAACTAAATTGACTGAGCGAGATTGCTCTCTTAAATCAATTTACAACCGGTTCGAGGGTACATCTCCGAACTCCTTTGACACCCATCATTGTAATCCTTCAATGACGTCAGAGAGGTGACGGATCCCGACGACCACATATCAATATAGACTGCGGGGTCCTTAAACTCATGGACCGAAACGTCCTTAAACTAATGTTGGACCATCACGTCCTTAAACTGGAACACGGTCCACCACGTCTCTAAACTGGAACACGGACCACCACATCCCTAAACTGGAACATAGACCACCACGTCTCTAAACTGGAACATGGACTACCACGTCCCTAAACTGGAACAATAGGGCCTCCAAATGCTCTCTTGCCCGATCTAAACGATCCCGTTTAAGTGGATCTCAACCCCCAAACACGGCTAATGCATCCTTAAACATTCAAATGGACTATAAAACTCCAAATCAACTTTGGTTCAAAGTTACCTCTCTGAACTCCTCTCACACCTGTCGTTGTAATCCTTCAACGACGTTAGAGAGGTGACGAATCCCGACTGCCATATATCAAACGGATCACCACGTTAAGTTGATCTTAGTCTCAAACGAGACTAACGTATCATTAACGAACATTTAAGTTGATCTTAGCCCTAAGCGCGGCTAATGTATCCTTAAACTAAAAACACCAAACCCAAATCTAAGTAAATACGGATTTGGACCAATCCACGTCCTACGGGCGACGGCATTACTCAGTCTCCGTATACAATTCACGGGCAACCATAAATAAAACAAACACATACGACACGAAGTGAAATTCTGGAGCAGGAGAAAGTTGTTACAGCGATGCAGTAGCGTAATTAACTGCAGGGGCTTGCGCCTGCAGGGGAGAGCGTCCCCACAATCAAAAACCCCTCAAGCGAGGGGGAATCTGACGAAGTCTGCTACATCGGCCGCATCCGTCTAAACCTCCGATACACGGTGCCATAAATCACTTGGCATCTTCGGAAAGGTGGACGGATAAAACCAAATAGCATCTACCCCGAATCTCAGGCAAGACGTCCTAGCGTCGTCGGCCGCCATTCGGAGGGGAACAGTGACCTCTTTAGCAAAGGTTTTCGCAACTATATTTTTATAAAGGCTATCTGGTTCTTTCAACAATATCAAGTTCATTACGTTAAAGGTTTTTCGCCAAAAACCAGCCGTAGCCCTCCGTCATTTCAGATTAGTATTTCTTAGTACTCGTGCTATGTATGTTGACTGTGTCAAGGCGTAGTGTGCGGTAGCTCTGTATGCTTTTCTGTCACATGGATATGTGGATTGGTTAGAACAGTCGTACGATCATGTTAACTGTGTCAAGAACTCGTACGGGTGGGTTTAATGCAATCAAGATAATGACGGGTTGAACTTGATTAGGATCCTTTGATATGTTGACTGTGTCAAGGTCACTTGGGTCCTAGGGGTAAAAACACACATCGGGAGTTTCAAACATACAAGAAACTTGTCAGGCATGCGCATACCTTCTGGAGTGTGGTAACTTGAGTGGCTTCCATCAAGTTATCATGCGATGATAGTTGGATCCCGATTCTCACTGATGAGTTAGTTTACTCCTCGGGTGATTCCGACTAATTCTTCTTTCAGATTTGGAGGAGAATTTGAAGATACAGTGGGAGACATTCAAGTTAGAGTGCACGCAGAGTGTTTCTTTTCTCTCTCTCTTTGACAACGACCATGACCCGACCCTAGACTATAACTCAGTAACCAAGTTAACCGAACTTTCTTAAAACACTGGCTTTTGGATTGTCTGGGTTGCATACATCATTTCCACTCCTTCTTTTACCCATTGAGTTTCTCCAGAACACCCCGTATTATTACGAACATCCAAATCCATTGGATAAATCCATCGTATGGTTATATACGAACTCGAAGGAACTTTTTTCGAGGATGGATTCTGGTTCTGGAGAGATTGATTAGGATTATTCAGTTGTCTTTTCTTTTTACCTTCTCTCAGGTTGTGAGGGCTCCTAAGATTGTATTATACCTCACGTCTGATGGCAGTTCTCTGGTGACACTGGTACAGCTTAGTCTGTTGACCCGAGATCGTCATAGAGTATTGTGTGTCTCCCACCGTGCTTTGATTTCCACCCTACCACGGCTCTACTGAGTCGTGCAAACATGTGGTTTTGGGGTACAGTCCCGATTCACATAGAGGCAATGAGCGATAGGACGGGATTCGTCTCTCCCGGTATTGGGTGTTGATGTTGCGCCATGCTTGACTGGCCATAATTGGAAATCCCTGGCCAGGGTTGCACTGATTTACTGGTAAGTGTTACCAGTAGTTTCATGCTTGTTATGGACCTTACATCGGCATGACTTATCAAGCTACTAGGGTCTGACGTTTACCGCCCCTAGGCGAGATATGCGATATTTCAGACAAACAGACCGGACTGTATGGTAAGTGTTACTGGTTGGATTCACAGGAGTGTGAGCGGGCTTGCTCATTGATCTTCTGATCGCTCAATACCCGGGTGGCCGTTACGTTTAGCAGACCGCTTGCGGCTTGTGGGTGTTTGATATGATCATCACCTACTGCCGGCGTATTGACGAGTCTTTAGAGTCCTACACAGGGGTTTCCTGGCTCAAGCAAAACGAAATAGGAGCACATATGAGATATGTGCAGGACCGAGAATAATACCAGTATGTGATACTGTGTACTATTCTCGCGATTTGTATCATCGGACGGTTATATGTGATATAGCCGGGTTACCGAATCAAATGTTGATTCGATATATTGATACACTTGATATTAGTCGGTTATATGCAGTATGACCGGATCATTAAATCAAGTGTTGATTTAATGATTTAATGTATAATTATATATTATATATATTACTTTACATTAACTAGTATTTGTTCACTTAAGATTGATTTTCTCACTTGATGTGCACAAGTTGTATATGTGATATATTTTTGTGCACTAGTTTGTATCATGATTGATGATACAAGCAAACTTGGGTGTGTGTTTGAATAACACCATGTTTAGGTTAATGGTTAGAGTTTTATTCTTTTTATTTATTTTGGTAAAAATAAAATGGTCTTTTTCCTTTGTCTTTGCTAGAAGTTACATGATACTTCAAGCATCTTTTGACAAAGTCAAAACTATTTTGTTTTTATTCTTTAACCTAACCATTACCTAAACCCTAGTTTACTCTCTACATGAGTTTACTCACCCATGGTTGCTAAATGATAAGTCTTCACTTGAATTTTCTTTTACATATAATTCATTTTCTATTCTCTTCTTCTTCTTCATAAAGAAGAAAGCTTGCTAGAAAATTCCAAGTGAAGAAATCAAGTGAGAAATCCAATTCTAAAGTGAACCCACTTCCTATTTCTTCATCCTCTACAACTTGCCATATAGTAGAGTGTGTTATCTTCACAAGTTTCATGACCTAGTGAAGATAGAGCTTGAGTTTGAGTCGCCTCGACGTAGATCATCTTCGGCATCGAAGTCAACGACCTAGCCCGCTTATTTCTCCGACGAAACCATCGCTAGAGTCCGGGATCCCGATGATCGCAACGAAGGGAAGTCCTCACGGAGCTTTGGAAGTGGATGACCGGATCTACAAAGGTTGTAGTCCCTTTCACTTGTAGTTAAAGTAGTTAACTTGCTTGCTTTTGCCTTACCTCTAGTAACGATCTTGCATTAGGGTTTCTCGGCACATAGAAAAAATTGATTTTGGCATGGTTGATGCCTTATGTAACCTCTTGAGTGTGCCTAGGATCCCTACAGTGGTATCAAAGCCTAGCTAGAGCTTTAGGCGAAGTGTAGACGAAGTTAGAAACCCGATCGAACCCCGAAACCCTAAACAAAACCCTTCTCTGTACATTTTCTGAAATTGTGGATTTTTGTAAATTAAAAATTGTTAAAAATTTCAGTAGGGTTTTCTAGGAGTTACTGTGAAGCACGTGACCCCAAGTCTACCAATGTGCCGCAGAACCGCGGCCCCACCCTGGCTTGCGCGGCGGTTCCGCGGCCATAATGGAGAATATTGCCACGTGGTTTGCACAGTAATTTCTTTCTGTAAGTGCTATGTTTTCTGGGAATTTTTAACTTCTACTCAACAGTTGAGTTTTCTGGGTTGTTTTGGGGACTCGATGATTCGATCGGATTATTTAACTTTGTTTATTGTGTTTTTCCGGGTAATTTTAGAACATGTTAAAAAGTTCGACCGGATATAAATACCCACTTTTTCCCCTGCCGGGAAATTTCCAAGTGTTGGATTTTTCCGAAGTTTAAGAATGTTCTAATTAGTGCAAGTTACTCGATGGACCCTCTAGAAGACAATAAAACTTAACTCGATTATGTGACCGTCTTGAACTGCCCTTTGAGACTTAGGGTTTGGGGCAGTACGGCGTGCCACATGTGAGGCGTTGGCTTGACCCTTCTACGGCTGAACCGTTGGTACTGTGGCATGAAGTGGATGTTTTTAAACTTATTTCATGTGTTGACCTTTTCGGGAAAACTTGGGTGTTTGATTGTTCGATCGGAAAGTTTAACATTGTCTATTTATCTGGAATGTGATAAATAATTGGAATCAACAACATTTGAATGTTATAGACATAGCAGTTTAGTCTCATTTGATTGGTTGCCATGGGATTTTGATGTGATCAAAAGTCCGTCGCACTCACGTTGCGTACGCGGATACTCGCCGGTAAACTTAATAGATAGCTACGCCCCATAGCCCCGACCAAGTGACTTTAGGAGAACCCCGTCGCCGAGAGCATCCGTTCGGGTGCTCGCGGCAGCGGTGTTCCGCCTTAGTGCACTTCGCCGACGGTATCGGGGGTGCAGCCGTCTACTAAAGTTTGTGACGAGCATTCGTTCTGGATGTCGGGAATCTTGTTGAATTACCCGACTTGATATTGAAAACAGTTTTTGATTTTGAGACTAAAATGCGGGGTTTATAATTGTTAGGCATGCGATGTCTAAGGAATTCATTTGATTAGACATGCGATGTCTAAGAAGGTTGCGGATTCCAACTGTTGTAGTTTTACACTTTCTTTTCTGCGACCGTAAGTGTAATATGTGATATCGCCGGTTTCGTTGCTATATGTCAACGACAATTGGGATGGGCATATTTACTTACGTTGATGACATGTGATGTTATGTGTTGCTGGATATGTTATATTGGATCGTCGTGTTTGAATAGCCGGGGTTTTTTTTATGTGAGATGAGTGTTTTTCTTTTTCATTCATGTAAAAACTTGTATGTAATATTCTTTTGTTGGGGCACTTCCGGGTTGAGAATGATGTCACCATTGTATATTATTTATTTTTCCGCATTAGGATAGACCCAAGGAGAGGAGCACAAGTAACCGGGTTCTAGGGTCCAGTGGGAGACCATCTCGAGGAGTCGAGTCTGGGTCCCCTAACTCTAGAATTGGTAGGGTTACTTGCCGCTCTCGTAGGGGTCTAGGGGTGTGGGTTGGCTATTCATCACGACCGTGGAATCCGTGTTTTATACAGGCTCAAAATAAAACACGGACATCCTAGTATATCCAATATTTCATATGATATTTTCTGCTGCGTTATCTGTGATGTGATCATGTAATTTGTTCAGATGGATACTGTATATACTATATATGATATATTATATAGACGTTGCTTATGTTTTACACCCGCGCTAGCCCTGCCCCGCTCTGCCGTTAGTTACCTAACCTAACGGTGCAGACGGGACATCGAGGCGAATGCGGATGGCATAAGCGTACGTTGTATTTATCTGTGATGTTTTAGGTGGACTTAAATGATGGGATATTCATTAATGAGATTAATGAAAGAAAATAAACCTAAAAGATGTTTTGGAATCGAATTTCAAAAATAAAACAGGTAGCTACAGTTCTTGCTTTGCATCGCGGTGTTCCTTGTAGAACATCCTGCACCTTATTCGATAAGGAAAGGGCCGAGATCCCTTCACTGGGAGCAATAACTGGCAGATGCTACAACCCTCGGTTTGTCTTTTGATTGCTTCTATAGTTTTTTGCTTTGCACAGCGGTATATATGAAATATCCTGCACCTTATTCGATGAGGAAAGGGCCGACGATCCCTTCACCGGGAGTGACCCCTTTAGCTAGAAAGGCCTAAAAAACACTCCATTTAAAAACCATTTGAAACTGCAGCGAGATCAAGTTCCAAGCGTTAAAGGTTTTATTAAAAACCATCCGCAACCCTCCGTCATTTTAGGAAGTAGAGTACTTAGTATTCGTGCTGTGTTTGTTGACCATAGTCAAGGCACAGTGTACGGTAGCTAAGTGATATCTTCCTACACCGCATATGATGCGATTAGTTAGGACAGTCGCGTGACTTTGTTGACTTTAGTTAAGGGTCATGTGGGTGGGTCTAATTAATCACGAAATGATGGGTAGAACTTGACTAGCGCTTATGATTTGTTGACCATAGTTAAGGTCATAAGTTCTAGGGGTAAAAACCTTTATCGGGAGTTTCAAGTGTTGAAATTTGCAATGAGATTGCATACCTTCTATATGATAGTTGGATCCCGATACCCACTGCGAGTAATTGTTACTCCTGGGAGAGTTTTGCACTTTACAATTAGCCGATCAAGTAGGTGTCTAGAAAGGTGTCAACGGGGTTACGCCCCTGGGAAAACAAGGTTTACTTTAATTAAGTCTGTGCGAAAGCACGGGGAACCTCCCTCAAAGTACCGGCACTGGCCTGGCTGAAAGATTGGCGAGCTTGTAGAGTGTAATTAATCCCGGCTAGTCTTTCCTTTTAGGGTTTGAAGAAAGATTTGATAAAAACAGTAGGAGCCATCCTGATTAGATAAACTAAATAACCAATCTAATCTTGCAAGAGCGCACGTAGAGTGTTTTCTTCTCTCTCTCCAGGTAGCGACCATGTCACGCCTTAATCAAGATAATAATATGGATGTATTGACCGAACCCGCTTGTTATACTGAGCTGGGGAACGTTGGTCCCGCTCTAACTTATAATTGTTATAAGACCGAGCAAGAAATTAGGGATTACCAGAATTCCCGTGCCACCCAAACGAAGAAAGTGCATTATGATGCATCTTCTTCGGGTGCGTTCATTACAAAGAACTGTTTCTCTGTATCCTCTACGTCCTAGGTATTAGATACCGAATAAGGATCCCGCAAATGTAATCCGTTACATGGGCTACAGACAGGTAGAAAACTGAGAACGGGCGATAAGTTTCATGAGACAGAAAACGGTGCAAGTGTTGCAACCAAGTCTGTTGGTCACTATCACCCTGTAAATACACTGATTCTGAACGAATGTTATTAGATACCGAACCTGGTATACAAAATCATATCAGTCTCTTTATTAGTGAAGAAAGGATATAATTTTGTATTGTTGGATAATGTTTTGAACATTTCCTATATCAATAGTTGATCGGTTCAGGCACGTTATCTAAAAGTATATACATTCTAAATCAGACCACAGTTCTTAATGTATAAAACACACACAGGAGGAAGAGTTCAGAAATGAACGAATTCTTCTAAAGGCATTGTAGACTAGGTCATATCAATGAGACCCGACTAGCTAATTTACATTTAGATGCATATTTAAATCAGTTTAAATTTACATCTTATGAAACTTGCCAGTCATGTCACAAAGATAAGATGACCATAGCTCCATTTACTGAAAACAAAGAAAGAGTCAGTGAACTCTTGGGACTGATACATAGTGATGTATAAAGGTCCCCAGTCTACATATGCCAAAACTGTTTCTTTGTACTTCCTTACATTCACTGATGATCTCTTAAGATTCGGACACATGTTCCTGTTGAAACACATGTCTGAAGCTTTTGAGAAATTCAAAGAATATAAGTTAGAAGTAGAGAACCAAAAACAGGTATAAGTATTATGTCCTATGATGAGATCAAGGAGGAGAATACTTGAGCACGGAATTCCTGGACTATTCTAAAGGAGAATGAGATTCTCTCTCAGTGTTACTCCTCTGTATACACCACACCACAACGGTGTATCGGGGCAGAGCAATCACACCCTACATGATATGGTGCTCTATGATGAGTACTACTGAGTTACATGTTTCCTTTTGGGGGTTATGCACTCAAGAAGCTGCATACCTATTGAATAGGTTCGAAGCAGATCACTGCCTACCACTCCATATGAGATATGGTATGGGAAGAGCCCATCTCTTAAGCAAGTTAAGATTTGGGGTTGTCCGGCCTATGTCAACAGCAAAATCCGGACAAGATGGAGGCAAGGTCAGTTCTGTAGAACTGGAAGGAGTTCCAGCTATACATACTACAGCTAATAATTTGATAGAACCAAAGGATTCAATAGTCCCCAACGAACCTCAACATCTCCGCCGATCTAGCAGGGTTCCTCATCCTCCTGAGAGATACTTTGGTTTCTCGATGACAGTGGGAGCGAGGATTGCATCATGAGATGATGACCCAACTAGTTTCGAGCAGGCCATCGAGAGTAGGGACTCTGTAAGAATGGCTGGATGCTTAGTGATCTGAGATGGAATCCATGTACACCAACAAAGTATGGACTTTGGTTGCTATATCTGAAGGGTTAAATCCCCATCAGAAGCAAGTATATCTTGAGAAGATTACTTGGTGTAGATGGAAAAGTTGAGACTTTCGAAGCTGGACTTGTTAAAGGTTTTCGACATCGGCCAGGCGTGGAAAATGATGAAACCTTTTTCCAGTGGCTGTGCTTAAGTCCATCCGGATCCTACTTGCCGTTGCCACATACCATGAATACGATATCTGGTGGTTGGGTGTCATGACTGCTTTTCTAAATATTGATTTAGAAAAGAGCGTCTATAAGTACACAGCCAGAGGGCTTCATAGACAGTGGGAGCAGCGAAAACGTGTGCAAGTTGCTTTACAGAATAAAGCAGGCGTCGCGGAGTTGGAACATCTGTTTTGATGTGGTAGTCAAAGAGTTTGACCTCATCAAAATGGTAGATGAACCTTGTATATACAAAAGGGTAGTAGAGAGTAAGATGGTCGTCCTCGTATTGTACGTGGACAACATACTCTTAATAGGAAAAGAGTTTCCTATGCTACGATCGGTCAATCTCCTCTTATCACATGGATTCTCCATATAGGATCAAAATGATACCTCCTAAATCCTAGGTTTTGGATCTATGAGATAGATCTAAATGGATGTTAGGATTCTCACTAGTTGTAGTGAGATGGTATCAGTTGATCCTGGGGAGAATCACTGGAAAGTTTCCAGGGTGATAAGGATGACTGAATGTCAGTCGCAGGCATTGTCTTTACCCTCAGTGGAGGGACGGTATGTTGTAAGAGTTCCAAGCTAGATACCGTGGCAGACTAGACGATAAAGGCTGGTGACATCGCTATCAAAGATACTACCAAAGAGGACGTTTGGGTGTATATTGGTTCATAAGATGAACTAGGTTCCTACCATTGTGTGACAATGGAAGCGTGGCTTTGGCCCAGGAACCCCGATCCCATCAGTGACCCAGACATATTCTGAGGCAGCATCACCTGATCATGGAGATAGTTGATCTCCAGTGTGATCGAGGTTTGGAGAGTAGACTCAGAGGACAACACGGCGGATCCACTCACAAAGGCCTTTTCCCAGAGAGAGACTTATATGGGATGGTTGAGTATGTGATACTACAACCACTGCTACAGATGGCCCTAGTGCAAGAGGGAGATTGTTAGTTATATGTATGCCCTAGAGGCCATTACTGTACAAAAGATGTATATTGTAGTGGATGCTGGGACATATATAGGTAGGACTTTCTTGCTCGACATGATAGTACGCTATCTGGTTGCTCTTTATCTTAACATGTATACTTGCAGTCTCTCTATTACATGTTGATAAAGCCCTTAGGATGTGTACTCGACTTCCAGGACTATGATGTAGATCATACTAGTAGGGCCTGGGTAGTCAATGAGTACATCCTTCAATGTTTCTAGTCGTGGGAATATCGAGACGGGGCATCGATATTCCAGAGTAGACTGGCGTATATCTTCTCGATCCATGTGATGGGCATGGATGATCCCATATCCATTGGTGTTTGACATCAGAGATGGTATGCGGGTGCTCAGTGGTGACTGGGTACACTGAACGGACTCGCCGAGAACTCCCAGATGGTATTATACCTCACGTCAGATGGCAGTTCTCTGGTGACACTGGTACAGCTTAGTCTGTTGACCCGAGATCGTCATAGAGTATTGTGTGTCTCCCACTGTGCTTTGATTTCCACCCTACCACGGCTATACTGAGTCGTGCAAACATGTGGTTTTTGGGTACAGTCCCGATTCACATGGGGGCAATGAGCGATAGGACGGGATTCGTCTCTCCCGGTATTGGGGGTTGATGTTGCGCTATGCTCGACTGGACATAACTGGTAATCCCTGGCCAGGGTTGCACTGATTTACTGGTAAGTGTTATCAGTAGTTTCATGCTTGTTATGGACCTTACATCGGCATGACTTATCAAGCTACTGGGGTCTGACGTTTACCACCCCTAAGCGAGATATGCGACATATCAGACGAACAGACCGGACTGTATGGTAAGTGTTACTGGTTGGATTCACAGGAGTGTGAGCGGGCTTGCTCGTTGATCTTCTGATCGCTCAATACCCGGATGGCCGTTACGTTTAGCAGACCGCTTACGGCTTGTGGTTGTTTGATATGATCATCACCTACTGCCGGCGTATTGACGAGTCTTTAGAGTCCTACACAGGGGTTTCCTGGCTCAAGCGAAAAGAAATAGGAGCGCATATGAGATATGTGCGGGACCGAGAATAATACCAGTATGTGATACTGTGTTCTATTCTCGCGATTTGTATCATCGGATGGTTATATGTGATATAGTCGGGTTACCGAATCAAATGTTGATTCAATATATTGATACACTTGATATTAGTCGGTTATATGCAGTATGACCAGATCATTAAATCAAGTGTTGATTTAATGATTTAATGTATAATTATATATTGGATATATTACTTTACATTAACTAGTATTTATTCACTTAAGATTGATTTTCTCACTTGATGTGCACAAGTTGTATATGTGATATATTTTTGTGCACTAGTTTGTATCATGATTGATGATACATGCAAACTTGGGTGTGTGTTTGAATAACACCATGTTTAGGTTAATAGTTAGAGTTTTATTCTTTTTATTTATTTTGGTAAAAATAAAATGGTCTTTTTCCTTTGTCTTTGTTAGAAGTTACATGATACTTCAAGCATCTTTTGACAAAGTCAAAACCATTTTGTTTTTATTCTTTAACCTAACCATTACCTAAACCCTAGTTTACTCTCTACATGAGTTTACTCACCCATGGTTGCTAAATGATAAGTCTTCACTTGAATTTTCTTTTACATATAATTCATTTTCTATTCTCTTCTTCTTTTTCTTCTTCTTCATAAAGAAGAAAGTTTGCTAGAAAATTCCAAGTGAAGAAATCAAGTGAGAAATCCAATTCTAAAGTGAACCCACTTCCTATTTCTTTATCCTCTACAACTTGCCATGTAGTAGAGTGTGTTATCTTCACAAGTTTCATAACCTAGTGAAGATGGAGCTTGAGTTTGAGTCGCCTCGACGTAGATCATCTTCGGCATCGAAGTCAACGACCTAGCCCGCTTATTTCTCCGACGAAACCATCGCTAGAGTTCGGGATCCCGATGATCGCAACGAAGGGACGTCATCACGGAGCTTTGGAAGTGGATGACCGGATCTACAAAGGTTGTAGTCCTTTTCACTTGTAGTTAAAGTAGTTAACTTGCTTTCTTTCGCCTTACCTCTAGTAACGATCTTGCATTAGGGTTTCTCGGCACATAGAAAAAATTGATTTTGGCATGGTTGATGCCTTGTATAACCTCTTGAGTGTGCCTAGGATCCCTACATATTGGATAGTCTTCTTTCAAACCATAGGCAGGAGCCGAAAGGTAGGGAATGAAAAAAACCAATTAGCCTAAGTGTGGTGTATAGAAGGTAATGAGTAAAGACAAATAAAGGGATTAGAAAGAGGGCAAAGTAAATTGCGACTGCTATTCAAGACCAAACCAAGTCTTTCAATGCCACTCCTACTTCACCTTTGTATTTCTCCAGAACACCCCGTATCACTACGAACATCCAATCCTATTGGATAAATCCATCGTATGGTTATATACGAACTCGAAGGAATTTTTTCGAGGATAGATTCCGGTTCAGGAGAAATAGAAATACGGTTTATTCAGTTGTCTTTTATCATCACCTTCTCTCAGGTTGCGAGTACTCCTAGGATTAGGAGAGTACACCTATTATGCTAATTGGATAGTCTTCTTCCAAACCATAGGCTGGTGTCGAACGGTAGGGAAGGAAGAAGACCATTTAGCCTAAATGGGTGTACAGAAGGTAACGACTAAAGACAAATAAAGAGATTTGTAGAGATGACAAAGAAATATACGGTTACAGTCATGAATCTGGATAATGGAAGAGTCATTACTAGGAATACCCGGATACCCCTTCGAAACATTTTCATGTTTCAGTTTCACTGTGTATTGTTAATAGAAAACAGATTTCCCAATTAGACCCTTGCTCCAGGGTATGTATTTACCAGGTTTGATTCTCACATCTGTATAGTTTTACAGATGATAAGTGGAAGTAAGTTATTGGGAATTAAGTGATCATCCTCATTATATCGGAATTCGTTGTAATTGGTGATATTTGAGGAAATCATCTAGGTACAGTTTTCAACCTACGACGCACAGGATTTGAGTTATTCAACTCAGTGGACTTATACAAAGTATTGTATATTGTCCAGAGTCCATTAGGAAAAAGGGGTTGGTCCTCGTACTATATTCTATTTACTTGTGACTTCTTAAGTTTTGGACAAGTGTTTCATAGAAATACAAGGTCCAAGTTTGAGAAGTTATAGGTACAAGAATAAAGTAGAGAACCCGGTGTCGCAAGTATCGGGATTCTTCAAGGTAATCGAAGATGTAGATACTTGTGTTTGGTATTCAGTTGATGGTAATGGTTTTGAGAAACTTGTTTCTCTTTCAGATTACTCATAATTGGACGCACACCTAAGTTGAGTAATACTGATCGGCCTCTCTCCATTTAGTTGACATGCTCTGGAGACAGCTACATGATTTGAATCTAGTTCCAATTAAATTAGTGCCTTTGTTTCTATACTAGATATATATAGAATCAATTTATATCTTAACGATGTTAAGGTATAGGGAGTCGTCTGGCTGATGCTTAAAACCAGAATCTGGATAAACTCAAGGCACGTTTCAGTAATGGTTGTTTGTGGGTTATACCGGGCTTTGACGAGGGTTAACTTTCTACCATCAGGAAGATCAATAGTGATATTGTTCTTAACTCGCCACAGTTTTAGTAGAATGGACTTTTTTAGAAAACAGTAATGGGAGTATGGTAGAACTGGAAGTGATTCCAGAACCGTAATCGATTACTGAAAATTTAATAGGACCTAAAGATTCAATCAGGTTTGACATTCCATTAGCCACTCCGTAGATATGGTGGGTAACCTCAGGCGCCTGAGAGGTACTCCGGTATCCTCAAGGACGGCGACAGGGAGGTTCTTGTTTACCTAGACTTGACACTACTGTTGTTCCAGATTATGAGACCCGGCAGGAGGATGAGTATAGGGTCGTTCTAAACTAGCTTTAGAAGTGCACGTGTATATGACTCTGTGAGAGGGTTGTCGTAGTCAGTGGGAGCAGCGGAAGCATAGTGGAAAAGTAGCTTATGTCTATTTATAGACTAAAGAAAATATAGCGGAGATAGATCATCTAATTTTTGATATGACAGTCATAAGTTTTTGGACTTCATCAGAATAGGGGATGGATCTGTTAAGAAGGTAGTAGGGTGTGATATCCTGGTATTTGGATGAAATACACAGAGTAGGAAGTAAAATTCCTATACTACGATCGGTTATACTATGGTTGTCACACAGTGGTTTCTCCACAAAAGATATGGATATTATATTAGGCGTTCTGGTTACTAGATCTATGCTTTTAGATCTAGATTTGGGAAGTGTTCCAATCTGGGTACTTAGACAGTATTCTAAAGGTGTTTTAGAATGGTTGACTCTTGGCACGGTAATATACCGGCAGGTGAAGGAGTCACCCTCTCTGAAGGAGTCTTACAGACTAAAAGGGAGAAGGATGTGCATGATTGGCATATCACTTGCTTAGGAAATTGAGTCAATCATGAGATGTCAAGTACCACACCAGATGTTGTTTTTGCACTAGATACAATAAATTGAGATATTAATCCAATTCTGGAGAAAAGTTAGGAAGCGGTTTATGAACATAAGTGAATGTTCTAAGAATTTGATAACGGCAGCCTTCTTCGGGAGACGGTTATCATTCCAGGGTTCCAAGGTGACTTGGATGACAGAGTGACTGTCAGAGTTACAGTTTTCCCTCTTACGAGGGGCAGTAGTTTGGACAGGCGGTCCAAGCGGATACTGTGGGAGGCATGGTGCAGGATGCTAATTAAATTCAGTTGACGATACAGTCTAAGAAGTTTGCTGGATTTAGAGTTCATTCATGAACTGGGTCCCATCAAATATCCAGACATATTCTAAGACATGTATTGCTCATTTCGGGAGATGGTTTTCTCCGCGAATTTGAGATTAAGAGAGACATGTAAAGAAACATCAGGGCGGATCCACTCACTAAGGCTATTTCTCGAACGTGATAGTTTTATAAACGAACTTTGTGAAACTGATTAGTAAAGGAGTTGGATGTTCGGTATCATACGGGCTGTGAGTATGTGACATCGCAATAATTAGCCTTAAGTGCAAGTGGGAGATTGTTGGATATAGTGCCCTCAAAGTCAATTATTGGATCGCAAGCACGCGATCATGATGATTGGGTGAGGACCTATACCGGTAGAACGGTCTTACTCGAGATGATAGTATGCTATCTGGTTTTTCTTTATCATCATGTACATGTTGATAGAGCCCATAGAATTCTTGCTTGACAGCCAGCAGTATGATGGCGATCATATACGTGGGAGTTGTGGTCTATAAGCACATCCTTAATGTGTCCCTAGTCGTGGGAGTTTCGAGATTAGGCATCGAAACTCCATAGTAGACTAGTGTATACAGTTCGAGACCCCGATGAGGGGCGGTTGCCGGTTTCACAAGCCACTGGTGTCAGTTAGTTCACCTAAGATGTATACAGGTGTTCATTCGGTTATGAGTACACCGGACAGGACTCGCCGGGAACCTACTAGTTGGTATTATACCTATTTTCAGATAGCAGTTCTCAGGTGACATGTGTACAAGTTAGTCTGTCGACCTGATATCATCATTTGTCTCGTGTGAGTTCCCACTGTGTTTTGATTACTACCCTACCACGGCTCAAAGGAGTCGTGCAAACAGGTTTTAGTTGGGTACAGTCCCGAGCAACATGGAGGCAGTGAGCGGATCGTCGGGGATTCGTCTCTCCCGGTATTAGGGGTTGATGTTGCATAGTGCACGGGTGGCCATCACCAGAAATCCTTGGCCAAGGTGATCGAGAATTACTGATTCGGATCAGTAGTTTCTCAGGTGGTGATGGGCTTCATACCGACACAAATTATTGCGTTATTAGGAGTCTGACTTTATCCACCCCCCTAGACTCAATATGCGATACTCTTAGACAAACAGACCGGACTGTACGGATATTGTCACTGTCAGGCTCAGTAGGATTTCAGGATAAGTTCGCTCATCAGCTTCCCCTTTTTTCAATACATACGCAACCGTTACGTACAGCTAATACCTCTGACGTGCTAATGGTTATATCCAGTACCAGTGTATTGATGAGTCATTAGAGTCCCCCACAGAAAGTTTCCTAAGTTCGGACGAAACGTTGTAGAGGCCGTATGGATTTATGGCAGGGTTCGAACATACACGTGCACTTATGCACGTGTCATGGTTCGGACAGATAATACTAGTTGGCTTTGGTTTAAGTTGGATCCTAGTATTACATTGTGTAGGAATATTTTTTGTCTCGTTGCATTCGTATTCGGTCGGAATACAAATGTGGGTATGTAAATACAGTTGTGGGGTAATCCTGTAATTCGTTACGGGACTACTTTTGAAGTTGCCAGTTTTTCTTCTCCCGATTAAACATTAGATTTAATGTCTAATTATTGGTTCTTGTTTGTGTTTTCCTTTTCGGCCAAATTATCATTTCTTGCTTCATGGCCGGACCTCATTGTGGGAGTGGGTTTTGATTTGTTTTTGGTGGCCTTCTAGAAGGCATGGGCTCCCTTGTTTTTGAGTGTGCATTATTGGGCAGCATGGGCTTGGTGATGGGGTGAGTGTGCTGGCATATTTTGGGGAAGGGATTTAATTATTGGGGTTGCATTATTAACATGACTCACCACTCATGATCATATCTCTTTCTCTCTTTCTCGAATTCCACAGAGAGCTTTCACTCCTCACTGACCGAGCTCACATTGGTGAACGAGCACTAATTTTTGGTGTGAGGAAATTTTCTTTGCAAAAATCATATGCCCACTTTTCTCATTTCATCTCTTGGCAACTTCATTTACCTTCATCCAATTTATTGGGTGTCTTGAGACAAAATATTCTACACTCTCTACTTCATTCTTGGACATGTCGGCTAGCAAACTTCATGTCCGACTTACTTCGGTTTGAAGCGGGAGCCCGTATAAAGATTCCTCAATGTGGTGCCATTCCGACGAGCGAGATCGGAGAGCAGATTTCACCAGGACAGCCGCAACAAGCTAAGGGAGGGGATTGAAGACCGAAGGACATGGATCGATCGGTATAATCTCTGAACTCTCTTTTTAGATTTCTAGTTAACGGTTAATGGTACAATCTGGGTGATTGGTTACAGTAGCGCCAACTTATAAATTTTTTGTTCCGCATTTGGCCTCGGATTGACGGCCGGGGCGCTGCCGTAACCCAACAACTTGGACGGTCGATAGTACCCTTTTAGCGACGTGGACAGTCGATGCTGCCCTTTTAGCGACTTGGACGGTCGGTTCTGCCATTTTTACGACTTGGATGGTCGGTTCTGCCATTTTACCGACTTGGACGGTCGGTGCTGCCCTTTTTGCGACGTGGACGATCGGAGCTGCCATTTTAGCGACGTGGACGGTCGGTTCTGCCTTTTTAGCGACTTAGACGGTCGGTTCTGCCTTTTTAGTGACTTGGACGGTTGGTTCTGGATATAACTTGCCCCGCTTCTTGCGGTGTCAAGGATGAATTTGACTTATTTCCGAGGTGGAATTTGATTCTGCCAGGGAGGTCATTGGTTGTTTTGCTGATTTGATGTGATTTGGATTGACATCACCACCGCTACACTGGAATATGGTACCAGGAGCGAATCATCATTTGCTGTGAGAGGATTTGGGAATTGGTTTTGGTTTGGCATCTGCATTGCTGCACTGGAATAATGCCAGGAGCAACTCATCATTTACCCCGGGAGGATTTGGAAATTGGTGGCTTAGGAGACAGGTTTAAATCCCTATCACCTAAGGCTTTTCAATTTTACGAGCCGTAAGGGTCCCATAAAAGCATTTTCTCCATACGAGTCGAAAAGATCTCGTAAGTGCACTTTCTCCTTAGGAGTCATGGGGACTCCCAAGTGTGTTTTTCTTTTGTGAGTCGTATGGATCCCACGAAGGTGTTTTCTTACGAGTCATGAAGATCCCGTAAGTTGGTTCTCCTCATGTATCGTGAGGACACATGAGTGGGTCTTCCAAAATGGAGCATAAGTCCAAGATCGAAGACCGGCCGCTGGACTGGTAATTGCGCTCGGGTATGGGTATGATGAGAATTATTTGAGCCCGTGGATTATATACGGTAGTCAATTTGAGGACTAAGTAGGGCTGGGAGAATTTTGAGAAATTAGATTTTGGTTGGTGTCTGCATCGCTGCACTGGAATATGATTATCAGGAGCGACTCATTATTCGCCGTTTGAGGACTTAGAATTTAGATCTTGTTTGGCATCAGCATTGCTGCACTGGAATAATGCCAGGAGCAACTCATTATTTGCTTCTGGAGGACTTGGGATTTGGTTTTTGGGTCGGCATCAACAGCGCTAACACTGAAGCGTAACGTCAGGAGCGACTCATCATTTGCCATTTCCCGTTGGGGAGCGATGTCTTAGGAGACAGGTTTATGTCTCTATCACCTAAGACTTTTCAATTTTATGAGCCGTAAGGGTCTCATAAAAGCATTTCCTCCTTACGAGTCGAGAGGATCTCGCAGGTGTATGTTCTCCTTAGGAATCGTGAGGATTCCTAAGTGTGTTGCTTATTTGTGAGTCGTAAGGATCTCACGCAGGGATTTTCTCCTCACAAACTTGAGAGAACTTTGCGAGTTTATTCCATCTCTTTTCACGAGTTTGCGCCCTTTCAGGTTTTCACAAACTCGTCGGTAGCCTTGCTGTTTTTACTTACGGAGCCCTTTCGGGTTTTCATCTGTGCTCGTTTTGCTTGTGGACATACCCTTTTTTTGGACTTTAAAAGTAGTCTAACCGGCAGGATTTGGGAGAGATAGGGGTCATTTACGCCCATGGATTATATACGGTTTTGCAGGATGTATGATCCAGACCGTAGGGCTGGTGTGCTCAATTCGCCTGCGACTTGGAGCATTCACGCATAGTTGTAGGGTGTTTTTCGTCACCCCATTGAGATGGGAATACGCGCGCTTGTCAGGCGTACTACAGATTCCCCCTGCCTAGGGTAGGCCGAGGTTTATTGATTGTGGGGATCCGAATCTCCGCCATCCACAGACTAAGCGGCTTTAATTACCCCTCGCTTTTGGGGCGAGGGAACCTCCGATTAATGGGTTAAACTGGTCATGCGAACTCAATGTGCAGTGTACGTGTGTTTTGTTTTATAGGGGTTTTGGATATATCGGGGCCCCCGCAGAGTTTTTGGGAGGGACAGTGGTGTAGAGTATGTGTGTGTGTGTGTGTATACATATATATATATATAAAAGAAAGGGAAAGGGCATCCAAAGGGTGAGTGGGAAAAAAAAGCGCCAGTGCTCCACGTATCAGCATGTGGGCGCTCGGGCGCTAGCGCTCTGAGTCTAAGAGCGCTAGCGCTCTACGTGTCAGCACGTGGGCGCTCGGGCGCTAGCGATCTGAGCGCAAGAGCGCTAGTGCTTTGAGCGCTAGCGCTCCACGTGTCAGCACGTGGGCGCTCGGGCGCTAGCGCCCCACGTGTCAGCACGTAGGCGCTCGGGCGCTAGCGCATTAGGATCTAGCGCTCGGGCGCTAGCGCATTAGGCGCTAGCGCTCTGAGCACAAGAACGCTAGTGCTCCACGTGTCAGCACGTGGGCGCTCCACGTGTCAGCACGTGGGCGCTCCACGTGTCAGCACGTGGGCGCTCCACGTGTCAGCACGTGGGCACTCGCACGCTAAAAGGGACTTGGTCCCTGTAATGGGAGTTGTACTCCCAGAAAGGAGCACTTATTATTTTGTATGTATGTATGTATGTATGTATATATAAGGAGTTAAACTCCTAGGATGTTTTGAAGCTGATGAAGGGCTTCTCACCTTGAGCCCTAGTTCTTTCCTAAAGTGGGGTTTCTGGAGATGAGTCTCCTTCTTCTTCCTTTATTGGCCGGATCTTGAAGATCAAGAAGTATGAGATTTTTTTTAAAAATCTCCTTTTTGAGATCTAATAGTAGATCCAAGTTCCCCTTTGTGGGTTTTGTGGTGAAAAACTATTTAGTTTTAGAAAAAGAAGAGTAAAACTCTTGATTTAATTCAAAAGAAAGAAGAAGGTTTGGAACCTTCAGAAAGGGGAAAGAGGCACAAACCCTAGGTTTTTGAGAGAATGAAAAGTATATTCTTTATTCATCATCATGTTGCCTTATATAGGCTTACACATTTACATATAGCCCCTTGGGCTTTGCAAAAATGGCATTTTGCCCATCACATGGCTCATGTGTCATTTCTTTTTGCACATAAGCCATGGGCTTTACAAAAATTTGGCTTTATGCCCATTTTGCATACATTCATGCATAAAAAATTACATAAAAATTATTTATTACATGATCTATATTTTGGCATGGAGGAGGCTGGCCGCGGGCTCGAGTTGGGCATGGGCCCGCTTGACCTGGGCTTGGGCCCACCTGGCTTGGGATTGACCTTGACTTTGACTCGGTCAATCGGTGTGCAAATTTTTACCCCAACAATAGTATTTCTTGAGATATCGTTCATTGATGGGTGGCATGGGCCTTTCTCCCCCGGCGCTTATTAGTTGGTAGGATCCTTCGTCGAACACTTTCTCGATGACGTATGGTCCTTTCCAGTTTGGTTCGAATTTTCCCTTGGCATGTCGATTGGGGATGATCGGTCTTTTGAGGACCAACACCAATTCACCTTTCTTGAAAGCACGGAGACGGGTTATCCTATCATAGGCCTGTGACATTTGGGCTCGGTATAGCTCCAGATTTTGCTACACCGCGAGCCTCTTTTCTTCGAGGGCGTCGAGCTCTTCAAGCCGAAGGAGCATGTTTTCCTCCTCCGTCAACTCATGCTGAACGGCCATTCTCAAGCTTGGAACTTCGACTTCGAGGGGGAGGACCGCCTCCACTCAGAAGAGCAATGAGTATGGAGTGGACTGAGTTGGAGTACGGTGCGTGGTACGATATGCCCATAACGCCTCGTGAAGTTTGAGATTCCAGTCTCTCTTGTTGGCTGAAGCATTTTTCCTTAGGAGCTTGCATAGAGTCTTATTGAAGGTTTCGGCTAGCCCGTTGGCTCTTGGATTATAGATGGAGGAATATCTCCAGTCTATCTTATGTTGAGTAGCAAACCTTGCAACTTTGAAGCTCTTAAAAGAAGGCCCGTTGTCAGATATGATTCTTCTTGGTGTACCGAAGCGGTATAGACATTATGCTGGAAGAACGTCAGAATATCTTCTGTCTTGACTTCTTTTAGCGGGATAGCTTCAGCCCATCTGGAGAAGTAGTCTGTTGCGGCCAGTATGAACCGGTGGCCTCTAGATGACGGAGGATCAATTGGGCCAACTATGTCGGTTCCCCAGACTTCGAAGGGCCACAATGCCACCGTAGGATGCAATGGGTTGGGATGCTTGTGAATGAAATCACCATGAATTTGGCATATATAACATTTCTTTGCATGCTCTCCATAATCCCGTATCATGGTGGGCCAGTAATACCCAAGCCGTTTAATTTGAAGTCGCATCTTGGGGCCAGATTGGTGAGCACCACAAACGCCCGAGTGAACTTCTTTCATGACCTTTTGGGTTTCGGCCAATGACAGACACCTGAGCCAGAGTTGGTCATATGACCTGCGGTATAGCGTGTCATTTACAAACACGTATCGGAGAGCTCTCTTCTTCAGCTGAACCCTCACAGATCTTCCTCCGGGCAGCTTGTCGTATCGGAAGTACTCTATGAAGGGTTCTCTCCAATCGGGCTTGTCTTGGATGATCAAAGATTCTTCGGCAGGACTGCTCTTCTATTCCGCGCTTTCCTCTTCTCGTAGAGAGACTAAGGGTAGAATTTTCCGGCACCTGATTGTGATCAGAATTTCGTCCATGTTAGGATCGGCCAGCTCTTTGGCTAAGCGAGCGAGTACGTCAGCATTTCCACTCAACGCTCTAGGGACTCTCATTAGTTCAATGTGAGTGAACCGTTTCATGAGTTCCACCACTCGGCTTCTGTACCGAGCTAACTCGAGTTTGTATATTTTATAGTCACTGCTTACTTGGTTGATGACAAGCTGGGAGTCACCGTAAACCCGTAGCCGAAAGATTTCCATTTCTATGGCGAGCTCCAGACCAGCTATCAGAGCTTCATACTCAGCCTCGTTGTTTGTGCGAGGCTTGGTGAGAGCAAAAGAACATCGTAGGGTTCCCATCGATGGCGTGATGAACACCAATCCTATCCCTGCTTTTATCTCCGGGACACTTGATTTCCTGGAGGCCCTTATTGATGAGGCCCCATCGAAGTAAAGCTCCTAACATAGCTCGCCATCCTCGAGGTGCAGCACTTGTTCGTCGGGTAACTCATAATTTAGCGGCGACCTTTCTGGTATAAGATGAGCGGCAAGGAAGTCTGCAAGAGCTTTCCCTTTCACTGCTTTCTGAGGAGTATAAACTATGTCAAACTCAAGTAACATGACAGCCCATATTGACATTCTACCGGCTAGGCTTGCTTTGGTCATTAAGTGTTTGAGCGGGTCGACCTTACAGATCAGCATAACCAGATGAGCGAGAAGATAGTGTCTCAGCTTCTTTACAGCGAACATCAGAGCCAGGCATTGCTTTTCGATCGGGCAATAGTTGTGTTCCGTCCTGACTAAAGTTCGACTGAGGTAGTAGAGGGCATTCTCTTTTCCCTCCTCGTTGTTCTGGGCAAGGAGCGCACCGAGTGACTCCTCTAGAGCGGCAGTATAGAGAATCAGCGGTTTATTTGGAATGGGAGCGACCAGCACTGGAGGGTGCAACAAGTACTGTTTGATGCTTTCGAACGCTTCTTGACATTCGGCATCCCAGACAAAAGGAGCTCCTTTCTTCATGAGCTTTGAGAAGGGCCTACATCTCCCCGATAAATTTGAGATAAACCTCCATATATAAGCAAGCTTGCCATGAAAAGATCTTAGCTGCGTCAGACTCTTCGGAGGGGGCATCTCCATGATGGCCTTTATCTTGGATGGGTCAACTTCAATCCCTCGATGTCGGACTATGAAGCCCAGGAATTTTCCCGATGACACGCCAAAGGCGCACTTCACGAGATTCACTTTCAGATCGTACTTCCTCAGCCTGGTGAGAACGGTCCTAAGATCTTGGATGTGATCGGCCTTGGCTTTGGTCTTGACAACCAGATCATCAACATAACATTTGACTACCTTATGAATTAGGTCATCAAAGATATTGGTCATTGCCCTTTGATATGTAGCACCTGCGTTCTTCAGTCCGAACGGCATCACTTTGTAGCATTATATTCCGATCGGGGTTCAAAATGCTATGTGTTTCTCATCCTCGGGCGACATCTTGATCTGATTATATCCAGACGAGCCATCCATAAAGGTGAATGGTTCGTCATTTGAGGTTTCATCGACCATCATTTTCATGACCGGTAGCGGGAAGTCGTCTTTAGGACATGCCTTGTTGAGGTCCCTGAAATCGACACAAACTCGGATCTGCCCATTTTTCTTCTTCACTGGGACTATGCATGTGATTCAGTCCGCATATTTCTCTTCCTTGATGAAGCCGGCATCGATGAGTTTCTTGGTCTCCTCGATGACCTTTTCTTCCAGTTCCCTTCTCATTCTTCGAGGAGCTTGTTTGACTGGCTTAGCATCAGGAGATATAATCAGCTTATGCACGGCCACTTCAGAAGAAAGGCCAGGCATATCCTTATACATCCACGCGAAGCAGTCGACAAACTCGTGCAGCAGGGCAATTATTTGCGTGTTCATTTCCTCTGACAAAAGTGAGCTGATGTAGGTCGGCCTTGGATTATCAGGCGTTCCTAAGTCAATCTCGTCTAGCTCGTCGAAGGTTGCTTGTCTGCCATCTTCGAGTTCTTGAGGAGCTTCTTCTGGCTCAGCTATCTCGTCATCGTCATTTGATCTTTCGCTGGCTTCACCAATATGGATCATGTAGCACGCTTTGGAATCGGGCTGAATGAAGCATATGCTCCGTCTTTCTGGAATTCGTCCATCGATGAGTGCTCGGATCTGGGGCGGATACCATAGCCCTTCATAAAACTTTGCTTCGGACTCCGTTTGATATAACCGGCATCCGCACTTTTTGAAATATTCCCGCATCTCGGGTGTATAGTATCTGGGATTGAGGACGACTCTTATGCCTCTCTCATAGGGAAGGCACGCGACAGATAAATCGTCCGGGTGCACAACAGGATTTGACCCAAAAAACAGGATGCCCTTCTGTCCACTCTTCCCCGTAGAAAGTTTTCAGCTGGTCCACGGTAGAGACTGACAATGCATCGAGCTCTTTGCACATCCGCTCAGGCACCCTTGTGACAGCTAGGGGTCCTTCTGCAATTTCGAAGGTCTCTCGTAGTTTTGTTTGTTTCATAAGGGTCCAATCTGCACAGCTGTTGCACGGTAGGTCCTCTTCCTCCGACTCTTTGGTGTCGCTGCCAAGATGAGGGCGGACTTTGCTGCTAGATGGGGCTTCAGTAACAGATTCGTCCGTATCGCTACCGAAACGAGGGCGAGTTTTACGGAAGGACGGACTTCCAGCGTCGGACTCGTCGGAGTCGCTACCAAAATGCGGAAGCACTTGGGCGTTTTTGCTTTTGAAAGTGACAGCCAGCTCAGATTTGATTTTGAGTCTTGGGGCCGCTCTATCCTCAGTCAGTTGTGGCTTAGCATTTTGGTGGTTTATAAAGTATCGAGAATCTTCATATCGGACTTCATGCACACCGAACGGCTGGATTTCTCCGTCAATGCGTATTTTTTCGCCATTTTTAGTATACTTCATACATTGATGGAGAGTTGGCGGAACGATGCCGTAATCGTGGAGCAACGGCCGTCCCAAGAGAATCTTATAAGACGTGTCGGCGTCGATCACGTATATCTTAGCTTCAGGTTGCAGATCCCCGAATTTGATTGGCAAAGCTATAGACCCAAGAACTTACTGGCAGTTTTGATTGAAGCCTTGAATGACAATCCTTTCCCTTGACAGGTGTCGGACGTCCATTGACAAACTCTTCAGTGTCCGCAAGTTCATGATGTTCACCAAGGACCCCGAATCAATCAATATGTGATTAATCCGATCTCCATCGCTGTACCCGGTCACGTAAAGCGGCCGATTATGCTCAGTCGTTCCCAGTAGCGATTCTTCATCCTTAAACGTGACTGCGGCGGCTTGAAAATTGTACTGAGCTTCTTTCATATTAATTTCCGCAAAGCGAGCCTGATACCGCTCAGGGTTTTGTAGAGCATGAATGAGAACATCTCTAAGCTCTTGAGATAGAACCAAGGCATCGTAGATGCTAAGGAGAGACGGAAGCTTTCGGAGGTGAGCCAAGACATTATAGTCTACCGGGGAAGGATTCGAATCTTCATGAGCAAGTTCTCTGCCATATACTTCATTAGCGACATGTTTTTCCTTCCCTTTTGGGGCATTGCCCTGATTTGGCGGTAGAGCCCTGCCGCTTCTAAGTTGGATTTGGTTGGCCTTTTTGGCGATCTCCCCATCCTCTTCGGGAAAACAGAGCTCTTCCTCAGAGTCGCTGCCAAGATGAATGGCGTAGCAGGTCACTATAGGGATCTCTTCATTGGAGTCTTCTTCTAACTCCTCCAGAATTTCAGTCGCTCGTACAGGGAGGAACTCCTTCAATTGGATCAGAGTTCTTTCCTTCTGTTCATATTCTTCGAGGGAATCGATATATTTTTGAATGGTCGATCTCCCTGCAGACTCCTTTTCGCGTCGAGCTACACTTTTCTTCTTCTTAAGCTTTTTGGACTTTGAGCCTGATTGAGCCGAATTGGCAGTTGGCATGGTAGGCTTCTTCTGCCCTTCCCATTCCGTCCTGGGCTCTTTCCGAAGTAGCTTTATCATCTTCTTCATCTTATTAGATATGTGCGTACTCCACGAAGGCCGTGATGAGTCCGTTTCATTTCTCAGGGCAGCGTGTCCAGCTGTCTGCTCCCAGAAGGTTTCAGCTTCTGTCTGTATAAAGTTGGTAGTTGCAACTTGATTGTTCACCAACACACTTTTGGACAGCTCGATCTCTCCAGCCTTATACTGCTTCTCGACCCAGTCTTTGAAGATATAACAATCCTCGATCGCATGGCTCACTACTCGGTGGTACGGGCAATACAGGAGATTGTCGGTCATTTTTGCTTATTGAGGTCTTTTCGACTCCGGCAATTGTAGACCGTTGTTCAAGGCATCTTTAAATATCTTGCGGACCTTTTTCCTCTTGAAAGAGTAAATCTTGTTCTTTTTCTCCTCTAGGGAAGGCCCTTCTCCTCCCAGCACTGACTTTCGAGACCGGTTAGTTTTGGATTCGCCCGCCCTTCGCTTTTCTTCATTGTTGGACGTATTGAAGACATTGGTACTACTGGAACTCCCGCTTCTACGGTTGTCGTCCCGCTTGCTTTTCCAACTTTTGTCTCTCTGAGAGTCCGGGGTAGACTCTTGCTTCGAGCGTTCCAGCATTTGGACTTTCTTGGTTAGCTCTTGAAACATCTTGAGGCCTGATGTACACAAGAACGGGACCATCCAATTGCTGAGGTTCCCAATGAGAAGGCTGATGGACTGGTCCTGCTCCAGCGGTGGTTCGTACTTGACTGTGAGATTACGCCATCGGGCAATAAAGTCGATGTTGCTTTCATTCTTCCCCGGCTTGGTCCTCACAAGGTCAGCAATGGAGATTTTATCACCGACACTCATGAACCTTTGCCGAAACAGAGACTCCATTTGGACAAAAGTAATAACGGACCCGTCTGGTATACTCGCGTACCAGTCAAAAGCGACACCAGTCAGGCTGTTGACAAACTGACGAAGAAGGAGTGCATCATTGCCCCATGTATTTCCGCACGACGCTTTGAAGAGGGCGACGTGTTGATTTGTATTTCCCGTTCCGTCAAATCTTCCGAACTTAGGAATGACGTAGCCGCTCGGGAACTCAATCAGATCGTACTGTGCGGGATATGGCCCCCCACTACTGCCAATTTCTTTCCGGGCTTCAGTTTCGACCGCCAATGTTTTAACCTTGCCCGTGACCAAATCCATTATCCGATCTTGTGTTAGCGGGATGGTGTTATCTAGGGCTAAGGCGTCCCTAGAAGCGGAATGTGGCCGGCTTTCGTGTGGCTCGACGAATCTTGGGCCCAGAGGGGCAGGTATCGGCCACTTCGGATTGTCATCATCCGGCTCATGAGTAGCGACTTGTGCTTGATTGGGAGGCGCTCGAGCAATTTGAGCCGTAAGCTGCATCACCACGTTCGTTAAGTCGTCAATTTTCGAATAGAGCTTGGCCATCTCTTTATCTTTTCTCTTGAGCTATTTCCGAAGCTCTTGAAGCAGCTCTTGCTCCGCGGTCCTGGGGCGGAAGTCGGCTCTTCCTCACAGTCCGATCTTGACTCTGCTTGGACCGAAGGGTCCTTCTGCCTATCGTCCTCATCAAGAGGGTTTTCATCATCCAGCGGAGGCGGCTGTTCTTGGGAAGCGAAAACCACATTCAAGCCAGATTGGACTTAGGATGTGGTGGCCCCATCCTTGCTTTTGCTGCGAAGGTTGTCGCTGGGGTGCCCACCCGCCATATAGACCGTATGGATAATATATCCAGCCGACTTTTTATTATCAGCGGCTGGTTTCACAGATCGCTATCTTGACCCCCCTGTTTCGGTACCGGGCAGTCGATTGAAGGCGGCTGGCCAGACCAGGTTCTTGAATGGTGCTGGCGCTTCTTTTCTGGGTTTTCCCCGCTACTTTCGTGTGGCACAGAGCGCCTGATAGACTCTTGAAGAGACAGTGTCATACTTTTTCTGTTGGGGCCGGGATACGTCCCTTTGTAGCGACGTTCGAACCGCTGTCTTCTTGATTCTGGCGGTCATGGCATTTCTCTGAACCAACTTCAGAGGTTCGAAGGAATTGCTGAATTTTATGGCCGACTCAGCCGTCGTCGTAGGATGACTTTGCTCTTGGAATATCATAAGATTCCACCTGGCCGGAGTCCTGGCCCTCTTATTGGCTCGATACCTGAGCCTCTTCTGTCCCAGCCTTTATGTTTTAAGCACTTGGCTGGTTATGGCTCTTCGGGAAGCCGCCGTAGATCGGGTGATGGAGGGCTTTTGATATACGCATGATTGTGCGTTTGTTGGAGTCACCACCTGAGCTCGTCCGCAACATTTGATGTTGCCCTTTGTACCGGAAGTCTTGCCCCCAGCTGGAGTGCCAGAGAGTCGTTAAGACACCATCTTAAGTTTCGGTTATGGTGCCTTGGAGATCACAACTTTCGGCCTCTTGCCCCTTGAGACCGGCTTGGCCGCCTGTTTTGTTGGGATTTCTGCCAGATGAGCGTTTCCGGCGGGGTAGATGACGACGGAACCGAACTGGCGAGGCAGTTCCTCCCACTGTTGACTGAGGCTTGCGGGGAGAACCACACGAGCATTGATCTGGACCACGTACGAGATCGGGGTCGCGTTGGAAGCTGAATTCGTCCTAGGAGACATTGTCGTTGAAAGTTGATTGCTGCGCGAAACGAAAACATCATTTCAGTATAGGCAATCGATATATATATTGATTGAGTTCGTATGAACGTTTAACCCGAAATATGGGAGGAGAGAAATTTCCCACCGGGTGTGCCAGAATCTGTAGGGTGTTTTTCGTCACCCAATTGAGATGGGAATACGCGCGCTCATTAGGCGCATTACAGATTCCCCCTGCCTAGGGTAGGCTGGGGTTTATTGATTGTGGGTATCCGAATCTCCGGCAGCCGCGGACTAAGCTGCCGTTAATCACCCCTCGCATTTGGAGCGAGAGAACCTTCGATTGACTGGTTAAACTGGTCATGCGAACTCAATGTGCAGTGTTGTATTTTGAGGGGGGTTTGGACATATCTGGGGCCCAAAGAGTTTTTACGGGGGTTCTCGCTACCCGGATAGCGGGCTGGGGGTCAAGGGGGCTAGCAGCCCCTTTGCGGGATGCGGGGCAGCGCCCCGTTAGAAATTTTTTCTAACAGGGGAGGTGTTTTTAGTGTGGAGTATGTGTGTGTGTGTACACACACACACACACTCACACATAAGGGAGAAGGGCATCCAAAGGATGCGTGGGAGAAAGCTTTCGGGCCCTAGTGCCTTTGGGAGCTAGCGCTTTGAGCGCTAGGGCGCTAGCGCCCCATGTGTCGGACATGTGGGCGTTCGGGCTCTAGCGCTTTAGGCGCTAGCGCAAGGGCGTAAGAGCGCTAGCGCCCCACGTGTCGGACACGTGGGCGCTCGGGCGCTAGCGCTTTGGGCGCTAGCGTAAGAGCGCTTTGAGTGCTAGCGCCCCACGTGTCGGAAACATGGGCGCTCGGACGCTAGCGCTAGAGCTCCACGTGTCGGACACGTGGACGCTCGGGCGCTAGCGCAAGAGTGCAAGAGCGCTAAAATGCTAGCGCCCCACGTGTCAGACACGTGGGCGTTCGGGCACTAGCATTTTGGGTGCTAGCGCAAGGGCGCTAACTCTCTGGGCGTGCTCGGGAGGCAAAAGCGACTTGGTCCCTGCAATGGGAGTTATACTCCCAGAAAGGAACACTTGTTATTTTGTGTGTGCATGGGCGTGTGTGTGTGTGAGAGAGAAGTTAAACTCCTAGGATGTTTTGAAGCTGATGAAGGGCTTCTCCCCTTGAGCCCTAGTTCTTCCCCAAAGTGGGGTTTCTGGAGATGGGTCTCCTTCTTCTTCCTTTATTGGCCGGATCTTGAAGATCAAGAAGTATGAAATTTAAAAAATCTCTCCTTTCTGAGATCTGATGGCAGATCTGAGTTCCCCTTTATGGGTTTTGTGGTGAAAAACTATTTTGTTTTATAAAAGAAAAGGTAAAACTCTTGATTTAATTCAAAGAAAAAATTGAAGGTTTTAGAACCTTGAGGAAGAAGAAGATCACAGATCTGGATTTTTTTGGAGAAAGAAAAAGTTGTTGGGATATTTTCATTATCCTTGCCTTTATAGGCTATACACTTTACATATAGCCTCTTGGGCTCTACAAAAATGGCATTTTGCCCATCCCATGGCTCATGTACCATTTCTTTTTGCACATAAGCCATGGGCTTTACAAAAATTTGGCTTTATGCCTATTTTTCTTACATTCATTCATAAAATAGAATAAAAGTAATACACCAAAATTATTTATTACAAAATTTTTATCTTGGCATGAGGGGAAGCCGGCCGCTTCATGTTCGGGCTCGACCCGGGCATTGGCCCACTTGACCTGGGTTTGGGCCCACCTGGCTTGGGGTTGACTTTGATTTTGACTTGGTCAAACCGGGAGTAAATTTTTACCCCAACAAATTACCCCCATCAATAAATACACACCACACATGTGGGTCGTGTGCACGAAATTGATGGATCTTTTTTTATGTGGAAGCGACTTAATTCGGCTCCCGCTTTTTGGGAAGCTAACACTACCCTTTTTACAACATAGACGGTTGATGCTGCCCTTTTAGCGATTTGGACGGTCGGTGCTTCCATTTTAGCGACGTGGACGGTCGGTTCTTCCCTTTTTGCGACTTGGACGGTCGGTACTGCCCTTTTAGCGACTTGGATGGTCGGTTCTGCCATTTTAGCGACATAGACGGTCGGTTCTGTCATTTTAGCGACGTGGACGGTCGGTGCTGCCCTTTTTGCGACTTGGACGGTCGGTGATGCCCTTTTAGCGACTTGGATGGTCGGTTCTGCCATTTTAGCGACTTGGACGGTTGGTTCTGCTGCTGTTCCAACTGGGAACAGTTTCGAGCTGCTCAGGAGGGTGCGTAAGAACTCTCCAACCGCTGTACTGAAGAAGTCTCCTCTGCCTGTTGAAAACACAACGCAGGAAAAACCGGAACAGCTTCCTCAACGACTGTCCTCCAAGATCTACAGGGTCTGGCGGAGAGTCCAAGACTCTGTAATTGACAAAGACTACTCTCGCCGACTGAAGAAAAAGAAGACTCGGCAGGAGGAGGACCATCCCTCCGTCATAAAACGAAAGGCATCGTCTACATGGGTTCCTGTTACAACGGCCCCTCCGACTTCAACCTCCCACAAGAGGAGAAGGCCGGAGAAAACCCCACTTCCTACGGCGAATTCCAAAGGCACTGGGCCCAAACGTCCCAAGTCTGGGGGCATGATCGTGCACACGGTGTACATGGCTTCCGGGAAAGAGGAAAGCCGTGCTTCCATAGGTCATCAACCACTCACTCGGTCGTTGACAAAATCCCAGGAGCAGCAACAAAAGCTCCAAGAAATGCTGATGAAAATGTCAGCACTCACCGGGAAGAAAGAAAGTCAGGAATCAACGTCTGAGCAGTGCCAGGAATAAGAGACTGACACAGAGTTCTTGCGAAGGGTGCTGGAAAAGAAGGATAAGGAGGTTGCAGAACAGGCCGCTAATATAAAACAGATGGCGCTTCTGTTCCAAGACATGGTTGGGATGATGATACAGTTGGAACCTCCAGCAGAAGACCCTCCGATAATCATCGAAGACGACAGAGGAGAAACGTCCAACCCTCCTCCGGCTATCTCAGCAGCCCAAGAAGAGACAATTTCCAAGACTGCCCTTGATGACTACATAGCTCAACAAATACGAGCTCATCAAGCGAGTGAAGCAGCAAGTAAAAGAGCTGAAAGATGGGATACACACCACAACAGACAATCTGAAGAAAATCTACTTGGGGACGGCAAACGATCCGAGGCCAACGTTCATCAGTGAGCTGATGTCTAAAGAGCAGGTAGCTACACTAAAAGACATACTTATGCAGTATAAAGACTGCTTCGCATGGAACTATTCCGAGATGCCGTGACTAGATCCAGAAATAGCGGTGCAAAAACTGGGTATATCGCCGAACGTCATACCAGTCAAACAGGCACCAAGAAGAATGCAGCTCGAACTCGATATGAGCATCAATGCCGAAGTCAAGAAACTAATTGACTCCGGCTTCATCCAAGAAGTTCAATATCCTGACTGGATAGCCAACATTGTCCCAGTGATGAAGAAAAATGGGACGGTGCGCGTCTGCGTGGTCTTTCAAGATCTCAATAAAGCATGCCCGAAGGATGACTTCCCCGTACCGGTTACCGAGCTGATGATAGATAACACGTCCACTCATGAGTCTTCTCCTTCATGGACGGATCTTCAGGGTATAATCAAATAAAGATGCATCCAGAAAACCGAAAGCATACTACCTTCCGGACTCCGCTGGGCATATTCTGCTATAAGGTGATGCCCTTCGGCTTGAAGAACGCTGGCGCTACCTACCAGAGGGCCATGACGAAGATCTTCGATGACCTTATACACGAGATTGTCGAATGTTATATCAAAAACCTCGTGGTGAAAATCAAATCGTACGATGAGCACTGGGAGCATTTGAAAATAATGTTCCAGCGTCTTCGGAAATATAATCTGAAGATGAACCCTCTGAAATGAGCGTTTGGAGTCTCCTCAGGAAAATTCCGATGATTCATCGTACGGCACCGAGGCATCAAAATAGACCCATCAAAAATCAAGGCAATTATGGAAATGCCCTTGCCAAGAACTCTCAAGCAACTGCGGTCTCTCTAGCGTATATCCGACGGCTCATAGCTAACCTCTCTGGCAAATGCCGCCCTTACAGCCATTTAATGAAGAAGGGGACCCCGTTCGTTTAGGATCGTAAATGCCAAAATGCACTGGACGAAATCAAGCAATACCTGCAGAAGCCGCCAGTACTGACCGCTCCGGTCAAGGGAAAGCCCATCATCCTGTACACAACAGCCCTTGAAAGTTCTTTAGGCACGCTATGGGCACAGGAGAATGACCAGGGAAAGGAGAGAGCTCTCTACTATTTGAGTCGAGTTCTCCTGGGGGCAGAAAACAACTGCTCCATCATCGAAAAGCATTGCCTGGCACCGATCTTCGTGATAACAAAACTTCAATATTATGCCTTGGCACATGAGGTCCATCTCATATCAAAAGTGGATCCTCTCAAATATTTGATGTCAAGAGCCATACTAACTGGAAGGCTTGCCAAATAGGCCTTCTTCTTGATGGGGTTCTCGATAATATATCGACCCCTCAAGGCAATAAAAGGCCAGGCCATTGCCGACTTTCTCGCTGAGCATCCGATACCAGCCGATTCTCCCTTAAATTGCGAATTTCCAGACAAACACGCGTTCGACACAATCGAAGGGAAGATGGAGGAAAATATGTCCAATGGGAACTCTACTTCGACGGAGCATCTTCCATGAAGAAGCTAAAGCAAAACACCCACATAATCAAAGCTGGGGTAGGCCTTATCTTTATGACTCCACAAGAAGGGATAATGCGTTTTGCCCTTTCCTTAACAGAGCCAAGAACGAACAACGAAGCGGAATATGAAGCTTTGATAGTGGATCTTGAGATCGCTGTCGACTTGGGGATCAAAAACCTCCTCATATATGGAGACTCCCAGCTGGTCGTTAGCCAAGTAAATGGAGACTATCAGACGTGTAAACCTGAGTTGGTAAAATATGGCGAAAGGGTGCGGCAACTGCTGACTCAAATTCCATCCTACGTCCTGGAAAGCATACCGCGGGCGGAAAATAGCAAGGCAAATGCGTTAGCCAAGCTCGCTAAAGAACTAGCCGACGAAAACCTCGATGACGTAAGGATCATTATGCAAAGCCGCCGGATTCTCGCGTCGACAGAGATATCTCTGGAGTCGTCTGAAGAAGAGGAAGCGCCAAACAAGCGGCCTTCCAAGTAGAGGACAAAGAAAAGGCTAAGGATTGGAGAGAAGTCTTCATAGACTACTTCAAATCCTATCGAACACCCGAAAACATATCTTCGAGACATCAGCTCATGAAACAAGCTCTGTCTTTTGCCTTCCTCAATGATACTCTATATAAGAGATCATTCGACATTTTATGGCTAAGGTGCCTGGGACCGGAAGAAGCAAGGAGAGTCATCCAAGAAACTCATGACGGAATCTGCGGTTCTCGTCAAGCCGAGCCAAAAATGAAGCTGAAGATCAAAAGAATGGGTTACTATTAGCCCACAATGATTCAGGACTGCCTCGAATATGCGAAGCAGTGTCACTCGTGCCAAATTCACGAGGACTTCATCCACCAGCATCTGAATTCGCTACACCCAACACTGGCTAGCTGGCCATTCGAAATGTGGGGAACCGATATAATAGGGCCTATCGAACCAGTGTCATCTAAAGGACATCGGTTCATATTGGCAACAACCGTTACTTCTCTAAATGGGCAGAAGCAGTACCGCTAAGAGAGGTGAAGACGGAGAACATCCTCCATTTCTTCAGGACACACATCATCTACCGGTTCGGCACTCCACGACGGATTTGTTGGATATAGTGCCCTCAAAGTCAATTATTGAATGGCAGGTACGTGATTGCAATGATTGAGGAGGACCTATACCGGTAGCACAGTCTTACTCGAGATGATAGTATGCTATCTGATTTGTCTTTATCAGTCGTGTACAGGTTCAGGTGACTAATCATTGTTACATGTTGATAGAGCCCTTAGTATCTTGCTTGACTACCAACAGTATGATAGCGATCATATACGTAAGAGTTGGGTAGTCCATAAGCACATCCTAAATTGTGGTCCCTAGTCGTGGGAGTTTCGAGACAGGGTATCGATACTCCGGAGTAGACTAGCGTATACAGTCGAGACCCCGACGAGGGGCCGTGGCCGGTCTCACAAGCCACTGGTGTCAGTTGGATCACCTAAGATGTATACAGGTGCTCATTGGGTTATGAGTACACCGGACAAGACTCGCCGGGAACCTGCTAGTTGGTATTTATACCTAGCGTTAGATAGCAGTTCCCTGGTGACATGTGTACAGGTTAGTTCATCGACCTGAGGTCGTCATTTGTCTCGTGTGAGTTCCCACTGTGCTTTGATTTCTACCCTACCACGGGTCAAAAGAGTCATGCAAACAGGTCTTTTTTGGGTACAGTCCCAAGCCACATGGAGGCAAGTGAGCGGATCGGCAGGGGATTCGTCTCTCCCGGTATTGGGGGTGAGATCGCGCTGTGTCTAGGAGAGCCATTACACAAAGCCCTCGGCCGAGGCAAGAGATTTACTGGCAGGTACTCCAGTAGTATCTCAGGGTGTTCTGGGCTACACTCTAACACGACTTATACTGCTATTGAGGGTCTGACGTTACCAGCCCTTAGGCCCGATATGCGATACTCATAGACGAACGGACCGGACTGTATGTATATTGTCACTGTTAGGCTCAGTAGGGTTCCACGATGAGTTCGCTCATCGGCTTCCCTTGAGGCCAGTACATGGGCAGCCGTTACGCACAGCTAGTGCCGCTGACGGCTTATGGTTAAACTCACTGCCATGGTACTGATGAGTCATTAGAGTCCCCCACAGATAGTTTCCCAAGTTCGGGCGAAACGTTGTAGAGGCCGTATGGTTTTATGGTAGGGTTCGGAAAATGCACGTGCGTTTACACACGTGTCATATTTCGGGCAGATAATACTGGTGGGCTTTGGTTTAAGCCGGATCCGAGTATTATACTGGGTAGATATAATATCTTTGTCTCAGTTGCATTTGTATTCGGTCGTAATACAAATGCGGGTATGTTTATACTGTTACGGGGTTATCCTGAAATTCGTTTCGGGATCGCTTTTGGAAGTTGCCAGTTTTCCATCACCCGTCTTAAACATTCGGTTTAATGCGGAATTATCTTTTTCATTTGGATGATTCATGAGGGTGAGTCATGAGTGGAAGCTTCTTGTTGGTGACTAGGTTTAGTGTGTCACCATTTTGCATTAATGGTTAATGAGGTGTTATTAGTGAGTCACATTTTGCTTTAATATTTCTTGTAAAGCTTAAGGATATTTCTTCTTGATCTTTTCCTTTATGGTCACCCCCCTTTGCTCCTACACTCACCCCTTCCTCATATATGTGGCCGGCCCCTCATTTAGAAGCCCAAGGGATGAAAAAAATTAGATGATGGAATTTGATTCATGGAAATTATATAGCTCATTTCTCATTACTCCATTCAAAAGGCAACTTCATTAATCGTTCATCCATAGTTTTGGATGAAGCGAGACAAAGTGTGCTACTCATTCTCTACATCAATCTTGGACATGTCGGCTAGCAAACTTCATGTCCGAGTTGCCTCGGTTCATAGGCGGGAGCCCGTATAAAAATCCGTTGACGTGGTGCCACCTGGACGAGGAGATTGGAGATTGAGCGAGATCGCAGATGCCGCAAAGGAGCGTAGGATGATGGCTAAAGACCGAAGGACTCGGATCGTTCGGTATAGCCTTTCTACCCACTTTGTAGTTTGTTAGTTTAGCATTAACGGTAAGATTCGGGTTATAGTATGCGATAGCGCCAGTTAAAAAGTTTTTGTTCCGCATTTCGCGTCAGATTGACGGCCGGGGTGCTACCGTAGACTTACATGATATCAAAGCCACGCCATTAAGCTATGCTAACTTGTTCTAATACGTTTAAAATATCGATCGAACGGAAGTTGAGTTCAGTGTTGGGGCTAACGAGTTTCGTTTTGTGACCTTCTTTCGGGCGAGAGGCTCACCGCAGGTGCCGGGAAGCTCCTATCGTTCGTGGTCGCCCAAGTCGAAAACTGCAATTTTCAGTGCAAAGTTTCTGTCGATTTTTAAAACAGGCCTAAAAATCATTTTGAGCATCTTAAAAAAACGTGCAGGCTTTTCTAAGAATACTGGTGAAATTTGGTCAACTGTTGACTCCAAAGCGTCGCGGAACCGCCGTACAAGCCATGCATTGGCCGCGGTTCCGCCGCCACTTTGGAGGAACAGTGAGTCAATTTTCTACAGTAGGGTCTTACATGTAAATTGTGGTTTATGGAATATTTCTTTTGGACCCAGATTTTTTTACTGTACAGCAGATGTACGTGGGGCCCACTTTGGGAAGTTTTGTCGATCGAAATTTAAACGTGTTAGTTTACAGTACTTACATTATATCTCCAACCGTGAATGTCATTCGAGTGGTAAATTGCGTCTAATTGCTATAGTTTTTTTAGACGGATTTGCGAACATGACATTTGCGTTGATGTTCTGTGTTGTGCTGTGATGTTGCGGATTTGTCGTGATGGATAGCAGTGTGCAATGGTAGTGCAGTTTGGATTTATTTGTACATTTGATATTGCGGGGAGAGCGTCCAACATGTGGACTGCCGTCACTGCCTGTTTGTATAATATTCTTTTGGGGCACGACCGGGCTGAGGTCGATGTACCCGTTGTACATATTTTTCATTTCTGTACTAGGTTTGCCCCGCGACGGAGTGCACGGATAGCCGGGTTCTGGAGGGCAACGGGTTCGCATCTCATGGCTTTGAGAGGCAGAGGGGCCTCACTCTAGAATTGGCAGACTATTCGCCGCACTCGTAGGGGGTATATATTGACCCATGGAAGGGTGCTCAAGTTACCGGATTCCATGAAGTGCAGGGTGGTCCATTCACTTTGCTGTATGGGGCTGCCTCGCTTCAGGTTTTAGCGGGTAACTTTTCGCACCCGTAGGGGTCTAGGTTTCATTGCACAGGCTATCCACACGACCAGGGGAACGTCGGGTTTCAGTAGCAGCTCTGTAAAACCCGGGGATCCCAGATTATCTGTATTGTTCTGTGATGCTTATTACTTTTTCTGTAATGTTGCATATTATCACGCCTGGAGCGATTATTGTATATTGGTATATATACTAGTAGATGTTGTATATGTTTTACACCCGTGCTAGTCCAGTCCCCGCTCTGTCGTTAGTTAAGTAACCTAACGAGTGATGACGGGACCCAGTGACGAATGCGGATGGCATATACGTACATTTTATTTTCGTTCTTTTCTGGTGTGATTAATTGATGGGACTGCGTTGATTTTGATCAATGCAAAGGAAAACAAACCTGTTTGGACGTTGTTGGAACAGTTTTAAAAAGTGTTATTACAAAGACGTTTCCTTTTGTTTTGCACAGTGGTATTCGGTTGGAATATCCTGCACCTAATTCGACGAGGCAAGGGCCGAGATCCCTTCACTGGGAGTGACCCCTTGGGCAGAAGTTTGCGTCAGGGTAATAACTTCATTATAGTCGATTACATGTTGCTTTTCATTGCGGTATTCAGTTGGAATATCCTGCACCTCATTCCACGAGGAAAGAGCCGAGATCCGTTCACCGGGAGTGACCTCTTTAGCAAAGGTTTTCGCCACTATATTTTTATAAAAAGCTATCAGGTTCCTTCAGCGATATCAAGTTTGTTACATTAAAGGTTTTTCGCCAAAAACCAGCCGTAGCCCTCCGTCATTTATTTTGGGTATTAAGCAGTATTCAAGCTATGTATTTTGACTAAAGCCAAGGCATAGTGTTTGGTAGCTGCTGGGTATTCATTTGTTGCATAGATAGATGAGTTGGTTTGGGACAGTCGTTCTGCCATTTTGGCCAAAGTCAGGGGCATGTGCGGGTAGGTTCAAATTGACAAGATAATGACGGGTAGAACTTAGCATGTGACTTATGGCATTTTGGCCAAAGTCAAGGTCATAAGAGCATGGGGCAAAAATCTTATCGGGAGTTTCTAAAGAAACTAAAACTTTCCAAGTATGTGCATACCTTGTGGAGTGTGATAACATGAGTGGATTCCTTCATGTTATCATGCGATGAGAGTTGGATCCCGATTCCCACTGATGAGTTGGTTTACTCTTCGGGTGATCCCGATTCATTCTTCTTTTAGATTTGGAGGAGAATTTGACAGTACAGTGGAAGGTTTCCTGATTAGATAAAGTGATAACCATTCTGATCTAGGTTAGAGCGCACGTAGAGTGTTTCTTTTCTCTCTCTCTCTTTGGCAGCGACCTTTGACCGACCCTAGACTATGACTCAGTGACTAAGTTGACCGAACCTTCTTAAAATACTGGCTTTTGGATTGTCTAAGTTGCATAAGTTATTGCCGCTCCTTCTTTTACCCTTTGCATTTCTCAGAACACCCCGTATTACTACGGACATCCACTTCCATTGGATAGATCCATCGTATGGATATATACGAACTTGAAGGGACTTCTTCGAGGATGGATCCAGGTTCAGGAGAAATTGAATCGGTTTATTCGGTTGTCTTTTATCATCACCTTCTCTCAGGTTGCGAGGGCTCCTTAGTTTAGGAGAGTACACCTATTACGCTTATTGGATAGTCTTCTTCCAAACCATAGGCAGGTGCCGAAAGGTAGGGAATGAAGAAAACCAATTAGCCTAAGTAGGGTGTACAGAAGGTAATGAATAAAGACAAATAAAGGGATTAGAAAGATAGCAAAGTAAATTGCGGCTGCTATCATTCAGGACCAAACCGCGTACTTCATCGCCACTCCTATTTCACCTTTGCTTTTTTCCCCAGTTCAGGAGAAATAGAATAAGGTATTATTCAGTTGTCTTTTATCATCACCTTCTCTTAAGTTGCGAGTACTCCTTGGTTTAGGAGAGTACACCTATTATGCTTACTGGATAGTCTTCTTCCAAACCATAGGCTGGTGCCGAACGGTAGGGAAGGAAGAAAACCACTTAGCCTAAAGAGGTGTACAGAAAGGTAATGAAAAAAGAAAAATAAAGGGATTTGGAGAGATGGCAAAGAAATATACGGTTATAGTCATGAATTGGATTATGGAAGAGGCACTACTAGGAATACCAGGATACCCCTACGAAACATTTTCATGTTTCAGTGCATTGTTAAAGGAAACTGATTTCCCGATTAGATACTTACTCCAGGGTATGTATTTACCAGGTATGATTCTCACATCTGTATGGTTTTTACAGATGATGAGTGGAAGTAAGTTATTGGGAATTAGGTGATCATCCTCATTATATCGGAATTCGTTTTAATTGGTGATATTTGAGGAAATCGCCTGGGTACAGTTTTTAACCTACGACGCACAAGATTTTGAGTTATTCAACTCAGCGGACTTATACAGAGTATTGTATGTTATCCAGTGTCCGTCAGGACAAAGGGGTTGGTCCTCGTACTATGTTCTGTTTACTTGTGACTTCTCTAGTTTTTAGACAAGTGTTTCGTAGAAATACAAAAGTTTTGAGAAGTTGTGGGTATAAGAATAAAGTAGAGAACCAGGTATCGCAAGTATCGGGATTCTTCAAAGAGATAGAAGATGTAGATACTTGTGATTGGTATTCAGTTGATAGTAATAGTTTTGAGAAACTTGTTTCTCTTTCAGGTTACGCATAATTGGATGTATTCCTAAGTTGAGTAATGCTGATTAACCTCTCTCCATTAAGTTGATATGCACTGGAGACAGCTGCATGATTTGAATCTGGTTCCAATTAAATAAGTGCCAAAGTTTCTATATTGGATATAGAATAGTTCATATCTTAATGATGTTAAGGTACGGGGAGTTGTCCGGCTTATGATTAAAACCAGACTCTGGATAACTCAATGCACGTTTCTGTAATGGAAGTTTGTGGGTTGACCCAGGCTATGACGAGAGTTGACTTTCTACCATCTGGAAGATCAATAGTGATATTGTTCTTGACTCGTCACAGTTTTAGTAAAATGTATTTTTTCATAAAACGATAGTGGGAGTATGGTAGAACTGGAAGTGATTCCAGAACCGCAAACGATTACGGAAAATTTAATAGGACCTAAAGATTCGATAAGGTTTGACATTCCATTAGCCACTCCGCAGATATGGTGGGTAACCCCAGACACCCGAGAGGTACTCCGGTAGCCTCAAAGACGGTGACAGGAAGGTTCTTGTTTACCCAGACTTGACACTACTGTTGTTCCAGACTATGAGACCCGGCAGGAGGTTAAGTATAGCATCGTTCTAAACTAGCTTTAGAAGTGCACGTATATATTATTCTGCCAGAGGGTTGTTGTGGTCAGTGGGAGCAGCGGAAGCATTGTGGGCAAGTAGCTTATGTCTATTTATAGACTTGAGCAGATATAGCGGAGATAGATCATCTATTTTTGATATGGCAGTCATGGGTTTGACTTCATCAGAATAGGGGATGGATCTGTTAAGAAGGTAGTAGGGTGTGATATCCTGGTATTTGGATGACATACACAGAGTAGGAAGTAAAATTCCTATACTACAATCGGTTATACTGTGGTCGTCACACAGTTGTTTCTCCACACAGGATATGGATATAATATCAGATATTCTGGTTACTAGATCTATGGTTTTAGATCTAGATTTGGGTAGTTTCCCAATGTGGGTACTTTGATAGTATTCTAATAGTATTTTAGAATAGATGACTCCTGGCATGGTGGTATACCTGCAGGTGATGGAGTCACCCTCTCTAAAGGTGTCTTACAGATTAAAGGGGAGAAGGATGTGCATGATTGGCAGATCACTTGCTTAGGCAATTGAGTCAATCGTGAGATGTCAAATACCACACCAGATATTGTTTTTGCACTAAATACGATAAGTTTATATTAATCCAATCCTGAAGAAACATAAGAAAGAAGTTTTAGAACATAAGTGGATGTTCTACGGATTTGATGACAGCAGCCTCCTTTGGAGACGGTCATCATTCCAGGCTTCAAAGGTGACATGGATGACAGAGTGATTGTCAGAGTTATAGTTTTCCCTCTGATGAGGGATAGTATTATGGACAGGTGGTCCAAGAGGATACTGTGAGAGGCATGGTGCAGCATACTGATTAGGTTCAGTTATCGATACAGTCTAAGAAATTTGGAGTTCATTTATGAACTGGGTCCCATTAGATATCCAGACATATTCTAAGACAGGTATTACTCAATTCGGGAGATGGCTTTCTCCGCGAACTTGAGATTAAGAGAGACATAGAAAGGAACATCAGGGAGGATCCACTCACTGAGGCTATTTCTCGAACACAATAGTTTTACAAACGGGCTTTGTGAAACTGATTAGTAGAGGAGTTGGATGTTCGGTATCACACGGGCTGTGAGTATGCGACATCGCAATAATTAGCCTTAAGTGCAAGTGGGAGATTGTTGGATATAGTGCCCTCAAAGTCAATTATTGGATCGCAGGTACGTGATTGCAATGATTGAGGAGGACCTATACCGGTAGCACAGTCTTACTCGAGATGATAGTATGCTATCTGGTTTGCCTTTATCAGTCGTGTACAGGTTTAGGTGACTGATCACTGTTACACGTTGATAAAGCCCTTAGGATCTTGCTTGACTACCAACAGCATGATGGCGATCATATACATGAGAGTTGGGTAGTCCATAAGCACATCCTTAATTGTGGTCCCTAGTCGTGGGAGTTTCGAGACAGGACATCGATACTCCGGAGTAGACTAGTGTATACAGTCGAGACCCCGACGAAGGGCGGTGGCCAGTCTCATAAGCCATTGGTGTCAGTTGGATCACCTAAGATGTATACAGGTGCTCATTGGTTATGAGTACACCGGACAGGACTCGCCGGGAACCTGCTTGTTGGTATTTACACCTAGCGTCAGATAGCAGTTCCCTGGTGACATGTGTACAGGTTAGTTCATCGACCTGAGGTCGTCATTTGTCTCGTGTGATTCCCACTGTGCTTTGATTTCTACCCTACCACGGCTCAAAGAAGTCGTGGCAACAGGTCTTTTTTGGGTACAGTCCCGAGCCACATGGAGGCAAGTAAGCGGATCGGCAGGGGATTCGTCTCTCCCGGTATTGGGGGTGAGATCGCGCTGTGTCTAGGAGAGCCATTACATAAAGCTCTCGGCCGAGGCAGGAGATTTACTGGTAGGTACTCCAGTAGTATCTCAGGGTGTTCTGGACTACACTCCGACACGACTTATACCGCTATTGGGGGTCTGACGTTACCAGCCCCTAGGCCCGATATGCGATACTCATAGACGAACGGACCAAATTGTATGTATATTATCACTGTTAGGCTCAGTAGGGTTCCAGGATGAGTTCGCTCATCGGCTTCCCTTGAGGTCAGTACATGGGCAGCCGTTACGCACAGCTGATGCCGCTGATGGCTTGTTGTTAAACCCACTGCTAAGGTACTGATGAGTCATTAGAGTCCCCCACAGATAGTTTCCCAAGTTCGGGGGAAACGTTGTAGAGGCCGTATGGTTTTATGGCAGGGTTCGGAAAATGCACGTGCGTTTACGCACGTGTCATATTTCGGGCAGATAATACTGGTAGGCTTTGGTTTAAGCCGGATCCGAGTATTATACTGGGTAGATATAATATCTTTGTCTTAGTTGCATTTGTATTCGGTCGTAATACAAATGCGGGTATGTTTATACTGTTACGGGGTTATCCTGAAATTCGTTTCGAGATCGCTTTTGGAAGTTGCCAGTTTTCCATCACCCGTCTTAAACATTCGGTTTAATGCGGAATTATCTTTTTCATTTGGGTGATTCATGAGGGTGAGTCATGAGTGGAAGCTTCTTGTTGGTGACTAGGTTTAGTGTGTCACCATTTTGCATTAATGGTTGATGAGGTGTTATTAGTAAGTCACCTTTTGCTTTAATGTTTCTTGTAAAGCTTAAGGATGTTTCTTCTTGATCTTTTCCTTTATGGTCACCCCCCCCCCTCTTTGCTCCTACACTCACCCCTTCCTCATATAAGTGGCCAGCCCCTCATTTAGAAAGCCAAGGGTTGAAAAAAATTAGATGATGGAATTTGATTTATAGAAATTATATACCTCATTTCTCATTACTCCATTCAAAAGGCAACTTCATTAACCGTTCATCCATGGTTTTGGATGAAGCGAGACAAAGTGTTCTACTCATTCTCTATATCAATCTTAGACATGTCGGCTAGAAAACTTCATGTCCGAGTTACCTCGGTTCAGAGGCGGGAGCCCGTATAAAGATCCGTTGACGTGGTGCCACCTGGAAGAGGAGACCGGAGATCGAGCGAGATCGCAGATGCCGCAAAGGAGCGTGGGATGATGGCTAAAGACCGAAGGACTCTGATCGTTCGGTATAGCCTTTCTACCCACTTTGTAGTTTGTTAGTTTAGCGTTAATGGCAAGATCCGGGTTATAGTATACGATAGCGCCAGTTAAAAAGTTTTTGTTCCGCGTTTAGCGTCAGATTGACGGCCGGGGCGCTACCGTAGACTTACAAGATCATCTCGTATAATGGGTCGGCCTACAGAAGCCATAAGATCAGCCATTTCGCACAGCATCATAATATAGATTGGAGATACTCTTCGGTCTACAATCCCCGAGCTAACGGTCTAGCCGAGATTTTCAACAAGACCTTGACGAAGATTATAAAGAAAACGGTGTCCAGAAATAAAAAGGACTGGCATGAAAGACTGCATGAAGCTCTCTGGGCGTATCGAACCACGTTTAAAACGGACACGAATACAACGCCATTCACGTTGGTATTCGGCACGGAAGCGGTGCTTCCCTTAGAGATAGAACTACCCTTTCTATGAGCAGCAGTTCAATACGAGCTGACAGATGAAGAAAATGCCCATCTTCGGCTTGAGGAGCTCGATGCCCTCGATGAAACTCGTCTCATGGCGCAGCAAAACCTGGAAGCTTACAAAGCAAGGATGATGCGCTCATACGAAAGACTAACCAAACCGAGAACATTCCGCCAAGGCGAACTCGTGTTAGTCGTAAAAAGACCCAGGATCCCCAATCGTGCAAAGCGGGGGAAATTCAAACCAAACTACGAGGGTTCGTACATCATAGACAAGGTCTACCAAGGTGGGGCCTACTTGCTCATGAATATGCATGGCGAAAGACCCTTCCAACCAATAAACGGCCGATTCCTTAACAAATACTACGCTTAACAAGTCATAACTCAGGTTAATGATAGATGACGACGCTCGTGTCCACTTGTTGTCTTCCTGAGTTCAGACTCTATCAGTAGTATCCGGAAAAAACTTCGCTAACACTGGACTGAAATGTCCTTAAACTAACACTGGACCGAGATATCCCTAAAACTAACAACGGACCGAGATGTCCCTAAACTAACAATGGACCGCAATATCCTTAAACTAAATACATCGCCTCAAATACGGCGATAGTGGAATTCAAGTCCACAGGTCCCAGTGGCAAAGACTGCAACTTGAATCCCACAGGGTGCACAACTGCCCCGGTGGCAAAGTCCCCTCTAAGTGCCATTGGCAAACGAAGGGGTAAAAAAAAGGGTACGTCCACAAGTGAAATGGGCATGGATGAAAACCAGAACAGACGCCGTGAGTAAAAACGGCAGGGCTATCGGCAAGCTTATGAAAACCTGAAAGGGCGCAATCTCTCCCTCTCAAGGAAGGACGGATTACTGCGCGTCGTTTCAGCGGAACCGTAGGGTTATTAGCTGGAACGGAATCTGTAACACCCGAGTTCATTTATACCACTTCCAGTTTCCGTATTTACTTATCCGTGGTCTTTTCTTGATTTAGCGTGTTTGGGTGCGAATAGTATTTTACATATTACTTTGCATTCGACCCGACCCGCTTGCTCAAACCTGTTTGACTCTTATTTATAGATTATCTTTACTTGTTGCATGGACTAGCGCATTTCATAATTTAGTATATACTGGTATTTTATCTAATATTGCATCTTTTGCATATAACAATATAAATCACGAAAATAATTTAAAATTGCATTTCATAGCCTGCATGATACCCCTAACTCCGTGGTAGCATCCGCGCATCTTGTTCTCGTCCCGTTCAGTGAAACGGACGTGTTTGGATGGCTATGCGCATATACGTGTATCCGTTCTTAGGGGTATGCATTTTCGTTAGCTGAGCATTCATTTTGAATTTTGAAAGTCGCACATATTTTTCGTATTTTAATTCTGAATTTTTAGACCCGACCCGGGCGCGTATTGAAATATTTTTGTATCCCGCCAAAATTCAATTTATTTAATTTTAAAATTTAGTTTAAATATTTTCATATGATTTCTTTAACAAACTGAAACCTCTTATCTAAAATTTTAAATCTAAAAATCTTTTAAAATTTTAAATCTAATTTCCTAACAAACCGAAACCTCTTATCTAAAATTTTAAATCTAAAAATCTTTTAAAATTTTAAAATTTTATTCATTTAGTTTTTCCTTCCTTATTTAATACACAACCTCTTCTTCTTACTTCTTCTTCTTTCTTCTTTCTTAATCTTGTTTCTTGATTCCGGTGATCACCGCCGGAGCCGTGCTCGTCGCTGACGATCCGAGTGATCCAGTGAACGTACCTGACTTGCATGATCACTCTCGTGCATTGTTTGGAACCGTTCCGTGTACCGTGCGTGCGTCGCGACATTTCGCCGACGAAGGACGTTCCTTACACATTCGTTCTTGTTCCGTCTAGGCAAGTTAATCTTGCTACATGCTATATAATTCATTTTATACCTATTTAAATAAATACCATACCTATAGTTTAAATCCAGTACCCCATATTTAATTTTATAACGTTTCGATATTCCATTTGTATCCGTTTATATCATTTTAAATCTAGATCATGAAAACTTATCTTGTGACATACTAGATTATATTATACTGCATCCATATCATTTAAAATATATATCGTCGTAATATTTCTTATTATTATCTTTAATTAGTTTATAATCTGCATTTTATAATGTTATACAAAATATAGTTTTAAAATATTATAGTTTATACATGAAACGTCATTGAGAAACGGATACGACAAATCTGAAGTTTACTGTACACCTTACCTTATAAAATTAATTATAAATCATAGAAAAATCATTAGTATACGTTCTTTAGTTCGTTACGAAGCTGACTCAGAATACTATAACTCTATGAAATATTTACTTGCAAAATAAATTCTTTAAATAACGTAAAATTCAAATGATAATATCTTTAAACTGCTGTCCAGGAAAATTCCAGCAGCAAACTTTCAACTTAGAATGTTCATAACTTTTTGTAGGGGCAACATGAGATGCTTATACTTATGAAAATGAAAACCTTATTGAATTATCTTTGTTTTGATATAAGACACGTCCCTTTTGAAGAACGTTTGTTATTTTTAAGCTATTTTACAAATCAGGGTGACACTGAATTTCTGAACGGAATTTTCTTGTGCATGGTTAATCAATACCACTTTTATAGTTATTAATCGCTTTGAATATGCTATCCATATTAATATTATTATATCAATATTTATATCACATATTGCTTAGTTGTACATCCCACATTACCATTTTATAGTTTTATAACTTTTCGGATACCCGTTTGCATCCATCGCATTTAAGATACATATAATTGCATCCACAGATCACATTGCTACATAATACTGTGGTATTAACACTCCATGTTTAATAAATTGCATCCTAATTACTATTGGAACTATAAATGTAACCCTAATCGATAACTGTGCATCCATATCCTTGAAATTATATTTATTTGCATACCATATCACATTATTCCATTTTATTGTTATATTAGTACCCCATACTTGTTTTGTGTACCCATACTTATTATAGTTTGATTATGAGCACCCACGTGATACTTGTGCACCCCTGACATGACTTGATACACTACTACTTGACACGACTTGATACCTGTGCACTCCTTGACATGATTGATATTTGTTCACTACCTGACATGACCTGATGTACCATAGCTTGACCTGTTACCTGATCTTGTTATTAATGCCAACAATCTTGACCTGTTGTCCCTACGGACATTTCCTGTTGTCTATTCAGACAAACCTGTGCTTGCTTGACCCTGTGTTGGCATTAGCTCCAGATTTATCAATACCTGACTTGAATACACAACCTGAGGGTATGGGTAAATCAATGATGAAACCTGAGTTGTAACTCGACAGTTCGATACCTTTACTGATCAGTTTTAGAGGCTGGACCAGCCTTGGGATGATGCTGCTGACATCATCCATCGTTATCCACTACCTTTCAGAGGCTAGGCCAGCCTTGGGATGATGCCGTGGACATCATTCATCGTTAGCCTTTTCCTTTAGTGCCTAGCGGCATGTCTCGGTTTCAGCCCGAGAATCTTCACCGTGATCCCGGGCACGCACGGTATACTATTGAGTTACATCGATGATTCATCAAATTGATTTCAAAGACTTGAAAGTAGTTAACCCAGTAGGCCAGTTTAGATTACTCACTGCACATCACCTGTACCTTACCCTTCACTGTCACTATTTATATTACTGTTATACCTGTTTTACCGTTCATACTCATACCTGCATGCCTTGCTACTCCTTAATTTTATTATTGCTTGATATTATGACGCACTGACATCTGGGTTTTGCATGGCCCAGATCCTCTATCTTTGTTGCAGGCTGATCAGAAGTATTTTCCGCCGTCAGGCCGAGCAGTGAGGATCCAGTTAGTATCCAGTTTTACTTTCCAGGTGTTTTGTTTCTATTACTTCCGCATATTATTTCTTGACTCGTTTATTATGGCATATGGACATATACTAGATAGTTATTTTATTTTCCTGTTCTTGATATCTCCCAGACAGCCGTAATGTGACTGTGGAAGGATGTTTCCTAGCCACAGGTAGCATGGTTGGCTCTGTCACGTGCCGATCTTAGCGCACTCTGGGAAGCGGGGCGTGACAAGGTCTGTTTGGTATCAGAGCCATAGAATTTAGGTTAATCGGGTTTGATTCTTTTGTAGTTGGGTATTGGGCCCAATACACGAATCGGAAAACTCGTAATTAGGAACATGTCCTGCCACCTTGTTCTCGTGATTCTTGAATCTTATCTTTCTCTTGATCGTCGTCTTGATGATATGCAAACCGCTTTGCATCTCAACTTGAAACCTTTTGGTTCCCTATTGTTTCTCCTTGTCCCTTGGATTCTGATACTAGGATTTTGGCGACTTAAGTGGAGTTATGTAATTGTACCCATGAACTGCAGCATTGTTACAATGCGGTACTCTATTTAAATAACTTGGAGTCTTGGTCTTGATTCACTTCCTTATGCCATGATCGTTATATTACCTTGCTTCTCTCGGTGTCATTGCTTACCAATTATTGTTCCATCGCCAGCTTGAATCATATTTACCGTGCTTAATTCTCTTCAGTATCTTGACTTCGGATGAAGTCATCTCCGTATCTTACTTGTTCATGTTTTCCACGCATTAGAATTATTCAATTCTGGTGCATCCCTCGTTTGTTGTTGTCTTGGGAATGGATTTTCGTGGCACTTTCCACGCTCATATTGATTGTAAGGAAAGGAAAGTGATTATCCAGATTCCCGGACATTCGGAGCTTGTTTTGCTGGAGGAAGCGGTTTTGTCGGGCCAGTCGAGTTTAGGGCTAGGCCGACAAACCAGGTTCTTTCGTCGATGGAAGTTAATAAGGAAGAAGCACCGGCTATAGTTTGAGAATTCATGGACGTGATTGAAGACATATCAGGTTTACCGCCGAAGCGAGACGTGGGGTTCGCGATTGATTTTGTAGTGGAGTTGGAAGAAGTCAAGAAGAAGGTTGCCGAATTGCTAGAGGAGTGGATTCGCAGCAGCAACTCACTTTGGAGAGCTCCAGTTCTTCTAGTAAAGAAGAAAAATGGCACAAGGAGGATGTGCATCGATTATCGAGAATTTAAAACCAGGTAATTATTGAGTATAATGACCCGATCCCTCGCATTGGTGAATTGTTTGAGCAGCTTAGTGACGCGATGGTATTCTCGAAGCTGGATTTGCGATCCGGATATCATCAGGTCCGAGTAAAAACAGAAGATATTTGCAAGACGGCGTTCCGAACTCGGTATGGACATTACGAGTACTTAGTGATGCCCTTCGGAGTAACGAATGCACCGGTAATATTCATGGACTTGAAGAACCGAATCTTTTCACCATTCTTGGACCTGTATATAGTGGTGTTTGTTGATGATATTCTGGTCTACTCAAAGGAGTATTGAAGAGCATGCAAAACATTTGAAGATCGCACTGCAGACATTGAGGCAAGAAATTATATGCAAAGATGAGCAAGTGCGAGTTTTGGCTTGAAGAAGTGAAGTGTTGGGACACGTGTGGCTAGAGATGGAATCGACGTTGATCCTGAAAGATTACAGCAGTTCGAGATTGGCCGATTCCGAAGAATGTTGCAGAGATAAGAAGTTTCTTGGACATGCCGGGTATTATAGAAGGTTTGTGGAGAATTTTCTCTGTTGGCTGAGCCATTGACCAAGCTTACGTGCAAGGAGGTACCATTTGTATGGACGGAGAAGTGTGCGTCATCTTTTGAGGCGTTGAAGCAGAGATTGATAACCGCTCCTATTCTGACCGTGCCAGACAGTTCCGGAGGAGTGGTAATTCATAGCGACACACCTGGGAAAGGATTGGGATGTGTTTTGATGCAGCATGGGAAGGTTATAGCGTACGCATCGAGACGGTTGAAGACCCAAGAGAAGTATTGCCCAACTTCTGACTTGGAGCTAGCAGCTATGGTGTTTGCTTTGAAGATTGAAGACACTACTTATCGGACGAAAGGGTCGAGGTTTTCACCGATCACAAAAGCCTAAAGTACGTGTTCACACAGAAGGAGCTTAGTATGAGGAAGCGTAGATAGTTGGAGCTGATGGCTGACTGCGATCTTGATCTTAAGTACCATCCGAGGAAAGTTAATGTTGTGCCGGATGTGCTTAGTCGGTTGCCAGCAATTCAGATGTTAACTGCACAGAAGGAGATTATGGAAGACTTTCGGAGATTCGAGTTGGAGATCGTGCTACCGCATTCTTTAGGACAGTTGATGCAGCTGCAGGTACATTCGTCGTTGGTCGAGAATACTAAAGCAGCGCAGTCGCAGGACCCTAGATTGCAAAAGTTTCGAGAACAGGTTGAAGCTGGACTTTGAACGGACTTATTGATTCATGAAGGTGATTCATTGCGGTATGGTAGCCGTTTGTGTGTGTGACAAAGGGAGATATCCGTGAAGAAGTTATGAGAGAGGCACACGGTTCCGCGTATTCCGTACATCCAGGAGGCACGAAGATGTACCATGATTTATGACAGCATTTCTGGTGGGAAGGCATGAAACGGGAGATTGGCTGCTTTGTGGCAAAGTGCTTGGTGTGTCAGCAACTTAAGACTGAACATCAAAGGGTTGCTGGTTTATTGCAACCACTTCCGATTCCTCAGTGGAAGTGGGAACATATAACCATGGATTTCGTGACGGCTTTACCGTGGAGTCCAAAGAGCAACAATGCAGTTTGGGTGATTGTTGACGGATTGACCAAGATAGCTCATTTCATCTCTTTTCGAGATGATCAATCAACGGAAGTTGGCAGAACAGTGCATACAGGAGATAGTAAGAATTGCACGGAGTACCGGTGAGCATCGTGACCGACCATGACAATTGTTTCTTATCACACTTTTGGAGGAACTTACAGGAAAGTTTGGGGACTAGTTTGAAGTTTAGTACAACTTATCATCCTCAGATAGATGGCCAGTCGGAGAGAACGATCCAAACTCTTGAAGACATGTTGAGAGCTTGCATGTTGGACTCCAAAGGGTTTATGGGAGGATCATCTACATTTGATGGAGTTCTTACATCAAATGTTTCCAGGCGACTATTCAGATGGCTCTATTCGAAACCTTATATGGTCGCAACTGTCGTTCATCTGTTTGTTGGGACGATATTGGTGAACGAAGAATATACGGACCAGGTTTGGTTGTGCAGACAGTCGAGAAGGTTAGCAATATCCGGAATCATATGAAGGCAGCACAAGACCGACAGAAGAGTTGGGCTGATACGTCGAGAAGACCTCTAGAGTTCGATGTTGGTGATCTAGTATTTGAAGATACCACCGACTAGAGGGGTGATCCATTTCGGAAGTCGAGAAAAGCTTAGTCCTCGATTCGTTGGACCTTTTGAGATCTTGGAACGTATTGGAGAAGTGGCTTATCGTTTGGCGTTACCGCAATCCCTGGCGAATGGTCGTGACGTGTTTCTCGTACCTCAACTCCGTAAGTATGCTCGAGATGAAATACATGCGTTGGATCATTCGAAACTGACTGTACGAGAAGATTTGACTTTTAAGGAGCAACTGATGTCGATTGTGGATCGAAAGGAAAAGGTTCTTAAGCATAAGGTTATCCCTCTTGTACTTGTTTCTTGGGGTAATCGCTCACATAAGAGTCAACTCGGGAACGAGAAGATGAAGTCCGACAGAAGTTTCCCCATCTATTCCTGTAGTTTCTTGATTGTTTACCCTTTCTTATTCTTGGAATTTCGAGGACGAAATTCTTTTGTAGTTGGGTATAATGTAACACCCGAGTTCATTTATACCACTTCCAGTTTCCGTATTTACTTATCCGTGGTCTTTTCTTGATTTAGCTTGTTTGGGTGCGAATAGTATTTTACATATTATTTTGCATTCGACCCGACCCGCTTGCTCGAACCTGTTTGACTCTTATTTATAAATTATCTTGACTTGTTGCATGGACTAGCACATCATAATTTAGTATATACTGGTATTTTATCTAGTATTGCATCTTTTGCATATAACAATATAAATCACGAAAATAATTTAAAATTGTATTTCATAGCCTGCATGATACCCCTAACTCCGTGGTAGCATCCGCGCATCTTGTTCTCATCCCGTTCAGTGAAACGGACGTGTTTGGATGGCTATGCGCATATACGTGCATCCGTTTTTAGGGGTATGCATTTTCGTTAGCTGAGCATTCATTTTGAATTTTGAAAGTCGCACATATTTTTCGTATTTTAAATCTGAATTTTTAGACCCGATCTGGACGCGTATTGAAATATTTTTGTATTCCGCCAAAATTCAATTTATTTAATTTTAAATTTTAGTTTAAATATTTTCATACGATTTCTTTAACAAAATGAAACCTCTTATCTAAAATTTTAAATCTAAAATTCTTTTAAAATTTTAAATCTAATTTCCTAACAAACTGAAATCTCTTATCTAAAATTTTAAATCTAAAAATCTTTTAAAATTTTAAAATTGTATTCATTTAATTTTTCCTTCCTTATTTAATACACAACCTCTTCTTCTTACTTCTTCTTTCTTCTTTCTTTTTCTTGATCTTGTTTCTTGATTCCGGTGATCACCGCAGGAGCCGTGCTCGTCGCTGACGATCCGAGTGATCCAGTGAACGTACCTAACTTGTATGATCACTCTCGTGCGTTGTTTGGAACCGTTCCGTGTACCGTGCACGCGTCGCGACATTTCGCCGACGAAGGACGTTCCTTACACATTCGTTCTTGTTCCGTCTAGGCAAGTTAATCTTGCTATATGCTATATAATTCATTTTATACCTATTTAAATAAATACCATACCTATAGTTTAAATCTATTACCCCGTGTTTAATTTTATAACGTTTCGATATTCCATTTGCATCCGTTTATATCATTTTAAATCTAGATCATGAAAACTTATCTTGTGACATACTAGATTATATTATACTGTATCCATATCATTTAAAATATATATCGTCGTAATATTTCTTATTATTATCTTTAATTAGTTTATAATCTACATTTTATAATGTTATACAAAATATAGTTTTAAAATATTATAGTTTATACATAAAACGTCGTTGAAAAGCGGATACGACAAATCTGAAGTTTACTGTATATCTTACCTTATAAAATTAATTATAAATCATAGAAAAATCATTAGTATACGTTCTTTAATTCGTTACGAAACTGACTCAGAATACTATAACTCTATGAAATATTTACTTGCAAAATAAATTGTTTAAATAACGTAAAATGCAAATGAAAATATCTTTAAACTGCTGTCCAGGGAAATTCCAGCAGCAAACTTTCAATTTCGAATGTTCATAACTTTTTGTTGGGACAACATGAGATGCTTATACTTATGAAAATGAAAATCTTATTGAATTATCTTTGTTTTGGTATAAGACACGTCCCTTTTGGAGAACGTTTGTTATTTTTAAGCTATTTTACAAATCAGGGTGACGCTGAATTCTGAACGGAACTTTCTTGTGCATGGTTAATCAATACCACTTTTATAGTTATTAATCGTTTTGAATATGCTATCCATATTAATATTATTATATCAATATTTATATCATATATTGCTTAGTTGTACATCCCACATTACCATTTTATAGTTTTATAACTTTTCGGATACCCGTTTGCATCTATCGCATTTAAGATACATATAATTGCATCCACAGATCACATTACTACATAATACTGTGATATTAACACTCCATGTTTAATAAATTGCATCCTAATTACTATTGGAACAATAAATGTAACCCTAATCGATAACTGTGCATCCATATCCTTGAAATTATATCTATTTGCATACCATATCACATTATTCCATTTTATTGTTATATTAGTACCCCATACTTGTTTTGTGTACCCATACTTATTATAGTTTGATTATGAGCACCCACGTGATACTTGTGCACCCCTGACATGACTTGATACACTACTACTTGACACGACTTGATACCTGTGCACTCCTTGACATGATTGATACTTGTTCACTACCTGGCATGACCTGATGTACCATAGCTTGACCTGTTACCTGATCTTGTTATTAATACCAACAATCTTGACCTGTTGTCCCTACGGACATTTCCTGTTGTCTATTCAGACAAACATGTGCTTGCTTGACCCTGTGTTGGCATTAGCTCCAGATTTATCAATACCTGACTTGAATACACAACCTGGGGGTATAGGGAAATCAATGATGAAACCTGAGTTGTAACTCGACAGTTCGATACCTTTACTGATCAGTTTTAGAGGTTAGGCCAGCCTTGGGATGATGCTGCTGACATCATCCATCGTTATCCACTACCTTTTAGATGCTAGGCCAGCCTTGGGATGATGCCGTGGACATCATTCATCGTTACCCTTTTCCTTTAGTGCCTAGCGGCATGTCTCGGTTTCAGCCCGAGAATCTTCACCGTGATCCCAGGCACGCACGGGATACTATTGAGTTACATCGATGATTCAGCAAATTGATTTCAAAGACTTGAGAGTAGTTAACCCAGTAGACCAGTTTTGATTACTCACTGCACATCACCTATGCTTTACCCTTCACTGTCAATATTTATATTACTGTTATACCTGTTTTACCGTTCATACTCATACCTGCATGCCTTGCAACTCCTTGATTTTATTATTTCTTGATATTATGACGCACTGACGTCAGGGTTTTGCATAGCCCAGATCCTCTACCTTTGTTGCAGGTTGATCAGAAGTATTTTCCGCCGTCAGGCCGAGCAGTGAGGATCCAGTTAGTATCCAGTTTTACTTTCCAGGTGTTTTGTTTCTATTACTTTCGCATATTATTTTTTGACTCGTTTATTATAGCATATGGACATATACTAGATAGTTATTTTATTTTCCTGTTCTTGATATCTCCCAGACAGCTGTAATGTGACTGTGGAAGGATGTTTCCTAGCCACATGTAGTATGGTTGGCTCTGTCATGTGCCGATCTTAGCGCACTCTGGGAAGCGGAGCGTGACAAAATCTTTGTGATCGAGGAGCATCCGTCTTTCTTTTTTGATAACGGCATCCGTCACATGCTGATATCAGGCTGTATAGGCATTTGAGGCCTTCGGAATGTGACTAGGCTCAGTAATCATAAAATTAGACCTTGTATTTAGTCGCATAAAATGATGCACCACGTTACGAACGCTCTCCTCTTAAGCAATCGGATCGACAAGAAATGTTTCGAAAGGAACGCCTTGGTTATCGCCGGACTGTTGAGCAAAACGATGCGGGTCGTACCTCATGAATAGCACTGAGGCATTTTGCTTGAACGGTAAAACCCCCATCCTGATAGAGTACAAATGTATAATTTCCCTAGCCTTCAAAGAAAAAACCCCATCCTTGAATATGTCATGAAACGGCTGGACTGTTTTGGAGGGTTTTTTTAGCAATGGTTAGGACCATATCAACAAAGGTCATGCCATCCCCAACCATCCGCGGACGCAGAAGCAATCGCCGAGTCTCTCGTTGTGTTGGATCTGGAGAAGAAGCATAGGGTCCCCTTGTCAATCTCAAATAAGATACGACAGCATGGATTGGGAAAAGGATTCCAAAACCCCGATCAGTTTTTCACGTATACAAACCGGGTTTTCTAAAATTGATTTCGTTAAGATTAGTTAGCACTAAAATTTTGAATAAAGTTGTCAATTAGAAATAGAGTTTTAAGGAAAAAAAACCACTTAAAACTTTGTGACTTTGTGGGACTCATGTCTTTTTGGAGTTTAAAATAATTGGTTTTGGAGCTCTCAAAATCTTTTAAAACCATAGTTTAGAAAAAAATCTATTTTCATTGCTAAAGGGGCCTTGGTTATAATTTTTGGAGTTTAACCGTGTTGCCAACATGTAGCAAAAATAAATTGTTTGTTCTTGTGACTCAACATGTAAAGAGCTTATTGAGCATGGGAAAGGCCCACTACACATGGAGTTGGCACAATCCCAAAATTCCGTGGATGGGTAACGCACACGTGGAAAAGACCCATCCACAGGATTATGCCTGCGTCCACGGCCTGGAGAGCTTTTCCAGACCTATTTTAACCATATATTAAAGGAGGGCTGCATTTGAGCATTGTGTGAAACGACAAGTATTTCTTTTTTACTTTTCATGTGGATTTAATTTCTAGTTTGGAAAAACAAACATTATCTTTTCTTATTCTAAATTGATCCCATGAAATCTCGTAGTATTATGATATCGTCAATAATGTCCTTGATTGCTCAAAATCGAAGATATTCGCTCTCTTTTTTTCCTTCGACTCAACGGGTTTTATGTAAGTAATTTTCGATATACATACACAATTATATTTTGAAAATCTATATTGTATAGATAATTTTTAATATGCACAAGTGCGTCGCAGGTGAAAAAAGCCTAGCATGACCTTGTTGACAGTAGCCCTGCACAAGTCATGTTTGTAGCGATGACAATATTTTGTCTGATTTGCAAAATTATTCTAAGGATTGTTCTAATCTTATTTATCATATTGTTTATTCTTATTTAATATATAAATAAATATAAATAAAAGTAAACTTATTTCGAACAACATGTAAACATTTTCTTTTGATTTGGTTTTGATATCATCATCAATGACATTCCCATTTAGAAGGTGTGACCATCACAGTAGAATATGTTTGAATCCACAAACGATGGAAATAAGAATATATTTAAGAAAACTATAATATTAAGTAATTTGTTTTTTCTTAACTAATATTCGGTCCTTAAGATGAAAATTTTGTTTTTTCCCCCTTTTGGTGCAAAACATTGAAATTTCCTAGTATTTAAGAAAAATTTAGTCATAACAAGCGAACATCAAGATGATCACAAGGTTAAAAAATATAGAGAAAAAATCATTAGATCAAATTTCAATATGAAAGATCATATCTTAATTTAGTGATTGTGAGCTCTGGACTTGAGTTAGGATAACTGAAATTTAACAGAGTTTCTTCAGAGCTATAAATATATCTCATTTGGCTTTTATTTATTTAAATTTGAAGGGGCCCAATCCAAACTTCTATACTGAAACTTCAAAAAAATGAAAACAAAACCCCACTTTCGGTATAAACAAAATTTTTCCGGAGTTTAGATATCTGCAAAGCCAAAACGCATACCAAATTTAGATTTTAACGGAATACAAACGCTGTAAACTAAAATTTGCATAACTTGAAGTCCATTTGAAAATATCTAAGACCAATGGTTCAAATTATGATTCATATCCGATGAGCTCATCACTCTCACTTAGCCACCATTTTGAGCTTAAGCATTGTCTCGCTCCCTCTCCAATGGCCAAGTTGTTCATGTTCGTCTCCTCAAACTCAACAACCAAATCATCACCAAAACTTTCTTTCTCCACAATAAACTCTTAAACCTCTACTATTGGTGCGCCTCCCTCAAACTCGCACACCAACTGTTTGATACAATGCCTGAAAGAGACACATACTCCTACAACGCTCTAATCTCCACTCACCATTGCTTCAATCATGATGTCTTCACTGCAACACGGCTCTACTCTTGATTGCTGGGAGAGGCCTCAGACCCAACTACGTTTCCTTTGCTGCGTTATTTAGTAGTTTGAATGTAGTGATTCATGTGCGCCTTTTGGAGCAAATGCCTTGCCATTCAATTAAGTTTGGGTTGAATTCAAATGGGTTTGCAGGTTCCTCGCTTGTGAACGGATATGAGAAGTGTAGAGGGTTAAAAGAGCGGCTCTTTTAGCGTTTGAGTTGAATCCAAAACTTTCTTTCATTTTAATGAGCGTGTTGAAAACTTGTGTAGTGATTCATGCTAGTCTTTTTTATTATGTTTTCTGTAATGAATAGAGATGATTTTATCTGACCTTTTAGTAAATTAAGTGTGATGTCTATTAGATTGTGTGATCATAACTTGCGTAAATGATTACATTCTCTGTTGGGGTAGAGGTTACAAACGAGAATGTAAGAATTAATTTTAGTAAAATGCTAAGTTCATACATTGAAATGAAGGTTGGATTTCCAAGGTTATCATCAAATTTTGAACCGTTGCCATATATTATTTAAAATATTCCTTACTTCTGAATTCAAATGAGGAGTTATTAACTTGAGTTAACATGTAAACCCTGTTCATATGGGAAAAATAAAATAAAAATCATATGCAACCGAAAATGCAAAAACGCTGCTTCAATAATAATTATAAATTAACCATGAAGTGTTTTTTTAACGCAACTGAGCCCATCGGCCCCGCGTGCACTTCTCGCTGGACTCGCTCCACGGGTGTGTGCAACGGAAACGACCGTACGCCAAAAATCATCCAACCACTAGTGTCTAGTATAATGTAAAGAGCAATAAGAAAGAGTGGAGAGATGCTACAACCTTTGCAGCATGTCCGACTGATCTCGGAAGACCCCGTCTAAACTACATGAGCTCCCAAACACGTATGAACGTCGGCCGCCTCGCCGTAGATGATCCGCGTTGAAAGCGGGCTGCCCGAGCTCCAACTTCATCACCGGACGGAGAAACTTTCTCTAGAGGCTCGCTAGGCGTAAAGAAAGGCGATGCGAATTCTGGGTACTCACTCTTTTTCTCACTCCCTCACCGTGGCAATATATGCCATTAACCTAGAGAGCTCAAGCTTTTTGTGTATGTGATACATAATGTGTACGTGTATAGGATACACGTACTAATATATATATATATATATATATATATATATATATATATATATATAATTCTCCCCATCTAAATTATGTGTATGTGTATATATTATTTATTTATTTATTATTTTTAGTTAATGGTGGCCTATCCTCTCTGCCAGGTTCGATCCCGGATCTCTCTCCACAACTACTATTGTCCACCACTGGGCTATGTACCCCGCACAACCATGAACTTTTTTGGATTGTTTCAAACACACTTCTTTTTCATTATTTTTCATTTTAAAACCTGATTTTATATGAGTTACAATGGTATAAAGTTGTAATTCATCAACTCAAAGACCTTAAGCTCTATAACAAACTTCGCCACGGCATACCCATCCATCACCACTGTTATTAATCTTCTTCTCATTGTCATCTCCCTCTGCTTTGCAATTACCCAATGCACACTTGGGGTCAAGATCAAAATCATAAATCTCACACGAAAAAGCCCATAAAGGTTCATCCTCTTTGCCCGCATCACAAAAATACTCATCTCGAAGAGAGAGTTTTAACTCATGTTGTTGATGCCACCCGTGATTCAAACTCTTTGGCCAACCCTTCACTATATCCTTAGATTTCTCCTCCATTTTATCCTCATCGAAAGGATATGCATCGGATCCATATGCTTCTAAGTAAATCCTTACCTTTTCTGTAATCATGCGTCCATTTCGGCCTAGTATAACAAGTGTGGGAATAAAAGGAACGTTAAGTCTATGATCCAAATTATTATGTCTTTTATCTCCAAACGGAAGGGTCAGCCATGGCATGGTAGAATAAGATTCGTCCAATGAAGATTGGTCTTGATCACAAGGTATGTATACAATATCGAAATTAGTATACTTTGCCTTGATTTCGTTGTATGTTTTGATAAGCTTTGGCTTGAAACAATGACAAGATGGGCAATGCTTCGATGAGAAGTAGAAAAGAATGGTTTTTCCAACAAGCTCCAACACTGCAATCTGAATAATGAAAAAAGGCAGATTCAGTATTAGTTAGGGATATTCTATCTCTATACTAATATATATTTTAGGTTGCGCTTAGAATATTCTTATAACATATCAAAGCCCATGCATGATGCACATGCATGATGCATGCACATAGTTTCAACCCAGCGGCAGCTATAAAAAATGATCCATACCTTCATTCCATCGTTCCCAATGACAAAGTCGTTTTCTCCATCGACAAGCAGCGATTCTAACGTTTACTCCTTACTTCTTGCCTCCTCTATAGCATCAAATTCTGCCAGCTTCTCTGCTAAGAATGGATAAGCATTAATTCCATAATCTTGTATGAGATCGGAAACATCTGTTCTAATAATTCCTCCATCCTTTCATATAATAGCCAACATTGGGAATGAACAAAGCCTGAAATGATATATAAGTAAATCTATTCTCTCGTTTTTGAAAGGTGTGATGAGCCATGGAAGGGTTTCAATGCATTGTTCGAAAGTCTCGGCATTTTCCTTGTGGAAAATTATTGATACAATCTCAAAGGCCTTGTCTTGATCATTCAGTTCTTTGTAGATTTTCTCCAGTTTCTCCGTAAATTCACGAGATTTTTGGAGATGTCTTGAAAAGTAGTAAACTCCGACAATTTTGCCTCCAGTTTCATCGGCCAATACCTGAAAAAATAGTTTCAATGTGAACTAAATATACATTAAAAAACCATCTACTAATTATGCGAACCTTGATATGGAACCATACCTGCATGCTTATAGATTGATTGAAAGAAAACAAAGAAAGGTTTATTTGAAAGGAGACATTAGATTATATATTGTGTACATTATCTGAAATAAGATGACCATTAGATTGTCCGATTAAAATTAGTTGGGGTTTCGAATGAAATGGATGAACAAGAAAAATATGCAATCAAACAATGTGCGGTTTGAATTTAAATTTCCTTTTGTACTTTAGGATATGCATCTATATAATAATTAGCTATGTTTGCAAATAGGATTCTGTATATAAGGATTTGAAAGCATTTATTCTCTTTTTATCGGTATAATTAATTGCAATTAAATATGATCTTGATTGATTTATTATGGAGATAACTATAAGCATTAATATTACAACAAGATTCAGTATTAAAAAGATTTTTACTAAATATTTTTTTGGCCCTTTTAGAACATTGGTGCTCTTAAAAGAAGCCATTTTTTGGGCCCTTTGAAGAGAAAAATAAAAATGTTGAGATTCATATATAACTTGATTTTTATTGATTTTTATCGAAATTTAATTACCTTCTATATGTATATGATTCGTATGGATTTTATTTATAAATCCCATCAATATACTGTCAAATAAGCTAATAATATAAAAAATGGAATCCAACAAATTCATAACATCCAAAAAATACTAACGTACAATTTTTTCCTTAAAATTGGGATATTTATATATGCACCTGAATTTGTATATAGTTAAATATTCCTCATGAATTTTTTTATTTTCATCTAGGGATTCATTCTTCTTTTATTTTTGGCACGGGACCCCGGGAGGTCTTTTTACGAGCTTATGCTTACGAAAAGATCAATATGAAAACACAAATCAATAGTTTAATAAGTATGAACAGGCAAAATCATTGATCCCCTGAATGTGGATGTATGAGCGTGTTGTATGCTTGTGTGTATGGGTATGTTTATGCCGTACGTATAAATTAGGGATTACGGGCCCATGCCCAAAAAATAAAAAGATAAAAATGAGAGATCACAATTTCTCCCAGATCATACATATGCTCATACATAGAGATTATTTCTTATATCACAATCCATAACAAAAAACTCAATACCACAACTTAAACCTAATAACCATAACACATACATTCTTTCTCACTCTCCACCACAGGACCTGCTCCACTCCACGAAGTCTTCACCATAGGACCTGCTCCACACCAAGTAAGAACACTGCACTCCTCGCAATAACGAGGTAAACCATCATCATCACACATATTGCACATAGACCCGGGTAACTCTCCCGGGTCAGACCCTGCATATAGTCGATGCTTCACTTTCTTGGTCGCAGCTTCCTTCAGTTCCTTTATACGCTCCTCCGTGAATGGGTACGCATCAGCCCCGTGCCACATTATCATGTCTCTAACATCCTTTGTGATTGTTTTTCCTGTGGGGCCAATGGCCACAAGGGATAGATTTCCTTCGAGGACAAAGGAGGCCACAGGGGATGGATTGCCATAGACTTTGAATGTTCGGGTGAGCGAATATATTCTCTCATCGCCGAAGGGGATGGCTAGCCATGGCATTAAAGAAAGGAAGTAATCGAAGTTTTCTTGTTGGTAGTCATTACAAATGAATATGAGCTCGAAGAAAGGGTCCTTGGATTTGATGGCGTTGTAGGTATCTTTGAGTTTACGGAAGAAGGCTCTGCATGGGGAGCACCAGTGGGGCAAGAAGTAGAGCAGGACATTCTTGCCAATGAGCTCCGAGATCGGGACCTATTCATAAGAATAAACCAACATAAATTATCTTGATCTTTGACTACTGAGCTTGCTGGATAATAAATTGCATCTAAGAGAAGTTTAGATAAAATGGAAATAGCAAGCATGTCAATAAATGCTAAACAATATTAAAAGTAGAATGTTATACCCGGTCAATTTAGTTGAGGAGACAACCCATAAAGAATGCAAAATGGAAGAAAATGATTCATGCAAACCTAAAATTTTGGGATAAAGGTTTGATGACGTTGTTTATTGTGTCATATAATCCTACTGCCCAACATTTCAAGATAGCAAGGCACCGAGAAAGAAAATTTCAGAACACCGAAAATCCCTTTCCTGGAAAGGGTAATATCCAGCCTACCACTACACTTTCAAGGGCTACTATTCATTCTTTAGTACAAAATATCTTCATAATTCCTGTATACAACTTAGCCACTAACCCCCATGAACAAACTTGGACAACAGCACTGAGATGAAAATATCTAGATAACAAACGATGTTGCAGGTTAAAAGGTTAAGTGTGGTGGCAAAGTTAGCACGGCTCGGCTTAGCAAAATTTGGATAATTATGAAAGTTCGGCTAAAATGTGACAGACCTTGAAGATTTGATGAAGATTTGACAGGGTTGCTTTAACGTAGAACATGCTATCAAGCATGTACATTGACATTGCTTCCTTCAATATATGTGTAGTGGGAGTTCAAGTTTCAGCAATCTGTATTAAGAAAACAATCATGTCTTTGACCATCTTTTCTACATGTTAGAAATTTGTAATGTACAATTTCAGGAACTAGCCCAGGAACTAGAGACTTTCTATAACCTAGACTAGAAGGTGACAGCACCAGATACGTTGCAAATCAACTACAACAACAACAAGTCTTAATCCCAAATTTTTAGGGTCAACTATACGAATCATTTTCTTCCATTCTGCTCCGCTCTGTCAAGAACTGTTTTCTTGGTTAAATTAAAGATTAACATATTGTTCTTAATTACCTCAATCTATGTTTGTTTATGTCTCTACCCTATTACCCCTAATTTCTTTAGGATTCATTCCATAGATGTCCGACTATATTTTACGCTAGCTGTCGGCTACCTACCACAAGGTCCACAACCCTCCTCCTTGGCCTGGGATATGTAGCGAAAGAATAAGACATGTAACCACAACACTAGTGAGTTACTATTCCAAATAAAATATGATTCATAATTAATTGGCCTGCATAGATTAAGAGGCTACAAAGAGAAATATCCTGCGAAAGAAACAATTATACCAATGGTAAAAACCAATGACGGAGACACTCCGGTGAAACTAACAATATGCTGATTATGATTTGGCTTGAAACATATGCATACAGTTGTTGATATCATCCGCTGGTTTAATCATAAGAGAGGATATTTGAGCTTGGAAGTCGAACAGATTCATGGCAACTAGAAATTACTAAAAGATAAGTCTAATCTAGAAGTATACTTATCAGATCCAATAATGAGATAGATAATTATCTTCAAAGGAAACTCGGTTTTGTTCATTAAGAAACTTCTCTAGAAACATTATACTGTTTAAATAAAAAGGCCAATACGGAAATACGTGATGTATCAATATCATCATGGAGTTTCAAAAGCACTCAGTTTTAAGCCGGGGGAAAATAAACTATACCGCCTATTGTAAAATAAGAATGAGTGATGGCATGTACTGTTTAAACACGAAGGTAAGAGAAGGTAGCGAGAGATATAGGATCATGCAGCAGTTACAATAAGCAAAATTACATTAAAAGTACGGATAGTATAGCAGGCTGGAACCGTATCGCCGGATGCATACCTGCGATATCTTAATATCATTGAAGTTTCATTCCCTACTATTATGACACAATATGTTAGGAGTTTTATAATTCTGAACGAGAATTGCTTTACATGAATCTTATTGAATACCATGTAGCCTTCTATTTATATGCCACATGAAATACTTTACCGAAATGTCTTTCCATCATCTAATTATTTCTCTTTTAGTTACAAGCCCATCAAATTTTGTAAAATTGCTAATGGAAAATTTTATATGTTTTATAGGGATATAAAGTGACTTATATAGAATTAGACTAAAATGTTTTGTATGCAAGTGTCAAGAATGTGCCAAAAAACTGGTTAAGATGAGTTTGAAGTAAGAACATTCCAGGACCATAAACTGGATTGATACCTTGATGCCACCTTTTCGAATAACATAATCTCTGTCCCCGGAAACAAGAAGAGACTCCAGAGTCTGAGACTCAATTCTTGCCTTTTCCTTCTCTGCAAGTTCCTCCAACTTCTCGGGAGAAAATGGGTAAGCCTCAACACCATGATCTTCCACCATCTCAACAGCATTGGGAATCAGAATTTTTCCGTCCGCACCAATCACTACAAGCGTTGGGATAGTCTCAATTTTAAAGTAGCGTATGAGCACTTCAAAACTCTTGTCCTTGAAGGGGAACGCAAGCCAAGGCATGCCAGCAAATTCCAGCTGAAATGATGACTCTTCATTCTCTCGAGAGATGAGCACGATCTCAAAGTTTTCTCCTCTTTCTTTCAGTTTTTTATACATCTTGACTAGCATAGGGGTGAATTTATGTTCTGGCCAGTATGGGCGCACGAGGAAGTACAGGCCCACAATCTTGCCTTCAAGCTCAGCTACAGGCACCTACGGAAAAAGATGAAGATCAAATCAGATTCAGATTCATGAGTAATATCTCTCAGTCTCTGCGCGTAAACACTACAACAATATTGAGGTTTGGGTAATTTTTTATCAAGGGCAAACATCGAGCTTTTGCCTAGCGGTGTTTTTTTATCCACCGACTGAAATGCTCACGTGGTCGACTTGAAACTGGTTGGTAGCCTCTGCAACCACAACTCTAAGGCCGTGTTGAGCGACAAAGATATTTTCAAAAAAAAAATATTTTAACAGCAATAATTTGACAGGAGGATATATTTCAAAAGTTTGTAAAATGCAGGAATTTTTTGAAGCCTAAAATATTCAGTAAATGCCATAGAATAATTGTTGCCAAGTTCCTATACCATAGAATAAATGCCATAGAATATTCAGTAAATGCCATAGAATAATTGTTGCCAAGTTCCTATACCATAGAAAAAATGCCATAAAATATTCAGTAAATGTCATAGAATAATTGTTGCAGAAGGAACCAGAACATCATCAGACAATAAGCGATAATTGGCATGTGATATAACAATTTGGTACAAAAATGTACAATTAGTTTGCAAGTAAATCGTTAAATTCGGGGGGGGAGGGGGGGGGGATTGTGAATAAATCAATGATGGACTATTCCATGGAATAAGATAACTAAAAATCCGGTTCATTCTTATTAACGGTTGCTTCAGCATTTCATAGCATTGCAACTATCAAAGCAAAAGTACCTTATTTCCATTGTTAGAAATCAAGAAATCACGAGAAGGCGACATCAAGAAATCACGAGAAGATGAAATCAAGACACTTAGAATGGTTTGATCCGTCTTGGTAGACCCTGCATCTGCTTTGAGGTTGATAATCCTCTCATTGGTAAATGGAAAAGCCTCTGAACCATATTCTATCACAGCTTGGACACCTTCATGATTAGGATATCCAGAGATCTTATCATAAAAAACAAGATATGGAATCCATGCCGCGTTGTATTCCTCATTGAGCTGGTGCCGAGTAGCAGAGTCCGAAAAAGGAATGGCAAGCCATGGCATTACAGAGAAATAGTTGCGGAAAGATTCCTCATCTTCATCAGAGGAGATAAATACAACTTCAAACTCAGCATTCTTCAAGGAGAGCTCATTATATGCCTCTACCAATTTTGGAGTGAAGCGATGGCAAGGCTCAGACCGTGAAGCCGAGAAATAGAGGCCGATGAACTTTTTTCCCACAAGATCACTGACCTTCACCTGTGTTATAGTTGGTATTCATAATTTTAATCCATAGACCATATTATTCCTGACCTCAATAATAGCTAACATAACAATTGAATACTATAATAAAAGTTGTTATATGAACATAAATAAATGTAAATAAGAAGCCAATTTGTTGTTTCAGTTAAAGGCAATCCCTAAATCCCACCAAAGATATACAGAAATGGCATCCACTGAAACTCTGGAACGGTTCAAAGAAATTATTAAAATGTTCATGTATGGTTTAGTTTGCAAGCGATTTTTGTTCTCTCTCGGGAATAGTTCAAAAGAAATATCTGGCTTCTGAAGTCTGTGAACAGTTGGAGAATAATTATGGCAGAAAATAAATAATGAGTAAATGAACGTTAGAACTAGGAGAAGATTGTGCCACACAAATTATCTATGCGCTGATTAGTAACAGATTATTCATTCTTGTATTTAACTATGCTTTCCCAGGCGATTACTTCTACGCTTTCCCAAACATTATACCACATTAACTGGCTTCTTAATTGATCTTTGCCGACCCCTATCGGATGGGAGAAGGCTTAGATGACGAATTAACAAACGAAATGCACCTACTTGATTATCCTAATTGATCAGTCATTTATTATACAAGCAACCTCACATGATATAAATCTAAGAAATTCAACTCATTTTCCCGCCCCTAATTTTCGAAACGCCGCCACATTGCCGTTACGGCGCCGTTGAGAGTGGATAACAAAAATCGAGAGAGCTGAGATCGGTACCTGATCGCCGTTGTTACGAACGAGGAAATCCCTCCCCTCGCCGGAGAGTTCCGATTTAATAAGGTCACGATGGAAGGCGAACAACTCCGGCACCACCTCCGTCATCTCTCGCTTTCTCTTGCTGTGCTGCGTTTTGATGGTTGTAACGGAGAAATGGATTGGGCTTTTAAAGATGGCAGTGAAGATTTTATGACCTTAAATTTATTTTTTTTTGAGGATTTTTGAAATCAGAGATTCGAGAGTGAAGGAGAAGAACGAGATTTTTTCAGCAGCTGGGAAATGGTAGACCATTGAATCTCTTCTTGTATATATAGTTACATATAGGGCTTTTTGTAATGGGCCAAGCCCACTAAACCCTTCTGCTTCCTAATGGGCGTTCTCGGTTTTTAAGCTAATATGACCAAGATTCGCTATTATACCCTTCTGCTTCCAAATTTTCTCAGTTTTAATAATAAAAAAATAGATGGCAGTGGTCCCCATTAATCTCCATCAAAGATCCTGTAAATTCTTTGCTTCAATACTAAGAAATTACTAGAATCTTGACTTTAAAGCGTGAAAAGGCTTGACCTTTATTTTAAGCTAAATTATGAACATAACAATGTCTGCAAATAGATTTAAATAAAGTTAAAATAATAATGTCTGAATTTTTTAATATTTAAGAAGAACTAAAATATCCGTCTAGGACATGTTAACTCATCTAAGGCTTTTCAAATACCCTTTAGCATCCATTGAACAAATGCAAAAAATAAAAAGTTGTATAGTCTAGGAGACTTTTATTAAATTGTTTTCGAACAAAAATAAAATAATCGAAATTATTTTGAGAGAATTTTGGTCAAGCTTTGATAAAAATGTAATGTCTAAAAGAATTTTATGAAATTGTTTTCAAAAAACATAAAAATAAAGTAATTTTCCAAAACTAAAGAGGATTTGGGTTTTAAAGATTAGCGAGATAATAGATTTTAATTAAAATATTGATTATTGCTACAATAACATATTTCTTGAAATCTTGGACAACTTTGTGTACCTGTGCATGGCACAGAGGCACTTGCTGGTTTTAAAAAAAGTTTGTTTACATGTAGTTTTGCAGAAATAAGTCTAAATTTTTCAACTATGTGATAAGTCAATAAAAATTTCCAAATAACCTATTCTGAGCTGGTTGGGCCAATCCATTATGGACGTCTAATAACCCTATTCCAACATCTCCCACTCGCAAATGATGGATTTCGCATTACCCGTCTAGGACATTAATTCTTTTTATCTTTTTTTCAATGATCAAATGATTCGAGTAGATATTGTTGTGGGTCGTATAGATTTCGTGAAGGTAATACGCGGAACAATGCAACGATCAATCACGCAAACCAACCGCAATAACAACGAAAGATTAAACAGACAAAAAGCGAGAACACGAGAATCAAAATAGAGACAAGGGATTTGTTAACGAGATTTATCCCCCATGTGACTAGTCTCTAGCAAAGCGGAATCTACAAAATTCTACTAGATCTTGAATCAAGTTTTACACCAAGAGAACCCGAGGAGATTTCTCTCTACTCTCTTAGCCGTCGCCTTCTCTCAATACAATGATCTCAATTGCCTTATAAAATCTCATATGAAGGACTCTATTTATAGCATAATCCTAATTCTATTCAAATTAGAGATAAACACAGAATTACCAAAAATATCCGATTCGTATAACAGACCACATCTGACTCCTTGAGTCGGTTCAACATGCCTATGATCTGGCTCATGTAAATAGAGAATAATTGGTAATTCCAACATATTAGGAGCCGACCCATCAAAACTGTGAACCGGCTCATCAAAACGGTGAGCTGGCTCAAGTATAGGGTTAAGCTGGCTTAAGAGCCGTCTCATACAGCCAGAGAGAATGATTTAATCTAAAGCACTTGTGAGCCATCTCAATTTTCCCCTTGCAGGGTGTTTTTCGCCACCCCATTGAGATGGGAATACGCGCGCGCTTGTCAGGCGTACTACAGATTCCCCCTACCCAGAGTAGGCTGGGGTTTATTGATTGTGGGGATCCGAATCTCCGGCAGCCGCGGACTAAGCTGTCGTTAATTACCCCTCGCCTTTGGAGCGAGAGAACCTCCGATTAACGGGTTAAACTGGTCATGCGAACTCAATGTGCAGCGTGCGTGTGTTGTGTTTTGAAAGGGGGTTTCGGATATATCGGAAGCCACGCAGAGTTTTTACGGGGTCCCGCTACCCGGATAGGGGGCTGGGGGTCTAGGGGGCTAGTGTTCATACCATAATATTGCATTATTGCATTTCTCATTCTTATTCATTTTATAAATAAACAGGTACTTTTGACGCATGTCTGCTACATATTACAGGTTACAGGTTTCTGGATCTAAAACAGTGAAAAAGATAAAAGATAATGCAAAAGTGAGACTTTGACCAATAAACAGAGAGTCTTGATTAAGCCTACACAGAGATCAGTACAAAATAGCGCAAGGTTCAGGACTTCGTCACGAAGCAACGGTAAAAGTCCGCTACAATGTTCATTAAAGATCTGGAGAAGACTTAGAAGCCCAATTGAAAAAGGACATATATAAACAGGAACCACAAGTCAATAAAAGCCAGGCCCAGAAGACTCAAAGCCTAAATCCTTCTTTTGGCCGCGGAACCGCGGCCAAACCTAGCCTCGGGCCGCGGTTCCGCGGCCGTGTATAGCACACGTCGCTGGAAAATTTCACGGGAGCTCTGGCGGTGCGTTGACTAGTCGTCCTAGGGGCAATTTTGTAATAGCACATGTGTGAGTCATTGTAACCTTAATTTTCCTATCCTCTATAAATAGGAATTCTAAATATTGCATTAAGGATGCCTCTTTTTCATAAATAAAATTCAGATTCATTTGAAATTGGGAGAGCATCATTCTGTAAGTTCATATTTATTTCTGTCGTAGTTCTCTAATTAAATTCTTGCCTTAGCTAAATTATTCTTTTGCCTTAGTTAATCTAGTGTAGAATTTCTTAAACTGCAGTAGATAATTAATCTATTAGATCTAAAAATACATATAATAAAAATGATGTTTTTAATATATCTCTTAATGAGCGAGTAATTTCCTCGCATGTTAGGGTTAGGAATAGGGAAGAGTTTGAGAGATGAACATCTTTCATCTGTTTCGTGCCCAATCATTTGCAATAATTAGAACTTCATGCATGTATGCATGATCCACTCCGGTTTTCATTTGAAGACTGATTTCTTCGGAATTACAGGCTTTTGGGAGGGCCTGCAACAGTAGTTGTAAGTCTGTCAAAGACTGACTGCTTCTTAATTTCTTCCTTCGGTGTTAAGGCACCGATGGCAGCAGTTGTGGGCATGGTCCCGAAAAATACCCCAGCCATGTCTTGGGGAGCTGGAATGCAAAAGACAGGCTTCACCATCCCTCTGGATGGGGAGGACCTTGAGTTGAACAAATCGAAGATGAAAGCCATTGATTCGGTATGGAAGAGATACACCAGCTTTAGTATCCCAAACTCCATGGCAACCATAAACATATATACCATGATTGGTTCGCGAAACCTGACACATGAAGTGTGGGGTGGAAAGAGGAAAATGTCCCGCCGGATGTGCCGGAATCTGTTTACCGCCGGAAACTAGGAATTGAGGCTCGGGGAGCGCGTCTAGCATTGAGTTGAGGTGCAGATGCTATATAGAATATATCCATCCACCACTCCGAAGATACCAAGTTGATTTAAGATATTGTATATCGAAAGTTTGGATAGATGCGGCCATTGTAGCAAACTTATCATATTCCCCCTCATATGTGAGGGGTTTTTATTGTGGGGATGTTTTTTCCTGCATGCGCAAGTCTCCGCAGTTAATTACGTTATCGCAACGCGATAACAATCCTTCTCTATGTGTATCACTTCATGTCGTATTATAATTTGTTTGTTTTGGGGTTGCCCCTATATTGTATACGGAGACTAATATGGTCGGTTGTAAGGCGCGGATTAGTCCAAATCCGTTCATTAGATTTGGCTATGAACCTAGATATCGTTTCTCATATCAATGAGATCCATCGGTTCAGGGTACAATTATCTGAGGCTCGTTAATCTTATTTTAAACTAAGATCAACTTAAGGATATAAACTAAGGATCGTTAGTCATATCTGACTAAGATAAACTTAGAAACATGATTAAAAACCATTAATCTTATCTTAGATTAAGGCCAACATAGTCTATAATTAGCAAATGGACTCAATTAATCTAAGCTTATTGAAGCTTAAGCTTCAAAAGAAAACTTAGCCAATCTTGGTCTAAGAATCATATATATGGGGCACAGCCCAGCTCTGGCTCATGCATATAGAGCGCATATATCGTTGGTGCTTGGACCATTGGCGCTTGCCACATGGCGCTCAGCAATTGGCGCAGATGCCATAATATGTAGGTGGCTGGCGCTTGGACTTAAGTTCATTATCATATTATTCCATAATATTCCTTTTCTCTCACACACAAATTAAACCATATACTTAGCGCCAAAATCTCATATTTATCATAATACAAAATATTTATCATTTTCAAAATATCTCATATTTTCAATATCCAAAAATAAATATACATACAGATACCTATCCGGAAAAACCAAATCCACACTCGGTATTATTTCCATAAGCTCATAATATCCATATTTACGTTATAAAATAATATTTATAATTCTTTAAGCAGATTATTTGAATGATATTGTTTTTGCAATTTAGCCCTTCATATCTTCACAACTTTAATTTGAATCTTTTAATAATACAATTTAATAAATCCGTCAAAATAAAATAATCAATATTAATAAATTATTTATACAATATATAGATTTAATCCGAAATGATATAACATTTATCTTGTGGGCTTGTTTGGAAAGCAAATTGAGAGGTATAGTAGCATTTCTGTCTACCAATTGGTCTCTAATATCAATTTGATATGCTTGAACAATTGTACGTTAAAGTGATAAAGATCTAATCTCTAGTAATGGAAAGGCAGCTCACAGCTGTGTCTAGATTTTATGAAAATACACGGAAAAAGAAAGAAAGAAAGAAAAAATATTACGGTTTCTAATGCACAAGAGCTTACCATTTTATCTTGACTAAAAATTTTGCACATGCGATGCACGTGTGTATTAAGAAAAATGATTATGGGATGTGTCAACTTATTTAAATTATGTCTCATAAATATGTTAATTATTAAGGTTTTCTTTGAAAAAAATAATTAGGCTAATTTGATTAACCATTATTACATTTGAATGGTCAGAGGGTAAAAATGTAAATTCATGAGGGTGTGAATTGGCATGCTTGGGGTTAGAGTTCCATAAAAAAGTTTTCTCATTTTTTGTGATACCTAATTGGAAAAAAAAACTTTTTTGGATACTCTCATGCGTTCTAGTTATATAGTTATAACTGTAAAGATAAAAACAAAAGAAAAAGAACATCACACCACTAACTTAACTTTTTACTTTAATATTCAAATTCCAATCCAAAATAGGATCCAAATCTCCATTCTGGAGTTTTCTTCACCATTAAATGGCTAACTTTAGACAACCTAACAATATTAGTGAGGAGAAGTAAAATTCTCCTATTTTTTTTTATTTATAAAAAAGTATATATTTAAAAAACAGCTAACTGTTAAAATCTATTAAAACAAAGAAAAAAAACTTACTAAATGCCTATGATTCTTCAAAATATTTTTGAAAACTCTTTAATAATAATCTTTTCAAATCTGTATACACGATGTCAAAGTATACACGTATGCATCGCACGTGCTGAGCACTTGCGCGACATAGATGACAAGACAAGGGGATATGTAATTCATGTCAATTTCTCTCCCTTAAGGTGGTCTAAGCTAATGGCTGGTGCTGAGTCTGCTGACCATCGATACCAACCAATAGCTTGTAGATTTACACCGTCATTTGCAAGCCTCATTGAGAGTATCTATATATTCCTCTTGTGTTTTGCATCTTGGCTTTCATTACATTACGCATTCGGTACATCGAATTAATGCCTATGCATATTTTGAATCATCGATTATGACTTAGCTCGGCTAAAATCAACCTTCCAAATATGTAAGTTTATACCGACAAATAAACAGATGGCTTAATTATTACTTTAGATACATTTTCATGTTAATTACTCTTTTAGTTGTCCTAAATTATTTTAAGTTTAATTTAAATTTCTTATATCATGCAACATTCTTCTTCATGACTTTTTAATATTAATAGTATATCATTCAACATATTAAAACAAAATCTTTGAATTATTTTTTACTTTATTTTTATCGCTTTCGATGCATAACAATTAATTTTTATATCGCACGGCATTCTTCTATATGGCTTATTTATATTAATCGTATATCATACAACATATCAAAACATAATCTTTACAGTATTTTCTTCGGACCACCATTTTCTGTTGTCGTCGGTGCATAACAATTAATTGCCGACAAACATCTTACTGGAAACCATCGCTTGCTGCATTATTCATTTTGCTCTAAAATATATAGATGAAAACTTGGTGTCCCCGTGCACATCTGGAGGTCTCCAGCTAGTATTTATTAAAAAGAAACTCATGCCTGCAGCAGGCATGCTTTCCTCATGCCATTGGGAATGCTTGTTTCATCCCTTTAATGTTATAATGCATTCTTCTTCTCATGTTACCTGCAAGGGCCTCCTGCGCATTGAGGGTACAAAGTTCCAAAGTGAAAAAATATTATATTAATTTAAAATTTTATTATTATATGATTTTGTAAGCAGTAGTATCTCATATTTATAAACTTCATATGTAAAATATATGAAGAATTACCTTGCAAATATCTCGGCATATTTCTTTAGGTTTTCAATATTTTCCTTGCAATTAAAATCGTGAAATTTTTTAAAAACTTAAAATTTCCCGTTTTCTTCGGTTTTTCAATAGCTTGCTTTGTTATAGGACACGAGAATCACGAAATATACAAAATTCCCATTTTTTTTGTTTTTTTTTAATTTTTCAACATTTTACACGCTATAACATAAAAAAATGGCGAAATTTTTAAAAATCTCGAAATTTTTATTTACTTTGGTTTTCCAATATTCTTCTTACTATATATATAACACAATAAGATAATAAAATTTTCAAAAATAAAATATTTTTTTACTTTGGTTTTTCAATATTTTCTATTATATAGCACACGCAAATTAAACCGTAAAATGTTCAAATATCACAAAATTTTCTGCTTTCTTTCTTTTTATCATTATTATGCATGCTATATATACAGCACACGAAAATCATGAAATTTTTAAATATCTCGATTTTTTTGTTTCCTTTGGTTCTTTAATATTTAGCATGCTATATATGACAATCATGAAATTTACATCCAAATTTTTTTGTTATTTTTCAAATTTATAATATTTTACATGCTACCGCACGAAAATAGCGTAATTTTCAAAATCTCAAACTTTTATATTTTATTCGGTTTTTCAATATTTTGCTTACTATATATCATACAAAAATTGTGAAATTCTCAAAAATTTTAGACTTTTATCGATTTTTCAATATTTTGCATGCTATACACGTAATCGTAAAAATTTCAAAGCTTTCTATACTTTTCAGTTTTTTGATATTTTACTTACAAGCACATGAAAATCACATGTTTACTTAAAAATTTATATATTTTGCATGCTATAACACAAGGAAATCGTGATTTTTTTAAATTCATTTTTTTTGTTTTCTTTCGAATTTTCAATAGTTTTTGCATGCACAGGAAAGTCGCGCAATTTTCAAAAATCTCACTATTTTTTATTTTATTTGGTTTTCAATATTTTATTTTCTATAGCATACGACGACCGTGAACATTTCGAACGTATAGTTTTCTTTTTGTTTTCTTTCATTATTCAATATTTTACTTGCTATAACACAAAATAATCGCTAAATTTTAAAAAGTCGCAAAAAACCGATTTTGCAAACTTTTGTATATTAGTACACGAAAATCATTAAATTTTCAAAAATCTAAAAAAAATTGTTTTCTTCGGATTTTTTTTGCAAGCATGAAAATTGCAATATTTTCAAAAATCATAAAATTTTATATTTTCATCAGTTTTTCAACAAATTTTTACTTTGTTATAACAAATGAAAATCAAATTATTTTTTAAAATATCAAAAAATTCCTGTTTTCTTCATTTTTTCGGTTTTTGCATCATATAGCACTTGAAAATCACAAAATTTTCAAAAAACTTTAAAAAATATCTTTTCTTCCTTTTTCAATACTTTGCATGTTATAGCAGACAAAAACCATGAAACTATCAAAAATCTAAGAATTTTTTGTTTTATGTTTTGCATGCACGCGAAAATCACGAAATTTTGAAAAATCTCAAAATTTTTGTTTTCTTTGGTCTTGCAATATTTTTCTTGTTATAGCATATGAAAATCGCAAAATATTCAACAAAATTGTTTTTTCGGTTTTTTATTATTTCTGGTCTTTTAGCACACGAAAATCGCATATTTTCACAAGTCTCAATATTTTATGTTTTCTTCCTTTTTCTATATTTTACACGATATGGTACAAGAAAATCGTAAAATTTTAGAAGATCGCAAAATTTTCTGTTTACTTTCATATTTTCAATATTTTGTGTGCTATTCACATGAAAATTGAATTTTTTTCTTCAAAATTTTAAGATTGTAAATGCTATAGCACATGAAAGTAACGAATTTTTTGGGTTTTATATATTTTTGGCAATACCAAACAAAAATCGCGTAATTTTAACTCTAAATGTTTTATGTTTTATGTTTTATGTTTTGCATGTTAAAGCATAAGAAAATCGTGAAATTTTTTAATATTTTGAGAGTAAAACCCAAGTGGTGAGAGAAAAATAGAAAAAGATTTTAAAGAAAGGGACCAATTAGAATTTATCTACCATATAAGTTTAGTTGTATAAAATAGAAGAGTGATAAATATTGATTAGGAAACTAATAAAAAACGGGGGCTATACAAATAGAACGATCCAAAAGGGTATATATAAATATACCATACGTATGGCTACTATACTCTATTTATAAATAGAACGATCCTGTTGTGTAGGAAACCCATACGTATGGCTACTATACTCTATTTATAAATAGAACAATCCAAAAGGGTATATATAAATATAAAAAGGGGGCCTATACAAAGAAAAGGAACAGAATAGGGGGGAAACCAATTTAAAATTGTGTATTAAATATGCAGTTCAAATAATAATGAAAAGATATAACTCTGGAGCTAATCACGGCACGCATAAAATCTTAGGGATCTTAAGATAATTTGTTCCTGGCGCCAAATAAAACCCTTTCAAAATGCCATTTCCTCTTTGTTGCAGAGAACCCAAAAAACAATAAAAATGTCATCCTTTTCTCACTTAACTCGATCTACTGTTTGGGTTTTTATCGCGCTCCATTTCTTCAGCTCTCAAACCCTCAATCAAACCCCAAACATCTCCATCGCTTTCGCATTCACCGCAAAGGCGGCGCATTTCCTTCTTTTCAAGGTGAGATCCTTCGATTATGTTTATTTTTTTTCATATAGATTATAATTTTGCCTTTTCCCCATGTTTGATTAGGGTTTTTGCTGTCTGTGGTTAGATTATCACAGGAATCGAGCTGTTTAATTACGATGCTGCCGCTTCAAAGCGCAATTGCTTCTGCTCGTTTGACATCCGTGTTGTCTGCCGAGTCTCAGAGCTGGGGTTGGATTCCTCATGGTTTGTTATATTGATGCCCTATATGATTTTATTCTGATTGTGATTATCGTTCTGGAATTAGCTAAAAGGGGATGTTTTGTTTAAAAAAATTGGGTTTTTTTTTATGAATTAAGAATGTAAGTCACTGTAACTTCATATCAATTGGTTATGGTTTTAAAGTCAGATGCAAGTAGCTATCTCAATTTACAAGTCGAGACATTTGGACTTTTGGAGTTACATAAACCTCGTTTTAACCCGATTAATCTAAACTCTAGTTTGGCAACAAGGTTTCGGAAACCATGGTTCGATTAAGTTAAAAACGAAACCATGGTTTGCGTGCCTGCTACCGCGTATTCATAGAATTGGGGTTTCGCGAATTTTACGGTCGTTTGGCAACATGGTTTATGAAACCAGGGTTTCGTGTAACTTAGATATTGTGTGTGCGCACGCATGCATATTGTGTGTGTGTGCGCATGCGTGCGTGCGAGAGAGAGAGAGAGAGAGAGAGAGAGAGAGAGTTTGCGAAACTCCACTCCCTTTAGGGTTTCAAGGCCTTGAAACTTTTTGAAATTACGGTTTGGAAGGCTCCATTTTGTTGCCAAACAGGTCTCGGTTACAATTTTTGGAATTTAGCTTTGAAAACCCATGAAATCATGGTTTCAAAAACTGTAACCCTCTTGCCGACGAGGCTTGAGGAAAAGTGGCGAACTTACGATTACTCTTAACCAAATGCAACATTTTGCATAACCTATAACTCTATTCAATTCTGAAGGGAAACAGGGCCTTGCGCCTTGTCTGCTCAAAGACGAAATGTCTATAATTAATAAATAAACGAATTGTGTAAGCATGTTTACTGGCTGTTTTGTATAAAATCACATCATCTTAAAGACAAAGAAAATCTGCTATAAAAATCATTGCTCATATGCATTTGCATTTCTTTCTTGCTCATAGGTTCCTCATTGTGCCTTTTTGCCAGACTTGAACTTGACGTAATTATACCTGGCAGAAGAATGATATACACTGATTTGTGTTTGGAAATTCCCTGGCATTTTCAATTCTAGAATCGTCTTTTCGTTGTTTAATAGAAGAGATCATATGGGAATTAGACAGTTCAATGGTTATCCAGTGTAACACCAAGTTAACAGCTTTCACAACATCTTGGTTTTAGATTATTTTTTTAAGAAGCATATCCATTTGCCTAAACACACAAAGTATGACTGTAATAAAATTACATTGTTCTGAATCGGAAGGAAAAAAGTCTATGTTTTGCTTTTATTTGCCATGTAGGCAGTAGGCATGTAGGTCTACTTGGTGGCATGTAGTTAGCATATTAAATTTATTCTGTAATGCTCAACATTGAGTTAAATGGTCCTCATTTACGAAGCAGCTTCTGGATTTTTTGTGCATAAGCCTCATGCACACTGAAAACTTTAATAACCACTGTCGCAATTTTCAATCTCGACACTATTTGATGCATGTGAGTATTAGTTGTTCAAGCATCCCAGCCCTATTGAGAACTTATTTCATTATGCTCTTATATCCAACAAAATGATTACAATAATTTTATGTGCAGACATCTCCATCGCATAATTATTTCGCTTATAGATTTATGATCACTCATATTGGCATTCATAATATTTCCCTCGCAACAGTTTGCTATTTGTTTCTTACTAAATAGTTTGTGTCTATTGCAGGCCTTGCTATGCCTTTATGACGACGTTTTACTCGGCTCGTTTAGTTGCTGCTGCAAGAACGAAGAAGCATATGCTTCTTTCGGTTTTCTGAAAATTTCCTCTTGTAGTCCTGAAATTAATGGCAGCTTTCTTTATTGTGTTACATAATGCTCGTCTGCTACAAGTGAATATTATTGATTTCTTTGCTTCTCTTTTTTGACATAAGACACTCGGTTCCAATTTATCCACACTCCTCGAGTCAATATATCACGCAAATGAACCCCTTGAGTTCTAGGAATTTTTTTTAATTATATATTTTCAGCGGATTAATCATACCTATGCTGTTACAACAAGTTTTTTAGCTGCATTTCCCTTTAAGCTGCCCGGTTCTAAATGGACAGTGCATGATGATAAAACCTATGGAGTATGGGCATTTGTGTTTACTAATCATCTACCAGATACTATGTTTGCTCGACTCCAAATGCTGTGTCAATGATGCATCACTTTCTCTTCGCATTTGATGGTTTCAAAGTTCAAAAATATAGTGAGTAGAAGCATTAAGATACTAGCCACGAAAAGCAAGACAAGTGAGAAAGGAAACTCACAGAACTTAATTGATATTTGACAATGCTCTCTGAGGAAGAACAGAACCATCATCAACAGCCTTTGGGACTACTGACACAAATCTTCACCTGTCTGCACAAGAGAACAAGTTAGCTCAAGGCATGTTACCAATATTAAAATCATGGTACTAAACTATCAGAATAATCGTTATGTAATAAATTGTAATGGAAACTCAAGGGTAACTGTTTATTAACGCCGTTTGGATTGTTATGATTAAAATTCATAATTTTATGTATTAAATTGTAATGGAAATTCAAGGGTAACTGTTGGCACCTTAGACACGGGAGAGCGTAAGGAAAGGGGAAACTTCATCAGAAACTTCATCAACCATGTTTGGATTGTTATGATTAAAATTCATAGGATTTAATTTGGGATTAAAATATCACGGAATGCATTTTCATTCCTTTTGGATGAAAATGTAAGAGCTTTTCAACTTGAACGAGTGTTTGGATGGTTTGGGATGAAGATATTCATTTTTTTTTTCAAATGCACATTGCTTCATCAATTCACTAAATCTTTCATTGGAATAAAATAAAACCTAGAATGTTTTTGCCACTCTTATATCACCTTTCCAAATCAACTCAAATATTTTTATCACCCCCTCCCCAGTCCCCCCAACCCACGCACACACTAAAAAATCTTTCCACTGATTTTTTTTCCTTCCAACCGTATACCATGTTATCTTCTTCATCAATTTTTTCTTTACAAATTTTCCAACTCATTATTTTCTTTCTCAAAATTTACATCCAATAATCCATAACCCATCATGCTCTTTCTCATCGTTTTTTCAGTTCCCTAAACTATAACCACCCTCCTCAAAACACTTCTTTTGATTAACAAAATATACTCAAAATTCAAAACCCATCAAACATGATTAAGTTTCTTTATCATTTTTTTTATTTATTCATCCAATGTATTCCCAAGTGGAAACCCATCTCAAAGCTCACCCTTCTAATCTCTCCGAAACCTCTTCAATGGCTTATCATTAAAATACTCAAGCAATTTGGATCAAGGATTTTGAAGAAGGGGAAAATTGAACAATAAAGTGACCTTCGCCGCCGCCTGCCACCACGTCGGAGCTCCGCCTTCGAACCCCCCGCTCCGCCGTCCGCCGCCACGCAGACCTCGAGGTATTGGATCTTCTTCAGCAGCTCTTTCGGTGGTGGAGTCTTCATTTTTTTTTAGGTTAGGTTTCGGGGATTTTTGCGCCGTTTCACTTGATGTTTTGTAAGCTTAATGGGAAAGTGGAGAGAGGGGGAGAAGCAGCGAAGAAGAAGAGAGAGCGGGTGCTCTCGAAAAAGTTCAAGAGAAAAAATGACTCTTGACTCAATTTTATCTATCCACTGGATAGAACCAAAAATAGAGATTTTTTTTCCCTTTAGATCAAATAATAAAACCCCCATCCAAACATGCACTTTTATAGAATTGGGTCAATCAGGCGGAAAAATGAAATCTTGGTTTTTTTCTTGCCCTCGAACCAATAAATGCGTGACATACCGTGATCTCGACAATAAGACCGCTAGGCGCAGCTAACAAGATCTCTATAAGATTAAAAAAAAAAATCATCCCCAAAATAACATAAATGGTGGTTTTAAATTCCACAATAAGAACTCCAAGTCATAGAATGTACTTATTACAAAGCATTTAAATGACATATTTCATTCGAATAAAGTTTATTCCGGCCATTTCATAGAAAGACTACTAAAATATTTATTTATAGCAAGACCGCAAGCTGTCAAGACAATGTGCATCCTGACCTCACTATTAAAACTCCTTCAGAAAGGTACCCTGCATTGGATTAGCAGACACATACAAAAGTGGATGAGCTATAACGCTCAGTAAGGAGATAGATACATGTCAAAAGTGTTAGTGATATATGCCCTAGAGGCTATTATTGTAAAGTACTAGATTGTATATTACATTTTGGAAGCTTGGGATATTCACAGATATAATAACAGTCTTGCTCAAAATGGTAGTATACTACTTGCTTTGATTCTACCTCAATATGTGTATATGTTTCTTTTAGCATATCACTAATACATATTGGTAAAGCTTTTAGGATCTTTACTTGACTACCAGCGTTATGATGACAGTCACACTAGTGGGGGCTAAATAGTCTATAAGTACATCCTTATAAAGGTCCCAAATCATAGGATTATCGAGACGGGGCATCGATACTCCAGAGTAAACTAGTGTATACGCTTCTCATCCCAGCATGGGAGATGGTCTGTCCCACAGCCATTGGTATGTCGTACCGGAGATAGTATACAGGTGCTTATTTGGTTATGAGTTACACTGGACGAACTCGTTGGTAACTGCGGGTTGGTATTATCTTATCGTCAGGTAGCAATTCCCGGATGGCATGAATACAGGTTAGTCCGTTGACTTGACATCACTGTTCGTCTTAAGTGTGTTCTCACTGTACTTATATTACTACCCTGCCATGGCTCAAAGGAGTCGTGCAAACAGGTAATAGTTGGGTGCAGTCCCGAAGCACTTGGACGCAGTAGCGGTTAGATAGGATTCGTCTCTCCCGGTATTGAGGGTTGATATCGCGCTGTGTTCAGAAAACCATTACACAAAGTCTCTGGCCAGGGCAAGCGAGATTTACTGGTAAGTACTCCAGTAGTTTATCAGGTTGTATTGGACTCTACCCCGGCACGACTTATTGCACTATTAGGGGTCTGACGGTTACCATCCCCTAGGCCCGATATGCGAGTATCTTAGAAGAACAGACCAGACTGTACGGAGATTGTCACAGATAGGCTCGGTAGAAGTTCAGATGAGTTTGCTCATCGACCTTCTTATCGACAGATACCTGGGTAGCCGTTACGTGCAGCTAGTACCGCTGACGGATTTGTGGTTAAACGCACTATCAGTGTACTGTCGAGTCTTTAGAGTCCCACACAGAGAGTTTCTCTGTTTCGGGCGAAACGATATAGAGGCTGTATGGTCTTACGGCAGGGTTTTGATCATATACGTGTACTGACTACACGGATATTGTTCGGACGGATAATACTAGTGGGCTTTGGTTTAAACCAAGTTCTAGTATTATATTATTGGATTATTATTATCTCATTGTATTCGTATTTTTTGGAATACGAATACGGGTATGTATATACGGTGAGGGCATTCTTGTAATTTCACAAGAGATGCTTCTAGAAAGGAACACCTCATTATTTGGTTTATTTATTTATGGAAATAGATTAATGAGGTGGAAATTGGAGATATTTGAGACATGGAGTGAAGCATGGCTTATGGTTTTGTTTATTGATTCAGACTCACTATTCAAGCATGGTTGATATTTTCAATTCGAAAATATTGCATGCTTGAGGTGAGAAAGTCTATGAGCCATTCTTTACTTGAGTCAACACTTGTTCATTTATTAATTTAATTTCACTCTCCATTTTTTCTCTTCTTCTTCCTCAAGACCTAAAACATTCACATGTGTTGTGAGCCATTAGGTCTCTTGAGATAAAATACTCCATTAGATACTCCACATCTTCTAAGCTACCTAACTTAGTGAACCAGTTACCTCGGTTTAGAGGTTGGAACTTGAAATATAAACTCTCGGGTGGATCATCTTCGACACGATGAGGCCAATGATCAAGCGCGATCCGGATCTTTGAGGAGCTCAACAAGGAGAGGAGAAGAAGACCCGAAGGACAAGAATCAAGGAGGTATAAAACTCTTACTGAGCAGTTAAATGTCTAAGTAGTATAACTAGTTTAAGGTTTCTATTAAAATCCTAGAGTTTAAGTCGGTGTTGCAGAGTATGAAATAAATCGTTTTTTATAAATTCCGCCTCCCCACAAATGCGTGGGGTGTACGACATCGACTTACAAAAAGTATTTATAATACATTAGAAAACAACAAAATATGAAGCAATCAATTGTAAAAGCAATGATGATATTACTTTACGCATAATTCTTGTATAAAAATGCAACATTTAAGAAAATATAATTTTCATATACAAAAAAACTAGCAGGTTACGACTAATACGGTCTACACCACTATCTCAGTTGACATAACAAAACACCACTATAGATAACCCGTGGTAAGAAGAATCGCATGTTATGATTCACAGTGCACGCGCTATAATCCCACTGGGACTCACTACTAGTCTTGATGTAACCTGCTTTGTTTTCCCAACTCATACCGGTATTAACCTACACGACGCATACGACAACTTTTATTTCTAATATATATATATATATATATATATATATATATATATATATATATATATATATATATATATATATATATATATAGAGAGAGAGAGAGAGAGAGAGAGAGAGAGAGAGAGCCAACCACGTGCTCAAGGCACAAATTATGATTTAAAATCACCAAGTCGTGTGCATCTTAACACTATATAAAAAATATGCCAATTTATTTAATATATATGGTAAAGACAATAAACATATTATCTAGATTGCATATTAAGTATCAATAAGCACACCATAAACTAGCAAGCAATAACATATGAACTAGCCAAAAAAATGTATCCGCTTACAGCTACCGATCAATCGAAAATGATTTTGCTAAACTCCAACGCCTCTCCTTAATACTCAATAGATGGCTCTAAACCAAGATCCAAAAGAAATTAGAGGGATTTTGCAGAAGATGAGGCACGACAACCATGTAAGTCACCTCCTCGATGTAACGCCTTGAAAAGTCGTTTTGGTGTTTTCCCGAAAATCGGTGAAAATTTGGTATTTTTCCGTAAATCGTCTTTTTTGTTATTTTGCAGTTTAGGCCTAATTATACCTAATTTGGATAGCTAATTGCTAGTTTTTACTAGCTAATGAGTTACTTATAAATTTCTGGTCATTTAAAAAATTTCCCTAATTTTTCAATTTTTAATATTATTTTAAGCCAGTAAAAAATACATTAATTAGCGATAAATACAAATTTAAATGGGCTAATTTTAATCTTTAAAAATCATGTTAATTAAAATCTAGTTTGTAATATAATTTTTTAGTATTTTATTTCAAGTTTTAATTGGTTTTTATTATGAAAAACAAAAATATAATTATTTTGAACTAAAACTTGCAAATATGGTATTGTGGGGGGTCTTTTTGCATAGAATTTTTTTGTAAACTCTCTCGCAACCTCACCCCTCATTTTGTCCGGCCCCATCCTAAGGTAGCAGCCCATGAATTCCCCCCCCCCTCCAATATGGGTTCTTTGACTCTTTTAAAGTGTTTTAAATAGGGGTTTTAGTATATTACTTGGGTATGGGCTTTGGGTGATTGGTTTGGGCTTTGACCTTTGACTTTTTTCCACCAATTCCCTCACAACTCCCCACCTCCCTCCTGCTGCCGACCCTGAACTGCCGCTGTCCCCAATTTCCCTTCTCTTTTTCTCTTCAAAACTCATCTCAAATTCCATCAAAATCCAAATCAAATCTCAAAATTTTAAGCCTATCCTTCATCCATTCTTCTTAACCTTTCTTGCATGGATCTTGGATGCTAGAAGGCTATCTTTGGAGTCAAAAATTCTTGCTAGATCTCTAGATCTAGAGGTTTAATCCTTACCCATTTAAATTCTTTTGGTTAGATTTCTTTAATTGAGTTGTTTTAGTGTAAATATTAGTGTTAATTTCTAGTCTAGGTTTTAAAAGTTCATGGCTTGAATTTTAACTAGGGTTTAGAAAACCATTATTAGGTTAATTAATTTATTTTGCTTTCTAGTGTTTTACTAACCTAATCAATGGGGTTACTTTGCTTATGTGGCTTCAAATTATGCTAATCTAAGTTAATCTAGTGTGAAATTTTGATTACAATTGCTATTTATAAAAATCAAGAAAGGGTTTGCTTATGGAAATTAGGTTTTGAAGCATTGCTAATATGTTGGAAATTAGTGTAGTGTCTATCTATGGTTAACTTGGGTGTTTGCGCGATATTGTGTGCACTTTATCGCAAATCCGCGAAGTTTGCACGAATTTGGAAGACTTTTGTGCTTACTAGTTTTTTATTAAAATATTGTAGTGATGTATTTGTGATATCTTGATGATATTTTTAGCATATCCTATGACATTTAGGATGTGTGAGTACGGAGTTTTGTGTGTTCGGGTTTTAGTTTTGCCGGGCGCCCCAAAACGACGATTATAGTTAGTTTTTGTGATTTCGTGTGTGTTCCGCGCACCTTGTGCACGTTGTGCCTAACTCATGAACGTTGATGTTTTCGTTTGGGATTGCGTTGTTTCATGATATGTAACCTTATGTTTTGTATTGGTGCAAATTCCAGGTTCGGTCGCGGAGACTTAGGACGCGGCACGAAAAGAGAAAGCGGTGATTGGACATAGCTAGCTGGGGATTCCGGTGAGTAGATGTAACATCTACGGGGGACAATCGTATGGATGGCGCAAGTCGCCCGATAGATTTAGAAATTAAAAGATTGCTAGTGATGTTAGAAATTATAATATTTGCATGATAATTGCTACGTTCAGGATCTATATGTTTCACCTACATATATGAACCCATTCCATTGGACACCTGCACCATTGCCAGGATTTTTATATGCAGCACGAGCACTATTCATGTGTACATACACGTCCTGGTAATTGCCATGTCACAACACTGGATAACTTCTAATCTGAAACCTGTTATTAATTGATGCTCCTAACCTGTGCTATTGCATTAAATCCTTAAAATGAAATTGTAAAATTGCTATTCACATGCATGTACCTCATTACATCATTGTTCATGCCTAGTCCATCGATCATACATTGCAACTTGATTATTGATACCATATGCATTCATGATCATTGACACATGCACTTATGATGATTCTTGAGACTTATGATATTTCTGGATTTCGGGGGAAAGCCGCAAGACTTATAAACTTATTATCTTTTTTTATATATATGAAAAGTTGCGGTTTTCTAGTGATGTAAAGTGTCGTCCACCATGAGTTTGCTGTGGTTTTCGAGACGCGTTTCGAGGAGTTGGATGAACCATCTCGGGTACATGGTGGGCCCGGTAAGGTACCCCGGGACAAGAAGATCGCAGATGATGGCGTTGAGCCTGGCAGGGGATGGATTACCTACCAGTGACTGTTTTGGCACGGCGGATATCCAGAGGATACCGACCGTGGCCGCGAAATGATGAGATATTGATATTTGAGATGGGTCAGCCGGACGGCTGAGGCCAGAGATACTACGATATGGATATATGAGATTTCAGACAGTTTTGAGGTGTCGTTGCTGGACACGGATTCTGGTTGATTCTATTGGTATTGTGCTGATATTTCAAAAGAGATTCCTAAAGGAAAAAGATGATTTCTTATACTTACACATGCAGATCACAAGTTGATTCATATTGCATACATACCTGCTAGTATATTCATGTTGTATACATACCTGCTAGTATATTCATGTTACATACATACCTGCTAGTATATCCTGCCATACCTGTATTATAGATACTAGGATGCTTGTGTGCATGTTTACGATAGCATGTATAGATGTTATTTATTATTCACGAGTTGGCAACTCACCCCCGTTGTGCCACAGTCTTTTGCAGGTCCGTTCCGTCAGCACAGTAGCGGCGGGCGCACCGCTTCTTTTGCCTACTTTGCCTGGACTCGAGGCTTTTGCTCGTAGGTAGGTTGTATTATTATTTTTGTACCACCTTGTATATTCTTTGTATCTAGAGTACTCCATCTACTGTATCTACCAGTACTGTTGTATATTGACTTAGAGACGAGACAGTGAGATTTTTGGGCTTGTATATTGTTCTTTGGGTCGCGCTCACTTGAGCCGACATGTTGCTTCTTACTTATGCATTTTTATGCTTATTTTGCATATTGCTGATTTATATTGCGTGGGATTTGTGACCGCCTTGTGGCGAAGAGCTAGCTCCCGCTTGGGGATGACCTTTTTGTTGTATTTATATATATTCTTGTTGTACCCATTTTGGGGGCCAGTATTTACAAAGGTGATTCTGCCGAAATTTTCAGAAAAATTGATATTGTTTTTTAAAAGGCTTGATTTGACTCATTTGATAAACTCGCTTTCAATTGATTGGTTTTCCTTCACTCTTCTGTTTATTTGGTTTTGATTTCTGGGCATTGGCTTACTTATTTTACGGACGCCTTGAGACGTTTCGTAACTTAAGTGCAAGTCACGTTCCGTACCCTGCGGGTCGTGACACTCGATGTCTCAAATCTCGAATTTACGTAACCTCCTCTTTGTGTTTTCTTTTATTTATTTTTTTAATTGCTAGGGCAAAAACATTAGGGTTTTATGTATGTATGTGTGTGTATATAGGTTAAAGATGGATATGCGCCTTATTTAAAAAATGGTTAGATGGCTGAAAATATTCAATCAAAATAATATCATGGTTTCATTCCAAATATAGCAAATTTGAATTTTAAAAATTAACTCTTTTATGCTGACAATTTCTTAGATTATTCTGTTCATAATTATGAAAAAGATTATTTCCATATAATTATTCTATAATAAAATTCGGATTTTACAATCTACCCTACTAATAAAAAGTTTCGTTCTTGAAACTTGGCATCACTTGAGACACGTACAAGTAGTAATGCCATTACCACTTTTAAAGCTTCCTATTAGTAACCCCATCTACGCTAAACTTAATAAGAAAAACAGTATTCAAAATTTAGTTTGTCTTGATACTCGAATAATATTGATATATCTTCATTATCTTATATTTTCCATTAGGGCTTCTTGATTGAAAGATCTTTTCAGAATAAGTTTGATAAGAACTCTAATCTTATAAAACACTTGATTCTCATTATATTCTATTCTATTCAGACTTGGAGAGGTGAAAGATCTATTCTAATATGGAAATTGATTATGTAGGAAAACCAAGAACAAAAGAAGCACATTTTGCACCCTAGACAACAAAAGAAAAATAAAATAAATAAATAAATAAAAATAAAAATACAAGCCATAAATGCAACTCTCCCCACACTGCCAAAAGAAGTAATGCATCTCATGTTTAATTTTAACTTCTTCTTTCAATTGAATAATCATTCTAATTAACCTAGTATCAGAAATCTCTCATGAATCAATATATTGTACAAGTAGAAATATTATGACCAAACTTTGTTGTTCGTACTTCCGATTAACAAACTTGAGGATTTCCATTATTCGTCATAAAATACTTTAACAATAAAATCGTATTATAATGACAGATGCTATAATCAAATTCCATCAATTTGCACATATACTTTTCCAACAATTCAATCACAATTCTATAATCACAAATAATATTCTATATAAATGGACTACCTTTCTAATTGGTCAGTTATAAAAAGATGCTAAAATAATGAACTTGAATTTAATATATTATATATTATGCATATCATTTAAAACTAGATACAACTCGGTGATCTTCATCTGAAAAGAACTTTATCTCTACGCCATGTAAAACTCATTACTGTTATACAAAATAAAAATAAAATATATCTATAACGTTTCATAGTAACTACGAAAAAATGACATGTTTAATTTAACCATATGAACAAATAGAACTACAATAATACATTTATGATCATATGCCAGTCAATACCATAAATCCTCATATACGTAGGGGAGAAAAATTTCCAAAATAATTTTGATAAAATAGTTGTACTTTTAGTATGAGATAGAATTTAAAATTCGATATTATCTAAATTGTATTGCAAGAAAAACTTTATTTATACTTTTCTTTCCCTTTTTATTTTTAGAGGAAAAAAATGAATGTCAATACAATTTGAAGAATTTACATTTAAAACTCAACATAACCAAATTTGTAAGGAAAAATCATTCACAAGATAAAACATTCTGTATTCATATTTTTTAAAAGGAAAAAAAAACCGTGCAAGTTATCTAGAACAAGTTTTTGATAAATTTAGAAATCTCTTTAAAAAAAAATTGTAAAATCATAGTCAACTTTCTATTTGGGTTTTCACTTTATTTTGTTTTTTTAGAAGGATTTATATACAACAAAATAAACATCATCAGTGAACAAAAAATTAACTATTCATAATTTAAGAAATCAAATTTTACCATTTACCATAAAATAATTGTATCATATTGAGTTTAATAAAAATAATTTTGATGGAAGAGAACTTAAAAATGAATATAAAGAAATTATATCGAACTACAGCAAAAATATAATACTACGAACAATATTTGAAACAAATAGTATACCATGTTATTAAAATCATACTTTATTATATGCCAAAAAAATGTAAATGCACCTAACATATAAACCAAAAATTTGGAATAGTAATCATAAAATGAGCTATGATAACAATATCTACATAAAATTAAAACTTTATCTTAAGTATCATATTAAAGTACCTAAGTTTAACACTTGAATAGAAAAAGATTTTAAACAAATCTCGCTTGTTTACAGTCTACTAAAGTACACGTCATAGTTTATAAATGTTGCAACAAATATGCAAATATGATAACATAAAATAAAAGACAAGAGAATAAATAAATAGTATTTTTTTAAGGCCCGCATAAAATCTGAGTAAATTATAAACTAATTAATATCTTCAAAAGAAATGAAATTTGCCAAAATGAAACATTTCAAAATAAAATTTCGTTCTTGTTATCCCAAGAATTATTTTTAAAAAATCAAATCAAATTCTTTTTTTTAATGCATCTCGGCATGTTATCGAGGACCCGCCTTCTCTCTCCAAGCTTCTAATGATAATATCCCATTTTGAGAATAGAGATTTCTTTCCTGCTTTAGGACAGGAAGGTTGAAAGTGAAAAGAGCGAGGGATTTTATTATTAAGTTAAGGCCCTCTCCTTTATTTTTCTTTTTAAAAAATGGAAATCTTTTCAAAATAACTAAATAATTGTATCTGGTTAGATTTTAATGAAAACCAAAATAAATTTTGGTATAACTAAATCACATCAAATTTTTTATACAAACTAAAATTTCATAACAATAAAATTAACAAATATTCAAGATACAATAATTTCTTTCCTCTTTCTTTTCAAAAATAGCAATCTTTTCAAAACAACATATTGTAGCATTTACCATATAATTTATTTACTTTTAAAGCGGAATAATATTTACTAAACAACAATTGAAATATATATATATATAACATTTATGAAAATTTAGTTTATGAGTATATGATTATTCATGAAAATATAATATGCTATGTGCATAACATGTGCAAAAAATTATTTCTAATTTATAGATCGATCGTGTTTTTTAAATCTCATCGATAATATAATTATAAAATACCTTATAAACATCAATTTCAAGTAGTCATTATATACTCTAGAACAATAAGTACATACATACACGTATAGAAATATTATAAGGTCGATTAAACTACTACTTATTGGCTATAGTAACATCAAGTCAATTATTAGATAACAGGCACGTGATTGTAATGATTGAGAGAGGACCTATACCGGTAGAACAGTTTTACTCGAGATGATAGTATATTATCTGGTTTGTCTTTATCATCGTGTACATACTTCAGGTGACATTACAGATCATTATTATATGTTGATAGAGCCCATAGGATTCTGTCTTGACTACCAGCAGTATGATGGCGATCATATACGTGAGAGTTGGGTAGTCTATAAGCACATCCTTAAAGTGTCCGTAGTCGTGGGAGTTTCGAGACTGGGTATCGATACTCTATGAGTAAACTAGTGTATACGTATCGAGACCCCGACGAGAGACGATGGCCGGTCTCACAAGCCATTGGTGTCAGTTGGTTCACCTAAGATAGTATACATGTGCTCATTGGGTTATGAGTATACCGGACGGACTCGCCGGGAATATGCTAGTTGGTATTATACCTATTGTCAGATAGCAGTTCCCAGGTGAAATGTGTACAGGTTAGTCTATCGACCTAAGATCGTCATTTGTCTCGTGTGATTTCCCACTGTGCTTTGATTATTACCCTACCACGGCTCAGAGGAGTCGTGCAAACAGGTTTTAGTTGGGTACAGTCCTGAGCCATATGGAGGCAGTGAGCGGATCGTCAGGGGATTTGTCTCTCCCGGTATTGGGGATTGAGGCCGCGGAGTGCACGGATGGCCATCATCAGAAATGCTCGACCGGGGTAGACGAGAATTACCGATCTAGGATCGATAGTTTCTCAGTTGGTGATAGGCTTCATACCGACACTAAATATCGCGTTATTTGGGGTCTGACTTTATCCACCCCCTAGACCTGATATGTGATACTCATAGACGAATGTACCGGACTGTACGGATATTGTCACTGTCAAGCTCTGTAGGGTTTCTGGTTGAGTTCGCTCGTCGGCCTCCCTTTCGCTCAATATCTGGGTAGCCGTTACGTACAGCTAGTGCCACCGACGTGCTTGTGGTTAAACCCACTGCCAGCATATTGAAGAGTCTTTAGAGTCCTATACAGAGGGTTTCCCTGATTCGGGCGAAACGTTGTGTTCACCGCCGGAAACCGGGAAGACTGACGTATTGCCTGAATCTGGGGGTAGATGCTAATTGGTGCTATCCGTCCACCTCTCCGGAGATACCAAGTTGATTTATGGCACCTTGCATCGAAGGTTTAAACGAATGCGGCCAATGTAGCAGACTTCGTCAGATTCCCCCTCGTTTGTGGGGTTTTTGATTGTGGGGACGCTCTTCCCTGCAGGCGCAAGCCCCTGCAGTTAATTACGCCATCGCATCGCGGTAACAACTTTCTCCTTCTCCGTATGATCACTTCGTGTCGTGGGTGTTTGTTTTGTGTTTGGTTGCCCGTGGATTGTATACGGGGACTAATTTATGTTGTCACCCGTAGGACGTGGATTAGTCCAAGTCCGTATCTTCTTAGATTTGGGTTTTGGGGTTGTGTTTAAGGATATATTAGCCTCATTTGGGACTAAGATCAACTTAAACATTTGTTAAGGATACATTAGTCTAATTTTAGGCTAAGATCAACTTAACGGGATCGTTTAGATCCAACAAGAGAGCAATTGGGCTCTATTGTTTAGTTTAATGATATTGCGGTCGATTAGTTTAAGGACATTGCAGTAAATTGTTAGTTTAAGGACATCTCTGTCCATTGTTAGTTTAAATACATCGCGGTCGAGGTTAAGGACATCATAGTCCATGAGTTTAAGGACCCCACAGTCCGATGTTAGTTTAAAGACATCACGGTCGAGGTTAAGGACATCATAGTCCATAGGTTTAAGGACCCCACAGTCCGATGTTAGTTTAAAGATATCACGGTCGAGGTTAAGGACATCATAGTCCATGGGTTTAAGGACCCCACAGTCCGATGTTAGTTTAAAGACATCATGGTCGAGCTTAAGGACATCATAGTCTATGAGTTTAAGGATCCCATAGTCCGATGTTAGTTTTAAGACATCACGGTCGAGATTAAGGACATCATAGTCCATGAGTTTAAGGACCCCACAGTCCGATGTTAGTTTTAAGACATCACGGTCGAGATTAAGGACATCATAGTCCGTGAGTTTAAGGACCCCACAGTCCATGAAATGTGTGGTTGTCGGGACCCGTCACCTCTTTGAAGACGTTGAGGAATTATAACGACAAATATCAAAGGAGTGAAGAGATGTACCCTTGAACCAAGATGAGTTGGTTGAAAGAGCAGATGTGCTCAGTTCAATATAAGTTGAGGACTTATGACCAGAATTGGGCTAAGTCCAATTAAAAAAATGTTTAACATTTTATTTTTTGTTCTGGCTATTAAGCCTTTATTTAGGCTCCGCCCCTTTAATAATGCTAGGCATTGGGCTCTGACATTTTGTCATTATCAGAACAAAGCACGTTCTGACAGTGCGCCATGTGGCGCGTCAGGCGTTTTGCGCCAATTAAAGAGCGCATTGCGCTAGCGCACACGAAGGTGACACGTGTCGCGCTTAGCGCTAAGCGCTGGTTTATTAGCGCATTTGCGCTTTCCATTTATGAGCGCTTTGCGCTAGCACGCCAGTGAGCGACACGTGGCACGCTTGGCGCTGAGCGCCAGTCTATGAGCGCAGCGCTCTATTTTAAAAGCGCAAAGCGCAAGTGGTGTCTATGGTTGATACGTGGTACGTTTTGGTGCTGAGCGCCGATCCAAGTAGCGCAAAGACGCAGTTCGAGAGTGCAAGGCACTTTTCAATAGCGCAAAGCTCATCTGATCAATTTTAAGATCAAAAAACAAATTTTATGTTCTTCTAAGGAGGCTTTGCCTCAAGATCCAAGAACAAAAGTTCTTGTTTTTATAAAAGGCTCTGCCTTTATAGATCAAAAGATCTGTGAATGAAGTAAAATATTTCTTTTAGTCATTTTATGATTAGATCTTTTTGATCTTTTCTCTTATCATCAAAGACCTTGGTCTTTTTCTTAGATCTCTGATCTTTTTAGAAGATGGTTCTTCTTTTTACGAGATGGTTTCATCTCTATTATTCAAGAACATAGTTCTTTTTTTTTACCTTGAAAATGAAGAAAAATCTTCTTTTTTCTAAGAGCTTGCTCTTCTTTTTTTTCTCAAAGTTTTGCAGAGGGTTTCTCTCTCTCTTCTTTTGTTTTCTCTTAGACTTGAAGTCTAGGGGCCTTTATATAGGGCCAATTGATTTGTTAAATCAGTTTTAAGAGATCTTTCTATGATTGATTTGGGAATATTTCCCACCATTGGATCTTTGATCCTAAGGCTTCCGTTTTACAGAAGATAATCTTCTTGTTTTAATAAGATTGAAAAATCTTTCCATAACAGAAATTTAGTTCTAATTAATTAATAATTTATTATTAGTAGATTTTTTGATCTGACGGTGGGGGAATTTTTAATTCCAGCGCTAGCGTACCTACGTTCGACACTTGGCGCGCAGCGCAACTGCGCTAGCGCACCCGTGCTTGACACGTGGCGCGTAGCGCAGCGCAACTGCACTAGCGCACCTGTGTAAGACACGTGGCGCGCGGCGTAGAGCGCTGGATCTGAAGCGTTGCTTCAACTTTTAAATTTTTAATTTTGAAACAGAGCTTTGCTCTGATTGGCATGCGCTGCCTCGGGCGCAGCGCTCCTGGCGCTGGTGTGTCTGCTTTGGACACGCGGCGCGCGGCGCGCAGGATCTGATGCGTTGCTTCAATTTTTGAATTTTGAAATTCAAAACAGAGCTTTGCTCTGATTGGGGGAAACAAATACCCCCCCACCGTTGCGCTCATGTAGCACATACGTGAGTGCAGCGGTGGCAACATCTGAGCCTTTGGATCAACTCAGAAGTTGAGGAGGCGGTTCAGTGCCTATAAATAGGACCTTTGGTCCTCAGATGATTTCCATCTTCTTCTTAAGAATTCTTATTCAGAACCTTGCTCTTCTGTTCAAGAACTTTCAAGAGTTAGAACTCTACCAAACTTAGGTAAAATTAAATTAATTTTAATAAATTAGGGTTTTTACCCATTAACAGAGCCTTGCTCTTCATAGATCTTTGATCTAAAGAAAACCCTTCTAGAGTTTCATTAATAGAGCCTTGCTCTCATGACCCATAGATCTAAACAGATCTTTTCTTGGGGTTTCTTATCCTAGCTCTGCTCTTTTGATAATATGTAGATCTTTTGATCTGTTGATGAAGAACTCTTAAGAGTTTTTTCATGGATCTTTAAGATCCCAGAATTTTAATTCTCAAGAATTAATTTTAATTAATCTTTGATGGATTTCCATCATCATTACAGAGCTAGGCTCTTTAAGAAATTTTATTCCTTCATGACCAGAGTTTGACAAGTGTCACTCTGTTATAGAGCTTTGCTCTCAAAGGGAGATTTTCTCCTTTTCTCGAGGGATTTCTCATTCAATGAGAATATTCCTTGAGGATTTCCTCATTAATTGACAGACTCATCCAATGATGAGGCTGTTTTAGTAATTAATGCATTGTCATCTGGATTTTGTGGGTCCCCCTTTGGTCCCATTTCCACTGCATCGCAGTGTAGTACCACTTTTAAAGTACCGGATGTCAAAATTTTAAAATCAAATTATAACACTGATAATTGAATTCCGTTCTTCCTCGCAGGCGATATGTCTTTCGATCTTTCTTTCCCGTTTTTCCATTTAGAGGGAGGATTCCCTGAGGCACCGGTGAACCGGGAGGTTCTCGCGCTCATTAGAGACTATGATCCAGAACACAAAAACCTTCACCTGTGGAGTAGGTGGTACGACCAGATAATCAAGGGTCGTCGAAGCTTCTCTTGTGCGACGCCGTCGGGTCCGATCTCATCGATTTCGTATGCAGATGCACCCCCAGTGAACTATGCCATGGAGGTTGTCAATTAGACTTCGGAGGGTCTTCTCCAACCTTCGATTGCCGCCATACCCATGCAGCTGCCGGCGGCTTTGGATACTTTGGGGCGACGCATATGCCAGGGCGAGTCGCGTCCTTAGGGACAACCTTACAACATCGGGTTGACTCCCCGACATTCGGCTGGGTATTTGAAGTGGGCCAGGTACATTTTGTCGGCGAAGAAAACGTCACTTGCTGAAGCTCGGACTATATCCTGCGGTTTACGCTTCATTGTTCTAATATTCTGCTCCTCCGGCATGGTGGATTAAGGCGTTCTTGGAGCAATGGAACATCCCAACCCATACCTTTCTTCTACTGGACAAAGAAGGGCTTTTATCTTCCCGATGCCGCGATCATCCCTCTGTCAGAAATTGCCGCACCGGGCATTGACGAGGAGACTTTCTTTCTCGGGTTTCTCGGGCTATAGTTATGTTGGTTCGCGCTCCCCATGCACCCTCGCTATATGAGGCCGTCCGTCTTTTACCCAGCACATCGAATGGTAGCCAGAATACAAGTGGCCATCGGGATTGCCACGCTGGCCCACCTGTACCATGGTCTTAGCGTGGCGGCGGATACAACTGAACCGGGTATGCAAGCTGCCAATTTCCTGATGCACTACTTTACTTCGTGGATGGAAATGCATGTGCTCGGGGTATTTGGTATTCATAAAAGACCTCCGTTTTTTGAGAAATGCAGATTCCCAAGAATTATGCGGTTGGTCGACGCTTCTATCGTGAATCCATTTCAGCGGGAGGCTAGGGGCTTGCTTCTTGTCCACGCACGGTCGGGGCTAGTATGTCTTTCACGGACAAAGTCCTGACAATCGGCTAGGAAACTTCCAAGGCGGTGCTGGCATTGCGCGACAATTTTAAGGACTGGGCCTCCGTGTTGAAAGCCCGGGAGATTCTACATCTATACTACATCAGGCCGGGCTTCCTCATATTCAGGAAAAATGATGCGGCGCTTTTTATGAGATACAACCCCTATCATTTCGCCCAGCAGTTGAGTTATAACCAGGGGGTTCCACTGGAGGCGTTTTTAGAAGAACCTGCTGCCACCAGAGAGGGAATACGGAGTGCGCTACATCACTTTATGCGCTTGAATACGGGCTCCTACTTCTTCATTAGCGAACCAAGTTGCATCCCGAGGGCTCTTAACGTATACGAGGCCTGGTATCAACATGCGATGGGCGCTGTCATCAGGGAAGAGAGGTGGCTGCTGCTCGATCGCAAGAGTGCGCCTCCTGCCAGCGATCGCAACGTCCCTTTGAAGAGACAGATCGCTGTCCCTCCTCCACTAGGAGAGGCTGCTGCAGCTGAGCCTCCACGTGTGTTAAGCCCCACGCGTGGATTGCCCCGTGATCCTGTGGACGTGCCATCGGCACCCCGTTCTTCCGTGGAGACGGTAACCGTAGCTTCACCCAAATCTGGCGTGGGCTCGGATATCGGGACTCGCCGTCCCAAAGTGCCCACAAAGCGCAAGCTAGTTTTGACCGCGACCGGAGTTCGGGCGCAGAAGAGAAAGAAGAAGTCGATCCTCTCTGCTGATGTTGTATTTAGTCAGGAACCTCAAGCTCCTTACAGCGAGGGCTTGAGTGAGTACGGGACCAACGACGGCCTATTTATGCCACCAGATGACATTGATCTGGCGGCTGCCATCGCAGCTTCCGAGCGATTGGCGAGACGCGAAGAGGGGTTGGCTAACCTCGCGCGATCAGGTAATCTTTAGTTGTATTTTTCGCCATTGCACCATACCTCTATCATTTTTTTTTGACTAACGCCTTTCCTTCTTTAATAGGCATTTCTACCGAAGAAGCTCTCGCTGTTTCTCTCAAGACTTTTGAGGAAGAGGAACGACTTCGAGCATCCTTAGGTCTTGGTACATTTCGGTTCGCCATGTTTCTGCTTCCGTTTCTTATGAGTAATCTGACCCTTTCTTTGTCTTATTGCAGGGACCACAATGCCTATCCCGCAAGCTGATGCGGAAATTCTTCCCGGGCCAGTTACCGAAGTCCCAGCCTCTTCAGCACTACCGTAAGAGGCCTTACTTAAAAAACCGATGACGGAAGCCTTGACGGCTCCAGAGGTAACCTTGAATGCGGACGACGACGCCCTGTTGAAGAAGGCTTCTAAAAGGTCTGTTTTGATGGCTCGGGAGGAAAGGAAGCGCCTGAGGCGCGCAGCAAAGGAGCGTAGTGCTGCTTTAGCTGCGGGAGCAGGTTTGAGCGCCGTTACCCCTACTGCTACTCCTTCGTAGGAGTTTTCGGTTGCCTTGTCTACTGCTCACAGACGGGCGGCACGTGCGGCTCGGGAAGTGTTCCCCTCCGAATGGTGGTCAAGACAGGGACGTCTTGCCTGAGATTCGGGGCAGATGCTATTTGGTTTTATCCGTCCACCTCTCCGAAGATGCCAAGTTGATTTATGACACCATGTATCGGAGGTTTAGACGGATGCGGCCGATGTAGCAGACTTTGTCAGATTCCCCCTCGCTTGAGGGGTTTTTGATTGTGGGGACGCTCTTCCCTGCAGGCGCAAGCCCCTGCAGTTCATTACGCTACCGCATCGCGGTAACAACTTTCTACTTCTCCAAAATTTCACTTCGTGTCGTGGGTGTTTGTTTTGTTTGTGGTTGCCCGTAGATTGTATACAGAGACTAATTTATGTCGTCGCCCGTAGGACGTGGATTAGTCCAAATCCGTATTTTCTTATATTTGGGTTTGGTGTTTTGGTTTAAGCATACGTTAGCCATATTTGAGGCTAAGATCAACTTAAACGTTTGTTAAGAATACGTTAGTCTAATTTGAGACTAAGATCAACTTAACGGGATCGTTTGGATCCGACAAAAGAGCATTTGGGGGCTTTATTATTCCATCACCAGTTTAGGGACGTGGTGGTCCATCGCCAGTTTAGGGACATGGTGGTCCATTGAATGTATGGCCGTCGGGATCCGTCACCTCTCTGACGACGTTGAAGGATTACAACGACAGATATCAGAAGAGTTTAGAGATGTACCCTTGAGCCAAGATTGGTTGGGAGACTTGTAGTCCAATTTGGGACTATAATCTGTTTGGAGGTTTAAGGATACGTTAACTATATTTGAGGCTAAGATCAACTTAAACGGGATCGTTTAGATCCGACAAAAGAGCGATTGGGGGCTCTATTGTTCCAGTTTAGGGACGTAGTGGTCCATAGGTAGTTTAGGGATATTGCGGTCCATTGCCAGTTTAGGAACATGGTGGTCCATGTTCCAGTTTAGGGATGTGGGGGTCCATTTCCAGTTTAGGGACATAGGGGTCCATCATTCACATTTGGAGACGAACATTAGTTTAAGGACATTTCGATCCAACGTTCCCATTTTGGGATGAATATTAGTTTAGGGACGTTTCGGTCCACGAGTTTAAGGACCCCGCAGTCCGTATCAATGTGTGGTTGTCGGGACCCGTCACCTCTCTGACGTCGTTGAAGGATTACAACGATAGGTGTCAGAGGAGTTCGGAGATGTACCCTTGAACCGGATGTAAATTGATTTAAGGGAGCAGCCGTGCTCAGTCAATTTAATTTGAGGACTTACGGCCATGATTGGGCTAAGTCCAGTTGAGAATATTCAACGTTTTTATCTTTGGCCTATTAGGCCTGTGCTAAGGCTTTGCCCCTGTTTAATAATGCACTGCATTTTCTTTTGGCCTGCTAGACCTTTTTGATTTGGGCTCTGTCCCTTTTAAATGATGCACAGCATCTGTTTTTGTTTGGGCTCTGCCCTTTTTAAAATAATGCATTGCATTTTATTTGGCATGTCAGGCCTTTTTTAATTGGGCTTGGCCCTTCTGTAAATAATGCAGTGCATTAATCAAACTGACAGTGGCCTGTCAGGCGCTTTGCGCCAATTATTGAGCGCAAGCGCATATGGAGGTGACACGTGTCATGCTCTGGTGAGCGCAGGCGCAGTGCGCTGTTGCGCTGCCGACACGTGGCGCGCTCTGATGAGTTGCGCCAATTTCAGAGAGCAATGCTCTATCTTAAAAGCGCATGGCGCAAGTTATTCTGGTGCTGACACGTGGCGCTCTCTGGTGGCTTGCGCCAACCCAGGAGCGCAACAGTGCAGATTTGCAAGTGCAAGGCACTGTTTTAATATCTTGATCCAATTTTGGATCCAAGAAAAGAATTTTTAAGATTCCAGAACCAATGGTTCATAAAAAAGGCAATGCTCTTGTTATTATTATATTTTTTATATTGAAGATCCTTGATCTTGTTCTTAGACCAATGATCTTTTCAGAAGAAATTCTTTTTCTTTTTATTCAAAGGTTTTACCTTTCTCTCTTTTTGAGTTCTTCTCAGAGCTCTTTAGAGGAGTTCTCTCTTTGTTTCTGTGTTTTTCTATCTCTATGTTGTTGTTTTGGAGTTGAGGTTTAGGGGCCTTTATATAGTGCCCATTAATTTGTTAAATTTGTTAAAGAGATCATTCTCTGAGTAATTTGGGAAAATTTCCCCACCGTTGGATATTTGATCCAAGAGCTTCTGTTTTACAGAAGACAATCTTCTTGTTTTAACAAGAATAGAAAGATCTTACTGGAATTTTAATTCTGTTTGGCGCAAACGCACCAGCGCTTGACACGTGTCACGCAGCGCAGAGCGCAGCGCATCTGAAGCATTGTTTCTTTTAATTTTGTTTTTTAAATAGAGCCTTGCTCTGATTAGGCACGCTGCCTTGGGCGCTGCGCTGACATATCAGCTTTTGACACGGGGCGCGTTGCACGCAGCGCAAGGAATTTGAAGCGTTGCTTTAATTTTTGAATTTTTGAATTTCAAACAGAGTTTTGCTCTGATTGGGGGAAACAAATGCCCCCCCACCGTTGCGCTCACATGGCACATACGTGAGTGCAGCGGTGGCAAGATCCTAACCATTGGATCAACTGAAAAATTGAAGGGGCGCAAGCGCCTATAAATAGGACCCTTGGTCCTCAGTAAATTGTTTACCATTTTCAAGAACTTTGATTTTCAGAGCCTTGCTCTTGCTTTTAAGAACTTTAGAGCCTTGCTCTCGTTTCTTCTCAAGAATTTCAGAGTTCAAATTTTAGATCATCTTAGGTAAAATTTAACTTAACTTAAATTAAATTAAATTAACTTTAATCAACAGAGCCTTACTCTCATAGATCTTTGATCTAAAGAAAACCTCTTTGGGGTTTCACCAACAGAGCCTTACTCTTAAGAGTCCATAGATCTACAGAGATCTTGTTTCATGGGTTTTAACACATGAACAGAGTTTTACTCTTGGATCAAATGTAGATCTTTTTGATCTGAAAATGAAGAACTCCTAAGAGTTTTCATGGATCTTTAAGATCCCAAAATTTTTAATATTTTCAAGAGTTAAATGTTTCTTTTGATGGATCTTTCCATTATTACAGAGCTAGGCTTTTTTTTAGGAAATTTTATTCCCTTGAGACCAGAGTTTGACAAATGTCACTCTGTGACAGAGCTTTGCTATGAAAGAGGAGATTTTCTCCTTGTCTCTAGGGATTTCCCATTAATGAGAATATTCTCTTGGGGATCTCTTCATTAACTGATAGTCTCATCCAATGATGGGGCTGTCTTATTAACTGATGCACTGTCATCCAGATTTTGTGGGTCCCCCTTTGGTCCCCTACCCACTGCATTGCAATGTGGTATAAATTTTAAAACGCCAAGCATTGGAATTACAACACTGACGGCTAATTTTTGTCCCTCCACAGGAAACATTCCTGCTGACTTATCATTCCCGTTTTTTTTGCTCGGAGGGAGGATTTCCCCAGGCACCAGTGGACCGAGAAGTGCTCACTCTCATCAAGGATCATGACCCCGGGCACAAGAACCTTCATCTGTGGGGTAGGTGGTATAATAAGATCATCCAGGGTCGCCGAAGCTTCGGTTCCGCTATGCCGTCTGAGCCCATATTTTTGATCCCTTATGCGGATGAAACCCCGGTGAAGTATGCCGTGGAGGTCAAAAATTGGAATTCGGATGACCTCCTTCAGCCTGCAATTGGTGCTATTCCCGTGCAGCCGCCGCTGGCAATAGACATTTTGGGGAGGCGAATCTGTCAGGGTGAAGCACGCCCTTGGGGACAGGCGTATAACATTGGATTGATCCCGCGACCACCCGCCGGATATTTGCAGTGGGCCCGGTACATCTTATCAGCGAAGAGGACTCATCTGATGAAGATTGGTTTGTATTCCGCAATCTACGTCTCGCTCTTTGAGTATCCTTCTCCTCCAACGTGGTGAATTAAGGCTCTTATCGAACAATGGAATATCCCTACCCACACCTTCCTGATGACGGACAGGGAAGTCTCTATCTCCTTGGAAGAGTTCGCTGAACTCTTGGGTCTGCCGATGAGGGGGGAGAATTATGAGGAGCTGCTTCCTCCTGACGAATACGTCTTTGCCACCAACCCGCTGGTGTTTGATCTGACGCCGGAGAACTCTATTCAGCACCAGTTTCCGGGCTTGGTGAAGGTGCTGGACATATATGAAGGGCTCTATCTGGAATCAGGCGTCCGGGGAGTCAGTTTCGCAGATTTTATCACCCGCTTCATTCGACCGGAGTTTTTATCAGAGCGGAGCGAGAAGTTCGCCCAGCTTGATGACCCTTTTGGCTTCGGCTTGGACCATCGACCCACATCGGAGGATGATCAAAAGGACTTTTATCTCCCCGGCACCGCCGTCATGCCCTTGTCAGAAATTGCCGTCCTGGGCATAGATGAGGAGACCTTTTTTGTAGGGTTCCTGGGATTGTGGCTGTGAAGCTTTGCGCTCCCCATGCACCCACGCCACATGCGGCCGTCCGTTTTCTACCTAGCGCATCGGATGGTGGCTGGCCTGCAGTTGACAATAGGAATCGCCGGGTTGGCTCACCTATATAATGGACTTAGCGTGGCGGCGGACGCTAATGAACCTGGGGTGTAGCCGGCTAATTTCCCGATGCACTACTTCACCTCATGGATGGAAATGCATGTGCATGGGGTGTTCGGCATCCATAAGATCCCTCCGTTTTTTTGAGAAGTGCAGACTCCCAAGAGTCATGCGGCTGGTCGGCGCCTCGATTGTGGTTGCGCCTCCGTGGGAGGCTAGGAGGTTGCTCCTTCGTCCACAGCTGGTCGGAGCGAAGGTTTCTTTTTTGGATAAAGTCATAACCATAGGCTCAGAAACCACCAAGTCGGTGGTGCCGCTGCGCGATGATTTTAAGGATGGGGCCTCCATATTGAAAGCCCGGGAGATCCTTCACCTCTACTCCATTCAGCCGGGCTACCTGGTGTTTAGGCAGAATGAGACGGCGCTTTTCATGAGGTATAACCCTCACCGGTTCGCCCAACAATCCAGCTATCACCAGGGGATCCCACTGGAAGCCTTTTTGGAAGAGCCCGTGGCCAGCCGGGAGGGGATAAGGAGTGCGATGCACCATTTTATGTGGCTTAACACGGGCTCCTACTTCTTCATCAGCGAGCCAAGCTGTGTTCCCAAGGTCCTCGATGCGTACGTGGCCTGGTACGCGCACGCAATGGGTCCAGTTATCCATATGGAGAAGCGCATGCTGGTTGACCGTAAGGGTGCGCCTCCCGGCGGCGATCGCAAGGCTCCCTTGAAGCCAAGGACTCCGGTCATTCCTCCGCTGAAAGGTGCCGGAGTTGGGCCATCGCGCGTGCTGAGCTCTCCGCGCAGATTGCCGCTCCGTGATACTGTGGATGCGCCACCAGCGCCCCGTGCTCCAGTGGAGACGGTAAATGTGGTTTCGCTGGAGTCCGGCATGGGCGCGGATATCGGGACCCGCCGCCCTAAGGCGCCTGCAAAGCGCAAGTCGATCTCGGGTGCACCCAGGGCTGGCAGGCAGAAGAGGAAGAAGAAGTCGCTCCTCTCTCTCGATGATATCCTCGGTTTAGAGCCTGAGGCCCCTCTTACTGAAGGTATAAGCGAGTACGGCAGCAATAAGGGCCTCTCGGTAGATCCAGCAAACACCGATCTGGCGGCCGCCATTGCGGCTTCTGAGCGATCAGGCAGACTCGAAGCGTGGTTAGATAAAATTGCTCGAGCAAGTAATCATTAGCTGCACTCTTTGTCGTTTTATCGCATTCTTATCATTATCTTCGACTAATGCTTTTTCTCCCCATTTTTTTAACAGGTGTCACTTCTGAAGAAGCCATCGCTGCCTCTTTAAAAACCTTCCTGGAGGAGGAAAAGAAGCGCGCTTTAATGGGCGTTAGTACGTCTCGCCTTATTAAGTTTTTGTCCTCTTTTCTGATGGCCAACCTAACCTTCTTCCTTTGTCTCTTTGCAGTGGCTGCGCCAGCTGATGCATGGACTCTCTCCGAGCCAGCTACTGAAGTCCCGGTCTCTTCGGGGCCACCGTGAGAGCCTCAACTCGACAAGTCGACGAGGGATGCCTTGAAGAATTTGGAGGCATCTCTGTTCACGGACGATGACGCCTTAATGAAGGAAGCTTTGAAGAGCTCTGTCTTGACGGCTCGGGAGGAGAGAAAGCGGTTAAGGCGCGAGACGAAGGCACGCAGAGCTGCTTTGGCCGTGGGAGAGGGCCCAAGCACCGTTCCTCATGCTGATACTCCCTCGGAAGAGCCTCCGGTCGCTTTGTCTACCGCTCACAGACGGGCAGTGCGTGCAGCTCGTGAGGCTAACGATCTGTCCACCTCAGGTAACGTGTCTTTCAAGATGTTGATGTAAGAATTGTAAACCTGTCGGTTCTTATATATCTTGTCCTGCAGGGTCAAGTCCAATCGAAGGGGAGGCGGAATCCGTCGAACCTAAGGGGACAGAGGAAAAGGCACTGGCTGAACCCGAGCCGACGGTGGGCGACGTCGCTGGGGTTGCTGGACCTGAGCTGGGGGTTGAAGGAGCTGCACCAGAGAAGGTCGTTGATGCCGAGCCTGAGGTAGCGGCAAATGAGACGACTATTATAACTGAGCCTGAGGCAGCAGCAGACGGAGCACCTGAGACTGGTGACCCTATGGTAACGGCGGATGAGACAATGGCGACCGCCGACCCCGAAGGAGTAGCGGGTGAGATGGGCATGACCCCCGGCGAAAAGCCAGCCGCTCTTTCTCAAGAGTCTGGCAATGATCCAATTATTGCTCTCCCCATCTACGGTCCTCCGCCGTCTCCTGGTCGTGCGAGTACGACGACAGCCCCTGTTGAGTCCGGTGATGAGGCCATGGGAGGTGGACTCGTATCGATGGAGGAGGGAGACGCCTCCGTTTCGGCTGGCGGCTCATCAGGTAAATTTCAGGTTACTGTCCCCCTTTTTATCTTGCAATCCTTTCTGACAAGTTTATCTTTGTTTTTAACGCAGGTGTAGCCAGTGCCGATGCTCCATTGCTCGAGGGAGCGCCGTCAGCTACCGCTTTGGCGGTGGTCACCTCTCAGCCTTCCCTTGTGCCATCGCAGATGTTGGAAGGTATGGATCTGCAACCCATTAGTTTTATCTTTTAGCCGCATAATTTATGTACTAATGTCGTACTATTGCGTCTTTTCAGGAGTGCTTTTTTATCATCTCTATCAGATGTTGCACCCGCAATTCTCCTTCCCATCTGAACTCGCTTCTTCCTCCAGTGACGCTGGTGAGTATCATTTCCAATTGACGCCTTTCTTTTTCAATAGTGGAATTATTTCTGACCCTTCCTTGTCCTGATTGCAGTGCTATAAATCGAAGGAGGAGATGAAAGATCAGTCGCGCCACCGGCCCTCCCGGCCTTGCTGCCTGCTGCAGCTAGTATAGTAAACTATCCTATCGATGACTTTTTCATATTTCTTGAACCGTCATATAATCCTATTTTGTTTCTTCAGCTGTCGTTCCGATCCTGGCGCCCTTTGAGTCTCGCGTTATAATACCGGCAGGCCCCTTCCTGAGACGTCCGTCTTCAAAGGGTGTCGTAATGAGCTTGGGCATGCTAAGCGGATACGTCGAAGAGCTTGACGCAGACGCTCCCCCATCTGCTGTGGATTTCGCTGCAGAGGTTAACCCGATGTTGGCGGCGCTTGTGAATTTTCATGATGGAGGCGTCGTCGAGCTTTGGGTTAATCACTGCAGGGAAATCGAGGTCCGCCCGCATCAATCGGAGTTTATGCGCCCTGCTCCCGAGACCTTAGCCGCAAGCAATCAAAGAGCAGCATGGATCGAGCAAAGCGCTTCTTACTTCCGTCACTTGGAACAAGAAGCGGCTTTAAGGCTGAGGGAATGCCAAGAGACCTCAAGCGAGACGGCTCGTCTGCGTGCTGAGGTTGAGGCGAACGCTGCCCAGGTGAAGGCTATCTTCGAGGGCCTTCTGGAGCGTATCTCTAATGGGCTAAACCTGAAGCGGAAGCTCGATGCCGCCGAGCGTGATGCCCAAGGTCGTGAAGCAACTCAGCAGGCCGTTGGGGAGCAGCTTGCATCCTTCTTGCAGCAGCGGGCCCAAGTGAAAGCGGAACTGGTGGTGGTGGCCGATCAGGAGAAGGCATGGAAGGAAGTGCGCGAATAACTGATAGGGCTATTTAAGATGCTTCCTTCCCAGTAGCTGCCCTTGTATCAATATACTTGTAAAAAATTTCTTTTTCGAATAAGATGTATCCATTCTTTATTCTTTTGTACGATTCACCTTGTACTTGATTGAATTAATAAATAAAGATACACATTTTTTCTTTGCAATGTCTTGTACTATTTCTTTGCTTTCTCCCTTCCCTTATTATCAGCATGCTGTCTTGATAAACATGGTTGACAAATAATAGAGTAAGCATCTTGGTTTCTTCAAGAGATAGCGATGGCTTAGGCCGTAGTTTCAAATTTGCTACCTAAGACTTCTCAACTCTATGAGCCGTGAGGGTCTCATAGAGACTTTTCTCCCTACGGATCGAGAGGATCTCGTAGGCGGATTTTCTTCTTAGGAATCGTGAGGATTCCTAAGTGCGTTTTCTCTTGTAAGTCGTAAGGATCTTATAAGAGAATTTTCCTTCTTACGAGTCGAGAGGACTCGTAAGCGATTGTTTCCCTCCTTGTCGAGATTCGACTTTGGAGAGTGAGACCCATGAATAGTATACAAGAGACTGTTTTAGGCCAACTTGCAGGGTCCCAGTGGTTAGGAAACAAGTTTTTTAATTCCTGCTGCCTAAGGCTTTATCTTGCAAGTCGAGACGAATCGGGAAGTCCTTGTGAAGACACTAATTTCCTCACGAGTCGAGACGAATCGAGCAGCTCTCGTCAAGGACACTAATTTCCCTGAGTTGAAGTATTTTGCCGAGGACGTTGGTTTTCTCGAGGTTGAAACGAATCGGAGTATTCCTACAAAGACACTAGTTTCTCTGCGGGCCGACGCGAATCAAGAAGCTCTCATTAAGGACGTTAGTTTCCCTGAATTGAGGTATTTGCCAAGGACACTGATTTCCCTGGGGTTGAAACGAATCAATGTATTTCTACAAAGACGCTAGTTTCTCTGTGGGTCGACGCGAATCAAGATGTTCTCGTCAAGGACACTGGTTTCCCTGAGTCAACGTATTTTACCGAGGACACTGGTTTTCTCGAGGTTGAAATGAATCAGAGTATTCCTACAAAGACACTGGTTTCTCTGCGGGTCGACGCAAATCAAGATGTTCTCGTCAAGGACACTGGTTTCCTTGAGTCGAAGTATTTTGCCGAGGACACTGGTTTCCTCGAGGTTGAAACGAATCGGGGTATTCCTACAAAGACACCGGTTTCTCTGCGGGCCGACGCGAATCAGGAAGCTCTCATCAAGAACACTAGTTTCCCTGAATTGAGGTATTTGCCAAGGACACTGGTTCCCTGGGGTTGAAACGAGTCGAGGTGTTCCTGCGAAGACGCTAGTTTATCTGCGGGTCGACGCGAATCACGATGTTCTCGTCAAGGACACTGGTTTCCCTGAGTCAAAGTATTTTGCCGAGGACACTGGTTTCCTCGGAGTTGAAACGAATCGGAGTATTCCTGCAAAGACAGTGGTTTCTCTGCGAGCTGACGCGAATCAGGAAGCTCTCATCAAGGATGCTAGTTTCCCTAAATTGAGGTATTTGCCAAGAACACTGGTTTCCCTGGGGCTGAAACGAGTCGAGGTGTTCCTGCAAAGACGCTAGTTTCTCTGCGGGTCGACGCGAATCAAGGTGTTTTCGTCATGGACACTGGTTTCCCTGAGTCGAAGTATTTTGCCGAGGACACTGGTTTCCTCGAGGTTGAAACGAATCGGAGTATTCTTGCAAAGACACCGGTTTCTCTGCGGGCCGACGCGAATCAAGAAGCTCTCATCAAGGACGCTAGTTTCCCTGAATTGAGGTATTCGCCAAGGACACTGGTTTCCCTGGGTTTGAAACGAGTCGAGGTGTTCCTGCAAAGACGCTAGTTTCTCTGCGGGTCGACGCGAATCAAGATGTTCTCGTCAAGGACACTGGTTTCCCTGAGTCGAAGTATTTTGCCGAGGACACTGGTTTCCTCGGAGCTGAAACGAATCGGAGTATTCCTGTAAGGACACTAGTTTCTCTGCGGGCCGAAGCGAATCAGGAAGCTCTCATCAAGGACGCTAGTTTCCCTGAATTGAGGTATTCACCAAGGACACTGGTTTCCCTGGGGCTGAAACGAGTCGAGGTGTTCCTGCAAAGACGCTAGTTTCTCTGGGGGTCGACGCGAATCAAGATGTTCTCGTCAAGGACACTGGTTTCCCTAAGTCGAAGTATTTTGCCGAGGACACTGGTTTCCTCGGAGTTGAAATGATCTCTGGTGGTCTCTCCAGTTTTATATGAGTTACCGTCAAAACCGTAAAGTTAGAAATTTGATCATTGCTTCGTTTGCTGGCACTGCGTCTGCTATATCGAAACGAATGTCGTGGTTGTCTCTAGGTTGTTGGTGAACCGCCGAGATTTGGCTTCGCTTGCTGGCGGAGCCTGTTGGGAAGGTATGGTCCCCTCTTTGTTTGTGCCCTTGGATTATATATAGGGATCGATGTGATCTGACCTGTAGGGCAAAAGCTCCATCATATATTTTATTATTGTTTTATTTCTGCGATGCTCTATCATTTCAGCTTTTATATCGCGATCGCCCAGTCATTTCGGCTATTTTTCGCGGTGTCCAATCATTTCAGCTGTTTATTTTATTTTTACTCGCTGCTTTTTATTGCGAGTTGCCCAATCATTTCGGCTATTTTGTGTGCATACGTTTTTACTTGCTGCTTTTTATTGCAAGTTGCCCCATCATTTCGGCTATTTCGTATGCATGTGCGGCCTGCTGGCTTTTCGCTGTAAGCCTGGAATTAGACACCTATTTCGGCATCAGCACCGCTACAACTGGGGTATTGCCAGGAGCGAATCATCATTTGCCTCTGTCGATGTCGAACAAAGGTGACTTAGCGAACAGGGTTAAGGTCCTATCGACTAAGGCTTTTGACATCACGAGCCGTAAGGGTCTCACAAAGGTATTTCTCCCTACAAGTCGTGAGGATCTTGTAGGTGTATTTTCTCCTTAGGAATCATGAGGATTCCTAAGTGTATGTTCCTCTGTAAGTCGTAAGTATCCTACAAGAGGGTTTTATCCTTGTAAATCGAGAGGACCTACAAGGGTTGTTCACCATGCGAACATATCCCCAGTCAGAGATGGGACTTGGTTAGGGAAATGTTTATTCGCGTTCGTAGATTGTATACAAGGGTCAGAATTGAACCACTTCTAGGGCAATATCGAAGGTTGTGGGGGTTGCTTAAGCACAAGTTTAGGTCTCTGTAACTTAAGACTTTCAAATCTTATGAGCCGTGAGGGTCCCATAAGGGAGTTCTCCTTATGAGTCGTGAGGATCTCGTAAGTGTATTTTCTCCTTAGGAATCGTGAGGATCCCTAAGTGTGTTGCTCCCTTGTGAGTCGTAAGGATCTTACGCGGGTGATTTCTCCTTACAAGGTCGAGAGGACCTTGTAAGTGTCCTTTAACGAGGTTGCGCCCTTTCGGGTTTTCATAAACACTCGCCGGTAGTCCTGCTGTTTTTACTCATGGAGCCCTTTCGGGTTTTCATCCGTGCCCATTTTTCTTATGGACATACCGTTTATTATTTATTTATTATTTATTCTTTTTATTCTCTTTTTTTTACGAGGTCGCGCCCTTTCGGGTTTTCACGAACACTCGCCGGTAGCCCTGCTGTTTTTACTCACGGAGCCCTTTCGGGTTTTCATCCGTGCCCATTTTGCTTATGGACATACCGTTTATTATTTATTTATTTTTATTCTTTTTTTTCTTTTTTTTTACGAGGTCGCACCCTTTCGGGTTTTCACGAACACTCGCCGGCAGCCCTGCTGTTTTTACTCACTGAGCCCTTTCGGGTTTTCATTCGTGCCCATTTTGCTTATGGACATACCGTTTATTTTTTTATCTCTTTTTTTATATCGGCTTGGTGATGTTTCAATCCAACATAGTTTATCGACATCTCGGTCAACAGCTAGTTTTAGGACGTAGTGGTCTGTCATTAGTTTAAGGACATTTCGGTCCGGTGTTGAAGAAGGTCGATTACTACTTATAGAGTTTGGGCTTAGGAAGATAGCGAGAGGACATAGTCGTCGTCATCTATCATTGACCTAGGCTGTGGCTCATTAAACGTAGTATTTCTTTAGGAAGTGACCGTTTATTGGCCTGAAAGGCCTTTCACCGTGCATATCCATGAGTAGATAGGCTCCACCCTGGTAGACCTTGTCTATGATGTACGGGCCTTCATAGTTCGGCTCGAATTTTTCCCGCTTAGCGCGACTGGGGATCATAGGTCTTTTGACCACTAGCACGAGTTCGCCTTGGCGGAATGTCCTCGGCCGGGTCAATCTTTCATATGAGCGCGTCATCTTTGCTTTATAAGCCTCCAGATTTTGTTGCGCTATGAGCCGGGTTTCATCAAGGGCATCAAGATCCTCAAGCCGAAGGTGAGCATTTTCTTCGTCCGTCAGCTCGTAGCGGACTGCCACTCATAACGAGGGTAACTCTATCTCGAGGGGGAGTACTGCTTCTGTACCGAATACCAACACGTACGGCGTTGTATTCGTGGCCGTCTTGAACGTAGTTCGATATGCCCAGAGAGCTTCTTGCAGTATCTCGTGCCAGTCCTTCTTATTTCGGGACACCGTCTTTTTTATGATCTTCGTCAAGGTCTTGTTGAAAGCCTCAGCTAGACCGTTAGCTCGCGGATTATAAACTGAGGAATACCTCCAGTCTATATTATGCTGTTGTGCGAAGCGACTGATCTTGTGGCTTCTGTAGGCTGGCCCGTTATCGGAGATGATCCGTCGCGGAGTTCCAAACCGATAAATGACGTGCGTCTTGAAGAAATGGAGGATATTCTCCGTCTTCACTTCCCTTAACGGTACTGCTTCTGCCCATTTGGAGAAGTAGTCAGTCATCGCCAGGATGAAACGATGTCCCCTGGACGATGCTGGTTCGATGGGGCCGACTATGTCAGTTCCCCACATCTCGAACGGCCAGCTAGCCACTGTTGGATGTAGAGGATTTGGGTGCTGATGGATGAAGTCCCTATGAATCTGGCATGAGTGGCATTGCTTCGCATATTCAAGGCAGTCCTGAATCATCGTTGGCCAATAGTAGCCCATCCGTTTAATTTTCAATTTCATCTTCGGGCCTTCTTGGTGAGAACCGCAGAGTCCATCGTGAACTTCCTGAACGGCTCTTTTCGCTTCATCGGGTCCCAGGCATCTCAACCAAAGAGAATCAAATGACCTCTTGTACAGAGTATCATTGACGAAGGTGAAAGACAGAGCTCGTTTCATGAGCTGATGTCTTGAAGACGTATCTTCAGGCGTTCGATTGGATTTGAAGTAGTCTACAAAGACTTCACTCCAATCCTCAACCTTTCCCTGATCTTTTACTTGCATAGCCATTTGCCCAGTCAGTCCCTTTTCTTCGGATGATTTCGGAGATATTTTTGCGGGGGAAAGCACCCGACGGCTTTGTACCATGATTCTGACGTCATCTAGGTTCTCATCAGCTAGTTCCTTAGCGAGCTTGGCTAACGCGTCCGCCTTGCTATTCTCTGCACGCGGTATGTTTTCTAACATGCAGGAGGGAATTTGAGTCAGCAATTGCCGTACTCTCTCGCCATATTTCACCAGTTCTGGTTTGCACGTTTGATAGCGCCGTTTACTTGACTAACGACCAGTTGAGAATCTCCATATATGAGGAGGTTTTCAATTCCTATGTCGATGGCGATCTCAAGGCCTGCTATCAAAGCTTCGTATTCGGCTTCATTGTTTGCCCTCGGTTCTGTTAAGGAGAAAGCAAAGCGCATTATCCCTCCTTGTGGAGTCACGAAGATAAGGCCTACCCCCGATTTGATTATGGGTGTACTTTGTTTGCGCTTCTTAATGGAAGATGCTCCATCGAAATAAAGCTCCCATCGGGTATCACCACCGTCGATCGCGTCAAACGCATGTTCATCTGGCAGCTCGCAATTCAGAGGAGAATCGGCAGGTACGGATGCTAAGCGAGCAAGTCGGCGATGGCCTGGCCTTTCACTGCCTTGAGAGGTTGATATGTTATCGAGAACTCCATCAAGAGCAGGGCCCATTTAGCGAGTCGGCCAGTCAGTATGGCCTTCGACATTAAATACTTAAGGGGGTCCACCTTCGATATAAGACGGACTTCATGCGCCAACGCATAGTGCCTGAGCTTGGTTATCGCAAAGATCAACGCCAGGCAGTGTTTTTCAATGGGGGAATAGTTACTTTCTGCCCCCGGTAGAACTCGACTCAAATAGTAGAGTGCTCTTTCTTTCCCTTGGTCGTTCTCTTGCGCCCATAATGCACCTAAGGAACCTTCGAGGGCGGTTGTATAAAGAATGAGAGGCTTTCCCTTAACCGGAGCAGCCAACACTGGCGGATTCTGGAGGTACTGCTTGATTTCGTCCAGCGCGTCTTGGCATTTATGATCCCAGACGAACGGGGTTCCCTTCTGCATCAGGTGGCTGTAAGGACGACACTTGCCTAAAAGGTTGGTTATAAATCGTTGTATATACGCGAGCTTCCCTTGGAGAGACCGCAGCTGTTTGAGAGTTCTTGGCGAGGGCATTTTCATGATCGCCTTAATCTTTGACGGATCTATCTCAATACCTCGGTGTCGGACGATGAATCCCAGGAATTTGCCCGAGGAAACTCCGAATGCACACTTGAGAGGGTTCATCTTCAAGTTGTATTGTCGAAGGCGTTGAAATACGGTCTTCATATGCTCGAGATGTTCCTCGTATGATTTGCTTTTAACCACGAGGTCGTCGATATAGCATTCGACGATTTCGTGTATAAGGTCATCAAAGATATTCGTCATAGCCCTTTGATAGGTAGCACCGGCATTCTTTAAACCGAAGGGCATCACCTTGTAGCAGAATATACCCAAAGGGGTCCTGAAGGCAGTGTGCTTCTGGTCTTCGGGATGCATCTTTATCTGATTATACCCTGATGAGCCGTCCATGAAGGAGAAAACCTCGTGAGTGGACGTATTGTCTATCATCAGTTCGGTGACTGGCACTGGGAAATCGTCCTTCGGGAAGGCTTTATTGAGATCCCGGAAGTCCACGCATATGCGCACTGTCCCATTTTTCTTCATCACAGGGACGATGTTGGTGATCCATTCAGGATATTGAACCTCCTGGATAAAGCCAGAGTCGATTAGATTCTTGACCTCGGCATTGATACTCATCTCAAGCTCGAGCCGCATTCTTCTTGGCGCTTGGTTGACCGGCTTGACGTCCGGAGATATCGCCAATCTGTGCACAGAAATTTCTGGATCTAGTCCCGGCATTTCGGAATAGTTCCATGTGAAGCAATCTCTATGCTGTACAAGCACGTCTTTTAACGCAGCCACCCTTTCTTCAGATAGAAGCTCGCTGACGAATGTCGGTCGCGGGTCGTTCGCCATCCCCAACTCAATTTTCTTGAGCTTATCTGCAGTAGTATGTATTCCATCTTCCAGCTCTTTCGGAGCTGGTGGAAATTCTGAGATCACCTCATCGTTGCTGTTTTCGAAGCACCAGGGAAGGTTATCCATATTATCGGGCTCTTCTTTTTATATTATTATCATATGACAAGTACGAGCTCGCTTTGAAGACTGCTGTGGGTCTGGCTCTGCTTTCGTGGCTCTGGGTTCGTGCTTCTGTGGCGGCGTTACCCTCCAACTGTCAGATAGAGCGAACTTGCCGAGCTGATATCGATCTTCCACCTAATTCTTGAAGGTGAAGCAGTCTTCGAGAGGATGCTCTATTACTCGGTGATAAGAGCAATATTTTGGGTGTGAGACTTCACCTGCTTCTTTGGGGTGTTTAGACTTCGGCAGTGTAAGCATCTGATGTTTTATAGCTCGGTCAAGTATCTTCTTCGTCTTGTCCCGAGGAAAAGAGTATGCACGACCCATCTTCTTCACAAGGGATAGATCTGGACCGCTCGATTCCCGCTTGCGTAGCTTCTTAGTCCCGCTTCATTGCTGTCGAGCGCCTCTTTCATTTTTTGACTTGTTTCTGCCTCTGCGTCGAGCCTTTTTTATAACAGGTTGACAGGGAGCGGCACTTTCATCTTTCACGGCCTGTTGGAGGAGGCGTTGCGTTTTGGCTTTCTCGTAGATGGCCATTTCGCGGTTGTGGTCGTCTCGGACTTTTTGGCCAGCTTCCCTTATAAGCTTGTCCATTTGTTCTTCGAACGACGGACTGGGCACTTTTGCATCAGGAACTTTTACTAGTTCAGGATTAGCGTCCTCCCATTGAGCATCCGCTTCTTCATTGAAGTCATGCACGACGTAGCAATCATGGAGTGGCTCTCGTTTCTTAGACCGAATGTAACTAAGCCCGATTGTTTCCATTCTCCCATTAGGCAACTTGTGCTGAATCCCGGGAACGTTCCAGACTCTGTCATAGAATTTAGCTTTCCGAGCGGTCTATTTGAAGGATATCCCGTGGCGCTTCAGCAATCTCTTCAAGCCTTCTGTATAATATCTGGGCAGACGGATGGGCTGAAGCCTGTCAAGCGTAGGATCCATACCGTGCCAGATTTCTTTCTCCACTTTGGTTTCTTCAGAGTGGTAGAATAGAATTGCCTTTTCGCCTTCTCGCCTGGGAGGGACATAGAACGTCCGCAGCTCCTCTACACTGTAGGTATCGAGCGCTTCCAGTTCTTTATGATGTTTAAGTGGAACCATGGCGACTTGTAGACTTTGCACTTCGTCAGCGGACGTTTGTATTGAAGGCCGAGCAGAGAATACAGCATGGACCTCATCTTCTGAGTCACTACCAAAGATCAACATAGGAGCGGATGGTCCCGGCTTATTGTATTGGGGTGGACTCGAATAAACTATCTCCTCTTCCTCCTCGGTATCACTCCCGAAGACAGGGATGGTGGCGTTAGCTTTGTTCTCCGGCTTGTGACACCTCTCCGTGTCTTCGAAATCCGGTAAGAAGTATTTGGCATCTTCATATTTGCGAACTTCGTTCACGGAGAACGGGTTCAGTTCTCCCGTCACGGTATACTCGAGATCATCTTTAAAATATTTCATACACTGATACTGTGTAGAAGGGATGATATTATACTCGTGTAACCATGGTCGGCCGAGCAGAGCATTGTAGCATGTCTTGGCATCTATGACGTGAAATTTAATATCTGTGACGAGCAGCCCAAAGCTTAGCGTCAGTAACACAGATCCAAGAGTTTGTGATGATTGAGAATCGAACCCGGAGATGGTGATCTTATCCCGAGCAAGGTGTTGGACGCTCATGCAGATTTCCTTTAACACCCTCACGTTAAGGAGATTAACGGAGGATCCATTGTCGATCAGGATTTTGCCTATCTTTATATCACGGCAGTATCCTGAGACATAGAGGGGGCGATTGTGTTTGCACGTCCCAAGGAGAAGGTCTTCATCGCTAAAAATGACATCGGCCGTGTGCACTTCCTCCAATTCATCCTTCATCTTTTCCTCGGTAAGGAAAGCTTAGAATTGTTCTGGCTCCTGTAGTGCCTTGATTAATAAATCCCTTGCCTCTTTTGATAGTAAAAGGGCGTCAAGAATGCTGAGCTGCGAAGGTAGCTTTCTCAGATGCGCTAAGACGTTGTAATCTACCTTATTTTTCTTTGGCGGGTCCTTGGCAGTTAGCTCTTCCATGACTTGGTCATCTAGGGCGATATCCTCAGAGACCTTTTCTTTCCCTTTATCTTTTTTGTTTGAGGGTCCGAGATTCTTTTCGGATAGCGTCCGATTACGCAGCCGGATATTTTCGCAGACCTTCGGCTCTTCCTCTTTTCCCGAGGTGGACTCTTCAAAGAGGGGGCTAAGAGCCATTTCCTCGTCAAAGTCGCTCCCGAACATGAGAACTTGCGATCCCCCAGCGTTAACCATGCGATAATAGCCGGTAGTTCTGTTAAGCCCCTCGGTCGTAATTTTCTGCTCCCAACGAGTTTTGCGCTTTTCCCGCTTGAAATGTTGTCGGTAAGCAACATATCCCTGCCACCATTTATTGAAAGCTTTGTATTCTTTGGTGGGGTGCGAAATCTTCCGATGATACAAGCAATAGGAGGGGTGCATTTCCGCTTCACCAGCAATGTTTCCTTCAGAGGGTGGTAGCTTCATACCTATTGATATGGCTTTAGCAAACCTTTTCCTCGTCTTGAATTTGCTTTTATCTGCGGTGGATGTACTTTGCTCCAGCGGGAGTGTCTCAACTCTTTCGTCAAGTCGCTGTCGCTTGGCCCTTTCAAATATGGCCATCTCGCGTTCCCGATCAGCTTTGCTTTTCAACAGAGCTTCATTGAGGAATGCGTCAATTGTTTCATCCGATGACCCCAGAATTTCTGGTTTAGGATCTGCCCCCAGCTTTTCAGCGCAAGGAATTTCCTCATCGTCTGTAAACGAATGGGAAATCATATGACAGCTCGCCACGTATCCCTCGGATTCATCCGACGAACTCTCTCCCCCATCTTCCTCTTGAAAGACGTGGTTGAGGAACTCCTGGAGTGTGATGGGAGTCCGTGCTTTCTGGTTGTACTCCTCCAGTGCGTCAATATGCTTTTGTAAGTCTGTGCGCTTGTTGCCAGGCTTCACGGGCTTCTTGGATTTCTTCTTCTTCTTCTTTGAAGATTTTGACGGCTGGTTGTGAGTGCTTGGGCCACCACCATCGATCTTTGGAGTTGGGCGCGGCTTCAACATCCCTTCAATGATCTAAGGTTCCAACGGGTTTTTCCACCTGATCGCTGGGCATGTTTGAAGATCGTTCAGCATCCTCTTTGTTTTGGCTGATAGCACAACCTCCCATGGAGCTTCTTCAACGAGGGAGCACGTTGCCCCCGGCGTATTCACCCTTTTAGGGATGTGAGGCTGCGGCGGATTCACCTTCCATCTGTCGGACAACGCGAACTTGCCCTGTTGGTACTGGTCCTCAATCCAATTTTTGAAGACGTAGCAATCCTCGATCGGATGACCCAGTACTCGGTGATAAGGACAGTAATTAGGATCATTGACGTCGTTTGGCTGCGATGGACGTTTTGGATCCGGCAGATTTATGAGTCGGTTGCGCAAGGCCAGCTCGAACAATCTCCTCGTTTTATCTCGCGGAAACGAGTAAGGACGTCCCAGCCTCTCCTCGAGGGACAGGTGTGGACGCATATTATTCTGACGGACAACCGGTTTCAAGTTGCTCGGATGTTGTTGAGCACTAGCGACAACAATTGCTTTTCCCTTCCCCTTCTCATTTCGAGAGTCCGGCTTTGGAGGGGGAGGTCTATGGCACATCTGATCCATCTGAGCTAGCTTGTCGATCAGGGCCTGGAAGGTAGTCGGCTTGAAGAACATCATGAATTGCAAGATGGTCGCTTGTGGATCGAGGGTTCCCACAAACATGCCTACCGCAGGAGCCTCTTCGATGTGTTGTTCGCATTTTGACCATAAGTTCCGCCACCGTATCGCGTATTGGACCCATGTCTCACCTGACTTCATCCTGGCATTAATCAATGCCGTTATCGGGGTACGTTCGCTGGCACTTGCGAAACGCTAGGTAAACAGCAGTTCCATCTCTGCAAATGTCTTGATAGAGTCATTTGGGAGCTCGGAGTACCACTCGAATGCTGTATCTGACAAGCTGCCGACGAACTGGCGAAGCAACAATTTATCATCACCGCCAGTGTTTCCGCAAAGCGCCATGAACTGGGCAACATGCTGGTGGGGATTGCCCGTCCCCTTATAGACATGGAATTTCGGTATTGTATAGCCCGGCGAGTACTTTATCTGATCGTACCAGCTCAGATATGGTCGTCCTATTTTTACGACCTGACCGGCTGCCTCAATCGCCTGATGAACCCGTATCTGCTGAGCTATATATTCGTCCAAGTCAGCTTTGGAGATTGTCTCCTCGATGGCTGTTGACAGAGCCGGTGGAGGATTTGACGTTTCTCCCCTGTCGTCTTCAAGGACGATCGGAGGATCTTCAGCAGGAGAATCTTGTTGAATCATCATACCTACGATGTCCTAGAATAGGAAGGCCATTCGCTTTATGTTGGCTGCTTGTTCCGCAGCCTCTTTATCCTTCTTTTCCAGTATCCTGCAAAGGAATTCGGCGTCAGTTTCTTGCTCCTGGCGTTGATCCGAGGACGCTTCGGGGCTTTCTTTTGGCCCAGTGAGTGCGGCCATCGTGTTCATCATTTCTTGGAGCTTTTGCTATTGCTCCTGAGCTTTAATCACTGACCGTGTAAGCGGTCTATGACCTGTAGATGTACGGATGTCCTCCTTCCCCAACGCCATGTATACAGTATGGACTACAATGCCCCCGGACTTAGGGCGTTTGGGCTCACCACCTTGGGCATTTGCCGCAGGCGCGGGGATTTTCTCTGGCCTTCTTCTCTTGTGGGCCTTCGAAGTTGAGGGGGCCGTTGCAGCGGGCACCCTGGCGATTGTCGTCCTTTGCTGTTTGACAGGACGGTTCTTTTCTTCTTGAACCTTCGCCCTCTTCTGCCGGCGAGAGTGATCTTGGTCTATTATTGAGTCTTGAACCCTCCGCCAGACTTTATATATTTTGGAGGACAACCGTTGAGGGGGCTGTTCCAGCTTCGTTTCTGTAACCCTCTCCGCAGGTGGAGGAGATCTTTTTAGCGTAGCAGTCGGAGAGTTCTTACGTACCCTCCTTAGTGGTTCAAAGCTGTTCCCAGTTGGAACAGCAGCATTAACTTCCACCACTGGAGCGGGTAGAGTTAGCCCTGAAGGGGAGTTACCCCGGGCCTTCCTTACTCGACGCCAGTGGCGACGTCGAGCGTGACGAGCCGTTAGGACTGGCTCGGCGATAGGGACAGCTTCGTCTTGCCCCCTGTCCGAATGAGGCGCTGCTGGTGCCAGCCTCTTAAAGACTGATGTTGTCTTTTGAGTGGCGATGTTCAGTCTGTCAAAGACAGACCCTCGACTAGGAGCAGGAGCCGAAATGGTCAGCCTTGAAAAGACCGACTCTTTAACAGGAGAAACCGCCTTGACGACTTAAGGAGCAGAGGTGGTTGTCTTCCTCGGGACGGCCATTTCACGGTTCATGGCTTCTTGGCGGGCCCATCAGAGTTCTAGTTCAGCCTGGTAAAGACAGAGGCTGCCGGTTTGATATTGGATGACCCGTTGAAAGGGGCCGTTGTAACAGTGAGCCGATAGAAAACCGACTTCTTGTGCGCTTCTGGTGCGGACACTGGAATAGTGAAGCTTGCAGGCGGGAGCATGGTCCCGAAAAACAGACCGGTGGTGGCCTGGGTCACTTGTTCCACCGGCATGGCAAGGATGGAGGCCGCTTGAGGCCCATAAGCTACACCTCCAGGTGAGGTGGAGCGTCGGTTGCACTTGCATTTCGAGCAGCTCGAGCAGTTGGAGGCCATTGATGCTTGATTTCTGCACCAGGCAAAAGACCAAATCTTAGTAACTTGAAACCCAAAGGCAACCATTAACAAACCGTGATTCGTTCGCGAAGACGACACACGAAGTGTGGAGTGGAAAGAGGAAAAGGTCCCACCGGGCATGCCAGAATCTGTTCCCCTCCGAATGTCGGCCAATACAGGGACGTCTTGCCTGAGATTCGGGGCAGATGCTATTTGGTTTTATCCGTCCACCTCTCCGAAGATGCCAAGTTGATTTATGACACTGTGTATCGGAGGTTTAGACGGATGCGGCCGATGTAATAGACTTCGTCAGATTCCCCCTCGCTTGAGGGGTTTTTGATTGTGGGGATGCTCTTCCCTGCAGACGCAAGCCCCTGCAGTAAATTACGCTACCGCATCGCGGTAACAACTTTCTCCTTCTCCAGAATTTCACTTCGTGTCGTGGGTGTTTGTTTTGTTTGTGGTTGCCCGTGGATTGTATACGGAGACTAATTTATGTCGTCGCCCGTAGGACGTGGATTAGTCCAAATCCGTATTTTCTTAGATTTGGATTTGGTGTTTTGGTTTAAGGATACGTTAGACATATTTGAGGCTAAGATCAACTTAAACGTTTGTTAAGGATACGTTAGTCTAATTTGAGACTAAGATCAACTTAACGGGATCGTTTGGATCCGACAAAAGAGCATTTAGGGGCTTTGTTGCTCCATCGCCAGTTTAGGGACATGGTGGTCCATCGCCAGTTTAGGAACATGGTGGTCCATTGAATGTATGGCCGTCGGGACTCGTCAACTCTCTGACGACGTTGAAGGATTACAACGACAAATATCAGAGGAGTTCAGAGATGTACCCTTGAACCAAGGTTGGTTGGGAGACCTGTAGTCTAATTTGGGACTATAATCTGTTTGGAGGTTTAAAGATACGTTAACCATATTTGAGGCTAAGATCAACTTAAACGGGATCGTTTAGATCCGACAAAAGAGCGTTTGGGGCTCTATTGTTCCAGTTTAGGGACGTAGTGGTCCATAGGTAGTTTAGGGACATTGCGGTCCATTGCCAGTTTAGGGACATGGTGGTCCATGTTCCAGTTTATGAACATAGGGGTCCATTTCCAGTTTAGGGACATAGGGGTCCATCATTCCTATTTGGGGACGAACATTAGTTTAAGGACATTTCGGTCCAACGTTCCCATTTTGGGACGAATATTAGTTTAAGGACGTTTCGGTCCATGAGTTTAAGGACCCCGCAGTCCGTATCGATGTGTGGTTGTCGGGACCCGTCACCTCTCTGATGTCGTTGAAGGATTACAACGATAGGTGTCAGAGGAGTTCGGAGATGTACCCTTGAACCGGATGTAGATTGATTTAAGGGAGCAGCCGTGCTCAGTCAATTTAATTTGAGGACTTACGGCCATGATTGGGCTAAGTCCAGTTGAGAATATTCAACGTTTTTATCTTTGGCCTATTAGGCATGTGCTAGGGCTTTGCCCTGTTTAATAATGCACTGCATTTTCTTTTGGCCTGTTAGGCCTTTTTGATTTAGGCTCTGTCCCTTTTAAATGATACACAGCATCTGTTTTTGTTTGGGCTCTGCCCTTTTTAAAATAATACAATGCATTTTATTTGGCATGTTAGGCCTTTTCTAATTGGGCTTGGCCCTTCTGTAAATAATGCAGTGCATTAATCAAACTGACAGTGGCCATGTGGCCTGTCAGGCGCTTTGCGCCAATTTTTGAGCGCAAGCGCATGTGGAGGTAACATGTGTCACGCTCTGGTGAGTGCAAGCGCAGTGCGCTGCGCCAGTGCACTGCGCTGTTGCGCTGCCGACACGTGGCGCGCTCTGATGAGTTGCGCCAATTTCAGAGAGCAATGCTCTATCTTAAAAGCGCATCGCGCAAGTTATTCTGGTGCTGACACGTGGCGCTCTCTGGTGGCTTGCGCCAACCCATGAGCGCAACAGTGCAGATTTGCAAGTGCAAGACACTGTTTTAATATCTTGATCCAATTTTGAATTCAAGAAAAGAATTTTTAAGATTCCAGAACCAATGGTTCATAAAAAAGGCAATGCCTTTGTTATTATTATATTTTTTATATTGAAGATCCTTGATCTTGTTCTTAGATCAATGATCTTTTAAGAAGAAATTCTTCTTTTTTTTATTCAAAGGTTTTACTTTTCTCTCTTTTTGAGTTCTTCTCATAGCTGTTTAGAGGAGTTCTCTCTTTGTTTCTGTGTTTTTCTATCTCTGTGTTGTTGTTTTGGAGTTGGGGTTTAGGGGCCTTTATATAGTGCCCATTAATTTGTTAAATTTGTTAAAGAGATCATTCTCTGAGTAATTTGGGAAAATTTCCCCACCGTTGGATATTTGATCCAAGAGCTTCTGTTTTACAGAAGACAATCTTCTTGTTTTAACAAGAATAGAAAGATCTTACTGGAATTTTAATTCTGTTTGGCGCAAACGCACCAGCGCTTGACATGTGTCGCGCAGCGCAGTGCAACTGCGCTGACACGTGTCGCGCAGCGCAGAGCGCAGCGCATCTAAAGCGTTGCTTAAATAGAGCCTTGCTCTGATTGGGCGCGCTGCGCTGACGTATCAACTTTTGACACGGGGCGCGTTGCGCGCAGCGCAAGGAATTTGAAGCGTTGCTTCAATTTTTTGAATTTTTGAAATTCAAACAGAGCTTTGCTCTGATAGGGAGAAACAGGAAGCAAACGGTAAATCAACTCCAGGTAATGTGCCTTGAGGCTCCGTTGTCAAAGTTTTAAACTATCAGTTCTCATATATTTTATCTTTGCAGAGCCGAGTCTTCCCGAAGAAGTGGCGGCGGCCGCTGAGCCTGAGAGAGCGGTAGAGGAGGTATCTGCTATTCCCGAACCCGAGGCGGTCACAGGCGATGTGGTCGCAATTGCTGAGCTCAAGGTAGTGGCCGACGAGACGGCTACCACGGCCGAGCCTGAAGCAGTGGTGGATGAGACGGCTGCAATTACTGAGCCCGAGGTGGTGGCGAGCGAAACGGGTGCAATTGCTGGGTCCGATGTGGCCACTCTTTCTCAAGAGTCGGGCGCCGCTCCGATCATCGCTCTTCCTGCCTACGGTTCTTTATCGTCTCCTGGCGTCACAAGCGTGACGACAGATCTCGTGGAGTCAGGGGACGAGTCAACGGGAGGTAAGGCCACCCCAATAGAGGAGGGAGACGCCATCGTTGAATCAAGTGACGCCCTCGTCACGGCTCCGGCTGGCGACTCTTCAGGTAGATTTTAGGTTACCGCCCTTCTTTTTCTCTATAATCTTTTCTAAAAAAGTTTATCTTGTTTCTAATGCAGGTGCGGCTAGTGCTGATGTCGAGCTACTCGAGACAGTGCCGTCAGTTACCGCCCTGACAGTGACCACCTCTCTACCTTCTCTCGTATCGTCGCAGATGCTGGAAGGTATGGATTTGTGACCCATTAGTCTTATCTCTCGGCTGTATAATTCATGTACTGACGTCGCGTTATCGCATTTTTGCAGGAGTCCTTTTTGACCACCTGTACCAGGTGCTGCATCCTCACTTCTCCTTCCCATCGGAGATTGCTTCATCCAGTGGCGCTGGTGAATACAGCTTTCAATTAATTCTCTTTCTTTTACCGCCAATGAAATTATTTTTGATTCTTCTTTGCCTTGATTGCAGTGCTACAGATTGAAGGAGGAGATGAGAGATCAGTTGTGCCACTTGTCCTCCCGGCTTTGCCACCTGCTGCAGCTGGTATAGTAAATCCCATTGTTCATGTATCTCTTATATTTCTTGATCCGTCATCTGATTGTGATTTGTTTTGCAGCGGTCGCTTTAACTCCGGCCTCTTTCGAATCTCGCATTATTATGCCGGCAGGGCCCTTTTCCAAACGTCCGTCCTCGAAAGGTGCCGCGAATAGTTTGCGCATGCTGAGCCACTACATTGAGGAGCTCGATGTGGAAGCTCCTACATCTGCCACGGATTTTGCCGCAGAGGTTAACCCTATGTTGGCAACGCTTGTGAACTTCCATGATGAAGGCGTCGTTGAGTCTTAGGTTAATCGCTGCAGGGAAATCGAGGCTTGCCTGCATGAGCTTGAGCTTAGGCGTCCTGCCCCTGAGATTCTGGCTATGAAAAATCAATGGGCTGCATGTATCGAGCATAGCACTTCTTACTTCCGCCATCTTGAACAAGAAGTGGCTTTAAAGCAGAAGGAATTTAAAGAAACTTCAAGCGAATCTGCTCGACTGCATGCTGAAGTTGATGTGAACGCTGCCCAGTTGAAAGTTATCTTCGAAGGCCTTCTGCGATGTTTGATGGGTTAACATTGAGGCAGAAGCTCGACGTCGTCGAGCGGGATGCACAAGATCGTGAAGCAGCTCAGCGGGCCGTTGAGGGACAACTCTCGTCTTACTTGCAGCAGCGAGCCCAGGTCGAAGTGGAGTTGGCCGCGGTAGCTAATCAGGATGAGGGGCTGAGGGAAGTCGCAAGCGGCTGATTGGATTATTGATAGCGCTTTCCTCTCAATAAAAATTTTGTACCACTTGTAATTTTGAATAAAATGCACTTGTTCTTTTATTCTTTCATATGATGTATTTTGTACCCAATTGAATTCATGAATAAAAGATACACGTTCTTTGTAATGTCTTGTGTCATCTCTCTGCTTTCTTCTTTCTTGCTGTGTTGTTTGCCATGTGATTTTAGCAAGTGCGGTCTGTAGATAGTATATAGCTGTCAGTCTTGGATTCTTTGTAGAGTGGTGATGGCTTAGAAAACAGGGTTAGGATCTGTCACCTAAGACTTTTCAAGTTTATGAGCCGTGAGGGTCCCAATAAGGTATTTCTCCCTGCAAGTCGTGAGGATCTCGTAGAAGCATTTTCTCCTTAGGAATCGTGAGGACTCCTAAGTGTTTTTTCTCCTGAAAGTTGTAAGGATCTCACAAGAGAATTTACTCACTTACAAGTCGAGAGGACTCATAAGTGATTGTTTCCCTCCTTGTCGATGTTCGACTTCGAAGAATGTGGTCCGTGAATAGTATGCAAGAGTCCATTTTGGACCAACTTGCGGGGCCCCAGTGCTTAGGAAACAGGTTTTTTAATCCCCACTGCCTAAGGCTTTGCCTTACAAGTCGAGACGAATCGAGAAGTTCTGGCAAGAATGTCCTAACGTCACAGTTAACCTTTGCTCTTTACGACAGAGGTCCGTTAGGGTCTGTGGTACTAGGGTTTTGCCCGTCGTACCGTCGAGTTGGCTGATGTATTCCTCGATAAGCAATCTTGATGTTCGAGTAGCCTTGCAACTGTCGTGTCTCCGATCCCTTCGGGGCTGGATAAGACGTCTTCAAGCAATCTTCTCAGGCAGTTTGACCGTCAGAAGAGAAAGCATTAGGAATTTTTCCATGCCGCTTTTTACTTGAGATTAGGCTCATTTTGGAGAGCCCCGATGAGTCATAACCACTCCGCGCTGGTGTAGGATGATCTCCGATAGTCTTTCAGGTTTTATATGAGATGCCGTCAAGACCATGAAGCTAGGAATTTGGCCTTTGCTTCGTTTGCTGGCATTGCATCTGCTGTAACGAGACGAATGTCGCGGTTGTCTCTAGGTTGCGTGTGAACCGTCGAGGCTTGGAACTAGGGCTTTTGACGTGGCTCCGTTGTTTGATTGTTGCGTCTGGATCCTGCTGGAGGAAGAACACTGTGGTGACATCTCGTCTACTGTATCGAAACGAACGTCGAGGTGGTGATCACTCCATGTGGGATGATTTCCGGTAGTCTTTCAGGTTTTATATGAGTTACCGTCAAGATCCTGAAGCTAGGAATTTGGTCTTTGCTTCATTTGCTTTGGCGTTGCGTCTGCTGTATCGAGAAAAACGTCAAGGTTGTCTCTAGGTTGTTGATGAACCGTCGGGACCTGGAACTAGGGACTTTGCCATGGCTCTGTTGTTTGATTGTCGTGTCTGAATCCTGCTGGAGTAAGAACGCTGTGGTGAAATCTCGTCTGCTGTATCGAGACGAACGTCGAGGTGGTGACCACTCCGCACTGGTGTGGGACAATATCCGATAGTCTTTCAGGTTTTATATGAGTTACCGTCAAGACCCTGAAGCTAGGAATTTAGCCTTCGCTTCGTTTGCTTTGGCGTGTCTGAATCCTGTTGGAGGAAGGACGCTGTAGTGACATCTTGTCTGCTATATCAAGACGAACGTCGAGGTGGTGACTACTCCATGTGGGATGATCTCCGGTAGTCTTTCAGGTTTTATATGAGTTGCCGTCAAGATCTTGAAGCTAGGAATTTGGCCTTTGCTTCGTTTTCTTTGGTGTTGCGTCTGCTGTATCGAGATGAACGGCGAGGTGGTGACCACTCCGCGCTGGTGTGGGATGATCTCCGATAGTCTTTTAGGTTTTATATGAGTTACCGTCAAGACCCTGAAGCTAGGAATTTTGCCTTTGCTTCATTGTTTTGGCGCGTCCGAATCCTGTTGGAGGAAGAACGCTGGGGTGACATCGCGTCTGCTATAACGAGACGAATGCTAAGGTGGAGCTGGGATTTTGCCGTCACTCCGCTTTGCTGACCATGGGGTCTTTCGTTGACGTTGCATCTGCATCCTGCCGGACTGCAAAGGAACACCGTTGTTGATATTGCGTCTGCTGTAACGAGACGAATGCTGAGGTGGAGCTGGGATTTTGCCGTCACTCCGCTTTGCTGACCATGGGGTCTTTCATTGACGTTGCATCTACATCCTGCTGGACTACGAAGGAACGCCGTTGTTGACATTGCGTCTGCTGTAACGAGACGAATGCTGAGGTGGAGCTAGGATTTTTCCATCACTCCGCTTTGTTTCGACCATGGGGTCTTTCGTTGACGTTGCATCTATATCCTGCTGGACTGCGAAGGAAAATCGTTGTTGAAATTGCGTCTGCTGTAGCGAGATGAATGCTGAGGTGGAGCTAGGATTTTTCCATCACTCCGCTTTGCCGACATTGCGTCTGCTGTAACGAGACGAATGTCGAGACGGTCTGTAGGTTTTTTGTGAACCATCGAGACTTGGAACTATGGACTCTGCCACGGCTCCGAGATTGATTGTCGTTGTGTCGCTTCCGTGCCCTGCTGGCATAAGAAGGAACACCGTTGCTGATCTTCTGGGATGCAGATGCTACTGTTGAGATCTGACTTTCCCTTTTGACAGGATCTAGTGGGGGACATATGGTTCCCTTTTCGTTTATGTCCATGGATTGTATACAGGGGTTAGTATGGACTCATCTGTAGGGCAAAAGTTTTATTCTTTCATTTTTTTTATTTCCGCGATGCTCTATCATTTCAGCTTTTTGTATCGCGAAAGTCGCGATTGCCCAATCATTTCGGCTATTTTTCGCGATGCCCAATCATTTCGGCTATTTGTTTTATTTTTACTCGCTGCTTTTTATTGTGAGTTGCCCGATCATTTCCCCTATTTGTTTTATTTTTTCTCGCTGCTTTTTATTGCGAGTTGCCCAATCATTTCAGCTATTTTGCATGCATACATTTTTACTTGCTGATTTTGTTTGCAAGTCGCCCCATCATTTCAGCTATTTCATATGCATGTGTGGCTCGCTAGCTTTTTGCCGCAAGCTTGGGATTAGACACCGATTTCAGCATCAGCACCGCTACAACTGGGATATTGCCAGGAGCGAATCATCATTTGCCTCTGTCGATATCGAACAAAGGTGGCTTAGCGAACAGGGTTAGGATCCTGTCGACTAAGGCTTTTGACTTCATGAGCCGTAAGGGTTTCACAAAGGTATTTCTCCCTGCGAGTCGTAAGGATCTCGTAGGTGCGTTTTCTCCTTAGGAATCGTGAGGACTCCTAAGTGTATGGCTTCTCATAAGTCATAAGGATCTTACAAGAGAGTTTTCTCCGTATAAGTCGAGAGGACTCACAAGGGTTATTCTGTGCGAACATATCCCTAGTCATGGGTGGGACTTTGTTAGGGAAATATTTAATCATGCCCGTGGATTGTATACAAGGGTCAGCATTGAGCCACTTGTAGGGCAGTATCGGAAGTTGTGGTGGCTGCTTAAGAACAGGTTCAGATCCCTGTAACTTAAGACTTTTGAATCTTATGAGCCGTGAGGGTCCCATAAGAGAGTTCTCCTTACGAGTCGTGAGGATCTCGCAAGTGTAATTTCTCCTCAGGAATCGTGAGGATCCCTAAGTGTGTTGCTCCCTTGTGAGTCATAAGGATCTCACGCAGGTGGTTTCTCCTCACAATGTCGAGAAGACCCTGCAAGTGTCTTTTAACGAGGTTGCGCCCTTTCGGGTTTTCACAAACACTCGCCGGTAGCCCTGCTGTTTTTACTCACGGAGCCCTTTCAGGTTTTCATCCGTGCCCATTTTGCTTATGGACATACCGTTTTCTTTTTTTTGTTTTGTTTTTTTTTACTCTAACGAGGTTGCGCCCTTTCGGGTTTTCACAAAACTCGCCGGTAGCCCTGCTGCTTTTACTCACGGAGCCCTTTCGAGTTTTCATCCGTGCCCATTTTGCTTATGGACATACCTTTTTTTTGCCACGTCAGCTTGAGGATGTCGCGGGTTGGTAGTAGTTTAAAGACATTTCGGCCATAGATTCATAGGTCGGATATGTTTGAAGATCTTTCAGCACTCTTTTAGTTTTTGCCGAAAGAACAATTTCTCATGGAGCTTCCCCTATAAAAGAGCATGATGCCCCCGGCGTGTCCATCCTTTTCTGAGCATGTGGTTGTGGTAGGTTCATCTTCCAGTTGTCAGACAACGCGAATTTGCCCTGTTGGTATTCATCTTCAATCCAGCCTTTGAAGACGTAGCAATTTTCAAGTGGGTGACCCATTACTCTTTAGTAGGGACAATAGTTAGGATTGTTAACGTTACCCGGTTGCGACGGATGTTTTGGATCTGGCAAAGTGATGAGCCCGTTGCGTACCGCCAGTTCAAACAGTCTCCTTGTTTTATCCGTGAGAAATGAGTAAGGACGTTTCAATTTCTCATTGAGGGATCGCGACTTGTTGCTTTGATGAATAACGGTCTCGGGTTACTCGGCCGATGCTGAGCGTTAGCGAAAAAGGTCGATTTCCCGTTCCCCTTATCCTTTTTGTTTGATTCCTTATTTGCGGGTCCGAGATTCTTTTCGAGTAGCGTGCAATTGCGCAGCTGAATGTTCTCGCAACTCCTCGGTTCTTTCATTTCAGAGATGGATTCCTTGAAGAGAGGGCCGAGGGTTATTTCTTCGTCAGGGTCGCTCCCGAAGGTGAGAACTCGCAATCCCCCAGGATCAACCCTATGACAATTGCCGGCAATTATTTTACGCTCATCTGTCGCATTTTTCCGCTGTCTACGAGCTTCACGCTTTGTCCTCTTGAAGTGTTGCCTGTGAGTGACATACCCTTGCCACCAAATTTTAAAGGCGTTGCAGTCTTCAGTAGGGTGTGCGATCTCCTGATGATATAAGCAGAAGTTAGGATGTACGTCCGCTTCATCAAGATGTATACCGCCAGGAGAATTTTCTCTGAAAGATGGCAGCTTCATTCCCATTGATATGGCTTTGGAGAACCTTTTCCTTGTTTTGAACCTGCTTTTATTTGCAGCGGATATGCTTTGATCTGGTGGGAGTGTTTTAACCCTTTCGTCCAGTCGCCGGCGTTTGGCTTTTTCAAATATGGCCATCTTGCACTCCCGATCAGCTTTGCTTTTTAGACGGGCTTCGTTCAGGAATGCGTCAATTATTTCATCTGATGGTTCTAGAAGTTCCGGCTCAGGATCTGCCCCCAATTTTCTTGCATCAGGAGCTTCTTCACCATTTATTAACGAGTGAGTGATCACATGGCATCTTGCCACATAATCCTCAGGTTCATCCGACGAGCCTTTGTCATCATCTCCGTTCTCAAGGACGTGGCTAAGGAATTCTTGGAGTGTGGCTGGGGTCCGCGCCTTCTGATTATATTCTTCCAGTGTGTCAATATGTTTTTGCAGATCTATATGCTTGTCATCAAACTGCGTGGGCTTTTTGGTCTTCTTCTTTTTCTTGAAGACTTTGACGGCTGTGCCTGGGTGTTTTGCCCACTGCTATCAATTCTCGGTGTTGGGCGTGGTTTCAGCATCCCATCAATGACCTCGGGCTCTAGCGGACTTTTCTACCTGACGGCTGGGCATGTGTGAAGATCCTTCAGCATTCTTTTCGTCTTGGCTGAAAGAGCGACCTCCCATGGAGCTTTTTCTATAAAAGAGCACGATGCCCCCGGCATGTCCACTTTTTTAGGAGCATGAGGTTGTGGCGGGTTCACCTTCCAGTTTTCGGATAATGCGAACTTGCCTTGTTGGTATTGGTCCTCAATCAAGACTTTGAAAACGAAGAAATCTTCGATTGGATGGCTTACTGCTTAGTGGTAAGGGCAGTAATTAGGATTGTTGACATCGCCTGGCTGCAACGAACGTTTTGGATCCGAAAAATTGATGAGTCTGTTACGCACTACTAGCTCGAACAGCCTCCTCATTTTTTTCCTGAGGAAACGAGTAAGGTCGTCTGATAGTGCACGATATTGGCGATCCCCAAGATCTTGACACGTGGCAGGTGACGTGTCCTAGAACTCAGAAGAAGGGGTCCATAGGGGCCGACGAAGCCACCCTGTACCCGATCTGCAAGCACAAGCTGGCCCTCCCCAGGGCCCCGTGCAAATTGGCATCATCGGCTCCATAGCTCGCCGCGAGCTGCCCTAAGCTGCAACAAGACCAAGACTCATCGGCCTCCTAGCTCATCCCCCAGCTCTCGGCCGAGACCGTCTTCCTCTGTCCTCCGACCAACTCCACCGCTCCCAGGCGTAACCGGCCCTCCGCGAATCTCGCAATGCACAGATTCTACGCCAGCAAAATCCCACGTTCCACGCCATCACGATCCCCATTAATGGGCGATCCGCTCTCTACGTGGGCGTGATGTCGGGAGCGTAACTGCCAGCGAGATTCTCGTGCCTGCTGCTGCGTGCCACCACCGCTATATAAACCCCTATCAGAGAGGGGTCAAGTAAGCCATTTTTTACTCTTTTAAGCCGTTACTCTGCTCGGATCTCATCACTAACTTGAGCGTCGGAGGGTCCTTGGTGGTACCAAACCATCCGGGGACTTCCTTGCAGCTACTCGGCACCAAACTCCTCACTCCACTTCTTCCTCCAAAAACCCATTGACACGCAGCGGAAGATAATCAACAAAGTCCACCACGAGATCAACGGAAGACAACATCTGACGGAGGCCTGAAAAGGAGCTCTATCAGTTGGCGTCGTCTGTGGGAACGCTCCACAAAACACAACGTTGGCCTTCCGATCTCCGCCCAAATGGCTAGTAGCCGCCCTGAAGATCCCGGTACCAGCCGCCGCCTTCCACTCACCGAAGGCGAGGAGGAACCTCCTCTCATGGCCATCGTCAACGCCCTCACAGGCCGGATAGATCGGCTGCAATCCCTCGTGGAGGCCCTCGTCCGCGTCCAAACGGCCGGGCCCGGGCCCCAGATCGCTGCTCTGTCGCCTCCAGAAGGCTCTGCCCCTATCTGGACGGCTGACTACCAACAGGCTGCGTCCCCTAGCCACCAATCTCTCGAGCCGGGGCTCCCTGAGGCCCGCTGAGCGCCCCAGGGCTCCAAGCCAAGGTCCGTCGCCAGGACGCCTCGCCTCGAGCCTCCTCGCAACCCATATCCCCCTGAGGAGATGTCAGTCACCTCGCCTATCCACAGGCGTGGTCGACCCCACCACCCTCGGCGGGGCCGCACAGAAGGGATCCGCCCCGGCGACTCGAGAGCTACCTCGCCTCGGGACCTGAGGCACCTCATCGAAAGGAACCGGGGCCGCTCCCAGATGCAGGTCACCCGCGGCGGAGGCCAGGGATCCCAAGACGCCGATTCCTGATCTATTTTTAATTTAATAAAGATCAGTGTAGCATTGCGAAAAGGAAAGAAAAATTATGTTTATTCAAAAGGTATTATGGGCTCCTCAGCCGCACATGCAAAAATAAAAAGAAAATTACAACAGTGGGGGAAGGGGGTGCAGCGAACATTGCTCGTAGTACTCGGTAAAGATCTCCGCCAACTAGGGCCTCGCAAGGTCCAATCTCTGTCCCCGGTTCCCCCCGCGCGCGTCTATACCGAGCCTCAGCTCGTAGCATTCACAGACGAGCGCCTCTGAGCGGGCCAGCCGGTTCGCGGAGATTAGGCCGAAGCGCCTTAAAGACCGCAGCTTGCCTACGGCCTCGTCATATAGCAGCTCAGACAGGGGGTAATAAAGCCCCGGCGACGCCCTCCAGATGGAGTACATCAGCAGCTGCAGCAAGGAGGAGCGTTGGGGGAGCAGCCGGCCGAAATGGTCCTTAATACTCCCGTAGACCAGCTGCACCGTGTCCTCGGTGCAGTACGGGTCGTAAAGGTACACATCTTCAAAGCGGACTATGTCGGGGATGGTAAACGGGAAGTCCTGCATTCTCGATGACCTGTTTACGAAGGAATGAAGGACCAGTACTCCTTCAGCCTTATATAGCCCACTGCGCAACCCAACAGTCGCCTTCTTTCACCTAGGGAGTCACCGCCACGCGGCAACCATCAATCCTTCTCTGGTGGAGTCGAAGCGACGCACCCTTAGCACTTCGCCTCCCCCCACATTCAATGCACTGGCTACGAGCGTCGTTGCCCCGGCCATTCCCATTCCCCACACCTACAGCTAGACGGACGGGCTACACCTCGTCAAGATTCAACCCGGCAGCTACCCTGCTCGGTCGTCCCCAGCGGGCAGCTTCCCTACCGCAACGCCGGGGATCAAAAAGCTTTCCCAGAGGCAGTCGAGCCCGAGGTTCCCTCGCTCGGCTATCCCCAGTGGTCATCTTCCTGCCACAACGCCGGGGATCAAAAAGCCCTCCCAGAGGCAGTCGGGCCCGAGGATCCTTCGCTCAGCTATCCCCAGTGGGCAGCTTCCCTGCCGCAACGCCAGAGATAAAAAAACCCTCTCAGAGGCAGTCGAGCCCGAGGATCCCTCGCTCAGCTATCTCCAACGGGCAGCTTCCCTACCGCAACGCCGGGGATCAAAAAGCCCTCCCAGAGGCAGTCGAGCCCGAGGTTCCCTCGCTCGGGTATCCTTCAGGACAAAAGCCCTCGCTAAGAAGCACTGGGCAGTAACCCTGCCCGGCCAAAGGTCCTCGGTAGGCTTCTACAGCCTCTCCCGCGCTAAGGACCAAAGTCCTCCCAGAGGCAGTTGGGTCCTTGCTCGGCTATCCCCGGCTGGTAGCTTCCTACCACAACCGGCTGGGATCAAAGTCCTCGCCAAGAGGCACTGAGCAGTAACCCTGCTCGGTCCCCGTCCTGAAGGATCAAAAACCCTTGCAAGAGGCAACCGAGCAGCTATCCTGCTCGGTCAAACTCCAGCTGGTAGCTCCCTACCCTCGACGCCAGGGATCAAAAGCCCTCACAAGAGGCATCAAAGCGGCTACCCCGCTTGTTCATCCAAGGCTGGTAGTTACCTACCCACGAAGCCAAAGGTCAAAGCCCTCGCCAAGAGGCAGCCGCGCAGCTCCACTTCCCGGACATCCTTAGTGGGCTTCTTACAGCCCCTCCAGCACTAAAGACCCAGGTACTCGCAAGAGGCAACCGAGCAGCTACCCTGCTCGGCCATCCCTGGCGGGTAGCACCCCTACCACCACGCCAGGAACCAGAGAGCCTTTGCAAGAGGTGACGGGGCAGCTACCCTGCCCAGTCACCCCCGGATGGTGGCCAATACTCAAAATCAGAGATGCTTTAGGGCCCGCGGAGGATCCGAGACCCCAGTGAGGGGCGTCAAATCTGTCCAAGTCTAAACGATCTCCCCTTGACTCCGGGGCCCAGGGAGATACCTCCTCGGAAACGCTCGTCGGCAAGTGATTGCAGTCAACTCGACGGACGATCGCTAGACAGATGGCCAACCTGACATAAAAGCACAACGGTACAAGCAAAAAATATCTTACGAGCATTCTTCACAAACAGATGGTAGAGCGCAATTCTATGGAGCCGAAGAAAAAATTTATTACTACCAAAGGCAAAAGTTTTTTTTACAAAGGGTATTTTTTAGGCTCCTCAGCCTTACAAAATTCAAGGAAACAAAATAAAGAGAGTAGAATGGGGGCTCTACACCTCGGGGCCAGGTACGACCTCAAGGTCCTCAACCTCCACCACTTGGTGCACTGGGTCCTGGGCCACCGCCTCTCCAGGAACCTCCTCCCCTTGCTCGTCGGCGCCCACGAGGGGGAACTCGGCCCGGAGGTCTGCGTCGGTGAACTCTGGCATCCGGGACGTCACGTCATCGAGGGTGTCGTGCCAAATGCAGGTCATGGCCACGGCAAAGACGTCATAGAAGACCTTCGACTTCTTATAGCTGTCCACGACCCTCGATTCAGCCGACTTGGCCGCCTTAGCCGCCGCCCCCAGCTCCTTTCGGAGGGTCTTCACAGTCCTCTTCAGGTTGCCAGCGAGCACCTGAGTGTCCTCGAGCTTGCCCTCGGCGATCACGGCGGCCCCGCGGTGCCGAGCTACCTCCCATTTCCCGGCCTCCACCTCGCCTTTCAAGGTGGCAATCCTCAACGACATCGCCTCCTGCTCCCGCCTGGAGCTCTCTTGCAGCGAGGAGAGCTGACCCGCGGCCTCCAACGCCCGGGCTACCACCTCGGTTTCCATGCGAAGGGCGAGGGCTACGTGCTGGAGAACCTAGAGAGACACAAAGGATCAGAAGGATGAAAGGGGCACTGAATATCACAATGAACCAAGAAACTTACCTGCACAGTCTCCTGGGCGATGGACGCCAGCTGAGCCCTGAAGGTCCTGTTAGTATATATGCCCTAGGGGCCATTATTGTATCATACTAGTTTGTATATTACTTAATGGAAGCTTGGGATATTCACATGTATATAACAGTCTTGCTAAACATGGTAGTATGCTACTTGGTTTTTCTATCTTAATATGTGAGTATATGTATTGATAGAGCTCTTAGGATCTTGCTTGACTACCAGTGTTGTGATGGCAATCACACTAGTGGGGGCTGGGTAGTCTACAAGCACATCCTTATTTAGGTCCCTAGTCGTAGGATTATCGAGACAGGGCATCGATACTCCGGAGTAGACTAGTGTGTACGCTTCTCATCCCAGTTGGGGAGATGGTCTGTCCTACAGCCGTCAGTACATCGTGCTGGAGATAGTATGCAGGCGCTCGTTAGGTTACGGGTACACCGGACAGGACTCACAGGGAACTGTTGGTTGGTTTTATACCAGTCGTCAGTTAACAGTTCCCAGGTGACATGTGTACAGCATAGTCCGCAGACTTGACATTGCTACTTTGCCTCGAGTGTGTCCCACTGTTCTTAGATTGCTACCCTACCACGGCTCAAAGGAGTCATGCAAACAGGTAGCAGTTGGGTGCAGTCCCGAGCACTTGGAGGCAGTGGCGGTTAGACAGGATTCGTCTCTCCCGGTATTGGGAGTTGATATCGCGCTGTGTCAGAGAGCCATTACGCAAAGTCCCTGGCCAGGGCAAGCGAGATTTGCTGGTAGGTTCCAGTAGTTTCTCAGGGTGTAATGGGCTTCACTCCGACACGACTTATACCGCTATTAGGGGACTGACGCTTGCTGCCCCCTAGGTCTGATATGCGATAGTCTTAGAGGAACAGACCGGACTGTACGGAGATTGTCATATCAGACTCAGTAGGAGTTCGGATGGGTTTCCTCATCGGCCTTCTTATCGACATCTACCTGGGGACCGTTACGTACAGCTAGTGCCGCTTGCAGTCTGTGGTTAAACCCATTGCCAGCATAGTAGTCGAGTCTCTAGAGTCCAACATAGAGAGTTTCTCTACTCCAGACGAAACGATATAAAGGTCGTATGGTTTTACGACATGGGTTCGAACGCATACATGTGTTTACGCATGTACGACATCCGGACAGTTTTTACTAGCCGGTTTTGGTTTAAGCCGGTTTCTAGTATCCGGTTATTGGATTTATACAGTCTAAAGTTTTTCCGTGTTTTCACGGATAGGAGGGGCGTTCTCGTAAATACGCGAGAATCTTCTAAAAGATGGTGACTTGAGGGTTAAGGTGGCATATGCATTAAATGAGATTAATAAGTCATTTGAGTGATTCATCCATGTCATTAATGCATCATAAATGCTTAATGACTCATGGAGATGAATCACCCTTTAGTATTTATGAAGCATGGTTGTAAATCCTTTATTTTCTTTTATTGGATAAATGATAATGCTTGATATATATTATGATAGATCATTATCTCATCTCATTCTCTTGCTCACTTTCTCTCTCCTCAAGCTCTCTCTCTTCAAACCCTAATACTCCCCTCTCATGTGTTGAGACCAAGGATTAGAATAGACTACTTAATCCTTAACCATTCTCTATATCACCTAGGTTACTTAGATTAGCGATTAAGAAACCTAGTTACCTCAAGTTAGAGGTGAAGCTTGTAGTAAAGCTCTCGGATGGATCATCTACTACATAGAGAAGGCCGGAGAGGACGTGGAGAACGGAAAGACGAAGGACACGGTTCTTTAGGTATAACACTTATCATAGTAGTTAACACTTCTATGGTTTCTTGTTAGTTATTGTTTTAGCAAAGATTCTCGGTTAGTCGATGTTCACGCATAAAACAAGATCGTTTTTCATTATTCCATCTCCCCGCAAGTCATGGGGTGTTGTACATCGACTTACAGTGGTATCAGAGCCTCGCTAAACAATAATTAATTCATTAGCAAAGTCGTATGAATTTCGAACGCAAAACGAACCAAAAACGACATCGATATCACAAGTTTCTGTCGAATTTTAAACAGGCTCTAAAAATTTTTCAGGGAGCTGCAGAATAACCTACAGAGAATTATAAGAACACTGGTGAAAAATGGGTTCTTGAATCAGCCATACAGCAGCGGAACAGCGGCCGATCCCACCGATCCGCCGCAGATCCGCGGCCGAGTTGGGGCCGATTCAACCCAATTTCCACCAGTAACTCTTATGTGATATTTGTGTATTTTCTGGAATGTTTATTTTCTGCTCAAGTCTCAGGTGCAAAGAGAAGTTTTGGGAGTAGAATCTGATATGTTTGCTCGATCGAAATTATACGAAGTTTGCTAATTTGATTATATCTGTGATTGTATAATGTGTTCGTAAACCTCCCCTAACTGCTAGTATGTCAGTTGGCAAAGGGTTGCACATTTCTGTAATGTTTACTGTTTGTGTATATGAACTGTATTGGACTATTGTGATGATTAGCCGGGGTTTTAAGATGGGTTTAATATTCATTCATTCGATGTAAATGTAATATGATGTAATATTCTTTTACGGGGCACATCCAGGTTGCGGTTGTAGCCACCGTTGTATTATTTCTTTTTACTGTTTTTGCTCCTAGGATAGACCCAAGGCGGGGTGCACAAACTACCGGGTACTTTAAAGTGTTTAGTGGCCTACTCACTTTGTTGAGGGAGACCGCTTCACTTCGGGTACTTGGCAGGTAATTTGACGTACCCGTAGGGGTCTTGGGTGGGGTAATGGCTATTCATCACAACTGTGTAATCCGTCTTTTGTTGCAGGCTCTAAACAAACGCAGATTGCTTGCAAATCTAATAAAGTTCATATGAGATCTGGAATGCCTATTATTGCGTCTGAAGAATGTACAATATCTATATATGATACCTATTTAGACGTCACTTATGTTTTACACCCGCGCTAGCCCAGCCCCCGCTCCGCCGTTAGTTAAGTAACCTAACGGGTGATGACGGGACCCAGTGACGAATGCGGATGGCATAAGAGGACGTTGTATTTTCGTTGTTTTCTGCAATGATAGGTTAATGATGGGACGCATTATTATTAATGCAAAGAAAATAAACCAAAAGTTGAATCGTTGGAACAATTTAAAAGAAACCATTTGGTTATTTTAAAACAGATGATATGTTTTTTAATTGCGGAGCTTTAACCACTCCTTTTAAAAAGCTATCAGGTTCCTTCGGTCATATCAAGTTCACTACGTTCACGGTTTCGCCAAAACCATTCGTAGCCCTCCGTCATTTCATTTGGGTATTCAGTAGTATTCAAGCTATGCATTTTGGCCAAAGTCAAGGCATAGTGTTTGGTAGTTGCTAGGTATTCATTTGTTGCATAAGATAGATGAGTTAGTTTGGGATAGTCGTATTATCATTTGAGCAAAGTCAGGGGTATGTACGGATGGGTTCAAATTGACAAGATAATGACGGGTAGAACTTGACATGTGACTTATGACATTTTGACCAAAGCCAAGGTCATAAGAACATGGGGCAAAAACCTATATTGGGAATTTCTAAAGAAACTGAAATTTGCAAAGAGATGCATACCATTTGGAGTTTGATGAATATTGGTAGGATTCCTTCAACATTATCATACGATGATATTTGGATCCCGATCCTACTTTGAGTATATGCTACTCATCAGGATATTCGTCACTTAACGATCATTGCTATAAACCAAGTAGGTGTCAAGAAAGGTGTCAGCGGGGTTACGCCCCCAGAGAAAAGAGGTTATTTAATTAAGGAACTTCGTGAAAGCGTTGGAAAACCACCCTCAAAGTACCGACACCAGCCTGGCTGAACGGTTAAGCAAGTATTGTGCAGTGAGAATAGTCCTGGCTAATTCTTCTTTTATGGTTTGAGGAAGGATTCGAGAAACAGTGGGAGCCATCCAGTTTAGATAAATTAAAAACCACTCTAAACTTGCAAGAGCATCATACTAAAGAGTTTTCTTCTCTCTCTCCTAATTGCAGCGACCCTGAAAATGACTGGACTTAAGTTACTTTTAGAGAAAAATATACTGACAGGGCCAAACTATAAAGATTGGCTGCGGAATGTCAATATGGCTTTGACCTATGACAAATTGGGGTACGTCCTCACCGCTAAGGCACCTGCTGTCCCTGGTCCAAAATCCAGTAATGCGGATAAGGAAATCCGCAAAACCTGGGATTTCGATTGCGCGAAAGCCAAGTGCATCGTGCTTGCCTCGATGAACAATGAACATCATAGGAGGCACGAGGATATGGAACTAGATGCCATATTTCTCCATACAAAGGAACTTTATGGAGAGCAATCTCGTATAGCAAGTTACGAGACCTCTAAGAACTTGTTTCGAGCGAGGTTGGCTGTCGGATCATCGGTAGGAGAACATGTCCTAAAGATGATTGGCTACATAGAAGAGCTCGCAGACCTTGGGACGACTTTGGATAATGAGCTTTATACAGACCTTATTCTACAGTCCCTTCCTTCCACCTACGCCCAGTTTATTCTGAACTTCAACATTCAAAGAAAAGAAATTGAACTTCCGGAACTCCTTAACATGTTGAGGAGTGCAGAGGGCACCTTACAGAAGGCAAGAGAAATACCCGCTATGTTTGTTAGCGGTGCTTCTTCTTCCGGGTCCAAGGCTAGGGCCAAAGGAAGGAAAAAGAAGGCCGCCACCAAATCTAGAGGAGGTGTAAGTAAGGTGGGAGGGAAGGGAAAGAAAAAGTTTGCGGTACCGGTAGTGGCCCAGGATGAGTGCTTCCATTGTCACAGGAAAGGGCACTGGAAGAAAAATTGCAAGGACTGGAACGCCAAGAACCAAGAACCGAAGCAAGCTGTGGTTTCGACTTCAGGTGTGTTTGTAATTGAGAATTGTCTGTCAATCAACTCTACTTCCTGGGTATTGGATACCGGATCATGATCTCATATATGCAATTCATTGCAGGCACTGAGAAACCGTAGAGTGCTGAAGGATGGTGATATGACCCTGATGGTTGCTAACGGAGCTAGCGTAGGAGCTGTGTCCGTAGGGGATTATCACCTGGGATTGACGAGTGGACAAATTTTGGTTTTACATAACTGTTTTTATGTACCCAGCTTAACGTGTAATATCATATCTGTTTCCTTGTTATCAAATAAAGGTTATGATTTCACGTTTGTAAGTGATGTTGTTAACATCCACCTTAATCATAGTTTGATTGGGTCCGGTACACTGGATAACGGTATATATGTGTTAAACTAACTCCAAATTTTCAATGTCCAGAACACACTAAAAAGAAAGTCTCCAGATTTAAATAAAGCTTTCTTATGGCATTGTAGACTGGGTCACATCAATGAGAGAAGGTTGACTAAGTTACATAGAGAAGGATATTTGGACTCGTTCGAATATCAAACTTATGTCACTTGTCAATCTTGTCTCAAAGGAAAGATGACAAAGACTCCATTTACTGGACATGGAGTAAGAGCGAGCGAGCTCTTAGGACTCATACACAGCGATGTATGTGGTCCAATGTCTACACATGCAAGAGGTGGTTTTTCCTATTTCATTACTTTCACGGATGATTACTCAAGGTACGGATTCATTTATCTGATGAAACATAAATCTGAGGCTTTTGAGAAATTCCAAGAGTATAAGAATGAAGTAGAAAACCAAACCGGCAAAAGTATCAAAACACTAAGATCTGATCGAGGTGGTGAATACTTGAGTGCCGAGTTCCTAGGTTACTTAAAAGAGAAAGGAATTCTCTCTCAGCTTACTCCTCCATACACTCCACAGCATAACGGTGTATCGGAGAGACGGAATCGAACCCTATTGGATATGGTACGATCCATGATAAGTAATGCTGAGTTACCGCGATCTTTTTGGGGTTATGCGCTAGATTCAGCGGCATATCTTCTGAACAGGGCTCCTACCAAGACTGTGCCTACCACCCCATATCAGATGTGGAGTGGGAAGAAACCCCATCATCAGCATATGAAGATTTGGGGATGTCCAGCTTTTGTTAAAAAGCAGCATGCGGACAAGCTCGAGGCACGATCAGTACAGTGTAAGTTTGTGGGATATCCAAAGAACTCCAAGGGATATTATTTCTATTACGCAGAGGAACAAAAGGTTTTTGTTTCTCGTAATGCCCATTTTCTAGAACAGCAGTTTTTAGAAAAGGAAATAAGTGGGAGCGAAATAGAACTGGAAGAAATTTCAGAACCACAAACTAATACTGTCACGCCCCGCTTCCCAGAGTATACTAAGATGGGCACGTGACATAGCCAACCATGCTACCTGTGGATAGGATACATCCTTCTACAGTCACATTACGGCTGTAGAGATATCAAGAACAGGAAAGTAAACTAACTATCTAGTACATGTCCATAAGCCAGAGTAAAAGAGTCAAGAAATAACAATATGCGGAAGCCAAAAGATACAATAAATGAAACACCTGGAAGTAAAACTACATACCGACAGAAACTTCACCGCTCGTCTAACAGCGGCAATACTCCTGATCAGTCTGCAACAAGGTAGAAGAATCTGGGCCATGCAAAATCCAGACGTCAGCGCGTCATGTCATCAAGCAATAAAATATAAACAGGGTAACAGGCAATGCAAATATAATCATGAATGAAAAGCAGATGTAACAGTAATATAAATCAGGGCAGTGAAGGGTAGTGTGTAGTGAGTAAACTAAACTGTTCTATTTGGTTTTCTGTTCTAAAGTCTTTGAAATCAATTTGATGAATCATCGATGTAACTAAATAGTATCCCGTGCATGCCCGGGACCACGGTCTACAGACTCTCGGGCTGAAACCGAGACGTGCCGCTAGGCAGTAAAAGGTAGCAGGTACAGACGGGTGATGTCAGCATCATCACTCTGGGGCTGGCCTAGCCCGTAAGACTGATCAGAACAGGTATCGAACTGTTGAGTTACAAGTCAGGATTTCATCATTGATTTCCCCATGCCCCCAAGTTATATGTGTCAAGTCAGGTATTCCGTAATCATGAACTAATGCCAACACAGGATCAGGTAAGAGCAAGTTTGTCTGGATAGACAACAGGAATGGTCCGTGAGGACTACATGTCAGGTTTGTTGGCATTAGACACAAGATCAGGTAACAAGTCAAGCCATGGTACATCAGGTCAAGTCAAGTAGTGTATTTATGTGTCAGGTCATATCAAGAGTGTACGGTACCATGTCCTATCAGGTAGGAAGTGCAACAGGTCATGTCAGGAAGCACAAAATGTTATGTGGGTGCTCATAATCAACTAGCATAAACATGGGTATACAAAACAAGCATGGGTACTAATAGCACAATAAAATGGAACATTGTAATGTGATATGCAATCAGGTACAGATTAAGGCATACAGATGCACAATTATCGATTAGGGTTACATTTATAGTTTCAATATTAATTAGGATGCAATTTATTAAATATGGAGTGTTAATATCACAGTATTATGTAGTAATGTGATCTATGGATGCAATTATATGTATCTTAAATGCGATGGATGCAAACGGGTATCCGAAAAGTTATAAAACTATAAAATGGTAATGTGGGATGTACAACTAAGCAATATTTGATATAAATATTGATATAATAATATTAATATGGATAGCATATTAAAAGTGATTAATAACTATAAAAGTGGTATTGATTAACCATGCACAAGAAAGTTCCGTTCAGAAATTCAGCGTCACCCTGATTTGTAAAATAGCTTAAAAATAACAAACGTTCTCCAAAAGAGACGTGTCTTATACCAAAACAAAGATAATTCAATAAGTTTTTCATTTTTATAAGTATAAGTATCTCAGGTTGTCCCTAAAAAAAGTTATGAACATTCGAAATTGAAAGTTTGCTGCTGGAATTTCCCTGGACAGCAGTTTAGAGACATATTCATTTGCATTTTACGTTATTATTTTGTAAGTAAATATTTCATAGAATTATAGTACTCTGAGTTAGCTTCGTAACGAACTAAAGAACATATACTAATGATTTTTCTATGATTTATAATGAATTTTATAAGGTAAGGTGTACAGTAAATTTCAGATTTGTCGTATCCGCTTTGCGATGACGTTTCATGCGTAAACTATAATATTTTCAAATGTATAACATTATAAAATGCAGATTATAAACTAATTAAAGATAATAATAAGAAATATTACGACGATATATATTTTAAATGATATTGATGCAGTATAATGTAAACTAGTATGTCATAAGATAAGTTTTCATGATCTAGATTTAAAATGATATAAACGGATGCAAACGGAACATCGAAACGTTATAAAATTAAACATGGGGTACTAGATTTAAACTATAGGTATGGTATTTATTTAAATAGGTATAAAATGAATTATAGTATGTAGCAAGATTAACTTGCCTAGACGGTACACGGAACGGTTCCAAACAACGCACGAGGGTGATCACGCAAGTTAGGTACGTTCAATGGATCACTCGAATCGTCAGCGACGAGCACGGCTCCGGCGGTGATCACCGGAATCAAGAAACAAGATCAAGAAAAAGAAAGAAGAAAGAAAGAAGAAGAAGAGGCTATGTATTAAATAAGGAAAGAAAAATTAAATAAATAAAATATATATAATATATATATGCAGAGGAGAGAGAGAGAGAGAGAGAAAGGAGTTGTTAGTTTGTTAGGAAATTAGATTTAAAATTTTAAAAGATTTTTAGATTTAAAATTTTAGATAAGAGGTTTCAGTTTGTTAAAGAAATCGTATGAAAATATTTAAACTAAATTTTAAAATTCAATAAATTGAATTTTGGCGGGATACCAAAATATTTCAGAATTGCGCCCGGGTCGGGTCCAAAATTTGAATTTGAAATATGAAAAATATTGGCAGGTTCCAAAAATTAAAATGAAGAATTTAGTAATGAAAAAGCACACCCCCAAGAACGGGCGCACGAACGTACGCGTAGCCGTCCAAACATGTATGTTTCACCGAACGGAACGAGAACACGATGCAAGGACGCTACTACAGGGTTAGGGGTATCATGCAGGCTATGAAATGCAATTTTAAATTATTTTACATGACCTAAAATGTTATATGGTAAAATGCCAGTATGCAGTATACATGAGATGCACGTGTCTATGTAACAAGTCAGGGTAATCTATAAATATGAATCAAACAGGTTCAAGCAAGCGGGTCAGGTCGAATGCAATGTAAAATGTAAAATACTATTCGCACCCAAAACACGATAAATCAGGAAAATACCACAATTCAGGAAATACGAGAACTGGAATTGGTATAAATGAACTAGGGTGTTACAAATACTGAATGTTTGGTAGAACAAGTAGTTCAAGAAGAACAGGACATTCCCGTACCCCTCCGCAGGAGTAGTAGGCCGTCTCATCCGCCTGAGAGATACTACGGTTTTCTCATAGATGGGAATAGAGAGGATTGTATCATAGATGATGATGAACCTACTAGCTTCCAGCCAGCCATCCAGAGCGGCGACTCGGTACGATGGCTAGATGCAATGCGGACCGAAATGGAGTCCATGTACACCAACAAAGTATGGACTTTGGACTTTGCTCCAGATAGGGTAAAACCCATAGGATGCAAATGGATCTTCAAGAAAAAGATTGGTGTAGATGGACAGGTGGAAACCTATAAGACTAGACTTGTTGCAAAGGGTTTTCGTCAAAGACCTGGTTTGGACTATGACGAAACTTTTTCTCCAGTGGCTATGTTCAAATCCATTCGGGTCCTTCTTGCTATTGCTGCCTTCCATGATTATGAAATTTGGCAGATGGACGTAAAGACGGCTTTTCTGAATGGAAATTTAGAAGAGTGCATCTATATGGATCAGCCAGAGGGTTTCAATCAGAGTGGGAGCAGCGGGAAAGTATGCAAGTTGCTTAAATCCATTTATGTATTAAAGCAGGCATCGCGGAGTTGGAACATCTGTTTTGATGAAACGGTCAAAGAATACAACTTTATCAAAAATCTAGATGAACCATGCATATATAGTAAAGTTGTAGCAAGAACTGTCGTATTCCTCGTTTTACACGTGGATGACATTCTATTGATAGGAAATGACATTCCTATGCTACATTCTGTCAAAGGATTCTTGTCACACAGGTTCTCCATGAAAGACCTGGGTGATGCCTCTTACATTCTGCGGATCCGGATCTATCGTGATAGATCTAAGAGGATGTTGGGACTTTCGCAGTCCAGGTATATCGACACTGTACTGAAAAGATTCAGTATGGAAGATTCTAAGCGCGGTAATCCACCGGCTTGTCACGGAATCACCCTATCCAAAGAGATGTCTCCCAAGACTAATTTGGAAAGGGAACGCATATCTATTATACCTTACGCTTCTGCAGTAGGCTCTATAATGTATACGATATTATGCACCAGACCAGATGTAGATTACGCACTGAGCGTGGTAAGCCGGTATCAGTCAGACCCAGGGGAGATGCACTGGAAAGCAGTAAAGAACATTCTCAAGTACCTAAGGAGGACTAAGGAGATGTTCTTGGTTTACGGCGGAAAAGACCTCAAGATGGAGTCCTATGCTGATTCCGGCTTCCAGAGTGATAAGGACGATTCCAAGTCCATGTCAGGTTATGTTTTTACCCTCAATGGAGGGGCGGTGTGCTGGAAGAGCTCCAAGCAGGACACCGTTGCTGACTCGACGATGGAAGCGGAGTATATAGCTGCTTGCTATGCCGCAAAAGAAACGGTCTGGATGAAGAAGTTCCTAACAGAATTTCAGGTGGTTCCTACCATTGTTGATCCAATACCTCTGTATTGCGACAACAACGGAGATATAGCTTTAGCGAAGGAACCAAGGTCCCATCAGAAGTCCAGACACATCTTAAAGCGGTATCATCTGATCAGGGAGATCATTGATCGTCAGGAGATTGAGGTTTGGAGAGTTGCTACTGAAGAGAACATTGCTGATCCATTCATGAAGGCCCTACCTCAGATTCAGTTCGAGAGGCTACTCGAGATCATCGTTCTTCGATATGCCGGTATATGGCCCTAGTGCAAGTGGGAGATTGTTAGTGTATATGCCCTAGAGGCCATTATTGTATCATACTAGTTTGTATATTACTTAATGGAAGCTTGGGATATTCACATGTATATAATAGTCTTGCTAAACATGGTAGTATGCTACTTGGTTTTTATATCTTAATATATGAGTATACGTATTGATAGAGCTCTTAGGATCTTGCTTGACTACCAGCGTTGTGATAGCAGTCAGACTAGTGGCGGCTGGATAGTCTACAAGCACATCCTTATTCAGGTTCCTAGTCATAGGATTATCGAGACAGGGCATCGATACTCTGGAGTAGACTAGTGTGTACGCTTCTCATCCCAGTTGGGAAGATGGTCTGTCCCACAGCCGTCAGTACGTCGTACTGGAGATAGTATGCAGGTGCTCGTTAGGTTACGGCTACACCGGACAGAACTCACAGGGAACTGTTGGTTGGTTTTATACCAGTTGTCAGTTAACAGTTCTCAGGTGACATGGGTACAGCATAGTCCGCAGACTTGACACTGCTACTTCGCCTCGAGTGTGTCCCACTGTTCTTAGATTTCTACCCTACCAAGGCTCAAAAGAGTCATGCAAACAGGTAGCAGTTGGGTGCAGTCCCAAGCACTTGGAGGCAGTGGCGGTTAGACAGGATTCGTCTCTCCTGGTATTGGGAGTTGATATCGCGCTGTGTCAGAGAGCCATTACGCAAAGTCCCTGGCCAGGGCAAGCGAGATTTGCTGGTAGATTCCAGTAGTTTCTCAGGGTGTAATGGGCTTCACTCCGACACGACTTATACCGCTATTAGGGGACTGACGCTTGCCGCTTCCTAGGCCCGATATGCGATAGTCTTAGACGAACAACCGGACTGTACGGAGATTGTCACATCAGACTCAGTAGGAGTTCGGATGGGTTTCCTCATCGACCTTCTTATCGACATCTACCTGGGGACCGTTACGTACAGCTAGTGCCGCTTGCGGTCTATGGTTAAACCCACTGCCAGCGTAATAGTCGAGTCTCTAGAGTCCCACACAGAGAGTTTCCCTACTCCAGGCGAAACGATATAGAGGTCGTATGGTTTTACGACATGGGTTCGGACGCATACATTTGTTTACGCACGTACGACATCCGGACAGTTTTTACTAGCCGACTTTGATTTAAGCCAGTTTCTAGTATCTGGTTATTGGATTTATACTGTCTAAAGTTTTTCCGTGTTTTCACGGATAGGAGGGGCGTTCTCGTAATTACGCGAGAAGCTTCTAGAAGATGGTGACTTGAGGGTTAAGGTGGCATATGCATTAAATGAGATTAGTGAGTCATTTGAGTGATTTATCCATGTCATTAATGCATCATAAATGCTTAATGACTCATGGAGATGAATCGCCCTTTAGTATTTATGAAGTATGGTTGTAAATCCTTTATTTTCTTTATTGGATAAATGATAATGCTTGATATATATTATGATAGATCATTGTCTCATCTCATTCTCTTGCTCACTTTCTCTCTCCTCAAGCTCTCTCTCTCTTCAAACCCTAATCCTCCCCTTTCATGTGTTGAGACCAAGGATTAGAATAGACTACTTAATCCTTAACCATTCTCTATATCACCTAAGTTACTTAGATTAGCGATTTAAGAAACCTAGTTACCTCAAGTTAGAGGAGAAGCTTGTAGTAAAGCTCTCGGGTGGATCATCTACTACATAGAGAAGGCCGGAGAGGACGTGGAGAACGGAAAGACGAAGGACACGGTTCTTTAGGTATAATTACTTATCATATAGTAGTTAACACTTCTATGGTTTCTTGTTAGTTATTGTTTTAGCAAAGATTCTCGGTTAGTCGATGTTCACGCATAAAACAAGATCGTTTTTCATTATTCCACCTCCCCGCAAGTCGTGGGGTGTTGTACATCGACTTACAGGTCCCCCTGGGACTCTGCCCCCTGCCGAGGTCTCTATCTCATGCAGGAAGCTGTCCTCCACGGACAGCCCCGAGGGCACCGCAAATCGAAGACCCCCTTCCTCCACCACGGTCGGCGAGGATCGGCCCCGGGAAGGTCTCCGGGAGCTCCTCTTGAGCGGCTCCGAGGGAGAGCTGATCTCCTCTTCCGAGGCCGGGTCCTCCTGAATCAGGGCCCGCTTCCAGCCCGATGCTCTGCTGGGACCCAGGGCGGGATCCGCCACCGAGCGCCCTCGGGGTGCCACTACCGGGGCGGTAGGAGTCGGGGCGGGCTGCGCCCGAGAAGAACTGGCGCCCCCAGCCCTAGTAGGCTGCCTCGGCTGGAGCATAGAATCTCGGAGGGAGACGCAGTCCATGGATCCTGCATGAAACAAACACTCAACAAATCAGCAACACGAGTAAAACATAAACCCAAAAAGCAAGCCTAACTTACCGATGAACTCGACGGGGCTAAGCCCGGCCCAGCTCAAGACCCTCTCGGACAGCAGCACGTCAGGTCGAGGGATGGGCTCCCACGATACCACTCTCACCGCGGCGGGGTCATCGGACTGGTTCCCCGGCAGACACTTCTCCCTCGACCACTTGGTAGGCACGGGCCAGTCCTCGCCCTTGGGAGGGGAAACGAAGAAAAATTGCTTTTTCCGATCATGAATGGAGGAGGGCAAGGCCACGACCCCGGTCCCGGCAGCGCCCCCGGCCGCTTCCTGAAAGTGAAATAAACCCATCTTGGGTCGCCCACTCGACCACTAGGGTGACTCTTGAAGATGAGGGAGGAATCGAGAAGAGAAAGGCTGAAAGGAACGCCTGCAGCTTCAGGCGGATCAAGAACCCGAAGAAAATCTTCCACGAGTTCAGCACTAACTGGCCGGGGCCAAACCGAAGAAATTCAGCGCGGCAACGACCTCGGGAGAGAAGGGCAGGCGCATTCCGCCCCAAGGCAATCTCCATGCCCCGTACCTGATCTGCCCTCTCTCCCTCCTTGGCCAGACGAAGCGTGTAGCGCGAGGGGATGTGGAAGCGAGCCCGAGCATTGGAAAGCTCGTCCTCATGCCTCACCCAGCACGAGGTGCTGGGGGCCACATCCGCCGCCTCCTCCCTAGAGGCGGCCCTCGCCTCACGATCCCGGGGAGAAGATCCAACCCCTGCTCCCCGAGGAGACTCAGACACAGCTAAAGGAACCCTAGCATCTACTCTTACAACGTCTACTGATTCTACAGGGGAAGACATCTAACCTTGGAAAAGAAATTCTTCAAGGGCTGAAAACGAGAGAAGGGAGACGAGCGCCGAGCAACCGAGACTTGAGAGAGGAAAATATGAAGGAGTAAGGGCCCTAGGGCGGACCCTACCCATATTTATTACTGCATATGACCTCATCCAACGGCGCCCATCGTCTCCAGCCGAAACGGCTCCTCGCGCCCAGCGGCTCTGATCGCTCCATGTGGCAGTCCAGCGCTGGATCGTGTCCCATCAGACGCTGCAGGCCTGCATACGTCGCATCAGCCAGTCGACGCCCGACACGTGGACCGTCGCTTCAATCATAGAGTGCACGAACCGGCGCACCTTCTTTAAATGCGAAGATCTCGCCTTGATTCGCTAGCAGAAAAGACAACCGACAGCCCGAAGACTCGTCCCGACGAAACCCTAGAAGGGATCTCACCTCGGGAGGCCCGACAGTCCACTTCTGACTCGACCCGCTAATTGGTCGGGGCAAGAGTGGGGGGCTAATGATAGTGCTCGATATTGGCGATCCCCAAGATCCTGACATATGGCAGGTGACGTGTCCTAGAACTCAGAAGAAAGGGTCCATAGGGGCCGACCAAGCCACCCTGTACCCGACCTGCAAGCACAAGCTGGCCCTCCCCCAAGGCCCCCTGCAAATTGGCCTCCTCGTCCCCATATCTCACCCCGAGCTGCTACAAGACCAAGACTCCTCGGCCTCCTAAATCATCCCCGAGCTCTCGGCCGAGAACGTCTTCCTCGGTCCTCCGACCAACTCCACCGCTCCCAGGCGTAACCTCCGCTCCGCGAATCTCGCCATGCGCAGATTCTACGCCAGCAACATCCCACGTTCCACTCCATCACGATCCCCATTAATGGGCGATCCGCTTTCTACGCGGGCGTGACGTCGGGAGCGTAACTGCCGGCGATATTCTCGCGCCTGCTGCTGCGTGCCACCACCGCTATATAAACCCCATCACAGAGGGGTCAAGTAAGCCATTTTTTACTCTTTTAATCTATTACTCTGCTCGGATCTCATCACTAACTTGAGCGTCGGAGGGTCCTTGGTGGTACCAAAACATCCCGGGACTTCTTTGCAGCTACTCGGCACCAAACTCCTCACTCCACTTCTTCCTCTAAAATCTCATTGAAACCCACATGCAGCGAAAGATAATCAACAAAGTCCATCGCGAGATCAACGGAAGACAACATCTGACGGAGGCCTAAAAAGGAGCTCCATCATCGTCCCAGTCTCTCCTCGAGGGATGGGCGTAGGCGCACGTTGTTTTGGCGAACAACCGGCTTTATGTTGCTCGGCTGTTGTTGAGTATTGGCAACGAAAGTTGCTTTTCCTTTCCCCTTTTCATTCTGAGGATCCGTCTTTGAAGGAGACGGTCTATGACCCATCTGATCCATTTGGGCCAGCTTGTCGATTAAAGCATGGAACATGGTCGGTTTGAAGAACATCATAAATTGGGAGATGGTTGCTTGCAGATCCAGAGTTCCCACAAACATGCCCACTGTCGGCGCTTCTTCGATGCGCTACTCGCATTTTGACCATAGATTCCACCAACATATCGCATACTGAACCCATGTCTCTCCTGGCTTCACCCTGGCGTTGATTAATACGGTGATTGGAGTACGCCCGCTAGCGCTCGTGAACCTTTGTGTAAACAGCAGCTCCATTTCCGCGAACGTCTTGACGGAGTCGTTCGGGAGTTCAGAATACCATTCGAACGCTGTCTCCGACAACCTGCCAACGAACTGGTGAAGTAACAATTTATCATCGCCTCCAGTATTACCATATAGAGCCCTGAACTGGGCAACATGTTGATGCGGATTCCCCGTCCCTTTGTATACATGGAATTTAGGGATCGTATATCCCGACGGGTACCTTATTTGGTCATACCAGCCTGGATAGGGTCGTCCAGTCTTAACAACGGCCGCTTCATTTGCCTGATGAGCTCGTATTTGCTGAGCTATATAGTCATCCAGTATGGCTTTGGAAATGGTTTCCTCCTTGGTTGCTGACAGAGCTGGCAGAGAATTCGATGTTTCTCCTCTGTCATCTTCAATTATTACTGAAGGATCTTCGGCTGGGGGATCCGGCTGGATCATCATGCCCACCATATCTTGGAATAGAAAGGCCATTTGCTTTATATTGGATGCTTATTTCGCAGCCTCTTTATCCTTCTTCTCAAGCATTCTCCGAAGGTATTCAGCATCAGTTTCCTGCTCACGGCGCTGCTCCACGGATGTTTCTGGGCTTTCTTTTGGCCCGGTGAGTGCGGCCATCGCAGTTAGCATCTCCTGAATCTTCTGCTGTTGTTGTTCCTAAGCTCTTATGATGGATCGGGTGAGTGGTCGGTGGCCCGTAGAAGCGCGGCTATCCTCTTTCCCGGATTCCATATAGACGGTATGCACCACCATGTCCCCAGACTTAGGGCGTTTGGGCTCAGCGCCTTTGACATTTGTCGCAGGCATAGGAATTTTCTCCGGCCTTCTCCTCTTATGAGCGGTCAACGTTGAGGGGGGCGTTGCAGTAGGCACCCAAGTAGCTGTCGCCTTCTGTGGCTTAACAGGACGGTTTTCTTCCTGTCGGGCTTTTAACTTCTTCTACCGGCGGGAGTAGTCTTGACCAACCACGGAGTCTTGGACTTGACGCCATACCTTGTAAATTTTAGAGGACGGCCGTTGAGGGGGCTGCTCTAGCTTCACCTTTGGGGCATTCTCCACAGGTGGAGGAGATCTTTTCAGCGCAGCAGTCGGTGAGTTCTTGCGTACCCTCCTTAGCAGTTCGAAGCTATTCCCAGTTGGAACAGCAGCATTGATTTCCACCATAGGAGCTGGCAGAGTCATTTCAGAAGGGGAGTTGCCCCCATCCTTCCTTACTCGGCGCCAGTAATGACGGCAAGCATGTCGTTCAGATGAAGTTGCCTCAGCCATAGGGGTGACTCCCTCATGCTCCCTGTGTTGGTCAGAAGTTGTCGTTGTCAGCCTATTGAAGACTGATGTTCGCTGAGTGGGGATGGCCAGCCTATCGAAGGCCGACATCCGAGTAGGGGAAGCAGCTTTGAGGACTTCGCCTGGAACAGGAGTTGAAATAGTCAGTTTTGTGAAGACCGGCCCCTTTGCAGGAGAAGCCGCCTTGGCGATTTCGGGAGTAGGAATGGCTATCCTTTTTGGGATAACCTTTTCTGGTATTGCGGGCTTCTTCATGGGCCCAAATGAGCGTTGGCCCAGTCTGTCAAAGACTGAGGCGTTGGAGTTGGACGACCTGTTGAGAGGGGCCGCAGTAGTTGCAAGCCGATCAAAGACCGACTTCTTCGGAGCTTCTTGTAATGGCGCAGGAGTATTGAAGCTCATTGGTGGGAGCATGGTCCCAAAGAACAACCTGCAATGCTTCCCTTGAATCCACAGGCAACCATAGCAAACCGCGATTCATTTGCGAACACGATACACGAAGTGTGGAGTGGAAAGAGGAAAAGGTCCCACTGGGCGTGCCAGAATCTGTTCACCGCCGGAAACCGGGAAGACTGACATCTTGCCTGAATATGGGGGCAGATGCTAATTGGTGCTATCCGTCCACCTCTCCGAAGATGCCAAGTTGATTTATGACACCATGTATCGAAGGTTTAAACGGATGCGGCCGATGTAGCAGACTTCGTCAGATTCCCCCTCGTTTGAGGAGTTTTTGATTGTGGGGACGCTCTTCCCTGTAGGTGCAAGCCCCTGCAGTTAATTACGCTACCGCATCGCGGTAACAACTTTCTCCTTCTCTGTATAGTCACTTCGTATCGTGGGTGTTTGTTTCGTGTTTGGTTGCCCGTGGATTGTATACGGAGATTAATTTATGTTGTCGCCCGTAGGACGCGGATTAGTCCAAATCCGTATCTTCTTAAATTTGGGTTTGGGGGTTGTGTTTAAGGATACGTTAGCCTCATTTGGGACTAAGATCAACTTAAACGTTTGTTAAGGATACGTTAGTCTAATTTTAGACTAAGATCAACTTAACGGGATCGTTTAGATCCAACAAGAGAGCAATTGGGCTCTATTGTTTAGTTTAATGACATTGCGGTCGATTAGTTTAATGACATTGCGGTCCATTGTTAGTTTAAGGACATCGCGGTCCATTGTTAGTTTAAGGACATCTCGGTCCATTGTTAGTTTAAAGACATCGCAGTCGAGGTTAAGGACATCATAGTCCATGGGTTTAAGGACCCCACAGTCCGATGTTAGTTTAAAGACATCACGGTCGAGGTTAAGGACATCATAGTCCATGGGTTTAAGGACCCTACAGTCCGATGTTAGTTTAAAGACATCACGGTCGAGATTAAGGACATCATAGTCCATGGGTTTAAGGACCCCATAGTCCGATGTTAGTTTAAAGATATCACGGTCGAGCTTAAGGACATCATAGTCCATGAGTTTAAGGACCCCACAGTCTGATATTAGTTTTAAGACATCATGGTCAAGATTAAGGACATCATAGTCCATGAGTTTAAGGACCCCATGGTCCGATGTTAGTTTTAAGACATCACGGTCGAGGTTAAGGACATCATAGTCCATGAGTTTAAGGACCCCACAGTCCATGAAATGTGTGGTTGTCGGGACCCGTCACCTCTTTGAAGACGTTGAGAAATTATAACGACAAATATCAAAGGAGTGAGAGATGCACCCTTGAACCAAGGTGAGTTGGTTGAAAGAGCAGATGTGCTCAGTTCAACATAAGTTGAGGACTTATGGCCAGAATTGGGCTAAGTCCAATTAAAAATATGTTTAACATTTTATTTTTTGTTCTGGCTATTAAGCCTTTATTTAGGCTCAGCCCCTTTAATAATGCTAGGCATTGGGCTCTGACATTTTGTCATTATCAGAACAGAGCACGTTCTGACAGTGCGTCACATGGCGCGTCAGGCGTTTTGCGCCAATTAAAGAGCGCATTGCTCTAGCGCACACGAAGGTGACACGCTTAGCGCTAAGCGCTGGTTCATTAGCGTATTTGCGCTTTCCATTTATGAGTGCTTTGTGCTAGCACGCCAGCGAGCGACACGTGGCGCGCTTGGCGCTGAGCGCCAGTCTATGAGCGCAGCACTCTGTTTTAAAAGCATAAAGCGCAAGTGGTGTCTATGGTTGACACGTGGCACGTTTTGGTGCTGAGCGCCGATCTAAGGAGCGCAAAGGCGCAGTTCAAGAGTGCAAGGCACTTTTCAATAGCGCAAAGCGCATCTGATCAATTTTAAGATCAAAGAACAAATTTTATGTTCTTCTAAGGAGGCTTTGCCTCAAGATCCAAGAACAAAAGTGCTTGTTTTTATAAAAGGCTCTGCCTTTATAGATCAAAAGATCTGTGAGTGAAGTAAAATACTTCTTTTAGTCTTTTTATGATTAGATCTTTTGATCTTTTCTCTTATCATCAAAGACCTTGGTCTTTTTCTTAGATCTCTGATCTTTTTAGAAGATGGTTCTTCTTTTTACGAGATGGTTTCATCTCTATTATTCAAGAACATAGTTCTTTTTTTACCTTGAAAATGAAGAAAAATCTTCTTTTTTCTAAGAGCTTGCTCTTCTTTTTTTTCCTCAAAGTTTTGCAGAGGGTTTTTCTCTCTCTTCTTCTGTCTTCTCTTAGACTTGAAGTCTAGGGGCCTTTATATAAGGCCAATTGATTTGTTAAATCAGTTTTAAAAGATTTTTCTCTGATTGATTTGGGAATATTTCCCACCGTTGGATCTTTGATTCTAAGGCTTCCGTTTTACAGAATATAATCTTCTTGTTTTAATAAAATTGAAAAATCTTTCCATAACAGAACTTTAGTTCTAATTAATTAATAATTTATTATTAGCAGATCTTTTGATCTGACGGTGGGGGAATTTTTAATTCCAGCGCTGGCGCACCTACGTTCGACACATGGCGCGCAGCGCAACTGCGCTAGCGCACCTGTGCTTGACACGTGGCGCGCAGCGCAGAGCGCTGGATCTGAAGCGTTGCTTCAACTTTTAAATTTTGAATTTTGAAACAAAGCTTTGCTCTGATTGGGGTGCGCTGCCTAGGGCGCAACGCTCCTGGCGCTGGCATGTCTGCTTTTGACACGTGGCGCGCAGCGCGCAGAATCTGAAGCGTTGCTTCAATTTTTGAATTTTGAAATTCAAAACAGAGCTTTGCTCTGATTGAGGGAAACACGTTGTAAAGGCCGTATGGTTTTATGGCAGGGTTCGGTCATATACGTGCACTTGTGCACGGATCATGATCGGACGGATCATACAGTGGGCTTTGGTTTAAGCCGGATCCTAGTATTAAATAGTTGGATTATTTTCATCTCGTTGTATTCGTATTCAGTCGGAATACGGATGCAGGTATGTATATACAGTTGATGGGTATTCTTGTAATCCGTTACAAGATTATTTTGAAGATGCCATATCTTTTTTACTAGTATTAAACATTTAGGGTTTTGTTTTATAAATGTTTAATATTTTTGATGAGGTGGAAAGTTTTGAGCATGGGTCTTGACATGGTGTATTTATGGCTTGAGCCATACTTTATTTTTTATTAATTTTGTTTTGTGAGATATTTTTTGAGGATGAGGGGCAGTTGAATTTTGATGAGGATTTTCTTTTTGGCCTCTCTCTCAAAAAGTATACACACAACACTTATTGAAAAAAAGGAGCAGCCACATTCTTTTTCTTGAGTTGCCTCTTTCATGTGCTAAGTCTTGTGCTCACAACTTCTCACCCCATGGCTTCTTCTTCACCTCCACCCTATCCCTCTCATATGTTGAGAATCCTAGGGTGTATTGAGACAAAATGATCACACACTCTCTCTACTTCATCTTGAGCACCTAGATTAGCAAACTAATTATTCGAGTTGCTTCGGTTTGAAGCGGGAGCCCGTATTAAGGATCCCCGACTTGGATCTTCTTCGATGAGGGAAACCGGAGAGCGAACTTGTTTGGGGCAGCCGCGAGGAGCTTGGGAAGAGGTTGAAGACCGAAGGACATGGATCGATCGGTATAATCTCTTAAACTCCTTTTACAGATTACTAGTATAGGGTTAATGACACAATCCGGGAATCGGGTTGCGTTAGCGCCAAGTTTCAAAAGTTTTTGTTCCGCATTTGGTCACGGATTGATTGCCGAGGCGTTGCCGTAACCCAACACTACTATCATCGCCATCATCAATTTTAAGTATGATAAATCATATAAAGATAATCAACATAAAACTCATTACTTAGATAAGTTTTAATTCATAAAGTTATTATGCATCAACCATTCATCATATATATATAATTTATCCCATGTGATAGCATATGCATCCGTTAATGACGAAATAAATAGATATTATTAAATTTCCACAACATATTTCAGGAATTTTATCTTTCTATCTCCAACATAGCTCCACATATATCAACAAACTTTATTAATCAATCATTATACAATAAGATATCAACTCAAATCAATTTTACAATAAAACAATTCTTGCTCGCATTCTAAGTTACAGTAAATCTCATATTCTCCATTACTATGATATAAATTTATGCTGCTACAACACAAATATCATACAGCAATCATCCATATCCAATATACACTCTCGCATCCTTAATCCCTAATTCATGACCATTTCTCGGCTTATGAAATATTTTAACCAGTCTCTAAATCCGAAATCTCATACATTCGGTAGTCTTACTCACGTCCCATACCCTAAGCAAGCTCGTTCATTCCTACAACATATGGGTGTCACAGGAACAACCGTTAGAAAATTGTTTAAAATATTCCTAGCTTAAGTTTAGCCATGTTATATAGGTTATAGGGTTCTCTTATATCCCCAAAAATATCCTAAGAAATCTAATTCTAAACATTCTTAAACTATTCAGCATAATAATTTATACTAAACCATACATCAATAATCCGTCACAAATATATCAAGAAACACTTCAAATTTTTATAGAGTATATCCTCAATGGTCAATATATAATCTGATTATTTTTCCTTTCAGCTTCTAATCAGTCATCGAGTTCTCTCATGATCTTTGTATAACATAATGGTCGTCATGGAAAGTCAACCCTAAACAACATCAAATATTATAAGATGCAAAATTATTTCTAAATCGATACTCGATCAATCTTTAAAATTTGCATTCTAGTCATAAACAAATTCTTAAAATTAGAAATCGAAGCTAGCTAATATGTCACGCCGCACTTCCCAAAATACCGAATACGAGGGAGATAAGGCCGGCCATGCTCCTACGGTCAAAGAATAATCCTGCCGTAGTTACACTTCGGTTTCTAGCATTACATGATAGCAGTAATCTAACTCAAATGTTGAGATAATACAGTCACTAAAACTATCAGATATAAAGGAAACTGAGCGCAACGGATAGAAATAAAAAAGACAACTAACCAGTGATATCCAAGGAATAATACAGCTGGTTCATTGGTCTGGATCTCCGCGATCTTCTCGAAATAAGGCAGGTCTACTTCTTCCTCTGAGCATGCATATTCATGTCGTCAGAGCGACATAATATTATAATATAATAATACTAAACATGCGACAGTAAATAGTGAAGCATGAAACAACGGTAATAAGCACTAACATGAATGTGTAAAATAATATAAACAGGTAGCAATAGTGGGCATGGATCATAACAGTAATCCAGGTTAATATGCAAGTCACTACACTAACAGTCCTTATGTCATTTAAAATCGATCGGTGAAATGTATCCTCATATTTAGCAAGGGTCTCGTGCATACCCGAGACAACGGTGAAAAATGTGTTCGGGACATAACCATGTCGGCCATGCCGCTAGGCACAATATCTACACGTATCATCATCACTAATATCGAATGATTATCCTCAAACGAAGTAAATACTTTGCTAAATACGAATTCGATTCCACTTCGATTTCCCCTTTTTCCTCAGGTTTCAATAACTATATATATGGGGCTAGTTGTGTACAAGTACGCATCAATAACATTGTTTTATTCACTTTTCACTGCACTATTCACTTTCACGAATTATTCACTTTTTACTGGCATATTTGACACACTAATCCGATACCACTCACGTTCGACAATACAATAATCGCTAAGAATCAATAAGAGCGTTCATTATCACTAAAAGTATCACGGTCGGATAAGTATGTGAATTATGCCACTAATCATGTCATGTACAATATGAATCACTATGTGCCTTATGAGTTCAGAAAACCATATTAAATCGTATGATCGTAATTAGGCAAAATAATACAAAAAAGGTAGAAATTAAACTTAAACATAAATCCAACAAAATTGGTTTCAGATCAATCTAGTTTTAGGTTTACGAGCTACGGTCATTCCATTTTAAGTATTCTCTGCTGGAAATCCAGTTCCTGAACTGAAGTCCGTTTCATAACACGTTTTACTTTCTATTGGGATCATAATTAGGCGACGCTGTTGTTCAACTAATTGTAGGGATATGAGTTAACTTTACTTCTTAGAAGAGGGATAAAAATAGTCATCTTGGTTTAGGAGTTATAATCAGATTACTGATGAAGAGTGCAAACTGAAATGGCAGAAATCTGCCGTACATGTCATCAGTTTAAAATATGTTTACAAATACCAAATGATACTGTAATTCAATGAAACTAGTACCATTGAAAATATAAAACAATTTTCTATGTATCGGTAAATGGATCCGCACACTATCACGATTAAACAGCAAGATTTCAGGGGTATAAAATCATGTTAAGGGGTGAAACTGCAGTCTAAATTCAGGTAAGTTCTCTGTTTTCGATATTCAAAGGATATTTTTAATAGTAAACATATATATCAGGTAAAACATTATGCAGTAAACTTCGCAACGAACCTAAGCACGCTACAATTGGATTTTTCTGGAATTAATTATGAGTTTAACAGTGTCAAGTGTTCGGTAAAACGTGAGTTTCGGTATAGACGCTAGAGCGTCACTTTATGTGTGAAAGCGATATCAATTTGCTACCAAAATTCTACAGAGTGCTTGTTAACAGATCGCCACTCCTCCACCTCCATAAGGCTCTGCCCTCGTCGGCACGGCTGACCACCGGCAGGATACGACCCCTGGCCACAGATCTCATGGTCCGATACTCCCGGAGACCCGCCGGGCGCCCCACGGCTCCACACCAAGATCCGCCGCCAGAACGCCTCGCCTCGAGCCTCCTCGTGACCCCTACCCCTAGAGATGTCGGTCACCTCACCTGTCCGCCGGCATGATCGACACCCCCTCCCTCGACGGGGTCACACAGAAGGGGCTCGCCACGACGGCTCGAGGGCCACCTCGCCCGGGGATCTGAGGAACTTCATCGAGAGAAACCGAGGCCGTACCCAGACGCAGGTCTCCCACAGCAGAGGCCAGTGATCATAAGGCGTCGAATCCTCGGGATACCACAGCCGACTCGACGCCCTCAAAAAGAAGATCAAGGGCATGCACCGAGAAGGTCACCTCTCAGGCGACGGGGCTAAGTACGCCGCTGACTCGCTCACCAAGCCATTTACCGAGGAGCTGCCCGTTGTCCACGTCTCCTCACGCATCAAGCCCCTGAAGATCTCTCTGTTTGACGGGAAAACCGACCCGAAAGACCATTTCGATGCTTTCACCGCGGGGATGAGCTTCTAGGACCATTCCGACTCCGCCCAGTGCAGGGCCTTCCCAACCAACCCCATCCGCTCTTGTCGGGACTGGTTCCGAAGACTTGAGCCTCGCTCAATCTTGACCTTTGACGAGCTGGCTACTCAATTCCTCGGCCACTTCGTTGGGAACCGTCGGCAGAAGCGCGCGGTCGACTACCTCTTCACAATTAAGAGCGGGGACAAGGAGACGTTCAAGGCTTACATCGCCCGCTTCTACAACGCCCTCCTCGAGGTCCCCAAGCACCGGGACAAGACCATCATCACGGCTCTCAGATCTAGTCTTAGACACAAGGAGTGGTTGCACTCCTTTGCGTTGGCACAGCCTAAGACCATGGCCAAGGTCAAGGCGTGGACCGAGCACGAGGTTCAGCTGGAGTCCGAGGTGAACGCGAACCTCCCCCGAGCAGAACGGTCCGACCAGAAGAAGAGGGCTTGGGAAGAGAGGCCGGAGTGTCAGCAACCCTATCACCCGAAGTTCCAGGAGTACACCCCGCTCAACATCTCCCTCGCAGTATTACTATAGGAGGCCCAGGGTGAAGAGTTCTTCAAGTTCCCTCCAATCCTGCGTCAGGCCTCGAAGCGAATCCGGGGCCCTTACTGCGCCTTCAATCGGACGCTGGGCCACGCCACGGAGGATTGTAAGCAACTCCAGGACTACATCGAGGAGCTCATCCGATCGGGGCACCTCGCCGCCTACTTGAGGGACAAACGGCAGGCCGACCACGAGCAGGAGCAGCGTCCCCCTCCCGCCGAGCTGAACATCGGCCAGATCATGCTCGTTTCGGCAGATGACCAGTCCGGGGCTCAGGGAGCCCCGTACCCGGTGCCGAGCACGGAGACTAATGAGCCTCCGGGGATCTCGGGCCACGCTAATAAGGTCATATATTAGCATGTACTTTTCTTTTAGGGCAATGTAAACTCTTCGTAGGGTCTGTTGTTAATTTAATAAAGATCAATGGAACATTGCGAAAAAGAAGGAAAGGTCTCATTTATTCAAAAGGTATTATAGGCTCATCAGCCATACATACAAAAGAAAAAGAAAATTACAGCAGCGGGGGAAGGGGGGCAGAGAGCACTGTCACGATACTCGGTAAAGATCTCTGCCAGCCGAGGCCTCACGAGATCCGACCTCAGCCCTCGATTCCCCCTACGCGCGTTGACCCCGAGCCTTAGTTCGTAGCACTCACGGACGAGCGCCACTGAGTGAGCCAGCTGATTCGCGGAGATCAGGCTGAAGCGCCTCAGAGACCGCAGCTTGCCCACAGCCTCGTCGTAGAGCTGCTCGGATAAGGGGTTGTAAAGCCCCGGCGACGTCCTCCAGATGGAGTACATCAGCAGCTGCAGCAGGGAGGAGCGTCGGGGGAGCAGCCGGCCAAAGTGGTCTTCGATACTCCCATAGACCAACTGCACCGTGTCCTCGGTGCAGTTCTGGTCATAAAGGTATACGTCTTCAAAGTGGATGATATCGGGGATGGTAAATGGGAAGTCTTGCATTCTCAACGATCTGTTTATGAAGAAAGGAAGGACCAGTGCTCCTTCAGCCTTATATAGCCCACTGCGCCCCCAACGGAACTCAACAGTCGCCAGCTTTCGTCCAAAAAGTCGCTGCCACGCGGCGATCATCGAGCCTTCTCTGGCGGAATCAAAACGACGCGACCCTGGCGCTTCGCCTCCCCCCACACTCAATGCGCATGCTACGCACACGTTCGCCGCGACCGTTCCTGTACCCCATACCTGCAACTGGATGGTCAGGCGTAACCTCATGAAGAATCGGCCGAGCAGCTACCCTGTTCGGTTATCCCTGGCCGGTAGCTTCCCCACTCGCAGTGCCAGGGATCAAAGCCCTCGCCAAGAGGCAACCGCGCAGCTTCACTACACGGTTATCCTTAGTAGGCTTCCTAAGGCCCCTCCAACGCTAAGGATCAATGTCCTCCGTAAAGGCAGCCGAGCGGCTTCCCTGCTTGGCTATCCCTGGCCGGTAGCTCCCTTATTCTCAACGCCAGGGATCAAAGCCCTAGCCAAGAGGCAACCGCGCAGCTTCACTGCCCGGATATCCTTAGCAAGCCTCATACGGCCCCTCCAACACTAAGGATCCAAGTCCTCCTTAGAGGCGGCTCAGCAGCTACCCTGCTCGGCTATCCCCGGCTGGTAGCTTCCTACTATGACCGACAGAGATCAAAAGCCCTTCCAGAGGCAGTCGAGCCCGACCCTTGCTCGGCTATCCTTCAGGACAAGAGCCCTTGCCAAAAGGCACCGGGCAGTAACTCTACCGGGCCAAGGGTCCTTGGTAGGCTTCTTACAGCCCCTCCCGCGCTAAGGACCAAAGTCCTCCCAGAGGCAGTCGAGCCCTTGCTCGGCTATCCCCGGCTGGTAGCTTCCTACCAAAACCGACAGGGATCAAAGTCCTCGCCAAGAGGCACTGGGCAGTAACCCTGCTCGGTCCCCGTCCTGAAGGATCAAAGCCCTCGCAAGAGGCAACCGAGCGGCTACCTTGCTCGATCATCTCCGGCTGATAGCTCCCTACTCATGACGCCAGGGATCAAAGCCCTCGCAAGAGGCATCGAGCGGCTAACCCGCCCGGTCATCCCAGGCTGGTAGTTGCCTACCCACAACGCCAGAGATCAAAGCTCTCGCCAAAAGGCGCAGCTTCACTGCCCGGTCATCCTTAGTGGGCTTCTTACAGCCACTCCAATGCTAAGGATCAAAGCCCTCCGTAGAGGCAGTCGAGCGGCTTCCCTGCTCGGCTATCCCTAACCGGTAGCTTCCCTACTCGCAAAGCCAGGGATCAAAACACTCGCCAAGGGGCAACCACGCAGCTTCACTGCCCGGTCATCCTTAGTGGGCTTCTTACAGCCCCTCCAACTCTAAGGATCAAAAAGTCCTCCAAGAGGCAGTCGAGCCCGACCCTCACTCGGCCATCCCCAGCTGGTGGTCGATGCTCGCAATGCCAGAAATCAAAAACCCTCACCAAGGGACAACTGAGAAGCTTCCCGGCTCGTTCATGCCCAACGGACGCTGCGGGCTTGTAGCCCTCATAACGAGGCCTCTGAGCCCATTCATGCTCGGCACAAATACGGCGGATATCCCTCTTCCCATCGCATGCAGAGGATCCGAGACCCCAACAAGGGGCATCAGGTCTATCCAAGTCTGAGCGATCCCCCTTCGACTTCAGGGCCATTGAGATGCTCCTTCTCAGCAGCGCTTGGCACGCTTGGCAAGTGATCGAAATCAACTCGACGAACGATCGCTAGACAGATAGCCGACCCGATAGGGAAGCCCAACGGTGCAAGCAGAGAAATTTTACGAGCATTCTTCACAAACAGAAGATAAAGTGCAAATCGATGAAACCAAAAGAAAAAAGAAGTTTTATTACCAAAGGCAAAGTCTTTACAAAGGGTATTTTGGGCTCTCCAGCCTTACAGACTTCCCGGAGGCTTACAAAAATTCCAGAAACGACAAAATAAAAGGAGGAAGAAGACGGGGGCTTTAGGCCTCAGGGCCAGGCGCAACTTCGGGATCCTCGACATCCACCACGAGACGAGCAGGGTCCTCGACAACTTCCTCGTCAGGAATCTCTTCCCCCTGCTCATCAGCGTCCACGAGGGGGTATATGGCCCGGAGCTCTTCGTCGGCAAACTTCGGCATCCGGGCCTTAAAGGCGTCGAGGGCCTCGTGCCAGATGCGGGTTGTGGCCAAGGCCAGGTCATCATAGAAGTCCTTCGACTTCTTGTAGCCCTCCACCGCCTTCGTCGCCGAGAGGTCGGCCAACATCTCCGCTCTCAGGTCGGCCGACTCAGCTGCCTCAGCCGCCACCCCCAGCTCCTTCCGGAGGGTCTTCACCGTCTTCTTCAGGTTGCCGGCGAGCACCTGAACGTCCTCAAGCTTGACCTTGGAGGACACGGCAGCCTCGCGGTACCGAGCAACCTCCTATTTCCCGGCCTCCACCTCGCCCTCCAGGGTGGCAACCCTTGCCATCACCACCTCCAGCTCCCGCTTGGAGCTCTCTTCCAGTGAGGCAAGCTGGCCAGCAGCCTTCATCGCCGGGGCTATCACCTAGGCCTCCATGCGTAAGGCGAGGGCAACGTGCTGGAGAACCTGAAAAATAGTAAAGAGATCAGAAAGATGAAGGAGGCACTAAATCCCACAAAAAAACCCAAACACTTACCTGCATGGACTCCTGAGCGATGGACGCCATCTGGGCCCTGAAGGTCCCCCCGGGGACCCTACCCCTAGCCGATTTCTCTATTTCATGCAACAGGCTGTCCGTGACGGATAGCCCCGAGGGCACCGCGAACTGGAGGCCCCCCTCCTCCACCATGATCGGCGAGGGTGCGCCCCGGGAAGACCTCCGGGAACCCCTCTTGAGCGGCTCCGATGGAGAGCCGATCTCCTCCTCCGTGACCGGGTCCTCCAGAATCCAAACCACTTCCGGCCCGACTCTCTGCTAGGCCCCGGGGCGGGACCTACCCCCGAACGCTCATGGGACGCGACCACTGGAGGAGAAGGAGCAGTGCGGGCTTCGAGGGGGGAAGAGCTGGCGCCTCCATCCTTCGTGACCTTCCTCGGCTGGCGCATGGAGGCTCGGAGCTCGTCCATATCCATGGGTCCTACACAAAACCAAATGCAAAGAAGTCAGCGACACAAGCAATATACAAGCCAAAAAGCAAGACTAACTTACCGGCGAACTCAACGGGGCTAAGCCCGGACCAACTCAGGATCCTCTCAGACAGCAGCACGTCGAATCGGGAAACGGGCTCCCATGACGCCACTCTCACCGCGGCGGGGTCATTGGACTGGTTCCCCAGCAAGCATTTTTCCCTCGACCACTTGGAGGGGGAAACGAAGAACTTCTTCTTCTATTCGTGAATGGAAGAAGGCAGGGCCACAACCCCTATCCCAGCGGCGCCCCCTGTCGCTTTCTAAAAGAGAGGTAGACCCACCTCGGGTCGCCCGCTCGACCCTCAGGATGATTTTTGAAAACGAGGGAAGAATCAAGGAGGGAGAGGTTGAAGGGAACCGCCTGTAACTTCAGGCGGATCAGGAACCCGAGGAGAATCCTCTATGAGTTTGGAACTAACTGGCCAAGGGCTAACCCGAAGAAGTTCAGCGCTTCGACGACCTCGGGAGAGAAGGGCAGGCGCATTCTACCCCAAAAAGCTTCCAAGTACATGGCGATCTCCCTACCCCGTACTTGGTTTGCCCTCTCTCCCTCCTTGGCCAGACGAAGCGTATAATGTGAGGGGATGTGGAAGCGAGCCCGAGCATTGGTGAGCTCGTCCTCATGCCTCACCCAATACGACGCGCCGGGGCTAGCATCTACCGCCTCCTCCTTGGAGGCTGCCCCTGCCGCACGATCCCGGGAAGAGGATCCGACCCCTGCTCCCCGGGAAGACTCAGGCTCACTAAAGGGTCCCTAGAACCTACTCCTACGATATCTACAGATTCCATGAAAGAAGACATCTAACCTGGAGAAGAGGGATCCTCGGAAAACGAAAGCAGAAGAAAGAAGACGAGCACCGAGCAACCAGGACTTATAGCGAGGAAATATGAAAAAGTAGGGACCCTGGAGTAGGCTACACCCCTATTTGTTTCCGCAATCGCCCTCATCCAAGGGCGCCCTTCGTCTCCCGCCAAAATGCCACCTCGCATCCAACGGCTCCAATTGCTCCACTTGTCGTTCCCACACTGGACCACACCCCATCAGACGCCACAGGTCTGCACACATCGCGTCGGCCAACCGATACTTGATAAGTGGACCATTGCTTCAGTGACAGGATGCACGAACCAGCGCACCTTCCTTAAATGCAGAGATCTCGCCTTGATTCGCTAGCAGAAAAGACAGCTGACAGCCTAGGGACGCGTCCCGACAAAACCTTAGGGGGGAGCTCACCCAAGGCGGCCCGGCACTCCACTCCTGACCCGACCCGCTGGCTGGTTGGGATAAGAGTGGGGGGCTAATGATGATGCTTTATATTGGCGATCTCCAAAATCAGGACGCGTGGCAGATGACGTGTCCAGAACTCAGAACAATGGACCCACAGGGGCCGACCAGGCTACCCCATATACCCGACCTGCAAGCACAAGCTGACTCTCCTCGGGACCCCCTGCAAATTGGCCTCCTCGGCCTCTCAGCTCACCCCGAGCTGCCACAAGACCGAGACTCCTCGGCCCTCCTGCTCGTTCCCGAGCTCCCTTGCCGAGGCCATCTTCCTCGGTCCCTCAGACCGACCAACTCCACCACTCACAGGCGTAACCGCCACTCCGCAAATCTCGCTATGCGCAGATTCTCCACCGGCAACATTCCACGTTCTACGCCATCACGATCCCCATTAACGGGCGATCCGCTCTTTGCGCGAGCGTGACGTCGGGAGCGTAACTGCCGTCGAGATTCTTGTGTCTGCCACTGCGCGCTGCCGCTATATAAACCCCCATCACGGAAGGGTCAAGTAAGCCATTTCTACTCCACTTAGCCGTTACTCTACTCGGATCTCGTGCTAACTTGATCGTCGGAGGGTTCTCGGTAGTATCAAACCACCCCAGGACTTCCTTACAGGTACACGGCGTTGAACTCCTCAAACCACCAATCTCCTCAAAACCCATTGAGACCCACACGCAACGGGAGATCACCTCCAAGATCCACCGGGAGATCGACGGAAGGCAATATCTAACGGAGACCCGAAAAGGACCTCAATCACACACACACACACACACACACACACACACACACAGCATGATAGCAAGCTTGAAACTTGCCTCAAGACGACCGTAACACCAACGGTGACACGGACGGTACGATCATAGCAACGGAGGCAGCGACGCGGCGGCGACGACGGCAAGGACTTGGGCTTGGCTTAGATGGTTGGGGCTCGGCTTTTCTGTAGGCGCATTGGGGGCAATGAAAAGGAGATCGGTGATGGAACAATGACGGCGATTCAGGGCCAATGGCGAGATGATAGCGATGGAGGCTGGGCTTGGAGCTTAGGCGGTGGCTCAGCTAGATGGCAGGGGCTAGGTGATGGCTAGGAGTTGGCTCGGGGAGACTTGGGGTGTGTCTCAAGCTGAAGGAGGAGCTGGGTTCAGTAGGTCACTGGTGACTCGAGAGGCAGAAGAGTGGGGTGGTGGCGCGGTGAGGAGCTCAATGTGGGCAACGGTGGAGTGGGGTATGAGTTAGGGGTTGATGGAGGTCAGTAGGGTTGCAGAGGAGGAAGAGGAGCGGCTCGTGGTAGCACTGGGGCTCGTCGGTGGTGAAGGTTTTGGAGAGGAGACGAGGAAAGGGTCGGTGGTGGAGCTCGGTGATGGGTTGATGGTGCTCAAGTATGCAGGGATGGAGAGCCGGGCTCGACTGTGGGGTCGTTGGGGAGCTTGTCGGCGATGATAGCGGTAGGAGGAGGTCAAGGTGGCGCCGATGAAGATGGCTAGGGTGTTGGCACTAAGGTTGGGTAGATTTTTGTGAGGGGAGAAGAGAGAGGCCTAATAGAAGGTGAGAGAGAGACGTTGAGGGAAGAAAGGAGGCCAGCGAGGAGATCTCGGAGTTGTTGGAGGTGAGGCGAGGTTGTGGGGCGAGCACGGGTCATGAGGAGGTAGATGCGAGGAAGAAGGAGAAGAGACGTGGGTTTTTTTAAAGCGAGGGAAAAGAAGAAGAAAGGAGGAAAATGGGGTAGGGTTGGGCCATGGGTTCTGGGCCGGGCCGGGCTAGAGTATAAGTTAGAGTTTAAATGATTAGGAGAAATTAGATTAGGGTTTTAATTTAGGAAAGTATAAAGTTAGGGTTTAAAATTAAGGTAAAAGTTTAGAAATTAGGTTTTAGAAAAATATAGGGAATTATATAGGAAAATTTATGGGGGGATATTGGGAAATTATTATAAAAAATACGGATAGAAAACAAGATACCGTGTTTAGAATCTTAATATGATTTAGGGTTTAAGAAAATAGAAGAAATAAATTGTAAGGGAAAAAATAAATGGGAATTATATACATGAAATTATTAGAAAATATTTATTCAAATACGGATTTGAGTTCAAGGTACGATCGGTTATTACACAATATATCCTAGACGTTATCAAATTCCTTTAGATCTACAGCCTAAGTTTTGATACCATTTTTGTCACGCCCCAAATCCAGATATATAAATACAACCAACAAATACGTGACATGTTGCGATCTCGACAATAAGACCGCCAGGCGCAACTAACAATATCTTTATAAGATAAAAAAAAAAATCATCCCCGAAATAACATAAATTGTGGTTTTAAATTCCACAATAAGAACTCCAAGTCATAGAGTGGATTTATTACAGAGCATTTAAATGTCTTATTTTATTCGAATAAAGTTTATTATGGTCACTCCATAGGAAGACTGCTAAATTATTTATTCATTGCAAGACCGTAAAAGCTCCACAAACTGCCAAAACGATGTGCATCCTAGCCTTGCTACTAAAACTCATTCAGAAAGCGACCATGCATTAGGATTAGCAGACATATACAAAAATGGATGAGCTATAACGCTCAATAAAGAAATAGATATATGTCAAAGGCGTTTATAATACATTAGAAAACAACAAAATATGAAGCAATCAATTGTACAAGTAATAGTGATATTACTTTGCGCATAATTCTTGTATAAAAATGCAATATTTGTGAAAATATAATTTTCATGTATGGAAAAACTAGCAGGTTACGACTAAATACGGTCAACACCTCTACCTTCGTTAACATAAGGAAAGGCCACTATAGATTACCCGTGGTAGTGAGAACCGAATGTTATGACCCGCGGTGAGTTTGCCTTACAGCACGTGCTATAATCCCATTGGGACTACACTACTAGTCTGAATGTAACTTACTTTGTTTTCTCAACTCATACCGGTATTAACCTACGAGACGCATACGACAACTTTTATTTTATATATATATATATATATATATATATATATATATATATATATATATATATATATATATATATATATATATAGAGAGAGAGAGAGAGAGAGAAAGAGAGAGAGGGGGGGCGCCAAGAAGTTTTCTCATCAGGTGGCATCTAGAGAGAGACGGGGGGAGGGAGAGGCGCCAAGAAGTTTTTTCGTCAGGTGGCATCTAAAATCTATATCCTCCGCGAATTTTTTCGACGATCAGCACCCATCATCATAATTATCATGTAAGATGTGGATATATCAAATTTAATGTGATTCCATCACTTTTTCACCGTTGAATTAGCAACGTAAAAAGTTTTATTGTCGATAAATCGTTAATTTTGCACCCACTAAATCAATGGTGAAAATATGTTGGAATCAAATGAAATTTGATGTATCAACATCTTAGATGATGAAGATAATGGGTGCCGATCGTCGAGTAAAATTGTGGAGGGTGTATTATTTCGACGTCATAAGAAAAAATTCCCTTCTATGGCACCTTTCATATAGAGAGAAGGGGAGCTAACCACGTTCTCAAAGCACAAATTATGATTTAAAATCACCAAGTCGTATGCATTTTAACACTATATGAAAAACATGTTGATTTATTTAATATATATGGTAAAGACAATAAACATATTATCTAGATTGCATTTCAAATATCAAATAAGCACATTATCAATTAGCAAGCAATCCTTTACAAGCTCCACAGCAAAAACCCACGATAGAAAGAAAGGCTCAAGGAATAGATAAGGTAAATAAAAACCGATAGCTATATTGGTGGTGGTGTTCCTTTACCGACTCCGTCTGTCTCAGATCTTTAGTTGGCGGACTATCGGCTGCTTATTGCAAAGTGTCTTATCGAAGCCTAGCCAAACGGTTGGACATTTTTAGAGGATGAATGCCTCCTTTGCTTCCGCTATCCAAAGCCTCCGGATCTTAAGATTTCGAATTCTATGGTGAAGCCCTTCTTTCTGTTGGAGATGGTGCCCTCAGAGTCAATTATTGAATTACAGACACGTGATTGCAATGATTAAGGGAGGACCTATACCGGTAGGACAATCTTACTCAAGATGATAGTATGCTATCTAGTTTATCTTTATCATCGTGTACTGCTTTAGGTGACATTACTGATCACTATTGCACGTTGATAGAGCCCCTAAGATTCTTGCTTGGCGGCCAGCAGTATGATGGCGATCATATACGTAGGAGATGGGGTCTATAAGCACATCCTTAAAAGGTCCCTAGTCGTGGGAGTTTCGAAACAGAGCATCGATACTCCAGAGTAAACTAGTGTATACAGTCGAGACCCCGACGAGAGGCAGTGGCCAGTCTCACAAGCCACTGGTGTCAGTTGGTTCACCTAAGATATATACAGGTGCTCATTGGGTTATGAGTACACCGGACAGGATTCGCCGGGAACATGCTAGTTCGTATTATACCTGACGTCAGATAGCGGTTCCCTAGTGACATGTGTACAGGTTAGTTCATCGACCTGAGATCGTCATTTGTCTCGTGTGAGTTCCCACTGTACTTTGATTACTACCCTACCACGGCTCAAAGGAGTCATGCAAACAGGTTTTAGTTGGGTACAGTCCCGAGCCACATGGAGGCAGTGAGCGGATCGGCAGGGGTTCGTCTCTCCCGGTATTGGGGGTGTAACGACCGTGTATCTTAGATACGTAATAAAAACATTTTATAATTTTTCTCAAAATCAAAACAATTATTTTACTACTTATATTGGTAGAAAACACTTTAAAAATATTTTTCCATGTTTAAAATAAATTAATATGATTTTTAAGAATTTTTGGGAATTTTTAAGAATTTAAAAATTCTTTTTATCGAAAGGAAAAAAATTTTATAACCGACGAGAAGATCTATTTTAGACCAAATTTGGTTGAAAAACATAGCAAATATCAAAATACATTTTATATAATTTTTTTAGATTTTTAAAATATTTTTTTCTATTTTTAAATAATTTTTAGAACAAAACAAATAATTTTTAAAACAATTTTAAATAATAATAAATAATTGTATTGGTTGAAAAAGATACAAAATATCAAAATACATTTTATATAATTTTTTCAGATTTTTAAAATATTTTTTACTATTTTTAAATAATTTTTAAAAGCCAAAAACAATTTATAAAACATTTTTAAATAATAAAAATAATTTTATTTTATTTTATTATTCTGAAATAAATCTGGACCATCAGATTTAAAAATCAATGGTCCAGATCTTGCCGACATATTTTTATTATAATATATATATATTTATATATATTATTAAAAATAAATATATATTTATATATCTGCCTTTAATCTGGACCGTCAGATCAAGATCCAACGGTCAAAAACCATCCAGACCAACCCCCGACACTGTTCACATGTGTAAACCGTGGGCCGTCAGATCTGACCAAATCAACGGTCAGATCTGATCGGTTACTGTAGCAAAATAATTTTTTAATCCCAGAAATCCCTATAAATAGACCTGAACTTCTAAAACTCCTCAAAAATTATCTGTTCGATACAAAATTCTGAAAAAAATTCCAGAGCTTCCTCTTTGAGTCCTCTATCCTCTGGAAGAAGTCTCAAAGCTAGAAAAATTCTTGGCTTCAAGATATTTACTTTCTCATACAACCCGACGTTCACCGAAGTTCATTTTTCTAGATCATTTCAGGTAAGATCTCTCATCACTTGACCTCTTGTTATCTTCATCATGAAAATATCTATCTGTGAAAAATATATTAGGACCTAATTATGAATATTTATCTGTATTATCTATTTTTGGGAATATGATGATTAAAAATCAATATTAAACTATAATATTATAACGAATTTTTAGCAGTTATCATTCCTGATAAAATCTCACGAGGTAATGACCTACCTCTCAAAACACACATCTTAATATAACAATATTTCTTGAAAACAATATTTTGGAACAAATATGAATTTACATTTTAATGAAATTCCATACAAGTTCAATATTGCAAATAAATACCATATATTATGAAATTAGGATTTATTCACTAGAATTGACACATTGATAAAATATACATCAATGAAAACTCTAAATACGATAATAAAATACTTGAGGTGTATTTTGAAGAAAAAGAAAATATATAAATTATTTTTACATAAAACCCCCTCAAGTTTTATAAATTACATAAGGACCCTAACAAATATAGAACTTCAAATTATCTTTCTTTTAGTCTGACTCGGGTTAGAGTCTGACTATTTCTGACTTGAATATGATTCAAGTACAATCTACAATTTATAATCTACAATTTACAATCTACAATATTCCGATTCAACATAAATCCCTATATTCCATATATTATATTCCAGGCTTAACAAGAAAAGAAAGGATTTACATATTAAATGAACTACCATTACAATTCAAATCAATATTCCACATGAATCCATGAATCCATTATTCCATATATTCAATCTATCAATCTATACAAGTTGACTGAACCGAACCATGGATATACATTCCATTTACATGATTCTCCGGATATTCCATTTACATGATTATACAGTTACATCCGTTTACTGATATCATGGTTTCGGCAAAGTCATCCAATTATACAATCTATACAATACAATACAACAATACAATTAAAACATTACGGGGTTTAAGGGGTAGACTGGTACAGAAGGTGTTAAAGGTGGCACGAGGTGGTCAGATTAATACACCTAACCTGAATCCTATTGCTGTTGTACCGTGGCATAACGGTTCCTTGTACTTCCTTTTGCCCTGATCTCTAGCATATAGAGATCCCCTTCGTATACACTGGTATCCTTCTGTACCAAGCTACAAATAACAGCGTTAATATAACATTACCACAATATAAATACAGTTTTAATAGCTACGCCTTGTACTTCCATTTGCCCTAGTCTCTAGCATATAGAGACTCCTCTCGTATATACTGGCATCCTTCTATACCAAACTACGAACAATATCGTTAACACAACATTACATCAATATAATACAAATATAAAAGATACCTTCTTATTCTGTCTATTCTATTTCTCCCTCTTTCTTTGAGACTTACCGAGCGATTGTTCGCTGACGGCATTCATATTTCTGTTCTTTCTTTGGAATGTCGTCAGGAGGGCCCGACTCTGAGGAGCACGAGACCAACCAGGAGTATTTGGAGCAGACCACTGAGCAGTATGATCACTAGGCTTCACTTATACATTTTCTTTCATTTCAGTTATGCCATTGTTTAGGCATCGCTTTCCATTCCATGTATTTACTTTACCATGTACTGTAAAAGAATGTTAATGAATAAAGTTGCTGATATATATTTCTTTTCTCTTGTGCATTTTATTTATATTGCTTAGACACGCTTAGCGTATTTACTTCGGAGTAAATACGTAGCGGGCCTCGCCGCGTCCCCTTCACCGTACACCGGGAAGCGGGGCGTGACAGGGGGTGAGGTCGCGCTGTGTCTAGGAGAGCGATTACACGAAGTCCTTGGCCAAGGCAGGAGATTTACTGGTAGGTATTCCAGTAGTATCTCAGAGTGTTCTGGGCTACACTCCAACACGACTTGTACCGCTTTTGGGGGTCTGATTTTTACCAACCCCCTAGGCCCACCATGCGATGCTTATAGACGAACGGACCGGACTGTACGGATATTGTCACTGACAGGCTCAGTAGGGGTTAGGAAGAGTTCGCTCATCGACGTCCCTTTTGGTCAATAGCTGGTAGCCCATTACGTATGGCTAATACCTCTGACGTGCTAGTGGTTAAATCCACAGCCAAACTATTGACGAGTCTTTAGAGTCCCCTACAGACAGTTTCTCAAGTTTCGGGCGAAACGCTGTAAAGGCCGTATGGAGATATGGCAGGGTTCAATCATATACGTGCGGTATTGCACGGATCATGATCGGACGGATAATACTAGCGGGCTTTAGTTTAAGCCGGATCCTAGTATTGTACAGTGTAGATTTTGTCCCATTGCATTTGTATTCGGTCGGAATACAGTTTCGGGTATGTATATACAGTCACGGGGTTTTCCTGTAATTTATTACGGGATCGTTTTTCTGAAGTTGCCAGTTTGCATTCCGTTTTGGCCATTTTCCTTTCTATCTTTCTTTGGCTGAAAATTGGTATGGAGGGGATTATTTGCAAATGTGCAAATTAGCAAAGGGGGGTGGTTTTTGTAAGTTGTTGCATCATAATGGTTCTACCATTCCTTGACTTCTTTTGTTCATAATTGCTTGACTTTTTGGAGATGGGAATATGATGGGATATGATTAGGAAATGGGTGTGACTTTCTTGATGATTATAATCATTCTCCTTCTTGAATTGCACTCTCTCTCTCCTCTCTCTCATTGGAAGTGGCCGGCCACACTTGATAAAGGGCTGTCCAAATTATTGGGGTGGTTTTTTTTTATCTCTTTTGGCTTGCTCAAAAACCTCTTAGCTCATCTCCAAAGTATATCTCCTTTCCCACTTCCAAAATGGCAACTTAAACAATCCCTAGAGACATAGTGATCTACACCTAGCCTACAGCATTCTTGGACACGTCGACTCGCCAACTTCGTGCCCGAGTTGCCTCGGTCCAGAGGTGGGAGCCCGTAAAAAGACCCGGTGATGTGGTGCCTATCCGACGAGAAGACCGGAGATCAGAGATTCCACGGGGAGATCGGGATGGTGGCCTAAGACCGAAGGACACGGATCGCTCGGTATAGCTCTCTTCCCTTTCCCTAGTTAGCTAGCATTAGGTTAATGGCCCGATCCGGGTTTTTAGTACGCGGTAGCGCCGATTTTTAAAGTTAAAGAAAAGTTTCGTTTCCGCATTTTGGCCTCGGAGAGACGGCCGGGACGCTGCTTACACTTTCTAGTTGGCATGGATGAATCAGTTGGTAAACTCATGAAGAGAGGGCTTTTTATTATTATTCTGAGAACAGATCAATAAAGATTGACATGACCTCTTCGATCAATCGCCGCTAAGGGCTCGCAGCCATACTTCAATGGTCAAGTGTACTTTCTTTGCTTTCCACTTACGGCTACCGAACATTCCAAATTGATTTTGCTAATCTCCAATGCCTCTACTTAGTTATCAATAGATGGCTCTAAACCGAGATCCAAGAGAAACTCGAGGGATTTTGCAGAAGACGAGACGCGACAACCAGGTTAGTCACCTCCTCGACATCTCAAATCTCCAATTTACATCGTACTTTTTTTAGTTTTTTTTTTTTTTGTATTGCTAGGGCAAAGAAATTAGGATTTTATGTATATATATAGATAGGTTAAAAATAGATATCCGCCTTATTTAAAAAATGGTTATTTAAAAAATGGTAAGATAGGTGAAAATATTCAATCAAAACAATATCATGGCTTCATTTTAAATATAGTAAATTTGAATTTTAAAAATTAACTCTTTTATGCTGGTCATTCCTTAGATTCCTTAGATTATTCTGTCAATAATCATGGAAAAAAAACCCAATTCCCTATAATTACTCTAAAAAAAGTTTGGATTTTACAATTTGTTATCAGTCCATAGTAAGGCTCCTTCATGCTATTGTCTAAAAATCCACAACAATACGCTACTACGGTGAGTTTATGGAGTCCTGAGGTCTGGTTAGGCAGCTTTAATAGGAGGTTAACCGAGCTTCAAAAGGTGCCAGATTATCTTGATGAACAGTTGGAGGTACAACTTATATCAAAAGAACAAAACAATTTACAGGTGGTGAAAAACAAGAATATATTATTCAAAAACTATAGTTGATACACAAATCAATCGATACAAAATAATATATATAAAAAATGAAACAATAAAAGAATCAGTCCCAAAGCATGGGGCAGTTAGTTAGGGCATGAGATCTATAACAAGGAGGGTCACAGGTTCGAGGCATGCACAACCAACACTTCAGGAGAGGAAACCAACCCTACTTATTGAAGAAGTCGGTGGCACATGGGTCCAACCTTAAACCTCAAAAACAAATAAAAGAATAGCCACCTCATGTGTCTATATATATATATCATGTTTTATTTTTGCTTTGACTTGGCCATAGTAACTAGATCACCAAACAACTTATCTTCAGGCTTGGAGGGCCTGCTGACAGAGGAAGTAGGCATTTGATATGAATAGCCGTAGTTATCTTGCATCGGGAGCCCTTGCATTCCCTGAGAATTGGCATAAGAAGGGTATTGAGGTCTCTGATCATATCCAGGAGGAAAACCTGAAGGATGAGCACCCTGCATTGTCATCTGGTAATTGTGCAGATGTGAAGGGTACATTAATCCTTGTTGCGGGGTGCTTTGCATTGGAGAAAGGTACATCATGCCTGCTTGATGGTTAATTTGAGGATCCATAACCTCGGCTGGTTGAGTTTCCCATGGTGGTAGCGGAAGTGCATCGTTTACACCTATTACAGCGGAGGGCATTGATCATGTCATTACAATTTGATGTGCAAACGCAATGCACCTTCATTGTTTCTTTATTAATTTTGATTTACCAAAAACCGTTTAGAAAAGAAACAACAAGAAGCTTGGGCAGAAACAATAAATGAGAAGGCACGCCAACATAATAAGTGCTTTGCTCCAGTCTAGATTGGGAGCCAATCAGGTATGATTCAGATCATAGTTACGATAGTAAGGGTAATCGATCCATCTATTTAATAATGGCAGTAGTACGTTAGGAAGAAAGCTTTAATTTACAAACAGTGGAAGACTGGAAGTGAGCCAGACAAAAAAAAACAGCATTCATGCGATTGTTGTTTATGTTCTTGTCATAATTGAATATAAAAGCTAATGCATATGAAGGGAAACTATATGATAATAGAAACCTTAACTTTTCTCATTAATGACAGGTACCATAGGCAGCAACTGAACTTTGGTTTCAATAAACGAGATAGATAATAACTATTGTGGACAACAATTAGTGGAAAAACTAACAGATGGCGATTTTCTATTAGAAGTTAAACCCAAATAATAAATTATTTGCATAATAATATCATAAAATAAATGGTTTTATGTCCATAAAAATAATAAACTATATCTAAACTATGCATGATAAAGGGGGGGGGGAGGGGAGGGGGGATAGGGTGTCCTATGAATGAACATCGAGATGTTTAAGCAAACCTCAGAAACAAAATAGATAGAATAGTGGAATGAACATATGCTCAGCAAGCAGTACCAAATCTGTACATAGTCGACTTACTATTAAATGGTTGACCATTCCATGCAGGGTTTGCATAATTCGGCTGATCTCCTTGGTAAATTGATTGCTCATACTGCGGTAACCCTGAGTTTGCAATGCTTCCATTAGGATTAAGAGTAGACTGTGGAGTAGAATCAAAAGGACCGGTAGCACTTTCAGTGCCATTGTTATTATTGCTATGAGAAAACATATCTGCAAGAACTAGAGCATTTTGCTCAGTTGCAGAACCAGAAAGTTGTTCGCCAACAGGAACAAGAGCAAGTGAATTCTCAACTGCAGGAATTTCAAAATCGCCACTAAGGAGGTCGGTATGAGGACCAGCTCCTGCTGCAGGGGTGGTTGTATCATCAGTTAGCAGTAGCTGCTCAAGTGGAAGCTGATCACTTGTATTTATATTTGACCTATAGAAACAAATCATTACAATATGAGGGCCACAATAACATCAATTGTTCCTTATGACAAGGAATGGACTGAAAAATTCTCGACCAATGTAATGTAAGAAAACATAAGATCAATGTCCAAGCGAAGATTTCTTAAGCTTGGTCTACAATTCCAAACATTCAATTTATAGAATTTCAATGAAGTTTTACTAGAAATACCAGTAAAATTTTAAAGAAAAATTATATATATATAAGCAGTGTATTAGATAAGCATGTGTTGCTTAACAATCATTGTCTTCTATGAATCTTATCTTCTATTTAGACAGAATTAGTAACAAATCACTAGTTAACTATGACGGAAAACCACAAAAATTACAATGACTTAAGAATAGACTACCTTTGATCAGGTTGTGTACTAGCATCTGAATCATCAATGTCTACAAGTGCCTGAAGAGACTTTTTCTTTTCAACACGAACAGCAACTCCTGCAACAAGAGCATCGTGTTTGGCAAGAACACGCTGCAAGTCATCGTTTAATGCAAGCCCCTGGCAAAGCAGATCTTCATCCCTATAAGAAGTTCAAAAAGAGAGAGAGTATATGCAAACTGTGGTAGAAACCAAATGTATCAATTGTCTAATAAGCAATTCAGATTGTACCATCATATCGTCAATTTAGGAGGGAAAATTTATATAACTCATTAAATCAAGAAAAACAAGGATATTAAAATAGGATATACCAAAGCAAGCATATTTTAAGGGTTAAAATACATCATCATTAAAACTGAAAGACTATGGAAAAGTTATTAGGGTAAAATATACAGAAATTTTGCAGTATATCTAAATTCTGAAACGGTAAAACACATATAACAGCGCGGGAAAGAGTACTCAACTTTCAAAAAGTTTTCCCAGAAAGGAACCTTTTTCTCATGAATCTTATTCTAAATTAACTTTTCAGCAAAAGTCATGATTATAAAACAAGTTAAATGAATTATTTTATTTTTAAATGGGTTATGCAGGCAGCATAATTTTAACAGCATAGGTCTTACGAAGTTGTGTTTACAAGATGAACCAATCTCTGTTTGTATGCACGGCACTGCTGAACAAGGTCGACAATCACATCCTGCCTGAGTCCCTGATATTCAGAAAATATTTGCTTAGTATTTGCAGGGTATAAACAAAATTTAGCGCATGGAAATAACCGAATATCAACATCAAATTTATTTTCTATCCAACACTAGCGCCACCTTCTCAAAAAATAACTTAATTACCCTCAATCAAACTGAAAAATTACATTAAGAAAATAGGGTCTAGTAGATAAATGGTGCCTACCAAGAAATCAACCACTCTGTATTCTAAGGAAGTTTCCATTATTTAAGCTAGAAAATTATAGGTCATGGCCTGCTAAAAGCATAAAACTGAAAAGGTTCTTCTCCATTTAAGTGTTCGGTCATTGGTCATAAATTTAGTTCAAAAAAATTATGTTAAAAGTATTGATACAATCATCACATAAGCCTCTTCCCATCAAAAAAGGGGTCGGTTATTAACAAGGCTCCATGTAAGAGTTACAAAAATGTTTTACAAATGGTTGACAACCTGATGTCAACCCAATTAGAGCAAGAAAAATGGAATATAGAGGGTTCTTCCATAATCCAAAATGAACTGATGGGCATAATCCAAGATGACCTTGTGGCATCATCTGATTCTCCGAGACTCTGGGAAAAGTCCAGAAGGGGGCAGTGAGAGTTTTGCTATAGGAAATGAACTTCAATTGTTCAACTCCAAGGCATAGAAAAACCCAAGAGCAAAATGAACATATTCCAAAATAAACTAAGTTACTAAAATAAAACCAATACCACTAAATTTCGAAGTACCTCTTTATTCCCAGGATCTAAAGCAGTAAGCATTTCGGAAAAAACATCCACAATACTCCGAGCATTTTCGATCTCTGTAAGACTGGTAAAAGAACAAAGTAGAAGAAAAGAGCTTATAGCAGTACATATAGGTGAATGGGATCAAATAGCAAAAAGAATAACATATGCTCAGACCAAAGACATGAGAAGCCAAAGTATAAAGTATATCGATGTTAAAAAAGAGTATAACAAATTGGCACGGCATAAATATTCGTCATTCTGGATGGATTCATCCAGGTCTTGCAGTCAACTTTCATATTCATATGGTTCTTCTCTTGAGCATGGCATACCCATCGATTTTGCTTTCCTGCAAGTGTCCCTAAACATCGAACTAAGGACCCAAACCCTTATCTTATACTCTAGAATAGTCAATAAACAAGCATGCGCACCCATATGCAAAACTAAAGTTTCAACATAGCTTTATGTGCGTCTTTAACATACTCTCCAAACATAAAGATTTATCAAAGATAATCTGGAAATATTTATGACATACCTTCATTTCCCAACTCTTACGAATGGCATTAAGCAAGTACTATGTTACCATCTGGTTTGGATGTCCATAATAGACAATATGTTACGATGCCTACCAAGTTTGGCCACCCATGATCTTTCTTTATGAGGTTCTTTTAAGTACTCCCTCATCATATCATAATAATCTAGATGTTTTTTCACATCTTTGCTCTCCTGTTTTTCATCTCTTCAGATCGTAAGGAAGCCCTTTTATCAAGGTAATGTTTTTTCTTTGCTGCAATTGACCATACAATTATCGCCCGTTCTTATTTCTTAAAGTTCTTCCAATGGGGGAACTCTGACGCATACTCAGATGCAACCATTTTAACTTTAATTGGTTCAAATATGCCAAAGGTTGTCCACATTTCAAGCTCTGTAAAGTTATTTTTATATATTTGGACTCATTCAAACTGTCTATATTGACATATAAATTTTTTTACACGTAAGTGCGGGCATGACCAAACAATAGCATGTTAAGAACATACTGCATGATTTACATTGTATTTTTGTGCCCGCCATTAGTATTAAGAATTTATATATGTGCATGCACCCACTCACAACCAATTGAAACAACAAAAAGAAAAGCATGCGCACACAGACAATCCGGGGGGGAGGGGGGAACCCTTCTGTCTTCATTACACTTCTGCCAAAATACAGTAAATGACAATATGAATACAGAAGAGAGTACCGAATACATGTCAAAGTTTCACACAACTGAAGACATAGGACACTTTTTCAATGATTATCTGCAGCATATTGATAAGTTTAAAAAAAGGACAAATGTCCACATTCTCAAAGAGTGATGTCTCCTCCAAGAATAAACAGTATTAGGCATAGGGTTACAAATAAAAACATCAAATGTTGGTAAAGATGTAGTGAAATTTAAGTCTCGTGCTTGCAAGGTGTACTTGCTCAAAATAAATATAATGAACTCTTGCTGAACTACTTGAAATGTTTATCATCGTGTAATACTCACACAAACCTACAGTCATGTCCAAAGAGGTTTGACAGTACAAATTAATGATATCATGGTTATGTCAATGGATTGCCGCTGGTGAACCATGGTTCAAGCATCCATCTACAATCCAAAAAACCAGTGTATGCTTTCTTAATTAAAACAAAAAATATCTTGAAAAAAGCCACATAAGTAACAAAAAAATGAATTAAATAGTAGGTAGAGCTTCATGTAGTTTAATAGATGCACATGCCTGGTTTTTCAAAAACAAAATTATATATAATAGGGTGCATTTCACTACTATACCCTTACCAATCACTGATTTTGACTAAACTACCTTGAAGCTTTTATTACAGTACCTTAAAGTGCTACAGTTAAGAGAGTTTTAGTTAAAAAAAACAAAAGTTTAAGGGAGTTTGCGTTAATTAAAAAGTATAAGGTAGTTGAGTGAATAAAGCAATTGATAATGTTATTGTAGTGAAATCTATCATAAATAATAAAGGGACTTGACAAGAAGTAGATATACAGCATAGTGCTTGGTGACCATTGCATCATTCAAATAGTTGGTAATAATTTAAGTTATCCTGGAAAATTGGATCTGAATACAGACCTCAGAGTAGAGAAGTTGGAACCAGCAGAAGCCTCTGGTGCTTCTTGTTGATAATCGGAATTCCCAGAAGATTCAGGATTAGCCGAAACAGGGTGTTTCTGTAAAGAAGTAAATCTAAGTGTAGATCCATCAGGCCTCTTAGGAAAAACTGCTCCAGCATGCTGAGGTCACCCAACCAGAAAAGGAAATAAGATGTGACATAATTCTCTAGGTCAGAAAATTTCACGTATGATAAACATGAAATGATATAACGGTTATTTATACATGCCCACATATATGATAAGAAAAATAAGAAAAAAAGGGCTTGAGTCATGCCACAGGCTGCAGGTATGAGGATGTCCAAACAATTATTTAGTCCGAAAGCTTGAATATCTTTTTCAAAGAAATTGCCCTGCAGTGTAACTCGGATCCGGTATGAGATGTGTGGGTGGATGGGTGTCGGTGGGGGAGAGAGAGAGAGAGAGAGAGAGTAATGCCATAGGAGGAGTTTTCCTCACATGCCAATTAAAAGTCAACTATTCACTATTTCTTGAAATGATCGGGCACTGTTCATCTTAGTCTACTCAGTCTAAAACATATATACACCCAAATTTCGTATGGTTTACACACCCTTTACCCACTGGCCTAGTGGTGGAAAGTTTTGTGTCACCTAAAAACCAAAAATTCTGCATCAGTTGAAGGCAAAAAGTACATAAATCGTACAATTTTTGGCATATCCATATTTTAGACCATTAAGATCACCATGTGATCATCAAAATAAATGGTGGATAGTTGACTTCTGACCATTATAGGAGGAAAATTATCCTTCTAAGGAATCTTATAACAGTTAACCTTGGGTACATGCATTAACCTTGTGTATTTTTTTTAACTTGAATTCTTTATCAGCATGTCATTTAAAATAATCCAAATCATTAAGAATGTTTTTTATTGGCTTAGAACCACTGTGTATAAACGTTCAAACAATTTTGAGGCCTCTAACCCATATATTATCGAAAAAACGTACATTTTACACTACCTGATGCATGGGTTGAAGACCTTCAAATTATTTAATTTTTCGTGCATAAAGTTTTTAGCGAATGAAGATCAAACTGAACAGTACATAGTACCCAATGTGTGGTAAAGAGGTCACATTTTTCAAAGTGCAAACCTAATTGCAACCAAACACCCCACCCCCACCTCCAACACACACACACACAGTGAATGAAAGATCATTACCGATCAATTTCAATTTAAAATGTTTACTAAAAAGGAATGAGGAATACCAACAACTCCTGATATGCTGCATAATACTGTAGATATCTTGCCCGTGGGCCACCAAAAGCTTCCTGCCAGATATCTATCAATCCTAGTATCTTCTCTTTAACCTTAAAATCAGGCTGCATTTAAAGTGATAGCAAGATCATCATAGATTTTCTATTAAAGAAATTATAAAGAGACGTTCGTCAGAAAAGTAAATCATTACCTTCTTTTTCACCATCTTCACCATTTTATGTGGGAGTTCTTTCTCTGCAACATGCATATGAACTATATCCCCACAATTTTTAACTATTGTTTCCAGCAGCTAAAATGGTAGATGGAACACATGCTAACATGAGTCAAAGATATTCGAACATAAACTAAAAAAAAAGGTAAATCATATTACAACAGCATTATGAACAAAAACAAAGGGTCTACATCACAACCTCTTTTTGGAGTTGTATCCCTGGTACCTTATAGGTTATTCACCATTACAACAAGTTTACTCCAAATACAAGTAATAGCACAGAATAAGAATTAAAGGCAGGTGTTAAAAATGTCATCTGAGATAGTAGTAGACTCACTGTTAGCGCAAGAATTTGAACCTTTGGATTTTTATGTCCAATACGCCTTTTAAGTCCTTTAACAACATCCTTGGCTAGTCTGTTTTACATAAATCAAGAGTGATTTGACATAAGAATCAATTTGACTAAAACAAAAGGTAAATAAAGATCGGCATATGAACTTCAGATAGACAGATGCAGAATTACGTTTCACCAAAATGTACAAGGGAGGAATTCTAGGACTCGGAACAATCCGACATGTAGTACACACATCACAGTTTTGTATCTTTATTATAAAAAAAACTAAACAAACATTGTCATTTCCTCTAGTCAACTTCTCATGGTCCGCATTCGGTTTGTGAAGAAAATAGAGAACATATGAGCACAAAACACAACCACGATTACTGGGTTGATTTGCTAAACTAAATTGTTTAAACGCTCAATATATTTTTACTTTCAACTGATATTTTCACATAAGAGTATGGTTTCTGATACATATTTTGGAGATTTATTACCCATGCATCATATTGAAAAATGGGATTTCCATTATTTCATAAAAATATGAACTTTGGCCACTTAAAATTACAATCAATCTATTTCAATTTACAATAATAATAATGATACAAACAATCACGTTTCAATTTGCAGTTATACAGCCAACCATTAATCATTCAAAATACAATCGTATATTCTACATAAATTAAACGCATCAAAATCGACACAAAAATTACATCAAAATCATCAAAATCGCAACTTTTTAAGAAAATGAAAAAAAATGCAAGCATACCCAGGATTGTGGTTGAGGATTTCGCAGATTTCGAGGTTCATCGCCCAATCGGGACCGATCAAGAGATCGGTCGTCGCTCGATCCACCAACGAGCCCGTCATTGTTCCAACAAAAAAGCGAAAACAAATCCGAGCCTCGCCGTCGATTGAATCGCGTCCAAATCTCACTCGAAACCCTGGAAAAAAATTAAAAAGGAAATTTTTATTATCATTGGCTTTCTTTCTTGGTTTTTGTCCAGATTTTGCGCGTTCAAGTCCCTGAAATGGAAATAAAAAAATATAGTTTTGGTCCAATTTTCTGGACACGTGTACGGACTATGAGCAATGGACGTTGTGTAATCATACGGTCTGATTTATTTTGATCATTTTAATTAATGTCAAGTCCTCATTAATGCATATGAAATAATGAATGACTTTGTGTTAAGGGCAGTCTGATTGTCCCAAACTAACAAAAGTGTCAAAAGTGTCAGAAGAAATCTTAAAGCAATTTTCGAAAACCATGTCATATAAGTAAACTTAAATCTCACTTTTAATGTTTGTTTGTATATTTTTTAAAGATGGAATTAAAAATGAAACAACTTCCTATATTTCTTTCATCAGCAAAACAAACAAAAAAATTACTTTTTTAATAGTAATAAATTATTATCTATTGAAAGTAATAAAAAGAAGTATTAAATAATTATTTATTTTTCTTGTTCCTTATGCTCCATTGTTACTTTCCATCCCAAATGAGATAATAAAAATCTTGGAAGTAACCATACCACATAGGACTCATATCATCATCTTGAAGGAACTTCCAAACTCTACTTCCGTGCAAACAAACGGTCGAAGTATTTGAAATAGGCTTACTTTCGGTACTTCCATATTACTTCCGTGCAAACAAACACGCCCTAAGTGCAAGTTTGGTGGCGGAAGGAAAAGTTTAGTGTATGAATGTTTATTATTCTCTCCGTTTCTTTTTACTAGTCATTTTTTTCGTTTTGTTGTACACAGAAGAATATACATATTCTAAAATCTGAAATATCATAAACATGAAAATTCCGTATATAATCGTATGATTGTCTACTTCAATCCTACATAGAATTAAATTCGAAACTTCATATGAAATGTATTGGGTTTAGAAGCCTGGCTTAAAACATGCTTCTTGATATACTAATGAGATTGTTTTGGGATAAAAATAAGAAAAATTAAAGTAGAAATGGAAAGAAAAAGAAACAGAAGGAGCACATAATTTTTTTTTCCAGTCCTTTAAAATCTTTATGCCATTTAATAAATAAATTGAGGTACTCCTATTTCTTAATCTCTGACTTCCAAGCTAATTGATTGATGGCCTGTCAAAATATTATTTCCAACATAAAACCCTTCATTGATGGGAATTATGAATTGTGTTGTTCCTCAATCGGATTACCTTAAATTTTTTAAAATTATGAATTGTGTTGTTCCTCATGAATTGTCTTGCATTATTAAAAATACCTTTATCATGTCCGACGGATGAAAGAGTTGGTATAGGATGAGCATTGTGACAAGATCATAAGTTTGAGAACTGCTGAAAAATTCTAGGCCCCCTATATTATCTCACCTATATTTTCAAAAGATTCCTGTAATTTTTGCAATAGAAGTTTTAGAAATTTTTTTAAGCCCTCTCCAAAATTTCTTTTAGCTTTAAGAAAGACCCAATAATTTGGTTTTTAGATCACCTTGGGTTGTTTGTATCACAAACGCAAATATATTAATTTTTCTCTAAGCAAATTCTATTTTATATTCGATCCCCTTAAATTTTTCCTAATTAAAAACATGTAAACATCTTAAACTATTTAATTTGTACTGCCTTATGACTAAAGCGCAAGCCGTTGGAAGTAAATTAATGGAAATCAACCAAATGGGCATAGCTCCGTTAAGAGGTTACCGGTTCAATCTCCGAGATCGCATTCAAAATAAAAACAATATATTTCCCAACTCTTATCAAAAAGATGGAAATTTAATACAGTGGCATATAAGAAGATTTTAAGAATTTTTTTGCAACCATTTGAATGGAAGTTTTGAATTTGATGGGACCATGTATAAATTACAGTAAGAAGCAAAAGTCCAAGGTGAAGTGTGCTGAAAGTAAAAACCAAACGATGGAGAAATTTTAATAATAGTCCCATATTGAAAACAACAAAATAGACACATGGGTATAAAATATAAGATAAGTCAAATCTGAATAAGGTTTGAGTGTTATTGTTGAAAGCTCACTTATATCAAAAACCCATGTATACTTATAAAAGCCCATCACTCCTTCAATTTGAATACTCTATTTTTTTAACATGGTATCACCTGAACTTAGATACTCAAAACAAGCTTATATCAAAGGCATGTGTGTACCTGTAAAAGCCCATCACTCTGAAACACATGGGTATAAAATATAAGATTGGTCCAAATCTCAACAAGACTTGAGCCATTGTTGGAAACCCAATTATATAACCTAGTTCCTTTAATTTTATCGCAGGAAGATCATGAGTATTTTGAGAGGCATGACTGATTTAGTTTAGAGTTGTGGTCTCATAACGGACGAGACTATGATATTATTCTTGTTGGATTTTTATTAGTTTCCGCTATCTTTCTTGTTATTATTTTATTCTGACTGTTTGATATGTGATATCTTGATCGACAGCCGTAATATGACTATGAAACGATATTTCATCGTCATAGGTAGCATGGTTGGATTTGCCACGCACTGTATTTACGTATAATGAACCATAGATAACATGGTTAGATTTGTTACGTACCGTATTTACTTCCTTACGTATAAGGAACCAAAATTATTTATATAAAACTGTTGGCATGTGATCTAGTTCGTTAACTTTTTGCTGCTGGAATTTTTTAGGCCAACAAATGAACTGAAAAAGGTAATCACGAGAACCAGAACACAATATTTGTCCGCTTCTCTTCGTTCATTATCTCTTCATACCTCCATTATCTCTTCATACCTCCATTATTTCATGAATTGTTGAAGCTCAACCTATGTAAAATGAAATGAAGAAGAAAAACAACAACAACAACAAAGAGTTGCTACTCACAATGCCATTGCTCTCCAAATCTCAACCTCATTTTCAGAATCCTGAATCCGATACCGACGCAAATCGCTTCAAGCGATCTCTGAAAGTTGATAGCTTTTCCTTCTTCTTCTTTTTCTCTTTTTTTTTGTGATAAAATTAATGCTTTGGTGTTTTGTTTCTTTCCCTACATAAATAGTTTATATCTGTGATTTGATTCACTGTAGGAGCTGAAGGGCTTACGTTCACAACTCTACCATGCTGCTGAGTACTGTGAGAATGCATCTCTGAAGACTGCACAAAAGAAAATGTAAGTTGCTCTTAATTATTCTAGTAGAAAGAACCAAAACTTGTATATTAATTGATATATATAGTTTTGTGTTTAACTTGATACATAGACTCCTGGATAATACGAAAAGTTACTTATGCCAAGTGCTTGTGACCGTCGTTGATCGTCTCAGAACCGTCTCGTCGAAGCTCGAGGAGAGAATCAATGGCGAAGATAAGATATCACAGACAGAGCAAAGGATTGATTGCTTGAAACAGGTTGTTTAATTTTGCTAATAACAGTTCTTTGTGATAACGAGAAATAATGTGATTTGAGTTTGTTGAAGCAGAGGTTTCTTACATGTCAGCAATATGCGGTTAGTCGCGAACTCTCATCTCTGTTTTGGAGCACTAAGATCCCTCGACATCCTCGATGTTACGTTTCGCCATGTAGGCAATCTCCCATCTGCGATTTTTCTTTAATTTTATGCTCTGAATAAGTTGGATTCTGTTGATCAACCTCTCCATGTATGAAGCTCAAAATTTGGATCTTGTTGATCAACCTCTCGATTATAAGCACCAATATTTTTTGTACATAATTTTGTACAGATCTTTTGATCTTTGTGAATCTTTTGAAAGTAAATTGTAAATTAAAAAGTGATATTTTTTCCACTGATTTTTATTAAATATTAAGAAAAATGATGCCCTCATGTCATTTAAACCGTCAACGACACTTCTGCAACTCCTAACAGCTTTTAAAACCAAACAGCTTCTCAAATCAAAAAACACATTTTACAATAGTGCTTTTATCTAAAGAACTTTCTTCAATAACACTTTTGCTAAAAACTCTTTTCGCAACAGTCCAACCAAATATATCCTTAATATGGCTAATCTTATCAACATTATCCAAGAGCTATGAATCAGAAGGGAAAAAAAATCCTTTGTTCACAACGTAATGATTTTCGATCCGAGCAAACGCGCCTGCAGATAAAGCAATCAAGAAGTTACATTTTTACTAACTAGAAATTTGGGGATAAAAAAACCCAGTCTTAAAGCTGTCTACGTCCACAAGTTGATCAATTTGGCAGGAACAAGCAAACAAGTTGATCGATTCGGTAGGAACAAGCAAACGAGAGAGCGAGAGAGAGAGAGAGAGACGCAAAAATGAACAAGACACCACTGATGTGCAAAAGTGTTTCCCCCAAAAGTAGGCATTTGCATTCTACCGATCTACCAAAGGAATGTGATGTCTAATGAAGATCAGCCATAACAAACGCCTCATATTTGATCCTATAAAATTCAGGATCGAAGAATCATCGCCTATTGCTGGCTGAGGTTCCAGCTCCAGGTCCCCCATGAAGAAACACTACAGGCTGTGGAATGCAATGGCATATCAAACAGAATGCAACAACACGAGAAACCTAAGTAATTAACATAAAATGGCTGGAGTAGAATTGCTTGCATACACAAAAAGATATAACCTTCACCATTCACAAAAAGATATGAACTTCACCATTCAGCAAACATAAAAAAATCAAAATCATCAACATGAACAAAAATTTTTTTTTTAAAAAAAAGATTATTTTTTGTTTGCTTACATGTACGCTTGGATTCCCAGATTGCTCCCAATACAAAGTATGAAGATCCGAGACCTTCAAAAACCCTGGACTGTACGGCTCAATTGAAGGATAAAGATTCCCATTCAACCCCTGAGTTGACAAATTATGAGGCTTATGACACTTCTATGAGCCTTTTTTGGCACTTTAGCGATCCATTCTTTGAAAATGGGGAAAATACAATTATACAGAGCCAGGTCTTTTTATGATTTTATGTATGTTTTGGTTTTTAATATCAAGTTTTCAGTATCCATTTGCTAGCAATGTTCATGTTGTGAATAAGTCAATCACAAATCACAAACCAAACGATAAAGAGAAGAAGAAACAAATCACAGACAAGATGAAAATATGAGAACTTACCACAAAACAAATAGACGAAGTCAAAGCTTTATTGATTATCAAATATCGGAGGAGTACAAATCGATGGAGAAAACATAAATCCCTCTCAAACCCTATATCTCTCACAATCATCAATGGGTTCTCACCAATAATCAAATTGCTATCTCATTTAGGTCAAAAATAAGCTATCATATACATAGCTTACAAAAAGATATTCCTTAAAAACTAATTTCCTAGCTAAGAAAATTTCGCATCATGCCCGACTACAGACGTCTGTCTCCTGTGGGCAGACGTATGTCAGAGCATATCCAGAAACGTCAACTCTCTGTTCAAGCCTACAGACATTCGCTACAAACACCTATAGGGCATTTACCGAAACTCCAGAATTGACAGAACGAAGCAGACGTCTGTACCTGACGTCTGCACAGACGTCTGTTCTAGAGATAACTTCAAATCTACTTCGTGATAAAACCGGATCAAATAGAAAAATCTTTAGAGATGAATGTAAGGCACACATAACAAATCTCCACCTTACCTCGCATTCCACAAACTCCTGCATCAAAATAATAATAGCTTCACTTTCACTACGAAACCCCTCAAGGGCTCAATGAGTGTGTTTCCCCCAATCAGAGCAAAACTCTGTTTTAAAATTCAAATTTTGAAAAATTGAAACAACGTTTCAGATTCAGCGCTAGGCGCGTTGCGCGCAACGTGTCAAACACAGACACGCTGGCGCCAGGTGCGCTGCGCCCTAGGCAACGCACCCCAATCAGAGCAAAACTCTGTTTTAAAATTCAAAATTCAAAAAAAGGAAATTGATTGAAGAAACGCTTCAGATCCAGCGCTAAGCGCGCTGCGCGCCACGTATCAAACAAGGATGCGCTAGCGCAGGCTGCGCTGCGCTCTACGCTGCGCGTCACGTGTCAAACGTAGGTGCGCTAGCGCAAGGTACGCTGCGCTCTAAGCAATGCACCACGTACAAAGTATGGGTGCGGTAGCGCTGGAATTAAAAATTTCCCACCGTTAAATCAAAAAATCTAATAATACTAAATCATTAATTAATCAGAATTAAAATTCTGTTATGGAAAGATCTTTCTAATCTTGTTAAAAATAAGAAGATTGCCTTCTGTAAAACAGAAACCCTAGGATCAAAGATCCAACGGTAGGGAAATATCCCCAAATCAATCAGAGAAAAATCTCTTTAACTGATTTAACAAATCAATTTGCCCTATATAAAGGCCCCTAGACTTCAAGTCTCAGAGAGACAGAAGCATAAAAAAAACCCTTTATAAACTTTGAGAAAACTCAAAGAAAGAAAAACAAGCTTTTAAAAAAAGAAGATCATTTTTTCAAGGTAAAGAACATGAACAATGAACACAGAGATGAAATCATCTCATGAAAAGAAGAACTATCTTCTAAAAAAAATCATAGATCTATAAAGACCAAGGTCTTTCATAAAAGATCTAAAGATCTAATCATAAAAACAAAAGAAGTATTTACTTCATCCACAGATCATTGATCTACAAAGGCAAAAGCCTTTCAAAAATAAAAACTGTTGTTCTTGAATCTTGAGGCAAAGCCTTCCTTTAAAAAGAACATAAATTTGATCAAATGCGCTTTGCGCTACTGAAAAGTGCCTTGCACTCTTGAATTGCGCTTTTGCGCTCCCTGGACCGGCGCTAAGCACCAAAACACGCCACGTGTCAACCACGTACGCAACTTGAGCTTTGCGCTTCTGAAACAGCGCACTGCGCTCATGGGCTAGCGCTTAGCGTGCTGCGCGCCACGTGTCACTCGCTTGGACGCCACTAAACTAGCGCAATGCGCTCACAAACTGGCGCAATGCGCCCGTCATCTGGCGATTAGCGCCAAGCGTGACACGTGTCCTTTTCGTGTGCGCTACTTGGCAGAAGCGCAATGCGCTTTTTAATTGGCGCAAAGCGCCTGGCGCGCCACGTGGCCTGCTGTCAGAACAAACATTGTTCTGATGAATTGTCAGAAGGGCCAAACCCAAATATAGGCTCAGTAGCCAGAATAAAAATGTTAAACATTCATTGGACTTAGCCCAATATTGGCCATAAGTCCTCAACTTGTATTGAACTGAGCCCATCTACTCACGAATATTTAACAGATCTCAGTCCCAAACTGGACTTCAGATCTTTCAACCAACTCACACCGATTCAAGGGTACATCTCTTTACTCCTCTGATATCTGTCGTTATAATCCTTCAACGTCTTCAGAGAGGTGACGGGTCCCGACAACCACACATTTCACGGACTGTGGGGTCCTTAAACTCATGGACTACGATGTCCTTAAACCTTATAGATTACGATATCTCTAAACCAGACTGTGGGGTCCTTAAACTCATGGACTACGATGTCCTTAAACCTTATAGACTACAATGTCTCTAAACCGGACTGTGGGGTCCTTAAACTCATGGACTACGATGTCCTTAAACCTCATATACTACGATGTCTTTAAACTACGGACTGTGGGGTCCTTAAACTCATGGACTACGATGTCCTTAATCTTGACTGTGAGGTCTTTAAACTCACGGACTATGATGTCCTTAACCTTGGACCACCATATCCTTAAACTGGTAATCGACCGCAATGTCCCTAAACTAAACAATAGAGCTCAATTGCTCTTTTGTTGGATCTAAACGATCCCGTTAAGTTGATCTTAGTCTAAAATTAGACTAATGTATCCTTAATAAACGTTTAAGTTGATCTTAGTTTCAAATGAGGCTAACGTATCCTTAAATCCAACCCCCAAACCCAAATCTAAGAAGATACGGATTTGGACTAATCCACGCCCTACAGGCGACAACATAAATTAGTCTCCGTATACAATCCACGGGCAACCAAAAACAAAACAAATACACACGATACGGAGTGACCATCTGGAGAACTAGAAAGTGGTTACCGCAATGCAGTAGCGTAATTAACTGCAGAGGCTTGCGCCTGGAGGGAAGAGCGTCCCCACAATCAAAAACCCTTCAAATGAGGGGGAATCTGACAAAGTCTGCTATATTGGCCGCATCCGTTTAAACTTTCGATACATGGTGCCATAAATCAACTTGGCATCTTCAGAGAGGTGGATAGAGAGCACCAATTAGCATTTGCCCCAAATTTCAGGCAAAACGGACCTGCGGGGTCGCGTCTCTGTATTCGGCGGGGAACAGATTTTGGTACGCCCGGTGGGATCTTTTTCTCTTTCCACTCCATACTTCGTGTGTTGTGTTTGCGAACGAATCGCAGTTTGATATGGTTGCCCTTGGGTTCAAGGTACTAAGATTTGGTTTCTTGCTTGGCACAGATAACGAAACATCAATGGCGTCTACTTACGCGAAGTGTTCCAACTGCAATTGCAACTCACGCTCCGCCTCATCTGGAGGCATAGCTAACGGGCTCCAAGCGGCCTCCATCTTCGTTATGCCGGTGGAACAGGTGACTCAGGCCACCACTGGATTGTTTTTCGGGACCATGCTCCCGCCAATGAGCTTCAGCGCCCCTGTACCATCACAAGAAACTCTCAAGAAGTCGGTCTTTGATTGGCTTGCAACTACAGCGGCCCCCTTTAACGGGTCGTCCAGCTCCAGCGCCTCAGTCTTCGCTAGATTGGGCCAAAGTTCATGTGGGCCCATGATGAAGCCTGCAATTTCAGAACAGGTTATTCCGAAGATGATAGCCATCCCCGCTCCAGGCGAAGTCGTCAAGGCGACTTCTTCTGCCAAAGGGTCGGTTTTCTCAAGACCGACTGTTCCGGCTCCAGCTCCCGCTCCAGGCAAAGTCCTCAAAGATGCTTCCCCTGCCTAAAAGTCTGTCTTTGATAGATTAGACACTGCTGCTCGACGGACATCAGTCTTCAAGAGGCTGACGCCGGCAACATCGCCTCACCAGAACAGGGGGCATGACGAAGGCACCCCTAAAGCCGAACCAACACCATCAGCTCGACACGCTCGACGTCGCCACTGGTGCCGAGTAAGGAAGGCTGGAGGCAACTCCCCCTCTGGGTTAACTCCACCAGCCCCAACGGTGGAAGTCAATGTCGCTGTTCCAACTGGTAATAGCTTTGAATTACTGAATAAGGTGTGCAGGAATTCGCCAACTGCTGTGCTGAAAAGATCTCCTCCACCTATGGATAAATCCCCAAAGGCGAAGCTGGAGCAGCCCCCTCAGCGGCTGTCCTCTAAGATTTACAAATTCTGGCGTCAATTCCAAGACTCGGTTGTTGATAAGACTACCCCCGCCGACAAGAAAAGATGAAGGTTCGGCAGGAAGAGAACCGCCCTGTTAAACCACAGAAGGCGACAGCTACTTGGGTGCCCACTACAACGGCCCCTTCAACTTCGACCGCCCATAAGAGGAGAAGGCCGGAGAAAATCCCCATGTCTGCGACAAATGTCAAGGGCACTGACCCTAAACGCCCCAAGTCTGGGGGCATGGTGGTACATACCGTCTATATGGCATCCGGAAAAGAGGATAGCCGTATCTCCACAGGTCATCGACCGCTTACGCGATCCGTGACAAAAGCCCAAGAGCAGCAACAGAAGCTTCAAGAAATGCTAACAGCTATGGACGCACTTACGGGACCGAAAACAATCCTGGAAACATCCTCGGAGCAGCGCCGTGAGCAGGAAACTGATACCGAATTCCTTCGGAGAATGCTTGATAAGAAGGAAAAAGAGGCCGCGGAACAAGCGGCCAATATAAAACAAATGGCCCTTCTATTCCAAGAGATAGTGGGCATGATGATCCAGCCGGATCCCCCAGCCGAAGATCCTCCAGTAATAATTGAAGATGATAGAGGAGAGACATCAAATCCTTTGCCGGCTCTGTCAACAGCCAAGGAGGAGACAATCTCCAAAGCTACGCTCGATGATTATATAGCTCAACAAATACGAGCTCACCGAGCGAACGAAGCGGCTGGCCAAGTCGTTAAAACTGGATGACCATATCCAGGCTGGTATGATCAAATAAGTTACCCGCCGGGATATACGATCCCCAAATTCCATGTGTACAAGGGGACAGGCAACCCCCATCAACATGTCGCTCAGTTTAGGGCTTTTTGCGGCAATACTGGAGGTGATGATAAACTTCTATTTCGCCAGTTCGTCGGTAGTTTAGCAGACACAGCTTTTGAATGGTACTCGGAGCTTCCTGACGACTCCGTCAAAACGTTTACAGAAATGGAGTTGCTATTCACTCAATGGTTCGCAAGCGCCAGTGAACGCACCCCGATCACGGCATTGATCAACGCCAGAGTAAAGCCAGGAGAGACATGGGTGCAGTATGAAATCTGGTGGCGGAACCTATGGTCAAGACGCGAACAACGCATAGAAGAAGCTCCTGCTGTAGGCATGTTCATGTGGACCCTTGACCCTCAGTCAACTATCTCTCAATTCATGATGTTCTTCAAGCCGACCACCTTCCAAGCCTTGATCGACAAGCTGGCCCAAATGGATCAGATGGGCCATAGGCCTTTCCCTTCAAAGGTGGGTTTTCGGAATGAAAAAGGTAACGGGAAAGCGACCGTTGTCGCCAACGCTTAGCGACAACCGAGTAACCCAAGACCGTCTGTTCGTCAGAGCAGCAAGCCGCGATCCCTCGATGAGAAGTTAAAACGTCCTTACTCATTTCCCAGGGATAAAACAAGGAGACTATTCGAACTGGCAGTGCGCAAGGGACTCATCACTCTGCCAGATCCAAAACATCCATCGCAACCGGGTGACGTTAAACATCCTAACTATTGTCCCTACCACAGAGTAATGGGCCACCCACTCGAAGATTGCTACGTCTTCAAAGGCTGGATTGAGGATGAATACCAAAAGGGCAAATTCGCGTTGTCTGACAGCTGGAAGGTGAACCCGCCACAACCATATGCTCAGAAAAGGATGGACACACCGGGGGCATCATGCTCTTTTATAAGGGAAGCTCCATGAGAAATTGTTCTTGCGGCAAAAACTAAAAGAGTGCTGAAAGATTTTCAAGCATGTCCGACCTATGAACAAAGAGACCGAAACGTCCTTAAACTAACACCGGACCACTATGTCCTAAAACTGGCAATGGACCACTATGTCCTAAAACTAGCTGTTGACCGAGATGTTGATAAACTAATGTGGATTGCAACATCCCAAAGCTGATACAAAAAAAAGAGAGAAAAAAGAAAACGGTATGTCCATAAGCAAAAGGGCACGGATGAAAACCCGAAAGGGCTCCGTAAGTAAAAACATCAGGGCTACCGGCGAGTTTTGTGAAAATCCGAAAGGGCGCAATCTCGTTAAAAGACACTTGTAAGGTCCTCTCGATCTTATGAGGAGAAACCACCTACGTGAGATCCTTACGACTCACAAGGGAATGACACACTTAGGGATCCCCACGATTCCTAAGGAGAAATTACACTCGCGAGATCCTCACGACTCGTAAGGAGAACCCTCTTATGAGACCCTCACGGCTCATAAGATTTGAAAGTCTTAAACTACAGGGATCTGAACCTGTTCTTAAGTATCCACCACGACCTCCAGCACTGCCCTACAAGCGGCTCAACGCTGACCCTTGTATACAATCCACGGGTGCGAATAAACATTTCTCTAACAAAGTCCCATCCATGACTAGGGATATGTCTACACGGTGAACAACCCTTGTAAGTCCTCTCGACTTATGAGGAGAAAACACTCTTGTAAGATCCTTACGACTTATAAAAGATCATGCACTTAGGAATCCTCACGATTCCTAAGGACAAAACGCACGTACGAGATCCTCACGACTCGTAGGGAGAAATACCTTTATGGGACCCTTACGGCTCATGAAGTCAAAAGCCTTAGTCGACAGGATCCTAACCCTATTCGCTAAGCCGTCTTTGTTCGACATCGACAGAAGCAAGTGATAATTCGCTCCTGGCAATATCCCAGTTGTAGCGGTGCTGATGCCGAAATCGGTGTCTAATCACAAGCTTGCAGCAAAGAAGCTAGCGAGTCACACATGCATACGAAATAGCCAAAATGATGGGGCAACTTGCAATAAAATCAGCAAGTAAAAAAAAATGTATGCATGCAAAATAGCCGAAATGATTAGGCAACTCGCAATAAAAAGCAGCGAGTAAAAATAAAATAAAAAGCCGAAATGATTGGGCAATCGCGACCTTCGCGATATAAAAAGCTGAAATAATAGAGCATCGTGGAAAGAAATGAAATAAAAAAAAATTTTGAAAGAAGGAAATTTTTGCCCTACAGGTGATATCACATCAATCCCTGTATACAATCCAGGGACGCAAACAAAGAAGGAACCATACCTTCCCTCCTCATCCACATGACCCCGTTGCGGAAATACGTCATCCACATGACCCCATCATGGAAACACATCATCCACATAATCCCGTCTCGGAAATACATCAGCAAATGACCTCCGTTTCGGAAACAAGTCAACCAAACTCCAGGGAAATCAGTGTCCTTAGCAAAACCTCGATTCAGAGAAATCAGCATCCTTGACGAGAGCATCTCAATTCGCGTCGACCCGCAAAGAAATCAGGGTCTCTACAGGAATATACGACGTCCGCAAAATAGAGCCATGACAAAGTCCCTAGTTCCAAGTCCCGACGGTTCACCAACAACCTTGAGACCATCTCGACGTTCGTCTTGACACGGCAGACGAGATGTCACCACAGCGTTCTTCCTCCAGCAGGATTCAGACGCGATAATCAAACAAAATGGAGCCATGGCAAAGTCCCTAGTTCCTAGTCCCGACGGTTCACCAGCAACCTAGAGACAACCGCGACATTCGTCCCGATACAGCAGATGCAATGCCAGCAAACGAAGTGAAGGCCAAATTCCTAACTTCAGGGTCTTAACAGCAACTCATATAAAACCTGAAAACTATCGGAGATAATCTCACACCAGTGCGGAGTGGTTATGACTCATCGGGGCTCTCCAAAATAAGCCTAACCTCAAGTAAAAAGCGGCATGGCAAAATTCCTAACGCTTGCTCTTCCGACGGTCAAACTGCCTAGGAGGATTGCTTGAAGATATCTCGTCCAGACTCCAAAGGGATCAGAAACACGACAGTCACAGGGCTACTCGAACAGCAAGATTACGCGTCGAGGAATACACCAGCCAACGCGACGGTGCGACGGGTAAAAAACCCTAGTACCACAGGCCCTAACGTTCTATTAGCAGAAGTTAACTGTGACGTTAGGAAATTCTTGCGAGAACTGCTCGATTCGTCTCGACTCGTGAAGAAATTAGTGCCCTTGTGAGAACTTCTCGATTCGTCTCGACTCGTAGGGAAAAGCCTTAGGCGGTGGGGATTAAAAAACCTGTTTCCTAAGCACTGGGGCCCTGCAAGTCGGTCCAAAATGGACTCTTGCATACTATTCACGAGCCACACTCTCCAAAGTCGAATCTCGATAAGGAGGGAAACAACCGCTTACGGGTCCTCTCGACTTGTAGGAGGGAAAACTCTCTTATAAGATCCTCACGACCTATAAGGGAAAACGCACTTAGGAATCCTCACGATTCCTAAGGAGAAAATACATATACGGGATCCTCACGACTCTTAAGGAGAAAAGTCTTTATGAGACCCTCACGACTCATAAAGTTGAAAAGTCTTAGGCAGCAGATCTGAAGCTGCTTCCAAAGCCATCACTACCCCTCGAAGAAGCCAAAACAAGATGCTCACCCTATCATCTGCCAGCTATGTTTGCTAAGGTGACATGCTGATAACAAAAGAAAGAAGAAAGTAGAGAGATGACACAAGACATTGCGAAAGAAATGTATCTTTTATTCATGAATTCAATTGGGTACAAAATGCATCATATGAAAGAATAAAAGAGTGAATACATTTTATTCAAAATTACAAATGATACAAAAACAGCTACTAAGAGGGAAGTGCTTTCAACAGTCCAATCAGTCGCTCGTGCACTTCCCACAGCCCCTCTTCTTGATAAGCTGTTGCGGCCAGCTCCGCTTCGATTCTAGTCCTTTGCTGCAAACATGATGAAATCTTCTCATCGATTTCCCGTTGAGCAGCTTCGCGACTCTGCGTAATCCGCTCGATAAAGTCGAGCCTCTGTCTGAATACAAGCCCGTTCGAAATACATTGCTGCAAGGTGTCAAAGATGGCTCTCAGTTGCGCGGCGTTCGCTTCAACCTGGGTGTAGGGTTACTAGGCACTGTCACAAGGGTCTATAAGGCATCAACCATGCCCAATTTAAATTTTAGAAGTGCCGAACAACCCTAACCAAGATTTTAGACTAGAGATTAGGCGAAAACATAAGCAAGTAAACATCTTTACAACTAATAGAGATGGATTACAACCTTTGTAGTCTGCTCCTTCGCTTCATAAGCTCCGAGTAGAAGTCCCTTCGCCGCGATCCATAATCTCCCGGACCAAGAGAGGCTCCACAACCCGAATGATCCATACTTGCTTGTAGTCTTCCTTTTCAAAGATGATCCACCTTGAAGTTTCTTTAACTCAAGCTCTTACTCACTAATCAAGTATTAATGATGTGAACACCCTAATCTAATTGGCTAGATTAGATGAGGATGATGAAGTAGGATTTATGCTCTCTTTTATTTTCATAATCTCACACTAATTCATCACAAAACACAAAGCTAGAAAGCTTTGCAAGGAGGAAGAAGAAGATAAACTCATTTGTGATGAATAATGAATTGTGATCATAATTACAAAGGCAAACATGGTTGATTAAAAAAGGGCTAACCATTATAGAGAGTTAACTAGGGTTAAGGGTTTGGGTTGGGTTTAAAAATATCTCACAAAATATCAACATATAATATCTTAGCTCAAAACAAAAAAAAGCTTCTAGAAGCTACAAGAAAGAGCTAACCCAAATCAAACCCTAACCATGTTTAATCTCCACTAATCATGTTGCATTAGTAATCATAATTTGTTACAATATTATATATCATATATAGAATATATTTTTGTAACAAAAGAAAATAATACAATTAACATATATCGCGTATATATCAATGTATTACCCGGTGAGAAAATAAATCAATAAAGCGAGCCAATATTAGATAATGTAATATAATATATCACATATATAATTATACATTAAATTATCGAATCAACACTTGACCCGACAATCCGGCTATTTCTCAAATAACCGACTAATATATATATCTGTACCGATTCATCGAATCAACACTTGATCCGATGACCCGGCTGATATCAAATATCGCGAGAACAGAATACGGTATCTCATATCGCATTATTCTCGGTCATGCACATATCACATATGTGTCCCTACTTCGTTTTTCCTGAGTCAAGAAACCTCTATGTAGGACTCTAAAGAATCGTCAATACGCCGGCAGTAGGTGATGATAATATCAAACACCCACAAGCTGCAAGCGGTCAGCTAAACGTAACAGCCACCCAGGTATTGAGCGATCAGAAGATCAATAAGCAAACCTATACAGTCTCCTGTGAATCCAATCAGTAACACTCCTGTACAGTCCGGTCTCTTCGTTTGATATGTTGCATATCTAGTCTAGGGGTGGTATACGTCAGATCCCAATAACCGATAAGTCGTGTCGATGTGAGGCTCATAACGGGTCAAGAAACTACTGGTAACACTTACCAGCAAATCTCTAAATCAGCCCTGGCCAAGGACTTCCAGTTATAGCCAATCGAAAACAACACAACATCAACTCCCTATACCGGGAGAGATGAATCCCCTCCTATCGCTCATTGCCTCCATGTGATTCGGGACTGTACCCAAAAGCCACCGTTTTGCACGCCCTCTTGGACGTGGTAAGGTGGAAATCAAAGCACAGTGGGAATCACACAAGACTCTATGACGATCTCAGGTCTACAGACTAACCTGTACCAGTGTCACCAGAGAACTGCCATCTGACATGAGGTATAATACCATCTGGGAGTTCTCGGCGAGTCCGTCCAGTGTACCCAGTCACCACTGAGCACCCGTACACCATCTCTGATGTCAAAACACCAATGGATACGGGATCATCCATCGCTCATTATATGGGTCAAGATGCGTATACGCTAGTCTACACTGGAGTATCGATGCCCTGTCTCGGTACTCTTACGACTAGGAACCTTTGAAGGATGTACTTGGCGACTACTCTGTCCCCACTAGTATGATCTACATCATAGTCCTGGTAGTCAAGAACACATCCTAAGGGCTTTATCAACATGTAACATAGAGACAATCAGAGTACATGTTAAGATAAAGTGCAACCAGATAGCATACTATCATGTCGAGCAAGAAAGTCCTCCCTATATATGTCCAAGCATCCACTACAATATATATCATATGTACAGTAATGGCCTCTAGGGCATACATATAACTAACAATCTCCCACTTGCACTAGGGCCATCTGTTATGGTATCGCATACCCAACACTTAGTTTTGGTTGAAGTATCTCATACCCAACCATCCCATAAAAGTCTCTACTGGGAAATAGGCCTTTGTGAGTGGATCCGCGTTGTTGTCCTCTGTGTCTACTCTCCTAACCTCGATCTTCTTGGAGATCAACCATCTCCGTGATCAGGTGATACTGCCTAAGAATTATATCTGGATTTCTGATGGGACGGGGGTTCCTTGGCCAAAGCCATAACTCCATTGTCACACAATGGTTGGAACGAAGTTCATCTCATGAACTTGTATATATCCAGACTGCCTCTTTGGTAGCATCTTTGGTAACGATGTATCTTGCCTTTAATCGTCTAGTAAGTCACGGTATCTAGTTTGGAACTCTTCCAACATACCGTCCCTCCACTGAGGGTAAAGACAATGCCTACAACTGACATTCAGTCGACCTTACCATCCTGGAACCATTCCAGCCATTCTCCCTAGGATCAATTGATACCATCTCACTACAACTAGTGAGAATCCTAACATCCAATTAGATCTATCTCATAGATCCAAAACCCAGGATTCAGGAGGTATCGTTTTGATCCTATATGGAGAATCCTTGTGATAAGCGGAGATTGACCAAACGTAGCATAGGAAATTCCTTACCTATCAAGAGTATATCATCCACGTACTCTACGAGGATCACCACCATACTCTCTACTACCTTTTTGTATATAAAAGGTTCATCTACCATTTTGATGAAGTCAAACTCTTTAACTACCACGTCAAAACAGACGTTCCAACTCCGCGATGCCTGTTTTATCGCATAAAATATCTTGCACACATTTCTGCTGCTCCCACTATCTATGAAGCTCTCTGGCTGTATACTTATAGACGCTCTCTTCCAAAATATCATTTAGAAAAGCAGTCATGACACCCAACCACCAGATATCGTAGTCATGGTATGTAGCAGTGGCAAGTAGGATCTGGATGGACTTAAGCATAGCTTTGAAAGTCTCAACTTTTCCATGTACACCAAGTAATCTTCTCAAGATATACTTGCTCCTGATGGGGATTTAACCCTTCAGATAAAGCAACCAAAGTTCATACTTTGTTGGTGTATAAGGATTCCATCTCAGATCACTTAGCATCCAGCCATTCTTACAGAGTCCCACTCCTGATGGCCAGCTCGAAACTAGTCAGGTCATCATCTCATGATGCAATCCTCGCTCCCACTGTCATGGAGAAAACCGAAGTATCTCTCAGGTGGGTGAGGAGCCCTACTAGATCGGCGGAGAGGCAGAGGTTCGTTGGAAACTATTGAATCCTTTGGTTCTACCAAATTATCAGCTGCAGTTTTGTATAGCTGGAACTCTTTCCAGTTCTACCTTATGACCACTAATTTCTTCATAAGAAATCCCCTTTCACAAAGGTGGAATGCTGAGAAACAAAACATCTTTTGTTACTCGGTTTGGTAGAAGATATTCCCTTGCGAATACTTGGGATATCCAACAAACTTCCACAGAACTGACTTTGCCTCGAGCTTGTCCGGATTATGCTTTTAGACATAGGCTTGGACAACCCCAAATCTTAACATACTTAAGATATGGGCTCTTCCCATTCCATATCACATATGAAGTGGTAGGTAACTGATTTGATTGGAACCCTATTCAATAGGTATGTAGCTTTTCAAGTGCATAACTCCCAAAAGGAAATAAAAAACTGAGTAGTACTCATCATAGAGCGCACCATATCACATGGGGTGTGATTGCTCAGTCCCGATACACCGACGTGCTGTGGTGTATTCGGAGGAGTAATGCTGAGAGAGAATCTCATTCTCCTTTAGAATAGTCCAGGAATCCCGTGCTCAAGTATTCTCCTCCCTGATCACATCAAAGGACATAATACTTATACCCGTTTTGGTTCTCTACTTCTAACTTATATTCTGTGAATATCTCAAAAGTTTCGGACTTGTGTTTCAACAGAAACATATGTCTGAATCTTGAGAGATCATCAGTGAATGTAATAAAGTACAAAGAACCGGTCTTGGCATGTGTAGACAGGGGACCTTACATACATCATCATGTATCAATCCCAAGAGTTCACTAACTTTTTCTCTGTTTTCAATAAATAGAGCTATGGTCATTTTATCTTTGTGGCATGACCGACAAGTTTCACAAGATGCAAATTCAAACTAATTTAAATATGGATCTAAATGTAACTTAGCTAGTCGGATCGCATTGATATGACCTAGTCTACAATACCTCAAGAAGAATTCGTTCATTTCTGAACTCTTCCTCTTGTGTTGTTCTGTACATTAAGAACTGTGGTTTGATTTAGAACATCTATGCTTTTAGATAACGTGCCTGATCCGATCAACTCTTGATATAGGAAATGTTCAAAATATTATCCAACAATACAAAATTATATCCTTCTTTATTAATAAAGAGACTGATATGATGTTATATATTAGGTTCGGTATCTAATAACATTCGTTTAGAATCAATGATTCTGGTAATACAGGGTGATAACTTCCAACAGACTTGGCTGCAACATTTGCACCGTTTCCAACTCTTGAAACTTATCACCCGTTCTCAGTTCTCTACCTATCTGTAGCCCACGTAACAGATTACATATGCGGGATCTTGATCCGGTATCTCATACCCAGGACATAAAGGATACTAAGAAACAGTTCTCTGTAATGAACACACCCGAAGATGATGCATCAGCATGCACTTTCTTCGTTCGGGCGGCACGGGAATTCTGGTAATCCCCAATTTCCTGCTCTGTCTTATAACATTTATAAGTTGGAGCGGGACCAATATTCCCTAGTGCAGTATAACAAGCGGGTTCGGTCAATACATCCGTATTATTATCTTGATTAAGGCGTGACATGGTCGCTACCAGGAGAGAGAGAGAAGAAAACACTCAGCGTATGCTCTTGCAAGATTAGATTGGTTATTAATATACCTAATCAGGATGTCTCCCACTGTTTTAGTCAAATCTTCCTTCAAACCCTAAAAAAAAACTAGCCGGGATTAATTACACCCTGCAAGTTCGCCAATCTTTCAACCAGGCCAGTGCCGGTACTTTGAGGGAGGTTCCCCGTGCTTTTGCACGGACCTAATTAAAGTAAACCTCATTTTCCCAGGGGCGTAACCCCGTTGACACCTTTTTAGACACCTACTTGATCGGCTAATTGTAATGTGTAAAACTCTCCCAGGAGTAACTCTTACTCGCAGCGGGTATCGGGATCCAACTATCTCATAGAAGGTATGCAATCTCATTGCAAATTTCAACACTTAAAATTTCCAATAATATTTTACCCCTAACGTGCTATGACCTTGACGAATGCCAAACTACCCATAGCCCGCTAGTCAAGTTCAACCCGTCATTTCCTGATTGAATTAAACCCACCCGCACGACCCTTGACGAATGCCAAACAATACCGTACGAATACCCTAACTCAATCGCATCGTATGCTAGCAGATAAGCACTAGTTAGCTACCGTACACTACGCCTTGACGAATGCCAAACTACCGCAGCACGAATGCTAAGTAGTACTTATCTGAAATGACGGAGGACTACGACAGGTTTTTAAGAAAACCCTTTGCGTAATGAACTTGATATCGTTGTAGAATCGAGTGATTTTAAATGGAATGTTTTTGAGGCCTTTTCTAGCTTTGCTAAAGAGGTCACTCCCGGTGAAGGGATCGTCGGCTCTTTCCTCATCGAATAAGGTGCAGGATATTTCACAAATACCACTATGCAAAGCAAAAACTATAGAAGCAATCAAAAGACAAACCGAGTATGCAGCATCTGCTAGTTTCGCTAAAGAGGTCACTCTCGGTGAAGGGATCTCGGCTCTTTCCTTATCGAATAAGGTGCTGGATATTCTACAAGGAATACTGCTATGCAAAGTAAGAACCAGAGCTACCAGTTTTTAAACAAGTTTCTACAACATCTTTAGGTTTCTTTTATTTCATTAATCTCATTAATGAAGTCCTATTTTATTATGCTTCACAAGCATCACATTTGAAACGAAATTAACAATATATAATATATATCTCATATATATAATATAAACATTCGTCTCAGACGGTAATATGATCTCATCACAGAACATTGCAGCAGAAGAACATATATAAAATATTGGATATACTAGGAGGTCCGTGTTTTTAATACGAGCCTGTATAAAACACGGATTCCATGGTCGTGATGAATAACCAAACTCACATCCCTAGACCCCTACGAGAGCGGCAAGTAAGCCTGCCAATTCTAGAATTAGGAGACTCGGTCTCGACTCCTCGAGATGGTCTCCCACTGTACCCTAGAACCCGGTTACTTGTGCTCCCCGCCTTGGGTCTATCCTAATGCGGAAAAGTAAATAATATACAATGGTGACATCATCCTCAGCCCGGAAGTGCCTCAATAAAAGAATATTACATACAATGAATTTTACATGAATGAAAAAGAAAAACTCTCATCTCACATAAAATCCCCGGCTATTCAAAACACGACGATCTAATATAACATATCACAGCAACTCATAACATCACATGTCATCAACGTAAGTAAATATGCGTATCCCAATTGTCGTTGATGTATAGCAACGAAACCGGAGATACACCACATATTACACTTACGGTCGCAGAAAAGAAAGTGTAAAACTACAACAGTTGGAATCCGCAACCTCCTTAGACATCGCATGCCTAACCAAATGAATTCCTTAGACATCGCATGCCTAACAATTATAAACCCCGCATTTTAGTCTCTATATCGAAAACACTTTTCAATATCTAGTCGGGCAATTCAACAAGATTCCCGATATCCTGATCGAATGCTCGTCAAAAACTTAAGTAGACGGCCGCACCCCCGATGCCGTCGACGAAGTGCACTAAAGCGGAACACCGCTGCCGCGAGCACCCGAACGGATGCTTTTGGCGACGGGGTTCTCCTACAGTCACTTGGTCGGGGCTATGGGGCGTGGCTATCTATTAAGTTTACCCGGCGAGTATCCGCGTACGCTACGTGATTGCGACGGACTTTTGATCGCATCAAATCCCGTGGCAACCTATCATCTGAGACTGAACTGCTAGATTTATAACATTCAAATTATTTATCTCATAACTACATGTGGATTCCAAATATTGTATCACACATTCCAGATAAATAGACAATGTTAAACTTTTCTATCGAATAAACAAACACCCAAGATTTCCCAAATAGTTCTCAACACTTGAAATTAGTTTAAAAGCATCCATCACATGCCACAGTACCAATGGTCCAGCTGTAGAAGGGTCAAACCAACGCCTCATATGTGGCAACGCCGTACTGCCCCAAACCCTAAGATTTAAAGGCGGTTCAGACGGTCACATAATCGAGTTAAGGTTTGTGTTCTTCTAGAGGGTCCACCGCGTTACTTGCACGATTTTGAACGTTCTTTAACCAAGGAAAAATTCAACACTTGAAAATTTTCCGACAGGGAAAAAAGTGAGTTATTGATATCCGTTCGAACATTTTAACACGTTCTAAATTACCCGGAAAAAACTTAAACAAAGTTAAACTTTCCGATCAAATCAACGAGTTCCCAATACATCCCAGAAAACTCAACACTTGAGTAGAATTAAAAATTTCCAGAACTATGAAAAAGGACCCAAGAATAAAGACCTGAAGTAGCAGCCCCAACTCCAAAGTTTAGCCGTGGAACCGCCGCCAAACGCATGGTTTGGCCGCGGTTCCGCGGTCAAGTGAGAGAGTTGTTGGTCCGCACTTCACAGTAATTCTTAGATTTCCCTGCATGATTTTCTTAATATGAAAAATTTGAACTTTTGAAATTTTTTCCAGAAACTAGGATTTTATGGGTATTCGGAGTTCGATCGGACTTTAAACTTCCCCTACACATCGCCTAATGCTCTAGCTTGGCTTTGATACCACTGCAGGGTTACTAGGCACTGTCACAAGGGTCTATAAGGCATCAACTATGCCCGATTTAAATTTTAGAAGTGCCGAACAACCCTAACCAAGATCTTAGACTAGAGATTAGGCGAAAACATAAGCAAATAAACATCTTTATAACTAATAGAGATGGATTACAACCTTTGTAGTCTGCTCCTTCGCTTCATAAGCTCCGAGTAGAAGTCCCTTCGCCGCGATCCATAATCTCCCGGACCAAGAGAGGCACCACAACCCGAATGATCCATGCTTGCTTGTAGTCTTCCTTTTCAAAGATGATCTACCTTGAAGTTTCTTTAACTCAAGCTCTTACTCACTAATCAAGTATTAATGATGTGAACACCCTAATCTAATTGGCTAGATTAGATGAGGATGATGAAGTAGGATTTATGCTCTCTTTTATTTTCATAATCTCACACTAATTCATCACAAAACACAAAGCTAGAAAGCTTTGCAAGGAGGAAGAAGAAGATAAACTCATTTGTGATGAATAATGAATTGTGATCATAATTACAAAGGCAAACATGGTTGATAAAAAAAAAGGCTAACCATTGTAGAGAGTTAACTAGGGTTAAGGGTTTGGGTTGGGTTTAAAAGTATCTCACAAAATATCAACATATAATATCTTAGCTCAAAACAAAAAAAAAGCTTCTAGAAGCTACAAGAAAGAGCTAACCTAAATCAAACCCTAACCATGTTTAATCTCCACTAATCATGTTGCATTAGTAATCATAACTTGTTACAATATTATATATCATATATATAATATATTTTTGTAACAAAAGAAAATAATACAATTAACATATGTCGTGTATATATCAATGTATTACCCGGTGAGAAAATGAATCAATAAAGCGAGCCAATATTAGATAATGTAATGTAATATATCACATATATAATTATACATTAAATTATCGAATCAACACTTGATCCGACAATCCGGCTATTTCTCAAATAACCGACTAATATATATATCTGTACCGATTCATCGAATCAACACTTGATCCGATGACCCGGCTGATATCAAATATCGCGAGAACAGAATACGGTATCTCATATCGCATTATCCTCGGTCATGCTCATATCACATATGTGCCCTTACTTCGTTTTGCCTGAGTCAAGAAACTTCTGTGTAGGACTCTAAAGAATCGTCAATACGCCGGCAGTAGGTGATGATCATATCAAACACCCACAAGCTGCAAGCGGTCAGCTAAACGTAAATGCCACCCAGGTATTGAGCGATCAGAAGATCAATAAGCAAGCCTATACAGTCTCTTATGAATCCAATCAGTAACACTCCCGTACAGTCCGGTCTCTTCGTCTGATATGTTGCATATCTAGTCTAGGGGTGGTATACGTCAGATCCCAATAACCGATAAGTCGTGTCGATGTGAGGCTCATAACGGGTTGAGAAACTACTGGTAACACTTACTATCAAATCTCTAAATCAGCCCTGGCCAGGGACTTCCAGTTATAGCCAATCGAACACAGCACAACATCGACTCCCTATACCGGGAGAGACGAATCCCCTCCTATCGCTCATTGCCTCCATATGATTCGGGACTGTACCCAAAAGCCACCGTTTTGCACGCCCTCTTGGACGTGGTAAGGTGGAAATCAAAGCACAGTGGGAATCACACAAGACTCTACGACGATCTCCGGTCTACAGACTAACCTGTACCAGTGTCACCAGAGAACTGCCATCTGACGTGAGGTATAATACCATCTGGGAGTTCTCGGCGAGTCCGTCCAGTGTACCTAGTTACCACTGAGCACCCATACACCATCTCTGATGTTAAAATACCAATGGATATGGGATCATCCATCGCCCATCATATGGGTCAAGATGCGTATACGCTAGTCTACACTGGAGTATCGATGCCCTGTCTCGGTACTCTCACGACTAGGAACCTTTGAAGAATGTACTTGGCGACTACTCTGTCCCCACTAGTATGATCTACATCATAGTCCTGGTAGTCAAGTACACATCCTAAGGGCTTTATCAATATGTAACATAGAGACAATCAGAGTACATGTTAAGATAAAGTGCAACCAGATAGCATATTATCATGTCGAGTAAGAAAGTCCTCCCTATATATGTCCAAGCATCCACTACAGTATATATCATATGTACATAATGGCCTCTAGGGCATACATATAACTAACACCGGGTGCGCAATTGAACAGACTCAGTGGAAGCCTCCTCGCGCTCCTTCCGCCTCAAGGTCGCTTCTTGTTCAAAACGACAGAGGAAGGACACACTCTGCTCAACCCATGCAGCCCACCGGGAGTTCAAAACCTGAATCTCAGAACCAGGACGCATAAGCTCGAGCTCATGCAGGCAGGCCTCAATCTTCCGGCAGTGGTTAACCCAAGACTCGACGACGCCTTCGTTATGGAAGTTTACAAGCGTTGCCGGCATTAGGTTAACCTCCGCGGCAAAATCCGCGGCAGATGTAGGAGTCTCCACGTCAAGCTCCTCAATATAGTCGCTCACCATGCGCATACTATTCGCAGCGCCTTTCGAGGATGGATGTCTGGAAAAGGGTCCGGCCGGCATTATGACGTGAGACTCGAACGGGGCTGGAGTCGATGTGACTGCTGCAAAACAAATCACAATCAGATGACGGCTCAAGAAATAAAGAAAATACACAAAAAAAATAGAGTCTACTATACCGGCTGCAACAGGGGCAGAGCTGGGAGTACTGGTGGGCAACGATAGCCGTGTCCCCGCCTTCGATTTGTAAGGCTACAAGCAATACAAAGAGTGATTAGCAATAATGTGACTGCCCGTTAAAGAGAGGACGTTGTTTAAAAAAGATACTCACCAACACCACCAGGCGGACTAATCTCTGACAGGAAGCAGAAGTGTGGGTGCAGCACCTGATACAGGTGGTCAAAAAGGACTCCTGCAAAGACGCAGTAATGCAATGTCAGTACATAAATTATACAGCCTAGAAGTAGGACTGATGGGTCACAAATCCGTACCTTCCAACATCTGAGACAGTGCGAGAGAAGGTAGAGGAGGGGCCACCGTCAAAACGGTAACTGATGGCGTTGCCTCGGGTAGAGCGACCTCAGCTCTCGCCACACCTGCATTAGAAACAAGATAAATACTGTCAGGAAAGATTAAAAAGGATTGCAGAATAAAAAGAAAAGCAATGACCCAAAATCTACCTGATGAGTCGCCAATCGGAACCGCGACGAGGGCGTCAATTAATACAGCGACGGCTTCTCCCTCCTCCATCGGGATGGTCTCACCTCGCGTCGCCTCATCCCCTGACTCTACGAGAGCCGTCGTAACGCTTGCGACGCCAGGAGATGGCAAAGAGCCGCAGGCGGAAAGAGCGACGATCAGGGCGGTGCCTGACTCTTGAGAGGGAGAGGCCACCTCGAGCTCAGCAATTGTAGCCATCTCACCCGCCGCCACCTCGAGCTCGACAATGGTAGCCGTCTCACCCATCGCTACCTCGGGCTCGGCAATAGTAGCTATCTCAGGCACAACACTCACCAACCGCTACGTCGAGCTCGGCAATTGCAGCCACCTCGCCTACCGCCGCCTCGAGTTCGGCAATCACGGCTACCTCCTCTACCGCTATTACAGGTTCAGTGGTCGCTGCCACTTCTTCGGTAAGGCTTGGCCCTGCAAGATAAGACATATGAGAACTGATATTTAAAACTTTGACAACGGAACCCCGTGTCACATTACCTTGAGTTGGTCTTCCGACCACTTCCCGAGCCGCACGTACTACCCGTCTATAGGCAGTAGACAAGGCAGCCGGGGATTCCTCTGAAGGAATAGGGGCATGGGTAGCGGTGCTTGAACCCGCACCCGCGGCCAAGGCAGCACTACGCTCCCTTGTCGCGAACATTCGGTGCTTCCTCTCAGCTCGGGCCGTCAAAGCGGATCTTCTAGACGCCTCCATCAATAGGACGTCGTCATCCGTGCCAAGGGTTACCTCTGGAGCCGTTATAGCTTCCGTCATTGGTCGTTTGAGTAAGGCCTCTTTCTACAGTGCCGAAGAGGCCGAGACTTCGGTGACTGGCCCGGGAAGAATCTCCGCATCACCTTGCGGGATTGGCATTGTGGTCCCTGTAATAAGATAGAGAAAGGGTTAGATTGTCCATAAGAAAGGAGGATGAAAATGCAATGAGCCGAGACATACCGATGCCCAACAAAGCGCGATTCCTCTCCTCCTCCTCGAAGGTCCTGAGGGAAGCCGCCAGAGCCTCTTCAGTAGTAAAGCCTGTTACAAAAAGAAAAATGTCAGTCAAGACATGATAATAAAAATAAAGATATAATGCATAACAAAAGGTGCGACTGATGTTTACTTGATTGCACGAGGGTGGCAATTTCCGCTTTGTGGCTTACGGATCGCACAGAAGCTACAATAGCGGCCTCGAGATCAGTATCTTCCGGCGCTATGAAGAGACCTTCGTTGGTCCCATATTCGCTCAGGCTCTCGTTATAAGGAGCCTGAGGCTCCAGGCCGAGCACGGTATCTAGGGAGAGGACCGACTTCTTCTTCCTCTTCTGCGCGCGAGCTCCAGTCGCAGCAAGTACAAGCTTATGCTTGGCAAGCACTTTGGGGCGATGAGTCCCGATATCTTAGCCCACGCCAGATTCGGGGGAAGCTACATTTACCGTCTCCGTGGGAGCATGGGGCACCGATGGTATATCCACCGTCTCCACAGGAGCACGGGGCAACCCGCGCGTAGGGCTTAGCACACGTAGAGGCTCAACTGCAGTGACCTCTCTTAGCGGCGGGGGGACAGTAGTCCGTCGCTTCAAAAGGACGTTGCGATCGCTGGCAGGGGGCGCACTCTTGCGATCGAGCAGCAGCCGCCTCTCTTCCCTGATGACATCACCCATTGCGTGTTGATATCAGGCCACGTGTACGTTAAGGGCCCTCGGGACGCAACTCGGCTTACTGATAAAGAAGTGAGAGCCCGTATTCAAGCGCATGAAGTGATGTAGCGCAGCCGCATTCCCTCTTCGTTGGCAGCGGGTTCTACCAAGAAAGCCTCCAGTGGGACCCCCTGATTATAACTCAGCTGCTGGGCAAAATGATGGGGGTTGTATCTATGAATAGCGCAGCATCATTTTTCCTGAATACAAGAAAGCCCGGCCTGATGGAGTATAAATTAAGAATCTCCCGGGCTTTCAACACGTAGGCCCTGTTCCTAAAAACGTCGCGCAATGCCAGCACCGTCTTGGAATTTTCCTGGCCGATCGTCAGGACTTTGTCTGTGAAAGACATACCATCTCCGACCGTGCGCGGACGAAAGAGCAAGCCCCTAGCTTCCCGCTGTGACGGACTCACGATGGAGGCATCAACCAGCTGCATAATTCGCGGGAACTTGCATCTCTCGTAAAACGAAGGTCTCTTGTGAATGCCAAAGACCCCGAGCACGTGCATCTCCGTCCATAAAGTGAAGTAATGCATCGAGAAGTTGGCAGGATGCACCTCCGGTTCAGTGGTATCCGCTGCTACGCTAAGACCATGGTATATATGGGCTAGCCAGCGATCCTGATGGCCACTTGTATTCCGGCAACCATGCGATGCGCAGGGTAAAAGACGGAAGGCCTCATGTAACGAGGATGCATAGGGAGCGCGAACCAGCTCAACTATAGCCCAAGAAACCCAAGAAAGAAAGCCTCTTCGTCAATGCCCGGAGCGGCGATTTCTGACAGAGGGATGATCGCAGCATCAGGAAGAAAGAAGCCCTACTGATCAGCTTCCAGTACCGGCTGACGGTCTAAGCCAAAGCCGAAGGGATCATCGAGCCTAGCAAACTTTTCGCCTCGTCGTGACAAAATCTCCGGGCGAAGAAAACGGGCAATGAAGTCCGCAAAACTGACCCCCCGGCCTCCGGATTCCAGGAAGAGGCTCTCGTACATGTTCAACACCTTTATCAGACTAGGGAACTGGTACTGAATGGCGTTCTCCAGCGTGAGGCCCATCACCACTGGCTTGGTAGCAAAAACATATTCATCTGAAGGAAGCAGCTCCTTGTAGTGCCCCCCTGACCGGTAGACCGGAAACCTCGGCAAACTCTTCCAAGGAAATAGAAACCTCTCTGTCTAGTAGAAGGAAGGTATGGGTTGGGATGTTCCATTGCTCCAAGAACACCTTGATCCACCATGTGAGAGGTGCAGAATATTGGAACAACGAAATGTAAACCGCAGGGTATAGGCCGAGCTTTAGCAGCTGCAATTTCTTCACCGACAGGATGTACCGGGCCCACTGCAAGTACCCGGCCGGATGACGGGGAGTTAGCCCGATGTTGTAGGGTTGTCCCCAAGGGCGCGACTCGCCCTGGCATATGCGCCGCCCCAGGGTATCCAAAGCCAGCTGCTGCTGCATGGGTACTGCGGCGATCGAAGGTTGAAGAAGACCCTTTGAAGTCCAATTGACGACCTCCACGGCATAGTTCACCGGGGGTGCATCCGCATACGGGATCGCCGAGATAGGTTCTGACGGCGTCGCACAAGAGAAGCTTCGATGACCTCTGATAATCTGGCCGTACCATCTACCCCACAAGTGAAGGTTTTTGTGCTCCGGGTCATGGTCTCGGATAAGCGCGAGAACCTCCCGGTCCACAGGTGCCTCAGGGAATCCTCCCTCTGAACGAACGAACGGAAATGAGGCATCGAAAGACATGTCGCCTGCAAAAAAGGGAACAGAAGTCAACTATCAGTACTATAATTTAATTTTAAATTTTAACTGTACTTTAAAATTTGTACCACACTGCAATGCAGTGGAAAGAGGACCAAAGGGGGACCCACAAAATCTAGATGACAATTCATCAGTTAATAGTTAGTAAAACAGCCTCATCATTGGATGAGACTGTTAATTAATGAGGAAATCCTCAAGAAAATTCTCATTGAATGAGAGAGATCTCGGGAAAAGGAGAAAACCTCCCTTTGAGAGCAAAGCTTTATGATAGAGTAACACTTGTTAAACTCTGATCATGAAGGAATAAAATTCCTTAAAGAGCCTGGCTCTGTAATGATGATGGAAAAACCCATCAGAAAAGAAAATTAAAATCAATTAATTTTTATGAATTAAAAATTTTGGGATCTTCAAGATCCATAAAAAAACTCTTAAGAGTTCTTCATCAAAGATTAAGAAATCTACACATGATTCAAAAGAGCAAGGCTCTGTTTATGGGCTAAGAAATCCCAACAAAAGATCTCTTTAGATCTATGGGTTCATGAGAGCAAAGCTCTGCTAATGAAACCTTAAATGGGTTTTCTTTAGATCAAAGATCTATGAAGAGCAAGGCTCTATTATAGGTAAAACCCTAATTTATTAAAAATTTTAAAACTTTACCTAAGTTTGGAAAGAGTTTTTACTCTTGGAAAGTTCTTAAACAGAAGAGCTGTGCTCTGAACAAAAATTCTCAAAGAAAGAAGATGATAATCATCTAAGAGACCAAAGGTCCTATTTATAGGCATTGAAGCACCTCTTCAACTTCTGAGTTAATCCAAGGGCTCAGATGCTGCTACCGCTGCACTTACGTATGCGCTACGTGAGCGTAACGGTGGGGTGCATTTGTTTCCCCCAATCAGAGCAAAGCTCTGTTTTAAAATTCAAAATTTGAAAAATTGAAGCAACGCTTCAGATTCAGTGCTAGGCACGTTGCGCACCACGTGTCAAACACAGACACGCTGGCGCCAGGTGCGCTGCGCCCTAGGCAGAGCACCCCCAATCAGAGCAAAGCTCTATTTTAAAATTCAAAATTCAAAAAAAGAAAATTGATTCAAGCAACGCTTCAGATCCAGCGCTAAGCGCGCTGTGCGCCACGTGTCAAACACGGGTGCGCTAGCGCAGGCTACGCTGCGCGCCACGTGTCAAACGTAGATACGCTAGCGTAAGGTGCGCTGCGCTCTAATCAGCGCACCACGTGCAAAGCACGGGTGCACTAGCGCTGGAATTAAAAATTCCCCACCGTTAGATCAAAAAATCTAATAATGATAAATCATTAATTAATCAGAATTAAAATTCTGTTATGGAAAGATCTTTCCAATCTTGTTAAAAACAAGAAGATTGCTTTCTGTAAAACAGAAGCCCTAAGATCAAAGATCCAACGGTGGGGAAACATCCCCAAATCAATTAGAGAAAAATCTCTTTAACTGATTTAACAAATCAATTTGCCCTATATAAAGGCCCCTAGACTTCAAGTCTCAGAGAGACAGAAGTATAAAAAAAAACCCTTACAAACTTTGAGAAAACTCAAAGAAAGAAAAGCAAGCTTTTAAAAAAAGAAGATCATTTCTTCAAGGTAAAGAACATGAACAATGAACACAGAGATGAAATCATCTCATGAAAAGAAGAACCATCTTCTAAAAAAGATCATAGATCTATAAAGACCAAGGTCTTTCATAAAAGATCTAAAGATCTAATCATAAAAACAAAAGAAGTATTTACTTCATCCACAGATCACTGATCTACAAAGGCAAAGCCCTTTCAAAAATAAGAACTGTTGTTCTTGAATTTTGAGGCAAAGCCTTCCTTTAAAAAGATCATAAATTTGATCAAATGCGTTTTGCACTACTGAAAAGTGCCTTGCACTCTTGAACTGCACTTTTGCGCTCGCTGGACCGGCGCTAAGCACCAAAACATGCCACGTGTTAACCACATACTCAACTTGCGCTTTGCGCTTCTGAAACAGCGCACTGCGCTCATGGGCTGGCGCTTAGCGCTCTGCGCGCCACGTGTCACTCGCTTGGGCGCCACTAAACTAGCGCAATGCGTCACAAACTGGCGTAATACGCCCGTCATCTGGCGCTTACCACCAAGCGCGACACGTGTCCTTTTTGTGTGCGCTACTTGGCAGAAGCGTAATGCGCTTTCTAATTGGCGCAAAGCACCTGGCGCGCTGTCAGAACAAACATTGTTCTGATGAATTATCAGAAAGGCCAAACCCAAATATAGGCTCAGTAGCCAGAATAAAAATGTTAAACATTCATTGGACTTAGCCCAATATTGGCCATAAGTCTTCAACTTATATTGAACTGAGCCCATCTGCTCATGAATATTTACACAGATCTCAGTCCCAAACTGGACTTTAGATCTTTCAACCAACTCACACCGGTTCAAGGGTACATCTCTTTACTCCTATGATATCTGTCGTTTTAATCCTTCAACGTCTTCAGAGAGGTGACGAGTCCCGACAACCACACATTTCATGGACTGTGGGGTCCTTAAACTTATGGACTACGATGTCCTTAAACCTTATAGACTACGATATCTCTAAACCGGACTGTGGGGTCCTTAAACTCATGGACTACGATGTCCTTAAGCCTTATAGACTACGATGTCTCTAAACCGGACTGTGGGGTCCTTAAACTCATGGACTACGATGTTCTTAAACCTTATAGACTACGATATCTCTAAACCGGACTGTGGGGTCCTTAAAGTCATGGACTACGATGTCCTTAAACTTCATAGACTATGATGTCTTTAAACTACGGACTGTGGGGTCCTTAAACTCATGGACCACGATATCCTTAACCTTGACTGTGAGGTCTTTAAACTCATGGACTATGATGTCCTTAACCTTGGACCACCATGTCTTTAAACTGGTAATCGACCGAAATGTCCCTAAACTAAACAATAGAGCCCAATTGCTCTTTTGTTGGATCTAAACAATCCCGTTAAGTTGATCTTAGTCTAAAATTAGACTAATGTATCCTTAATAAACGTTTAAGTTGATCTTAGTCTCAAATGAGGCTAACGTATCCTTAAATCCAACCCCCAAACCCAAATCTAAGAAGATAAGGATTTGGATTAATCCATGCCCTACGGGCGACAACATAAATTAGTCTCCGTATACAATCCACGGGCAACCAAAAACAAAACAAACACACACGATACGGAGTGACCATCTGGAGAAGGAGAAAGTGGTTACCGCGATGCGGTAGCGTAATTAACTGCAGGGGTTTGCGCCTGCAGGAAAGAGCGTCCCCACAATCAAAAACCCCTCAAATGAGGGGGAATCTGACGAAGTCTGCTACATTGGCCTCGTCCGTTTAAACCTTCGATACATGCTGCCATAAATCAACTTGGCATCTTCAGAGAGGTGGACGGATAGCACCAATTAACATCTGCCCCGAATTTTAGGCAAGACGGACCTGCGCAGTTGCGTCTCTGTATTCGGCGGGAAACAGAGTGCTACGCACTCTAATTAAGTTTAAGCAATGCTTAAACTTAACAATTGAAAGAGACTTCATCAACATGTCGGACGGATTATCCGCTGTGCCAACCTTCTTCACTTCAATCTCTTCTTTCTCAACAATCTCCTGCACGAACCAATACCTTACGTTGATGTGCTTGTCCTAACATAATGCATTTGATCTTTTGTCAAGTGAATAACGTTTTGACTATCACAGTAGACTATTATGGTATCCCTTTGAATACCAAGTTCCGACAATAGCCCTTTCAGCCAGATCACCTTTTTAACGGCCGCAGCAACGGCCATATACTTCACCTCTGTCATAGACAATACTACCGTAGGCTGTAACAAAACACGCTAACTAATAGCACATCCTCCTAAGAAGAACACATAACCGATGATCGATCTGCGTCTGTCAAGATCACCCGCATAGTCGGAGTCGCTGCATCCAACCAAATTGTCAGTCGTTCCTTCCAAATAACAACCCCATTTCAGACGTACCTCGCAGGTGTCGTAATATTCATTTCGCCGCCTACTAATGGCTTTTATTAGGAGATGCCATATAGCGACTAACAACACTAACGGCATGTGAAATGTCGGGTCGTGTACAAACCATGGCATATATAACGCAACCCACCGCACTTGCATATGGAACATTCGACATATATATAATCTCATCCTCTATCTGTGGTGATGAACGAGCTGAAAGTTTAAAATGAGCTTGTTCCCTGATTAAAAATCAGGAATTTCCTCAATGAGGTATCACGTGTTCACATGTGACCAAGGGTCACGTGTTGACACGTGATCCATCTACAGAGTTAAAAGTTTAAGCAAAGCAGAAGTAAGCGGTTGAGAAAAGACCCCAAAGGGGCGTCACGTGCTCACACGTGACCAAGGGTCACGTTCTGACACGTGATAATCTTTAGCCCAGTTGAACTATAGAGTTTAATTCTATCAAGTTATAAAGGCCTCAATGAGGCATCACGTGTTCACACGTGACCAAGGGTCACGTGTTGACACGTGATCTATTTACAGAATTAAAAAACCTAAGTAAAACAAGTGGCTGAAAAAAGACCCCAAAAGGGGGTCACGTGCTCACACGTGACCAGAGGCCACGTGCTCACACGTGACCAGAGGCCACGTGCTCACACGTGACCAGAGGTCACGTGTTGACACGTGATGATCCTTCAGCCCAATTAAAGTACAGAATTAAAACTCTGAAGGAGGAGCGGTCACGTGCCAACACGTGATAAGCTTTGAAAGTTTTATAAATCAATAGAATTAAAATTCTAAATTTCTATAAAATCTTTCCAAATAGGAAAGGATTAAGAAGAACCGTTGGATTAAAAATCCAGGGGTGATTAAATATCACCAATTTATGGAAAAATTTTAGACAAGGAAAGATTTCCCAAAAAATCTGATCAGAAATAACAAACAGAATATCTTTGGATTGAAAAATCCAACGGTGAATAAAATTCACTTAATAATCTAAAGGCTCATATTAATTATGCAAACAAACAAAATCTTTCAAAGAAAGATTTGCTAAACAAATTGATTCTTTTCTTTCTCCTGTAAATAGGAGCCAAGAGAAGAGAAGAGAGAGAGAGTTTTGGAGAGAGAGTTTTGGAATCTTGAAATTTCAGAGAGAAAAGAAAGGAGAATTTAATTCTCAACAAAGAAAAACCCTAGGTGAGAAAAGAAAGGGGATAAAACTTCAAACAGAGAATTTAATTCTCAAATCCAAGAGTTTAACTCTTCTGCACAAAAGAACTTAGTTCTTCCCCTGGTTGAAGATCTGCAAAGAGCACATCTCCCCATAAGTTGAGAATTTAATTCTCATCAGGTTGAGATCTTGCCATGCAGATCCAAAACTTAAAGGGGGAATTGAGTTTAGAGAATTTAATTCTCCCAAAACGAAGTTAGGGTTTAACTCTATATGAGAATTTAATTCTCCCAAACTCACGAGAATTTAATTCCTTCAAGATGAAACTAGGGTTTAACCCTATATGAGAATTTAATTCTCCCAAAATTATAGGAATTTAATTCCTTCAAGATGGACAGAATTAGGGTTTGACACTAATTGAGAATTTAATTCTTTCAGAATTACAGGAATTTAATTCCTCCTGAATGATATTAGGGTTTCACCCTATATAAGAATTTAATTCTTTCACAATAGGAATTTAATTCCTCCAAAATCATAATTAGGGTTTAACCCTATAAAAGAATTCAATTCTTAAAAATAAAGAAACTTTAAGGATCTCCATGCAAAGGACTAAGGTCACGTGGCCCCACGTGACCCCTAAAAAAATGAGAAGGAAAAAAGCTCGGAGGCAATGCCTCACGTGCTCCCACGTGACCCTTAAAACAAAAGAGAACAAATCCGAAGGCAGAACCATTCTGGGGCGCCCTCACGTGTCCCCACGTGACCCCTAGTAAAATGCTTTAATAATCAATGACTGGAAGCCCATCACGTGCCCACACGTGATGGCCTGAAGACCAAAAGTGTTTAACACTTATCTGAATATTCTGAGAACTAAAAGGATCTGGTCCCACCTTTGGGCGCCCTCACGTGTCCATACGTGACACGTTTTCCTCTAGTGTTTAACACTAATTCGAAAGCTTTATTCCCAGTGTTTAACACTAGTCTCCAATGTTTAACATTGTTGTTCTTTAGTGTTTAACACTACTTTTAGCCAAATTGGCTGATTTTCCAGAGGCAAAAGTCCTTCCTCCAAATGAATCCCAAAATTGAAGAAATCAAAGATGAAAATGTTTAGCATTGCTGAATAATATGGGCTTAAACCCAGACAAATGTCTAATGGACCAACAAAGGGCCAACACTTCAAACTTGATTGGACTTAGCCCAAGTAAGCATAAGTCCTCAATTCAGACTTAACTGAGCCAATGTGCTCATAATATAATTAATTGGTCTTAGTTCCAAACTGGGCTACAGATTATTTAATCAACCTTGGTTCAAGGGTACATCTCTTCACTCCTTTGATATTTATCGTTGTAATCCTTCAACGTCTTCAGAGAGGTGACGGGTCCCGACAACCACACATTTCATGGACTGTGGGGTCCTTAAACTCATGGACTATGATGTCCTTAACCTCGACCGTGATGTCTTAAAACTAACATCGGACTGTGGGGTCCTTAAATCCATGGACTATGATGTCCTTAACCTCAACCGTGATGTCTTAAAACTAACATCGGACTGTGAGGCCCTTAAACTCACAGACTATGATGTCCTTAACCTCAACCGTGATGTCTTAAAACTAACATCGGACTGTGAGGTCCTTAAACTCATGGACTATGATGTCCTTAACCTCGACCGTAATGTCTTAAAACTAACATTGGACTGTGAGGTCCTTAAACTCATGGACTATGATGTCCTTAACCTCGACCGCGATATCTTAAAACTAACAACGGACTGTGGAGTCCTTAAATCCACGGACTATGATGTCCTTAACCTCAACCGCGATGTCTTTAAACTAACATCGACCGCAATGTCATTAAACTAAACGATGGAGACCAATCGCTCTCTTTCCGGATCTAAACGATCCCGTTAAATTGATCTTAGTCTAAAATTAGACTAACGTGTCCTTAACAAACGTTTAAGTTGATCTTAGTCTCAAATGAGGCTAACGTATCCTTAAACTCAACCCCCCAAACCCAAATCTAAGAAAGATACGGATTTGGACAAGTCCACGCCCTACGGGTGACAACATAACTTAGTCTCCGTATACAATCCACGGGCAACCAAACACAAAACAGACACCCACGACACGAAGAGACCATATGGAGAAGGAGAAAGTTGTTACCGCGATACGGTAGCGTAATTAACTGCAGGGGCTTGCGCCTGCAGGGAAGAGCGTCCTCACAATCAAAAACCCCTCAAGCGAGGGGGAATCTGACGAAGTCTGCTACATCGGCCGCATCCGTTTAAACTTTCGATACATGGTGCCATAAATCAACTTGGCATCTTTGGAGAGGTGGATGGATAGCACCAATTAGCATCTGCCCCGAATTTCAGGCAAGACGCCCGTCTTGCGCCGTCTTTCGGATGGGAACAGATTCTGGCACGCCCGGTGGGACCTTTCCTCTTTCCACTCCATACTTCGTGTGTCGTATTCGCGAACGAATCGTGGTTTGTTAATGGTTGCCCTTGGGTTTCGAGGTACTAAGATTTGGCGTTTTGCTTGGTGCAGAAAGCAAAGGATCAATGGCTTTCACCTGCTCAAAGTGTTCTACATGCAACTGCAACTCGTGTCCTGCCTCAACTGGGGGCATAACCTACGGGCCCCAAGCAGCTTCCCTGTTCACGATGCCCGTGGAGCAAGTAACTCGGGCCACCATTGGGCTGTTTTTCGGGACCATGCTCCCGCCAACGAGCTTCACTGCTCCTCTACCAACACCGGAAGCTCCCAAGAAGTCGGTCTTTGATCGGCTTACAGCTACTGCGGCCCCTCTCAACGGGTCGTCCAGCACCGGCGCCTCGGTCTTCTCCAGATTGGGCCAAAATTCTTCTGGGCCTACAATGAAACTTGCAATCCCGGAGAAGGTTATTCCGAAGAGAGTAACCATCCCTGCTCCCGAAGTCGTCAAGGCGGCTTATCCTGCCAAGGGGTCAGTCTTTAAAAGACTGACCGTCCCAACTCCCACTCCCGCTCTTGCTACTTAAAAGACATCAGTCTTTAACAGGCTGACACCAGTAGCAGCCCCTCACCTGAACAGGGGGCAAGACGAAGCCATCCCCGTCATCGATCCAACTCCATCGGCTCGACGCGCTCGACGTCGCTACTGGTGCCAGATAAGGAAGGCTGGGGGCAACTCCCCCTCGGGCTAACCCCACTAGCCCCAATGGCGGAAATTAATGCTGCTGTTCCAACCAGGAACAGCTTCGAGTTGCTGAATAAGGTGCGTAGGAATTCTCCTACCGCCATACTGAAAAGATCTCCTCCAGTGGAGAATGTTGCGGAAGCAAAGCCAGAACAGTCCCCTCAGCGTCTGTCCTCTAAGATCTACAAAGTCTGGCGGCAGGTCCAGAACTCAGTGGTTGATCAAGATTACCCTCGCCGACAAAAAAGGGCGAAGGTTCAACAAGAAGAAAGCCATCCTGCCAAACCACAAAAAGCTATCTGGGTGCCCACCGCGACGGCCCCCTCAACTTCGACCGCTCATAAGAAGAGAAGGCCGGAGAAGATCCCCGTGCCTGCGACAAATGTCAAAGGCACTGAGCCCAAACGCCCTAAGTCTGGGGGCATGGTGGTGCATACTATTTACATGGCATCCGGGAGGGAGGATAGCCGCGCTTCTACGGGCCACCGACCACTCACCCGATCCATCACAAGAGCTCAGGAACAGCAACAGCAGAAGCTTCAGGAGATGCTGACTGCAATGGCCGCACTCACCGGGCCAAAAGAAAGCCCGGAGGCGTCATCGGAACAACGTCATGAACACGAGACTGATGTTGAATTCCTTCGAAGAATGCTCGAGAAAAAGGACAAGGAGGCTGCGGAACAAGCGGCCAATATAAAGCAAATGGCTCTTCTCTTCCAAGACATGGTCGGGATGATGATACAGCCGGATCCTCCAGCCGAAGATCCTCCGATTATCCTCGAAGACGACAGAGGAGAAACATCAAATCCACTTCCGGCTCTTTCAACAGCCAAAGAGGAAACTATCTCAAAGTCCGCCCTGGATGATTATATTGCTCAGCAAATACGAGTTCACCAGGCGAATGAAGCGGCTGGCTAGGTCGTGAAGACTGGGTGACCATATCCAGACTGGTATGACTAGATAAAATACCCGCCGGGATACATAATCCCCAAATTCCACGTCTACAAGGGGACGGGCAATCCCTACCAGCACGTCACCCAGTTCAGAGCTCTCTGCGGCAACACCGGGGGCGATGATAAGCTTTTCCTCCGACAATTCGTCGTCAGCTTGTCGGAAACGGCGTTTGAATGGTACTCCGAACTTCCAAATGACTCCGTCAAAACTTTCGCAGAAATGGAGTTGTTATTCACCCAGCGATTCGCGAGTGCCAGCGAACGCACCCCAATAATGGCGTTGATCAATGCAAGGGTGAAGCCGGGCGAAACTTGGGTTCAATATGCAATCCGATGGCGAAATCTGTGGTCGAAGTGCGAACAGCGCATCGAAGAAGCACCAGCGGTGGACATGTTCGTGGGCACCTTAGACCCTCATGCAACTATTTCATAGTTCATGATGTTCTTCAAACCGACCACATTCCAGGCTTTAATCGACAAGCTAGCCCAGATGGATTAGATGGGTCATAGACCGTCTCCTCTGAAACCGGAACCGTGGAACGAAAAAGGGTAAAGGGAAGGCGACCTTCGTTGCAAACACCCAATAGCAGCCCAGTGCTCCGAAGCTAACGGATCAACTGGAAGAGAGACGGCGCTATTATAATGAGAAAATGAAGCAACTTTACTCTTTCCCACGAGACAAAACGAGGAGACTATTAGAGCTGGCGATGCGCAACAGGCTTATCAATTTGCCGAATCCAAAGCGACCACTGTAACTCGGCGAAGCGAATAATCCCAATTATTGTCCTTACCACCAAACGGTAAGCCATCCAATTGAAGATTGCTTCGTCTTTAAGGGATGGATCGAGGATCAGTACCAACATGACAAGTTTGCGTTGTCTGAAAAGTGGAAAGTAAGCTCACCACAACCGCACTCTCCTAAGAAGATGGATACACCGGAGGCAACGTGCTCTTTTGTTGAAGAAGCTCCGTGGGAGGTCATGCTTTCAGCCAAAACCAAAAGGATGCTGAGTGATCTCCAGACATGCCCGGCGATCAGGTGGAAGAATCCGCTAGAACCCCAGATCATCGAAGGAATGCTGAAGTCATGCCCAACTCCAAAGATCGGTAGTGATAGCCAAAGTGCTCACACCCAGCAGTCAAAATCTTCGAAAAAGAAGAAGAAATCCAAGAAGCCCGTGAAGCCTGGCGACAAGCGCACGGACTTACAAAAACAAATTGATGCGCTGGAAGAGTATAACCAGAAGGCGCGGACTCCAATCACGCTCCAAGATTTCCTCAGCCACGTCTTTGAGGACGAAAATGATGTAGAAAACTCATCAGATGAATCTGAGGACTACGTAGCAAGTTGTCATGTGATCTCTCACTCATTGATAGATGATGAAGAGGCTCCTTGCACTGAGAGACTGAAGGCAGGTCCTGAACTAGAACTTCTATGGCCGTCAGACGAAATGATCGACGGCTTCCTGAGTGAAATTCATCTGAAAAGTAAAGCCGATCGGGAGCGTGAGATGGCCATATTTGAAAAAGCCAAACGCCGGCGACTGGACGAAAGAGTCGAGATACTCCTGCCAAATCAAAGGACATCTGTTGCAAATAAAAACAAGATCAAGACGAGGAAAAGGTTTGCGAAAGCCATATCAGTGGGAATGAAGCTACCACCCTCCGAAGGAAGTACTCTTGGTGAAGCCGAAATGTGTCCGAGCTATTGTTTATATCATCAGAAGATTGTGCACCCCACTGAGGAATGCAATGCTTTTAAAAGATGGTGGCAGGGATATGTTGCTCACCGGTAACATTTTAAGCGGATAAAACGCAAAACTCGTCGGGAGCAGAGAAGTGCGACCGAGGAGCATAAAAGAATTACCGGTAACTGTCGCATGGTCAACACTGGGGGATCGCAGGTTCTCACCTTCGGAAGTGTCTCTGACGAAGAGATGGCTCTTGACCTTCTCTTTAAAGAATCCATCTTGGGGAAGGAGGACGAACCGAAGGCCTGTGAAAACATCCAGCTGCACAACCGTACGCTTCCAGAAAAGAATCTCGGATCCACGAATAGAAAAGATAAGGGAAAAGAAAAGGTCTTTGAGGATATCGTCCTAGATGACCAAGTCATGAAAGAGCTGACCGCCAAGGACCCGCCAAAGAAGAGTAAGGTGGACTACAACGTTCTGGTGTACCTGAGGAAGTTACCTTCGCAACTCAGCATTCTCGACGTCCTTTTACTATCCAAAAAAGCGAGAGATTCATTGATCAAGGCGCTACAAGAACCAGAACAATTCCAAGCTTTTCTCGCCGAGGAAAAGATGAAGGACGAGCTGGAGGAAGTATACACAGCCGATATCACCTTCGGCAACGAAGAACTCCTCCTTGGGACGTGCGAGCACAACCGTCCCCTTTATGTCTCAGGGTACTGCTAAGATATAAAGATAGGCAAAATCCTGGTCGACAATGGGTCTTCCGTTAATCTCCTCAATGTGAGAGTATTGAAGGAAATCTGCATGAGCGTTTAGCACCTTGCTCGTGACAAGATCACCATCTCCGGTTTTGACTCCTCAATCGTCGCGAACGCTCGGGTCAGTGATATTGACGCTGCACTTTGGGCTTCTAGTCACTGACATTAAATTCCACGTCATTGACGCTAAGACCTGCTACAATGCTTTGCTCGGCCGACCTTGATTATACGAGTACAACATCATCCCTTCTACACAACATCAGTGTATGAAGTATTTCAAGGATGGTCTCGAGTATACCGTAACAGGAGAGCTGAACCCATTCTCCGTGAACGAAGTCCGCAAGTACGAAGATGCAAAATACTTTTTGCCAGATTTTAAGGACACGGAGAGATGTCACAAACCAGAGTACAAAGCTATCACCACCATTCCTGTCTTCGGGAGTGATACCGAGGAAGAAGAAGAGATAGTTTATTCTGGGCCGCCTCGACGCAACAACTTGGGACCGTCCGCCCCCATGTTGATCTTCGGCAGCGACTCGAAAGACGGGGTTAATGCTGTATTCTCCACTCGACCATCAATAAAAGCTTTCGCTGGCGATAATCAGAGTCTACAAATTATCATGGTTCCACGGGAGCATTACAAAGAGCTCAATGCACTTAAAGCTTATAATGTACAAGAACTGCAGACATTTTACGTCCCTCCCAGGCGAAAGGGCGAAGAAGCGATCCTATTCTACCGATCAGGGAAAACCAAAGTGGAAAAAGAAATCTGGCACGGCGAGGATTCTACACTTGATAGGCTCCAGCCCATCCGTTTGCCTAGATATTACACGAACGGACTAAAAAGGCTCTTGAAGCGCCAAGGGGTACCTTTCAAGCAGACCATTCGACAAGCTCGGTTCTATAAAAGGATTTAGGATGTCCCTGGAACTCAGCGCAAGTTGCCCAACGGGAGAATGGAAACGCTCGGGCTTGGATATGTGAAATCCGGGAAACGGGAACGAGTCCATGGTAGCTACGTCATATATGACTTCGATGAAGAAGATGACGCCCTGTCAGAAAACGCTGACCCTAAACCAAAACGAGATCCTGCAATCAAGATGCCGAGTCCGTCGTTTGAAGAACGAATGGACAAGCTTATCAGAGAAGCGGGTCAAAAGATCTGGAATGACCATAACCGTGAAATGGCCATTTACGAGAAAGCCAGGACGCAGCGCCTCCTTCAGCAGATTACGGAGAATGACAATGCTCTTCCTTATCAACCCGTCATACAAAAGGCCCGACGCAGAAGCAAAATAAGTCAAAAAGCGGGAAAAGCATTCGAAAGCGACAAAGCAGGACCAAGAAGCCACGTGATCGGGAATCGAGCAATCCGGATTCGTCCCTTATGAAGAAGATGAGTCGAGCATACTCTTTTCCTCAGAACAAAACACGGAAGATACTTGATCTCACTATAAAACATCAAATGATTAGTCTCCTGGAGTCCAAACACCCCGAGCAAGTCAACGAGACCTCTCACCCAGACTACTGCTCTTATCACCGAGTAATAGGACATCCTCTCGAAGATTGCTTCACCTTCAAGAACTGGGTCGATGACCAATATCAGCTCGGCAGATTCGCTCTATCCAACAGCTGGAGGATAAATCCGCCACAGAAGCACGAACCAAAAGCCGCGCATACAGCAAGAGTAGAACCAGATCAACATTGGTCGTGGAAGCGAGCTCGTACTTGTTATATGATAACGCTATCAAAAGAAGAACCCAAGGATATGGATGACCTCCCCTGGTGCTTCGAAAACAATGATGACGAGGTGATCTCAGAATTTCCACCGGTGTCGAAAGAGCTGGAAGATGGAATACATAACACTGCAGATGAGCTCAAGAAAATTGACTTGGGGACGGCAAGTAACCCACGACCGACATTCGTCAGTGAGTTGTTGTCTGAAGAAAGGGTAGCTACACTGAAAGACGTGCTTATGCAGCATAAGGATTGCTTCGCATGGAACTATTCCGAGATGCCAGGATTAGATCCAGAAATTGCTGTCCACAAACTGGCCATATCCCCGGACGTCAAGCCAATCAAACAAGCACCGAGAAGAATGCGGCTCGAGCTTGAGATGAGCATCAACGCCGAGGTCAAGAAGCTGATCGACTCCGGCTTCATCCAAGAGGTTCAGTAACCTGACTGGATCACCAATATCGTTCCGGTGATGAAGAAAAATGGGACAGTGCGCATCTGTGTAGAATTTCGGGATCTCAATAAAGCCTGCCCGAAGGATGACTTCCCGATACCAGTCACTGAGCTGATTATAGATAACACGTCCACTCACGAAGTCTTCTCCTTCATGGACGGCTCATCAGGATACAATCAGATAAAAATGCATCCCGAGGACCAGAAGCACACTGCTTTCCGGACCCCTTTAGGTATATTCTGCTACAAGGTGATGCCCTTCGGTCTAAAGAACGCCGGTGCCATCTATCAGAGGGCCATGACGAAGATCTTCGATGACCTCATACATGAAATCGTCGAATGTTATATCGACGACCTCGTGGTTAAAAGCAAATCATACGGGGAACATCTCGAACATCTGAAGATCGTATTTCAACGCCTTCGGCAATACAACTTGAAGATGAACCCCCCTCAAATGCGCATTCAGAGTTTCCTCGGGCAAATTCCTAGGATTTATTGTCCGGCACCAAGGTATCAAGATAGACCCGTCGAAGATCAAGACGATTATGGAAATGCCCCCTCCAAAGACTCTTAAGCAATTGTGGTCCCTCTAAGGGAAACTCGCGTATATCCGGCAATTTATAGCCAAGCTTTCCGGCAAGTGCCGCCCCTACAGTCACCTGATGAAGAAGGGAACCCCATTCGTCTGGGATCACAAATGCCAAGGCGCGCTGGACGAAATCAAGCAGTATCTGCAAAATCCTCCAGTGCTGGCCGCTCCGGTCAAGGGAAAACCCCTTATTCTTTATACAACAACCCTCGAAGGTTCCTTAGGTGCATTATGGGCATAAGAGAACGACCAAGGGAAATAAAGAGCTCTCTATTACTTGAGTCGGGTTCTTCTGGGGGCAGAAAGCAATTATTCTCCCATCGAAAAACACTGCCTGGCGTTGATCTTCGCGATAACGAAACTCCGGCACTATGCGTTGGCGCATGAAGTCCGTCTCATATCGAAGGTGGATCCCCTCAAATATTTGATGTCAAAGGCCATACTGACGGGGCGACTCACTAAATGGGCTTTGCTCTTAATGGAGTTCGCAATAATTTACCAGCCTCTTAAGGCAGTGAAAGGCCAGGCCATCGCTGACTTCCTCGTTGAACATCCAATACCGGCTGATTCTCCCTTAAATTGTGATCTGCCAAACGAACATGCGTTTGACACGATCGGCGGAAATGGTACCCGGTGGGAACTTTATTTCGATGGAGTATCATCCGTGAAGAAGCGCAAACAAAACACCCCTATAATCAAATCGGGGGTAAGTCCCATCTTCGTGACCCCACAAGGAGGGATAATGCGCTTTGCTTTCTCCTTAGCAGAGCCGAGGACAAACAATGAAGACGAATATGAAACATTGATAGCAGACCTCGAGATCGCCATCGACATGGGAATTGAAAACCTCCTCATATACAGAGACTTCCAACTGGTCGTTAATCAAGTAAATGGTGACTATCAGACGTGCAAACCAGAGTTGGTGAAGTACGGTGAAAAGGTGCAGCAACTGTTGACCCAAATTCCTTCCTACACCTTGAAAAGTATACCACGTGCGGAAAATAGCAAAGCGGATGTATTAGCCAAGCTTGCTAAAGAATTGGCCGATGAGAACCTCGATGACGTAAGAATCGTGGTACAAAGCCGACGGGTCCTCGTACCGGCAGAAATATCTCCGGAGTCATCCGAGGAAAAGGGAGTGATCGAGCAGACGACCCTGCAAATAGAAGACCACGAAAAGGCTAAGGATTGGAGAGAAGTCTTTGTAGACTATTTCAAATCCCGTTGAACGCCCAAAGATGCGTCCTTAAGACATCAGCTCATGAAGCGAGTCTTATCTTTCGCCTTCGTCAATGATACTCTGTACAAGAGATCGTTTGATTCTCTGTGGTTGAGATGCCTGGGACCTGAAGAAGCAAAAAGAGTCGTCCAAGAAGTTCACGACGGACTCTGCGGTTCTCACTAAGCCGGGCCAAAGATGAAGCTGAAGATCAAACGAATGGGCTACTACTGGCCCACGATGATTCAGGACTGTCTCGAATATGCGAAGGAATGCCACTCATGCCAGATCCATGGGGACTTCATCCATCAGCATCCAAATCCACTACACCCGACAGTGGCTAGCTAGCCGTTCGAAATATGGGGAACTGACATAATCGGCCCCATCGAGCTAGCATCGTCCAGAGGACATCGGTTCATTTTGGCGACGACTGATTACTTCTCCAAATGGGAAGAAGCAGTACCGCTGAGGGAAGTGAAGACGGAGAATATCCTCCATTTCTTCAAAACGCACGTCATTTATCGGTTTGGAACTCCGAAACGGATCATCTCCGATAACGGGCCAGCCTACAGAAGCCACAAGATCAGCCGCTTTGCACAACAGCACAACATAGACTGGAGATACTCCTCAGTTTATAATCCCCGAGCTAACGGTCTAGCTGAGGCTTTCAACAAGACTCTGCCGAAGATCGTAAAGAAGACGATGTACCGAAATAAGAAGGACTGTTATGAGAGACTGCAAGAAGCTCTCTGGGCGTATCGAACTACGTTCAAGACGACCACGAACACAACGCCGTACGCGTTGGTATTCGGTACAGAAGTGATACTCCCCCTCGAGATAGAGTTACCCTCTCTACGAGTGGCAGTTCATTATGAGCTAATGGACGAAGAGAATGCTCACCTTCGGCTCGAGGAGCTGATGCCCTTGATGAAACCCGGCTCATAACGCAACCAAATCTGGAAGCTTATAAAGCAAAGATGATGCGCTCCTACGAAAGATTGGCCAGGCCAAGGACATTCCGCCAGGGCGAACTCGTCCTGGTAGTCAAAAGACCCATGATCCCCAATCGTGCTAAACGAGAGAAATTCGAGCCAAATTACGAAGGCCCGTACATTACAGACAAGGTCTACCAGGGTGGAGCCTATCTACTCATAGACATGCATGGCGAAAGGCCCTTCAGGCCAATAAATAGTCGCTTCCTGAAGAAATACTACGCCTAATGAGTCACGGCCCAGGTTAATGATAGATGATGAAGACTATGTCCGCTCGCTATCTTCCTAAACCTAAATTCTAAAGTAGTGACATGCCTTCTTCAACAACGGACCGAAACGTCCTTAAACTAACAACGGACCGAAACGTCCTTAAACTAGCAACGAACCACTATGTCCTAAAACTAGCTGTTGACCGAGATGTCGATAAACTACGGTGGATTGCAGCATCCCAAAGCTGATATAAAAAAGAAAAAACGGTATGTCCATAAGCAAAATGGGCACGGATGAAAACCCGAAAGGGCTCCGTGAGTAAAAACAGCAGGGCTACCGGCGAGTCTTGTGAAAACCCGAAAGGGCGCAACCTCGTTCGAATAAAAAAAATAAAAAAAATAAAAAAAAAGGGAAAACGGTATGTCCATAAGCAAAATGGGCACGGATGAAAACCCGAAAGGGCTCCATGAGTAAAAACAGCAGGGCTACCGGCAAGTGTTTGTGAAAACCCGAAAGGGCGCAACCTCGTTAAAAGACACTTGCAAGGTCCTCTCGACTCTACAAGGAGAAACCACCTGCGTGAGATCCTTACGACTCACAAGGGAGCAACACACTTAAAGATCCCCATGACTCTTAAGGAGAAATTACACTTGCGAGATCCTCACGACTCGTAAGGAGAACCCTCTTATGGGACCCTCACGGCTCATAAGATTTGAAAGTCTTAAGCTACAGAGACTTAAACCTGTTCTTAAGCAACCCACACAACCTCCGATACTGCCCTACAAGCGGCTCAATGCTGACCCTTGTATACAATCCACGGGCGCGAATAAACATCTCCCTAACAAAGTCCCATCCGTGACTAGGGATATGTTCGCACGGTGAATAACCCTTGTGAGTCCCCTCGACTTATAAGGAGAAAACACTCTGGTAAGATTCTTACAACTTACAAAAGATCATACACTTGGGATTCCTCACGACTCCTAAGGAGAAAACACACCTACAAGATCCTCACGACTCGTAGAGAGAAATACCTTTATGAGACCCTTACGGCTCATGAAGTCAAAAGCCTTAGTCGACAGGATCCTAACCCTGTTCGCTAAGCCACCTTTGTTCGATATCGACAGAGGCAAATAATGATTCGCTCCTGGCAATATCCTAGTTGTAGCGGTGCTGATGCCGAAATCGGCGTCTAATCCCATGCTTGCAGCGAAAAGCCAGCAAGCCACACATGCATACGAAATAGCCGAAATAATGGGGCAACTTGCAACAGAAGCAGCAAGTAAAAAAATGTATGCATGCAAAATAGCCGAAATGATTGGGCAACTCGTAATAAAAAGCAGTGAGTAAAAATAAAATAAATAGCTGAAATGATTGGGCACCGCGAAAAATAGCCGAAATGATTGGGCAATTGCGACCATCGCGATATAAAAAGCTGAAATGATAGAGCATCTTGGAAAGAAATAAAATAAAAATAAAATTTAAATTTATGCCCTACAGGTGATATCACAACAATCCCTGTATACAATCCAGGGGCACAAAGAAAGAAGGAACCACACGTTTCCTCCCCAGGTCTCATCAGAAGAAGAAGCCAAATCTTAATGGTTCACAGATAGCCTGGAGATCATCTCAACATTCGTCTTATTACAACAGACACAACATCAAGCAAAGCGGAACAGCGGCAACCCCCAGTTCCATGACTCGGCGGTGCACAGATAACCAAGAGTCAAACCCCGACTCCGTGAAATGCGGATAAAGTCAAAATTCCTGGTTACCTGGAACACGGTAATGACCCCGTGGGAAACGTCCAGAGCGGATCCTGGTCCTCGCAGAGCACGGCAGTGAACCCGTGTGAAGTATCCAGAGCGGAAACTAGTCCTCGCCGAACACGGCAGTGAACCCGTGGGAAGCATCTAGAGCAAAATTCCTGGTTACGTGGAACGCGGCAATGACCCCGTGGGAAACATCCAGAGCGGATCCTGGTTCTCGCAGAGCACGGCAGTGAACCCGTGTGAAGCATCCAGAGCGGAGCCTAGTCCTCGCCGAACACGGCAGTAAACCCGTGGGAAGCATCTAGAGCAAAATTTTTGGCTACGTGGAACACGGATAACGTCAACTTTGACCCCGTGGGAAACGTCCAGAGCGGATCCTGGTCCTCGCAGAGCACGACAGTAAACCCGTGTGAAGCATCCAGAGCGGAGCCTGGTCCTCGCCGAACACGGCAGTGAACCCATGGGAAGCATCAAGAGAAAAAATTGGACTGTGAGGTCCTTAAACTCACGGACTATGATGTCCTTAATCTCGACCGTGATATCTTAAAACTAACAACGGACTGTGGAATCCTTAAATCCACGGACTATGATGTCCTTAACCTCGACCGTAATGTCTTAAAACTAACAACGGACTGTGGAGTCCTTAAATCCACGGACTATGATGTCCTTAACCTCGACCGTAATGTCTTAAAACTAACAACGGACTGCGGAGTCCTTAAATCCACGGACTATGATATCCTTAATCTCGACCGCGATGTCTTTAAACTACGGTATCCTGGAAAACGTCCAGAGCGGAGCCTGGTCCTCGCAGAACACGGCAGTGAACCCGTGGGAAGCATCCAGAGCAACTCCTGACCCCGTGAAATGCGGATAAGGGCAACTTCATCCATCACTTGCGGGTCCTCACGACTCGTAAGGGAGCAAATTCTCTTGTGAGATCCTTACGACTTGCAAGGGGAAAAACACACTTAAGAATCCTCACGATTCTTAAGAAGAAATTACACCTACGGGATCCTCTCGACCGGTAGGGAGAAAATTCTTTATGAGACCCTCATGGCTCATAAAGTTGAAAAGTCTTAGGAGACAGATTTTAAACCTGAATCCTAAGCCATCGTTGTCCTGCAAAGAGATTAAGATAGACTATCCACAAAATACATTTAATAAAAAGGGAGACACCATTGTGAAGAAAAATACGTCTTTTATTCACGAATCAAAATGGATATAGAGTACAATTCGTGGAAGAACAAAAAATAATGTACTCTTATTCAGGAGTATGTACAAAGGAAAAATAAAAAAAGGTATATACAAGTCTTCAGGTTGGCGGACGATTTAGCAGATTGGACAGCTCATCCCACCTTCGCTGGGCTTCGCCTTCGTGATTCAATATCGCCAAAAGACGTGCCTCCGCCTGAGCCTGCTGGGCCTGATATGAGGCAAGCCGGCCTTCGAGCTCTTTCTCAGTGGCCTTATAAGCCTCAACCCTTTCACGAGTGAACACGGCGGCTTTGTCGATGGCTACCACCTCCGTGATGGCCTCTTGAAGCACCCGCCAAAGTTCATACGCTTTATTGGCATTGGCCGTAAGGTTAGCTTGAAGCTCCATCAGCGCTTGGAAGCCAACTCCCTCCCTGAAAACTTGCAGCCGACCCTTTTCTCTCACGATAGCATGTTCGCAGCACATCGCTTAATCAGCCCCCGTAAGCTCGACTTCGCAGCCACAACCTCTGAGAGAAGGCGTGTAGATTCAAGGGTGTGAAAGCAAACCTCCATTCGACGACTATACTTACTCTAGAATAAGCACAAATCACCTGACAAAGGAATCAACAAGGAAAGCCTCCGATGCATATCCCATCAAGCATGCAGTTGCAACTGCATGAGTTTTTAAAGGAAATGATACCCAAAAAAGACGTGCATGCAACATAACGATAGTGCTCGCAATTAAAGAAAATTCCCATGGGAAAATATTGGAAGAGGGGACCCCCTACGGATCAGAAGTTCATACATCACCGCGTCACACTCGGCGTCGGTGAGCGAGGAATCCACTAGTCGCACAGCAAAGCGAGGAATCATCTCCTCAATAGGTACTTCCCACGGTTGTCGATGAGCATGGGGGCGGTTGCAGGCCATAGCACTCAGTTGTTTCCTCAAGATAAACCACACTAAATTGTGAATAGATTTCTCTGTGAAGAGAAAAAGAAGATTATGGCCTCAGGTTATAAAGAAGAGCATTAAATGCTGTACACGGGAGATACTGCATAATGGGACTATTTCCAAGGCCCAAAAAAGGGAAGGTATTGGAAACCAAAGAGATGGAACTATTTCCAAGGCTCATTTTCTGCATCTAATGTTGTGCACAGAAAATATGGCATGAAAAATTAAACAGCCCTATCAAAAGGGCCCCATGTGCAGAGCATGTGAGCACCAAACTTGATATGCACTGAAAAGTAAAATGGTGCCTCACACGCCAAACACGTCAGCAGCAACAACGACAATATGACAAAATCCCATAAAGAAGGCATGCAAACATAGAAGGGAAGGAAAAACTTATCACTCATACTTTAAAAGTTCATACAAAAATAAGAAGAAACAATTACAACGGCAAGACCTCAGATTCGGGGCATGGATTGAGAAACTCAAAAGTAACTCTGTCCAAGATCTTCCAGGCATTTCAAACCATCCTAGTATGTTTTCTTTCACGATCACAAGCGTTGGGATCCTCACGAATGTCCTCCACCCTCCGATAGGCAGCAAGTATGGTCGACTGCTGAAAAGCCTGATGCAAGAGATCAATGAGATTGTCTCGCCTTCTCTTTGAGATTAGGCTCATCAGATACACCGAATGCACTTTATCCTCGGCGGCATCCAATGCCCTGAGCGGTACGCTGGTGCAAAAGAGAGGTAGCGCCTCCCAGATCGCCAGCACGATAAGTTTCAAAAGAGAAGAGCGACGAGGGAGTAGCCGACCGTTGTACTCGTCGAAGCGGCTCATGATCTCAGCACACTGAGCGTTGATGAACTCCTGGTTCTGGTACGGCCCAGTGCACGAATGTTTCCGTAAGAAATGATTTCATCAAGATCATACAAATGGGCATCCATAATACCTGAAATAAAGATCATGAGAATTTAATGGGCAAGCCAATCAAGAAGAATACCTGTCTAAATAAACAAAGGATTTCAAGCAATTGTGTACGTTCCTTAGGGAAAGGCACCATTGCAAACTTCTTCTTCTTGGTTGTGAAAAAGACAACTCAGGGCAAGAAAACCCTAAGAAGCTTTCTGGGAGGAACTGAGTTCCTCATAGGAATTAAATTCCATGTTAAAAAAGGGGAATTAAATTCCTAGAGACGTTTTTCAGAGCCAAAGCTCTTTGATGATGGAATTAAATTCCATGGAAAAGACAACCGCCACCATTAGCCCCCTGAAGATCAGAGAAACCCTAAAGGGCCTGTTAATTAAAGAATGAGTGATTTTCTTTTTAAAGAACTTAAAGAAAAAATGGGTTCTTGTTAAAAGGGAAAACCCTTGGTGTGGATTTAAAATCCAAAGTGTTTATGTGTATGAAAGTTCTTCGATCGTCCAAAGCCATTACCAGAAGAGATGGGTCTTTCTTGAACAGAGTTAAACTTTGGAAAATTTTTGAAGCAGAGAACTAAGCTCTGAGAAAAGAGAATTAAATTCTCAAAAGGAAGAAGTCGCAAGGAAGAAGATGAAAGAGTGGAGACGCTTCTGAAGAGACCCCTGCATTTATAGGATGTGATGGAAACGCTTCATCTTCCCGATTCCCTAGATGGATCCAACGGTCACAAAAGTGACAGCGTTGCACTCACGTGCAAACACGTGAGAGCAACGCTGTGGGGGCATTTGTTCCCTGATTAAAAATCAGGAATTTCCTCAATGAGGCATCACGTGTTCACATGTGACCAAGGGTCACATGTTGACACGTGATCCATTTACAGAGTTAAAAGTGTAAGCAAAGCAGAAGTAAGCGGCTGAAGAAAGACCCCAAAGGGGCGTCACGTGCTCACACGTGACCAAGGGTCACGTGATGACACGTGATAATCTTTAGCCCAGTTGAAATATAGAGATTAATTCTATCAAGTTATAAAGGCCTCAATGAGGCATCACGTGTTCACACGTGACCAAGGGTCACGTGTTGACACGTGATCTATTTACAGAATTAAAAAACCTAAGTAAAACAAGTGGCTGAAAAAAGACCCCAAAAGGGGGTCACGTGCTCACACGTGACCAGAGGCCACGTGTTGACACGTGATGATCCTTCAGCCCAATTAAAGTACAGAATTAAAACTCTGAAGGAGGAGCGGTCACGTACCAACACGTGATAAGCTTTGAAAGCTTTATAAATCAATAGAATTAAAATTCTAAATTTCTATAAAATCTTTCCAAATAGGAAAGGATTAAGAAGAACCGTTGGATTAAAAATCCAGGGGTGATTAAATATCACCAATTTATGGAAAAATTTTAGACAAGGAAAGATTTCCCAAAAAATCTGATCAGAAATAACAAACAGAATATCTTTGGATTGAAAAATCCAACGGTGAATAAAATTCACTTAATAATCTAAAGGCTCATATTAATTATGAAAACAAACAAAATCTTTCAAAGAAAGATTTGCTAAACAAATTAATTCTTTTCCTTTTCCTATAAATAGGAGCCAAGAGAAGAGAAGAGAGATAGAGTTTTGGGGAGAGAGTTTTAGAATCTTGAAATTTCAGAGAGAAAAGAAAGGAGAATTTAATTCTCAACAAAGAAAAACCCTAGGTGAGGAAAAAAAGAGGATCAAAACTTCAAACAGAGAATTTAATTCTCAAATCCAAGAGTTTAACTTTTCTGCACAAAAGAACTTAGTTCTTCCCCTAGTTGAAGATCTGCAAAGAGCACATCTCCCCATAAGTTGAGAATTTAATTCTCATCGGGTTGAGATCCCGCCATGCAGATCCAAAACTTAGAGGGGGAATTGAGTTTAGAGAATTTAATTCTCCCAAAACAAAGTTAGGGTTTAACCCTATATGAGAATTTAATTCTCCCAAACTCACAGGAATTTGATTCCTTCCTCCCAAACTCACAGGAATTTAATTCCTTCAAGATGAAACTAGGGTTTAACCCTATATGAGAATTTAATTCTCCTAAAATTATAGGAATTTAATTCCTTCAAGATGGACAGAATTAGGGTTTGACCCTAATTGAGAATTTAATTCTCTCAGATTTACAGGAATTTAATTCCTCCTGAATGATATTAGGGTTTCACCCTATATAAGAATTTAATTCTTTCACAATAGGAATTTAATTCCTCCAAAATCATAATTAGGGTTTAACCCTATAAAAGAATTCAATTCTTAAAAATAAAGAAACTTGAAGGATCTCCATGCAAAGGACTAAGGTCACGTGGCCCCTAAAATAATGAGAAGGAAAAAAGCTCGGAGGCAATGCCTCACGTGCTCCCACGTGACCCTTAAAACAAAAGAGAACAAATCCGAAGGCAGAACCATTCTGGGGCGCCCTCACATGTTCCCACGTGACCCCTAGTAAAATGCTTTAATAATCAATGAATGGAAGCCCATCGCGTGCCCACACGTGATTGCCTGAAGACCAAAAGTGTTTAACACTTATCTGAATATTCTGAGAACAAAATAAAAGGATCTGGTCCCACCTTTAGGCGCCCTCACATGTCCACACGTGACCCCTTTTCCTCTAGTGTTTAACACTAATTCGAGAGCTTTATTCCCAGTGTTTAACACTAGTCTCCAATGTTTAACACTGTTGTTCTTTAGTGTTTAACACTACTTTTAGCCAAATTGGCTGATTTTCCAGAGGCAAAAGCCCCTCCTCCAAATGAATCCCAAAATTGAGGAAATCAAAGATGAAAATGTTTAGCATTGCAGAATAATATAGGCTTAAACCCAGACAAATGTCTAATGGACTAACAAAGGGCCAACACTTCAAACTTGATTGGACTTAGCCCAAGTAAGCCATAAGTCCTCAATTCAGACTTAACTGAGCCAATGTGCTCATAATATAATTAATTGGTCTTAGTTCCAAACTGGGCTACAGATCATTTAATCAACCTTGGTTCAAGGGTACATCTCTTCACTCCTTTGATATTTATCGTTGTAATCCTTCAACGTCTTCAGAGAGGTGACAGGTCCCGACAACCACACATTTCATGGACTGTGGGATCCTTAAACTAATGGACTATGATGTCCTTAACCTCGACCGTGATGTCTTAAAACTAATATCGGACTGTGGGGTCCTTAAACCCATTGACTATGATGTCTTTAACCTCGACCGTGATATCTTAAAACTAACATCGGACTGTGAGATCCTTAAACTCACGGACTATGATGTCCTTAACCTCGACTGTGATGTCTTAAAACTAATATCGGAATGTGAGGTCCTTAAACTCATGGACTATGATGTCCTTAACCTCGACCGCGATGTCTTAAAACTAACAACGGACTGTGGAGTCCTTAAATCCATGGACTATGATGTCCTTAACCTCAACCGCGATGTCTTTAAACTAACATCGACCACAATGTCATTAAACTAAACAATGGAGACCAATCGCTCTCTTTCCGGATCTAAACAATCCCGTTAAGTTGATCTTAGTCTAAAATTAGACTAACGTGTCCTTAAAAAATGTTTAAGTTGATCTTAGTCTCAAATGAGGCTAATGTATCCTTAAACTCAAACCCCCTGAACCCAAATCTAAGAAAGATACGGATTTGGACAAGTCCACGCCCTACGGGCGACAACATAACTTAGTCTCCGTATACAATCCACGGGCAACCAAAGACAAAACAGACACCCACGACACGAAGAGACCATATGGAGAAGGAGAAAGTTGTTACCGCGATGCGGTAGCGTAATTAACTGCAGGGGCTTACGCCTGCAAGGAAGAGCGTCCCCACAATCAAAAACCCCTCAAGCGAGGGTGAATCTGACGAAGTCTGCTACATCGGCCGGATTCGTTTAAACCTTCGATACATGGTGCCATAAATCAACTTGGCATCTTCGAAGAGGTGGATGGATAGCACCAATTAGCATCTGTCCCGAATTTTAGGCAAGACGTCCGTCTTGCGCCGTCTTTCAGAGGGGAACAGAGCTGCCAACTGAGTACTTACAAATTTACCATCTGCCATGCAGAAACGCTCCAAAACTTTCTCAATATATCATTATTGAGACAAGTATAGATTTTCTTCTTTGCGATCTCTCCTGATCTCCATACCAAATATTTTCTTGGCTGCTCTCAAATTCTTGATCTCAAATTTTCCTTTCAATTGTTCCTTCAAAATCTTAATATCAACCATATAAATCTTGCTGCTATCAACATATCATCAAAATATAGCCGCAAATATATGAAAGAACTATCGGCGGGCTTCTTCAGATAGACACAATTGTCGTCTATATTTCTCATAAACCCAACTTTTTTCATAAAGGAGTCAAACTTCTTATACCATTGTCTAGTTGACTACTTTAAGCCGTAGAGAAACTTCTTTAGCAAGCAAACATGATATTCTTTTCCTTCAACTTCAAAACCTTCGTGCTATTGCATGGAGATTTTCTCAACCAAATCATCGTGCAAGAAAGTGGTCTTCACATCAAGCTGCTCAAGCTCCAAATCTTACATAACTACCAAATCGAGCAAGCCACGAATAAAAATGTGCTTAACAACTGGAGAAAATACCTCATAAGTCAACTCTCCGCACTTGCAAATAGCCTTTATGTCACGCCCCGCTTCCTAAAGTATGGAATGCGAGGAGTGACTAGGCCAACCATGCTCCTACGGTCAGGGAATAATCCCGCCGTAGTCACACTTCGGCTTCTCAATTACATGGTAGTCAGTAAACAGTACCAGAGTAAAGGAAATCACAGTTCACAACTTTATTATATTAAAATAAAAAAGTTCGAGATTTTATTTTGCATAAAGAAATAACTAACCGACGAAATAGCAATGTGCTTATAGTAAAAGGGCGGCGCTGATGTCGCGGTCTAAACCTCCGCGATCTCGAATGGCAGGTCCTGCTCCTTAGCTGGATCTATTTCGTCCTCTGAGCATGCACACTCAGGTCGTCAGGGCGACATATATAGCAATAAATATATATAGTGTGTACAATGTCATTAAACATAAAAGGTACGATGAAATACAGAAACATGAGAATAATGAACATCATTTGAACATCAAACGGACCCATGATAGCCTTTCTGTACTAGGAGATATGTCCTGTTTAGTGTGAAGGTGAAAGAAAATATCATTGCAGAAACTGCAGAACACGTAGATAATCTAAAATATAAACAAAATAACAAACGACAGTGTAACTGAACGAGACCAGATCCATATGTTAGCTAACTAAATTATCTACGCAACTATATTGGACTTCATGCATTTTCAGTTTTATGTAGGGACGTGCAGGCATTTAAGTTCAGGTATCCTCGTGGAATGCTGCCCCGGACTGCAGTCCAGAGCCGCATTCCCAGTCAGTTCTCGTTACTGTGGTCTATCGGTATCAAAAGATAAACTATAGAGGATTCTAAATTATCGAGTTGGCTTCGATATGAGCTGTAGAACATTATATTCCGACATGTAACTAATTTAATATCAATTTAACACTACTACGTGTACAGCAAAGCCAGATTTGACGTCGCACCTTTGGGACGTCGTTTCCTTGCGCGATACTTTGTTATTTGAGTTTATTTTTCTACATAATATTCATAAGTAGCAAAAGAAATTATTAGAGAATTTTCGACAGGGTTTTGGATCAGTTCACCACATCGAACTCTTAGCGTACAATATCTTGAATTATCGAATTAATGTCGGTTTTGTCCAACTTATGAAAACGGTATACAATACCTACAATTCCACACGATACTAATATAATGTTTATGCTCAAAACTACCATCTTAGAATTACTATGGTTTTCCATGAAGTTACGATGACGACTTACAATATATACATGTCAATAAACTACTAAACACACGTTTGTAATAATCTATCAGTTGTAATTTTTAACACGAAATCATATAGCATGTTAAAAGCAAGTGAGGATTTCACTTGCCTTCGGTCGCTGATTAGAAGCGACACCACTTATGCAATTCGTCTCGACACACGAGACGATGCGATGTTGGACACGGTGCGTGGCGCATGCACAATGCGTGGAGATCCGATACTGGGCACGGTGACAACGCGGGCGTGATACGGTAGCGGGCATGGTCTTAGCTCGGTGCGTGGTGCGGGAGTGGCACGACGTGACATGGTACTGGACGCGATGCTTTTGCGGGAGTGGACACGGCGTATGCACTGGATCGAGGTATGGGGTGGCACGGAGGCTGGCACGGCGTGGCATGGGGCTGGCATAGCGTAGCACGTAAGCTGGCATGGGGAGTGGGCACGGTGTGCGACATGTCTGGGTATGCGGTGGTGCAGCCGTGGCACGGTGGCGGTCCGGAGGCGAGTTCGATGTGAGCACGGTGGTTCACGGTTGCAAGGTTGTGAGGGAAGATGGAGGTCAATGGGTCAAAGGAGATGATGGCTACGGTGGTGGTCGGCGACGTGGTCGGGCCAGGGGTTTGATGGAGCTTGGTGTGCAGAGGATGAGGGATCGGCTGATGTGACTCGGTGTTGTGGAGGTGGTGATGCGGAGGGGTAACTGGCGGTGAATTGTGGTGAGGTTGACGGCAAAGCCCGTCGGCTAGAGGAGGTGTTCGAAGGTGCTCGCCGCGGCGATTGCAGTGGGCTAGGTTGAAATGGGAGGAAACGGAGGCGCAGAGGATGCAGGTTGGTGGAGGACTCGGGTGTTGTGGTGGTGGAGGCGAGCTCGTCGACGATAAGGACAGTGCACGATGGTAGGAAAATTTCGCCGGCGAGAGCAGGAGAGCTCGGCTGGTACGGAGGAGGTGATAGCAAGGGTCACGGCAGTGATTGGTATGGGTGTGGTAGTTGGTGAAGGTCGCTGGAGTAGAGTGCGAAGCGTTTGCAGAGGGTATTCGTCATTGGTGAAGGGGATGCTGGTGATGGGTGCGGGAGTGAGGAGGAGTAAAGAGAGTATGAGAGAGAAAACGAGAGAGAGGCAGTTTTGAATAGGGGAAGAGAGCTTGAAGGCAAGGGATTGTGAGGGAGGATTCGAGGGAGGCGATCATGTAGGGGTTAGGATCGAGGGTTTGGTCGTAGGTGAACGAGTCTCGTGGTGTGGGTGAACGGGTCTCGCGGCGATGGCGAAAGAGGAGGGGAGCCGTTGGGGAAAGAGAAAGAGAGAGATTAGAGAGATGGGGATTTGAAGGAGGTGATCTCGGAGTTTGTTGGCGACGAGGAAAGAGTGTGGGCGAGCGCAGGTCACGAGGTGGCGGTTGCGCTGAAGGAGGATACGTGAAGAAAGAAGGCGGGAAAAGAAGAGAAAGAGAAGAAGAAGAAGTGGGAGTGGGTGAGTCGGGTCGGGTCGGGTCGGGTCGAGTAGGGGTTAGGGAAAAGGGTTTCGGTCGGGTTTAGGGGTTAGCTTAGAAAAATTAATAAATAAAATAATAAAAATATAAAATCGGGCAAAAATTAATATGAAAATTCTGGGGAAAATACGGAAAAATATATACATGGAATTGGGGAGTTACGCTTTAGCTACCAACCGCCCCTTGTACCTCGTATCAACCGCCCCTTGGTCATCTTCTTTCTTCTTGAAAACCCACTTGTAGCCAACAATCTTGTTTCCTTTGTTGGGCTTCACGAACTTCCAAGTTTGGATCTTGTAAAGAGACTCAATCTCTTCATTCATAGCGACTAACTAACGAGCTGCTTTATTGGATGAGATGGCTTCTTTATAGCTTATCAGCTCGTTACTATCAACTGTCATACGCCACTAGGTCATCATAGCCATACCTCTGTGGCGGTTTAATATCCCTTTTCTGTCAGTCATGAGTGAGCAAATACTCCTCATCATGGGACTGCTCATCTTGAGCTTCTTCAGACGATGGTGAAAGAGGGATCTCCTACGAACCCGAGCTATCATCGACCTCAATATCAACTCTTGGCTCATCCTTCTTCGAATTGTCTTTAATTGGAGATTCCTTGTTATTCGGATTCATCATAGCAGATTCATCAAAAATTACATCTCTGCTAATCATAAATTAAACGACTTAGGATCCGAACACCACAACCTATAACCTTCCACGCCAGTAGCATTTCTTCGCTCGAGAATCCAATTTGCCTTCACGGCAATGTGCATAAGCGGGGCCACCAAACAGCTTAAGTGTTGAATAATCAGTATGTTTTTCCGACCATACCTGCTCTAGTGCTGATCAGTCGAAAATAGTGTATTTTTAACACGTCAATTTCCCTATCTTTTGCATTCATCTAGAGGTGTTTGGTTTGCATATTACACATATTAGCAAAACATCCCTAAAATACCAGATTACATGTGCTGTACTCTAAAACCAGCATTTTTAGGGAAATTGACTGTTTTTCATGGTATCGCATCATCCTTGTATTGCGCAACACTTGTTTCGAAGTCTGTGCAGGAAATTCCAGGAGAAAGGTCAAATTTGTATAACAGTGCTGTTAAAGAATACGCCAACTCAAGGATTTGAAATCTGGCAATGATCTAGAAGGAATTCAGGAAATCAACATATCAGAAAGTACACCTGAAGACAGAGGAAGAAAGTACATGAAATTTCAAGCCCTATGTTCCCGCCAAAATTTTGGCTCAAAACCCGTTCCAATAAAATAAAAATAAATAAATAAATAAATAAATAAATAATAATAAAGGAGAAAACCTCCCTTTCAGAGCAAAACTCTGTTCAAATCCCAAGGCGGGAAATGAAGCAATATTTCTGTTTCCCCCAATCAGAGCAAAGCTCTGTTTTAAAAGATAATAAAAATCAAATCTTAAAATAAAGAAGCAACGCTTCAGCTAACTTGCGTTTTGCGCTGCGCGACACGTGGCCGCGCAGTTGCGCTAGCGCAGTGCGCTGCACTCTGCGCTGCGCGACACGTGGCAACGCAGTTGCGCTGCGCGACACGTGGCAGCGCAGGTGCGCTTGCACCAAACATAATTAAAATTCCAGTAAGATCTTTCTGTTCTTCTTAAAACAAGAAGATTGTCTTCTGTAAAACAGAAGCCTTTGGATCAAAGATCCAACGGTGGAGAAATATCCCCAAATCACTCAGAGAAAGATCTCTTTTAACCAACCTAACAAATCATTTGGCACTATAAAAAGGCCCCTAGACCCCAAGTCTAAACAACACAACTGAGAAAGATCAAAAACAACAGCACAGAGAATAGAGAGAACTCTGAAGAATTTTGAGAAAAACTCAAGAAGAGAAAAATGGTAAAAACCTTTATAAAAAAAAAGAAGAATTTCTTCTGAATAAATCATTGACCTAAGAACAAGATCAATGATCTTCAATAAAAAAAATAAATAAATAATAACAGTGCCTTTGCACTTTTTTATGAACCATTGGTTCTGGAATCTTAAAGATTCTCCTCTTAAATCCAAAATTGGATTATGTTATTAAAACAGTGCCTTGCACTTGTAAATCTACACTGTTGCGCTACTGGGTTGGCGCAAGTCACCAGAGAGCGCCACGTGTCAGCTCCAGAACGATCTGCACTATGCGCTGTTAAAATAGAGGACTGCTCTCATGAATTGGAGCAACCCAGTAGAGCGCGCCACATGTCAGAAGCGCAACAGCGCAGCGCATTGGCACAGCGCACTGCGCTTGCGCTCACCAGAGCGTGACACGTGTCACCTCCCCATGGACTTGCGCCTTGCGCTCCTCAATTGGCGCAAAGCGCCTGACAAGCCACGTGGCACTCTGTCAGAATAATTAATGCAGCGCATTATTAAAAGGCAGAGCCCATTTAAAAGGCCCAATGGACCAAAACAAACGCTCTGCATTATAAAAAAGGGGACAGAGCCCAACTTAAAGGGCCTAACAGGCCAGAATAAAATACAGTGCAGGGGCAGAGCCCTAATTAAGGTCTAATAGGTCTAATGCAAATAAAAATGTTGAACATCTTCAACTGGACTTAGCCCAATCATGGCCATAAGTCCTCAAATTAAATTGACTGAGCACGTATGCTCCCTTAAATCAATTTACACCTGGTTCAAGGGTACATCTCTGAACTCCTCTGACACCTATCGTTGTAATCCTTCAACGACGTCAGAGAGGTGATGGGTCCCGATGGCCATACATTAAATGGACCACCATGTCCCTAAACTGGCAATGGACCGCAATGTCCTTAAACTGCCTATGGACCACTACGTCCCTAAACTGGAACAATAGAGCCTTCAAACGCTCTTTTGTCGGATCTAAACGATCCCGTTTGAGTCGATCTTAGCCTCAAATCTGGCTAACGTATCCTTAAACATTTAATCGGACTACATATTCCCAATTCAACTTTGGTTCAAGGGTACATTTCCGAACTCCTCTGACACCTGTCGTTGTAATCCTTCAACGTCGTCAGAGAGGTGATGGGTCCCGATAGCCATATACATTAAATGGACCACTACGTTCCTAAACTGGAACAATAGAGCCCCTAAATGCTCTTTCCGTTAAGTTGATCTTAGTCTCAAATCAGACTAACGTATCCTTAACGAGCGTTTAAGTTGATCTTAGCCTCAACATGGCTAACGTATCCTTAAACTAAAACACCAAACCCAATTCTAAGTAAATACGGATTTGGACTAATCCACGTCCTACGGGCGATGGAATAAATTAGTCTCCGTATACAATCCACGGGCAACCACAAACAAAACAAACATCCACGACACGAAGTGAAATTCTGGAGAAGGAGAAAGTTGTTACCGCGATGCGGTAGCGTAATTAACTGCAGGGGCTTGCGCCTGCAGGGAAGAGCGTCCCCACAATCAAAAACCCCTCAGACGAGGGGGAATCTGACGAAGTCTGCTACATCGGCCGCATCCGTCTAAACCTCCGATATACGGTGCCATAAATCAACTTGGCATCTTCGGAGAGGTGGACGGATAAAACCAAATAGCATCTGCCCCGAATCTCAGGCAAGACGTCTTTCGCGTCGTCGCCGCGCCATTCGGAGGGGAACGGATTCTGGCACGTCCGGCGGGACCTTTTCCTCTTTCCACTCCACACTTCGTGTGTCGTGTTCGCGAACGAATCGCGGTTTGCTGCGATTGCCTGTGGATTCGAGATACTAAGATTTGGTGTCTTGCTCCGTGCAGAAAACAGAAGATCAATGGCTTCAAACTGCACTACCTGCAACTGCAACTCTCGCTACGTCCTTGCTGGAGGAGTGACTTATGGGCCCCAAGCGGCCTCCATCTTCGCTATGCCGATGGAACAGGTGACTCAGGCCACCACTGGGCTATTCTTCGGGACCATGATCCCACCAATGAGCTTCAATGCCCTATTACCATCGCAAGAAGCTCCGAAGAAGTCGGTCTTCGATCGGCTTACAACTATCGCGGCCCCTCTCAACGGGTCGCCCAAGCCCAGTACCTCAGCTTTTAGCAAACTGGGCCAAAACTCATGTGGGCCCATGAAGAAGCCTGCAATACCAAAAAAGGTTGTTCCGAAGAGAATAGCCATCCCTGCTCCTGAAGTCGTCAAGACGGCTTCTTCTGCCAAAGGGTCGGTCTTCACAAGACTGACTATTCCGGCTCCCGTTCCTGCTCGAAGGTCTGTCTTTGACAGATTGGATACCGCTACTCAAAAGACGTCAGTCTTCAAGAAACTGGCACCAGCAGCGCTTCATCTGGACAGGGGGCAAGAAAAAGCCATCCCCATCGCTGAAACAACTCCATCCGCAAGACACGCTCGACGTCGCCACTGGCGCCGAGTAAGGAAGGCTGGAGGCAACTCCCCCTCTGGGATAACTCCGCCAGCTCCAGCGGTGGGGATCGATGCTGCTGTTCCAACCGGGAACAGCTTTGAATTGCTGAACATGGTGCGCAGAAACTCTCTTACTGCGATGTTGAAACGAACTCCTTCACCTGTGGAGAATACTCCAGAGAATAAGCTAGAGCAGCCCTTTCAACGGCTGTCCTCTAAAATTTACAAAGTCTGGCGACAGGTCCAAGAGTCGGTGATTGATGAAAGCTATCTCCGCCGACAGAAAAAGATGAAGGTTCGGCAGGAGAAGGATTACTCCATCAAGCCACAAAAAGCAACAGCTACTTGGGTGCCCACTACAACGGCCCCCTCAACTTCGACCACTCAAAAAAGAAGGAGGTCGGGGAAGATCCCTGTGTCTTTGGCAAATCGCAAGGACACTGAATCTAAACGCCCCAGGTCTGGGGGCATCGTGGTGCATACTATTTATATGGCTGCCGGAAAGGAGGAAAGCCGTGCTTCTACGGACCACCGACCGCTCACCCGATCCGTGACAAAAGCCCAAGAGTAGCAACAGAAGCTTCAGGAAATGATGACTGCAATGGCTGCGCTTACCGGGCCAAAAGAGAGCTCAGAGGCATCATCAGAACAGCATCACGAACAAGAGACTGACGCTGACTTCCAACGCAGAGTCCTCGAAAAGAAGGACAAAGAAGCCGCAGAACAAGTGGCTAACATAAGTCGGATGGCGCTCCTCTTCCAAGATATGGTAGGGATGATGTTACAGCCAGACCCTCCAGCTGATGACCCTCCAATCATTGTTGAAGACGATAGAAGGGAGACATCTAATCCCCCACCGGATCTCTCAGCAGCCAAAGATGAAACCATTTCCAAAACAGCATTAGACGATTATATAGCTCAGCGGATACGGGTTCATCAGGCGAATGAAGCAGCTGAGCAAATTGTTAGAACCGGACGACCCTATCCAGGCTGGTATGACCAAATCAGTTACCCGCCGGGATATACGATCCCTAAGTTCCACATATATAAAGGAACGGAGAATCCCTATCAGCATGTCGCTCAATTCAGGGCCTTATGCGGCAACACTGGAGGCGATGACAAATTGTTGCTTCACCAATTCGTCGGCAGCTTAGCAGAAACAGCCTTTGAATGGTATTCGGAGCTACCTAACGACTCTGTCAAAACATTTGCGGAGATGGAGCTGCTATTTACACAAAGATTCGTGAGTGCTAGTGAACGCACCCCGATAACAGCACTGATTAACGCCAGGATAAGGCCTGGCGAAACATGGGTCCAATACGCAACACGATGGCGGAACCTATGGTCAAAATGCGAACAACGTATAGAAGAGGCACCTGCGGTAGGCATGTTTGTGGGCATTCTTGATCCGCAGGCGACCATATCCCAATTCATGATGTTCTTCAGGCCGACCACCTTCCAGGCCCTGATCGACAAATTAGCCCAAATGGACTAGATGGGCCATGGACCTTCTCCTCCAAAACCAGATTCTCGAAATGAGAAAGGAAAAGGGAAAGCGATTGTCGTCGCCAATGCTCAACAACAGCCGAGCAACTCAAAGTTGGTCGTTCGCCAAAATAACGTGCGTCCACCCCATCCCTCGAGGAGAGACTGGGACGTCCTTACTCGTTTCCTCAGAATAAAACGAGAAGACTGTTCGAGCTGGCAGTGCGCAACAGACTCATCAATCTGCCGAGTCCAAAACGTCTGTTGCAGCTAGGCGATCTCAATAATCCAAATTATTGCCCTTACCACCAAACGGTAAGTCACCCGACCGAGGATTGCTTCGTCTTTAAGGGATGGGTCGAGGATCAGTACCTACAAGGCAAGTTCACGCTGTCTGAAAACTGGAAGGTGAACCCACCACAGCCGCACTTTCCAAAGAAGACGGACACGCCGGGGGCAACTTGTTCTTTTGTCGAGGACGAAAACGATGGAGAAGACTCATCAGGTGAATCCGAAGACTGCATAATGACTTGTCATGTGATCTCTCACTCATTGGCGGATGATGAAGAGGCTCCTTGCGCCGAGAAACCGAGAGCGAACCCTGAACCAGAAATTCCGCAGCCGTCAGGCGAGTTGATCGATGCCTTCCTGAATGAGATTCGTCTGAAAGTTAAAGCCAATCAAAAGCATGGGATGGCCATACTGGAAGGAGCCAAGCACCGACTACTAGACCAAAAAGTCGAGGCACTTCCGTCAAATCAAAATTCATCCGCTGTAGATAAAAACAAATTCAAGACAAGGAAAAGGTTCGCTAAAGCCCTATCAGTGGGAATGAAGCTACCACCCTTTGAAGAAAATACTCTCGGTGGAGTAGAGACGCATCCTAACTTCTGCTTATATCATCGGAAGATCATACATCCTACCGAAGATTGCAACTCCATTAAGTGTTGGTGGCAAGGGTATGTCGCTCAAAAGCAACACTTCAACAGGACAAAGTGTGAAGCTCGTAGACGTCGAAAAAATGCGATAGATGAGCGCAAAAAAGCCACCGACGACTTTCATATAGCCGACTCCAAGGGATCGCAAATTATCACCTTTGGAAGCGACCCTGACGAAGAAGCTGCCCTCAACCCTCTCCTCAAGGAATCTATTTCAAAAATGAAGGAATTGAGGAGTTGCGAGAACGTTCAGCCGTGCAATCGCACGCTACTCGGAAAAAATCTCGGCCCTGTAAACAAAGGATCGAGCAAAAAGGATAAAGGAAAGGGAAAAATGACCCTCGTCGCCAACACTCAACAGCAGTCGAGTGGCCCTAGACCGGTTGTTCGTCAAAACAATATGCGTCCACGCATATCCCTCGAGGAGAGGCTAAGCCGTCCTTACTCATTTCCCCAGGATGAAACAAGAAGGCTGTTCGAAGTGGCAGTACATAACAGGCTTATCACTCTACCGGAGCCGAAACACCAACTACAACTAGATGATGTCAACGATCTCAATTATTGCCCTTACCACCAAACGGTAGGTCACCTGATCGAGAATTGCTATGTCTTCAAGAACTGGGTTGAAGACCGATACCAACAGGGCAAGTTCGTCATCTCCGAAAACTGGAGGGTGAACCCGCCACAACCGCACGCTCTGAGAAAGATGGATACGCTGGGGGCATCATGCTCATTCATAGGGAAAGCCCCATAGACCGAAAATTCAATAAACTAGATATTCGCCTCAAATACGGCGACGGCGGACCGAAACGTTCTTAAACTAACGACGGACCGAAACGTCCTTAAACTAATGATGGACCGAAACGTCCTTAAACTAATGACGGACCACTACGTCCTAAAACTAGCTGACGACCGAAACGTCTTTAAACTACTACCGCAGCATTCTCAGGCTGACGAGATAAAAAAAAAAGAATAAAAAAAAGGTATGTCCATAAGCAAAAATGGGCACGGATGAAAACCCGAAAGGGCTCCGTGAGTAAAAACAGTAGGGCTACTGGCAAGTGTTCGTGAAAACCTGAAAGGGCGCGACCTCGTTTAAAAAAAAGAGGAATAAGAAAAAAGAATAAAAAAAAACGGTATGTCCATAAGCAAAATGGGCACGGATGAAAACCCGAAAGGGCTCCGTGAGTAAAAATAGCAGGGCTACTGGTGAGTGTTTGTGAAAACCCGAAAGGGCGCAACCTTGTTAAGAGACACTTGTAGCGTCCTCTCGACCTTGTAAGGAGAAACCACCCGCGTGAGATCCTTACGACTCACAGGGGAGCAACACACTTAGGGATCCTCACGATTCCTAAGGAGAAATTACACTTGCGAGATCCTCACGACTCGTAAGGAGAACTCTCTTATGGGACCCTCACGGCTCATAAGATTTGAAAGTCTTAGTTACAGAGACCTGAACCTGTTCTTAAGCAACCTCCACAACCTTCGATATTGCCCTACAAGTGGCTCGATACTGACCCTTGTATACAATCCACGGGCGCGAATAAACATTTCCCTAACGAAGTCCTACCCGTGTATAGGGATATGTTCTCATGGTGAACAACCCTTGTAAGTCCTCTCGACTCATAAGGAGAAAACCCTTTTGTAAGATCCTTACGACTTACAGGGGAACATACACTTAGGAATCCTCATGATCCCTAAGGAGAAAATACACCTACGAGATCCTCACGACTCGTAAGGAGAAATACCTTTGTGAGACCCTTACGGCTCATAAAGTCAAGAGCCTTAGTCGACAGGATCCTAACCCTGTTTAGTAAGCCACCTTTGTTTGACATCAACAGGGGCAAATGATGATTCGCTCCTGGCAATATCCCAGTTGTAGCGATGCTGATGCCTAAACCGGTATCAAATTCCAAGTCCTTTCATGGCAAATGATGATTCGCTCCTGGCAATATTCCAGTCGCAGCGATGCTGATGCTAAGATTGGTATCAGATCCCAAATCCCCCACTCGCAAATAAAAAAGAAAAAAAGAAAATGCATATGAAATAGCCGAAATGATAGGGCAACTCGCAACGAAATCAGCAAGTAAAAATGTATGCATACAAAAATAGCCGAAATGATTGGGCAACTCACAATAAAAATCAGCGAGTAAAAACAAAATAAATAGCCGAAATGATTGGGCACCGCGAAAAATAGCCGAAATGATTGGGCAATCGCGACTTTCGCGATATAAAAGCTGAAATGATAGAGCATCGCGGAAAGAAAATAAAAAAATAATAATAATAATAAAAAAATGAATGAAACTTTTGCCCTACAGGTGAGATCATATCGATCCCTGTATACAATCCAGGGGCACAAATAAAGAGGGAAACATACCTTCCCAACAGGCTCCACCAGAAAGCGAAGCCAAATCTCGACGGTTCATAGACAACCTAAAGACGATCTCGACATTTGTCGCAATATTGCATACACAATGTCAACAAAGGAAGCAAAGGAAGATCCCTAGCTTCAGGGTCTCGACGTCAACATCGACAACTTAGAGGTCAACAACGGCGTTCCTTTGCAGTCTAGCAGGATGCGGATGCAACGTCAACAAAAGACCCCATGGTTAGTAAAGCGAAGCGACGGCAAAATCCCAGCTTCATCTCAACAATCGTCTCGATACAGCAACGACATGTTAACAACGACGTTCCTTTGTAGACCATCAAGATGCAGATACAACGCCAACGAAAGACCCCATGGTCAAACAAGCGGAGTAACGGCAAAATCCGAGCTCCACCTCGGCATTCGTCTCGATACAGCAGACGAGATGTCACGACAGCGTTCTTCCTCCAACAGAATTCGGACGCGATAAAGCAAACGAAGTGAAAGCCAAATTCCTAGCTTCAAGGTCTTAACGGCGAGTCATATCAAGCCTGAAAGACAACTGGAGATCATCTCACACCAGTGCGGAATGGTCACCACTTCGACGTTCGTCTCGACACAGCAGACGCAACATCATCAAACTAACGGAGCCACGGCAAAATCCCTAGTTCCAAATATCAACGGTTCACCAGCAACCTAGAGACAACCGCGACGTTCGTCTTAATACAGCAGACGAGTTGTCACCCCAGCGTTCTTCCTCCAGCAGGGTTTAGACGTGACAATCAAACTAACGGAGCCACGGCAAAATCCCTAGTTCCAAATCTCGACGGTTCACCAGCAACCTAGAGACAACCGCGACGTTCGTCTCGATACAGCAGACGAGTTGTCACCCCAGCGTTCTTCCTCCAGCAGGGTTCAGACGCGACAATCAAACAAACGGAGCTACGGCAAAATCCCTAGTTCCAAACCTCGACGGTTCATCAGCAACCTAAAGACAACCGCGATATTCGTCTCGATACAGCAGACGTGATGCCAGCAAACGAAGCAAAGGCTAAATTCCTAGCTTCAGGGTCTTGACGGCAACTCACATAAAACCTGAAAGACTATCGGAGATCATCCCACACCAGCGCGGAGTGGTTATAACTCATTGGGGCTCTCCAAAATGAGCCTAACCTCAAGTAAAAAGTGGCATGGCAAAATACCTAACGCTTGCTCTTCCGACGGTCAAACTGCCAAGGAGGATTGCTTGAAGACGTCTTGTCCAGCCCCCGAAGGGATCAGAGACACGGTAGTCGCAGGGCTACTCGAACAGCACGATTGCCTATCGAGGAATATATCAGCTTATGCGACGGTACGACGGCCAAAACCCTAAGTACCACAAACCCTAACAGATTTCTGTCGTAAAGAGCAGAGGTTAACTGTGACGTTAGGATATTCTTGCGAGAAATGCTCGATTCGTCTCGACTTGTGAAGAAATTGATGTCTTTGCGAGAACTTCTCGATGCGGCTCGACTCGTAAAAAAAAAAACTTTAGGCAGTGGGGATTAAAAAACCTGTTTCCTAAGCACTGGGGCCTGCAGGTCGATCCAAAACGGTCTCTTGCATACTATCCACGGGTCACACTCTCCAAAGTCGAATCTCGACAAGGAGGGAAACAACCGCTTACGAGTCCTCTCGACTCGTAAGAGGGAAAATGCTCTTATAAGCTCCTTACGACTTATAAAAGAAAACACACTTAGGAGTCCTCACGACCCCTAAGGAGAAAATACACCTACGAGATACTCACGATCCGTAGGGAGAAAAGTCTTTGTGAGACCCTCACGGCTCATAAAGTTGAAAAATCTTAGGCTACAAGGACCCTAAACTTGTCTCCTAAGCCCTCGATTTCATGGCTACTCCTAACTTTGCACTACTTCACCCACGTGCATACTTACGTGGGCAAAGTAGTGGGGGGCATTTGTTCCCGCCAAAATTTTGGCTCAAAACCCGTTCCAATAAAATAAAAATAAATAAATAAATAAATAAATAATAATAATAATAAAGGAGAAAACCTCCCTTTCAGAGCAAAGCTCTGTTCAAATCCCAAGGCGGGAAATGAAGCAATACTTCTGTTTCCCCCAATCAGAGTAAAGCTCTGTTTTAAAAGATAATAAAAATCAAATCTTAAAATAAAGAAGCAACGCTTCAGCTAACTTGTGCTCTGCGCTGCGCGACACGTGGCAGCGCAGTGCGCTGCGCTCTGCGCTGCGCGACACGTGGCAGCGCAGTGCGCTGCGCTGTTGCGCTGCACGACACGTGGCCGCGCAGTTGCGCTGCGCTGTTGCGCTGCGCGACACACGGCCGCACAGTTGCGCTAGCGCAGTGCGCTGCGCTCTGCGCTGCGCGACACGCGGCCGCGCAGTTGCGCTAGCGCAGTGCGCTGCGCTCTGCGCTGCGCGACACGTGGCAGCGCAGTTGCGCTGCGCGACACGTGTCAAGCGTAGGTACGCTTGCATCAAATAGAATTAAAATTCCAGTAAGATCTTTCTGTTCTTATTAAAACAAGAAGATTGCCTTTTGTAAAACAGAAGCCCTTGGATCAAAGATCCAACGGTGGGGAAATATCCCCAAATCACCCAGAGAAATATCTCTTTTAACCAACCTAACAAATCATTTGGCACTATAAAAAGGCCCCTAGACCCCAAGTCTAAACAACACAACTGAGAAAGATAAAAAACAACAGCACAGAGAATAGAGAGAACTCTGAAGAATTTTGAGAAAAACTCAAGAAGAGAAAAATGGTAAAAACCTTTATAAAAAAAAAAGAAGAATTTCTTCTGAATAGATCATTGATCTAAGAACAAGATCAATGATCTTCAATAAAAAAATATATAAATAATAACAGTGCCTTTGCACTTTTTTATGAACCATTGGTTCTGGAATCTTAAAGATTCTCCTCTTAAATCCAAAATTGGATTAAGTTATTAAAACAGTGCCTTGCACTTGTAAATCTGCACTGTTGCGCTACTGGGTTGGCGCAAGTCACCAGAGAGCGCCACGTGTCAGCTCCAGAATGATCTGCGCTCTGCGCTGTTAAAATAGAGCAATGCATTCATGAATTGGTGCAACCCAGCAGAGCGCGCCACATGTCAGAAGCGCAACAGCGCAGCGCACTGGCACAGCGCACTGCGCTTGCGCTCACCAGAGCATGACACGTGTCACCTCCCCATGGACATGCGCCCTGCGCTCCTCAATTGGCGCAAGGCGCCTGACAAGCCACGTGGCGCTCTGTCAGATTAATTAATGCAGCGCATTATTAAAATGAAGAGCCCATTTAAAAGGCCCAATGGACCAAAACAAACGCTCTGCATTATAAAAAAGGGGACAGAGCCCAACTTAAAGGGCCTAACAGGCCAGAATAAAATACAGTGCAGGGACAGAGCCCAACTTAAAGGGCCTAACAGGCCAGAATAAAATACAGTGCAGGGGCAGAGCCCTAATTAAGGTCTAATAGGTCTAATGCAAATAAAAATGTTGAACATCTTCAACTGGACTTAGCCCAATCATAGCCATAAGTCCTCAAATTAAATTGACTGGGCACGGCTGCTCTCTTAAATCAATTTACACCTGGTTCAAGGGTACATCTCTGAACTCCTCTGACACATATCATTGTAATCCTTCAACGACGTCAGAGAGGTGATGGGTCCCGATGGCCATACATTAAATGGACCACCATGTTCCTAAACTGGCAATGGACCGCAATGTCCTTAAACTACCTATGGACCACTACGTCCCTAAACTGGAACAATAGAGCCTCCAAACGCTCTTTTGTCGGATCTAAACGATCCCGTTTGAGTCGATCTTAGCCTCAAATCTGGCTAACGTATCCTTAAACATTTAATCGGACTACATATTCCCAATTCAACTTTGGTTCAAGGGTACATTTCCGAACTCCTCTGACACCTGTCGTTGTAATCCTTCAACGTCGTCAGAGAGGTGACGGGTCCCGATAGCCATATACATTAAATGGACCAATACGTCCCTAAACTGGAACAATAGAGCCCCTAAATGCTCTTTCCGTTAAGTTGATCTTAGTCTCAAATCAGACTAACGTATCCTTAACGAGCGTTTAAGTTGATCTTAGCCTCAACATGGGTAACGTATCCTTAAACTAAAACACCAAACTCAAATCTAAGTAAATACGGATTTGGACTAATCCACGTCCTACGGGCGACGGAATAAATTAGTCTCCGTATACAATCCACGGGCAACCACAAACAAAACAAACACCCACGACACGAAATGAAATTCTGGAGAAGGAGAAAGTTGTTACCGCGATGCGGTAGCGTAATTAACTGCAGGGGCTTGCGCCTGCAGGGAAGAGCGTCCCCACAATCAAAAACCCCTCAGACGAGGGGGAATCTGACGAAGTCTGCTACATCGGCCGCATCCGTCTAAACCTCCGATATACGGTGCCATAAATCAACTTGGCATCTTCGGAGAGGTGGACGGATAAAACCAAATAGCATCTGCCCCGAATCTCAGGCAAGACGTCTTTCGTGTCGTCGCCGCGCCATTCGGAGGGGAACACCCTCAGGCTCCCATTGGGCCGCGGATCCGCGGCCTAAGCAGGCTTGTGCCACGGATCCGTGGCTGTCATGCCACATCATCAGCCCATTTCAGCTGCAGTATACTTCTCTCAGTTCCTACACCTCAGCAAGCTATGACAATTTCCAGATAACTCTCGAAGCTTCTGCCAGATCAGCAAGGCTCCTTGATCAAAGCTAAACACTCCAAGCTTCCAAAGCAAGCTTCCCCTTAACTACCTTAAAGCCTAAAGCTTCTCCCTAACCTCCTAGTTTAAGGTGGAAGCTAAACCCTAACTAACTAGTTCTAGAGGCTTCTACCTAACTAACTAGCTTACAAGGGAAGCTAACCTAGACTAAGCTTACAAGGGAAGCTAACCTAATCCAAGCTTCTTAAGGAAGCTAATCATTTTTAAGCCTATAAAAGGGACCCTAGGCTTCACTTCTAAAGGTTGTTCAACAATTCTCCCCACAAGTTGAGTGACACAACTTGTGCCTCCAAACCCTAACCCTAATCCAATCAAGAAAGCCAAAGTTCAAGATCTTTGAGTTCAAGCAAAGCAAGCCTTCAACCATCCTTTGGAAGCGAAACCGGACTTCATCGGAGCATGTGATCCAAGCCGATCCGCGACTCAAGGAGCCGAAGCAACTCTAGATTCGACGATCTTGTTCCCTTCTCAAATTCTTGTAGTTCTTTGAGCAAAATGTAACAAATTATTGAATAAATAAAGGTGAGATTCTTTTAACTTGCTTATCTTTCAATTCAAGCATTATGATTCAATTTCGATTCTTGAATGTATTCTTTGTGATGATGCTTGAGTAAAACTCCGCTCGTGGAGGAGTCGAGACGAACGATAGAATGATGAAGTTGACGAATCTTTAAATATTTTCTTAAGTCCTATAACGATTGTAAATTCTTGAAAATTGAATGATCGATGATCTAGATCAATGCGAAATGCGTTCTTGATTATTTTCGCACGGAGCTAGAGATCAACGATCGATCATTTGATTTCCTAGAAGCTATCTTGTGAATGTGATTCATCGAAAGGACAAAGGATAAGATGAGAAAACCCTAATTCTTCGCAAGATCCTTAATCCTCGATAAATCGACATCGACCTAGCATCAATTCGTTAATGGATAAGAAAAGATAATTGCTAATCTTCTTCACATCTATGATTTAATCGACTCTTACGAGCTACATTTCAATTCTTGAAACTTTAATCGATTGGAATTCTATCAATTCTTGTTCTTGATTTTTTAATGTTTTCTTGATTTTTGATGAGATTTAGATGATTCTTGAAATTCAATTTACAAATCATGAATTGTTTGTTTTCTTTTCTTTAAATTTTCGACTCATCTAAATTGAAACACGAACGATTACAGTTTTCCTGTGGACGATCCGCACTTACTAACGCGCTACATTCGATACCGTTATTGATTGCGGTCAAATAATTTTTGGTTGTGATTTCTTTACAATTTTCCAACTACACAACAAGAATTCGTTTCAATCAAATAGCGCCATTGCCGGGGATCATTTGAACTACACAATCCGAAATTATTCTGGGATCGGTTCCACACACACTTCCTTCTCCTATGATGGACCCTGATCTTATTGCTCAAGCTCCTTATCCGAATCGGTTAAGGGGAAACACACTGAGTCCACAAATGGAGAAGATCACTGAAATGTTTAAACAGGTTAACATCAACATCCCTCTTCTAGATTTAGACTAGATTTTTTAATGTTTTCTTGATTTAGACTAGATTTTCCTAATTCTTGAACTTCAATTTACAAATCATGAATTGTTTGTTTTCTTTTCTTTAAATTTTCGACTCATCTAAATCGAAACACGAACGATTACACTTTCCCTGTGGACGACCGCACTTACTAACGCGCTACATTCGACACCGTTATTGATTGCGGTCAAATAATTTTTGGTTGTGATTTCTTTACAATTTCCCAACTACACAACAAGAATTCGTTTCAATCAAATGGCGCCGTTGCCGTGGATCATTTGAACTACACAATCCGAAATTATTCTGGGATCGGTTCCACACACACTTCCTTCTTCTATGATGGACCCTGATCTTATTGCTCAAGCTCCTTATCCGAATCGGTTAAGGGGAAACACACTGAGTCCACAAATGGAGAAAATCACTGAAATATTTAAACAGGTTAATATCAACATCCCTCTTCTAGATTCTATCCAATAAGTTCCCACGTATACGAAAGTTCTTAAAGACTTGTGCACTAGAAAGAGGAAGACTCAAGTGCCCAAGAAGATATTCATAGCAAAGACTGTAGACACGGCTTTCCCCCAGCAATTACCGAGGAAACGTAAGGATCCTGGATATCCTACTATTTCCATTTCTATTGGGGAAAAACACATCAACCGTGCTCTATTTGACCTTGGCATAAGTGTTAACCTTCTTCCTTTCTCAGTCTATGAGCAGTTAGGAATCGGAGAGTTGAAACCAGCCCATTGCACTCTCCAGATGGCTGACCAATCAATCACCAAACCTAGGGGTGAACTGGAGGATGTGTTAATAAAAATCGGGGAATTTATATTCCCTGTGGACTTTATTGTAATTGATACACAGCCTATAGCGAACCCACGGAATCAAATTCCGGTGATTTTAGCTCGCCCCTTTTTGGCCACTTCCAACGCTATCATCAACTGTCGTAATGGCTCTATGACCTTATCCTTCGGGAATAGGTCAATTGAGCTGAACATTTACAAGTTAGGAAGTGTACCCTCCGAACCTACTGCTCAGGTCTGTTCTGTCGACTTAATGGATGTCGACAGCAGCGAATTTGACGATCCTCTTGATACTGATCTTGACTCTTTTCATACGTTATTGTTTGACCCAACTATGTATCATACACATACGGACTCTTCCACCGAGATGTCCGGGTCAACAACTAACACTGATTATGAACTGCTTTTAGAGTCTGAAGATCACCCCGCATTTTGTGATGACATTATTCTCCGGGGTCTTGATGAGACTTTTGAGAAAATCTTCGCTGAAGAACTCGCATTTTTGAATGACACGGGTGTTGAGATAAATCTCCCAATCAATGAAATTGAACCTCCACCCCTTCTTCTGGACTGTAAAAAGAATGCGAGTAATCCATCACAATCACTGTATCGTCTCTCCAAAACGAGACGCACACACATTCTATTCCACCACTTACCCTTTCCCCACTTCTTCTTTCACCAACCAGAGCACTGCATTGATAAAATTTTCGAATGGTTGGTGTTAACCTTCGGTCTTTGCAAAGCTTGGTATCGACCAATGATTTTTAACCCCCTGATGTGATTTTCAAAAATTAACATGGCTTAACTCAAGTTTGGGGGGTATAATCTGGCTCTTGAAAAGAAAATTTTTACTCAAAATGGTGAGCCAACTATAAGTTTGGGGGAGGATCTTCACTTATATATTTTGCCCCCATTAATAAAATCCCTCCCAAGCGTACAGGTTTTTCGAGATTTAGCGGATGGCAACAGTGAGGACACTGCTGAAAACAAGTTTGGGGGAGGTTTGTGCTTATTTTCGCATCATTTGCATCATATTTTGCATAAGCACAAAACATTTTTAAAACCTATAAAAAATTTTAAAAAAAATCAAAAAAATATAAATATTTTTTGTACATAAATAAGATAATAAAAGATTAGATAGTGAAAAATTATATCCATGAGATTAGAAAAATTTAAGAAAACCAAGAAAATTAGAAGTTTTCTTATACGAACTACTAATAAGTAGTTATGAGCCGTTGTCCCAAGGGTTAGTAAGATGAAAGAAGTCACTAATCTGAGGGTAAAAATAAGTCTGAAAAATAGTTTCTATTCTGAAAGCCAAACATTTTGAACGTTGATACCCTACTATTCACACTTACACACGTCTTGAAACTCGGGATAGTAGAGAATACCTTAAAATGCTCTTGTCTAAAAGCCGATGTATGAAGGAAATAAAAAAAATGATGAATAAAATATAAAATGGTGAGAAAAATGGACACTGGTTTTGTTATCGCCAAGGCAGCAATAAAAAAATATAGCAAGGGTGCCTCTTCACCTAGTGCCCTAAGACCAACTGGTTTGGGAGTCACTGCTAAGCCTTAGATGGTGCAAGACGAGGAAAAACACCGTATAAGCAAGCACATGAGTAATCGGTCGGTTAGTACCTCAAGAAGTATTAACGGTCGTATGAAAGTGTGTGAGCAAATTCATCTAAATATTCAATAATTAAAAAGTACTGAGGCAGATGGACAAGAGTATGATAGCTTGAATTGAATTCTCCGGGTGTAAGGATGTATATTACACACACGTAGGGTTATATGATCGATGTTTGGAAGAAAGATAGGAATGAAGAATAAAGACGATGTTTTATTGAGGGAGGACGTGATTTCTGACATTTTTTCATTACTATTAAGATAGGGCTCATGACAACCGAAAAGCTAGCTTAGTTGGAAACCCTAATTTTCAAGACTTTTCTTTTACAATTCTTTTCTTTAAATGTAATATTCATGATCTTCCTTTTATTATTGGATTTTGTGGGTGCAATCCGCTGAAAACCCTCAGGAGACAACACTCCTCCTACTAGGGACACCTAGAGGTTTAAAGGCTTGTTGCACGTGCTAAGTGCAATCGTGTTGCCTACGAAAGTATGCTACTTAGTTTTTCTCTTTCTTTATTTTCTCCTTCTCTTTTTAATAAAACAGTTCGCTCGAGACGACCGAAAATAAGTTTGGGGGAATTTGATCAGTCGAAAATAATGTATTTTTAACACGTCAATTTCCCTACCATTTGCACTCATCTAGAGGTGTTCGGTATTAATATAGCACATATTAGCAAATTGACTGTAAAATACCAAATAACTTGTGTTATATATTAAAACCGACATTTTTGAGGGAAATTGAGTGTTTATCATTGCATCGCATAATCTTTGTATAGCGCGACACTTGTTTCGAGAATCTGTACAGGAAATTTCATGTAAAAGAGCCGAATCTGTCAAAAGTGCTGAGAAAAATACGCCAAGTCCAAGACTTGAGATCTGGCAGAAATCAAGAAAGCAAAATGAGATTCAACACATCAGAAAAGTGCCAAAATGTCAGCCCAAGAATAACACAGAAAGTTCATGCACAGAGGCCTTAAAAGCGCCGCGGATCCGCGGCGCATTGATGACGTCAGCATGACAGATTTTTCCCATGTGCTTACTGTAACGGCAAATGCTTCTAGAAGATTCCAGAATACCACGTGGCTTCATCCAGAAGGCTCGGCCTAACAACCTTACCCAAGAATATTTCTCATTCTAGAATATTCCCTCCAACAAACTTCTTCTATAAGCCTCCTTATAACAACCTTCTTCTAGAAGTCTCTTTATAACAACCTCATTCTAGAATATTCCCTCCATCAAAGTTCTTCTAGAAGATTCTTTCTAACAACTTCATTTTGGAGGGAAAATTCAAATGAGGTAGTTCATTTGAGGTAGTTCATTTTGGAGGGAAAATTTAAATGAGGTAGTTCATTTTGGAGGGAAAAGTTGTTTATTTTGGAGGGAAAAGTGGTTCATTTTGGAGGGAAATTTGAAATTTGAATTCTAGATCTAAGGTTGAGATATTTATAAAAGGAAACCTAGATCTAGGGTTTTGGGTTGTTCACTAATCTCTAATCTCCCTCAAATTCAATACAAGTTGAGTGACACAACTTGTAAACCCTAACCCTAATTCCAATCCAAGATCAAGAATTCCGAGTTCAATCAAAGCAAGAAGCCTAGATCCTTTTGGAGCGAAGCCGATCTTCATCCGAGCAAGTGATCAAAGCCGATCCGCGACTCACGGAGACGATGCGACGCTAGATTCGACGATCAAAGTTCCTTCCTCTTGTAGTTCTTGAGAGTTGTAACTAATTGTTGAATAATAAAGGTGACAATTCTTTTATCTTGATTATCTTTTGAATTCGAGCATTATGATTCAATCTAGATTCTTGAATGTTTGCTTTGTGATAATGTTTGAGTAAACTCCGCTCGTAAAGGAGTCGAGACGGTCGATAGAATGATGATGATTTAGATTCTTTTACAATTCTTAAATCCTATAACGTTTGTAAATTCTTGTAAATCGAATGATCGATGACCTAGTTTCGAGACGATGCTTTCTTGATTGTGTTCGCTCAAAAGTAGAGATCAAAGATCGATCATTTGATTTACTTGAAACTAGTTTTTGAATGAGATTCATCAAAAGGACAAAGGATAAGATAAGGAAACCCTAGTTTCTTTGCAAGATCCTTAACCTCGATAAATCGTCATCGATCTAGTATCAATTCGTTAATGGATAAGAGTATGTAATCATTAGATCTCATCACATCTATAGATCCGATCTACTCTTACGAGCCACACTTCGAATCTTGATTGTTGGTTTGGAAATCATCACAAATTCTCAATTCTTGATTTTATCATTTCTTGATTTAGACTAGATTTTCCTAATTCTTGAAATTCAATTTACAAATCATGAATTGTTTGTTTTCTTTTCTTTAAATTTTCGACTCATCTAAATCGAAACACGAACGATTACACTTTCCCTGTGGACGATCCGCACTTATTAACGCGCTACATTCGACACCGTTATTGATTGCGGTCAAATAATTTTTGGTTGTGATTTCTTTACAATTTTCCAACTACACAACAAGAATTCGTTTCAATCAAATGGCGCCGTTGCCGGGGATCATTTGAACTACACAATCCGAAATCATTCAATCAAATGGCGCCGTTGCCGGGGATAGTGCGCTAATTCGTTCGTTTTTGAAATTTGAGTTGAAAAGTTTATTCCATTATAATTTTTGAGATCAAAATTCGCGCAAACACTAAACGTGTTGTTGTGATTTGTTGCGAGGAAATCTGGATCTTGTGGAGCTGTGGAAAATTTTTTATGCAAATTCCAGAGAGCTTAGAAGGTGAAAAGAGGCACACTGTAAAATTTTGGTGCAGAGATCTTTCAAACCTGCGGTGGATCCGTGGCATTAGATGCTTATTGCGGCTAAACCGCGGCGCTACAGTAGCTTTACAGTACAAAAATTCTCAGGTGACTCCTCTGCTTTCTTATCTTCTCCTTCATCTACTCCAATTAACAATTTGCTGCAGGTTTCTTTGCAAATAAATCGCAGCGCCGCAAAAAGCAATAAAAATTTGTGCGTGTTTTTGATTTTTGGTTGTTTGCATATTAATACGGAAATTAAGGGGCACGGCCAAATCCAGATTAGATGGGGAGTTCATTACCCTTCCTAAGCCCCAAAAATCACAAATCTGCATCCGCATTTACCCTCATTAACTAAAAAAGATCTAGAGATGACTCTAAGGACCGTCGCGCTCACTTAGGACAAGAGAAGGCCGTGGATAATTCATTGCTTATCCGCGTTTCTTTTGTGGTGTCTAAGGCAAGTGTGTTTAAGGCTAGTGGTTATTAATTAGGCCCACTACTTACGTAGTGAAGTACCTTCCCACTTACCTGGCACTTACCTGGCCACAGGGGAGACAAAGAGGCAGTAGAGGATTGATCCTGCGACTTGTCTTTTGGCAGTTAGGAGCGGTCTAGAGTTTTGACCTAGGCGACCACTAGAATTAGGGTTTTGCTTGTTGCATTTGTTGTGATCGCATCATTTTTTTCAAAAATCCGTATCTTTTTCAAAACAAACACCACATTCATTCTTTCCCCTAATTATAAATCTACGCTGCCACTTGTACTAACCCTTTTTAGTGCAAGATAGGCTGGACACGGGATTCTAGTGCCCGTTTAGTCCGCGTCCCCCCGATCGACCCCAAAGTCGGTATTTCTACATTTACCTTTTCTTTACCCACCACCACACACACATCGATGGATCCGTCTCCATCGAACTTCTTTACCACTAATCTGCCGCCGTTCGTTGGTGCGCAGAATCCACCCCGCATCTCTCTCCAAGAGAGGTGCTATCCTATACGAGGTCCTCTTTCGACCTGCTTATCTATACCACCAGCCAACGGGGACAATTTTCAGATTAAACCCCTGTTCAGACCGTAATATTGCATTTTTCATCCCTCTATTCTTATCCTTTTTATAAGTAAACAGGTACTCTTGACGCACGTTTGTTGCATGTTACAGGATACAGGGCTTGGATGCAGATACAGTGAAAAAGACGAAAGCTGATACAGAAAAGTGACTTTTGACAAACAAGTAGACGGATCCTGGTCAAGCCTAGTCAAAGAACAGTACAAGGTCCAAAAATGTCAAGTGAACGGTCAAAAGATACGAACAAGTTTTCACTAAGGATCTGGAGAACACTAAGAAGTCCAACAGAGAAAAGAACAATGAAACTAGGAAGCCCAAGAGAAGAAAAACCAACCACAGAAAGTTGGTGGCCCAAGACCACTAAAGGGCCGCGGATCCGCGGCCATGTAGTGCGCATGTCGGTGGAGTTTTTCTGAGCTTGGGCGTCGGTGCGGGTGTTGGGATTCTTAGGGGGCAAATCAGTAATTGCGCATGTGCGAGACTCTGAAACCCTAATTCTCCTGTTTACTTATAAATTGTAATCTCAAAATTGTAAAACCCTATGCCTCTTTTCAATCAATAAAAATTCAGAATTTCTGGGAGTTTTATTCAGATCCGGTCTCTGTTGCTTGGAGGGAGCCGTCACCATTAGTAAGTAATTTTATTTCTGTTCCTTTAATTAAAATGATTTTTCATTCCCTAATGAGCGAGTAATCTCCTCGCTTGTTAGGGTTAGCCTTAGGGAAAGGGTTGAGAGATGAGATCTCTCACCCCTTTCAATGCCATATTAAACTAACCAATTAGCACTCCATGCATGCGCGCACAACCGCTCCCTGCGGCACCCTACCCCTCGAGGTAACGGTGAACCGCAGTATAAAGGGCCGGTTGCGCGCGTTTTCCATGGAGGTTAGGGTAATTAACGATAAAGGAAGGATGCGAATCTAGAGGAAGAAACATCTTCCCAAAAGATTCGGATCCACTTTATTGATAATTACCGTAACATCTAACAGATCTAAAAATATGGCAATGAAAGCGGTGAGGAAAACATTTAATCTCCAAAACTTTCCCGAAGCCTAACCCTAGCAAGATTTTTAATTAGATAAATTAGATCCGTTTTTATAGATTTTCATAAACCAACCAAAACGACAAATCGAATCAACTCGTTAAAACACACTAAAGAAATTTACCCGTCTCTGTGGATCGACCCGCACTCACCGGCTAGCTGCGAAGCGACGCCGTTTCTGATTGCGGTAAATACAGTTTTTGACATACTAATCAAATGGCGCTGTTGCCGGGGACGGCGTAATACTTCTTTTTGTGAATTTTCGGGTTGATATAAATTTTGAAAAATTATAAAAATCTGAAAATATTTAAAAAAATACAAAAATTATCAAATTTGATCTGTTTGAAGGGTGTATATTTTTGAATCTTGCAGGAACAGCGTCGAATCGCGGATCTGGAATTTTACAGAGGCCAAAACATAAATTGGTATATAAAAACAGAGAGGAATTGCAAGTCAAGAGCAGTGAAAATTTTTCCAGAGGCTGAACCCATCCCCTTGCAGCGCTTCCGCCGCAATAACTCCCCCAGGCCGCGGTTCCGCGCTTGCATTGCCACGTCAGCCCTAAAAATTTGTGTGGTTTGTTTTCTCTCCCTCTCCTCTGTAACCTCCATATCTCCACTGTAATAATTTTCTGCAGGAATTCTTTGCGTAAAAAGTCTTTCTCCCCCTTCTAAATAACAGATTTCTGCAGGTTTCTTTGCGCCGCGCTAAAATTGATTGCAAGTGATTTTATTTGTTTTGCATAATTTAATCGGACTCTAAGGGGCTAATTGACCAAACTCAGATTGGGTGGGGATTTCATCACCCTTCCCAGGACCCCAGAAAACACCTAAAGCATTTTGCATCGACCATAACTAATTAAAAAAGATTAGACTCAGACCTAAGGACAGCGAGCTCAATAGGAAAAGGACTAGGGTAGGCATCAGCCGTTTATCCTAACCGACATTGCGGTGTCTAGGCTAGTGGTTATTAATTAGGCCCACTGTAGTGGTGGTTCCTTCCCACTTACCTGGCCGTACTTGTCCGTGAAGAGGCGGTTTGAGGTCCTATCTCTAGCCCTAGTTAGGAGCTGTCTAGCAGACCTAGGCGACCCTAGATCTAGGCCTGATTGTGCATGTGTGGTTGATACTTTTGTGTCACGAGTCCGTTTTCAAAAACCTCTTTGCAAAACTTTCACATAAAAAATAATAAAGAAAAATCTTTTCAAAAACTTGCAACTTGCCGCTAAAGAAAACTTGCAAACTCACTTCCACCACTTCTTCTCACTGACGTTATCTTACCCCCACATTCTGTTTTTCTCTTTTTTCTGACTGCACTACCCTTTAGTGTATGTCATTTTGGACTAGAGATACTAACGCCCGATTAGTCCGTGTTTCGTTGGTACCGACCGACGAACCCTTCGACGAACCCTTCGTCGACATTCCGTCCATTTCCTTACCTCCACCTTCAAATTCTTCTTTCGAAGGTATGTCGGGATTTAACCCCAACGATACCTTACCGACGGGAATGATTCCACCTCCGCCAGGTGCGAATAACCCGAATCTTCCGCCTGTTGTAGCGCCCGCACGAGTTGCGCTCCAGGATCTCTTCTATCCCGTCCGCACTTCTTTACCCACATGTCTTTCACCCCCACCGGTAAATGGGGATAATTTTGAAATAAAACCACACTTCATCAATATGCTACCTAAGTTTCATGGTTTGGAATCCGAAGATGCATATATTTTCATTAATAAATTCCAAAACGTTTGCGCCATGATGAAGACAACCCAATTAAGTGATGACGCGATAAGGCTAAGGGTCATTCCTTTCACCTTATGTGACCTAGCCCAGAAGTGGCTATATAGCACCGCATCACATTCCATTAGAAATTGGGACGAGTTTGTGAGAGCTTTTCTGAAAAAGTTCTACCCTCATCATAAAACTGCTAGAATCCGAAACGAGATTATACAATTTTCACAGCTTCCTTCCGAACCATTTTGGAAGTGCTTCGAGAGATTTAAAGACCTACTTGTTCAATGCCCTCATCATGGGATCGAAAGTTGGCAACTTTGCCAAACATTATACGAGGGATTGAACGCAGCAACGAAGCAGTTGCTAGAAACAATATGTCAAGGTCATTTTCTCTCCAAGTCTAGCGACGAAGCTTGGCAGTTTCTTGAGGATCTTAGTGAGCAAACAATTCAGTGGGAGAGTACCAAGACCACATCTTCTTCTTCTGTTGGTCAATCTACGGCAGGCATACATCAAATAGATATGTCGATTGCTATGAAGGCCGAGATGGCCTCACTTATGAAAAAGCTAGAAGCCATTGAGACCAAAATCTCATCGTCTTCTCCTGCCCCTACTCTACCCACACGAACTGTTTGTGCTTGTTGTTCGAACCCGTCGCACCTAACCGAAGAGTGTCCTTATAATGCACCCATTCAAGGACAGGATCAAGTCAATGCTGCATTTCAGCAACGACAAAGAAATGATCCGTACTCTTCGACATACAATCAGGGGTGGAGGAGTCACCCAAATCAACAGTTCCAAGGAAATAATAATTTTCAAAGACCTCCTCCACAACAACAACAAGCACCATCACAAACTGAAAACCAGCAACCTTTCCAACAACAACCTTATACAAATCAAACGAACAACTTAGTTCAACCAAATGATGATAAGGTTAGCTCGCTCGAGAAGAGTCTAGAAGCATTTCTCAAGCAATCTACAGAATCCGCAGCAAGATTTGAAAGTTATGTTCAATCTTTAATGAATAACAATGCCTCACACGATCAAAGTATCAAATCTATTGAGGCACAAATTGCACAATTAACTGCTGCGTTGAGCGAGAGAAAAAAGGGAAAGCTTCCATCTCAACCATTACCAAATCCCGGTCACACACAAAACGCATATCACAATCACAATGTAAATGCGGTGACCACGTTGAGATCCGGAAGCGAGTTGCAAAATAATGTGGATACTAGTGATGACATCCCCGCTGGTGGTTCTTCTTCCCCTTCTTCATTTTCTTCACTTCCTTCTTCACCTTTTTCTTTAGAGCCTATTCTCCACCCTTCACACGGCTCTACTTCTTCTGACTCGAACGGACCCATTTCTCACAACACGAACACATCCACACTGGGATCCGTTCCTACTTCACATTCTACTCCACAGACTTTTGACTCAACAAATTTTCCGAATGCTCCATTCCCAAACAAGTTGAGTCCTAATAAACCAAATGCACAAGTGGAGAAAATTGTGGAGATATTTAAGCAGGTTAGCATAAATATACCTCTCTTGGATGCTATCCAACAAGTCCCTTCATACGCGAAAATCTTAAAGGGCTTATGCACCTCAAAGAGAAAAGCATCTCAAGTACCCAAGAAAGTGCTAGTGGCTAGTGCAGTGAGCAATGCTATTAACCACCATCAAACCTTACCCGAAAAACGAAAGGACCCCGGCTGTCCTACGATTTCCATCACAATTGGGGATAAGAAAATTAATCGAGCACTTTTAGATCTTGGGTCTAGTGTTAACCTGATTCCTTACTCCGTGTACGAACAATTAGGGGTTGGAGAGTTGAAACCCACTCGTTGCACTCTCCAAATGGCTGATCGATCAATCACCTATCCAAGGGGTCAACTAGAGGATGTGTTGATCAAAGTTGGGGAGTTCATATTCCCCGTTGATTTTATCGTTATGGACACACAACCTGTTGCTAACCCAAGAAACCAAATTCCGGTGATTCTCGGTCAACCATTTTTGGCCACTTCCAATGCCGTAATAAATTGTCGCAATGGCTCCATGACTCTATCCTTCGGAAAGAGGTCTAGCGAGTTCAATATTTATAAGATGGGAAGTCTGCCCCCCGTGCCTAAAACTAGTACACGAGAAGTTTGCTCTATTCACGAAATCACGCAGGAGGACTGCGAGCTTGAAAGATTCTTGTTTGATGAAAACAGTTTTGACGCCACTAGTGCGTCCCTCCTTGAGCCTACCACCGTTGACACAACCGATGTTGATTATGAATGTTTCACTTTTTTGGATGATGACGACTCACAGCCCGAATATGAGTCGTTTGAATTTTTGGATGAGTCAGTCGGGCCATCCGAATCGGTTGTTTGCAGTGATTTCGAACCTGTGTTGGAGTCCTTTGAGTTCGAGGTAGATTCCGCAATGATTCTTTCGCCTCCGAAACTCGAACTCACGCCCTTGCCGTCTCACCTTAGATATGCCTACATAGGTGAGAATGAGACCTTTCCCATTATCATATCGGCCTCTCTAGCCCTCGAGCAAGAGAACGCCCTCTTAACGGTCTTACAAGATAGGCGGCAAGTTTTCGGTTGGACTATGGCGGACATCGAGGAGATAAGTTCCCTCATAAGTGAATATCATATACAATTGATGAATGATGCCATGTCAATAGAGGACCCACAGGAATATCTTGGGGGTATTGTGGTGAGTCAACCTCCTCCCTTAGAAGTTGAAATACCCCCATTTCTTTTAATAAGGTACGAGAATGCCAACACTCCACTGATTGCTGATCATTTACATTCTCGTTTCGATGCATCACCATCACCTGTATATTTACCTCCACACCTCCCATACCACTACTTCTATCTTCCCCAATTCTTTGCGGACCACCACAACTTATTTTTCCACCACCCAATATTCTTTACTGATAAATTTTTCAACTGGTTGGTGTTAACTTTTGGCCGATGCAAGGTTTGGCAGTATTGTCTAACATAGTTTAAATGAAGTTTGGGGGAGGGCCTTTTTGTATATATTTTTGTTTTCCTTAACAATAAAAAATTATAAATAAATAAATAGGGGAGTATCGGTATTTTGACCCTCTTGGTTTAGCATGACAGCGAGGACACTGTCAAGTTCAAGTTTGGGGGTATGCTCGGTACGTTTTCTTCCTTCGCATTCATTTGTACATATTTTTGCATTTGCATACTTATTTGAAAACCCATAAAAATTTGAAAAAATTTAAAAATTATAAAAATTATTGTATTCAATTTCGGCTAATTAACTTGAGTTTAACAAATAAGTTAACTATTTAGAAACAACTATATCTTAGACTTAGTGAATTAAAAACCCTAAAAATAACATTCCTTAAAGTTTAATGGTAGAAAGTACATGCCGTGTAGTTTATTTAGAAATAGGCAAATTTTGGGTTCACTTCTTGGGGTAAGTCGAAACAAAGGAAGAGTATTGATGTTCTTATTAGAGTATAAGTTTGAAAAATAGTTCCTACCTTAAGTCTAAATTCTGAAAATGTATACCCTACAATTTGCACATTCACGCACCTTGAAACTTGGAATAGTAGAAGAGACCTTGAAATGCTCTTGTCTAAAGTCCTTAGTACAATGAAAATAAAAAGAAAAAAAAAGTGAATAAAGAAAAAAAAAATGGACACTGGTTTTTGTGATTACTTAAGGCTGTAAAGATAGAAAAATATTTAGCGAGGGTGCTTCATCACCTAGTGCCTTAAACCAACAGGTTTGGGAGTCACTGCTAAAGCCTTGGGTGTTGCAAAGACTAGGAAGTACGCTTTAAAGTGCAAACGCATTTTGTAATCGGTCGTTTGGTACCTCAAGAAGTATTAACGGTCGCATGAAGGATGTGTAAGCAAATTTCATTTAAATTCACCAACTAATTAGTACTTTGGACAACGGACAAGGGGTTGATTGCTTAATTTGAATTTCCAAGTGTAGGGGTGATTTATACACACACGTAGGGGTATGTGATTGGTGTTTAGATGAGAGAAAGGAGTGAAGAATAGAACTTGTATCTTTAATAGAGTTGATAAAAATTCCTAAGTGGAGATGGAACCCTAGAAGGAAAACTTAAGAAATGCCGAAAGCTAAGTAAGTCTACATAACATGTATTATCTTAAGTTAAATGATGAGGAAGTGTGAAGAATATGGGTGGATAATTTACAAGTATAAGATAATAGAATTCCTTGTTGGAAAACCTAATTGGAGAACAAAAGTCAATGGGCCGATTTGATAGGATTTTGTGGGTGTAATCCGCTGAAAACCCTCAGGAGACAACACTCCTCCTACTAGGGACACCTAGAGGTTTAACGGCTTGTTGCACGTGCTCAGTGCAATCGCGTTTCCCTGCGAAAGTGCGGTTAGGATTTTAGTGAATAAAAATAAGTTTGCTCGAGGACGAGCAAAAGATAAGTTTGGGGGTATTTGTTCAGACCGTAATATTGCATTTTTCATCCCTCTATTCTTATCTTTTTTATAAGTAAACAGGTACTCTTGACGCACGTTTGTTGCATGTTACAGGATACAGGGCTTGGATGCAGATACAGTGAAAAAGACGAAAGCTGATACAGAAAAGTGACTTTTGACAAACAAGTAGACGGATCCTGGTCAAGCCTAGTCAAAGAACAGTACAAGGTCCAAAAATGTCAAGTGAACGGTCAAAAGATACGAACAAGTTTTCACTAAGGATCTGGAGAACACTAAGAAGTCCAACAGAGAAAAGAACAATGAAACTAGGAAGCCCAAGAGAAGAAAAACCAACCACAGAAAGTTGGTGGCCCAAGACCACTAAAGGGCCGCGGATCCGCGGCCATGTAGTGCGCATGTCGGTGGAGTTTTTCTGAGCTTGGGCGTCGGTGCGGGTGTTGGGATTCTTAGGGGGCAAATCAGTAATTGCGCATGTGCGAGACTCTGAAACCCTAATTCTCCTGTTTACTTATAAATTGTAATCTCAAAATTGTAAAACCCTATGCCTCTTTTCAATCAATAAAAATTCAGAATTTCTGGGAGTTTTATTCAGATCTGGTCTCTGTTGCTTGGAGGGAGCCGTCACCATTAGTAAGTAATTTTATTTCTGTTCCTTTAATTAAAATGATTTTTCATTCCCTAATGAGCGAGTAATCTCCTCGCTTGTTAGGGTTAGCCTTAGGGAAAGGGTTGAGAGATGAGATCTCTCACCCCTTTCAATGCCATATTAAACTAACCAATTAGCACTCCATGCATGCGCGCACAACCGCTCCCTGCGGCACCCTACCCCTCGAGGTAACGGTGAACCGCAGTATAAAGGGCCGGTTGCGCGCGTTTTCCATGGAGGTTAGGGTAATTAACGATAAAGGAAGGATGCGAATCTAGAGGAAGAAACATCTTCCCAAAAGATTCGGATCCACTTTATTGATAATTACCGTAACATCTAACAGATCTAAAAATATGGCAATGAAAGCGGTGAGGAAAACATTTAATCTCCAAAACTTTCCCGAAGCCTAACCCTAGCAAGATTTTTAATTAGATAAATTAGATCCGTTTTTATAGATTTTCATAAACCAACCAAAACGACAAATCGAATCAACTCGTTAAAACACACTAAAGAAATTTACCCGTCTCTGTGGATCGACCCGCACTCACCGGCTAGCTGCGAAGCGACGCCGTTTCTGATTGCGGTAAATACAGTTTTTGACATACTAATTAACCCCAATACATCAACCTTCTACCAAAATATCACGGTCTCGAGTCTGAAGACGCATATGTCTTTATTACCAAATTTGAAAATGTATGCGCAATGATGGGTACTTCACAGCTTTCTGTGGATACTATGCGTCTTCGTCTTCTCCCATTTACCTTGTACGATATAGCCGAGAAGTGGCTGTATAACACCATCGCACATTCCATTTCAAACTGGGAAGAATTCGTCAAAGCATTCCTAAAGAAATTTTACCCCAATCATAAAACAGCTCGAGTCCGTAGCGAAATCAATCAATTCACCCAGCTTCCAAATGAAACATTCTCAAAATGTCTTGAACGCTTTAAGGATCTGTTAGTTCAATGTCCACATCACGGAATCCCCAGATGGGATCTGTGCCGAATCATTTATGAGGGCATTAATCCTAACACAAGACAGACCCTTGAATCCATGTGTCAAGGCAACTTCATGACCAAAGATGATGGGGAAGCTTGGAAATTTTTAGAAGATTTCACTGAAAAATCTTTACAGTGGGAGGGTGTGAGTCAATCGTCTAGTGGTGGAAATAACCAATCGGATGTTTTCATAGGAGTTAGAGCTGAAATTTCAGCTTTACATAAGAAATTCGATGCTATGGAAAACAAATTTTTAGCTGCCGCCCTAAATCAAATGTCACTCTCCAAAACTGTATGCGGATGTTGTTCCGATCCATCACATCTCACGGAACCGTTTCAAGGTCACAAGCATACCAATGCTACTTTCCAACAAAAACCTAGAAACGATCCATATTCTTCCATATATAATCAAGGTTGGAGGAATCATCCTAACTTTGCTTGGAACCAATCGCAATCTCAAAACACGGTTCCAACCCAAAACAATTACCAAAGGGTCCCTCCACCACAACAGCAACCACAATTGAGTCAGCACCCCTTCCAAGCACAAAACTTTCAAAATCCGGTCAACACATCTGCACCGTCTAGTCCTTTACAGTTGACCAGAACTGATGAATCCTCTTCATTTGCACAATACATGAATTTGGTCCTAACAAATATCATCCAAGTTTCAGCTGAGATGAAGTCTTCCGTCGATAAAATTGAGAAAAACTCCACCTCCCAGGCGGAGAGTATTAAATCGATGGAAGCAGAAATTGCAAGATTAAAAGCCGAAATGAGTGCAAGAGAGAAAGGAAAACTTCCAGCTCAACCCCTACCCAATCCTAGCTATTCACATCATGTGAATGCAATCACGTTGTGATCTGGAAGAGTGCTTGACAATTACGTTGGGGAAGAGATTGATGACACTGAAAAATCTATCGATGATACCCCCGCTGAAACCTTTCCTACCACTTCTACATCTAATTCTGATCCCAGTTCTTCTACCCCACAACCTTCTTCCGAGCCTATTCTGCGTTTCCCCCATGGCTTGACACCTCAGCCCAGCTTTTCTAGTTCACCGAAAACGATCCCCACTCCTATTCTTAGATCGTTCCCACCCACACGATCTTCTCCAATGTTGGACCCTGATCTTATTGCTCAAGCTCCTTACCCGAATCGGTCAAGGGGAAACACACTGAGTCCACAAATGGAGAAGATCACTGAAATGTTTAAACAGGTTAATATCAACACCCCTCTTCTAGATACAATACAACAAGTCCCCGCTTATGCGAAAGTTCTTAAAGACTTGTGCACTAGAAAGAGGAAGACTCAAGTGCCCAAGAAAATATTCATAGCAAAGAAAGTAGACACAGCCTTTCCCCAGCAATTACCGAGGAAACGTAAGGATCCTGGCTATCCTACGATTTCCATTTCTATTGGGGAAAAACACATCAACCGTGCTCTACTAGACCTTGGCACAAGTGTTAACCTGCTTCCTTTCTCGGTCTATGAGCAGTTAGGGATCGGAGAGTTGAAACCAGCTCCTTGCACTCTCCAGATGGCTGAACGTTCAATCACCAAACCTAGGGGTGAACTGGAGGATGTGTTAATAAAAATCGGGGAATTTGTATTCCCTGTGGATTTTATTGTACTTGATACACAGCCTGTAGCGAACCCACGGAATCAAATTCTGGTGATTTTAGGTCGCCCCTTTTTGGCCACTTCCAATGCTATCATCAACTGTCGTAATGGCCCTATGACCCTATCTTTCGGGAATAGGTCAATTGAGCTGAACATTTACAAGTTGGGAAGTGTACCCTCCGAACCTACTGCTCAGATCTGTTCTGTCGAATTAATGGATGTCGACAGTAGCGAATTTGACGATCCTCATGATACTGATCTTGACTCTTTTCATACGTTGTTGTTTGACCCAACTATATATCATACACATACGGACACTTCCACCGAGTTGTCCGGGTCAACAACTAACACTGATTATGAACCGTTTTTAGAGTCTGAAGATCATCCCGCACTTTGTGATGACATTATTCTCCGGGGTATTGATGAGACTTTTGAGGAAATCTTCGCTGAAGAACTCGCATTTTTGAAAGACACGGGTGTTGAGATAAATCATCTCTCAATCAATGAAATTGAACCTCCACCCCTTCTTCTGAACTGTAAAAAGAATGCGAGCAATCCATCACATTCACTGCATCGTCTCTCCAAAATAAGACGCACACACATTCTATTCCACCACTTACCCTTTCCCCACTTCTTCTTCCACCAACCTGAGCACTTGCATTGATAAAATTTTCGAATGGTTGGTGTTAACTTTCGGTCTTTGCAAAGCTTGGCATCGACCAATGATTCTTGACCCCCTCTTGTGATTTTCAAAGCTTAACATTGTTTAACTAAAGTTTCGGGGGGATATAATCTGGCTCTTGAAAAGAAATTTTTTACTCAAAATGATGAGCCAAAAATAAGTTTGGGGTGGGTCTTCACTTAAAAATTTTGCCCCCATTAATAAATTTCCTTCCAGGCTTACAGGTTTTTTGAGATTTAGCGGATGGCAACAGTGAGGACACTGTTGAAAACAAGTTTGGGGGAGGTTTGTACTTATTTGTGCATCATTTGCATCATACTTTGCATAAGCACAAAACATTTTTTGAAAACCTATAAAAAAAATTTTAAAAAATTTAAAAAATTTTCAAAAAAATATAAATATTTTTTGTACATAAATAAGATAATAAAAGATTAGATAGTGAAAAATTACATCCATGAGATTAGAAAAATTTAAGAAAACCAAGAAAATTAGAAGTTTTCTTATACGAACTAGTAATAAGTAGTTATGAGCCGTTATCCCAAGGGTTAGTAAGATGAAGGAAGTCACTAATTTAAGGATAAAAATAAGTCTGAAAAATAATTTCTATTCTGGAAGACAAACATTTTGAATGTTGATACCCTGCTATTCGCACTTACACACGTCTTGAAGCCCGGGATAGTAGAGGATACCTTGAAATGCTCTTGTCTAAAAGCCGATGTATGAAGGAAATAAAAAAAATGAAGAAAATATAAAATGGTGAGAAAAATGGACACTGGTTTTGTTATCGCCAAGGCAGCAATAAAAAAATATAGCGAGGGTGCCTCTTCAACTAGTGCCCTAAGGCCAACTGGTCTGGGAGTCACTGCTAAGCCTTAGGTGGTGCAAGACGAGAAAAATATACCAAATAAGCAAGCACATGAGTAATCGGTCGGTTAGTACCTCAAGAAATATTAACGGTCGTATGAAAGTGTGTGAGCAATCTCATCTAAATATTCATTAATTAAAAAGTACTGATGGGCAAGAGTATGATAGCTTGAATTGAATTCTCCGGATGTAGGGATGTTTTTACACACACGTAGGGTTATATGATCGATATTTTGAAGAAAGATAGGAATGAAGAATAAGACAATGTTTTATTGAGGGATGACGTGATTTCTGACATTTTTTCATGACTATTAAGATAGAGCTCATGACAACCGAAAAGCTAGCTTAGTTAGAAACCCTAATTTTCAAGGCTTTTCTTTTACAATTCTTTTCTTTAAATGTAATATTCATGATCTTCCTTTTATTATTGGATTTTGTGGGTGCAATCCGCTGAAAACGCTCAGGAGACAACACTCCTCCTACCAGGGACACCTAGAGGTTTAAAGGCTTGTTACACGTGCTCAATGCAATCGTGTTGCCTACGAAAGTGTGCTAGTTAGTTTTTCTCTTTCTTTATTTTCTCCTTCTCTTTTTAATAAAACAATTCGCTCGAGACGACCGAAAATAAGTTTGGGGGAATTTGATCGGTCGAAAATAGTGTATTTTTAACACGTCAATTTCCCTATCTTTTGCATTCATCTAAAGGTGTTCGGTTTGCATATTACACATATTAGCAAAACATCCCTAAAAAACCAGATTACATGTGCTGTACTCTAAAACCGACATTTTTAGGGAAATTGACTATTTTTCATGGTATCGCATCATCCTTGTATTGCGCAACACTTGTTTCAAAGTCCGTGCAGGAAATTCCAGGAGAAAGGTCAAATTTGTATAACAGTGCTGTTAAAGAATACGCCAACTCAAGGATTTGAAATCTGGCAATGATCTAGAAGGAATTCAGGGAATCAACATATCAGAAAGTACACCTGAAGACAGAGGAAGAAAAGTACATGAAATTTCAAGCACTCAGGCTCTTATTGGGCCGCGGATCCGCGGCCTAAGCAGGCTTGTGCCGCGGATCCGCGGCAGTCATGCCACATCATCAGCCCATTTCAGCTGCAGTATACTTCTCTCGGTTCCTACACCTTAGCAAGCTATGACAATTTCCAGATAACTCTCGAAGCTTCTGCCAGATCAGCAAGGCTCCTTGATCAAAGCTAAACACTCCAAGCTTCCAAAGCAAGCTTCCCCTTAACTACCTTAAAGCCTAGAAGCTTCTCCCTAACCTCCTAGCTTAAGGTGGAAGCTAAACCCTAACTAACTAGTTCTAGAGGTTTCTACCTAACTAACTAGCTTACAAGGGAAGCTAACCTAGACTAAGCTTACAAGGGAAGCTAACCTAATCCAAGCTTCTTAAGGAAGCTAATCATTCTTAAGCCTATAAAAGGGACCCTAGGCTTCACTTCTAAAGGTTGTTCAACAATTCTCCCCACAAGTTGAGTGACACAACTTGTGCCTCCAAACTCTAACCCTAATCCAATCAAGAAAGCCAAAGTTCAAGATCTTTGAGTTCAAGCAAAGTAAGCCTTCAACCATCCTTTAGAAGCGAAGCCGGACTTCATCGGAGCATGTGATCCAAGCCGATCCGTGACTCAAGGAGCCGAAGCAACGCTAGATTCGACGATCTTGTTCCCTTCTCAAATTCTTGTAGTTCTTTGAGCAAAGTGTAACAAATTGTTGAATAAATAAAGGTGAGATTCTTTTAACTTGCTTATCTTTCAATTCAAGCATTATGATTCAATTTTGATTCTTGAATGTATTCTTTGTGATGATGCTTGAGTAAAACTCCGCTCGTGGAGGAGTGAGACGAACGATAGAATGATGAAGTTGACGAATCTTTAAACATTTTCTTAAGTCCTATAACGATTGTAAATTCTTGAAAATTGAATGATCGATGATCTAGATCAATGCGAAATGCGTTCTTGATTATTTTCGCACGGTGCTAGAGATCAACGATCGATCATTTGATTTCCTAGAAGCTATCTTGTGAATGTGATTCATCGAAAAGACAAAGGATAAGATGAGGAAACCCTAATTCTTCGCAAGATCCTTAATCCTCTATAAATCGACATCGACCTAGCATCAATTCGTTAATGGATAAGAAAAGATAATTGCTAATCTTCTTCACATCTATGATCTAATCGACTCCTACGAGCTACATTTCAATTCTTGAAATTTTAATCGATTGGAATTCTATCAATTCTTGTTCTTGGTTTTTTAATGTTTTCTTGATTTTTGATGAGATTTAGATGATTCTTGAAATTCATTGATATAAATCATATAATCAAGTTTTCTTCTCTTCTCATTAATTTTCAATTCAAAACAAAACAAATACGAACGAATCGCACAATCCCTGTGGACAATCCGCACTTACTAACGCGCTACAATTCGACACCGTTATTGATTGCGGTCAAATAATTTTTGGTTGTGATTTCTTACACATTTTCTAAACATACATAACGAGAAATTCGTATCAATCAAGTGTCTTACAACCTAGCGATGTATGAGGTGACCGATTCACAATATAACACGCCATATTTACCGCTTCTGTCTAAAACATCTTTTTGAGCCCTGCGTTGGACAACATGCACCGTGTTTTCTCCAAAAGAGTCCGGTCCATTCGCTCCACAACTCCATTTTGCTATGGTGCGTAGACAACAATATGATACTGAACTATGCCTTTGTTTTTGCAGAAATTGTTGAAATCTCCACCGCAAAATTCTAACCCGTTGTTCGTCCTCAGTCTTTTGATCTACTTCTCTGTCTGCTTCTCAAGCAAAGTCTTTGTTGGATATGTATGCCCTAGAGGTCATTATTGTATATGTATACATATGGATGCTGGGGATATGTACGTACATGACATTCTTGCTCAGTTATACAGTATATTATTTTAGTTGTCTTTATCAGGATATGTGTATTTGTTTTTATTGATGCTTTATCCAGCTTGCACATATTGATAAAGACTTGATACAGTAGTATACTATCATGGTTTGACTTTATCTTAACATGGCATATGTTATACATGTTATTACATATTGAGGTTACATGTTGATAAAGTGCATAGGATCTTTCTTGACTACCTACGTTGTGATGTCGATCATACTTGTGAGAGCAGGTAATCCATAAGCACATCCTTAAATAGTCCGTAGTCGCGTGAGTATCAAGACTGTGCATTGATACTCCAGAGTAGACTAGTATATACATTTCTAGACCCCGACGAGGGGCGATGGTTTGCCCCGCAGCCATTGGTCTAATGCACCTAAGATCGTATACAGGTGTTCACTGGGTGTGAATACATTGGACAGACTCACAGAGAACTTCTAGATGGTACTATACCTATCGTCAGATGGAAGTTCTTACGTGACATGTGTACAAGTTAGTCTTCATACCTGAGATCGTCATTTGTTTCGTGTAAATTCCCACTATGCTTTGATCACTACCCTACCATGGCTCTACCGAGTAGTACAAATAGGTTTTGGTTGGATACAGTTCCGAGCCACATGGAGGCAGTGTGCGATTGTCGGGGATTCGTCTCTCTCGGTATTGGGAGTCGATATCGCACAGTGTTCGATTGGTCAGGACCATAAGGCTTTGGCCAAGGCAGTTAGAATTTACTGATAGGTTGATCAGTAGTTTTCCGGATTGGTCCTGAATCTCATCAGCACGAATGCACACGGGAGATCTGGACACTCAGGAGATCGAGCCCACCAGCGAGGACTTGGTGTAATACCCCAGGTGAAGTTGGGGCTGAATACCACCTACCCCGTGAGAAGTGAGGTGTTATCCGGTATCGAGGTAGGGATGTAACCGATACGGATGCACACGGGGACCCACCAGAACAATAGGGAGTATCGAATTCCATTCCAAAAGAGAGCACGATCTGAACTATAAATGGAATGATACCACTCTTATAATACAGAGGCGCCTTTTGGATGAATCGGAACTCTGGAGTTTTAAGAACTCCGTAGTTAAGCGTGCTTGAGCCAGAGAAATTCTGGGACGGGTGACCTACTGGAAAGTAGCCCCGGGTTCATTCAAAGGGACAAAACCGTGCGGTTTCGGTCAGAGCGGACAATACCATCGGTGTTTGGGGGTGGGTCGTGATAAATATGGTATCAGAGCCGGTCCCTCAAAAAAGCAGGTCTGTGGTTCGAGGACGAACCATTGTTCTAAGTGGGGGGGAATGTAATACCCCGGGTGGAGTTGGGGCTGAATACCACCTACCCCGTGAGAAATGAGGTGTTATCCGGTATCGAGGTAGGGATGTAACCGATACGGATGCACACGGGGACCCACCAGAACAATGGGGAGTATCGAATTCCATTCCGAAAGAGGGCACGATCTAAACTATAAATGGAATGATACCACTCTTATAACACAGAGGCGCCTTTTGGATGAATCGGAACTCCGGAGTTTGAAGAATTCCGTAGTTAAGCGTACTTGAGCCAGAGAAATTCTGGGATGGGTGACCTACTGGGAAGTAGCCCCGGGTTCATTCAAAGGGACAAAACCGTGCGATTTCGGCCAGAGCGGACAATACCATCTGTGTTTGGGGGTGGGTCGTGACACTTGGATCAGCTAGCTTACGACCCAGAGCTTTAGATTCATTGTACACATTTCATTTCGGTACTTTTCATTTCTGTTATGCCACCGTTTAGGCATTGCTTTCATTCAGATGTATTTACTTTTCCATGTATTGTAAAAAGAATGTTAATAAATAAAGTTGCTATTCAGTTATACATACTGTCTTTATATCTTGTGCATTTTTATTTATATTGCTTAGATACGCTTAGCGTATTTACTTCAGAGTAAATACGTAGCGGCCAGTCGCGTCCACTGCCCATATACTGGGAAGCGGGGCGTGACAGGTTTTGTTGATGGCCCATACAGGTCAGAGCTGTATGGAACCCTACCATGCAGTTCCATTCTGCGTGGACAAGCTAAGCAATATAACATAAGAACCAGCAACTGAAAACATTGTTTATATTACATATTCCTTGAAATCCATCTCAAGACTTTTGAATTCTTAACTCTTATTCACCCTTTCTATTTGTATCTCGTTGGCATATTAGCTCAATTGGTTAGAGTATCAATCGACGGAGCTCGAAAACGATATCATCCTAATCCTGTTTCCTTACTCCGTTGCAATATCCTTCTTGAGTAATTTCGAGTACGAAATTACTTTTAAGGAGGGTAGAATGTAACGACCCCAATATTACTATACCATCGTGTTTTCTTTCTTCAGTAAAATATTGTATTTATTTATTCTTATTATTTTTCCGTATATTTTGTTTTCTATTAAATATATTTTTTTATTATTCCATCTAATTTTTTTCAAACCCATTTATTTAAACTAAATCTTAACCTATTCAAAATTAAATGCAAGACCTGACCCAAATCCAATATCATTTTCATTTTCTTTTATAAAACTATGAGCCCAAAAGCCCACTTTCTTTTCAAGCAACAACATATATTTAATTCTAATTAACTATATACATGAACAACCTTGTAGCTCATTGGTTAAGTCTTTGCATTATTATTCCATAGATCACATTTTTAAATCCCCATTCTTGCAGTTATTTTTTTATCAATTTTTTATTCTTCTCATAACTTACAAATGAGACCTTTCATTTCCAAAATGAATGGTGGCCTTTCATTTCTCTTTTAATTCGCATGTTGAATGCATATATTATTATAGATAATTCACCATTACATCATCTTTATTTCTCCTCCTCTTTCTTTTTCTTCCTCACATTTTTCTATCTCTCTCTTCTCTCTCTTCACCTAGAGTTCTAGAAGAAGAACGCAAAGAAGTTTTCAAGAAGATCTCGCTAGTAACGCGAGTCTATCGGCGGATAGATAAGCCCGGTAACAATACCGGCTTGTGTATGTAAGTCTCTTCTCTCTCTCCTCCTTCATCTCTTTATTCTCCTCTTGTCATATCTCGTGAACCCGCTGTTCTTTTCATATCATAATCCATAAGAGAAGATAAACATAAACATAAACATATATATATATAAGTTTAGATATATATGGTTCTATATGGTTTAATAATAACTTATTATCTCTTGTTCAAATTAAAGTGTTTTCAATTCTTTATTCATGACTATGAATGTTTATTATGAGTTGTGAGAACATAAATTTCATGCAACAATATATCTATGATATCTCATGGAATCGGTTTACTTATTAAAAGAAAAGGAGAAGATTGCATAAAAAAATACTAGTTAATTTTTTTGCCGATTTTAGCATACATATCAATACCTTTATCTTTAAAATAAATTTTAGAAATTAATTTTTACTTCTGGAAATTTCAGGAAATTTACATATGATAGAATATATTTTTCTATACACGCTGTAATAATTTTATATCGAATCGCTTAACGGTTTAGAAATTATATCGTTTTTATTCACTGTTCGTAAAACAGAAAACTGCAGTTATCGGTCAACTTTTAGGACACATAACTTGGTATACCGGTATCCAAATTGAGAACTCAGGTGTTTTTGATATCTACATCAAAATATCTAGATTTTCTTAGTTTTATATTTTTACTTAAAATTAAAGTAAAATATAGAAAACTGCGTTACAATATTAAGCGACGAATGTGGACAGAATCTGTCCTGATTCGCACACTGTTTTTAAATAGGACATAACTCGAAATCCCGATATCCGTTCGTGACAAAATTTAGATGTGTATATGCATAATTGGTAAAACTATAATTTTCTGTATATTAGATTACTTAGAAATGCATGAAACAACCCGATATAGGCTTTGCAATATAACATATAGTTGCTATCCAGAAATCTGAATTTCTGTTTTAAACGTTAATATTAAAATGATCATAACTAGAGTTTCAGAAATCCAAATCGTACGAATCTTAGTGTTTTGGATAAGTATATCGAAATACCTACAATTTTGTAATAATTATTGTAACATGAAACATGATGGAAATTAACTCAAACTGTGTTTTAAAAATATATGACGGTGCTGAACAAATTCTGATCCGTTTTGCGCGACGATACGAAAACAGATATACCTCCGAAACCGATAGTCGTATTTATGTGAAACTGGAACTCACGCATGAAAAACACTTAGAGAAATATTTTTGTTTATATTTCCGTATTCGTTCGACTTGATTAATTAGTCGTATATAATATTTCTTTACAGTATTGTTTATGGTAGTTACTTGAATAATATACTCGACTCATTTCATGCTATTCGAACATGTATACATATTTATCTTGATCATTAAATTGTTGTATGTACATAAAGACGGTAATTAAATACTTGAGTTATATTTTGAAAACTATACAAAATTATTTTTACATAAAACCCCCTCAAGTTATATAAATTAAAATAAGGACCCTAGTAAATATAGGTTTAAGCGGAACCAGTCTCTTGAGCCTCAGGAAGCCAGAGATATGGGTGCTTGCCTATCTATGGTAGACAATCTAACAAACGGTGTTATCAATATGGTAATTGTCTTTGAAAAAGACACAAATCCTGCGGTCCATGTGCAGCGGTTACTGTTCATACTATAATATTGCATTATAGTACTCCCCATTTTTATTCATTTTATAAATAAACAGGTACTCTTGACGCACGTTTGTTGCATGTTACAGGATACAGGCTCTTGGATGTGAATACAGTGAAAGAGACGAAAGTTGATACAGAAAAGGGACTTTTGACCAACAAGTAGACGGATCCTAGTCAAGCCTAGACGAAAAACAGTGCAAGGTCCAAAATGTCAAGACAAACGGTTAAAAGATCGCTACAAGTTTTCACTGAAACATCTGGAGAAGAATTAGAAGCCCAACAGAGAAAATAACTATGGAAATAGAAAGCCCAAGAAGTAAAGAAGGAAGCCCAGAAGTTTGGTGAGCTAAGCTCACCAAAGTGCCGCGGAACCGCGGCCCAAGGCCCACATTTGCCGCGGTTCCGCGGCCAGTTAAAGCACGTGTCGGTGCAAAATTGCTGTGTCGGTGCGTCGGTGCGGGTGTTGGGATTTTCCGTGGGCAAATCTGTAATTGCACATCTGCGAGAATCTGTAACCCTAGTTTTCACGTTTTCCTATAAATTGTAATCACAGATCTGTAAAACCCATGCCTCTTTTCAATAAACAAATTCAGATATGTTCTGTATTCTTGCTTGGAGGGAGCCATCAATAAACTAGTAAGTTCTTTTTAATTCTTTGTTTTAATTCTTTATTAATTAGAATGTCTTTTAATCCCCTAATGAGCGAGTAATCTCCTCGCTTGTTAGGGTTAGCCTTAGGGAAAGGTTTGAGAGATGAGATCTCTCACCCCTTTCATGCCCTTTCACAACTAAGAATTAGAACTCCATGCATGCACGCACAACCGCCCCCTACGGCACCCTACCCCTCGAGGTAACGGTGATACCGTAGTATAAAGGACCGGTTGCGCGCGTTTTCCATGGAGGTTAGGGAAATTATCAATAAAGGAAGGATAAAAATTTAGAGGAAGAAACATCTTCCCAAAAGACTCTAATCCACTTTATTGATAATTACCGTAACATCTAATAGATCAAAAATAAGGCATTGAAAGCGGTGAGGAAACCTTTAATCTCCAAACTTCCCCTAAGCCTAACCATAGCAAGACTTTAATTTAGATTAATTTAGTTTATTAATAGATCTAGGTTTTAGATTTAATAAATCAATCAAAACAACATTTGGAATCAACTCGTAAAAACACATTAAGAAAATTACCCATCTCTGTGGATCGACCCGTACTCACCGGCTAGCTGCAAAGCAACGTCGTTTCTGATTACGGTTAACTTAATATTTTTGGACAAATTAGTTACGGATAACACCAAAACCTAATTCAGGATTCAATTTCTTTTCTAATTGTCTGACTCAGTCCGGGTCTCATTATAATAATCTGACTTGAATATGATTCAAGTATCCAAACTACAATTCAATATGAATCCATTAATCCATATATTCAATATATTCAATCTGTATTGACTGAACTGAACCATGGATATACTTCCATTTACATGATTCTCCAGTTACATTCATTTACCGATATCATGGTTTCGGCAAGTCATCATATTGTACAATCTATATTATAAGACAATACAAGTTGCAATACAATACAAACAATACTTCGCAGGGTTTAAGGGGTAGATTGGTACGGAAGGTGTTAGAAGTGGCACGAGACTGCAAAATTTAAGACACCTAACCTGAATACAACGCCGTTGTTCCGGGCTTTCTAACGGAGCCTTGTACTTCCATTTGCCTCTAGTCTCTGGCATATAAAGACTCCTCTCGTATACACTGGTATTCTTCTGTACCAAGCTACAAACAACAGCGTTAACACTAAATACAACAATATAACAATATAATTGTTGGAGATAGTGCCCTCAGAGTCAATTATTGGATCACAGGCACGTGATTGCAATGATTGAGGGAGGACCTATCCCGGTAGGACAGTCTTACTCGAGATGATAGTATGCTATCTGGTTTATCTTTATCATCGTGTACTGCTTTAGGTGACCCGACATGTCGCTATTACACGTTGATAGAGCCCCTAGGATTCTTGCTTGACGACCAGCAATATGATGGCGATCATATACGTGGGAGCTGGGGTCTATAAGCACATCCTTAAAAGGTCCCTAGTCGTGGGAGTTTCGAGACTGGGCATCGATACTCCATTAGTAGACTAGTGTATACAGTCGAGACCCCGACGAGGGGCGGTGGCCGGTCTCACAAGCCACTGGTGTCAGTTGGTTCACCTAAGATGTATACAGATGCTCATTGGGTTATGAGTACACCGGACAGGACTCGCCGGGAACCTGCTAGTTGGGCTTATATCTGACGTCAGATAGCAGAGCCCTGGTGACATGTGTACTGGTTAGTTCATCGACCTGAGGATCGTCATTTGTCTCGTGTGAGTTCCCACTGTGCTTTGATTATTACCCTACCACGGCTCAAAGGAGTCGTGCAAACAGGTTTTAGTTGGGTACAGTCCCGAGCCACATGGAGGCAGTGAGCGGATCTTCAGGGGTTCGTCTCTCCCGGTATTGGGGGTGAGGTCGCGCTGTGTCTAGGAGAGCCATTACGCAAAGCCCTCGGCCGAGGCAGGAGATTTACTGGTAGGTATTCCAGTAGTATCTCAGGGCGTTCTGGGCTACACTCCGACACGACTTGTACCGCTTTTGGGGGTCTGACTTTTACCAACCCCCTAGGCCCGCCATGCGATACTCATAGACGAACGGACCGGACTGTACGGATATTGTCACTGACAGGCTCAGTTGGGTGTCGGGGTGAGCTTCCTCATCGACGTCCCTTTTAGTCAATAGCTGGTGGCCCGTCACGTATTGGCTTATACCTCTGACGTGCTAGTGGTTAAATCCACAGCCATAGTATTGACGAGTCTTTAGAGTCCACCACACTTTCAGTTACTCAGCTTTCGGGCGAAACGCTGTAGAGGCCGTATGGAGATATGGCAGGGTCCGATCAGATACGTGCGGTATTGCACGGATCAGGATCGGACAGTTTTGTACTAGTGGCCGTATGGATATATATGGCAGGGTTCGATCAGATATGTGCGGTATTGCACGGATCAGGATCGAACGGTTTTTTACTAGCCGGCTTTGGTTTAAGCCGGTACTAGTTTAGTACAGTGTAGATTTTGTCTCATTGCATTTGTATCCGGACGGAATACAGATGCGGGTGTGTATGCACAGTATTGGGGTTTTTCCTGTAATTTATTACGGGACCAGTTTTCTGGAGTTGCCAGTTTGCATTCCGTTCCGGCCGGTTTTCCTTTGTTTTTTCCCGGCCGGACTTTTCCGATGGAGGGGGTAATTTGCAGTTTTGCAAATTACTTTTGTGGAGGGGGTTTCTTGCATAATGATTGATTATGATAGCTTCATATCTTTCATCCATGCTTTTGCTTTAATGAGATTTGATTGAATGAGGATGGGTTTAATAGTAACAAGCATGGTTCATGTTTGTTTGTGGTCACCTCTTGACTTCTCCTACACTCACCTCCCTTCTTGCTTCATATTGTTTTTTCCTCCACCATTATTCTCACTTGATATGATAAGTTTTTCATGAGAGGAAAAAGAACACTTGAGAGAAAGAAAAAGAATGAGAGAGTTCATCTTGATTATGTGAGGAATTCTTCATCTCCTTCTTCTTCTTGTTTTGGAAAAATGAAAGCACCATTTTTCCTAACCCCATTCCTCCATCAAGGCAACAACAAACCCCAAATGAGACTAGCATGATCTACTACACATTCTACAGCATATCTTGGGCATGTCGAGTTGCCGGCTTCATGCTCAAGTTGCCTCGGTATTGAGGCGGGAGCCCGTAAAAGACGCAGGCGATGTGGTGCCATTTCCGGCGAGGAGGCGACGATATGGAGACTACACTTTCCGCGGGAGATCGGGGCGATGATGAGAAGACCGGAGGACTCGGATCTCTTGGTATACTTCTCTTCCCATCTCATGATAGCTAGTATAGGTTAATGGTTAACGATCCGGGTTTTCTTTGTCCGCGGTAGCGCCGGTTTCCGAGCAAGGAAAAATTTTGATTCCGCAATTTGGCCTCGAGTAAGATGGCCGGGGCGCTGCCGTGGCGCAACATGGTATCAGAGACACGCCATTAACCTTACCTAGCTTCGTTTGATGTGTTTGCGTTTCTGATCGACCAAAATTTCCAAAAACCGTATTTTCTAGCACAATCAGTTTCTGTCGAAATTTTTTGGAGTCTAAAAATTTTTCAGGTGGTCTCAGAATGATGTGCAGGGAGTTCTAAGAACACTGAAAAAATTTGGTGAGACGATCGCTCCGTACGGCCGCGGAAGGGCGGCCAAAACACCCTTTTGGCCGCGCTTCCGCCGCAGAAGTGTGGGGTCGTGTTATTAGTTTTTTGCAGTGGGCTTATGGGCTTAAATTAGGGGTTTTGGAATATTAAAATTGGGCCCAGGTTTTCTGTGAGTGCTACAGTTTTGATTTGGGGCCCACTTGTTAATTTTTGGTCAATCGGAAAATTTTAAACACATTTTTCACAGTATTTACATTATATCTGCGACCGTGAATGTCACTCGATCGGTAAATCCGGTCTAACTGCTATAGCCCGGTTAGACGGATTTGCGAACGTGATTTTCACGTTGATGTTCTATGTTTATGCTGTGATGTTGCGGATCGGTCGTGGGGGATAGCCTGGATGCAATGCTAGTACTGTTTTGTTGTATTATGTACATTTGATATTGCGGGGCGAGCGTCCGACATGTGGACTGCCGTCACTGCCTGTTTGTATTATTCTTTTGGGGCACGACCTGGTTGCGGTCGATGTACCCGGTGTATGTATATTTTACTTTCTGTACTAGGATTACCCCAGGAGGGGTGCACGGATAGCCGGGTTCTGGAGGGAAACGGGCCCGCATCTCAGGGCATTGAGACGAAGGGGGCTTCAGTCTGGAATTGGCGGGCTGTTCGACGCACTCGTAGGGGGTATAGGTTGACCCAGGAGGGGTGCCCAAGTTACCGGATTCCGTGAAGTGCTGGGTGGTCCATTCACGGAGCTGAAGGGGGCTGCCTCGCTTCAGGTTTTGGCGGGTGACTTGCCGCACCCGTAGGGGTCTAGGTTTTCATTGCACAGGCTATCCACACGACCAGGGGAACGTCGGGTTTCAGCAGCGGCTCTGTGAAACCCGAGGCTTCCAGATATCTGTTTTGTTCTGTGATGCTGTACATTTCTGTGATGTTGCATTTTATTCACGCCTTGAGCGAAATACTATATATTGGTATATATACTAGTAGATGTTGTATATGTTTTTCATCCGCGCTAGTCCAGTCCCCGCTCTGCCGTTAGTTAGCTAACCTAACGGGTGATGACGGGACCCAGTGGCGAATGCGGATGGCATATACGTACGTCAGTATATTTTCGTTCTTTGTGGTGTGATCAATTGATGGGAGTGCGTTGATTCGGATCAATGCAAGCTAAACAAACCTAATCTGATGTTGTTGGAACATTTTTTCAAAAAGCTGTTATTGCAAGGACGTTCACTTTTGTTTTGCACCGTGGTATTCATTTGGAATATCCTGCTCCTCAGTCGACGAGGCAAGGGCCGAGATCCCTTCACCGGGAGTGACCCCTTGGACAGAAGTTTGCGTCAGGGCAATAACTTCACTATAGCCGATTACTTTTGCTTTGCATCGTGGTATTCAGTTGGAATATCCTGCACCTCATTCTACGGGGAAAGAGCCGAGATCCCTTCACCGGGAGTGACCTCTTTAGTAAAGGTTTTCGTCACTATATTTTCTAAAAGGTTATCCAGTTCCTTCAACGATATCAAGTTCATTACGTTAAAGGTTTTTCGCCAAAAACCAGTCGTAGCCCTCCGTCATTTCAGATTAGTATTACTTAGTATTCGTGCTGCGTTTGTCGTGCATTGCCGTGGCGTAGTGTTCGGTAGCTATGTAATGCTTTTCTGTCACATGGATAAGTGGATTGGTTAGGACAGTCGTACGGTCTTGTTGGCATTGTCAAGGACTCGTACGGGTGGGTTTAATGCAATCAAGATAATGACGGGTAGAACTTGACTAGGACTCTTTGATTTGTTGGCATTGTCAAGGTCACTTGGGTCCTAGGGGTAAAAACAAATATCGGGAGTTTCAAAAGAACTGAAACTTGCCAGACATGCGCATACCTTCTGGAGTGTGGTGACGTGAGTGGATTCCGTCACGTTATCATGCGGTGATAGTTGGATCCCGATTCCCACTGATGAGTTGGTTTACTCCTCGGCTGATCCCGACTAATTCTTCTTTCAGGTTTGGAGGAGAATTTGAGGTACAGTGGGAGGTTTCCAGATTAGTTAAAGTGATAACCATTCTGATCTAGGATAGAGTGCACGCTGAGTGTTTCTTTTCTCTCTCTCTGGCAGCGACCATTGACCCGACCCTGGACTATGACTCAGTGACCAAGTTGACCGAACCTTCTTAACACTGGCTTTTGGATTGTCAGAGTTGCAAACCTCATTGCCACTCCTACTTTTACCCTTTTCTCCAGGACACCCCGTATTGCTACGAACGTCCACTTCCATTGGACAAAACCATCGTATGGTTAGATACGAACTCGAAGGACTTCGAGGATGGTTTCTGGTTCTGGAGAAAACGGATAGGATTATTCAGTTGTCTTTTCTTTTCACCTTCTCTCAGGTTGCGAGTACTCCTTGGTTTAGGAGTAGTACACCTATTACGCAAATTGGATAGTCTTCTTCCAAACCTTAGGCTGGTGCCGACCGGTAGGGAATGAAGGAAACCAATTAGCATAACGATGGTGTGCAGAAGGTATTAAGTTAAGACAAAGCAAGGGATTAGTAGGAGGGCAAAGTAAATTGCGACTGATATTCACGACCAAACCAAGTATTTCTTCGCCAATCCTAAATCACCTTTGTATTTCTCCAGGACACTCCGTATTACTACGAAGATCCCAGTTTATTGGATAATCCATCGTATGGTTATATACGAACTCGAAAGGAACTTGTTCCAGTTCGGGGATGGATTCTGACCCAGGAGAAATAGGAATAAGGTTTATTCGGTTGTCTTTTATCTTCACCTTCTCTCGCATTGCGAGTTCTCCTAGGATTAGGACAGTACACCCTTTATGCTTTTTGGATAGTCTTCTTCCAAACCATAGGCTGGTGCCGAACGGTAGGGAAGGAAGAAAACCATTTGGCCTAAAGGGGTGTACAGAAGGTAATGACTAAAGACATATAAAGGGATTTGGAGAGGTGGCAAAGAATTATACGGTTATAGTTGTGAATCTGGATAATGGTAGAGGCATTACTAGGAATACCAGGGTACCCCAACGAGACATTTCGATGTTTCAGTTTCACTGTGTACTGTTAAAAGAAAACTGATTTCCCGATTAGACACTCACTCCAGGGTATGTATTTACCAGGTATGATTCTCACATCTGTATGGTTTTACAGATGATGAGTAGGAGTAAGTTATTGGAATTTGGGTGATCATCCTCATTATATCGGGATTCGTTGTAATCGGTGATACTTGAGGAGATCACCTGGGTTGTTTGCCGGTCGGCAAATATTTGGTTTTGAATATCCGCTGTTGTGCACCAATTTCAAATTGATATATCTGTACGTCTATTTTCATAGAGTGAGATATACCTTTTGATATTATGTCGATGACATTTACCTATATCAGTGGATGGTTAGGTAAGGAGCATTAAACAGCGGTGTAATTCTTCTTAACCATAAGTACAGTTTTCAACCTACGACACACAGTGAAAGAGTTGTTAGACTCAGCGGACTTATACAGAGTATTGTATGTTGTCCAGTGTCCATTAGGACAGAGGGGTTGGTCCTTATACTATATTCTGTTTACTTTTAACTTCTCTAGTTCTTAGACATGTGTTTCGTAGGAACACAGGGTCTGAGTTTTGAGGAGTTATAGGTATTTGAATAGAGTAGAGAACCAGGTGTAGCAAGTATCGGGATTCTTCAAGGTGATCGAAGATGTAGATACTTATGTATGGTATTCAGTTGATAGTAATGAGAACTTGCTTCTCTTTCAGGTTACTCATAATTGGAAGCATTCCTAAGTTGAGTAACGCTGATCGGCCTCCTTCCATTTAGTTGACATGCACTGGAGACAGCTGCATGATTTGAATCTGGTTCAATTAAATCAGTGCCTTTGGTTCTATATTGGATATAGAACAGTTCATATCTTAACGATATTAAGGTACGGGGAGTTGTCCGGCTTATGCTTAAAACCAGACTCCGGATAACTCAAGGCACGTTTCTGTAATGGCTGTTTGTGGGTTGACCCAGGCTATGACGAGGGTTGATTTTCTACCATCTGGCAGATCAATAGAAATATTGTTCTAGACTCGCCACAGTTTTATTAAAAATGGATTTTTTCAAAAACAGCAGTGGGAGTATGGTAGAACTGGAAGTGATTCCAGAACCGCAAACGATTACTGAAGATTTAATAAGGAACCTAAAGATTCAATCTGTTTTGACATTCCATTGGCCACTCCGCAGATAAGGTGGGTAACTTCAGGCACCCGAGAGGTACTCCGGTAGCCTCAAGGACGGTGACAGGGAAGTTCTTGTTTACCCACACTTGCCATTGTTGTTGTTCCAGGCTGCGAGACCCGGCAGGAGGATGAATATAGCGTCGTTCTAAACTAGCTTTAGAAGTGCACGTCTATATGACTCTGGCAGAGGGTTGTCATAGTCAGTGGGAGCAGCGGAAGCATTGGTGGACTTCATGCTTATGTCTATTTATAGACTAAAGCAGATATAGCGGAGTTAGATCATCTGTTTCTGATGTGACAGTCATGGGTTTGACGTCATCAGAATAGGGGATGGATCTGTTGAGAAGGTAGTAGGAAGTGATATTCCTATACTACGATCGGTTATACTTTGGTCGTCACACAGTGTTTTCTCCACATGGGACTTGGATATTATATCAGACATACTGGTTACTAGACCTATGGTTTTAGATCTAAATTTGGGTGTTTTCCCAATCAGGGTACCTTGACAGCATTCTATGAGTATTTAGAATGGACGACTCCTGGCACGGTAGTATACCTGCAGGTAATGGAGTCACCCTCTCTAAAGGTGTCTTACAGACTAAAGGGGAGAGGATGTGCATGATTGACAGATCACTTGCTTAGGCAATTGAGTCAATCATGATATGTCAAGTATCACACCAGATGTTGTTCTTGCACTAGATGCAATAAGTTGATATTGATCCAATCCTGGAAAAACAGTCGGAAGCAGTTTTAGAACATAAGTGAATGTTCTAGGAATATGATAACGGCTGCCTCCTTTAGGAGACGGTTATCACTCCAGGCTTCCAAGGTGACATGGACGACAAGGAGGTTGTCAGAGTTATAGTTCTCCCTCTGACGAGGAGCAGTATTTTGGACAGGTGGTCCAAGGCAATACTGAGGGAGGCATGGCGTGGGATACTGATTAGTTTCAGTTGACGATACAGTCTAAGAAGTTTGGATTTGGAGTTCATTTATGAGCTAGGTCCCATCAGACATCCAGGCATTCTAAGACAGGTATTGCTCATTTCGGGAGATGGCTTTCTCCTCGAACTTGAGATATAGAGAGACATAGAAAGAAACATCACAGCGGATCCACTCACTGAGGCTGTTCCTCGAACGCAATAGTTTCGCAAACGAGCTTTGTGAGACTGACTAGTAGAGGAGTTGGGTGTTCGGTATCACACGGGCTGTGAGTATGCGACATCGCAATAATTAGCCTTGAGTGCAAGTGGGAGATTGTTGGAGATAGTGCCCTCAGAGTCAATTATTGGATCACAGGCACGTGATTGCAATGATTGAGGGAGGACCTATCCCGGTAGGACAGTCTTACTCGAGATGATAGTATGCTATCTGGTTTATCTTTATCATCGTGTACTGCTTTAGGTGACCCGACATGTCGCTATTACACGTTGATAGAGCCCCTAGGATTCTTGCTTGACGACCAGCAATATGATGGCGATCATATACGTGGGAGCTGGGGTCTATAAGCACATCCTTAAAAGGTCCCTAGTCGTGGGAGTTTCGAGACTGGGCATCGATACTCCATTAGTAGACTAGTGTATACAGTCGAGACCCCGACGAGGGGCGGTGGCCGGTCTCACAAGCCACTGGTGTCAGTTGGTTCACCTAAGATGTATACAGATGCTCATTGGGTTATGAGTACACCGGACAGGACTCGCCGGGAACCTGCTAGTTGGGCTTATATCTGACGTCAGATAGCAGTTCCCTGGTGACATGTGTACTGGTTAGTTCATCGACCTGAGGATCGTCATTTGTCTCGTGTGAGTTCCCACTGTGCTTTGATTACTACCCTACCACGGCTCAAAGGAGTCGTGCAAACAGGTTTTAGTTGGGTACAGTCCCGAGCCACATGGAGGCAGTGAGCGGATCTTCAGGGGTTCGTCTCTCCCGGTATTGGGGGTGAGGTCGCGCTGTGTCTAGGAGAGCCATTACGCAAAGCCCTCGGCCGAGGCAGGAGATTTACTGGTAGGTATTCCAGTAGTATCTCAGGGCGTTCTGGGCTACACTCCGACACGACTTGTACCGCTTTTGGGGGTCTGACTTTTACCAACCCCCTAGGCCCGCCATGCGATACTCATAGACGAACGGACCGGACTGTACGGATATTGTCACTGACAGGCTCAGTTGGGTGTCTGGGTGAGCTTCCTCATCGACGTCCCTTTTAGTCAATAGCTGGTGGCCCGTCACGTATTGGCTTATACCTCTGACGTGCTAGTGGTTAAATCCACAGCCATAGTATTGACGAGTCTTTAGAGTCCACCACACTTTCAGTTACTCAGCTTTCGGGCGAAACGCTGTAGAGGCCGTATGGAGATATGGCAGGGTCCGATCAGATACGTGCGGTATTGCACGGATCAGGATCGGACAGTTTTGTACTAGTGGCCGTATGGATATATATGGCAGGGTTCGATCAGATACGTGCGGTATTGCACGGATCAGGATCGAACGGTTTTTTACTAGCCGGCTTTGGTTTAAGCCGGTACTAGTTTAGTACAGTGTAGATTTTGTCTCATTGCATTTGTATCCGGACGGAATACAGATGCGGGTGTGTATGCACAGTATTGGGGTTTTTCCTGTAATTTATTACGGGACCAGTTTTCTGGAGTTGCCAGTTTGCATTCCGTTCCGGCCGGTTTTCCTTTGTTTTTTCCCGGCCGGACTTTTCCGATGGAGGGGGTAATTTGCAGTTTTGCAAATTACTTTTGTGGAGGGGGTTTCTTGCATAATGATTGATTATGATAGCTTCATATCTTTCATCCATGCTTTTGCTTTAATGAGATTTGATTGAATGAGGATGGGTTTAATAGTAACAAGCATGGTTCATGTTTGTTTGTGGTCACCTCTTGACTTCTCCTACACTCACCTCCCTTCTTGCTTCATATTGTTTTTTCCTCCACCATTATTCTCACTTGATATGATAAGTTTTTCATGAGAGGAAAAAGAACACTTGAGAGAAAGAAAAAGAATGAGAGAGTTCATCTTGATTATGTGAGGAATTCTTCATCTCCTTCTTCTTCTTGTTTCGGAAAAATGAAAGCACCATTTTTCCTAACCCCATTCCTCCATCAAGGCAACAACAAACCCCAAATGAGACTAGCATGATCTACTACACATTCTACAGCATATCTTGGGCATGTCGAGTTGCCGGCTTCATGCTCGAGTTGCCTCGGTATTGAGGCGGGAGCCCGTAAAAGACGCAGGCGATGTGGTGCCCTTTCCGGCGAGGAGGCGACGATATGGAGACTACACTTTCCGCGGGAGATCGGGGCGATGATGAGAAGACCGGAGGACTCGGATCTCTTGGTATACTTCTCTTCCCATCTCATGATAGCTAGTATAGGTTAATGGTTAACGATCCGGGTTTTCTTTGTCCGCGGTAGCGCCGGTTTCCGAGCAAGGAAAAATTTTGATTCCGCAATTTGGCCTCGAGTAAGATGGCCGGGGCGCTGCCGTGGCGCAACAATAATACAACTGTAAAAGCCACACTCTCTCTCCTACTCTCTGTCTATTCTATTTCTCCCTAATCTTTGGGACTTACCGAGCGATTATTCGCTGACGACATTCCTTCTCTTTCTTCTTTGGAATGTTGTCAGGTGATCTGGACACTCAGGAGATCGAGCCCACCAGCGAGGACTTGGATCAGCTAGCCTACGACCCAGAGCTTTAGATTCATTATACACATTTCATTTCGGTACTTTTCATTTCTGTTATACCACCGTTTAGGCATTGCTTTCATTCAGATGTATTTACTTTTCCATATATTGTAAAAATAATGTTAATAAATAAAGTCGCTGTTCAGTTATACATACTGTCTTTGTCTCTTGTGCATTTTTATTTATATTGCTTAGATACGCTTAGCGTATTTATTTCATAGTAAATACGCAGCGGCCAGTCGCGTCCTCTGTCCGTATACTGGGAAGCGGTGTGTGACACTCATTGTCAGTGTACTGTCGATGTAAGTCTACGGTAGCGCCCCGGCCGTCTTTCAGACGCCAAATGCGGAACAAAAACTTTTATAACTGGCGCTATCGCATACTATAACCCGGATCTTGCCATTAATGCTAAACTAACCAACTGTAAAGTGGGTAGAAAAGCTATACCGAACGATCCGAGTCCTTCGGTCTTTAGCCATCATCCCACGCTTCCTTGCGGCATCTGTGATCTCGCTCGATCTCCGGTCTCCTCGTCCAGGTGGCACCACGTCAACGGATCTTTATACGGGCTCCCGTCTCTGAACCGAGGCAACTCGGACATGAAGTTTGCCAGCCGACATGTCCAAGATTGATGTAGAGAATGAGTAGAATGCTTTGTCTCGTTTCATCCAAAACCATGGACGAACGGTTAATGAAGTTGCCTTTTATCAAGAAATGAGAAATGAACATATCAAATATCTATGAACCAAATCAATAATCTTTTTTCCAACAACCATATTCCTCCACAAGAATGGTCCAGCCACATATGAAGAGGTGGGGGGTGAGTGTAGGAGCCAAGGAAGGGTGACAATTAGCAATAATGAAGTGAATGAGTCATATTAACACCTTGCAAACATTAATTGAACTAAGCCACCTCACTTAAAAACCTCATCAAAACAATTAATGCAAATGGTGACACATAAACCTAGTCATCATTCTAGAAACTTCCACTCATGACTCACCCTCATGACTCACAAGAAAAAGATAAATCCGCATTAAATCGAATGTTTAAGACGGGTGATAAAAAACTAGCAACTTCCAAAATCGATCCCGAAACGAATTTCAGGATAACCCGTAACAGTATAAACATACCCGTATTTGTATTACGACCGAATACAAATGCAACTGAGACAGAGATATTATATCTACACAGTATAATACTTGGATCCGGCTTAAACCAAAGCCCACCAGTATTATCTGCCCGAAATATGACACGTGCGTAAACGCACGTGTATTTTCCGAACCCTGCCATAAAACCAAACGGCCTCTACAACGTTTTACCTGAACTTGGGAAACTATCTGTGGGGGACTCTAATGACTCGTCGGTACCCTGGCAGTGGGTTTAACCACAAGCACGTCAACGGCACTAGCAGTGCGTAACGGCTTCCCATGTACTGATCTTAAGGGAAGCCGATGAGCGAACTCATCTTGGAACCCTACTGAGCCTAACAGTGGCAATATACATACAGTCTGGTCCGTTCGTCTATGAGTATCGCATATCGGGCCTAGGGGGCTGGTATTGTCAGACCCCCAATAGCGGTATAAGTCGTGTCAGAGTGTAGCCCAGAACACCCTGAGATACTACTGGAGTACCTACCAGTAAATCTCCTGTCTCGGCCGAGAGCTTTGTGTAATGGCTCTCCTAGACACAGCGCGATCTTACCCCCAATACCGGGAGAGACGAATCCCCTGCCGATTCGCTCACTTGCCTCCATGTGGCTCGGGACTGTACCCAAAAAATACCTGTTTGCACGACTCCTTTGAGCCGTGGTAGGGTAGAAATCAAAGCACAGTGGGAACTCACACGAGACAAATAACGACCTCAGGTCGATGAACTAACCTGTGCACATGTCACCAGGGAACTGCTATCTGACAATAGGTATAATACCAATTAGCAGGTTCCCGGCGAGTCCTGTCCGGCGTACTCATAACCCAATGAGCACATGTATACATCTTAGGTGATCCAACTGACACCAGTGGCTTGTGAGACCGGCCACCGCCCCTCGTCGGGGTCTCGACTGTATACACTAGTCTACTCCGGAGTATCGATGCCCTGTCTCGAAACTCACACGACTAGAGACCACAATTAAGGATGTGCTTATAGACTACCCAACTCTCACGTATATGATCGCCATCATACTGTTGGTAGTCAAGCAAGATCCTAAGGGCTCTATCAACGTGTAACAGCGATCAGTCACCTGAACCTGTACACGACTGATAAAGGCAAACCAGATAGCATACTATCATCTCGAGTAAGACCGTGTTACCGGAATAGGTCCTCCTCAATCATTGCAATCACGTACCTGTGATCCAATAATTGACTTTGAGGGCACTATATCCAGCAATCTCCCACTTGCACTTAAGGCTAATTATTGCGATGTCGCATACTTACAGCCCGTGTGATACCGAACACCCAACTCCTCTACTAATCAGTTTCACAAAGCTCGTTTGTAAAACTCTTGTGTTCAAGAAATAGCCTCAGTGAGTGGATCCGCCCTGATGTTTCTTTCTATGTCTCTCTTAATCTCAAGTTCGCGGAGAAAGCCATCTCCCGAATTGAGTAATACCTGTCTTAAAATATGTCTGGATATCTGATGGGACCTAGTTCATAAATGAACTCCAAATCCAAACTTCTTAAACTGCAGTGATCACTGAACCTAATCAGTATCCAGCACCATGCCTCCCACAGTATCCTCTTGGACCACCTGTCCATAACACTGTCCCTCGTCAGAGGGAAAAATATAACTCTGACAATCACATACATGTCACCTTTGAAGCCTGGAATGATAACCGTCTCCCGAAGGAGGCTGCCGTCATCAAATCCGCAGAACATTCGCTTATGTTCTAAAACTGCTTCCTTATGTTTCTCCATGATTGGATTAATATAAACTTATCGCATCTAGTGCAAAAACAACATCTGGTGTGATACTTAACATCTCACGATTGACTCAATTGCCTAAGCAAGTGATATGCCAATCATGCACATCCCTCTCCCCTTTAGTCTGTAAGACACCTTTAGAGAGGGTGACTCCATCATCTGCAGGTACACCACCATGCCAGGAGTCATATATTCTAAATACCTTTAGAATACTGTCAAAGTACCCACATTGGGAAACTACCCAAATCTAGATCTAAAACCATAGATCTAATAACCAGAATGTCAGATATTATATCCATATCCCTTGTAGAGAAACAACTGTGTGACGACCAAAGTACAACCGATCGTAGTATAGGAATTTTACTTCCTACTCTGTGTATGTCATCCAAATACCAGGACATCACACCCTACTACCTTCTCAACAGATCCATCCCCTATTCTGATGAAGTCAAAGCCATGACTGTCACATCAAAATTAGATGATCTATCTCCGCTATATCTGCTCAAGTCTATAAATAGATATAAGCTACTTGCCCACTATGCTTCCGCTGCTCCCACTGACCATAACAACCCTCTGGCAGAATAATATATACGTACACTTCTAAAGCTAGTTTAGAACGACGCTATACTTAACCTCCTGCCGGGTCTCATAGTCTGGAACAACAGTAGTGTCAAGTCTGGGTAAACAAGAACCTCCATGTCAACGTCCTTGAGGCTACCGGAATACCTCTCGGGTGTCTGAGGTTACCCACCATATCTACGGAGTGGCTAATGGAATGTCAAACCTGATTGAATCTTTAGGTCCTATTAAATTTTCCGTAATCGTTTGCGGTTCTGGAATCACTTCCAGTTCTACCATACTCCCACTACTGTTTTCTGAAAAAATCCATTTTACTAAAACTGTGGCGAGTCAAGAACAGTATCACTATTGATCTTCCAGATGGTAGAAAGTCAACCCTCGTCATGCCTGGGCCAACCCACAAACTGCCATTACAGAAACGTGCCCTGAGTTATCCAGAGTCTGGTTTTAAGCATAAGCCGGACAACTCCCCGTACCATAACATCGTTAAGATATGAACCATTCTATATCCAATATAGAAACCTTGGCACTTATTTAATTGGAACTAGATTCTAATCATGCAGCTGTCTCTAGTGCATATCAACTTAATGGAGAGAGGCTAATCAGCATTACTCAACTTAGGAATCCATCCAATTATGAGTAACCTGAAAGAGAAACAAGTTTCTCAAAACCATTACTATCAATGGAATACCAATCACAAGTATCTATATCTTCGATCTCTTTGAAGAATCCCGATACTTGCGACATCTGGTTCTCTACTTTATTCCTATACCCACAACTTCTCAAAACTTAGACATTGTATTTCTATGAAACACTTGTCTAAAAACCAGAGAAGTCATAAGTAAACAGAACATAGTACGAGGACCAACCCCTTTGTCCTGATGGACACTGGACAGCATACAATACTCTGTATGAGTCCCCTAAGTTGAATTACTCAAAACATGTGCATCGTAGGTTGAAAACTGTACTTATGGTTAAGAACTACTCTGTTGTTCAATGCTCCTTACCCAATCGTCAACTGATATAGGTAAATGTCACGGACATAATTTCAAAAAGTTATATCTCACTTTATAAAAATAAACATACAGATATATCATTTTGAAATCGGTGCACAACAACGGATACTCAAAACCAAATGCATGCCGTCCGGCAAAAATTCAGGCGACTTCCTCAAATATCACCAATTACAACGAATTCCGATATAATGAGGATGATCACCTAATTCCCAATAACTTACTCACACTCATCATCTGTAAAACCATACAGATGTGAGAATCATACCTGGTAAATTCATACCCTGGAGTAAGTATCTAATCGGGAAATCAGTTTTCCTTTAACAATGCACTGAAACATGAAAATGTTTCGTAGGGGTATCTTGGTATTCCTAGCAATGCCTCTTCCATAATCCAATTCATGACTATAACCGTATATTTTTTTGCCATCTCTTCAAATCTCTTTATTTGTCTTTATTCATTACCTTCTGTACACCCCTTTAGGCTAAGTGGTTTTCTTCCTTCCCTGCCGTTCGGCACCAGCCTATAGTTTGGAAGAAGACTATCCAGTAAGCATAATAGGTGTACTCTCCTAAACAAAAGAGTACTCGCAACTTGAGAGAAGGTGATGATAAAAGACAACAGAATAATACCTTATTCTATTTCTCCCGAACTGGGGAAAAAGCAAAGGTGAAATAGGAGTGGCGATGAACTACGCGGTTTGGTCGTGAATGATTGCAGTCACAATTTACTTTGCCCTCTTTATAATCCCTTTATTTTGTCTTTAGTTATTACCTTCTGTACACCCTACTTAGACTAATTGGTTTTCTTCATTCCCTACCTTTCGGCACCTGCCTATGGTTTGGAATAAGACTATCCAATAAGCGTAACAGGTGTACTCTCCTAAACTAAGGAGCCCTCGCAACTTGAGAGAAGGTGATAATAAAAGACAACTGAATAAACCAATTCTTTTTCTCCTGAACCTGGATCCATCCTCGAAGAAGTCCTTCGAGTTCGTATATAACCATACGATGGATCTATCCAATAGAAGTGGATGTCCGTAGTAATACGAGGTGTTCTGAGAAATGCAAAGGGGTAAAAGAAGGAGTGACAATGACTTATGCAACTTTAGACAATCCAAAAGCCAGTATTTTAAGAAGGTTCGGTCAACTTGGTCACTGAGTCATAGTCTAGGGTCGGTCAAAGGTCACTGCCAAAGAGAGAGAGAAAAGAAACACTCTGCGTGCACTCTAACCTAGATCAGAATGGTTATCACTTTATCTAATCAGGAAACCTCCCACTGTACTGTCAAATTCTCCTCCAAACCTAAAAGAAGAATCAATCGGGATCACCCGAAGAGTAAACCAACTCATCAGTGGGAATCGGGATCCAACTCTCATCGCATGATAACGTGAAGGAATCCACTCATGTTATCACACTCCAGAAGGTATGCGCATGCCTGGCAAGTTTCAGTTTCTTTAGAAACTCCCGATATGATTTTTGCCCCATGCTCTTATGATCGTGACTAAGAGCCAACCCATCATAAGTCGCATGTCAAGTTCTTCCCATCATTATCTTGTTAATTTGAACCCACCCGTACTCGCCCTTGACTAAGGGCCAACAAAGCTATATGACTGTCCCAAACCAACACATCTATCTATGCAACATGTGAACACCCCAGCAGCTACCAATCACTAAGTCCTGGCTAAGGGCCAGACCAACATAGCTTGAATACTACTGACTATTCATATGAAATGATGGAGGGTTACGGCTGGTTTTTGGCAAAAAACCTTTAACGCAATGAACTTGATATCGCTGAAGGAACCTGATAGCTTTTTATAAAAATATAGTGGCGAAAACCTTTGCTAAAGAGGTCACTCCTGGTGAAGGGATCTCGGCTCTTTCCTCGTGGAATGAGGTGCAGGATATTCCAACTGAATACCGCGATGCAAAGCAACATGTAATCGACTATAGTGAAGTTATTACCCTGACGCAAACTTCTTCCCAAGGGGTCACTCCCGGTGAAGGGATATCGGCCCTTGCTTCGTCGAATGAGGTGCAGGATATTCCAACCGAATACCACTGTGCAAAACAAAAGGAAACGTCTTTGTAATAACACTTTACCGGCGACGGGGTTCTCCTACAATCACTTGGTTGAGGCTATGGGGTGTAGCTGTCTATTAAGTTTACCGGCGAGTATCCGTGTAATCAACGTGATTGCGACGGACTTTTGATCATATCAAAATTCCGTGGCAACCGATCAAGTGAGACTAAACTGCTATGTTTATAACATTCAAATCAGTTATCTCATAACTACTTGTGGATTCCAAATATTGTATCACGTTCCAGATAAATAGAAAATGTTAAACTTTCCGAACGAACAATCAAACACCCAATTTTTCCCAAACAGCTCAACACTTGAAATAAGTTCAAAAACATCCATTTCATGCCTCAGTACCAAAGGTCCAGCCGTAGAAGGGTCAAGCCAACGCCTCACATGTGGCACGCCGTACTGCCCCAAACCCTAAAGTTCAAAGGGCAGTTCAAGACGGTCACATAATCGAGTTAAGGTTTGTTGTCTTCTAGAGGGTCCATCGCGTTACTTGCACTACTTAGAACGTCTTTAAACCACGGAAAAATCCAACACTTGGAAATTTTCCGACAGGGGAAAAATTGGGTATTTATATCCGGTCGAACTTTTTAACATATTCTAAATTATCCGGAAAAACACAGAGACAAAATTAGACAATCCGATCGAATCTACCAACTCCCAATACAACCCAGAAAACTCAACTCTTGAGTAGAATTTAAAAATTCCCAGAAAAAACATCACTTCAATATAGGAATTACTGTGCAAAATTAAATGAAGGATGCTTCCGTACGGCCGCGGAACTGCCGCACGAGCCTGTAGGGTTCCTAGGCACACACTAGAGGTTCCACAAGGCATCAACCATGCCAAATTCAAAAATTAGGTGCCGAGAAACCCTAATATAGATCGTTAACTAGAGTTTAGGCGAAACTACAAGCTACTAAACCGCTTTAGTACTAAGTGAAAGGGGCTACAACCTTTGTAGATCCGGTCCTCCACTTCTTTAGCTCCATGATAATGTCCCTCCGCTGCGATCATCGGATCCCGGACTCTAGCGATGGTTTCGTCGAAGAAATGATCGGGCTAGGTCGTCGACTTCGATGCCGAAGATGATCTACGTCGAGGCAACTCAAACTCAAGCTCCACCTTCACCAAGTCATGAAACTTGTGAAGAAAACACCCTATACTACATGGCAAGTGGTAGAGAATGAAGAAATAGGAAGTGGGTTCACTTTGGATTTGGATTTCTCACTCTTTTTCTCATGTCACCATTAAAGGTAGCAAGGTTTCTTCTTCTTGAAGAAGAAGAAGAAGAAAGAATATCATATGATGATAATAAAATCAATTGATCTTATCATAATGCAACCTTGGGTTAGTTTAACAAGTGTAGAGAATTAACTAGGGTTTAAGTAAATGGTTAGGATTAAGGAAAAAAACAAAATGGTCAAGCTTTCAAAACTTCATGAAGCTTCAACAAAAAAACAAAAGAAGCAACCATTTTCTTTCTTGCCCTTAAAAATAAATGCATAAAGAAAATAAATAAAACATTTAAAACCCTAACCATTAACCTAAGTCATACTTTAAAAGCAAACACACCCAAGTTTGCATGTATCATCAAATATGATACAATCTTGTGCAAAAAAATATATCACATATACAACGTGCACAATCAAGTGAGGAAAAAAAACATCTTAAGTGAACAAATATTAGTTAATGTATAGTAATATATCAAATATATAATTATACATCAAATCATTAAATCAACACTTGATTTAATGATCCGGTCATATCGCATATAACCGACTAATATACAATGTATCGACTTATCGAATCAATTCTCGATTCGATAACTAGGTTATATCACATACAACCATTCGATACATTCATCGCGAGAATAGAATACGGTATCACATATACGCATTATTCTCGGTCCCGCACATATCTCATATGCGCTCCTATTTCGTTTCGCTTGAGCCAGGAAACCTCTGTGTAGGACTCTAAAAACTCGTCAATACGCCGGCAGCAGGTGATGATCATATCAAACACCCACAAGCCGCAAGCGGTATGCTAAACGTAACGGCCACCCGGGTATTGAACGATTAGAAGATCGACGAGCAAGCCCGCTCATACTCCTGTGAATCCAACCAGTAACACTTACCGTACAGTCCGGTCTCGTCGTCTGATATGTCGCATATCTTGCCTAGGGATGGTAAACGTCAGACCCTAATAGCTCGATAAGTCGTGTCGATATGAGGTCTATAACAGTTCGAGAAACTACTGGTAACACTTACCAGTAAATCTCAGCAACCCTGGCCAGGGATTTCCGGTTATAGCCAATCGAACACAGCGCAACATCAACCCCCTATACCGGGAGAGACGAATCCCCTCCTATCTCTCATTGCCTCCATGTGATTCGGGACTGTACCCAAAAACCACCGTTTTGCACGCCCTCTTGGACGTGGTAAGGTGGAAATCAAAGCACAGTGGGAATCACACAAGACTCTATGACGATCTTGGGTCTACAGACTAACCTGTACCAGTGTCACCAGAGAACTGCCATCTGACGTAAGGTATAATACCATCTGGGAGTTCTCGGCGAGTCCGTCCAATGTACCCAGTCTCTACTGAGCACCCGTATATCATCTCTGATGTCAAACACCAATGGATATGGGATCATCCATCGCCCATCTGTATGGGTCGAGAAGGTATACGCTAGTCTACACTGGTATATCGATACCCCGTCTCGATACACCCATGACTAGGGACCTTGAAGGATGTACTTATGGACTACCATGTCCCCACTAGTATGATCCGCATCATAGTCCAGGTAGTCAAGTACACATCCTAAGGGCTTTACTAACATGTAGCAGAGAGACAATCAGTGTACACGTTAAGGTAAAGAGCAACCAGATAGCATACTATCATGTCGAGTAAGAAAGTCCTCCCTATATATGTCCAAGCATCCACTACAATATACATCCTATGTATAGTAATGGCCTCTAGGGCATACATATAACTAACAGTCCGCGCCTCCGTTGAGGGGGATGTGGCGGCTTGTGCTTGGATCGTTATGATGATCGCTCGCCATTCGATTGAGACCGGAAGATGAACTTTTGTTTTTGTGGAATCAAGAATTTCCTACAGACGGCGCCAGCTGACGTGACCTGGATCATGCCAAGATGTTACCTTCCGTTGATCTGCTGATGACGGCGATAGACGGCTGAGATTGGATCTAAAGGCAGGCTCCTGAAACGTGTGGATCTCAATGGGTTTGTGGTTGGTTGTGCCGAGCTACCTGCAAGGAAGTCCCGGGGTGGTTGTACCACCGAGGACCCTCTGACGGTCAAGTTAGAGAGGAAATCCGAGCAGAGTAACGGCTTAGTGGAGTCAAAATGGCTTACTTGAACCGTCTGAAGAAGGGGTTTATATAGCGGTGGCAGCAAGCAGGGCAGGCGCGAGAATCACGCCGGCTGTTACGCTCCCGACATCACGCCCGCGTGATGAGCGGGATCTCCCATTAGTGGCGAGACAGGCTCGTTAATGGAGGATCGTGATGGCGTAGGACGTGGGATGTGGCCGGCGGATATCTCGCGCATGGCGAGATTCGCGGGATGGCGGTTGCGCCTGTGAGTGGTGCCGTTGGTCGGTCGATGAGACCGAGGAAGATACCTCGGCGGGAGAGCTCGCGGACGGGCTGGAGAGCCGAGATATCTTGGTTCTGCGGTAGTCCGGAGACAAGCTGTGAGGTCGAGGAGGTCAATTGTGCAGGGGGCTCGGAGGTGAGCCAGCGTTTCTTTGTAGGACGGGCATAGGAGTGGTCTGATCGGCCACTGTAGGTCCTTTCTTGCATGTCTTGAGACACGTCATCTGCCACGTGTCATGATCTGAGAGATCACCGATATCGAGCATCATCACAGCTGCTTCTTCACTCACTGTTGGTTACCTACCCTTAGGCTCTTTTAATAGGAGATGGTTCATGCATTGTTTGTGATGTCACATATTCATGTGCAACCTCCTCTAGGTAAAAGTCAAAATCATATGCAGCAGCTCTTGGCTTTACTAGTTGGCGGTTCCTCGAAGACATCCTCACTCACTTGATGGACTAGTTCCCAGCTTCACTGTAGAATTGGAAATTGTTAACTAGCATTTGTATTAAGAATTTAACTTCAATGCAATAAATTTTGCTCAAATAAATCATATGCTAATGCTTACTTTCTTCCGATCTACGAAGGTGCTGTAGATTTGGTTTCTCGACTTCATTCTGTGTAGATTTAGTTGCAATTTCTATTCGTTGAGAGGATGAGTGCTTCTTAATTGTTCTTCTAATCTTAATTGATGTGGATAGACTTTGAGGATCAGTTGGGTTGCTTATTTTTTATTTTCTAACACAAATTGAAATAGATAATTGTTAAATTCAAACAATTTTCAAGATTATTTAACGGTATTTTCTAAAATCACTTGAAATTCAAACCTTAAAAGAACCATACTGTGCTCTAAAAAATGGATTAGGCGGCCGCCAAGACGGAAGCGGTGTGAAGCCGCTTCGATTCAGCCCTAGGCGTTTAAGCAGACGTCCAGGCAGACCCAACCCACTTAATGAAATAAAAATTAGTCTTTTTTAAAGTATTATGGGTCGGGTTTATTCTCTTTTCACCATGTCTGACCCAAATCCATACTTAATGAAATAAAAGTTAGTCAATCTTGTTCCCTTTTTCTGAATAATTTTTGAATTATAGTGCTCAAATTTATTTTTGCTGATATTTACCGTTAAAACATCAATATGTTACGAATTATCATGTTAAATTATCAATATATTTATGTTTATACTGCTGCAATTTTTTAAATATAATTTTACCTAAAATTAGAAAAACCGTCGTGACAGCAGCTAGACGGTACCCCAAATGGTTAGTTCCTCCCGGTGCTTTTCACAAGCTTGGAACCATATTTGAATTATCTGATAAGAAATAATGAAATAAATTCAATTACGTGAGCTACCTTCGACATTCGAACTTCAAGACACCCTTATCTCGCCGCCACATCCCATCAGTTCGTTTCCTGTGGGCCCACTTCGATATCCCAAATCGGCACGCAAATCCTGCCACGTATCCCCGCCCTTTATAAAAAAAACCGCGGCCAAAAGCACCTTCCCAACTACAACAACAAAACTGCTCGAGCCGCGTACGATAGCCGCACAACGATGGAAGACGCTAACATGCGCTGCCAGCTTCCTTCGACGGAGCGTAGGTTAAGCGCACTGGCACGCCATTTGGGCGGCGATTCGTCTCCTCACCCTCTAATGGCGTCTCAAAACCCTATCCCTAACCCCTCGATCTGGCCGTCTCCCACCGCCGGATCCCACGGCGTTTCCGTCTTCGCGAGGATCGCTCTGGCGCCTGAGGATCCGATCCTAGGGGTAATCGAGCGATCTTTGGAAAAATTTAGGGGTTTCTCTCTCTCTTGATTTTCTGTTCTCTTGCTGATTAGTTTTTGATAGGTGACGGTTGCGTATAACAAGGACCAGAGTCCAGTGAAGGTGAATTTGGGGGTCGGAGCTTATCGGACCGAGGTGAGATTTTAATTTTATTTTATTATCATTATTATTTTGTTTGATTTAGAGTTGAGTTAGCGATCTAGAATGTTTCTTGATGTTTTGATGGATTGATTTTGATTTGATAGGAAGGTAAGCCGCTTGTTTTGAATGTAGTGAGACGAGCCGAGCAGATGCTTGTCAATGATCGGTATAGATTTTATCCTGTTGTTAGTTGTCTCTTAAAGATACAAACTTTACTATGTGACTGAAGCCGTCATTTTTGTTACTGAAAGATACTGATTGGGGATTTCCCTAAAGCATCCATCAGTTCTTATTAAAAACCTTGCTGTTAGTTCATTAATTTGATGCATTCTGTTCAGGTCGCGGGTCAAAGAGTACCTCCCAATCACTGGATTGGCAGACTTTAATAAATTGAGTGCTAAGCTAATGTTTGGAGCTGACAGGTAGTTGAAATTTCTGCATATTTGATTTGAATGCAATTATTCCTTTTAAATGAAGTATTTCAAGAGGAATTATTGGTTTGGTTGTTTATGCATGTGAGCCAGGTTTGTAGTTTGGTTACAAATCATGATTGTGTGTGTTTCTATGGGATTTAGTTTAGGCAAGTTATTTTAACACAGAAAGACCCATATACCACACTCATCTAGTTGGGACCGCTACAAATAGACTAGAAACCTCCTAAAATTTTACTATTATGTTGCTCTGATGAAGTTTTTTTATTTATAAGGAAGACAATAGACTCTAATTCAGCCCTGCTAAACTCATAATAAATTTATCTTTACGCTTGGAGTCCTTTCTCTCTTCTCAACACAATCACGCCATTTGATTAAAGTTCCTACTCAAATATATAGGCTTGATTTTTATTTTATTTTTATTCATTCAGAGGATTTTGGTCTCTATTACAATAAGATAGAGGGAATGGTCTATAGAATATGTGAAAACATTCAATATTCTATAGAAGAAGGAAAACAACAAGCAAAGCGGTTGAGCTTATTACATCTGTTTCCACCATCTAGACGCTCAGTACCCACTGAGAGATTTTATTCTTATCAGGCTTTTGGAAAATGGTTCTAGTTTTGGTCTGATTCTAGTTTCTTTTTCTTTTTCACTTCGAGTAACAAAGTTAAGTACAAACAGTAGTGTATTCATGACAAGATGCTAATTGGCATCTACGTCGTACCTCCGTCTGGTAAATAATAATAATAATAAATACGCCGTGCCTCTGCTTATTGTTTTCTCCTTTGCGGACCTCTTCTAAATTTGTAATCTTACATGACATTAGATTGTCATTATCACGAAAATGTTGCAATATTGGCTTAAATGATTCTACATGTTATATATTCCATTGCTTTGATGTCAAATTTACTTATCATCCCTTCCTACTCTACCAAATTCGTCACTTTACATTGCTTACAACTGTGAGTATCTAAAGCCATGTCCTCTCTTGTGGAAACAGTCCTCCCATTCAGGAAAGTAGGGTGGTTACAGTGCAATGCCTCTCAGGTACTGGCTCATTGAGGGTTGGAGGAGAGTTTTTGGCAAGGCATTATCGTGAAGTAAAATCCTAAACTTCTGAGTTTCATTTCTATGTATGAGCGTTTGAGTTAATAAGATTCTGACTTGAAAGTAACCTTGTCAGCGCACTATTTACATTCCACAACCAACATGGGGAAATCATCCAAAAGTTTTTACATTAGCGGGACTTGCTGTTAAGACTTACCGTTACTATGATCCAGCAACGCGTGGACTAAACTTCCAAGGTACCTGCTTTGAACAATGCGCTATGCTTGTAAATTTTTAGAGGTCTGTGGGAGTTCAATTGTCAACTAATTTAGTAAATTCATTATGCTTTTTCTAGAAATCTAGGAATTCAAATATTTGACAGTTACATCTGGTATCCTCCTCTCTTCTATCAAATTAGAATTATGTCAAAGGAGCCTCCTTGTTTTTTGCTAAAAATTCTGGAAACATGTCAAAGAAATATGTTTACTATAAATAACTGGACTTCTTGCATCGGAAATGTTTGATCTTTTTGTCTTTTTTTTCCTTTGTTTTTTGTTCTTGAAGAAAAGTTTGGTCTTTGTATTATATGTGCCTTGGAGAAAGATGTTATTCCCTATAGCAAATCTGGAAACATGTCGAAGAAATATGTTATTCACTTGCTCCTTGATCTTTAGTTTTACCCTCTAAGCAATCTTCAAGAATTTGTATTAAACCCATTCTTGTCATAATTTCATATACAACAACCAGTACTAGTTAATAAGGAGAGGGAGGGGTTGAAGTCAGGTTGACCACCTGTTGTATTTTTTAACAAAATATTTGTAAAGTTTCTTGCTTATTTAGAAAATCAATGTGTTTCAACAGCAGAGTGCTGCTTTATAACAAAGTTCTTGCAATGCACTGCTGCTTTGAATGCAATTTTCTATTCTTTTTTACTCGATATACTTCCATATTTTCATTCAATTCCTATGTAAACATTTTGTTGCATCATTTTATTTTGTTGTGTGCTTTCTGCCATAATTAAAGCAACCAAAATATCTTCTGGACCAGGTTTGTTGGAAGATCTTGCTGCTGCGCCTGCAGGGGCAATCGTCCTTCTTCATGCATGTGCACACAACCCTACTGGAGTTGATCCAACTCTCGATCAGTGGGAGCAGATAAGGCAGTTGATGAGGTCAAAAGGGTTGATGCCTTTCTTTGATAGTGCTTACCAGGTAATCATGGCTTCAAGTCAGTCAAATCTCTTGGTGCTAACTAAATATATACAAATCAAGCATTTAAGAATTTACATTGTGCACTAAAGTCAAACTATCTTATCTTACTGCGATGCCAATTCTGGGTTAGTTCCAATATAAGCAAATTGTCTTGAAAATCCTGCTCAGTAAAATGGCATATCTAACTATTATCACCTTTAACAAATCTTAAGGGTGTTATCATGTTCCATAGATAGCTGGCTTTTAGGTGGCTTAATTTATTCTGGATGATATGAGTTGAATCTTGTTATCACATTCTCATTGTTTTACTATTAATTTACACAAGCATTAAGGAGATACATATCATGTAGGGTTTTGCTAGCGGAAGCCTGGATGCAGATGCACAGTCTGTTCGCAGGTTCGTTGCAGATGGTGGGGAATGCCTTGCAGCTCAAAGTTATGCAAAGAACATGGGTCTGTATGGAGAACGTGTTGGTGCCCTCAGCATTGTATGTACCTTTGAGCTTCGTAGAATCTCCCTACTGCACTACTTTCTTTTTTGTTGATGCAGTCTTCTTTCTTGTCAGTTTTATGTAAAAAGTAGACTCTATGCAACCATTACAAAAGTTTGCTTTAGAGTTTATTATCTTTCGTGATCAATATCATCATCTTACAACCTTTTGCTATCAACTGGGTTGGTGATGGCCTAGGTCTCAATCAAAGATTCGACAAATTTTCCGAATTCAGAAAGGCCAGTGACTCTTTTTATAATTATTTGAAACTTGAAAGGATCCGTAACACTATTGTAATCTTTCTCCTTTGATGACTTTTTCATGTATTCTCTTCAGAAAATATAAAAGATGATTTTCATAGGGATAAAATAAGCATTTACGTTACTCGTCTTTTGCCTGTAGTTTGTGTTCATTGCTTCTTCATCCATCTTACCTAATTGATATTGTTTATTTCAGGTTTGCAGGAGTGCTGATGTGGCAGGTCGGGTTGAGAGCCAGCTGAAGCTTGTGATTAGGCCTATGTATTCCAGTCCTCCAATTCATGGTGCCTCCATTGTGGCAACCATTCTCAAGGACAGGTAATAAGTCGACACAAATCATTATAAAGATCTCTTGCTTTTGAAGGCCATTAAAATTCAGGAATGCCGTTTTAATCAATTGGGATCCTGTGAACTTTGTAAAATAAGTTTGCCAAATTTTCTTGTGCATGTTATCTCCAATATCACTTGATTCAATATTCCTTATTTTTCACTCTAAACTAATAATTGTGTTTATATTTGGCATTTAAGAATTCTCCTTTTTAACCAAATTTGGTAGTTTGTAAAACCTTTTCACAGAAATATATACAGTCAATCTATCAAAATTCTAAGAGTACAGAGTAGCCATAAACTTCTGTTCTCATTCTTTATCTTGATTCACCTTCTATCTTATTTCTGACACAAACACGTTAAGCTATTGGCATGTATTCATGTTTTCTTGTTTCTCTATCTTTCTTCTTTTGCTATGTCTTATATGAACAGACTAATACTCTTATTTGCATTCTTGATTTAGTGAAATGTACAATGAATGGACCATTGAACTGAAGGTTATGGCTGATAGAATAATCAGCATGCGTCAACAGCTTTTTGATGCTTTACAAACCAGAGGTACGTAAATGACTTACCCTTATTGTTATCATCCATTAACCTTGATAGCATACTTTTGAAACTATTTATATTTGAGCAGTGAAGCTGATTTTCTTGAATTATGGGTGTTGTGCAGGAACACCAGGTGATTGGAGTCATATTATAAAGCAGATTGGAATGTTCACATTCACAGGGCTTAATACTGAGCAAGTTGCATTCATGACAAAGGAATTTCACATTTACATGACTTCGGATGGGTAAGAATTTGAGCAGTCCTTTTCTATGTAATAACTTGACAATGCTGTATGCCTACAAATTAATAAACACATGCTTCTTTTTTCTCCATCAAGCGACCACCTTGTTTCAGTCATGATCTAATTATGAAACCAAAATAACAAAATAGAAGTTGATGCTCAACTCTTTACTCTTTGAAATTACACCGCATGTGGAGACACCTTGTTAAACCACCTTGAAGTGTAGCTTGGGGCCCACGTGTCATAGTCTCGTAGGCACACTTGTTGAAAATTGATGCAAATTAAAGTCTAGGGTTAGGTGCTACCTTTTGACATGCATGACATTGTTAGGTAGTGATAATATTAGGTGATGACTTTGTTAGATGCTACTTTGACATGCATGACATTGTTAGGTGGTGACAACGTTAGGTGGCTACTTTTGACATGCATGACATTGTTAGGTGACGACAATGATAGGTGGTGACTTTGTTAGATGGTGACATTGTCCTAAGTGCTATAAAATCACATATTATGAGTGAGGCATTTTGCATCTATCACAAGCATCATCACAAGAGGGAAAGGCCAAGAGAGATTTGTATAGAGGGATTTGAGAAAAATCTCCTCGGGTTGTTCTTGTTTGCAAACTTGATTCAAGTATAGTAGACGTTTGCAGATTCCGCTCTGCCGAGGACTACCCATACGGTGGGTGAACATCGTTAACAGATCTATCTTGTTTGTGATTGGTTACTTTCTTATTCCTGCACTTTAATTTATATTGTATTTCATCGTTTAATTGTGTGATTGTATTTTTGTGTGATTTGAGTTTTATCGCGAGCACTGTTTCGTGGATTGACTTTTCCGCTCAGCAACTGGTATCAGAGCAAGGTTAAGAGAACTTAGAGTTCTTCGATTCTATAATCTAGGTCAACGGTGGGTAACGACACTTGTGTTCTCTTCCACATTTTCTTAGATTGTAGTTTTGAAGGCGTTGGTTCAGATTTAGGGGGAAGTCGAGTTTGTTATGATACAGACGAAAGATGGCGAAAGATAAGATAAGAATCGAGAAATTCAATGGTCACAATTTTGGTTGGTGGCGCATGCAGTTGGAAGACTGTCTATACCAAAAGGATCTATATCTTCCGTTGCTAGGAGAAAAGCCCGAGAAGATGGCCGATGAGGAGTGGAACTTTTTGAATAGGAGAGCCCTGCCGACGATCAGATTGTCGTTGACTCCGCAGGTGACCTTTAATATCTCAAAGGAAAAAACAACTAAGGCGCTAATGACGACGTTAGCGAAGTTGTATGAGAAACCATCGACTTCAAATATTTTTTTTTTGATGAAGAAGCTTTTCAATATTAAGATGGTAGAGAACGGTTCGGTGATAGAGTACCTGAACGAGTTCAACAGTGTGACAAGCCAACTTGAGTCCGTTTCAATCATCTTTGAAGACAAGATTCGAGCCCTACTGTTCCTATGTTCGTTGCCAGAGAGTTGGGAGAACCTAGTGATGGCGGTTAGTAACTCTATCTCGGGGATTTTTACGTTTAATGATGCGGTAAGCTGCATATTAAACGATGAAATGCGGAGAAAGTCCGTGAGTGGGAGTTCTGGAACTTCTGCACTTTCGGTGGAGATTCGTGGCAGAACAATGGAAAGGGGAAAGTGGAAAAAGGGCAAGTCTAAAAGCCGGGGTAAATCTCAAGGAAAAATCTAAGGCGCCTGTTGGAATTGCGGAAAGAAGGGCCACAGAAAAAATGAATGCAGGCTTTGGAAGAAAGCCTCAGATGAGAAGACAGATGAAAAGGAAGCAAATGTGGTGTCTACACAAGAACAAGGGGAACAAGGTCTTTGTCTATCGGTGAGCGAGAACACAAAGGCGGATACTTGGTTCCTAAATTCAGGGGCTTCTTTTCATTGCATTTCGGGCAGATATCACTTTAGCGAGTATGTTCAGGACGACCTTGGACATGTGACGGTGGGGAACGGGCAATCGTGTAAGATCGTTGGAAAGGGGACGATCATCTTGCAACCGTCAGGAGGTGGTCAAATCAAATTGAAGAATGCTCGTCATATTCCAGATTTGAAGAAAATCTTGATTTCCACAAGTCAGCTAAACAACGAAGGGTTTACTACAACGTTTGGGAATTCTCAATGGAAGATTTTCAAAGGGTAGTTAGTGGTCGTAAGGGACAAGCTGAGTGGTTCATTGTACTCATTCAATGGGAGCAGCGGAGGCTCGGTTGTATTGACGGCAAGTTCGGAGAAATATTCAGAGACTTTGTTGTGGCATAAAAGATTGGGGCACCTCAGCGAGAAGAACATGAAAATTCTTCAAGCTAAGGGGTTCTTTCAGGGCTGAAAAAGGCGGAGTTGATGTTTTGCGAGAGCTGCGTTTGTGGAAAGCAAAGCGCGCTCAGTTTTCAAATTGGAGGCGTACCGAAAAATGCCAAGAAACTGGAGATGGTGCATACGGACGTATGGGGTCCAGCCTCGGTAGAGTCTTATAGAGGAAATCGGTACTTCGTGACGTTCATCGATAATACAAGTCGGAAGACATAGGTATACGCGATGAAGAAAAAGTCCGATGTGTTTAGCATTCTTCAAACACTGGATTGCGCAGGTGAAGAACCAAACGGGGATGAAGGTTAAATGCCTAAAGCCCGTTAATGGCGGGGAATACTGCACTCAAGAGCTCGAGGAGTTTTGCTCGCAAAAGGGTATTCGTTGGTAGAAGACGATACCGGGGACGCCACAACAAAATGGTATAGCTGAAAGGATGAACAGAACAATCCTAGAGCGAGTGCAAAGCATGACCTTGGATACGAATGTGCGAAAATTTTTATGGGCAGCAGCGGTCGATGTTGCTGTGTATCTGATCGATAGAAGCCCGGCGAGTGCGCTTGATGGAGGCATTTCAGAAGAAATTTGGTCGGGTAAACCGGTCAACTATTCGCACATTAAAGTATTTGGGTGTATTGCATATTCTTTGATTGATAAGACAGAAAGGAGTAAGCTTGACTCCAAATCTAAGAAGTGTGCATTCATCGGTTATGGTGGAGACGAGTTCGGATATCGGTTATGGAATTACACAAGTAAGAAAGTAATATGAAGCCGGAACGTTGTTTTTGATGAGCAACACTTATATAAAGAAGAAAAGCAAGCCAAAGATGGTGTTGTATCTGAGTTCGTGGAGTTAGGCGGAACTCAAGAGAACAATCAGGTGTCTACAAGTGGGGATCAAAATATAGAAGAAGCTGCAGTGCAGGATCATGTTCAAGAACATGATGGCGACCATGTTCAGCAACCAGATGTACCAGTTTTGAGGAAATCTACGAGAGAAAATAGACCACCTGAAAGACTTGTGACCGACTTCATTTTGTACACGGATTCGGGAGAGCCTGAGTCCCTGAAGAGGCAACGCAAGACGGTGCTAATAAGCAGTGGGAGCGAGCTATGGACGAGGAGATGGATTCTTTGAAGAAGAACCGTACGTGGGACCTAGTGAAGCTACCTAAGGATCGAAAAGCGTTGCCGAATAGATGAGTGTACAGGATAAAAGATGAGGCCGATGGTGTGAAGAGATACAAGACTCGTTTGGTAGTCAAGGGATATACACAAAGTAAGGAATTGACTATCAAGAGATATTTTCCCCTGTGGTGAAAATGACATCAATTCTTGTGATCCTTAGTATTGTGGCGGTGGATCTGTACTTGGAGCAGCTTGATGTAAAGACCGTGTTCCTTCATGGAGATTTGGTGGAGAAGATCTATATGATGCAGCCACCGGAATACGAAGTGAAGGGAAAAGAAACTATGGTGTGTAGACTGCGAAAGAGCTTGTACGGCCTTAAGCAAGCTCCAAGGCGGCGGTATCTCAAATTCGATTAGTTAGACAGGATTTGTGCGTGGTGAGTCAGATCCCTGTGTCTATATTCAGACTTTTGAGGATGGAGACTATATCATTCTATCACTCTATGTAGATGACATATTTGTAGCGGGTCCGAACTTCGAGAAAATTCAAAGTTCTTAGAAGATGATGGCTGAAAAGTTTTCCATGAAAGATTTGGGAGCGGCCAAACAAATTTTAGGCATGAAGATCGTTCGAGATAGGAAGCAGCGGAAGCTGTGGTTATCGCAAAATGATTATATCGAGAAGGTTTTGAAGCGGTTCAATATGGACAAGTTAAAACCGGTGAGTACGTCTTTAGCAAAACATTTCAAACTCATGAAGGAATTTTGCCCGACAACTCAAAAGCAGAAAGACGAGATGGTAAGAGTGCCTTATGCATCTGCGGTAGGGGGTTTAATGTATGCAATAGTGAGTACGGGACCAGATATTGCACATGCAGCAGGAGTTGTGAGCCGGTATATGCAAAACCCGGGTAAGGAGCATTGGAATGCGATGAAGTGGATTTTGAGGTATCTTAGGGGTACGTCTAGTCACTGCTTATGTTTCGGGGGTAACTCTCTAAAAGTGCAAGGTTGCGTTGATACGGACTACTCGGATGATCGAGATAGTGAGAAGAGCACAACGAGATACGTATTTACAGTTGGAGGAACAACGGTGAGTTGGGTATCTCAACTGCAAAAAGTGGTAGCATTGTCAACTACGGAGGCTGAGTACGTGGCGATCACGGAAGCCAGCAAAGAGATGATTTGGCTACAAGGGTTACTCGAAGAGTTAAGTAAGAAGCAAGACTTCAATACCTTATGGAGCGACAGCCAAAGCGCAATACATTTGGCGAAGAATACAGCATATTATTCTCGGACGAAGCATATCAAGATGCGATACAATTTCATACGCATAACGTTGGAAGATGGTGAGTTGACACTGTAGAAGATCGCGGGAGAAAAGAATCCGGCGGATATGTTCACCAAAATAGTAGACATAGATAAGCTGAATTTCTGTTGTAGGTTGGCGAATCTCTCCATGAAATTTGATGAGAAGAGAGCAGCAGCGGAATCGTGTGAAGTCTACTAGTGCTGAGAATCAAGCCAAAAAAAATGCTCCAAGTGGGACAATGTCGAGATTGTGAAGAATTTTCATCAAGGTGGAGTTTGTTGAAAATTGATGCAAATTAAAGTCTAGGGTTAGGTGCTACCTTTTGACATGTATGACATTGTTAGGTGGTGATAATGTTAAGTGATGACTTTGTTTGGTGCTATTTTGACATGCATGATATTGTTAGGCGGTGATAATGATTGGTGGTGATTTTGTTAGGTGCTACTTTTGACATGCATGCTATTGTTAAATGGTGACTTTATTATGTGCTACTTTTGACATGCATAACATTGTTAGGTGGTGACAATGATAGATGGTGATTTTGTTAGATGGTGACATTGTCTTAGGTGCTATAAAAGCACATCTTATGAGTGAGGCATTTTACATCTATCACAAGCATCATCATAAGAGGCAAAGGCCAAGAGAGATTTGTATAGAGAGATTTGAAAAAAATCTCCTAGGGTTGTTCTTGTTTGCAAACTTGATTCAAGTATAGTAGACGTTTGCAGATTCCGTTCTACCGGGGACTAACCATACGGTGGGTGAATCTCGTTAACAAATCTATCTTGTTTATGATTAATTACTTTCTTATTCCTGCACTTTAATTTATATTGTCTTTCGTCGTTTAATTGCATGATTTGGGTTTTGTCGCGAGCACTGTTCCGTGGATTGACTTTTCCCCCCAACAACACTCGCATAGTATCAACAGGACATACAAGCTTGCGGGATATTGCTTTTCCTCTTTGTTCACTGTGGATGGTTAATTGTTATCTTGTTTCTAATCAACAAGTGTTGCATTTTTTTTGAAGTTAAATAGAGCAACATTTTGTTGGTACACAGGAGGATCAGCATGGCAGGATTAAACTCGAGGACCGCCCCTCATCTTGCAGATGCCATACATGCTGCTGTTACTCGCGTTGGCTGATCATATTGATAGTTGGACATGGGTTATACCTCAGCTCCAGTTGGGAATTTCCTTTCATAATCCCTTGTTGAAAGTATACAATTTCATTGTCTTCTTTCCTCTGTTGTAATAAAATCTAACTTCTCCTAGACCCAGAAGAAATTAATGTTAATGATAACATAGTAGTTTATACATACAAAACTTTTGAAGTTAATGAGAATGAAAGTATCTTGAATCTGCATGGATTTCCTTTCTTTAACAATTAGCATTATTTTTTTTGAAATTCTTGCCTTATATAATCCTTATATCCGAACTTGATGGTGAATAGTGTCGTGTTAAGTAGAGAATAATTTACAAAATGCTAATTGTTATATATTAAGATCATGGAAAGATAGTTCTGTTGAATCTTTTTAATCAGATGTTTGACACTAGTTAGAAGAGAGTTGATACCTCTTTGTAGAGGACATTTTTTTGCATTAGGCATAATTTTAAAAATATTAATAAAAATAGGCCACTTTCAAAATTTATTTCAAAAGCATACCACTTGGGCTCCCCGAAGCCCCGAATGGATCGTCTAATTTTTAAAATATTAATAAAAATATGCCGCTTTCAAAATTTATTTCAAAAGTAGGCCACGTAAGCGCTGGCGCGGTGTTTTTTTTTCTTTTTAAATTTATGAGAAGCACAGTTAGCAACTACGTCCCTGACAAATGCATGGGATGCATTTTGAAAGTGCACCCCATGCATTTGTAGTGCCTAAGTAAAAACAAGCGGCGCACTTTGTAAGTATGTCCCAATCATTTTGCTTTAAAATATATTGGGTGTACTTTTAAAATACACTCCATACATTTCCATGGGGCGCAGCTCGAAAATGCGTCCCATGAAGCCACAAGAAAAATCAAATGCACAGTCACAAACCTAGGCCACTTGTTGAGTCATATGAAATACGCCCAACTGCAAATTGAATGGGGCACATTTTTGAACTACGCCCTGCATTCAATTCTGGGGCTCCCATCACAAATGTACGGGACGCACTTCCAAAATGCGTCCCACATATTAGTGATTGGGAGCCCTATACAAATGTATGGGGCGCAATCAAAAGTGCGTCCCATACAAAAAAAATTTAAAAAAAAAACGCCCGCGCTGAGCTGGTGTTTGGCGTGGCTAAAATTGGCCCGTTTTAGAAATAACTTTTAAAAGTGGCCTATTTTTTAATTATTTTTTTTTTAAAAAAGATTAATGCAAAAGATTGTACTTTTGTGGAACCTTGCTTAATGTCCATCATCAGAATTGGTAGGCAAATTCATTGATCAGGGATTGTTTTACCTCACAAAAGGTGTTTTTTTTATTGCTGCATTTCCTCGTTATTATTGAATCACAAGGATAATAAGGCTATCACAGAGTGACCACATGTCAGTCTCCCTGTGGCTGGCTACAGGTCCATCAGCACCAAAACACTGAACCGCTGCCACGTGTATGTCCCAGATTCATCGACAAACCTCACCCAAACATTTCAAATCCTGAGCATTGATTGATAGTCCAAGAACTGAAAGGAGGAAAGCAAGCAAAGGCAGAGAAACCAAAGAGACCGCAGAACCACCAATGGCCTCTGTAACCACCATGGCTGTTACTATGGCTCAACCGGTTACCGTAAAGGGCCTCGGCAACAGCTCACTTCATGGCACCAAGCTCCCCTTTCTCTCCCCTCGGCAAATTCCTCCTGCTCGCTCAAACTTCAGGTATTAATTAAGTATATATGCATATATAGACAGCAGCTACATGAATCCATGAGATATATATATATATATATATATATATATATATATATATATATGGGTCATCGATTGATTGATTGTTTTGTGAAGGTCCTCTGGAGCTGTGGTGGCCAAGTACGGCGACAAGAGCGTCTACTTTGATCTGGAAGATCTTGGCAACACGACCGGTCAGTGGGATTTGTATGGTTCTGATGCACCTTCTCCTTATAACCCGCTTCAGGTTTATCTTTATCAGATTTCTTTTATTGTATGTATTGTTTTAATTTTTTGGGTCGGTATAATTTTATTATCTATCCTACTTATTCCCCTACAGATTTGTAACAAACTTCCTATAATAAATACAGGTGGATGGCTGGAAGATAATAGATGGTTGTAATTAATTAAACATTAAACTAGTTTGTTATATGCTTAACATATTTGTGGAGATATTTTATTTTAAAACTCTCACCTTGAGGATGGCTGTCCACAGAACTTATTTATGGAAATACCTGAGACATGTTTTGACATAAAAACCAGTGCAATGAAATGGAGAGTTTTCGGTGGTTGAGGCCATCTCTGGGGGGATGATAATAAAGTCATGAGGTTCTCTGTTTTTACCATATAAGGAGTATATATTGTCATCAACCTTTGCCCTACCCTCATAAAGGTAGTCACAACAACAAGCCGCCATCTCAAATTTTTAGGATTAGCTACATGAATTCTTCTCTTCCATTCCGCTCTATTGATGACCATCTCCTCGGTCAAATTAATTATTAACATATCGTTCTTAATTGCCTCTATCCATATTCGTTTAGGTCTATCCATACCCTTAGTTGCGTCACGAACTATAATTTTGCCACTTTACCTAACCGAGGTATCGATTGGTCTCCGTTGCACATGTCCAAACTATCTCAATCGGTTCTTTCGCATCTTATTATCTATAGGAGCTATCTCTATTTTATTACGAATACTCATTTTTTATCATAACTTTTAGTGTATTATCACTCATCTATCTTAACATTCTCATTTCAGCAACACTTGGTTTTTTTAACGTGTTTCTTAATTGCCAAACATTCCGATCCATAAAAAAGTGCATGTTTTGTCATCGTCTTATAAATTTTTCCTTTCAATTTCAAAGATACTCTACAATTACATAGCACTCATGAAGCACTTTTATATTTCAACCATCATGTTTTGATCTTATGAGTTACATCCTTCTCAATCTTCCCATCATGATTAATTATATAGATCCTAAGTAACGAAAATGGTTCTTCTAGATACTTCATGGCCATCAATTTGCATCGAACACTCATTTCTTCGTATCGTTTTGCTGAAATTACATTCCATACATTTATTTTTTGTTATGCTAATTTTAAATCGTTTATATTCTATCTTCATTTCTCTACTCACAGTAGTTATAGCACTCACAGCACACAATTTTATCTCTCTCTCACTCATGCATACACTTATGTGCTCACTTGCTTGCTTAGTAGGGATGGCAATGGGCCGTGGGGCGGGGCTAGGGATTTCTTATCCCGTCCCCTCCCCGCATATGTGAAACCTTATCTCATACCCAACCCATGCTCCATCGGGACAGACAAAATCTACCCTATCCACGCCCCATCGAGGAACCCATGTCCCCACAAGGATCCCGTCCCGTCCCATCATATTTCAAATCATTCATTTTCCAATTGATACAACCAATTTGATCAAAATATTCATTTTTAACCATTAAAGTTGAGCCCCGTCATAAATAACAAAAAATATTAAATCCTTGTAATTTGTAAAACAACCTCTAAACAAAAAAACATTTAAGTTTAAGCATCAAAGCCACATGCAGCAGAGTATAAATAATATTATGCATAATTATCTACACCGAGGCAGGACGGGACACGGGGCGGAGAGGGCTAATATCATCCCTACCCCATCCTGCTAATTAGAGGTCGTGTTTTCCCTGCCCCCTGCCCTGGTCAACGGTCAAAATCCCCGTTCCGATCGGGATGGGGACGAGGCGATACCCACCCGATGAGGCAAAATTGCCATCCCTGCTTATTTGCATACAACAAAAGAGACACCCTCTATTAATAGGCTTTAAAGAGAGCTTTAAATATAAAGGTCTCTAGCCTTTTATATTAGCAGCTTCCCATCCCATGCTGGAAACTTCATGACTTTCTTTGTCTTAACATGATAATTAGTATTTAATATAAAAGCTCATAGCTTCTAAATATTTCTGATAGCTTCTCTTAAATATCTAGATAGCACACATGTTCCATGTGATTAATCTTAGAATATCCTAGAGAGAATATTTAAGTGGTTGTTGATCTTCAACACAATCTCTATCTTGGCTCGGATCCATTGAGCCCAACAACCCATAAAGTGACAAACTCCATGCTTCACTTAGTGAAGATAACGATCTGTCATTTCATGTGTGTTGATGGCTGCACATCAAGGCCGGCCTTTCTTTACCGTTAGAAATAGGTTCTTAGTTTTTCCATTCAAGCTTTTGATGCGGAACCACTTCAATTACTTCACCTTTTTGAGTTTAAGGCCCGGACCGCCTTCTTCCCTAATTAGTACAAATGAAGTTGAACTCCTCTCTTCCCTTGTGCTGCTGATAGCATGTCTTGAAATTGTGACCTTCTTGTTACAATTCTCACGCACATGAATTGAACACGGTGGAAATACACCTTTATTAACTTAAACTTCATCTATTCAATAATAAACTGAAATGACCTTCGGATCATAAGTACATTAATGTGATTAAAATGTCTTGCAAAATATGGGATTATATTGAAAGTAGCCATCATATCCATATTCCTCTATACTCCTGTTTTAATCAGATCATAGCCTTCCATTAAATTTTGCTTTTGTTTTCTATCTGATAGCTGGTAAGAAGCTTTCTTCTCATATAAGATAGATTGCATTTGACCGTCAAATCCGTTTATTATCTCTTGCACTTTTGTGCTCAGTCATTTCACTTCTTCATGTATCAGGATCATAAAGGGACTCGCTCTCAATGTTTTTACCAAATTTTTTTGAAGTAAATAGTTTTATTCATTCATCATAGTGGCCCTCTATTTTTGTTTCTTTGGATTAGGAACCCCCAAATATGTCATTCCTGTTCCTTGATCCCCCACTATTTTTTCTTCTTGAATACACGTAGCACAAGCACAGAGTGCTGACTGGTAGAATAAATAGTTCTCATGTATGATTAGTATATATCCTCTTGAACTCTGAATCCAGTGATTTGGTCTCTGCTGCCAAATACGGCGATATTCCGGTGGAGGTTCTTAGTTAAAGATTTTCTTTATAACTTCTATATTCTGCAGACATATTGTAATACCGAAAAACGCTCGCAAATAGATACATATTCCAATATTTATGATTGTATAATTTCTTTTATCTGGAAACAATGCAGAGCAAGTTCTTCGAGACGTTCGCAGCTCCGTTCACGAAGAGGGGCTTGTTGCTCAAGTTCTTGATACTGGGAGGTGGGTCCACCCTCGCATACCTCAGCTCCACAGCCTCAGATGACATACTCCCCATCAAGAAAGGCCCTCAGCTGCCACCCAAGAAGGGCCCACGCGGCAAGATATAATTGGTCCGGCTGTCCTTTTTGTCTCCATATCTTATGTTGTTTAATGTGATGTGTACTTCTTACCACCCTTTGTAAGTAAATCCTTCTTAGGGACTATATGTGCTCAGTAATTCTGAAGTTTTGTTTATATTTCTCCATCTCCCTTGCACAGTGAATTTCTTAGTTTAGTTAACTTCATTAGTTATATCTGGGTTCCTAATTTCATTGTCTGCCGACAGAATATTGTACAGAGAATTATCCCTTATGTTTGGGTCTATGCAATAATTTATGCTCTGAATTTTTGAATAGAAATAATTTATGCCCTCGTTTCCATGGTGTTCATCCCCATGAACGGACCTGTCATTAATTACATTAGGATTGATTATGAGCTAAAAGCCAGTTAAATTTTTTTGTCAAATCTTTCATGAACTTCTTGCCTCAATCACATTTTGATTCAGAAGGCTTTGATGATGATGATGATGATGATGGTAATGGATTACTTTGGAGTCGGAGTCTGGCAAGGCCTTTTTGGCATGAACCTAACTGCGCATAATCCAAACATAAGAAGAAGGCAATCAAAAACCAAAATTGCTGTTGTAATATATATGGTCTCTTTCTCACTACTATTTTTAATTTTTTGGATTGCTTTCCTTGTTTACTGCCATGATCATGATGTAAAAAGATAGCAGCATCTGACCTCCATTGACCCCACCAGCTTTATGAGCCCCTGTTATAGGCAGAAGCAGCTGTCCCAAATCAATGCTCCTGAAACAGGGAGTCGATGAGCTCCAAATTGCCAGCTATTGTGTATTGACTGGTTTCACTCACAACTCCATTATACTGTGTTCATTGATCTCTTCCCCATAGCTCAAATTCTTGAGATATTCAGGTATTTGCACCCCTCTCTCTCTCTCTCTCCCCCTCTCTCTCTCTCTCTCATCTATATTCTCTTTAAATTTCAGTAATAATACCCATTGTTCTTTATTTTAGCTTTGTGTCTTTTAAATGTTTCAGTGAAGTAGTTATGGGTTAAGTGTTACCCATTGTTCTTTATATATATATTGATGCTATCAGTTCTCCGTTTCTTCCCTTTTTCCTTCTTTGAATGAAATATGATGCATCAATGCATTCTAATGGGAAATAATAAGTTACTGAGAACTTATCTTTATGTTGCATTTTAACCAACTCCCTTGAAGCGGTAGGAAATTTAACCATGGCCGACGAGCGAGTGCCACTGTAGCCTAACCGTAAAACCTTCTTGCAACGAAGTGGAAGGTCCTATTATTCTTCAGAAGGAAAAAATGGCCGACGAGAAAAACCCTGAAGCAAAGCTTCTGGAGATCTCTAAAGAAGCCCAGAAGCTGACCCGGATGATAAATTCATTTCCGAAGGCACAAAGTTTTGATTATCGATCGATAGATATCGCGAAAGATCTAATGAGAGGTGCATTTGGTCTTCAAGAGTCCCTGATCACACTTAGAAACATGTCGGAAAAGAAGGAGAAGCTGAAATTTGACTTCAGTAGTGGTTCTGGAAGATTTGAGAGGCTTGCTATGGATGGATCCCTGTTCGATTACATCGATGAATTGAAGAAAGTGATGAAGGAGAGTAATTCTAGCCAACAAGTAAAAGTTTGTTCGAGCAGTCGATCTCTTGGGTTCTTAATGAGTAAGGAGCCCGAAAAGGCGAAAGGTCCCAACTTGATCGCAAAGCTCATGGGTCTTCAAGAATTGCCTTTGGAAATCGACAATCCTAAAAGAAAGGAACACAAATCGATTCTCAATATCGAAATGCCTAAGACAAGGAGGCTCCAATCAATGGAGATGAATACAGAACTAGGGACAAAGACAGTTAATGGTATTCCTGAGGTTGTGAAATCCAAAGAAGTATTTGACAGTGATAAAAACAAGGAGCACAGCAGATTTGATAACGAAACATCGATCAATGGACCCATGAGAAATCAATTTGATAAGATTTCTGTTTCAAAAAAGACCCGAGAGAACAGCCTGATTCCAGAAGATATAGCTTGTCATAATGGGCAGCTGCCATCAAGAAAATCTGAGAGAAATGAAGTGAAGAACATGAAGAAGAATAAAGTCTTATCATATCAAAGGACTGCAAATCTTGCTTCTGTTAGTGAAAAAAAGCAGAGAAAAGAGGTAAGTAGTAGGAGAGAAAAAGGCAGCCAGCTCTTGAAGCCTTTTATGAATGTTAAGAAACCTAGAGAACGGAAGGAATTGAAAGTTTCTGCGGCTCCAAAATCTCCAACCAAGCTTGTATCTAGAGCACCGATAAAGCCTGAGAGCAGAAAGAGCAGAATTAAAAATGATATATCGTTAGATGATCGAATCATTGTTTCAAAAGGAGCTAATGCATCAAGAAAGCTGAATTCTACCTCCACTTTGAAACCCACATCACAAAAGTTCATTAATGTTGATAAGGTAAAGAAGATGACTGAAGCAAAAGCAGTCAGAAAATCCATGGATATTAAAGCAGTTGTGAGTTTTCCCCCCTTCTTTTCCAACACTTTCTAATGTCATTTAGGTAACAACAGAAGCAATTTTTTGTTCTCAAGAATAATTTTTTCAGCGAAACTAATATTGTGTCATATATCTTTTCCGATAGATTGGTGGTAATGCAAATTGTAAACATATCAAAGAGACAAATCAAAGTTTTAATTTGCCTGTTGATTCACCGATAAAACAAGTCAAGCAGCACTCTGAATCACGCCATACAGGTAACCATTTGCTGCATTGTTCTTTAATGGCTAAATTGCAGGAAACCCTCTTACTTTGCCGGTATATATAGCAGGACACCTCACTCTGTGTAGATTAACTACAATCTGTTCTTTCATTTAACAAACATTTTATTTTATTTTCGTTTTTGCAACTTCTCTCAAATTTCCCCTGAATAATGTTTTGTCACCATTTCTTTTAATGCTTTAACTTATTTTGATAAAATGTTGTAGAGAATAGAAATTAACTTTTGACGTATGAGAAAAAGTGAACCTTTTTGAAACTGAGAGGGATGTGATGCAATAGCGGCAAAAGCGAGGGAGGTTTCCTGCAATTTAGCCGCCTCCTGTTAGTTTGTTCGCAAAGGAGAAGTATAACAAAGTATAAGAATTTTGTTCTATTTGTATTGAAGAATAACTTATAGCCATTGATTACAGAGGACAGGAGAAAAGGAGACAAAAGCTCAACTTCCCCTGAAAATTCTATACAGCTTCTGGAAAACAAAACCAATCTCCTAATAGAATCCGAAGCAGAAGCCGATGAAAAGATCTTTCTCCGGAACAACCGACACTTCATTAGGCATGCACAAGAGCTTTTTGGCCTCCATGTCCATCAAGCTAGAGACCATCATACGAAGCGCACCGAGGTTCTCTTAGATGGCGCGAAGGAATTCATGTTCCGTAAAAAGCACCAGATCGAGCTCTCGAATCACCTTTTGCTGCAAACAAGTTTGTGGAGTAATGCAACAGTTGTAACACTGGATCAGTTGGTAGATGAAATCAGTAACGGGATCAAGAAATTGAACGGATATAGTAGAAACGGAGGCGGTGTTAGTTTAAAAGACGGTGTTTATGTGAGATTGGATATGGATTTGAGATGCAAAGATGTGATGATGAATGCAATGTGGGGTGTGAGCTGGGTGAACTGGATTTGTGTGGAAGAGGCTGACGTTATTGTTGGTCAAGTTGAAGAGATGATATTGAATGGCATTGTTGAGGAGCTTGTTGTGGAGCTACTATGAATTCTTAATTTTTTTTAGAAATAATGCATCTGATTTAGTTTTGTTGTAGACTGCTGGACTTTCCAAGAGAGAAAATAATCAGTATGCCATTTCAGTTGAAGCTTTAAAATTGAAGATCGCAAAAGAATCATATCTTATTCAAAATTGATAAATGTAAATAATAATAATAATAATAATAATAACAACAACAACAACAACAGAAAAATCGTATGCAGATAGCATTGCATTAGAAGCCGGTGTGAATATTGTGGGCAAAAAATAAAGCAAAATATGGAGGACGAGAAATTTTCATTGCCAACCATATGTCAGAGTCAAATCTAGAGTTGATAAAGATCATGTCAAATCTTAGAGTTGGACATACTCATTCTTCACCATGGACAAAGTAAATCATGTCTGCTATGTTATTTGATAAAACTGCAAGGATCTATTCTCAGTTTACTCATCAGGGGAAAAAATTTAAGACAAAAACCTTAAGAATCGTATATACATCCAACTCACAAATTGGATACAAAAAGTTGTGAGGATCAAGTATAAAAATGTATAGTTATACCATTACAATATTTTTTCATAATCTCTGCAAAGATACTGCGAAATCTGCTTACTTGCGGAGCACATTAAGAGAATTCAAATTCTAAAAGATTTGTAAACTAAGCACGCATGGACCATATAAACATGCATTTTATAAGCTTCACAGCTTTCGGAAAATCTGGAGAAATTTACATAAACACAAGCAGACAATATTACAGTGGAAAACAAGAGTTGAGAACAACGAAGTATCGCAGATACATTTTCGTTGTCTCCAGCAGAACTTGCAATCAAAACAAAAACTGCTGGTAAACCAGTTACTCGTCCTAACTGGTTATTATACAATATACACGACAACTTTAACTATAATTGATGCCTTGATATTTCGATTAACCGCAAATCCCCCAAGTGGCCTCAACATTCAGGTTTCTTAGCTTCTCTGCGCATCAATCTCACTTGGCAGTCTCTGTGTCAAATATTTGAGAAGCATATCCATTGCTTTGAGCTTCAATTCATCAGCATGGGTTGCTGTGTCTATGTACCAGCTGGATGGAAGAAACTGAGGGCTGATTGGCGCCGCATATGCTCTGGGATCAGCCTGTTAATGAGCTCCGGAGATTCTCCAGCTAACTGGGAAAATAAAAGAGATTGATGTTATGTCACTTTTTTGTAATTATATCAACTGCTTATTTACTCAAGTACAAGTATATAAACCCCCACCCACCTAACCCCCCACCCACCAAAAAAAAACTATGCTGCTACTTTTGCACAAGTATTCAAAGCATACTGTGCAAGTCATATACATGAAGACAAAATCTTAAGAAAAAATATAACCCATGCTAACCTCGTCTAAAATCCTTTATACGAGTTTTTGACTAGGTATATATGAATTACACCGACAGAATGATGGATTTGAAATCCTCAGCGATTGACTAGATATATATGAATTACACCGACAGAATGATGGATTTGAAATCCTCAGCGAAAAAGGCGAGTGGTCTTAGGATTTCCCCTTTTCTGAGGAAGTAATTGCTGTTTTTTTAATGATGGATTTGAAATCCTCAGCGAAAAAGGCGAGTGGGTCTTTAGGATTTCCCCTTTTCTGAGGAAGTAATTGCTGTTTTTTTAATGATTATACTACAATGATGATTTCCTGCATGAAATTTATGTCCATGAAAAAAGAAAAAAAAGCATTCATTACATATAGGAATTAACAAATTAGATCTGTCTATACATTGTAGAATCCACAGGTCGATATTTCAAGTGTAATCCAAATCAAAACTTTGTGCAAATATGGAGCATCGGTGGAGAGAGAAGCAACTTTCCAAATATGGCCATATCAAGCATTCTATATTATCTGACGAATACATAGATAATACCAGTCTGAACATAAGGACTGCCATACTAAATTCAGGCTAATATTCTCTTGCCGCAAGTTTCATAAAAAACTAAAGGCGATACTCATACATATAATACATTATTATAACTACTAAATGATAAGCAAGCATATGGACAAGCATAGAACAAAGGATCCAAGGTTTACCTCTTGTTTGAAGTTAAAGAGAGCAGGCAAAGGCCGACCATTTGGCAATCGAGAATTAGGTTCGCGCAGCTCATCAAAAAAGGGATGGGTACAGGCTTCTAGCTGCAACGAAAAAGGTCCACGTTGACATTAAAAAAAATCCCCTCACACTTCACATAGGCACGTGTATTTTCTTATGAATATGATAATATAATTTTGAAGTTTACCATATTAAACAACATCCATGTTTCCAAAATAGAGAAATGGTTAAGGCATGAAGCATAACAAATGTTTAATAAAGAATGAGCAAACAAGAGTTGTGTAATTAAATTGCAATGTATCTAAAGCCAAATAGATACCATGAACCATTTAGTAATTAGAAACTAGATGCGAAAACTTACAGCAGTGCAACGAAAACTTGGAGAGTACTGGAGTAGCCGTGATGTAAGGTCTATTGCTTCTGGAGGCATCCGCTTGTGGAATATCTTTAAAAAACAAACTGTTATAAAAATCTTTCTGACAACATTAATAATTAATGAATAATATTAGTGCAGATTCAACAAAGCTGCACCACTGGGTAAAGAACTTAACAGAAAAAAGGCCAATGGTTCATTGGTTATGATAAAATATCCAAAAACTTGCTGCCAGTACAGTGCCACAGCAAAATATGCCAGGTGGGTAGGGATTTTGAGATAAAATTAAGAGTACTTGAGTTTATAGTATGGCCACAATGCTTAAATGGATTAACAAAGTTTATTGCTCTGCTCATAGTGAAGTAATTTTTTGTGTAAAAGAAAAAGCACACAGAAGACCAAAGACTACCATAGTTGCATAACACAGTTTGGTCAGATATTTATAATTGCACTAATCTCATATTACAATGAATCATGGATAGTCTGGGAAAACAGTTTGTATGGAACTTCACGAATCAATACTCGTGTCATATCATCAATTCATCATCAAAATCATATTTGTACAAATTGAGATAACATGACGAGATTTGCACGAGGATGTTTCCAACAAAGACTATCAGGAATCAAATAAAATGAGGAAATGAGGAATAAGAAATAAGCCAGAAAGATATTTCTTCAATAACTAGATCTATCAGTCATTGTCATAAACCCACGGTTCAAAAGAAGACAGATCTAGCTAATTGTAAGTTTACAGTTTTCATAGAGATCAATGCTCTTAAATGGCATGCAACTAAATAGATAATCTTAGCAAGTGAAGCAATAACCAGTAGCAAGCTGCTATTTCCATTAAACAATCGAATTTCAAGAGATTAATTACACCCAAAACTAATATGATGATGTCTGAATTGCAAACCTTATGCCAGGGATGAGCTTTTATCTGCGGAAACCTAAAATCATTATAGTTGGGATTCATGCATCGGATTTCCTCTCGGGTTGGAGTACCAAGAACCTGCAAGAAAATGCCTCGGTCATTAACCAAATTAATAAGATTCTACGACAATAGGCTAGGACTTTAAAATGTACCTTGATTATCTCAACAAGCTGATCAACAGCACTTACTCCAGGAAATAGCGGCTGGAAAGAATAGGAAAAGATTGAAAAAACAATTGTATTTAAAATTTTAATCATCTAAAATCATGGTAAGAGGTTCCTATAACAAGTGCCCATATGCTGTGTAAAGAGTATAACTGACCTGTCCGAGGAGTAACTCAGCAAGGACGCAACCTGCTGACCATATGTCAATTGAAGTAGTGTATTCGGTTGCACCAAAGATGAGTTCTGGAGCGCGATAATAGCGAGAACAGATGTATGATATGTTTGCTTCACCCTTAACCTGATAATACAGCCGAATTATATGAAAATATAATCACGAGGGAGAAACTAAAAGGGTGCTTCTTCAAGAAACAAATAATGCAAATAAAAGACTATATCCAGGAAGTATATACTACGAAGCAAAATAAACACATATGATGCTATGGTTTCACAGGAAACGTCATAATGATATTCATTTGGTGAGGCTAATATATGCATATCCATCAATCAATCACAATAGAAGCATGTAGTCCTCTTCTGTTTTCTGATCTCGCTTTCATTTTTGTTTACTTCTTCGTGGTTCATCCATAGCATACCATACACCAATGTTTCATATAATTGCAGCAACTTATAGATTGCGAGACTTAAATCACCTTGGTAGGTTAATAATTCTTCAATCCAGTGCCAAGATTAAACCCGTTTGTTGCTCACATGATAGAATATAGAATTGACGTTTCCAGTTATGATAATGTTGCTTTATGCCTAGATGCTGGCCTCCAATTTGATTTTTATCTTCCATATATGCCAAAAACAGGATTCAGGACATGATTACCAATAGTTTACCAGTACCTAAGTTAATTATAGTGATTCGAGTCGCTTCCGCTAATGACAGTGTGTTGCTTTATGACTAGAACAGGGTCTACATCTAATTAACCAGTAGTTTACTCAAGCCCCTTAATTAGTTATACAGTCATCACAAAGTAAATGCAACCTTGCATACTAATTGGCACCCTCCTCTGTATTAAGTATTAATTTAGCAAGTACCCCAGAAAATCATCTGTTTCTCCACAAGAGTAAGATATCATGTTGTTCGTAATCATCTCATAATTCCACTCTTATTCTAACTATTCACATAGAGATGATATAACTCATTCGTAGTTAGCTGAAAACAATTCGCTTATGTTCCTAAAAAAAGAGGAAACTTAGAATCTTTGAATGGTAAACCATTCAAATATACTCCAGCTACTCATAACTCATGCATATTGCGTCCGGTCATAATGAGGTAATTGTCATGCAAGTATGCACTTGACAAACAGTTTTGCTAATTCAGAAGTATCACGACAGAATCAGGAAACTAAGCCAACGATGTGGCATTACGACATAAGTATAGGAGTAGTTCCGACGTACCAGAATTTTAGCACTTCCGAAATCACAAAGCTTGACTTGGTGAGTAAGAGGATCAACCTAGAGAATGACATAAAAAAATGAAAGTTTAATAAACATTTCTTGATATACTTGATAGTGAAATATGAAGCTTTGGAAACTATACCAGAATGTTTTGTGGCTTCACATCTCTATGGCAAACTCCTGGAACAGTATGAATATAAGCCAGCGCCATAAAAATCTGTAATAAACATATCCAACAGATTACGCATTTCCCAACATATTATTCCAACAAAACAAAAGAAGAGAAGCATAAGAAAACCTGATAGGTGTAGAGCTTCACAAAGATAAGTGGCATCCTCTGGTTCATATTGCTATAATGCTTCACAACCTGGAATAAACTTCCGGGCACAAACTCCATGACCAGGTTGAGGAAAACCTCGTCTCTGCTTGTGGTTGAAAGGAAACAGTGCTTCAAAGAAACCACATTGGGATGGTCCATCGACCGCATCAACTGAAGCTCTCGGTTCTTGTATCTCTTATCCTGCAACAGCTTCTTTATTGCAACGGTCTCACCTGTTTCCAAGCACTTGGCCTGCAAAAACGTTCCACAAATTAAGCCCCAAAGAAAATGTAAATTGCAGAGTTTACCCTGTACAGCACTTGTACCCCCATAAAGACAATCAATGATAACTAAGAAACAACGTCGCATCTTCAAAAAGTTTGAGAGGGGTGTTTGCACTAGTAAGTCTCTTGCAGGGGATTATTGTGCAACTAAGTGAAAAGATACTATTATTACCATCATCGATCCAAATCGAATCAACAAACGGAGATAGTTCTATACCTGGAACACAATTCCAAAGGACCCAGTTCCCACAACGCGCTCGGCCATATAGCTAATCGTCTGCATAACAAATATAAATTGAAAAGCTCATTATTTGCTTAGATAAATTTTAAATTCAACCTTGTATACATAAGTCTTCGATCTCGAAACCACTCACCCTCTTGGGTTCACCGTCCTTGCCTCCAACGGTAGTGGAGATTATATGTCCCGTCACCGGATCCTTCGGCTCCATGACCGATTGCTCCTGCAAAAAGGCAACAACAAATATCACATAAAACCCTAAGAAACTTGGAACGCAAGCATCAAAAAGCTTCCTTTAGCTCATCGATTGCAGATCGAACAAGAAAAGGGAAACAAAATTCCCTCAAAAAACGACACCAAGTGTAACAAGAACGAATCTCTCGAAATTCCCTCGAAAAAGGAGAGGGCAACCGCCACAGATCTGGAGATCTATGCAGTTCGCGATAAATTACAGTGAAAATTGGTGTAAATTGAAACCCTAGGCTGCGATTTGAAGGACCCCTAGATCTGAGAGCGAATTGGGTGAGGGCAGTTCAGTAATCTTACCATGGCGTCCGCCATGGAGGCGATGAAGAGAGAGAGAGAGAGAGGAGAGAGCGGAGGAGCGGTTTCAGCAAGTGGGTTTGAAGAGGTACAGGATGACATTAAGGCCATGTGAACGCCTCCGACCAAAATTACCGCGCGGTCCTTTTTTGATTTTTACTGCTGCCTTTTTTTATTTTTTAACTTGGGTTGACCATTGACTAAATTTGGGATTTGAATGAGATAGCACATGGGTCCAAAAAAGTCCTAGATTTTTCTTTATTTAATTTGCAGCTAAATAGTAGGTTGATTTGATGTCTTGACTTTGACTGCTGCATAAAGCTGTGTTCCAGGATTTATTATTTACTTTATATTTTTTTTATAACAAAAGGATTTATTTATTTACAAGAAATTTAATCGGGAAAAATGGTCCATCTCCATGTGTCCGAGGCCAATAGAAAAAACTTCCTCAATAAAAGAAATTCAATTTTGAGAAAATTATATCACGCTCTCAAATGGTTCCACTTCGTCACATGATTTATCACTTTCTATTCACTCTCACACCCTCGCTCTCTCTCCATGTTTCTTTTAAAAAATGAAAAACAAGAGCTTGATAGATCATGCCATTTTAAATGATTAATATGTTTATTTTCCTGACAAAATATGTATAACATATAGATGTACATTTCACATCCAAAACCCAAGATAGAATAGTTTTAGGGTTTTTTGTTTTGAAGCGATTGATAAAGGGTACCCAACACGAGGTGGCCTCAACTTCATCTCATTTGGATCACAAGAAATCATTTGGAACGTCATATAGAACCGGTACTTTTAAAACATGAACTTTTTTTGGGCTTTCATTGGAACTGAGATTTTTTTTAGGATTCTGGAACAACTAGAACTGAAATGAAGAACTTTATTGTAATTTTTTATCCGTGCATCATCATTTCATTTTATTTTATATGTCATAAACTACTTCCTTTTTTATGTTACATATTTTCTAGTAAACTTAATTAATTGATATTTATATTTTATTAGTCTATATATAACAATCACATTTACAAATAGTTTAAATTAATAATTAGCAATATAAATTATATTGGTATCATATTCTTGGAAACACAAATTGATTAGGCATAAAAAAAATTGTGCCTCGGGTTACAAATTAAACGGAGCACGATGAAAATAAAATGTACAATTTTCCAAAGTTATATGATTTTGGATTATGTAAGTTGAATGTTAGATTTATCTTTTTAAATAAACTTTCTCGTAATTAGGATTTATCATATTGAAAAAAGAATTTACACAAAAGATACAAAAAAATGAATTATCTATTTAATAAACATATAAAAATAGTTGATTCATATAAGTGGAACGAATAGATCTCATGATGTAAAAAAGTAAAATAAATTATGAAAAAATATAAATTTTAATTTTAATTTTCAAGGTTTACCTTTGATGGGATATTTTTTGACTTGAAGAAGAGAAAAAGAAAAGTCAAAAAGAGCGAGAGAGGAATGGGAGGAATAGGAAGTGAAGAAGAGAGAGGGAAAAGAAGAAACCCTAAAAAAAGAAACGAAAATAACATATGTAAAGAAAGGAGAAAGAAAGAGTTGTGATTTGATAATCAAGTTCAAAAAAAATAGTTGAGATAATTTTAAGGGATGGAGTTAGAGAGTATTTATATAATAGAAAAAAATTAGAACTTTTGACTCATCAATTCCAGTTTTTCCATCCATGACTAACATAAAAAGTAGAAATTTTAGTTCTAATTTCAATTAACTAACACCATTAATTTTATTATCCCGATACAATTCAAATCCACACTCAGTAGTTCCAATTCACTGAAACCCCCTAAGCAATGTAGGCTATTTTACTTCTCATATACATACGATCCATTTCTCCCTTAATACCACAAACATGCATGTTAGTTCTATGAAGCGGAGCGGGGGAAAACTCTATCCTGAGACCAAACTTGTCTTTCAAACAAATTTTTGATACCAATCCATTCAATCCTACAACCATCACCATAGAGCAGTGGAAACTCTATCCTTGTGACATAAACGAACAAGTGAACACCAAAGAAGAAGAGAAACATAATTTCGATACTGGGGGTGGGGGGAGTGATGTGGAAGCTGGAGCAGCTGCCCACTTTTGCGGTCGACGACTTGGCGAGACCAGCGACTGGACCACGCCGGCCATTAGGGGCCTGTAGTCTGCCTCAGGCTGAACACACATGGCCGCGATGGCAGCGACTTGAATGGCTTCTTTCACCGAATACTGCCCTTCCATTGCCGGATCCATTATCATAGCCGCTTTCTCTCTGTCCGTCAGGAAAGGCAGAGCCTGCCATAGCCACCATGACAAAAGAGAATATAAATAATTAGAAAATACAGAGGAGGCCAATTTAGGTAAATCGTACTGAAACACCATGAACTTATACTTTAAATTGTGCTACCATGAAGTATATTTTGGATAAATTGTACTAAAACGCCATGGACTTATAAAATTAAATTGAACTAGCATGAAGTATCTTTGTGCGAATATACTAGCACACAGTGGAAAGTTCATGAAATTTAAGCCTAATTCATCACCTTTTGGTTCCTAGAAATGACAAATAGAAGGAAGGCGATGATGCTCATAAGTGGTATCTTCTCAAGATTACGGCACGTGGCAGATGTCGTATCCCGAAAGCTACGGGGTGGAATAAATGAGTCGTATTATGAGGGTTCCTCGGGACTTCGTCTCGAGAAACGTGTCCGACCTTCCGGGGGACCTCCTTAAATACATTCCACCTTCACCCAGGAAACTACCAACAGCTCGTCTCCGAGCTATCTCAGACTCCCGGCTCGTCTCCGAGCCGTCTGGCGTGCCGAGCTTTCTCGGCCCCTGGCTCGTCTCCGAGCCCTTGACGTGCCGAGCTTCCTCGGGTTCCCGGCTCGTATCCGAGCCTCCGTCGTGTAGAGCTTCGTCGGTCTCCCGCGATCTACCAGGCGCGGTGCGCAGATCCCATGCGTCCCGCAACGGCTCCGTGTATATCGTCAGGACAAGATATTCGTCGTCCCACGTCCCGCGCTGGCGCATTCCCCCGTTAATAAGCGTTTCCCATCATTAATGGAGAGATTCCATCATTCACACAGGCGTAATGTCAGGGGCGTAACTGACGGCGAAGATCTTGCACCTGCTCGCTCCATACGACCACTATAAAAACCCCTCTCTCAGACGACCCAGGTAACTCGAATTATTTCAATACGCTGTTACTCTGCTCCTATTTCTCGGCTCTAACTTGATCGTCGGAGGGTCCTACGGTGCTCACCTACCCCGGGACTTCTTTGCAAATAGCTCGACGTCCAAAACCAATCCATTGAGATCCACACCCAACAACTCAAAAATCAAATCTCAGCCGTCCAAGATCACCATCGCAGGATCGACGGAGGACAGCACCTGAAGGAGATCCGAAGCTCCATCAGTTGGCGCCGTCTGTAGGAACGACAATTGCTTCCACTCATCGAAGCTGATCTTCCGCCCTCGATCTGATGGTGAGAAAAAGCCGCGATGATCCCAATACGAGCCTCTACACCCCCCACAACGAAGGCGTTAGCAGTTCCTCCCCCCTTCCCAACCTCATTAATGGCTTATCGGCTCGAATCGACAGACTCACGTCGATGGTGGACGCTCTCATCCGCGTTCAGGCGGCGGGCCTGCTCACCAGGTCGTGCCCCCCGAGACAACATGTGCGCAGAAGGGCCGATGCCCACTCTCCCCTCAGCGTCACCGAGCGCCGGCATGCCACCTCCGGCAACCACGGCCCACGAGCGGGCCATGATTCCATGACACGCTGGGCTCCGGAAGGCTCCATACCCCGGTCACGGAGAGGACTGGGCCATCGCCCCGAAGTCCGACGTGCGCCCACACCCTCTAAGGAGGTGTCGGTCAGTTCGCCTATTTCCAAGCATGACCGACGCCCTACTCACGTCAAGACCGCGGAGGTGCACGTCGGGACTACTTGAGAAGAACCTCGTCCGAGAATCTGAGAAATCTGATATAGTTGAATCAAACCCGCACCGCCGCGCAGACCAGGAGCAGGGACAGTCACCACTCCGACTATTCAGAATCCTCGGATTACCACCATCGACTCGATGCCCTCGAAAAGAAGATCAAGAGCATACGGCGAGACGACCATTCGTCTGGCGAAGGGGCTAGATATTCTGCGGATTCTCTCACGAAGCCCTTCACCGAGGAATTGCTGTCCGAACGCGTCTCATCCAAGAACAAGCCGCCCAAGGTGGCGCTCTTTGACGGAAAATCCGACCCAAAAGATCACTTGGACGCATTTACAGCGGGCATGAGCTTCCAAGATAACTTGGACGCAGTTCAATGCCGTGCTTTTCCCACCACCCTAATTTAGTAGGTCGGGACTGGTTCCGGGGGCTGGCGCCCTGCTCCATCTCGACCTTTGATGAGCTGGCTGTAAGTCCGCGTTACCCGTCCCCGGTTCTTTGGGGTTGTGGAAATGGTGAAAAACGATTTTCTACGGTGGGGTAACATGGACTTAAAATACGGATCTTTGTTAAACAACTATCTAGCAACTTAACTAGGAGTTTTACCTACTCGATTAGGGGTTTATACCTTAACTTGAACTCCTTCACTTCGACTCTTTGTGGTGGTCGGATGGTTCTCTCCTCGTCGTCTCCTTGTGCCGAAAATGGATCCACCTGAAAGCTTCTACCTTTGGCTCCAACCTCAATCTTGAGGAAACTAGATGTAATACCCGGTTCTTGTTATACACCTATATCCGTATATCTCTTTAACGTATAAAAGTTATTTATAATTATTAAATTATTTTCATAATAACATTAAAACCCAAAACCCATTTTCTTTTTATATCTAAACCACAGCCATTCTTCTCATTTCATACTTTTAAAAAAAAAAGCCCGGCCCTTCTCTCCTCCATTTCTAATAAATATTTCCTGCGGCCCACTCCCCATTCCTCACTAAAATTCCTTAATTCTTCCCTGCGGCCCAACTCTTCAGCCCACGCAGGAAAATGGAAATTCATTTTAATCTCGGCCCGCTCACCTACCCGACCCGGCCCAATACCCCCTTCTTCCTCAACGGCTCGTTTCCTCATTTCCCACGCGCGTTTTCCTTCATGACCATGTCGCCGCGCTTCTCGCCTCCGCCTCCGCCGACGCTCGCACGCGTTTCCCCACGACCCGCTCCCCAACGCTTCGCACCTCTCTTCCATCACACCCTCTTCCTCGCTCGCTCTTTCCCACATTCTCCTTTCCTCCTCAAACTTTCTGCGACTACTTCCCGACGACGACGTCGACGACTGCACCCTCTCGCCGGCGGGCCCATCGCACCTCGTCGACACCCTCCCTGTCATCGCCGTGACACCATCCCTACACATCCATTCATCGGCAAACCCCATCGATCCTCTACCTCCTTCCCGAGAAACCGACCACCACTCGTCGACACCCGAGCCGACCCCGCCTCATCGCCGTTCAACCACCGCCGAGACCCCAACATCATCATCACCACCGTCGCCAACATTCTCCCTTCCTCTCTCCCTTTTTGTTCTCTCTGTGCCCTTTCTCTCTCAGTGAACTCTCTCTAATCTCTGTCCCTCTCTCCCTTTACAATTCTCTCTCTCTCTTTCTCTCCCACTCTACAACTCTCTTTCTCTGTCCCGCTTACTCTCTCTCTTTCTCACTCTGCTCTCTTTCTCTCTCACTGACCACTCTCAATCTCCCTCTCTGCCTCTCTCTCTGTCCTCTCTCTCTCTAACTCTTTCTCTCTCTCTCTCTCTCTAACTCTTTCTCTATCCCAACATATCTCTCTCCCTCTGCAATCCCTCACCATCGGCCTCGACACACCAACGATCACCACCCTCACCGTTAAGACCCCAGCAACCAAGCCACTGCCGAGACTCGAATTCGAGCCAAGTCAAGTTGCCGTGCCGCGTGTGTGTCGCGATCGTGACGTTACCGTCACCGTACATCCCCGGGACGTGTCCAGGCAAGTATTTTACTTGCTTACTTGCTATTTACCTAAGTTACGATCTTTAATTACATATATTATAAAGTTGCAAGTTTAGATCAATTATGTGCCATACCTGTTCGACGCGTGTTCCCAAAGAAAATACTTTTCTAAAATGACGGAACTGGACTAATTACTTTGACCCTTGCTGTGATGAATACTTTGTGCAAGTTTCGCTGGAAATTATGACCGTTAAAGATTAAAACAACTACCCTCAAGTTTAACCGTAAAACTGGAATTTTCTTGTACCTGAAAACTAATAAAATCGCCATAAATTATATACATATTGGAATGGTGTGTTCGAGGTCTCAAATCAAAGCCAACTCGACGACCTTTAACCCTATGCTAGTTTCCAGATATTCCTAAACTTAAACTGTGACGATAATTGGATCGGAGTACGACTCTGGACTGCAGTCCAGAGCGACTCCAATTGTTGGTTGCTATTCCGTATTGGGTGCCACAAGATTTCCATGACTCATAGGTTGCGGAACTCCACTTTTTATTGTAGGTGAATCTGTTAGCTAGACAACACAATTAGTTTCATTCTGTTTCGTTACCGTTTGATATTTAATCTGTAATTTAAAAGATCGGGACGCATAACAGTCCCAACAGAATCAGAATTGACATATTAGTGTTAAACAGTGTATAACTCCTGACGGGAAGATGCGATTGATGATCCGTCTGTTGCGTTGGAAACCTTACTGAAAACCCTAAATTTCATCCAACTGTATAGTCGCTAAAAGCTAATCCCAACTGGGATTAAAATGCATTTCGAAACGGACTTCTGATTCTGAAACCGGATTTCCAGCCGCGAGCGCTTAAAATGAAATGGTTATAATTAATGATCCTGGAACCCGATTGGCTTGAAACTAAATTCGATGGTTGGACAACTGAACATACTAAGTATTACCTGTTTATCATTTTGCTAAACTATACACGTACGTTTCATGATAAATCGTACAAGTGATAAAATACTGTTTCATAATATCCTAATCATGCATATATACTGTTCGCGCATCATATCATACCCATATCATTGTATTGACAACCTAGTGATATCGTGCATTTACCCATTGTTAGATTTTAGTGATGATTGTGGCAAGTACGTCAGTGTTCGTGTATCCGTGAATAAGTGAAAGCGATTCGTACTTGTACACAATCAGTGACCCTATTATTCTATTGCATTGTCGACGTCTGTGGGATGCGTGTACGTGTGACTATAAGTGGTATGGGACACTTATGGAAGCGCTTGCACGGGTGTCGCAGATAAGGCACCAGACACTGCCATTTATCTTAGGTATTAGTCGGGATGTGCTTGATGGAGGTCCTGCCTCCAGCTCTTGCGCAGACTTGTCACAGACCGATTAGTATTTAGGGTTATGGTTGGCGTTTGATGTAGACCACGGGGTGTGGGGTAGTTTAAGTGTGAGTTCAACAGAATCTCGGGAGTCCCATGCCGGCTTATATATTTAGGGAGATATATGGAGATTTACAGGGTATGTGATATTCACCGTGATATACATGTTACATGTTGGGCCCGTGGTCCCTTGCCCTTGGGTTCTACCTTTGGGTGGAGGACACTCGCGAGTGGTTGACTCTCACACTTGGACTGACGATAGGCTTAGTGACCTGTACAGTGAGACTTAGAGACTGATAGGGATACTGGCATTGATATACCTTATATACTGTGTTGACTATACGTGGCATATCGTTCTACTGCTTTTACTGTTCCGATGCATTGATTACTGCATGTTCATAACCATACTGCCATTGATCTACTGTTATATATATATAGTATCACTGTTAGAATTGTCACATGATTTTATATATATTATATTGCTATTGTGTCGCTCTGACGACTTGAGTATGCATGCTCAGTGTGAGGAGAAGATCTAGCCTGGACCAGGATTAGACGTACATTACAGACATCTCGATTCGATATCCAGAGTTATATCTATATTTTTTCTCCCTCAGGTCAGTTCTTTACATTGTTTCCTTCAGTTACTGCATCTCTCTTTACCTACGCATTATTTACTGTTTACCATGAAAAACTAGAACCCGAAGTGTGACTACGGCAGGACATTTCCTTGACCGTAGGAGCATGGCTGGCCTTGTCTACCCCTCGTATTCCGTATTTTGGGAAGCGGGGCGTGACATGGTTTAGTTGGTATCAGAGCCAGGTTTTGCTTCGATTGGGATTGCAGTTTTCCGTGTAGAGCTTGACAATCTATGACATCCCTCAGTCTAGATTGTAAACTTGATATCCTTGATCCATATTCACATTGAATGTTCTGCTATCCATTCGCTATGGTTTCGGGTGACTTGACAAGGTTACGTGGTTGCAATTGCACTACCGTACTCTATTCAAGTGACTTAAAGTCATACAGTTGATTCCTCACTTGTAATAAATTCATCAACTCTGATATTCTTGAATCTTTGTCCTATCCATATTATATTTTGATTCGTTTAGCTTGTGACTTATATCATTCTCAAAATTGTTGTCTCAGGATCATGTCTTTCAACGACTCTTCGTCTAGATCCGCTCCCCAGAATCAGACCATTGAGATCCTGAGTGTACTGCAAGGTTTGAAGGAAGCCCAGGAGCGAACAAACGACTTGTTGGCTGAAGGACTGAGAAGACAGGTGAATCAGGCACCAACGGCTGTTTCCAATCATAAAGGGATCCCTATTAGACGAGGAAAAGAGAAGAAAATGAAGCGCCAATTTGTTTCCCCACGACAGAAGCAGCAGACCCCTTGTTGTGGGTACTGTAAGAGGCCAGGACATCTTCAGAGGGATTGTCGCCGCGCCCAAGGGAAATGTCTGATTTGCGGATCCAGCAAACATCTTATCAACGGTTGCCCAAAAAGGAAAGAGCTTCAGGGAGGAGACTCATCCACACTTTCCACTTCTGCCAAGTGATGGTTATTGCGTAGTTCAAATATCGAGGATAAAGCAGACCCAACACAGGATTCAACTCGCGTGACGAGAATGCAACGTTCTAACAGTCAAAGAAGAATTTTCATGTTTTCTAATTTCAATAATAATGTTGTCATCCTTTTATAAACATTTCTTTCCGTTTGAAATCTTGTATCCGTTAAATTTTTAGTTGAATGCAATAAAACTTTGAATCGTAATATATGTATCATCCTCTTGCTTTCTCCTTATTATACTATTCATTATCATCCTGATATTTTTCAATTCCTGCCACCGCATATCGTTCTATACTTCGTACACTTAACTATTTTCTTGATGTGTTCCGTTGTCTAATCATGACACTTTCTTTTCAGGCCATGGCCCATTCTGGAGCAGCGCCGCATCTAGATGAGGACGCACAGTCATGCGTTTCCTTAGACCGCACGCTGATGAGTTCTGACGATGAGATCAACGGTCCCCAGGTCATTAGAGAAAACAGCGATTCCGAAGACGAAGGAGCAGCCGCCCCAGAGTTTGACTTGATAGGCGATTCTGACGAAGAGGAAGGAAACCCTGAAGAGGACCCGATGGAGGAGGATCCCGAGGGAGACCCGATAGAAGAAAATCTAGTGGAGGAAAATTTCATGGAAGAGAATCCAGAAGGAGAGAATCATATGGAATCAGACCTCGATGAAGAAGCTCCAGCCGAGGAAGAAGGACCGGAAGATCAAGACCCTGATGTGGAAGAACTTCCAATGGCGATGCCCGCGAGGCGATATGGGAATTGACGCCCCTACCTGAGCGCGCGAGCCTACCGCAACCTGCTGAATCTCCACAACCGCGACTGATGGGATTTCTTTAGATGTTGTCTTTTCTGGTCAAATAAATCTGTTTATAGTTTAGGGCCACCTTTCATTTTTGAGAATGCTTTGTTTAAAATCTTCTGGAATGAAATAAATTGCCGAGTTCGTTAATCTATCGATCTTCTTAGTCCCCTTGAGGCTTGGTTATTTCTCCTATACAATTATTTTCCTACCGAGGTCTGTCCACCCCTACTCCTTACATTGCCTTAACCCTCACTCGAATTAACCGGTACCGCATCCGATCTTTTAGTAAGTCCACCCTTCATCCATCGTCTGTGCCCCGTTTGAGATTCCTCTGGGAGGAGAGCATTCTTTATGAAATTTCTGAGTTAGCTAACCCTTCAAATTTTTGATTCATATGATGTACCGACCGTCACCATTCCCATACTTTTTTCCTTGTAGTCCATTGTTGCTCGCCCTTACTTTCCGTGCCGACTCGATCCCAATCTCCTTGAACTTCAGCCTAAAGCCGCCACACACCTACCTTCTGAATGAGCCACCCTTCCTTGTAATCATTACCCCAGCTAGCCCTACACCATCTATGTTTTCCTGTTACCCTAACTTTATATTTAGGGACTTTATTATTCGAAATTTGGTTTTCATTATCTTGTATTCGTCGAAGAGTGAGTGTTACTGACTATTTAGTTTTATGTATTTTTAAGCGCACTACTATTATCCTTATTTTTCAGTAGCGCAACCTTATACCGCGCATATTTTGTTCCATGTTTCTAACTTTCGCTATATGAGTTCCCTAAGTTATTTTAAAACTATTTGATCGATACATTATTCTAAAATATTTTAACCTACCGATAAATCTTTCACTCCTTTAGTGTCGTTACTTTATCTTTCGGGTACGGTGCCTACGTTTACTATTATAAATGATTGTGTCTTATACTTATTACTTCTGTCGTGCTACCTTTGATATATTTATACGTGCACATATTTGAGTTTCGATTTTATCGAGTACGTCTCGAACATCATTGTTCGTTATTATTGTTATTGCTATTCTCATAGGTTGCCTTTGTAGTTGTTCTTGTCTTATATTTATTTAAACCTATATTTTTGTATGATATTTTTACATATATAAACCTTCAAATTTCTTCATCCGCCTATTTCAAGTAAATTTTTATGTGTTAGTTGCAGTATAATAGTTTTCGCTTATATTTGTATTAATTATCGTTTATTTTAAATTTCGAGGACGAAATTTTTGTAAGGGTGGTATGATGTAATACCCGGTTCTTGTTATACACCTATATCCGTATATCTCTTTAACGTATAAAAGTTATTTATAATTATTAAATTATTTTCATAATAACATTAAAACCCAAAACCCATTTTCTTTTTATATCTAAACCACAGCCATTCTTCTCATTTCATACTTTTAAAAAAAAAAAAAAAACCCCGGCCCTTCTCTCCTCCATTTCTAATAAATATTTCCTGCGGCCCACTCCCCATTCCTCACTAAAATTCCTTAATTCTTCCCTGCGGCCCAACTCTTCAGCCCACGCAGGAAAATGGAAATTCATTTTAATCTCGGCCCGCTCACCTACCCGACCCGGCCCAATACCCCTTTCTTCCTCAACGGCTCGTTTCCTCATTTCCCGCTCGCGTTTTCCTTCATGACCACGTCGCCGCGCTTCTCGCCTCCGCCTCCGCCGACGCTCGCGCGCGTTTCCCCATGACCCGCTCCCCAACGCTTCGCACCTCTCTTCCATCACACCCTCTTCCTCGCTCGCTCTCTCCCACATTCTCCTTTCCTCCTCAAACTTTCTGCGACCACTTCCCGACGACGACGTCGACGACTGCACCCTCTTGCCGGCGGGCCCATCGCACCTCGTCGACACCCTCCCTGTCATCGCCGTGATACCATCCCTACACACCCATTCATCAGCAAACCCCATCGATCCTCTACCTCCTTCTTGAGAAACCGACCACCACTCGTCGACACCCGAGCCGACCCCGCCTCATCGCCGTTCAACCACCGCCGAGACCCCAACATCATCATCACCACCGTCGCCAACATTCTCCCTTCCTCTCTCCCTTTCTGTTCTCTCTGTGCCCTCTCTCTCTCAGTGAACTCTCTCTAATCTCTGTCCCTCTCTCCCTTTACAATTCTCTCTCTCTTTCTCTCCAACTCTACAACTCTCTTTCTCTGTCCCGCTTACTCTCTCTCTTTCTCACTCTGCTCTCTTTCTCTCTCACTGACCACTCTCAATCTCCCATTCTGCCTCTCTTTCTCTGTCCTCTCTCTCTCTCTAACTCTTTCTCTCTCTCTAACTCTTTCTCTATCCCAACACATCTCTCTCCCTCTGCAATCCCTCACCATCGGCCTCGACACACCAACGATCATCACCCTCACCGTCAAGACCCCAGCAACCAAGCCACTGCCGAGACTCGAATTCGAGCCAAGTCAAGTTGCCGTGCCGCGGGTGTGTCGCGATCGTGACGTTACCGTCACCGTACATCCAAGGGACGTGTCCAGGCAAGTATTTTACTTGCTTACATGCTATTTACCTAAGTTACGATCTTTAATTACATATATCATAAACTTGCAAGTTTAGATCAATTATGTGCCATACCTGTTCGACGCGTGTTCCCAAAGAAAATACTCTTCTAAAATGACGGAACTGGACTAATTACTTTGGCCCTTGCTGTGATGAATACTTTGTGCAAGTTTCGCTGGAAATTATGACCGTTAAAGATTAAAACAACTCCCCTCAAGTTTAACCGTAAAACTGGAATTTTCTTATACCTGAAAACTAATAAAATCGCCATAAATTATATACATATTGGAATGGTGTGTTTGAGGGCTCAAATCAAAGACAACTCGACGAAATTTAACCCTATTCTAGTTTCCAGATATTCCTAAACTTAAACTATGACGATAATTGGATCGGAGTACGACTCTGGACTGCAGTCCAGAGCGACTCCAATTGTTGGTTGCTATTCCGTATTGGATGCCACAAGATTTTCATGACTCGTAGGTTGCGGAACTCCACTGTTTATTGTAGGTGAATTTGTTAGCTAGACAACACAATTGGTTTCATTCTGTTTCGTTACCGTTTGATATTTAATCTGTAATTTAAAATATCGGGACGCATAACAGTCCCAACAGAATCATAATTGACATATTAGTGTTAAACAGTATATAACTCCTGACGAGCAGATGCGATTGACGATCCGTCTGTCGTGTTGGAAACCTTACTGAAAACCCTAGATTTCATCCAACTGTAGCGTCGCTAAAAGCTGATCCCAACTGGGATTAAAATGCATTGCGAAACGGACTTCTGATTCTAAAACCGGATTTCCAGCCGCGAGCGCTTAAAATGAAATGGTTATAATTAATGATCCTGGAACCCGATTGGCTTGAAACTAAATTCGATGGTTGGACAACTGAACATACTAAGTATTACCTGTTTATCGTTTCGCTAAACTATACAAGTACGTTTCATGATAAATCGTGCAAGTGATAAAATACTGTTTCATAACATCCTAATCATGCAAATATACTGTTCACGCATCATATCATACCCATATCATTGTATTGACAACCTAGTGATATCGTGCATTTACCCAGTGTTAGATTTTAGTGATGATTGTGGCAAGTACGTCAGTGTTCGTGTATCCGTGAATAAGTGAAAGTGATTCGTACTTGTACACAATCAGCGACCCTATTATTTTATTGCATCGTCGACGTCTGTGGGATGCGTGTACGTGTGACTATAAGTGGTATGGGACACTTATGGAAGCGCTTGCACGGGTGTCGCAGATAAGGCACCAGACACTGCCATTTATCTTAGGTATTAGTCGGGATGTGCTTGATGGAGGTCCTGCCTCCAGCTCTTGCGCAGACTTATCACAGACCGATTAGTATTTAGGTTATGGTTGGCGTTTGATGTAGACCACGGGGTGTGGGGTAGTTTAAGTGTGAGTTCAACAGAATCTCGGGAGTCCCATGCCGGCTTATATATTTAGGGAGATATATGGAGATTTACAGGGTATGTGATATTCACCGTGATATACATGTTACATGTTGGGCCCGTGGTCCCTTGCTCTTGGGTTCTACCCTTGGGTAGAGGACACTCACGAGTGGTTGACTCTCACACTTGGACTGACGATAGGCTTAGTGACCTGTACAGTGAGACTTAGAGACTGATAGGGATACTGACATTGATATACCTTATATACTGTGTTGACTATACGTGGCATATCGTTCTACTGCTTTACTGTTCCGCTGCATTGATTACTGCATGTTCATAACCATACTGCCATTGATCTACTGTTATATATATATAGTATCACTGTTAGAATTGTCACATGATTTTATATATATTATATTGCTATTGTGTCGCTCTGACGACTTGAGTATGCATGCTCAGTGTGAGGAGAAGATCTAGCCTGGACCAGGATTAGACGTACATTACAGACATCTCGATTCGATATCCAGAGTTATATCTATATTTGTTCCCCCTCAGGTCAGTTCTTTACATTGTTTCCTTCAGTTACTGCATCTCTCTTTACCTGCGCATTATTTACTGTTTACCATGAAAAACTAGAAGCCGAAGTGTGACTACGGCAGGACATTTCCTTGACCGTAGGAGCATGGCTGGCCTTGTCTACCCCTCGTATTCCGTATTTTGGGAAGCGGGGCGTGACACTAGAACACTTTGTTTGCTAGACCTTGTATACTAGGATGAGTAGAGAAGTGTTTTGGGTTTTATCTCTAAGGAAAATGGTTCTCAACTCATGAGAGGGAGTTTCCTTGAGCTAGAGAGAGAGCAAAAGGAAGAGGGAGAGCTTGAGGATGAGAGAGAATGAGCAAGACCTTTTCCCACCCTTGCTCTCATAATCCAAAATAATCATAACAAATAATAATAATTGAGTATTATGTGATGGTTGTTATCATATCAAATGGCAATACCGTTTCATGCATTAAATGCAATTTGTGAACAAACAAGCAAGCAAAGGTCAATGCCAAGAAATGATAGCCATTGTCATGATGATGGTCAACAAGTCCAACCTAGTCAACCGGTCAACTAAGTCAACAAGTCAACAAAGTCAACCTTTCAACCCAACCATGGCACAATAATACTTAATTAATATTATCATTAATCATATTTCTTATTCTCATTAGGGTTTAGCAAAAGTCAACAGTCAACAACCCTAATGAGAATCCTCTGCCTCTGTCTCTGTCAACCGTGCATACACATCCGCATCCGCGTTCCGAGGACACGAATACAAACGAGATAAAACCAATCCCAAAACGTACACCAGGATCTGGCTTAAACCAAAGCCCGCTTGTGATAACTGCCCGGACACTAAACGTGCACAAGTGCGCGGATGTGACCGAACTCTGTCGCAAAACCATGCGACCTCTACTCTTTTGCCTAAAGGTGAATAGCTTTCTGTGTGGGACTCTAAAGACTCGACACTAAGCTGGCAGTGGGTTTAACCACAGACCGCAAGCGGCACTAGCTGTGCGTAACGGCCCCCAGGTAGATGCCGATAAGTAGACGGACGAGGTGAAACCCATCTGAACTCCTACTGAGCCTGAATGTGACAGTCTCCGTACAGTCCGGTCTGTTCGTCTGAGAATATCGCATGGCGGGCCTAGAGGGCGGTAAACGTCAGTCCCCTAATAGCGGTACAAGTCGTGTCGGAGTGTAGCCCAGAACACCCTGAGATTACACTGGAAACCTACCGGTATATCTCGCTTGCCCTGGTTAGGGACTTTGTGTAATGGTTCTCCTAGACAAAGCGCGATATCAACCCCCAATATCGGGAGAGACGAATCCTGTCTAACCGTCACTGCCTCCAAGTGCTTCGGGACTGCACCCAACTACTATCTGTTTGATGATAGTAATCAAAGTACAGTGGGAACACACTCGAGGCGAAGTGACAGTGTCAAGTCAGCGGACTAAGCTGTACTCATGTCACCTGGGAAGTGATAACTGACGATAGGTATAGTACCAACCAACAGTTCCCGACGAGTCCTGTCTAGTGTACTCGTAACCTAACGAGCACCCGCATACTATCTCAAGTACGACATACTGACGGCTGTGGGACAGACCGTCTCCCATGCTGGGATGAGAAGCGCATACGCTAGTCTACTCCGGAGTATCGATGCCCTGTCTCGATAGTCCTACGACTATGGACCTGCATAAGGATGTGCTTGTGGATTACCCAGCCCCCACGAGTGTGACTGCCATCACAACGCTGGTAATCAAGCAAAGATCCTAAGGGCTCCACTAATGTGTATAGGTGATATACTAAAAGAAACACATGTACACATTAAAGTAGAAACAAACCAAGTAGCATACTACTATTTTGAGCAAGATTGTCTATACAACTGTGAATATCCCAAGCTTCCATTAAGTAATATACAAACTAGTATGATACAGTAATGGCCTCTAGGGAATATACACTAACAATCTCCCACTTGCACTAAGGCCATGTACTGGCGTATCGAAGACCTATCATCTCGATCAGCCGCTCGAACTGAGTCTGGGGTAAGGCCTTCATGAATGGATCAGCAGTGTTATCTTCCGTAGCAACCCTCCGAACCTCGATCTCCTGGCGACCCACGATCTCCCTGATCAGGTGATACCGCTTCAAGATGTGTCTGGACTTCTGATGGGACCTGGGTTCCTTCGCTAAAGCTATAGCCCCGTTGTTGTCGCAATACAGAGGTATTGGATCAACAATGGACGGAACCACCTGAAGTTCTGTCAAGAACTTTCTTATCCAGACGGCTTCTTTTGCGGCATCTGCAGCAGCGATATATTCCGCTTCCATCGTCGAGTCAGCAACAGTTTCCTGTTTGGAACTCTTCCAACACACCGCCCCTCCATTGAGGGTAAAGACATAACCCGACATGGACTTGGAATCATCCTTGTCACTCTGGAAGCTAGAGTCAGCAAAGGCCTCGATCTGGAGGTCTTTTCCGCCATACACCAAGAACATCTCCTTAGTCCTTCTCAGGTACTTGAGAATGTTCTTTACCGCTATCCAGTGCTTCTCCTCAGGGTTTGACTGATACCGGCTTACCACACTTAGTGCATAAGCTATATCTGGTCTGGTACACAACATCGCATACATTATAGAGCCTACCGCAGAAACGTAGGGTATAATAGACATGCGATCCCTTTCCAAATCAGTCTTGGGAGACATCTCTTTGGAGAGGGTGATCCCGTGACAAGCCAGTAGATTACCACGCTTGGAATCTTCCATACTGAATCTTTTCAATATGGCGTCGATGTACCTGGACTGTGAAAGTCCTAATATCCTCTTAGATCTGTCACGATAGATCCGGATCCGCAGAATGTAAGAGGCATCACCCAGGTCTTTCATGGAGAACCTGTGTGACAAGAACCCTTTGACAGATTGTAGCATAGGAATGTCATTTCCTATTAAGAGAATGTCATCCACGTATAAAACGAGGAATACGACAGTTCTTGCTACAAATCTACTATAGATGCATGGTTCATCTGGATTTTTGATAAAGCCAAATTCTTTTACCGTCTCATCAAAACAGATGCTCCAACTCCGCGATGCCTGCTTTAGTCCATAGATGGACTTAAGCAACTTGCACATCTTTCCGCTGCTCCCACTCTGAATGAAACCCTCTGGCTGGTCCATATAGACACTCCTCTAAATTTCCATTTAGAAAAACGGTCTTTACGTCCATCTGCCAAATCTCATAATCGTGGAAGGCAGCAATGGCAAGAAGGATCCGAATGGATTTCAGCATAGCCACTGGAGAAAATGTTTCGTCATAGTCCAAACCAGGTCTTTGACGAAAACCCTTTGCAACAAGTCTAGCCTTATAGGTCTCAACCTGTCCATCTACACCAATCTTCCTTTTGAAGATCCACTTGTATCCTACGGGTTTTACCCCATCTGAAGCAACGTCCAACGTCCATACTTTGTTGGTGTACATGGACTCCATTTCGGTCCGCATTGCATCCAGCCATTTTACCGAGTCAACGCTCTGAATGGCCTGCTGGAAGCTAGTCGGCTCATCACTATCAATGACGCAATCCTCTCTATCCCTGTCTATGAGAAAACCGTAGTATCTTTCGGGCGGATGAGACTGCCTACTACTCCTGCGGAGCGGCGCAGAAATGTCCTTATCTTTCGAACCCTCTGGTTCTACTAAGCTTTCAGTAATAGCTCGTGGTTCTGGAATTTCTTCCTGTTCTATTGCGCTCCCACTTATCTGATTTTCCAAAAACTCAGTTTCCAAGAAGTGGGCATGACGAGAAACAAAAACCTTTTGTTCCTCTTCGTAATAGAAGAAATATCCCTTGGAGTTCTTTGGATATCCCACAAACTTGCACTGTACTGAGCATGCATCGAGTTTGTCTGCATGCTGCTTTTTGACAAAAGCTGGACATCCCCATGTCTTAATGTGCTTAAGATAGGGTTTCTTCCCACACCACATCTGATATGGTGTGGTAGGCACAGTCTTAGTTGGAACTCGGTTCAAAAGGTATGCAGTTGATTCTAGTGCATATCCCCAGAATGATCGCGGTAACTCAGCGTTACTCATCATGGAACGTACCATATCCAATAGGGTCCGGTTCCGTCTCTCCGATACACCGTTATGTTGCGGAGTGTATGGAGGAGTAAGCTGAGAGAGAATTCCATTCTCTTTTAGGTAATCCAGGAACTCGACACTCAAGTATTCACCACCTCGATCAGATCTCAGTGTCTTGCTACTTTTGCCGGTTTGTTTTTCTACTTCATTCTTATATTCCTGGAATTTTCCAAAGGCTTCGAATTTATGTTTCATTAAGAAGACATGTCCGTACCTTGAAAAGTCATCCGTAAAAGTAATGAAGTAAGAATAACCGCTTCGCGCATGTGTAGACATTGGACCGCACACGTCGCTGTGTACGAGTCCCAAGATCTCGCTCGCTCTTACTCCGTGTCCAGTGAACGGAGTCTTTGTCATCTTTCCTTTGAAACAGGATTGACAAGTTGCATATGATTGATATTCGAACGGATCCAAATATCCTTCTGTATGTAACTTCGTCAACCTTCTCTCATTGATGTGACCCAGTCTACAATGCCATAAGAAAGCCTGATTTGTTTCCGGAGACTTTCTTTTGTGTATATTCTAGACAATGAAAATCTGTGGTTGGTTTAATACGTATATACCATTGCTTAATGTACCTGACCCAATCAAAACTTGATTAAGGTGAATGTTTACAACATTGCTTACAAATGCAAATTCATAACCTTCTTTAGATAATAAAGATACAGATATGATATTACAAGTTGCATTGGGTACAAAATAACAATCACGCAAAACCAAAACGTGTCCATCTGACAATCCCAGGTGATAGTCCCCCACGGACTCAGCATCCATGCCAGCTCCGTTTGCAACTCTGAGGGTCATATCACCTGCCTTCAGAACCCTACGCTTTCTCAGTGCCTGTAAAGAATTACAGATATGAGATCCTGATCCGGTATCCAATACCCAGGAAGTAGAGTTTATTGATAGACAGTTTTCAATAACATACACACTTGAAGCCGAAGCCGCAACTTGCTTCGGGTCCTGGTTTCTGGCCTTCCAAGCCCTGCAATCCTTTTTCCAGTGTCCACTCTTGTGACAGTAAAAGCACTCTTCCTTCCCCATAAGCTTTCCCGCTATCTTTGTTGCCTTTGCCTTTCCCTTCGTATCCACTTTACTAACACCGCCCCTTGGTTTGGTGGGGGTTTTCTTCTTCTTTCCCTTGGCTTTCGCCTTGGACCTAGAAGAGGAAGATCCTCCTACAAACAAAGTGGATGTTTCCCTACCTTTCTGTAAGGTGCCCTCTGCACTCCTCAGCATGTTAAGGAGTTCTGAAAGTTCAACTTCTTTTTCTTGCAAGTTGAAGTTCAGGATAAACTGGGCGTAAGTGGAAGGAAGGGACTGGAGAATCAGGTCCGTGTAGAGCTCGTTCTCTAACGTGGTCCCAAGGTCCGCGAGCTCCTCAATGAAGCCAATCATCTTAAGCACGTGTTCCGCTACCGATGATCCGACGGCCAATCTCGCAGAAAACAGTTTTTTCGAGACTTCGTATCTGGCGATACAGGATTGCTCTCCATACATTTCTTTTGTATGGAGAAATATAGATTCAAGGTCCATATTCTTGTGCCTCCTCTGATGTTCATTGCAAGCACGAGGCACTTGGCCTTCGGCGCAGTCGATTTCCCAGGTCTTACGGATTTCCTTATCCGCGACGCTGGTTTTGGGACCTGGGACAGGGGGAGCTTTGGTGGTAAGGAGATACCCCAACTTGTCATAAGTGATTGCCATTTTGACATTCCTGAGCCAATCTTTGTAGTTTGGCCCTGTCAGTATGTTTTTATCTAGTAGTAACTTAAGTCCAGTCATGAAGTTTGGTCGCTGCAATTAGGAAAGAGAGAAGAAACACTTTAGCATGATGCTCTTGCAAGTTTAGAATGGTTTTTAGTTTGTCTAAACAGGATGGCTCCCACTGTCTCTCGAATCCCTTCTCAAACCAAAAAGGAAGAATTAGTCGGGATCAATCTCACCGTACAATACTTGCTTAACCGTTCAGCCATGCCAGTGTTGGTATTTCGAGGGAGGTTTTCCAACGCTTTCGCGAAGTTCCTTAATTAAATAACCTCTTTTCCCTGTAGGCGCAGCCCCGCTAACACCTTTCTAGACACCTACTTGGTTTATAACATTGATCGTTAAGTGAGAAAGTTCCGGAGGAGTAGCATATACTCACAGTAGGATCGGGATCCAAATATCATCGTGTGACAAAACTGAAGGAATCCTACCAGAATCATCACTCCAAATGGTATGCAGCGCCAGCAAGTTTCAGTTTCTTTTGAAACTCCCGATGTGGATTTTTGCCCCATGCTCTTATGACCTTGACTTTGGCCAACAAATCATAAGTCACATATCAAGTTCTACCCGTCATTCTCCAGGTTAATTTGAACCCACCCGTACCTACCCTTGACTTTGGCCAACAAGGCAGTATGACTGTCCCAAACCAACACATCTATCTATGCTGCACATGAATACCCAATAGCTACCAATCACTATGCCTTGATTTTGGCCAACAAACATAGCTTGAATACTATTGACTATCCGTGTGAAACGACGGAGGGCTACGAATGGTTTTGGCGAAACCGTGAACGTAGTGAACTTGATATAATCGATGGAACGAGATAGCTTTTAAAAGGAGTGGCTTAAGCTCCGCGTTTAAAAGTTGTTTTTGAAAAGAAATCGAGTGGTTTTGAAAGTGTTCCAACGACTCTACTTTGGTTTACTTTCTTACATTAATTTAATGCGTCCCATCATTTAATCCTACCATTGCAGAAAATATGACGTACGCTTATGCCATCCGCATTCGCTACGGGGCCTCGTCATTACCCATTAGGTTACTTAACTGACGACAGAGCGGGGAATGGACTAGCGCGGATGCAAAACATAAGCAACGCCTAAATAAATATCATATATAGATATATGCATTCATCACATGCAATGATAGCCATTCCAGATCACAGATGAACACATTGGATATACTAGGAATCCGCATTCCGTACGAGCCTGTAACGAAGAGCGGATTACACGGTTGCGATGAATAGCCAAGACCCCACCCTAGACCCCTACGGGTGCGGCAAACTACCCGCCAAGTACCCGAAGCGAAGCAACCTCCCTCAACACCGTGAGTAGGCCACTCGGCACTTCGAGGTACCCGGTAGTTTGTGCACCCCACCTTGGGTCTATCCTAGGAGCAAAAACAGTAAAAGAAATTATACAATAACGGCTACAACCCCATCCCGGTTGTGCGGCCATATAAATAATATTACATCAATTACAAATTACATGAATTGAAAGAAAAAGAAAACTCTCATCTCACAACCCCCGGCTATTCATCCGCGACAATGGAATGAATTCATATACACATACCATCAACATTACAGATCACATATATGTATAACCCCCACTAATCGACGTATAGCGATTAGCAGACATTCAATACATATATCACATCACAGATATAACCCGTTAGCTTAAGTCTTTAGAAGTTCGATCAAAATACGGATTTTTAACCACCCCAAAAACAAATTTTGCTTTCTGGAAAATCTGGACAGAAAAATCATATTCCAAAAATCCCAAAACACCCCAATAAATACACTGCAGCAAAACCGATCCACGGTCGAGTCAACTCGGCATCGGATCCGCGGCAAGAAGCTCTTCTTGCTGCGTTTCCGCGGTGAGTTGGTCGGTTCAATGGATCGTTTTTCTGCACTGTTCACTAAAAACCCTGAGCCGATTTTTGGTATATGTCAAATAATTTTTACAGCAGTTTAAAAATCGACAGAAAGTTCATGCCCCGGGTGTGTTTTCTGATTTTCTTTTCGATCGAACTTCTAGTTACTTTGCTAACATGTTAGATAGTGTTTAACCTGGCTCTGATACCACTGTAAGTCCACGTTACCCGTCCCCGGTTCTTTGGGGTTGCGGAAATGGTGAAAAACGATTTTCTACGGTGGGGTAACATGGACTCAAAATACGGATATTTGTTAAACAACTATCTAACAACCTAACTAGGAGTTTTACCTACTCGGTTAGGGGTTTATACCTTAACTTGAACTCCTTCTCTTCGACTCCTTGTGGTGGTCGGATGGTTCTCTACTCGTCGTCTCTTTGTGCCGAAGATGGATCCACCTGAAAGTTTCTTCCTTTGGCTCCAACCTCAATCTTGAGAAAACTAGAACACTTGGTTTGCTAGACCTTGTATACTAGGATGAGTAGAGAAGTGTTTTGGGTTTTATCTCTAAGGAAAATGGTTCTCAACTCATGAGAGGGGGTTTCCTTGAGCTAGAGAGAGAGCAAGAGGAAGAGGGAGAGCTTGAGGATGAAAGAGAATGAGAATGATAGAATGAGCAAGACCTTTTCCCACCCCTGCTCTCATAATCCAAAAGAATCATAACAAATAATAATAATTGAGTATTATGTGATGGTTGTTATCATATCAAATGGCAATATCATTTCATGCATTAAATGCAATTTGTGAACAAACAAGCAAGTAAAGGTCAATGCCAAGAAATGATAGCCATTGTCATGATGATGGTCAACAAGTCCAACCTAGTCAACCGGTCAACTAAGTCAACAAGTCAACAAAGTCAACCTTTCAACCCAACCATGGCACAATAATACTTAATTAATATTATCATTAATCATATTTCTTATTCTCATTAGGGTTTAGCAAAAGTCAACAGTCAACAACCCTAATGAGAATCCTCTGCCTCTGTCTCTGTCAACCGTGCATACACACCCGCATCCGCGTTTCGAGGACACGAATACAAACGAGATAAAACCAATCCCAAAACGTACACTAGGATCTGGCTTAAACCAAAGCCCGCTAGTGATAACTGCCCGGACACTAAACGTGCACAAGTGCTCGGATGTGACCGACCCCTGTCGCAAAACCATGCGACCTCTACTCTTTTGCCTAAAGGCGAATAGTTTTCTGTGTGGGACTCTAAAGACTCGACACTACGCTGGCAGTGGGTTTAACCATAGACCGCAAGCGGCACTAGCTGTGCGTAACAGCCCCCAGGTAGATGCCGATAAGAAGACGGACGAGGTGAAACCCATCTGAACTCCTACTGAGCCTGAATGTGACAGTCTCCGTACAGTCCGGTCTGTTCGTCTGAGAATATCGCATGGCGGGCCTAGGGGGCGGTAAACGTCAGTCCCCTAATAGCGGTACAAGTCGTGTCGGAGTGTAGCCCAGAACACCCTGAGATAACACTGGAAACCTACCAGTATATCTCGCTTGCCCTGGCCAGGGACTTTGTGTAATGGCTCTCCTAGACACAGCACGATATCAACCCCCAATACCGGGAGAGACGAATCCTGTCTAACCGTCACTGCCCCCAAGTGCTTCGGGACTGCACCCAACTACTACCTGTTTGCACGACTCCTTTGAGCCGTGGTAGGGTAGTAATCAAAGTATAGTGGGAACACACTCGAGGCGAAGTGACAGTGTCAAGTCAGCGGACTAAGCTGTACTCATGTCACCTGGGAACTGATAACTGACGATAGGTATAGTACCAACCAACAGTTCCCGACGAGTCCTGTCCAGTGTACTCGTAACCTAACGAGCACCCGCATACTATCTCAAGTACGACGTACTGACGGCTGTGGGACAGACCGTCTCCCATGCTGGGATGAGAAGCGCATACGCTAGTCTACTCCGGAGTATCGATGCCCTGTCTCGATAGTCCTACGACTAGGGACCTGCATAAGGATGTGCTTGTGGATTACCTAGCCCCCACGAGTGTGACTGCCATCACAACGTTGGTAATCAAGAAAAGATCCTAAGGGCTCCACCAATGTGTATATGTGATATACTAAAAGAAACACATGTACACATTAAAGTAGAAACAAACCAAGTAGCATACTACTATTTTGAGCAAGATTGTCTATACAACTGTGAATATCCCAAGCTTCCATTAAGTAATATACAAACTAGTATGATACAGTAATGGGCTCTAGGGCATATACATTAACACTGGCCACCCAGTTCCTCGGTCACTTCGTCAAAAATGAACGACGGAAGAGGACGGTCGGTTACCTCTTCACCATAAAGAGTGGGGACAAAGAATCCTTTAAGGAATATGTCACTAGCTTCTACAATGCTCTCCTCGAGGTTCCTGAGCACCGTGATGAGACGGTTATCACCGCGCTAAGGTCGGGTCTTAGGAACAAAGAGTGGTCCGCTCTTTTGCATTAATGCAACCTAAGACCATGGCTGAAGTAAAAGCTTGGACCGAGCGTAAGATCCAATTCGAATCGGAGGTGAACTCGAATCTGCCTAAAGGCGACCAAGCCGACCAAAAGAAGAGGGACAGAGAAGAGAAAAATAGGATCGGCCGACCAAAACCTTACTCCCCAAAGTTCCAGGAGTACACTCCTCTTAACATCTCTCAGACCGAGCTGTTGGAGGAAGCCAAGAGCGAGAGGTTCTTCAGGCTCCCGCCGGCTACCCGAAGCACGGGCAAGCGGCTCCGAGGCCCGTATTGTGCCTATCACCGGACGCAAGGACATCCGACCAAGGATTGTAAATAGTTGCGCGATTATATCGACGAGCTGATCCACTCCGGTCACTTGGCAAAGTACCTGCGAGATAAACGTCAAGCCGATCAAATTAAAGACGGAGAGCTGACGATCAGACAGATCATGGTCATTACCGACTGACCCAAATCTGAGCAACAAGGACACCTACCAAAATTTATATTCAATACAGGAGAATTTAAATTGAATCACATAATCTGTAATTTATTCAATAATAAAGATTCTCGCTTCCCTACAATCTAAACTACTTCTCTTTGTTTTCATGCTAAAACTCCCTGCAGGGCCGACGAATGTCTTCCTGCTCAGTCATCCACCGGCGGGTAGCCTCCTGCCCGATAACGCAGTGGACCCAAAGCCCTTCTAGCGAGGCGACCGAGTAGCTTCCTGCTCAGTCATCCACCAGCGGATAACCTCTTGCCCAACAACGATGTGGATCTAAAACCCTCATCAAGAGTCCGCTGAGAAATTTCCTGCTGGCCCATTCCTAGCGGGTAGCTTCTTACCCAACTACGCTAAAGATCTAAAGCCCTCATCAAGAGGCGACCGAGTAGCTTCCTGCTCGGTCATCCAACAGCGAATAGCCTCCTGCCCAACAATGCTGTGGATCTAAAGCCTTCATCAAGAGGCCGTCGAGCAATTTCCTGCTGGCTCATTCCTAGCAGGTAGCTTCCTACCCAACTATGCTAAGGATCTAAAGCCCTCATCACCTCCTCACGAGACGAACGATTAGCTTCTTTCTCGGTCATCCACCAGCGGGTAGCCTCCTGCCAAACAACGCTGTAGATCCAAAGCCTTCCTTACGAGGCGACCGAGTAGCTTCCTGCTCGGTCATCCACCAGCGGGTAGCCACCTTCCCAACAACGTTGTGGATCTAAAGTCCTCATCAAGAGGCCGCCGAGAAATTTCCTGCTGCCTATCCCTAGCGGGTAGCTTTCTACCCAATTACGCTAAGGATCTAAAGCCCTCATCAAGAGACGACCGAGTAGCTTTCTGCTCGGTCATCCACCAGCGGGTAGCCTCCTGCCCAACAACGTTGTGGATCCAAAGCCCTGCTCACGAGGCGACCGAGTAGCTTCCAGCTCGGTAATCCACCAGCGGGTAGCTTCCTGCCCAACAACGCTGTGGATCCAAAGCCCTCCTCACGAGGCGACCAAGTAGTTCCCCTGCCCGGTCATCCATTAGCGGGTAGCCTCCTGCCCGACAACGCAGTAGATCCAAAGCCCTCATCGCGAGGCGACCGAGTTGCTTCCTGCTTGGTCATCCACCAGCGGGTAGTCTCCTGCCCAATAATGCCGTGGATCTAAAGCCCTCATCAAGAGGCGATCGAGTAGCTTCCTGCTCAGTCATCCACCAGCGGGTAGCCTCCTGCCCAAGAATGTTATGGATCCAAAGCCCTCCTCGCGAGGCGACAGAGTAGCTCCCCTGCACGGTCATCCACCAGCGAGTAGCCTCCTGCCCGACAACGCGGTGGATCTAAAGCCATCCTCAAGTAGCTTCCTGCTCGGTCATCTACCAGCGAGTAGTCTCCTGCCCAACAACGTTGTGGATCTAAATCCCTTATCAAGAGGCCGCAAGCAATTTCCTGCTGGCCCATCCCTAGCGGGTAGCTTTCTACCCAACTACGCTAAGAATCTAAAACGCTCCTCATGAGGCGACCGAGTAGTTCCCCTGCCCGGTCCATCCCTAGCGGGTAGCTTCCTACCCATTAAAGCTAAGAATCTAAAGCCTTCCTATAGAAGCCACTGTGCAGCTTACCTGCCCGGTCCATCCCTAGCGGGTAGCCTCCTACCCATCAACGCTAAGAATCTAAAGCCCCTCCTACAGAGGCCACCGTGCAGATTCCAGCTTAGCTAAACTCCGAGAGGTAGATTCCTACCCTACGAAAACATGGATTTAGGACCCACATTGAGGAAGAATCAGTTATGGCCGACTTATTCTAACTTGGCTGATTTTCTACTCATGCTAAAACAAGTGGTCGTCACCTCGACTCCGAGGTATGGACTCATACCAACCTTCCTAGCCTTGGGATACCTTTTGATTCATCCTAAATGAACAATCGCCACCTCGACTCCGGGGAGCTGGAGGGTGCCGGCCTTCCTACACTTGGTTATTATTCGATTTACACTCGACGCGCGATCTTCATCTAAAAAGGCGACCGTCGTCTAAAAAGCCGGGCAACGGCCTACGATCTAACACTTGCAGCAGAATGAAAATTCAAATAAGAAGAAGACTGGAGAGCTAAAGTACTCACGCATAAAGCAGAAAGTCATGCAGAGGAAAATGAGCTCAACTTTATTTATATTCCAAAATTTTACAACGTATTCTGGGCTCCTCAGCCTTACAAAAAATGCCCGGAGGCTTACAAGATTTTGAAAAGAAAAACAAAAGCTCCTAAGGGAAGAAAGCTCAGGCCGTGGGCTCCATCGGGATCTCGCCCTGCTCGACACCGCCCTCAGGGGCCGGAGCTTCGGTCTCTTGGACGGCTTTGCCCCTTGCGGCCACCTCGGTGCTCGCCCCCTGTGGCACATCCTCGGAAAATGGGTACTTAGCACGGACCTCACTGTCGGTAAACTCCGGCATTGACACCTTGATGGCGTCGAGAAATTCATGCCAAAAGATGGCCGAGGCTTCGGCGAGATTGGCGTAAAACTGGTCCGACGTCTTGTACCTCTCCACGGACTTCACCGCTCGGACCTCGACGAGCTTCACGGCCTCGAGCGCCACCCGGGCGTCCTTCCTGTTGACGTTCCTCGACTTCTTCATTGCGTTATAGAGGTTACCAACCTCCTCCAACTTGGCCTGGATAGTCCGGTTGGAGTCACTCAGAAGTCGGTGAGATTTCTTGTACTTGGAGTTCGTCAGCTCCTCGGTGACCACCCGGTTTTCAAGGGCGGCTATCTTCTCCTTCGCCTGGGGTAGCCGAAGGCGCAGATCCTCCTCCCGCGAGGACGATTCGCCCGCCTTCTTCATGGTCTTGGCGATCTCCTCGGATTCCATATTGACAATGAGAGCGCAGTGGTGGAGGACCTGAGGAAAGCAGCAAAAGGAGTTAGAAAAGTTCAAACTAAAAAAAGGATACTTGAGAAAATTCTTAAAGGAAAACGGATACCGACCTGAACAGCCTCCTGAGCAATGGCTACCACCTGGGCCTTCAAGGTCCCCCAGGGAATCTTACCCCCAGCTGCTTGCTCCATATCGGAGAGCAGGGTGTCGGCGACGGAGAGCCCCAAGGGCACCCCGAAGCAGAAGCCCCCCTCCTGCACTGGAATTCCAGTGGAGGGTGCCCGAAAGACCGTTCTTTTTTGCCTTTTGAGGGGAGTGACGGTGGGTTCCTCCTTCTCCTCCTCCCTCGCCCGGGGCGCCAGGTCCCGTGCATGCTCCTGGCTCCCCCCGCGGCTGTCTTCCGTGGCTCGGGACGCAGCGGAAGGCCTGCTCGGCGGAGTTAGCCTCGGGGCCGAACTCGAACTAGGTCAGGACGAACTTCCCCAGTTTTCTTCTGGGCCATCGCGGTCATGGCAGCTAAGAACTTCGATCGGTCCATTTGCTCTGCAAAAAGGAGAATACACAAAAGAGAGTTAGTGACGCTGAAAAGGGCAAAAGAAAATTCATCAAAGTCTAAATAGATCGTCTACCGCCCTAGCTTACCCAGAAAGCGTGCGGGGCTGAGCCCAGCTTAGCTCAGAGCCTGCTCAGAAAGCAGGACGTCGGCCCGCTGGATCGGTTCCAACATAGACACCACCCTCGCCTCGGGTGAGGATGATGGTTTTGCCTTTGGGCAGTCAGCCCTGTGCCACTGTATAGGCACAGGCCAATCCTCACTCTCGGGTGGCCCGACGAATACAAACTTCTCCTTCCATTCAAGGATGGAAGAAGAGACGACGACTACACCCGACCTGGCCACCTTACCCTTACGTTTTTTGAAGGAAAAATACACCCAACTCGGCTCATCCTTGCTGGTGCCAGGGTGATTCTTATAACAGAAGAAGGAAACGAGGAGGGTCAAACTGAAGGGGTGTTTTCAAGTTTCAACTGGATCAGAAACCCGAGGAGGATTCTCCACGAGTTCGACGCTAGCTGGCCTGGGGCAAGATGGAAGCAACAAAGCGCCCTACATACCTCGGTTTAAAAGGGCAGACGCATTCCGGCTCGGAATGCTTCCAAATACAGGGCAATCTCCTTGCCCTGCACCTGGTCCGCCCACTTACCCTCTCTAGCTAAACGAAGCGGATAGTTTGAGGGAATATGGAATTGAGCCCGAATCTTAGTAAGCTCGTCTATATTCCTCAAGACAGAGGGCGCATCGCGAGCGTTCCCGGTGCGCATCTTAAGGACCCTTGTTGTCACGCCCTGTTTCCCAAAATACGGGATACGAGGGGTGACTAGGCCAGTCATGCTCCTACGGTCAGGGAATAATCCCGCCGTAGTCACACTTCGGCTTTTAGTATTACATGGTAGTCAGTAAATAGTACTTAAGTAAAGGAAAATCGCAGTTCACAACTTTATTATATTGCAAATAAAAGAGTTCGTGATACAATTATTTTACAGAATAAAAGTAAACTAACCAACAAACAAATGCAGAAAGCAAAAGAGAAGGCGTTGATGAATCAGTCTAGATCTCCGCGATCTCGAAGGGCAGGTCCTGCTCCTGGGCTGGGTCCACTTCTTCCTCTGAGCATGCACATTCAGGTCGTTAGGGCGACACATATAGCAATAAATATATATAATGGGCGAGCAGTATTCTTAAACATGAGGAGTATAATGAATTGCAGAACATGAGTATAATAAACATCAACTGAATATGAATAGTGCAATATGAGTATCATGTCAGTAAACTAGCCAATGCATATGTCACTACTTAACGGTCACTAAGTCAATGAAATCAATTGGTGGAAAAGATACTCGTGTTTAACAAGGATCTCGTGCATGCCCGAGACTATGGTCTACTATGCCCGGGACATAACCCTGTCAGCCGTGCCGCTAGGCCCGTGACCTAATGTATGTATGTATGTATGTATATATATCACTGATAGCGAATGATCATCCTCTAAATCACTGTACCTCGCTAAATACGAGTTCAATTCCATCTTGATTTCCCCATTCCGCAGGTTATAGTATGCATTCAGGTATCAGATAGGTTGTGAACTAATACGTATCGCTGTTACTTTCAATCACTTTTCCATTTGTCACCATCACTGTCGTATTTGCCACAACACAATCACTAACACTAATATATATATCGACAATGCAGAACAGTCGCTAGGTCTCAATGTGAATGATCACTATGCAGCGGGTATAAATCAGGCATGAAAATATACAGAAGCGCACTGAACAGGTATTCACTATTCTATAAACCCTGCAGGGCCCCCGATATATCCGAAACCCCTTCAAAACTCTGCGGGGCCCCTGATATATCCAAAACCCCTTCAAAACACAATGCTGTACATTGAGTTCGCATGACCCGTTTGACCCGTCAATCGGAGATTCTCTAGCTCCAAAGACGAGGGATAATTAACGACAGCTTAGTCCGCGGCTGCCGGAGATTCGGATCCCCACAATCAATAAACCCCAGCCTACCCTAGACAGAGGGAATCTGTAGTATGCCTGACAAGCGCACGTATTCCCATCTCAATGGGGTGACGAAAAACACCCTACAGCTTGGGTTGGGCTCGGCTGGTCTCTACCACGCAGTGGGGAGCTCGAGTCGATGATAACGCTAGGGAACTCGGGTGAGGTGGCCGACGGTGGAGGCAGAGGTGATCTTTGGCGGTGTCGAGGCTCCGGTGGAGTCTGCTGTTGGAAGCTCGGCTTGGAGGAGGGCAGAGGAGAGAGGTGATGGTGGCGATGCCGTGGGGGTGTTCTGGTGTGCTGGGGAGCTCGGCGGCGGCGGTTGCAAGCGACGATGGCCGGCGGTGATGGTGGTGGCAAGGTGGTCAGTTTGAGGTGGAGCTTGTAATTGGGTTGGGAGGAAGTGGGAGCTTAGGTTGTGGGTTGGTTGTCGAGGAGGGCAGTGGTGTTGCGGTGCTGGAGAGGTGGTTACGGCGGTGCTCAGGCAAGTGTGCAGGCAAGGGTGTTGGGTTCGGGTGCTGCGGCTCGATGTTGGTGCTGGTTAGGTAAGGGAAGCGTCGTTGGGGTTGAGTTGGAGGAGGTGAGAAAATAAAAACGAGGAAGAAGAAAAGCGAGAGGGAAAAGAAGGGAGAAAGCTCGGTCGTCGTGGGGGAAATGGCGACATTGGGGGAGCGGGTCTCGAGTGAGCGCGAGAAGAGCGGAGTCATGGGCGAGAACCGTTGGAGGAAGTGCCCGTTGGGGAGTGAGCGGGTCATGTGGAAGATGACATGAGGAAGTTGCGAGCGGGCGTGGGTGCGGTCGTCGCAGGCGCGAGAAGCGGGCGAGGAGCCGTTGCGAGAGGGAAACTGTGGAAATTAGAGAGGGAGTGAGGAAGGAGAGCGGGTCGGGTCGGGTCGGCATGGGTCGGGCTGGTTAGAAATTAGGATTTGGGTTTGGGTTTAGAGTTTAGGAATTTAGGTTTAGATTTTTGGGAAAAATTAAATAAAATAATAAAATAATAAAATATATATAAAAATGAAATAAATTTGGAATAAAATCTGGAAAAATACGGAAAATTTTATTCGGAACTGGGGATTTACATCATACCCTCCTTAACAAAAATTTCATCCTCGAAATTAAAACGAAAACAATGGAACAACACATTATACAAACAGATGCGGAAAACGTGCACGGATGTCCTCCTCGCATTCCCAAGTAGACTCCCCTAGCGAACGACCACCTAAATAAACTCGAACAAGGGGAATGACTTTGTTCTTCAGCACTTTTCCCGACGATCGAGAATGGTGGTAGGCTGCTCCTCGTAGGACAGATCAGTACCCAATGTTAACTCCGAATGGTCCAGAATATGGCTGTCGTCCCGAACATAGCGCCTCAACTAAGAAACGTGAAAAGTGTTGTGCACACCAGCTAGCGATGGAAGTAAGGCAAGTCGATAGGCTACCACTCCCACTCGCTCTAGCACCTCAAAAGGTCCGATGAATCGGGGATTGAGTTTCCTGCGACCTCCAAACCTGATAACTCCGTGGGTAGGAGAAATCTTCAGAAACACATGATCTCCAACCTAGAATTCTAGTGCTCTCCTGCTGGTATCCACCCAACTCCTCTGTCGGTCCTGAGCCGTCTTAATGCGTTGTCTGATCATCTGGACCTTGTCTACCGCCTGAACAATAAGTTCGGGGCCCAGTAATCTCCGTTCTCCCATGTCATCCCAACAAACAGGGGATCGACATTTCCGTCCGTAGAGTGCTTCGAATGGAGCCATCTGGATGCTAGCTTAAAAACTGTTGTTATAAGAAAACTCCACCAGATGAAGGTGATCCTTCCAAGAACCCTGGAAGTCTAGCATGCAAGCCCTCAACGTGTTCTCGAGTGTCTGAATAGTACACTCGGACTGTCCGTCCGTTTGTGGATGGTAAGCCATGCTAAACTTGAGACGTGTACCCAGACTCTCCTATAAACTCTTCCAAAAGTGTGAAACAAATCTGGTGTCTCGATCTGATACTATACTGACCGGAACTCCATGAAGTCGCACTACCTCTTGCATGTATTTCTCCGCAAGTGACTGTCGACCGTCCCACACGGAAGGGTATAAAGTGTGCAGCTTTCGTAAGACGGTCGACGATAACCGAAACGGCGTTGTTGCCCCTTGGGCTCCGTGGTAAGGCAGTCACAAAATTCATAGTGATATGCTCCCACTTCCACTCGGGTATCGGAAGCGGTTGCAACAGTCCCGCTGTTCTCTGGTGTTCTGCCTTCACTTGCTGGTATACTAAACACCTGGATACAAACCGTGCAATCTCTCGCTTCATCCCGTTCCACCAAAAGTGTTGCCTTAGATCTCGATACATTTTCGTGCCTCCCGGATGCACAAAATAAGCCGAACTATGAGCCTCAGCTAGTACCTCTTCTCGAACATCTCCCTTGGGGACGCAGAGTCTGCTACCGAATCTTAAAGAACCGTCTCGATGTATGAGTAAGTCCGTCCTCAGCCCGGCTTCCACCTGCCCTCTGAGCTTTTGCAATCGAGGATCATCAGTCTGCACAGCCTTAATGCGATCTACGAGAGAAGACTGCACCTGTAACTGCCAGAACTGCTTGATTGCACTCGGTGTAATAACCTCTAATTCGAGCTTCTGAAAATCCTCAATGATGCTCTTCTGACTGGTCAACATCATGACTGTTGGCCTGCGACTGAAAGCATCTAGTACGACATTTACCTTTCCCGGATGATACTGTAAGTCCAATTCCTAGTCCGCCATTAATTCTAGCCATCGGCGTTGCCTCATATTCAGTTCTCTCTAAGTGAACACATACTTCAAACTCTTGTGATCCGTGTACACTTCCACCTTTTCTCCTAACAAGTAATGTCTCCAGATCTTCAATGCGAAAACCACTGCGGCTAACTCCAAGTCGTGTGTTGGGTAGTTCCTCTCATGATTCTTCAGCTGTCGTGAGGCGTAAGCAACTACCCGACCGTGCTGCATCAGGACGCAGCCCAAGCCTTTCCCTGAAGCATCGCTATGTATCACCAAACCACCTGAATTATCTGGCACAGTAAGAATAGGCGTCGTGGTCAACTTCTGCTTTAGTACCTCAAAAGCCCGAGTACACTCCTCCGTCCACACGTACGGTACTTCCTTCCGCGTCAGCTTCGTCAAAGGTTCAGCGACTCGTGCAAAGTCTTGAACGAACCGCCGATAATATCCTGCCAATCCCAGGAAGCTTCTGATCTCGGCCACTGACTTCGGTGTCGGCCAATCTCTAACCGATTCTATTTTCGCTGGGTCCACTGAGATGCCGTCTCCTGAAACAACGTGTCCCAAGAACTGCACTTTGTCAAGCCAGAACTCGCACTTGCTCAATTTTGCGTATAGCTTCTCCTCCCGAAGAATTTGTAATACCGTCTGCAAGTGTTCGGCATACTCCTCTCGGGTCTTGGAGTAGACTAGTATTTCGTCGATAAATATAACGACAAACATGTCCAAGTATTTCGCAAATACCCTATACATCAGATCCATAAATATAGCTGGAGCATTGGTAATACCGAACGGCATTACAAGAAACTCATAATGCCCGTATCGGGTTCTGAAAGCCGTCTTGCATATATCTTCGGCCGCTACTTTGATCTGGTGATAGCCCGAACAAAGGTCCAGCTTTGAAAATAACTTGGCCCCACCCAACTGATCAAATAAGTCGTCGATACGTGGAATGGGGTATTTGTTCTTTATCGTAACCCTGTTCTGCTCCCGGTAGTCTATGCATATCTGTAGCGATCCGTCCTTTTTCTTTACCAACAAGACTGGTGCACCCCACGGCGAAGCGCTTGGGTGAATAAATCCTTTCTACAAGAGTTCTCCAAAATTGTTTCTTCAATTCTGCCAACTCAACTGGTGCCATCCTGTAACGAGCCTTGGAAACTGGCGCCGTTCCTGGGATCAAGTCAATAGAGAATCTCAAGACGTGGGTAGATGGTAGACCCGGTAAATCTTCAGGGAACACATCAAGAAAATCCCAAACGATCTTTAGGGCTGGACTCTCATCAATCTCCATAGCTGTCAACACTTTTGGCTTGGCTCTAAACTTAGCTGGCTCCAAAGACTCGCTCCCGCCTTTGAAAACAAACTAGGGATGATTGGGAATGCGGAAAGTTACATTCCTTGCTCAGCAATCAACAATTGCATGGAATGTACTCATCCAATCCATCCTGAGAATTGCGTCATAGCTGCCAGTTCCGATTAAAAGGAAATTTGCATAGAATTCCCTGCCGCATACTACCACCGGACATAATCTACACTCTTGGTTGGACACAATAATACCGTTACGCGTATGTATCTCCCAACCCTCGGTCAACGGCTCGTGAGGTATAGAGTGTGTGTCAACAAACCGTGTGGAAATAAAACAATGCAAAGCACCCAAATCGAAGAGAACTTTAGCTGGTATAGAATAAACAAGGATGGTACCTGTAACCACATCTCCAGAAGCCTCTGCCTGCTTAGCAGATAAGGTGAAGGCCCATCCTTGATTCCGACCGGTACCAGTCTGCCTCTGATCGAAGGACCGCTGCTGGGGCACCCGAGGTGGACCCCTCTGAGCTGAAGTGCCATACGACGGTTGTTGTTGCTCGAACCCTCCCTGTAGCTCAGATCTCTAGAGGCACCCGTTGATCATGTGCTCGCTTGATCCGCAAATCAGATACTGCCCCTTAGCTCTGCGGCAATCTCTTTGCATGTGTCCTGGCCTCTGGCAATAATCGCATAATAGGGCCCTCCGCTGCGGCTGCTAAGGTGAGAAGGTGCGCTTCATCTGTATGACACCCGGCCTGTGAACTGGGATCGCTCCAGAGGGAGGGGGGATGGTAGGCTGTACTGGAACCATGTGGGGTCTCATGTCCATCAATCGTTGGCCCTTGGCCTTCTCTGCCAATCTTTCCTGTACTCGGGCAGCGTTCAAAACTTGGGCGAATGTTGGTAGGCCGAGAGACGCGATGAGTTGTTGCAGTTCGATATCGAGCCCTTGCTGGAATCGTCTTGCCCTGGCGGTTTCGGTGGCTACCATGTACGGTGCGAAGCGACTCGGCCAATTGAACTCCGCGGCATAAACATCCACTGAGCGTCCATTTTGCTTCAACATAATAAACTTTTCCTCCATCCCGGCCTTGGCAGTAGCCAGAAAGTAGTGATCCAGGAAGCATGCGGAGAACGTATCCCATCCAATAGGTTTCTCTAGCCGGCTCTCCTCTACGAACCACCACGTGCGAGCCTCGTCTTCTAGCTGAATCTTCACCACGTTCACTCTGTCGTCGTCAGGAATTCGAGCGGCAGTCAGGAGCTTCTCTACGTTGATGAGCCATTGTTCAGCCTCAAGTGGACTTGCTGATCCCGTGAACACTGCTGGATGAAATCTCTTGAAGTCTGAAACGGTACCAACCCTAGCCTGTGTAGTCGGTACGAGCGCGCCCTCGGGGGCGGGAACAGCTGTAGATCTCTCTAGGATGGTAATTGCGGTCTCTTGTACCGCCTTCAATCCCTCGACCAGGAGATCGGTCTTCCTCTCTTGGGCTTGGGCCAGGGTGGTCAGTGTGCTAAGGATCTTCTCGGTACGATCGTGGGGCCCGGCACCAGAGGAGTTGCCTAAGGAGTCCGTGTTCCTGAAAAGATTAAAAGAAATCAGATTCAAGTAAGGCTACACAATGATTCAACGATATTTAGAAAGTGAGGACGAAATGTAATAAGGCTAAGGGTGTAACTCTATCTAGAAGTCCTTCGACGGAACTGTAATTTCATCCAAAAACCCGGCACTCTGATACCAACAAAACTATGTCATGCCCCGCTTCCCAAAATGTGCGATGCAAGGTGTGACTAGGTCAGCCATGCTCCTACGGTCAGGGAATAATCCCGCCGTAGTCACATTTCGGCTTCTAGTATTACATGGTAGTCAGTAAACAGTACTTGAGTAAAGAAAAATCACAGTTCACAACTTTATTACATTGCAAATAAAAGAGTTCGTGATACAATTATTTTGCAGAATAAAAGTAAACTAACCAACAAACAAGTGTATAAAGCAAAAGAGAAGGCGCTGATGAATCAGTCTAGATCTCCGCGATCTCGAAGGACAGGTCCTGCTCCTGGGCTGGGTCCATTTCGTCCTCTGAGCATGCACACTCAGGTCGTCAGGACGACACATATAGCAATAAATATATATAATGGGCGAGCAGTATTATTAAACATGAGGAGTACAATGAATTGCAGAACATGAGTATAATAAATATCAACTGAATATGAATAGTGCAATAAGGGTATCATGTCAGTAAACTAGGTAATGCATATGACACTACTTAACGGTCACTAAGTCAATAAAATCAATTGGTGGAAAGAATGCTCGTGTTTAACAAGGGTCTCGTGCATGCCCGAGACTACGGTCCACTGTGCCCGGGACATAACCCTGTCAGCCGTGCCGCTAGGCCCACGACCTAATGTATGTATGTGTGTGTGTATATATCACTGATAGCGAATGATCATCCTTTAAATCACTGTACCTCGCTAAATACGAGTTCAATTCCACCTTGATTTCCTCATTCCCCAGGTTATAGTATGCATTCAGGTATCAGATAGGTTGTGAACAAATACGAATCGTTGTCACTTTCAATCACTTTTCCACTTGTCACTATCACTGTCGTATTTGCCACAACACAATCACTAACACTAATATATATATCGACAATGCAACACAATCTCTAGGTCTCAATGTGAATGATCACTATGCAGCAGGTATAAATCAGGCATGAAAATATATAGAAGCGCACTGAACAGGTATTCACTATTCTATAACGGCCAATGCCATGCAACATGCAAAATTTACGGTAAACCATACACATAGAATCGACCAAAATAATGTTAAGGACGTATGAAGCACACTTGATTATCTAAATGGTAAAATTTATTTTACGTCAATTGGGGTTCAGGTTAGGTAATTATCATTATTTAAAAGTAGCGATCGATTGTTGAAATTCCAGTTTCAGAACTGGAAGCCCAACTTCGCGCATGTTTTACCAGTAATTATGTTCAGATTCAGGTATTTCCCCAGCTAAATGAAATGTATTTCTATCAGTTAAGTTTCCAACGCATCGAACGGATTATCATTAGCAGTTCTGTATTAAAAGTTATGTCATGTCTAGTGTAGCTATGCAAGAGGAGTCACTGCAGAAACTGCAGAACACTCAGGTACGCTAAAATGCAAATTAAATATCAAACGACGGTGAAATGGCAATAGACTAGATTTATGTGTTAGATAACTAAATTATATACCCTACCATATAGATATCCGTGCATTTTCAATTTTATGCAGGTGTGTACAGGTGCTTAAATTCAGGTTTCCCCCGTAAAATGCCGCCCCGGACTGCAGTCCAGAGTTGCATCACCGGTCAATTCTCATTGCCGTTATCTATCGATATCGAAATATAAACTAAATATGGTTCTATATTATCGAGTCGTCTTCGATATGAGCCGTAGAACATTACATTCCGGTATTGTATCAAAATTTGTATCAATTTAATATCTCGACATGCACAGTAAAATCAGAATTGACATCGCCTCTTTGGGACGTCGTTACACGTGCGATACTTCGTTATTTAGAATTCAGTTTTCTATAAGAAATTCGTAAGTAGCAAAAAGGAAATACGGATAAAAGTTTTGAGCATGATCTACGGGGTTTTAGTTCAGTTCCCCACATTGAACTATCAACACACAATATCGAGAACTATTTAATTAAAGTTGTTTTGGCCAAACATGTGAAAATGGTGTCAAATGCTTACAGCTCCACATGGTATTAACGTGATGTTCAGATCTAATTATGCTCAAATCAGTCATCCTAGATTACTGTGGTTTTTCTTAAAGATATGGATATCTTACGAATAATATGTGATAGTAAAATACCTGATATGGAATCTTGGGATGAGTGACACTATGGAATCATATTAGCAATTTTGCTGGTAATTTAGATCTGTGCCTATTATATTATTTTTCTTTCATATTGTAGTATAACGTATTCAAATTTCTCTTAATAGCTAAACTAAACAATTAAATATCCAAATATGGACCCGTAACAATCTATCTAGCATACAGTTGATCCGAGTCTATAGTTATAAGTATGTAGCATGTAGAAACAAGTGAGATTTCACTTGCCTATGACGACGGCACAACGACGACGATCACAGGGACACGAACACGGCGGCTACGGCAGCAGCGGCAACGGAAATGGCATGAGCAATAACAATACAAACAGTCGCAGTGGCACGAAAGGGTTGGGCTCGGCTGGTCTCTACCATGCAGCGAGAAGCTCGAGTCAATGATAACGCTAGGGAACTCCGGTGAGGTGGCCGACGGTGGAGGCAGAGGTGATCTTTGGCGGTGTCGAGGCTCCGGTGGAGTCTGCTGTTGGAAGCTCGGCTTGGAGGAGGGCAGAGGAGAGAGATGATGGTCGCGATATCGTGGGGGTGTTGTGGTGTGCTGGGGATCTCGGCGGCGGCGGTTGCAAGCGACGATGGCCGACGGTGATGGTGGTGGCAAGGTGGTCGGTTTGAGATGGAGCTTATAGTTGGGTTGGGAGGAAGTGGTGAGCTCAGGATGTGGGTTGGTTGTCGAGGAGGGCGGTGGTGTTGCGGTGCTGGAGAGGTGGTTACGGCGGTGCTCAGGCGAGTGTGCAGGCGAGGGTGCTGTGGCTCGGTGTTGGTGCTGGTCAGGGCAGGGAGGTATCGTTGGGGTTGAGTTGGAGGAGGTGAGAAAATGAAAACGAGGAAAAAGAAAAGCGAGGGGAAAAGAAGGGAGAAAGCTCGGTCGTCGTAGAGGAAATGGCGACGTTGGGGGAGCGGGTCTCGAATGAGCGCGAGAAGAGTAGAGTCGTGGGCGAGAGCCGTTGGAGGAAGTGCCCGTTGGGGAGTGACCGGGTCATGTGGAAGATGGCGCGAGGAAGTTGCGAGTGGGCGTGGGTGCGGTCGTCGCGGGTGCGAGAAGCGGGCGAGGAGCCATTGCGAGAGGGAAACTGTGGCGGGAAAAAGAGACGGAGTGAGGAAGGAGAGCGGGTCAGGTCGGGTCGGCATGGGTTGGGCCGGTTAGAAATCAGGATTTGGGTTTGGGTTTAGAGTTTAGGAATTTAGGTTTAGATTTTTTGGAAAAATTAAATAAAATAATAAAATAATAAATATATATAAAAATGAAATAAATTTGGAATAAAATCTGGAAAAATACGGAAAATTTTATTCGGAATGGGGGATTTACACTTGTCGTCGCCCGACGGCGAACGACACGGGCAGACCTGGCTCTAGAGGGCAAGCCCGACACAGATGGCGCAACATAAGAACCCTCTCGGCTATCTGAAGCCGGAGGAAGACCGACCGGACTCGGCTCCAACAATTAGAGGCTCATCATTCGACTCAACCCTAACTATCTCTACAAACTCCTCAGATGAAGACGTCTACTTGATTCAAGGGAAGGGGCTCGCCAAGGAAAAATCACGGATGATCCGATCTAAAGGGAAGGAGCACCGGGAAATTTTTGACAACGAGAGTGAATTATGGTAGAAGTGTTGGCCCTAAAGGGGTCCCTTCCCATTTATACACTCCAAAAAAACCATTCGACGGCTCAGATTGATTCCGGCCAAAACGAAACGCCGTGCTTGCCAGCCGTCAGAGCTCCACGTGGCGATCGGCCATTGGGGACGTCCCTTTGGTTGCACGTAACAGCGACAGCCTGTCGCGTCCGCCAACCAACGTCCGACACGTGGTCCGTATCCTAACTGGTGACCGATTGAAACGGCGCCCCCTCTTTAAAGCGCGGTCATTTTATTGATCCGCTGACGCCATAGAAGATACGCACGAAGATCCAAGCGAACGACGAGGCGACACGTGGCCCCAAAGATCGAAACGACATAACCACCAAACGCCATATCATTTCCGGGCAATCCGCATTACGATTCCTTGGCGCCAAAGTGAACAGAAGAAAGACCGAGCAGACCACTCTCGACCCGACCCTTGGATAGGTCAGAACGAAAGTGGGGGGCTAATGGTGACACTCACAAGTGGTATCTCCTCAAGATTACGACATGTGGCAGATGACGTGTCCCGAAGGCTATAAGGATGGAATAAATGAGTCGCATTACGAGGGTTCTTCGGAATTTCGTTTCGAGCAACGTATCCGACCTCCCAGGGGACCTCCCTAAATACATTCCACCTTCGCCCAGGAAACTACCAACAACCCGTCTTCGAGCTATCTCAGACTCCCGGCTCGTCTCCGAGCCGTCTGGCGTGCCGAGCTTTCTCGACCCCCGGGAGCCCTTGACGTGCCGAGCTTCCTCAGCCTCCCGGCTCGTCTCCGAGCCTTTGCCGTGCCAAGCTTTCTCGGCCTCTCCCGATCTATCAGGAGCGCGGATCCCATGCGTTCCGCAACGGCTCCGCGTATATCGCCTGGGTGAGATATCCGCCGCCTCACATCCCACGTCCCATATCGGCGCATTTCCCTATTAATGAGCGTATCCCGTCGTTAATCGAGCGATCCTATCATTCACGCAGGCGTAACGTCAAGGGCGTAACTGATGGTGAAGATCTCACGTCTGCCTGCTCCATTCGACCACTATAAAAATCCCACTCTCAGACGACTCAGGCAACTCGAATTATCTCAATATGCCACTACTCTGCTTCTATTCCTCGGCTCTAACTTAATCGTCGGTGGGTCCTACGTGGTCACCCATCCCGGGACTTCTTTGCAGGTAGCTCGGCGTCCAACACCAATTCATTAAGATCCATACCCAGCAACTCCAAAATCAAATCTCAACCGTCCATGATCACCATCGTAAGATCGACCGAGGACAACATCTAAAAAAGATCCGAAGCTCCATCAGAAGGAAAGGGGTTAGTTCTGAGTTTTTTTTTTGGTTTTTTCATGCAGAAGAAAGACAAACTGGTTGAATATGTAACCAAGTGAGATGATGTTGCCCTTGTTGGTGCCTAAAACTCTAGTTGATACATGGCCTCCAGCTTTGTCCGACCCAAGCTTGGCTAAGCCAAAATCTGAAACATTGGCATGAAATGTTTCTATCTAAAAGGATGTTGCTGCTCTTGAAATCCCTGTGAATAACTGGAGGATTAACATGCTCATGCAAGTATTCTAGGCCTTTTGCAGCTTCAAGAGCTATTTTCATCCTCAGCTCCCAGCTCAACTTTTGAAACACCGCCTTGGGAACCTGAAGGTCTAAAATAGTTTAGTAAAATTACGTGGAGATGTTACCAGCTTCTTTTACATCCGTGATCCACGTATCATGTGTATGTTGATCATAATTCAATGAATAAATACAGGACCTATGTTATTTAATGCGTTAATTACCTCCTAATACAATGCATTTTGGCATATGGAATTTACCTTTTTCTTTCTCATGCCCGTTATTGATATTGGCTTCATGATTTTAATGCACAATTAGGACATAAGTGTACCACGGTTAGATGTAGCCTCGCTTCGTGATACATAAGAACATATAAACAAAAGATCTAGCATTTCCAGAAGTATACGATGTGCAACAAATGCATATTCCTTCTAAGCAAAAGAACAAACGTGATGAACAAATACAGACCTAAAGCAAGTCATCTTCGATGCAAGTGAATTATTTCAGATAGCCTTAAACATTACAGTATGAACTTCCGAGTTGAGCGGTTTGAAGCCTCAGGAATGGCATTGCTAGTTGGGATAATTTAGTAATGACACTACTACGATATGGGGTTGCCCCTACGGATATAGGAATCCGTAGGGGCAACTTTTTATTGCCCATACGGACTAATCCGTAGGTCCCTATGGTTGTCCCTACGGTGCTCTACGTTTTAATTTAAAAATATTAAATTGTAATTTGTTATTTGGTCTTACAGAGCCGCAAGCAAATGACCTACGGTGAAGTCCGTAGGGACATATAAATGGGTATTTAATAAAAAAAAGCACAGAAAAGCCTTACGCCTCGATCTCGTTCCCAAAATTCTCTCTCAATCTCTCCCGCGTCTCGATCTCGTTCCCACGCCTCCAATTTTTCCTCGTCGCCACCGTCCTCCGCTCGTGGCCCGCCACCGCCTTCGTTCCCAAAACTTCCTCGTCGTCACCGCCCGCGAGTCGTCGCCGATTGCGTCGTCGACCACCGGTCTCCTCCGCCGTCTCCTCCACCGCCCGCTACAAGTTAGTAAATCTCCAATTACTTATAATTTTGATGATGTTAGGGCTAGGGTTCTTGGTTCTGCAGGGTTCGGATGGGGGCCTGAGGGTTAAGGTTAGACATCGGGTTCAGTTTAGGTTAGGGTTGGGGTCGGGGTCGGGGTTCGGTTGGGGTTGGAGTTGGGGTTGGGGTTAGGGTTCGGTTGGGGTTGGGGTTGGGGCTAGGGTTAGGATTAATTATTTAGGCTCAGGGTTAGGGTTAGGGTTTGGTTCAGGTTTAGGGTTAGAGGCTAGGGTTAATTAGAGGGTAGGGTTAATTTGGATTAATTAGTGATAATTTGAAAGGGTTAGGGTGTTGATTAGGGTTAATTAGGTTAATTTGCATAAATTAGGTTAAGTTTGGGTTGATTAGGGTTAATTAGGGATAATTTGTGTTAGGATAACGATTATGGTTAATTGTGGTTAATCAGGTTAATTTGGGTTATTTAGGGTTAGGGTTTAGGGTGCACTAGTTCATTGCAGTAGGATACTCGATAATAACGTAAACATACAACTTTACCGTAAACGCAAGAAAAATTTACCCTAAACATGAAATTTCGAACCCTTAATAACGAAACGTAAACGTAAAACCACAACAAACGCATCATTAGAGAGTGATTCAAAATGTTCAAATTAAAACCAATATATGATACTCGATGATAATATGAAACTTTTATATTCTCATCGATACTCATATATGAAACTCAAAGCGCCACTTAGTCCCCGTCTATCAGTTAACATACGTTCGATATTTGTCGTAATATAGAACTATACGAAAGTTGTTAAATATCGGACGGTATAGCTCGGTACTAACAACCGTCGTGTAGTCTATGTGACGAGAAGATTCAATCGTATGATAACCGATAAATTTGTCCCATCTGGACAAGTTAGGAATGTATAAAGCAAACACCTGCATTCACTTGTGTTTTCATCCATTTCGAGATATTTCGTCGGTATTTTTCCGCTGGTTCTCTGTATATAAAGATAGATTAGATATTCATTTCAACGTTGTTTCACAGCTTTGAAATGATTATCTATTCTATTACAGTGTACTCGGAGAACGGCGGGGAGGTGCTGCCGAAATTTACTTGAAACGGTTGAAAGCACAAGCGAATGAGTGTCCGCTCAAGATGTTTAGCTCATTTTCCTAGTATGGAGGTTGCATATTATAAAGGATTCGGTGTCCTTGGATACAAATTCGAAGTTAAGGACATAGAAACATCTAGAACCACTCAGAATAGTGGGATTGCGACGGTAGGATCGGATGGTGTGATTTATTATGGATACTTAAATTGTATACTCGGCATCAAATATCCCGGACGATCAAAACCCTTTTATATATTTCAGTGTACTTGGTACGATACACGAACCGATACGGATAAATGGAGAAGTAATCTTGAGACTTGGAAAGATGAATATGGATTGACCAGTGTGAACACACTTCGATTTTACGGTCAGGAAGATCTGTTTATCTTTCCGAACCAAGCGTTCCAAGTATACTACTCACAGTGTTTGAAACATCCGGGATGGAGCATCGTATTTCGTTGGAAACCCAGGAATGTTTACGATGTCCCAGAATTCGAGGACATCGATAAGGATGAAGAAGAGAGAAGACTTAGAGTGCTCCGACCGTCTGTTTCGAAAGATGGGTTGTTTTCGGCTGATCATGAAGTTACGTGGGTTAGAAATGATATCGATGATGAAATCCAAGTAGATATGTCTAATGCATCCACGAAACGAAAAAGGTTATCAGTAATATTATATTATTACTTCACATTTTACGATCTATACATATATAGCATGCATATGTAATGATTGTCTAATACGTACACGAATCGTTTTATCTAGATTTGATGACAATGACGGGAGCAGCGAGGGGCGGCAGGAGCTCCAGCCGCGGCACCGGCAGAGGCAGAGCTGTTCTGCCGCCTGGAGAGCTGCGTAGGGAGCTTCAGAAGGCCGGTCTTGCATCCCGATCGGAGACCCCTTCGGATGCCTCCTTCCGTGTGGACTTTGCCACACCTCCAGGTATATTGCACGCATATTCATTTTGAATGTAATATCTATTATAGATATACATGCATATTCATGTCAAAATTACTTACATAGTCAATGTTTGATTGTCTAGTTGGTGGTGGTGCGTCCACATCAGGGACAGAGGCCACTCCCGCACCTCCAGGTATGTTACACCCCTATTCATTTTAAATATAATATTATAGCTATATCATAAATATACATACATTCTTTTTGCTCTTACATGCTTACGTCCGGGTCATCGGCTGTTCCTCACCGGAGGAACTATCGCCCCGCTCGTGCTGCTGCCCGGGCCCAGGCTCGTGCTTCTGTCGCCGGAGGTATATATCATACTTCAATTTTCGTTAAATCTTGATTTCTTAATACCACTTTCTCTTAATATTGATTGTCTTGATATTTCTTGTAGACGCAGGGCATCCCCATCCCGAGAGGGGGACTCGAGGCCCGAATCAGTCTCACAGGCTGAGGCCCGACAGAGCCAGGGGGGAGGCAGCATTCCCTCTCTTCTTTACCCCTGATTATCGCTATACCGGTGATTATGCCGAGAGGTTCGGCCGGTATATGGGGGATGAGAGCCGCCTCGTGAAGAAATATCCACTTCACGTTGAGTGGGGCGACCAGCACCGGCGCTCATTCGCCCTCTTCTGGGATCAGGCTCGGGTATTAATATATATTTTCATTTGATTTATCCAATATATTTATTATTAACACTTGCAATTTAATAACATTGTTTTTTTTTGTATTTGCAGTTCGATTACGATTTTCAACCTGCACCCGACCCTGATCACCCTGAAAGGGTACTCGATCTTCACGCTCTGTACCATGGCCTGATGAAGAACATGCAATTGAAGGTCCGATACAATAGGAACGAGCTGAAGATCGACTGCTATTCCCTGTGGATGGCGACCCCCGAGGCAGAGAAAGCGGCCCTCCTACATACTCCGGCCTTTGCAAGAGTCGACGTAGATACATAGCCTCTATTGTGCTAATATTTCGACTCTCAGCGCAAACAGGTATGTATTTTAAATGTAATTCATTGTTTAGTATATAATTTATTTTTTTGTGTTGATTAATCAGAAAACTAAATCTGAATGTGTTGTGCAGAAACAGGCGGATCAAAATAAAGAGAATAGGAAGTCGGTGAAGAGGGGTCGCCCCATTTATACAGGTGGCTCGAGGAATATTACTCGTGCCATGGAGGCATCGATAAATTACAATAGATCTATTTTAATATAATGTGAACTTAAGAGTTATTTTATAATAAATATAAATTTTTGGCGAATTGCAGAGAGCTCAGACCCTGGCGCAGGGTGGTACACCGAGCGTGCTGTCCGCGTATCTTGCCGTCCACGGCACCTCGACAGATCCTGCCACGGGCGAGCTTCGATACCCCGCCACCGCTACCCAGGAGTATTGCGTAAGTGTTAATATTTATTCAACCCCTATTTGAAATTTTTGTTTTGAAAAGTTCAAATTTAAATGATATACTTATATTTTACTGGTTAATGTGGGTGTAGGAGTGGGTGGTTGAGCAGGCTGAGGCATCGGGGATTGATTTTACTGGACAGAACGATCCGATGCTGCTGACCCCGTCCTAGACGCCGCACACGGAGGGCACCACGAAGGCTGGGAAAGAGGCCGGGGACTGGGTCCTAGCAGGGCCCATATGAGGTTGGACTCCACTCCGGCGGTTACTTCCTCTATCTCCCGTGAGCGACGTCTAGAGCAAGAACTTGACACCTTGAAGATCACCGTCCAGGAGTTGAAGGAGATGATGGTATGTATACTACTTAATAGTAAAATATTATGTCATATTATAGATAGCAACATATCCAATATTAGTACGTAGCTTGAGCTTATTTGGTTGTAAACTTAGCTTTGATTAATCAAACATACATAGAACTGTGTAATTAAAATAAACTACGGTTTTCCAAACTAGATATTCATAGATTGGGGTTTCGCAATAACCTGATAATGATACGAATTCGACTAATACACAGTTCTTACTCGTTTATTACAAGCAAAACTGAACAGACGCGACAGGGTACTTCGGCTGAGGCTCCACATGCATCTCCTTCGGCTCCTACAGCTCCACAGCCCACTCAGACTCCCGCAGCTGTGGCTCCGCAAGCCACTACCTCGGTTGCGATTGCGCAGACCAGCTCCACAGCCCGCTCAGACTCCCGCACCGTCCGCATTGCTCGAGTTGTTGACTCGGGATTTATCTGAGGAGCAGATGCGCCAGATTACAGCGATTATCAGAGGTGGAGCTGGACCGATCTAGGGTAGCTTTTTGATTTTTATATTTTAAACATGTATTTACTTATATGATACATATTGTATATATTTTGGACGATATTGGTGGTGTTCATATTGATTTAGATTGATATCGTATTCTGCTTGTTGATTTCTTTTATATATTATGCGTGAGATGTTGATTATGAATACTGTTGTATATATTCTGCTTGTTGATTACTTTCATATATGATGTATATATTATTGTGTACAGGACGAGGAAAAAACAGGCAACCCTTTTTTAAGAAAAACCTGATAATATGTCCCGACAGATTAATCTGTAGGTACAAATATTGCACCTACCGTTTAATCCGTAGGGTCCAACTTTGCCCCTACACATTTATCATTAGGGGCAATATATCAGGATACCTGATATTTTGACCCTATGGATTCAGTAACGGGGGTTAGGCTTGTCCCTACGGAGTAATCCGTAGGGGCATAGCTTTACCCCTACAAATTTACCCGTAGGGACAAAATATCAGGATACCCAATATTTTGCCCCTACACATCTGTACCTACGCCTTAAGCCGTAGGGGCATATTTTTGTCCCTATGGATTTCTCCGAAGGGGCAACTATTTTATTTTATAAACCGATAAATTAAATAAATATGTTGTCCCTACGGTGAAATCCGTAGGGACAAGTAGACCTACGCATTAAACCGTAGGGGCAAATATTTCACCATAGGGGCATGTTTAAGGCTAAGACTTGCACCTCCGGTGTGTGCACCTACGGCGTATTTATGTGCCCCTACGAATATATCCGTAGGGGCAACCCCTATTTGTAGTAGTGTGAGCTGGTGTGAGGATGCAAGACATACACGGTGTTCTCTCCATTTTCACAAATCTCACTGGTCAGGTATTGCGTAAAGTAGGTCCGTTCAAAGTAAAATCCAAAGTTCACTTTGAACCATCTCACCTGAATTATAATAATAAAATTGAGGTGAAGCGGAACATGACACAATCAGATATCTTGGCATGATATTAGATTTTTATTAGCTGTTGATAACCCATGATGGAGGTCGGAATCTACTTCAGATGTTGTCTTTCGTCGATCTTGCAGCAAGAGGTTCTGAAAGGTTGTGATTAAGAGTGAGAATTGAACGTGTGGATCTCAATGGGTTGTTGGATACCGTTGACACCGAACTACTTGTCCAGAGGTGGGAAACCACCGTAGGACCCTCCGACGATCAAGTAAATATCGAGAAATAATGGCAGCGCAGTGGCATATTGGAATGAATTCCACCTACCTGAGTCGTCTGGTGGAAGGGGTTTATATAGTGGTAGCATGAGATGAACCGGCACGAGATTCTTGCCGTCCATTACGCCTCTACGTCACGTTTGCGTCGATGGCGGGACACTCCTATTAATGACGGGATGCGCTCATTAATGATGGGATATGCTAGCGTGAGATGCAGGTCGTAGAGCGGCGGAGATCTCGTCATGGCGAGATACACAGAGCCGTTATAGGGGCGCTTGGGCTCTATGCTTTCGGTTGAACAGGAAAGTCGAGAAAGCTTATCTCGGTGGATAGCTCGAAGGCCGAGGAAGCTTTGCTCGGTGGATTGCTCGGAGACGAGCTGTCGTCTTGTTGCTAGGCGAATAGGGAAGATACTCCGGAGAGGTTTCCAAAAGGTCGAATGCAAGCTCGGAGACGAGGTGTCGAAGAATGTCCCCAACGTATCATACTTATTCCACTTCTCTGAAGACTTTGAAGGATTACAACGACATGTATCAGAGGTCTGGAGAGATGTACTCTTGAACCAAATTCCAAATCGAAGAGTTATCAATTCTGAGTTTAGAGGCTCGGTTTGTTTGGAGATTTAATCTCAAGAGGAACTTAACCAATTTGAGGTTGAAGTTGAATCCTTATAGTGTTAAACACTAATGCATTTTTAGTGCTCATGTGCTCCCACGTGATACTCTAAGGCAGTGTTAAACATTGAAAATTGAAGGAGCTCACGTGTGGCACGTGAGGTTCTAAAGCAGTGTTGAACACTGGAATTTGGGATCGCTAACGTGTTAGACGTGATGCTATTGAAAGTTGGCGTTGTTCACTTGGGTTTACTCCCTTATTCTGTACATGTAAGTGTTTAAACACCTAAGTCTTTTTCTCTAAAGAGATCTCTTTTCGTTTTCTCCAATCTTCTGGGGGGGTCTCTTCTCTCTTTTTCTCTATCTCTCCCTCTCTCTTCAGTCTCGAGTCCTTTATATAGCAGATGCAAGTTTGTTGATTTTTTGTTAAGGAAATATCTTATTGAGAGATTTTTGATTAATTCGGGAATTTTATCCACCGTCGGATCTTTGATCCAGGGACCTCTGTTTTACAGAAGACATTTTTCTTGTTTTTAATAAGATTGGGAAAATATTTTCCCATACAGAGCTTATTATGTATCTTGGTGATTTTTAATCACCATTGGATTTTTGATCCAACGGTGCTCTAATTTACAGAGAACAATCTTTCTTGTTTAGAAAGATTGGGAAAATATTTTCCCATACAGAGTTTATTCTGTATCTTGATGATTTTTAATCACCAATAGATCATTAATCCAACGGTACTCTGATTTACAGAGCACAATCTTTCTTGTTTAGAAAGATTGGGAAAATATTTCTAAAATAGGGTTCTGATTCCTTTTATATAGAATTTAATTCTATCGGCTCAGAAGATATTAGGAATCCTCACGTGTAGCATGTGACCCAATGGCACTAGGCCGGTTTGCCTATATGCAGCAGTCCTAGAGCCTCATGTGTTGGCACGTGATGCGCCTTCTGCCTGTTATTTGTTTCATGAAGGCGCCTATATACTTTCGTATATAGATGTTCACGTGTGGCACGTGAGGCATCAACTTCAGCTTTATTTGTTAAGTGTAATGCTTAAAATTTTTGCTCCAAGGCGCGTCACGTGTGGGCACATGATGCTCCTTTTGGGGAATTCTTCCATCGCTTTTTGGTTCATTATTTATTATAAAAGAACAGTCGCGACACATGTTAGCCACTAAGCGAACACTTGAGAGGTTGTTAGAGTCGGTGCGTCGGTCTAAACATAGTTTTTTTTTATGTATTATTGGTCGATTTCTAAATTGCACTTGCTATGTTTTGTGTGTTATTAGGGGCGAGTGCGGGGACTTCAGACGCTACGAAGAAAGGGAAGCAGGTGGTCGGATTTACCTAGCTCGAGATCATCAGTGAGTAGATTTAAGATCTACGGGGAAATCGCCCGTATGGCGTTAAGCGTCAGGGCTAGATATGATATTATAGCCGCATGTTTATATGCTTACATGTTGATTGTGCATGAGTATCATTAGATACCATTACTTGTTGTGCCTTGACATAGTACCTAATGGACACTGCACCATTACTGACGGTTCATGTTGTACGAGCACTAAATTGTATGCAACACCCACACCGTCGGTAATTGCCATGACACGCACAACCTATACACATATGTGATATTGTATTCATTATTTACATTGAGACGTTAATTCTTGTTCTAATGCGCATATGAAATGTATCGTGCATACATAGCTACATGTACACCTTTATATGATGTTGTATTTTATTTTGGAGGAATTGGGAACCGCATGATATATTTAAAAACTGGATTCATTTAAAAGAGCGGTTTTCTCTTGATATGCTCATATTACTGTTTTATGTTGCATATATCATATTTCATGGATTTACGCATTGAGATATGGATTTCATGTGATTTATGGATTTGAGAACCGTGGGGATATTTCAAGAAAGTATGCATTGTTTTGAAAACCCGGTTTCTCTTGATATGATATTTCAGTGCGTCTACCATGAGTTTTCTCGGTTATGAGATTATGTTAGAAACCCGATTCGAGAAGCTGGATGATCTGTTTGCGGGTGCATGGTGGGCCCGGTATGGTACCCCGGGGCAAGAAAGAGATGTTGTGCAGTAGACGATGAGCCTGGCAGATGGACTACTACCTACCGGTGATTAGTTGGACTTGGCGGTTATCCAGAGGATACCGACTGGAATCGTGAGATGGATATGGGCCGATCCGGACTGACGGAGCCCGAGATATGTGGATTTACGTGTCGATGTTGGACACGAGTTTTCATGGTGTTTTCGAGTGCCGATGTTGGGCACTCGGGTTCCATGAGATTTACAGGATATGAGGGCCGATCAGAGTGACGGCGCCTGAGGTATTGAGATTTGGGGTGTCGTTGATGGACACCGGTTTTTCCACGATGATGATTCATTGATGATATGTTTTATCCCATACTCAGTATTTATTTGATATGCATTGCTTCATGTATTTGTGGTACCTGATGGAGTACCTTGATCATGATTGTTGCATATCCATATTACCATATTTATGCTATCGGATTGCATGTGATAGATTATTGCTGTACGTGCATACCTGCGATTATCTGTACGATATTACTTACTATTTACGAGTTGGCAATTCACCCCCGTGTGTTTTGCAGGATTGACCCTCAGAGTAGTCGCGGCAGGGCTTCTAATTGTATCTTTTTCAGCGAATACCGCTACGTTGGCTGTGAACCTTTTTGCTATAGGTGGGTTTGCGGTTATCCGACTTCATCTATTGTACATATTATTGTATCTAGTATAATCCATCTACCACTTTCATGTATTCACTTAGAGACGAGTTGTGAGGATCGATATTGTATATTTTGTGACTCTGGGTGTCGAGCTCGTGTGAGCCGGCTTTTATTATGTAGTTTTACCTCTTTATATTGTTTTTCAGTTATATTGTCTATTTCTTCGCTACGGCGTCATATATATATATATATATATATATATATATATATATATATGCTTGTGGTGATTGTTTCCTCTTTTGGGCGTGATTTGCTCCCGTTTGGGGATGCTTTATTTATACTATATGTTTGTATCTGTTTCGGGGCTAGTTTTTACAAAGGAGGTGCTGCCGAAATTTTTAAGAAATAAATTAACTTAAACTTTAAGATTTTACTTGAGATTTCCAAATGTTTTTAAGAATATTTTTATCACTTACTTCCTTTTGATGGTTTAGATTTCTAGGTTTCGGTTTACTTAAATTGCGTTACGCCTGTTGAGATCACGTGATTTAAGTACCGGTCACGTGCCAAATTTTGGGTCGTGACACATATATCCTCAGACGGTGACTCCTCACTCTTCGAATCGGGTAGTATCAATGCTCAGAAACAAGAAATCTCATGGTGGACGTCGAAATATCATATCAAGAGAAACCGCGTTTTTAATACAACCACAAGTTTTTAAATAATATCTGCGGTTTCTCAAATCCAGAAATCTTATAAAAACAGAATCTCATAAAAGCATGACGATAATGAAATAATATATATACATGCACAGAACAATACTGTAATACATAGTAAGTGTGTTCATATGAGCGTGTCGTGTAGTAAGGTAAAGAAAGTGCAATATCTGTAATTGTAATGCTTTAGAAAATCGTTTAGGTTAATTATATCTTAATTAGCGTTTTAACATGTGCTTTGCTGCTAAACCAAGTTATAATTATTTTCCTTATAGACTTAAATATAACTATTTTAACTATGTAAATGCTTGTTTTATTGGTATTTATTAATTATCTATTTAATTACTTGTTCACTTAATCATTTTCCTTAATTATTAATTACAAAAATTATTTTAAACTTACACTTATACACTAATTAAGTGTTAATCACAAATTAACAATAGGTTAAATAAGTTTAAGTAACCATGACACCTAATCACATTTTGTTAACTTGCACTTTTATTTCTATATGTAGCATGGTTCGAGAATTTTGTAGAAAGGAAAAAAAAAGAAAATGATACAATAATGAAGTATGGTGCAATAAATGAGCATGGTGTGTGTGTTTAGGAAGGTAAGCTTACCTTCTCTCCCTTTCATTTTCGGCCATAGCAGCCTCCCCCTATCTCCATTCTTTTTTTCTTGTAACAACCCATCTTCTCATTTACCATATCCACAAAAAATCCACACTTTTTCTAAAATCATCACCAAAAAAAAAAAAAGAATTCCTTGATCAAATCTAAGCTTGGATCTTGAAGCAAGTTAGCATTTTTGGGTGGCCTAGCAAGTTAGATCTCTAAATTCTTGAGGTATAAATCTTAACTAAATTGTTACTTTGTTAATTAATTTCTTTAATCTAATTTAGATTAGGTGTTAATATAGTTTTAATTGCAAATAAAGTTTTCAAGAGAAGGTTTTGGGTTAAAATTAAGTTTTTTTATCATTTAATTAAGTTAACTAAGTGTAGATTAATATCTAGTGGCTTTACAAATCTAATCTGGTTGATTACTTTGTTAAAGTGGCTTTTATTTATTTTAATTAGGAGTTAATGCAATTAAATTAATTGTTAGCGAGTGTTTAAGTGAGATTATATCTAATTAAGTATTGCATGGCTTGATTAGAATATTCATGTGTGATTAGTGGCTACTAGACTTGCTAATTCATTTAGTTTTGCATTAAATGGCTTAATGTTGAGAGCTAGGTTTTTGGTAAGGAAAGGTTCTAATTAAGTTTTGGGATGTGATGATCTACAACCTACTTCTCATAATATTTAGTTTGATGTGAATGCGCGATTAATATGATTGGATTCTAGAATTGGTGGCGGCTATGCATAGCGACCCCTAATTGTGATTTGTGGCAATGTCGTGCACATTTTGTGCACCAAGTGCGCGCGCGTTTAGTTAGTGCACGTTAATTACTTTGTATCGTCTTGACTTCACATCTATTTAAATGTCCAACCCCATATATACTTATTGTGCGGTTCTAGGATCGGTTGCGGAGACGTCGGATGCGGTAAGGAAAGGAAAGGCCATGATTGGACCAAACTAGCCGAGGTGTCCCGGTGAGTAGATGTACATATCTATGGGGAAATCGTCTGGATGGCGCAAGGCGCCCGATAGTTAGGATTATTAGTAGTTCTTGTATTCATATGCGTAGACTCCCAATCATTCATATCATGGCATTGCATCTTCTTACATAAGATATTATTACTTAGGACAATTGCACCATTATCATTGGTTCATACCGTACGTGCACTATTTCATGCGAATAGAGACGCCATTGGTAATTGCTATATCATGAACACTATAGAACTTGCTTAAATCAGTATCTGAGCATTTGCATCATATACGATATGTAACTTGCAGTTGTATATTCATTTCATCAAGATGGATACGTAGGATTGCTAGTCATATATATACCTCATTGCATCATCATTCATACATAGTTTGCTAGTCATACATTGCATCCCATATTATCGATTTCATAGACGTCTGTCATTACCGACATGTTCATATATTGTGACTCTTTTTGGAGATTTCAGTATTGATGAGATTTCTGGATTTTGGGGAAAACCGCAAGAATTTTATAAACCTATTATCATTTTGAAGTAGAAATTTGCGATTTTCTCGTGATATGATGTATGTGGCGTCCACTATAAGTTTTCTCGGTTCTTGAGCTGTATCATATAACTGATTCGAGGAGGGGGATGTACCGCCTGCGGGTACATGGTGGACCCGGTGAGGTACCCCGGGGCAAGATGGACGTATTGAGAAGGCGTTGAGCCCGGCAGGGGAGCATTACCTACCGGTTATTATTGACTCGGCGGTTATCCGGAGGATACCGACCAGAGTCGTGGGATGTGACAGATTTGAGAGCCGATCTGAGAGACGGCTATTGTGATATTGAGATATTGAGATATACATATATTGTGTCGATACTTTACACGGATTTTCTGTCGATTTCACTGATGATACTCCAGTTTTATTATACAAAAAGTTTTACTAAGATAAGGATACCGATCTTCTCATATCAGATATATCTGGATTTCGTGTTGATTACCCATTCATGTTGCATTCATACTAGTGCATCGCATCATATTGGTATATGTAGGTTGTGACGCATTTGCGTGCATAATTACAATAGCCTTATTAGATGTTACTACTCACGAGTTGGCAACTCATCCCCATTGTGCCACAGTATCTGCAGGTCTGACCCTTCAGCACTGTAGCGGCGGACATACTTCCTCATTTTTGCCTCATTAGCATTGACTTGCGGTTTGTTCGTAGGTGGGTTGCGAGGATATTTTTGTTCCCACCTTGTGTATTATTATTGTATATAGTACACTCCATCTACCTTATCTACCGTTTTCTACCAGTTGTATATTGGACTTAGATAGTGAGCTTGTGAAATTTGTATGTATTCTATTTCTGGTATCGATGCTCACTTGAGCCGACTTTATTTTTGGTTTCCGTATTCCTTCTTTTAATGTTGGTTTCATTATTGGATGATATATCTTACATGTGGTTGTGATTCCGCCGTTCGGCGAAGCGCTAGCTTCCGCTTGGGATGCCTTTGTTCATTACTTGTATATATATTCATGTTTATACCCGTTTGGAGCCAGTATTTACAAAAGAAACTCTGCCGAAATTTTTATAAAAACTTGAGCTTATTATAAAGACTTTCAAAGTGATTTTCTATATTAACTTAACTTTTAAATGAGTTTTCCTTCACTCTATTTCTTTAAATGGTTTAGATTTCTGGGTTTTGGCTTACTTAGACTACGTTACGCCTCTAGACGTTGCGTAATTTAAGTGCCAGTCACGTTCTACATATTCGAGTCGTGACAAAGTTAGTATCAGAGCAATAGGTTTTACCTTTCTGAGTGTAGGATGACCCTTGGTAGATGGAGTAGGTGATTTAAGCAGAGTGAAGTGGCGTGTGTATGTTCCGCAGCATACTTACGATACGGTACTCCGCCTAAGTGACCTTAGGATATATATTTGATTGTGATCCCTTCCTTGATTCCACATATCCTTTCGTCTCGATTGCAATGTTCTTATCAATCCAGTTTCTTGTTCCAGCCATCATGCTGCCGCGGACTACGAGGGCTTAGTGGACTGCCGCTAGAGATGAGATCGAGGCAGGCTCGTCTGAGACGGGGACCGACCAGGACGGTACACCCATTCTTCAGGAGCGGGTTGATTTACCTTCTGCAGACCGTATCGCTAGGCTTGAGGCCAGTGTTCGGGATTTGCGCCAGATGGTTGGATCCCTAGTTGAGATCAGTCGAGTACAAAGAACGGATATTACTCCACTTACGGTTGTTCCGGAACCAAAGCGAATTCGTACTGATATATCAGCCGAGAGGCAGATAGGTAGACACCGCAGCAGACCCCCTCCAGGCCTTGGTGATAGCAGAGGCTCGAAACCAGGACAGTTATATAGTACCTACCCACAGGGTCAGCGGCCGTCGTGGGGATGTTTTCTGTGTGGGAGCCTGCATCACCATATCAGAGAGTGTACTGAGGTACGCCAGGGCAGGACAGCAGTCCCATATGTGACTTTACCATCTTCACTCCCTCCTCCGAGCGCATTACCTCCTACGCCTGCAATTGCTCTACGCCAGATCGATGCCCATAAAGGCCGTGGTCATGGCGGTCGTATTCGAAGAGGACGAGGTGGCAGAGGCAGACGACAGTTGATCGCTGGTGGAAGACATGCCATAACTTTTGTGCTGACTCCTCAGGACGCGCAGGCGTCGAACGTTGTCGTGACAGGTATTCTTTCAATGTTTTCTTTCGATGCGTGTATTTCTTTTGTTGTTTGAACTTGTATCTACGCACTTTGTACCTAGGTTTAGCCGAGAGTCGTCTTTTCTAAATCAGCCGCTTGTTGTGATTACTCCAGTAGGAGAGTCTTTTATCGCTCGATATGTTTTTTGATCGTGTTTGTTTTGTTCATATCGGAGATAGGGATTCTTCTTTCGACTTGATTCTTTTCGATATGTTAGACTTCGAAGTTCTTCTGGGCATGGATTGGCTAGTCACTTATTATGCGTCTGTGGACTGCCGTGAGAAGGCAGTCAGATTTAGTTTTCTAGGTCAGCCAGTTCTTGTTATTCAGGTAGACCGTAATACCACCCTTCCCAGTTTGAATTCTTCTCTTCGCGCTAGTCAGCTCATGAGAAAAGGATGTCAGGGATTCTTGGCGTATGTTCGTGATGCTGGAGCCGTTGAGGTCCTGTTGGACCCGGTTCCGACTGTGAGCGAGTTTTTCCGATGTCTTTCCTAATGAGTTGCCTGGATTACTGCAAGAGCACGATATCGAGTTCTGCAATGATTTGATTCCCGGCACGGGGCCTATTTCTCTACCGCCTTATCGAATGGCTCCGGCAGAGCTTAAAGAGCTGAATGATCAGTTGCAAGATTTGTTAGATAAAGGGCTTATTCGTCCAAATGTGTCACCTTGGGGTGCTCCTGTCCTGTTTGTCAAGAAGAATGACGTCAGTATGCGATTATGCATTGATTATCGTCAGTTGAATCGGATGACTGTGCGGAACAGATACCCCCTACCCCGCATTGACGATTTGTTTGATCAGCTCCAGAGTGCAGGGCATTTCTCGAAGTTTGACTTGCAGTCGGGTTATCACCAGTTGCGGGTTCGGAAGGAGGAAATTCCGAAGACCGCTTTTCGTACGCGTTATGGGCATTACGAGTTCTTGGTGATGTCTTTCGGTCTCACCAATGCCCCAGCAGCGTTCATGGACTTGATGAACCGCATATTCAGGCTGTATCTTGATTAGTTCATCATCGTATTCATTGATGACATCTTAGTATACTCCCGGAGCCGAAAGGAGCATGAGCAATATTTGAGGATCACATTACAGACTTTGAGAGAGCATCAGCTGATCGCAAAATTCTCCAAGTGTGCATTCTGGCTTGACAGTGTCGATTTCTTGGGTCACGTGGTTATGAGAGATGGTATGCGTATGGACCCGAATAAGATCGAGGCCGTTCACCACTGGCCTAGACCTGTATCAGTGACGGAGGTTCGCAGCTTTTTGGGTTTGGCCGGATACTATCGACGTTATGTACAGGATTTTTCTCGTATAGCGGCACCGTTGATCGGAGTGACCCGGAAGGGAGTTCCTTTTCTTTGGACCAAGATTTGTGAGCAGAGTTTTCTATAGTTGAAGGCTCGTGTGGCGACTACACCAGTCTTACTTTGCCTTTAGGGTCAGACAGCCCTGTTGTCTATTGCGATGCTTCCCGAGTGAATTTAGGCTGTGTGTTGATGCAACATGGCAAGGTTGTCACTTATGTTTCTTGGCAGTTGAAAAAGCACGAGCAGAACTATCCCACTCATGATTTAGAGATAGATGCGGTGGTTTTTGCACTCAAGATCTGGAGACACTACTTATACGGCGAGTCGTGCCAGATGTTCACGGACCACAAGAGCTTAAAGTACATTTTTCAGCAGCGAGATCTGAATTTGAGACAGCGCCGTTGGATGGAGCTAATAAAGGACTATGACTGCGAGATTCTTTATCATCCGGGCAAGACGAATGTTGTGGCATATGCTTTGAGTCGGAGGCCTGAAGGTAGCTTGTCTTGTTTGAGTGCAGTTCGGAGATAGTCGACGGCAGATTGGCAGATTCTATGTGACAGCCGAATACAGTTCAAGTTTACTTTGATCGGGAGATAGCTTGCCCGTGTCCGTGCATATCCATAGTTACTTGATCGTATCCGTGAGGCACAATCCGGTGACGTTCGTTTGTCAGAGATCATGGAGTAGGTTCGACAGAGTAGAGATTCAGAGTTCGTGATTGATGATCAGGGAGTTCTACAATTTAGGACTCAACTGTGTGTGCCAAATTCCGAAGGGCTGAGACGTGAGATTTTAGAGGAGGCACATCAGTCAGGATATAGTGTTCATCCGGATTCCACCAAAATGTACCATGACTTGAGAGATGTTTACCGGTGGGAAAGGATGAAGAGAGATGTCACAGATTTTGTTTCGAGATGCCTGGCTTGTCAGCAAATCAAGGCCGAGCATCAGAGGCCAGCAGGAGATTACAACCTTTGCCCATTCCGGAGTGGAAGTGGGAGCAGATCTCTATGGATTTTATCGTGGGTCTACCTAGGACCAGTCGAGGGTATGACTCTATTTGGGTGATCGTAGATCGGCTGAAGAAAGCGGCTCACTTTCTGCCAGTGAAAACCACTTTCGGATTTGCTCAGTACGCTCAGATATATATCGACGAGATTGTGCGACTACATGGAGTTCCGACTTGCATCGTGTCCGACAGAGGCTCTCAATTCATCAGTCGCTTTTAGCAGAGACTCCAGAAGGTTTTGGGCACCCGATTGAGTTTGAGTACAGCTTTCCATCCGCAGACCGACGGTCTGTAACAACCCTAATTTTCTTATACACTTTTTCCTATACAAAATTTTCAAATATTTTTTCAAAAATCTATAAAGGGGTATTCATTGCCTGAGCACAAGACTTAAGTAATTAATTAGCAAATTAATTACAAGAAGGAGCTCGTAGCTCATTGGTAATACCTTGCATTGCTGAACCAAGCGACCAGAGTTCAAATCCCATGCCCCACATTATTTTTAATATTATTTTGTTTTAAATTCTTTGGAAGCCCAACAGTCCACCTGAGATAAACTTCCAAAACTTGAACTGAACCTGAAAAACTAAATATACCAGAGCCTATATCCTGAGACTCCCCACCTCCCAAGACCTCGACTCGGCCGGCGGACCGGCCGGGCCAAGTCGTCAACTGGGAATTTGTGACTCTTGGTCTCCCCTACCCCCTGTATACTTTATTTATTTAGATCGATTCCAGAAACCTTTGAAATACCCTATTTACTCTAATTTTTAATGATTTTATATATTTTTACCTTTTTTTAATTTAAAAACTCTTCATCTACCATAATCCTAGCCTACCCTATAAATACACCCCTACCCTCTACCCTCTCACCCCAAAATTCTGAGCCCACACTCTCAAAATTCCAATAAAACTTGTGTTCTTTGAAAACAAGCTCGAGGCGAAACTCCGACGAATTCCCGGCGGAACTTCCAGCGATCGTTTTAAGAACTACCGGCGGCGACGCAACACATCGGCGATCTCTCTAGTTCCCTCTTACTCTATCGTGTAATCTAAAACCCATAAGTCCCTTTTCTATCTCCCTTTCCTATTCTAAAAAATACGAAATTACAAAACCCGACGGAATCGGAACAAATCCGATTTTCGATTCGGTTTTCTATAAAATTCCACTTCTCACTAATACAATCATACTTAAACTTCCTCATGTTGACTATTAAACACTAATCAAACAATTTGAACAACTTTCATCACATGAAATAATAGCTATCTCAATTTATCGTATTTTCACTTAAATACTACATTGTTTCAATCCTTCATTTAACTCCATCAAACTTGCTATACATTCACGAGGTAACGACCTACCTCCTCACACACTCACATACAACCTAACACGATACCATCGAAAACTTATAATACGAGAAAACAAACATTTTCATTTAAATACCTTTTACTTAATAAAACTATTTCTAAAAGATTTAGTGTTGATACACTTTTAAATAAATACCTCTTATTATGAAAATACGATAAGTTGTGGACATCAGTCGTTTATCTAAACCCGACTTTGTGGTGTCTAGGCTAGGCAAGTGAGAAAGGTAATTTTAAAAGGCCCGTCTCATGGTGATTCGTGAGCGGATCCCTCCTTTCTTCACTTGTACTTATCTGGCCACAATTGGCGGTGAAGAGGCGTTTGAGGCATCTCACAACTTGTCGTTTGGACCAGTTAGGAATAGTCTAGTTGACTTAGGAGACCCTAAAATATAGAATACGGAAAATTGACATCTTTACAAATAAATATCATTTACTTCATAAAACCGTTTTCTAAAGGATTTAGTATTTATACAATCTTTGCAAAACGCCGCTACAACCCATTTTGGGGAACCCGTTCGGGATGGTGCGGATTATCGCACATCCTCGGGTTTAGCAGTGCGAGATTCAGACCTCCGCAAGGAGCATTCGGTCTTGAAAGATTTGAAATACGACATCTTAAGAAAATGAGATTATTAGAATATAACATATTTATTAAAATTATTTTTGTATAAATATATATATATATATATATATATTTATTATTAAAATACCTATTTTGTTATGATATAAATATTCCACCTTTTTCTAAAAATCACAAGAACAAATTTTACACTAAAATACCATGAATTCCATATAATCAATATTACAAATAAATACCTTTATTTATAAAATTAGGATATTTTCACTAGAAAATCACAATATAAAATCTACATTCATTACAACTCTAAAGACGAATAATAAATACTTGGGGTGTATTTTGAAAAGTATATAAAAGTATTTTTATATAAAACCCCTCAAGTTCTATAAATTACCCTAAGGACCCTAGTAAACATAAGTTTAAGCGGAACCAATCTCTTGAGCCTCAGGGAGTCAGAGAAGTGGATGCTTGCTTATTTAAGGTAGACAAATTAATAAAAACATTCAGGACTTCAAGATTGTCGGACTCAGTTTGAGTCTCATTATAATCTGACTTGAATATGATTCAAGTACAATCTACAGTCTACAATCTACAATATTACAATTCAACATAAATCCATGAATCCAATTATCAATCTATACAACTTGACCGAACCGAACCATGGATATACATTCCATTTACATAGTTCTCCAGTTATTCCATTTAGATGATTCTACGGTTACATCCGTTTACTGATATCATGGTTTTGGTCAGTCATCCAATTCTACAATCTATACAGTTTATAATGCAAGACAACACAATACAACAATATAATCAAAACACTACGGGGTTTAAGGGGTAGATTGGTACGGAATGTGTTAAAAGTGGCACGAGACGGTAAGATTAAGACACCTAACATGAATCCAATTGCCGTTGTTCCGGACCTTTTAACGGAGTCTTGTACTTACATTTACATTAGTCTCCGGGGCAAGTGAGATTCCTCTCGTATACACTGGCATCCTTCTGTACCAAGCTACAAACAACAGCGTTAACACTAAATATAACAATATAACATTATAATACAACATTAAAAGCTACTCTCTCTCTCTCTTACTCTCTGTCTATTTCTTCCTTATCTTTGGGACTTACTGAGCGACTTGTTCGCTGACGACATTCTATTTCTTTCTTCTTTGAATGTCGTCAGGTGATTTGGACCCATCAGAGATCGAGCCCACTGCTGAAGACTTGGACCAGTTCAGTGAAGACCCCGAGCTCTAGACATTGTACATTTTCCATTCAGTACTTCTCATTTCCTGTTATGACATTGTTTAGGTATCGCTTTTATTTCAGTTGTATTTCCTTTTCATGCACTGTACAAAAGAATGTTAATAAATAAAAGTTGCTATTTTTATTATACCTTGCCTCTTGTGTATTTTCTTTTATATTGCTTAGTTACGCTTAGCGTATTTTTTTCTGAGTAAATACGTAGCGGGTCAGTCGCGTCCCCTTCGCCGTATACCGGGAAGCGGGGCGTGACACGGTCAGTCGGAGCGGACCATACAGATTCTTGAGGACATACTCCGAGCTTGTGTTTTAGGTTTCGATGGCAGCAGGGATCGTCATTTGCCTTTGATAGAGTTCTCCTACAATAACAGTTTCCAGGAGACGATTCAGATGGCACCCTTCGAGGCGTTATATGGGAGGAGATGTCGATCGCCCGTTTGTTAGACAGAGCTCAGTGAGAGCAGTATTTTGGGAACACAGATTGTGCAGGAGACGACCGAAAAGATCCAGTTGATTCGGGATAAGATAAGGGCGGCCCAGAGTTGGCAAAAATCTTATCCTGATAGACGTCGTCGCAGACTTGAGTTCGCCGTTGGCGATAATGCTTTCTTAAGGGTTTCTCCTATGGAGGGCGTGATGAGAATCGGAAGGAAAAGGGAAGCTTAGTCCGAGATATGTGGGTCCCTTCGAGATTCTCGAGCGAGTCGGCACAGTTGCTTATCGTTTGGCTCTTCCACCCAGTTTTCCGGATGTTCACCCCCTATTTCATGTATCGATGCTCCGCAAATACCTTCATGACCCCTCTCACGCGATTCCAGCTGGCGTGCAATCTTTCTTTCACCGAGCAGCCGATAGTCATTCTGCATCGGCAGTGAAGAAACTGAGGTCTAAGGTCATACCGTCCGTAAAGGTTCTTTGGCGTGGTCCGAACAGCGAGGAGGTCACGTGGGAAACTGAGGGCGAGATGAGAAATAAATATCCCCATCTCTTCGAAGGTACGTGTAGTTAGATTTTTAAATTCGGGGACCGAATTTCTTTAAGGGGAGATTCTAATGCTTTAGAAAATCGTTTAGGTTAATTATATGTTAATTAGCGTTTTAACATGTGCTTTGCTACTAAACCAAGTTATAATTATTTTCCTTATAGACTTAAATATAACTATTTTAACTATGTAAATGCTTGTTTTATTGGTATTTATTAATTACAAAAATTATTTTAAACTTACACTTATACACTAATTAAGTGTTAACCACAAATTAACAATAGGTTAAATAAGTTTAAGTAACCATGACACCTAATCACATTTTGTTAACTTGCACTTTTATTTCTATATGTAGCATGGTTCTAGAATTTTGTAGAAGGGAAAAAAAAATGAAAATGATACAGTAATGAAGTATGGTGCAATAAATGAGCATAGTGTGTGTGTTTGGGGAGGTAAGCTTACCTCCCAACCTCTTTCTCTCCCTTTCATTTTCGGCCACAGCAGCATCCCTCCATCTCCATTCTTCTTTCATCCAACAACTCATCTCCTCATTTACAATATCTACAGAAAAATCAACACTTTTTTCTAAAATCATCACACACACACACAAAAAAAAAGAATTCCTTGATCAAATCTAAACTTGGATCTTGAAGCAAGTTAGCATTTTTGGATGGCCAAGTTAGCAAGTTAGATCTCCAAATTCTTGAGATATAAAGCTTAACCAAACTGTTACTTTGTTAATTAATTACTTTAATCTAATTTAGATTAAGTGTTATTATAGTTTTAATTGCAAATAAAGTTTTAAAGAGAAGGTTTTGGGTTAAAATTAAGTTTTTTTATCATTTAATTAAGTTAACTAAGTATAGATTAAAATCTAGTGGCTTTACAAATCTAATCTAGTTGATTATTTTGCTAAAGTGGCTTTTAATTATTTTAATTAGGAGTTCATGCAATTAAATTAATTGTTAGCGAGTGTTTAAGTGAGATTATATCTAATTAAGTATTGCATGGCTTGATTAGAATATTCATGTGTGATTAGTGGCTACTAGACTTGTTAATTCATTTAGTTTTGCACTAAATGGCTTAATGTTGCTAACTAGGTTTTTGTTAAGGAAAGGTTTTAATTAAGTTTTGGGATGTGATGATCTACAGCCTACTTCCCATAATATTTAGTTTATGTGAATGCGCGATTAGTACTATTGGATTCTAGAATTGGTGGCGGCTGCGCATAGCGACCCCTAGTGTGATTTGTGGCGATGTCGTGCGTATTTTGTGCACCAAGTGCGCGCGCGTTTAGTTAGTGTACGTTAGCTACTTTGTATCATCTTGACTTCGCGTCTATTTGAATGTACAACCTCATATATACTTATTGTGCGGTTCTAAGATCGGTTGTGGAGACGTCGGACGCGGCAAGAAAAGAAAAGGTCGTGATTGGACCAGATTACTCGAGCCGTCCCGGTGAGGGAAATCGTCTGGATGGTGCAAGGTGCCCGATAGTTAGGATTATTAGTAGTTCTTGTATTCATATGCGTAGACTCCCAATCATTCATATCATGGCATTGCATCTTTTTCCATAAGATATTATTACTTAGGATACTTGCACCATTACCATGGGTTCATGCCGCACGCGCACTATTTCATGCGAACACACACGTCATTGGTAATTGCTATGTCACGAACACTATAGAACTTACTTAAATCAGTATCTGAGCATTTGCATCATATACGATATGTAACTTGTAGTTGTATATTCATTTCATCAGGATGGATACGTAGAATTGCTAGCCATATATATATATATATATATATATATCATTGCATCATCATTCATACATAGGTTTCTAGTCATACATTGCATCACATATTATCGATATCATACACATCTGTCATTACCGTCATGTTCATATAATGTGATTCTTCTTGGAGATTTCAGTATTGATGAGATTTCTGAATTTTGGGGAAAACCGCAAGAATTTTATAAACCTATTATCATTTTAAAATAGAAATTTACAGTTTTCTCGTGATATGATGTGTGTGGCGTCCACTATGAGTTTTCTCGGTTCTTAAGCTGTATCATATACCCGATTCGAGGAGGGGGACACACCGTCTGCGGGTACATGGTGGACCCGGTGAAGTACCCTGGGGCAAGATGGACGTATTGAGAAGGCGTTGAGCCCGGCATGGGAGCATTACCTACCGGTTATTATTAACTCGGCGGTTATCCGGAGTATACCGACCGGAGTCGTGGGATATGACAGATTTGAGAGCCGGTCTGAGAGATGGCTATTGTGATATTGAGATATTGAGATATACATATATTGTGTCGATACTTTACACGGATTTTCTGTCGATTTCACTGATGATACTCCAGTTTTATTATACAAAAAGTTTTACTAAAATAAGGATACCGATCTTCTCATATCAGATATATCTGGATTTCGTGTTGATTACCCATTCATGTTGCATTCATACTAGTGCATCGCATCATATCGGTATATGTAGGTTGTGACGTATTTGCGTACATGCTTACGATAGCCTTATTAGATATTACTTACTACTCACGAGTTGGCAACTCACCCCGTTGCGCCACGGTATCTGCATGTCTGACCCGTCAGCACTGTAGTGGCAGACGTACTTCCTCTTTTTTGCCTCATTAGCATTGACTTGCGGTTTGCTCGTAGGTGTGTTGCGAGGATATTTTTGTTCCCACCTTATGTATTATTATTGTATCTAGTACACTCCGTCTATCTTACCTACCATTTTCCACCAGTTGTATATTGGACTTAGATAGTGAGCTTGTGAGATTTGTATGTATTCTATTTCTGGTGTCGATGCTCACTTGAGCCGACTTTATTTTTGGTTTCCGTATTCCTGCTTTTAATGTTGGTTTCATTCTTGGATGATATATCTTACATGTGGTTGTGATTCCGCCGTTCGGCGAAGAGCTACCTCTCGCTTGGGGATGCCTTTGTTCATTACTTGTATATATATTCATGTTTGTACCCGTTTGGGGCCAGTATTTACAAAGAAAACTCTGCCGAAATTTTTATAAAAACTTGAGCTTATTATAAAAACTTTCAAAGTGATTTTCTATATTAACTTAACTTTTAAACGAGTTTTCCTTCACTCTATTTTTTTAAATGGTTTAGATTTCTGGGTTTTGGCTTACTTAAATTACGTTACGCCTCTAGACGTTGCGTAATTTAAGTGACAGTCACGTTCTACATATTCGTGTCGTGATAGTAATAATATATAATACTGGGTACTGGTCAGTAACTAATTTGCTAACAAATTATAAGGTGATACGGTGACATAACGATTTCTAATATGTATATGGCATGGCAATTACCGATGATGTGTGTCTGAGTCGGCAAGTATGTGTACGTGCAACATGTGTATCATCAGTAATGGTGTGTGTGTCCTAACAAACGAAGTCACGTAAAGATGAGGGAATGAAACGTAGTATATATGTTGTAAATGAAGGAAATGTGAGCGTATGCAGAAATAAGAAATCATAACGCGAGCGTAAACAGAATAAAGAAATCGTAAACGCGAACGGTATAAAAATAATACGCAACTACGTATGAGCCATACAGTTATGGTTTAAAATTGTACGAATCGTTGTTTTAGAGAATAAGGGGCTACGATGTTTTTGAAAAAGACACCATTTGAAAAGTCGTAACGTCCATTAAAGTTATCATTTAAAAATGCGTAACGATTCGTTAGTTTTGAAAATAGGTATGGCTCTAGACATATCATAATCTCTACTATGTGAATTTAAACAAGTTTTTCTCGAATCGATATATAAGTCGGCGATCCATTTTCATCATATCATGTACGGAATATCTATCGTACGATATCATCAAATCAATAGTGTAGATCTATAGTCACGTATATTATCTCATTTCATATCATCATATATCATCTTATGTCCTCATGTATCATATCATGTAACATCGCTTCATATCATCATATCCAATCTTATCGACTCGTATCATCAAATCGGATCATATCCCCATCTTATCGTATCATATTGCAAAATATATGTATTTATATACTTCATAAGTAGATATAGCTCATAAGCTAAGAAACAGTACTAAGGTATATCTTTCTACTAAGTCTACTACTATCACATATAGTATCCTAATAATCCTATAAGCTAGGTATACATATCTAATATATCTATATATAACTATATATCTAGTATCCTACTACTACAGTTGCGGGGGTGCTATACGCCATCCACCCGACTTACCCCGTAAATGTACATCTACTCACCTAATTTCGTCTCGTCCTAACCGATTCCGACGCATGCCTTGTCCTCCTTCGTCGTCTCAGAAGTCCACACAAATGTACCTACAATCAAAATCCATAACCAAAATTCAATAAAAATCCGAATCGAATTGCATAGAAATCTATATCCAAAAACTGATATGACAAGAGAAGAGCACATAGGTTAGAATTTATGGTCAACGCATGCTAATACAACAAAATAATTCTTGACGTTGACGTACGAATGTCAAACGACCGAGTCAAAACACAAATGCCAAAAATCAAGTTTCAAAAGTCGCACAATATTGCCAAAACTCAAGTAAAACAACTATAGATTTTTCTTAAGATGATATTGGACTTTTTTTTACATATAGAGTAGTCTTAGTTACCTAATGAGTGAACTACGGACCAAGTTTCAAAGCCTAATTCCAAACTTGACCCGATATTTACGATAAAAATGAATAAAACGACGGCCATGTTTTGGAGTTAGAAGCTCGGGCTTCTAGGGTGGCTTCCTACTGGTCTGCACATCTCATAATATCCGCTATTTAATTTTCAGAGTTCTCAAGTCGTCCCAGATTTCATTTGATCGTCCAAAATTCAACAAAACCAATATCGAAAAATTCTAAACACATTTTTGAAACTTTCAATCTCATCTTAAACCAGAGATTCTATCACTAAAGGCTAGTAAACTCTCACTAAACCCCCTATTATATCACTACTACAATTCTTGCCCAGTAATTCTCACTTTGGAAATTTCCAAGTTCATAAAACATGAATATACAACTCTAAACTAGATGTGAATGTAAAGAAACTTAAAAACTTGATTAAAAGTGGATATTTTATCTTCTGGAACAACTCAAGAAAATTCTAAGATGGTCAAAGATACTCAAAACCCAAACTTGATCTCACCATGTTGCTAAGATTGAGGTTGGGAACATTTTTTATGAAGTGTTTGTGATATTTTGGTGAGGTTTTAGGGGTATTGTATGGTGGTAGTGGGAGGCAGAGAAAGTGGAGATGAAGAAGAAGAAATGGATGTAGATGAGAAAGAAATTGTATGGCTACCATATTCTTTCTCTCCTCTCACTCACTCATACCTATATGTTTTCTTGTCCCCCTCCTTTTCTTTCTTTTTCTCTTTTTCTTTTAGAAAAACATAAAAATCAAAATAGAAACAAAACCATACCTAAGTACAATATCATGTGTCATGATGCATTAACACATGATTAACAAAATAAGTTTGGTTTAATGCATAATTAGTGAAATACTAATCAAGTTTAACTTTAAACTTGTATGTAAATTGTATATAAATTTATAAAAGCACAAATCAATCAAATGCTTTCATAAATGATAATTTATTTTTAAATTTGAATTATATTATAAAATACAGGTATACAATTATACCATTCTACGAAATCTCAATTCTATATTCGTATAATATCTGTGAAATTTATTATTTTATTATTTAAATTCAAAAATAATATTTTATATTTTCTGAAATATTACAATTTGTTTACTAGTTTTTAGTATTTGGACGATAACTTGGCCGTATGGTCTATCGCGCTCATAGAAATTTTTGTTTTCCGTCCCTTCCATTTCCACTGCGCTTACACGTGAGCGCGGCCGACCTAACATGGATGTTTCTTAGGAAAATATTTAGAATAAAATATCTAATGTCGGTAGAAATATCTAGTGTGTGGAAATTTTCTTAAAATATTTATAAATAGGCACCCAACTCTCATTTGTAAGAAGGGAGTGGTATTGAAAGTTTATAATAGAATTATTCTCTTTATCTTTTACTCACTTTCTACTCTTATACTTCTTTCTCTACTTCTCTAAATTTAATAATTCTCTTCAACTACAACAACCATTCCATTCTCAAGTACTAACAAGTATTTAAAAGCGGTTGTTAATATTTGGCAAGGGACTTGAAGGCTATGCTATATATTTTTTGGATCTATACACAAAGTAAGTCTAAAGTTAACATAATCATATATACTCAAATACCCATAATCCAAGTTAGTTCTCCACTTTCACATTTTCTTCCACCACCTTAATTATCCTATTTTTTGTTGGTTGGTTTATTAGCTTAGTTATTTATTAAATTGCTTGAAAGAATTAATCATTTGATTAGGTTTACGCGGCTAATCATCAAGTTTACTTATCTAACTTGGATTGAACACTTTTTTTGCTATATCTCATTTGTAGATGATATTATTTGCTATTTTTTAATTCAAGTTCTCTTAAATAACTTAAATATAGATTACATTTGCATTTTTATTTAGTTTTTGCATCTAATTTATAATAGTTGCATCAATCAGCTTAGCTTTACGAGGAGCTTCCGCCTATTGCTCAAAACACTTTTGTAAACCGATCCAAAGCTCCCGTGGCCAACGACATTCAGATGCTTGTAGCTGAAAAGCTGCACCCATCTCTCTCTAACCTCCACCGCCGTTTTCCCGCCGTTCGGTAGCGGAGGTGGAGGCGGCGGTTGCTCGAGGTCTTGGGGGACATTTGGGGTTTGGTGCTTGGATTTAAGGGATTTGCGGTGTTTGGAGGCTTTGGCGCGGATGTAGCAGTAGTAGCTGAAGGCGACGAGGAGGGAGACGATGGCGAGGGATGCGAGAATGATGATAACGAGGAGCGCGATGATCTTTCTCTCTTCTCGTCTGTTTCCAATTTTGTGGAAACCCTAACCCTAACCCTAATTTCTTTGATTGAGTTTTTAGAGAGAGCGAGAGAGAGAAGGGGAAGAGGGAGTGATGGTGGCTGGCGTGGGAATGATGGGACTTAAAACGGAGAGGAGAGAGAAAATTCAAAAAAATTAATGGGAATTGGTCTTTTTGAATAATCGCTCCTAGAGGAGAAATTTTGCACAAAATTTACTGCTCTTTTAAATATTAAATATGGTTGGGGAGATTGATCAGATAACTAAATTATAATTTCAAGAACCGGTTGTACGAAAATTAACTGTTTAACGAATTTAGCTTATCATAAGATCTTGGCTTGGTTTAATCCAGCTAAAATATCATATACCTCTGTTGTATATTATTTATATATAAAAAGATATTACTCCTAGGTTTTTTGTGGAAAGAAATTATTTTCTTGTATCTAAATTATCTCGTTAACTCGTTAACACTCTATATCCTTCTCTATTATTCCTTTTATCTAAAAACCATAGTTCTAAGTTTGTTTTCTTAGATGCAATAAAATAAATTACCATTATCATGTAGGAGTAAAAAATATATTTTAAAAAAACTTTGTTCAAGAAAACTTGATTGGGCACTATAAATGCTATGCTACAAATCATTTCATAGGGACTCAAATATGCAAGTAAATGGGAAAAGCTTTTCAAGAAGAATAAGTTTAGATTATAGTTTGGTTCCCAATAAAGAAAAAGTTGATGGTTTAATAATAATAATAGAAAAAGAAGGGGGATAAAGACAAAAAACATGGAGCCTAAAAGCCTTTTCAAGCAAGAGGGAAGTCCGATGCAATTTCAGAGTTAACACGAGGTGCGTTTCGCTGTTTGGCTGTGGATCCCACACAGCAACCCCATCAAATGACTTCATGCCACGTATCTCAGTATATTGGTGATTTGGGGGGTGGACCCGCCTCATTGGCTCCGAGAAATTATTCAGTAGATCAAGTGCAAGATAGCCAGGGCAGAAAAGGGGAGTAGAAACTTTTCGGACACCGTGAGGACAGATTGGTGAGACCAGCAGTTCTTTTCGTTTTTCCGAATGATGACTGATATAGCATCATGTTTGAAATTGCTTAATAAAATTTAATATGTTTCATTAGATCTTTTTGCTATTGCATTCCGTCCTAAAAGTACTTGCATGCTGCATATATATTAGCAAATATGAAATCTGGTCTGTAATACACATACTAGATCCTCAGCATGCGTAATGCACGTGAAATACATAGAAGAATTTACAGAAATCAGGGTAAGGATGCCACGACCTGAAATATTAGCTCGTTACCAGCACTTAAATCACGAGACGTCTAAAGTCTTAACGTAATTTAAGTAAGCTGAAACCCAGAAATCTAAAGCTTTTAAAGAAATAAAGGAGGTAAAGTTTTGAAATAAGGTATAATGAAGAAAAGAGTTTTCTTAAATGCAAAGAAAAGGGAATATGAAAAATGCAAGTTTATCCTACTTGTTGTAAAACATGTTCGACTTTTAAAAATTTGGGCAACACCTCTTTTGAATATTTTGATCCAAAACCACAAATACAAGATAATATAAAAGGCATCCCCAAGCGGGAGCTAGCTCTTCGCCAAAAGGCGGATTCATAACCACGCAAGACAGTAATATGAATATACGATGCCCAACGGCGAAGATCAACACAGAAAATAATGAATAAAGCAAGACATCAACCCGATAAGCGAACATAAAACCCATCGCTCAAATCTCGCAACTACGAGTCTCACTAAGTTTTACTATTTATACAAATACTAGTTTTGATTGATGAAGTTGACTAGATACAATATGAATAATAAATACAAGAGTGAGCACGATACAACTGTCCCACCTACCAAAGAAAATCACCCAAATGCAGCTGTGTGCCAACGATGCCGCTACCGATCCATGCGGTCAACCTGCAAGAACTGTGGCACAATGGGGGTGAGTTGCCAACTCGTGAGTAGAAAACATTATCAGGTAGAAATCGAATAAAATATCGATTTCCTAGGTCAACTATATCATAAAGGTAATACTATGATATCTAGGGTGACCGTATGTGTAAATATGTGCCAACAATATAATGATGCATGTATGCATGTGGATAACATCCAATAATATAATGAATGCCTGTATGCATGCGGATCTCATCTACTCGAAACATCATAAAAACATATGCATGCAAATATATGAGGATATCAAAGAATGTGTGTCCATCAATGACACATCAAATTATGGAACCGGAGTGTCCAACACCGACACTCGAAAACATCATAAAACCCGTGTCCAGCATCGACACGTAAATCCTCATATCTCAGGCGTTGCATCCTCAGATCGGCCCTCATATCCATCTCTCTACTCTGGTCGGTATCTTCCGGATAAACCGCCGAGTTCAAATACTATCACCGGTAGGTAGTGCTCCCCTGCCAGACTCAACGCCATCATCTGCGACCATCTTGTCCTGGGGTACCTCACCGGGTCCACCATGCACCCGCAGATGGTTCCTCCTCCTCCCCGAATCGGGTTTCACATATCACACGTCTCAGAACCGAGAAAACACATGGTGGACGCACTGAAATATCATATCAAGAGAAACCGGGTTTTTAAAACAATACATACTTTCTTTTAAAATGACCACGGTTCTCAAATCCAGAAATCTCATGAAAACAGTTTATCTCAATGCGTATAATCGTAAAGCATAATGTATGCGACATATAACAGAAATGTAAGCATATCCATATATCATGCAACATGGAACAGTAATATATGCACATATCAGGGGAAAACCGCTCTTTTAAATAAATCCAGTTTTTAAAATATATCCCTCGGTTCCCAAATTCTCCAAAGTCCAATACAATATCGTATAAAGGTACATATGCAACTATAGCAAGTAAATTATGCAAAGAGTTATATCATGATGCAGCAATCCTACTGTGTAGTGACATGACAATTATCGATGATGAAGTGTGTGAGCCGGCAAATTTGTGTAAGTGTAACATACGCATCATCAATAATGGTGTAGGTGTACTAGCACAGGTATATGCAATGCAATGAGAATAACATGAATGTAGCATAAGGTAAATCATCAGCTAAATGTGATAAGGTATATATATCTAACATGACCGAGTCGGTGAATCTATCAATCGGCATCCTCTAGTCAAGGGTATGCATCAATCATCTATTGGACTCGTCACGTATGGTAAATCATCGTACGTCGTCATTAATCAATTTGGGATCCTAACAACCTATATGACAAAGAAGGTACGGACCCAACGTCTCGTACGGCTTATCACTCATGATTCACAACATCTTATATTTCTATATACATATATCCCAGTTCACATCCATAACTATCTCATATCAGGGGACCGGTAAAGGTATCAATCCTCTCTTATCGACTTGCATCCGTATACCTACATATCATCAAGTCATCATCTCACATCGTATTTCCTTTTCATCACATTAAGTCAATTATATATATACACATTCTACCTTATTAATTTTGTTTCATGTTACTCTAAATCTCAATGCTTATTCTAGTGTAAATACCTATCTATAAGTCGTAATTCACTTTCACTTTTCATATCCCTAATGCTTTCATCTCACATATCGATACACATATTCAATCACTCATATTTTCTCTAACTATCTGTTTAACCATAACCCTAGTTCTTAATCTAGGTTTCTACGACTGTATCCTATAAATTGGTTTCCATTTAATAATTTGGGGGGTGTTATACGCCATCCACCCGACTTCCCCCATAGATATCGATCTACTCACCTTGATCCTTGCTCGCTAAAGTCGATGACGCCATGCTCCGTCGCCTCAGAATCCACACGAAGGTACCTACAATAATACACAATCGAAATCGCTATTAATATCAAGTCCGAAAAAACAATACGGCACACGGTTCGCTCATAGGTTAAAACACATAACCTACGCATGCAAAACAAACCAAATAACCCTTGTTGTTGACGTACATGTTCACCGCCGGAAGCCAGGAAGACTGGACGTCTCGCCTGAGTCCGGGGGCAGATGCTAATTGGTGCTATCCGTCCACCTCTCCGAAGATGCCAAATAGATTTATGGCACCGAGTATCGAAGGTTTAAACGGATGCGTCCGATGTAGCAGACTTCGTCAGATTCCCCCTCGCTTGAGGGGGTTTTGATTGTGGGGACGCTCTTCCCTGCAGGCGCAAACCCCTGCAGTTAATTACGCTACCGCATCGCGGTAACAACTTTCTCCTTCTCCATATGGTCAGTTCGTGTTGTGGGTGTTTGTTTTGTGTTTGGTTGCCCGTGGATTGTATACGGAGACTAATTTGTGTTGTCGCCCGTAGGACGTGGATTAGTCCAAATCCGTATCTTTCTTAGATTTGGATTTGGGGGGGTTGTGTTTAAGGATACGCTAGCCTTATTTAAGGCTAAGATCAACTTAAACGTTTGTTAAGGACACGTTAGTCTAATTCTAGACTAAGATCAACTTAACGGGATCGTTTAGATCCGACAAGAGAGCAATTAGGCTCTATTGTTTAGTTTAATGATATTGCGGTCGATAATTAGTTTAAGGACATTACGGTCCATTGTTAGTTTTAAGACATCGCAGTCGAGGTTAAGCACATTATAGTCCGTGAGTTTAAGGACCTCACAGTCCGGTGTTAGTTTTAAGACATCACGAGGTTAAGGACATCATAGTCCGTGAATTTAAGGACTTCACAGTCTGATGTTAGTTTTAAGACATCACGGTCGAGGTTAAGGACATCATAGTCCGTGGATTTAAGGGCTCCACAGTCCGTTGTTAGTTATAAGACATCACGGTCGAGGTTAAGAACATCATAGTCCGTGGATTTAAGGACTCCACAGTCCGATGTTAGTTTTAAGACATCACGGTCGAGGTTAAGGACATCATAGTCCGTGGATTTAAGGACTCCACAGTCCGTAAAATGTGTGGTCGTCGGGACCCGTCACCTCTTTAAAGACGTTGAGGAATTACAACGACAAATATCAAAGGAGTGAAGAGATGTACCCTTGAACCGGGGTGATTTGGTTGAAAGAGCAGATGTGCTCATTTCAAAATAAGTTGAGGACTTATGGCCAGAATTGGGCTAAGTCTAATTAAAATGTTTTAACATTTTATTTTTGTTCTGGCTATTAAGCCTTTACTTGGGCTCGGCCCTTTTTAATAATGCTGAGCATTGGGCTCTGTCATTTTGTCTGGTATTAAATGCATAGCATTTATCAGGAACAAAGTGGTATTCTGATAGTGCGCCATGTGGCGCATCAGGCGCTTTGCGCCAAATAAAGAGCGCATTGCGCTAGCGCACATGAGGGCGACACGTGTCGCGCTTAGCGCTAAGCGCCGGTTCATTAGCGCACTTGCGCTTTCCATATATGAGCGCTTTGCGCTAGTCTGTTGGCGCGCCAGCGAGTGAAACGTGGCGCGCTTGGTGCTAAGCTCCAGTCTATGAGCGCGACGCTCTGTTTCAGGAGCGCAAAGCGCAGATCGTGTCTCTGGTTGACACGTGGCAAGTTCTGGCGCGGTGCGCCAATCTAATGAGCGCAAGGGCGCAGTTCATGAGTACAAGGCACTTTTCAATAGCGCAAAGCGCATCTGATCGATTTTAAGATCACAGAACAACTTTTATGTTCTTCTAAGGAGGCTTTGCCTCAAGATCCAAAAACAACAGTTCTTGTTTTTGATAAAAGGCTCTGCCTTTATAGATCAAAGATCTATGGACGAAGTAAAATTACTTCTTATTATTATTTTTTTATAATTAGATCTTTTGATCTTTTTTCTTATCGTCAAAAACCTTGGTCTTTTTTGTTTTTAGATCTATGATCTTTTTAGAAGAGGATTCTTCTTTTTATGAGATATTTTCATCTCTGTTTTTCAAGAATATAGTTCTTTTTATCTTGAGTATGAAGAAAACTCTTCTTTTCTTAAGAGCTCGCTCTTTTTTTGCAGAGGGTTTTTTCTCTCTTCTTCCGTATTCTCTCTATCCTTTTTTTCTCATTTTTTTATTTTAGAAAGAAGGATCATTGGTCGTTGGGACCCACCACCTCTCCGACGACACTGAGAGATTACAGTGCCATATATCGAAGGTGTGGAGGGATGTACCCTTTGAACCATGTCTCACTCATCAGGAGGGAAAAACAGACTGGAGCTTAAGCTTCTCGCTGCTGAAAAAGACTTCTTTGCGTTCGCGCACGTGCGTCGCACGTGTTGGGCGCACGTACGTCGCACATGTTGGTCGCTCATATTTGCACGTAGCGCACATGGAGCTTGCGCATTATGGGGGGAGCAAGCTCCTATGGAGAACGAGTCTCCTTTGAATATTCTCATGTGTGCGCACGTGCGTTGCACGTGGTGCGTGCATGGCGGGCATACGTGCGTTGCACGTAGCGCACATGGCACTTGCGCATTATGGGGAGGAGCAGACTCCTATCTTGGAGAACTAAGCTCCTATGGAGAACTAAGCTCTTTTTAATATTATTGAATATTCTCATGTGGTGCGCACGTGCGTTGCACGTAGCGCACATGGCGCTTGTGCATATGCGCATTATTGGGAGGAGCATGCTCCTATCTTGGAGAACTAAGCTCCTTTGAGTATTGAATCCTTTGAGGATTGAACTCTATCCTTTCTAAGAGGTATCCCCTCTTATTTATATGGGAGTGGTAGAGAAGTCATCTCTCCTTTTCCCTATGTGGGACTAAAAATGCATTCCCCATGTAGTAGAGCATTACTTTAGATTACACGTGCATAGCACATTTACTCATAACTTTTGATCTCGGATGAATTATGAGGCCCATAATATATCAAATCGAAGAATTTTTCGAGACACTTTCGATACCATCAAAATTTAGCTGTTTTTCATTCCAGAGTTTTTCAAAATACAGCTCGAAAAATACTGGTTCGCATCTTCTTCCTTAGATCACATATGCATAGACATTTGCTCATAAATTTTGATCCTGGATGAATTATGAGGCCCATAATGTATCAAATCGAAGGGTTTTTCGAGATACTTTTAATACTATCAGAATTTATCTATTTATCATTCCAGAGTTTGTCAAAATACAGCTCTCAAAATACTGGTTCGCATCTTCTTCCTTAGATCACATGTGCATGGACATTTGCTAATAACTTTTGATCCCGGAAGAATTATGAGGCCCATAATATATCAAATCGAAGGTTTTTTTGAGGTGCTTTCAATACCATCAGAATTTAACTATTTCTCATTCGGGAGTTTGTCAAAAAACAGTCCGGAAAATACAGGTTCACATTTTCTTAAGCGTATCGCTGCTATTTGATGCCTTGGGCTCTTTTGTGCAGAAATTTTTGGCGAGAACAAATGCCCCCCACTACTTTGCCCACGTAAGTATATACGTAGGTGAAGTAGTGCAGAGTAATTCATAGTGTATGACCATTTTCGGGTTAGTATATAATTTTCAGAATCTTGATCTGAGAAGATAACGAGCGGACACAAGCGTCGTCATTTATCATTGACTCAAATCTCGACTCTTAAATGGTATAGTCCTAAACCCTCAGCTCCATGAGCCGTACCCTTCTATTCCTTTATGTTTTACTCTGGCGTGAAGTGGTTTATATGCTCATGAGTAACTTCTCATTTCAGTTGCATGTAGCTTTGGAAAGTGTGGCCCATAGATGGTAGATAACGGTTAATCTTGAACTCTTTATAATTTCTCCCTACGAGCCGAGAGGATCTCGTAGGTATAATTTCTCCTTAAGAACCGTGAGTATTCATAAGTGTGTTTTCTCTTGAAAGTCGTAAGGATCTCACAAGAGAATTTACTCCCTTACGAGTCGTGAGGACCCGCAAGTGATGGGTGAAGTTGCCTTTATCCGCATTTCACGGGGCAGGGGTTGCTCTAGATGCTTCCTACGGGTTCACTGCCGTGTTCTGCGAGGACCAGGCTCCACTCTGGACGTTTTCCAGGATACCGTAGTTTAATGACATCGCGGTCGAGATTAAAGACATCATAGTCCGTGGATTTAAGGACTCCACAGTCCGTTATTAGTTTTAAGAAATCACGATCGAGGTTAAGGACATCATAGTCCATGGATTTAAGAACTCCACAGTCCGTTGTTAGTTTTAAGACATCACAGTCGAGGTTAAGGACATCATAGTCCATGAGTTTAAGGACCTCACAGTCCAATTTTAGTTTTAAAACATCACGGTCGAGGTTAAGGACATCATAGTCCGTGGATTTAAGGACTCCACAGTCCGTTGTTAGTTTTAAGACATTACGGTCGAGGTTAAGGACATCATAGTCCATGGGTTTAAGGACCCCACAGTTCGATGTTAGTTTTAAGACATCACGGTCGAGGTTAAGCACATCATAGTCTGTGGATTTAAGGACTCCACAGTCCGTTGTTAGTTTTAAGACATCACGGTCGAGGTTAAGGACATCATAGTCCGTGGATTTAAGGACTCCACAGTCCGTTGTTAGTTTTAAGACATCACGGTAATCCACGGACTCCAAAGTCCGTTGTTAGTTTTAAGACGTCACGGTCGAGGTTAAGGACATCATAGTCCGTGAGTTTAAGGACTTCACAGTCCGATGTTAGTTTTAAGACATCACGGTCGAGGTTAAGGACATCATAGTCTATGGGTTTAAGGACCCCACAGTCCGTGAAATGTGTGGTTGTCGGGACCCGTCACCTCTTTGAAGACATTGAGGAATTACAACGACAAATATCAAAGGAGTGAAGAGATATACCCTTGAACCAAGGTAAAATTAGTTTAAGGACATTACGGTCTATTGTTAGTTTTAAGACATCACGGTCGAGTTTAAGGATATCATAGTCCGAGAGTTTAAGGACCTCACAGTCCGATGTTAGTTTTATGACATCACGGTCGAGGTTAAGGACATCATAGTCCGTGGATTTAAGGACTCCACAGTCCGATGTTTGCTCTGGATGCTTCCCACGGGTTCACTGCCGTGTTCGGCGAGGACCAGGCTCCGCTCTGGATGCTTCACACGGGGTCATTGCCATGCTCTGCGAGGACTAGGATCCGCTCTGGACGTTTTCCACGGGGTCAGAAGTGACATAATACGCGTTCCACGTAGCCAGAATTTTGCTCTAGATGCTTCCCACGGGTTCACTGCCATGTTCGGCGAGGACTAGGCTCCTCTCTGGATGCTTCACACGGGTTCACTGCCGTGCTCTGCGAGGACCAGGATCTGCTCTGGACGTTTTCCATGGGGTCAGAAGTGACATAATCCGCGTTCCACGTAGCCAGGAATTTTGCTCTAGCTGCTTCCCACGGGTTCACTGCCGTGTTCGGCGAGGACTAGGCTCCGCTCTGGATGCTTCACACGGGTTCACTGCCGTGCTCTGCGAGGACCAGGATCCGCTCTGGACGTTTTCCATGGGGTCAGAAGTGACATGATCCGCGTTCCACGTAGCCAGGAATTTTTGACTTTATCCGCATTTCACGGAGTCGGAGTTTGATTCTAAGTCATCTGTGCACCGCCGAGTCATAGAACTGGGGGTCGCCGCTGTTCCGCTTTGCTTGATGTTGTGTCTGTTGTAATGAGACGAATGTTGAGATGATCTTGAGATTATTTGTGAACCGTCGAGATTTGGCTTCTCCTTCTGATGAAAACCTGGGGAGGAAAGGTGTGATTCCCTCTTTGTTTGCGCCCCTGGATCGTATACAGGGATTGATGTGATATCACATGTAGGGCATAAATTTCATTTTTATTTTTCAATTCTTTCCGCGATGCTCTATCATTTCAGCTTTTATATCGCGAAGGTCGCGATTGCCCAATTATTTCGGCTATTTTTTGCAGTGCCTAATCATTTCGGCTATTTATTTTATTTTTACTCGCTGCTTTTTATTGCGAGTTGCCCAATCATTTGGGCTATTTTTCATGCATACATTTTTTTTACTTGCTGCTTCTGTTGCAAGTTGCCCCATCATTTCGGCTATTTCGTATGTATGTGTGGCTTGCTAGCTTTTCGCTGCAAGCTTGGGATTAGACACCGATTTCAGCATCAGCACCGCTACAACTGGGATATTACCAGGAGCGAATCATCATTTGCCTATGTCGATATCGATCAAAGGTGGCTTAGCGAATAGGGTTAGGATCCTGTCGACTAAGGCTTTCGACTTCATGAGCTGTAAGGGTCTCATAAAGGTATTTCTCCCTGTGAGTCGTGAGGATCTCGTAGGCGTGTTTTCTCCTTAGGAATCGTGAGGACTCCTAAGTGTATGTTCTCTTATAAGTCGTAAGGATCTAACAAGAGTGTTTTCTCCTTATAAGCCGAGAGGACTCACAAGGGTTGTTCACCGTGCGATCATATCCCTAGTCACGGATGAGACTTTGTTAGGGAAATGTTTATTCGCGCCCATGGATTGTATACAAGGGTCAGCACTGAGCCGCTTGTAGGGCAGGATTGGAGGTTGTGGGGGCTGCTTAAGAACAGGTTCAGGTCTCTGTAACTTAAGACTTTTGAATCTTATGAGCCGTGAGGGTCCCATAAGTGGGTTCTCCCTATGGGTCGAGAGGATCCCGTAGGTGTAATTTCTCCTTAAGAATCGTGAAGATTCCTAAGTGTGTTGCTCCCTTGTGAGTTGTAAGGATCTCACGCGGGTGATTTCTCCTCACAAGGTCGAGAGGACCCTGTAAGTGTCTTTTAATGAGGTTGCGCCCTTTCGGGTTTTCACAAACACTCGCCGGTAGCCCTGCTGATTTTACTCACGGAGCCCTTTCGGGTTTTCATCCGTGCCCACTTTGCTTATGGACATACCGTTTTCCCCATTTTTTTTATTCTTTCTTTTTTTTTCAAACGAGGTTGCGCTCTTTCGGGTTTTCACAAGACTTGCCGGTAGCCCTGCTGTTTTTACTCACGGAGCCCTTTCGGGTTTTCATCTGTGCCCATTTTGCTTATGGACATACCGTTTTCTCTTTTTTTTTATTATTTCTCTTCTTTTTTTAATTTTTGTATCAGCTTTGGGATGCTGCAATCCACCGTAGTTTATCGACATCTCGGTCAACAGCTAGTTTTAGGACATAGTGGTCCGTTGCTAGTTTAAGGACGTTTCGGTCCGCCGTTAGTTTAAGGACATTTCGGTCCATTGTTAGTTTAAGGACGTTTTGGTCCGTTGTAAAGGAAGCCGGCTATTACCTACGGAGTTTAGACTTAGGAAGATAGCGAGCAGACATAGTCGTCGTCATCTATCATTGACCTAGGCCATGACTCGTCAAGCGTAGTATTTCTTCAGGAAGCGACCGTTTATTGGCCTGAAAGGTCTTTCACCATGCATGTCTATGAGTAGATAGGCTCCACCCTGGTAGACCTTGTCTATGATGTACGGGACTTCATATTTCGGCTCGAATTTTCCCCGCTTGGCGCGATTGGGGATCATAGGTCTTTTGACCACTAGTACGAGTTCGCCTTGGCGGAATATCCTCGGCCTAGTCAATCTTTCGTAAGAGCGCGTCATCTTTGCTTTATAAGCCTCCAGATTTTGTTGCGCTACGAGCCGGGTTTCATCAAGGGCATCGAGCTCCTCAAGCCGAAGGCGAGCATTCTCTTCGTCAGTTAGCTCGTAATGAACCGCCACTCGTAGAGATGGTAGTTCTATCTCGAGGGGGAGTACCGCTTCTGTACCGAATACCAACGCGTAGGGCGTTGTGTTCATGGCCGTCTTGAACGTAGTTCGATACGCCTAGAGAGCTTTATGCAGTCTCTCATGCCAGTCCTTCTTATTTCGGGACACCGTCTTTTTCACGATCTTCTTCAGGGTCTTATTGAAAGCCTCAGCTAGGCCGTTGGCTCGGGGATTATAAACTGAGGAGTATCTCCAGTCTATATTGTGCTGTTGTGCGAAGCGGCTGATCTTGTGGCTTCTGTAGGCTGGCCCATTATCGGAGATGATCCGTCGCGGAGTTTCAAACCGATAAATAACGTGCGTCTTGAAGAAGTGGAGGATATTCTCCGTCTTTACTTCCCTCAGCGGTACTGCTTCTGCCCATTTGGAGAAGTAATCAGTTGTCGCTAAAATGAATCAATGTCCTCTGGACGATGCTGGCTCGATGGGGCCAATTATGTCAGTTCCCCACATTTCAAACGGCCAACTAGCCACTGTCGGGTGTAATGGATTTGGGTGCTGATGGATAAAGTCCCCATGGATCTGGCATGAGTGGCATTGCTTCGCATACTCGAGGCAGTCCTGAATCATCGTGGGACAGTAGTAGCCCATCCGCTTAATCTTCAACTTCATCTTCGGGCCTGCTTGGTGAGAACCGCAGAGTCCGTCGTGAACTTCTTGGACGACTCTTTTCGCCTCTTCAGGTCCCAGACATCTCAACTACAGAGAATCAAGCGACCTCTTGTACAGGGTATCATTGACGAAGGCGAAACATAGGGCTCGCTTCATGAGCTGATGTTTTGAGCACGCATCTTCAGGTGTTCGACGGGATTTGAAGTAGTCTATAAAGACTTCTCTCCAATCATCAACCGTTTCTTGGTCTTTTATTTGCAGGGCCGTCTGCTTGGTCGCTTCCTTTTCCTCGGATGATTCCGGAGATATTTCTGCCAGTGTGAGGACCCATCGGCTTTGTACCACGATTCTTACGTCATCGAGGTTCTCGTCGGCCAGTTCTTTAGCAAGCTTAGCTAGTGCACCCGCTTTGCTATTTTCTGCACGCGGTATGCTTTCCAAGATGTAGGAAGGTATTTGGGTCAGCAGTTGTTGTACCCTCTCGCCGTACTTTACCAGTTCTGGTTTGCACGTTTGGTAGTCGCCATTTACTTGACTGACGACCAGCTGGGAGTCTCCGTATATGAGAAGGTTTTCAATTCCCACGTCGATGGCGATCTCAAGGCCTGCTATCAAAGCTTCGTACTCGGCTTCATTATTTGTCCTCGGCTCTGTCAAGGAGAAGGCGAAGCGCATTATCCCTCCTTGTAGGGTCACGAAGATAAGGCCTACCCCTGATTTGATTATGGGCGTGTTCTGTTTGCGCTTCTTCATGGAGGATGCTCCATCGAAATAAAGTTCCCATCGGGTACCACTACCGTCGATCGTGTTAAACGCATGTTCGTCTGGCAGTTCGCAATTCAAGGGAGAATCGGCCGGTATCGGATGTTCTGCGAGGAAATCGGCGATGGCCTGACCTTTCGCTACCTTAAGAGGCTGATAAGTTATTGAGAACTCCATCAAGAGCAAAGCCCATTTAGCGAGCCGTCCCGTCAATATGGCCTTAGACATCAAATACTTGAGAGGATCCATCTTCAATATGAGACGAACTTCATGCACCAACGCATAGTGCCTGAGTTTCGTTATTGCGAAGATCAACGCCAGGCAGTGTTTTTCGATGGGAGAATAATTGCTTTCTGCCCCCAGGAGAACTCGACTCAAGTAGTAGAGAGATCTTTCTTTCCCTTGGTCGTTCTCTTGTACCCATAATGCGCCTAAGGAACCTTCGAGGGCTGTTGTATAAAGAATGAGAGGCTTTCCCTTGACCGGAGCAGCCAGCACTGGCGGGTTCTGCAGATACTGCTTGATTTCTTCCAGCGCGCCTTGGCATTTGTGATCCTAGACGAACGCGGTTCCCTTCTTCATCAGGTGACTGTAAGGGCGGCACTTGCCTGAGAGCTTGGCTATAAATCGCCGAATATACGCAAGCTTCCCTTAGAGAGACCGCAATTGCTTGAGAGTTCTTGGCGGGGGCATCTCCATAATTGCCTTGATCTTTGACGGATCTATCTCGATACCTCGGTGTCGGACAATGAATCCTAGGAATTTGCCCGAGGAGACCCCGAACGCGCATTTGAGAGTGTTCATCTTCAAGTTTTATTGTCGGAGGCGTTGGAATACGATCCTCAGATGCTCTAAATGTTCCTCGTATGATTTGCTTTTCACCACGAGGTCGTCGATATAGCATTCGACGATTTCATGTATGAGGTCATCGAAGATCTTCGTCATGGCCCTCTGATAGGTGGCACCGGAGTTCTTTAGACCGAAGGGCATCACTTTGTAGCAGAATATGTCCAAAGGGGTCCGGAAAGCGGTGTGCTTCTGGTCCTCGGGATGCATCTTTATCGGATTATATCCTGATGAGCCGTCCATGTAGGAGAAAACTTCGTGAGTGGACGTATTGTCTATCATCAGCTCGGTGACCGGTACTGGGAAGCCGTCCTTCGGGCAAGCTTTATTGAGATCCCGAAAGTCTACGCAGATGCGCACCGTCCCATTCTTCTTCATCACTGAGACGATGTTGGCGATCCAATCAGGATACTGAACTTCTTGGATGAAGCCGGAGTCGATTAGCTTCTTGACCTCGGCATTGATACTCATCTCAAGCTCGAGCCGCATTCTTCTCGGTGCTTGTTTGATCGGCTTGACGTCCGGGGATATTGCCAATTTATGGACAGCAATCTCTGGATCTAGTCCTGGCATCTCGGAATAGTTCCATGCGAAGCAATCTTTATGCTGCATAAGCACGTCTTTTAGTGTAGCCACCCTTTCTTCAGACAGCAGCTCACTGACGAATGCCGGCCGTGGGTCACTCGTCGTCCCCAAATCAATTTTCTTGAGGTTATTTGCAGTGGTATGTATTCCATCCTCCAGCTCTTTTGGCACCGGTGGAAACTCTGAGATTACCTCGTCATTATTATTTTCGAAGCACCAGGGGAGGTCACCCCTATCCTCACGCTCTTTTTTTGATAGTGTTATCATATGACAAGTACGAGCTCGCTTCCATGACCGATGTTGATCTGGTTCTACTCTCGCGGATTTGGGTTCATGCTTCTGCGGTGGTGTTATCCTCCAACCGTCGGATAGAGCGAACTTGCCAAGCTGATATTGATCTTCGACCCGGTTCTTGAAGGTGAAGCAGTCTTCGAGAGGATGTCCTATCGCTCGGTGATAAGAGCAATAGTCTAGGTGAGAGACCTCGTTGGCTTGCTCAGGGTGTTTAGACTCCGGAAGTGTAATCATTTGATGTCTTATGGCAAGATCAAGTATCTTCTTTGTCTTGTCTTGAGGAAAAGAGTATGCTCGACTCATCTTCTTCATAAGGGACAAATCCAGACCGCTCAATTCCTGATCGCGTGACCTCTTGGTCCTGCTTTGTCACTGTCGAACGCCTTTTCCATTCTTTGGTTTGTTTCTGCCTCTGCGCCGGGCCTTTTGAATGACGGGTTGACAGGGAGGGGCATTTTCATCTTTTGCAGCCTGTTGAAGAAGGCGCTGAGTCCTGGCTTTCTCGTAGATGTCCGTTTCGCGATTATGGTCGTCTCGAACTTTTTGACCAGCTTCCCTTATAAGCTTGTCCATTTGTTCCTCGAACGACGGACAGGGCATTTTCACGGCGGGAGCTTTTTCTGGTTCAGGGTTAGCATCTTCCCACAGAGCATCTCCTTCTTCATCAAAGTCGTGTATGACGTAGCAGTCGTGGGATTGCTCCCGTTTCCTGGACCGAACATATCCAAGCCCAATCGTTTCCATTCTCCCATTGGGCAACTTGCGCTGAGTTCCGGGAACGTTCCAGATCCTGTTATAGAATCACGCTTGTCGCGTAGTTTGTTTAAGAGGTACGCCTTGGCGCCTTAACAGCCTTTTTAGTCCGTTCATGTAATATCTAGGCAAACGGATAGGCTGGAGCCTGTCAAGTGTAGAATCTGTGTCGTGCCAGATTTCTTTCTCCACTTTGGTTTCCCCGGATCGGTAGAATAGAATCGCCTTTTCACCTTCTCTCCTGGGAGGGACATAGAACGTCTGCAGCTCTTCTACGGTGTAGGTATCAAGCGCGTCTAGTTCTTTGTGAAGCTTGGGCAGAACCATGGCAATTTGCAGACTTTGCTCTTCATCAGCGAACGTTTGTATTGAAGGCCGAGCAGAGAATATAGCATGGACCTCATCCTCCGAGTCGCTGCCAAAGATCAACATAGGAGCGGATGGTCCCGGCTTGTTGTACTGGGGTGGACCTGAATAAACTATCTCTTCCTCTTTCTCAGTATCACTCCCGAAGACCGGAATGGTGGTGATAGCTTTGTTCTCCGGTTTGTGACATCTCTCCGTGTCCTCGAAATCTGGCAAGAAGTATTTTGCATCTTCGTACTTGCGGACTTCGTTCATGGAGAATGGGTTCAACTCTCCTGTTACGGTGTACTCGAGACTATCCTTGAAGTATTGCATGCACTGATGTTGTGTAGAAGGGATGATATTGTACTCGTGTAACCAGGGACGACCGAGCAAAGCATTGTAGCATGTCTTGGCGTCAATGACGTGAAATTTAATATCCGTGATAAGTAGCCCAAAGCGCAATGTCAGTATCACGGACCCGAGAGTCCGTGATGACTGGGAGTCAAAACCGGAGATGGTAATTTTATCGCGAGCGAGGTGCTGAACGCTCATGCAAATTTCCTTCAATACTCCCACGTTGAGGAGATTGACGGAAGACCCATTATCAACCAGGATTTTGCCTATCTTTATGTCGTGACAGTATTCGGAGATATAAAGGGGACGGTTGTGTTCGCATGTCCCAAGGAGGAGATCTTCATCGCCGAAGGTAATATCGGCTATGTGCACTTCTTCCAGCTTGTTCTTCATCTTTTCTTCGGCGAGAAAAGCTTGGAATTGTCCTGGCTCTTGTAGCGCCTTCATCAATGAATCTCTTGCTTCTTTTGATAGTAAAAGGGCGTTGAGAATGCTGAGCTGCGAGGGTAACTTCCTCAAGTGCGCCAGAACATTGTAGTCCACCTTACTTTCCTTTGGCGGGTCCTTGGCAGTCAGCTCTTTCATGACTTGGTCATCTAGGGCGATATCCTCAGAGACCTTTTCTTTTCCCTTATCTTTTCTATTCATGGGTCCGAGATTCTTTTCTGGAAGCGTACGGTTGCACAGCTGGATATTTTCACAGGCCTTCGGTTCTCCCTCCTTCCCCAAGGCGGATTCTGTAAAGAGAGGGATAAGAGCCATCTCCTCGTCAGAGTCGCTCCCGAAGGTGAGAACTTGCGATCCCCCGGCGTTGACCATGCGACAGTTGCCGGTAATTCTTTTATGCTCCTCGGTCGTACTTCTCTGCTCCCGACGATTTTTGCGTTTCATCCGCTTAAAATGTTGCCGGTGAGCAACATATCCCTGCCACCATATTTTAAAAGCATTGCATTCCTCAGTGGGGTTCGCAATCTTTTGATGATATAAACAGTAGCTCGGATGCATTTTGGCTTCACCAAGAGTACTTCCTTCGGAGGGTGGTAGCTTCATTCCCACTGATATGGTTTTCGCAAACTTTTTCCTCATATTGAACTTGTTTTTATCTACGACAGATGTCCTTTGATTTGGCAGGAGTATCTCGACTCTTTCGTCCAGTCGCCGGCGTTTGGCTTTTTGAAATATGGCCATCTCACGCTCCCGATCGGCTTTAATTTTCAGATGAATTTCATTCAGGAAGGCGTCGATCATTTCGTCTGACGGCCATAGAAGTTCTGGCTCGGGACCTGCCCCCAGTCTCTTGGTGCAAGGAGCCTCTTCATCGTCTATTAATGAGTGAGAGATCACATGACAACTTGCTACATAATCCTCAGATCTATCTAATGAGTCTTCTCCATCATTTCCGTCCTCAAGGACGTGGCTGAGGAACTCTTGGAGAGTGATTGGAGTCCGCGCCTTCTGGTTATACTCTTCCAGCGCGTCAATATATTTTTGTAGGCCAGTGCGCTTGTCGCCAGGCTTCATGGGCTTCTTGGATTTCTTCTTCTTTTTCGAAGATTTCGACGGCTGGGTGTGAGCACTTTGGCTATCACCACCAATCTTTGGAATTGGGCGCAGTTTCAGCATCCCTTCGACGATCTGGGGTTCCAGCGGATTCTTCCACCTGATTGCCGGGCATGTCTGGAGATCATTCAGCATCCTTTTGGTTTTGGCCGAAAGAGCCACCTCCCATGGAGCTTCCTCAACAAAAGAGCACGTTGCCTCCGGTGTGTCCGTCTTCTTAGGAGTGTGCGGTTGTGGTGGGTTTACTTTCCACTTCTCAGCCAGCGTAAACTTGCCTTGTAGGTACTAATCCTCGATCCATCCCTTAAAGACGAAGCAATCTTCGATTGGATGGCTTACCGTTTGGTGGTAAGGGCAATAATTAGGATTATTCACTTCGCCGGGTTGCGATGGTCTCCTTGGATTCGACAAATTGATAAGCCTGTTGCACATCGCTAGTTCGAACAGCCTCTTCGTTTTATCCCGCGGGAATGAGTAAGGGCGCTTCATTTTCTCATTATAATAGCGCCGTCTCTCCTCCAATTGATCCGTTAGTCTTGGAGCACTGGGCTGCTGTTGGGTATTCGCAACGAAGGTCATCTTCCCTTTACCTTTTTCATTCCGCGGCTCTGGCTTCAGAGGAGACGGTCTGTGACCTATCTGATCCATCTGGGCTAGCTTATCGATTAAAGCCTGGAACGTGGTCGGTTTGAAGAACATCATGAACTGTGAAATAGTTGCATGAGGGTCTAGGGTGCACACGAACATGCCCACTGCTGGTGCTTCTTCGATTCGCTGCTCGCACTTTGACCACAGATTTCGCCATCGATTGCATATTGAACCCAAGTTTTGCCCGGCTTCACTCTCGCATTGATCAATGCTGTTATCGGGGTGCGTTCACTTGCGCTCGCGAATCGCTGGGTGAACAATAACTCCATTTCTGCGAAAGTTTTGACGGAGTCGTTTGGAAGTTCGGAGTACCACTCAAACGCCATTTCCGACAAGCTGCCGATGAATTGACGGAGCAAAAGCTTATCATCGCCCCCGGTGTTGCCGCACAGAGCTCTGAACTGGGTGACGTGCTGGTGGGGATTGCCCGTCCCATTGTACACGTGGAATTTCGGGATCGTATAGCCCGGCGGGTATTTTATCTGATCATACCAGCCTGGATACGGTCACCCAGTCTTCACAACCTGGCCAGCCGCTTCATTTGCCTGGTGAACTCGTATTTGTTGAGCAATATAATCATCCAGGACGGCCTTAGAGATAGTTTCCTCTTTGGCCGTTGAAAGAGCCGGAGGTGGATTTGATGTTTCTCCTCTTTCGTCTTCGAGGATAATCGGAGGATCTTCAGCTGGAGGGTCCTGCTGGATCATCATACCCACCATGTCTTGGAACAGAAGAGCCATTTGGTTTATATTGGCCGCTTTTTCCACAGCCTCCTTGTCCTTCTTTTCGAGCATTCTCCGAAGGAATTCAACATCAGTCTCGTGTTCGTGACGTTGTTCCGATGACGCCTCCGGGCTTTCTTTTGGCCCGGTGAGTGCGGCCATTGCAGTCAGCATCTCCTGGAGCTTCTGCTGTTGCTGTTCCTGAGCCCTTGTGATGGATCGGGTGAGTGGTCAGTGGCCCGTAGAAGCGCGGCTATCCTCTTTCCCGGATGCCATGTAAATAGTATGGACCGTTACGCCCCCAGACTTAGGGCGTTTGGGCTCAGCGCCTTTGACATTTGTCGCAGGCATGGGGATCTTCTCCGGCCTTCTCTTCTTATGAGCGGTCGAAGTTGAGGGGGCCATTGCAGTGGGCACCCAAGTAGTCGTCATCTTTTGTGGCTTAACAGGACAGTTTTCTTCCCGTCGGACCTTCAGCTTCTTCTGCTGGCGGGAGAAACTTCGATCAATCACCGAGTCTTGGACTAGACGCCAGACAGCCGCTGAGGGGACTGTTCTGGCTTTGCTTCCACAACATTCTCCACCGGAGGAGGAGATCTTTTCAGTACGGCGGAAGGAGAATTCCTGCACACCCTATTCAGCAGCTCGAAGCTGTTCCCGGTTAGAACGGCAGCATTGATTTCCACCGTTGGGGCTGGTGGAGTTAGCCCAGAGGGGAAGTTGCCCCCGGCCTTCCTTACCCGGCGCCAGTGGCGACGTCAAGCGTGTCGAGCTGATGGAGTTGGTTCGGTGACGAGGATGGCTTTGTCTTGTCCCCTGTTCAGGTGAGGGGCTGCTGCTGGCGTCATCCTGTTGATGACTGATGTCCTTTGAGTAGTAGGAGCGGGAGTGGGAGTTGGGACAGTCAGTCTTGTAAAGACCGATCCCTTGGCAGGAGAAGTCGCCTTGACGACTTCAGGAGCAGGGTTGGTTACTCTCTTCGGAATAACCTTTTCTTGGATTGCAGGCTTCATTATGGGCCCACGGGAATTTTGGCCCAGTCTGGCGAAGATCGAGGAGCTGGAGATGGACGATCCGTTGAGAAGGGCCGCAATAGGTGTAAGCCGATCAAAGACGGACTTCTTGGGAGCTTCCGGTGTCAGTACAGGAGCGGTGAAGCTCGTTGGCGGGAGCATGGTCCTGAAAAACAACCCTGTGGTGGCTTAGGTGACCTGTTCTACGGGCATCGTAGACAGGGAAGCCGCTTGGGGCCCGTAGGTTATGCCCCCAGTTGAGGCAAGACGTGGGTTGTAGCTGCATGTGGAACACTTTGAGCAGGTGAATGCCATTAATCCTTTGCTTTCTGCACCAAGCAAAACGCCAAATCTTAGTACCTTGAAATCCAAGGGCGACCATTAACAAACCGCGATTGATTCGCAAACACGCCACATGAAGTGTGGAGTAGAAAGAGTAAAGGGTCCCACCGGGCGTGCCAGAATCTGTTCACCGCCGGAAGCCGGGAAGACTGGACGTCTCGCCTGAGTCTGGGGGCAGATGCTAATTGGTGCTATCCGTCCACCTCTCCGAAGATGCCAAATTGATTTATGGCACCGTGTATCGAAGGTTTAAACTGATGCGGCCGATATAGTAGACTTTGTCAGATTCCCCCTCGCTTGAGGGGTTTTTGATTGTGGGGACGCTTTTCCCTACAGGCGCAAGCCCCTGCAGTTAATTACGCTACCCTATCTCGGTAACAACTTTCTCCTTCTCCATATGGTCACTTCGTGTCGTGGGTGTTTGTTTTGTGTTTGGTTGCTCGTGGATTGTATACGGAGACTAATTTGTGTTGTCGTCCGTAGGACGTGGATTAGTCCAAATCCGTATCTTTCTTAGATTTGGATTTGGGGGGGTTGTGTTTAAGGATACGTTAGCCTTATTTAAGGCTAAGATCAACTTAAACGTTTGTTAATGGCACGTTAGTCTAATTCTAGACTAAGATCAACTTAACGAGATCGTTTAGATCCGACAAGAGATCAATTGGGCTCTATTGTTTAGTTTAATGACATTGCGGTCGATAATTAGTTTAAGGACATTACGGTCCATTGTTAGTTTTAAGACATCGCGGTTGAGATTAAGGACATCATAGTCCGTGAGTTTAAAGACCTCACAGTCCGGTGTTAGTTTTAAGACATCACGAGGTTAAGGACATCATAGTTCGTGAATTTAAGGACTTCACAGTCCGATGTTAGTTTTAAGACATCACGGTCGAGGTTAAGGACATCATAGTCCGTGGATTTAAGGACTCCACAGTCCGTTGCTAGTTTTAAGACATCACGATCGAGGTTAAGGACATCATAGTCCGTGGATTTAAGGACTTCACAATCCGATGTTAGTTTTAAGACATCACGGTCGAGGTTAAGGATATCATAGTCCGTGGATTTAAGGACTCCACAGTCCGTAAAATGTGTGGTCGTCGGGACCTGTCACCTCTTTGAAGACGTTGAGGAATTACAACGACAAATATCAAAGGAGTGAAGAGATGCACCCTTGAACCGGGATGATTTGGTTGAAAGAGCAGATGTGCTCAATTTAAAATAAATTAAGGATTTATGGCCAGAATTGGGCTAAGTCCAATTAAAATATTTTAACATTTTATTTTTGTTCTGGCTATTAAGCCTTTACTTGGGCTCGGCCCTTTTTAATAATGCTGAGCATTGGGCGCTGTCATTTTGTCTGGTATTAAATGCATAGCATTTATCAGGAATAAAGTGGTATTCTGACAGTGCGCCATGTGGTGTATCAGGCGCTTTGCGCCAATTAAAGAGCGCATTGCGCTAGCGCACATGAGGGCGACACGTGTCGCGCTTAGCGCTAAGCGCCGGTTCATTAGTGCACTTGCGCTTTCCATCTATGAGCTCTTTGTGCTAGTCTGTTGGCGCGCTAGCGAGTGACACGTGGCGCGCTTGGCGCTGAGCTCCAGTCTATGAGCGCAGCGCTCTGTTTCAGGAGCGCAAAGCGCAGATTGTATCTCTGGTTGACACATGGCAAGTTCTGGCGCTGTGCGCCGATCTAATGAGCGCAAGGGCGCAGTTCATGAGTGCAAGACACTTTTCAATAGCGCAAAGCGCATCTGATCGATTTTAAGATCACAGAACAACTTTTATGTTCTTCTAAGGAGGCTTTGCCTCAAGATCCAAGAACAACAGTTCTTGTTTTTGATAAAAGGCTCTGCCTTTATAGATCAAAGATCTGTGGACGAAGTAAAAATACTTCTTCTTATTATTTTTTTATAATTAGATCTTTTGATCTTTTTTCTTATCGTCAAAGACCTTGGTCTTTTTTGTTTTTAGATGTATGATCTTTTTAGAAGAGGATTCTTCTTTTTATGAGATGTTTTCATATTTGTTTTTCAAAAATATAGTTCTTTTTTACCTTTAGTATGAAGAAAACTCTTCTTTTCTTAAGAGCTCGCTCTTTTTTTGCAGAGGGTTTTCTCTCTTTTCTTCTGTATTCTCTCTGTCCTTTTTTTTCTCATTTTTTTTATTTTAGAAAGAAGGATCATTGGTCGTTGGGACCCACCACCTCTCCGACGACACTGAGAGATTACAGTGCCATATATCGAAGGTGTGGAGGGATGTACCCTTTGAACCATGCCTCACTCATCAGGGGGGAAGAACATGCTGGAGCTTAAGTTTCTCGCTGCTGAAAAAGGCTTCTTTGCATTCGTACACGTGCGTCGCACGTGTTGGGCGCTCATATTTGCACGTAGCGCACATGGAGCTTGCGCATATGCGCATTATGGGGGGAGCAAGCTCCTATGGAGAACGAGTCTCCTTTGAATATTCTCATGTGTGCGCACGTGCGTTGCACGTGGTGCGCGCATGGCGGGCACACGTGCGTTGCATGTAGCGCACATGGCGCTTGCGCATTATGGGAAGGAGCATGCTCCTATCTTGGAGAACTAAGCTCCTTTTAATATTATTGAATATTCTCATGTGGTGCGCACGTGCGTTGCACGTGGTGCGCGCATAGCGGGCACACGTGCGTTGCACATAGTGCACATGGCGCTTGCGCATATGCGTATTATGGAGAGAAGCAGGTTTCTATATATGGAGAACTAAGGTCCTATGGAGAACTAAGCTCATTTTAATATTATTGAATATTCTGATGTGGTGCGCACGTGCGTTGCACGTGGTGCGCGCGTGGCAGGCACACGTGCGTTGCACGTAGCGCACATGGCGCTTGCGCATATGCGCAGTATGGGAAGAAGCAGGCTTCTATATATGGAGAACTAAGCTCTTTTTAATATTATTAAATGTTCTCATGTGGTGCGCACGTACGTTGCACGTGGTGCGTGCATGGCGAGCAAACGTGCGTTGCACGTAGCGCACATGGCGCATTACGGGGAGGAGCATGCTCCTATCTTGAAGAACTAAGCTCCTTTGAGTATTGAATCCTTTGAGAATTGAACTCTACCCTTTCTAAGAGGTATCCCCTCTTATTTATATGGGAGTGGTAGAGAAATTATCTCTTCTTTTCCCGATGTGGGACTAAAAATGCATTCCCCATGTAGTAGAGCATTAGTTTAGATTACACATGCATAGCACATTTGCTCATAACTTTTGATCTCGGATGAATTATGAGGCCCATAATATATCAAATCGAAGGATTTTTCGAGACACTTTCGATACCATCAAAATTTAGCTGTTTCTCATTCCGGAGTTTATCAAAATACAGTTCGGAAAATACTGGTTCGCATCTTCTTCCTTAGATCACATGTGCATAGACATTTGCTCATAAATTTTGATCCCGGATGAATTATGAGGCTCATAATATATCAAATCGAAGTGTTTTTCGAGACGCTTTCAATACCATCAGAATTTAGCTGTTTCTCATTCCAGAGTTTGTTAAAATACAGCTCGCAAAATACTGGTTCGCATCTTCTTCCTTAGATCACATGTGCTTAGAAATTTGCTCATAACTTTTGATCCCGGATGAATTATGAGGCCCATAATATATCAAATCGAAGGTTTTTTCGAGATACTTTTAATACCATCAGAATTTATCTATTTCTCATTTGGGAGTTTGTCAAAATACAGTACGGAAAATACAGGTTTATATTTTCTTAAGCGTATCGCTGCCATTTAATGCCTTGGGCTCTTTTGTGCAGAAATTTTTGGCGGGAACAGTACAAACGCCCAACAACGAAATACAAGTAAAATACCAAAACTCAAGTTCAAAATCGCAAAACACGAAAAACAGCAACTAAGGAAAACCATTTCCAGATTTCACCCTTGGCCAAACTGGGGAATTTTGCACATTGGGTTTCTCTAGATATCTGATAAGCAAGCTATGGTCCAAAAATCACACGAAACTACCCCAACTTGGCCGCAATTTGCGGCCAATACCATTAAATCTGCGGCCAGAAAAGGTCAATAGGGTCTAGAGTTTCAGGTGTTGCTTCATGGTTGTCTGCTCGTCTCATGGTCATGGGAACTTATTTTATAGGTTCCTCGGGTCACAGCAGATCACTAAATTTCATCACAAATTCTACAATTTCCGATATCGGCAGATTTTAAAGTTCGCAAATTGGGGTTTGGTCACTGATCCAGGTCAAGAATCAATCTCTAGGGTCTTGTACACACTCACTACAGACCACAAGCCCACAAGTTACCCAAACCCTCTCTAGGAATCTTCTAACATCACCATTTCACACTTAATCCACTTCTAAACTAAACTAGAATATAAAGAACTAAGAACTAAACTAAAAGGAAGAATTTATACCTCATTTGGGCAACCCAAGAAAAACCTTAGCTGTCCCAAGTTATCAAAATCCAACTTTGCTTGGTCTAATGTGTTGAGGATGAGGTGGAGATCAATTAAAATGAAGAGAGTATAAGGTTTGGATGAAGAATTTGAGATGATTTCTTAGGGTGAAGGTGGAGGGAAGCCTTAGGAAGAAGGAGATGAGGAAAAATGGAGAAAACAAATGGGGGGTAAGGATATATGGCAGCCCCCCTCTCTCACTCTCTTATTCTCACCTTCTCTCTTAATTATTACCCCTTTACCCTTTCTCTTTTTCTTTTCTTTTTTCATAAACGAAATATCAACAACACAGATGAACAACATGCAATCAAAATGCAACATGACATGGTGCACCAGCCATGGAAAACTGTAAAAATACGGATTTGGCCTAATCGCGATTAGTAGTGCACTAATCGGGTTTTATCCAAACTACATATAATAAATTTTAAAAATTTCCGATAAATATATTTTTTAAATGAATAAATCATTTTAATCTCCAATTATTTCACAATTATTGATATATATTTATACCATTTTACGAAAACCCCAATTTCGCAAATCGGGTAGTTTTCGCGAAATATATTATTTTAATATTAAATTCCAAAAATAATATTTTATATTTTCTGAAATATTACAATCTTTCCCCATTAAAGAAATTGTCCCCGAATTTAAATTTAAACCCCAAAATACTAAAACATTTCAATAATCAACTCAAATCGACATGGCTCCGAAATCATGGAAGATATAGAAAAGCCACAGCGCATCGCGTGCGACTGAAAACGAATATAAAACCCAAAATCCAACTCCGTCATGCGTCACGCAAATTATCGAATTTGCACACATATCATCGGAGTTACAATGGTGATACAGATCTCGAAATCCACTACCGAAATCCAATATGCACTAGTCAAATACTATAATACATATATGGTACGTATCCTTGGAAAAAATTTAAAACTGAATAAAACACATGCAAAATCTTTTCTAAATTGCTGTGTGATGCGTAACTCACGGCACCAGGGACGGACTCTCATCTGTAAAGTAGTAAATATACATATATATGTGTTTGCTCAAATTATATGTTCCGCCGTTTTTAACACATCCCAAAAGGTTTTGGTTGTAATTGTTCGTGTCGCTCGCGGACATGTAAGAAATAGCGAGACTATAACTCCTTTTTGAAAACCTCTTGTTAAACTTTTTTAATGCATGCAAAGTACTCAGGTACTGTCCTCAGATCAGTCATGTTTGGCTACTACACAATATAGTGCCCAAAATGGAAACAAAGTGCTCAAAAGCAAAATCAGCCTCAAAAGGCGTATCCAACAATTACGTGCGTCTGGTGTGCACAGAAATCAAATCCAAACACAGGTGCCACAATATGCACAAAGCAAAACTAAGTGCAACGGGTGTGCATGAAAGCATCTGTCCAGTGCAACGGGTGTGCACGACAACAATATCTGGTGCATCTATTGTGCACGAGAATCTCAATCGAGTGTATCCGGTGTGCCCAAAATCACATCTCATATCATGCTCCCAATATGCGCCAAAATCCAAATCAAGTGCATCCGTCATGCACGAATGAAATCTAAATCAAGTGCATTCAACATGCACGAATAAAATCCAACTCAAGTGCATTCAATGCGCACAAAACCCAATACCAAGCGTCTAATATGCGCAAAATCCAAATCAAACGCATCAGGCCCATATAAAGTATCTAGTGCAATAGCATGTACGAAAACGACTGTCAAGTGCAAACGCGCATAAAAATACCAATCTGGTAGCACAAATGCTCAAAGACATAAATTGGTGCAACCAATGCACGGAGTATAAATCTAGTGCAACCATGCACAAAAATACAAATCTGGTGCATCAAATGCACGAAATACAAACAATAACTCTAATGCGTAAAAAGCAACCGAGTGTACCAAGGTGTATAAAGTCATAAACGTGTGCAACTGCATGCACAAAACACATATCAATGCACTGCAAGCACATATAAGCTATACTGAGTGCAAAACCAAATCGAGTGCGTACCACACGCACAAAAATCAAATCAACTGTATGAAATTCAGGAAATCATAAACATGTGCAGCCAAGGCACAAAATCAATATCAAGTGCCATAGATATGCACAAATCAGAAACCAACACAACAGTGTGTAAAATGTATATTAAGTGCAATAATTATGCACAAAAATATAAATACCCAGTAGGTGCATCCATAGTGCAAGAAATCAATATCATGAAACTCATCATCAAAACTCAAATCCAAGCGATACAAGCGTGATACTAGGATTACAAACACAAATTGCAACAAATGATATTGAGGTACACCTCCTACAATGTTGAAAATATCGGTGCGCCTAAAACTGGCAGAGCAAGAACATCTGCTTGCCTCCTGGATGCAAATCTTATCGCAGCAGTATCCTGGAAGGACCTGCTCAGGGTCTCTTCCGATCTTGTCTATACCGAACTATAAGGAGGCTGGTACTCTTACAAAATCTTTTCTCACTTCCTGGACATCTGCGTTCTCAGCACAGCTTTTTCTCGAGAACTGGTTGTATCTCACGCCTTTGTATACATATCATATCTCTAATCTCAACGGGGAGTAACAACAGCTCGTTGACATCTCGCACGAATCTCTTGCTCCACTCGTCTTTATTATCGTCTGCTTCGACGTCACGTCATACTATCTGCGTACTGCAATTGTCTCGGCTACAGTCAATCCGGAATCTCTCACACGGACTCGAAATCGCGAACTCGGTATCTTCATCACTCTGTAGAAGATCTCTAGCCGAACACATTCTCGGGAACTCGTCCATACCATCGGAGGAATACTCAATACTCGTCCGTTCTCGATCAACTCACAACGCATCTGGGTGAGGTCCTCTATCTGAAGCCGGTCCACTTACTGGTCTCCTATCACATGATATTCGGACGATATTAAACTTTTCGATCGATTTATCACAATCCCATAGTTCCCTGAGAGCTCAACTCTTGTGTATAGTTTAATAATATCCGGTACATGCCACAATACCTATGGACCAACCGTAGAAGGGCAAACCCAGGCCTCATTAATAGCACCGTGGAACTGCCGCAAACCCTAAGGTTCAAAAGCGTTCCCATGGTCATTATATCGAGTTAGAGTTTCATTTTTCTAGAGGGTCCACAGAATTACTTGCATGTTCCTCCGAATACCTTAAACTTGGAAAAATGGGTTTCTGACATTCATTTCGAACTTTTTAATTTTGCCTAAACAACATGTGAATACCCTTCGTCCCTCAACTCAAGGTAGACTAGCTATCATCTGTCGCAGCTCTGCCTGAAAGCTCCAGCGATCTCAGCTCGTAAAGTATGGATGCGACATCCTATCAATCTCAGCAACAGCTGGGTCATCTGTCTGCACGGTAGACGATATCACAATCTCTGAGGTATGCTGTACATCAACAGTTCTCTCACAACTGGCAGCTGTTGGGGTCGAAAATTGCACCCCGGTTGACCAAGTCAAAGTCAAGATCAACCCCAAGCTATGTGGGCCCAAGCCCAGATCAAGTGGGCTCATGCCCGAGTCAAGCCAAAATATGAAGCGGCGGGCCTTCCCCATCCTGAAATAAAAAATCATGTAATAAATAATTTTAATGTAATTTTTTTTATGAAAAATGGGCATAAAGCCAAATTTTTGTAAGCCCATGGCTTATGTGCAAAAAGAAATAGCACATGAGGCATGAGATGGGCAAAATGCCATTTTGTAAAGCCCAAGGGGCTATATGTAAATGTGTAAGCCTATATAAGGCAACATGATGATGAATAAAACATACACTTTTCATTCTCTAAAAACTCTAGGGTTTTTGCGCCTCCTTCTCCTTACTCAAGGTTCTAAACCTTCTCCTTTTTTTTGAATTAAATCAAAAGTTTTACTCTTTCTTTTCCAAAACTAAATAGTTTTTCACTACAAAACCCATAAAGGGGAGCTCAGATCTTCCATTAGATCTCAAAATGGGAGATTTTTAAATCTCACCCCCTTTCTCCAAAATCCGGCCGACTGACAGGAAGAAGGAGATCTATCTCCAGAAATCCCATCTTGGGAAGATCCAGAGCCAAAGGGAGAAACAAAGCAGCCCCCTTTGATCATTTCTAATTTTTTTTAGGAGTCTAATTCCATTCAAGATCCATTGGAGTTTAACTCCCTAAATTAATCTCTGTCAGGAGTTTAACTCCATAAGTCAAATCGGGAGCACAGCTCCCAGTGCAGGGACCAAGTGCCTTTTGCTGCTGACGCCTAGCGCCGGCGTGCCAGGTACGTGGGGCGCTGGCACTCTGGTGCACAGTGCCTATGTTCCAGGCACGTGCTGCTCCGGCGCATAGCGCCCGCGTGCCAGGCACGTGGTGCACTGGCGCTCTGGCGAACAGCGCCCGCGTGCCTGGCACGTCGGGAGCTGGCACCTTCTCCCACGCATCCTTTGGATTCCCTTTCCCTTATACACACACACACACACACACACACTCCACGACACTGTCCCTGTTAGAAAAAATTTCTAACGGGGCGCTACCCCGCACCCCGCAAGGGGGCTGCTAGCCCATTTGACCCCCAGCCCGCTATCCGGGTAGCGGGACCCCCGTAAAAACTCTGCGGGGCCCCCAATATATCCAAAACCATTTCAAAACATACGCACATTGCACGTCGAGTTCGCATGACCTGTTTAATCCGTCAATCGGAGGTTCTCTCGCTCCAAAAGCCGAGGGGTAATTAACGGCAGCTTAGTCCGCGGCTGCCGGAGATTCGGATCCCCACAATCAATAAACCCTCGCCTACCCTAGGCAAGGGGAATCTGTAATGCGCTTGACAAGCGTGTGCGTATTCCCATCTCAATGGGGTGACGAAAAACACTCTACAGATTCTGGCACGCCCGGTGGGACAATCTCTCATTCCATATTTCGGGTTAAGCATTCATGCAAACTCAATCAATATACATATCGATATTTATACTAAAATAATGCTCTTTCATGCAGGACTTCAAGCGATCAAGTCTCAACCATGTCTCCAAGGACCAGCTCAGCTCTCAACACGGCTCCCATCTCTTACACTATGAAGATGGACTCCAGGACGGTCCTTCCGGCCAGTCTCGGGCGACAGTGGAAGGAGCCACTGCTACCATTTGGCCCACTGCTACCATTTGGCTCTATTCTGTTCATGCTAGTTAACGCCGTCCCTGCTCTTCAAGCTTCGGTAACCGAAAAAAAGGCCTCAAAAGACAAAAGGCCAAATATGGTAATCTCGAGGGCGCCCCAACCTAAACGCGAGACGGTGTTCAAACGGCTCTCCATGGCCCCAGCTGGGGGCAAAGCCATCAGAACAAAAGAAGTTGCCAGATATCGTGGGCAAGCCCAGGCGAAACCTTCGACGTACACGCGGATAGATGTCTTCTCAAGCCTCCCCATCACTCAGCCTATGGCGGCTTCCCGAAGAGCCGAAGCCTGCCAAGCGCTCAAGGCAGAGAAGCTGAGGAAAAAGCGGCTCAGATACAGAACCAACAAAAGAGCTAGGGCTCATACTAGGCTGAGCATCATAAGGCTCCAAGAACGGGGTTACCCCGCCAAAGATAAAGAGACGACTGGATATGTGGTCCACACTGTCTACATGGTCGGACATGAAGAAACGAACCCTCCTATGCTTCACAGCCATGGTGATGATATGGTGGACGCTACCCAACATCCACTCGGTCTAAATGATGAAGAGCTCGCTCAGGCCGATAAGCCAAAAGAGCCCGGGGTTCCTGCGGAATTGTGCTCAAGCAATAAGGATGACCCGGTTGTCATAACCGGAACTACAGAACAAGCATTATTCCGATGGCTTCAGAGGCAGCTTCAGGACAGGGACGAGAAGTTAGCCAAGGTACAGTCTAAGGTCGACGAATAAACGTCGCGGCAGATCTCACGACCCAAGTCGCCCGATTGCAATTACAGCAGAATCAAATTTTGGTTCATGAGCCAGGGATTGATACCAGGAGGCAGCCAACTGATACCCCTTCAACCTAAGAGCGGAGCGCCTTCACGAAAAACGGACGCGATCAGCCTCCAGTCCCTCCGATACGTACACCAAAGGGGAATCGTCTCTGAAAGAGAAACTGGAAAAAGTCTATTCCTTCAAAATGGACAAAGTCCACAAGATATTCAAGAACGCCCTAACAAACGGTCTATAACTACCAGAATTAAAGAGACCACAAGAAGAGAATATGACCGACGACCCAAAATATTGCCCCTATCATAGAGTGATAAGTCATGCCATTGAGGACTGCTTCGTCTTTAAAGTTGGGTCGAAAGGCAATACAAGACGGGAGAGATAGAACTGTCTAAAGGCGTGTTAGCAAACGGTCAAGCTACGACCGCCGATTTCATTCAATTGGAAACCTAATCCTCTCAGACATGTGCCATTATCTGAAAAGGGCGAACCAAAGACTGATCGGCCTCAAGGACCAGAATCAGTAAGGGCGCCTACTCTAATGGAGAGAAAGAAGAAGGTGTACTCCTTCAGGAGGGATGATGTCCGCAATATATTCGAGGAAGCCTTGAACAACGGTCTGCAACTGCCTATTCCGAAGAGGCCACATGAAATGAATATGACCGGCAATCCCGTATACTGCCCATACCATAGGGTGGTGAGTCATACTATCGAAGACTGCTGTGTTTTCAAAGATTGGGCAGAGGACCAATACAAGCTTGGAAAAACCTCACAGTCTTCGGATGTATCGGCAAGCCACAGAGCTACGGTCATCAACACAGCTCCGCCAAGATCAAAGTTCAAGGAGCTGGGATAAGCAAACTGACCACCACGTCGTTAAACTGGGAGCGATAGACCTCTAAGTCTTTAAACTGGGAACCGCTGACCACCACGTCATTAAACTGGAAACAGTTGACCAACATGTCATTAAACTGGGGATAAACGACCTCTAAGTCGTTAAACTAGGATGTAAAAATACTTAAATAAAACAAAAAAAAGAAAAGAAAATAATAATAAAAAGCTGAAATGATGGGGCAACTCGCAATAAAAATCAGCAAATAAAAATAAAGATGAAAATAAAATCGAAATGATGGGGCAACCGCGAATAAATAGCCGAAATGATAGGGCAATCGCGACCTTTGCGATAAGAAAAGCTGAAATGATTGAGCAATCGCGGTATAAAAAAATCCTCCAAATGGCGAATGATGAGTCGCTCCTGGTACCATATTCCAGTGCAGCGATACAGACGCCAACCAAAACTCAAATCCCTGAATATCCCAACGGCGAATGAGGAGTCGCTCCTGGCACCATATTCCAGTGTAGCGATGCAGACGCCAACCAAAATTCAAATTCCCAGACGGTGAATGATGAGTCGCTCCTGGTACTATATTCCAGTGCGGTGATGCAGACGTTGTCCAAAAACCAAAATTCCAAATCCTAAAATGGCGAACGATGAGTCGCTCCTGGTACCATATTCCAGTGCGGCGATGCAGACGTTGTCCAAACACCAAAATTCCAAATCCTAAAACGGCGAACGATGAGTCGCTCCTGGTACCATATTCCAGTGCAGCGATGCAGACGCCAACCAAAATCTAATTTCCCAAAATTCTCTCAGCCCTACGGTTGGTCCCTGAACTAACTACCATATACAATCCACGGCCTCAAATAATTCTTGTCATACCCATACCCCACCGCAATCACTAGTCCAGTGGTCGGTCTCCGCCCTTGGAATTATGCTCCATTAGGAAGACCCACTCATGTGTCCTCACGATGCATGAGGAGAACAAACCTTCGTGGGATTCTTACGACTCACAAAGGAAAAACACACTTGGGGGTCCTCACGACTCCTAAGGAGAAAATGCACCTACGGAATCCTTACGACACGTAGGGAGAAAATGCTTTTATGGGATCCTTACGGCCCATAAAATTGAAAAGCCTTAGGCGACAGGGACCTAAACCTGTCTCCTAAGCCATCGCTCCCCAGCAGGGAAAGCAAATGATGAATTGCTCCTGGCACCTGTGCTTCAGTGTTAGCAACGCTGATACCGAACCCTACCCCAAAATTCCAAGCTTCCGTGCCATTGATCCCTAAGTCTTTAAACTGGAAACAGATGACCTCTAAGTCGTTAAACTGAAAACAGATGACCCCTAAGTCGTTAAAATGGAAATGAGGGAGATCCCTTCATGGCGAATGATGAGTCTCTCCTGGTACCGCATCCCGGTGCAGTGATGCAGACGCCAACCAAATTCTGAATGTCCCAACAGCGAATGATGAGTCGCTCCTGGTACCATATTCCAGTGCAGCGATGCAGACGCCAACCAAAGTCCAAATTCTCAAACGGTGAATGATGAGTCGCTCCTGGTACCATATTCCAGTGCAGCGATGCAGACGCCAACAAAGTCCCGAAATTCTTCCGGCCCTACGGTCTGGATCATACATCCTGCAAAACCGTATACAATCCACGGGCGTAAACGATGCCAATCTCTCCCAAGTCCTACCGGCGAAACCACATTCAAAGTCCCACCAGCGATGAAGATCCAAAAAAAAGGTATGTCCACAAGCAAAATGGGCACGGATGAAAACCCAAAAGGGCCCCGTGAGTAAAAACAGCAGGACTGCCGGCGAGTTTGTGAAAACCCGAAAGGGCGCAAACTCGTGAAAAAGAGATGAAATGCACTCGCAAAGTCCTCTCGACTTTGTGAAGAGAAAATTCCCGCGTGAGATCCTTACGACTCACAAAGGAGCAACACGCTTAGGAGTCCCCACGACTCCTAAGGAGAAAATACACTTACGAGATCCTTTCGACTCGTAGAGAGAAAATGCTTTTATGGGACCCTTACGGCCCATAAAATTGAAAAGCCTTAGGTGATAGGGATCTAAACCTGTCTTCTAAGCCACCAATTCCCAAATCCTCCCGGGGCAAATAATGATTTGCTCCTGGCATTATTCTAGTGTAGCAATGCAGATGCCGCCCAAGAAACCAAAATCCCCAAATCCTCTCATGGAAAATGATGATTCGCTTATGGTACCATATTCCAGTATAGCGATACCGATGTCAACCCAAATCACAATCAACGAGTCAACATCAACTCCGACACCGCAGAAAGCGGAGCAAGTCATAATCCAATCTCGACACTGCAAGAAGAAGAGCAAGTCAAGTTCACCCCTGACACTGCAAGAAGCAGAGCAAGTCAAATCAAGCGTCGACCGTCCATGTCGTAAAAAGGGCAGTGCAGGCTTCCCATAAATCGGGAACCAAATTGCTCCGGGCCAGGGAAATGTCTACCACGGACACTCCGTCTCGGAGACGCGTCAAGCGTCGACCGTCCATGTCGTAAAAAGCGCAGTGCAGGCTTCCCATAAATCGGGAACCAAATCGCTCCGGGCCAGGGAAAAGTCTACCACGGACACTCCGCCTCGGAGACGCGTCAAGCGTCAACCGTCCATGTCGTAAAAAGGGCAGTGCAGGCTTCCCACAAATTGGTAACCAAATCGCTCCGGGCCAGGAAAAGTCTACTACGGACACTCCGCCTCAGAGACGCATAAAGCGTCGATCGTCCATGTCGTAAAAAGGGTAGTGCAGGCTTCCCATAAATCGGGAACCAAATCACTCCGGGCCAGGGAAATGTCTACCATGGACACTCCGCCTCGGAGACGCGTCAAGCATCGACCGTCCATGTCGTAAAAAAGGCAGTGCAGGCTTCCCACAAATTGGGAACCAAATCGCTCTGGGTCAGGGAAAAGTCTACCACGGACACTCCGCCTCGGAGACGCGTCAAGCGTCGACCGTCCATGTCGTAAAAAGGGCAGTGTAGGCTTCCCACAAATTGGGAACCAAATCGCTCCGGGCCAGGGAAAAGTCTACCACGGACGCTCCGCCTTGGAGACGCGTCAAGCGTCGACCGTCCATGTCATAAAAAGGGCAGTGCGGGCTTCCCACAAATCGGGAACCAAATCGCTCCGGGCCAGGGAAAAGTCTACCACGGACACTCCCCCTCGGAGACGCGTCAAGCGCCGACCGTCCAAGTAACAAAAAGGGCAACACCGACCGTCCAAGTCGCAAAAAGGGCAGTACTGACCGTCCACGACGCTAAAAGGGCAGCACCGACCATCCACGTCGCTAAAAGGGCAGCACCGACCGTCCAAGTCGCAAAAAGGGCAGCACCGACGGTCCAAATCGCTAAAAGGGCAGCACCGACCGTCCAAGTCACAAAAAGGGCAACACCGACTGTCCAAGTCGCTAAAAAGGCAGTATAGACCGTCCATGTCATAAAAAGGGCAGTGCATCCCAAAAAGTGAGAACCAAAGCAAGTCGCCTCCACGCGAAAGAAGATCCATCAATTTCATGCACACGACCCACATATGTGGTGTGCATTTATTGATGGGGGGCACTTTGTTGGGGTTGAAAATTGCACCCCGGTTGACTAAGTCAAAGTCAAGGTCAACTCCAAGCCAGGTGAGCCCAAGCCCAGATCAAGTGGGCTCATGCCCGAGTCGAGCCCGAACATGAAGCGGCCGGCCTTCCCCATGTTGAAATAAAAAATCATGTAATAAATAATTTTAATGTAACTTTTTATGCAAAATAGGCATGTTCCCCTCCGAAAGACGGTGCGACACGTGTGCGTCTTGCCTGAAATTCGGAGCAGATGCTAATTGGTGCTATCCGTCCACCTCTCCAAAGATGCCAAATTGATTTATGGCACCATGTATCGAAGGTTTAAACAGATATGGCCGATGTAGCAGACTTCGTCAGATTCCCCCTCGCTTGAGGGGTTTTTGATTGTGGAGACGCTCTTCCCTGCAGGCGCAAGCCCCTGCAGTTAATTACGCTATCGCATTGCGGTAACAACTTTCTCCTTCTCCAGATGGTCACTTCGTGTCGTGTGTATTTGTTTTGTGTTTGGTTGCCCGTGAATTATGTACGAAGACTGAGTTATGTCGTCGCCCGTAGAGCGTGGACTAGTCCAAATCCGTATTATCTTAGATTTGGGTTTGGGGGTTGTGTTTAAGGATACATTAATCTCCCTTGAGACTAAGATCGACTTAAACGTTTGTTAAGGATGCGTTAGTCTAATTTTTTTTAGACTAAGATCAACTTAACAGGATCGTTTAGATCCGACAAAATAGCAATTAGGGGGAGCCATGTTGTTTAGTTTAATGACATTGCGGTCAATAGGTAGTTTAAGGACATTGCGGTCCAATGTTAGTTTTAATACGTTGCGGTCAAGGTTAAGGACGTCGTAGTCCGTGGATTTAAGGACTCCACAGTCCGATGTTAGTTTTAAGACATCGCGGTTAAGGTTAAGGACGTCATCGTCCGTTGTTAGTTTTAAGACATTCCGGTCAAGGTTAAGGACGTCGTAGTCCGTGGATTTAAGGACTCCACAGTCCGGCATTAGTTTTAAGACATTATGGTCAAGGTTAAGGACCTCATAGTCCATGAGTTTAAAGACTCCACAGTCCGCATCAATGTGTGGTCATCGGGACCTGCCACCTCTTTGAAGACGTTGAGGAATTACAACGCCAAATATCAAAGGAGTGAAGAGATGTACCCTTAAACCAAGATAGATTAAGTGATCTGCAGTCCAATTTGGAAACTAAGATCAATTATTATATTATGAGCCCATTGGTCCAGTTGAGTTTGAATTGAGGACTTATGGCAGCTTGGGCTAAGTCCAATCATGTTTGGGATATTGGCCCTCTGTTGGTTCATTGAAGGAGAGGCTTAGCCTCTGGAAACTTAGTCAATTGGGCTAAAGCTAGTGTTAAACACTAGAGACCAGCAGTGTTGAACACTGGGAATAAGATTAACAAGTTAGTGTTAAACACTAAAAGATAATCAGTGTTGAACACTGGGAACAGAGTTTTCAAATTAGTGTTAAACACTAAGGAAATCAGTGTTAAACACTGACTACAGAGGTTACAATTTAGTGTTTAAACACTAAGGTAAGAGGGGTCACGTGTGAACATGTGAGAGCGCCCTGATTCCTCTTATTTTGTTCAGTCAAAAGTATTGAATACTGTGAAGTATCACGTGCTGTCACGTGATGAGAATTTTGGTGTTTGTCTGTCAAAGCTTCAGCCAAGGGGTCACATGGTAGCACGTGAGAGCACCCTAGAGCTCTTTATTTTGTTCTACAGATAAGTGTTTAACATTTGTAATTCTGAAAGCCATCACATGTGGGCACGTGATGGGGGCTTACGCTTTGATATGTTAGAATGTTCCTTAGGGGTCACGTGTCGACACGTGAGGGCGCCTTAGAACTCTTTTCTGTTTCCTTTCGTCCTTTTCTCTGTGTGCTTTGGAGATCACGTGAGGCACGTGAGGCGTTGCCTCAAAGTTCTTTTTTTATAGGTCTTCGCAAGAGTCACGTGGTAACACGTGAGGTGTTGCTTCAAAGTTCTTTTCTGTGGGTCTTTGCGGGGGTCACGTGGTAGCACGTAACTCTTTTCTGTTTTAAAGATCTGTTCATTTTTTAAGAATTAATTTCTTCATAGGGTTAAACCCTAGTAACAAACTTTAGGGTAATTAAATTCATGTTTTCTTCTGAAGAATTGTATTCTTAATAGGGTTAAACCCTAATTTCTTTTCTTAAGAGAATTAAATTCCTGTGAGTTTTGAGAGAATTATGTTTTCAAATAGGGTTAAACCCTAGTTCTGTTCATTTTGAAGGAATTAAATTCCTATATCATAGGGTTAAACCCTAATTTTATCTCAAAAGAATTGAATTCCTATCATTTAGTGAGAATTAAATTCTCAAAACTCAGTTCCTCCTCTGTGTTTTAGATCAGCATGGCAGGATCTCAACCCAATGAGAATTAAATTCTCAATTCATGGGGAGATGTGCACTTTGCAGATCCTCCACCAGAGAAAGGATTCAGTTCTTTTCTTTTCTAAGAGTTCCACTCTTTTGAGTATTAAATTCTCTTTCTAAGCCTCTCCTTTCTTACCTAGGGTTTTCTTTTGCAGAGGATCAATGTCTTCCGAAATCTCAAGGCTCTATCTCTTTCTGTCTCTGTATATGTCTCTGTATATTGCTCTCTCTCTCTCTCCTCCCCTTTTTTTACTCTCTCCTTTAGCTCCTATTTATAGGAGAAGGAAGAGGATCAATTAGTTTTAGTGAATCTTTCATTGAAAGATTTGATTTGTTTATTGAGAGATTTGATTTATGTTTATCATTAATCCGGGCCTTTAGATTATTAGGTGAATTTTATTCACCGTTGGATTTTAAATCCAAATGTATCTCTTTGTTATTTCGGTTAGATTTAAGGGGGAAATCTTTCCAAGTCCAAGATTTTTCCATAAATTGGTGATATTTAATCACCTTCAGATTTTTAATCCATCGGTTCCAAATAATTCTTTTTCACTTTGGAAACACTTGAGAGATCTTTTCTCAGAATTTAATTCTGTCATAAAAATAAGGCTCCCAAGGCTGGTCACGTGTGACCACGTGACCGTTGGTCACGTGTACGCATGTGACCTCTGGTCACGTGTAGGCACGTGACCCCCCCTAGAATGGGCTTCCCTTCCTTCTGCGCTTTGTTCTTTGCCGCTGCTTAGTCATCACGTGTCAACACGTGATCGCTGGTCACGTGCTAGCACGTGATGCCTCTTCTGTAGGTTTTCCTGATTTTAAATCAGGAAACAAATGCCCCCACAGTGTTGTTCTCACGTGTCTGCACGTGAGTGCAACGCTGTTGCTTTGTGACCGTTGGATCCATCTAGGGAATTGGGAAGATGAAGCGTTTCCATCACATCCTATAAATGCCAATGTCTTCTCAGAAAAGCCTCCACTTTGCTCATTTTCCTCCTTTGAGAACTTCCTTCTTTTGAGAATTTAATTCTCTTTTTTCCAGAGCTTAGTTCTCTGTTGTGTATACGCAGTGCTGCTTTATCTTTCAATCAAGGCTGGTGCTCACGTGTTGCTCATGCATGACTCTGCTTGATGGGGACGTTTCATTTCCCTGATCTGATTCCAATGCGTCGTTGGATTTCATTTCCAATGCTCTCCCCTTCTTTCCGGGCTTTGAGAATAGTCCCACCATGCACAACATTTTTTGTGCATAGCATTAAATGCTCCCCTTTATAACCTGAAACCATGCCTTTCTTCCTTTCCTCACAGAGAAACCCATTTATAACTTAAGGTGATCATTTTTGAGAGACCGATTAATCGCCATGGCTTGCAATCGTCCCCATGCTCGTCGGCAACCATGGGAGGTGCCCTTTGAGGAGATAATCCCTCGTTTCGCTGCGCGGCTGGCAGATCCTCTTCTCACCGACGCTCAATGTGACACGGTGATGTACGAGCTACTGACTCGTCGGGGCTCTCCTCTTCCTATGGGCTCCATTTGGCTCCGGATGATCCTCCTGTCTGTGCTCGCCGATATACCTCCTCATCTGGCAGAGATGACTTCGGCGATCCTTGACGCAGCGGAGGACAAGCTTGAGTGCTTTCACGAGGCTTGTCTAATCACTCAAGCTCTGAAGGATCACTCAGTTCATATACTGAGTCAGATAAGAGCCCGTCGGGCCGTCATGTCTGCTTTCGCTGATGAGCACGGCTCCAACCGATGGGGAGCGACTCCTCGCGAAAATCGTCGTTTCGACGTGCTGGAGAAGGCGGAGAGGGAGCTGGAGAATTTTGTGTTTTGCTTTGTTAACCCTTGTATTTCTGATCCCTTGTTTGGTGATCTTTTCCCACTAGTGTAGTATGTTTGAATCAATGTACTCCTTTAATCATTGGCGGTTTGCATGCTTTCTGTTGAATTTTTATGTTTGTCAGATAGTCGTACGTGTGTCTTGCTTGCGTAAATGAGCTGCCTGTTTTTCTCATGGGAATTTTCTTTAATTGCGAGCACTATCGTTACGTTGCATGCACATCGGTGCCTCAGGCAACATTTCCTTTTAAACATTCGTACAGTTGCAAATGCGCGCCTGATAGGATACAGATCAGAAACTTTCCTTGTTATCTCCCGTATCGGGTGGTTTGTGTTGGCTTTAGATCGAGTATTGTTGTCGAAGGGAGGTTTATGAATAAAGACATATTTTTCTTTTCAATGGTGTGTCCCTCTCAATTGAACTTGTTCTGTGGACAATTTATCTTGGCCTACTTGCAGGGTAGCGATGGCTTAGGATTCAGGGTTAAGATCTGCCTCCTAAGACTTTTGAGCTTTATGAGCCGTGAGGGTCTCATAAAGAGTTTTTCTCCCTACAGGTCGAGGGGATCCCCTAGGTGTAAGTTTTTTCTTAAGAATCGTGAGGATTCTCAAGCGGGTTTTCCCTTGGGAGTCGTAAGGATCTCACAAGAGAGTTTTCTTCCTTGCAGGTCGTGAGGACCCGCAAGTGCTGGGTGCGGTCACCCTTATCCGTATTTCATGGGGTCAAGGGTTGGTTTAGGATGGTTTCTAGGGTATCGTAGTTTAAAGACATCGCGGTCAAGGTTAAGGACCTCATAGTCCGTGGATTTAAGGACTTCACAGTCCGATGTTAGTTTTAAGACATCACGGTCAAGGTTAAGGACGTCATAGTCCGTAGATTTAAGGACTCCATAGTCCAATGTTAGTTTTAAGATATCACGGTCAAGGTTAAGGACCTCATAGTCCGTGGGTTTAAGGACTCCACAGTCCAATGTTAGTTTTAAGACATCACGGTCAAGGTTAAGGACCTCATAGTCCGTGGATTTAAGGACTCCACAGTCCGATATTAGTTTTAAGACATCACGGTCAAGGTTAAGGACCTCATAGTCCGTGGATTTAAGGACTCCACAGTCCGATGAGTGGTTACTGGGACCCGTCACCTCTTTGAAGACGTTGAGGAATTACAACGCCAGGTATCAAAGGAGTGAAGAGATGTACCCTCAAACTAAGGTAGAATCAGTATAGAATCATGGTGGTTGATCGTTTAGTTTTAAGACATTACGGTCGAGGTTAAGGACGTCATAGTCCGTGGATTTTAAGGACTCCACAGTCCGATGTTTGCTCTGGATGCTTCACACGGGTTCACTACCGTGCTTGGCGAGGACCAGGCTCCGCTCTGGGCATTTTCCGCGGGGTCAAAGAGTGACGTTATCTGCGTTCCATGTGGCCAGGAATTTTGCTCTAGATGCTTAACACGGGTTCACTGCCATGCTTGGCGAGGACCAGGATCCGCTCTGGACGTTTTCCATGGGGTCAAAGAGTGACGTAATCCGCGTTCCACGTAACTAGGAATTTTGCACTAGATGCTTCACAAAGGTTCACTGCCGTGCTCGGCGAGGACTAGGCTCCGCTCTGGACGTTTTCCACGGGGTCAAAGAGTGACGTTATCCGCGTTCCACGTAACCAGAAATTTTGCACTAGATGCTTCACACGGGTTCACTGCCATGCTCGGCGAGGAATAGGCTCCGCTCTGGATGCTTCACACGGGTTCATGGTCGTGCTTGGCGAGGACCAGGATCCGCTCTGGACGTTTTCCACGGGGTCAAAGAGTGACATTATCCGCATTCCACGTAGCCAGGAATTTTGCGCTAGAAGCTTCACACGGGTTCACTGCCATGCTTGGCGAGGACTAGGCTCCGCTCTGGATGCTTCACACGGGTTCACTGCCGTGCTCTACGAGGACCAGGATCCGCTCTGGACGTTTTCCACGGGGTCAAAGAGTGACGTTATCCGTGTTCCACGTAACCAGGAATTTTACACTAAATGCTTCACACGGGTTCACTGCCGTGCTTGGCGAGGACTAGGCTCCGCTCTGGATGCTTCATACGGGTTCACTGCCGTGCTCTGCGAGGACCAGGATCCGCTCTGGACGTTTTCCACGGGGTCAAAGAGTGACGTTATCCGCGTTCCACGTAACCAGGAATTTTGCACTAGATGCTTCATACGGGTTCACTGCCGTGCTCGGCGAGGACTAGGCTCCGCTCTGGATGCTTCACACGGGTTTATGGCCATGCTTGGCGAGGACCAGGATCCACTCTGGACGTTTTCCACGGGGTCAAAGAGTGACGTTATCCGCGTTCTACGTAGCCAGGAATTTTGCGCTAGACGCTTCACACGGGTTCACTGCCGTGCTTAGCGAGGACTAGGCTCCGCTCGGGATGCTTTACACGGGTTCACCGCCGTGCTCTGCGAGGACCAGGATCCGCTCTGGACGTTTTCCACGCGGTCAAAGAGTGACGTTATCCACGTTCCACGTAACCAGGAATTTTGCACTAGACGCTTCACACGGGTTCACTGCCGTGCTTGGCGAGGACTAGGCTCCGCTCTGGATGCTTCACACGGGTTCACTGCCATGCTCTGCGAGGACCAGGATCCACTCTGGACGTTTTCCACGGGGTCAAAGAGTGACATTATCCGCGTTCCACGTAACCAGCAATTTTGCACTAGACGCTTCACACGGGTTCACTGCCGTGCTTGGCGAGGACTAGGCTCCGCTCTGGATGCTTCACACGGGTTCACTGCCGTGCTCTGCGAGGACCAGGATCCGCTCTGGACGTTTTCCACGGGGTCAAAGAGTGACGTTATCCGCGTTACACGTAACTAGGAATTTTGCTTTGTCTGTATTTCATGAAGTCGGAATTTGACTCTCGGTCAGCTGTATGCCGGTGAGCCATGGAACTGGGAGGTGTCGCTGTTCCGCTTTACTTGATGTTATGTCTGCTGCAGTGAGACGAACGTCGAGATAGTCTCCAGGCTATCTGTGACTCATCGAGATTTGGCTTCTTCTTCTGATGAAACCTGGGAGAGGAGGAGTGCGATTCCTTCTTTGTTTGCGCCCCTGGAATGTATACAGGGATTGATGTAATATTACCTGTAGGGCATAAATTTCATTTTTATTTTATTTCTTTTTCCGCGATGCTTTATCATTTCAGCTTTTATATCGCGAAGGTTGCGATTGCCCAATCATTTCGGCTATTTCGCGGTGCCCCATCATTTCGGTTATTTATTTTATTTTTACTCGCTGCTTTTTATTGCGAGTTGCCCAATCATTTCGGCTATTTCTCCTGCATATATCTTTACTTGCTGCTTTTTATTGCAAGTTGCCCCATCATTTCGGCTATTTCGTATGCATGTGTGGCTCGCTAGCTTTTTCGCTGCAAGCTTGGATTTTAGACACCGATTTCGGCATCAGCACCGCTACAACTGGGATGTTGCCAGGAGCGAATCATCATTTGCCTCTGTCGATGTTGAACAAAGGTGGCTTAGTAAACAGGGTTAAGAGGCATGTCGACTAAGGTTTTTGACTTCATGAGCCGTAAGGGTCTCACAAAGGCATTTCTCCCTACAAGTCGTGAGGATCTTGCAGGTGTGTTTTCTCCTTGGGAATCGTGAGGATTCCTAAGTGCATGTCCTCCCGTAAGTCGTAAGGATCTTACAAAAGGGTTTTCTCCTTATAAGTCGAGAGGACTCACAAGGGTTGTTCACCGTATGACCATATCCCTAGTCACGGATGGAACTTGGTTAGGGAAATGTTTATTCGCGCCCGTGGATTGTATACAAGGGTCAGTATTGAGCCGCCTGTAGGGCATAAATTGAAGGTTGTGGGGGTTGCTTAAGTACAGGTTCAGGTCTCTGTGACTTAAGGCTTTCAAACCTTATGAGCCGTGAGGGTCCCGTAAGAGAGTTCTCCTTACGAGTCGTGAGGATCTCACAAGTGTAATTTCTCCTTAGGAATCGTGAGGACTCCTAAGTGTGTTGCTCCCTTGTGAGTCGTAAGGATCTCACGCTGGTGGTTTCTTCTTACAAGGTCGTGAGGACCCTGTAAGTGTCTTTTAACGAGGTTGCGCCCTTTCGGGTTTTCACAAGCACTCGCCGGTAGCCCTGCTGTTTTTACTCACGGAGCCCTTTCGGGTTTTCATCCGTGCCCATTTTTCTTATGGACATACCGTTTTTATTTTTTTTTATTTTTTTTTATTTATATATATTTTTTATATATATCGGCTTTGAGATACTGCAATCCACCGTAGTTTATCGATATCTCGGTCAACAGCTAGTTTTAGGACATAGTGGTCCATTGTTAGTTTAAGGACGTTTCGGTCCGTTGTTAGTTTAAGAACATTTCGGTCCGTTGTTAGTTTAAGGACGTTTCGGTCCGTTGTTAGTTTAAGGACGTTTCGGTCCGTTGTTAGTTTAAGGACGTTTCGGTCCGCCGTTAGTTTAAGGACGTTTCGGTCCGTCGTTAGTTTCAGGACGTTTCGGTCCGCCGTTAGTTTAAGGACGTTTCGGTCCGTCGTTAGTTTCAGGACATTTCGGTCTGTTGTTAGTTTAAGGATGTTTCGGTCCGACGTTAGTTTAAGGACATTTCGGTCCGTCGTTAGTTTCAGGACATTTCGGTCTGTTGTTAGTTTAAGGATGTTTCGGTCCGCCATTAAGGACGCTGGTTACTACCTAGAGTTCGGGCTTAGGAAGACAGCGAGCGGACATAGTCGTCGTCATCTATCATTGACCTAGGCCTTGACCCGTTAAGCGTAGTATTTCTTCAGGAAGCGACCGTTCACTGGCCTGAAAGGCCTTTCACCGTGCATGTCCATGAGTAGATACGCTCCACCATGGTAGACCTTGTCTATGATGTACGGGCCTTCATAGTTTGGCTCGAATTTTCCCCGCTTGGCGCGATTGGGGATCATAGGTCTTTTGACAATTAGCACGAGTTCGCCTTGACGGAACTTCCTCGGCCTGGTCAATCTTTCGTATGAGCGCGTCATCTTTGCTTTGTAAACCTCCAGATTTTGTTGCGCTATGAGCCGGGTTTCATCAAGGGCATCAAGCTTTTCAACCCGAAGGTGGGCATTTTCTTCGTTCGTCAGCTCGTCATGGACCTCCACTCGTAAAGAGGGCAACTCTATCTCGAGGGGGAGTACCGCTTCTGTATCGAATACCAACGCATATGGCGTTGTGTTTGTGGCTGTCTTGAACGTAGTTTGATACGCCCAGAGAGCTTCTTGTAGCCTCTCATGCCAGTCCTTCTTATTTCGGGACACCGTTTTCTTCATGATCTTCGTCAAGGTCTTGTTGAAAGCTTCGGCCAGACCGTTAGCTCGCGGATTATAAACAGAGGAATATCTCCAGTCTATGTTGTGTTGTTGCACGAAGCGACTGATTTTGTGGCTTCTGTAAGCTGGCCCGTTATCGGAGATGATCTGTCGCGGAGTTCCAAATCGATAAATGACGTGCGTCTTGAAGAAGTGGAGGATGTTCTCCGTTTTCACTTCCCTCAACGGTACTGCTTCTGCCCATTTGGAGAAGTAGTCGGTGGTCGCTAGGATGAAACGATGTCCTCTGGATGATGCTGGTTCGATGGGGCCGACTATATCAGTTCCCCACATTTCGAATGGCCAGCTAGCTACCGTTGGATGGAGTGGATTTAGATGCTGGTGGATGAAGTCCCCATGAATTTGGCATGAGTGGCATTGTTTCGCATACTCAAGGCAGTCCTGGATCATCGTGGGCCAATAGTAACCCATCCGTTTGATCTTCAACTTCATCTTCGGGCCCGCTTGGTGAGAACCGCAGAGTCCGTCATGAACTTCCTGAACGACTCTTTTCGCTTCGACAGGTCCCAGGCATCTCAACCACAAAGAATCGAACGTCCTTTTGTACAGAGTATCGTTGACGAGGGCGAAAGACAGAGCTCGTTTCATAAGCTGATGTCTTAAGGACGCATCTTCGGGCGTTCGACGGCATTTGAAGTAATCTATGAAGACTTCTCTCCAATCTTCAGCCGTTTCTTGGTCTTTTATTTGCATGGCCTTCTGCTCGGTCGCTTCTTTTTCCTCGGACGATTCCGGAGATATTTTTGCCGAAGCAAGAACCCGACGGCTTTGTACCACGATTCTTACATCATCGAGGTTCTCATCAGCTAGTTCTTTAGCTAGCTTGGCTAATGCATCCGCTTTGCTATTTTCGGCACGCGTTATGCTTTCCAAGGTGTAGGAGGGGATTTGGGTCAACAGTTGCTGCACCTTCTCGCCGTACTTCACCAGCTCTGGCTTGCATGTTTGGTAGTCGCCGTTTACTTGACTAACGACTAGTTGGGAGTCTCCGTATATGAGGAGGTTTTCAATTCCCATGTCGATGGCGATCTCGAGGCCTGCTATCAAAGGTTCGTACTCGGCTTCATTGTTCGTCCTCGACTCTGTTAAGGAGAAAGCGAAGCGCATTATCGCTCCTTGCGGAGTTATGAAAATAAGACCCACCCCGGATTTGATTATAGGGGTGCTTTGTTTTCGCTTCTTCACTAAAGATGCTCCATCGAAATAAAGCTCCCATCGGATATTACCGCCATCGATCGCATCAAACGCGTGTTCGTCTGGCAGTTCGCAATTTAAAGGAGAGTCGGCTGGTACCGGATGCTCAGCGAGGAAGTTGGCGATGGCCTGGCATTTCACTGCCTTGAGAGGTTGATAAGTTATCGAGAACTCCATCAAGAGCAGGGCCCATTTAGCGAGTCGACCCGTTAATATGGCCTTCGACATCAGATATTTAAGGGGGTCCACTTTCGATATGAGACGGACTTCGTGCGCCAACGCATAGTGCCTGTGCTTGGTTATTGCAAAGATTAACGCCAGGCAATGTTTTTCAATAGGGGAGTAGTTGCTTTCTGCCCCCAGTAGGACTCGACTCAGATAGTAGAGCGCTCTTTTCTTCCCTTGGTCGTTTTCCAGTGCCCACAATGCGCCTAAGGAACCTTCAAGGGCGGTTGTATAAAGAATAAGAGGCTTTCCCTTTACTGGAGCAGTTAACACCGGCGGGTTTTGCAGGTATTGCTTGATCTCATCTAGCGCGCCTTGGCATTTGGGATCTGTTCACACCATAATATTGCATTATTATATTCCCCATTCTTATTCTTTTTATAAATAAACATGTGCTTTTGACGCATGTCTGCTACATGTTACAGGTTACAGGCTTTTGGACAGAAAACAGTGAAAAAGAGAAAAGACGATGCAAAAGTGGAACTGCAACCAATAAATAGAAGGATCTTGATCAAGCCTACATAAAGATCAGTTCACAAACTACAAGGCAACGCAAGGTCCAAGTTTTCGTCTCGAAGAAACGGTTAAGAGTCCACTGAGCTACAATTTTCACTGGGAAATCTGTAAGAGAATCAGAAGTTATTATGAAGAATAAAGTAAAGAAAACAGTAGCTCAAAACTACCAGAAGAAGCCCACGAAGTTTCAGCAGCCAACTCCTTATTTGGGCCACGGAACCGCGGCCAAACCCTGGCTGGGGCCGCGGATCCGCGGCCATTAAGAGGATTCAGTGGATGAAATTTTTACCAAAATGCTTATTGGCGCTGAAATGTTGACCTAGGGGTATATTTGTAATTTTAGACATGCGGATCAAAATGTAACCTAGGGTTTCCTATTCTCTATAAATAGGAACTCTACAGATTGTAATTCTCTATGCCTCCCTTCATTAATAAAATTCAGAAATCCTTTTTGGAGAGCATCGGTGCCTCTTTTCAATTCATGAATCCAGATCTGACAACCCTGCGTTGATATTTGGAGAGAGAGCCATCTGTAAGTAGTTTTATTTAATTGTTCTAGTTTAGATTTCAATTCCTTGCCTTAGATGTTAGCTTTGGGAAAGGCTTTTGAGAGATGAGATCTCTCATCCCTTTCTTACCCATCACATAGAATCTATAGGACTTCATGCATACACGCACACACCGCGCCCTACGGCACCCTATCTCTCGAGGTAGCGGTGATACCGTAGTATAAAGGCTCAGTTACACGCGTTTTCCATGGAGGTTAGGGTAAGGATCTCTAAAGGAAGGACAAGAACCTAGAGGAAGGAACACCTTCCCAAATGGATCTAATCCTCTTTATTGATAATTACCATAACTCCTCTTAGATCCTAATCTGGGTATAGAAAGCGTTGAGATTTATTTACATTTTCAAACCATTCTTAAACCTAACCCTAGCAAGATTTAGATCTAGATAATTGCCCGAGGATAATTTAGATTTTTAGATTTAATAACAACTCCGAACACCCTTCGGAATTAACGCGTAAGAACGAATCGAAGATTCACAACATCCCTGTGGACCGACCCGTACTCACCGGCTAGCTGCAGAGCGACGCCGTTTCTGATTGCGGTTACAAATATTTTTGATCTATCTTTTAGAAAGCGCAAGCACGCTGAATCACTTAAATCAAATGGCGCCGTTGCCGGGGATGGCGTAGAACTTTCCTTTTCGTAATTTCGGGTTAATCAAAATTTAAAAAAATCATAAAAATCTAAAAAAATCCAAAAAAAAAAATATATATAATCTGTTATTTTTGGAAGGGATACTTTGTTGTTTGAATTTTTGCAGGATATACAAATTCGGATCTGGAAATTTCCAGAAAGCAAAACGAGAAACGGGGTATCGAAACAGAAGGGAAATTAAATAACAGAACAGTGAAAATTTTCTGCAGATCTAAATCCACCATCTCGCCGCGATTCCGCGGCCAAAACCCACCTTAGGCCGCGGAACCGCGGCCATCTAGTCGAATTAGAGCTTACAAAAAATTTTGGGGATCCGTTCTGTCCAGAGGGCCGCGGAACCGCGGTGTTAGTGCTCTATTGCCGCGGAAGGGCGACGATCTAGTGGCATCTTCTTATGAAAATTTTTCTGTAAGCTACTCTGTTCCTCCTCTGTAATTTTTGAAATATATTTTTTGGAAATTCCTGCAAGATTCTGTGAGCTATAAAATATATTGCCTTCCATATAACAATTTTGTGCAGGATTTTTGGGCCCCGCTTGAACTAAATTGATTGCAAGTAATATTTTGCTGTTGCATATCTTTTCTATAAAATATTTTGCTGTTGCATATCTTTGCTCTAATATCTTTTTGCAACAAAATATTTCCAAATAAAGAGATAGAATAATAATAATGAAAAATGAAAATAAAAAGGACAAATATTTTATAGAAACTTGCACAATTTTTGGCCCCAAATAAATCCTTGCACCACCCAACCTTCCTTCTTGTCATCTTTTTTCTTCTAACATGGGTACCCCACACGATAAATCATTAGCCGAACTTTGGTATCCCGAACCTAATTTTGCGTCGTACGTTAATTTGTTCGGTCAATTTAAAAACGATCCTTCCTTGCCAAAAATATCTTTGAAAGATCAAATAGAGGCGTCTGGAAAAAATAGTTTGACTTTTCAACCCATTTTGTGTCAACCAAGTCCATCTTTACCACCTACATATGTTGACACCACTTTTCCAAGTCCTGCTGTAACTCCTAGGCCGATGTCCATTGCTGAGCATATTGCTCAATCTCGCAGTCGATCTTTCACCCCTCTCCACTCATCCAGTTCTAGGGATCAACATGACTATTCACCTTTTTATCCATATGTTGACCCTATCCCTGCCCAACCACCCACTTCCTACCAGTCTTACCCGACTTTCCCACCGTCACTAGACCCTGTTTCTACACAGCCTTTTGGGAGTTTCACATATCCAAACAATTTTGAATCTTTTACCGAAGCCCCCTCACCACCCAAGTCTAGTTTGAAAGAGTCGTTGGAGGCTTATATTGCTGCAACAAACAAAATGGTGAGGAATGTGGAAGCGTCCATGGCCGCCCTTATGCAACCTAATGAACCGGTAGCTAGTTTCCCGCTAGCTCCAAATTTTTTAGTGTATAAGAAGGCGGTTGGACAGAGTGAGAATGAGAGAGGATTTCCAAATCAAACCTACCCATACCCAATTGAATCCAACAACTCCAATTTTCAAACATGTGTCCAAAATGACGAGTTGTGCAAATTTGTAGTGTTTGATTTGCCAAATTGTGCGGAACCCCTTTCGAGTGAAACCGCACCTAATCCTTTCGATCTTTACACCTCCCATCTAGAACCTAAATCGATACATATCCATACTTTTGATGAGGTGTCTAAAGAAATTGATTTTCACTTGATTGAGGATATAGACGCCGGGAATATTTCGGATGATGAACCTGTCGATTTAATTGAAATTTTATGTTCAAATCATCATCCTGAGTTATTAAATGTTTCTCCCGAATCTCATATGCGTCTAGATTTTGATGATAATGGCATGGATGAGTTAAATATTAAGGATAGTATTGAGGAGAGTCTTAAGGATAATATTGAGGTTGAATCATTTTTATTTGATGTGTCTGATTTTCCAATTCATCCTCCTGAACCTTTGACTGTTATATCACCCTCCCTCCTTCCCATCGTTCCGACCCCGCTTGAAGACTGTGAGGTTGAAACCTTTTCCTTTGAATCTGACACAGTTCTCACAGACGATAACACCTACGAATGCTTCAATTTTTCGGACGATGTTGATGACTCACCGCCCGAGTTTGAGTCCTTTACATTTCAGATGAGCCATCAGACTCGGTTGATTATAGTAGTTTCGAACCATTAATGGAATCTTTCAAGTTCGAAACAGTTTACTACGGTGAGAAAGATACTATCCCTAATTCACTCCCTTTCGTCTTTCCCATTGTTCCGACCGTACAAGTGACCGTTACGCTTTCATCTTCTATACCAAGTTCGGCGTACCCATGTTTTCTTGCGAATCTTGAGGGATTTGACCCCATTTCCCGACGGGTTGATAGGTTAGCGCAATCGCTTATAACATATCGATCATCACATATTGCGCTAATTTATTCACTCGATTTACACCCTCAAGTTCGCGCGATCCTTCTTTCTTCTTTCCGCCATTCTTCTTCCACACCGAGACCCTATTCTACCACCTTTCTTCTCATTCGGTCTCGTGTGCTTCTCATCTTTTTTCTTTCCATCCCATTCTGGCACCAACTATACCATTACCACGATAAGATCTTTGAATGGTTGGTGCTAACCTTTAACTTGTGTGAAGCCAAGCTTAAGTTTGGGGGGAATCTTGTTGTATATATGTATATATCTTTTTGTTTTCTTTTTCTATAAAAAATATAAAAAAATTTCAAAACAAATAAAAAAATAAAAAAATTTGTAAATAAATAAACAGGGGAGTGCCGACATTTTGACCCTCTTGGTTTAGTATGACAGTGAGGACACTGTCAAGTTCAAGTTTGGGGGTATGCTCGGTACGTCTTCTTCCTTCGCATTCATTTGTATATATTTTTGCATTTGCATATTTATTTGAAAACCCATAAAAATTTGAAAAATTTCAAAAATTATAAAAATTATTGTATTCAATATTGGCTAATTGACTTGAGTTTGACAAATAGGTTAACTGGCTAGGAACAACTAGATCTTAGACTTAGTGAATTAAAAACCCTAAACATAACCTTCTTTAAAGTTTAACGGTAGAAAGTATATGCCTTGTAGTTTATTTAGAAATAGGCAAAATTTTGGGTTAACTTCTTGGGCTAAGTCGAAACGAAGGAAAGATATTGAAGATTTTATTAGAGTATAAGTTTGAAAAATAGTTCCTAGCTTAAGTCTAGATTCTGAAAATGTATACCCTACAATTTGCACAATCACGCACCTTGAAACTTGGAATAGTAGAAAAGACTTTGAAATACTCTTGTCTAAAGTCCTTAGTACGAAGAAAATAAAAGAAAAAAATATGTGTGAATAAAGAATAAAAAAATGGACACTGGTTTTTGTGATTACTTAAGGCTGTAAAAATAGAAAAATATTTAGCGAGGGTGCTTCATCACCTAGTGCCTTAGACCAACTGGTTTGGGAGTCACTGCTAAAAGCCTTGGATGTTGCAAGACTAGGAATTACGCTTAAATGTGCAAACACATTTTGTAATCGGTCGTTAGTACCTCAAGAAGTATTAACGGTCACATGAAGGATGTGTAAGTGAAATTCAATTAAAAATTCACTAATAAGTGCTTTGGACAATGGACGAGAGTACGATTGCTTGATTTGAATTTCCAAGTGTAGGGGTGATCTATACACACACGTAGGGGTATGTGATTGGAATTTAGATAAGAGAGAGGAATGAAAGATAGAACTTGTATCTTTAATAGAGTGATAGAAATTCCTAAGTGGAGATGAAACCCTAGAAGGAAGACTTAAGAGATGCCGAAAGCTAAGTAGGTCTACATAACATATATGATCTTAAGTTAAATAATGAGGAAGCGTGAAGAATATGGGTGGATAATTTACAAGTAAAAGATAATAGAATTCCTTGTTAGAAAACCTAATTGGAGAACAAAAGTCAATGGGCCGAATTGATAGGATTTTGTGGGTGTAATCCGCTGAAAACCCTCAGGAGACAACACTCCTCCTACTAGGGACACCTAGAGGTTTAACGGCTTGTTGCACGTGCTCAGTGCAATCGCGTTTCCCTGCGGAAGTATGGTTAGGATTTTAGTGAATAAAAATAAGTTTGCTCGAGGACGACCAAAAGATAAGTTTGGGGGTATTTGTTCACACCATAATATTGCATTATTATATTCCCCATTCTTATTCTTTTTATAAATAAACATGTGCTTTTGACGCATGTCTGCTACATGTTACAGGTTACAGGCTTTTGGACAGAAAACAGTGAAAAAGAGAAAAGACGATGCAAAAGTGGAACTGCAACCAATAAATAGAAGGATCTTGATCAAGCCTACATAAAGATCAGTTCACAAACTACAAGGCAACGCAAGGTCCAAGTTTTCGTCTCGAAGAAACGGTTAAGAGTCCACTGAGCTACAATTATTCACTGGGAAATCTGTAAGAGAATCAGAAGTTATTATGAAGAATAAAGTAAAGAAAACAGTAGCTCAAAACTACCAGAAGAAGCCCACAAAGTTTCAGCAGCCAACTCCTTATTTGGGCCACGGAACCGCGGCCAAACCCTGGCTGGGGCCGCGGATCCGCGGCCATTAAGAGGATTCAGTGGATGAAATTTTTACCAAAATGCTTATTGGCGCTGAAATGTTGACCTAGGGGTATATTTGTAATTTTAGACATGCGGATCAAAATGTAACCTAGGGTTTCCTATTCTCTATAAATAGGAACTCTACAGATTGTAATTCTCTATGCCTCCCTTCATTAATAAAATTCAGAAATCCTTTTTGGAGAGCATCGGTGCCTCTTTTCAATTCATGAATCCAGATCTGACAACCCTGCGTTGATGTTTGGAGAGAGAGCCATCTGTAAGTAGTTTTATTTAATTGTTCTAGTTTAGATTTCAATTCCTTGCCTTAGATGTTAGCTTTGGGAAAGGCTTTTGAGAGATGAGATCTCTCATCCCTTTCTTACCCATCACATAGAATCTATAGGACTTCATGCATACACGCACACACCGCGCCCTACGGCACCCTATCTCTCGAGGTAGCGGTGATACCGTAGTATAAAGGCTCAGTTACACGCGTTTTCCATGGAGGTTAGGGTAAGGATCTCTAAAGGAAGGACAAGAACCTAGAGGAAGGAACACCTTCCCAAATGGATCTAATCCCCTTTATTGATAATTACCATAACTCCTCTTAGATCCTAATCTGGGTATAGAAAGCGTTGAGATTTATTTACATTTTCAAACCATTCTTAAACCTAACCCTAGCAAGATTTAGATCTAGATAATTGCCCGAGGATAATTTAGATTTTTAGATTTAATAACAACTCCGAACACCCTTCGGAATTAACGCGTAAGAACGAATCGAAGATTCACAACATCCCTGTGGACCGACCCGTACTCACCGGCTAGCTGCAGAGCGACGCCGTTTCTGATTGCGGTTACAAATATTTTTGATCTATCTTTTAGAAAGCGCAAGCACGCTGAATCACTTAAATCAGGATCCCAGACGAACGGGGTTCCTTTCTTCATCAGGTGACTGTAAGGGTGGCATTTTCCTGAAAGGTTGGCTATAAATCGCCGGATGTACGCGAGCTTCCCCTGGAGAGACCGTAATTGTTTGAGAGTCCTTGGCGGTGGCATTTCCATGATCGCCTTGATCTTCGACGGATCTATCTCAATGCCTCGGTGCCGGACAATGAATCCTAGGAATTTGCCTGAGGACACCCCGAACGCGCATTTGAGAGGGTTCATCTTCAAGTTGTATTGCCGAAGGTGTTGAAATACGGTCTTCAGATGCTTTAAATGCTCTTCGTATGACCTGCTCTTCACTACAAGGTCGTCGATATAACATTCGACGATTTCATGTATGAGATTATCGAAGATCTTTGTCATGGCCCTTTGATAAGTAGCACCGGCGTTCTTTAAACCGAAAGGCATCACTTTGTAACAAAATATTCCCAGAGGGGTCCGAAAAGCGGTGTGCTTCTGGTCTTCGGGATGCATCTTTATCTGATTATACCCTGACGAGCCGTCCATGAAGGAGAAAACCTCATGAGTGGACATATTGTCTATCATCAGTTCGGTGACTGGCATTGGGAAATCGTCCTTCGGGCAGGCTTTATTGAGATCCTGGAAGTCCACGCATATGCGCACTGTCCTATTTTTCTTCATTACCGGGACGATGTTGGCGATCCAGTCAGGATATTGCACTTCCTGGATAAACCCAGAATCGATCAGCTTCTTGACTTCGGCGTTGATGCTCATCTCAAGCTCGAGCCGCATTCTTCTCGGCGCCTGTTTGACTGGCTTGACGTCCGGGGATATTGCCAGTTTATGCATAGCAATTTCTGGATCTAGTCCTGGCATTTTAGAGTAGTTCCATGCGAAATAATCTCTATGCTGCATAAGCACGTCTTTTAATGCAGCCACCCTTTCTTCAGATAGCAGCTCGCTGACGAATGTCGGTCGTGGGTCGTTCGCCGTCCCTAACTCAATCTTCTTGAGGTTATCTGCAGTAGTGTGTATTCCATCCTCCAGCTTTTTCGGCGCCGGTGGAAATTCTGAGATTACCTCGTCATCATCATTTTCGAAGCACCAAGGGAGCTCATCCCTATTCTCGGGCTCTTCTTTTGATATCATTATCATATGACAGGTACGAGCTCGTTTTCAATACCGATGTGGATCTGGTTCTAATCTCATAGTTTTGGGTTCATGCTTTCATGGCGGCGTTTGTTAGGTCCACGTTACCTCTCCCGGTACTTTCGGGGTTGCGGAAACGGTAAAACAAAATTTTTTCTAAACTTTGTAACATGGACCGTAAAAGCCGGATCTTTGCTAAACAATACACTAGCATCCTAACTTGAGATGTTATCTACTCGGTTAGGGGTTATACCTCAACTTGAACTCCTTATCTTCTTGTTGTTCTTCTCTTGTTGTTGTTCTTCTCTTCTTGTTGTTCTTCTCTTGTTGTTGTTCTTCTCTTTGCTTGCTCGATGATTGATCTGGACTTTGGTCACCTCCGCGGCCTCCTTGAGTCGAAGACGATCCACCCGAGAGATGTACACCGAGCTCCACCTCGAGCCGAGGTAACTAGGGCAAGGAGATTGCTAATCTAGAAGCCCTAGGATGTGTAGAGAAGATGTATGGATGTGTTTGTCAAGTGGAATCCTTTTTCTCTCAACACATGAGATCAAAGGAAAAATCAAGAGGAGGAAGAAGAAGGAGCTAGCTAGCAACCATGGAGCTTCTCATTTCAAGAGAGAGAATGAGAATAAAATTATGATCCAAAAGAAAAACAACCATGGTTGCAAATAATGCAAAACAACATCATTACTAATCCCATCAAGATAAAGTTGATGGCTACTTTGAAATGACCATTATCATAATCCAAAAGAAAAGGGAAAAGAAAAGAAGAGTGTGGAACCCTCTTGAAAGTCAATGGTCAACCCGGTCGACCGGTCAACAAAGTCAAGAGAGGTCAACGAGGTCAAATGGTCAATGCAATTAGCCATCATAAGATTATCACTAATAGGATTAGTAAATGATGTTCGCGGCTCATAATGGTTTTGACCAAACGAACTGTCAAAACCCTAATGAGTCCGCCTCAAAATGGTTTTGACCGAATCAACTGTCAAAACCCTAATGAGCCTGCCACATAACAGTTTTGGCCGAACCAACTGCCAAAACCCTAATGAGGCACCTCCTCCTTCATCATTCCGAAAAACTGTGCATACACACCTGCATCCGTATTCCGTAGAATGCGGATGCACAGAAGACAAAACAAATCCATCCGTGCAATACTAGGATCCGGATTAAACCAAAGCCCACTAGTATTGCCTGCCCGAACACCATAGCACACAAGTGTACGTAAGTGATCGCAGCCCTTCCGTAAAACCATACGGCCTTTACACGTTTCGCTCAGTGCAGGGAAACTCTCTGTGTGGGACTCTAAAGACTCGACACTACGCTGGCAGTGGGTTTAACCACAGACCGCAAGCGGCACTAGCTGTACGTAACGGTCCCCAGGTAGATGTCGATAAGAAGGACGATGAGGTAAACCCATCCGAACTCTTACCGAGTCTGTATGTGACAATCTCCGTATAGTCCGGTCTGTTCGTCTGATACATCGCATGTCGGGCCTAGGTGGGCGGCAAGCGTCAGACCCCTAATAGCGGTAAAAGTCGTGTCGGAGTGAAGCCCAGAACACCCTGAGATAACACTGGAACCTACCAGTATATCTCGCTTGCCCTGGCCAGGGACTACTTGTGTAATGGCTCTCCTAGACACAGCGCGATGTCAACTGATCAGTTGAAAATATTGCATATTTTAACCGGCAATTTCCCTATCATCTGCATACATATAGAAGTGTTCGGCATCAGTATTCTACATATTAGCAAATCTATCACAGATTATCAGATTACATGTACTAGACCTTAAAACCGGCATTTCTAGGGAAATTGACTGCATTGCATTACATAGCATATTTTCTATATATCGCAACCCGTGTTTCGAAGTCTGTGCAGGAAAAGAGAAGCTTGCTCGATCATTACACCGCTCAAAAGATATGTCAACTCATTAAAATCAGATCTGGTATCATTACAAAGGAGAAACTGCAATTCAAAACATCAGAGAAAAGCCCAAACAGAAGTACAAGACCACTGCAGAAGACACAGATCCCAAGGATCCAACATGGCCGCGCATCCGCGGCCATAGCCTTCTTATGCCGCGGAAGCGTGGCTCATTAAGGGAATTACCTCCTCAATTTTGGTGCAAAACTCCTGACTCAGGGCCCACTGCTCAGAAATGCACTTCAACTTCCAGAAGACTCCAGATACTTCTACCAGATCAGCAAACACCTTGAGTTTCACTAAACTAGCCTAATCATTCTAGAACTTTCCCTAAACCCTAGCTTAAACCCTAAGCTAGCTCCTAACAAACTCCTTCTAGAAACTCCTCAACAAACTTTGGGAGGGAAAGTTCCAATTCAAACCTAAGCCTAGGGTTTGGGAGTTCTATAAATAAGACCCTAGGCTCACTCATTGTTCATGTTGGGAAATCTTGGAAAATTCAACCCATTTTATAGTTTTAGCCAATCTCCTTCTTCATCCCCTCTTCCTCAAGTTTAGTGAGAAAGCTTGTAGGAAACCCTAACCCTAATTCCAAGCCAACATCAAGAATCCCGAGTACCCTTTAGGCAAGAAACCCTACAACCTTTTGGAGCGAAGCCGATCTTCAACGGAGCAAGCGATCCGAAGCCGATCCACGACTCACGAAGCCGAGCGACGCCCGATCAACGATTTAGATTCTTCTTCTTGTAGTTCTTGAAGCAAATGTAATCAAAATTGTTGAGCTAAATAAAGGTGATATTCTTTTATCTTGTTTTCTTTAAATTCCGCATCATGTTATCTTTACAAATCTTTAATATTGTCTTTGTGGTGATGTGTGAATAAAACTCCGCTTGTTAAGGAGTCGAAACGATCTTTAGTATGATGATGTAACAAATTTGCAATCGATTCTTGAATCCCACGAGTTTGTAAACCCTAGCAAGTTCAAGAATCGACGACCCAATTCGTTGCGATGCTTTCTTGATCGACATCGCTCGAGATTGGGGAGTTCCGATCGTTTCTTGAAATTGCTAGAGGCTAGAATATAAATGGTATTCTCGAAAGAACAAGGGTTAAGAGATGAAACCCTAATTTCATCAAGAAAGCCCTAACTCTCGTCGATCACCATTGATCTAGTATCAATTCTTCGAAGGACAAGAACACGAAACCTTTTAGATTACATCACGTCTAAAGATCCGATCGATTCCTACGAGCCTCTCTTATATTCTTGATTGTTGATTGGAAATATTATCGAAACACCGATTCTTGATTGTTTATAGTTTCTTGATTCTTGAATAAAGAATAGTGACACTCGAATACAATTCATTCTTGAATCATGTTTCCTTTTATTGTTGCTTAACTTTTCATTTCAAACGTATCAAAATACAAGTGAATCGTGCAATCCCTGTGGACGATCCGCACTCACTACAAACTACATCCGACACCGTAGTTTGATTGTGGTCAAAATAGTTTTTGGTTGTGAAGTTCTTTACAAATTTCTCTACATACTACACAACGGGAAAAACGATCAATCAAAATGGCGCCGTTGCCGGGGATCCGCGCTAATTCATTTGCATTTTTAGTTTGAAGTGAAAGAATTATTACGTTTTACTTCCTGAAATCAAAATTCGTACAAACTCTTACACGTGTGTTGTGATTTGATTGCAAGGTGATCTGGAGCATTCTGTGCTGTGATAAAATTGTTTGGAGAGTACCAGAGAACAGAGGGAAGCAACAACAAGTAGCTGTTGAAATCTTGTGAAGTGAACCCACAAGTTAGGCGCGGAAGCGCGGCATTTGGGGTGTTATCGCGGCGGAAACGCGGCCACCTTGAGGGATCTCTGGAAAATTTTCCAGCAGGTAATTTCTTGCTCTCTCCTCTCTCCTCTTTTAGCTCCAACTAACACTTTGCTGCAGGATTCTTTGCAAATAATCGCAGTGCGCAAAAGCAAAATTAAAATTGTGTGTGATTTTGATTTCTTGGTTGTTTGCATTCTAATACGGAAATTTAAGGGGCACGGCCAAATCCAAATTAGGTGGGGATTTCATTACCCTTCCTAGGCCCCGAAAATCGCAAAACTTGCATCCGCATTACCCTCATTAACTAAAAGAAATCTAGAGAAGACTCTAAGGACTGTCGCGCTCAATTAGGACAAGAGAAGGCCGTGGGTAATTCATTGCTTATCCGCGTTTTCTTGTGGTGCCTAAGGCGAGTGTGTCTAAGGCTAGTGGTTTTTAATTAGGCCCACTACTTACGTAGTGGAGTACCTTCCCACTTACCTGGCACTTATCCGGCCACAGGGGGACAAAGAGGCAGTGGAGGATTTATCCTGCGACTTGTCTTTTGGCAGTTAGGAGCGGTCTAGAGCCGGACCTAGGTGACCACTAGATTCTAGGGTTGTGTGCTGCATTTGTTTTGTCGCATCATTTTTTCAAAAATCCGTCCCTTTTTCAAAAGCAAGCACCGCATTCATTACCCCTAATTATAAGTCAACGCTGCCACTTGTACTAACCCTTTTTAGTGCAAGATAGGCTGGATACGGGATTCTAGTGCCCGTTTAGTCCGCGTACCTTTTATCGACTCCGAAGTCGATAATTCTCCATTTACCTCTCTTTTACCCACTACCACACCCACACCGATGGATCCGAATCCATCAAACTTCTTTAACCCTAATCTGCCGCCGTCCGTTGGTGCGCAGAATCCTCCCCACATTTCTCTCTAGGAAAGATGCTATCCACATAGAGGTCCTCTTTCGACCTGCTTATCCACACCACCAGCCAATGGGGACAACTTTGAAATTAAGCCCCAGTATATCAATCTTTTACCCAAATACCACGGACTCGAGACTGAGGATGCTTACGTTTTCATTACCAAATTTGAAAACGTATGCGCAATGATGGGTACGTCACAACTTTCAGTGGATGCTATGCGTCTACGACTTCTTCCATTTACTTTGTGCGATATAGCCGAGAAGTGGCTATATAACACTACCGCACACTCTATTACGAATTGGGAAGAATTCGTCGCTGCATTCCTTAAGAAATTTTACCCAATCCAAAAGACGGCTCGAATCCGTAGCGAACTGAACCAATTTGCCCAGCTCCCTACCGAACCATTCTCTAAATACTTTGAACGTTTCAAGGATCTATTGGTTCAATGTCCTCATCACGGCATCCCGAGATGGGAGCTTTGCCGAATCATATATGAGGGCAGTAACCCTAGCACTAAACAGAGCCTTGAAAACATGTGTCAAGGTACTTTCATGACCAAAGATGATGGGGAAGCTTGGCGATACTTAGAAGAGTTCGCTGAAAAATCACTAATTTGGGAGAGTGGAACCCAACCATTGAATAGGGGTGGCGTACACCAAATAGATGTGTCCATAGGTGTTCGAGCTGAAATGGCAGCAATGCAAAAGAAGCTCGACGCTATGGAACACAAATTTGCAGCAGCCTCCCTAAACCCAGTGTCACTCCCCAAAACTCTTTGTGGGTGCTGTTCTGATCCGTCACATTTAACGGAAGAATGTCCATTAAACTCTGCGTTTCAAGGTCACGAGCATTCTAATGCCGCATTTCAAAGACCTCGAAACGATCCATATTCTTCCACGTACAATCAGGGTTGGAGGAACCACCCGAATTTTGCTTGGAAACAAAACCAATCTCAAAACACGGTTCCAAACACGAATCAATTTCAAAGGGCTCTTCCTCCACCACAACAGCAACCCCTTCAACTCACTCAGCACCCCTACCAGTCACAAAATTTCCAAAATCAGGGCAACACTCCTGCACAGTCTAATCCTATGCAGTCCTGTTCTGACGAGTTCTCTCAATTCACTCAAACCATGAAATCACTTTTATCAAATTTCATGGAGGTTTCGACTGAGGTTAGATCTTCCGTCAATGAGATAAAGAAAAACTCAGCGTCCCAAGCTGAGAGTATTAAAACGATGGAAGCTGAAATCGCACGCCTAAAAGCCGAAATGAGTGCGAGAGAAAAAGGGAAACTTCCCTCTCAACCCCTACAGAATCCTGGGCATTACAATGTAAATGCCATTACTACGTTGAGATCGGGAAGAGTGCTGAACAATAATGTCGGGGAAGATATTGATAATACTGAAAATCATATCAACACCCCGGCTGAGTCCTTTCCACATACACACACTTCTCCTTCTGATCCTTCTTCTTCTACCAAACCACCTTCTAGTGAGCCTATTCTCCATTTCCCTTTAGGCTCGACACCTTCACCCAACCCTTATAGTTCTCCACAGACGGTCCCCACACCTCCTTTGGGATCTCGTCTACCCTCCTTTCCTTCTCCTATGATGGACCCTGCGCTTATTGCGAAAGCACCTTACCCGAACCGGCTAAGGGCAAATAGAACGAGTCCTCATATGGAGAAAATAATAGAAATGTTCAAACAGGTTAACATCAATATCCCTCTTCTAGATGCGATTCAACAAGTCCCCGCTTATGCGAAAATTCTTAAGGACTTGTGTACTAGGAAGAGGAAGACTCAAGTGTCGAAGAAGGTCTTTATGTCTAATAATATCAGCACTGCTTTTATACCCCAGCTTCCAAAGAAAAGAAAGGACCCAGGTTGTCCTACAATATCGATTTCGATTGGGGGTAAAAACATAAATCGTGCTCTTTTAGACCTTGGCGCAAGTGTTAACCTGCTCCCTTATTCTGTCTATGAGCAATTAGGGATTGGAGAGCTGAAACCTGCTCATTGCACTCTCCAGATGGCAGACCGATCTATCACCAAACCAAGGGGTGAATTAGAGGATGTGTTGATAAAGGTCGGGGAATTTGTTTTCCCTGTAGACTTCATTGTGCTTGACACACATCCTGTAGCAAACCCCCGGGGCCAAATTCCGGTGATTCTGGGTCGTCCTTTCCTTGCCACTTCCAACGCTGTTATAAACTGTAGAAATGGTTCAATGAACTTATCATTTGGAAATATGACCATTGAACTAAACATCTATAAAGTTGGAAGTCAGCCATCAGAACCCTCGGCTCATATTTTAGATGTGTGCTCTGTCCATGAGATCGCTCCCGATAGTTGTGGAGCTGAGGATCTTTGCTTTACTGATCTCGATGACATTAGCACATCTCTGTTTGACTTTGCACAAGATCTTAGTGAGGACACTTTACCTACACTTGAGTCCTGCACTTCTGACTTTTCTCCACCCGAGTCTGTATCTTTCACAGGCTCTGAGCTTCTTTGTAGATCCAAAAATCAATCTATGACCCTTCCTTCTATCATTTCTCCGCCTGAGTTAGATCTCAAAATTTTACCTTCTCACCAGAAATATGCATATCTTGGTGAGAACGAGTCTTTACCGGTTATCATATCCGCTTCTCTTGCATCAGAGCAAGAGAATGCACTTTTATCGGTATTGAGATCTAACAAAGAGGCGTTTGGTTGGAGTATGGCGGACATCAAAGGGATTAGTCCCTTGATAGTTGAACATCATATACATGTGATGGATGATGCCAGACCGACCCGAGAACCACAGAGACGGTTGAATCCCGTCATGAAGGAAGCTGTCATGAAAGAGATCGTCAAATGCTTAGATAGTGGTATTATATACCCCATCTTCGATAGCCAGTGGGTGAGTCCTATACATGTCGTTCCTAAGAAATCCGGCATCACAGTTATCACAAATGAGGCGAATGAGTTGATTCAGACACGCGCCCAAACTGGGTGGCGTGTAATGCATCGATTATAGAAAACTCAACGCTGCCACGAGGAAAGATCATTTTCCTCTACCATTTATTGATCAAATGCTGGAACGCTTAGCGGGACGAGAGTTTTATTGTTTTATGGACGGATACTCAGGCTATAATCAGGTCCCCATCGCCAAAAAGGATCAAGATAAAACCACTTTTACTTGTCCTTTTGGTACCTTTGCTTACAGTCGCATGCCCTTCGGGCTATGCAATGCTCCCGCTACCTTTCAGCAGTGTATGATGGGGATATTCTCTGATATGGTAGAGAATTTTTTGGAGATCTTTATGGACGACTTCTCGATTTTTGGAGACTCTTTTTCTGATTGCCTAGCGAATCTTGACGCTGTTCTTACTCGTTGCAAAGAGAAGAACTTGACTTTAAACTGGGAAAAATGTCACTTTATGGTCCAAGAAGGAATAGTCCTTGGACATGTCATTTCACAGAAAGGCATTGAGGTTGACAGAGCTAAAGTAGATGTCATTCAAAACCTGCCTCATCCCAAAAGCGTCAAAGATATTCGCTCTTTCCTTGGCCAGGCGGGCTTTTATAGGAGATTCATTAAAGACTTTAGCAAAATTGCTAGACCTTTAACTCTTCTCCTGGCCAAGGATACGACCTTCCATTTTGACTCGGATTGCGAGACAGCTTTCGACTCACTTAAACACTCACTCACTTCAGCCCCCGTTTTATCATCACCAAACTGGGACTACCCCTTTGAGCTGATGTGTGACGCATCTGATTTTGCAGTAGGTGCAGTCTTAGGACAGCACATTGATAAGATGCCACACGTGATTTACTATGCAAGTAAGACCCTGAATGATGCGCAAATCAATTATACAACCACAGAGAAAGAACTATTAGCGGTTGTATTTGCCTTAGAAAAATTCAGGCCTTACTTAATCGGCTCACCTATAGTTGTGTATACTGACCATTCCGCTTTGAAACATCTTCTGGCGAAGAAAGATGCAAAAGGTCGACTAATACGTTGGATCCTTCTTTTACAAGAATTCGATCTTGTTATCAAAGATAAGAAAGGATGTGAAAACGTAGTAGCTGACCACCTTTCACGCATCGTTTCTTTCCCTGTGACCCTGCCGATCAATGACTCGTTCCCTGATGAACAACTTTTGAGCATATCCGCTGAACCATGGTTCAGGGATATTGTGAACTATCATGCCACGGGACTGATACCGAGCGATTGGTCAAAAAAGGACAAATACCGTTTTCTATCCCAAGTAAAACACTTTTACTGGGACGAGCCCTATTTGTTTAAATATTGTCCTGATCAGATCATTCGCCGGTGCGTCCCGAATGAAGAGTTCAAGAGTGTTCTTTCATTTTGTCATGATTAGGCCTGTGGGGGTCATTTTGGTCCTAGAAAGACAGCGGAAAAGGTTTTGCAATGTGGATTTTATTGGCCGACCTTATTCAAGGACGCATTTGAGTATTGCAAAACCTGTACACAATGTCAGTATATGGGTAGAATATCCCAGAGGAATGAAATGCCTCAGCAACCCATTTTGGTTGTTGAAATATTTGATGTTTGGGGCATTGATTTTATGGGTCCTTTTCCCAACTCCTTTGGGAATTTGTACATTTTGCTGGCGGTTGATTATGTCTCCAAATGGGTAGAAGCCATTCCATGTCGCACTAATGACAAGAAAGTTGTCATTAAGTTTTTGAAAGAGAATATCTTCTCGCGATTTGGACACCCACATGCTATTATTAGCGATAATGGGACACACTTCTGCAACAGGTCTTTCGAGACTCTGATGCGAAAATACTCAATCAACCACCGACTTTCTACACCCTATCATCCCCAAACAAGCGGGCAGGCTGAAATCTCAAACAGACAAATCAAACTTATCCTGGAGAAAACTGTTGCTAAAAATAGAAAAGACTGGTCGACCAAATTGACGGATGCTCTTTGGGCATTCAGGACTGCATATAAGACCGACCTAGGAATGTCTCCATATAGGATAGTGTTTGGAAAAGCATGTCATTTACCTGTCGAGATAGAGCATAAAGCATTGTGGGCTATAAAAGAAATAAATTTTGATCTAAACCTTGCTTGCAACTTTCGGAAGCTGCAACTTAACGAGCTAAGCGAACTCCGCGATGAAGCTTATGATAATGCTGTAATCACAAAGAATAGGACTAAGGTTTTTCACGATAAAAGCATTTTAAGGAAAACATTTTTACCTGGTCAACAAGTCCTTCTTTATGATTCACGATTACACCTTCACGCGGGTAAGCTCCGATCTCGATGGAAGGGACCTTTTGTTGTGCGGTCTGTATACCCGCACGGGGCAGTAGAAGTTGAAAATGTTAAAAACGGCACTGTTTTCAAAGTAAATGGACATAGATTAAAGCCGTATTTTTCCACTGACCCCACGGAGGAGCTCTTGTTCTTACAAGAGCCAGTTTATTTGGATTAAAATTCCTCCGTCTCACCTTCATATCCAGTATATCATTGCATCATTTTTTTGAATGAAGGTGAGTGAAAGATAAGTTTGGGGGAAGTTCTTCACTTATATATTTTGCCCCCACTAATAATTCCCCCCAGTCTTATAGATTTTTGTAGGTATAGCTGTCGGCAACAGTGAGGACACTGTTGAAAATAAGTTTGGGGGAGGTTTGTGCTTATTTTTGCATCATTTGCATATCATCTGCATAAGCACAAAACATTTCTTTTAAAAAAAATCTATAAAAAATTGAAAAATTTTCAAAACCCATAAAAATTTAAAAATTTTCAAATATAAAAATAATTTTAATATTTACCCTTTTTTGTATATAAATAAGATAATGAAAGTTTAGATAGTGAAAAATTACATCCATGAGATTAGAAAAATTTAAGAAAAATAAGAAAATTAGAAGTTTTCTTATACGAACTAGTAATAAGTAGTTATGAGCCGTTGTCCCAAGGGTTAGTAAGATGAAGGACGTCACTAATCTGAGGATAAAAATAAGTCTGAAAAATAGTTTCTATTCTGGAAACCAAACATTTTGAACGTTGCTACCCTGCTATTCGCACTTACACACGTCTTGAAGCCTGGGATAGTAGAGGATACCTTGAAATGCTCTTGTCTTAAAACCAAAAGTATGAAGAAAAAAAATATGGTGAGAAAAATGGACACTGGTTTTGTTATCACCGAGGGAAATAAAAAAATATAGCGAGGGTGCCTCTTCATCTAGTGCCCTAAGGCCAACTGGTCTGGGAGTCACTGCTATACCTAAGGTGGTGCAAGATTAGGAAAATACACCAAAAAAAGCAAGCACATAAGTAATCGGTCGGTTAGTACCTCAAGAAGTATTAACGGTCGCATGAAAGTGTGTGAGCTCATCGAAAAAAGAAAACAAAAAGAAGTACTGAGGTTGATGGGCAAGAGTATGATAGCTTGAATTGAATTCTCCGGGTGTAGGGATGTCTTTACACACACGCAGGGTTATATGATCGATGTTTGGAAGAAAGATAGGAATGAAGAATAAGATGATGTTTTATTGAGGGAGGACGTGATTTCTAACATCTTTTCATGACCATTAAGATAGGGCTCATGACAACCGAAAAGCTAGCTTAGTTGGAAACCCTAATTTTCAAGGCTTTTCTTTTACGATTCTTTTCTTTAAATGTAATATTCATGATCTTGCTTTTATTATTGGATTTTGTGGGTGCAATCCGCTGAAACCCTCAGGAGACAACACTCCTCCTACTAGGGACACCTAGAGGTTTAAAGGCTTGTTGCACGTGCTCAGTGCAATCGTGTTGCCTACGAAAGTGTGCTAGTTAGTTTTTCTCTTTCTTTATTTTCTCCTTCTCTTTTTAATAAAACATTCGCTCGAGACGATTGAAATTAAGTTTGGGGGTATTTGATCAGTCGAAAATATTGCATATTTTAACCGGCAATTTCCCTATCATCTGCATACATATAGAAGTGTTCGGCATCAGTATTCTACATATTAGCAAATCTATCACAGATTATCAGATTACATGTACTAGACCTTAAAACCGGCATTTCTAGGGAAATTGACTGCATTGCATTACATAGCATATTTTCTATATATCGCAACCCGTGTTTCGAAGTCTGAGCAGGAAAAGAGAAGCTTACTCGATCATTACACCGCTCAAAAGATATGTCAACTCATTAAAATCAGATCTGGTATCATTACAAAGGAGAAACTGCAATTCAAAACATCAGAGAAAAGCCCAAACAGAAGTACAAGACCACTGCAGAAGACACAGATCCCAAGGATCCAACATGGCTGCGCATCCGCGGCCATAGCCTTCTTATACCGCGGAAGCGCGGCTCATTAAGGGAATTACCTCCTCAATTTTGGTGCAAAACTCCTGACTCAGGGCCCACTGCTCAGAAATGCACTTCAACTTCCAGAAGACTCCAGATACTTCTACCAGATCAGCAAACACCTTGAGTTTCACTAAACTAGCCTAATCATTCTAGAACTTTCCCTAAACCCTAGCTTAAACCCTAAGCTAGCTCCTAACAAACTCCTTCTAGAAACTCCTCAACAAACTTTGGGAGGGAAAGTTCCAATTCAAACCTAAGCCTAGGGTTTGGGAGTTCTATAAATAAGACCCTAGGCTCACTCATTGTTCATGTTGGGAAATCTTGGAAAATTCAACCCATTTTATAGTTTTAGCCAATCTCCTTCTTCATCCCCTCTTCCTCAAGTTTAGTGAGAAAGCTTGTAGGAAACCCTAACCCTAATTCCAAGCCAACATCAAGAATCCCGAGTACCCTTTAGGCAAGAAACCCTACAACCTTTTGGAGCGAAGCCGATCTTCAACGGAGCAAGCGATCCGAAGCCGATCCACGACTCACGAAGCCGAGCGACGCCCGATCAACGATTTAGATTCTTCTTCTTGTAGTTCTTGAAGCAAATGTAATCAAAATTGTTGAGCTAAATAAAGGTGATATTCTTTTATCTTGTTTTCTTTAAATTCCGCATCATGTTATCTTTACAAATCTTTAATATTGTCTTTGTGGTGATGTGTGAATAAAACTCCGCTTGTTAAGGAGTCGAAACGATCTTTAGTATGATGATGTAACAAATTTGCAATCGATTCTTGAATCCCACGAGTTTGTAAACCCTAGCAAGTTCAAGAATCGACGACCCAATTCGTTGCGATGCTTTCTTGATCGACATCGCTCGAGATTGGGGAGTTCCGATCGTTTCTTGAAATTGCTAGAGGCTAGAATATAAATGGTATTCTCGAAAGAACAAGGGTTAAGAGATGAAACCCTAATTTCATCAAGAAAGCCCTAACTCTCGTCGATCACCATTGATCTAGTATCAATTCTTCGAAGGACAAGAACACGAAACCTTTTAGATTACATCACGTCTAAAGATCCGATCGATTCCTACGAGCCTCTCTTATATTCTTGATTGTTGATTGGAAATATTATCGAAACACCGATTCTTGATTGTTTATAGTTTCTTGATTCTTGAATAAAGAATAGTGACACTCGAATACAATTCATTCTTGAATCATGTTTCCTTTTATTGTTGCTTAACTTTTCATTTCAAACGTATCAAAATACAAGTGAATCGTGCAATCCCTGTGGACGATCCGCACTCACTACAAACTACATCCGACACCGTAGTTTGATTGCGGTCAAAATAGTTTTTGGTTGTGAAGTTCTTTACAAATTTCTCTACATACTACACAACGGGAAAAACGATCAATCATCAACCCCCAATACCGGGAGAGACGAATCCTGACTAACCGTCACTGCCTCCAAGTGCTTCGGGACTGCTCCCAACTACTACCTGTTTGCACGACTCAGTAGAGCCGTGGTAGGGTAGCAATCAAAGAACAGTGGGAACACACTCGAGGCGAAGTGACAGTGTCAAGTCAGCGGACTAAGCTGTACTCATGTCACCTGGGAACTGATAACTGACGATAGGTATAATACCAACCATCAGTTCCCGACGAGTCCTGTCCAGTGTACTCGTAACCCAACGAGCACCCGCATACTATCTCAAGTACGACGTACCGACGGCTGTGGGACAGACCGTCTCTCGTGCTGGGATGAGAAGCGCATACGCTAGTCTACTCCGGAGTATCGATGCCCTATCTCGATACTCCCACGACTAGGGACGGGTATAAGGATGTGCTTGTAGATTACCCAGCCCCCACGAATGTGATCGCCATCACAACGCCGGTAATCAAGCAAAGATCCAAAGGGCTCTACTAATGCGTATAGGTGATATAATAAATGAACACACAAGTACACATTAAAGCAGAGACAAACCAAGTAGCATACTACTATATTGAGCAAGATTGTCTGTACAACTGTGAATATCCCAAGCTTCCATCAAGTAATATACATACTAGTATGATAATGGCCTCTAGGGCATATACACTAACAATCTCCCACTTGCACTAAGGCCATGTACTGGCGTATCGAAGACCTATCATCTCGATCAGCCGCTCGAACTGAGTCTGGGGTAAAGCCTTCGTGAATGGGTCCGCAGTGTTGTCCTTTGTGTCCACTCTCCGCACCTCGATCTCCTGGCGATCAATGATCTCCCTGATCAGGTGATACCGCCTTAAGATGTGCCTGGATTTCTGATGGGACCTTGGTTCCTTCGCTAAAGCTATAGCCCCATTGTTATCGCAATACAAAGGTATTGGGTCAACAATGGACGGAACCACCTGAAGTTCACTAATGAACTTCTTCATCCAGACCGCCTCTTTTGCGGCATCACTTGCAGCAATGTATTCAGCCTCCATCGTTGAGTCTGCGACGGTATCCTGCTTGGAACTCCTCCAACATACCGCCCCTCCGTTGAGGGTAAACACAAAACCCGAGACAGACTTGCTGTCATCTTTGTCACTCTGGAAGCTTGAATCGGTAAAGGACTCGACCCTGAGGTCTCCATTACCGTAAACCAGGAACATCTCCTTAGTCCTTCTTAGGTACTTGAGAATGTTCTTCACTGCTGTCCAGTGGTCCTCCCCTGGGTCTGACTGATACCGGCTTACCGCGCTCAACGCGTAAGCTACATCTGGTCTTGTACATAGCATCGCATACATTATAGATCCTACCGCCGAAGCGTAGGGTATAGTGCTCATGCGAACCCTCTCCTCGTCAGTCTTAGGAGACATCTTCTTGGAGAGGGTAATTCCGTGCAATGCGGGTATGTTACCGCGCTTGGAATCCTCCATACTAAATCTCTTTAGTACGGTCTCTATGTACCTGGACTGCGAAAGTCCCAATAGTCTCTTGGATCTATCTCTATAGATCTTGATCCCCAGAATGTACGAGGCATCACCCAGGTCCTTCATGGAGAACCTTTGTGACAAAAATAGCTTGACCGATTGTAGCATAGGAATGTCATTTCCTATCAAAAGAATGTCGTCCACGTACAAGACTAGGAATACGACAGTTCGTCCTACAATCTTCTTATATACACAGGGTTCATCTTCGTTCTTGATGAAATCAAATTCCTTGATTGCCTCATCAAAACAGATGTTCTAGCTCCGCGATGCCTGCTTTAATCCATAAATGGATTTAAGCAACTTGCACACCTTTCCGCTGCTCCCACTGTCTACGAAACCTTCTGGTTAATCCATGTAAACGCACTCTTCCAAACAACCGTTTAGGAAAGCCGTTTTAACATCCATCTGCCAGATTTCATAGTCATGGAAGGCAGCAATGGCAAGTAGGATCCGAATGGATTTGAGCATAGCCATCGGAGAAAAAGTTTCATCATAGTCCAAACCAGGTCTTTGACGAAAACCTTTTGCAACGATTCTAGCTTTATAGGTTTCCACCTGCCCATCTACACCAAGTTTCCTTTTGTAGATCCATTTGCATCCAACGGGTTTTACCCCAGGTGGAGCAATATCCAAGGTCCACACTTTATTGGCGTACATGGACTCCATTTCGGATTGCATTGCTTCCTGCCACTTATCAGAGTCCCTACTGATAATGGCCTTCCTGAAACTGGTAGGGTCATATTCTTCCAAGATGCAATCCTCTCGATCCCCGTCTATGAGAAAACCGTAGTATCTCTCGGGCGGATGAGAAATCCTACCAGATCTGCGGAGTGACTGAGGTTCGTCTGGGGTTATAGAATCTAGCGGTTCCTCCAAATTTTCAGTTACATTTTGTGGTCGCTGAATTTCTTTCAGTTCTACCGAACTCCCTCTAGTTTCTTTTGCAAGAAACTCCCTTTCTAAGAAGGTGGCGTGGCGAGATACAAACACCTTCTGTTCCTCAGTGTGGTAGAACAGATATCCCAGTGAGTTTTTAGGATATCCCACAAATTTACACAGAACTGATCATGCCTCTAGCTTGTCCGGTTTCTGTGTTTTCACATAGGCCGGACAACCCCATATCTTAATAAACTTCAGACATGGTTTCTTACTGCTCCATATTTCATACGGAGTTTTAGGCACAGATTTGGACGGAACTTGATTCAAAAGGTATGCCGCTGTCTGAAGCGCATGTCCCCAGAATGAAAGAGGTAACTCAGCACTACTCATCATGGAGCGAACCATATCCAATAGGGTACGATTCCTCCACTCCGATACACCGTTGTGCTGTGGTGTATAAGGAGGAGTAAGCTGAGAGAGAATACCATTCTCTTTTAAGTAATCTAGGAATTCCTTGCTTAAGTACTCCCCTCCCCTGTCAGACCGGAGGATCTTGATACTTTTGCATGTCTGGTTCTCTACTTCGTTTCTGAATTCCTTGAATTTCTCAAAAGCTTCAGATTTGTGTTTCATCAGATACACATATCCGAACCTAGAGAGATCGTCAGTGAATGTGATGAAGTACGAGAACCCACCCCTTGCATGTATAGACATCGGACCACATACATCACTATGTACGAGTCCCAAGAGCTCTGCTGCTCTTTCTCCATGTCCGGTGAACGGAGATTTGGTCATCTTCCCTTTGAGACAAGACTGACAAGTTTCATAAGATGAAAACTCGAACGCATCCAAGAGTCTATCTTTATGCAACTTACTCAGTCTTTTCTCTCCGACATGACCAAGTCTACAATGCCACAAGTAGGATTCATTCGTATCTGAATTCTTCCTCTTGCGTGTGTTTTGTTTATTGAGAACTGTATTCTGATTTAGAACGTAGATACCATTACACAGTGTACCCTCTGCAACCAGTACCTTATGAAGGTAAATGTTCATGATATTCTTTTCAAGAACAAAGTTATATCCATCTTTATCGAGTAAAAAAACTGATATGATATTGCAAACCATGGAGGGTACATAGTAGCAATCGTTCAAAATCATAGTCTTGCCATTTGGCAATACTATGTGATATTCACCGACGGCTGCCGCGTTAACTTGTGCTCCGTTCGCTACTCTGAGCGACATATCACCCGGTGCAACTTTCCTACTTTTTCTCAGTCCCTGTAATAAATTACAGATATGAGATCCTGATCCGGTATCAAGTACCCAGGAGGTAGGGCTGACCGTAAAACAGTTCTCAATTACAAGAACACCTGAAGTAGATGCAAAACCATGCTTCTTCTTCGACTGGGTATCCTGGAAATCCATACAATCCCCTTTCCCATTCTCATACTCATGACTGTTGTCACAAGTTAGAGCTGAACCAACTTTCCCCAGTCCCGAATAAGAATTCGGATCGGTCAAGCGATACATTTTATTATCTTGATTAGGGCGTGAAAAGGTTGCTGCTTGGAGAGAGAGAAAAGAAACACTCAGCGTATGCTCTTGCAATATTAGATTGGTTTATTAATTTATCTAACCAGGATGTCTCCCACTGTTTACTCAAATTCTTCTTAAAACCTTTTAAAAGAAGAACTAGTCAGGATTTTAATTCACGTCACAATACTTGCTTAACCTTTCAGCTAGGCTAGTGTCGGTACTTCGAGAGAGGTTTTCCAACGCTTTCGCGAAGTTCCTTAATTCAAGAACCTCTTTTCCCTGGGGACATAGCCCCGCTAACACCTTTCTAGACACCTACTAGGTTTATAGCATTGATCGTTTAGTGAAATAATCTCCCAAGAGTAATCCAACTCATCAGTGGGATCGGAATCCAGCTATCATTGTGCAATGACCTAGATGGAATCCACTCTAGTCACCACACTCCAGAAGGTATGCTAAATCTGCAAGTTTCAGTACTTTTGAAACTCCCGATGTGGTTTTTGCCCCTAGGACCCAAGTGACCTTGACGAATAATCAACAAATCAAAAGGTCCTAGTCAAGTTCAACCCGTCGTTTTCCAGGATTGCATTAGACCCGCCCGCATGATCCTTGACGAATAATCAACAAAATCATGCGACCGTCCTAACCAATCGCAACTATCAGTGCAACAGAGAATTATTACTCAGCTACCGTTCACTGTGTCTTGACGAATAATCAACAAACGCAGCACGAATACTAAGTATTAATTATCCGAAACGACGGAGGGCTACAGCTGGGTTTTTGGCGAAAAACCCGTTAATGTAATGAACTTGATATCGTTGAAGGAACCTGGTAATCTTTTTGAAAATATAGTGGCGAAAACTTTTTGCTAAAGAGGTCACTCCCTGTGAAGGGATCTCGGCTCTTTCCTCGTCGAATGAGGTGCAGGATATTCCAAATTGAATACCTCGATGCAAAGCAAGAATAATCGACTATAGTGAAGTTATTACCCTGACGCAAACTTTTGTCCAAGGGGTCACTCCCGATGAAGGGATCTCGGCCCTTGCCTCGTCGACTGAGGTGCTGGGCATTCACAACCGAATACCGCGATGCAAAACAAAAATGAACGTCCTTGCAATAACAGCTTTTTGAAAAATTGTTCCAACAACGTCTTTTAGGTTTATTTTCTTGCATTAGTTCTTTTAATGCGTCTCATCATTTAAATCCTACCATTGCAGAAAACAACCAAAATATGACGTACGCTTATGCCATTCGCATTCGCCACTGGGCCCCATCATCACCCGTTAGGTTACTTAACTAACGACTGAGCGGGGGCTGGGCTAGCGCGGCTGTAAAACATAAGCAACGCCTAAATAGTTATTATATATAGATATACTGCAATGATAGCCAATCCAGATCACAGATGAACACTTTGGATATACTAGGAACCCGCGATTCATTCGAGCCTGCAACGAAAAGCGGATTACACGGTCGCGATGAATAGCCAAAACCCCACCCAAGACCCCTACGGGTGCGGCAAACTACCCGCCAAGTACCCGAAGCGAAGCAACCTCCCTCAACGCCATGAGTAGGCCACTCGGCACTTCGAGATACCCGGTAGTTTGTGCACCCCCTCCATGGGTCTATCCTAGGAGCAAAAACAGTAAAAAGAATTATACAAAGACGGCTACAACCCCGACCCGGTTGTGCGGCCAAACAAATAATATTTCATCAATTTACAAATTTAATACATGAATGAAAGAAAAAGAAACTCTCATCTCACATCCACCCCGGCTATTCATCCGCGACAATCCAACGAGTTCATATACACAAACCATCAACAACAATCACAGATTACAGATATGTATTACCCCGACTAATCGACATATAGCGATTAGCCGACGTTCAATACATATGAACATCACAGATATAACCTTTATAGTCAAAGTATATTGAAGTTCGGAAAAATACGGATTTATAGACCCCCAAAAACAAATTTCTATTCTGGAAAATCTGGGCACATATAAACCATCTTAAAAATCCTAAAATCAAGTCAGAAATACACTGCACCAAAATCGACCCAGTGACTCACCAAGATGGCCGCGGTTCCGCGGCAATAGCTTGCTATTGCCGCGGAAACGCGGCTCTTTGGTCGAGTTACTGGCTCGTTTTTGGTGGCTTTCTTCTAAAAACCCTGAGATGATTTTTGGAGTATGACAAATTTTGTTTTGACCAGAAAAAATTTTAACAGAAACTCAGGTTTTTCGTAACTCGGTTTTTCGATTTTTCCGTTTCGAACTTCGATACACTTCACTACCTAGCTAGTTTATGTTTAGTTAGGCTCTGATACCACTGTTAGGTCCACGTTACCTCTCCCGGTACTTTCGGGGTTGCGGAAACGGTAAAACAAAATTTTTTCTAAACTTTGTAACATGGACCGTAAAAGCCGGATCTTTGCTAAACAATACACTAGCATCCTAACTTGAGATGTTATTTACTCGGTTAGGGGTTATACCTCAACTTGAACTCCTTCTCTTCTTGTTGTTCTTCTCTTGTTGTTGTTCTTCTCTTCTTGTTGTTCTTCTCTTTGCTTGCTCGATGATTGATCCGGACTTTGGTCACCTCCGCGGCCTCCTTGAGTCGAAGACGATCCACCCGAGAGATGTACACCGAGCTCCACCTCGAGCCGAGGTAACTAGGGCAAGGAGATTGCTAATCTAGAAGCCCTAGGATGTGTAGAGAAGATGTATGGATGTGTTTGTCAAGTGGAATCCTTTTTCTCTCAACACATGAGATCAAAGGAAAAATCAAGAGGAGGAAGAAGAAGGAGCTAGCTAGCAACCATGGAGCTTCTCATTTCAAGAGAGAGAATGAGAATAAAATTATGATCCAAAAGAAAAACAACCATGGTTGCAAATAATGCAAAACAACATCATTACTAATCCCATCAAGATAAAGTTGATGGCTACTTTGAAATGACCATTATCATAATCCAAAAGAAAAAGGAAAAGAAAAGAAGAGTGTGGAACCCTCTTGAAAGTCAATGGTCAACCCGGTCAACCGGTCAACAAAGTCAAGAGAGGTCAACGAGGTCAAATGGTCAATGCAATTAGCCATCATAAGATTATCACTAATAGGATTAGTAAATGATGTTCACGGCTCATAATGGTTTTGACCAAACGAACTGTCAAAACCCTAATGAGTCCGCCTCAAAATGGTTTTAACCGAATCAACTGTCAAAACCCTAATGAGCCTGCCACATAACAGTTTTGGCCGAACCAACTGCCAAAACCCTAATGAGGCACCTCCTCCTTCATCACTCCGAAAAACTGTGCATACACACCTGCATCCGTATTCCGTAGAATGCGGATGCACAGAAGACAAAACAAATCCATCCGTGCAATACTAGGATCCGGCTTAAACCAAAGCCCACTAGTACTGCCTGCCCGAACACCATACGCACACAAGTGTACGTAAGTGATCGCAGCCCTGCCGTAAAACCATACGGCCTCTACACGTTTCGCTCAGTGCAGGGAAACTCTCTGTGTGGGACTCTAAAGACTCGACACTACGCTGGCAGTGGGTTTAACCACAGACCGCAAGCGGCACTAGCTGTACGTAACGGTCCCCAGGTAGATGTCGATAAGAAGGCCGATGAGGTAAACCCATCCGAACTCCTACTGAGTCTGTATGTGACAATCTCCGTACAGTCCGGTCTGTTCGTCTGATACATCGCATGTCGGGCCTAGGTGGGCGGCAAGCGTCAGACCCCTAATAGCGGTACAAGTCGTGTCGGAGTGAAGCCCAGAACACCCTGAGATAACACTGGAACCTACCAGTATATCTCGCTTGCCCTGGCCAGGGACTACTTGTGTAATGGCTCTCCTAGACACAGCGCGATGTCAACCCCCAATACCGGGAGAGACGAATCCTGTCTAACCGTCACTGCCTCCAAGTGCTTCGGGACTGCTCCCAACTACTACCTGTTTGCACGACTCAGTAGAGCCGTGGTAGGGTAGCAATCAAAGAACAGTGGGAACACACTCGAGGCGAAGTGACAGTGTCAAGTCAGCGGACTAAGCTGTACTCATGTCACCTGGGAACTGATAACTGACGATAGGTATAATACCAACCATCAGTTCCCGACGAGTCCTGTCCAGTGTACTCGTAACCCAACGAGCACCCGCATACTATCTCAAGTACGACGTACCGACGGCTGTGGGATAGACCGTCTCCCGTGCTGGGATGAGAAGCGCATACGCTAGTCTACTCCGGAGTATCGATGCCCTATCTCGATACTCCCACGACTAGGGACGGGTATAAGGATGTGCTTGTAGATTACCCATCCCCCACGAGTGTGATCGCCATCACAACGCCGGTAATCAAGCAAAGATCCAAAGGGCTCTACTAATGCGTATAGGTGATATAATAAATAAACACACAAGTACACATTAAAGCAGAGACAAACCAAGTAGCATACTACTATATTGAGCAAGATTGTCTGTACAACTGTGAATATCCCAAGCTTCCATCAAGTAATATACATACTAGTATGATACAGTAATGGCCTCTAGGGCATATACACTAACAGCGTTACCCTCCAGCTGTCGGATAGAGCAAATCTGCCTTGCTGGTACTGATTCTTCGACCCAGTTCTTGAAGGTGAAGCAGTCTTCGATAGGGTGTCCTATGGCTCGGTGATAAGAGCAATAGCCCGGATGAGAGACCTCATTAGCTTGCTCAGGGTGTTTAGACTTTGGAAGCGTAATAATTCGATGTTTTAAAGCGAGGTCAAGTATCTTCCATGTCTTGTCTTGAGGGAAAGAATACGCTTGACTCATCTTCTTCATGAGGGACAAATCCGAACCGCGCAATACCCGATCACATGACTTCTTGGTCCCGGTTTGTCGCTGTTGAACGCCTTTTCTGCTCTTTGACTTGACTTTACCTTTGCGTCGGACCTTTTGCACAACAGGTTGACAGGGAGGAGTGTTTTCATCTTTCGCAGCTTGTTGAAAAAGGCGTCGCGCCCTGGCTTTCTTGTAAATGGCCATTTCGCGATTATGATCGTCCCGAGCTTTTTGACCCGCTTTCCTGATCAGCTTGTCTATTCACTCTTCAAATGATGGACTCGGGACTTCGATCGCGGGATCCAGTTCCGATGAGGGGTTGGCGTTTTCTGATAGGGAATCCTCTTCTTCATCGAAGTTATATATGGCGTAGCTATCGTGGACTCGTTTCCGTTTCCCGGATCGTACATATCCAAGCCCAAGCGTTTCCATTTTCCCGTTAGGCAATTTGCGCTGAGTCCCAGGGACATCCCAAATCCTGTTATAGAATCGAGCTTGTCGAGTAGTCTATTTTAAGGGTACCACTTGGCGTTTCAATAGCCTTTTCAATCCGTCTGTGTAGTATCTGGACAAACGGATGGGTTGGAGCCTGTCAAGTGTAGCATCCGCGCCATGCCATATCTCTTTCTCCACCCTTGCTTCTGCGGATCGATAGAATAGGATCGCCTTTTCGCCTTTTCTCCTGGGAGGGACGTAAAACGTCTGCAGGTCTTGTACATTGTAAGCTTCAAGCGTGTCAAGATATTTGTAGTGCTCCCGTGGCACCATGGTGATTTGCAAACTCTGATCATCACCAGGGAATTCTTGTACTGGCGGCCGACTGGAGAGCACAACATTAACCTCATATTCCGAGTCGCTGCCGAAGATCAACATGGGGGCGGACGGTACCGGGTTGTTGCGTCGAGATGACCCAGCGTAAACTATCTCTTCTTCATCTTCGGTGTCACTCCCGAAAATAGGAATGGTGGCGGCGGCTTTGTTCTCCGGTTTGCGGCACCTCTCTGTATTCTCGAAATCTGGCAAAAAGTACTTCGCATCTTCGTATTTGCGACTTCGTTTATGGAGAACGGGTTCAGATCCCCTGTTACGGTGTACTCGAGACCATCCTTGAAATACTTCATACACTGATGTTGCGTGGAAGGGATGATGTTGTACTCGTGTAACCAAGGTCGACCGAGCAAGGCATTGTAGCAGGTCTTGGCATCAATGACGTGAAACTTAATGTCCGTGACGAGCAGTCCGAAGCGCAATGTTAGTATTACAGATCCGAGGGTCCGTGACGACTGGGAGTCGAAACCGGAGATGGTAATTTTGTCACGAGCGAGGTGCTGCACGCTCATGCAGATTTCCTTCAATACCCGAACATTGAGGAGATTGACGGAGGACCCATTACCCACCAGGATTTTGCCTATCTTGATATCGTAACAGTATCCAGAGACGTATAGGGGACGGTTGTGGTCGCACGTCCCATGGAGCAGGTCTTCATCACCGAAAGTGATATCGGCCGTGTGCACTTCTTCTAGTTCATCCTTCATCCTTTCTTCGGCGAGGAAGGCTCGGAATTGTTCGGGCTCTTGTAGCGCCTTGATTAATGAATCTCTCGCTTCCTTTGATAACAGGAGGGCGTCGAGAATGCTGAGCTGAGAGGGTAGCTTCCTCAGGTGTGCCAGGATGTTGTAGTTCACCTTACCCTTCCTGGGAGGGTCCTTGGCAGTTAGCTCTTTCATGACTTGGTCATCTAAGGAGATATCCTCAGTGACTTTTTCCTTTCCTTTATCTTTTCTATTTGCGGGTCCGAGATTCTTTTCCGGGAGTGTGCGATTGCGCAGCTGAATGTTCTCGCAGGCCTCCGGTTCTTCCTTCTTCCCTAAGACGGATTCCTTAAAGAGAGGGCCTAGAGCCATTTCCTCCTCAGAGTCGCTCCCAAAGGTGAGAACCTGTGATCCTCCGGCGTTAACCGTGCGACAGTTGCCGGTAGTTCTTTTATGCCCGTCGGTAGTTCTTCCCTGCTCCCGACGAGTTCTGCGTTTCATGCGCTTAAAATGTTGCCGGTGAGCAACATATCCCTGCCACCATGTCTTAAAAGCGTCGCACTCCTCAGTGGGGTGTGAAATCTTCCGATGATATGAGCAGTAATTAGGGTGCCTTTCCGCCCCATTGAGCGTGTTTTCTTCCGAGGGTGGTAGCTTCATTCCCATTGACATGGCTTTGGCAAACCTTTTCCTTGTCTTGAATATATTTTTATCCGCGTCAGGTGTCTTTCGATCTGGCGGGAGCGCTTCGACTCTTTCGTTTAGTCGCCTATGTTTGGCTCCTTCTGATGCGGCTATCTCACGCTCCTGGTCGGCTTTACTTTTCAAACGAATTTCGTCTAGAAAGGCGTCGATCATTTCGTCAGTCGGCCACACAAGCTCCGGTTCAGGCTCTGCCCCTAGTTTCTTAGTACCAGGAGTTTTTTCATCGTCCGTAAACGAGTGGGAGATCACATGACAACTCACCACATATTCCTCGGATTCATCCGACGAGCTTTCTCTATTATCTTCCTCCTGAAAGACGTGGTTGAGGAATTCTTGGAGTGTAATGGGAGTCCGTGCCTCCTGATTGTACTCTTCCAGCGCGTCAATCTGCTTCTGCAAGTTCGTGCGCTTGTCTCCAGACTTCCCTGGCTTTTTGGATTTCTTCTTCTTTTTCTTCGAAGATTTTGACGGTTGGGTGTGAGTACTTGGGTCATCACCGCCGATCTTTGTAGTTGGGCGCGGCTTCAACATCCCTTTGATGATTTGAGGCTCGAGTGAGTTTTTCCATTCGACCGACGGGCATGCATGAAGATCACTCAACATCTTTTTGGTTTTAGCTGAGAGCACGATTTCCTATGGAGCTTCTTCAATGAAAGAACAAGTTGCCCTCGGTGTGTCCGTCTTTTTAGCAGTGTGAGGTTGTGGCGGGTTCACCTTCTACTTCTCAGACAGCGCAAACTTGCCCTGTAGGTATTGATCTTCAATCCATCCTTTGAAGACGAAACAATCCTCGATCGGATGGCTTACCGTTTGATGGTAAGGGCAGTAGTTGGAGTTGTTTACCTCACTGGGTTGCGGCGGCCGCCTCGGGTTTGGCAAGTTGATAAGCCTGTTGCGTATTGCCAGCTCAAATAGCCTCTTTGTCTTATCCCGCGGGAATGAGTAAGGGCGCTTCATTTTCTCGTTGTAATACCGCCGTATTTCTTCCAGCTGATCCGCCAGCTTTGGGGCACTGGGTTGCTGCTAGGCATTTGCAACGAAGGTTGCCTTCCCTTTACCTTTGTCATTCCGAGGTTCTAGTTTTGGGGGAGGCGGTCTGTGACTCATCTGGTCCATCTGGGCCAACTTGTCGATCAGAGCCTGGAACGTGGTTGGTTTAAAGAACATCATGAACTATGAGATGGTTGCATGAGGATCTAGTGTACCCATGAACATGCCCACCGCAGGCGCTTCCTCAATGCGTCGTTCGCATTTTGACCACAAGTTTCGCCAACGTATAGCGTACTGGACCCACGTCTCACCAGGTTTCACACTGGCATTAATCAATGCCGTTATCGGGGTACGTTCGCTGGCGCTTGCAAATCGCTGAGTGAATAGCAACTCCATTTCAGCGAACGTCTTGATGGAATCATTCGGGAGCTCAGAATACCACTCGAACGTTGTTTCTGATAAGCTGCCGACGAATTGGCGAAGCAAGAGCTTATCGTCGCCACCAGTGTTGCCACCAAGCGCCCTGAACTGGGCCACATGCTGATGGGGATTGCCTGTCCCCTTATAGACATGGAATTTTGGTATTGTGTAGCCCGGCGGGTATTTGATCTGATCATACCAGCCCGGATATGGTCTTCCTGTCCTGACAACTTGACCAGCTGCCTCAGTCGCCTGGTGAATGCGTATCTGTTGGGCTATGTATTCGTCTAGGTCAGCCTTAGAGATTGTCTCCTCCTTAGCCGTTGACAGAGCGGGTGGAGGATTTGACGTTTCTCCCCTGTCGTCTTCAAGAACGATTGGAGGATCTTCAGTAGGGGGCTCCTGTTGGATCATCATACCCACCATGTCCTGGAACAGAAGGGCCATTCGTTGTATATTGGCTGCTTGTTCAGCATCCTCTTTATCCTTCTTCTCTAGTATCCTACGAAGGAATTCAGCGTCAGTTTCTTCCTCCTGGCGTTGATCAAATGACGCTTCGGGGCTTTCTTTCGGCCCAGTAAGTGCGGCCATCGCGGTCATCATTTCTTGGAGCTTCTGCTGTTGCTCCTGAGCTTTGGTCACTGACCGTGTAAGCGGTCTGTGACCCGTGGATGCACGGCTGTCCTCTTTTCCCAGCACCATGTATACCATATGCACCATCATGCCCCCGGACTTAGGGCATTTCAGCTTACTGTCCTTGATATTTGCTGCAGGAGCAGGGACTTTCTCCAGTCTTCTTCTCTTGTAGGCCGTCGAAGTTGAGGGGACCGTTGCTTTGGGCACCCAATTGGTCGTCGCCTTTTGTTGCTTAACCGGGGAATCTTCTTCTTGCCGACCTTTCGACTTTTTGTGTTCGCGAGAGTAATTAGGATCGATCACAGATTCTCGAACTTGTCGCCATGTCTTGTAAATCCTGGAGGACAGCGATTGAGGAGACTGCTCCGGCTTTTCTGCTTCCACGGCAGTATCTACCGGTGGAGGAGATCTTTTGAGCACCGCGGTTGGCGAGTTCCTGCGCACCCTATTTAGCAGCTCAAAGCTGTTCCCGGTTGGAACAGCAGCATCAATTTCCATCGTTGGAGCCGGTGGAGTTAGCCCAGTGGGGGCGTTGCCCCCAGCCTTTCTTATCCGGCGCCAGTGGCGACGTCGGGCGTGACGGGTTGTTGGGACTGGTTCAGCGACGGCTGCGTCCTGCCTTCTGTTCCGGGGAAGGGCTGTTGCCGGTGTCAGCCTCTTGAAGACTGACGTCCGTCGAGAAGCTACATCCAACCGGTCAAAAACAGATTTCTGAGCGGGAGCGGGAGCGGGAGCGGGAACGGAGGTAGTCAGTCTCGCGAAGACCGACCCTCTGGGAGAAGAAGCCGCCTTGACGCCTTCAGGGGTAGCTGTCTTCTTCGAGGTGGCGACTTCAGGTGTTATGGGCTTCGTGATAGGCCCTTTGGTGCTCGAGCCCAGCCTGGTGAAGACTGAAGAATTGGACGATCCGTTGAGAGGGGCCGTAGGAGTAGCAAGTCGATTGAAGACCGACTTCTTCGAAGCTTCCGGTACGGGCATTTGGATATCAATGTTCGCCGGCGGGAGCATGGTCCCAAAGAATAGACCGGTAGTAGCTTGGGTCACTTGTTCCACAGGCATGGTGAATAGGGATCCAGCCTGCGGTCCATATGCTACACCTCCAGGTGAGGCGGAGCGTTGGTTGCATTTGCGGTTCGAGCAGTTGAACGTCATTGATCCTTTGTTTTCTGCACCAAGCAAAACGCCAAATCTTAGTACCTCGCAGCCCAAGGCCAACCATTAATGAACCGCGATTGGTTCGCGAATCACGACGCACGAAGTGTGGAGTGGAAAGAGGAAAAGGTCCCACCGGGCGTGCCAGAATCTGTTCCCCTCTGAAAGACGGCGCGATACGTGTGCGTCTTGCCTGAAATTCGGGGCAGATGCTAATTGGTGCTATCCGTCCACCTCTCCGAAAATGCCAAGTTGATTTATGGCACCATGTATCGAAGGTTTAAACGGATGCGGCCGATGTAGCAGACTTCGTCAGATTCCCCCTCGCTTGAGGGGTTTTTGATTGTGGGGACGTTCTTCCCTGCAGGCGCAAGCCCCTGCAATTAATTACGCTACCGGTTTGCGGTAACAACTTTCTCCTTCTCCAGATGGTCACTTCGTGTCGTGTGTATTTGTTTTGTATTTGGTTGCCCGTGGATTGTGTACGGAGACTGAGTTATGTCGTCGCCCGTAGGGCGTGGACTAGTCCAAATCCGTATTATCTTAGATTTGGGTTTGGGGGTTGTGTTTAAGGATACATTAATCTCTCTTGAGACTAAGATCGACTTAAACGTTTGTTAAGGATGCGTTAGTCTAATTTTTTTTAGACTAAGATCAACTTAACAGGATCGTTTAGATCCGACAAAAGAGCAATTAGTGGGAGCCCTGTTGTTTAGTTTAATGACATTGCGGTCAATAGGTAGTTTAAGGACATTGCGGTCCAATGTTAGTTTTAAGACGTTGCGTTCAAGGTTAAGGACGTCGTAGTCCATGGATTTAAGGACTCAACAGTCCGATGTTAGTTTTAAGACATCGCGGTCAAGGTTAAGGACGTCATAGTCCGTTGTTAGTTTTAAGACATTCCGGTCAAGGTTAAGGACGTCGTAGTCCGTGGATTTAAGGACTCCACAGTCCGATATTAGTTTTAAGACATCGCGGTCAAGGTTAAGGACGTCATAGTCCGTTGTTAGTTTTAAGACATTCCGATCAAGGTTAAGGACGTCGTAGTCCATGGATTTAAGGACTCTACAGTCCGGCATTAGTTTTAAGACATTACGGTCAAGGTTAAGGACCTCATAGTCCATGAGTTTAAGGACCCCACAGTCCGTATCAATGTATGGTCATCGGGACCCGCCACCTCTTTGAAGACGTTGAGGAATTACAACGCCAAGTATCAAAGGAGTGAAGAGATGTACTCTTAAACCAAGGTAGATTAAGTGATCTGCAGTCCAATTTGGAAACTAAGATCAATTATTATATTATGAGCCCATTGGCCCAGTTGAGTTTGAATTGAGGACTTATGGCCAGCTTGGGCTAAGTCCAATCATGTTTGGGATATTGGCCCTCTGTTGGTTCATTGAAGGAGAGGCTTAGCCTCTGGAAACTTAGTCAATTGGGCTAAAGCCAGTGTTAAACACTAGAGACCAGCAGTGTTGAACACTGGGAATAAGATTAACAAGTTAGTGTTAAACACTAAAAGATAATCAGTGTTGAACACTGGGAACAGAGTTTTCAAATTAGTGTTAAACACTAAGGAAATCAGTGTTAAACATTGACTACAGAGGTTACAATTTAGTGTTTAAACACTAAGGTAAGAGGGGTCACGTGTGAACATGTGAGAGCGCCCTGATTCCACTTATTTTGTTCAGTCAAAAGTATTGAATACTGTGAAGTATCACGTGCTGTCACGTGATGAGAATTTTGGTGTTTGTCTGTCAAAGCTTCAGCCAAGGGGTCACATGGTAGCACGTGAGAGCACCCTAGAGCTCTTTATTTTGTTCTACAGATAAGTGTTTAACATTTGTAATTCTGAAAGCCATCACATGTGGGCACGTGACGGGGGCTTACGCTTTGATCTATTAGAATGTTCCTTAGGGGTCACGTGTCGACACGTGAGGGGCCCTAAAACTCTTTTCTGGTTCCTTTCGTCTTTTTCTCTGTGTGCTTTAGAGATCACGTGAGGCACGTGAGGCGTTGCCTCAAAGTTCTTTTTTATAGGTCTTCGCAGGAGTCACGTGGTAACACGTGAGGTGTTGCTTCAAAGTTATTTTCTGTGGGTCTTTGCGGGGGTCACGTGGTAGCACGTGACTCTTTTCATGTTTTAAAGATCTATTCATCTTTTAAGAATTAATTTCTTCATAGGGTTAAACCCTAGCAACAAACTTTAGGGGAATTAAATTCCTGTTTTCTTCTGAAGAATTGTATTCTTAATAGGGTTAAACCCTAATTTCTTTTCTTAAGAGAATTAAATTCCTGTGAGTTTTAAGAGAATTATGTTTTCAAATAGGGTTAAACCCTAGTTCTGTTCATTTTGAAGGAATTAAATTCCTATATCATAGGGTTAAACCCTAATTTTATCTCAAAGGAATTGAATTCCTATCATTTAGTGAGAATTAAATTCTCAAAACTCAGTTCCTCCTCTGTGTTTTAGATCTGCATAGCAGGATCTCAACCCAATGAGAATTAAATTCTCAATTCATGGGGAGATGTGCACTTTGCAGATCCTCCACCAGAGAAAGGATTAAATTCTTTTCTTTTCTAAGAGTTCCACTCTTTTGAGAATTAAATTCTCTTTTTAAGCCTCTCCTTTCTTACCTAGGGTTTTCTTTTGCAGAGGATCAATTTCTTCCGAAATCTCAAGGCTCTATCTCTTTTTCTCTCTGTATATGTCTCTGTATATTTCTTTCTCTCTCCTCCCCTTTTTTTTACTCTCTTCTTTGGCTCCTATTTATAGGAAAAGGAAGAGGATCAATTAGTTTTAGTGAATCTTTTATTGAAAGATTTGATTTGTTTATTGAGAGATTTGATTTATGTTTATCATTAATCCGGGCCTTTAGATTATTAGGTGAATTTTATTCACCATTGGATTTTAAATCCAAATGTATCTCTTTGTTATTTCGGTTAGATTTAAGGGGGAAATCTTTCCAAGTCCAAGATTTTTCCATAAATTGGTGATATTTAATCACCTTCAGATTTTTAATCCATCGTTTCCAAATAATTCTTTTTCACTTTAGAAAGACTTGAGAGATCTTTTCTCAGAATTTAATTATGTCATAAAAATAAGGCTCTCGAGGCTGGTCACGTGTGGCCACATGACCGTTGGTCCCTGGTCACGTGTAGGCACGTGACCCCCCCTAGAATGGGCTTCCCTTCCTTCTGCGCTTTGTTCTTTGCCGCTGCTTAGTCATCACGTGTCAACACGTGACCGCTGGTCACGTGCTAGCACGTGATGCTTCTTCAAATTTTTGTAAGCCCATGGCTTATGTGCAAAAAGAAATGGCATATGAGGTATGGGATGGGCAAAATGCCATTTTGTAAAGCCCAAAGGGCTATATGTAAATATGTAAGCCTATATAAGGCAACATGACGATGAATAAATCATACACTTTTCATTCTCTAAAAACTCTAGGGTTTTTGTGCCTCCTCTCCTTCCTCAAGGTTCTAAATCTTCTCCTTTCTTTTGAATTAAATCAAGAGTTTTACTCTTCTTTTTCCAAAACTAAATAGTTTTTCACCACAAAACCCACGAAGGGGAGCTCAGATTTTCCATTAGATCTCAAAATAGGAGATTTTTAAATCTCACCCCTTTCTCCAAGATCCGGCCAACCGACAGGAAGAAGAAGGAGACCCATCTCCAGAAATCCCATCTTGGGAAGATCCAGAGCCAAAGGGAGAAACAAAGCAGCCCCCTTTGATTATTTCTAAATTTTTTTAGGAGTCTAACTCCATTCAAGATCCATTATGCTTTAACTCCCTAAATTAATCTCTGTCAGGAGTTTAACTCCATAAGTCAAATCGGAAGCACAGCTCCCAGTGCAGGGACCAAGTCCCTTTTGCTGCTGGCGTACAGCGCTCGCGTGCCAGGCACGTGGGGCGCTGGCGCTCCGGCGCACAGCGCCCGCGTGCCAGGAACGTGGGGCGCTGGCGCTCCGGCGCACAGCGCCCTCGTGCCAGGCACGTGGTGCGCTGGCGCACAACGCCTTCACCCACGCATCCTTTGGATGCCCTTTCTCTTACACACACACACATACTCCATGACACTGTCTCTTTTAGAAAAAGATTTCTAACATGGCGCTGTCCCGCACCCCGCAAGGGGGCTGCTAGCCCTTTTGACCCCCAGCCCGCTATCCGGGTAGTAGGACCCCCGTAAAAACTCTGCGGGGCCCCCAATATATCCAAAACCCTTTCAAAACATACGCACACTGCACGTCGAGTTCGCATGACCTGTTTAACCCGTCAATCGGAGGTTCTCTCGCTCCAAAAGTCGAGGGGTAATTAACGGCAGCTTAGTCCGCGACTGCCGGAGATTCGGATCCCCACAATCAATAAACCCCCGCCTACCCTAGGCAGGGGGAATCTGTAATGCGCCTGACAAGCGCACGCGTATTCCCATCTCAATGGGGTGACGAAAAACACCCTACAGGAGCCTCTATCAACTGCCCGATCATACGGTGCAAAACCGAACACTCGCTTCAAACGAGAAGTCACAGCACCAATACAAAATCGAGACGTTCTCGTGTCACCAGAAAACACGATGGTCAGTTCTCATCCATGACGAGCTCGCCCTGACCGCATCACTAGCAGCAGCACAATTTGCGCTCAAACCATGGTGACAGGAACCTCAAGCATGTATCGATGAAACCATATCAATGGAATGAAAGGAATCAACAGATCCCAAAATGGATACATGATCATAAGGAGGAACAGAATCAGTGAGAGTATGATCATAGAAACAAATATTATCAAAGATCTTAAAATATGTACATCCTAAGCTTTCTTAAGTGGAGTATCGTATCGTAAATATGCCGCGAAATATACGTACGGTACGTCACTCTACTCAAGCTACCTACTCTATCAATCATGGTCACCCTATGTAACGAAAGTTCAGGTCTAATACCCCCCTGTCCAAGTCTAAGTTCCATAAGGTCAAACCTAGGTTCCGAATTATTTACGCCCAAGACTCCACATAGTCAAACCTAAACTCGAACAAAGGTTAAACCTAGCGCTCTGATACCAATTTTGTCACGACCCGAAATATTAGCTCGTGACCAGCACTTAAATCACGAGACGTCTAATGGCGTAACGTTATTCAAGTAAGCTGAAACCCAGAAATCTAAACCTTTTAAAGAAATAAAAGAGGTGAAGTTTTGAAATAAGGTATAATGAAGAAAAAGGCTTTCTTAAATGCAAAGAAAAGGGAACATGAAAAATGCAAGTTTATCCCACTTGTTGTAAAACATGTTCGTCTTTTAAAAATTTGGGCAGCACCTCCTTTGAATATTTTGATCCAAAACCATAAATACAAGATAATATAAAAGGCATCCCCAAATGGAAACTAGCTCTTCGCCAAACGGCGGATTCACAACCACGCAAGACAGTAATATGAATATACGACGCTCAACGACGAAGATCAACACAGAAAATAATGAATAAAGCAAGACATCAACCCGATAAGCGAACATAAAACCCATCGCTCAAATCTCGCAACTACGAGTCTCACTAAGTCTTACTATTTATAAAAATACTAGTTTTGATTGATAGAGTTGACTAGATACAATATGAATAATAAATACTAGAGTGGGCACGATAAAACTGTCCCAACTACCAAAGCAAATCACCCAAATGCGCTTTGTGCCAACGATGCCGCTATCGATCCATGCGGTCAACCTGCAAGAACCGTGGCACAACGAGGGTGAGTTGCCAACTCGTAAGTAAAAAAACATCATCAAGTAGAAAATGAATAAAATAACAATTTCCTAGGTCAACTATATCATAAAGGTAATATTATGATATTTAGGATGACCGTATATGTAAATATGTGCCAACAATATAATGATGCATGTATGCATGTGGATAACATCCAGCAATATAATGAATGCCTGTATGCATGTGAATCTCGTCCACTCGAAACATCATAAAAACATATGCATGCAAATATATGAGGATATTAAAGAATGTGTGTCCATCAATGACACATCAAATCATGGAACCGGTGTGTCCAACACCGACACTCGAAAACATCATGAAACCTGTGTCCAGCATCGACACGTAAATTCTCATATCTCAGGCATCGCATTCTCAGATCGGCCCTCATGTCCATCTCTCTACTCCGATCGGTATCCTCCGGATAAACTGCCGAGTCCAAATACTATCATCGGTAGGTAGTGCTCCCCTGCCAGGCTCAACGCCATCATCTGCGACCATCTTGCCCCGGGGTACCTCACCGGGTCCACCATGCACCCGCAGACAGTTCCTTCTCCTCCTCGAATCGGGTTTCACATATTACGCGTCTCAGAACCGAGAAAACGTATGGTGGACGCACTGAAATATCATATCAAGAGAAACCGGGTTTTTAAAACAATACATACTTTCTTTTAAAATGACCACGGTTCTCAAATCCAGAAATCTCATGAAAACAGCATATCTCAATGCGTTTAATCGTAAAGCATGATGTATGCGACATATAACAGAAATGTAAGTATATCCGTATATCATGCAACATGGAACAGTAATATGCACATATCAGGGGAAAATGGCTCTTTTAAATAAATCCAGTTTTTAAAATATATCCTGCTGTTCCCAAATTCTCTAAAGTCCAATGCAGTATCGTATAAAGGTACATATGCAGCTATAGCAAGTAAATTATGCAAGGAGTCATATCATGATGCAGCAATCCTACTGTGTAGTGACATGGCAATTATCGATGATGAAATGTGTGAGCCGACAAATCTGTGTAAGTGTAATATACGCATCATCGATAATGGTGTAAGTGTACTAACACAGGTATATGCAATGCAATGAGAATAATATGAATGTAGCATAAAATAAATCATCAGCTAAATGTGATAAGGTATATATATCTAACATGACCGAGTTGGTGAATCTATCAATCGGCATCCTCTAGTCAAGGGTATGGATCAATCATCTATTAGACTCGTCACGTACGGTAAATCATCGTACGTCGTCATTAATCAATTTGGGATCCTAACAACCTATATGACAAAGAAGGTACGGACCTAACGCCTCGTACGGCTTATCACTCATGATTCACAAAATCTTATATTTCTATATACCTATATCTCAGGTCACATCCATAATCATCTCATATCTGAGGACCGGCAAAGGTATCAATCCTCTCTTATCGACTCGCATCCGTATACCAACATATCATCAAGTCATCATCTCACATCGTATTTCCTTTTCATCATATTAAGTCAATTATATATATACATTCTACTTTATTAATTTAGTTTCATGTTACTCTAAATCTCAAGGCTTATTCTGGTGTAATTACCTATCTATAAGTCGTAATTCACTTTCACTTTTCATATCCCTAAATCTTTCATCTCATATCTCGATACATATATTCAATCACTCATATTTTCTCTAACTATCTGTTTAACCATAATCCTAGTTCCTAATCTAGGTTTCTACGACTGTATCATATAAATCGGTTTCCATTTAATAATTTGCGGGGGTGCTATACGCCATCCACCAGACTTCCCACGTAGATATAAATCTACTCATCTTGATCCTTGCTCGCCGAAGTCGATGACGCCACGCTCCATCGCCTCAGAATCCACGCGAAGATACTACAATAATACACAATCGAAATCTCTATTAACATCAAGTCCGGAAAAACAATATGGCACACGGTTCGCTCATAGGTTAAAACGTATAGCCTACGCATGCAAAACAAACCAAATAATCCTTGTTGTTGACGTACAAACGCCCAACAACCAAATACAAGTCAAATACCAAAACTCAAGTTTAGAATCACAAAACACGAAAAACGGCAACTAAAGAAAACCATTCCCAGATTTCACCCTAGGCCAAACTAGGGAATTTTGCACATTGGGTTGCTCTAGATATCTGATAAGGAAGCTATGGTCCAAAAATCACACGAAACCACCCTAACTTGGCCGCAATTTGCGGCCAATCCCATTAAATCTGTGGCCAGAAAAGGTCAATAGGATCTAGGGTTTCAGGTGTTGCTTCATGGTTGCCTACTCGTCTCATGATCATGATAACTTATTTTATAGGTCTCTCGGGTCACAGCAGATCACTAAATTTTATCACAAATTCTACAATTTCCAATATCGACAGATTTCAAAGTTCGCAAATTGGGGTTTGGTCACTGGTCCAGGTCAAGAATCAATGTCTAGGGTCTTGTACACACTCACTACAGATCACAAGCCCACAAGTCACCCAAACCCTCTCTAGGAATCTTCTAACATCACCATTTCACACTTAAATCACTTCTAAACTAAACTAGAATATAAAGAATTAAGAACTAAACTAAAAGGAAGAATTGATATATGATTTGGGCAACCCAAGAAAAACCCTAGCTGTCCCAAGTCATCAAAACCCAAATTTGCTTGGTCTAATGTGTTGAGGATGAGGTGTGGATCAATTTTAATGAAGTGAGGGGTTTGGATGAAGAATTTGAGATGATTTCTTGGATGAAGGTAGAGGGAAGCTTGAGGAAGGAGATGAGGAAAAATGGAGAAAACAAATGGGGGTGAGGATATATGGCAGCCCTCTCTCTCTCTCTCTTATTCTTACCGTCTCTCTCAATTATTACCCTTTTACCCTTTCTCTTTTTCTTTTCTTTTTTCCTAATGAACAACATGCAACCAAAATGCAACATGATATGGTGTACTAGCCATGGAAAACTGTAGAAATACGGATTTGACCTAATTGCGATTAGCAGTGCACTAATCGGGTTTTATCCAAACTGCATATAATAAATTTTAAAGATACCAAATCCGATAAATATATTTTTTAAATGAATAAAATCATTTTAATCTCCAATTATTTCACAATTATTGGTATATTTTAAAAACACCATTTTATGAAAACCCCAATTTTGCAAATCGGGATAGTTTTCGCGAAATATATTATTTTAATATTAAATTTCAAAAATAATATTTTATATTTTCTGAAATGTTACAAAGAAGATATGGCGGGGAATAAAAAAGTAAATAGGAGCAGTTATAACCATGCAAACACGAGAAGGACTTTCTTGTTTATTTTTTTCCTCTAGAAGTGAAATTGGAAGTGTCACGAACCCTTCTCCTCGTGTTTGCATAACAACAGGAGAGATTTTTTTTACCTGAAATGGTAAAAAAAATGAAAAAATATGGATTATGAAAACCAATTGATAAATTTACTATAATCACCCAATGTTTTATTTTTTTCCTCTAGAAGTGAAATTGGAAGTGTCACGAACCCTTCTCCTCGTGTTTGGCATAACAACAGGAGAGATTTTTTTTACCTGAAATGGTAAAATAAATGAAAAAACGTGGATTATGAAAACCAATTAATAAATTTACTATAATCACCCAATGTTTTATTTGTTCTACAAAACAAATCCAAATAAACAGAAAAACAGTTTCAAGCAGCTTTCCCTCTTCACTCCCAAAACATCGAAAAAGTTCAAGACGGAGGGAAAAACCGGTTGAGATTGAACGGTAAAGTGTAGAACTCCTCGTTCCGGCTATCTCCTTTAAACGTCCTGAATCGCACCCACCACGGCATTCCTCTATCTCTTGCCGCCTCTTTAAACTCCAAAGTGTTGTCCAAAAACACCGCCACAATTAGTGCAACGGTCACAGACGATGAGAATATGGTGTTTATGTAGTCGTTGAACTGCGTAATGCCAATTTAAAATGGTTATATATCACTTAAATTTTTTCCACCAAACCACCTTAATTTTTTTTTACAAGTAAACACAAAGTTGAGGGTGGTTTGGGGAAATTTAGCCGAAATTAAACGACTCGATTGTTGTAATTGAAACATAGAAATAATTAAACATACCCAGCCAGCCCTGGTGTGAGTGGGCCTGTGCTGGGCCCCGCTGGTGTAGCTGAAGAAGTATTGGGGAATGGAGAGTCCGAGGAACATGGAGACTCCAACGATGAAGAGGTTGCGCATCGAGTTCATGTTTGTGAATTGTAAGAAGGATAAACCTACCGCCGCTGTATTAACAAAAAACTTAACCTTGTTCCGTTATTATTTACGTAACATGAAAAAAATGCGAAGCGGAGAAGAAAGTTTACCAACGAGTCCAAACAAAATGCAATAGACTGCTGCAAAGATTGTAAATGGTATGGAGGCAAACAACGCTCCGAATTTTCCTGCAACAATAAAAGTTGCAGAAATACGATATGAGCTACTTTTTCAGATATTCACAGTTGAAGGCAGGTCATGGAAATATCGCCTATTTACAAAGATAATTAGCACTTACCCAACATAGAGAAGAATATCATGAAACCAGCTGATATTTGCACTACTCTTCGGCTCCCAACTCTTGTAGATCCTAGAAGCCCCACATTCTCCCTGCAAATTATTTTTCAGCAATATATTATATTTTGCTACAGAGACGATAAGAAAATATGAAAAATATATAGGACAAAACAAAGATCAGAGGATGAAACTAACACTGAGACAGTGGAGCCAATCCCTGTGCCAAAAAGCCCATCTAACAAAATCCCAATCCCCTGTTTGTTTTAAAATTTTAATTAGATAACTATTTCACAATTGGAAAAAGGAAAAAAAAAAGTTCTTATTAATGCAAGAAATATCACACCTGCCATCCAATGCCGTGGCTAAGTACATGAGCAGGATGTGGAGTCGCACTTGCGAGCCGAGCTCCAGCTTTGTAGGCTGCTGTTGACTGGAAGAAAAAAAAAGAATAAAAACATGCACAAGACAGATTTTATCTCGGCCTATTCGGGCTACATTCCGAATCGAATGAATAAAACAGGAAAATTTCAAATTTCTTCCATGTCATTTGTGAAATGCTTACCTTAACGTAACAAGAAATGCTTACCTCAACCAAGGACACAAAACCCGCAGCCATCATACCGAATGCATGGCCGGCATCGAAGGTCGGTGCTCCCCATTGCAATGGATAGGGGATTTTAATCCTAATGCAACATATTCTATAATCATCAACAATCAATAAGAAAATAAAATACAGAAGAAATTAACAGAATGACGAGAGTACGAACCAAGGTGCGGAAGAGATGAGGTTGGCTCGGTCAGTGCGGCAATCAAGCTGGGTCCGCAACGACCTGTTCTTATAGGCCCCTCCAACAGTAAGAATGTGAGTGTACGCTCAAATGATGGCGATTGTTATGAGCAGTGCAAATCTCTCTAGTAAGGGCACTCGTCGTGCATGTATATGCTTCAGATACTAGAGAGAGATCTTTTTGATTAGTATCAATAGCGGTTTGTTTTGTTTTAGAGGTTAAAGAAACGATGTGAACCTGAGAGGCTGCGACGAATAGGATAAGCATTGGAACACCAATCTCCACACATCGCCCAACCTGATGAGCGCAGGAGTGGTGTAAAATAAAATTTAAAAAAAATTTACATGTAATTGCTTGAATGCAGGAAAATGTAGGAATTATACCACTGGGAATCCTCTCTCAAAAAGGCCAAAGCCCACCAATGCAACCACCGGAACCATCCCCAGCGGGCTAAAAAATCTATAACCATGCACAAACAAATGAAATAGTATCAACATTTCGAAATATTTTATAAACCAAGTAACATAATAACCAAAAATATACGAAAGACTAATACCTAGAGCAAATACCCCACAACTGGCTAAAGCCCAAAATAATCTGAATGCTTGAAGAAACTATCAATGCTCCTTGTATGGCTCTCATGGTTTGAAGAAATCTCTACAAGTTACACAAAAGTCAACAATGTTATACAAAAACAAGCATTGAAATAAATCAATGCTGATCGCACTAACCTCATGTGGATCCGGCACATCCCTAAGAGACGGGTCATGTATTATGGAGAGGATTGGAACTACGAAAGCATAAGAGCTGCCTATTACGGTAGGAAGTCGAGTTCCGAATAGAGTTTGCAGCAATGTGTTGATTCCACTTACAAATAGCAATGTCTGGACCATTCTCACCTTATCATTCTGCATATTAGAATCATTTTACAGTTTTGATGTTGAAATTCAATTGCTGGACTATTGTTGATTTTAATAACTTTGTTGATAATATACAACCTATTCTTTGTATTCAACAACTTCCCAATATAAAAGAAAAAGGATCTCAAGCAATAAATGGATTTTAGCAAATACATTTAATTTTCATTTTTAATGGTTTGGTGAAAATTGGCTGTTAAGATTATGAATGCATCTGAGATTGAGGTTTCTAATATAATCCTTAGATATAAGCTCAATGTCTAATATCTATGTACATGAGCTAACCATCGTTATAATATATTGGATGATGAATTTATGAACTAAATGAACATGGATAAGGGCTATTAAGAAGGATATGTTAATTGTTAATTTAACAAAGAAAATAAGCCCTTGAAATGGAAAAGAAGGATTCATATAGCCGACCCCAAAAATTAAGGATGAAGGCTTGTTGTTGTTGAATTTATGAATCAAATAGTAAATGAAGTGAATTTTCTCCTAGTAGTCATCATACATATTTATGTGGGCCAAATATTTTATCATGTATCTATATATTGAAACTTTAAAATGTGAAAATATTAATTTCACTTTATATGGTAAAAAAGCCCTCAAAAATGACTATTGATGTTTGGTAGCAATCATTCATAAATTGACTGGGTGTTACCAAAATTCAAACTTCCACACAATGGATTGGAAGCGATATGAGAAACGATTCATCATATCCATCAATAACAAATGTTCATGACAGTGACTCTTTACCTCTCTTAACAATAGATTTCTTGTATTATTTCACGAGACAAAACTATATCAAATTAATCAGAAACAGACAATAGACCAATGTTCTATTTTTGTCATATCTACATATGTCACCAAAATCCATTTTGTTCTGTTGATAATAAAGTTAAAAACACCTCTAAAATGCTATTTCTAAACATCAAATTAAAATTTTCTCGGTAAAGAGAAGAAAATCTTACGTCAGTTCCACCAATTGTCTGAATCAAAAGAGTAGGGATCATCACAGCAGTCCCCAAAGACAAAATATAATGCTGGAATCCTAAAGCAATTGCTTCCCCTGCAACCCAAAAACACGAACACAGATAACGTGATCACAAATCAAAGCTCAAAACTTTATAAAACATAAATACAATAAAAATTCAGCACACATCAAGCATACCCCAAAATGGGTTGGAGTCAATACAGTACTCAAATCCCTGGAGTTGATCCATTGGTGGATGAGTGATCTCCTCTGGTTTAATATCACCCATCTCTTATTTTTTTTCTAAAAAACCCACAAAGATTCAATCTTTGAGCTAAAAACCCCCCACAAAGATTCAATCTTTGAGCCCTCTCTTGGGTTTCTCAAGGAGATAAGAGAGACCCAGATGGGGATATGCAAAAAGTTGAGAATTATTGGTGGAAGTTGAGAGCTTGGGAAAAGGAAAAAAAGTTAATTTTGACAAAGGCAGTTGATGCCCACTCTCTCATCTCCTTTATAGGTTCTCTTTAAATTTTTTTCTATGTACTTTTTTTTAAAAAATCTCTGTACTTTTGTTTTGTTCTCTTTCTCACTTCACTGTTTGTGGAATGAGCCGTTGGTAATTTTTGTGACGGAAATGCCTCTTGAAAGATTAATAAATGTAAAAGAAGGGGAAGAAAAGTTACCGTTACCGTTGGGTTTGGCAGGTAGGGCCCCAAGGGTTAAAAAGGTCGGTTTGGGGGGTATTTTATGAATTTTTGGTACATGCTAATCACTAGATTTAATTAGGGTTCAACTTGGTTTGTATCAGATCTGTTGTCAGAATTCAAACCACCCCCCACTCCACCCAACCCCCACTCAGCTCCCACCCCCCAAAAAAAGGATTGGTAAAATGCTTAAAGGCACTTCAAAATTAAGGAAATCTCTTTGCTCTTGGGCCTTTTGGAAAAGATACTTTGCCCCCACCACCACTGGATTTCACAGTTTTACCCACAGCTTACCTTTTTAAAGTTAAACGGGACTGCACTCGAGTGCTGACGACGATCGTCAGGATAAATCAGAAAGGATAAGACTCTTGGTTTAAGTTAGGACGGGCCTCATCCCTCATGAGCCGTGTCACACGAGTACTGCTATGGGGTTGTGCTCGACCCTAGCCTCATTTCTCCTGATTTTTATGACCATTTAGGCCTATCCTGACAAATAAGGTTTCTGAAATCCAAGAGCCGTTAAAGTTAAAACGTGGTTGTGGTTTACATGTAAACCGGGATTTCGTAAAAGTAGGTTTAGCAAGGTATATCGTTTGATAATATAGTCTTAAAACCAAGATGTATATGCAAACCCGTTGCTAAACGAGGTCTTCTATTTCTTATAAAACTCATTATTTTAATTTTTTTTAAAACTACTACTATCATTTCTCTACATCCGCTTGCTTTCTTACTCTTCCTTCCTTCCTTGATGCAATAGTAATTTCTAGATCTCAATCTATCGAATCCCTTCTCTGGCTCTTTATTCCTCTATGTTTGCCATTATCATGCCATCATAGAGCAAAAATCTCATGATATTCTTTTTATTATATATTGTATTTTTTCCGTAGGTATAGATAGATTCTCTCACATTGAGCTTTATGTTCATCATCATACTGCCTCTTTTGATGGCCTTTTCTTACCGTCGATAATAATCTCTTCTAATTTCTTTTTCGGTGTAAAACTTATAAATATTATCCTCGTGAGCTTCTTTGTTTTTATCGATGCACGCTTGAACAATAAAGTCATTTCGTTTCAGAAAATTTTGATAATTTACACTTTTTTGACGAACGGCCGGGATCCTATGTAATTTGTCATTGAACAATAAAATTAGGCTAATTCCAACATTTTTTGTCATTTCCTATTCATTTTTTCAATGAAGAAGTAGTGAGTGCACAGGGTCGGTGGAGGTGAGTCAGTGCCCGAGTCCGAAGAATTTTATAGCTGCTCCTATTCTAACATCAACCTCTCTTTATCAAGTACTTCCATCTCTCTCTCCCCCCTTTCACACACACTCCCAAACACACATGTACGCATGCAACACACACAAACTGATTAAAGATGTGATTAAACGGATCGGATATGGAGCAGATATAGATGTTGTTATATCTGTATCTGGTAGTCATAGATGGATATGAATATATATACAAATAGTTATCAAAATTGAAAATCACTATTCGTATACGGTATTAGTCAAATACGGATCGGATATAAATTTGAATCTTGAGTATGAATATGGAACGGTTCTGTTTGTGGATGCAGATAACGAATATAGATAGCCATCGGAAATGAAAATTGATATACATAAACCATTTTTTGAAGATCGCAAGCTAACTTTTTTTGGACCTAAATTGCATGAAATACACATAATTTTTGCCCTAATAGCATGAATTCTAAATATACAGTACTAAGGTCACAACATTTGCGGACCGCGGCGGAACATAAAACAAAAAATTCAAAATATAGCACCATAAACTAAAACCAAGATCATCCAAATACTAGCAATTGTAGATCAAGAGAGCTAAACTAGGGTTTAGAGAGGGCTACAATCTTTGTAGCGTCTCCGCACTCAAATGGAAGATCCAAACTTTGCTCCTAAACGTCCGGATGGAGCTTAGTCAATGACCTACTCGCCGAAAATGATCCAACTTGAAAGCAACCAACTAAAAACTTCAACTCCTCCAAATAACACTTCATTGTGAAACAACTTGTTCTCACAAATTACTAGTAAGCAAGAGAAAGAAGATGATGTAGAAAGCGCTCTCTCTCTCTCTCTCTCTCTTTCCTCTTTTTCTCAACACATGAGAGAGAGGAAGAGGCAAATGAATGAATTAATTATCCCTTTTCTCTCTCCTCTATCATATAAAAGAAAGAGAATGAGGCTTATCTCCTAAAGTGACCCCCAGTTGCCCATATGCCTTCACATGCCTCATTGTCACTAAGTGACAAACCTAGTATATGTATCCTATACATATAAATACATTAGTATTATATACTAATGACAGAGGGTGTGTACACAATACTAGCAACCATATCACATATATGGATATTCGGTCAATATTTGACTTAATAATCCGGCTTATAAATAAACTGGCTAGTATTATCAAACGTTCGATTAATATATGTGCATCATATACATGTGTTTAATCAAACTCCTACACATATCAACTATATGCACAATACCAATCCACATCATCGTTTCACTTGGTTACTTAAACGGGTACTTTTGGCGTGGGACTCTGAAAACTTAACAATGCGCTGGCACTAGGTTAATAGGATCATGTTCGGTTGAATCTAAAACAATTTCAGATCAATTCCCTAACGGGTAACCCACAAACTCGTCAGCGGCACTAACTGTACGTAATACTACCTAGGTATTGATCAAAAGGCAGGTCGACAAGCAAACGCATCCGAAACCGACAAAACCTATTGGTGACAATTACTATACCGTTCGATCTCTTCATCAAAGAGTGTCGTATACCGGGTCTGGGGATGGAAACTGTCAGACCCCCAATAAGTCATCCCGATATCAAATTCATAACCATCCGAGATATAACTGATAACACCTATCAGTTTATCTCAACCGTCTTGGCCAGGGACCCGAGGTTATAGTTATATCATGTACAGCGCGACATCAACTCCATATACCGGGAGAGACGAATCCCCTCTTTATCGTTCACTGCTACCATGTGCTTACAGACTATAGCCAATTAAAACCTGTATGCACGACTCTTTAAAGCCTTGGTTGGGCAGAAATCAAAATATAGTAGAAACACACATAAGACATTTTGACGATCTCAAGTCAAAAAACTACTATGTACTATTGTCACAAGAGAACTCCTATCTAACAATAGATTTAATACTATCTAAGAGTTCTTGGCGAGTCTGTTCGGTGTACTCATTCTCTAATGAGCACATGTATACAATCTTCGGTGTCAAAGATCAATAGCTGTGGGACCTGCTATCGCTCCGGCCGGGGTCAAGAAACGTATACACTACTCTACTCTGGAGTACCGATGCCCTGTCTCGATACTCCCAAGACTGAAAACATTTAAGGACATGTTTATGGACTACTCGGGCCCCACTAGTATGATCATATCATAATCCTGCTAGCCAAGCAAATATCCTAAGGGCTTTATAAACATGTATTAGCGATACATAATACCAAGTAAAACATATACACATGAATGATAAAGCAAACCAGATAGCATACTATCATCTCGAATAAGAATGTTCTATCTATATAGGTCCATGTATAATTACAATAATTGCCTTCAGGGCACCTATATCTAACAATCTCCCAGATGCACTTAAGGCCAATTATTGCAGTATCACATATCTAACTTCTCTAACAACCTTAGTGAGTAGATTCGCTATATTGTCTTTAATTTCTTCTCCTTTTATCTTAATCACGCGGAGATTAATTATCTCCTGAATCAAGCGATACCTACCTTAGAATTTTTCTGGATAGCTGAAGGGACCAACTTCATAAATTAACTTATTTATCTAAACAACTTCTCAGGCTGTATCATTGGCTGAGTCATATTCAACATCCAGCGTCATATCTTCCTCAGTATCCTGTTTAGAACACTTACAATATACCGATCCTCAAAAGAGGGTAAACTTATAACCCGTGACAGACTTTCTGTCATCTATATCATCTTGGAAGCTAGAATCAGTAATCACCTCCATTTGGAGGCAGCCATTACCATACAACAAGAACATCTCTTTAGTGATTCTCAAGTATTTGAGAATGTTCTTCGCAGTTTTTTAATGTTTCTCCAGAGAACTTTTGTGATTAGAAAAGTTTGATCGATTGTACCATAGGAACATCATTTTCTATCAGGAGGATACCATCCACATACAAAATGAGGAATATGGCATAACTCGCTACAACCTTCTTACAAATACTTGGTTTATTTATAATTTTGATGAAGTCAAACTCTTTGGTTGTCATATCAAAACATATGATCCAACTCCGCGATACCTGTTTTAGTTCATAAATGAATTTAAGCTACTTGCACACCTTTCCGCTGCACCCACTAACTACAAGACCATCTGGTAGAGTCATATACACGCTCATTTCTAAATCTCCATTTAGAAAGACGTTATTGACGTCCACCTGTCAAATCTTATAGCAATGAAACGCAACATTGGCAAGTTGTATCCGAATGGACTTTAGTATAGACACTGAAGAAAATGTTTCATCACAATTCACACCGGGTCTTTAACAAAAACTTTTTTCAAGTCTAGCTTTATTAGATTACTACCTTTCCGTCTGTACCAATCTTCTTTTGAAAGTTCTACTTGCTCCTAATGGATTTTACCCTTTCAGGAGCATCCAACAAGATCCATACTTTGTTGGAGTGCATGGAGTCCAACTCGGATTTCATAGCATCTAACCATCTCTCGGAAGTCACTACTCCCTATGGCATGTTGATAACTAGTAGGGTCATCACCAATTATAATGCAAATCTTCTTGTCACCGTCTACGAGGAAACCGTTGTATCTCTCGAATGATTGAGGTCGCCTACTAGATCTGCAGAGTGGTTAAGATTTGTCGGGTACAATTGAATTCTCATGTTCTACTAAATTTTCAGTAACCATTTGTGGTTTTGGAAGCTCTTCTAGTTCTACCATACTCTTTCTAATTTCTTTTGCAAGAAATTCCTTTTCTAAAAAGGTGCCATATCGAGAACAAAACAAATTTTGATCCTCAACTTAGTAGAAGTTAAACCTATACAAATGCTTGGGATAACCCACAAACTGCATATTACCGAAACATGCCTTTAGTTTGTCCGGATTCTGCTTTTAATATAAACCGGACAGCCCCATATCTTAAGACATGGTCTCCTTCCATTCTATATCTTATATAAAATTGTAGGCACAGATTTAGATGTAATCTTATTCAATTAGTACGCAGCTGTTTCCAGCGCATACCCCAAAATTAAAGAAGCAACTCAGTAATACTCATTATAGAGCGTACCATATCCCATAGGGTACGAGTCTTTCTCTCCGATACTCCGTAGTGCAATGATATATGCGGAGGAGTAAGCTGAGAGAGAGTCAAATTCTTTTTTATATATACAACAACGGAATACCGAGTTTAATTATTCACCTCCTCGATCATATCAAAGAATCTTGATACTGTTTGCCTATTTAGTTCTCTATTTCATTCTTATACACTATGAATTTCTAAAAAACTTCGGACTTTTCGTTTCTACAAGAACACATGTCCAAAACTAAAGAACTCATCGGTGAACAAAATGAAGTATGAGTATCCACTTCTTACATGTGTAGATATCGGACCACATACATCACTATGTATAAGTTCTAAGAGTTCACTAATTCTTACTCCGTGTGTTGTAACTTGAAAACTGTGTTTTGGTTAAGAATATTTATATCGTCATTCAATGCACCTTACCCAATCGACATTTGATCAGGGTAAATGTTCACAACATAATTTTCAAAATATGTTTATATTCTTCTTTATCTAATAAAGAGATGAATATTAATTTTAAAAGGTAAGTTAGAGTATAATAACAGTTATTTAAAACCAAAAGTTTTCCACTAGGCAAGAAGAAGTGATTTTCCCTAATAGTAACATTTGCTTCGATTTCCGACTCTGAGGATCAAATCACCTTTTTCCAATACTCTGATTCTTCTCAGCATCTGTAACACCTTACAGGTGTGAGATCCTGATTCGGTATCATATACCCAGAAAGTAGAGTTAATTGAAAAAAGTTTTCAATTACAAATACACTAAAGGACAATTCGCAGATGCTCCGCATGTTCTTTCCGATTCTTAGAATATACCAGGATGTCGTCGATGAAGATGACAACGAACCTGTCTAAATACTCCCGGAAGACTTGGTTCATAAGGTTCATGAAGATTGCTGGTGCATTGGTCACTCCAAATGGCAATACTAGAAATTCGTAATGTCCATAGCGAGTTCTGAAAGCTGTTTTGTGAATATCAGCTTCCTTGACCTTCACTTGATGATAACCTGAACGAAGATCTAGTTTAGAGAAGACACAAGATCCACTTAGCTGATCGAATAAATTGTCGATGCGCGGGAGTGGATATTTATTCTTTATTGTGACTTCGTTCAAGACCCTATAGTCGATGCACATTCTATATGAACCTTCCTTCTTCTTCACCAATAGTACAGGTGCTCCCCAACTTGAAGTGCTGGGACGAATCCATCCTTTCGCCAGTAATTCGTCCAACTGTGTTCGTACTTCCTTCAAACCTTCCGGACTTAGTCTATAAGGTGCTTTGATCACTGGTTGTGCTCTTGGTACTAAGTCAATACTGAATTCAAGAGCTCGATCAGGAGGCAAACCTGATATATCGTCAGGAAATACATCGTCGAACTCTCGAACTACCTCTGGTCTTGATTCTTCCTCTGCTTGAGCTACTTCAACTACTGCTTCTCTTGGCTTTGCTTTGTAGGTACTTGGTTCCAGTGTACGATCTCCACTCTTTAAATAGAAGACCGGATGATCTGGAATCTCAAATACTACCCTTCTTTGACGACAGTCGATGGTAGCATAAAAAGTTCCAAGCCAGTCCATTCCGAGAACCACATCGAAATTTGGTATGTCCAGTACCTTGAAGTCAGCATAAAACTCTCGACTGCAGACGACGACTGGACACATGCTGTATCCTATAGTTGCCTTTAGAACACCATTTCCGGAACTGACGTTCCAGCTGGATACAAGTGGTGAGACTGGAATCGCATGGGTTCGGACAAACCGTTGCGACATAAAGCAGTGGGATGCTCCAGTATCAAACAGTGCAAGTGCAGGTAGTGAAGCCACTAGGATTGTACCTGAGGTATATGGGATAGGTTTTAGGTATAGGGAAAGTGTGTAGGTAACCAAGACTAAAAGATAAGTTTGAGAAGGAAAGTTTACCAGTAATGACTTGGTCAGTGGCCTCAGCTTCTTCCACAGACATCATGAAAGCCTGGCGCTTTGGCACATTCCTCCTGGCCTGAGAAGCATTCCTCGGAACGTTCCTTTGAGCTTGATGGAACTGACGAGGAGGTGGTGCAGCTTGTGATCCCCTGGATGGTGCAGGCAGTGCAAGTCTGGGAGCAGGCACCTGAAGAGCTGGTCACTGCTGATGAGTATTTGCTGGCCTGGGTGCAGCAACTGTGTGCTGTCTTTGGGGACAAGACTCAATACCGTGAGTGGCTGAACCGCAGACTAAGCAAAGGCGGTTGGCTCGACGGCAGTCCTTCATCATATGTCCAGTTCGCTTGCAGTAGGTGCAAAAGGCTGGGCTAGGACGATGGGTTGGTACTCCGTGTCGCCTGGACACGAAATGTGGTCTGGACGTGGGTCCACCTGCCATATGGTTGGCAGGGCGTTTGACTCCCGCAGACTGAAATCTGCCCCTCTCTTTTATCACTGCCTCATAACTGCGGACAGCTTCTAGGGCTTCCTCATGAGTCAAAAACTTTCCTGTAGCTAGAGCAGCCTTAATCTCTGTGTCCAAGCCTTGTTGAAAGCGACGGGCTCTGATCTCGTCCGTCGGTATCAAGTGTGCCGCGAATCGGCTCAACATGGTGAACTCGGCATCGTATTCATCTACCGATTTGTCCCATATTGATCCTTGCTGTAGATGAATAAACTGCTGCTCCATTGCAAACCTGGCAGTCACAGGGAAATATTTCGCGTTGAACTTCTCGCGAAATGTCTTCCATTCAATCGGCTGCGCAAGACGGCTTTCTTCCGCCTTCCACCAATTGCGAGCATTATCCGTGTGCTGTAGTTTTGCTACACGGACCCAAGCGTTGTTTGGCACTTGAGCTGCTGCCAGATCGTCTTCGATGCTTTGTGCCCATTCTTCCGCTTCAAGAGGGCTTCCTTTACCAGAGAATTGCTTTGGGTGCAAAGCTTTGAATTGCTTTACTCCCGGTGCATCGGTCTCAGGACGGTTCAGAAGTTGTTGCTGTCCCTCGAGAAGACTGCGGATCGCATCAAATAGCATTGTTTGCTCAATGGGTGGTGCAGGAACAGCTGGTGTGAGAGGTAGTGCTGAAGGGGTGTTGTTGACGTTGGTGCTGGTGTTGTTCGGGGAATCCATAACCCTGAAGAAAAATTTGGATTAGGACAGATTCAAATACAAGAAATGATAAGATTTAAGGAATTAAATTTTGCAAGATTCAAGGAACATGAATTGTAAAGAATGTTTTAGTTGCTGGTTCTTGTGTTATATTGCTTAGGTTGTTCACGCAGACCAGAACTGCATGACAGAGATTCATACAGCTCTGACCTGCATGGGCCACCAACAAAACCTGTCACGCCCCGCTTCCCGGTGTACGGCAAAGTGGACGCGACGAGGTCCGCTATGTATATACTTAGAATTACATACGCTAAGCGTAACTAAGCAATATAAAGTAAATCACAAGAGACGAAAAATATAAAAATAACAGCAACTTTATTAATAATATTCTTTTGTACAATGCATGAAAAGAAAATACAACTGAAATGAAAAGCGATGCCTAAACAGTGGCATAACAGGAAATGAAAATACTGAAAAAAACAAGGTACAATATCTAGAGCTCGGGATCTTCATGGAACTGCTCCAAGTCTTCACTGGTGGGCTCAATCTCAGCTTGGTCCAACGCACCTGACGACATTCAAAGAAAAAAGAAATAGAATGTCGTCAGCGAACAGGTCGCTCGGTAAATCCCAAAGATAAGAAAGAATTAGAAAGACATGGTAAAAGTATTTTCTAAAGTATTATATTGTTGAATATTAAGGAATATTGAGTTAACGCTGTTGTTTGTAGCTTGGTACAGAAGGATGCCAGTGTATACGAGGGGGGTCTCTATATGCTAGAGACCAAGGCAAAAGGAAAGTACAAGGAACCGTTATACCACGGTACAACAGCAATAGGATTCAGGTTAGGTGTCTTAATCTGACCACATCGTGCCACCTTTAACACCTTCCGTACCAATCAACCCCTTAAACCCCGTAGTGTTTTAACAGTATTGTTATACTGGTTTGTGTAAACTAGATGTCTGACCAAAACCATGATATCAGTAAACATGTTGTAACTGCATAATCAGGTAAATAGAATAACAGGATAATGGATGTATATCTATGGTTTGATTCAGTCAAATTGTATAGATTGTTAACTGGATTCAGGGATTCATGTATTCATATTAAGTTGGAATATAAAAGAATATTGATTGACTTGAATCATATTCAAGTCAGAAATAGTCAGACTCTAACCCGAGTCAGACTAAAAGAAAGGTAATTTGAAGTTCTATAATTGTTAGGGGCATTATTGTAATTTATAAAACTTGAGGGGGTTTTATGTAAAAAGTACTATTGTATAGTTTTCAAGATACACCTCAAGTATTTATTATTCGTCTTTATAGTTATAATGAGTGTGAATTTTATTTGTGTTATTCTAGTGAATATATCCTAATAAAAGTATTAATTTATTTATTTGAAATTCATGGTATTTTAATGTAACTTTTAATCTTGTAATTTTAGAAAAAGTGGAAACTTTATTTTATAATAAAATAGTTGTTTAAAAGATAATTATATATATGTTAACACATGAATAATTTTAAATAAATATTTTATTTTCCAAAGATTTCATTTTTCTTAAATGTCGTATTTTAAACCTTTCGAGACCGAGTGCTCCTTGCGGAGGTCTGAATCTCGCACTACTAGCCCGCGGGTGCACGATGAACCGTACTATCCCTAACGGGTTCCCCAAAAATGGGTTGTAGTGGCTCTTTGCATAGGTTTAACAAATACCATTCATTTAGAAAAACGGTTTTATAAATATAAAATATTTATTTGTAAAAGGATAAAGTTTTCCGTATTTTAGTTTCTAGGGTTTCCTAAGCCAACTAGCCTATTTCTAAGGTCTAAACGACAAGTCATTAGAAGCCTCAAATCGCCTCTTCACCGCCAATTGCGGCCAGGTAAGTGCCAGGTAAGTGGGAGGCTCTCCACTACAAGTAGTGGCCCTAATTAAGTAACCACTTGCCTTAGACACACTTGCCTAGACACCACAAACTCAGTTTAGATAAACGATCGATGTCCATGACATATCGTGCTTTCATTTTAAAAGATTTTATTTAGAATTGTGTACAACTTAAAGCTTTCAAGAAAAGGTTATAAAGAAAAAGGTATTTTAGTGAAAAGTCTTGAATTTTCGTATTCTATATTTTGACGTTTATCAATTAGGGTTATATTTGTGTGTGTGTAGAGGTAGGTCATTATCTCGTGACTTATTTTAAGGTTTAGTAAAGTTTAGAGGTTAAACATGTTAAATTAAAGATAAGGGTATTTAAGTGTAAGAATACGGTATTTAAAAACGTTATCATTTCATGTATGAAAACTTATTCAAATTGATTTTTACAAGTTTAGTGATCAAGATGAACATGTTTAGGAATGAGCGAATTAATTAGAACAAGAAAAATAAACTTTATGGTATTATTGTGAAAAGAATACGATTTTACAAGAAAGCTATCATTTCATGTGAGAAACTTTGTTTAAATTGATTTTTATGTGATTAATAATCATCATGGATAGGTTTAGGTATTATGGATTAGGTGACAAATGGGATTTTGTAGAAAAAACCGAATCGGAAATCGGTTTGTTCCGATTTCCGTCGGGTTTCATAAAGTCGTATTTTTTTCTTAAAAGAAAAGAGAGATAGAAAAGATGGGACTTACAAGTTTGGACAAGCTAAGGAGGCTAAGGAAATGGTGGGTTGTCGATGCGTCGAAACGTCGTGAAGGATCCTAGTGCGGTCGTCGGAATTCGTCGTCGGTTTCTGCAGCGCTTCGCTTTTTCGCTCTTTTTCTAACGTACCGAGTTCTCTTGAGAATTTTTGAGAGTGGACCTAGAATTGTAGGGTGAAATGGTAGAGGGTAGGGGTGTTTATATAGGGCTAGGCTAGGGTTAGGGTTTTGATTAAAAAAAATATAAAAATAATTAAGAAAATCATTAAATTTTGGAATAAAAGAGGTGTAATGGGAATTTGGTAATTGTTCTGAAAAAATGAATATTTCAGGTGAGAAGACCAAGTCAACACGGATTTTTCCGTGTTGACGACTCGGCCATCCGGCCTAGTCCGGCCGGCGGCGCCGGCCGATTCGGCCGAACCGCCGGCCGACTTAGCCGAGTTGGGCCGAGTCAGGGGCTCGTTGGGTAGGGTTTCTCTTGGGGGGAATTTTGGTGTACTTTATTTTTTATGTACAGTATTAATTTTGTGAGTTATGGCTGTTTGACCGTTGACCTTCCAAAAAAAATTTAAAATAAAAAGATATAAAAATATGTGGGGCATGAGATTCGAACTCTGGTGGCTTGATTCAGCGGTGCAAGGTATTACCAATGAGTTACAAGCTCCTTCTTGTAATTATTGTAGGAAATTAGATACCTAAAATATTTTCAGTAACATCAATACTCCAAGTATACTTCAAATTTAATTCAAATTTAGGTATACAAAAATTGGAGTTGTTACAGAAACAATTTCTTGGAGGTCTCGTATCTAACTATATGAGATGGCTCTCCATGCAACTAATTTGTATGGAGAAGAATAGACGATACATCCATTCTCTCGTGTTGCCTCCGCAACTTCTTACTTATGAAGGCTAACACAAGGCACTGGGCCAACATGCAATCTTAGTACCATTCAATATGGATCTTTGTATCTTGAGAATTCTGGAGTTATTGAAGGGGAAGTAGAAGCGGTAAGGATATGTGCGATCTGATCGTAAATTTGGGCAAAGTTGACATTCCAAAGCTATGCATTATAATAAGGTTCAATTAACTTGGTTTTACGAGTTTTAGTGTAAGCTTTGTCATGGTCGCTGCCAAGAGAGAGAAAAGAAACACCTAGCTTGCGCTCTTGTAAAATTAGATTGGTTTATTAATTCATCAAATCATGATAGCTCACACTATTTCGTCGAATTTTCCTTTGAATCTTAAAAAGAGAATTAGCCGGAATCATTAACACTCCATAAGTTCACTAACCGATCGGTTAGGCCAGTGTAAGTACTAAGAAGGAGGCTCCCCGTGTTTTCGCACGGACCTAATTAAATAGCCCCCGTTGCTTAGAGGCGTAACCCCGTAAACACCGTTTTAGACACCTACTGAGTTAGTTTATTGTGAAGGTGAGATTCTCCCGATAATAACTTTTATTCACGGTGGGAATAGATATCCAACTATTATAGTGTGGCAATCTTGAAAGAGGCCAACAAATCACCACACTCTATAAAAGTTATGCAATAACATTGCAAGTTTCAATAATTGAAACTCCCGATATAGTTTTTACCTCTAATGACATATGATCTTGACGGAGACTTACAAAGTATAAGCCGCTAGTTAAGTTCTACCCGTCATTTCGTAATTAATTCAGACCCACCAGCACAAGTCCTTGACGGAGGTTAACAAAATCGTGCGACTGTCCAGACTAATCTCATAATATGAAGCAAACATGTATCACTTAGCTACCGTACACTACGTCTTGACGGAGGTCAACAAACGTAGTATGAATACTAAGTACTCTACTTATCTGAAATGACGGAAGGCTATAACTGATTTTGAAGGAAACTTTTAACACAATGAACTTGATATCGTTGAAAGAACCGAGTGGTTTAAAAATTAAGTTGTTTTGAAAATCGGATTGGTTCCTACAACTTCAAATTATGTTTATTTTTTTACATTAATCATATTAATTTAGTCCCATCGTTTAATTTATTATCACACCAAACACAAGATATATAAACAGATAGAATGTTTTTATATGTCAATTGCAATCATCATAGGGTATCGGGTCTTCACTATTAGGTTAGTTAACAACAGCAGGACGGACGCAGGACTTTGTAATTGTAAAGCATATAGAAACATTTATAATATATATTAAGTCATCATAGACAAGTAATCACATCAAAAGCATGCGATAATCATTACAGAAAATGGAACTGTCGAATATACTAGGAATCTCGTGTTTCACTTGAGCCACAAATGAAACGTGACATTCCAAAGTCATGAGAATAATCCGTACATAACCAAACTAAAACCCTTAAAAGTGCGGCGATCCACCCGCCAATCCGATAACAAGGCGACCTGGCCTCGACTCCTTGAGGGGGACACCTAGCGCATTCTAGAACCCGGCGGCTCGAGCATTCCTCCGCAGAGCAACCTGTATTATATACATTACAAATAGGTCTCGAAGGTCTGAATAAAAGAATAATACATTTGGCAAGACACATAATACATGAATTGAATATATAACAATAGTATACATCACATTCATACGAGGGGCTATTCTGATGAAAATCTAAACCAAACCATACACACCAACATCACATTTTAAATATACAACCTAGTCTAATTGATCATACATCAATTACGCTACATTTCTCAACACACATCCTTATATGTGTTCGAAACAACACGATAGAATACTTCATCGAGTTAATTCGAAGTCGTGACTAAAGAATTCCAACCTGTGACGTCGCACACTTGAAATTCCAAAAAAACGACGTTCACGTTTACTTTGACAACGAAAATCCCCTCATTTTTGCACGAAATCAAACCCCGAAGGACCTGAAATCGAGCCTCGTCGACCCCAAAACCTCACCCAATATATAAACCTTGATTCAGCCCTGGATCAGCCCCGAACCAGGGATGAACCAAGGCTACTTCAACCCCCGATTCGGGGCTGAATCGGTCTCAGTTCAGCCTCGAATCCGGGGCTGAACCAAGCATATGTTGCGTGGTTTCGGGGTTAATCCTGAGCCCACTTGAAGCTCTTGGTCCAAACTAAGAGCTCCGGGGATCGGGCACAAGCAAAAATGAGAGCTTTTCTTGCAAATTTTCAAAACCTGTCTTTCAAAATTGGGTTTATCAATACTTTTAGCCATACATACAACTACTGGTATATGAATTGGATCTGATACTATGTTAGCCTACAGTGCTAGGATCGTAATCCTTGCGGACCGCAGCGGAATACAAAACAAAAATATTTAATACATAACACCATAGACTAAAACCAAGATCATCAAAATACTAGCAATTGTAAAAGATCAAGAGAACTAAATTAGGGTTTAGAGGGGGCAACAATATTTGTAGCATGTCCACACTCAAGTGGAAGACCAAGCTTTGCTCCTAGGCGTCCGGATCGAACTTGATCAACGACCTCCTCGCCGAAGATGATCCACTTTGAAAGAAACTCACTAAAAGTTTCAACTCTACCAAAAAACACTTCTTTGTGAAGTAACACACTCTCACAAATTACTAGTAAGTAAGATAAAGAAGATGTACAAAGCTCTCTCATTTTCATTCAATTTCCCCTCTTTTTCTCAACATATGAGAGAGAAGATGAAGAGACAAATGAATGAATTAACCATCCTTTTTCTCTTTCCTCTATCATATAAAAGAGAAAGAGAATGAGACTTATCTTCTCAAGTGGCCCCCACTTGCCCACATGCCTTCACATGCCTTTTTGTCACAAAGTGACAAAACTAGTATATGTATCCTATTCATAAACCGGTATATGTATACATATAAATACATTAGTATTGTATACCAATGATAGAGAGAGTGTGTGTGTATCATATACAAAATACTCGCAACCATATCATGTATATGGATATTCAGTCAACACTTGATTTAATAATTCGGCTTATAAATAAATCAGCTTATAAATAAACCGGCTAGTATTATCAAACGTTCCATTAATATACGTGTATTATATACACGTGTTTAATCAAACTCCCGCATGCAACAACTATACTTACAATACCAATCCACGTCATCATTTCACTTGACCGGGTACTTTTGGCGTGTGACTCTAAATACTTGACAATACGCAGGCAGTGGGTTAATAGAATCATGTCCGATTGAATCTAAAACAATTTCAGATCCATTCCCTAAGGGCTTAACCCACAAGCTCACCAGTGACACTGGCTGTACGTAACATCTACCCAGGTATTGATCAAAAGGTGGGTCAATAACCAAACTCATCCGAACCCAACAAAGTCTATCAGTAACAATTACTTTATAGTCTGGTATCTTCGTCAAAGAGTGTCGCATACCGGATCTTGGGGTGAAAACTTTCGGACCCCAAATAACCCGATACGTCATGCCGATATCAAACACATAACCATCCGAGATACAACTGATAACACAGTTTATCTCAACCGTCCTGCCCAGGGACTTGAGGTTATAATTATATCATGCACAACGCGACATCAACTCCATATACCGGGAGAGACGAATCCCTTCTTGATTGCTCATTGCCATCATGTGCTTCAGAACTATATCCAACCAAAACCTGTATGTACGGCTCTGTAAAGCCATGGTTGGATAGGAGTTAAAATATAGTGGGAACACACACAAGATACTATGACGATCTCAGGTCAAAAGACTACCTGTGCTATTGCCACCAGAAAACTACTATATGACAATAGGTATAATACCATTTACGTGTTCTCGGCGAGGTCATTCAGTGTACCCATTCTCTAATGAACACATGTATATAATCTTCGGTGTCAAACACCAATGTCTATGGGACCAATCATCGCTCTGACCGGGGTTAAGAAACATATACACTAGTCTATTCTGGAGTACCGATACCCTGTCTCAATACTTCCACGACTGGAAACATTTAAGGATGTGCTTATAGACTACCTAAACCCCTTTAGTATGATCATACTATAATCCTGATAGTCAAGTAAATATCCTAAGGGCTTTATCAATATGCATTAGCTATACGTAATATCAAGTAAAATATATACACATGAATGATAAAGCAAATCAGACATCATACTATTATCTCGAGTAAGAATATTCTATACAATCACAATAATTGCCTTCAAAGCACGCAATTTTCTAAAACATGCATTTAATCTATTCCCACTTCATTTAATTATTTAATTAAAAAACAACTCTTTTTCAATATTTCTTCAATCATTTAAATTTATATTTATTAAATATTTAATCAAATGACATTTTGGGAATTAAATGAAGTTAGAGGGGGACAGAGTGCAGTTTTTTTTATAAAAAGTTTTGTGCATTCCTTGCTATTAGAAAAGAACCCTAACTTTGCAATTTACCTTTATTCTTTCACAAATATTAATTAAATGGAGCCCAGAGTGAGATATTGGAAAAGTTAATATAGGTGGAAATGAGGGGTCGAATGCAAATAAAAGCCGATCCGAACCTATTAATGATAGAGCTTCATAACATTTGATTACAAATGATGAGTTATTATAATTAGGGTAAATTGTCAAAAAAAACCCAGGCCCGCTCTGGAGTTGTCTAAAACAATCTATAATTTTCGAAATTGTTGGGAAATGCGTATTGTTCGAAATCTTTATGAAAAAACCATGAGTTGTATTTCATTTAGATTTATATTCTCTCAACTGTTTGGATATTACAAGCAACTGCTTAGATATTATAGGAGCTTTTGATTGGGCTCATGGTTTTTTTAACAAGATCAAAAAGCACAGGAGGTTTTACACAAGCTTAAAACGGACCGGGGGCTTTTTGACAATTTACCGTTATAATTGTATGAAAATGATGGATCTTCACTAACTAGATTCTTTTTCTGCTAAACAATAGAAGGAAGAAAAATTGAAAACGAAAGGCAATTTTTTTCGTCGGCTCAAAAGCTTTAGGTACACCTTTTCTATCATAGAGCTTTCACGTGCATTTCTAAAGGAACGCTACAAGGAAGCCCATAATATGTAGCCCATATAGTAAAAGCCCAATGCATTGTTTCACTTTCATTTCTTGTTCTAATTATTGAAAGGGAAAGCTGTTGAAAAACCCCTAGCCCAAAAAAGTTTTAAAGTCTCTACTATAAATAGGGCCTTCATTTTTAAATCTTTGTCAAAAAAACCCTTGGCCCAAGAGAAAATGGGCCTGTGTTGAATTAATTAGGGGTGAGACCAAAATACCCCTATTCAAATCCACTGTTCAAATTTCTTCTCTCTCTCACTCTCCCAAATATCCTCGTCATCACCATCGCCATTGTCGTTCCTGCCATCACCATTGTCGTCGACTATTTTCACCGTGTTGACCGTCCCAACTCGTCGTTCCAAGTCGCAGGTCCAACTCGGCTCTCGTCCTCGAAAACCTTAACCCCAGCACCGTCGATGATCCTCACCACCACCTCCACTGTCGACGATCATTGCCGCTCATTCATCTCGATCACCGCTGACCCATCAATTCGTCCTATCGAGTTGCCCCATAGTTGTCCCATCCTAAAAAAAGAGTGAAAACTTCCGCTAAATTGCCGCCCCCCCATCGTCGCCGCCTTCTCTTCCATATTGATCGCTGCCATGCTATCGCCGCCCAAAAAAAGAGTGAAAACTTCCGCTAAATTACCCCATCGCCGTCTCCTCCTCCTTTCATTTGCTTAGGACCCGTGAAACAAAGCATCAAAAAGATAAAAGAAGTTCTTTGTTGTACATTTGAATAGTTGAGCTCTCTTTTTCTTTCATTTTATCTTTCCCTTAATAATCTGCACCTACAATGGTTTCTTCCTCGTTTCAAACATAATGAGGTCTAAAGTAAGAATTCTCAACCCACAAACTGTTTGATTTTTTTTTATCTCAATCAGACTATTTTGATCATTTTGTAATACTATAGAACGATCATACATATTTGGATTAATAAATAACATTGATTGATTTACTGATTTTACTGAGTTTTGGTTTTAGGGCATCATGAGCCGGCTCAAGATTGGTGTGAGCCGTCTCATGCCCCTAGAGAATCATGATTTGATTGGAAAAGCTTATGAGCCGGCTCAGGCTATTATTGAGCCGTCTCAAATCTATCTTGCAGCCTGATATTGTTTCATGACATGTTTATTCATTTGGTAATTGATATATTGTTATTAGGTTATGGTAGGTTGTGTTTAAATAATGTTTAGGTTGTAGATTTGATTGTTTGTTTTTTATATAAGTTTCACATATTATTCGGCCCATATCCATGCTAACCTATATAATCCTTTTATAATCATACAAACCCTAATTCCCATTGTTTCCTCTCAAATACAAAACCCTAACCTCCATATCTTTTTCTCTTTCTCACCCAAACCAAGAACCCTAACCCTAGCCAACCTGTTCCTTCATCAATCACGTTGCTACCATCGTCATCTCATTCGCAAAGCCGGTCTCCATTATCATCTTCGTCTCAAGCAGCACTTGGAGTCGAGGATCTTGCATGGGTTCAAGCATCTTCGTGGTTATCATAAGATCGTCGTTGAGGCAAGTATCTCTAGATGATTGCTTACATGCTAAAAACAAGATTAGATCTTGCTTAGTAGTTATATATAATAGATATATCGATTGATTGCAAAACGTATACATGTTTTATTATCGAGATTTAATCTTTATTGATCATTGCTATGCATGGTTGTCAATATTTGGATCTTGTGGTATATGATTATAATCCTGTGATATTAATATAGATCGATCGACATTTAAGTTCTATTTAATTAAACGATATGTCGAGATGCATTCTATGTGCACACATGTAAGGCATGGGCATTTCTGAGATATACTAAAACACAAATAACCTTTAGTATCTCAGAGAATTCTTCATATGCCTAGAGGTTTTTTCTACTAGATGGCAAGGCCTTGGGATTTTTTTGACAAGTTTTAAAAGGGTCGGGGTTCTTTAGACAACTTACCCATATTGAAATCCCAAATCTCCAGGTCTGTTCCATTATAATGAAGCTCAAGGGAGGTTCCGTTGTAATGAAGCTCAAGTGAGGCGTGGGGGCACTTTTAAATTTTAATTCAGTGGAAACAAATTGGGAAAAAATATTTTCCCCCGATTTTTCGATCGTACACATCACCATAATAATTTTTGAAAATTGGCGATAAGAATAAGGTAGTCTAAACCCTCTAAGCACGGCCATGACTGTTATTAGAAAGGCACGTCAGTCAGTGCAAGACGACAGAATTGGCTAACCGCCTTAGCGGCACCCTTCATACTAATATCAACCCCTTGAACCGCTTGATGACCCCCTATTTAGCAGGGTTCCCTTGTATAGATGGCACTTATCAACCACTACCGTATATTAAAATGACCTAGAGTTGAGCAAACAAAATATTTACCGATGAAAATTTTATGAAAGGGTCTTCGTTGTCAATGTCAAGCATCATATCATTACTCGATGGGTATGCTAGTTTTCAACTTGCTCCTCCTCTATCTAAATGGAGAAATTTGAGTTGGATTCTAACTTGTGGATGTTAGTGTTGTTACTGTTGTTGATGCATGAACAATGAGAATATGATCAGGCAACTCGGTAGCTCGAGTTCTAAAACACCCATACAAAAAAAAACACAATTCACATGCGAATAAACCGACTTCTTTTCTAACTATCAAGATAACATTTCAAATTCAGAAAACGCTGTTATATGGAATACGATTCTCAATACCCTCTTGCATTAGCTAACCACTTGCTCGACACCTTGATTAGTCCGAACTATTTAACTAGCTGTTTCTTTAATATGTTGAAGAAAAGGACTTTCTCTGCTTTGGATGTCTATAATGTCTTCTTTCTCGGACCAAGTTTATGTTAATTGACCAAGAAAAAACTGTTTGTTTAATTATAAGAATAAGCATATGGTTGAGTATATTTGTACAATACATGACGAACTAATTTAAAGTTTGAGATTGTTTTTTTTTCTTTTAGGCTAAAAAAGACATCACAAGAAATCACAATACATAGAGATACTACTTTCATCGTCCAGAAGATATAAAGAAGCTTTGGAGCCCATCTAAATATGATACATTCAAAACAAAATGAAGGGGGGAAAAATTGGGCGAACTATTTGCATGTGTTTTCTTGCCAAAAATAAATTATTTGCATGTGGACAAATATCAGAATAAATAGGAGTAGGTTTGTCCCAAGCCAATAATGCACATATCTTTGCATGTGGTGCAAACAAAACCTAATTTGTGGGACACATCATTATTTGTTTGCACACCAAAATTCCAAGGCACCCCATCATGGGAAAAAGAAATTGCAAACAATTCCTTGTTACCAATGACCCTTTTACAGGTCATCGATTAAAATTACAATGCAATTTCAAATATTTTCGAAATGAAAAAACACTGTTGAATTGCATTCAAATAAACAAATTGATTGTCGCTATAGCTTTAAACCTCGTTCTGATTAAATAAAAGCTAGCATATTTAATTGAAATCGTTGAATTTGTATTTTTTATTTAATTGTATTTTAATCGGGAAAAAAAGATTTTCAATGTAGATATGGGACCCAAGAGCAGGAAATGGACGGAAGTGAAATCTTTTGCATCCCACAATCTTGGAAACATCCTATTTATGTGGGCCCATGTGTTAGAGGTAAGCAATCACTTGTCATTTCATGCAAATTAAATTAGGGTCCAAGCTACAAAGTTGGGGAAAAAAATTATCCAACAAATCAGGATCGTTCAGAGTTAACCGCTTCTTCAAGAAGCGGTTAAAATCTAACGGTCATTATTTAATTGATACTTAAAATAGCGGTTAATATCAAAAGTTAATTTATCCATGGACCGTGCAAACTCAACCGCTACTTTAAGAAGCGGTTAAAATCCAATGGGACAGTTCATATCAGAATTTTGCATTATTATATCACCCATTCTTAATCACATTACATATAAATAGGTGTTTTTGATCCATGTCTGCTAAATAGTTGCAGGTTACAGATTCTCAGATTGTTACAGTGAAAATCACGAAAAGTCGCTACAAATGTGAGACTACGACCAACATCAGATGAATCCGTATGATACCGCCTACCAGTTCAAGGAACAAATGGAAAATTATTAGACAGTTCAATACACAAAGTACAAGAGCAGCACAAGATCCAAGACTTCAACACGAAACTCAAGGCAAAAGTCCACATCATTCTGCACTGTTGGAAATCTGGAAGGAAATAGAAGAAATTCTGAGAAACCAAGTAAAGAAAACAGAAGATAAAAGCAGCATAGAGAAACCCTGAAGAGATGGGTTCATGATCCCACCAAATGGCCGCGGAACCGCGGCCAAACAGGCCTTTCTGCCGTGGTTCCGCGGCCATACTATGCACGTGTCGGTGGGTGTCGGTGTTTTGACCTGACTTTTTTAGGGTAGTTTTGTAAATTCATGTGTGGATCAGAATTTAACCTAGGGTTTTTCTATCTATAAATAGGAGGGTTCAAAACCAAATTAGGCATGCCTCTCTTTAGTTTTTATGGCTCTTTTTAATTTCTAGATTTAAATTTTATTTTCAATTGTAATGCATTGTTTAGATGTCACAATAAATTAAGTTTTTTTTTTATCTTGCAGTCTTTTTATCTGAATTTTAATTCCTGCAGTTTTTTATCTGTTTTTTTATTATCTGCAATTTAGTTCATCTATTAAAATTTTTTAAAAAATGAATTTTATTGTTATCTTCCTAATGAGTGAGTAATTTCTCACTTGTTAGGGATAGGAGAGGGAAGGTTTGAGAGAAGGAAATCTCTATAATTCATTTCTTTGCCCAAATAATTTTAATTAAATAACTCTCTTTAAATCAACCATAATTCGTTCACTACGGCATCCTATCCTACATGATAGCTGTAATTCCCTACTTAGACCGGTTGTGGTTGAATTAACTGGAGGTTAGGGCTAAGAGCCAAGAACGGACGGATAAGGACCAAAAGGAAGAAACTGAGTTTCTTCCTAGTCGTGCTAATCTCCGTTATTGACTATTACCCTAACATCTATATTCTTAACTACGGTATTGAAAGAAGTGAGAAGAATCCCTATTTCGAGCCAACCTAATCATAACCCTAGCAAGCCATTATATCAATTTATTCTCATTCTTAGATCTTAAAACAAAACCTACCAAAATTAGAACTTAACTCGTTAGAATTTAAAGAAAAGAACATCATTTCCTTGTGAATCGATTCATACTCAACCGGCTAGCTACCAAGCGATACCGTCTTAACTGCGGTAAATTTAAATTTAAGGAATACGCAAAATATACATCAATCAAATGACGTCGTTGCCGGGGAGACGGTAATTTATTTCTTTCTGTAATTTCGGGTTAATTAAATTAAAAATATATAAAAATTTAAAAAATAAAAACATAAAAAAATCATCTTGTTATTTTTGATTGGTTTTGTGAGAATTGTATAGGAAAGGAAGACGGACTGATTCAGATCTGGAGCAAGCTCAGTGAACAAATCCAGAAACAGAGGATCTGAACAGACAGAGGAGAACCAAATCAGCACAGAGAAATTTTTTGAAGATCTGAACCTACTGATCCACCGTAGAACCGCGGTAAAAGTAGGCATTTGACTGCGGAACCGCGGTCAAAAAGTGACGTCAGCAATTGAAAATCTCTGTAAGTATTTTTTTTTTCTTTACTTCTCTTCCACACCCTAAGCTCCACTGAAAAAATTTTCCTGCAGCTTTCATTGCACAGAATCTTTCTCCCATCCAATAAATCATTTTATGCAGGATTCTTTGCGCCGAAAATAAAAAGAAAAATTTTTGGCAAGTGTTTTAGATTTTGGTGTGTTACTGCTTTGCATATTTAAAACGGAATCTAAAGGGATCTAACACCAATTAAGATTGGGTGGGGATTTCATTACCCTTTCTAAGACCCCAGAAATCACTAAAAGCATACGCATCACTCTTGAGTTAATTAAAAAATATCTAGACTCGGCCAATTAAGGAGTGTCGCGCTCATTAGGACAGAGGAAGGTTGTGGGCATTCAGTCGTTTATCTAAACCTGATTTTATGGTGTCTAGGCTAGACAAGTGAGATAGTGTAACACCCGAGCCCAATACTACTATTTTCTGTTATTGGTTGAGTATTAGATTTTACTCATTTCATTTATCTTGCTTGTTTGGGGTACTGTAAAATTTTATCTGGCTAAGTCATTTCTGCGTATAACAAATTTTAGCACCTAAAATAAAATTAAAAATATCTATCTTGGCCTACTCGTCACCCCTAGCCGCGTGGTAGCGTTCGTGCGTCGAGTTCTCGTCCCGTTCGGTGAAACGGACGAGTTTGGACGACTACGCGCTTGTACAGGTGTCCGACTTGGGGGTATGCTTTTTAGTCATAAAACATATCATTTTAAAATTTGGAACCCGCTTAAAATCCTATTATTTGAATTTCGAATTTTTGGACCCAATCCGGACGCGATTCGGAAATGTTTCATTTAGCGCCAAAATCCCAAATTATTAAAATATTCGAAACTATATATATATATATACTAAAATCTTACTGTTAAAATAAAGTTTGGAAATCTTTTTAAATAAATCTTTAACCTCTTAAATCTCCTCTGGCCAATCACGAGGGTTTTTTTAACCCCGTAGGCCCCTCCATTATTTCCCTTTCTCTCTCTCTCTCTAACGTTACTCTCTCTCTCTCTCTCTCTAATTTCTCTATCTCTCTCTCTCTTCCCTATTTATTTACGTCCTCCCCTCATATTTTTCCCAGCACGTGAAACTAACCCATCGCGAGAAAACCCTATGGCCTAACCCTAGCCGACTCGTCACCGTCGCTGCCGCAGCTCCGATGCCGGCGCCACCGTTGCCCTCGCCTCCGCCTCCTCGTTCCAAGCTCGACATCCCCTCTTTCTCCCCGTGTGCACGTCGCCACCGCAGCAGAGACCCCGGCCAACCTCGTGCCTTCTCTGTACGGCCGGAGACATCGTCGGCGACCTTCGTCGTCGTCACCCGCGCCACCTTCAGCGCCTCCTCACCACTTGCGCACTCCAGACCCGACCAGCCCCTCTCCATCTCCACTTTCTTCCCCGTTTTCATACCCGCAGCCCTAGCCATCGCCTGCAACCTCCTCGCCGGCGCCCCACCGCCGTCGACCCCATCGCTGGCACGCCCTCTGCAACCCCTGTAAGCCTTCTCCTCCTTCCTTTTTCTCTGGTTCCTTTGTATTCTTGTTTGCACAACTTGATATTTCACTGTTCGCTTTTTTCGCCGGAATCCGGCGATACCGGTGACGTGTCCTAACGTTCCAGCGAGGTACCCCGATCCGCGTGGCCCCATTGTTCGTTGTTTGGGTTCAATCCGTGAACCGTGCGTCCGTCGCGAGTTTCCCCGCCGACGTTACGTTCCGTTTTTCCCGGTTCGTGACCCGTCGAGGCAAGTATCACTTGCTACATGCTATACTATATAATTATATATGTTTTGACTCATTAAACCTGCAAAACTTAACTCGGTATAGTTATTTTCTCATTTGGTTGTAATATGACATATATCATTTTTACAGTTAAAATAAAATTACAGTTTGCCACTTTCAACCTAAGAACCAAGTTTACCTGTTAAACACATTTTACCGTTAATAGATTGTAGTACTTTCCCATGTAGTTCTATTACATTCGGATATTCGTATTCAAAGGCTTGATATAACTGTATTGCATCATCATTTAAACTGTTGCACCGCTAAGGGTGCTCAAAACCTGTTAATATAATAAAATGGCTGCACTATATTAATGCACTATTGTGATTGAATGAACTGCTTATTGTTGTTTAATTTATTGCATATTTCCTGCTGTTAATCCCCTGTTCGATTATATATCTGTTGTGAGCACACCCACGACATTGTTACATCTTGACTTGACTTTGTTACACATGATATATATTGATACACCTGACATGGTACCGTTTACTGTTGACTTGACCTAATGTACCATGACCTGACTTGTTACCTGATCTCGTGCCTAATGCCAACAAACCCGACATGTAGTCCTCATGGACCATTCCTGTTGTCTATCCAGACAAATCTGCTGTTACCTGATCCAGTGTTGGCATTAGTTCTTGATTACTGAATACCTGACCTGACACATATAACTTGGGGGTATGGGGAAATCAAAAGTGTAAACTAAAGTGTAACTTAAAAGGGTATTACTTGATCCGTGGTCCCGGGGGGTAACGGGACAGAGCCATTCATGACTCTTACATTTTCCTGATCCGTGGTCCGGGGGGGGGGGGGGGTAACGGGACAGAACCACTATTGGTTCACATATTCCTGATCCGTGGTCCCGGGGGGTAACGGGACATATCCTTTGAGTTACATGGAGGATTACTCAAATTGATTTCTAAGACTTTAGAATGGAAAACCTGATAGAACAGTTTAGTTACCCACTGCACACTACCCTGCACTGCTTGTTTCATACTATTGCTTTATTCATGTTTATTTCTGCATTGCCTATTACACTGTTCATATTATATTACTGGTTGACATGACGCGCTGACGTCTGGGTTTTGCATGGCCCAGATTCTGTAACATTGTCGCAGTCCGAGCAGGAGTACTTCAGCCAGCAGGCTGAGTTGTGAGTTCTGTAGTGGTTAGTTTTATTTCCTGCATTTTATTTCCAGATGTGAGCCCGCATTATGGGACAGACTTTTCCGTTATTGTGTTGGATCATTTGCTTCCGCATTTATTTATCATTGACTCCTGTTATTCTGGATTGTGGACATGTTTTTAGATAGTTTTATCTTGTTCTTGATATCTCTACAGCCGTAATGTGACTGTGGATGGATACTTCCTACCCACAGGTAGCATGGTTGGCTATGTCACGTGCCCAATCTTGCGTACTCTGGGAAGCGGGGCGTGACATGGTTCTTTTGGTATCAGAGCCATATGTTAGTTGGATTGATTCTTTTGTAGTTGGGTATTGTACCCAATACACGAATCAGAATACCCGTGTTTAGGAAACATGTCCTACCACCTTGACCGTGTTACCATTCTTGAATCACATTCTTCCTGATTATATCTTTTACGATGTGCAAACTTCTTTTGCATATTGATTCGAAAACCCGATTCCTTGTTGTCTCTAGGACTTAGACGACTTGGGTGGAGTTAAGTAATTGTGGCTATGATACCGCGACATAGTTACAATGCGGTACTCTATTTAAGTATCTTGGAGTTCTAGCCTTGATCTATATATTGAATCTATTATCATGCTAATATTGGGTGTTTTGATTTCAGGAATATGGCAGAGAAGAATTTCAAGACGTATCAGAGGCGCGTGGACGATGCCGCCATGTTGGGAGTAATACGAGGAATGCTGGAAAATCAGAAGAGGCATACTGAGCTGATCCAGCAGCAAGCAGATTCGTTTCAGGAGGGTTTGCAGGCCATTCGGCAGTCTGTAAACAACGCTGGAGCTAAACCAGTTGACCGGGTAGGGACCGTGGCAGATTTCAGACGTTTGGGTCCGACTACATTCACTGGTTTGGAGGAGCCATTGCCAGCCGAGCAGTGGCTGGTCGACACGGAGAATTTGCTGATTGCGGCACAGATTCTAGAGGACAAAAGAGTTGATGTGGTGCGCATTCAGCTAGTGGATTACGCCCGAGAGTGGTGGCTTGTGGAAGAGACCCGCTTGCCTAAGCCGATCAGTTGGACGGAGTTTTCTAAGAGTTTCCTGGAGAAATTCTTCCCGCGGACTGCACGAGAGGAAATGGAAGAGAAATTTATTGGGCTGAGGCAAAATGGAGCGCCCGTGGACGTACATGCCGCGGAATGGACGAGACTCAGCCGATTCGCTGGACCTTTAGTCGCCAACGAGGCAGACAGGGCACGGAGGTTCATGCGCAGTTTGGATGTGGACATCCAGAGGCAGATTGTCTCCCTGGGTTTGACCACTTTCCCACAGGTTCTTACGGCAGCTCGGGAATAACAGAGTTTATCGGGGATGAAAGGGAGCCTGCAGCAGACAGCAGTTGCGGCCAGGAAGCCCGCATTTGTACCTAACCGAGATCATGTGCGCAAAGGTATTCCAGTGGATCGTCGTGGTGTAGCACCCATGAAGAAGCCTGTGGTCGTTGATCGAAGAAAGAGCGTGATTTTTGACTACTGCCGTTTACCTGGGCACATGCAGAAGGATTGTCGAAGGAAGCTGGGACTTTGTTTGGTTTGTGGAGCGGCTGATCACGCAGTTGGTGCCTGTCCGTCGAAGCTTCGTACGAGGGATGATTTTCAGAAGCCTCCGCAGAAACCGTTCCAAGGGCAGAAACAGCTGACTCAAGGACCTAATCAGGCTCGAGCTTTCACCTTGACAGCTGAGGAAGCTAAGGCATCAAGAGAAGTGGTTTCAGGTACTTTACTCGTTCATGGTTTTCCCGCATTGGCATTATTTGATTCTGGTGCATCCCACTGTTTTATGTCATCCAAATTTATAACTACACACTCGATTACCTGCACGACCCTGTCTAGTTTTTGGGACATACACACTGGGAATGGGAAAATCATAGCTAGTAGGGAATGTAGAGATTGTACGGTTGTTGTGTGCGGACGGGAACTCTTTGCAGATTTCTTGGTGATTGATACGAGCAGCTATGAAGTTGTCTTGAGAATGGATTTTCTTGGCACTTTCCACGCCCACATTGACTGTAGGGCAAGGAAAGTAATTTTCCAGATTCCCGGACATCCTGAGTTTACCTTCAATGGAGGAAGCGGTTCTGTCGGGCCAGTCGAGTTTAGGGCTAGGCAGACTAACAATGTTCTTGTAGCTATGGAAGTTGATGGTAGTGAAGAGCCGGTGGTGGTTCGCGATTTCATGGACGTATTTGAAGATATATCGGGCTTGCCGCCGAAGCGAGACGTGGAGTTCGCAATTGACCTTATTCCTGGTGCAGCGCCAGTATTTAAAGCGTATTATCCAATGGCACCAGTAGAATTAGAAGAAGTTAAGAAACAAGTTACTGAATTGCTTGAGAAGGGTTGGATTCGAAGCAGCAACTCGTCTTGGGGAGCTCCAGTTCTTCTAGTAAAGAAGAAGGATGGCACGAGAAGGATGTGCATCGATTATCGAGAATTAAACCGGGTAACTATTAAGAACAAGTACCCGATCCCTCGCATTGGAGAACTTTTTGAGCAGCTTAGTGGCGCGAGGGTATTCTCGAAACTGGATTTGCGATCCGGATATCATCAGGTCCGAGTGAAAGCAGAAGATATTTGCAAGAGGGCGTTTCGAACTCGGTATGGACATTACGAGTATCTAGTGACGCCCTTCGGAGTAACGAATGCGCCGGCAGTATTCATGGACTTGATGAACCGAATCTTTTCACCATTCTTGGACCAGTTTATTGTGGTATTCATTGACGATATTCTGGTTTACTCGAAGAGTTTGGAGGAGCATGCTGAGCATTTGAAGATCGCACTGCAGACTTTGAGATAGGAGAAATTGTATCCGAAGATGAGTAAGTGCGAATTTTGGCTGGAAGAAGTGAAGTTTCTGGGGCATGTTGTGTCAGGCAATGAATCGCAGTCGATCCCGAAAAGATTGCAGCAGTTCGAGATTGGTCTATTCCAAAGAATGTAGCTGAGATAAGAAGTTTCCTTGGATTAGCCGGATACTACAGGAGATTTGTGGAGAACTTCGCTCGTTTGGCAGAACCGTTGACCAAGCTTATGCGCAAGGAGGTACCTTTTGTATGGACGGATAAATGTGTGTTAGCTTTTGAGACGTTGAAGCAGAAGTTGATAACCGCCCCTATTCTGACCATACCAGACAATTCCGGAGGATTGGTGATTCACAGCGACGCATCTGGAAAAGGATTGGGATGTGTTTTGATGCAGCATGGGAAAGTTGTAGCGTACGCATCGAGACAATTAAAGACCCATGAGAAGAATTATCCCACTCACGACTTGGATCTTGCGGCTGCGATCTTCTCTTTGAAGATTTGGAGACACTACCTTTTGGGTGAGAGAGTCGAAGTTTTTACAGATCACAAGAGTTTGAAGTATGTGTTCACTCAGAAGGAGTTGAACATGAGGCAGCGTAGATGGTTGGAGCTGATGGCCGACTATGACCTCGATCTTAAATACCATCCGGGAAAAGTTAACGTTGTGCCGGATGCGCTTAGTCGGTTACCAGCAATTCAGGTGTTAACTACGCAAAGGGAGATCATTGCGGATTTTCGAAGATTTGACTTGGAGGTTGTGCTATCACATTCTACGGGACAGTTGATGCAGTTGTAAGTACAGTCGTCCTTGGTTGAGAAGATTAAAGCGGCATAATCGCAGGATCCTAGACTGCAAAGGTTTCGAGAGCAGGTCGAGGCTGGACTACGAACATATTTACTGGTCCACGAAGATGGTTCGTTGAGGTATGGTAGCCGTCTGTGTGTGCCAAAGGGAGATGTTCGTGAAGAGCTTATGAAGGAGGCACACAGTTCAGCTTACTCTGTACATCCAGGAGGCACAAAGATGTACCGTGATATTCGACAGCATTTCTGGTGGGAAGGCATGAAACGGGAGATTGCTCGCTTCGTGGCTAAGTGCTTGGTATGTCAGCAAGTCAAGGCTGAACACCAAAGGGTTGCTGGTTTGTTGCAACCACTTCTGATTCCTCAGTGGAAGTGGGAACATATAATCATGGATTTCGTGACAGCTTTACCGTGGAGTCCAAAGGGCAACAATGCAGTATGGGTAATTTTCGATCGGTTGACCAAGGCAGCTCACTTTATCCCTTTCCGGGTTGGTCAATCAACGGAGACTTTGGCAGAACGGTACATGCAGGAGATTGTAAGATTGCATGGCGTACCGGTGAGCATCGTGTCCGATCGGGACACTCGGTTCTTATCACACTTCTGGAGGAGGTTACAGGAAAGTTTGGGGACTCGATTGAAGTTTAGCACAGCTTGTCATCCTCAAACTGATGGTCAGTCGGAGAGAACGATCTAAACTCTTGAAGACATGTTGAGAGCATGCATGTTGGACTTCAAGGGTTCATGGGAGGATCACCTACACTTGGTGGAGTTTTCTTACAACAATAGTTTCCAAGCAACTATCCAGATGGCTCCGTTTGAAGCTTTGTATGGTCGTAAGTGCCGTTCACCTGTTTGTTGGGATGATGTTGGTGAACGAAGATTATTGGGACCAGATTTGGTAGTACAGACAGTTGAGAAGGTTAACACTATCAGAAAGCATATGAAGGCAGCTCAAGACAGACAGAAAAGTTGGGCTGACACGTCAAGAAGACCTCTAGAGTTCGCCGTGGGTGATTTGGTATTCTTGAAAATATCACCGACTAGAGGGGTGATTCGTTTTGGGAGTCGAGGAAGCTTAGTCCTCGATTCATTGGACCCTTCGAGATATTGGAGCGTGTTGGAGAGGTAGCGTACCGTTTGGCGTTACCGCAGTCCTTGGCAGGTGTGCACGATGTGTTTCATGTATCTCAACTACGAAGGTATGTTCGAGATGAAACACACGTCTTGGATCATTCGGAGTTAACTGTACGGGAAGACCTAACTTTTGAGGAGCGACCGGTTGAAATCATGGATCGAAGGGAAAAGGTTCTTAAGAACAAGGTTATCCCCCTTGTGCTCGTTTCTTGGGGTAATCGATCGCATGGAGAGTCCACGTGGGAGCGAGAAGACGAAATCCGACAGAAGTTTCCTCACCTTTTCCTGTAGTTTTCTATCTTGTATTCTTAGAATTTCGAGGACGAAATTCTTTGTAGTTGGGTATAATGTAACACCCGAGCCCAATACTACTATTTTCTGTTATTGGTTGAGCATTAGATATTACTCATTTCATTTATCTTGCTTGTTTGGGGTCTTACTGTAAAATTTTATCTGGCTAAGTCATTTCCGCGTATACCAAATTTTAGCACCTAAAATAAAATTAAAAATATCTATCTTGGCCTACTCGTCACCCCTAACCGCGTGGTAGCGTTCGTGCGTCGAGTTCTCGTCCCGTTCGGTGAAACGGGCGAGTTTGGACGACTACGCGCGTGTACATGTGTCCGACTTGGGGGTATGCTTTTTAATCATAAAACATATCATTTTAAAATTTGGAACCCACTTAAAATCCTATTATTTGAATTTCGAATTTTTGGACCCAACCCGGGCGCGATTTGGAAATGTTTCATTTAGCGCCAAAATCCCAAATTATTAAAATATTCGAAACTATATATATACTAAAATCTTACTGTTAAAATAAAGTTTGGAAATCTTTTTAAATAAATCTTTAACCTCTTAAATCTCCTCTGGCCAATCACGAGGGTTTTTTAACCCCGTGGGCCTCTCCATTATTTCCCATTCTCTCTCTCTCTAACGTAACTCTCTCTCTCTTCCATATTTATTTACGTCCTCCCCTCATATTTTTCCCAGCACGTGAAACTAACCCATCGCGAGAAAACCCTACGGCCTAACCCTAGCCGACTCGTCACCGTCGCCGCCGCAGCTCCGACGCCGGCGCCACCGTTGCCCTCGCCTCCGCCTCATCGTTCCAACCTCGACATCCTCTCCTTCTCCCCGTGTGCACGTCGCCACCGCAGCAGAGACCCCGGCCAACCCCGTGCCTTCTCTGTACGGCCGGAGACATCGCCGGCGACCTTCGTCGTCGTCACCCGCGCCACCTTCAGTGCCTCCTCACCACTTGCGCACTCCAGACCCGACCAGCCCTTCTCCATCTCCACTTTCTTCCCCGTTTCCATACCCGCAGCCCTAGCCATCGCCTGCAACCTCCTCGCCGGCTCCCCACCGCCGTCGACCCCACCGCTGGCACGCCCTCTGCAACCCCTGTAAGCCTTCTCCTCCTTTTCCTCCTTCCTTTTTCTCTGGTTCCTTTGTATTCTTGTTTGCACAACTTGATATTTCACTGTTCGCTTTTTTCGCCGGAATCCGGCGATGCCGGTGACGTGTCCCGACGTTCCAGCGAGGTACCCCGATCCGCGTGGCCCCATTGTTCGTTGTTTGGGTTCAATCCGTGAACCGTGCATCCGTCCCGAGTTTCCCCGCCGACGTTACGTTCCGTTTTTCCCGGTTCGGGACCCGTCGAGGCAAGTATCACTTGCTACATGCTATACTATACAATTATATATGTTTTGACTCATTAAACCTGCAAAACTTAATTCGGTATAGTTATTTTCTCATTTGGTTGTAATATGACATATATCATTTTTACAGTTAACATAAAATTACAGTTTGCCACTTTCAACCTAAGAACCAAGTTTACCTGTTAAACACATTTTACCGTTTAATTGATTGTAGCACTTTCCCATGTAGTTCTATTACATTCGGATATTCGTATTCAAAGACTTGATATAACTGTATTGCATCATCATTTAAACTGTTGCACCGCTAAGGGTGCTCAAAACCTGTTAATATAATAAAACGGCTGCACTATATTAATGCACTATTGTGATTGAATGAACTGCTTATTGTTGTTTAATTTATTGCTTATTTCCTGCTGTTAATCCCCTGTTCGATTATATATCTGTTGTGAGCACACCCACGACATTGTTACATCTTGACTTGACTTTGATACACATGATATATATTGATACACCTGACATGGTACCATTTACTGTTGACTTGACCTGATGTACCATGCCCTGACCTGTTACCTGATCTCGTGCCTAATGCCAACAAACCCGACATGTAGTCCTCATGGACCATTCCTGTTGTCTATCCAGACAAACCTGCTGTTACCTGATCCAGTGTTGGCATTAGTTCTTGATTACTGAATACTTGACCTGACACATATAACTTGGGGGTATGGGGAAATCAAAAGTGTAAACTAAAGTGTAACTTAAAAGGGTATTACTTGATCCGTGGTCCCGGGGGGTAACGGGACAGAGCCATTCGTGACTCTTACATTTTCCTGATCCGTGGTCCCGGGGGGGGGGGGGTAACGGGATAGAACCACTATTGGTTCACATATTCCTGATCCGTGGTCCCGGGGGGTAACGGGACATATCCTTTGAGTTACATGGAGGATTACTCAAATTGATTTCAAAGACTTTAGAATGGAAAACCTGATAGAACAGTTTAGTTACCCACTGCACACTACCATGCACTGCTTGTTTCATACTATTGCTTTATTCATGTTTATTTCTGCATTGCCTATTACACTGTTCATATTATATTACTGGTTGACATGACGCGCTGACGTCTGGGTTTTGCATGGCCCAGATTCTGTACCATTGTCGCAGTTCGAGCAGGAGTACTTCAGCCAGCAAGCTGAGTTGTGAGTTCTGTCGTGGTTAGTTTTATTTCCTGCATTTTATTTCCAGATGTGAGCCCGCATTATGGGACAGACTTTTCCGTTATTGTTTTGGATCATTTGCTTCCGTATTTATTTATCATTGACTCCTGTTATTCTGGATTGTGGACATGTTTTTAGATAGTTTTATCTTGTTCTTGATATCTCTACAGCTGTAATGTGACTGTGGATGGATACTTCCTACCCACAGGTAGCATGGTTGGCTATGTCACGTGCCCAATCTTGCGTACTCTGGGAAGCGGGGCGTGACAGATAGGTAACTTTAAAAGACTCGTCTCACGGTGATTCGTGAGCGGAACCCTCCTTTCTTCATTTGTGCTTACCTGGCCACATTTGGCGGTGAAGAGGTGATTTGCGAGATATATCACAACTTGTCGCTTTGGAACAGTTATGAGCAGTCTAGTTGACTTAGAAGACCCTAGCTCCAGGTTTGATTATACATGTTTAAACTGTGGTTGTTTGAAATTGTGTCGTAATTCCGTACAAATTTTTGGAAAAAAAATCTTTATGAATAAAAAAAAATTAAAAAAACCCAACAAAATAGTTTTTTTTATAAAAACTGGTCCTTTGTCGCTAGAATCCCATTTCACCCACCTTTCATCCACATTTCTCCATTGACGTTTTCTTACCCTCACATTTTACGCTTTGACTATTCTAAACTCGTTTAGTGTATGTCCGGTTGGACTCGGAACACAAGTGCCCGTTTAGCCTGTGTTTCGTTAGTCACTACCGACTACGCGATCGACTCCAAATTCGAAACTCCATCCACACCTCTTTCATCTTTACCTTTGCCGGCCAACTCCAACGTTGACTGGAATTCTGTTCATACATCTTCACCTTCATCTTTACATTCATCATCTTCTGAGATGTCAGGGTTCAATCCTAACAATCCTTACCTACCTCGGGACTGATTCCACCTCAACTGGGTGCGAATAACCCGCAACAACCTCCTGTTGAATTGCCACAGCGAATCGCAATCTAGGATCGTTTCTACCCTACCTGCTCCGCACTTCCTACCTGTCTTTCACTACCGCCGGCAAATGGGGACAATTTCGAAATTAAGCCCCACTTCATCAACATATTGCCTAAATTTCACGGATTGGAATCCGAAGATGCCAATATCTTCATCAACAAATTCCAGAACGTCTGTCCAATGATGAAGACAACCCAGCTGTCCGATGATGCTATAAGGCTACGAGTCATTCCCTTCACATTGTGTGACCTAACTGAAAAGTGGCTGTATAGTACTGTATCGCATTCCATAATTCCAGGCTACGTGGAACATGGCTTATGTCAACTCTGACCCCGTGGAAAATGTCCAGAGCGGAGCCTGGTTCTCGCAGAGCACGGTAGTGAACCCATGGGAAGCATCCAGAGCAACCCCTGATCCCGTGAAATGCGGATAAGGGCAATTTCATCCATCACTTGTGGGTCCTCACGACTCGTAAGGGAGCAAATTCTCTTGTGAGATCCTTACGACTTTCAAGAGAAAACACACTTAGGAATCCCCATGATTCTTAAGGATAAACTACACCTACGGGATCCTCTCGACCGGTAGGAAGAAAATTCTTTATGAGACCCTCACGGCTCATAAAGCTGAAAAGTCTTAGGAGACAGATCTTAACCCTGAATCCTAAGCCATCGTTGTCCTGCAAAGAAATGAGATAGACTATCCACAGAATGCATTCAATAACAAGGGACACATCATTGAGAAGAAAAATATGTCTTTTATTCATGAATCAAAATGAATACAAAGTATAATTCATTAAAGAAACAAAAAGTATATACTCTTATTCAGGAGTATGTACAAAGAAAGAATAAAAATATACATCTACAATTCTTCAAGTAGGCAGGCGGTTTAGCAGATTTGCCAATTCATCCCTCTTTCGCTGCGCCTCACCTTCATGGTTCAATATCGCCCAAAGACGGGCCTACGCCTGAGCCTGCTGGGCCTGATATGAGGCAAGCTGGCCTTCGTACTCTTTCTCGGTAGTCTTGTGAGCCTCAACCCTTTCGCGAGTGAACACAGCGGTTTTATCGATGGCCACCACCTCCTTGATGGTCTCTTGAAGTACTCGCTAGAGTTCATACGCTTTGTTGGCTTTGACTGTAAGGTTGGCTTGGAGCTCGTTCAGCGTCTTAGAAACCAACTCCCTCTTTGAGAATTTGCGGCCGAGCCTCTTCTCTCACGACACCATCTTCGTCGCGCACCGCTCTATCAGACCCTGCAAGCTCGCCTTCGTAGCCACAGCCTCCGAAGAAAGGCGGGTACACTTGAGCACATGTAAGTAAGCCTCCATTCGACGACAATACTCAATCTAAAACAAGCACAAATCACCCGATATGGGAAATGACAAGGAAAGTTTTGATCTATATCCTATCAAGCACGTATTTGCAACTGTACGAAAGTTTAAAAGGAAATGTTACCCGAGGCACTGATGTTCATACAACATAACGATGGTGCTTGCAATTAAAGAAAACTCCCATGAGAAAAATATGCAGCTCATTTACACAAGCAAGACGCACGTACGAGTATCCGACAAACATGAAAATTCAACAGAAAGCATGCAAACTGCCAATGATAAAAGGAGTATATTGATTTAAACATACTAAACTACCGGGAAAAGATCACCAAACAAGGGATCAGTGGCATAGGGGTTAACAAAACAAAATGAAAAATTTTCTAACTCCCTCTCTGTCTTCTCCAACACATCGAAGCGACGATTTTCACGAGGAGTGACTCCCCACCAATTAGCGCCATGTTCATCCGCAAAGGCAGACATAATAGCCCGTCGGGCTCTTATCTGGCTCAACAGATGGACCGAGCAGTCTTTCAGAGCCTGAGTAATCAGGCACGTCTCGAAAAAACATTCGAGCTTGTCTTCAGCCGCATCAAGGATCGCCAGGGTCATCTCTGCTGGGTGAAGAGGGATGTCAGCAAGCACGGCAGCGGGAATCATCCGGAGCCAAATGGATCTCATTGGAAGAGGGGACCCCCTACAGATCAGGAGTTCATATGTCACCGAGTCGCATTCGTCGTCGGTGAGAAGGGGATCCACCAGTCGTGCAGCGAAGTGAGGAATCATCTCCTCAATAGGTACTTCCCACGGTTGTCGACGAGCATTGGGGCGATTGCAGGTCATGGCACTTAGTTGTTTCCTCAAGATAAACCATACTAAATTGTGGGTAGATTTCTCTGTGAAGAGAAAAAGAAGACTATGGCCTCAGGTTATAAAGAAGAGCATTAAATGCTGTACATGGAAGATACTGCATGATGGAACTATTTTCAAGGCCCAAAACAGCGAAGGCATTAGAAATCAAATAGATGGAACTATTTCCAAGGCTCCTTTTCTGCATCTAATGTTGTGCACAGAAAATATGGCATGAAAAATTAAACAATCCCACCAATAGAGCACCACGCGCAGGGCACGTGATCACACACCTTGGCATATACCAAGAATTGAAATCGTGTTATGCGTGAATAACACGTGAGTGGATGCCGATGTGAGATCAAAATCCCCAACAGTGCCTCACATGCAAAACATGTGAGCAACAACAACAATATGACAAAATTTCATAAAGGAGGCATGCAAGCACAAAAGGGGAAGGAAAGACTCAGCATTCATATTTTGAAAATTCATACAAAAAATAAGAGAAAACAATTACAATGGTAAAACCTCATATCCAGGGCATGGATTGAGGAACTCAAAAGTGACTTTGTCCAGAATCTTCCAGGCATTTCGAACCATCCTAGTATGATTTCTTTCACGATCACAAGCGTCGGGATCCCCACGGATGTCCTCCACCCTCCGATAGACAGCAAGAATGGCCGACTGTTGAAAAGCCTGATGCAGGAGATCAATAAGATTGCCTCGCCTTCTTTTCGAGATTAGGCTCATCAGATACACCGAATGCACTTTATCCCCGGCGGTATCTAATGCCCTGAGTGGTATGCCGGTACAGAATAGAGGAAGCGCTTCCCAAATCGCTCCCACAATAACCTTCAGGAGAGAGGAGCATCAAGGAAGCAGCCGACCATTGTATGCATCAAAGCGACTCATAATTTCGGCACACTCGGCGTTTGTGAATTCTCGATTTTGAGAACGACCGAGTGAGCGGATGTCTCCGGAAGAGATAATCTCGTCGAGGTCATACATATGAGCGTCCATTACTCCTGAAAAATAAAATCAACAAGAATTAGCGGACAGACTGATTGAGCGAATTCTTCTTAAAAAAAGCAGGGATTTAAACGGCTCTTGATACCCCCATGGGAAGAACTGTGTTCTTCATAGGAATTAAATTCCTTGTTAAAAAAGGGGGGAAATTAAATTCCCAGAAACTTTTTTCCCCAGAGCCAAAGCTTTCTGAGATGGAATTAAATTCCATGGAAAAAACAACCACCACCATTAGTCCCCTGAAGATCGGAGAAACCCTAAAGGGTCTGTTGATTAGAGATTGAATGGTTCTCTTTATTTTAAAGAACTTAAAAATGGGTTCTTGTTAAAAGGGAAAACTCTTAGTGTGGATTTAAAATCTAGAGAATTATATGTGTATGAAAGTTCTTCGATCATCCAGAGACATTACCTGAAGAGATGGGTCTTACTTAAACAGAGTTAAACTCTGGGAATTTTTTAGGCAGAGAACTAAGCTCTGGAAACGAGAATTAAATTCTCAAGAAGAAAAGTTGCAAGAAAGAAGATACGCAAGAATGGAGGCGCTTCTGAAGGGACCCCTATATTTATAGGATGTGATGGAAATGCTTCAGCTCCCCGATTCCCTAGATGGATCCAACGGTCACAAAAGTGACAGCGTTGCACTCACGTGCAGACACGTGAGAGCAACGCTGTGGGGACATTTGTTTCCTTGTTAAAAATTAGGAAATAACTTGATTAAGTGTCAAAACTTGTATTTACCGCAATCAAGAACGGCGTCGCTTTGCAGCTAGCCGGTGAGTACGGGTCGATCCACAGAGACGGGTAAATTCCTTTTATGTGTTCTAACGAGTTGATTCAATTTGTCGTTTTAGGTTGAAGTCTAAAATCTATAAAATCTGGATCTAATTAATCTAATTAAAAGTCTTGCTAGGGTTAGGCTTAGGGAAAGTTTTGGAGATTAATGTATTTCATCACCGCTTTCAATACCTACTTTTTTTAGATCTATTAGATGTTAAGTTAATTATCAATAAAGTGGATACGAATCTTTTGGGAAGATATTTCTTCCTCTAGATTCGTATTCTTCCTTTGTTGATAATTACCTAACCCCCACGGAAAACACGCGCAACCGGCCCTTTATACTACGGTTCATCGTTACCTCGATGGGTAAGATGTCGTAGGGAGCGGTTGTGCTCGTATGCGTGAAGTTCTAATTCATTAGCTTAAGTGGCATTGAAAGGGGTGAGAGATCTCATCTCTCAACCCTTTCCCTAAGGCTAACCCTAACAAGCGAAGAGACTACTCGCTCATTAGGGGATTAGAAAACATTGTAATTAAAAGAATAAAATAAAATACCTTCCTAAGTTGACGGCTCCCTCCAAACAAGAAGAACAGATCTGAATTTATTTCTCAGAAATTCTGAAATTTATTGATTGAAAAGAGGCATACATTTTTCAGATCTAAGATTACAATTTATAGGAAAGTAGGAAACCTAGGGTTACAGACTCTCGCACATGCGCAATTACAGATTTGCCCACGAAAAATCCCAACACCCGAACCGTCACGGCAACAGAAGAAAAATCCACCGACACGGGCATTAGACGGCCGCGGATCCACGGCATTGGTTGGCTTGGGCCGCGGATCCGCGGCCCTTTGGTGGTCTTGGGCCTGCAAACTTTTGGGGTTTCTTTAGTGGTTCTTGGGCTCTGTATTTTTATATGTATTTTCTCTGTTGGGCTTCTGGGTCTTCTCCAGATCTTCAGTGAAGACTTGTCTTGGGCTTTTTAACCGTTTCACCTTGACATTCGTTGCCTTGCACCTATGTGAACTGGGCGTGACTAGTATCGGTCTGCTTGTTGGTCAAAAGTCCATTTTCTGTATGTTTTGTGTCTTTTTCACTGTATTCGCTCCAGAAACCTGTAACCTGTAATATGCAACAAACGTGCGTCAAGAGTACCTGTTTATTTATAAAAGGGGTAAGAATAGGGGAATGATAAATGCAATATTATAGTCTGAACAAATACCCCCAAACTTACCTTTTTGCTCGTTCTCGAGCAAACTTATTATTTTATTCTCTAAAATCCTAACCACACTTTCGTAGGGAAACGCGATTGCACTGAGCACGTGCAACAAACCGTTAAACCTCTAGGTGTCCCTAGTAGGAGGAGTGTTGTCTCCTGAGGGTTTTCAGCGGATTACACCCACAAAATCCTATCAATTCGGCCCATTGACTTTTGTTCTCCAATTAGGTCTTCTAATAAGGAATTCTATTATCTTTTACTTGCAAATTATCCACCCATATTCTTCACGCTTCCTCATTATTTAACTTAAGATTATATATGTTTTGTAGACCTACTTAGCTTTCGGCATCTCTTAAGTCTTCCTTCTAGGGTTTCATCTCTACTTAGGAATTTTCTATCAACTCTATTAAAGATATAAATTTTATCTTTCATTCCTCTCTCTTATCTAAATTCCAATCATATACCCCTACGTGTGTGTATAGATCACCCCTACACTTGGAAATTCAATTCAAGCAATCATGCCCTTGTCCATTGTCTAAAGTACTAATTAGTTGGTGAATTTAAATGAAATTTGCTTACACATCCTTCATGCGACCGTTAATACTTCTTGAGGTACCAACGACCGATTACAAAATGCGTTTGCACTTTAAAGCGTACTTCCTAGTCTTTGCGACACCCAAGGCTTTAGCAGTGACTCCCAAACCAGTTGGTCTAAGGCACTAGGTGATGAAGCACCCTCGCTAAATATTTTTCTATTTTTACAGCCTTAAGTAATCACAAAAACCAGTGTCCATTTTTCTTTATTCTTTATTCACACTTTTTCTTTTATTTTCTTCGTACTAAGGACTTTAGACAAGAGTATTTCAAGGTCTCTTCTACTATTCCAAGTTTCAAGGTGCGCGATAGTGCAAATTGTAGGGTATACATTTTTAGAATCTAGACTTAAGCTAGGAACTATTTTTCAAACTTATACTTTAATAAGAACATCAATACTTTTCCCTCATTTTGACTTAACCCAAGAAGTGAACCGAAAATTTGCCTATTTCTAAATAAACTACAAGGCATATACTTTCTAGCATTAAACTTTAAGGAATGTTATTTTTAGGGTTTTTAATTCACTAAGTCTAAGATCTAGTTGCTCCTAGCTAGTTAACCTATTTGTCAAACTCAAGTCAAATAAGCCAAAATTGAATACAATTATTTTTATAATTTTTGAAAATTTTCAAATTTTTATGGGTTTTCAAATAAATATGCAAATGCAAAAATATATACAAATGAATGCGAAGGAAGAAGACGTACCGAGCATACCCCCAAACTTGAACTTGACAGTGTCCTCACTGTCATGCTAAACTAAGAGGGTCAAAAATATCGGCACTTCCCTGTTTATTTATTTACAAAATTTTTATTGTTAAGAAAAACAAAAATATATACAAAAAGGCCCTCCCCCAAACTTCATTTAAACTATGTTAGACATTACTGCCAAACTTTGCATCGGCCAAAAGTCAACACCAACCAGTTGAAAAATTTATCAGTAAAGAATATTGGTTGGTGGAAAAATAAGTTGTGGTGGTCCGCAAAGAATTGGGGAAGATAGAAGTAGTGGTATGGGAGGTGTGGAGGTAAATATACAGGTGATGGTGATGCATCGAAACGAGAATGTAAATGATCAGCAATCAGTGGAGTGTTGGCATTCTCGTACCTTATTAAAAGAAATGGAGGTATTTCAACTTCTAAGGGAGGAAGTTGACTCACCACAATACCCCCAAGATGTTCCTGTGGGTCCTCTATTGACATGGTATCATCCATCAATTGTGTATGATATTCACTTATGAGGGAACTTATCTCCTCGATGTCCGCCATAGTCCAACTGGAAACTTGCCGCCTATCTCGTAAGACTTTTAAAATAGCGTTCTCTTGCTCGAAGGCTAGAGAGGCTGATATGATAATGGGAAAAGTCTCATTCTCACCTATGTAAGCATATTTAAGATGAGGCGGTAAGGACATTAGTTCGAGTTTCGGAGGTGAAAGAATCATTGCGGAATCTACCTCGAACTTAAAGGACTCCAACACAGGTTCGAAATCACTGCAAACAACCGATTCGGATGGTTCGACCAACTCATCCAAAAATTCAAAAGACTCATATTCGGGCTGTGAGTCATCGTCATCCGAAAAAGTGAAACATTCATAATCAACTTCGGTTGTGTCAACGGTGGTAGGCTCAAGGAGGGACGCACTAGTGGCGTCAAAACTGTTTTCATCAAATAGAAATCTTTCAAGCTCGCAGTCCTCCTGCGTGATTTCATGAACAGAGCAAACTTCTCGTGTACTAGTTTTTGGCACGGGGGGCAGACTTCCCATTTTATAAATATTGAACTCACTAGACATTTTCCCAAAGGATAGAGTCATGGAGCCATTGCGACAATTTATTACGGCATTGGAAGTGGCCAAAAATGGTCGACCAAGAATCACCGGAATTTGGTTTCTTGGGTTAGCAACAGGTTGTGTATCCATAACGATAAAATCAACGGGGAATATGAATTCCCCGATTTTGATCAACACATCCTCTAGTTGACCCCTTGGATAGGTGATTGATCGATCAGCCATTTGGAGAGTGCAACGAGTGGGTTTCAACTCTCCAACCCCTAATTGTTCGTACACGGAGTAGGGAATCAGGTTAACACTAGACCCAAGATCTAAAAGTGTTCGATTAATTTTCTTATCCCCAATTGTAATTGAAATCGTAGGACAGCCGGGGTCCTTTCGTTTTTGGGGTAAGGTTTGATGGTGGTTAATAGCATTGCTCACTGCACTAGCCACTAGCACTTTCTTGGGTACTTGAGATGCTTTTCTCTTTGAAGTGCATAATCCCTTTAAGATTTTTGCGTATGAAGGGACTTGTTGGATAGCATCCAAGAGAGGTATATTTATGTTAACCTGCTTAAATATCTCCACAATCTTCTCCACTTGTGTATTTGGTTTATTAGGACTCAACCTGTTTGGGAATGGAGCGTTCTGAAAATTTGTTGAGTCAAAAGTCTGTGGAGTAGGAATGGATCCCAGTGAGGATGTGTTCGTGTTGTGAGAAATGGGTCCGTTCGAGTCAGAAGAAGTAGAGCCATGTGAAGGGTGGAGAATAGGCTCTAAAGAAAAAGGTGAAGAAGGAAGTAAAGAGAATGAAGAAGGGGAAGAAGAAGAAGAACCACCGGCGGGAATGTCATCACTAGTTTCCACATTGTTTTGCAACTCTCTTCCGGATCTCAACGTGGTCACCGCATTTACATTGTGATTGTGATATGCGTTTTGTGCGTGACCGGGATTGGGCAATGGTTGAGATGGAAGCTTTCCCTTCTCTCTCGCTCAACGCAGCAGTTAATTGTGCAATTTGTGCCTCAATAGATTTGATACTTTGATCATGTGAGGCATTGTTATTCATTAAAGATTGAACATACTTTTCAAATCTTGCTGCGGATTCCGTAGATTGCTTGAGAAATGCTTCTAGACTTTTCTCGAGCGAGCTAACCTTATCATCATTAGGTTGAACCAAATTGTTCGTTTGATTTGTATAAGGTTGTTGTTGGAAAGGTTGCTGGTTTTGAGTTTGTAAGGGTGCTTGTTGTTGTTGTGGAGGAGGTCTTTGAAAATTATTGTTCCCTTGGACTTGTTGATTTTGGTTCCAAGCGAAAATTGGGTGACTCCTCCACCCCGGATTGTATGTCGAAGAGTACGGATCGTTTCTTTGTCGTTGCTGAAATGCAGCATTGACTTGATCCTGTCCTTGAATAGGTGCATTATAAGGACACTCTTCGGTTAGGTGCGACGGATTCGAGCAACAAGCACAAACAGTTCGTGTGGGTAGAGTAGGGGCAGGAGAAGACGATGAGATTTTGGTCTCAATGGCTTCTAGCTTTTTCATAAGTGAGGCCATCTCGGCCTTCATAGCAATCGACATATCTATTTGATGTATGCCTGCCCTAGATTGACCAACAGAAGAAGATGATGTGGTCTTGGTACTCTCCCATTGAATTGTTTGCTCACTTAGATCCTCAAGAAACTGCCAAGCTTCGTTGCTAGACTTGGAGAGAAAATGACCTTGACATATTGTTTCTAGCAACTGCTTCGTTGCTGCGTTCAATCCCTCGTATAATGTTTGGCAAAGTTGCCAATTTTCTATCCCATGATGAGGACATTGAACGAGTAGGTCTTTAAATCTCTCGAAGCACTTCCAAAATGGTTCGGAAGGAAGCTGTGAAAATTGTATAATTTCATTTCTGATTCTAGCAGTTTTGTGATGAGGATAGAACTTTTTCAGAAAAGCTCTCACAAACTCGTCCCAATTTCTAATGGAATGTGATGCGGTGCTGTATAGCCACTTCTCGGCTAGGTCACATAAGGTAAAAGGAATGACCCTTAGCCTTATTGCGTCATCACTTAATTGGGGTGTCTTCATCATGGCGCAAACGTTTTGGAATTTATTAATAAAAATATATGCATCTTCGGATTCCAAACCATGAAACTTAGGCAGCATATTGATGAAATGTGGTTTTATTTCAAAATTGTCCCCGTTTGCCGGTGGGGGTGAAAGACATGTAGGTAAAGAAGTGCGGACGGGGTAGAAGAGATCCTGGAGCGCGACTCGTGCGGGCGCTACAACAGGCGGAAGATTCGGGTTATTCGCACCTAACGGAGGTGGAATCATTCCCATCGGTAAGGTATTGTTGGGGTTGTGTCCCGACATACCTTCGAAAGAATTTGAAGATGAGGGTAAGAAAGTGGACGGAATTTCGACTTCGGTGTCGAAAAGTTCGTTGGTCGGTACCAACGAAACACGGACTAATTGGGCGTTAGTATCCCTAGTCCAAAGTGACATACACTAAAGGAGTAGTGTAGTCAGAAAAAAAGTAAAACAGAATGTGGGGGTAAGATAACGTCAGTGAGAAGAAGTGGTGGAAGTGAGTTTCAAGTTTCTTCGCGACAAGTTGCAAGTTTGAAAAGATTTTTCTTTATTTTTTTTTATTTATGTGTGAGTTTTGCAAGGAGGTTTTTTTTTTTTTTTTTTGAAAACGGACTTGTGACACAACTGTATCAACCACACATGCACAATCAGGCCTAGATCTAGGGTCGTCTAGGTCTACTAGACAGCTCCTAACTAGGGCTAGAAATAGACCTCAAACCGCCTCTTCACGGACAAATACGGCCAGGTAAGTGGGAAGGAACCACCACTACAGTGGGCCTAATTAATAACCACTAGACTAGACACCGCAATGTCGGTTAGGATAAACGGTCGATGCCTACCCTAGTCCTTTTCCTATTGAGCTCGCTGTCCTTAGGTCTGAGTCTAATCTTTTTTAATTAAAGGTGGTCGATGCAAAATGCTTTAGGTGTTTTCTGGGGTCCTGGGAAGGGTGATGAAATCCCCACCCAATTTGAGTTTGGTCAATTAGCCCCTTAAGTCCAATTAAAATATGCAAAACAAAAAATTCACTTGCAATCAATTTTAGCGCGGCGCAAAGAAACCTGCAGAAAATCTGTTATTGAGAAGGAGGAGAAAGACTCTTTACGCAAAGAATTCCTGCAGAAAAATTTTTACAGTGGAGATATGGAGGTTGCAGAGGGGAGGAAAAGAAAACAAACCCTGCAATTTTGATGTGCTGACGTGGCAGCCACGCGGCGGTTTCGCGGCCTTGATGGGCTATTTGCGGCGGAAACGCGGTCCGTTGAGGGAATCAGGGTCTGAAAATTTTTGTACTGTTCTATGCTTAAAATTCCTCTTTGTTCTTATGCACCAAATTTTGATTTGTCCTCTGTAAAATTCCAGATCCTCAATTCTTCGCTGTTCCTGCAAGATTCAAAAGATACACCCTTCAAACAGATCAAATTTGATTATTTTTTTATTTTTTTATATTTTTATATTTTTATAATTTTTAAAATTTATATCAACCCGAAAATTCACAAAAAGAAATATTACGCCGTCCCCGGCAACGGCACCATTTGATTAAGTGTCAAAACTTGTATTTACCGCAATCAAGAACGGCGTCGCTTTGCAGCTAGCCGGTGAGTACGGGTCGATCCACAGAGACGGGTAAATTCCTTTTATGTGTTCTAACGAGTTGATTCAATTTGTCGTTTTAGGTTGAAGTCTAAAATCTATAAAATCTGGATCTAATTAATCTAATTAAAAGTCTTGCTAGGGTTAGGCTCAGGGGAAGTTTTGGAGATTAATGTATTTCATCACCGCTTTCAATACCTACTTTTTTTAGATCTATTAGATGTTAAGTTAATTATCAATAAAGTGGATACGAATCTTTTGGGAAGATGTTTCTTCCTCTAGATTCGTATTCTTCCTTTGTTGATAATTACCTAACCCCCACGGAAAACACGCGCAACCGGCCCTTTATACTACGGTTCATCGTTACCTCGATGGGTAAGATGCCGTAGGGAGCGGTTGTGCTCGTATGCGTGAAGTTCTAATTCATTAGGTTAAGTGGCATTGAAAGGGGTGAGAGATCTCATCTCTCAACCCTTTCCCTAAGGCTAACCCTAACAAGCGAGGAGACTACTCGCTCATTAGGGAATTAGAAAACATTGTAATTAAAAGAATAAAATAAAATACCTTCCTAAGTTGACGGCTCCCTCCAAACAAGAAGAACAGATCTGAATTTATTTCTCAGAAATTCTGAAATTTATTGATGGAAAAGAGGCATATATTTTTCAGATCTAAGATTACAATTTATAGGAAAATAGGAAACCTAGGGTTACAGACTCTCGCACATGCGCAATTACAGATTTGCCCACGAAAAATCCCAACACCCGAATTGTCACGGCAACAGAAGAAAAATCCACCGACACGGGCATTAGACGGCCGCGGATCCGCGGCCCTTTGGTGGTCTTGGGCCTGCAAACTTTTGGGGTTTCTTTAGTGGTTCTTGGGCTCTGTATTTTTATATGTATTTTCTCTGTTGGGCTTCTGGGTCTTCTCCAGATCTTCAGTGAAGACTTGTCTTGGGCTTTTTAACCGTTTCACCTTGACATTCGTTGCCTTGCACCTATGTGAACTGGGCATGACTAGTATCGGTCTGCTTGTTGGTCAAAAGTCCATTTTCTGTATGTTTTGTGTCTTTTTCACTGTATTCGCTCCAGAAACCTGTAACCTGTAATATGCAACAAACGTGCGTCAAGAGTACCTGTTTATTTATAAAAGGGGTAAGAATAGGGGAATGATAAATGCAATATTATAGTCTGAACATAACTCAGTAAGGTATCACGTGCTTACACGTGACTAATGGTCACGTGTTGACATGTGACGGTTAAAACTGAAGTGCAAATAAGCGTTGAGAAAATGACTTAATTGGGGGTCACATGCTTACATGTCACGCCCCGCTTCCCAGAGTACGCAAGATTGGGCACGTGACATAGCCAACTATGCTACCTGTGGGTAGGAAGTATCCATCCACAGTCACATTACGGCTGTAGAGATATCAAGAACAAGATAAAAACTATCTAACACATGTCCAAATCCAGAATAATAAGAGTCAATGATAAATAAGTGCGGAAGCAAATGATCCAATACAATAATAGAAAAGTATGTCCCATAATGCGGGCTCACATCTGGAAAAAGAAATGCAGGAAATAAAACTAATCACTACGGAACTCACAAATCAGCCTGCTGGCTGAAGTACTCCTGCTCGGTCAGCGACAGTGAAAAAGAATCTGGGCCATGCAAAACCCAGACGTCAGCGCGTGATGTCAATCAATAATATAATATGAACATGGTAATAAGCAATGCAGAAATAAACATGAATAAAGCAATAGTATGAAACAAGCAGTGCAGGGTAGTGTGCAGTGGGTAACTAAACTGTTCTATCGGGTTTCTATTCTAAAGTCTTTGAAATCAATTCGAGTAATCCTCCATGTAACTCAAAGGATATGTCCCGTTACCCTCCGGGACCACGGATCAGGAAGATGGGAACCAATAATAGTTCTGTCCCGTTGCCCCCCGGGACCACGGATCAGGAATGTAAGAGTCACGAATGGCTCTGTCCCGTTACCCCCCGGGACCACGGATCAAGTAATACCCTTTTAAGTTACACTTTAGATTACCCGTTTGATTTCCCCATACCCCCAGGCCATATGTGTCAGGTCAGGTATTCAGTAGTCAAGGACTAATGCCAACACAGGATCAGGTAACAGGTCAGGTTTGTCTGGATAGACAACAGGAATGGTCCATGAGGACCCCAAGTCAGGTTTGTTGGCATTAGGCTTGAGATCGGGTAACAGGTCAGGCCATGGTACATCAGGTTAAGTCGATAGTAAAGGGTACCATCTCCGGTGCATCGGTATGTATATATGTCATGTGTAGCAAGGTCAGGTCGATATGTAACACAATCGAGGGTGTGCTCACAACAGGCATAAAATCGAACAAGGAATAGCAGCAGGAAATAAACAATGAATTTAACAACAATAAGCAATTTATTTAATCACATTTGTGCATTAATATAGTGCAGTCGTATTATCATATTAACAGGTTTGAGCACCCTTGCGGTGCAATAAATCACATGACTGTGCAATACTGTTATATCAATATCAGAATGTAATAGAGCTACAAGTGTAAGGTCACCGTCCTTTAAACGGTAAATGTGATTAACGGGTAACTTCGTTATTAGGGTTAAAGTGGCAAAATGCGGTTTTAGGTTAACTGTATCATGATATAAGTCATATTTCGTCCAAATGAGAAAAGTAGCTACACCTAGTTAATTTTGCAAGTTTAATGAGTCAAACACATTTAATTTGTATAGCATAGCATGTAGCAAGTAATACTTGCCTCGACGGATCAAGACCGGGAGTACGGAATGACTCACGTCGGCGGAAAACGTCGCGATGTGCGCACGGCACACGGAAAGAGTCCAAACAACGCACGATGGAAACATACGGGTCAAGGGTCCCTGCTGGGTCGTCGGGAAACATCGCCGCCACGGTCGAATTCCGGCAGCCCAAAGCAACAGTGAAAACCGCATAATGAAATGCCACTAGAAGCGTCGTAGGGGAGAAAGAAGAAGATCTTACAGTGGTTTAAGCGTTCTGGGATTCCAGGGAAGTCAGCCAAGGGGCGACGGCGGCGGGGTTGGTCGGCGTGGTGGTTTTCTGGCGAAGGGCAGTGGGTTGCCCGAGTGCTGTTGAGGTCGGGGGTTTGCAGAGGGTGGAGGTAGAGGCTTGTTATGTCGGGAAGTGGAGAGGGAGGTGAGGAGGATGACGACGGCTAGTCACCGGAGAGGTGGGGCTCGCCGGAGGTTGCTGTAGGTGGCATCGTCGAGGTGCAAAGGGTTCTCGGGGATCGCCTGAAGAAGGGGATGAGAGAAGGAGGTGGAGGGAGTGGTCTTGGTAAGGTGAGGAGGTCAGGGCGCATGCGATGGTGGTGCCGGCGTGGGGCTGCGGTGGTGAAGGGACGAAACTAGGGCAGCGACGACGACGAGGCTCTGGTGGGTTGCAGGTGCACGGGGAAAAATGGCGAGGGTCGTGGTCGAGACGAGGAGGCGCGGGCAAGGGTGGCGGTGGCGCCGGCGACGAGGTTGCGGCAGCGACGGGGAACCAGGCTGGGCTAGGGTTGCGATGGGGGGTTCTCGTGGTGGTTTGTTCTTCTGCGCGTGGGTTCAGGGAGAAAAAGGAGACGAGGAGAATATATAGGGATAGAGAGAGAGGGTTAGAGAGAGAGAGAGAGAAAGAGAAATTAGAGAGAGAGAGAGAGACGTGAGGAAGAGAGAGATAGAGACAGTGAAAGAGAGAGGAGAGATAGAGAGGTAGAGAGAGGGTTATAAGGCAGGGGGCCCACGAGGTTTAAGCCTCGTGATTGGCTGCACAAGATTTTAGAGGTTTAAAAAATTCAAGGGATTTAATATAACAGTAAGATTAGTAAAATATATACTAAGGTAACAGTAAGATTCGTGTATATATTATGGTTTTAGAATATATTATTAAATTGGGATTTTGGCGCTAAATGAAGCATTTCCAAATCGCGCCCGGGTTGTGCCCAAAAATTTAAAATTTAAATAATAGGATTTTAAGCGGGTTCCAAATTTTAAAATGAGATGTTTTATGATTAAAAAGCATGCCCCCAAGTCGGACACCTGTACGCGCGCGTAGTCGTCCAAACTCGCCCGTTTCATCGAACGGGATGAGAACTCGACGCACGGACGTTACCACGCGGCTAGGGGTGACGTGTATGCCAATATAGATATTTTTAATTTTACTTTAGGTGTTAAAATTTGTTATATGCAAAACTGACTTAGCCGGTTAAAATTTTGCAGTGAGACCCAAACAGGCAAGATAAATGAAATGAGCAATGTCAAACACTCAACCAGTAACAGAAATAGTAGTATTGGGCTCGGGTTTTACATCATACCCAACTACAAAAGAATTTCGTCCTCGAAATTCCAAGAATACAAGATAGAAAAACTACAGGAAAAGGTGAGGAAACTTCTGCCGGATCTCGTCTTCTCGCTCCCAAGTGGATTCTCCATGCGATCGATTACCCCAAGAAACTAGCACAAGGGGGATAACCTTGTTCTTAAGAACCTTTTCCCTTCGATCCTTGATTTCAACCGGTCGCTCCTCAAAAGTTAGGTCCTCCCGTACAGTTAACTCCGAATGATCCAAGACGTGGTTTTCATCTCGAACATACCCTCATAGTTGAGATACATGAAACACATCGTGCACACCTGCCAAGGACTGTGGTAACGCCAAACGGTACGCTACCTCTCCAACACGCTCCAATATCTCGAAGGGTCCAACGAATCGAGGACTAAGCTTTCCCCGACTCCCAAAACGAATCACTCCTCTAGTCGGTGATATCTTCAAGAATACCAAATCACCCACGGCGAACTCTAGAGGTCTTCTTGACGCGTCAGCCCAACTTTTCTGTCTGTCTTGAGCTGCCTTCATAAGCTTTCTGATGGCGTTAACCTTCTCAACTGTCTGTACCACCAAATCTGGTCCCAATAATCTTCGTTCACCAACGTCATCCCAACAAACAGGTGAACGGCACTTACGACCATATAAAGCTTCAAACAGAGCCATCGGAATAGTCGCTTGGAAACTATTGTTGTAAGAAAACTCCACCAAGTGTAGGTGATCCTCCCATGAACCCTTGAAGTCCAACATGCATGCTCTCAACTTGTCTTCAAGAGTTTGGATCGTTCTCTCCGAATGACCATCAGTTTGAGGATGATAAGCTGTGCTAAACTTCAATCGAGTCCCCAAACTTTCTTGTAAACTCCTCCAGAAGTGTGACAAGAACCGAGTGTCCCGATCGGACGCGATGCTCACCGGTACGCCATGCAATCTTACAATCTCCTGCATGTACCGTTCTGCCAAAGTCTCCGTTGATTGACCAGCCCGAAAAGGAATAAAGTGAGCTGCCTTGGTCAACCGATCGACAATCACCCATACTGCATTGTTGCCCTTTGGACTCCGCGGTAAAGCCGTCACGAAATCCATGGTTATATGTTCCCACTTCCACTGAGGAATCGGAAGTGGTTGCAACAAACCCAGCAACCCTTTGGTGTTCAGCCTTGACTTGCTGACATACCAAGCACTTAGCCACGAAGCGAGCAATCTCCCGTTTCATGCCTTCCCACCAGAAATGCTGTCGAATATCTCGGTACATCTTTGTACCTCCTGGATGTACAGAGTAAGCTGAACTGTGTGCCTCCTTCAAAAGCTCTTCACGCATATCCCCCTTTGGCACACACACACGACTACCATACCTCAACGAACCATCTTCGTGGACCAATAAATCTATTCGTAGTCCAGCTTCAACCTGCTCTCGAAACCTTTGCAGTCTAGGATCCTGCGATTGTGCCGCTTTAATCTTCCCAACTAAGGACGACTGTACTTGCAACTGCATCAACTGTCCCGTAGAATGTGGTAGCACAACCTCCAAGTCAAATCTTCGAAAATCCGCAATGATCTCCCTCTGCGTAGTCAATACCTGAATCGCTGGTAACCGACTAAGCACATCCGGCACGACGTTACCTTTTCCCAGATGGTACTTAAGATCAAGGTCGTAGTCGGCCATCAGCTCCAACCATCAACGTTGCCTCATGTTCAACTCCTTCTGAGTGAACACATATTTCAAACTCTTGTAATCTGTAAAAACTTCGACTCTCTCACCCAACAGGTAGTGTCTCCAAGTCTTCAAAGCGAAGATCACAGCCGCAAGCCCCAAGTCATGAGTCGGGTAATTCTTCTCATGGGTCTTCAATTGTCTCGATGCGTAAGCTACGACCCTCCCATTCTGCATCAAAACACATCCCAATCCTTTTCCAGATGCGTCGCTGTGAATCACCAGTCCTCCGGAATTGTCTGGTACGGTCAGGATAGGGGCGGTTATCAACTTCTGCTTCAACGTCTCGAAAGCTAACGCACATTTATCCGTTCAAACAAAAGGTACTTCCTTGCGCGTAAGCTTGGTCAACGGCTCTGCCAAACGAGCGAAGTTCTCCACAAATCTCCTGTAGTATCCGGCCAAACCAAGGAAACTTCTTATCTCAGCCACATTTCTTGGAATAGGCCAATCTCGAATTGCTGCAATCTTTTCGGGATCGACGGCGATTCCATCGCCCGACACGACATGCCCCAGAAACTTCACTTCTTTCAGCCAAAATTTGTACTTACTCATCTTCGCATACAATTTCTCCTGTCTCAGTGTCTGCAGTGCGATCTTCAAATGCTCAGCATGCTCCTCCGGACTCTTCGAGTAAACCAGAATATCGTCAATGAATACCACAATAAACTGGTCCAAGAATGGTGAAAAGATTCGGTTCATCCAATCCATGAATATTGCCGGCGCATTCGTTACTCCGAAGGGCATCACTAGATACTTGAAATGTCCATACCGAGTTCGAAACGCCGTCTTGCAAACGTCTTCTGCTTTTACTCGGACCTGATGATATCCGGATCGCAAATACAGTTTCGAGAATACCCTCGCGCCACTAAGCTGCTCAAAAAGTTCTCCAATGCAAGGGATCGGGTACTTGTTCTTGATAGCCACCCGGTTTAATTCTCTATAATCAATGCACATCCTTCTCGTGCCATCCCTCTTCTATACTAGAAGAATTGGAGCTCCCCAAGGCGAGTTGCTGCTTCGAATCCAACCCTTCTAAAGCAATTCACCAACTTGTTTCTTAACTTCTCCCAATTCCACTGGTGCCATTGGATAGTAAACTTTAGATACTGGCGCTGCACCAGGAATAAGGTCAATCGCGAACTCCACGTCTTGCTTCGGCGGTAAGCCCGATATATCTTCAACTACGTCCATGAAAACACGAACCACCACCGGTTCTTCATAACCATCAACTTCCATAGCTGCAAGAACACTGTTTGTCAGCCTAGCCCAAACTCGACTGGCCCGACAGAACTGCTTCCTTACCGCAATTGCTGTCTGCATCGTTGGTCGCGAAAGGTCCAGCGAAACTACTGAGTCTCGTCCATTTTGCTGCATGCACGTCCACGGGCGCTCCATTCTGCCTTAGTCCGATAAACTTCTCTTCCATTTCCTCCCGTGCAGTCCGCGGGAAGAATTTCCCCAGGAAACTCTTAGATAAATCCGCCCAACTGATCGGCTTGGACAAGCGGGTCTCCTCCACAAGCCACCACTCTCGGGCGTAATCCACTAGTTGAGTGCGCACCACATCAACTCTTTTGTCATCTGAAAACTGTGCCGCAATCAGCAAATTCTCCGTGTCACTAGCCACTGCTCGGCTGACAACGGCTCCTCCAATCCAGTGAATGTAGTCGGACCCAAACGTCCGAAATCTGCCACGGTCCCTACTCGGTCAACTGGTTTAGCTCCATCGTTGTTTACAGACTACCGAACAATATGCAAACCTTCCTGAAATGAATCTGCTTGCTGCTGGATCAGCTCAGTATGCCTCTTCTGATTCTCCAACATTCCACGTATCACTCCCAACATGGCGGCTTCATCCACGCGCCTCTGATACGTCTTGAAATTCTTATCTGCCATAAATCCTGAACTCAAAACACCCAACATTAGCATGATGATAGATTCTGAATATGTATCAAGGCTAGAACTCCAAGATACTTAAATAGAGTACCGCATTGTAACTATGCCGCGGTATCATAGCCACAATTACTTAACTCCACCCAAGTCGCCTAAGTCCTAGAGATAACAAGAAATCAGGTTTTCGAGTTGAGATGCAAAGTAAGTTTGCGCGTCGATATAATCCGGAAGAATGTGATTCAAGAATGGTAAAACGGTCAAGGTGGTAGGACATGTTTTCCTAAGCACGGGTATTCTGATTCGTGTATCGGGTACAATACCCAACTACAAAGAATCAACCCAACTACCCTATGGCTCTGATACCAAAAGAACCATGTCACGCCCCGCTTCCCAGAGTACGCAAGATTGGGCACGTGATATAGCCAACCATGCTACCTGTGGGTAGGAAGTATCCATCCACAGTCACATTACGGCTGTAGAGATATCAAGAACAAGATAAAAACTATCTAACACATGTCCAAATCCAGAATAATAAGAGTCAATGATAAATAAGTGCGGAAGAAAATGATCCAATACAATAATAGAAAAGTATGTCCCATAATGCGGGCTCACATCTGGAAAAAGAAATGCAGGAAATAAAACTAATCACTACGGAACTCACAAATCAGCCTGCTGGCTGAAGTACTCCTGCTCGGTCAGCGACAGTGGTAAAGAATCTGGGCCATGCAAAACCCAGACATCAGCGCGTCATGTCAATCAATAATATAATATGAACATGGTAATAAGCAATGCAGAAATAAACATGAATAAAGCAATAGTATGAAACAAGCAGTGCAGGGTAGTGTGCAGTGGGTAACTAAACTGTTCTATCGGGTTTCTATTCTAAAGTCTTTGAAATCAATTCGAGTAATCCTCCATGTAACTCAAAGGATATGTCCCGTTACCCTCCGGGACCATGGATCAGGAAGATGGGAACCAATAACGGTTCTGTCCCGTTGCCCCTCGGGACCACAGATCAGGAATGTAAGAGTCACGAATGGCTCTGTCCCGTTACCCCCCGGGACCACGGATCAAGTAATACCCTTTTAAGTTACACTTTAGATTACCCGTTTGATTTCCCCATACCCCCCGGTCATATGTGTCAGGTCAGGTATTCAGTAGTCAAGGACTAATGCCAACACAGGATCAGGTAACAGGTCAGGTTTGTCTGGATAGACAACAGGAATGGTCCATGAGGACCCCAAGTCAGGTTTGTTGGCATTATGCTTTAGATCAGGTAACAGGTCAGGCCATGGTACATCAGGTTAAGTCGATAGTAAAGTGTACCATGTCCGGTGCATCGGTATGTATACATGTCATGTGTAGCAAGGTCAGGTCAATATGTAACACAATCGAGGGTGTGCTCACAACAGGCATAAAATCGAACAAGGAATAGCAGCAGGAAATAAACAATGAATTTAACAACAATAAGCAATTTATTTAATCACATTAGTGCATTAATATAGTGCAGTCGTATTATCATATTAATAGGTTTGAGCACCCTTGCGGTGCAATAAATCACATGACTGTGCAATACTGTTATATCAATATCAGAATGTAATAGAGCTACAAGTGTAAGGTCACCGTCCTTTAAACGGTAAATGTGATTAACGGGTAACTTCGTTATTAGGGTTAAAGTGGCAAAATGCGGTTTTAGGTTAACTGTATTGTAACGACTCTAAAATTCCTATATCTTCGTATTGATAAAATTCTGTATTTTTATATTTGGTATATTTTTATTTCCATGCTATTAGTTATATTTAATCCCTTCATCTATTTTTCTCATCTAAGTATTTTCTAAAACTCATTTCTTTTTACCCAAACTTATTCTTTAAGCCCAATTCCTTTCTTTTCATTCACATTCTCTACAGCCCATCTAAAAAGCCCATTTTCTTTTTAAGAAATATCATATATTTAATTCTAATTAAATATGTGCATGAACAACTTTATAGCTCATTGGTTAAGTCCTTGCATTGTTATTCCATAAGTCGCATGTTCAAATCCCCATTCTTGCAATTATTTTTTTATCATTTTTTTTTATTCTTCTCATAACCTACAAATGAGACCTTTCATTTCCAAAATGAATGGTGACTTTTCATTTCTCTTTTAATTCTCATGTTAAATGCATATATTATAATTCACCATTACACCATCTTTATTGTCCTCTATCTTTTCCTTCCTCATATTTTTCCATCTCTCACTTCTCCCTCTTCACCTAAAGTTCAAGAAGAAGAACATGAAGAAGTCTTCAAGAAGGTCTCGCTAGTAACGCGAGACTATCGGCGGATAGACAAGCCCGGTGACAATACCGGATTGTGTATGTAAGTCCCTTCTCTCTCCTTTCCCCCCACCTCTTTTTCCTCTTGTCATGCATCGTGAACCCCCTATTCTTTTCATATCATAATCCATAAGAGAAGACACACATAAACATATACATATACATATACATAAGTTTAGATATATATGATTCTATATGGTTTAATAATATCTTATTATCTCTTGTTCAAATTAAAGTATTTTTAATTCTTTCTTCATGATTATGAATGTTTATTACAAGTTGTGAGAACATAGATTTCAATCCATAATATATCTACGATATCTCATGGAATCGGTTTGGTTATTAAAAGAAAGGATAAAGCTTGCATAAAAATACTAGTTAATCTTTTTGCCGATTTTAGTATACACATCAATACCTTTAGGTTTAAAATAATTTTTAGACATTAATTTTTACTTCTGAAAATTTCATGGAATTTACATATGATAGATTATATTATTTTATACATGCTGTAAAAATTTTAGATCGATCCGCATAACGGTTTAGGAATTACATCGTATTTATTCACTGATCGTAAAACAGAAAACTGCAGTTATCGGTCAATTTCTAGGACATATAACTTGGTATACCGGTATCCAAATTGAGTAAACTCAGATGTTTTTGATATCTACATCGAATGATATAGATTTTATTAGTTTTATAGTTTTACTGAAAACCTACCTAAGATAAAGAAAACTGCATTACAATATTAAGTGACGGATCTGGACAGAATCTGTCCTGATTCGCACATTGTTTTTAAATTGGACATAACTCGAACACCCGATGTCCGTTTGTGACAAAATTTAAATGTGTAGATGCACCATTGATAGAACTATAATTTTCTGTATATTATATTACTTAGGAATGCATGAAACAACCTGATATAGGCTTTGCAATAGAATATATAGTTGCTGTCCAGAAATCTGAATTTCTGTTTTAAATGCTGATATTAAAATGATCATAACTAGAGCTTCAGAAATCCAAATCATGTGAATCTTGGTGTTTTCGATAAGCTCATCGAAATACCTACAATTTTCTAATACTTTTCATAACCTGAAAACCGATAGAAATTAACTCAAACTGCGTTTTAAAAATATGTGACGGTGCCGAATAGATTCTGATCTGTTTTGCGCGACGATACGAAAACATATATATCTCTCAAACCGGTAGTCGTATTTAGGTGAAACTGGAACTCACGCATGCAAAACATTTAGAGCCATATTTCTATTTATATTCCATATTCGTTCAACTTGATTAATTAGTCATACATAATATTTCTTTACAGCATTGTTTATGGTAGTTACTCGAATAATATACTTGACTCATTTCATGTTATTCGAACATGTATACATATTTAGCTTGATCATGAAATTGTTGTATATACATAAAGACGATAATCAAATACTTGAGGTGTATTTTGCAAACTATACAATATTACTTTTTACAATAAACCCCCTCAAGTTTTATAAATTACAATAAGGCCCCTAACAAATGAAGAACTTCAAATTATCTTCTCTAGTCTGACTCGGGTTAGAGTCTGACTATTTCTGACTTGAATATAATTCAAGTCAATCTATATTCTTTATATTTCAACTCAAGATGAATACATGAATCCCAGAATCCAGTTAACAATCTATATAACTTGACTGAACCGAACCATGGATATTCCTTTTACATGATTCCCAGTATTCCATTTACATGACTCTATGGTTATAGCCGTTTCCTGATATCATGGTTTCGGTCAGTCAGTTAATCACTCATACAATCAACACAATTTTACAAGATAACAATACAAACAAGACATCGCGGGGTTTAAGGGGTAGACTGGTACGGAATATGTTAAAGGTGGCACGAGGTGGTCACTTAAGACGTAATTACATCCATGCCGTTGTTCCGTGGTATTATCGACGGAGCCTTGTACTACAGGTTACCAAAGTCCCCGGTGTAAGTGGGACTCCCCTCGTATACACTGGCATCTTCTGTACCAGGCTACAAACAACAACGTTAATACAACATTACAATATTATAATACAACATTAAAAGCTACACTCTCCCTCTCTTACTCTCTGTCTATTTCTCCCTTATCTTTGGGACTTACCGAGCGACCTGTTCGCTGACGACATTCTATTTCTTTCTTCTTTGAATGTCGTCAGGTGATTTGGACCCGGCAGAGGTTGAGCCATCGCAAGAAGACTTAGAGCAGTTTACTGAAGACCCTGCACTGTAGTTTCATTGTACACTTTTCCTTTCTGTACTTTTCATTTCCTGTTATGCCACTGTTTAGGCATCTTTTATTTCAGTTGTATTTCCTTTCATGTATTGTATAAAGAATGTTAATAAATAAAAGTTGCTGTTATTTTTATACTCTTGTCTCTTGTGTAATATTTTATATTGCTTAGCTACGCTTAGCGTATGTACTTCTGAGTACATACGTAGCGGACCTCGTCGCGCCCACTTCACCGTACACTGGGAAGCGGGGCGTGACATGTATCATGATATAAGTCATATTTCGTCCAAATGAGAAAAGTAGCTACACCTAGTTAATTTTGCAAGTTTAATGAGTCAAACACATTTAATTTGTATAGCATAGCATGTAGCAAGTAATACTTGCCTCGACGGATCAAGACCGGGAGTACGGAACGACTCACGTCGGCGGAAAACGTCGCGACGCGCGCACGGCACACGGAAAGAGTCCAAACAACGCACGATGGAAACATACGGGTCAAGGGTCCCTGCTGGGTCGTCGGGAAACATCGCCGGCACGGTCGGATTCCGGCAGCCCAAAGCAACAGTGAAAACCACATAATGAAATGCCACTAGAAGCGTCGTAGGGGAGAAAGAAGAAGATCTTACAGTGGTTTAAGCGTTCTGGGATTCCAGGGAAGTCAGCCAAGGGGCGACGGCGGCGGGGTTGGTCGGCGTGGTGGTTTTCCGGCGAAGGGCAGTGGGTTGCCCGAGTGCTGTTGAGGTCGGGGGTTTGCAGAGGGTGGAGGTAGAGGCTTGTTATGTCGGGAAGTGGAGAGGGAGGTGAGGAGGATGACGACGGCTAGTCACCAGAGAGGTGGGGCTCGCCGGAGGTTGCTGTAGGTGGCATCGTCGAGGTGCAAAGGGTTCTCGGGGATCGCCTGAAGAAGGGGATGAGAGAAGGAGGTGGAGGGAGTGGTCTTGGTGAGGTGAGGAGGTCAGAGCGCATGTGATGGTGGTGCCGGCGTGGGGCTGCGGTGGTGAAGGGACGAAGCTAGGGCAGCGACGACGACGAGGCTCTGGTGGGTTGCAGGTGCACGGGGAAAAATGGCGAGGGTCGTGGTCGAGACGAGGAGGCGCGGGCGAGGGTGGCGGTGGCGCCGGCGACGAGGTTGCGGCGGCGACGGGGAACCAGGCTGGGCTAGGGTTGCGATGGGGGGTTCTCGTGGTGGTTTGTTCTTCTGCGCGTGGGTTCAGGGAGAAAAAGGAGACGAGGAGAATATATAGGGATAGAGAGAGAGGGTTAGAGAGAGAGAGAGAAAGAGAAATTAGAGAGAGAGAGAGAGAGAAGTGAGGAAGAGAGAGATAGAGACAGTGAAAGAGAGAGGAGAGATAGAGAGGTAGAGAGAGGGTTATAAGGCAGGGGGCCCACGAGGTTTAAGCCTCGTGATTGGCTGCACAAGATTTTAGAGGTTTAAAAAATTCAAGGGATTTAATATAACAGTAAGATTAGTAAAATATATACTAAGGTAACAGTAAGATTCGCGTATATATTATGGTTTTAGAATATATTATTAAATTGGGATTTTGGCGCTAAATGAAGTATTTCCAAATCGCGCCCGGGTTGTGCCCAAAAATTTGAAATTTAAATAATAGGATTTTAAGCGGGTTCCAAATTTTAAAATGAGATGTTTTATGATTAAAAAGCATGCCCCCAAGTCGGACACCTGTACGCGCGCGTAGTCGTCCAAACTCGCCCGTTTCATCGAACGGGATGAGAACTCGACGCACGGACGTTACCACGCGGCTAGGGGTGACGTGTAGGCCAATATAGATATTTTTAATTTTACTTTAGGTGTTAAAATTTGTTATATGCAAAACTGACTTAGCCGGTTAAAATTTTGCAGTGAGACCCAAACAGGTAAGATAAATGAAATGAGCAATGTCAAATACTCAACCAGTAACAGAAACAGTAGTATTGGACTCGGGTGTTACATTACATGTGACCAAGGGTCACGTATCAGCACGTGACTGGCTTTAAAAGCCTTACAGTTTAATAGAAATTAAATTTTAAAAGTTTCTAAATCTTTCCAAATGGAAAAGGTTAGAGGGAACCGTTGGATTAAAAATCCAAGGGTGATTAAAAATCACCAATTTATGGAAAAATCCCAAACAAGGAAAGATTTCCCTAAATTTCACCGAAATAACAAACAGAATATCTTTGGATTGAAAATCCAATGGTGAATAAAATTCACTGAATGATCTAAAGGATCATATTAATTATATAAAAACAAACAAAATCTTTCAATGAAAGATTTACTAAACAGATTGATTCTTTTCCTTCTCCTATAAATAGGAGCCAAGAGGAGGAGAAAGAGGAGAATATTTTTTTGGAGAGAGAATTTTGGTATCTTGAAAATTCAGAGAGAAAAAAAAGGAGAATTCAATTCTCGACAAAGAAAACCCTAAGTGAGAAAAAAAGGATATCAAAACTTCAAAGAAGAGAATTTAATTCTCAAAAAATCTAAGAGTTTAACTCTTTTGCTAAAAGAACTTAGTTCTTCCTCCAGTTGAAGATCTACAGAAGCAAATCTCCCTATAGGTTGAGAATTTAATTCTCATCGGGTTGAGATTTTGCCATGCAGATCTAAGACTTAGAGGGAGGATTGAATTCAGAGAATTTAATTCTCCCAATTAACAGGAATTTAATTCCTTCAAGATGAAATTAGGGTTTGAACCCTATCTGAGAATTTAATTCTCCTAAAATCATAGGAATTTAATTCCTTCAAGATGGATAAATCTAGGGTTTAACCCTAATCGAGAATTTAATTCTCTTAGATTAACAGGAATTTAATTCCTCCTAAAATGAAAATAGGGTTTAACCCTATATAAGAATTTAATTCTTTCACATATGAATTTAATTCCTCTAAAGAAACCATAATTAGGGTTTAACCCTATAAAGAATTTAATTCTTAAAAAATAAAGGGATTTAAAAGACCTTCAAGTATGCAAAGAACCAAGGTCACGTGTCCCCACGTGACTCCTGAAAAGGTCCACAAAAAATAAGAAGGAATCGGCTCTGAGGTAATGCCCCACGTACTCCCACGTGACCTCCAAAACGCAGAAGATAAATGCAAAGGAAATGAAAGCCTTGGGCGCTCTCACGTGTTCCCACGTGACCCCTCGGCAAACGCTTTAACAGTCAGCGCATAAATCCCCATCACGTGGCGACACATGATGCTCCAAGATAAAAATATAAAAGTGTTTAACACTTAATTGCAGAACGAAGAAGAGGAATTTGGCCCCACCTTTGGGCGCCCTCACGTGTCCCCACGCGACTCCCTTTTTTCTCTAGTGTTCAACACTACTTCGTGAACTTTACTTCCAGTGTTTGACACTGATCGTTGTCTAGTGTTTAACATTACTTTGGGTATTTTACTCTCAGTGTTTAACACTGTTATCTTTTAGTGTTTAAACACTAATTTGACAACTTCATTTCCAGTGTTCAACACTGCCATTTTATAGTGTTTAACACTAAATTGAGAATTTTATTTCAGTGTTTAATACTAATTGTCCAACAGTGTTTAACACTATTTGTAGCCAAATTGGCTAATTTTCCCTAAGGCAAAAGTCTCCCCTTCCACTTAATTGGTCCAATATGCCAAACTTAAATGGACTTAGCCCAAGTTGGCCATAAGTCCTCAAATCAGACTCAACTGAGCCAATATGCTCATAATATAATTAACTGACCTTTAGTTCCAAATTGGACTATAGATCACTTAATCCACCTTGGTTCAAGGGTACATCTCTTCACTCTTTTGATATTTGTCGTTGTAATTCCTTAACGTCTTCAAAGAGGTGACAGGTCTCGACAACCATACATTTTACGGCCTGTGGGGTCCTTAAACTCATGGATTATGATGTCCTTAATCTCGACCGTGATGTCTTAAAACTAACATTGGAATATGGGGTCCTTAAACCCATGGACTATGAAGTCCTTAAGCTCGACCGTGATGTCTTAAAACTAACATTGGACTGTGGGGTCCTTAAGCCTGTGGATTATGATGTCCTTAACCTCGACCGTGATGTCTTTAAACTAATATTGGACCGAGATGTTCTTAAACTAACAATGGACCGTAATGTCCTTAAACTAATTATCGACCGCAATGTTATTAAACTAAACAATAGAGCCCAAATTACTCTCTTGTTGGATCTAAATGATCCCGTTAAGTTGATCTTAGTCTAAAATTAGAGTAACGTATCCTTAACTAACGTTTAAGTTGATCTTAGTCTCAAATGAGGCTAACGTATCCTTAAACGCAACCCCCAAACCCAAATCTAAGAATGATATGGATTTGGACTAGTTCACGCCCTACGGACGACAACATAACTTCGTCTCCGTATACAATCCACAAGCAACCACAAAAAAAACAAACACCCACGACACGGAGTGACCATATAGAGAAGGAGAAAGTTGTTACCGCGATTTCGTAGCGTAATTAACTGCAGGGGCTTGCGTCTGCAGGGAAGAGCCACCCACAATCAAAAACCCCTCAAACGAAGGGGAATCTGATGAAGTCTGCTACATCGGCTGCATCCGTCTAAACCTTCGATACATGGTGCCATAAATCATCTTGGCATCTTCGGAGAGGTGGACGGGTAGCACCGATTAGCATCTGCCCTAAATTTCAGGCGAGACATCCGCCTCGTCTCTGCCGTGTCTTTCGGAGGGGAACAACGCTCGAGGATCTCGAAGGGGCCCATATATCTGGGACTTAGTTTCCCTTTCCTCTCAAATCTCATCACGCCTTTTATTGGGGAGACCCTCAAGAAAACATGATCGTTTACAGCAAACTCAAGTCTGCGCCAACGTCGGTCCGCATAAGATCTCTGCCTGCTCTGGGCCGCTCTTATCCTATCACGAATCAACTAGATCTTTGCGGTTGTCTCCTCAATAATCAGCGGCCCCAAAATACTGCTTTCGCCGAGCTCTGTACAACAGACGGGCGATCGACATCCCCTCCCATATAAAGCCTCGAAAGGTGCCATCTGAATCATCTCCTGGAAGCTGTTGTTGTAGGAGAACTCTATCAAGGGCAAATGATGATCCCAGCTGCCACCAAAATCTAAAACGCACGCTCGGAGCATATCCTCAAGAGTCTGAATAGTCCGCTCTAACTGGCCATCGGTCTGAGGATGAAATGCTGTGCTGAAACTCAATCAGGTGTCCAAAGCCTCCTGAACTCTCTGCCATAGTCGGCTGGTGAACTGGGTGCAATACAAGCTCGGACGCCATGCAGTCGTACAATCTCATCGATGTAAATCTGGGCATACTGAGCAAATCCAAAAGTGGTCTTCACTGGCAGAAAGTGAGCCGCTTTCTTCAATCGATCCACGATTACCCAAATAGAGTCATACCCTCTACTGGTCCTGGGTAGACCCACAATGAAGTCCATAGAAATCTGTTCCTATTTCCACTCCGGAATGGGCAAAGGCTGCAACTCTCCCGCTGGCCTCTGGTGCTCGGTTTTGACTTGCTGACAAGTCAGGCATCTCGATACGAAGTCGGCGACATCTCTCTTCATCCCTTCCCATCGGTAAACGTATCTCAAATCGTGATATATCTTGGTGGAACCCGGATGAACACTGTATACCGATCAATGTGCCTCTTCAAGAATCTCATTCCTCAGTCCCTCAGAAGCTAGTATGCACAGTCTAGTCCCAAATCGTAGTATCCCCTGATCATCGATCACGAACTCGGAATCTCTGCCCTGTATAACCTGTGCCATGATCTCTGAACAATGGTCATCACTGTACTGTGCCTCATGGAGATGGTCAAGCAACTTTGGACGTGCATGGATATGCGTAAGCTGTCCCCCGGTCAGAGTAAACTCGAACTGCACTCGGCTGTCGCATAGAATCTGCCAATCTTCCGACGACTGCCTCTGAGTTGCGCTCAAACAAGATAAACTACCTCCGGGCCTCCGACTCAAAGCATCCGCCACTACATTCACCTTGCCCGGATGATACAGGATCTCGCAATCGTAGTCCTTCACTAGCTCCATCCAACGGTGCTGTCTCAGATTCAGGTCTCGCTGCTGAAATATATACTTCAAGCTCTTGTGGTCTGTGAATATCTGGCACGACCCGCCGTATAGGTAATATCTCTAGATCTTGAGTGCAAAAACCGCCGCCGCCATCTTTAAATCGTGAGTAGGATAGTTCTGTTCGTGTTTCTTCAGTTGCCAAGAAGCATAAGCGACGACCCTATCGTGCTGTATCAACACACAGCCTAGCCCCATTCGAGAAGCATCACAATAAACCATAAATCCGCCCTATCCCGAAGGCAAAGATAATACTGACGCCGTAGTCAAACGAGTATGCAACTGCTGGAAGCTATGCTCGCACGCCTCGGTCCAAATGAAAGGAACTCCCTTCCGGGTCAACCCGGTCAAAGGTGCAGCGATACGGAAGAATTCCTGAACAGAACGTCGATAGTAGCCGGCCAGGCCTAGAAAGCTGCGGTTCTATATAACTGATGCCGGTCTGGGCCAATGGTGAATGGCATCGATCTTCTTCGGGTCCACACGCATACCATCTCTCGTAATCACGTGACCCAAGAAATCAACGCTGTTAAGCCAGAATGCGCACTTGGAGAATTTCGCGAACAACTGGTGCTCTCTCAAAGTTTGCAATGCGATCCGCAAGTGCTGCTCGTACTCCTCTCAGCTCCGAGAATATACTAGGATGTCGTCAATAAATACGATGATGAACTGATCAAGATATGGCCTGAATATATGGTTCATCTCCATAAACGCTGCTGGGGTGTTGGTGAGTCCGAACAACATCACCAAAAACTCATAGTGCCCGTAACGCGTGCGAAAAGCGGTCTTTGGAATATCGTCCTGTCGAACCCGCAACTTATGGTAGCCTGATCGCAAGTCAATCTTCGAGAAGTGTCTTGCACCCTAGAGCTGGTCGAACAAATCATCGATACATGGTAAGGGATATCTGTTCCGCACTGTCATCCGGTTTAGCTGACGGTAATTAATACACAAACGCAAACTGTCGTCCTTCTTCTTGGCGAACAGGACCGGAGCACCCCAAGGAGATACACTAGGTTGAATAAGCCCTTTATCTAATAAATCCTGCAACTGACCCTTCAGCTCTCTAAGCTCTGCTGGGGCTATCCGATAAGGCGGTATGAAAATAGGCCCCATGCCGAAGATCAAGTCAATGTAGAACACAAAATCGTGCTCAGGCGGTAAACCAGGCAGCTCGTCAAGGAAGATATCGGGAAACTCACTAACAATTGGGGCTTGGTCCAACGGGACCTCTGCAGCTCTAGTATCACAAACATATGCTAAGAATCCCTGACATCCTTTCCTCAAGAGCTGACCAGCGCGAAGAGACGAAATCAAGCTGGGAAGGGTGACGCTACGGTATCCCTGAATAACAAGAACTGGCTCACCCGGAAAACTAAAACTGACCGCCTTCTCATGACAATCCACGGATGCATAACAGGTGGCTAACCAGTCCATGCCCAGAAGAACATCAAAGTCCAACATATCGAGGAGAATCAAATCAACCGAAGAATCCCTTTACCCGATACGAACAGAACACAAACGAAACACAAATCGAGCGACAAACGACTCGCCTACCGGAGTAACAACAATAAGCGACTGATCTAAAGACGACGGCTCTCTGCCCAACCTCGGTGCGAAGTGCATAGATACATACGAATGTGTGGAACCTGGGTCGAATAATACTCGTGCGTCGAAAGAACATACTGGCAAGGTACCTGACACAACGGCATTGGATGCATGCGCAACCTGCGGAATCAAAGCGAACACTCGGGCCTGTCCCCCACCAATAGCTAGCTGTCCTCTACCTCGACCTCGTCCTCCTCGTCCTCTCTGAACAGGAACGCCACGTCCACGGCCTCTGGGAACTTCTGCCTGGCGTGGAGCACCACCAGGAGTAGGAAGTAGAGATCTTTGAGTAGGGGGTAAGGGTGGAAGGGTCACATAAGGAACTGTCAGCTTATCATGGCGCCTCGCGGTAAAATTCTTGAAAAGGTGACCTGGACTTATGCACCAATAATATACTAGCGGCGGCCGCTGACCTGGTGAATAGGAACTGAACAACTGGCCTCACGCCATGCCTCAACCATCACCACGGCCTGGAAAGAATCCGCCACGACCTCTGCCTGCCATGCCTCTGCCAAACTGTACTGGAGCTGGTATATCTGTACGAGTCCTCTTCAGCCCTGAAACGACCGAAGTCTCCGAAATAAGCTCCTCTAAAAGTAAGGCTGCATCCACCACGACTGCATAGGTGTCGAAGTGCTGGGCGCCAATAGCAAGAAATAGCTGCGTGTCTAACCCACGTACGAACCTCTTTATGCGTTTCTCTTCGGTGTCCACCAGGTAAGGAGCATATCGGGACAACTGAGTAAACTGGATATCATACGCGAACACTGTCATCCCTGGAGTCTTGCGCAAAACCTCAAAACTATGGCTCGAGCATCACAGACGCTCTCTGGAAGGAAACGGGCAAGAAACACCGCTGTGAACTCATCCCACGTCATAGGAGGTAGACCTGCAGCTCGACCTCTCTCGACTGACTCACACCACATCTGAGCAAGGCCCTCCAAATGAAAACTCGCAAGCTGTGCCCATCTATCGTTAGAACATCTCAGCGAACGACAAATCCTAGCATTCTGTCGAGGAATGTCTGCGGATCCTCCGTTGCATCTATGCCCGTAAAGACTGGAATTCTCAGCTTCATAAACTCCTGCAATGATACGGGAACAGTCTCGGTAATAGCAGGAACAACTGTCTGGGCAGCAGGTACAATCATGGTCTGTGCAGTGGAAGGTACATCCTCAGATCTCTATGCCCGACTAGCCTCGACTAACGATCCCATCATCTGACGTAACTCCTGCATACCTGACTCTAGCCTGTTAATGCGGCCTGGGGAAGGCGGATCAATCTGTCCCTGAGGGGTAGGCACGCCGTCCTGATCGGTCCTCGTCTCGGATGACCCCGCTCGTATCTCATCTCTAGCCACAGCCCTCTGTGCCCTCGTAGCCTTCGGCGGTATAGTGGCTAATATAGGAAATATGATAAGAACAGTGCAATAGTATCATAGGATATAAGGAATCGAAGAAGGAATTCAAGCAATTTATATCATAAGGTCACTTAGGCGGAGTACCATATTGTAAGTATGCCGCGGAATATACACACGCTACGTCACTCTGCTTAAGTTACCTACTCTATCTACCAAGCGTCATCCTACACTCAGAAAGGTAAAACCTAACGCTCTGGTACCAACTTTGTCACGACCCAAAAAGTACGGAATGTGACCGGCACTTAAATTACGAAACGTCTCGAGGTGTACATAATCTAAGTAAGCCAAAACCCAGAAATCAAAACCAAATAGAGCAGTAAAGTGAAGGAAAACCAAGATTTATTAAAAGCGATTTAAATCAAATACGTCACATCAAGCTTTTTAAAAGCAACTTCATTTTCCGAAAATTTCGGCAGAGTCTCCTTTGTAAATACTGACCCAAACGGGTACAAAACAAGAATATATGCACAATATGAAATAAGGCATCCCCAAGCGGGAGCTAGCTCTTCGTCCAAGGCGGACTTAAAATCACACGCAATATAAATCATCACTGTGCAAAATAAGCATATAAAGGCACAAAGTAATAAAGTATCATGTCGGCTCAAGTGAGCTCGACCCAGAGAAACAACATAAAAGTTCAAGTCTCACTGTCTCATCTCTAAGGTGCTAATACAATAATACAAGTGGTAGTTACGGTAGATGGAGTACACTAGATACAATCCTGATACATGGTGGCAACAAAATAACTCCGCAACCCACCTACGAAAAAGCTGCGAGTCCAAACAAAAGGAGCAAAGAGGAGGTGCGTCCGCCGCTACTGAGTTGACGGGTCAGACCTGCAAAACACTGTGGCACGACGGGGGTGAGTTGCCAACTCGTGAGTAATACGTAATATCTAATAAGGCTATCGTAAGTATGCACACAATTTTGTCACAGACTTATACTAATATGATGCGATGTAATAACATGTATGCAACATGAATGCAATAAACAATACGGGATTTGAATATGATTAACATGGGAAATCTGTATTCATGTCTTATTAAACTTCTGTAATTTGGCTGTAGTTTCATCAATGAAATCAATATAAATCTGTGTCAAGTATCGACACAAAATACGAATATCTCAATTATCTCGGGCTCCGGCAATCCGGTCTGGCCCATATATCTGATCTCGGGCTCCGGCAAATCCGGACTGGCCCAAATCCTCATAACTCAAGACTACGTCGGTATCCTCTGGATATCCGCCGCGTCACAATAACCGGTCGGTAGTGTTCCCCTGCCGGGCTCAACGCCATCAACTACGACCATCTTGCCCCGGGGTATCGCACCGGGTCCACCATGCACCCACAAACTGTTCCTCCTTCTCGGATCGGATGTATGATACTGCTCAAGCACCGAGAAATCTCATGGTGGACAATAGATGCATCATATCACGAGAAAACCATAACTTACATTTTTAAAATGGTAATACGTTTTCAAATCCTTGCGGCTTCTCCAAATCCATAAATCTCATAAATATGGAAATCATCGAGAAAAATCATAATACATGAATGTCTATGCTATTAACAATATAAAATGCGATGCAGAACTAGAAAACTATGCAAGAACAATGATGCACTAGGATATGTGCATATGACTAGCAATCCTACATATCCATATTGAAGATTTAAATATATCAAATACAGGTTTATTAATCAATAATTGGCGCAAGTGATAAGATACGGATTTAAACAAGTCATAAAGTGTTCGTGGCATAGCAATTACCAAGGTGTGTGTGTCCCCATGAATAGTGCCCGTGCAACATAAACCAATGGTAATAGTGCGAGTGTCCTATGAGGTACTATCAAAACATATATATATATATATGTATGTATGTATATATATATATGTATGTATGTATATGTATATGTATGTATATGTATATGTATATGTATGTATAGATATGTGTGTGTGTGTGTGTGTGTGTGTGTGTGTGTCTCTATATATATATATATATATATATGGTAAATGATGCAATGCAACGGGATGATTAATTAGGAACTACGCATATAATTATAAGTACTAAACGAAATTTTAACTATCGGACATCTTGCGCTATCCAAACGATTCCCCCGTAGATGTGTACATCTACCCACCAGAACACCTCGGCTAATCTGATCCAATCACCGCCTTTTCTTTCCGCGCCGCGTCCAATATCTACGCGACCGATCCTAGAATTTACACAAAGCAACACACATACGGCCAATATCCTGCAAAAACGCGATATCAAGACCATACGAGAAAATTAGCGTCGCAAGCTAACACGTGTGCACTCGAAACACCAAAACATGTATGCTAACGTCTGAAACCACCCTGACATGCTGTGATACACAGCAAACACAAAACCCAAACTCAGAATGTACGTGTCACACAAGTCTAAAAGTACTAAAAATAAGGTAAATGGTCCCAGATTTTGATACGAGTGGAAATAGAAAAAGTTGCATGTACCAAAGACCTACAATATAAAGCAGACACCTACAGAAGAACCCCCGACACCCAGCTCCATACTCTGGCCGCAATTTGCGGCCAGAACCCTTAAATTTGCGGCCATAGAGGGGAGAGGGGGTCTCGTGCTTCGTGTGTGTGGTCCTAGCCCAGTAACTAAGCTCCAGTAATTGCAACTTTTTCCTGAAGCATCCGGTTTGAAAGCAGATCACAAAACGAACACAAATCCTAACTAAAACACTAATTAACACTGATTTAATACAATATGGTGTTTTAGTGTAACCAGGTGAAAAGACTTGGATTAAGCGACACTAACAACACTTAGTTAAGTTAATCAAGCCATAAAAACCCTAATTTGGCCTAATCTTCACTTAAACCACATAATTTGCACCAAAACCCACTTAAGCACTACATTAAGCTAAATAAACTAATGGTTTAGCAAAAAGGTAATTAGGGTAGGTTTTATACCTCAAGTTGATCCTAAGAGGGTTCAAACTTGCCGACCTTGCCTTCAAGAGCAAAGACTTGCCTCAAGAACCAATAAGGAAGTGTTTAACATGAGGTTTTGTGAAGAAATTATGGATTTTTAATGGAGATGAGGCTTGAAATGAAGGAAGAAGAGAAGAAATGAGGGGAAAGGGGAAGGGGCTGCTGCTGGAGCTGAGGCTGCTACTAGAAATGAGAGGGAGATAGAGAGAGTGAGGGTGTGAGTGCAAAAAGTCAAGGTTCCCATGCCTAATTAAAGCCCTATGCCTCTCCTTTTTTATTTCTTTTCTATTTTCTTTATTTTTTTTGGTTTTAAAAAGGAAATTAGAACTAAGAGGGAAATTAAAAATGAAGACATGTTACAATATTAACGTAGGGTAAATATTGGGTTGCGCATACTAACTAAAATGTTTGCCTAGAAAATAATAGTTAAGAAAATTAGATATTTATGTGAATAATAAATTAAATGTTAATTAATAAAACACAATTATATATATAATTACATTTTTCACAATTTAAAAAAAGATTTATTCCAGTCTATGTGGAAATAGCTATTACGAGGTTTTGTGAAAAACACGCATTATCGCTAATTAACGTGAAAATAATCTAAACGAATTTTCAAGACGTTACATAAGGCAACCTTTATCGCTCTCGTTTTTGACAGTGCCGTTTCGTTCAATCCATTTATCAAATACAACAAAAAACCCCGCCCCCAAAGCGTATGTGGAGATGAGACCTCGTCGTGCAATAATCGAAACCATTTTGAATGAACTAGGTTCTTGGAGTGTGTAGATAATTATGTCATGCAAATGGTGTACAAAACATAAGATTTTGTACATTGAACCAATTTCTTCCAATCTGCATTAGTCTCAAGACCACTAAAATTCTCATACACCCACGTTGTAAGTACGACGCCGCCTTTCCTCTTCTCCTTCGGGGGATCAACTCCTAATGCGTCGTAAAAATGTATGAAGGATCTCATATATCCTTCATAAACAGTTGGAGAACCTATGACCAGAAGACCGAAAATCTATGATATAACTTGAAGAGTGATCGACGCCTCTCCAATGGGTAAATGAAAAGTGTTCGTCTCGGGTCGCCATCTCCCAACTAATGCAAATATCAATAGTAGGTCAAGTTGTTGGTGGTCAATTTTACAATATTCATCAAAACCCCATTCGTCTAATAATTCAATCTACTGATCCGTCAGTGGCCATTGCGCAGATATACTCGTAGATTTGAGCGCAATAAGATTTCTCTTATCTTTACCACTCCAAATAGCTTCGAAAATGTGATTTGCTTGATTATACAATACAACATTCTTCATGGGGCAAAGGTTGTATTGAATAGATGATGTTTGAGATGCTGATGGCTGGATAGGATTGACTACATTCACTTTTGATTGGATTTTCCTTCTTTTGCTACATTCTTGGAGTTCTTATTTACGAATATTTTTTGGCGGAGGAGAAGAGGAGGAGGAGTTGGTTTAGCTCTCTTTTGTGCAGCCCTCTTTGGTGTAGCCATCTTGGATGCATATTTGCGTTTATTGGCCATTATAACCACATAATAAGCACTCAAAATCCTAAATATATTAACAAAAAACCCTACATCTATACTAATAAAGTCGTCGATTTATATTATTTAATCGATCCAAGAAATATGAGAATACCCGGCAACAATCGCAGGAAAAGAGCCCCAATTTACATCTGAAAATTCTAACAAAAATCCTCCAAAAAACAACAAATTCTATACTAATTAAAGTGGGTAATTTATTTTATGAGATCGATCCACGAATCAAGAGAATCCCAGAAAGAATCGCAGTTCAAATCACATAAAAAATCGCCCAATTTCGATATCTATCTCTTAAACCGTTGAAACCGCGCCGAAACTGTTCGGACGGTGGCTCTTTTTATTAAATAAGAATCGCTACTTTAAGAAGTGGTTAAATGCGAATCGTTCGATTTTAACCGCTGGTTAAATTAACGGTTCAGATTTGTTGGATAAATCAATTTATCCAACGCTGTATATTGTTCCGTTCCCATTAAATTATACACAAAATACTATCATAACTTAAGTTCTTATTTAAAATATGTCAAATATGAATGCAATGAAAATGATAGGGTGTAATTAATTTCCTATCAAGCCAAATTGAAACTAACCTATGAGAAGTTTGAATTTATCATCCAGCACGATTATATTAAGAGTGATAGAAATACCGTCGAATAAAGATATTCAAATATTTGGTAATAACTCAAGAAAACCTCCATGAATATCAATTATTTTTAATTTAAAGTTGAATGAGCGGAATTCCCTTATATTCCCCTTTCGATAACCGTGAATATATGCACGTTTTAAAATTTTAATTTCTCATGCATTGATAATTAAATAATGAAGGTACCACAAATAGAACCAACAATGAGCATGGGGACCCAAGATGGAGACATCAATGGACATCGTTCTAGGCTCCACCATTAGGCAACGATTAAACTTTTCATGAGAATGTATGGCCATAAAATTAATGTTTGGCTTGGTAGATGATTGATCTAATCTTGGCATTATGCAAACTTAAGATATTATTTGCAATAACCGCAAAATTTATTTACTTTCTGTATAATTTTCCTTCTTTAATAAATCCTTTTTTCATTTAATTAAATATGTATAAATTAAGTTTCTTTCTATTTAAATATATAGTCAACTCTTGTATCTATTGATCATCTTGCCCATAGGTTTTGAGTTTCGAGTTCAAACCCCAGTCTAATTAAACTATTTATTTTTTTATTTTAATTATTTTGTATTATAAAATCTTTTATTGTATTATAAAATCTTATTTTTAAAAGAGAAGAAAAAATGATTATTTTTTTATTTTATCTTATTAAATTTTTGAAATGAAAATTTTTATTAGAGAAAGGAATGTTTAAAAATAATATATAATAAGAGTTTAATTAGAGAAAAATAATTTAGAAAATCATTTTTGGTATTTTTAAAAGACGAGAAAGGACTAAGAGATATTTATTAAGAAGCTTTTGAAAAGATGAGAATATTTATTAAGTATTTCAAGAGTTTGATTAGATTTTATTTTAATTAAATGTATTACAAAAAAAAAAGAACAAACCTATTTTTTTGAAAAGTTCTTCTTAAACCGTTAGATCTAATCTTTTAATGTTAGCTGTTAATCTCTCCAAACCCTAATCTCTACTCCTATAAATAAACCATATTCCTCTCTTCTTCTTTTTTGCTTCCTATTCTTTTTTTTAAATTTTTTTTATTTTATATTCAAAGCCCCAGCCTAAGGAACCAAGCGAAGGAGAAGAAACGGTGATCCATATCGGAGGTCTTGAAATCAAATCGAGACTATCTCTACATTGGAATCGACAACTTGATATAAAAATCAAGTTGTCTCTTTGTAAGTACCTCGATTTCCCCAGTTTTCCCTCATTTGCTGATTGCTCTTTCATCTCATCGATCTATGGATTTGCAGCCATGGTAATAAAAAAAATAAAAATTAATTCTGTGTATTTTTATATACTGGAATGAAGTTTGAATTATGCTTAGTTGGGTAATTTATATGAACTTGTTATTTTTTTATATATATAATTTTTTTGGTAGATTGTATATGTAACCTTTTCCATTTTGGGAAAGCCCTAGATTTCTGTATGGTTAATGATGTATTTGATATTGAATCAAGGCAGCATGGTGGTAAAATATTAATGTATTTTTGTATCAGCTTAATTCTCAGATGGATGAATAAGAATATGCTAGAAGCTTACATAAAAGGTTTCATGGATTTAATTGATTATGTAATGGAGGAGAATCCGTTTATATTGCTTTGACACTGCAATAATTAACAAGATCATCTCTACTATTATAACTCAAACTCACGGCGGCAACACAAAAGGTTTTTCATTTTTCATTAAAAAAAAGATGAGAAAAATCAATGTGAGGATTCTAAACCAAGAACATACCATGTCATTCTCTTATTTACATATAATTACATTTATACCTTTCAACAATTATCAATACAAAATATCTTCTCTTTGGGAAATGAACGAACTTAGTCAAAAAGTCTTTAAATCAAAAACCATCAAGGAAGCGAATAAAAATCATGACACAAGATGGTTTTTTTTCCTCATCACACACAGTAAATTTACCTTAATGTGATGTAAATACGTAAAGTATTTGGGTAGTGTTTATTCAATTGGCTTAGCTCAATTATTATAGTATTTGTAAAGCAGTGAAGGCCTGATAGGAAATAAGTGCGATATGTTAATGGCTGTGATTTAAATGGTTTTGTACTTTGTAATATAGATATCTCTGCCTGTTGTTCAATGGGGAAGTTTATACCAAACGAGAAAACCTAACAAGTGCCATTTAATTTTGAGTGACATTTCCTCTTCTCGTGAAACGAATCCGTGTGTTTTGAGAAGGTTTTTTTTTAATTAATTCATGCCAAATTAATCTAGAGACCTCAGCCAAACAACTCTCTTGTTTTTTACTGGAAGAAAACGTAAATCCAAGTTACTTTTATTAAAAAATAATATTTTTATTAGAATCCTAGCTTATCCTAATAATTCCAATATACTATTCAAAATTCTCTCATATACTTAAATTTAAAACCCTAACACGAGGGTGTTTGTTCCAATGAAATTTGTTATAAATTTTGATTGTTTGACGTCCTAAGTAATAGGTGTATCGTTATGTCATATTCCATTGTTGATACACCTCATGTCATGGGTGCATCATTGCCTTGTTAATTACTTTTCGGTGTATCGCATGTCACGGGTGCACCTTATTGATTTTGTTTAATTGTTTAGAGATAGTTGTATATGTATATGTATGTGTTACCACCTTATATTATGGATGAGTTGATATTGCGGATGCGTTGTGGATAAATGTGTTCATAGGTGTGGCTTGTTGGTAAATGGTGTATATTTGTGTATGTGTGTTGGCTATAGTGCTCTCAAGTCAATTATTGGATCGCAGGTACGTGATTGCAATGATTGAGTGAGGACCTATACCGGTAGGACAGTCTTACTCAAGATGATAGTATGCTATCTGGTTTGTCTTTATCATCGTGTATATATTTCAGGTGACACTACAAATCACTATTACATGTTGATAGAGCCCTTAGGATTCGTGCTTGACTATCAGCAGTATGATGGCAATCATATACGTGAGAGTTGGGTGGTCTATAAGCACATCCTTAAAGTGTTCCTAGTCGAGAGAGTTTGAGACCGGGAATCGATACTCCAGAGTAGACTAGTGTATACGGATCGAGACCCCGACGAGGGGCGGTGGCCGGTCTCATAAACCATTGCTGTCAATTGGTTCACCTAAGATGTATACAGGTGCTCATTGGGTTATGAGTACACCGGACGGACTCGCCGGGAACATGCTAGTTGGTATTATACCTATTGTCAGATAGCAGTTCCCTGGTGACATGTGTACAGATTAGTCTATCGACATGAGATCGTCATTTGTCTCGTGTGAGTTCCCACTATGCTTTGATTACTACCCTACCACGACTCAAAAGAGTCGCGCAAACAAGTTTTAGTTGGGTACTGTTCCGAGCCACATGGAGGCAGTGAGCGGATCGTCAGGGGATTCGTCTCTCCCGGTATTTGGGGTTGATGTCGCGGTGTGTACAGGTGGTCATCACCAGAAATCCTTGGCCAAGCTAGTCGAGAATTACTGATATAGGATCGGTAGTTTCTCAGGCGGTGATGGGTTTCATACCGACACTGAATGTCAAGTTATTAGGTGTCTGAATTTATCCACCCCTCTAGACTCGATATGTGATACTCATAGACGGACGGACCGGATTTACGGATATTGTCACTGTTAGGCTCAGTAGGGTTTCAGGATGAGTTTGCTCGTCAGCCTCCCTTTTGCTCAATACCTGGGCAGCCGTTACGTACAGCTAGTGCCACTGATGTGCTTCTGGTTAAACCCACGGCCAGCGTATTGACGAGTCTTTAGAGTCCCACACATAGGGTTTCCCTAGCTAGGGTGAAACGTTGTAGAGGCCGTATGGTTTTATGGCAGGGTTCGATCATATACGTGCACTTATGCACGGATCATGATCGGAAGGATAATACTAGTGGGCTTTGGTTTAAGCCGAATCCTAGTATTATATTATTGGATTACTTTCATCTCGTTGTATTCGTCAGAATACGGATGCGGATATATATACGGATGAGGGGTATTCTTGTAATTCGTTACAATATAACTTTAGAAGTTGCCATTTTCTTTTTGAGTAAACATTTAGGGTTTTCTTTAAATGTTTAAAATTGTAGTGATGGAAAGTGTGAGTGCAAGTTTTGGCATGGTGCATTGATTGTGGCTTGTGACTCATGGTGTGATTCATTGTGCCATGCTAGATATTTTGTGTGGGTTTGGTGAGATATTATGGTAGTGGGATTTTTCTTTAGTTGCTCATAATATATCTCACTACACTCACAAAAGGAGCAGACACTTTTTCTTGAGTTGCTTCTTTCCTTTAGCCAAGTCTTTTGCTCACACTTTCTTTACATGGCTTCTTCTTCAAGCTCCACCCATTCCATATCATGTGTTGAGAATCCTTGGGTATTTTGAGACAAAGTATTCACACACGCTCTCTACTTCATCTTAGGTATCTAGGCCAACAAACTGGATGCCCGAGTTGCTTCGGTTTAGAGGCGGGATCCCGCATTACTAATTGTCATGACCCAAAATGGCACGTGACTGGCACCTAAATCATGTGACGTCTATAGGACCCCACCTAATTCAAGTAAGCCAAAAGCCCAGAAATCTAAACCATTTAAAAAGATAGTAGAAGAATATTTATTTAAAAGTTAACATATAAAATCACTTTAAAAGTCGTAGTATGCATTTTTAAAACATCAAGTTTTTTCCAAAAATTTCAGCAGAGTTTCCTTTGTAAATACTGGTCCCAAACGGGTACAAATAGGAATATATATGAATAATGCATAAAGGCATCGCAAGCGGGAGCTAGCTCTTCGCCAATTGGCGGAAACAACCACGCAATGCAATATAATATACAATGCCGAAAGGCGAGAATCAAAACTCATAAAGAAACCAACATTCTCAAGAAAACCAGAGAAAAATCATAATAATACAAGCGCGCGACTCTAAGGTCGAAAGAATATACAACTGGTTCTCTAAGTCTATCAAATATACAAGTCTGGTTGATGGAGTTACTAAATACAACTGAAATAAATACAAATACTACGGTGGTCACGATACAAGTGAACCCATCTACCAAAGCAATCACCCGGAAGGAAGTATTGTGCCAACAAGCCGCAAAGAAATCTGTACGGCAAAATCTGCAAGAAACTGTGGCACAACGGGGGTGAGTTGCCAACTCGTGAGTAGAAGACATCACCGAGCAGAAATCGCATGTATGATTCTATTCTAGGTCATACAATAATATCCTCATAAAAATATAGCCTGAAGCATCTAATTATGGAAAGGTAATCATCAAACATGCGTATAATACCAAGTGCTCGTGTCAGTGTCTCAAGTAGTAACATGTCACATATATGATGTACAATGTATTAAGAATGAAAATAAAATACATCATGTACGAGAAATCTGTTTTCTTATCTCAATAAGATTTTTGTATAAAAACCGAAGTATCATCAATGAAATCAACAGAGAATTCTTGTCGAGTATCGACACAAAACATATATCTCAATATCTCAATATCTCAGGCTTCGGCAATCCGGACTGGCCCATATCATCAAATCTCAATATCTCGACTGGCCCAAATCATCAAATCTTACGACTACATCGGTATCCTCCGGATATCCGCCGCGTCACAAATAACCAGTCGGTAGTGCTCCCCTGCCGGGCTCAACGCCATCATCAGCGACCATCTTGCCCCGGGGTACCGCACCGGGTCCACCATGCACCCACAGACGGTTCATCCTCCTCCTCGAATCGGGTATATGATACCGCTCAAGAGCCGAGAAAACTCATGGTGGACACCTCTCAAATCATATCACGAGAAAACCACAATTATTATCTTTTTAAATGAAAATGAGTTTATAAAATCCTTACGGTTTCTCCAAATCCAGAAATCTCATGGAAAATCCGAAATCCCAATATCGAGAGTCAATAAATAATGAATTACCGGCATAAAGCCCCATAATATCGCATGACAAATGAATACATATACATGCATGGTATCTAAGCAAAGAATGCAATATTTAAGCTAGCATAATAATTATATATCGGAACTATCTACTAGCAGTTATATCCATGAAGTAATATTCTCTAAAGTGTACTGATTGAAAGAATTAAAGTTAACCGCAATCAAGACGGTGTCGCTATGCAGCTAGCCGGTTGAGCACGGGTCGATCCACAGGGAGATGGTTGTATTTCCGTTCTTGTCTTAGACGAGTCAATAAAGAATCTGTGTATGTTTGTTCGAGACTATCCTATGTGTATTATTTGCAAGTATAAAGTTGTTAAGAAAAAGATACGAAATTGTAAGCTAAAGAAATTCGTACTCAAAACCTTTGAGCCGAGTCTTGACCAATTGAAGCTAAGCAATCGGCAACAATGTGGATTAGGGGATTTAAGCGCGGTATTCGTGGAATACGGCTTATTTACCCTTGTCCTTCCGTTCTTGTCTCTTGCTTTCGCCTCCGGCCAAACCGAACGCAACCGGTCGCGGTTAGGAATCACCGTTACCTTGTTAGGGTAGGGTGCCTAACAGAGCGCTTGCGTATGGTTTGGGCGGAGTTCAATGGAAAATAACGGGAAAAGGAAATGAGAAAGAAGATATTAACTTACAATACCGTATTTCATCTTAACAACAATAATTACAACCATTCACAAAATGAACAAAAGAGAGCAAAAGAAAAGAACAAAGAAAAGAAAAGATTACAAACAAGTAATTAAAGTGCATGAATATAAATTGCAAGAAAGTAAAGCAAGGTAATAAAAAGCAAGTAATAAATAAGCAAATAAAAAGAACAAGAAACTAGAACTCAAGACAAGCATGTGATCAATAGCCAACCCTTAAACTTGCAAGCTCAATCAAGAGGTTGCAAGATCAAGGGAAGGGTAGAGAACGCATGTGAAATGAAGTGCTAATTCCATGAAAGAATACGACCCTTGAGATCAATAACTAACCCTTAACCATTCAAGCTCAATGAAGAGGTTGAATGATCAAGAGAAAGCAAGAATCTCAAGGAGAAGAAGAAACAAGAGAGAATGATACAAAAAGCCCTCATCTTCATTGATCTCCCACTCAAAAAGCTCTCACTACAATTTTCACGGAAAAAGAATGAAGAAGAAGAAGAAAAAGACTAAATCCTAAAAAGAAAGAAGAACAAAAGAATGACCCTTGGCTTAGCTCAATTCTAGAGTATTTATAGGCTGGAGAATGGAAATCTAGGGCAACCACCAGAACCCAAACAAAAAGACCAGAATACCCCTGAAAAGTCACTGTCTGTTGCGCCAGTACGGCCGCGGATCCGCCGCTAATACCCCCTATTGGTCGCGGATCCGCGGCCCTATGATGGAGTCAGGGCATGGGCTACTTCCCTGGTCTTCTGTCCCCTCTTGTCTGGTATATGTATTTTCTGAAAATACATTCACATTTCTTCCAGAATTTCTGTTGAGGAAAGGTGGACTTTTTGTGGATGTTTTTGTCATGATTGCCTCGAGCTCCGCGTAGATCTCTTGGATCTTGTGCTGCCATTGAGCCTTGTGCATGAAAGCGACATTGATTTGATATTTTGTCTCTTAAACTGATATCTGGCAACATACGGATGAAGAGCGGAGACCGTGTTTTCTCAGTGGTTGGCAGGAACCCGGATTTTGTCGTGTTTTCCATGAATTTCACCGTTTTAGAACCGAGAACCTGTATCCTGCAATTGACTAGCAAACACGGCTCAAGAGTATCTACCGATAAACACACGAGCGTAAGAATGGGCGGTATAAAATGCAGTATTCTGTTATGAACAAATACCCCCAAACTTAACTTTTGCTCGTCCCGAGCAAAACCAATTATTCACAAAAATAAAATCCTAACCGCACTTTCACAGGGAACGCGATTGCACTGAGCATGTGCAACAAGCCGTTAAACCCCTAGGTGTCCCTAGTAGGAGGAGTGTTGTCTCCTGAGGGTTTTCAGCGGATTCTACCCACAAAATCCCGTCAAGCTAGTGTCATAAGTTAACGTCGATTCTACTCCTACAGTTTAGTATTTACGTTAGAAATTCTATCATCCTAAGTTAGAAATATCCAACCCTTATGCTTCACACCTCTAATCTATTTATTCTTAGATCATATACGTTCCAAAAAAGTTTAGAAAGATGTTAGTTCCCCTGAGTTTTCCTTCTAAAGTGCGGCCTCAAATTAGGGATTTTTATCAACTTTACAGAAAACACAAGTCTTATTCTTTATTTCTATCTTTTATTCAAACATCGATTGTATACTCCTACGTGTGTGTATATTTGCACCCCTACACTCAAGAATTCAATTCAAGCTATAATACCCTTGCCCTAATACCTAATACTACTTCTTTTCATTAAGGATGGACGGATTTGCTCACACACCTTTCATGCGACTATTAATGCTTCTTGAGGCACTAACGAACGATTACTGAATGTGTGAACTTTAAAGCGTAAATAGCAGTTTCCAGGTCTTGATTTTATTCTATATTTTCTTTTTCTTTTTCTTTTTTCTTTTTTCAAGACCGGATATATTTTTCAATATGCTCTTTTGGTGTTTAGCTTTAAATACCGTTTTTTCTTTCATACTAAGCTTTCAGGCAAGAGTATTTCTAGGTATCCTCTACTATCCCAAGTTTCAAGATGCGTGTAAGTGCAGTTTGTAGGGTATATACTTTCTAAATTTGAACTCAAGAAAAGAAACTATTTTTCAGACTTATCCTCCGATAAAGCTTCAATACTTTCCCTTTATCTTGACTTAACTCGAGAACTGAATTCAAGATTACCTAGTTCTCAAAAAAAAACTGTAAGGACGTATACTTACCAAGTTTAAACAGAATGAGGGTTATTTTTAGGGTTTTCAATTCCTAAGCCTAGAATTTAGTTATTTCTATCATATCAACTAAACTTTCGGAATAAAGATCTAAGTTACCCTATTAGCTAACTTGACGACAAAGTTTTTATATTTTTTGGAAAATTTTCAATTTTTGTGGGTTTTTAATAAAGTATGCAAATGCAAAATATACAAATGAATGCGAAGGAAGAAGGCTTACCGAGCACACCCCCAAACTTAAACTTGACAGTGCCCTCACTGTCAGGCTATACCAAGAGGGTCAAAATTGTCGGCACTCCCTAGAAACAAATTATATACAAAACAAAAAAGGAAAACAAAAAATATATACAAAAAAGGAGTCCCCCCCAAACTTAAGTGAAACAGTGTTTCCACTGTTAAGCGTTGAAGTTCAGGATTAGGGGGGAAAGAACAGTATCAATCTATACAAGGCCTTACACAGGCCAAAAGTTAACACCAACCATTCAAAGATCTTATCGTGATAAAGCAGTGGCTGGTGAAAGAAGGCGTAGAGAAAAGAGATGGAGAATACACGAGACCATATGCGGAGAGAAGCGGGATATGGTCTCGGTATATGAGAGGAAGAAGAATGGCGGAAAGGAAAAAGAAGTGGAATACGAACTTGAGGGTGCAAATGGAGTAAATAGATTAGCACAATTTGTGATGACCGATGTGTGAAAAGCGATTGTGCTAATATATTTACCCGTCGAGAAATGGGGTCAAATCCCTCAAGATTCGTGAGAAACCATGGGTACGCCGAACTTGGTAAACCAGACACAGTAAATGAAAGTGAGACGGGTTCTTGCAAGGTCGGAACGATGGAAAGGATGGAGGGAAGTGGATGAGGAAGGGTATCGGTTAAAGGTTCAGGAGGGTGTACACAGTCAGTGGAAGGAACATGATGAATTGGAAAATCCGACTCATCAAGCAAAACTGGTTCATCCTCAAAACTATCCTCAATATTCTCCTCAAAATTTAGCACATCCATGCTCTTCTCTTCAAAATCCAGACGCATATGGGGTTCAGGAAAAACATTTAATGACTCGGGATGATGATTTGAAGAGACAAACTCAGCCAAATCCACGGGTTCATCATCCAAAATATCCCTAGCGTCAATATCCTCAATCAAATGAAAATCAAAATTCTCTGACACCTCATCAAAAGCATGGATATTAATCGATTCTGGTTCTAAGATATAGGTGTAGAGGTCAAAAGGATTAGGTATGGTTTCACTTGGAAGGGACCCTTCACAATCGGGCAAATCAAACACTACGAAGTCGCATAACTCATTCATCATTCTATCTTCAATTGATAAATCATGTAGGATACTCGATAGACTTTCAAAACAGGAGTTGTGGGATTCAATTTGGGACGGGTAGGTTTGATTTGGAAGGGGGTACATCTCACTCTCTTCACTCAAATTCACAGCCTGTCCTGCCGCCTCATCATACATTGAAAAAGTTGGAGCTAGTTGAAAACTAGCTACCGGGTCACTAGGTTGCATGAGGGCGGCCATGGACGCATTCAAATCCATCATCTGTTGGCTTGACGCTACCCTAAAATCTTCCAACGACTGTTCTAGACTAGACATTGGTTGTGAAGGGGTTTCAGTAAAAGATTCAAAGTTGTTTGGATACTGAAAACTCCCAAATGGCGGTTCTGATACAATGTCTAGGGAAGGTGTAAAAGTTGGGTAGGACTGGTAGGAATTGAATGGCTGGACAAGAGTGGGATCAACAGTGGGATAAGAAGGTGAATGGAATTGTTGATCCCAAGAATTTGTAGTGGTGAAAGGAGTGAAAGATCGGCTACGAGATTGTTCAATACGTTCAGCAATAGACATAGGTCTCGGGGTTACAACTGGATTTTCAAAAGGGGTATCAACGTAAGAAGGTGTGAATGTTTGAAACGGTTGATACGAAGTGGAATGCGGGGTCCAGTTGTTCGTCCTAGACGCGTCTATCCGATCTTTCAAAGAAAGTTTTGGCATGGATGGATCGTTCGAAGTTTGACCAAAACAAGAACCGTAGGAAGCAATGTCTGGTTGTGGGTACCAAAGTTCGGCAAGAGTTTTGCGAGGTGGAGTACCCATGATATGAAGAGAGAGAGAAAAAGGTAGAGAAAAGGAGGAAAAAAGAATGTGATATTTTTTTTTAATAATTTTTTTTAAAAAAATATTAACAAAAGAATGAAGTATACACAAAAAAGAATATGGACAAAAAACAATCACGACACAAAAATACCACACACCTAATCGTTCTAGGGTTCACCTAGGTCAACTAGACCTGCTCCAGAACTTAATTGTCGAAGTAAAACTGTGTCGAGAAACAGGCTCAAGATACACTGATCACGAGGCTAGGTAAGTGCAGAGATAAGGGGAGGTTTTCCAACGCTTTCGCGAAGTTCCTTAATTAAATAACCCTTTCTCTTTTGGCGGTTTCGCCGTTAACACTTTCCTAGACACCCCGTAAACAATATACCGTTAAGCAAGATTCTAAACACAGTTAACTTCGCCTAGTGAGCGCGAAGTCCTTAAGACTTAAAGTCTAGTTTCTTTTAAATTTTGTGCGGGTAAACGTTATGCGCAAGTTCGTGATTTGTGGGCCACGGAAAAAGGTGATGAAATCCTTTACCGTATCTTATGGGGTTCGCTTGCCCTTAAGTCCGTATTAATGTATGCAATGCACAATTCAATAAAAATTCTATAAAGAATCAAAAAAATTGTTTTTTTTTTATTTTAGCACGGCACTGCAACAAATACGGGTTAGTCAATTTTGGCGTTTGCTAGCGAACTTGCAAAGAATCCTGCAAAGAATAGTATATTGGAAGCGTCGGATTTGAGAAGAAGGTGTTAGGAAAGTACGTACCGTTAAGTTTTTGGGTTAGAAAACCCCCGTTGAATCAAATCCGGTAAGCTTGAAAAGTTCGCTTGCACGGGTCAAACTACCCGGATCTTTGGCACTGTACTTCGTAAATCACCCTTGCCTTGAATGCACACTTTGCTCCCCACAATCGCAGTTTGCAAACTTGCAAAAATCTGCACTCTTGCCCACAAAAATGATAAAAAAAAAACAAAAAACAAAAAGAATTTTTTTTTTATATAAATATATACAAAAAGAATATTAACCCGAATAACAAGAAAGAAAATACGCTACCGTCTCCCCGGCAACGGCGCCATTTGATTGAAAGAATTAAAGTTAACCGCAATCAAGACGGTGTCGCTATGCAGCTAGCCGGTTGAGCACGGGTCGATCCACAGGGAGATGGTTGTATTTCCGTTCTTGTCTTAGACGAGTCAATAAAGAATCTGTGTATGTTTGTTCGAGACTATCCTATGTGTATTATTTGCAAGTATAAAGTTGTTAAGAAAAAGATACGAAATTGTAAGCTAAAGAAATTCGTACTCAAAACCTTTGAGCCGAGTCTTGACCAATTGAAGCTAAGCAATCGGCAACAATGTGGATTAGGGGATTTAAGCGCGGTATTCGTGGAATACGGCTTATTTACCCTTGTCCTTCCGTTCTTGTCTCTTGCTTTCGCCTCCGGCCAAACCGAACGCAACCGGTCGCGGTTAGGAATCACCGTTACCTTGTTAGGGTAGGGTGCCTAACAGAGCGCTTGCGTATGGTTTGGGCGGAGTTCAATGGAAAATAACGGGAAAAGGAAATGAGAAAGAAGATATTAACTTACAATACCGTATTTCATCTTAACAACAATAATTACAACCATTCACAAAATGAACAAAAGAGAGCAAAAGAAAAGAACAAAGAAAAGAAAAGATTACAAACAAGTAATTAAAGTGCATGAATATAAATTGCAAGAAAGTAAAGCAAGGTAATAAAAAGCAAGTAATAAATAAGCAAATAAAAAGAACAAGAAACTAGAACTCAAGACAAGCATGTGATCAATAGCCAACCCTTAAACTTGCAAGCTCAATCAAGAGGTTGCAAGATCAAGGGAAGGGTAGAGAACGCATGTGAAATGAAGTGCTAATTCCATGAAAGAATACGACCCTTGAGATCAATAACTAACCCTTAACCATTCAAGCTCAATGAAGAGGTTGAATGATCAAGAGAAAGCAAGAATCTCAAGGAGAAGAAGAAACAAGAGAGAATGATACAAAAAGCCCTCATCTTCATTGATCTCCCACTCAAAAAGCTCTCACTACAATTTTCACGGAAAAAGAATGAAGAAGAAGAAGAAAAAGACTAAATCCTAAAAAGAAAGAAGAACAAAAGAATGATCCTTAGCTTAGCTCAATTCTAGAGTATTTATAGGCTGGAGAATGGAAATCTAGGGCAACCACCAGAACCCAAACAAAAAGACCAGAATACCCCTGAAAAGTCACTGTCTGTTGCGCCAGTACGGCCGCGGATCCGCCTCCAATACCCCCTATTGGTCGCGGATCCGCGGCCCTATGATGGAGTCAGGGCATGGGCTACTTCCCTGGTCTTCTGTCCCCTCTTGTCTGGTATATGTATTTTCTGAAAATACATTCACATTTCTTCCAGAATTTCTGTTGAGAAAAGGTGGACTTTTTGTGGATGTTTTTGTCATGATTGCCTCGAGCTCCGCGTAGATCTCTTGGATCTTGTGCTGCCATTGAGCCTTGTGCATGAAAGCGACATTGATTTGATATTTTGTCTCTTAAACTGATATCTGGCAACATACGGATGAAGAGCGGAGACCGTGTTTTCTCAGTGGTTGGCAGGAACCCGGATTTTGTCGTGTTTTCCATGAATTTCACCGTTTTAGAACCGAGAACCTGTATCCTGCAATTGACTAGCAAACACGGCTCAAGAGTATCTACCGATAAACACACGAGCGTAAGAATGGGCGGTATAAAATGCAGTATTCTGTTATGAACAAATACCCCCAAACTTAACTTTTGCTCGTCCCGAGCAAAACCAATTATTCACAAAAATAAAATCCTAACCGCACTTTCGCAGGGAACGCGATTGCACTGAGCATGTGCAACAAGCCGTTAAACCCCTAGGTGTCCCTAGTAGGAGGAGTGTTGTCTCCTGAGGGTTTTCAGCGGATTCTACCCACAAAATCCCGTCAAGCTAGTGTCATAAGTTAACGTCGATTCTACTCCTACAGTTTAGTATTTACGTTAGAAATTCTATCATCCTAAGTTAGAAATATCCAACCCTTATGCTTCACACCTCTAATCTATTTATTCTTAGATCATATACGTTCCAAAAAAGTTTAGAAAGATGTTAGTTCCCCTGAGTTTTCCTTCTAAAGTGCGGCCTCAAATTAGGGATTTTTATCAACTTTACAGAAAACACAAGTCTTATTCTTTATTTCTATCTTTTATTCAAACATCGATTGTATACTCCTACGTGTGTGTATATTTGCACCCCTACACTCAAGAATTCAATTCAAGCTATAATACCCTTGCCCTAATACCTAATACTACTTCTTTTCATTAAGGATGGACGGATTTGCTCACACACCTTTCATGCGACTATTAATGCTTCTTGAGGCACTAACGACCGATTACTGAATGTGTGAACTTTAAAGCGTAAATAGCAGTTTCCAGGTCTTGATTTTATTCTATATTTTCTTTTTCTTTTTCTTTTTTCTTTTTTCAAGACCGGATATATTTTTCAATATGCTCTTTTGGTGTTTAGCTTTAAATACCGTTTTTTCTTTCATACTAGGCTTTCAGGCAAGAGTATTTCTAGGTATCCTCTACTATCCCAAGTTTCAAGATGCGTGTAAGTGCAGTTTGTAGGGTATATACTTTCTAAATTTGAACTCAAGAAAAGAAACTATTTTTCAGACTTATCCTCCGATAAAGCTTCAATACTTTCCCTTTATCTTGACTTAACTCGAGAACTGAATTCAAGATTACCTAGTTCTCAAAAAAAACTGTAAGGACGTATACTTACCAAGTTTAAACAGAATGAGGGTTATTTTTAGGGTTTTCAATTCCTAAGCCTAGAATTTAGTTATTTCTATCATATCAACTAAACTTTCGGAATAAAGATCTAAGTTACCCTATTAGCTAACTTGACGACAAAGTTTTTATATTTTTTGGAAAATTTTCAATTTTTGTGGGTTTTTAATAAAGTATGCAAATGCAAAATATACAAATGAATGCGAAGGAAGAAGGCTTACCGAGCACACCCCCAAACTTAAACTTGACAGTGCCCTCACTGTCAGGCTATACCAAGAGGGTCAAAATTGTCGGCACTCCCTAGAAACAAATTATATACAAAACAAAAAAGGAAAACAAAAAATATATACAAAAAAGGAGTCCCCCCCAAACTTAAGTGAAACAGTGTTTCCACTGTTAAGCGTTGAAGTTCAGGATTAGGGGGGAAAGAACAGTATCAATCTATACAAGGCCTTACACAGGCCAAAAGTTAACACCAACCATTCAAAGATCTTATCGTGATAAAGCAGTGGCTGGTGAAAGAAGGCGTAGAGAAAAGAGATGGAGAATACACGAGACCATATGCGGAGAGAAGCGGGATATGGTCTCGGTATATGAGAGGAAGAAGAATGGCGGAAGGGAAAAAGAAGTGGAATACGAACTTGAGGGTGCAAATGGAGTAAATAGATTAGCACAATTTGTGATGACCGATGTGTGAAAAGCGATTGTGCTAATATATTTACCCGTCGAGAAATGGGGTCAAATCCCTCAAGATTCGTGAGAAACCATGGGTACGCCGAACTTGGTAAACCAGACACAGTAAATGAAAGTGAGACGGGTTCTTGCAAGGTCGGAACGATGGAAAGGATGGAGGGAAGTGGATGAGGAAGGGTATCGGTTAAAGGTTCAGGAGGGTGTACACAGTCAGTGGAAGGAACATGATGAATTGGAAAATCCGACTCATCAAGCAAAACTGGTTCATCCTCAAAACTATTCTCAATATTCTCCTCAAAATTTAGCACATCCATGCTCTTCTCTTCAAAGTCCAGACGCATATGGGGTTCAGGAAAAACATTTAATGACTCGGGATGATGATTTGAAGAGACAAACTCAGCCAAATCCACGGGTTCATCATCCAAAATATCCCTAGCGTCAATATCCTCAATCAAATGAAAATCAAAATTCTCTGACACCTCATCAAAAGCATGGATATTAATCGATTCTGGTTCTAAGATATAGGTGTAGAGGTCAAAAGGATTAGGTATGGTTTCACTTGGAAGGGACCCTTCACAATCGGGCAAATCAAACACTACGAAGTCGCATAACTCATTCATCATTCTATCTTCAATTGATAAATCATGTAGGATACTCGATAGACTTTCAAAACAGGAGTTGTGGGATTCAATTTGGGACGGGTAGGTTTGATTTGGAAGGGGGTACATCTCACTCTCTCCACTCAAATTCACAGCCTGTCCTGCCGCCTCATCATACATTGAAAAAGTTGGAGCTAGTTGAAAACTAGCTACCGGGTCACTAGGTTGCATGAGGGCGGCCATGGACGCATTCAAATCCATCATCTGTTGGCTTGACGCTACCCTAAAATCTTCCAACGACTGTTCTAGACTAGACATTGGTTGTGAAGGGGTTTCAGTAAAAGATTCAAAGTTGTTTGGATACTGAAAACTCCCAAATGGCGGTTCTGATACAATGTCTAGGGAAGGTGTAAAAGTTGGGTAGGACTGGTAGGAATTGAATGGCTGGACAAGAGTGGGATCAACAGTGGGATAAGAAGGTGAATGGAATTGTTGATCCTAAGAATTTGTAGTGGTGAAAGGAGTGAAAGATCGGCTACGAGATTGTTCAATACGTTCAGCAATAGACATAGGTCTCGGGGTTACAACTGGATTTTCAAAAGGGGTATCAACGTAAGAAGGTGTGAATGTTTGAAACGGTTGATACGAAGTGGAATGCGGGGTCCAGTTGTTCGTCCTAGACGCGTCTATCCAATCTTTCAAAGAAAGTTTTGGCATGGATGGATCGTTCGAAGTTTGACCAAAACAAGAACCGTAGGAAGTAATGTCTGGTTGTGGGTACCAAAGTTCGGCAAGAGTTTTGCGAGGTGGAGTACCCATGATATGAAGAGAGAGAGAAAAAGGTAGAGAAAAGGAGGAAAAAAGAATGTGATATTTTTTTTAATAATTTTTTAAAAAAAAATATTAACAAAAGAATGAAGTATACACAAAAAAGAATATGGACAAAAAACAATCACGACACAAAAATACCACACACCTAATCGTTCTAGGGTTCACCTAGGTCAACTAGACCTGCTCCAGAACTTAATTGTCGAAGTAAAACTGTGTCGAGAAACAGGCTCAAGATACACTGATCACGAGGCTAGGTAAGTGCAGAGATAAGGGGAGGTTTTCCAACGCTTTCGCGAAGTTCCTTAATTAAATAACCCTTTCTCTTTTGGCGGTTTCGCCGTTAACACTTTCCTAGACACCCCGTAAACAATATACCGTTAAGCAAGATTCTAAACACAGTTAACTTCGCCTAGTGAGCGCGAAGTCCTTAAGGCTTAAAGTCTAGTTTCTTTTAAATTTTGTGCGGGTAAACGTTATGCGCAAGTTCGTGATTTGTGGGCCACGGAAAAAGGTGATGAAATCCTTTACCGTATCTTATGGGGTTCGCTTGCCCTTAAGTCCGTATTAATGTATGCAATGCACAATTCAATAAAAATTCTATAAAGAATCAAAAAAATTGTTTTTTTTTTATTTTAGCACGGCACTGCAACAAATACGGGTTAGTCAATTTTGGCGTTTGCTAGCGAACTTGCAAAGAATCCTGCAAAGAATAGTATATTGGAAGCGTCGGATTTGAGAAGAAGGTGTTAGGAAAGTACGTACCGTTAAGTTTTTGGGTTAGAAAACCCCCGTTGAATCAAATCCGGTAAGCTTGAAAAGTTCGCTTGCGCGGGTCAAACTACCCGGATCTTTGGCACTGTACTTCGTAAATCACCCTTGCCTTGAATGCACACTTTGCTCCCCACAATCGCAGTTTGCAAACTTGCAAAAATCTGCACTCTTGCCCACAAAAATGATAAAAAAAAAACAAAAAACAAAAAGAATTTTTTTTTTATATAAATATATACAAAAAGAATATTAACCCGAATAACAAGAAAGAAAATACGCTACCGTCTCCCCGGCAACGGCGCCATTTGATTGAAAGAATTAAAGTTAACCGCAATCAAGACGGTGTCGCTATGCAGCTAGCCGGTTGAGCACGGGTCGATCCACAGGGAGATGGTTGTATTTCCGTTCTTGTCTTAGACGAGTCAATAAAGAATCTGTGTATGTTTGTTCGAGACTATCCTATGTGTATTATTTGCAAGTATAAAGTTGTTAAGAAAAAGATACGAAATTGTAAGCTAAAGAAATTCGTACTCAAAACCTTTGAGCCGAGTCTTGACCAATTGAAGCTAAGCAATCGGCAACAATGTGGATTAGGGGATTTAAGCGCGGTATTCGTGGAATACGGCTTATTTACCCTTGTCCTTCCGTTCTTGTCTCTTGCTTTCGCCTCCGGCCAAACCGAATGCAACCGGTCGCGGTTAGGAATCACCGTTACCTTGTTAGGGTAGGGTGCCTAACAGAGCGCTTGCGTATGGTTTGGGCGGAGTTCAATGGAAAATAACGGGAAAAGGAAATGAGAAAGAAGATATTAACTTACAATACCGTATTTCATCTTAACAACAATAATTACAACCATTCACAAAATGAACAAAAGAGAGCAAAAGAAAAGAACAAAGAAAAGAAAAGATTACAAACAAGTAATTAAAGTGCATGAATATAAATTGCAAGAAAGTAAAGCAAGGTAATAAAAAGCAAGTAATAAATAAGCAAATAAAAAGAACAAGAAATTAGAACTCAAGACAAGCATGTGATCAATAGCCAACCCTTAAACTTGCAAGCTCAATCAAGAGGTTGCAAGATCAAGGGAAGGGTAGAGAACGCATGTGAAATGAAGTGCTAATTCCATGAAAGAATACGACCCTTGAGATCAATAACTAACCCTTAACCATTCAAGCTCAATGAAGAGGTTGAATGATCAAGAGAAAGCAAGAATCTCAAGGAGAAGAAGAAACAAGAGAGAATGATACAAAAAGCCCTCATCTTCATTGATCTCCCACTCAAAAAGCTCTCACTACAATTTTCACGGAAAAAGAATGAAGAAGAAGAAGAAAAAGACTAAATCCTAAAAAGAAAGAAGAACAAAAGAATGACCCTTGGCTTAGCTCAATTCTAGAGTATTTATAGGCTGGAGAATGGAAATCTAGGGCAACCACCAGAACCCAAACAAAAAGACCAGAATACCCCTGAAAAGTCACTGTCTGTTGCGCCAGTACGGCCGCGGATCCGCCGCCAATACCCCCTATTGGTCGCGGATCCGCGGCCCTATGATGGAGTCAGGGCATGGGCTACTTCCCTGGTCTTCTGTCCCCTCTTGTCTGGTATATGTATTTTCTGAAAATACATTCACATTTCTTCCAGAATTTCTGTTGAGGAAAGGTGGACTTTTTGTGGATGTTTTTGTCATGATTGCCTCGAGCTCCGCGTAGATCTCTTGGATCTTGTGCTGCCATTGAGCCTTGTGCATGAAAGCGACATTGATTTGATATTTTGTCTCTTAAACTGATATCTGGCAACATACGGATGAAGAGCGGAGACCGTGTTTTCTCAGTGGTTGGCAGGAACCCGGATTTTGTCGTGTTTTCCATGAATTTCACCGTTTTAGAACCGAGAACCTGTATCCTGCAATTGACTAGCAAACACGGCTCAAGAGTATCTACCGATAAACACACGAGCGTAAGAATGGGCGGTATAAAATGCAGTATTCTGTTATGAACAAATACCCCCAAACTTAACTTTTGCTCGTCCCGAGCAAAACCAATTATTCACAAAAATAAAATCCTAACCGCACTTTCGCAGGGAACGCGATTGCACTGAGCATGTGCAACAAGCCGTTAAACCCCTAGGTGTCCCTAGTAGGAGGAGTGTTGTCTCCTGAGGGTTTTCAGCGGATTCTACCCACAAAATCCCGTCAAGCTAGTGTCATAAGTTAACGTCGATTCTACTCCTACAGTTTAGTATTTACGTTAGAAATTCTATCATCCTAAGTTAGAAATATCCAACCCTTATGCTTCACACCTCTAATCTATTTATTCTTAGATCATATACGTTCCAAAAAAGTTTAGAAAGATGTTAGTTCCTCTGAGTTTTCCTTCTAAAGTGCGGCCTCAAATTAGGGATTTTTATCAACTTTACAGAAAACACAAGTCTTATTCTTTATTTCTATCTTTTATTCAAACATCGATTGTATACTCCTACGTGTGTGTATATTTGCACCCCTACACTCAAGAATTCAATTCAAGCTATAATACCCTTGCCCTAATACCTAATACTACTTCTTTTCATTAAGGATGGACGGATTTGCTCACACACCTTTCATGCGACTATTAATGCTTCTTGAGGCACTAACGACCGATTACTGAATGTGTGAACTTTAAAGCGTAAATAGCAGTTTCCAGGTCTTGATTTTATTCTATATTTTCTTTTTCTTTTTCTTTTTTCTTTTTTCAAGACCGGATATATTTTTCAATATGCTCTTTTGGTGTTTAGCTTTAAATACCGTTTTTTCTTTCATACTAGGCTTTCAGGCAAGAGTATTTCTAGGTATCCTCTACTATCCCAAGTTTCAAGATGCGTGTAAGTGCAGTTTGTAGGGTATATACTTTCTAAATTTGAACTCAAGAAAAGAAACTATTTTTCAGACTTATCCTCCGATAAAGCTTCAATACTTTCCCTTTATCTTGACTTAACTCGAGAACTGAATTCAAGATTACCTAGTTCTCAAAAAAAAACTGTAAGGACGTATACTTACCAAGTTTAAACAGAATGAGGGTTATTTTTAGGGTTTTCAATTCCTAAGCCTAGAATTTAGTTATTTCTATCATATCAACTAAACTTTCGGAATAAAGATCTAAGTTACCCTATTAGCTAACTTGACGACAAAGTTTTTATATTTTTTGGAAAATTTTCAATTTTTGTGGGTTTTTAATAAAGTATGCAAATGCAAAATATACAAATGAATGCGAAGGAAGAAGGCTTACCGAGCACACCCCCAAACTTAAACTTGACAGTGCCCTCACTGTCAGGCTATACCAAGAGGGTCAAAATTGTCGGCACTCCCTAGAAACAAATTATATACAAAACAAAAAAGGAAAACAAAAAATATATACAAAAAAGGAGTCCCCCCCAAACTTAAGTGAAACAGTGTTTCCACTGTTAAGCGTTGAAGTTCAGGATTAGGGGAGAAAGAACAGTATCAATCTATACAAGGCCTTACACAGGCCAAAAGTTAACACCAACCATTCAAAGATCTTATCGTGATAAAGCAGTGGCTGGTGAAAGAAGGCGTAGAGAAAAGAGATGGAGAATACACGAGACCATATGCGGAGAGAAGCGGGATATGGTCTCGGTATATGAGAGGAAGAAGAATGGCGGAAGGGAAAAAGAAGTGGAATACGAACTTGAGGGTGCAAATGGAGTAAATAGATTAGCACAATTTGTGATGACCGATGTGTGAAAAGCGATTGTGCTAATATATTTACCCGTCGAGAAATGGGGTCAAATCCCTCAAGATTCGTGAGAAACCATGGGTACGCCGAACTTGGTAAACCAGACACAGTAAATGAAAGTGAGACGGGTTCTTGCAAGGTCGGAACGATGGAAAGGATGGAGGGAAGTGGATGAGGAAGGGTATCGGTTAAAGGTTCAGGAGGGTGTACACAGTCAGTGGAAGGAACAGGATGAATTGGAAAATCCGACTCATCAAGCAAAACTGGTTCATCCTCAAAACTATCCTCAATATTCTCCTCAAAATTTAGCACATCCATGCTCTTCTCTTCAAAGTCCAGACGCATATGGGGTTCAGGAAAAACATTTAATGACTCGGGATGATGATTTGAAGAGACAAACTCAGCCAAATCCACGGGTTCATCATCCAAAATATCCCTAGCGTCAATATCCTCAATCAAATGAAAATCAAAATTCTCTGACACCTCATCAAAAGCATGGATATTAATCGATTCTGGTTCTAAGATATAGGTGTAGAGGTCAAAAGGATTAGGTATGGTTTCACTTGGAAGGGACCCTTCACAATCGGGCAAATCAAACACTACGAAGTCGCATAACTCATTCATCATTCTATCTTCAATTGATAAATCATGTAGGATACTCGATAGACTTTCAAAACAGGAGTTGTGGGATTCAATTTGGGACGGGTAGGTTTGATTTGGAAGGGGGTACATCTCACTCTCTCCACTCAAATTCACAGCCTGTCCTGCCGCCTCATCATACATTGAAAAAGTTGGAGCTAGTTGAAAACTAGCTACCGGGTCACTAGGTTGCATGAGGGCGGCCATGGACGCATTCAAATCCATCATCTGTTGGCTTGACGCTACCCTAAAATCTTCCAACGACTGTTCTAGACTAGACATTGGTTGTGAAGGGGTTTCAGTAAAAGATTCAAAGTTGTTTGGATACTGAAAACTCCCAAATGGCGGTTCTGATACAATGTCTAGGGAAGGTGTAAAAGTTGGGTAGGACTGGTAGGAATTGAATGGCTGGACAAGAGTGGGATCAACAGTGGGATAAGAAGGTGAATGGAATTGTTGATCCCAAGAATTTGTAGTGGTGAAAGGAGTGAAAGATCGGCTACGAGATTGTTCAATACGTTCAGCAATAGACATAGGTCTCGGGGTTACAACTGGATTTTCAAAAGGGGTATCAACGTAAGAAGGTGTGAATGTTTGAAACGGTTGATACGAAGTGGAATGCGGGGTCCAGTTGTTCGTCCTAGACGCGTCTATCCGATCTTTCAAAGAAAGTTTTGGCATGGATGGATCGTTCGAAGTTTGACCAAAACAAGAACCGTAGGAAGTAATGTCTGGTTGTGGGTACCAAAGTTCGGCAAGAGTTTTGCGAGGTGGAGTACCCATGATATGAAGAGAGAGAGAAAAAGGTAGAGAAAAGGAGGAAAAAAGAATGTGATATTTTTTTTTAATAATTTTTTAAAAAAAAATATTAACAAAAGAATGAAGTATACACAAAAAAGAATATGGACAAAAAACAATCACGACACAAAAATACCACACACCTAATCGTTCTAGGGTTCACCTAGGTCAACTAGACCTGCTCCAGAACTTAATTGTCGAAGTAAAACTGTGTCGAGAAACAGGCTCAAGATACACTGATCACGAGGCTAGGTAAGTGCAGAGATAAGGGGAGGTTTTCCAACGCTTTCGCGAAGTTCCTTAATTAAATAACCCTTTCTCTTTTGGCGGTTTCGCCGTTAACACTTTCCTAGACACCCCGTAAACAATATACCGTTAAGCAAGATTCTAAACACAGTTAACTTCGCCTAGTGAGCGCGAAGTCCTTAAGGCTTAAAGTCTAGTTTCTTTTAAATTTTGTGCGGGTAAACGTTATGCGCAAGTTCGTGATTTGTGGGCCACGGAAAAAGGTGATGAAATCCTTTACCGTATCTTATGGGGTTCGCTTGCCCTTAAGTCCGTATTAATGTATGCAATGCACAATTCAATAAAAATTCTATAAAGAATCAAAAAAATTGTTTTTTTTTTATTTTAGCACGGCACTGCAACAAATACGGGTTAGTCAATTTTGGCGTTTGCTAGCGAACTTGCAAAGAATCCTGCAAAGAATAGTATATTGGAAGCGTCGGATTTGAGAAGAAGGTGTTAGGAAAGTACGTACCGTTAAGTTTTTGGGTTAGAAAACCCCCGTTGAATCAAATCCGGTAAGCTTGAAAAGTTCGCTTGCGCGGGTCAAACTACCCGGATCTTTGGCACTGTACTTCGTAAATCACCCTTGCCTTGAATGCACACTTTGCTCCCCACAATCGCAGTTTGCAAACTTGCAAAAATCTGCACTCTTGCCCACAAAAATGATAAAAAAAAAACAAAAAACAAAAAGAATTTTTTTTTTATATAAATATATACAAAAAGAATATTAACCCGAATAACAAGAAAGAAAATACGCTACCGTCTCCCCGGCAACGGCGCCATTTGATTGAAAGAATTAAAGTTAACCGCAATCAAGACGGTGTCGCTATGCAGCTAGCCGGTTGAGCACGGGTCGATCCACAGGGAGATGGTTGTATTTCCGTTCTTGTCTTAGACGAGTCAATAAAGAATCTGTGTATGTTTGTTCGAGACTATCCTATATGTATTATTTGCAAGTATAAAGTTGTTAAGAAAAAGATATGAAATTGTAAGCTAAAGAAATTCGTACTCAAAACCTTTGAGCCGAGTCTTGACCAATTGAAGCTAAGCAATCGGCAACAATGTGGATTAGGGGATTTAAGCGCGGTATTCGTGGAATACGGCTTATTTACCCTTGTCCTTCCGTTCTTGTATCTTGCTTTCGCCTCCGGCCAAACCGAACGCAACCGGTCGCGGTTAGGAATCACCGTTACCTTGTTAGGGTAGGGTGCCTAACAGAGCGCTTGCGTATGGTTTGGGCGGAGTTCAATGGAAAATAACGGGAAAAGGAAATGAGAAAGAAGATATTAACTTACAATACCGTATTTCATCTTAACAACAATAATTACAACCATTCACAAAATGAACAAAAGAGAGCAAAAGAAAAGAACAAAGAAAAGAAAAGATTACAAACAAGTAATTAAAGTGCATGAATATAAATTCCAAGAATGTAAAGCAAGGTAATAAAAAGCAAGTAATAAATAAGCAAATAAAAAGAACAAGAAACTAGAACTCAAGACAAGCATGTGATCAATAGCCAACCCTTAAACTTGCAAGCTCAATCAAGAGGTTGCAAGATCAAGGGAAGGATAGAGAACGCATGTGAAATGAAGTGCTAATTCCATGAAAGAATACGACCCTTGAAATCAATAACTAACCCTTAACCATTCAAGCTCAATGAAGAGGTTGAATGATCAAGAGAAAGCAAGAATCTCAAGGGGAAGAAGAAACAAGAGAGAATGATACAAAAAGCCCTCATCTTCATTGATCTCCCACTCAAAAAGCTCTCACTACAATTTTCATGGAAAAAGAATGAAGAAGAAGAAGAAAAAGACTAAATCCTAAAAAGAAAGAAGAACAAAAGAATGACCCTTGGCTTAGCTCAATTCTGGAGTATTTATAGGCTGGAGAATGGAAATCTAGGGCAACCACCAGAACCCAAACAAAAAGACCAGAATACCCCTGAAAAGTCACTATCTGTTGCGCTAGTACGGCCGCGGATCCGCCGCCAATACCCCCTATTGGCCGCGGATCCGCGGCCCTATGATGGAGTCAGGGCATGGGCTTCTGTGTACTTCCCTGGTCTTCTGTCCCCTCTTGTCTGGTATATGTATTTTCTGAAAATACATTCACATTTCTTCCAGAATTTCTGTTGAGGAAAGGTGGACTTTTTGTGGATGTTTTTGTCATGATTGCCTCGAGCTCCGCGTAGATCTCTTGGATCTTGTGCTGCCATTGAGCCTTGTGCATGAAAGCGACATTGATTTGACATTTTGTCTCTTAAACTGATATCTGGCAACATACGGATGAAGAGCGGAGACCGTGTTTTCTCAGTGGTTGGCAGAAACCCGGATTTTGTCGTGTTTTCCATAAATTTCACCGTTTTAGAACCGAGAACCTGTATCCTGCAATTGACTAGCAAACACGGCTCAAGAGTATCTACCGATAAACACACGAGCGTAAGAATGGGCGGTATAAAATGCAGTATTCTGTTATGAATATGTACGTGACATGGAAATTACCGATGATGATGCATGTGAGCCGGCAAGCAAGTGTTCGTGAACATACGCATCATCGGTAATGGTGCTAATGTCCTGACAACATGGGTTTATAATAACAAATGAAAACACATGTACAAGCAAGCAATGCGATAGGAACAACATGAATATACGGGAAAAGATGTAGTAACCGCAACATATAATAATATACATTTCTATATACGAGTCATACAGTTTTTGGTGTCTGAAATTGCACGAATCGCGGTTTTAGAAAAATAGGGCTACGGAGTCTTTGAGAAAAAATGCGTCCTTTGAAAAATCCGTAGTATCTCTCGGCCTGTCTTTAAAATACTCACGGTTCGTTAGTTTTGAAATTAAGTATGACTCGAGCCCAATCTAACATCTACCAAGTAAACTACAGGACGAAACTAAGAGACTAATCGAAAGGGTAAGCAAATCCACCTAAGTCCGAGTCGATATATCTAGTAGTCGGTGATCCCGTCTCGATAGCGCCACGTACGAATAAATATATAATACGACATTCTTGAATCAAGAGTGCGGATCGATTATCATATTTATATATTGTACGATAAAAATCCATCGTACGGCATCCCAAATTGGGGTACGGGTCAAATATCATATATACCTTATTATTTATCTGGTATCATCATCATAATATCATGAACTAGGGTACCGATCTAAAGTCTAGTACATACCAATACCATCAATATATATCCGCGTGTGTATGAAAACATATCGCCCAACGATCTACTCATATATCATGTCGTATATTATAACACGACCCAATTTACATCACCAATCTCACGGCATCATGCCCAACATATCGACTCATCTTCTAATATTATATACTATCCTCATCATCCGTGTGTGTGTGTGTGTGTGTGTGTGTGTGTGTGTGTGTGTATGTACCAACACACACACACACACACACACACACACACACACACACATACATATAAACATATACACCTAAACATATCGCGTGTGTGCATGTGTGTGTGTGTCAACCTTAACTCTAGGGTTTTGCAACTAAGAAACTAAACTAACAACACTATCTTCCAAAATATGCTAAAACTAACCCATGATCTCATAAAGCCGTCCTTTCTAATCATCCCCGTATCATAATACACATAACTATATATATATCATATTCACATACTACACTACAAAACTGCGGGGGTGCTATACGCCATCCACCCGACTTTCCTCGTAGATATACATCTACTCACCTTGATCCTTACTTGCCGAAATCGATGTCGCCATGCTCCTCCTTGTTATCCGAAGTCCACGTGAGGGTGCCTACACATATAAACACAGAGTATCGTAAACCAAAGTCGCGTACGAAAACCAAAATGGCACCTGTATCACACAGGTAAAAACCTATGGTCTACTCATGCAAATCAACCAAACAACACCCGATATCAACGTACAAACGTCAAGTGGCCAATACAAAACACAAATATCAAAACTTCAAGTCATTAAAACCCACAAAACATAAACAACAACTTAGAAAACTAGTCCCAGATTTTTGGTCAGGTGAAATTAGGCTAAATTAGCAGTATATGGGGGTAGTGTATAGGGTATGTGAGCTACAGAAGCAACCTTGACCCCATTGCCCACACTTTGGCTGACCACACTGCCTAAAATTCCGGCCTGCTCGGCCAAAGGTGCATGGTTCGGGTTCGGGTTCGTATTCTCAGGGTGGTCTCGTAGTGGTCCATCTAGGTCTCTGGGGTTACTAGTTTTCTCAGTAAAGATCTCAGGTTATTCCAGATTCCCGGTAAGCACATAATAGTCACAAAACTGATATTTGAATTATCAAAACACAAGTTTTGGTTTTCCTATGCTAAGTGTTGATCCAGAATGACACTAACAAGCTTGGGGGTCATTAGTTATACTCACTTACACACTAACAATTCCAATATCCCCTACAAGCTCATCTTGAAAGTTTCCAAGATCACTAAAGCTTAATTAACCAATTCTAAACTAACATAGGAACTAAAGAAACTCAATTACTAAACTAATGATGTAGATATTATCTCATTTGACACTCAAGAATTTTCTTGAGTTGCCAAAGTCTTCAAAATGGCAACTTGGTTGATCTGTAGGGTTTGTTGTGAGGTTGTGCACAATTTTAATGAAAAGAATGCAAGGTTTTGGAGTGGATTTAATGGTGTTATGTGGGGGTAGAGGAGGTGGGGGAAAGAAGGCAGCCAAGATGAAGGAAGAAGGAGAAGATGAATGAAGAAAATGCAAGAAGAAATGATGCCATGGTCAATTGACCCCTCACCCTGTCTCTCTCTTCTCTCTCTCTCCTAAGCCCATACCGCCTTGCTCCCTCCCATGCCATAATTTAAAATTATTTTCCTTTTTCTTTTCCTTTTTATTTCTTTTAAAACAAAGCCATGCTTCATATAAATGGAAGAAGTCATGGTAGAAAAATGTAACAAATGTGTAACATGACATGGTGCATGTCACATGCACAAAACAAAATCAATGCATGATTAGTGAACATTATTCAAGATAAGAAATAAACTTGTATATAATTATTTATAAAGAATTTATAATTTGCCTAAATCACATAAATCCCTCCGAAAATCACCATTCAATTTAATTTTCCAATATTTTCCAACCTATCGGTATATAATTATACCACTTCATCGAAGCTAATCTCCATACCTTAAGATATTCATAATAATTCATTATTTAATTACATAAATTCCCAAAAATAATATTTTATTTTTCTGAAATGTTACACTAATCATCGACGTGGATCGTTTTCGACGGGGGAGACCGGAGAACGAACTTGATCGAGAAAGCCGCGACGAGCTTAGGATAGAGGTTGAAGACTAAAGGACACGGATCGATCGGTATAACTTCTCTAAAATCCTTACAGTTAACTAGTTAGGGTTAATGGTACGATCCGTAGTTTAGGGTTTCGTTAGCGCCGGATTTTTAAAGTTTTTGTTCCGCGTTTGGCCACGAATTGATGGCCGGAGCGCTGGCGTAACCCAACAGTGTGTGTGTAAAAGCAATTATATACATATATACATATCCTATATTTTCATATAAGGAAGTCTTAACCATAATTATATTTCGTAATGATCCAGCGATCGCTCTGACGTAGTAAACTAACTTATGGTGCATGAAGTCTCCTCTTGGTCAGTATGAAACACATGGTTTAGGTGAAGTTGGTATTTTTGATGTTTTTCGTTATGTTTCCAAATCTGTCTTTATTTACATGCTGAAATCGTTTTACTTCTGAATTCAAATAGTCATAATTACTACCTTTTATATCAAAATTGAGCAAACTAAAGTTTCTGAGATATCTACAGAGAAATGGCTATAATTTATTTCTAAGTTAATTTTACTGAAAACTGACGTAAATCATCTTAAAACATGTTTTAAAAATATGTGTCGAATCTAGACAGTAGCAGGAATTATCTGCTTAGCTGTCATAAAACAATCATAACTCCTTCTATGGTTATCGTAATCTTGAGATTTTTATGGGGAATCGTTCACAACTCACAGACACTCATTTCTTGTTCAATATATAAAACCATAAAATGAACAGAACCTATAAAAAAAATGCAAAATACTATCAGTGCCTGCATTCTGAAATCTTCACTGGCCTGCTCTGCGCAGCGTTATGAAAACACCCGTAAATCTCTCATCAAAAACCCGATCGAGGTAAATGCAGTCTCGTTATTTACACGACACTCTGAACTACAACTTATTTCATATGTAAGATTTCCAAATTCTAAACCTAAACTACTATTTTCTGCACGCGAACTTATGCTTGATTTCTGGCCTGAATTTATTGTAATGTTTGAAGTTTCATATTAGATGTGTGCATAGATATCTTACATTATGACCTGCTTTTGACATGATTTCTGTCACGCCCCGCTTCCCAAAATACGGAAAACGAGGGATGACTAGGCCAGCCATGCTCCTACGGTCAAGGAATCATCCCGCCGTAGTCACACTTCGGCTTCTAGCATTACATGGTAATCAGTAAATAAATCACAGTATTAAAGGAATCACATCACTAATTTATTACATTAAAATTCTATTGTTCACAAATTACAGATAATAAGAACAATAACTAACCAAGTTCAATCTCACGATCACTTTTATGGAAAGCAGTAAATGAAGAAGGTACACCAAACTATATCTCCGTGAACTCAAAGGGTAGATCCGTCTCCTGTGCTGGTCCTCCCGCGGAATCTGAGCATGCATACTCAGGTCATCAGAGCGACACAATAACAATATTATTATAATAAGATGAAATATGTATATGAAGTAATACTGGTGTAAGAACAATGCAAGTAATCACTATGTCACTATATGATGCAGAATATGTTATGTGTCCCTATCGGTCTCTAGGTCATATTTGAAATCGCATAGTGGAAGGAGGATCATGTTTAACAGGAGTCTCGTACATACCCGAGACAACGGCCCACATGCCCGGGACATAATCCTGTCAGCCGGATCGCTAGATCCTACCCTACATGTATCAGTATCACGGTTCGAATGATCATCCTCTAAACACGGTCCCGCTAAATACGATACTCTTTCCACTTTGATTTCCCCTTTTTCCCCAGATTTACACTATTTATGATCTTGATCTAGTTGTGTACAAGTATACCAATGGCACGGTTTTATCACTGTTCACTGTATCAATCACTGTCACGAATATTCACTTTCCATTGGTGTACTCGTCACTCCTAAACCAACATCTATCACGCACGATAATGCAATGTCCACACGCACTAACACTGAGTATATGGCAAGGGTATGATATATGTATGTAATAAGCTCTGTATGTTATGAATCAACATGCATGTCATTAACTAAAATAAATTACATGAATTAATATGTTAAGAATTCAGCAAAATGATACACGTAAGATAAATAGAACACTCAGTCAGCAATTCATCAAAATTTGTTTCAGTTCAATCGGGATTCCGGTTTTCAAAATATAGCTGTTTCATTTTAAGTGCTCGCGGCTGGAAATTCAGTTTCAGAACTGAACGTCCGTTTCGCGACACGAATTGCACCCAGTTGGGCTCAGAATTTAGCGATGTTACAGTTAAATGAAATCTAGGGTTTTCAATAGAGTATTCAACGCAATATACAGATCCTCAATCGCATCTGTACATTGAAAGTTATACACAGTTTAACCTCAGTATGTCATTTCTGAATCTGTTCTGGACAGTTATGCGTTCTGCCCTTTTAAATACAGTTTAAAATAGCAAACGGCGATGAAACGGAATGGAACCACCAGTTTTGTTTATCTAACAGGGTTATCTTTAATCTACTGTAGAGTTCCGTAACACACAACTTCAGGAAACACAGTGACACAGGTCTTGGGACAGTACACAATAATCAGAAACGCTCTGGACTGCAGTCCAGAGTCGCTTTCCGATCTAATTATGATCACAGTTACTGAACAAAAATCATTAGAATTTTACATAGGGTTAAAGTTCGTCGAGTCGGCTTCGATTTAAGCCCTCGAACGCATCATTCCAGTTTGAATATAATTTATGGTGATTTTATTCGCTTTCAGATACGAGAAAATTCTAGTTTTAACGGCATATTTGGGGGTATCAATTTTTATCACTAACAGTCGTATTTTCCAGCGAGATTCATACACTATATTTATCATCAAATGGGCCAACAGAAAATATTGGTTTTCGTCAAAATAAAGAATTATATTCATTGGAGACTAGTATCAAACACTTAGGTCACAATATATATCTTTAATCGGCAATTTTATAAACTATGCGATTTAGGTTTGTAACACAACTATATTAGCATGAAGCAAGTAAACACTTGCCTGGAAACGTCTCGGGGTCGCACGGCAGCAGTGGCGTCATGAACGCGTGACGTACGCCGTGTAACGGATTCTCGCGAGCTTGGCTCGAGACACGGGTTTTGCGTCGGAGTTGTCCGGAGTCGTTGCACGGTCACTGACGTTGAGGGGTGCTTGATGATCCTCTGTGAGTGTACCGGGGTCGACGACGGTCGACGGCGTCGCTCCGGCAATGGCCGCAGTGAAGTGTTTGAAAAATGGGTTTTTTTGAGATTTTGAAGAGAAAGAGAGGTTAAGCAGTGGGCTAGGGGATTGCTGTGATGGTGATGATGCTGAGGAGGTCGTTGGGAGATCGGCGATGTGGTGGGGAGTTCGCCAGCGTCGAGGGGTGCAAGGTGGTGGTCGGCTCGGGGGCACTGGGTTGGTGTGCAGGGGAATGGGTGCAGGGGATCTCGAGTTGATGGGGGTGTGAAGTCGTAGAGGGAGAAAGAGGGTGAATGAGTGGTTGTCGTCGTCGTGGGTCGAGCGAAGTGGTGGGATGATCGCCGGTGGTGGAGGTGGCAATGGTTTCGAGGGAAATTGGGTGTTCGGGTGAGTTTTTTGTGAGGGAGAGAGAGATGGGGGATTTCTGAAATGGCAGAGAAGAGAGATGGGGGTGCGAGGAAGAGAACGAGGTTGAAATCGTGGGTGTAACGTCGCAATGATGGGCGTGAGTAAGGGCGCGGGCTGCGGCGGAGGAAATGATCGCGAGCGGGTAAAGGGGGAAGTTACCATTGGGAATTTAAAGAAGATGAACAGTAGTGGGGTCGGCTGAGTTGAGGAAAGTGGGAAAGGAGTTGGGCTTGGGTTAATAATCAAAACAATTCCCTTTAAAAATACTTCGTGGGCTGCAGGGGGAGAAACGGGCCGGCTCAATTTCAAAATAATTTTGAGTGGGCTGAGGGAAATTAAAGGGAACGGGCCGGGGATTTATAAGGAAATTTATTTAAAAAAATGTGTGGGCTTGGTAAAGGAAACGGGCTGAGGAAAAGAATTTAAGTTCTAAATTTTTTTAAATGGGGAATTTCCAATTGGGCTGGGGTTTAAATTGGAAAATAATTCTAGGGTTTTGATTAAGCTAAATCTTGAATCTCGAGTAGCCAATTACCAACGAAAATACGACGAAAAATCAGGAGACAAACGGGATTTGGAAAATACAGGAAAATTTTATAGATGGAGAACGGGGATTTACAATTTCCTTTATACATGTATTCGTGAACCTGTGTCAACTTATAAATGGTTTGACTTCCTGTATTCCCGTACTCCTGTATCCTGGTATCCTGTAGTTGAACATGTTTTAACTTGTAAATAGCTTGACTAATGTTTGCCAGGGGTATTGCGGTAGTTAAGGATGAGTAGTTCAGCTGTTTCGGAATCCCCTGCATGTAATCTTGTACTCCTGTATTCCTGCAATCTTGTATAAAATCTTATGAAGTGATTGAACACCATACCTTAACTTACGTTAGAAATGATCATGACCGATATTTACCGAGAGGTGTTGGGAGTTGAAGATGCGTTGTATAATTGCTTTGAAGTCTCTATCTGCTTGTACTCTATCATCATATATAAAAAACCCTCATGAAGCGGTTGGACGTCATGCCTTAACTTGCGTTAGGATTGGACACATATATATTAATGATACTACCATTTTCCTGTATTCCTGATATGTTCACGCCATACTTATATATGAATTTCAAGACTTCTATTATCATTGTTTACTTATACTGTCTATGATTGATTATATTCCATTGTTATTCCTTGTGATCTGTACTTTGACTTACTCATATATTAAATCGCTAACATGTACTATCATGTCAATGTTAATATTATATTCTTCATTGTCATGCATTTCTAGTAACATATTTGTTTATATGTTGTTTCCTTTTTCATGTGTTGCGTACTTTTATGTCTTTTGTTACTAAAATTATGCACTGCTCGTTTTCATGTACTTTATTACCATCTTTTAAATATTTTGCCTATTATCTTTTTTTTCCAAGTATAAATGTTTTAGAATGAGAAACTTACCAAACGCAAGTTCGTTGACAGATATTCATTTTACTTGTTTTCTTAGGGATACCTATCTGGAGGTATAAGGAAAGGTAATGTAGGGGCAGATGTCAAGACTCAGCTATCTATCGAGCCGAGCGAGAAGGACAGTCAATATCTTTCTAATCATATCGAGCTCTAGTTTTCCTTTTTAGTTAGTGTGTAACGATCCTAAAAATCATATATTTTCGCGTATCATTTCTTTAATAAAATATTGCAATTATTTATTTTTGGAATATTTTGTTTTCTAATAAATATATTATTTTATCACTTCATCTATTTTATCCATTCTATAATTTTTCAAAGCCCAAAACCCCAAGACAATTCCATTTAATTTATTTCTTTTCTTTTTCTAAGCCCATTTTCTTTTCAAGTTAACATCATATATTTAATTTTTATTAAATATGTGCATGAACAATCTTGTAGCTCATTACTTAATTTCTTATATTGTTATTTTATAAGTAACATGTTCAAATCCCCATTCTTGCAATTATTTTTATTTATTTTTTTAAACTCTCTTATAATCTACAATTGAGACCTTTCATTTTCTTTAACTTCCAAATGAATGGGCACCCTTTCAATTTCTTTTTACTCCCATAATGAATTCATAATAAATTAAAAGTAATATGAAGAGTTTTTATCACTATTAAACCTATTTTAATATCTCTTTTAATACAAATAACACTCTCTTCTTCATCCTATTTTAACCATTCTCTCTTCATCAATTCTAATTTTTTCCTTTGGAGATTTGGAGAAGTATCAATTTTCTTAAGCTTTCGAAGTCTCGATCAAGTCGAGACTTTCTTCATCAATCGGTAATACGATTGTTATACCATATTGCAAAACCCGTAAGTCTCTTCTCTCCCTTTCCATCTCTTTCACTCTGTTATTGTGTTTTCTCCATGATTTCATTTTCTTGATTGTGGTACCTAATCGAGTGCATATATATATATATATATATATATATATATATATATAATAATGGAGGTAAGAGGCCATAGGAGGGAATTTCCTCCTATGGCGTCGAAAAAATACACCCTCCATCGTTTTTTCCGACGATCAGCACCAACCATCTTTATCGTTATCATCTAAGATGTGGGTACACCAAATTTTATGTGATTCTACAACTTTTCACCGTTGATTTAGTGGGTTCAAAATTAACGGTTTACCGACAATAGAACTTTTTACCTTGCTAAATCAACGGTGAAAAAGTTGTAGAATCACATGAAATTTGGTGTACCCACATCTTAGATGATAACGATGAATATGGTGGGTGCCGATCGTCCAAAAAAACGAGAGAGGCGGTATTTTTTTGACGCCATAGGAGCAAATCCCCTCCTATGGCATCTTTCCTCCATTATTCTCATATATATATATATATATATATATATATATATATATATATATATATATATATATATATATATATATATATATAATATTGTTTGTTTATACTTAATCTTCATGTTTATCCATTATTTTCTTATAGGATAAAAATGCCTCCATGTCATAAATTTTTAATTAGGAACATTATGGACTAAATATAAATAAACGATGCGCGATAACACAACTTTACATAAGCTCTCTTAAAATTAAGACTTTCCTGGGATAAGACCTTATCGAAATTCATGATCCATATATTGATATTAGGGGATCCAATTTGAAGTATATATTGCATGTGCCGTTTATTTTATAATTGTTTAATTTTTTTTATATAAAAGAGAAAAACAAGCCTGTAAATAAATCCAGTAGTTTTGTCACCTTTAAATATGATCTTAGATAGCTTTTGTCCTTAAAATAATTTTAAAAAATTAATTTTCACATCTGGAAATCCTAAGAAAATTAGGATAAATAATAGATAGAATTTCAGGTCTACAATATCGAACCGAATAACGGTTTAGGTGTTACGTAGTTTTTTATTCACTGTTTTTAAAACCAGAAAACAGTCAATAAGGGTCTTCTTCGAGAGACCATAACTCTGTAATTGTTGATCCAAATTAAGTATTTTTAGATGTTTTGAACATATACATTGAAAAATCTAGATTTTCTTAGTTTTAAGTTTTAACTGAAAACCGACATAAAATATAGAAAATCGTGTTACAATATTTAGTGAATTCCAAGAAAAGAAAATAGAGAGGAATGTCAAAATAAATACGCCCCACTTCCTAAAAGAGTGGTAACGGTACGTGACGAGATCCGCGACGTATTTATTTTGAGAATGCAATTTCTCGAAATAAATACGCTAAGCGTCTATAAGCAACATAAAATAATAAGAATAAACAAAAGAATGAAATGCAAAGTGTAATGTGATATATGATATAAATGGAAATAAAACATGAACAAGTATAACATGGTAATGTTAATGACAACTATGTAAGAATGATAATATAATATGAGCATAGCAAACAAGTATAATATGGTCGTGGAGTGTAGGTATAGTGAACATGAAGTGAATGTAAGTGTCCTAAAATATCTTTAAAAGGATAAAACTAACTAACATGAGTTTAAGAGTAAATATCAACCAATATCAAGAGTATTCTCGAACCCTAGGCTATCGTCCAAGGACAAGGAATCACGGGACCAAAATAGCGGTATTTCAATTGTTGTTAAAGTATTCCAAACCCAACTGGCTATCATCCAGGGGCTTGGAAACACGGTCCCTCATTCGTGAATTCATGATTTGTACCGTTTCATCCCGATACCACAACAACATGATTTGTACCGTTTTAGCCCGGTATCACAGCAACATAACTTTGTATTAATGGGACTCATGAGATTCTGTTGAATTCATACTCAAACTACCCCAACACCCCGTGTATATTAGTCTATGATTAATTTTACGAGTTTTGATCGAATCCATGAATACAAAAGGTGATATATGATATCAAGTTTTCAAGATTGAGTTCATGTAGTCATGTCAAGTGCAAGTCATGCCAATTGTATTCATGGTTCGAGTCAAGTTGGCTCAAGTATAAATATTGGGTTAAAGTATTCATGATTGAGTCGTGTTAAGATCAAGTCAATTCTAGTATGTAATGGTTTAATCACAAGTCATATAGATAAAAATAAATAAGTAATCACAGAACATGATATGAGATAAGTATACAAGAAACGTTCAAAAACAATGTTGTAAATATGTGATGTACGACTAGTTAATCAAGTCATTTGAAGTCAGAATATAAACGAAATATATCCTTAAGTGTTATGCACACGTGAATTCTAGTCTCGCCTAAAAACGACTACCGTCACACATTTTTAAAACACGGTTTGAGTTAATTTTTATCGGATTTCAGGATACAAAATTATCAGAAAATTGTAGGTCTTTCGGAGTACATATCCAAAACACTAAGATTCACTCGATATGAATTTCTGAAGCTTTAGTTATGATCGTTTTAATATCAGTATTTAAAACAGAAATTCAGATTTCTGGACAACAACTATATGCTATATTGCAAAGCCTATATCGAGTTTTTTCATACGTTTATAAGTAATATAATATACAGGAAATTATATCTCTATCAATTATGCATCTACACATCTAAATTTTGTCACGAACGGATATCGGGTGTTCGAGTTATGCCCTATTTAAAAACAGTGTGTGAATCAGGACAGATTTTGTCCAGATTCATCGCTTAATATTATAACGCAGTTTTCCATATTTTTTGTCGGTTTTCAGTAAAAACTTAAAACCAAGAAAATCTAGGTCTTTCGATGTATATGTTCAAAACATCTGAAAACATTTAATTTGGATCAACGATTACAGAGTTATGGTCTCATGAAAAAGACCCTTATTGGCAGTTTTCTGGTTTTAAAAATAGTAAATAAAAAACTACATAACACCTAAACCGTTATTCGGTTTGGTATAAAATTTTTTTATTGTAGACATGAAATTCTATCTATTATTTATCCTAATTTTCCTAGGTTTCCAGATATGAAAATTAATTTTTAAAAATTATTTTAAGGACAAAATTTATCTAGGACCGTATTTAAAGGTGACAAAACTACTGAATTTATTTGCAGCTTCGTTTTTCTCTTTTATATATAAAAAATCAAACAATTATAAAATAAACGGCACATACACTATATACTTCAAATTGGATCCTCTGATGTCAATATATGGATCATGAATTTTGATAAAGTACTATCCTAGAAAAGTCCTAATTTCAAAAGAGTTTATGTAAAGTTGTGTTATCGCGCATCGTTTATTTATATTCAGTCCATGATATTCCTAATTAACGTAAAAGTAAATTTATGACATGGAGGCATTTTTATCCTATAAGAAAATAATGAATAAACATGAAGATTAAGTATAAGCAAACAATATTTTAAAAAAATATATATGTAACTATATTCATTTACATGTGTGTGTGTGTGTGTGTGTTTTTATGCACTTGATTAGGTACCACAGTCAAGAAAATGAAATCATGAAGAAGACACAATAACAGAGTGAAAGAGATGGAGAGTGAGAAAAGGGACTTACGGGTCTTGCAATACGGTATAACAACCGTATTATCGATTGGTGAAGAAAGTCTCGACTTAATCGAGACTTCGAAAGTTTAAGGAAATTGATGCTTCTCCAAATCTCCAAAGGAAAAAATTAAAATTGATGAAGAGAGAATGGTTAAGATATGATGAAGAAGAGAGTGTTATTTGTATTAAAAGAGATATTAAAATAGGTTTAATAGTGATAAAAACTCTTCATAATAATTTTAATTTATTATGAATTCATTTTGGGAGTAAAAAGAAATTGAAAGGGTGCCCATTCATTTGGAAGTTAAAGAAAATGAAAGGTCTCATTTGTAAGTTATGATAGAGTTTAAAAAAATAGATAAAAATAATTATAAGAATAGGGATTTGAGCGTGTGACTTATGAAATAACAATGCAAGGAATTAACCAATGAGCTACAAGATTGTTCATGCACATATTTAATAAAAATAAATATATGTTGTTACCTTGAAAAGAAAGTGAGCTCAGAAAAAGAAAAGAAAGAAATCAAATGGAATCGTCTTGGCTTGGGTTTTGGGCTTTGAAAAATTATAGAATGGATAAAATAGATGAAATGATAAAATAATATATTTATTAGAAAATAAAATATACTAAAAATAAATAATTGCAATATTTTATTAAAGAAATGATACGCAAAGATATAGGATTTTTAGGATCGTTACATTCTACCCTCTTTAAAATAATTTTGTCCTCGAAATTACTTAAGAAGAATATGGTAACAGAACAAGAAAATTAGGTTAAGATAATATAGTCTCATATCGTCGTCGTTCCACCGGTCTCTACTCTAATTGATAAGAGAGTAATATTGAATGTAAAAGATGATCAAAAAGATATATAGAGACACAGAAATGAATTTCAAGAAAGTAAGAAGTGATCCTCAAGAAAATCAAATGAAAGAAGTGAGATAAATTCAAATATAGCGAGTCGTTACATGGTGTGCCTAACGATTTAAGGCGTTTTCTTTTAACTCTTGTTTATTTATTTGAAGTCGTTTGACTTTTATCAGTGAATTTGAAAGCTGTAATAAATGTTGATAGATGATATTTATTTATTTTAAATTCTTGTTGGATTTATATTTATTCTGCTTAACTTAGACGCTTAGCGTATTCATATCGGGAAAGTGTGCTTCTCGGTATGAATACATTGCGGGCTTTTAGCTCTCGTTTTTGGAAGCGGAGCGTGACATTATTATTTATTATATGGTATCTATTAAGGCTGAGCACGGTTCGGATCGGATCAATTTTTTTTTTGAGAAAAAACAAACCGACCCGATCCGACCAAGATCCAGAACCGCCAACCTACCCGACCGCATCCAAACCGAAATAAACTGAACTGACCGGTTCAGATCGGGTCGGTTGTCGGTTCCAAACAGCCACGAAAGAACCACCACCAGCACCAAATAACCACCAACGGTGGGGAAAATGACCAAGAACTGATCGATTAAGCAAGAAAGTTTCAAATCCATGAGGAATCTCCAAAATCAGCAAGAAAACTATCTCAAATCATCAAGATATACTAAAAAAATGCTTCAAATCAAAATCAATTCTACCAAAAACTCAAAAAACAAGATCTAGTAAAAAAACTCATGCTTGAATCATCAAGAACTACCACCAGCAACTTCGAAGTGGGTGATCAACTTCATTCACAAGGCCAATACATCAAATCGAACCCCCAACAGCCATTTTGAACTCACTTCTTGCAAATCTGAGGTCGACGACGTTTGAAGAGGCTTCGATCCGCCTCTTTTGTTATCGATCGGCCTCGTAGAAGGTGTTAGAGGGACGGCGGGGTTCGACGAGGGTCCAATGAGGTTCGGTGAGAAAGAAATTTAGGGTTTTGAGAGTAGAGAGGTCTCATAGGAGGCTCACAAGGGAGACGACCTATCTTGGAGAGAGAAAATTATGGTTAAGGTTAGGGTAGAGAGGTGCGAGGATGAGCAGAGTGAGACGGCGGTAATGCTGGAGGAGAAAATTAGGGGGAAATGAGAGAGGTTAGGGTTAGGATTTTGTATTTAGGACATATATTAGTCGGGTCGGGTTTGGAAATTCCAAACCCGACACCCGACCTGATAACCTGATTATTGGGTTTTTGGACACGAACCGACTTAGCTCATAAATCTACAGAATTCGGTTGGTTCAGGCTGGCTCGGTCGGTTTTGGTCCAGTCGGGTTTATTTTGCACAGCCCTAATCTCTATAGACCGAGTACCAAAGCTTCTGATTTAATAAGATGCCATGTTTTTGAGAATTTAGGGTTGGCGCTATCCTTTGGTGCTGTTTAAGAATTCTAGCGACACGTCAAGATCACAATACCATGGGCCCACATGTTTGACTTTATTGTCAATTATTGGATCAACAACAGCATCAATACTATCCTCTCAAAATAGCACCTGTCCCGGATCCTCTTTTCGAACGCTGACAATTATCAATGCCAATGAAGACAAATGTTTGACATGGAAATTGCATTTTTTAAATAAAAATAATTCAATTTTTATTTTATTTTATTTTGATCACTTCTCCTACCGTTCAACCTGTGAATTTATATATTGGAGAGGCCACTAAAACCACTTGTAGTAAGGAGCGAATCGAGTGATATAAAGAAACCCTCCTCAACTTCAGTTGTTACCTACAAACCCCCGGAAGTTTCAATTTGTTAGCCAACTGCCGTTAATTCTTACATCAAACGACCCGATTATCCTTCATCTTTCCCAAAACTAAAACTGAACCATCCCATTTTAAACATATAGAACCCAGAATCAAGCTAAGGATTCGCTAGGACTTTTTTGTCCTAAGAACTTACTACAAAATTGCAGTTAATCTCTAATTCTAAATTACTAAATTAAGTCGGTATTGATTCGACAAGCATTTATCTCGAAGAAAAAATAAAAACCAAAATACCTCATCTTATGACCAATAAAACATACGTTTTGAATTGGGATTTCTACTACAAAGAATTAACTTTCATACATATATATAGCTTTTCATCTTTATTAGAGCAAAATACAGATTGGCCAAAATGAGTTTCTCCTCGAGATTGGCCAAAATTCAACTCTTCATTATTATTTTAATTATCAATACCTTCCATCTTGGCTCGTCTTCATGGTCTAAAGAACATAAAAACCAATTTTCATGCAGCTTTGTGTTATATACCCTTTTAATATTCTTTTATTGATAAACAATTAAATTTGCAACTACCTGGCCCGAGAGCATGAAAAATTAAAACCACTGATTTTTTGGTGTGCGTATTCCTTAATATATGTTAATTAAGATGAACGGCATCCATTAAAAAATAAAATAGAGAGTTAGCTTAATATAGTTTTAATATCTTCTAATTATTGTCCTTTTCCATTATCAATAACTTACAAGAAATAAAAATCCAAAGCATGATATTGAGGAATCCAAGAGCGACAAAATCAACGGCCTAATTAAATTAATTATAGGCCCACAAAAACGTGCAACATCCAAATTTGTATATAAAATAAGATATGATTGATTATTTATTAGAGACAAAATCAAATGTTACTTAATTGTTTCAAAATTAAGGAATGAACGAACACCAACCGAGAGCTACATTTTGATGTGATTTTCTATTTATTATGTCAAGGAAAGAACACCAGCAGAGACAGTAACATTTTTGTCATGGTTCAAGCTTGTACAACGCCAGTGAAATTTTTTTAGAATTTTTTAAAAAATTAATATTAATCTTGATGTAGGAAATAATCAATGAAAGTGAAGGAGTTAACTTAATCATGCTTCTCATGTGAAATGCAAGTAATGTCTGAAAAATATCTTCTGATTAAGCCTGTCAATGTTAAAGAACATTTTCAAAAAGTTTTAAAAATCAGTAGTAGTAATATTTAGACTTTTTGTAAATATCTAAGATACATGGGCATGCATCCCGTGGAACACAAGTATGTAATTCACAGGAAAATTTAGAAAGTAGAAATCTTGATCGTCCGCAACAATCAAGAAAACGATAGACTCTAACTCACGATTCTTCTGTAAATTCAGGGTTAAAAGCCAGATTCAAAATGCATGCATGAAATGGAAGAGTTAGCAACTCGTTAATGTCCCATTCCAAGTAGTATATTATTTTCAAAGCCATCATCTTTGGAAGAGCATGAAAGCCAGCCATTGACATCACATGTCTCTTGGGACCTATATATGTATACTAAAGTTATAATATATAATTAATTATGCTTTTATATACATACATGCTTTTGAGAAAACAGATGATTACTTATCCGTACAGCTGTAGATTCATAGGTTTTTGGTGTTTTGAGACTGGGCAAATTAATGTATTCAAAGAGATAACAAATATATATATATATAACCAATGAGCTGCAATTTGAGCAAATATTGAAGCCAGTGAGCACTTAGCTCAGCACTTGCATATTTGTCAGCCATGACGTGATCATATATGTCAAACAAATCCAACAACTTTTTTTGCCTTTAAATTTGCATGCATTAAGAGCCTATCACGAATAAACGCATCCTTCCATTCTGTCCCCTGTTAATTAAGTACACCGCCTTTCCGTCTTGCCAAGAGGTCTGCATCAGCAGAGCGAATCCGATCTTAAAAAATAACATATCTAAATCCGTTCATCTTTAATAGGTCAATTATTGGGGTCAAAAATTACACCCCATTGCCAAAATTAAAAGCCAAAGTCATAGTAAAAAAAAGTCAAAGTGAACGCCTAAATGGACCCGGTACGACTAACCCGAGTTCGACCCAAAGCAAATGGGCTCACGTCCAAACCACCTCAAGCCCAAGCAAAACTGGCCGGCCATCAAATAAGAAAGAAAGAAATTTGTAATAAATAATTTTTATATGTAAATAAGTATGAAATTGTAAATTAAGTGGGCAAAAAGCCAAATTATGTAAAATTTATAGGTCATGTGCAAAAAAAAATGAGCACATAGACATGAAAGAGGCAGAACAATCATTTTGTAAAACCCAAGGGGAAAGGTGAAAAATATAGAGCACATATAAGGCAAACATATGAAAAAAATCAATAACAACTTTCATTCCCATATCAATCTAAGGTTTTGATTCTCCTCTCTCTTTTCAAGATGCTTCTTCTTTTTCAATTAAATTTGGAGAAAATCTTTTCTTTTCCTAAAATAAATAGATTTTACATCACAAACCCATTGAAAAGATTGCGAATCTTCCATCAACTCCCAAAAAAAGAGAGATTTTTGTCTCCCTTCCTCTTTCTTCTCAAGATCCAAAAGGGAAAAAGGAAGAATGAGAGCCAATGTCCAAACCCCCCCCCCCCCCCCATTGCGGCAAGATCTAAGCAAGAAAAAGGAAAAAGAGACCCCTTTTCATTATTCAAGATTCAAACCCAAAGTTTTGAAGATTCAAGAGAGCGTTTTGGACAAAATAGGAGAAATTTGAGGGTGGCCCCATCAAAGGAAAAACCTTTGGGTCTCTCACTTGAGGAAACACTCCGTGTGCGGCGTCCAAAATTTGGACGCCTACACTAGGAGCGCTAAGCGTCCAGCGTTTGGGGCAGCGCAACCCGTGCAATCCACAGACGAAAGCGCTTGCGCAAAGACACGTGCGACACCCGTGGCGCTAGCGCCGATCTTTTGCGCAAACGCAGCCCGTGCAATCCACGGGTGCAAGCGCCAAGCGTTTGCACTAGCGCAGCTCGTGCAATCTATGAGCGCAGGCACTAGTGCAAAGGCGCATGCGACATACGTGGCGCTAGCGCCAATCCTTATGCAAACGCAACCCGTGCAATCTACGGACGTAAGGGCCAAGCATTTACGCTAACCCATGCATTCCATGGGCGCAAGCGCTTACGCAAAGACACATGCGACACACGCGACACACGTGGCGTTAGAGCCAATTCTTGCACAAGCGCAACCCGTGCAATCCACGGGCGCAAGCCACAAGCACCAAGCGCCAAGCACCCTCAAAACTGTAACGACCAAAAATTTCTAGTCATTCGTATCATCCTTCTTTATTAAATCATTATTTTCTTTTGGAAATCTGGCATATAATTAATACTTGTTGAATATATACAAAAAACAACTTGTAGCCTATTCGTTAAGTCTCTACACTGCTGTCCTTCAGTCCGCATATTCGAATCCTTGCAGCCCAATTCTTTTATTTCTTTTTCTTTTACGAGCCCCGAAGACTTCACGAGCAATGCACGGAGTTTTGAAACTTTATAAGAGAAATAAAATGTGTTTTTGCATCGACCACATTGACACGAGCCTGGAGATCGAATATCGAACCAATCGACTGAGTTGGGACCGCCCCAGGCAGCCATGATGGTGTTTCGGGCGGCCAGAGTGAAGCAATATGTGCTCAGGCCGTGAGCATGCGTCTATTGGTCTTTTGTCTGTTCATTTTCACATTCCAAACCTTCCAATTCTTTCTCTGTCCCCTTGAGCCGGCTCAAGATAAGTTTGAGCCATCTCAAACCTTACCTGAAAAGCTATTTTTGTCCTCTGTTCTCATGAGCCGGCTCAAGAACATTTTGAGACGTCACATGCACTCTCTCGGCCCTGAAACGTTCCAGAAACTCATGAGGCGCGTCGTTTGGGCTCATGATTGTTTGTTTCACATCCAAAATTGCCCACATAACTTCTGTAACCCGAACTCTTCATTTCCTTCATAAATTCTCTTTTACTTTCATTATTTATTTTAATCATCTTTCTATTACCCTTGCTCCTTTTTAATGGCCATTATTTTTTTTAATTCCTTGTGCTATTAAAATTTCCTTCACCCATATTCTTTGACTGCCCAAAAACATAATTCTCTCTGAAAATTGCTCTCCAAAGATTCTCTCAAATCATAATGAGGATCTTTCTCAACGATTGCCAAATCCCTTTCCACCGAGATGAGTTTCCACTGAATCCCTATTTGAATCTATCGATGATATGGTTGTTATATTGTATCACACCATGAATAAGTTCTCATCCTCATCCCCTTGTCGATCTCTTCTCCTTCTTCTCTCCTTTCTTGCGTATCGTCTTGTCCACAAATCATCTCTTTTTGTCTCGTAGAAATTTCTAATGAAATATAGTTTCTAATGCGTAGATTTAGATACACATGAATTTGTTTAACCATAGATACTATATTGGTGCGATATTATGGTCCCATATTGTTTTCCCATAATATCAACACTTACGTGCCATAGATCAAAATATACAAGGTAATAACGTTATGAGATGATTATAAATCAATACTACATCCTATATTTTTGAATACTTGGACTTTTAACCTGATCGTCTGAACGAACATGTTTTAAGCCGGCTTAACAAAATGTGAGCCATCTCATACGCACATAGAGTTAAAACTCACCTTTTAACATGGCGTGAGTTGTCTCAAATTTGGACTTGTGCTATCTCATGTCATGGTCGAGCCAACTTAACCTAATAGTGAGCCGTCTCATGGAAACAGAGAGAAAACTATGATATTCCAGTGATTGTTGAACCGTCTCAATTTATATTGAGCTATCTCAAATTCTTATCGAGCCGGCTCAATAACTTTTTGAGCCGTCTCATACTACCAGAGAATAAAATTATAATTGTAGAAGACTTGTAAGCCGGCTCAAGCATACTTGAGTCGGCTCAAACTGATACGAAATCTGACATGGAATCTTATATGATAATTTGATCCATACACATAAGTCACAATGCCTAAACATGTTAATTGACATATAACATGATAGAATACGGATATATATTAATTGTTTGATCATGCTACACTTGACTCTGCTAGTTGTATGATACGTTTCATGTAACCATGTTATTGCTAATTGTTACTTGAATATTATAAATACCTCATCTCATGCTTGCGAACATGTGTATTTTATTCTTGATCTCCAATTTGTTATGTCTACATGTTTTACATGAATAAACATATTACATGCTAAACTTGACTTAACTCGAACCGTGAATATAACTTGAAACGAATACTTGAATAGAATACTTGAACTTGACATGAATACATGCAATTGATATGAGCTCAACTTGATATTGAACTCGTACATTCTATCTTGTATTCATGGATTCAATCAATACGTGTTACATTAACTGCAGATTAGATACGCGAGGTGTTGGGGTAGTTTAAGTTGTGAGCTCAATATAATCTCAGAAGTCCCATACTAACACATGAGTACTAACACATGAGGGCCCGTAATTCCTTACCTCTGGGGCCCTACTCTTGAGTTTGAGAATACTCTTAAAATTGGTTGACATTCATACTTGAACTTTCGTTAAGTTAGATGAGTTTATAGAGATCTTTTAGGACACATTGACACGCACTTCATATTAACCAATATACATTTATTACACGCTTATTTTGACCAACACATGCTATATTATATTACCATGTTCATGTATCATATAGTTACCATTTACATTGCCATGTTACATTTGTTCATATGTTCATGATTTACATTCATGCTATATCACATGTCGTCTTACACTTTATTATATAATTCACACATCTTTTGGGGACTTATACGAGCCAAGTTCGCTGATGGGCATTCTACCATGTTTCTTTCTATCCTTTGAATGTTCATCAAGTGACATTGAAATAGAGGAGATAGAACCGTCAGATGAAGAGTACAATCAACTTGCACCGCAAGAGGATGATTAGTTTCATTTAGCTTTTCTTTTTTGTATGCCTTCTGTTTAAGGCTTATCAATGTTATCGTATTTGTTTCAGACATTGTATCTATGTTTTAAACTCCGTGGAACTTGAATGTAATGGCTAGTTGTTGGATTTTCACTATATTGTCTTTCTTGTCGTATTTTATGTTATTTATATACGCTTAGCATATATGTTGCGAGAAACGACCTTCTCGGAATAAATACGTCCCGAGTTTATCATGTACCCATTGCGTCTCTTTTGGGACGTGGGGCATGAAATGTTTTTGTTGGAGACCTTTCGGGGTAGTTTGAGTTGTGAGTTCAATATAATCTCTAGAATCATATACTAACACATGAGGGCTCGTAATTCCTTACCTCTGGGGCCCTACTTTTGGGTTTGAGAATACGCTTAAAATTGGTTGATATTCATACTTGAACTTTCGTTAAGTTAGATGAGTTTATAGAGACCTTTTAGGACACATTGATACGCATTTCATATAACCAATATATATTTATTACACGCTTATTTTGACCAACACATGCTATATTATATTACTATGTTCATGTATCATATAGTTGCCATTTACATTGACATGTTACACTTGTTCATATGTTCATGATTTCTATTCATGCTATATCACATGCTGCCTTACACTTTATTATATAATTCACACCTCTTTTGGGGATTTACACGAGCGCAAATTCGCTGACGGGCATTCCACCATATTTTCTTTCTATCCTTGAAATGTTCGTCAGGTGACATTGAAATAGAGGAGATAGAACCGTCAAAAGAGGAGTGCAATCAACTTGCATCGCAAGTGGACGACTGGTTTCATTCACCTTTTTTCTGTATGCTTCCTGTTTAAGGATTATCATTCTTATCGTATTTGTTTCAGACATTGTATTTCTGTTTTGAACTCTGTGGAACTTGAATGTAATAGCTAGTTATTGGATTTTCACTTTATTGTCTTTCTTGTCGTATTTTATGTTTCTTATATACTCTTAGCGTATCTATTGCGAGAAAAGACCTTCTCGAAATAGATACGTAGCGGGCCTCATCACATATCTATTACCGCTCTTTTGGGAAGTGGGGCGTAACAGCCTTTATTGGTGGGCCATGCAGGTCAGTTCCGCATGAATATCATAAGTAATGTAATACAAGAAATATGAAATCTGACAATTATTACATTCTTTGTATTTCAAATTCTTTTGAATCATATCCTTTTAATCTCATCCTTGAATCCATCTTGAATCCTTCTTTACTTTTTCTGACGATACATCAACACCTGAGAGTCGAGAAGACGAAAGACGACTATGTCATCCTTATCTTTCCTTACCTTTCGCAACATCTATTTTGAGTAATTTCAAGAACGAAATTATTTTTAAGAAGGGTAGAATATAACGACCCCAAAATTCCAATACCTTTTTATCATCATTCTATAATAAAATATTGTTTTCCTTTGGAAATCTGGTATACATTTAATACTTGTTGAATATATGAAGGAAACAACTTATGGCCTATTGGTTAAGTCTCTATACTGTTGTCCTGTCACAACCCGGAAAAGGCACGTGACTAACATTTGAATCACGTAAAATTTATAGGACCCCGCCTAATTCAAGTAATCCAAAAACCTAGAAATCTAAACTTTTTTAGGGGGAAAATAATGGAGGTGCAGTTTTGAAATAAGGTTTGCTGAAATCAAACTTATTCTTATATATACATATGTAGTAATATATGAAAACGTTATATTTGTATCTAACTTGAAAACCCTTTTTTTCGTTTGAAATTCGAGCAGCACATCCTTTGTAATTTATAACCCAAAAACGAATACAAGCAATAATATATAAGGTATCTCCAAACGGGAGCTAGCTCTTCGCTAATTGGCGGAAATAACCACGCAAGATAAAATAAATATACAACGTCGAAGGGCGGGGATTAAAACTCAGAAAGAAAGCGAGAAAACTAAGTATCATAAAGAAACCAGAAACAATAATAAAATACATGAGCGCGACTCTAAGGCCGAAAGAATATACAAACTATGGTTATCTAAGTCTACTAAATATACAAGTCTGGTTAATGGAGTCTATAACTAGATATAACTGAAATATAAAGTACATGTGCAACGGTGGTCACGATGCAAGTGAAACCACCTATCAAGAAATCACCCGAAAGAAATGATATGCCAGCAAGCCGCAAAGGAACCTGTACGGCCGAGCCTGCAAAGAAACTGCGGCACAACGGGGGTGAGTTTCCAACTCGTGAGTAGAATACATCACCGAGAAGAAATCGCATGTATGACGATCTCCTAGGTCATACAATAATATACTCATAATATAACATTGAACATCTTGTAGTGGCAAGGGTAATAATCTAAGTATAAGTGTAATACTAAATACTCGTGTCAGTGCTTCAAGCAGCAACATGTCATATATATGATGTATGAATGCATCAAGAAAGAAATCAGAATATATATGTACGAGAAAGATGTGTTCTTATCTATGTAAGATTTTAGTATAAAAACTGGAGTATTATCAATGAAATAGAAATTTTTGTCAAACATCGACACAAAGTCCTCAAATCCTGGGCTCCGTCAGTCCGGATCGGCCCATATCATCATATCTCACGACTACGGTCGGTATCCTCCAGATATCCGCCGCGCCAAATATCACCGGTAGGTAGTCTGCCCCTGCCAGGCTCATCGTCTACAACTCGAGCTTCTTGCCCCGGGTACCTTACCGGGTCTACTGTGTACCCGAAACGGTTCATCCTACTTCTCGAATCGGGTCTCGAAAACCAACTCAATCAGGAAAAACTCATGGTGGACACCATATGTAACATTTCAGAAAATATAAAATATTATTTTTGGAATTTAATATTAAAATAAAATATTTCGTGAAAACTACCCGATTTACGAAATTGGGGTTTTCGTAAAATGGTATAAATATATACCAATAATTATGAAATAATTGAAAATTTAAAATGATTTATTCATTTAAAAATATATTTATTGGATTTGGCATTATTAAAATTTATTATATGCAGTTCAAATAAAAACCCGATTAGTGCACTGCTAATCGTGATTAAGCCAAATCCGTGTTGCTACAGTTTTTCATGGCTAGTGCACCATGTCATGCTGCATTTTGGTTACATGTTGTTTTAATTGTGTTTGGTGTTATTTGTGAGAAGGGAAAAGAAAAGAGAGAAGGGAAAAGAAAAGAGAAAAGAGAAAAGGGTTAAAAAGAGATGATTGGAGAGGGGGAGAGAGAGAGTGTGTGTGAGACATGAGAGTGAGAGGGTGAGAATAAGAAGAGAGAGAGGGGATGCCACATTCATTTTCCTCTCCCCATTATTCCCTTCATCTTCTTCTTCCTCATCTCCCTCCACTTTCAACCCCAAGATCCATCTCAAAAACCTTGTCAAAACCCTATACCCCTTTTACAAAAGTTGATCCCCACTTCATCCTCTACACATTGAACCAAGAAAAGTCGGATTTTGGAGACTTTGGAGAGCTAGGGTATTTCTTGAGTTGTATCCATGAGGTATAATTTCTTTCATATAGGTTAGTCTAAGTTTCTTTGTATTCTAGTTAGTTTAGAATGTGTTTAAGGTGTGGGTTTGTGAAACTTGGAAATTCAAGAGAAGGGTTTGGGTGTTAGTGTGGAATCTTGATCTGTAGTGGGTGTCTACAAGATCCTTGGTGATGTTTTACTGGCCTAGACTATAGATTAGCACCATAACACGAGGTTAGAATTTCCCGATATCGGTTAATCGGCAGATTGTGAGTGTAATTAGGAATCTGGGATGACCCGAGAGACCCATAAATTAAGTTCCCTTGACAGTGAGACGTGCGGGAAACCATGAAGCAACCCTAGAAACCTGAGCCCCTAATGAGCATTCCTGGCCGCAGATTTAAGGGATTTGGCCGCAAATTGCGGCCAAGTCGGGGTGGTTTTGTGTGATTTTTGGACCATGGCTTCCTTATTATATATCTAAAGCAACCCAATGTGCAAAATATTCTAGTTTGGCCTAGGGTGAAATCTGGGAGTGGTTTTCCTATGTTGCTGTTTTCGTGTTTTTCGATTCTGAAACTTGGGTTTTAGTATTTGATATTGTGTTTGGTCGTTTGATATTTGTACGTCAACGACGGGGGTTGTTTGGTCGTTTTTGTACGCGTAGGCTATAGGTTCTAACCTATAAGCAATGCGCGTGCTGTATTGGTTTTTCGGACTTGATGTTAATGGTATTGCGATATGTGTTGATATTGTAGGTACCTTCGCGTGGATTCCGAAACGATGGAGTATGGCGTCATAGACTTCGGCAAGCAAGGATTAAGGTGAGTAGATCTATATTTACGGGGGAAGTCGGGTGGATGGCGTATAGCACCCCCGCAAACTTTGATGGAAACTGATATATATAGAGTATGGTTAAGGTAACCGTGTTAGAAACTTATGAATAGGGTTGAAGAATTAGTAGGAGATAAGAAATACCACGACTTAAAGTTATAGCTTATGGTTTAGGTGACATGATATGTTAGGAAAGATGTCTCGAATTGATGTTAAGAATGCGAATTACTATAGATATAGATAAGTAGTTGCAAAGAAAAGCAATAAGAGATTTTAGTGGCATGTTATGAGTGATTGTGTGTGTGTGTGTGTGTGTGTGTGTGTGTGTGTGTTGAGATATGGGATGAAAGCTTAGGGATATAAAAAGTGTACGTGACTCACGACTTATAGATATGTAGTTGCCCTAGAATAGCTTTGAGTTTTAGAGTAGCATGACATTTGATGTATAAGGTAGAATGTATATAAAATTGACTTAATGCGATGAAAAGGATATACGATGTGATATGATGACTTGATTGATATGTCGGTATACGGATGCAAGTCGATTGAGATGATTGATACCTCTACCGGTCCTCCGATATGAAATTGTTATGGATGAAACCTGAGATATAGGTATATAGATATATATAATGTGGTGAATCATGAATGATAGGCCGTACGTAACGTTAGGTCCGTACCCTCATTGTCATATAGGTTGATAGGATCCCTGATGGTTTAATGCTGCCGTACGATGATTTACCGTACGTGATAAATTTTATGATGATTGATCCATACACTTGACCAGAGGATGCCGTACGATGTATTATACCGTACGTGATGTTGTGAGGCTGGATGCCGATTGATTGATTCACCGACTCGGTCATGTTAGATACATATACCTATCAGCATTCGCATACGATTTACTTTATACTACGTTCATATCACTCTCATTGCATTACATATACCTGTGCTAGTACACCTGCACCATTATCGATGATGCGTATGTTACACTTACACAGATTGGCTGGCTCACATACTTCATCATCTATAATTGTTATGTCACTCACACAGTAGAATTGCTACATCATGCTATTATATTGCTATGCTCACATTATGATGATATGCCCATGCTCACATCACTGTTCCATGCTGCATGATATACGGATATGCTTACATTCTGTTATATGTTGCATACATCATGCTTTACGATTATACGCATTGAGATATGTTGTTTTTATAAGATTTCTGGATTTGAGAACCGTGGTCATTTCAAAAGAAAGTATGTATTGTTTTAAAAACCCGGTTTCTCTTGATATGATATTTCAGTGCGTCTACCATGCGTTTTCTCGATTCTGAGACGTGTGATATGTGAAACCCGATTCGAGGAGTTGGATGATCCGTTTGCGGGTTCATGGTGGACCTGGTATGGTATCCCGGGGCAAAAAAGGGATGTTGTGCAGTAGAAAATGAGCCTGGTAGAGGGACTACTACACACCGGTGATTGGTTGGACCTGGCGGTTATCCGGAGGATACCGACCGGAGTCGAGAGATGGATATTGGGCCGACCCGTTCTGCCGGAGCCCGAAGGACGATCCCGCAGACGAAGCCCGTGGGCCGATCCGGACTGACGGAGCCTGAGATATGAGGATTTACGTGTCGATGCTGGACACGGGTTTTATGATGTTTCGAGTGTTGATGTTGGGCACTCAGGTTCCATGATTTTGATGTATCGCGAGAGACGCACGTTGATTTATATCCTCATACTTCATGCATATGCTTTTATGATATTTACATGCATGATGTTGTGTCATTGATGGACACGTGGACGAGATCTACATGCATACAGACATTGATTATATGGTTGGATGATATCCACATGCTGATAGGCATTTAGTATACTGTTGACACATATACAGATACGGTCACCTAGATATCATAGTATTACCTTCATGATATAGTTGACCTACGGAATCGTTATTTTATTCGATTTCTACCTGATGATGTTTTCTACTCACGAGTTGGCAACTCACCCCCGTTGTGCCACAGTTCTTGCAGGTTGACAGCATGGATCAGTAGCGGCATCGCTGGCACACAGCTGCATTCGGGTGTTTTGATTTGATAGATGGGACATTTGTATCATTCCAACTCTTGTATTTATGTTTCCTATTGTATCTAGTCAATTCGATCAATCAAACTAGTATTTGTATAAGTAATGAGACTTAGCAAGACTTGTAGTTGCGAGACTTGAGCGATGGGTATTTGTTCGCATGGTGGGTTGATGTATTGCTTTACTTTATCGTTCCTTGTGTGGATCTTCGCCTTTGGGCGTCGTATACTTATATTTTGTCTTGCGTGGTTGTGAATCCGCCGATTGGCGGAGAGCTAGCTCTCGCATGGGGATGCCTTTATATTATCTCATGTATTTGTGGTTTCGGATCAAAATATACAAAGGAGGTGCTGCCCAAATTTTTAAAAGATGAAGCATGTTTTTCAACTAATAAATTTTCACTTGCATTTTTCATATTCTACTATCTATGCCTTAAGAAAACACTTGATTTCATTATCCTTTATTTCAAAACTCCACCTCTTTTATTTTCTTAAAAAGGTTTAGATTTCTCGGTTTCGGCTTACTTGATTTACGTTACGCCTTTAGACGTGGCGTGATTCAAGTGCCGGTCACTGTTCCCCTCCGAAAGACGGTGCGACACAGGGATGTCTCGCCTGAGATTCGGGGCAGATGTTAATTGGTGCTATCCGTCCACCTCTCCGAAGATGCCAAGTTGATTTATGGCACCATTTATCGGAGGTTTAGACGGATGCGTCCGATATAGCAGACTTTGTCAAATTCCCCCTCGCTTGAGGGGTTTTTTGATTGTGGGGACGCTCTTACCTGCAGGCGCAACCCCCTGCAGTTAATTACGCTACCGCATCGCGGTAACCACTTTCTCCTTCTCCAGATGGTCACTTCGTGTCATGTTTGTTTATTTTGTGTTTGGTTGCCCGTGGATTGTATACGGAGACTGAGTTATGTCATCGCCCGTAGGGCGTGGACTAGTCCAAATCCGTATTATCTTAGATTTAGGTTTGGGGGTTGTGTTTAAGGATACGTTAGCCTCGTTTGAGATTAAGATCGACTTAAACGTTTGTCAAGGATACGTTAGTCTAGTTTTAGACTAAGATCAACTTAACGGGATCGTTTAGATCCGACAAAAGAGCGATTAGGGGAGCCCTTTTGTTTAGTTTAGTGACATTACGGTCAATAGGTAGTTTAAGGACATTGCGGTCCATAGGTAGTTTAAGGACATTGGGGTCCAATGTTAGTTCTAAGACGTTGCGGTCAAGGTTAAGGACGTCGTAGTCCATGGATTTAAGGACTCCACAGTCCGGCGTTAGTTTTAAGACATCCCGGTCAAGGTTAAGGACCTCATAATCCATGGGTTTAAGGACCCCACAGTCCGTCGTTAGTTTTAAGACATCACGGTCAAGGTTAAGGACCTCATAGTCCATGAGTTTAAGGACCCCACAGTCCGTCGTTAGTTTTAAGATATCACGGTCAAGGTTAAGGACCTCATAGTCCATGAGTTTAAGGACCCCACAGCCCGTATCAATATGTGGTCATCGGGACCCGTCACCTCTTTGAAGACGTTGAGGAATTACAACGCCGAATATCAAAGTAGTGAAGAGATGTACCCTTAAACCGAGGTAGATTAAATAATCTTTGGCCCAATTTGGAACCAAGACCAATTAATTATATTATGAGCCCATTGGCTCAGTTGAATTTGAATTGAGGACTTATGGCCAGCTTGGGCTAAGTCCAATCATGTTTAGGATATTGGCCCTCTGGTGGTCCATTAGAGTAGAGGTTTTGCCTCTAGACACTTAGCCAACGGGGCTAAAGTCAGTGTTAAACACTAAAGATCAATCAGTGTTGAACACCGGGAACAGAGTTTTCAAATTAGTGTTAAACACTAAGACAAATCAGTGTTAAACACTAGGAACAAAGATCTCAAATCAGTGTTAAACACTAAGACAAATCAGTGTTAAACACTGGGAACAAAGATCTCAAATCAGTGTTAAACACTAAGGAAATCAGTGTTAAACACTGGGAGCAGAATTTTCCAAATTAGTGTTTGAACACTAAGAAAATCAGTGTTAAACATTGGAAATGGAGTTTTCAAACTAGTGTTAAACACTATGGAAGTCAGTGTTAAACACTGGGAACAGATCATCAGTTTGAGGCTAAATATTGTAAGAGAAGAGATCACGTGGGGGCACGTGATGGCATCCAAAAGGTGGGGCCAGATCCCCTTCATTTTGTTCTACAGATAAGTGTTTAACACTTTTAATTCTGAAGGCCATCACGTGTGGGCACGTGATGGGGGCTCACGCTTTGATCTATTAGAATGTTCATTAGGGGTCACGTGGTGACACGTGAGGGCGCCCCAGAGCTTCTTTTCTTTTGCTTTTTCTTTGCGCGCTTTGGGGGTCACGTGAAGCACGTGAGGCGTTGCCTCAAAGTTCTTCTCTATGGCTCTTTACAGGGGTCACGTGGTAGCACGTGACCCTGACTGTTTGAAGATGTGTTTATCTTTTAAAGAATTAAATTCTTCATAGGGTTAAACTCTAGCTATAACTTTAGAGGAATTAAATTCCCACTTTTCTTTTTGAAGAATTATATTCTCAGGTGGAGTTAAACCCCGGCTTTTCTTTTGTAAGAATTAAATTCCTGGTGTATGTGAAGAACTGAATTCTATCATAGGGTTAAACCCTAATTTCTTCTTTCTTAAGGGAATTAAATTCCTGTTATTTTGACAGAATTAAGTTCTTAACTCGGGTTAAACCCTGGCTCTGTTCACTTTGAAGGAATTAAATTCCTATAACATAGGGTTAAACCCTAATTTTAATTCGAAGGAATTAAATTCCTATAATTCTATGAGAATTAAATTCTCAAACATCCATTCCCTCTCTATGCTTTGGATCTGCATGGCAGGATCTCAACCCAATCAGAATTAAATTCTCAATTCATGGGGAGATGTGCACTTTGCAGATCCTCTGCTAAAGAGAGAACTAAGTTCTTCTTTTTAATATCAGAGTTAAACTCTTTTTGAGAATTAAATTCTCTTTTTTCTTGAAAGCCTCCCCCTTCTTACCTAAGATTTTCTTTTGCAGAAGATCCAAATTCCTCCAAAGTCTCAAGGCTCTATTTTCCTCTCTCTCTGTCTCTCGATCTCTCTATGTTTCTCTGTCTCTCTTGGCTCCTATTTATAGGAGAAGGAGCAGAATCAATTAGCTTTAGTGAATCATTCATCGAGGGATCTGATTTGTATTCATTAGATATCTGATTTACATTCATCATTCATTTGGACCTTTGGATTATTAGGTGAATTTTATCCACCATTGGATTTCAAATCCAAAGATATTCTTCTGTTGTTTCGGTTAGATTTTAAGGGGAAATCTTTCCAAGTTCATGATTTTTCCATAGATTGGTGATATTTAATCACCTTTAAATCTTTAATCCAATTGGTTTCAAATAATCATTCCCCATTGGAAAGATTAGAATGCTGTTCAGAATTTAATTCTGTTAAATAAATAGGCTTTGAAAGCCGGTCACGTGTGGCCACGTGACCCTTGGTCACGTGTAAGCATGTGACCCATGGTCACGTGTAGGCACGTGACCCCCCGGAACGAGCTTTCTTCTCCTTTCTGCGCTCTGTCTTCTAGCCGCTGTTCAACCGTCACGTGCCAACACGTGACCCCTAGTCACGTGTGAGCACGTGACCCTTTCTGGAGCCTTTTCTTTGATTTAATCAAGGAGCTGACTTTGCCTTTGCCGCTGCTTTTAAATGTCACGTGCCAACACGTGACTGCTGGTCACGTGGTAGCATGTGATGCCTCTTCTGTATCTTTCCTGATTTTAAATCAGGAAACAAATGCCCCCACAGCGTTGTTCTCATGTGTCTGCATGTGAGTGCAACGCTGTCACTTTTGTGACCGTTGGATTCCTCTAGGGATTTGGGGAGATGAAGCGTCTCCATCACATTATATAAATACCCATGTCCGTTCAGAAGAGCCTCCACTTTGCTCATCTTCTTCTCTTGCAAACTTTTTTGAGAATTTAATTCTCTTCTTCCATAGCTTAGTTCTCTGCCTTGAAACCTTTTCAGTGTTTAACTCTGTTCAGAAAGACTCTTCCTCAGGTAATGTCCTTGAACAAACGATGAACTTTCATATTCCTCTGGATTTTAAATCCAAAACAAGGGTTTTTACCCTTTAAATATGAACCCATGAAACCAATTAATCTTCAGCAGTAAATCTCTCTTAGGGTTCATCTGATCCTCTAAGGAGATGATGATGACAGTTCAAATCCATGGAGTTTAACTCCGTTCACAGAAAAAAGTTTCTGGGGATTTAATTCCCCTTTCCAAAAGGAATTCAATTCCTGTGAAGAACTAAGTTCTTCCCCATAGAGGCTTCTTAGGGTTTCCTTCGCCCCAGGTTGTCCTTCTGTGATCAGTGAAGAAGACGGTTGCAATGATGTCTTTTGTGGGAATTTAATTCTCCTGATCTTGTTTGATTTGTTGTAGAGCCCAAGGTAGATTTGTCCTTTAGGAGAATGTATAGGGCCACTTGAAACCCACTTTTTATTTAATGAGGGTATCCCCTTTGTCTTATTACAACTGCTTGGTCTCATTATTAACGAGCCGTCATCTTGATTCCGTGGGTCCCAAGTGTTTTGTAGCCAATGGTCCCAAAAAAAGAGTCCACTGTTGTTTTCTTCAACTAGTCTTCGTGTTCATGCATGGATATATATTGCTGACTTTTCTTTTGATGGTCTTCTTCCATTCGATTTCAGGTGCGATGGCTTCTGCTCCGTGTTTTCCCTTTACTCGTTCGGAGGCCGCTTTTCCTCAATCACCGTCCGATGAGGAAGCGATGGCGATGATCCAGGCTCATGACCCGAACTGTACCAATTTGCTTCTATGGGGAACTTGGTATAGTCATATTATCCGGGGTCGCCGGAGTTTCCTCTGCGCAATACCAACAGAGCCTACTTTCCCATTCTTGCCGATGGACCCTCCGAGAACGGTTTTTGCTATGGAGATGCCCAACTGGACTCCAACGGGGAGGCTCGAGCCTTCGACGACCGGTATCCCGAACCATCCGATTCCGGATATAGATATCTTGGGGCGACGTATTTGCTAGGGTGAGGCCCACCTGTGGGGGAAAATTTATAAGATAGGGCTCACTCCTCGACACCCTACGGGGTACCTTCTCTCGGCTCGTTACATCCTGTCCGCCCATCGTGCGCGGCTACAGAAAGTACGGCTTTACCAGGCGATATACGCGTCGCTCTTTCACTACCAATCCCCGCATGTCTGGTGGGTTAAGGCGTTCTTGAACCAGTGGAATCTCCCCACCAACACTTTCCTTTTAGGGGACCGCGAGGTTTCGATCTCCCTGGCAGAATTCTATGACATCTCGGGGTTGCCAATTAGGGGTAGTCTGTATGAGGAGTTCCTTCCCTCTGACGAGTACATCTTTGAGCCCGAGCCCGTTCCGGTCGACGGCCTGTTTGCCGAGAACGCCGTCCGCCACAAGCGTCCCGGTTTGATCAAGGCGCTAGGTACCTTCGACCGATTGTTCACCGAATCCGAAGAGCAGGGTGTTACTTTCAAGAGCTTCATTGCTTGTTTCCTTCGCGAGGATGTCTTGTCGAAGACCACTCCGAAGTTCGCCGACATTAGAGACCCCTTTGGGTTTGGTCCGAAGAAGCTGCCGACCACTGAATCGGATCTACCACAGTACTACATCCCTATTATGTCGCCGACGTCTTTTGAATCCATTGATGCTCCCAGCATGGATGAGGAGACGTTCTTCGTAGGGTTTGTTAGTGTCTGGCTCAGTTGGTTTGTCATCCCCATGCATCGTCGCTTTATGAGAGCTTCAGTTATCTACCCGGCTTATTGTATCGCTGAGGGGACGCGGTTGGCCATCGGCATCCCAGCCTTGGCGCACCTTTATCATGGGTTGGGTACCGCAGCTAATAACTCTACTCCCGGCGTGGATGTAGTAAACTTTTCGCTTCATTATTTCACGTCCTGGGTCGAAATGCATGTGCTGGGGGCTTTCGCTATGCATCAGAGGCCCGCGTTTTACGACGCCTACCCTTTCCCGTGACTTATGCGATTGGTGGATGCTTCTGCCGCCGACCCGACTTAATTCGGGGCCATTCGGGTGCTGATTTCTCCTCACGCCACCGCCAGCGGGCTGGTTTTTAACGATCGGGTCCTGTCTTCCCCTTCAGGTCCAGTTCAGCAACTCGGGGACCGGTCAAAAGACAATGCACCCTCTCTGAGGCCTCGGGAGGCCGTGCACTTGTATACCATTAGACCAGGCTATTTGGTATTCCGCCAGGACAGCGCGGCTCTTTTCATGTGGTACAATCCGCATCGCTTCGCTCGACAGCTTGGATATGACCAGGGCATTCCCTTTGAGGCTTTCATAGTTGCGCCGGTCCCTTCACTTGATGCCGTTCGTGATGCCGCACATCATTTCGTGAGGTTGAACACTGGCTCCCAATTTATGATTCCTGAAGCTGAGCATACGCCCCGGTGCGTGGGGGCATTTACGGGATGGTATCTCCATCGGGTGAACCCGATTATTCTTGAGGAAAGAAGGGTGCTTCTTGGTCATGATGCTCCTCCTCAGGTTCCGGGAGCTAAGCTGCGACTGAGGGCTCCGGTCCGCTTCCCTCTGATGGAGATTGGCACCGCGCTCATTCCGGGGGAGTCAGGGGTGGACCTTACTCCAACAGCTGGTATGCCTCTAGGTATTCGATCGCGGGGTAGACGGGCCCCGGTAGCAGCACCACCGCCTGCGGTAGCATTGCCTCCCGTAGCATCGACAATAGCGGTGTCATCCTCGGTTGTGGAACCAAGCGAGGGTAATAGGGACGATGGTGTTGAAGGCGACGTGGATCGCCGCCGCACCAAAGCTCCGCGAGGAAAGAAACGGTCATCTTCGGCGGCCGGTTCTAGATCTAAGAGGCGGAAGAGGGTGGCCACCAACCTACTTGATTCTATAACGGAGTCAGAGCCCCTACTTCCAGATGAGTCGCTGGCCGTGCAAGAGTCAGACGCTGGACTTCTTTTCCCGAGTTCGGCCGATGAGGAAGCCGCACAGTTGGCTGAGGCCATACGTCGTTCCAAAGACGTGTCTCATAACGCCAGGGTTCTGAAGAAGCCTTATCCCGCTGTAATCTTTTACGAAGACACCTCATGGATTCGGCGGCGGTTCATTGGCCCTCTGGAGGAATGGGGAGAAAGGGCCCTGAAACAGGCCGCTTCGGAAGATGCTGCGGACGCGCTTTCCCTGTGGACCGGCGGCCATGAGTCTACCCTCGAACCTCGGCGAGCACGCCTCCTTGAGAAGGGGCATCAGCTTGAAGAAGCCATACTGAAGGCTTCCCTGGGCATTGGTATGTTCTTATATTTCTTTGCAGTTCTTCAGATTGCTTATGCTTATATATATGTATCCTTATTTTGTGCGACTTGTGCAGAGTCTTCGGCGATGGGAGAGATCCCCACTGGCTTGCTGCAGCTAGAGCCCATTGACTTTCCTGATGCAGCCTTACTCGATGGGGCCGACAATGCAATTCCTCTCGCAATAGAACCTCCGGTGGCGGCTCTTGATTCCAGGGTACTCGCACCTTTGGGAGAGGTTCCCTCGGTGGTCGCCGTCCTAACGACTTTACCCGAAGGCGGCCCATAGGTTGAGATGGAGGTAGTCGGGACTACCCTCCCTTTGTTGGAGCCTGAGGTCACGACAGAGGCCGCTGAAGCTGCTATCCCCCCGGCTCAGAATGGGAGGAGTGTCGAAGGTAACCTTCCACGTTTTGAGCTAGTAATCTTTCTGTTACCTGAACTCCTTTGTCTTTTCAGAATTGCGTGGACTGGCGGCCTCCATTGTCGATCTGTCTCCTCGGCAGTCCTTCCAGCGTCTTTTGGAAATGGCCGCTCCGCAGGCGATATCTCCTCAACGCATCGTCCTCTTGTCTGGACAAGGTGAGTGTTGTTCATCACTTCTCATAGCATCGTTATTATTTTGCGTATTGACATTGTTGTCCTCTACAGTTTTGGAGGCCGATGATGAGGTCGAGGTTCTCGAAGGGCCAGGGAAACCCTCAGCTCCTAGTTGCATGACCGTAGGTAAGTGACATTCCGGTATAGCCTCACTTGTTCCTTTGCTTAAGAGTCTTACTAATATTTTTCAACTCTGAACAGCCTTGCCAGCTCCAATAGCGTTGGAATCGCGTGTCGTCATGCCGCCTGGCCCTTATGCTTTGCGAGCTTCAGAACGCTTGGCCCAATTGAGCCTTGTCTCCCTGTCGTTTTTGATCGAGGAGCTTTGTGCTGGCAGTGCAACCACAGCTGAAGCATTTGCTGCCGAGGCTAACGGTTCTCTTCCTTTTCTTGCCACCTACCATAGCGAAGAGGTGGTGCGAGTTTGGGTGGAGTTCTGTCGGCAGGTGGAGGCTTGCACGCACGCACTTGAATGTTCCCGTCTTTCCTCGGAGGTCATGGATGTAAAGGCGGACTTGCGGGGGCTGATAGCACGGTGCGCGGCAAACATGACATCGTGCGAGAAGAGGCTCGGCCGCAAATTTTCGGAGAGAGAGCTGGCTTCTAAAGCGCTGAGCGAGCTTCAGGCGAGTCTTACTGCCAAGGCCAACAAAGCGTATGAACTCTGGCGGGTGCTTCAAGAGTCTATCAGGGAGGTGGTGACTCTTGATAAAGCTGCTACGTTCACTCGTGAGAGGGTCGAGGCTCATAAGGCCACCGAGAAAGAGCTTGAAGTTGCTTGCTTCATATCAGGCCCAGCAGGCTCAGGCGGAGGCCCGTCTTTTGGCGATCTTAAATCATGAGGCCGTGGCCCAGCAAAAGCGAGATGAGCTGACCAAGCTGCTAAATCGCCCACCGGTTTGAAAACTTTTATCTTTTCCTTTCTTTTCTGTTTTTGTACATACTCATGACTGAGAGTATCTTCTTTTTTTTCTTTCATGAATTGTACTTTGTATCCATTTTGGTTTATGAATAAAAGATACATTTTTCTTCTCAATGGTGTGTCTCTTTCATTGAATGTGTTTTGCGGACAGTTTATCTTGATCTCCTTGCAGGTCAGCGATGGCTTAGGATTCAGGGTTAAGGTCTGCTTCCTAAAACTTTTGCGCTTTATGAGCCATGAGGGTCTCATAAAGAGTTTTTCTCCCTACAGGTCGAGAGGATCCCATAGGTGTAAGTTCTTCTTAAGAATCGTGAGGATTCTTAAGCGGGTTTTCCCTTGAAAGTCGTAAGGATCTCACAAGAGAGTTTTCTTCCTTACAGGTCGTGAGGACCTGCAAGTGCTGGATGTGGTTGCCCTTATCCGTGTTTCACGGGGTCAGGGGTTTCTCAAGGCATCGTAGTTTAAAGACCTTGCGGTCAAGGTTAAGGACGTCATAGTCCGTGGATTTAAGGGCTCCACAGTCCGATTTTAGTTTTAAGACATCACGGTCAAGGTTAAGGACGTCATAGTCCGTGGATTTAAGGACCCCACAGTCCGCTGTTAGTTTTAAAACATCACGGTCAAGGTTAAGGACCTCATAGTCCGTGGATTTAAGGACTCCACAGTCCGCTGTTAGTTTTAAGACATCACGGTCAAGGTTAAGGACCTCATAGTCCGTGGATTTAAGGACTCCACAGTCCGATGTTAGTTTTAAGACATCACGGTCAAGGTTAAGGACCTCATAGTCCGTGGATTTAAGGACTCCACAGTCCGATGTTAGTTTTAAGACATCGCGGTCAAGGTTAAGGACCTCATAGTCCGTGGATTTAAGGACTCCACAGTCCGATGTTAGTTTTAAGACATCGCGGTCAAGGTTAAGGACCTCATAGTCCGTGGATTTAAGGACTCCACAGTCCGATATTAGTTTTAAGATATCGCGGTCAAGGTTAAGGACCTCATAGTCCGTGGATTTAAGGACTCCACAGTCCGATGTTAGTTTTAAGACATCGCGGTCAAGGTTAAGGACCTCATAGTCCGTGGATTTAAGGACTCCACAGTCCGATATTAGTTTTAAGACATCGCGGTCAAGGTTAAGGACCTCATAGTCCGTGGATTTAAGGACTCCACAGTCCGATGTTAGTTTTAAGACATCGCGGTCAAGGTTAAGGACCTCATAGTCCGTGGATTTAAGGACTCTACAGTCCGATGTTAGTTTTAAGACATCGCGGTCAATGTTAAGGACCTCATAGTCCGTGGATTTAAGGACTCCACAGTCCGATGTTAGTTTTAAGACATCGCGGTCAAGGTTAAGGACCTCATAGTCCGTGGATTTAAGGACTCCACAGTCCAATGTGTGGTTGCGGGGACCCATCACCTTTTTGAAGACGTTGAGGAATTACAACGCCAGGTATCAAAGGAGTGAAGAGATGTACCCTTAAACCAAGATAGAATCAGTAAAGAATCAGGGTGGTTGATCGTTAGTTTTAAGAGATTACGGTCGAGGTTAAGGACATCATAGTCCGTGGATTTTTAAGGACTCCACAGTCCAGTGTTTGCTCTGGATGTTTCACACCGGTTCACTGCCGTGCTTGGCGAGGACCAGGCTCTGCTCTGGGCGTTTTCCACAGGGTCAAAGAGTGACGTTATCCGCGTTCCATGTAACCAGGAATTTTGCACTAGATGCTTCACACGGGTTCACTGCCGTGCTCGGCGAGGACTAGGCTCCGCTCTGGATGCTTCACACGGGTTCACTACCGTGCTCTGCGAGGACCAGGATCCGCTCTGGACATTTTCCACGGGGTCAAAGAGTGACGTTATCCGCGTTCTACGTAACCCGGAATTTTGCACTAGATGCTTCACACGGGTTCACTGCCGTGTTTGGCGAGGACTAGGCTCCGCTTTGGATGCTTCATACGGGTTCACTGCCGTGTTCTGCGAGGACCAGGATCCGCTCTGGACGTTTTCCATGGGGTCAAAGAGTGACGTTATCCGCGTTCCACGTAACCAGGAATTTTGCACTAGATGCTTCACACGGGTTTACTGCCGTGCTCGGCGAGGACTAGGCTCCGCTCTGGATGCTTCACACGGGTTCACTGCCGTGCTCTGCGAGGACCAGGATCCGCTCTGAACGTTTTCCACGGGGTCAAAGAGTGACTCTATCCGCGTTCCACGTAGCCAGAAATTTTGCACTAGATGCTTCACACGGGTTCACTGCCGTGTTCGGCGAGGACTAGGCTCCGCTCTGGATGCTTCATACGGGTTCACTGCCATGCTCTGCGAGGACCAGGATCCACTCCGGACGTTTTCCACGGGGTCAAAGAGTGACGTTATCCGCGTTCCACGTAACCAGGAATTTTGCACTAGATACTTCACACGGGTTCACTGCCGTGCTTGGCGAGGACTAGGCTCCGCTCTGGATGCTTCACACGGGTTCACTACCGTGCTCTGCGAGGACCAGGATCCGCTCTGGATGTTTTCCACGGGGTCAAAGAGTAACGTTATCCGCGTTCCACGTAACCAGGAATTTTGCACTAGATGCTTCACACGGGTTCACTGCCGTGCTCGGCGAGGACTAGGCTCCGCTCTGGATGCTTCACATGGGTTCACTGCCGTGCTCTGCGAGGACCAGGATCCGCTCTGGACGTTTTCCACGGGGTCAAAGAGTGACGTTATCCGCGTTCCACGTAACCAGGAATTTTGCACTAGATGCTTCACACGGGTTCACTACCGTGCTCGGCGAGGATTAGGCTCCGCTCTGGATGCTTCACACGGGTTCACTGCCGTGCTTTGTGAGGACCAGGATCCGCTCTGGACGTTTTCCACGGGGTCAAAGAGTGACGTTATCCGCGTTCCACGTAACCAGGAATTTTGCACTAGATGCTTCACACGGGTTCACTGTCGTGCTCGGCGAGGACTAGGCTCCGCTCTGGATGCTTCACACGGGTTCACTGCCGTGCTCTGTGAGGACCAGGATCCGCTCTGGACGTTTTCCATGGGGTTAAAGAGTGACATTATCCACGTTCCACGTAACCAGGAATTTTGCACTAGATGCTTCACACGGGTTCACTGCCGTGCTCGGCGAGGACTAGGCTCCGCTCTGGATGCTTCACATGGGTTCACTGCCGTGCTTTGCGAGGACCAGGATCCCCTCTGGACGTTTTCCACGGGGTCAAAGAGGGACGTTATCTGCATTCCACGTAACCAGGAATTTTGCACTAGATGCTTCACACGGGTTTACTGCCGTGCTCGGCGAGGACTAGGCTCCGCTCTGGATGCTTCACACGGGTTCACTGCCGTGCTCTGCGAGGACCAGGATCTGCTCTGGACGTTTTCCACGGGGTCAAAGAGTGACATTATCCGCGTTCCACGTAACCAGGAATTTTGCACTGATGCTTCACACGGGTTCACTGCCGTGCTCGGCGAGGACTAGGCTCCGCTCTGGATGCTTCACACGGGTTCACTGCCGTACTCTGCGAGGACCAGGATCCGCTCTGGACGTTTTCCACGAGGTCAAAGAGTGACGTTATCTGCGTTCCACGTAATCTGGAATTTTGCACTAGATGCTTCACACGTGTTCGCTGCCGTGCTCGGCGAGGATTAGGCTCCGCTCTGGATGCTTCACACGGGTTCACTGCCGTGCTCTGTGAGGACCAGGATCCGCTCTGGACGTTTTCCACGGGGTCAAAGAGTGACGTTATCCGCGTTCCACACAACCAGGAATTTCGTTGATTGTATTCGCATTTCACAGAATTGGGATTTGACTTTTCGGTGATCAGGATATCGCCGAGCCATGGAACTAGGAGTTGCCGCTGTTCTATTTCGCTTGAAGTCGTGTTCGTTGTTACGAGACGAGTGCTGAGATGATCTCTAAGTCATTCGCGGCCCGTCGAGATTTTGCTTCTTCTTATGATGAAACCTGGGGGAGAAGTATGATCCTTTTTTTTGTTTACGCCCTTGGATTGTATACAGGGTGTGATGGAACATCACCTGTAGGGCATAAATTAAAACTTTTTTTTATTTTATTTCTTTTTCAGCGATGCTCTATCATTTCAGCTTTTATATCGCGGAGGTCACGATTGCCCTATCGTTTCGGCTATTTTTCGCAGTGCCCAATTATTTCAGCTATTTATTTCATTTTCACTCGCTGTTTTTTATTGCGAGTTGCCCCATCATTTCGGCTATTTTGCGTGCATACATTTTTACATGCTGCTTTTTATTGCAAGTTGCCCTATCATTTCGGCTATCTCGTATGCACGTGCGGCCTACTGGCTTTTCGCCATAAACCTAAAATTAGACACAGATTTCGACATCAGCACCGCTACAACTGGGATATGGCCAGGAGCGAATCATCATCTGCCTCTGTCGATGTTGAACAAAGGTGGCTTAGCAAACAGGGTTAGGGTCCCGTCGACTAAGGCTTTTGACTTCATGAGCCGTAAGGGTCTCACGAAGGTATTTCTCCCTACAAGTCGTGAGGATCTCATAGGTGTATTTTCTCCCTAGGAATCGTGAGGATTCCTAAGTGTATGTTCCTCTGTAATTCGTAAGGATCTTACAAGAGGGCTTTCTCCTTATAAGTCGAGAGGACTCATAAGGGTTGTCCACCATAGGGACATACCCCTATTCACGGGTGGGACTTTGCTGGGGAAATACTTATTCGCGCCCGTGGATTGTATACAAGGGTCAGTATGAGCCACTTGTAGGGCATTGTCGAAGGTTATGGGGGATTTTGCTTAAGCACAGGTTCAGGTTTCTGTAACGTAAGACTTTCAAGTCTTATGAGCCGTGAGGGTCCCATAAGAGAGTTCTCCTTGTGAGTCGTGAGGATCTCGCAAGTGTCTTTTCTCCTTAGGAACCGTGAGGATCCCTAAGTGTGTTACTCCCTTGTGAGTCGTAAGGATCTCACGCGGGTGGTTTCTCCTTACAAGGTCGTGAGGACCCTGCAAATGTCCTTTAACGAGGTTGCGCCCTTTCGGGTTTTCACAAACACCCGCCGGTAGTCCTGCTGTTTTTACTCACGGAGCCCTTTCGGGTTTTCATCCGTGCCCATTTTACTTATAGACATACCGTTATTTTTTATTATTATTTTTTTTAATATCTATATTTTTTACGAGGTCGCGCCCTTTCGGGTTTTCATGAACATTCGCTGGTAGCCCTGCTGTTTTTACTCACGGAGCCCTTTCGGGTTTTCATCCGTGCCCTTTTTGCTTATGGACATACCGTTTATATATATATATATATATATATATATATATATTTTATATATCGGTTTTGAGGTATTGCAATCCACCATAGTTTATCGACGTCTCGGTCAATGGCTAGTTTTAGTACATAGTGGTCCATTTTTAGTTTAAGGACGTTTCGGTCCGATATTAGTTTAAGGACGTTTCGGTCCATTGTTAGTTTAAGGACGTTTCGGTCTGCCGCTAGTTTAAGGACGTTTCGGTCCGCCGTTAGTTTAAGGACATTTCGGTCCGTTTGAAGAGAGGGCCGGCTACTACTTATAGGGCTTGAGCTTTAGGAAGATAGCGAGCGGACATAGTCGTCGTCATCTATCATTGACCTAGGCTGTGGCTCATTAAGCGTAGTATTTCTTTAGGAAGAGGCCGTTTATTGTCCTGAAAGGCCTTTCACCGTGCATGTCCATGAGTAGATAGGCCCCATCCTGGTAGACCTTATCTATGATGTACGGGCCTTCATAGTTTGGCTCGAATTTTCCCCGCTTGGCGCGATTGGGGATCATAGGCCTTTGACCACTAGCACGAGTTCGCCTTGGCGGAATGTCCTCGGCCTGGTCAATCTTTCATACGAGCGCGCCATTTTCGCTTTGTAAGCCTCCAGATTTTGTTGTGCTATGAGCCAGGTTTCATCAAGGGCGTTAAGCTCCTCAAGCCGAAGGTGAGCATTTTCTTCGTTTGTCAACTCGTAGTGGACTGCCATTCGTAGAGACGGTAGCTCTATCTCAAGGGGGAGTATTGCTTCCGTACCGAATACCAATGCGTATGGCGTTGTGCTCGTGGCCGTCTTGAACGTAGTTCGGTACGCCCAAAGAGCCTCTTGCAGTCTCTCGTGCCAGTCCTTCTTATTTCGGGATACCATCTTTTTCATGATCTTTGTCAAGGTTTTATTGAAGGCCTCAGCTAGGCCGTTAGCTCGCGGATTATAAACCGAGGAATATCTCCAGTCTATATTGTGTTGTTGCGCGAAGCGACTGATCTTGTGGCTTCTGTAAGCTGGCCCGTTATCGGAAATGATCCGTCGCGGAGTTCCATACCGATAAATGACGCCTGTCTTGAAGAAATGGAGGATATTCTCCGTCTTCACTTCCCTCAACGGCACTGCCTCTGCCCATTTGGAGAAGTAATCGGTCGTTGCCAAGATGAAACGATGTCCCTTGGACGATACCGGTTCGATGGAGCCGACTATGTCAGTTCCCCACATTTCGAATGGCCAACTAGCCACCGTTGAATGGAGTGGATTTGGATGCTGGTGGATAAAGTCCCCATGAATTTGGCATGAGTGGCACCGCTTCGTGTATTCGAGGCAGTCCTGTATAATCGTGGGCCAGTAGTAACCCATCCGTTTAATTTTTAACTTCATCTTCGGGCCTGCTTGATGAGAACCACAGATTCCGTCATGAACTTCCTGAACAACTCTTTCTGCTTCGTCGGGTCCTAAGCATCTCAGCCACAGAGAATCAAACGATCTCTTGTATAGAGTATCGTTGACGAAAGAGAAAGATAGAGCTCATTTCATGAGCTGATGCCTTGAGGATGCTTCTTCGGGCATTCGGTGGGACTTAAAGTAGTCTATGAAGACTTCCCTCCAGTCCTCAGCCTTCTCACGGTCTTTTATTCATAGGGTCGTTTGCTGAGTAGCTGCTTTTTCTTCGTATGATTCCGGAGATATTTCTGCTGGGGCGAGCACTCGACGGCTTTGTACCACGATTCTGACGTCATCGAGGTCTCGTCAGCCAGTTCTTTAGAGAGCTTAACTAACGCGTCTGCTTTGCTATTTTCCGCGCGTGGTATACTTTCCAGAGTATAGGAGGGAATTTGGGTCAACAGTTGTTGCACCTTTTTACCGTACTTCACCAACTCCGGTTTGCACATTTGGTAGTCGCCGTTTACTTGACTAACGACCAATTGAGAATCCCCGTATATGAGGAGGTTTTCAATTCCCATGTCAATGGCGATCTCGAGGCCTGCTATCAAAGCTTCGTATTCGGCTTCATTGTTCGTCCTCGGTTCTGTTAAGGAGAAAGCGAAACGCATTATCCCTCCTTGTGGAGTTGCGAAGATGAGACCTACCCCCGATTTGATCATTGGGGTACTTTGTTTGCGCTTATTTACGGAGGACGCTCCATCGAAATAAAGTTCCCATCGGGTATCACCACCGTCGATCGCGTCAAACGCATGTTCGTCCGGCAAATCGCAATTTAGAGGAGAACCGGCAGGTACTGGATGCTCAGCAAGGAAGTCGGCGATGGCTTGGCCTTTCACTGCCTTAAGCGGCTAATAGGTTATTGAAAACTCCATCAAGAGCAGGGCCCATTTAGCGAGTCTCCCTGTCAATATGGCCTTTGACATTAGATATTTTAGGGGGTCCACCTTTGATATAAGACGGACTTCATGTGCCAATGCATAGTGCCAGAGTTTTGTTATCGCGAAGATTAACGCCAGGCAGTGTTTTTCGATAGGGGAGTAATTGCTTTCTGCCCCCAGCAGAACTCGACTTAAGTAATAAAGAGCTCTCTCCTTCCCTCGATCATTCTCTTGTGCCCATAATGCGCCTAAGGAACCTTCGAAGGCTGTTGTATAAAGAATAAGAGGCTTTCCTTAACCGGAGCAGCTAACATCGGCGGGTTCTGCAGGTATTGCTTGATCTCGTTCAGTGCGCCTTGGCATTTGTGGTCCCAGACGAACGGAGTTCCCTTCTTCATCAGGTGGCTGTAAGGACGACACTTGCCTGACAGGTTGGAGATAAACCGCCGGATATACGCGAACTTTCCTTGGAGAGATCGCAGCTGTTTAAGAGTCCTTGGCGGTGGCATTTCCATGATCGCTTTGATCTTGGACGGATCTATCTCGATACCTCGGTGTCGGACGATGAATCCTAGGAATTTACCCGAGGAGACTCCGAACGCGCATTTGAGGGGGTTCATCTTCAAATTATATTACCGAAGGCGTTGAAATACGGTCTTCAGATGCTCTAAATGCTCTTCATATGACGTGCTCTTCACTACGAGGTCGTCGATATAGCACTCGATAATTTCATGTATGAGATCATCAAAGATCTTTGTCATGGCTCTCTGATAGGTGGTACTGGCATTTTTTAATCCAAAAGGCATGACTTTGTAGCAGAATATGCCCAAAGGAGTCCGGAAAGCGGTGTGCTTCTGATCTTCGGGATGCATCTTTATCTGATTGTACCCTGATGAACCGTCCATAAAGGAGAAAACCTCGTGAGTGGACGTGTTACCTATCATCAGCTCGGTTACCGGTACTGGGAAATCGTCCTTCGGGCAGGCTTTATTGAGATCCCTGAAATCCACGCATATGCGCACCGTCCCATTTTTCTTCATTACCGGGACGATGTTGGCGATCCAGTCAGGATATTGGACTTCTTGGATAAATCCAGAATCGATCAGCTTCTTGACTTCGGCGTTGATGCTCATCTCAAGCTCGAGCCGCATCCTTCTCGGCGCCTGCTTGACTGGCTTGATATCCGGGGATATTGCTAATTTATGCACAGCAATCTCTGGATCTAATCCTGGCATCTCGGAATAGTTCCACGCGAAGCAATATTTATGCTGTAGAAGCACATCCTTTAACGCAGCCATCCTTTCTTCAGATAGCAGCTCGCTGACGAATGTCGGTCGCGGATCGTCTGCCGATCCCAACTCAATCTTCTTGAGGTTATCCGCAGTAGTATGTATGCCATCTTCCAGTTCTTTCGGAGCCGGTGGAAATTCTGAGATTACCTCATTGTCATTGTTTTCGAAGCACCAAGGGAGCTCATCTATGTCCTCGGGCTCTTCTTTTAATATTGTAATCATGTGACAGGTGCGAATCTGCTTCTAAGATTGATGTGGGTCTGGTTCAGCTCTTGCGGCTTTGAGTTCGTGCTTTTGTGGCGGCGTTACCCTCCAGCTGCTGGATAAAGCAAATCTGCCATGATGGTACTGGTCTTCGACCCGTTCTTGAAGGTAAAGCAGTCTTCGATAGGGTGTCCTATGGCTCGGTGATAAGAGCAATAGCCCGGATGAGAAACTTTGTTAGCTTGCTCAGGGTGTTTAGACTCTGTAAGTGCGATCATTTGATGTTTTATAGCGAGCTCAAGTAACTTCTTCGTCTTGTCTCGGGGGAAGGAATACGCTCGACTCATCTTCTTCATGAGGGACAAATTCGGGCCGCGCAATACCCGATCACATAACTCTCTAATCCTGCGCCGTTGTTGTCGGCTCCTCTTCCCGCTTCTTGACCTACTTCTGTTTCTGCGTCGGGCCTTTTGTACAACGGGTTAACAGGGAGGAGCATCTTTGTCTTTTGCAGCCTGTTGAAACAGACGTTGCGTCCTGGCCTTCTCGTAGATGGCCATCTCGCGGTTGTGGTCTTCTCGAGCCTTTTGACCTGCTTTCCTGATAAGCTTGTCCACTTGTTCTTCAAATGACGGACTCGGCACTTCGCTCGCGGGATCCAGTTTTGACGAGGGGTTAGCATTCCCCGACAGGGTGTTCTCCTCCTCATCGAAGTTATATATGGCGTAGCTGCCGTGGACTCGCTCCCGTTTCCCAGATCTCACGTATCCAAGCCCAAGCGTTTCCATTCTCCCGTTGGGCAATTTGCGCTGAGTCCCAGGGACATTCCAAATCCTGTTGTAGAACCGAGCTTGTCGAACAGTCTGTTTTAAGGGTACTCCTTGGCGCTTCAATAGCCTCTTTAGTCCATTTGTGTAGTATCTGGGCAAACGGATGGGTTGGAGCCTGTCGAGTGTAGCATCCGCGCCATGCCATAGCTCTTTCTCCACTCTCGTTTCTGTGGATTGGTAGAATAGGATCACCTTTTCACCCTTTCGCCTGGGAGGGACGTAAAACGTCTGCAGGTCCTGCACATTGTGAGCTTGAAGTGCGTCGAGATCCTTGTAGTGTTTCCGCGGCACCATGGTGATTTGCAAACTCTGATCATCGCTAGGGGATGCTTGTATTGACGGCCGACTGGAGAACACGGCATTAACCTCATCTTCCGAGTCACTTCCGAAGATCAACATGGGGGCGGATGTTCCCGGGTTGTTGCGTCGAGACGGCCCAGCGTAAACTATCTCTTCTTCTTCTTCGGTATCGCTCCCGAAAACAGGGATGGTGGCGACGGCTTTGTTCTCCGGCTTGCGACTCTTTTCTGTATCCTCGAAGTCTGGCAAAAAGTACTTTGCATCTTCGTACTTGCGGACTTCGTTCACGGAGAATGGGTTCAGCTCACCTGTTACGGTATACTCGAAACCATCCTTAAAGTACTTCATACAATGATGCTGTGTAGAAGGGATGATGTTGTACTCGTGTAACCAAGGACGATCGAGCAAGGCGTTGTAGCAGGTCTTGGCGTCAATGACGTGAAACTTGATGTCCGTGACGAGTAGTCCGAAGCGTAGTGTTAGTATTACAGATCCGAGAGTTCGTGATGACTGGGAGTCGAAACCGGAGATGGTAATTTTGTCACGAGCGAGGTGCTGTACGCTCATGCAAATTTCCTTCAACACCCGAACATTAAGGAGATTGACGGAGGATCCATTATCCACCAGGATCTTGCCTATCTTGATATCATGGCAGTATCCAGAGACATATAGGGGACGGTTGTGGCCGCACGTCCTGAGGAGAAGGTCTTCGTCACCGAAAGTGATGTCGGCCGTGTGCACTTCTTCCAGTTCATCCTTCATCCTTTCTGCGGCGAGGAAGGCTTGGAACTGCTCGAGTTCTTGTAACGCCTTGATTAATGAATCTCGCGCTTCTTTTGATAATAGGAGGGCATCGAGAATGCTGAGCTGAGAAGGTATCTTCCTTAGGTGCGCTAGGATGTTGTATTCCACCTTACCCTTCCTAGGAGGGTCCTTGGCAGTCAGCTCCTTCATGACTTGGTCATCTAAGGCGATATCCCCAGTGACCTTCTCCTTTCCCTTATCTTTTCTATTCGCGGGTCCGAGATTCTTTTCCGGGAGCGTACGATTGCGCAGCTAAATATTTTCGCAGGCCTCTGGTTCTTCCTCTTTCCCTAAAACGGATTCTTTAAAAAGAGGGTCCAGAGCCATTTCTTCATCAGAGTCGCTCTCAAAGGTGAGAACTTGTGATCCTCCGGCGTTAACCATGTAACAGTCACCAGCAGTTCTGTTGTGCCCGTCGGTAGTACTTCTTCGTTCCCGACGAGTCTTGCGTTTCATGCGCTTAAAATGTTGCCGGTGAGCAACATATCCTTGACACCATATCCTAAAGGCGTCGCACTCCTCCGTAGGGTGCGAAATCTTCCGATGATATGCGCAATAATTGGGGTGCCTTTCCGCTCCATTGAGCGTGTTTTCTTCTGAGAGTGGTAGCTTCATTCCCATTGACATGGCTTTGGCAAACCTTTTCCTCGTCTTGAACACGTCTTTATTCGCATCGGATGTCTTTCGATCCGGCGGGAGTGCTTCGACTCTTTCGTTTAGTCGCCTGCGCTTGGCTCCTTCCGATGCAACCATCTCACGCTCCTGATCGGCTTTACTCTTCAAACGAACCTCGTCCAGAAAGGCATCGATCATTTCATCTGTCGGCCATACAAGTTCTGGCTCAAACTGTGCCCCCAGTTTCTCAGTGCCAGGAATTTTCTCATCGTCCGTAGGCGAGTGGGAAATCACATGACAACTCACCATATATCCCTCGGATTCATCCGATGAGCTCTCTCCATCATCTTCCTCCTGAAAGACATGGTTGAGAAACTCTTGCAGCGTGACGGGAGTCCGCGCCTTTTGATTGTACTCTTCCAGCGCGTCAATTTGCTTCTGCAAGTCCGTGCGCTTGTCTCCAGGCTTCACGGGCTTCTTAGATTTCTTCTTCTTTTTCTTCGAAGATGTTGACGGTTGGGCGTGAGTACTTGGACCATCACCACCCGCTCTTTGTAGTTGGGCGCGGCTTCAGCATTCCTTCAATGATCTGGGGTTCCAGCGGGTCCTTCCATTCGACCGCCGGGCACGCATGAAGGTCCCTCAGCATTCTTTTGGTTTTAGTTGACAACACGACCTCCCATGGAGCTTCTTCAACAAAGGAACAGGTTACCCCCGGTGTATCTGCTTTCTTAGGAGTATGCGGCTGTGGTGGGTTCACCTTCCATTTTTCGGATAGTGCGAACTTTCCCTGGAGGTATTAATCTTCAATCCATCCTTTGAAATCGAAGCAATCCTCAATCGGATGGCTCACCGTTTGATGGTAAGGGCAATAGTTGTGGTTATTCACCTCAGTGGGTTGTGGCGGTCGCCTTGGATTCGGCAGGTTTATAAGTCTGTTGTGTACTGCCAGCTCGAATAACCGTTTTGTCTTATCCCGCGGGAATGAGTAGGGGCACTTCATCTTCTCATTATAATACCGGCGTCTTTCTTCCAGTTGATCCGCCAGCTTTGGGGCACTAGGTTGCTGCTGAGCATTCGCGACGAAGGTTGCCTTTCCTTTACTCTTGTCACTCCGAGTCTTGGGCTTCGGGGGAGACGGTCTATGACCCATCTGGTCCATCTGGGCCGGCTTGTCGATTAGAGCCTGGAATGTGGTTGGCTTAAAGAACATCATAAACTGGGAGATAGTTGCATGAGGGTCTAGGGTTCCCACGAACATGCCCACCGCGGGCGCTTTCTCAATGCGTTACTCGCATTTTGACCATAAATTTCGCCAGCGTATAGCATACTGGACCCACGTTTTGCCTGGTTTCACCCTGGCATTAATTAATGCCGTTATTGGAGTGCGTTCGCTGGCGCTTGCGAATCGCTGAGTGAATAGTTACTCCATTTCAGCGAACGTCTTGATAGAATCGTTCGGGAGTTCCGAATACCATTCGAATGCCGTTTCTGATAAGCTGCCCACGAATTGGCGAAGCAACAGTTTATCGTCGCCACCAGTGTTACCACAAAGCGCCCTGAACTGGGCCACATGCTGATGAGGATTGCCTGTCCCCTTATAGACATGGAATTTTGGTATTGTGTAGCCCGGCGGATATTTGATTTGGTCGTACCAGCTTGGATACGGTCGTCCCGTTTTTACGACTTGACCAGCTGCCTCAGTCTCCTGATGAACCCGGATCTGCTGGGCTATATAGTCGTCCAAGTCAGCCTTGGAGATTGTCTCCTCCTTGGCCGTTGAAAGAGCCAATGGTGGATTCGATGTTTCTCCTTTATCATCTTCGAGGACGATCGGGGGATCTTCAGCAGGAGAATCTTGTTGAATCATCATCCCAACCATGTATTGAAATAAGTGGGCTATCTGCTTTATATTGGCCGCTTGTTCCGCAGCCTCTTTATCTTTCTTTTCCAATATCCTCCGAAGGAACTTAGCGTCAGTTTCCTGTTCTTGTTGCTGATCCGAGGACGCCTCGGGGCTTTCTTTCGGCCCAGTAAGTGCGGCCATTGCGATCATCATTTCCTGGAGCTTTTGCTGTTGCTCCTGAGCTTTGGTCACTGACCGTGTAAGCGGTCTATGACCTGTAGACGCACGACTGTCTTCCTTCCCCGATGCTATGTATACAGTGTGGACCATCCTGCCCCCAGCCTTAGGGCGTCTGGGTTCAGTGCTTTTAGCTCTCGTTGCAGGGCCGGGGATCTTCTCCGGCCTCCTCTTTTTATGAGCAGTGGATGTTGAGGGGGGGCTTTGAGGCGGGCACCCAGACAGCTTTTCATGGCTTAGCGTGGTGACTGACTTCCTGTTGGATTTTCAGCTTCTTGTACTGGCGGGAGAAATTTGGATCGATCACTGAGTCTCGGGTCTGCCACCAGACTTTATAGATTTGGGAGGACAGCCGTTGAGGAGATTGGGGATGTTCTGGTTTTACTTCTACAACCTTTTTCAGCGGAGGGGGAGACCTCTTTAGCACCGCGGTAGGAGAATTCCTACGCACCTTATTTAGCATCTCAAAGCTGTTCCCAGTTGGAACGGCAGCATTAACTTCTGTCGTCGGAGTTAGCCCAGAAGGGGAGTTGCCTCCGGTCTTCCTCACTCGGCGCCAGTAGCGACGTCGAGCGTGTCGTGCTGATGGAGTCGTCTCGGTGAGGGTGATAGCCTTGTCTTGCCTCCTGTGTAGGTGGGGGGTCACTGCTGGTGTCAGCCTGTTAAAGACCGATGCCCTTCGGGTAGCAGGAACAGGAGCTGGAACAGCTAATCTTGTAAAGACCGACTCTTTGGTAAGAGAAGCCGCCTTGACGACTTAAGGAGCGGGGATGGTTATCCTTTTCGGAATAATCTTCTCTGGGATTGCAAGCTTCATTGTGGACCCAGAGGAATTTTGGCCTAGTCTGGCGAAGACCGAGGAGCTGGACGACCCGCTGAGAGGAGCCGTGGGAGTAGCAAGTCGATCAAAGACCGACTTCTTTGACGCTTCCGGTACGGGCATTGGGATGTTAATGTTCACCGGCGGGAGCATGGTCCCAAAGAATAGACCGGTGGTAGCTTGAGTCACTTGCTCCACAGGCATAGTGAATAGGGAAGCAGCCTGCGGTCCATATGCTACACCTCTAGGTAAGGCGGAGCGTCGGTTGCATTTGCAGTTCGAGCAGTTTCCAGCCATTGATCCTTTTGCTTTCTGCAGCAAACGAAACGCCAAATCTTAGTACTTTGAAACCTAAGGGCAACCATTAGCGAACCGCGATTGGTTCGCGAATCACGACACACGAAGTATGGAGTGGAAAGAGGAAAAGGTCCCACCGGGTGTGCCAGAATCTGTTCCCTTCCGAATGACGGCGCAACGCAGGGACGTCTCGCCTGAGATTCGGGGCAGATGCTAATTGGTGCTATCCGTCCACCTCTCCGAAGATGCCAAGTTGATTTATGGCACCATGTATCGGAGGTTTAGATGGATGCGTCCGATATAGCAGACTTCGTCAGATTCCCCCTCGCTTGAGGGGTTTTTTGATTGTGGGGACGCTCTTCCCTGCAGGCGCAAGCCCCTGCGGTTAATTACGCTACCGCATCGCGGTAACCACTTTCTCCTTCTCCAGATGGTCACTTCGTGTCGTGTTTGTTTATTTTGTGTTTGGTTGCCTGTGGATTGTATACGAAGACTGAGTTATGTCGTCGTCCGTAGGGTGTGGACTAGTCCAAATCCGTATTATCTTAGATTTGGGTTTGGGGGTTGTGTTTAAAGATACGTTAGCCTCGTTTGAGACTAAGATCGACTTAAACGTTTGTCAAGGATACGTTAGTCTAGTTTTAGACTAAGATCAACTTAACGGGGTCGTTTAGATCCAACAAAAGAGCGATTAGGGGAGCCCTTTTGTTTAGTTTAGTGACATTACGGTCAATAGGTAGTTTAAGGACATTGTGGTCCATAGGTAGTTTAAGGACATTGCGGTCCAATGTTAGTTTTAAGACGTTGCGGTCAAGATTAAGGACGTCATAGTCCATGGATTTAAGGACTCCACAGTCCGGCGTTAGTTTTAAGACATCCCGGTCAAGGTTAACGACCTCACAGTCCATGGGTTTAAGGACCCCCACAGTCCGCCGTTAGTTTTAAGACATCACGGTCAAGGTTAAGGACCTCATAGTCCATGAGTTTAAGGACCCCACAGTCCGTCGTTAGTTTTAAGATATCACGGTCAAGGTTAAGGACCTCATAGTCCATGAGTTTAAGGACCCCACAGTCCGTATCAATATATGGTCATCGGGACCCGTCACCTCTTTGATGACGTTGAGGAATTACAACGCCGAGTATCAAAGAAGTGAAGAGATGTACCCTTAAACCGAGGTATATTAAATAATCTTTGGCCCAATTTGGAACCAAGACCAATTAATTATATTATGAGCCTATTGGCTCAGTTGAATTTGAATTGAGGACTTATGACCAGCTTGGGCTAAGTCCAATCATGTTTAGGATATTGGCCCTCTGGTGGTCCATTAGAGGAGAGGCTTTGCCTCTAGACACTTAGCCAATGGGGCTAAAGTCAGTGTTAAACACTAAAGATCAATCAGTGTTGAACACTGGGAACAGAGTTTTCAAATTAGTGTTAAACACTGAGACAAATCAGTGTTAAACACTGAGAACAAAGATCTCAAATCAGTGTTAAACACTAAGACAAATCAGTGTTAAACACTGGGAACAAAGATCTCAAATCAGTGTTAAACACTAAGGAAATCAGTGTTAAACACTGGGAGCAGAATTTTCCAAATTAGTGTTTGAACACTAAGAAAATCAGTGTTAAACATTGGAAATGGAGTTTTCAAACTAGTGTTAAACACTATGGAAGTCAGTGTTAAACACTGGGAACAGATCATCAGTTTGAGGCTAAATATTGTAAGAGAAGAGATCACGTGGGGGCACGTGATGGCATCCAAAAGGTGGGGCCAGATCCCCTTCATTTTGTTCTACAGATAAGTGTTTAACACTTTTAATTCTGAAGGCCATCACGTGTGGGCACGTGATGGGGGCTCACGCTTTGATCTATTAGAATGTTCATTAGGGGTCACGTGGTGACACGTGAGGGCGCCCCAGAGCTTCTTTTCTTTTGCTTTTTCTTTGCGCGCTTTGGGGGTCACGTGAAGCACGTGAGGCGTTGCCTCAAAGTTCTTCTCTATGGCTCTTTACAGGGGTCACGTGGTAGCACGTGACCCTGACTGTTTGAAGATGTGTTTATCTTTTAAAGAATTAAATTCTTCATAGGGTTAAACCCTAGCTATAACTTTAGAGGAATTAAATTCCCAATTTTCTTTTTGAAGAATTATATTCTCAGGTGGAGTTAAACCCCGGATTTTCTTTTGTAAGAATTAAATTCCTGGTGTATGTGAAGAACTGAATTCTATCATAGGGTTAAACCCTAATTTCTTCTTTCTTAAGGGAATTAAATTCCTGTTATTTTGACAGAATTAAGTTCTTAACTAGGGTTGAACCCTGGCTCTGTTCACTTTGAAAGAATTAAATTCCTATAACATAGGGTTAAACCCTAATTTTAATTCGAAGGAATTAAATTCCTATAATTCTATGAGAATTAAATTCTCAAACATCCATTCCCTCTCTATGCTTTGGATCTGCATGGCAGGATCTCAACCCAATCAGAATTAAATTCTCAATTCATGGGGAGATGTGCACTTTGCAGATCCTCTGCTAAAGAGAGAACTAAGTTCTTCTTTTTAATATCAGAGTTAAACTCTTTTTGAGAATTAAATTCTCTTTTTTCTTGAAAGCCTCCCCCTTCTTACCTAAGGTTTTCTTTTCCAGAAGATCCAAATTCCTCCAAAGTCTCAAAGCTCTATTTTCCTCTCTCTCTGTCTCTCGATCTCTCTATGTTTCTCTGTCTCTCTTGGCTCTTATTTATAGGAGAAGGAGCAGAATCAATTAGCTTTAGTGAATCATTCATCGAGGGATCCGATTTGTATTCATTAGAGATCTGATTTACATTCATCATTTATTTGGACCTTTGGATTATTAGGTGAATTTTATCCACCATTGGATTTCAAATCCAAAGATATTCTTCTGTTGTTTCGGTTAGATTTTAAGTGGAAATCTTTCCAAGTTCAAGATTTTTCCATAGATAGGTGATATTTAATCACCTTTAAATCTTTAATCCAATCGGTTTCAAATAATCATTCCCCATTGGAAAGATTAGAATGCTGTTCAGAATTTAATTCTGTTAAATAAATAGGCTTTGAAAGCCGGTCACGTGTGGCCACGTGACCCTTGGTCACGTGTAAGCATGTGACCCATGGTCACGTGTAGGCACGTGACCCCCCTGAAACGAGCTTTCTTCTCCTTTCTGCGCTCTGTCTTCTAGCCGCTGTTCAACCGTCACGTGCCAACACGTGACCCATGGTCACGTGTGAGCACGTGACCCTTTCTGGAGCATTTTCTTTGATTTAATCAAGGAGCTGACTTTGCCTTTGTCGCTGCTTTTAAATGTCACGTGCCAACACGAGACTACTGGTCACGTGGTAGCACGTGATGCCTCTTCCGTAACTTCCCTGATTTTAAATCAGGAAACAGTCACGAGCTAATATTTCGGATCGTGACACCATATACATCATATCACGAGAAAATCGCAACTTGCGTTTTTAAAATGATAATGAGTTTATAAAATTCTTGCGGTTTTCCCCCAAATCCACAAATCTCATGGAAAATCCAAAATCCCAAAATCAAGAGGCAATAAGCAGTGGATATCGGCATAAAGCCCACAATATTGCATAAACGAATGTGTAACACCCGAGCCCAATAATACTATTTCTGGTACCAGTTGAGTGTTATACATTGCTCATTTCAATTATCCTGATTGTTTGGTGCTTTTTGCTAAATTTTAACCGGCTAAGTCATTTTGGCACACAACAAATTTTAACACCTAAAATGAAATTAAAAATATCCATGTTGGCCTACTCGTCGCCACTAGTCGCGTGGTAGCGTCCGCATGTCGAGATTCCGTCCCGTTCGGTGAAACGGGCAAGTTTGGACGACTACGCGCGCGTGCAAGTGTCCGACTTGGGGGCATGCATTTTAATCTTTAAACGCCCCTTTTCAAAATTTGGAACCCGCTTAGAATCCTATAATTTGAATTTGAAACATTTGGGCGCAACCCGGGCGCGATTTGGAAATGTTTCATTTAGCACCGAAAAGCCCATTTAATTAAATATATTTTAAAACTATAAAATAATTAAACTGTTATATTTTGTAACGTTAAGATCTTTTATAAAAATCTTTTAAAATTCCCTTTCTAATCTCCCGTACCCCTCCAGCCAATCACGAGGGATTTAAATCCCTCGTGGGCCCCATATCTCTCTCTCTGTCTCTCTCTATATCTCCCCCTGTCTCTCTCTCTCTCCAATCCTAATCCCTCTCTCTCTTCCTACAATTTCTCTCTCTCTCTTCCTATATTTTACGCAGCCTCCCTCGTCTTCTCTCCATCTCGAGAAAACCCCACGAGAACCCCCGAACCCTAACCCTAGCCTCCTCGTGCCTGCGCCGTCGGCCTCCCCACGACCTCGCCGTCACCGTCCTCACCTCCACAGCTCAACCGCACCCCTACCTCCTCTCCTCCCTCCTTCCCGAGCCTGCAAACCCAACCCCGATGCCACCTCCGGCACGCAGTGCAGCACTCGTCGCCGCCTCCCATCGCCGACGACGCCAGGGACTCCCTCTCTTCACCCTCGTCCCAACCTCGTCGTCTTCTTCCTCCTCCCCTTGCCGGACCACCACCAACCCGAGCCCAACCCACATCACCTAACCCTCTAGTTCGCCGGAAAAGGGACACCGTCGACCCTCTCGTCGTCGCCAGCACACCGACGACCACCTCCTCTCCTCCCTGCAACCCGGGCCAGGCTAGAACCTCTCCCCTACTCACCGCACCCTCGGTCCAGCCACCTCCAGCCATTGCCGCGCCCACTGTTCATCGCCGCCGGCGCCCCATCGCCGTCGAACCCGTCGTGGTTGCCCCTGGTTCTTCTCTGTAAGCATCTCTCTACCTTTCCCTTTCCTTTTCCCTTCGCTGGTCGATCGTCGTGCGTGTATCGTGAAATTTTGCTAACGTGTTGCCGTTTTGACTTTTCGCCGGATTCCGGCCGTGCCGTCGTTTGGACCCGACTTTCCAGCGGAGTACTCTGGTCCGTGTGGTCCCGCTGTTCGCTGTTTGGACTCGATCCGTGGCCCGTACATCCGTCTCGTGTTTTCCGCCGACGTTGCATTCGTGTTTTCCGGTTTGCGAAACCGTCGAGGCAAGATTTCTTGCTACATGCTACGTTAAACTAATTAAATGTTTGACTCACAAACTTGCTATATTAACTAAGTATTGCTACTTGTCTCATTGGACGAAATATGATATACATTATAATACTGCCACCTAAATCGTATTTTGCCACCGTAACCTTAATAACAACTACATGCTAATCATTTTACTATTTAGAGGATGATAGTCGCACACTTATATCTTTATTACCTGCTGTTATTAATATTGCGCTACACTGTGATTATTGCACCCTAAGGGTGCTCGAACCTGCTAGTATAATACAACTGCATCATATTCATGTACCATGACTATTAGTGTTGTTTACTTTAAATTCTTGCTGCTGTTACTTATTCGATTGTATACCTGTTGAGAGCACATACTCGATTACATTACATATTGACCCGACCCTGCTACACTTGACATATACATACATACCGATGCACCAGACATGGTACCATATACATACCGACTCATTCTGTTGTACCATGACATGACTTGTTACCTGATCTCATGCCTAATGCCAACAAACCTGACTTGGGGTCCTTATGGACCATTCCTGCTGTCTATTCAGACAGACCTGCTTTTACCTGATTCTGTGTTGGCATTAGTCCTTGACTACTGAATACCTGACCTGACATACATAACTTGGTGGTATGGGGAAATCAAAGATGAACCTGACTTGTAACTCGACAGTTCACTACCTGTTCGAGTGTACACATTCCTGTTTTGTGCCTAGCGGCATGTCTCGGTTTCGGCCGAGAATATTGTGGCCGTGATCCCGGGTATGTACGGGATACTACCGAGTGTACACTTTCCTGTTTTGTGCCTAGCGGCATGTCTCGGCTGCAGCCGAGAATATTGTGGCCGTGGTCCCGGGTATGTACGGGATACTATTGAGTTACATCGACGATTCATCAATTGATTTCAAAGACTTTAGAGTAGGAACCTGATAGAACAGTTTAGTTACCCACTGCACATTACCCTGCACTGCTGTTTCATAATATTGCTTTATTCATGTTTATCCCTGCATTGCTTATTACCATGCTCATATTATACTTGGTTGACATGACGCGCTGACGTCTGGGTTTTGCATGGCCCAGATTCTTTACCACTGTCGCCGACCGAGCAGGAGTACTTCAGCCAGCAGGCTGATTTGTGAGTTCTATAGTGGTTAGTTCGTTTATTGCATTTTATTTCCAGGTGCGATCCCGCATTATGGGACGTACCTTTCTATTATTGTATTGGATCATTTGCTTCCGCACTTATTGTTTATTGACTCTCGTTATTATGGATTTGGACATGTGCTAGATTAGTTTATTTATCTTGTTCTTGATATCTCTACAACCGTAATGCGACTGTGGATGGATACTTCCTACCCACAGGTAGCATGGTTGGCTATGTCACGTGCCCAATCTTGCGTACTCTGGGAAGCGGGGCGTGACATGGTTCTTTTGGTATCAGAGACATAGGTTAATTGGGTTGATTCTTTGTAGTTGGGTATTGCACCCGATACACGAATCATAATACCCGTGATTAGGAAACATGTCCTGCCACCTTGACCGTTTTACCATCCTTGAATCATTCTTCCGGATCATGTCGACATGCAAACTTACTTTGCATTGTCAACTCGAAAACCTAATTTCTTGTTATCTCTAGGACTTAGGCGACTTGGGTGGAGTTAAGTAATTGCGGCTATGATACCGCGGCATAGCTACAATGCAGTACTCTATTTAAGTATCTTGGAGTTCTAGCCTTGATCCACATTCAGAATCTATCATCATGCTAATGTTGGGTGTTTTGAGTTCAGGATTATGACAGGTAAGAAGTTGAAGACGTACTGGAGGCGTGTGAACGAAGCCGCCGTGCTTGGAGTGATAAGAGGAATGCTGGAAATCAAAGAGACAGACTGAGATGATTCAGCAACAGCAGATTCGTTTCAGGAAGGTTTGCAGATCGTTCAGCAGTCTGTAAACAACGATGGAACTAGACCAGTCGAACGAGTAAGGACCGTAGCAGATTTCAGACTTTGGGTCCGTCTACATTTACTGGTTTAAAGGAGCTGTTACCAGCCAAGCAGAGGCTAGTGACACGGAGAATTTGCTGATTGCGGCACCGATTCCAGAGGACAAGAGAGTTGTTGTGGTGCGCTTTCAGCTAATGGTTTACGCCGAGAGTGATGGCTTGTGGAGGAGACCCGCTTGCCCAAGCCAATCAGTTGAGCGGATTTCTCTAAGAGTTTCCTGGAGAAATTCTTCCCGCGGACTGCACGGGAGGAAATGGAAGAGAAGTTCATCGGACTAAGGCAGAATGGAGCAACCGTGGACGTGCATACAGCAGAATGGGCGAGACTCAGTAGTCTCGCTGGACCTTTCGCGGCCAACGATGCAGACAGCAGTTGTGGTAAGGAAGCAGTTCTGTCGGGCCAGTCGAGTTTAGGGCTAGTAAGGACAAGTACCCGATCCCTTGCATTGGAGAACTTTTGAGCAGCTTAGTGGCGCGAGAGTATTCTCGCAACTGGATTTGCGATCCGGATATCATCAGGTCTGAGTGGAAGCAGAAGACATTTGCAAGACGGCGTTTCGAACTCGATATGGACATTTCGAGTATCTAGTGATGCCCTTCGGAGTAACGAATGCGCCGGCAATATTCATGGATTTGATGAACAGGGTCTTTTCACCATTCTTGGACCAGTTTATTGTGGTATTCATTGACGATATTCTGGTATACTCGAAGAGTCTGGAGGAGCATGCTGAGCATTTAAAGATCGCACTGCAGACGCTGAGACGGGAGAAATTATTCGCGAAGATGAGTAAGTGCGAATTCTGGCTGGAAGAAGTGAAGTTTCTGGGGCATGTCGTGTCGGGTGATGGAATCGCCGTTGATCCCGAGAAGATTGCAGCAGTTCGAGATTGGCCAACTCCAAAGAATGTTGCGGAGATAAGAAGTTTCCTTGGACTCGCCGGATACTATAAGAGAATTGTGGAGAACTTCGCTCGTTTGGCAGAACCGTTGACCAAGCTTACGCACAAGGAAGTACCTTTTATTTGGACGGATGGATGTGCATTGGCCTTCGAGACGTTGAAGCAGAAGTTGATAACCGCCCCTATCCTGACCGTACCAGACAATTCCGGAGGACTGGTGTTTCACAGCGACGCATCTGTAAAAGGATTGGGATGTGTTTTGATGCAGAATGGGAAGGTCGTAGCTTACGCATCAAGACAATTGAAGACCCATGAGAAGAATTACCCGACTCATGACTTGGAGCTTGCGGCCGTGATCTTCGCCTTGAAAATTTGGAGACACTACCTTTTGGGCGAGAGAGTCGAAGTCTTTACAGATCACAAGAGTTTGAAATATGTGTTCACTCAGAAGGAGTTGAATATGAGGCAACGCAGATGGTTGGAGCTGATGGCCGACTATGACCTTGATCTTAAGTACCATCCGGGAAAAGTTAACTTTGTGCCGGATGCGCTTAGTCGGTTACCAGCAATTCAGGTATTGACCGCACAAAGGGAGGTCATTGCGGATTTTCAGAGATTTGACTTGGAGGTTGTGCTACCACATGCTATGGGACAGTTGATGCTGTTGCAAGTACAGTCGTCCTTAGTGGAGAAGATTTAAGCGTCACAATCGCAGGATCCTAGACTGCAAAAGTTTCGAGAGCAGGTTGAAGCCGGACTACGAACCGATTTACTGATCCACGAAGATGGTTCGTTGAGATATGGTAGCCGTGTGTGTATGCCTAAGGGAGATGTGCGTGAAGAGCTTATGAAGGAGGCACACAGTTCAGCTTACTCTGTACATCCAGGAGGGACGAAGATGTACCGAGATATTCGACAGCATTTCTGGTGGGAAGGTATGAAACGGGAGATTGCTCGCTTCGTGGCTAAGTGCTTGGTGTGTCAGCAAGTCAAGGCGGAACACCAAAGGGTTGCTGGTTTGTTGCAACCACTTCCGATTCCTCAGTGGAAGTGGGAACATATAACCATGGATTTCGTGACGGCTTTACCGCGGAGTCCAAAGGGCAACAATGCAGTATGGGTGATTGTCGATCGGTTGACCAAGGCGGTTCACTTTATTCCTTTTCGGGTTGGTCAATCGACAGAGACTTTGGCAGAGCGGTACATGCAGGAGATTGTAAGATTGCATGGAGTACCGGTGAGCATCGTGTCCGATCGGGACACTCGGTTCTTGTCGCACTTTTGGGGGAGTTTGCAAGAAAGTTTGGGGACTCGATTGAAGTTTAGCACAGCTTATCATCCTCAGACTGATGGGCAATCGGAGAGAACGATCCAGACCCTTGAAGATATGTTGAGGGCTTGCATATTGAAACACTCCCACCAGATCAAAGTACATTCGCCGCAAATAAAAACAGGTTCAAGACGAGGAAAAGGTTCGCCAAAGCCATATCAATGGGAATGAAGCTACCACCTTCCGAAGAAAACACTCCTGATGAAGCAGATGTACATCTTAGCTACTGCTTATATCATCGAAAGATTGCGCACCCCTCCGAAGAGTGCAATGCTTTTAAAAGCTGGTGGTAGGGATATGTTGCTCACCGATAACATTTCAAGCAGATGAAACGCAAAACTCGTCGGGAGCAAAAAAATACGACCGAGGAGCGCAAAAGAACTATCGGCAACTGTCATATGGTCGACGTTGGGTGATCGCAAGTTCTCACCTTTGGGAGCGATTCTGATGAAGAAATAGCCCTTGGCCCTCTCTTCAAAGAATCCACCTCAGGAAAAGAGGAAGAACCGAAGAGCTGCAAGAACATTCAGCTTCACAATCGCACATTACCTGAAAAGAGTCTCGGACCCGTAAACAAGGGGTCGAACAAAAAGGATAAGGGAAAAGAAAAGATCCCTGAAGATATCGCCCCCGATGATCGAGTCGTCGAAGACCTGGCAGCCAAGGACCCGCCCAAGAAAAGCAAGGTGGATTACAACGTTCTGGCACACCTGAGGAAGATACCCTCACAGCTCAGCATTCTCGACGCCCTGCTGCTATCTAAAGAAGCGAGAAATTCGCTGATCAAGGCGGTACAAGAGCCCGAACAATTCCAAGCCTTCCTCGCCGAAGAAAAGATGAAAGATGAGCTGGAAGAAGTACACATAGCCGATATCACCTTCGGCGATGAAGATCTCCTCCTCGAGACGTGCGAGTATAACCGCCCCCTTTTTGTCTCCGGATACTGTCATGATATCAAGATATGCAAAATCCTGGTTGACAATGGGTCCTCCGTCAATCTCCTTAATGTAAGAGTGTTGAAGGAAATCTGCATGAGCGTTCAACACCTCGCTTCGGATAAGATCACTATCTCCGGGTTTGACTTCCAGTCGTCACGGACGCTCGGGTCTGTGATACTAACGTTGCTCTTTGGGATGCTCGTCACATACATTAAATTTCACGTCATTGACACCAAGACATGCTACAACGCTTTGCTCGAACGGCTTTGGTTATACGAGTACAACATTATCCCTTCTACACAACATCAGTTTATGAAGTACTTCAAAGATGGTCTCGAGTATACCGTGACAGGGGAGTTGAACCCATTTTCCGTGAATGAAGTCCGAAAGTACGAAGATGCAAAATACTTCTTACCAGATTTCGAAGACATGGCAAGATGTCACAAACCAAAGAACAAACCTATTACCACTATTCCGGTCTTCGGGAGTGATACCGAGGAGGAAGAAGAGATAGTTTATTCAGGGCCGCCCTAATGCAACAAGCCGGGACCGTCCACCCCTATTCTGGTCTTCGGCAGCGACTCGGAAGATGAGGTTAATGCCGTATTCTCTGCTCGGCCGTCAATACAAGCCTTCACTGATGAGGATCAAAGTTTGCAAGTTGCCATGGTTCCGCAAGAGCATTACAAAGAGTTCGATGCACTTGAAACTTATAGTGTGCAAGAACTGCAGAAAATCTACGCCCCTCCCAGGCGAAGAGGTGAAAAGGCGATCCTATTCTACCGATCCGGGGAAATCAAGGTGAAAAAAGAAATTTGGCATGATGCTGACTCGATACTTGACAGACTTCAGCTCATCCGACTGCCCAGATACTACACAGAAGGATTGAAGAGGCTCTTGAGACGCCAAGGTGTACCTTTGAAACAGACTGCTCGACCAGCCCAGTTCTATAATAGGATCTGGAATGCCCTCAGAACTCAACAAAAGTTGCCCAACGGGAGAATAGAAACGATTGGGCTTGGATATGTTCAATCCAAAAGACGGGAACGATTCCATGACTGCTGCGTTATACATGACTTCGATAAAGAAGGAGATGCTCTATGGGAAGAAGCTAACCCTGAATCAAAACGAGCTCCAGTTGTGAAAATGCCAAGCCCGTCGTTCGAAGAACAAATGGACAAGCTTATAAGGGAAGCGGGTCAAAAGGTTCGAGACGGCCATAATCGCGAAATGGCCATCTACGAGAAATCCAGGACGCAGCGCCTCCTTCAGCAATCTACAAAGAATGATGATACCCTTCATCGCCAACCCGTCATACAAAAGATCCGACGTAGAGGCAAAAATAAATCAAAGAGCGGGAAAAGCTTTCGACAGCGACAAAGCGGGACCAAGAAGCCACGCGAGAAAGAGTCGAGCAACCAGGATTCGTCTCTTCTAAAGAAGATAGGTCGAGCGTATTCTTTTTCCCAAGACAAGACGAGGAAGATATTCGATCTTGCCATAAAACATCAGATGATGACGCTCCCATAGTCTAAGCACCCCGAGCAAGCAGGTGAGGTTCATCATCCAGACTATTGCTTCTATCACCGAGCGATAGGACATCCTCTCGAAGACTGCTTCACATTCAAAGACTGGGTAAAAGACCAGTATCAGCAAGGCAAGTTCGTTTTATTCGGCAGTTGGAGGGTAACCCCACCACAAAAGCATGAACCCAAAGTCAAGAGAGTAGAGCCGGATCAACATCGGTCGTGGAAGCGATCTCACACCTGTCACGTGATAACGATGTCAGGAGAAGGAACATGCGAAGATATGGTTGATCTCCCCTGGTGCTTCAAAAACAATGATGACGAGGTGATCTTCGAATTTCCAACGGCGCCAAAAGAGCTGAAAGATGGGATACATACTACTGCAGATGACCTCAGAAAAATCAACTTGGGAACGGCAAACGACCCGCGGCCGACATTCATCAGTGAGCTTTTGTCTGAAGAAAGGGTGGCTACGTAAAAAGACGTGCTCATGCAGTATAAAGACTGCTTCGCATGGAACTATTCTGAGATGCAGGGATTAGATCCAGAGATTGTTGTGCATAAATTGGCGATATCTCCGGACATCAAGCCGATCAGACAAGCACCAAGAAGAATGGGGCTCGAGCTTGATATGAGCATCAACGCCGAAGTCAAAAAGCTAATCGACTCCGGCTTCATCCAAGAGGTTCGGTATCCCGACTGGATCGCCAACATTGTCCCAGTGATGAAGAAAAATGGGACGGTGCGCATATGTATGGACTTTCGGGATCTCAACAAAGCTTGCCCAAATGACGACTTTCCAGTACCGGTCACTGAGCTAATGATAGATAATATGTCCACTCACGAAGTTTTCTCCTTCATGGACGGCTCATCAGGATACAATCAAATAAAGATGCATCCTGGGGATCAGAAGCATACCGCTTTCCGGACCCCTTTGGGCATATTCTGCTACAAGGTGATGCCTTTCGGTCTAAAGAACGCCGGTGCCACCTGTCAGAGGGCCATGACGAAGATTTTCGATGACCTCATACATGAAATCTTTGAATGCTATATCGATGACCTCGTAGTAAAAAGCAAATCATACGAGGAACATTTAGAGCATTTTAAGATCGTGTTCCAGCGCCTTCGGAAATACAACTTGAAGATGAACCCTCTCAAATGCGCGTTCGAAGTTTCCTCGGAAAAATTCCTAGGATTCATCGTACGACATCGAGGCATCGAAATAGACCCGTCGAAGATCAAGGCGATCATGGAAATGCCTCCGCCAAGAACTCTCAAGCAGTTGCGGTCTCTCCAAGGAAGGCTCGCGTATATCCGGCGATTCATAGCCAATCTCTCCGGCAAGTGCCGTCCTTACAGTCACCTAATGAAGAAAGGGACTCCTTTCGTCTTGGATCGTAAATGTCAAAGCGCGCTGGACAAAATCACGCAATACCTGTAGAATCCGCCAGTACTGGCCGCTCCCGTTAAAGGAAAACCCTCGTCCTGTATATAACAGCCCTCGAAGGTTCTTTAGGCGCGCTGTGGGCACAAGAAAATGACCAAGGAAAAGAGAGAGCCCTCTGCTATTTGAGTCGAGTTCTACTGGGGGCAGAAAGCAATTATTCTCCCGTCTAAAAACACTGCCTGGCATTGATCTTCGCGATAACGAAGCTCAGACATTATGCTTTGGCACATGAGGTCCATCTCATATCGAAGGTGGATCCTCTTAAATATTTAATGTCAAAGGCTATATTAACGGGACGACTCGCTAATTGGGCCCTGCTCTTGATGGAGTTCTCGATAACTTATCGACCCCTCAGGGCAGTGAAAGGCCAAGCCATCGCCGACTTCCTCGCCGAGCATCCGATACCTGCCGACTCTCCCTTGAACTGCGAATTGCCAGACGAGCACGCGTTTGACACGATCGACGGGGAGAGAAGAGAGAATGATACCTAGTGGGAACTTTACTTTGATGGAGCATCTTCCATGAAAAAGCGCAAGCAAAGCACCCCCATCATCAAATCCGGGGTAGGCCTCATCTTCATGACTCCATAAGGAGGGATAATGCGCTTTGCCTTTTACTTGACAGAACCGAAGACAAACAACGAAGCCGAATACGAAGCTTTGATAGCAAGTTTTGAGATCGCTGTCGACATGGGAATTGAAAACCTCCTCATATACGGAGACTCCCAGCTGGTCGTTAGTTAAGTAAACGGCGACTATCAAACGTGCAAACCAGAGTTAGTAAAATACGGCGAGAGAGTGCAGCAACTGCTAACTCAAATTCCTTCCTACGCCCTAGAAAGCATACCGCGTGCAGAAAATAGCAATGCGGATGCGTTAGCCAAACTCGCTAAAGAACTGGCTGACGAGAACCTCGATGACGTGAGGATCGTTGTGCAAAGCCGTCGGGTTCTCGCACCGACAGAAATATCTCCGGAATCTTCCGAAGAAAAGAGAGCGACCGAGTAAACGGCCCTACAAATAAAAGATTAGGAAAAGAGCAAGGATTGGAGAGAAGTCTTTATAGACTACTTCAAATCCCGTCGAACGCCTGAAGATGCATCATCAAGATATCAGCTCATGAAACGAGCTCTATCTTTTGCCTTTGTCAATGATATTCTGTATAAGAGATCATTTGATTCTCTGTGGCTAAGATGCCTGGGACCTGAAGAGGCAAAGAGAGTCGTCCAAGAAACTCACGATGGACTCTGCGGTTCTCACCAAGCCAGCCCGAAGATGAAGCGAAGAAAAAGATGTCGGCTTTACAGAATAAGAAGGGGACGGGCCGGGTGCTTGTTGGCCCCCTCTGCTGCAAGATCAAAAGGATGGGCTACTATTGGCCCACGATGATCCAAGACTGCCTCGAATACGCGAAGAAATGCCACTCGTGCCAGATTCACAGGGATTTTATCCATCAGCATCCGAATCCACTACATCCAACGGTGGCTAGCTGGCCGTTCAAAATGTGGGGGACTGATATAATCGGCCCCATCGAACCAGCATCGTCCAGAGGACATCGGTTCATTTTGGCAACAACTGATTACTTCTCCAAATGGGCAGAAGCGGTACCGCTAAGAGAAGTGAAGACGGAGAATATCCTCAATTTCTTCAAGACACACGTCATTTATCGGTTTGACACTCCGCGACGGATTATCTCCGATAACGGGACAGCCTATAGAAGCCACAAGATCAGCCGATTCGCACAACAGCATAACATAGACTGGAGATACTCTTTAGTCTATAATCCTCGAGCTAACGGTCTAGCTGAGGCTTTCAATAAGACCTTGACGAAGATCGTGAAAAAGACGATGTCTCGAATAAAAAGGACTGGCACGAGAGACTACATGAGGCTCTTTGGGCGTATCGAACTACGTTCAAAACGGCCACAAACACAACGCCGTATGCATTGGTATTCAGCACAGAAGTGGTACTCCCTCTCGAGATAGAGTTATACTCTCTACGAGTGGCGGTTCACTATGAGCTAACAGACAAAGAAAATGCTCATCTTCGGCTTGAGGAACTTGATACTCTCGATGAAACTCGGCTCATGGCGCAGCAAAATCTGGAGGCTTATAAAGCAAAAATGGCACGCTCATATGAGAGATTGACTAGGCCGAGAACATTCCGCCAAGGCGAACTCATGCTAGCGGTCAAGAGACCTATGATCCCCAATCATGCCAAACGGGGGAAATTCGAGCCAAACTATAAAAGACCGTATATCATAGACAAAGTTTACCATGGTGGAGCATATCTACTCATGGACATGCATGGTGAAAGAACTTTCCGGCCAATAAACGGTCGATTCCTAAAAAAATACTACGCTTGAAGAGCCACGGCCTAGGTCAACGATAGATGACGACGCCTGTGTCCGCTCGCTATCTTCTTAAGCCCAAACTCTATAAGTAGTAGCCGGCTACGGACCGAAACGTCCATAAACTAACGACGGGCCACAATGTCCTAAAAATGGAGACGGACCGAAACGTCTTTAAACTAACAATGGACCACTATGTCCTAAAACTGGTGACGGACCGAAACGTCTTTAAACTAACAATGGACCACTATGTCCTAAAACTGGCTGTTGACTGAGACGTCGATAAACTACTACGGACCGCAACATCCCAAGGCTGACACCAAAAAATATATATAATAAAATAAAAAAGAAAGAAAGAAAAAGAAAACGGTATGTCCATAAGCAAAATGGGCACAGATGAAAACCCGAAAGGGCTCCGCGAGTAAAAACAGCAGAGCTACCGGCGAATTTTGTGAAAACCCGAATAGGCGCAATCTTGTTAAAAGACACTTGCAAGGTCCTCTCGACCTTGTGAGGAGAAACCACCTGCGTGAGATCCTTACGACTCACAAGGGAGCAACACACTTAGGGATCCCCACGATTCCTAAGGAGAAATTACACTTGCGAGATCCTCACGACTCGTAAGGAGAACCCTCCTATGAGACCCTCACGGCTCATAAGATTCAAAAGTCTTAAGCTACAGGGATCTGAACCTGTTCTTAAGCCATCACAACCTCCAATTCTGCCCTACAAGCGTCTCGACCCTTGTATACAATCCACGGGCATGAATAAACATTTCCCTAGCAAAGTCCCACCAAAGACTGGAGATATGCGCGCATAGCAAACGACACTTGTAAGTCCTCTCGACTTATAAGGAGAAAATACTCTTGTAAGATCCTTACGACTTATAAGAGAACATACACTTAAGACTCCTCACGATTCTTAAGGAGAAAACGCACTTACGAGATCTTCACGACTCATAGAGAGAAATACCTTTATAAGACCCTTACGGCTCGTAAAGTTAAAAGCTTTAGTCGACAGGATCCTAACCCTGTTCTCTAAGCCACCTTTGTTCGACATCGACAAAGGCAAATGATGATTTGCTCCTGGCAATATCCCAGTTGTAGCGATGCTGATGCCTAAATCGGTATCAAATCCCAAACTCGCAACGAAAAGTCAGCGAGCCACAAATGCATATGAAATAGCCGAAATGATGGGGCAACTTGCAAATCAACAAGTAAAAGTGTATGCATGCAAAATAGCCGAAATGATTGGGCAACTCGCAATAAAAAGCAGCGAGTGAACAAAACAAATAGCCGAAATGATTGGGCACCGCGAAAAATAGCCGAAATGATTGGGCAATCGCGACTTTCGCGATATAAAAAGCTGAAATGATAGAGTATTGCGGAAAGAAAAATATATAAAATGAAACTTTTTGCCCTAGAGGTGAAATCACATCGATCCCTGTATACAATCCAGGGGCGCAAATTAAGAGCGAACCATACCTTCCCACCAGGTACCATCAGAAAAAGAAGCTACATCTCGATGGTTTACAGACAGCCTGGAGATCATCTCAACATTCGTCTCATTACAACAGATGCAACATCAAGCAAAGTGGAATCACGGCAATTCCTGGTTCCATGACTCGGCGGTGCACAGACAACCGAGAGTCAACCCCCGACTCCGTGAAATGCGGATAAAGTCAACCCTTCTTGGTCCTTGCGGAACACGGCTATGTCAATCCTGACCCCGTGGGAAGCGTCCAGAGCGGATCCTGGTCCTTGCAGAACACGGCCTATGTCAATCCCGACCTCGTGGGAAGAGTCCAAAGCGGAACCTGGTCCTTACGGAATACGCCTATGTCAATCCTGACCCCGTGGGAAGCATCCAGAGCAAAACCTGGTCCTTGTGGAACATGGCTATGTTAATCCTGACCCCGTGGGAAGCATCCAGAGCAAATCCTGGTCACATGGAACACGGCCTATGTCAATCCTGACCCCGTGGGAAGCGTCCAGAGCAGAACCTGGTCCTTGCGGAACACGGCTATGTCAATCCTGACCCCATGGGAAGCATCCAGAGCAAATCCTGGTCACGTGGAACACAGCCTATGTCAATCCTGACCCCGTGGGAAGCGTCCAGAGCGGAACCTGGTCCTTGCGGAACACGGCTATATCAATCCTGACCCCGTGGGAAGCATCCAGAGCAAATCCTGGTCACGTGGAACACGGCCTATGTCAATCCTGACCCTGTGGGAAGCGTCCAGAGTGGAACCTGGTCCTTGCGGAACACAGCTATGTCAATCATGACCCCGTGGGAAGCATCTAGAACAAATCCTGGTCTAGTGGAACACGGCCTATGTCAACCTTGACCCCGTGGAAAACGTCCAGAGCGGATTTTGGTCCTTGTGGAACATGGCCATGTCAATCCTGACCCCGTGGGTAGCGTCCAGAGCGGAACCTGGTCCTTGTGGAACACGGCTATGTCAATCCTGACCCCGTGGGAAGCATCCAGAGCAAATCCTAGTCACGTGGAACACGGCCTATGTCAATCCTGACCCTGTGGGAAGCGTCTAGAGCGGAACCTAGTCCTTGCGGAATACGGCTATGTCAATCTTGACCCCGTGGAAAGCATCCAGAGCAAATTCTGGTTACGTAGAACACGGCCTATGTCAATCCTGACCCCGTAGGAAGCGTCCAGAGCGGAACCTGGTCCTTGCGGAACACGGCCTATATCAATCCTGACCCCGTGGGAAGCGTCCAGAGCAAATCCTAGTCTAGTGGAACACGGCCTATGTCAATCCTGACCCTGTGAGAAGCGTCCAGAGCGGAACCCGGTCCTTGCGGAACACGGCTATGTCAATCCTGACCCCGTGGAAGCATCCAGAGCAAATCCTGGTCTAGTGGAACACGGCCTATGTCAATCCTGACCCTATGGGAAGCGTCCAGAATGGAACCTAGTCCTTGCGGAACACGACCTATGTCAATCATAACCCTGTAGGAAGTGTCCAGAGCGGAACCTGGTCCTTGCGGAACACGGCTATGTCAATCCTGACCCCGTGGGAAGCATCCAGAGCAAATCCTGGTCTAGTGGAACACGGCCTATGTCAATCCTGACCCCGTGGGAAGCGTCCAGAGCAGATCCTGGTCCTCGTAGAACACGGCTATGTCAATCTTGACCCTGTGCGAAGCATCCAGAGCAAATCCTAGTCCCGTGGAACACGGCTAAAATCAATCTTGACCCCGTGGGAAACGCCCAGAGCAACCCCTGACTCCATAAAATGCGGATAATGTCAACCCCATCAATCACTTACGGGTCCTCCCGACCCGTAAAGAAGAAAACTCTCTTGTGAGATCCTGACAACTCCCAAGAGAAAACGCACTTAGGAATCCTCACGATTCTTAAGGAGAAAATATACCTACGAGATCCTCACGACTCGAAGGGAGAAAAATCTTTATGAGACCCTCACGGCTCAAAAATTTGAAAAGCCTTAGGCAGCAGATCTGAATCTGCTTCCTAAGCCATCGCTACCTCTCGAAGAGTTCAAGACATAATGTTCTCTATCATCTACAGGCTACGCTTACTAAGGTAACATGCCGGCAACACAGAAAAGAAGAAAGCATAAGATAAACACATAGAAATGGAAAAGCTTGGCATTCATACTTCAGAAAATTCATACATGGGTGAAAGCGGTAAACAAAAACGCTATTAAAATGTTTACAAAGGCAGGACATCAAATCCAGGACATAGATTGAGAAATTGAAAAGTAAGGCCATCCAAAAATTTTCAGGCCTCTTGGACCATCTTCATGTGCATCCTCTCACGATCATAAGCGTCAGGATCCCTACCGATGTCCTCCACCCTTCGATAGGCAGCGAGTATCGCCGCTTGTTGAAAAACTCGATGCAGGATATCAACGAGGTGGTCTCGCCTTTTCTTTGAGATTAAGCCCATCAGATACATCGAATGCACCTTATCTTCTGTATCGTCCAATGCTTTAAGCGGCATGCCAGCATAGAATAGAGGAAGTGCTCCTCAGATCGCTCCCACAATAAGCTTCAAGAGAGAGGAACGACGAGGAAGCAATCGACTATTGTATACATCAAAGCGACCCATAATTTCAGCGCACTGGGCGTTTGTGAATTCTTGGTCTTGGGAACGGCCGAGTGAGCGGATGTCTCCATAAGAGATAATCTCATCGAGATCATATAAATGAACAGCCATAGTGCCTGAAAAGAAACATCATTGAAAGATTAGTAATGAGGAAAATCAGACATTGGGATTTAAATAAGTTCTCGGGAAGACAAATTCTGTCTGGCGACAAACAAATTCAAATTTGTGCAATTAAGAAAGAAAACCCTCAAAAGACTCCCATTTAAGCCCCTCAAGCCAAGGAGTAAATCTCTCTTGAGAGCAATGCTCTTCAGAAGAAATGACAACTGCCATAATTAATAGGGGAATAAAATTCCCCGAAAATGCTAAAGAGTAATGCTCTGTCGAGAAGATGTAATGATCCATCAAGAAACCCTGAAAGCAAAGCTTTCTGCAGAAGTAAAAACTTCGAAATCTTTAAGATCCGTAAAGTGAATTCCAAAAATTCTTCATCAATAGGTCGTAAGAAACCCTAAAAGGTTTTCTTTTTCGAATCCATGATCCAAATAGAGCAAAGCTCTGATAACGAACTCGAATCTTACCAAAAAGAAAAGGTCTGACAGAGTTTTGATTCTTAAGAGATTTCTTAAGGAAAAGAGCAATGCTCTGAAAGAGAAATGATTTTCAGGAGGAAGATGAACAGAAATCATCCTAAGGGCCAAGGGTCCTATTTATATGCACTGAGATGCCTTTTCAACTTCTGAGTTGATCCAAGGGCGCAGATACTGCCACCGCTGCACTCATATGTGGGCCACGTGAGCGCAACAGTGGGGGGCATTTATTTCCCCTAATCCGAGCAAAGCTCTGTTCAAAATTCAAATTTTGAAATGAAGTAACGCTTCAGATGCAACGCCAAGTGCGCTGCGCCCTAAGCAGCGCACCACGTGCAAAGCACGTATGCGCTAGCGCTAGGTGCGCTGCGCTCTAAGCAGCGCACCATGTGTAAAGCACGGGCGCGCTAGCGCTGAGTGCGCTGCAAGCAGCGCACCACGTGCAAAGCACGATGCGCTAGCGTTAAGTGCGCTGCGCTCTAAGCAGCGCACCACGTGCAAAGCACGTGTGCGCCAGCGCTGGAACTAAAAGCTCCCCACCGTCAGATCTAAAATCCAATAATAATGATGAATCATTAATTAACCAGAATTAAATTCTGTTAAAGAAAGATTTCTCAAAATCTTTCCAAACAACAAAATTGTGCTCTGTAAATCAGAGTACCGTTGGATCAATGATCCAATGGTGATTAAAAATCACCAAAATACAAAATAAATTCTGTATGGAAAGATTTCCCAATCTTTGTTAAAAACAAAAAGACTGCCTTCTGTAAATCAGAAGCCCTTGGATTAAAGATCCAACGATGGGAAAATCCCCAAATCAATTGGAGAAAAGACCTCCTTAACTGATTGAACAAATCATCTTGCCCTATATAAAGGCCCCAAGACTTCAAGTCTCGGATATAGAGAAGCATATAAAGGAACCTCCCCATAAAATTTTGAGAAAGTTGAGAGAGAAGAGCCAAGCTCTCAGAGAAAGAAGTTTTTTCTTCAAGGTAAAAATAATGATAATGAACAGAGAGATGAAATCATCTCATAATTAAAAAGAAGAAGAAGAAGAAGAATTCACTTCTTTAAAAGATCATAGATCTATAAAACCAAGGTCTTTCACAAAGAGATCAAAAGATCTCATCATAAAAAGAAGAACATAATTCTTCTCACAGATCATAGATCTATAAGACAAATTGTCTTTCAGAGATCATCTCATCATAAAAGGAGAGAATAATTCAATTCTCTTAGGGTCAAAGATCCATAAAGGCAAAGCCTTTCACTAAAATAAGAGATTAAAATATCTCCTACAAAGTAAGAACTTTTGTTCTTGAGACAAAATCTCTTGTAAACGAGAATTTATCTCTCAGATCATAAAATTGATCAGATACGCTTTGCGATTTTGAACTGCGCTTCTGCACTCTTGGGCTGGCGCTCAGCGCCAAGCGCAACACGTGTCACTCACGTATGCGCCACTTAACAATTAGCGCTTTGTGCTATTGAAATATCGCGCTGCGCTCATGGGTTGGCGCTCAGCGCTAGGAGCACCTGTTCCCCTCCGAAAGACGGCGACGACGTGAAGACGTCTTGCCTGAAGTTCGGGGCAGATGCTATTTAGTTTTATCCGTCTATCTCTCCGAAGATGCCGAGTTGATTTACGGCACCGTATATCGGAGGTTTAGACGGATGCGACCGATGTAGCAGACTTCGTCAGATTCCCCCTCAGGGTGAGGGGTTTTTGATTGTGGGGACGCTCTTCCCTGTAGGCGCAAGCCCCTGCAGTTAATTACGCTACCGCATCGTGGTAACAACTTTCTCCTTCTCCAGAATTTCACTTCGTGTCGTGTGTGTTTGTTTTGTTTGTGGTTGCCCGTGGATTGTATACGGAGACTGAGTAATGCCGTCGCCCGTAGGACGTGGATTAGTCCAAATCCGTATTTACTTAGATTTGGGTTTGGTGTTTTTTAGTTTAAGGATGCATTAGTCGCGTTGCGACTAAGATCAACTTAAACGTTCGTTAAGGATACATTAGTCCTGTTTTAGACTAAGATCAACTTAACGTAATGATTCATTTAATATATGGCCGTCAGGACTCGTCACCTCTCTGACGTCGTTGAAGGATTACAACGACAGGTGTCAGAGGAGTTCAGAGATGTACCCTTGAGCCGAAATTGATTTGGAGTCTTATCATTCATCTTAAATGTCTAAGGATACGTTAGCCGTATTTGGGGCTAAGATCAACTTAAACGGGACCGTTTAGATCCGGCAAAAGAGCATTTGGAGGCTCTATTGTTCCAGTTTTAGGGACGTAGTGGTCCATCGCCAGTTTAGGGACATAGTGGTCCATCGCCAGTTTAGGGACGTGGTGGTCCATATTCCAGTTTAGGGACATGGTGGTCCATTATTAGTTTAGGGACGTCTCGGTCCGATATTAGTTTAGGGACGTTTCGGTCCGTCGCCAGTTTAAGGACGTCTCGGTCCATCATTAGTTTAGGGACGTCTCGGTCCGATATTAGTTTAGGGACGTCTCGGTCCGATATTAGTTTAGGGACGTCTCGGTCCGATATTAGTTTAAGGACGTCTCGGTCCAATATTAGTTTAGGGATGTCTCGGTCCACGAGTTTAAGGACCCCGCAGTCCATATTCATGTGTGGTCGTCGGGACCCGTCACCTCTCTGACGTCGTTGAGGAATTACAACGACGGATGTCAAAGGAGTTCGGAGATGTACCCTCGAACCGGATGTAAATTGATTTAGGAGAGCAGCTATACTCAGTCAATTTAATTTAAGGACTTATGGCCACGATTGGGCTAAGTCCATTTCAACATGGCATTTTTTTTTATTTAGGCTCTACCCACAGAAGACATAGGATATCAGTTTATTTTAGGCCCTGCCCATTTGCAAAGTATCTACTTCGTTTGGGCTTTGTCCCTTTTTTTTTTTTAAATGCATAGCATTCTGAATATTTTTGTTTGGGCTCTGCTCATTTATAAATGATGCAAAGCATCTGTTCTTGTTTGGGCTCTGCCCCTTAAAATAATGCATTTGCGCTTTGTTGAGCCTGTTAGGCCTTCTCTTAATTGGGCTTGGCCCTTTTTTTTTTAATGCATCTGCGTTTGCGCTAAGTAGTGAGCGCAAGTCCATATGGTGATGACACGTGTCGTGCTTTGATGAGCGCAAGCGCACCAGCGCAGTGCAATGCGCTGTTGCGCTGCTGACACGTGGCGCGCTCTCAGCGAGTTACGCCAATTCCAGAGAGCAAAGCTCTATCTCAAGGGCGCTTAGCACAAGTGGTTTTATGGCCGACACGTGGCGCTCTCTCAAGAGCGCAGCGGCGCAACTTGGAAGTGAAAAGCACTAAGAATCCTTTTAGATTCCAGAAAGGAAGTGCAAAGCACTGTTTAAGTTCTTGATCTAGATCAGATCAAAGAAAAATAAATTTCTTCTTTATTCGAAGAACCAGAGGTTCGCAAAAGTGCAAAGCACTATTCTTTTATTTTTTACATTGTTTTTAAAGAACCAAAGGTTCACAAGAAGTGCAAAGCACTGTTTTCTTTTTTTTTTTTATATAAAGATCATTGATCTTATATATATATATATTTTTTTAGACTAATGGTCTTTTAGAAGGAATTTCTTCTAATCCACGAAGGTTCTTTACCTCTTTCTTGAAATCTTCTCGGAGTTCTTTCTGTTTAAGGTTCTTGAATTCTCAAGAAAAAACTCCATGCTTTGAATTGAGGCCTAAGGTCCTTTTTATAGTGCTCACAAATTAGTTAAATTTATTAAAGAGATCATCCTCTGAGTGATTTGGGGAATTTTCCCTACCGTTGGATCTTTAATCCAAGGGCTTCTGCTTCGCAGAAGAAAATCTTTTTGTTTCAACAAGAACAGAAAAGATTTCTTAAAAATCTTAATTTAATTTGGCGCAGATGCCCCAGCGCGTGACGCGTGTCACGTAGCGCAGAGCGCAGCGCAACTGCGCTAGCGCATCTGCGCTGACACGTGTCGCGCAGCGCAGAGCGCAGCGCAACTGCGCTAGCGCATCTGCGCTGACACGTGTCGCGCAGCGCAGAGCGCAGCGCAACTGAAGCGTTGCTTCAGGCAAATAGAGCTCTGCTCTGATTGGGCGCGTCTTCTTGGGCGCGCTGCGCTAATGTATCTGCGCTGGACACGTGGCGCAGAGCGCTAGCGCAAAGGATCTGAAGCGTTGCTTCCTTTAAACAGAGCTTTGCTCTGATTGGGTGCGCTGCGCTAATGTATCTGCGCTGGATACGTGGCGCAGAGCGCGCAGCGCAAAGGATCTGAAGCGTTGCTTCCTTTAAACAGAGCTTTGCTCTGATTGGGTGTGCTGCGCTAATGTATCTGCGCTGGACACGTGGCGCAGAGCGCGCAGCGCAAAGGATCTGAAGCGTTGCTTCAAATATTTAAATTTTGAATTCAAACAGAGCTTTGCTCTGATTGGGCGAAACAAATGCCCCCCCGCCGTTGCGCTCACGTGGCGCACACGTGAGTGCAACGGTGGCAACCCCTCCTGACCGTTGGATTGAGGGGGAATTCCAAGAGGCGCAAGCGCCTTATAAATAGGGCCTTTTAACCCTTAGAAAATCTCACCATTTTTCTTGGATTTAGATTTTCAGAGCTCTGCTCTTTGCTTAAGAATTTCAGAGCTTTGCTCTTGTTTTCAGAACTCTAGAGATTTGCTCTTATTTCCCAAAGTTTAGAAAACTTTAGGTAATAATTAATTTTAAAATTAAATTAAGTTAATTTAAATTAATTTTAACCAATAGAGCTCTGCTCTCATGGATCTTTTGATCTGAAGAAATTCCCTTTAGGGTTTCATTAACAGAGCTTTGCTCTCACAAATTCATAGATCTACAGAGATCTTATTCATAGGTTCTAACCCATGAACAGAGCTTTGCTCTTTGAATCAAATGTAGATCTTTTAGATCTGAAACAAATGAAGAATTTTTCTATAAGCTTTCATGGATCTTCTTTTTTTTTATTTCAGAAATTTTAATTTTAAATTTCTTTTCAAAGACTTTCTTTTTGATGGAATATTATAGAGCTAAGCTCTTTCTTAAGGAATTTTAATTCTTTTGAGACCAGATTTTGACAAGTGTCACTCTGTGACAGAGCTTTGCTCTGAAAGAGGAGATTCTCTCCTTGTCTCTAGGGATTCTTTCCCCCTTTTTATTATGGGAATGTTCCCCCTAAGGGCCAACTGACAATCTCATCCAATGATGAGTTTGTCTCCTTAATTGACGCATTGTCATTTAGATTTTGTGGGTCCCTCTTTGGTCCCCTACTCACTGCACTGGGGTGTGGTGTAATTAATTAATTTTGATTTTAATTTAATTAATGCATTTTCTTTTTTTCTTTTTTTTAATGTGAAACGTTGGGATTACAACACTGACGGTTACACTGCTCTTTTTGCAGCGATCATGTCTGAAGACACTTCATTCCCGTTTGTCCGCTCGGAGGAAGGATTCCCAGAGGCGCCTTTAGATCGTGAGGTCCTGACCATGATCAAGGCATACGACCCTGAGCATAAGAGTCTCCACCTTTAGGGGTCGTGGTATAATCAGATCATTATGGGCCGACGGAGCTTCACATGCGCGGTGCCGTCGGAACCCATAACGGCGATTCATTATGCTACCCCACCCTCGGTGCAGTATGCCGTGGAGCTGGCAGACTGGACATCAAAAGGTTTTCTACATCCCGCTATAGATGCGATACCGGTTCAGCGTCCTATAGTTTTGGACATCCTAGGACGTCGTATCTGTCAAGGTGAAGCGCGGCCTTGGGGGCAATCGTATAACCTTGGTCTGATTCCCCGCCACCCGATTGGCTATCTGCCGTGGGCCCGGTATATCCTGTCGACGAAGAAGTCACAGTTGATAAGACTAGGATTGTACACCGCAGTCTACGTCTCTCTCTTCCAATATCCTACGCTCCCCACCTGGTGGCTCAAGGCCTTCTTGGAGCAATGGAATATTCCCACCCACACTTTCCTTGCCATGGATCGGGAAGTGTCGATTTCTCTGGAGTAATTTGCGGAGGTATCCGGCTTACCGGTGATGGGGGAACATTATGAGGAGCTGCTCCCAACAGACGTGTACATTTTCGGAGCTAGGCCAATGGTAAGGGGGGTCACTCCGGATACTGCTGTTCAACACCAGTTCCCAAGCTTAATTAACGTGTTGAACATATATGAGTCTCTCTTCGTTGAACATGGGAGTCAAGGAGTTAACTTTGAGGATTTCATTGCTCGGTTCCTTCATCCCAACGCCCTCTCTGCGGCCACTGCCAAGTCCGCCACCCTTGAGGATCCTTTCGGTTTAGGTTTGGATAACCTGCCGGCGAGCGAAATAGGTCAAAAGGATTTTTTTCTTCCTAACTTTCCAACCGTGTCTCTTACAGAAGTAGCGGCCCCTGGGATGGATGAGGAGACCTTTTTCTTGGGATTTCTCGGGTTATGGTTGAGTTGGTTCGCTATCCCGATGCACTCTCATCGAATGCGACCCTCTGTCTTTTATCCAGCACATCGGATGGTCATCGGGGTGAAGGTAGCTGTTGGGATCGCCGGCCTGGCACACTTATACCACGGTCTCAGTCGAGCGGCGGATGCCAGTGAGCCCGGGGTTTTGCATGTGGTCTTCCCGATGCATTACTTCGCGTCGTGGCTCGAGTTACACACAGCGGGTGTCTTCGGGATGCATAAGAGGCCCTCGTTCTTTGACAAGAGCGGTTTTCCTCGCATTATACAACTGATCGGTGCATCAATTGTAAACCCCTCACAACGGAATGCTAGGGGCTTGCTCCTTCGCTCCCATACCGTCGAAGCCGGGATGTCCTTTGTCGATAAGGTGTTGACCGTTGGAAAGGTGTCTACCACCGTGACGCGGCCATTACAGGATATCTTTAAGGACGGAGCTTCTGTATTAACGGCCCGGGAGACCCTCCACCTATATTCCATTAGACCGAGCTTTTTAGTTTTTAGGCAGAATGATGTGGCAATTTTTATGAGGTATAACCCACATCGTTTTGCTCAACAACTGGGCTACGATCAAGGGGTCTCCTTGGAAGCCTTTTTGGTGGAACCAGCTGCCACTGAAGAGGGGATGGAGAACGCCTTGCACCATTTCATGCGCGTGAATACGACCTCTCGTTTTTTTATTAATGCGCCGACTTACGCTCCGAGACTCCTCAATGTGTACAAAGACTGGTACAATCATGCGACAGGGGCAGTCATAAAGGAGGAAAGGCGACTGTTGGTCGATCGTAAGGGTGCACCTCCAGGTACCGATCGCAACGCTCCCTTGGTTCATAGGACCCCAGTAATTGCTCCTTTAAAAGATGCCGGGGGCAGACTCTCACGTGCGCAAAGTCCTCCACGTGAACTATCACTTCCTGATATCGCGGATGTACCTCCTGCACCCTGTGCTCAGGTGGAAGCAGTGGTTGTACCCTCGCCGGAGTCTAGCGTGGGTGCGGACATCGGGACTCGTCGTCCCAGAGTAGCTGCTAAACGGAAGTCGATCCCTCACGGGCCCAGGGTCGGAGGGCAAAAGAAAAAGAAGTCGCTCTTTGCAGCGGACGTTGCATTCGGCCAGGAACCCCACGCTCCCTATTCCGAGGGTCTGTTCGAATATGGGACTAACGCTGGGTTGGTGAGGCCGCCGCCGGACGATACAGACTTGGAGGCTGCTCTCAGAGCTTCGGCATGGCTGGTGAAGCGTGACGCGTGGCTGGCTAAGCTTGCGCAATCAGGTAACTACCAGTCACTTTTTCTTTATTGCAACGTATTTTCTTCATTATTTCACTATTTTTTGACTAACGCTTTTCTTTCTTTTCTTTCAACAGGCATCACCGATGAAGAAGCCATTGCCGCTTCTCTGAAGACCTTTCAGGAGGAGGAACGTGCCAGGGCATCTGTGGGCCTTAGTAAGTTTCGACTCATCGAATTTTTCATTTTCCTTGCGTTATGGTCGATCTAACCTTTCCATTTTAATTGCAGGGACCTCAATGCCGCTCCCTCCTAGCGACATAGATGTTCTACCAGCGGCCGATGTTCCTGTTTCCTCTGGGACACCGCAGGAGGCTCATCTCGGAGAGCCGATGAGAGATGCCTTAAAGGCTCTGGAGGCATCCCTGAATGAAGACGATGATGTCTTGAAGGAAGCATCACGGAGGTCCCTCATGACCGCTCGGGAGGAGAGGAAACGGTTGAGGCGTGAGGCGAAGGCGCGCAGGGCTGCCTTGGCTATGGGAGCGGGCCCTAGCACCGTTCCTCGAGCTGATACTCCCTCTGAAGAGGCCCCTGTCGCCCTGTCCACTGCCCGCAGAGAGGTGGCACGTGCAGCTCGAAGCGCGAATGGTAAATCCGCCTCAGGTAACGTTTCTCTTGGAGTTTTTGTTATAAGTATCTTAATGTCGTTTGTCCTTACATCTCTCATCTTGCAGGACCAAGTCCGATCGAGGGGGAGGCGGAAACCGTCAATCTCGAAGGGACAGAGGGGGCAGTACCTGCCGAACTCGAGCCGACGGTGGGCAACGTCGTTGTGGCTTTGGAGCTTGGGGTAGAGGTTGAGGGGCCTGCAGCCGATAAGGTCACGGATGCCGAACCCGAAGTGGTGGCAGATGACGTGATCATTATAACTGAGCCCAGAGTGGCGGTGAATGAGGCGCTCGAGACCGGTGATCCCCCGGCGATGGTGGACGATACAACCACCACTATTGAGCCTGAGATGGTAGTGGGCGAGATGGCCACGATTCCTGAAGACGAGCCAACCGCTCCTTCTCTGGAATCTGGCAATACTCCAGTCATAGCTCTTCCCGTCTACAGTCCTCCGCCGTCTCCCGGGCTTGCGAGCACGACGACGGTCCCTATTGAATCGGGCGATGAGGCCACAGGCGGTGGTCTCATGTCGATAGAGGAGGGAGTCGTCTCTGTTTCCGCCGGGAGCTCCTCAGGTACACCTTAAGTTGTTGTTTTTTATTTGCTTTACAATCTTTTCTGACAAGTTCATTTTTCGTAATGCAGGTGCAGCTAGTGTTGATGCCCCACTACTTGAGGGAGCTCCTTCCACGACTGCCTTGGCGATGGTTACCCCTCAGCCTTCTCTTACACCGTCAAAGATGTTGGAAGGTATGGGCTTATAACTTATTAATCCTATTTTTGAGATATACAGTTTATGTATTGAAGTCACACTGTTGTATCTTTCAGGAGTGCTTTTTGATCATCTCTATCAAGTGTTGCTCCCACACTTCTCCTTCCCATCTGAATTCGCCTCCCCGTCTGGTGGCGCTGGTGAGTACTTGTTCCCGATTGGTAGCTTTGTCTTTTTAGCGGTAGAATTATTTCCAACTCTCTCTTGTTGTGACTGCAGCGTTGCAAATCGAAGGGGGAGCAGGAAGATCGGCTGTGCCACCAGCCCTTCCGGACTTGCCACCTGTCTCCACTGGTATAGTAAACCATCTTATCAATGACTTCCTTCATATCTATTGAATCATCATCTAATCGCGTTTCGTCTTTTTCCAGCCGTCATTCCAGTCTCGGTGCCTTTCGAGTCTCACATTACAATACCGGGCGGCCCTTCCCAGCGGCGTCCGTCCTCAAAAGGTGCCGCGAATAGTTTGCGCATGTTGAGCGACTACATTGAGGAACTCGACATCGAGGCTCCTGTATCTGCTGAGGACTTCGCCACGACGGTTAACCCAATGTTGGCGATATTTGCTACTTTCCATGACGAGGGTATTGTTGCCTCCTGGGTTAACTATTGTCGGGAGGTCGAGGCTCGCCTTCATCAGCTGGAGTCAATGCGCCCGTCCCCCGAGACTTTGGCCTTGAGCACTCAACGGGGAGCATGGCTCGAGCAAAGCGCTTCTCGTTTCCGCCATCTGGAACAAGAAGTGGCTTTGAGGCTGAAGGAGTGCCAAGATTCTTCGAGCAGAACTGCTCGCTTGCGTGCCGAAGTTGAGGCGAACGCTGCTGAGGTAAAGACCGTGTTCGAGGGTCTTCTGGAGCGCATGTCGAATGGGCTGAGACTAAAGCGGGCACTTGATGTCGCCGAGCATGACACTCCAGGCCGTGAAGCTGCTTATCAAGCCGTTAGGGATCAGCTTACCTCCGTCGCACAGCAACGGGCCCAGGTGGAGGCGGAGCTGGCAATCGCATCCAATCGGGAAAAGGCATGGAAGGAAGTGTACGAACAACTGATAGAGCTATTTAAGACGCTTCCTTCCCAATAGCTGCCTTTGTATCAATGTATTTGTAAAAATTTTCTTTTCTGAGTAATGTGTACCCTTTCTTCGCTCTTTTGTATGATTCACCATGTATTTGATTGAGGTCAATGAATAAAGATACACACTTTCTTTTGCAATATCTTGTATGTTCTTTTGTTTTCTGCCTTTACACCATGATGTTGTCGATGAACTTTATTGGCATACAACTTAATTTCTCCAAGAGGCGGCGATGGCTTAGGCCGCAGGTTCAGATCTGCCGCCTAAGACTTTTCAATTCTATGAGCCGTGAGGGTCTCATAGAGATTTTTCTCCCTACGGATCGAGAGGATCTCATAGGTGGATTTTCTCCTTAGGAATCGTAAGGATTCCTAAGTGTGGTTTTCTCTTATAAGTCGTAAGGATCCTATAAGAGCATTTCTCCCTCTTACGAGTCGAGAGGACTCGTAAGTGGTTGTTTCCCTCTTTGTCGAGAATCGACTTCAGAGAGTGAGATCCGTGAATAGTATGCAAGAGACCATTTAGGATTAACTTGCAGGATCCCATTGTTCAGGAAGCAGGTTTTTGAATCCTTACTGTCCGAAATGTGAGTCAAAGAAGATCTCGTCATGGAGTGTTTGTATCCGCGAGTTGAGAAGTTTTGCGAGGGATTATTTGTTTCCCAAGCGCCAAGGATTATTTGTGTCCTTAGGGTTTGAAACGAGTCGATGGTTCCCACGGAGGCGCTGGTGGCTCTGCGAGTCGACGCGGATCAGAAGGCTCTCGTCAAGGAGTGTTTGTATCCGTGAGTTGAGAAGTTTTGCGAGGGATTATTTGTTTCCCGAGCGCCAAGGATTATTTGTGTCCTTGGGGTTTGAAACGAGTCGATGGTTCCCACGGAGGCGCTGGTGGCTCTGCGAGTCGACGCGGATCAGAAGGCTCTCGTCAAGGAGTGTTTGTATCCGTGAGTTGAGAAGTTTTGCGAGGGATTATTTGTTTCCCGAGCGCCAAGGATTATTTGTGTCCTTGGGGTTTGAAACGAGTCGATGGTTCCCACGGAGGCGCTGGTGGCTCTGCGAGTCGACGCGGATCAGAAGGCTCTCGTCAAGGAGTGTTTGTATCCGTGAGTTGAGAAGTTTTGCGAGGGATTATTTGTTTCCCAAGCGCCAGGGATTATTTGTGTCCTTGGGGTTTGAAACGAGTCGATGGTTCCCACGGAGGCGCTGGTGGCTCTGCGAGTCGACGCGGATCAGAAGGCTCTCGTCAAGGAGTGTTTGTATCCGTGAGTTGAGAAGTTTTGCGAGGGATTATTTGTTTCCCAAGCGCCAAGGATTATTTGTGTCCTTGGGGTTTGAAACAAGTCGATGGTTCCCACGGAGGCGCTGGTGGCTCTGCGAGTCGACGCGGATCAGAAGGCTCTCGTCAAGGAGTGTTTGTATCCGTGAGTTGAGAAGTTTTGCTGAAGTCGTTAGTTTCTTCGGTTGAAATGAACCGTTGGGGTTTGGCTTCGTCGTTTGACGGAATCCGTTGGGGAAGTATAGTTCCTTCTTTGTTTACGCCCTTGGATTGTATACAGGGATCGATGTGATCTTAACTGTAGGGCCAGAATTTTATCATTATTATTATTTTTTTTTTTGTTGTATTTCCGCGATGCTCTATCATTTCAGCTTTTATATCGCGAAGGTCGCGATTGCCCAAACATTTCGGCTATTTTTCGCGGTGCCCAATCATTTCGGCTATTTATTTTATTTTTACTCGCTGCTTTTTATTGCGAGTTGCCCAATCATTTCGGCTATTTTCCATGCGTACATTTTTTATACTTGCTATTTTTTATTGCAAGTTGCCCTATCATTTCGGCTATTTTGTATGCATGTGCGGTCTATTGGCTTTCTCCGTAGACCTAAGATTGGACAGCGATTTCGGCATCAGCACCGTTGCAACTGGGATACTACCAGGAGCGAATCATCATTTGCCTCTGTCGTTGTCGAACAAAGGAGGCTTAGCGACCAGGGTTAAGATCTTGTCGGCTAAGGCTTTGGACTCCATGAGCCGTAAGGGTCTCGTGAAGGTATTTCTCCCTACAAGTCGTGAGGATCTTGTAGGTGTATTTTCTCCTTAGGAACCGCGAGGGTTCCTAAGTGTTTTGTTCTTCTGTAAGTCGTAAGGATCCTACAGAAGGGTTTCCTTCTCATAAATCGAGAGGACTTACAAGGGTTATGCAAACATATTCCCAGTCACGGATGGACCTTGGTTAGGGAAACGTTTATTCGCGCCCGTGGATTATATACAAGGGTCAATATTGAACCGTCTGTAGGGCAACATTGGAAGTTTGTGAGGGTTTGCTTAAGCACAGGTTTAGGTTTCTGTAACTTAAGACTTTCTAATCCTATGAGCCGTGAGGGTCCCATAAGAGAGTTCTCCTTACGAGTCGTGAGGATCTCGCAAGTGTGTTTTCTTCTTAGGCATCGTGGGGATCCCTAAGTGTGTTGCTCCTTTGTGAGTCGTAAGGACCTCACGAAGGTGGTCTCTCCTTACAAGGTCGAGAGGACCCTATAAGCGTCTTTTAACGAGGTTGCGCCCTTTTCGGGTTTTCACAAACACTCGCCGGCAGTCCTGCTGTTTTTACTCACGGAGCCCTTTCGGGTTTTCATCCGTGCCCTTTTTGTTTATGGACATACCGTTTTTTTTTTGTTTTTTTTTTTTTTAACGTCAGCCTGAAGATACTGCGGGTTGGGAGTAGTTTAACGACGTTTCGGTCATTTGCAAGTTTTAGGACATTGTGGTCCGTCACTTGAGAGGACTGGCTACTGCTTATAAAGCTTGAGCTTAGGAAGATAGCGAGCGGACATAGTCGTCGTCATCTATCATTGACCTAAACTAAGACTAGTTAAGCGTAGTATTTCTTTAGGAAGCGACCGTTTATCGGTCTAAAAGGCCTTTCACCGTGCATGTCCATGAGTAGATAGGCCCCACCCTGGTAGACCTTATCAATAATGTACGGTCCTTCATAGTTTGGCTCAAACTTTCCCCGCTTGGCGCGATTGGGGATCATGGTCCTTTTGACCACTAGCACGAGTTCGCCTTGGTGGAATGTCCTCGGGCGGCTCAATCTTTCATATGAGCGCGTCATCTTTGCTTTATAAGCTTCCAGATTTTGCTGTGCTAGAAGCCGGATTTCATCAAGGGCGTCAAGCTCTTCGAACCGAAGGTGAGCGTTTTCTTCGTCCGTCAGCTCGTAATGGACTGCCACTCGTAGAGAGGGTAATTCTATCTCGAGGGGGAGTACTGCTTCCGTCCCAAATACCAACGCGTACGGCGTTGTGTTTGTGGCTGTTTTAAATGTAGTTCGATATGCCCAAAGAGCCTCTTGCAATCTTTCATGCCAGTCTCTCTTATTTCGTGACACCGTTTTCTTCATGATCTTCGTCAAGGTCTTGTTGAAGGCCTCAGCTAGACCGTTAGCTCGCGGATTATAAACTGAGGAATATCTCCAGTCTATATTGTGCTGCTGTGCGAAGCGGCTAATCTTATGACTTCGGTAGGCTGGCCCATTATCAGAGATGATTCTTCTCGGGGTTCCAAACCGATATATGACGTGCGTTCTGAAGAAATGGAGGTTGTTTTCCGTTTTCACTTCCCTCAACGGTACCGCTTCTGCCCATTTGGAGAAGTAATCAGTCGTCGCCAAGATGAAACGATGTCCCTTTGACGATGCTGGTTCGATGGGACCGACTATGTCAGTTCCCCACATTTCGAAAGGCCAACTAGCCACTGTTGGATGCAGTGGATTGGGATGCTGATGGATGAAGTCTCCATGAATTTGGCATGAATGACATTGCCTCGCGTATTCTAGGCAATCCTGCATCATCGTGGGCCAGTAGTAGCCCATCCGCTTTATCTTTAACTTCATCTTAGGGCCTGCTTGGTGGGAACCACAGAGTCCGTCGTGAACTTCTTGGATGACCCTTCTCGCTTCGTCAGGTCCTAAGCATCTCAACCACAGAGAATCGAATGACCTTTTGTACAAAGTATCATTGACGAAGGCGAAAGACAGAGCTCGTTTCGTGAGCTGATGTCTTGTGGACGCTTCTTCAGGTATTCGGTGGAACTTGAAGTAATCTATGAAGACTTCTCTCCAGTCTCCGGTATTTTCCCAGTCTTTTATTTGCAGGGTTGTCTCCTCTTTCGCTCCTTTTTCTTCAGACGATTCCGGAGATATTTCAGTTGGGGCGAGCACTCGACGGCTTTGTACCACGATTCTAACGTCGTCGAGGTTCTCGTCAGCCAGTTCTTTAGCAAGTTTGGCTAGTGCATCTGCTTTGCTGTTTTCCGCGTGTGGTATGCTTTCCAACGTGTAGGAGGGAATTTGGGTTAGCAGTTGTTGCACTTTTTCACCGTATTTTACCAATTCCGGTTTACATGTTTGGTAATCGCCGTTCACTTGACTGACGACCAGTTGGGAGTCCCCGTATATGAGGAGGCTCTCAATTCCCATATCAATGGCGATCTCAAGGCCTGCTATCAGAGCTTCATATTCAGCTTCATTATTCGTCCTCGGCTCCGTTAAGGAGAAGGCGAAGCGCATTATTCCTCCTTGGGGAGTCACAAAGATGAGTCCCACCCCCGATTTGATCGTTGGCATACTTTGTTTGTGCTTTTTCATGGAAGATGCTCCATCGAAATAAAGCTCCCACCGGGTATCGCCACTGTCGATTTCATCAAACGCATGTCTGTCTGGCAAATCGCAATTTAAAGGAGAATCGGCAGGGATGGGATGCTCAGCAAGGAAGTCGGCGATGGCCTGGCCTTTTACTGCCCTGAGAGGTTGACATGTTATCGAAAATTCCATCAATAGCAGAGCCCATTTAGCGAGTCGTCCCGTCAATATGGCCTTTGACATTAGGTATTTAAGGGGGTCCACTTTTGAAATCAGACGGACCTCGTGTGCTAATGCATAGTGCCTAAGCTTTGTTATTGCGAAGATCAACGCTAGGCAGTGTTTTTCAATGGGAGAGTAATTGCTTTTTGCCCCCAGCAGAACTCGACTTAGGTAGTAGAGTGCTCTTTCTTTCCCTTGATCGTTCTCTTGTGCTCATAATGCGCCTAAGGAACCTTCGAGGGCGGTTGTATAAAGAATGAGAGGCTTCCCCTTAACCGGAGCAGCCAGCACTGGTGGGTTCTGCAGGTATTGCTTGATCTCATCCAGTGCGCTTTGGCATTTTTGATCCCAAACGAATGGGGTTCCTTTCTTCATCAGGTGACTATATGGCCGGCATTTTCCTGAGAGGTTGGCTATAAATCGCCGTATGTATGCGAGTTTCCCTTGGAGAGACCGCAGCTGTTTGAGAGTCCTCGGCGGAGGCATTTCCATGATTGCTTTAATCTTTGACGGATCTATTTCAATACCTCGGTGTCGAACAACGAATCCCAGGAATTTGCCCGAGGAAACCCCGAACGCACATTTAAGAGGATTCATCTTCAGGTTGTACTGCCGAAGGCGTTGAAATACAGTCTTCAGATGCTCGAGATGTTCCTCGTATGATTTGCTTTTAACCACGAGATCGTCGATATAGCATTCAACGATTTCGTGTATAAGGTCGTCGAAGATCTTTGTCATGGCCCTCTGATAAGTAGCACCGGCGTTCTTCAAACCGAAGGGCATCACTTTATAACAAAATATACCAAGAGGAGTCCTGAAGGCTGTGTGCTTCTGGTCTTCGGGATGCATTTTTATCTGGTTATACCCCGACGAGCCGTCCATGAAGGAGAAAACCTCATGAGTGGATGTATTGTCTATCATAAGTTCAGTGACTGGCACTGGGAAATCATCTTTTGGGCAGGCTTTATTAAGATCCCGAAAGTCTACGCATATGCTCACTGTCCCATTTTTCTTCATCACTGGGACGATGTTGGCGATCCATTCAGGGTACTGAACTTCCTGAATGAAGCCAGAGTCGATTAACTTTTTGACTTCGGTGTTTATGCTCATCTCAAGCTCGAGTCGCATTCTTCTTGGCGCCTGTTTGACTGGCTTGATGTCCGGGGATATCGCCAATTTGTGTACAGCAATTTCTGGATCTAATCCCGGCATTTCGGAATAGTTCCACGCGAAGCAATCTTTGTGCTGTAGAAGCACATCCTTTAACGCGGCCACCCTTTCTTCAGATAGCAGCTCGCTGATGAATGTCGGTCGCGGGTCATTTGCCGTCCCCAACTCGATTTTCTTGAGGTTATCTGCAGTAGTGTGGATTCCATCCTCCAGTTCTTTCGGAGCTGGGGGGAATTCTGAGATTACCTCATCGCTGTCGTTTTCAAAGCACCAAGGGAGGTTGTTCATATCCTCGGACCCTTCTTTTAATATTGTTATCACATGGCAGGTACGAGTTTCCTGCCAATCCCAATGCGGGGTTGGTTTTATTCTTGTGTTTTTGGGTTCGTGCTTTTGCGGCGGCGCTACCTTCCAACTGTCAGACAATGCGAATTTGCCAAGCTGATATTGGTCCTCAACCCAATTCTTAAAGGTGAAACAATCTTCAAGCGGATGCCCTACTACTCGATGGTAAGAGCAATAATTTGGGTTGGAGACTTCGCCCGCTTGCTCAGGGTGTTTAGACTCTGGCAGAGTAAGCATTTGATGTTTTAGAGCAAGATCAAGTATTTTTCCTGTTTTGTTCCGAGGAAATGAGTATGCTCGACCCATTTTCTTCATAAGGGCTAGGTCAATAACGCTCGACTCTCGGATGCGTGGCTTCTTAGCTCTGTCTTGTGGTTGTCGAGCACCTTTTCGGCCCCTCGACTTGTTTTTGCTTTCGCATCGAACCCTTTTTGTAGCAGGCTGACGTGGGGCAACATCTTCGTTTTTTACTGTCTGTCGAAGGAGACGCTGTGTCTTGGCTTTCTCATAGATTGCCATTTCACGATCGTGATCATCTCGGGCTTTTTGACTCGCATCCTTTATAAGTTTGCTCGTTTGGTCTTCAGACGATGGACTGGGAGGTCTTGCATCAGGAACTCTTGCTGATTCAGGATTAGCGTCTTCCCATTGAGCGTCCGCTTCTTCATCAAAGTTATACATGGCATAACAGCTGTTTATTAGCTCCCGTTTCTTTGAGCGAACATACCCGAGCCCTTTCGTTTCCGTTCTCCCGTTAGGCAGTTTGCATTGAGTTCCAGGAACGTTCCAGACCTTGTCATAGAATTTGGCTTTTCTGACGGTCTGTGTGAAGGACATCCCTTGGCGTTTCAGCAGTTTCTTCAAACCTTCGGTATAATATCTGGGAAGACGGATAGGCTGAAGCCTGTCGAGCATGGGATCCGCGCCATGCCAAATTTCCTTTTCTACCTTGTTTTCTTCAGAACGGTAGAATAGGATTGCCTTCTCGCTTTTTCTTCCGGGAGGGATATAGAATGTCTGCAATTCTTCTACGCTGTTGGTGTCGAGTGTATCCAGTTCTTTGTAATGTTCAAGCGGCACCATGGTTACCTGCAGACTTCGCTCTTCATCAGTGGAAATCTGTATTGAGGGCCGAGCGGGGAATACAGCATGAACTTCATCCTCTGAATCACTACCGAAGATCAATGAAGGAACAGATGGTCCTGGCCTGGTGGACTGGGATGGACCTGAATAAATTATATCCTCTTCCTCCTCGGTGTCACTGCCGAAGACAGGGATGGTTGCGTTAGTTTTGTTCTCCGGTTTGTGACACCTTTCCGTGTCTTCGAAACTCGGTAAGAAGTATTTGGCATCTTCATACTTGCGAACTTCGTTCACGGAAAACGGATTCAACTCTCCTGCTACTGTGTACTCGAGGTCGTCCCTAGAATACTTCATGCACTGATGCTGTGTAGAAGGGATGATATTGTATTCGTGTAGCCATGGTCGGCCGAGCAGAGCATTGTAGCACGTCTTGGCGTCTATAACGTGGAATTTGATGTCTGTGACGAGCACCCCGAAGCGTAGCGTCAATATCACAGATCCAAGAGTCTTTGAGGATTGAGAGTCGAAACCGGAAATGGTGATTTTGTCTCGGGCGAGGTGTTGGACACTCATGCAAATCTCTTTTAACACTCGCACATTGAGTAAATTGACAGACGATCCGTTATCGACTAAGATTTTTCCTATCTTTATGTCATGGCAGTATCCTGAGACATAAAGTGGGCGATTGTGTTCACACGTTCCGAGGAGAAGGTCTTCATCACCAAAAGCAACGTCGGCTGTGTGCACCTCTTCCAATTCATCCTTCATCTTTTGTTCGGCTAGGAAGGCTTGGAACTGGTCCGGATCTTGTAGGGCCTTAATCAAAGAATCCCTCGCCTCTTTTGATAGCAATAGGGCATCGAGAATGCTGAGTTGTGAGGGCAGCTTTCTCAGATGCGCCAAGACATTGTAATCTACTTTATTCCTTTTTGGGGGATTCTTGGCGGTTAACTCTTCCGCAACTCGGTCATCCAAAGTGATGTCTTCAGAGACCTTCTCTTTCCCTTTGTTTTTCTTATTCAAGGGTCCGAGGTTCTTTTCGGGTAATGTTCGATTGCGCAGCTGTATATTCTCGCAGGCCTTCGGTTCTTTTTCTTTTCCCGAAGTGGATTCTTCGAAGAGGGGGCCAAGCTCTAGCTCTTCATTGGAGTCGCTCCCAAATGTAGGCACTTGTGACCCGGTAGTGTTAACCATGTGACAATTGCCGGCAGTTCTTTCAAGTTCTTTAGTCGTATTTCTTTGCTCTCGGCGAATTCTACGTTTTTCTCGTTTAAATCGTTGTCGATTAGCGACGTATCCTTGCCACCATCCATTGAAAGCTCTGCAATCTTGGGTGGAATGTGAGACCTTCTGATGGTATAAGCAATAAGAGGGGTGCATTTCTACCGCGCCAGTAACTTTTTCTTCAGAGGGTGGTAGCTTCATGCCCATCGATGTGGCCTTAGCAAATTTCTTTTTTATCTTGAATTGGCTTTTGTCAGTGGTGGAGGCATTTTGCTCCAACGGGATCATTTCAGCTCCTTCCTCAAGTCGCTGACGCTTAGCCCTTTCGAATATAGCCGTCTCGCGTTCTCGATCAGCTTTGCTTTTCAACCGAGCTTCATTAAGAAACGCGCTAATCATTTCAACCGGTAACCCTAGGGTTCCTGATTCGGCATTTGCCCCCAGCGTTTCAGTGCCAGAAGTTCCTTCATCGTTCGTGGTCGAATGAGAGATCATATGACAGCTTGCCACATATTCGTCAGATTCATCCGATGAACTTTCTCCTTCATCTTCTTTTTGGAAGACGTGATCAAGGAAATCTTGGAGCGTAATGGGAGTTCGCGCCTTTTGGTTATATTCATCCAGCGCGTCGATTTGCTTTTGTAAGTCCGTGCGCTTGTCACCAGGCTTCACCGGCTTCTTAGATTTCTTCTTCTTCTTTTTAGAAGATTTTGACGGCTGACCATGAGTGCTTGAACTGCCACCATCGGTCTTCGGAATCGGTCGTGGCTTCAACATCCCTTCAATAACCTGCGGTTCCAAGGGGTTCTTCCACTTGACCGCTGGACAGGTCTGAAGATCATTTAGCATTCTCCTCGTTTTGGCTGATAATACAACCTCCCAGGGAGTTTCTTCAATAACGGAGCATGTTGCCCCCGGCGTATTCGTCCCCTTATAGGTGTGGGGCTGCGGAGGGTTCACCTTCCATTTGTCAGACAGCGCAAATTTGCCCTGACGGTATTGATTCTCAAGCCAATTTTTGAAAACGTAACAGTCTTCGATTGGATGTCCCAACACTCTATGATAAGGGCAGTAATTAGGATCGTTGACGTCACTTGGTTGCGACGGACGTTTTGGATCTGGCAGATTTATGAGCCTGTTGCGCAATGCCAGCTCGAATAACCTCCTTGTTTTATCACGGGGGAAGGAGTAAGCACGTCCCATCCTGTCCTCAAGGGGTACGTATGGGCGCGTATTATTTGGACGAGCAACCGGCTTCGAATCGTTCGGTTGTTGTTGGGCATTAGCGACGACGATCGCTTTTCCCTTTCCTTTGTCGTTTCGGGAATCCGGCTTCGGGAGAGGGGGTTTATGGCCCATCTGGTTCATCTGCGCCAATTTGTCGATCAAAGCCTGGAAGGAAGTCGGCTTGAAGAACATCATAAATTGTGAAATAGTTGCTTGTGGATCAAGGGTTCCAACAAACATTCCCACCGCAGGGGCTTCTTCTATGCGCTGTTCACATTTAGACCATAGATTACGCCACCGTATAGCGTACTGAACCCACGTCTCGCCGGGTTTTACCCTGGCGTTAATCAATGCCGTCATTGGGGTACGCTCGCTGGCACTTGCAAAACGTTGGGTGAAGAGCAGCTCCATCTCCGCAAAGGTTTTAATAGAGTCGTTGGGGAGCTCGGAATACCACTCGAAAGCCGTATCTGATAAGCTTCCAACAAATTGGCGCAGCAAGAGCTTGTCGTCGCCTCCAGTGTTACCACAAAGCGCCCTGAATTGGGCAACATGTTGATGGGGATTGCCGGTCCCCTTGTAGACATGAAACTTAGGAATTGTGTAACCTGGCGGGTACTTGATTTGGTCATACCAGCCCGGATATGGCCGCCCCGTTTTCACGATCTGACCGGCTGCTTCAGTCGCCTGATGCACCCGTATTTGTTGGGCAATATATTCATCCAAATCAGCTTTTGATATGGTATCCTCTTTAGCTGCGGATAGAGCCGGTGGAGGATTCGATGTCTCTCCCCTATCATCTTCAAGAATGATCGGGGGATCTCCAGCAGGTGGATCTGGTTGAATCATCATACCCACCATGTCCTGGAACAGGAGGGCCATTTTCTTTATGTTGGCTGCCTGTTCCGCAGCCTCTTTATCTTTCTTCTCTAGCACGCGCCGGAGGAATTCGGCGTCCGTCTCTTGTTCGTGACGTTCCTCTGAGGATGTTTCTGGGGTTTCTTTCGGCCCAGTGAGTGCAGCCATTGTGGTCATCATCTCCTGGAGCTTTTGTTGCTGCTCCTGAGCCTTGGTCACTGATCGGGTGAGCGGTCGGTGACCCGTAGATATACGGCTTTCTTCTTTTCCAGAAGCCATATAAACTGTATGAACAATTATGCCCTCTGACTTGGGGCATTTAGGTTCGCCGCTTTCAAACTTTGCCGGTGTCATGGGAGCTTTTTCTGGCCTCTTCCTTTTATGGACCTTTGAGGTTGAAGGAGCCGTTGAAGCGGGCATCCTAGCAACCGTCGCCCCCTGCTGTTTAATGGGGCAGTTTTTGTTATTTTCTACCTTCGCCCTTTTCTGGTGACGCAAGTGGTCTGGATCGATCACAGAGTCTTGAACCCTACGCCATACTTTATAGACTTTTGAGGATAGCCGTTGAGGGGGCTGTTCCTGCTTCGTCTCCGAAGCTTTTTCCATGGGCGGAGGAGACCTTTTCAATGTAGCAACCGGAGAGTTCTTTCTTACCTTCCTCAGCAATTCGAAGCTGTTCCCAGTTGGAACAGCAGCATTGACCTCCACCGCTGGAGCAGGTGGGGTTAGCCCTGAGGGGGAGTTGCCCCCTGCTTTCCTTACTCGCTGCCAATGGCGGCGTCGCGCACGACGAGCCTTTGGGACTAGCTCGGAACTCGGGATAGTTTCTTGTTGCCCCCCCTTTGGATGTGGGGTAACTGCTGATGTCAGCCTATCAAAGACTGATGCTTTTTGGCCAGCTGGAGGAGGAGTAGGAGCCGTCAATCTTGTAAAGACCGACTTTCTGATAGGAGAAGCCGCTTCAACGACTTCCGAAGCAGTGGCCGTTGCCCTCTTTGGGACAACCACTTTATGATCCTGACCTAGCCTGGTGAAAACAGAGGCTGTCAGCTTAGTAGCGGGCGACCCGTTGACAGGGGTCGTGGTAGCAGTGAGCCGGTCAAATACCGACTTCTTGTTCGCTTCTGGTGCGGATATCGGCATAGAGAAGCTTGCAGGGGGGACCATGGTCCCGAAAAATAGGCCGGTGGTTGCCTGGGTCACCTGCTCTACCGGCAGAGTAAGGAAAGAGGCCGCTTGGGGCCCATATGTTACACCTCTCGGTGAGGTGGAGCGTCCGTTGCAGTGGTGCTTCGCGCATTTGGTGCAGTGAGAATCCATGGATGCTTGAGTTCTGCGCCAGACAAAAGACCAAATCTTAGCAATTTGAAATCCGAAGGCAACCATTTACAAACCGCGATGGGTTCGCGAAGACGACACACGAAGTGTGGAGTGGAAAGAGGAAAAGGTCCCACCGGGCGTGCCAGAATCTGTTCCCCTCCGAAAGACGGCGACGACGTGAAGACGTCTTGCCTGAAGTTCGGGGCAGATGCTATTTAGTTTTATCCGTCTATCTCTCCGAAGATGCCGAGTTGATTTACGGCACCGTATATCGGAGGTTTAGACGGATGCGACCGATGTAGCAGACTTCGTCAGATTCCCCCTCAGGGTGAGGGGTTTTTTATTGTGGGGACGCTCTTCCCTGCAGGCGCAAGCCCCTGCAGTTAATTATGCTACCGCATCGCGGTAACAACTTTCTCCTTCTCCAGAATTTCACTTCGTGTCGTGTGTGTTTGTTTTATTTGTGGTTGCCCGTGGATTGTATACGGAGACTGAGTAATGCCGTCGCCCGTAGGACGTGGATTAGTCCAAATCCGTATTTACTTAGATTTGGGTTTGGTGTTTTTTAGTTTAAGGATGCATTAGTCGCGTTGCGACTAAGATCAACTTAAACGTTCGTTAAGGATACATTAGTCCTGTTTTAGACTAAGATCAACTTAACGTAATGATTCATTTAATATATGGCCGTCAGGACTCGTCACCTCTCTGACGTCGTTGAAGGATTACAACGACAGGTGTCAGAGGAGTTCAGAGATGTACCCTTGAGCCGAAATTGATTTGGAGTCTTATCATTCATTTTAAATGTCTAAGGATACGTTAGCCGTATTTGGGGCTAAGATCAACTTAAACGGGACCGTTTAGATCCGGCAAAAGAGCATTTGGAGGCTCTATTGTTCCAGTTTTAGGGACGTAGTGGTCCATCGCCAGTTTAGGGACATAGTGGTCCATCGCCAGTTTAGGGACGTGGTGGTCCATATTCCAGTTTAGGGACATGGTGGTCCATTATTAGTTTAGGGACGTCTCGGTCCGATATTAGTTTAGGGACGTTTCGGTCCGTCGCCAGTTTAAGGACGTAGTGGTCCATCATTAGTTTAGGGACGTCTCGGTCCGATATTAGTTTAGGGACGTCTCGGTCCGATATTAGTTTAAGGACGTCTCGGTCCGATATTAGTTTAAGGACGTCTCGGTCCAATATTAGTTTAGGGACGTCTCGGTCCACGAGTTTAAGGACCCCGCAGTCCATATTCATGTGTGGTCGTCGGGACCCGTCACCTCTCTGACGTCGTTGAGGAATTACAACGACGGATGTCAAAGGAGTTCGGAGATGTACCCTCGAACCGGATGTAAATTGATTTAGGAGAGCAGCTATACTCAGTCAATTTAATTTAAGGACTTATGGCCACGATTGGGCTAAGTCCATTTCAACATGGCATTTTTTTTTATTTAGGCTCTACCCACAGAAGACATAGGATATCAGTTTATTTTAGGCCCTGCCCATTTGCAAAGTATCTACTTCGTTTGGGCTTTGTCCCTTTTTTTTTTTAAATGCATAGCATTCTGAATATTTTTGTTTGGGCTCTGCTCATTTATAAATGATGCAAAGCATCTGTTCTTGTTTGGGCTCTGCCCCTTAAAATAATGCATTTGCGCTTTGTTGAGCCTGTTAGGCCTTCTCTTAATTGGGCTTGGCCCTTTTTTTTTAAATGCATCTGCGTTTGCGCTAAGTAGTGAGCGCAAGTCCATATGGTGATGACACGTGTCGTGCTTTGATGAGCGCAAGCGCACCAGCGCAGTGCAATGCGCTGTTGCGCTGCTGACACGTGGCGCGCTCTCAGCGAGTTACGCCAATTCCAGAGAGCAAAGCTCTATCTCAAGGGCGCTTAGCACAAGTGGTTTTATGGCCGACACGTGGCGCTCTCTCAAGAGCGCAGCGGCGCAACTTGGAAGTGCAAAGCACTAAGAATCCTTTTAGATTCCAGAAAGGAAGTGCAAAGCACTGTTTAAGTTCTTGATCTAGATCAGATCAAAGAAAAATAAATTTCTTCTTTATTCGAAGAACCAGAGGTTCGCAAAAGTGCAAAGCACTATTCTTTTATTTTTTACATTGTTTTTAAAGAACCAAAGGTTCACAAGAAGTGCAAAGCACTGTTTTCTTTTTTTTTTTTATATAAAGATCATTGATCTTATATATATATATTTTTTTTTTAGACTAATGGTCTTTTAGAAGGAATTTCTTCTAATCCACGAAGGTTCTTTACCTCTTTCTTGAAATCTTCTCGGAGTTCTTTCTGTTTAAGGTTCTTGAATTCTCAAGAAAAAACTCCATGCTTTGAATTGAGGCCTAAGGTCCTTTTTATAGTGCTCACAAATTAGTTAAATTTGTTAAAGAGATCATCCTCTGAGTGATTTGGGGAATTTTCCCTACCGTTGGATCTTTAATCCAAGGGCTTCTGCTTCGCAGAAGAAAATCTTCTTGTTTCAACAAGAACAGAAAAGATTTCTTAAAAATCTTAATTTAATTTGGCGCAGATGCCCCAGCGCGTGACGCGTGTCACGTAGCGCAGAGCGCAGCGCAACTGCGCTAGCGCATTTGCGCTGACACGTGTCGCGCAGCGCAGAGCGCAGCGCAACTGCGCTAGCGCATCTGCGCTGACACGTGTCGCGCAGCGCAGAACGCAGCGCAACTGAAGCGTTGCTTCAGGCAAATAGAGCTCTGCTCTGATTGGGCGCGTCTTCTTGGGCGCGCTGCGCTAATGTATCTGCGCTGGACACATGGCGCAGAGCGCTAGCGCAAAGGATCTGAAGCGTTGCTTCCTTTAAACAGAGCTTTGCTCTGATTGGGTGCGCTGCGCTAATGTATCTGCGCTGGACACGTGGCGCAGAGCGCGCAGCGCAAAGGATCTGAAGCGTTGCTTCCTTTAAACAGAGCTTTGCTCTGATTGGATGTGCTGCGCTAATGTATCTGCGCTGGACACGTGGCGCAGAGCGCGCAGCGCAAAGGATCTGAAGCGTTGCTTCAAATATTTAAATTTTGAATTCAAACAGAGCTTTGCTCTGATTGGGCGAAACAGCACCACGTGTCACTCACGTGTGTGCTACTGAACTAATAGCGCAATGCGCTCATAAGATAGCGCTCTGCGCTCATAAAACTGGCGCAATGCGCCCATCATCTGGCGCTTAGCGCCAAGCACGACACGTGTCCCTCACGTGTGCGCTACCCGGCAGAAGCGCACTGTGCTCTTTGACTGGAGCAAAGCGCTAAGCGCACCACGTGTTGCGCTGATAGAACATAAATTGTTCTGTAACAAAGCCCAGAGCTCTGATGAATGCTCAGCATTTAGTAAAAGACAAAAACACTGTCAGGGCCAAGCCCAAATAAAGGCTCCAAAGCCCAAACAAATGTTAAACATTTTAACTTGATTGGACTTAGCCCAAGATTGACCATAAGTCCTCAAATTCAGATTAACTGAGCCCATATGCTCATAAATCTTTTAAAGATCTTAGTCCCAATTGGACTACAGATCCCAACCAAAATTGGTGCAAGGGTACATCTCTTCACTCCTCTGATATTTGTCGTTGTAATCCTTCAACGTCTTCAGAGAGGTGACGGGTCCCGACAACCATACATTTCATAGACTATGACGTCTTTAAACTGGACTGTGAGGTCCTTAAGCCCATGGACTATGATGTCCTTAACCTTGGACTGTGGGGTCCTTTAAAACCCATGGACTATGATGTCCTTAACCTTGGACCGAGATGTCCTTAAACTAACATCGGACCGAGATGTCCTTAAACTAATTATTAACCGCAATGTCCCTAAACTAAACAATAGAGACCAAATGCTCTCTCGTTGGATCTAAACGATCCCGTTAAGTTGATCTTAGTCTAAAATTAGACTAACGTATCCTTAACCAACGTTTAAGTTGATCTTAGTCACAAATGAGACTAACGTATCCTTAAACCCAACCCCAAACCCAAATCTAAGAAAATACGGATTTGGACTAATCCACGCCCTACGGGAGACAACATAAATTAATCTTCGTATACAATCCACGGGAAACCAAAAACAAAACAAACACCCACGACACGAAGTGACCATCTGGAGAAGGAGAAAGTGGTTACCGCGATGCGGTAGCGTAATTAACTGCAGGGGCTTGCGCCTGCAGGGAAGAGCGTCCCCATAATCAAAAACCCCTCAAATGAGGAGGAATCTGACGAAGTCTGTTATATCGGTCGCATCCGTTTAAACCTTCGATATACGGTGTCATAAATCAACTTGGCATCTTCGGAGAGGTGGACGGATAGCACCAATTTGCATCTGCCCCGAAATTCAGGCTAGACGGACCTGCGCGGTCGCGTCTCCGTGTTTCGACGGGGAACAGGCACACGAAACACACATAGGTTAGAAACTATGGTCTACGTATGCGAAAATAGCCAACAACTCTCTAGATCGACGTACGAACGCCAATCGATCGAGATAAAACACAAATATCAAAACTCAATTTATTAAAATCCATAAAACTCAAAACAGCAAGTTAGAAAACTAGCTCTAGATTTTGACTCAGGAAATTAGGAACTAAACAAACAATACAGAGGCTATGTTATAAGGTAAGTGAGTTGCAGGACAAATCCCCACTTCAATGTCCACAAATGGCCCGGTGAGAATGCCCATTTTCCCGATGTCTCCGGCCCAATTTTGGAATTTGGGTCTCGTCTTCTCGTGGTGGTCTCCTATTGGTCTAACTAGGTTAATATACTTGTTTGATTTTTCTACAAACACCTCAGGTTGGTCCAGATTCCCTGTAGTCCCCAAAATATCCACAAAACCGATATTTGAAATATTTCTAACTCAAGTCTTGGGTTTTACTCTCTGTTTTGGTCTATGAAACTAACACTACAAAGGTTGTGGTTCCTAACCAAGACTCAATCTACCTTCATAAGTCAAGAAATCACCTAACCCTCAACTGGAAATTTTCAAATTTCGCTAAACCACATCGGTTCACCTCTAAACTAGGGTAGGATATAAGAAACTCCAACACTTAACTAAAAGGGAAGTGATTATACCTCATTTGGCAACTCAAGAATTTTCTTGAGTTGCTCAAAGTTTTCAAAATCTTAGCTTGATATCACCATGGTCTTTATAGTGGGGTTGTGAACAATTTTTGTGAAGGGTATAAGGTTTTTGGCTTGGTTTTGGGGGTGGCTTGAGGTGGTAGAAGAGGTGGAGGGTGAGGAGATGAAGGAGGAGAAGAATAGTGAAGAGAAAATGAAGAAGTGAAGAAGAGGAACTATGAGGGTGTGTAGAAGTTTCCTTCTCTCCTTCTCTCTCTCTCTCTCTTAGATGCCCCATGATACTTGTCCCATCAAGTCACTCTCATCTCATCTATTTTCTTTTTCCCTTTTTCTAAAAATCAAGAGCAAAACCAAGTTTAAATATAAAGAAACATAACGATGGTTCAATAAAAAGTGACGAGTGTTTTTGCAACATATCATGTTGCATGCTATGCACATAAGTATGATTAGTGCATAATTAGTGAATATTAATCAAGTTAGCACTAAATATGTATATAATCAATCATATATGATTTTGTAAATTGTACAAATCAACTTAACACCTTCAAAATTAATAATTATATCAATTTTCCAAATTATCGGTATATTACTATACCATATTATTAAAACAATCTCCATACATTAAAATATTCATAATACTTATTATTTAAATTCCCCAAAAATAATTATTTTATTTCTGGAAATGTTACATGTCCTTCAGTCCGCGTGTTTAAATCCCTGCAACCAAATTCTTTTATTTATTTTTCTTTTTCGAGCCTCGGAGACTTCATGAACGATGCACGGAGTTTCAAAACTTTATAAGAGAAATAAAATGTGTTTTTGGACCGACCACGTCGACACGAGCATGGAGATCGAATATCGAACCAATCGACCGAGTTGGGACCACCCCAGGCGGCCATGATGGTGTTTCGGAAGGCCAGAGTGAAGCCAAATGTGCTCAACCCATGAGCATGCGTCCATTGGTCTCTCGTATGTTCATTTTCACATTCTAAACCTTCTGATTCTTTCTCCGTCCCCTTAAGCCGGCTCAAGATAAGTTTGAGCCATCTCAAATCTTGCCTAAAAAGCTATTTTGTCCTTTGTTCTCATGAGCCGGCTCAAGAACATTTTGAGCCGTCACATGCACTCTCCCGGCTCTGAAACATTCCAGAAACTCATAAGGCGTGTCGTTTGGGCTCGTGACTATTTGTTTCACATCCAAAATCGCCCACATAATTTCTGTAACCCTAACTTTTCATTTCCATCATAAATTCTCTTTTAATATCATTATTTCTTTTAATCATTCTTCTATTGCCCTTAATCCTTTTTAATGGCCATTATTTTCTTCAATTCCTCATGCTACTAAAATTTCCTTCTCCCTCATTCTTTCAATGCCCCAAAACATAATTCTCTCTGAAAATTCCTCTCCAGATATTTTCTCAAATCATAGTGAGGATCCTTCTCAAAGACGTTCACTAAATCTCCTTCCACCAAGACGAGTTTCCACTCAATCCCTATTTGAATTTATCGATGATACGGTTGTTATACCGTATCATACCACAAATAAGTTCTCGTCCTCATCCCCTTCTCAATCTCTTCTCATCCTCCTCTCTTTTCTTGCGTATCATCTCCTCCACAAATCATCTCTCTTTGTCCCGTAGAAATTCCTAATGAAATGTAGTTTCTAATGCATAGATTTAGATACACGTGAATTTGTTTAACCATAGATATTATATTGGTGCAAGATTATGATCCCATATTGTTTTCCCATAATATCAACACTTACCTGCCGTAGATCAAAATAAACAAGGTAATAACATTATGAGATGATTATAAATCAATAGTGCATCCTATATTTTTGAATACTTGGACTTTTAACATGATTGTCTGAACGAACAGGTTTTGAGCCGGCTCAACAAAACGTAAGCTGTATTATACACACATAGAGTTAAAACCCACATTTTGACATGGCATGAGCCGTCTCAAGTTTAGACTTGAACCGTCTCATGTCATGGTCGAGCTGGCTCAACCTAATAGTAAGCCGTTTTATGGAAATAGAGAGAAAAATATGACATTGCAGTGATTGTTGAGCCGTATTAATTTGTATTGAACCGTCTCAAATTCTTGTCGAATCGACTCAATAAAGTTTTGAGCCGTCTCATGTCTCCAAACAATAAAATCATAATTGTAGAAGACTTGTGAGCCGGTTCAAGCATATTTAAGCCGTCTCAAACTGATACGAAACCTGACATGGAATCTTATATGATAATTTGATTCATACACATAAGTCATAATGCCTAAACATGCTAATTAACATATAATATGATAGAATACGAATATATGTTAATTGTTTGATCATGCTACTCTTGACTCTGCTAGTTGTATGATACGTTTCATATAACCATATTATTGCTAATTGTTGCCTGAATATCATAAATACCCTATCTCATGCTTGCGAACATGTGTACTTTATTCTTGATCTCCAAGTTATTATATCTACATGTTTTACATGAATAAACATATTACATGCAAAACTTGACTCAACTTTACTCGAACCATGAATACAACTTGACACGAATACTTGAATATCACATGAATACTTGAACTTGACATGAATACATGCAATTGACATGAACTCCAATTGAAATTGAACTCGTACACTCTCTCTTGTATTCATGGATTCGATCAAAAATTGTTACATTAACTATAGATTAGATACATAGGAGTTGGGGTAGTTTGAGTTATGAGTTCAATATAATCTTAGGAATCCCATACTAATACATGAATACTAATACATGAATACTATCACATGAGTACTAACACATGAGGATCCATGATTCCTTGCTCTCGGGGTCTTACCCTTGGGTTTGAGAATACTCTTGAGATTGGTTGACATTCACACTTGAACTGTCGTTAAGTTAGATGATCTTATAGAGATCTTTTAGAATACATTGATACTCGCATCATGTTCACCAATACATACTTATTATACACTTATTTTGACCAACACATGCTATACTATATTGCCATGCTCATGTATCATATAGTTTCCATTTACATTGCCATGTTACATTTGTTCATTTGTTCATAATTTTCATTCATGCTATATCGCATGTCGCCTTACACTTTATTATATAATTCACATCTCTTTTGGGGACTTACACGAGCGCAAGTTCGCTGACGAGTATTCCACCATATTTTCTTTCTATCCTTGGAATGTTCATCAGGTGACGTTGAAACAGAGTAGATAGTACCGTCAGAAGAGGAGCACAATCAACTTGCATTGCAAGCGAACGACTAGATCCATTCAGATTTTCTTTTCTGTGTGCCTCATGTTTAAAGCATATCATTGTTATCGTATTTGTTTCAGACATTGTATCCCTGTGTAACTTGAATTTAATAACTAGTTAGATTTTCACTTTATTGTCTTTCTTGTCGTATTTTATGTTGCTTATATACACTTAGCATATCTGTTGCGAGAAAAGATGTAACGATTCCAATATTACTATACCTTCGTGTTTTTTTTAGTAAAATATTGTATTTATTTATTCGTAGTATTTTTCGTATATTCTTTTTCTATTAAATATATTATTTTATTATTCCATCTATTTTTCCCAAACTCATTTATTTAAACTAAATCTTAACCTATTTCAAATTAAACGCAAGACCTTACCCAACTCATAACTCAAATCTAATATCATTTTCATTTTTTTTATAAAACTATGAGCCCAAAAGCCCACTTTCTTTTTAAGCAACGACGTATATTTAATTCTTATTAAATATGTGGATGAACAACCTTATAGCTCATTGGTTAATTTCTTGCATTGTTATTTCATAGGTCACATGTTCAAATCCCCATTCTTGCAACTATTTTTATCTTTTTTTAAAATTCTCTCATAACCTACAAACGAGACCTTTTATTTTCTTTAACTTCCAAATGAATGAGCACCCTTTCAATATCATTTTTACTCCAAAATAAATTCATAATAAATTAAAATTATTATGAAGAGTTTTTATCACTATTAAACCTATTTTAATATCTCTTTTAATACAAATAACACTCTCTTCTCCATCCTACCTTAGCCATTCTCTCTTCATCAATTCTAATTTTTCCTTTGGAGATTTGGAGAAGCATCAATTTCCTTAAGATTTCTAAGTCTCGATCAAGTCGAGGCTTTCTTCACCAATCGGTAATACGGTTGTTATACTGTATTGCAAGACCCGTAAGTCCCTTTTCTCTCCCTCCCTCCATCTCTTTATTCTCCTCTTTTCATATCTCGTGAACCCGCTATTTTTTCATATCGTAATCCATAAGAGAAGATAAACATAAACATATACATATATATAAGTCTATATACATATGGTTTAATAATACCTTATTGCCTCTTGTTCAAATTAAAGTGTTTTCAATTCTTTGTTCATGACTATGTTTATTATGAGTTGTGAGAACATAAATTTCATACCACAATATATCTATGATATCTCATGGAATCGGTTTGGTTATTAAAAGAAAAGGAGAAGCTTGCATAAAAATACTAGTTAATCTTTTTCCCGATTTTAGTATACATATCAATACCTTTATTTTTAAAATAATTTTTAGAAATTAATTTTTACTTCTAGAAATTTCATGAAATTTAAGTATTATAGAATATGTTTTTTTTTACACGCTGTAAAAAATTTAGATTGAACCGAATAACGGTTTAGAAGTTACGTAGTTTTTATTCACTGTTTTTAAAACCAGAAAACTGCCAATAAGGGTCTTTTCGAGAGACCATAACTCTGTAATCGTTGATCCAAATTAAGCGTTTTCAGATGTTTTGAATATCTACATCGAAATATCTATATTTTCTTAGTTTTAATTTTTTTCTTAAAATCGACGTAAAATATAGAAAACTGCGTTACAATATTAAACGAAGAATCTGGACAGAATCTGTCCTGATTCGCACACTATTTTTAAATAGCACATAACTCGAACTCCCGATATCCGTTTGTGACAAACTTTAGATGTGTAGATGCAAAATTGATAGAAATATAATTTTCTGTATATTATATTACTTAGAAATGCATGAAACAACCCGATATAGTCTTTGCAATACAATATATAGTGGATATCCATAAATCTGAATTTCTGTTTTAAACGCCGATATTAAAATGATCATAACTAGAGATTCAAAAATCCAAATCGTGCGAATCTTAGTGTTTTAGATAAGTACGTCGAAATACCTACAATTTACTAATAGTTTTTGTAACCTAAAACCTGATAGAAATTAACTCAAATTGTGTTTTAAAAATATATGACGGTTCTGAACAGATTCTGATATGTTTTGCTCAACGATACGAAAACAGGTATATCTCCCAAACTGGTAATCGTATTTAGGCGATACTCGAACTCACGCGTGCACAACACATAGATCGATATTTTTGTTTATATTCCGAAATTGATTGACTTAATTGATTAGTCGTACACAACACTTATTTACAACATTGTTTTTGGACATTACTTGTATACTTATCTCATATCTTGTTCTATGATTCCTTATCTATTTTTATCTATATGACTTGTGATTAAACCATTACATACTGGAATTGACTTGATTTTGATACGACTCGATCATGAATACTTGAACCCAATATGTACACTTGAACCAACTTGACTCGAATCATGAATATAATTGGCATGACTTTCACTTGACATGACTGTATGAACTCAATCTTGAAAACTTGATATCATACATTATCTTTTGTTTTCATGTATTCGATCAAGACTCGTAATATTAATCATAAACTAATATACATGGGGTAGTTTGAATATGAATCCAACGGAATCTCATGAATCCCATTAATACAAATCATGTTGCTGTGGTACCGGGCTGAAATGGTACAAATCATGTTGCTGTGGTACCGGGCTGAAATGGTACAAATCATGTTGCTGTGGTACCAGACTGAAACGGTACAAATCACGAATTCATGAATGAGGGGCCCATGTTTCCAAACCTCTGGATGATAGCCTGTTAGATTTGGAATACTTCAATAACAATTGAAGTCCCGATATTTTGGGCCCGTGATTCCTTACCCCTGGACGATAGCCTTAGGTTCGAGAATACTCTTGAGGTTTGTTGATATTCACATTTGAACTCACGTTAGTTATTTTTACCTTTTTAGAGACCTTTTAGGATACTTACATTCACTTCATGTTCACTATACCTACACTCCACGGCCATGTTATACTTGTTTGTTATGCTCATATTACATTTTCATGCTGATATAGTTGACATACAAATTACCATGTACGCTATTACACTTGTTTACGTGTTCATGATTTATATCCATGCTATACCATATATCATATTACACCCTGCATTTCATTTATATACATCGCACCATCCTTTTGGGGACTTACCGAGCGCTAGTTCGCTGACGAGCATTCCACCCTCTTCTTTCTAGTCTTGAAATGTTCGTCAGGTGATATTGAGACATAGAAGATAGAAGTAGTCGAAAAAGAGTACAACCAGTTCGCATCATAAACGGACATATAATTTCATTCAGCTTTTTATTTTATTTCACCTTATTTATGTATGTCTCCTTGTTAAGATTTATCATGTTAAATATCTTGTATTCAGATATTTTGTCTACTATGAATCATAAATGTAATAAATCAGAGTTGGAGTTCATTCTTTTGTTTGTTTTTGTTACTTTATATTGCTTATAGACGCTAAGCATATTTATTTCGAGAAACGGTCTTCTCATAATTAATACGTTGTGGCTTACCACGTCACCGTCTTCATCTACTGGGAAGCGGGGCGTGACAGGTTTTGTTGGCAGCCCATGCAGGGTCAGTTCTGCATGAATATCGTAAGCAATATAATACAAGAATTATGAAATCCAATTATTACATTCGACTTTTCTTTTGAATCCTACCATATTCCTTGAGTCCATCTTGAACTCCACCTTCGACTTCCTTGAACTCCATCTCTCGACTTTTGAATCCTTAACTCTTGTTCACCCTTTCTACTTGTATCTCGTAGGCCAATTAGCTCAATTGGTCATAGTATCGATCGACAGAGCTCCAAAACGACATCATCCTTAAATTTCTAGTACCTTGTTACAACATCTTTCTTGAGTAATTTCGAGGACAAAATTATTTTTAAGGAGGGTAGAATGTAACGACCTCAATATTACTATACCTTCGTATTTTCTTTTTTTTAGTAAAATATTGTATTTATTTATTCTTAGTATTTTTCCGTATATTTTTTTCTATTAAATATATTATTTTATTATTCCATCTATTTTTCCCAAACTCATTTTTTAAAACTAAATCTTAACCTATTTCAAATTAAACGCAAGACCTGACCCAGCCCATAACCCAAATCCAATCTTATTTTCATTTTCTTTTATAAAACTATGAGCCCAAAAGCCTACTTTCTTTTTAAGCAACAACATATATTTAATTCTTATTAAATATATGCATGAACAGCCTTATAGTTCATTGGTTAATTCCTTGCATTATTATTTCATAGGTCACATGTTCAAATTCTCATACTTGCAACTATTTTTATCTCTTTTTTTAAACAATTTCCTCATAACCTACAAATGAGACATTTCATTTTCTTTAACTTCCAAATGAATGGGCACCCTTTCAATTTCTTTTTTACTCCCAAAATTAATTCATAATAATTAAAATTAAAATTATTATGAAGAATTTTTATCACTATTAAACCTATTTTAATATCTCTTTTAATACAAATAACACTCTCTTTTCATCCTACCTTAACCATTCTCTCTTCATCAATTCTAAATTTTTTGCTTTGGAGATTTGGAGAAGCATCAATTTCCTTAAGCTTTCGAAGTCTCTATCAAGTCGAGACTTTTTTCACCAATCGGCAATACGGTTGTTATACCGTATTGCAAGACACGTAAGTCCTTTCTCTCCCCCTCCCTAAATCTCTTTATTCTCCTATTTTCATATCTCATGAACCCGCTATTTTTTTCATATCGTAATCCATAAGAGAAGATAAAAATAAACATATACATATATATAAGTCTAGATACATATGGTTATATATGGTTTAATAATACATTATTGCCTCTTGTTCAAATTAAAATGTTTTCAATTCTTTGTTCACGACTATGAATGCTTATTATGAGTTGTGAGAATATAAATTTCATGTCACAATATATCTACGATATCTCATAGAATCGGTTTGGTTATTAAAAGAAAATGAGAAGCTTGCATAAAAATATTAGTTAATTTTTTTGCCGATTTTAGTATACATATCAATACCTTTATTTTTAAAATAATTTTTAGAAAATAATTTTTACTTCTAGAAATTTCATGAAATTTAAGTATTATAGAATATATTTTTTTTTACACGCTATAAAAAGTTTAGATCAAACCAAATAACGGTTTAGAAGTTGCTTAGTTTTTATTCACTGTTTTTAAAACCAGAAAACTGCCAATACGGGTTTTCTTTGAGAGACCATAACTCTATAATCGTTAATCCAAATTAAGAGTTTTCATATGTTTTGAATATCTACATCGAAAGATATATATTTTCTTAGTTTCAAATTTTTACTGAAAATCAACGTAAAATATAGAAAATTACGTTACAAAATTAAGCGACGAATCTGGACAGAATCTGTCCTGATTCGCACACTATTTTTAAATTGGACATAACTAGAACTCCCGATATCCATTTATGACAAACTTTAGATATGTATATACACAATTGATAGAAATATAATTTTCTGTATATTATATACTTAGAAATGCATGAAACAATCCGATATAGTCTTTGCAATACAATATATAGTTGTTGTCCATAAATCTGAATTTCTGTTTTAAATGCTGATATTAAAACGATCATAACTAAAGCTTCAGAAATATAAATCGCGCGAATGTTAGTGTTTTAGATAAGTAAGTCGAAAGATCTAAAATTTTCTAATAATTTTTATAACATGAAACTCGATAGAAATTAACCCAAACTTCGTTTTAAAAATATATGACGGTGCTGAACAGATTCTGATCCGTTTTGCTCGACGATACGAAAACGGGTATATCTCCCAAATCGGTAGTCGTATTTAGGTGATACTGGAATTCACGCGTACACAACACATAGATCTATATTTCTGTTTATATTCTGAAATTGATTGACTTGATTGATTAGTCGTACACAATACTTATTTATAATATTGTTTTTGGACGTTACTTGTATACTTATCTCATATCTTGTTCTATGATGCTTATCTATTTTTATCTATATGACTTGTGATTAAACCATTATATACTGGAATTGACTTGATTTTGATATGAATCAATCATGAATACTTGAACCCAATATGTACACTTGAACTAACTTAACTCGAACCATGAATACAATTGGCATGACTTGCACTTGACATGACTATATGAACTAAATCTTGAAAATTTGATATCATACATCATCTTTTGTATTCATGTATTCGATCAAGACTCGTAATATTAATCATAAATTAATAGACATGGGGTGTTGGGGTAGTTTGAGTATGAATCTAACGGAATCTCATGAGTCCCATTAATACAAATCATGTTGCTGTGGTACCGGGCTGAAACGGTACAAATCATATTGCTGTGGTACCGGACTGAAACGTTACAAATCATGTTTCTGTAGTACAGGGCTAAAACGGTACAAATCACAAATTCATAAATGAGGGTCCGTGTTTCCAAGCCCCTAGATGATAGCCTGTTGGGTTTGAAATACTTCAATAACAATTGAAGTCCCGATATTTTAGGCCCGTGATTTCTTACCCCTGGACGATAGCCTTGGATTCGAGAATACTCTTGAGATTGGTTAACATTCACACTTGAACTCACGTTAGTTACTTTTACCATTTTAGAGACCTTTTAGGACACTTATATTCACTTCATGTTCACTATACCTACACTCCACGACCATACTATACTTGTTTGTTATGTTCATATTAGATTTTCATGCTGATATAGTTAACATACACATTACCATGTACGCTACTAGACTTGTTTACATGTTCATGATTTATATCCATACCATACCATATATAATATTACACCCTGCATTTCATTTATATACATCACACCATCCTTTTGGGAACTTACCGAGCGCTAGTTCGCTGACAGGCATTCCACCCATTTCTTTCTATTCTTTGAATGTTCGTCAGGTGATATTGAGACAGAGAAGATAGAAGTGGTCGAAAAAGAGTACAACCAGTTTGCATTACAAACGGACGTATAGTTTCATTCAGCTTTTCTGTCACGACCCAAAGTTTGGATGTGACCGGCACTTGGATTGTGTATTATCTAAAGATATTTACACAACCTGAGTAAACCGAAAAACCAAGACCAAATCCTTTTTGCGGAATTTTCATGAAAATTTAGTTTTAAGTAAAAATCACCGTTTTATTGAATTAAGATATAAACAATAACTCACTAGTGAATTCATAATAAAAACAATTATAAATTGTTAAATTTGGTTGCATCCCTAGTTGGGATCAACAATATCAACAGCGGAAATAAATACTCAGTATATAGGATATCAATAAGAATCCCAGACATAAATAAAAGAAATATCTTCTAACATAACAACGATCTCATCTGTCAAATAATATACATATACTCATCTCTCATTTTAAGTCATAGTACAAAGTCTGATGGAGATTTTCTACATCCAAAATACAATACCTAAAAGGGAAGTTTACTACACATGTAACCCACCTATCAAAAGATGCGATAAAAGCTGGAAAAGTGGATCTGTACTGCTGCTATCCGTCCACTCTACCCCTGCAAAGAACTGTGGCACAACGGGGGTGAGTTGCCAACTCAGTGAATATAACTGACATACAATGGTTAATAATGTAAATATGACGATCATAACTAACTGAAATGAGAGCAAGTATGATGTATGATAGCATATGGAAAGCATGAATCTGTACTACAAGTCACATAACTAAAACTGAAATCTCATCATTTATTCCCAATAAAATTCATCTTTCCGTGTCCACCATCGACACAAAACTTCCATTTCTCTCAGGCATCATTCCCCGAATGATCCTGTAATCAATAACATCGGTCGGTATCCTCTAAATATCCGCCGTGTTTCACAACTCTCCCCGGTATCGAGTATTTTTGCTAGGCTCCCCCGCCTCAAATGCGACTATCCTGCCCCTCGGTCTCGACCGGGTCCACCATGTATCCAACTGTATATCTCTCCCACTCAGTCTGGATAACGTAAAATCCGCGACCGTATAACTCCCCCACTCGGTCCGGAATAAAACCAAATCATAAAACATCTCATGGTGGACATGTCACATAAATCATGAAATCACTGGATTTATTTAATAGTACAAGAAAACCCCAAACCATCAATTCTCAATAATACAAAAGTTTCTTATATCAACTTAAAATACTCGGATGATAAACATGATGTCATTTATGCAAGTTACCACTATTATTAATAATTGAGGTATGATAAGAATCATATTTAACAAGATAATTATTTAGTGTAAAAGTGACATGTTAATATCGACGAGGTGTAGTGTAACATGTAAAGGTGTGCACGTGCGGCATAACTCGTCTATAATTGTGCAGTGTTCTACATATATTACCATAGTGATGAATATGTATGTATATGAATGCGTATTATTAACTTAGCATACAAAAGTAAAACTTTTATTTAAATAAAACTACGGGCGTAACACGCCATCTTTACACAATTCCCCGGTAGATGTTTAGTCTACTCACCGGAAAAACGTCGTATCTACTCAGCAATCATCAATCCTTTTCCTTTCCTTGCTGCCTCCGAAGTCCCCGCACTCAAATCTAACATTTAATTAACTTGTATAAGAAAACGGCTACATTCCGATACGGCAAAAATCAAGAAACACAAGTTGTACGTGTTAATTATATTACGTACGACTATTGTAAACGATCTAACACTTAACCTCACTGAAATTTAACCCAACTCTGCATCGCGACTGAAAACAGAACGCATTACGTTTTAACCGTGTCGTATTTTAGATTTTAGATACCTTTTTCCGATATTAGCTCCCAGATTTTACATACAGTTAAACTAACTTGATTAAACAATACCAAACTAAGCAAACACCTACACAGAGACCAACCCAAAAATCACACTACCCAACTCACCCAAAAATCCGGCGTCGCCGGAATTTTCCTTTGGGTCGCCGGCCAAAATCCGAGCCCTCTGGTTCGTGTTCCTATGGTTTGCTCTAGGTTCAACATAAATCATTTAGACCCTGCTTAGTTCAGTTAACTTTTCTCTAAACTATTGCAGATTCAAACAGACTCGATTTTTCTTTAAAATACGATATTTTAGACATTTTGATTTCAGATTTTGAACTAGTTACAGAATTAAATCCCTACCGTGATTAAGGATTTTACCTACAAATAACTTACTGGAAGAACACCCTCCAAGATGCACAAGCTCCTTGTCCTAACTTGATGATGAGAAGTCCCTAGACTTAGCTCTTTTCTTCTTCTCTCTCTTGTTCTTCCTTGTTTTCTTTTAGTTTTCTTTTTCTTTCTTAAATTTTCAGATTGTAAATTAGTTAAATGATCTGAAAATAACTTATATATGAGAAGAGGAAAAGATAAGGTGAAGGAGGAGGTGTCAAAGGCTAAAAGGTGCCATCCTCATGCAAGGAGGAGTTGTGGGGTGTGTATTGTGCATGCAAGTAGGAGGTGTCCTTGCATTATCTCATAATTTGTGTTAATTTGTAATAAAATTCTGAGCTAAAATGTTTTCTTCCCCTCTTTCATTTACACCCTTAATCAAAATCCAATTTGCACAATATCCTAAACTTTATATAAAAACCCTTCACAACTTATGTTATTGTAAAACACCATTTTTATTAAAATGAAACTAAAATTCACATTAAAACCCTTATAACTTATTTATGTTGCATACTAAAATTTTTATTTAATTTGTTTTACATACATCTTATGAAATTGTCTAATTTGGTTTTAATAACTTTTTAATTTAACATTGTTCCCTCATAAAATATCAGGAAATACCCCAATGGGGTATCACGTGTTCACACGTGACCAAGGGTCACGTGCTGACACGTGATGGTTCCCTGGGATTCTGTTATAATAGAATTAAAGTTCTAATCAAGCAAGCAATTAATAGAGTCACGTGCCCACACGTGATGGACCTTTAAACCCACTGAAAGGGATTAAAAGATATAATATAACAGCAAGGAATACCCCAATAGGGTATCACGTGCCCACACGTGACCAGAGGTCATGTGCAGACACGTGATGGGTTCCTAAGCTCTCTGATTAATAAATTCTAATCAAACAATCAATCAGTGGAGTCACGTGTCCACACGTGATGGGCCTTTAAACCCACTGAAAAGAATTAAAAGTACAATAAAATAACAAGGAAAAACCCCAATGGGACATCACGTGCTCACACGTGACCAAGGGTCACGTGCTGACATGTGTTGATTCCTTAGTCCTTTAAAAACAACCGAATTAAATTCTGGTTAAATGCTTAATTGGGGAGTCACGTGTCAACACGTGATGGGTTCATAAGCTCTTTAATTAATAGAATTAAATTCTATTTAAATGATCAAACAGTAGGTCGCGTGCCAACACGTGATAGACTTTTAAATATTCTGAACTAATAGAATTAAATTCTAATTAAGGGAAATCAAAAACCCTAACTGGAAAAATATTTCTTTAGATCTTTCCAAACAAAAAGATTGTGCTCTGTAAAGTGGAGCACCGTTGGATTAAAAATCCAATGGTGATTAAAAATCACCAATTTATGGAAAGATTTTATACAAGGAAAGATTTTCCTGAAATTCACCAAGAATAACAAACAGAATATCTTCTGGATTAAAATCCAATAGTGAATAAAATTCACTGAGTGATCTAAAAGATCATGTTGGTTACAAAACAACCAAAATCTTTCAATGAAAAATTGACTAAACAGATTGATTCTTTTCTTTCTCCTATAAATAGGAGCCAAGAAGAGAAGAGAGGGGATTTTGGATTTATGGAGAAAAAAACAACAACAGAGAGAAAAAAGAAAGTAGAATTTAATTCTCAAGAAAAGAAACCTTAGGTGAGAAAGGGAAAAGAGATCTTAAGCTTCATAAAACAAAAGGAGAATTTAATTCTCAATTTAAGCGTTTAACTCTTCTGAATAAGAACTTAGTTCTTCCTTTGGTTGAAAATCTGCAGAAGCAAATCTCCCTACAAGTTGAGAATTTAATTCTCATCGGGGAGATTCTGCCATGCAGATCCAAAACTTAGAGGGAGAATTGAGTTTAGAGAATTTAATTCTCCCAAATTCATAGGAATTTAATTCCTCCAAATGAAACCAGGGTTTAACCCTATATGAGAATTTAATTCTCCCAAATTCATAGGAATTCAATTCCCCCAAATGAAATTAGGGTTTAACCCTACATAAGAATTTAATTCTTCCATATACATAGGAATTTAATTCCTCTAAACAAAAATTAGGGTTTAACCCTACCAGAGAATTTAATTCTTAAAACAAGAGACTTGAAACTCTCCATGCATGTAAAGAACTTAGTCACGTGGTGACATGTGACCCCTATCCTCAATGATCGGAAAAGAAAGAACAAAACTAGGTCACGTGACCCCACGCGACCCTTAAAACAGATTCCTCAAAATGAGAGAGAAAAACTTGGAGGCAGTGCCTCACGTGCTCCCACGTGACCCTCAAAATAAAGGGAACAAAGCCAAAGGCAGAATCAATTTTGGGCGCCCTTACATGTCCCCACGTGACCCCTTAATAAACACTTTAATAATCAATACATGGATACCCATCACGTGCCAACACGTGATGGCTTGAAGACTAAAAGTGTTTAACACTTATTTGAATATTCTGAGAACAAAATAAAGGAGGTTTGGCCCAATTCTCAGGCGCTTCACGTGACCACCCCACTGTTAGTGTTTAACATTATTTTGAGCATTTTGTCCCCAGTGTTTAACACTGTTTTAAAGCGCATCACGTGGGAACATGTGATCGCCAAATATATGTTAGTGTTTAACACTATTCTCAAACCGGTCTTAGCCCAAATTGGCTAAGTCTTTCTGAGTCAAGACCCCCTTTGATTAAACCCTGACTATATTCTTTCAAACTTGATCATTTCATATGACATTCAAAAAAAACCCCAGAGCCATGATGAATGGTCAATGCCCAATAAAAGACAAAATGTTGTCAGAGCCCCCAAACCCCTGTTTAGCATTACTAAATAATGGGGGGGCTGAACCCAGACAAATGTTCAATAGTCAACAAAGGGCCAACATTTCAAACCTAATTGGACTTAGCCCAAATTGGCCATAAGTCCTCAATTCAGATTTAACTGAGCCAATGTGCTCATAATCTAATTAATTGATCATAGTTCCAAATTGGACTACAAATCTTCCAATCAACTTTGGTTCAAGGGTACATCTCTGAACTCCTCTGATATTTGTCGTTGTAATCCTTCAACGTCTTCAGAGAGGTGACGGGTCCCAACAACCATACATTTCATAGACTATAGCGTCTTTAAACTGGACTGTGGGGTCCTTTTAAACCCACGGACTATGATGTCCTTAACCTAGGACTGTGGGGTCCCTTTAAACCCACGGACTATGATGTCCTTAACCTCGGACTGTGGGGTCCCCTTAAACCCACGGATTATGATGTCCTTAATCTTGGACCACCATGTTCTTAAACTGGTAATCGACCGCAATGTTCCTAAACTAAACAATAGAGCCCAAATGCTCTTTTGTTGGATCTAAATGATCCTGTTAAGTAGATCTTAGTCTAAAAATTAGACTAACGTATCCTTAACAAACGTTTAAGTTGATCTTAGTCTCAAATGAGACTAACGTATCCTTAAACCCAACCCCAAACCCAAATCTAAGAAAATACGGATTTGGACTAATCCACGCCCTACGGGCGACAACATAAATTAGTCTCCGTATACAATCCAAAGGCAACCAAAAACAAAACAAACACCCACGACACGAAGTGACCATCTGGAGAAGGAGAAAGTGATTACCGCGATGAGGTAGCGTAATTAACTGCAGGGGCTTGCGCCTGCAGGGAAGAGCGTCCCCACAATCAAAAAACCCTCAAATGAGGGGGAATCTGACGAAGTCTGCTATATCGGCCGTATCCGTTTAAACCTCCGATATACGGTGTCATAAATCAACTTGGCATCTTCGGAGAGGTGGACGGATAGCACCAATTAGTATCTGCCCCGAAATTCAGGCAAGATGGACCTGCGCGGTCGCGTCTCCGCGTTTCGGAGGGGAACAAACACTTTATTATTTAATTAATTAATTTTATTTATTTCCAAAATTTCAGAATGTTACATTTTCATTTCATTTCACCTTATTTATGTATGCCTCCTTATTAAGGTTTATCATGTTAAATATCTTGTATTCAGATATTTTGTCTACCATGAATCATGAATGTAATAAATTAGAGTTGGATTTCATTCTTTTGTTTGTTTTTGTTATTTTATATTGCTTATAGACGCTTAGCGTATTTATTTCGAGAAACGGCCTTCTCATAATAAATACGTTGCGGGCTTGCCACGTCACCGTTTCTATCTACTGGGAAGCGAGGCGTAACAAAAGACCTTCTCGAAATAGATACGTCGTGGCCCTCGTCATGTACCTGTCACCGCTCTTTTGGGAAACGGGACGTGACAAAAACTTTTTTCAAAACACAATAAGCATATATTACATGCTGAGTTCGCATGATCCATATGACCCGTTAATCGGAGGTTCACTCATCTCAAAGCGAGGGGGAATTAATGACAGTTTTGTCCATGGCTACCGGAGATTATAATTCCCACAATCAATAAATCTCTGCCTATCTCGGGCAGGAAGAATCTGTATACGCCTGACAAACCAACGCATTCCTATCTCAATAGGGTGCCGAAAAATACTCTACAGCTTCCGACACGCCCGGCGGGACATATCCCTCCTCTCATCTCTCGGGTCAAGCGAACTCAGCCAAGGCATACGTTGTGGTCTTTATGGAACGATGCTCTTTCATTCAAATCATCGACTCACAACAATAATCAACAATGATGGCATTTCGAATGCTTGTTAGTCATAAGTAACGGATAACGACCATGATCTGCTCGTCATTCTTCGCTTCTACTTTGTGTTCGAATGCCAATAAAGAACCGATTCACATACCTACTCCATAAGTTCACGTCCGAAATGACATTAAACTAAATTTTTCAAGATTTCAAGTTATGTCCAAAATAACATTAAACTAAAATTTCTCAAGCTTTCAAGTTATGTTCAAAATGACATTAAACTAAAATTTCTCAAGCTTTCAAGTTACGTCCGAAATGACTTTAAATTAATGTATGTTAAATTTCTGGGAAAACAAGCCTAGCTTCTGATGTGACCCCCGTCGCATACACAATCAAGACAACAGGAAGAGAAACTTCTCCACCAAATCACATGCAGCAGGGGGCAAGACATCCAATTCGGACCCATCATATTCTCTTCAATCTCCATCAGCGTACCCGTCGTGGAGACTCCAACGAGTAAAATCAACAGAACGCAAAAAAATCTCACTGTCTTCCGACATGCTAGTGACCAATCAAGTCTCGACTTCCAATATTATACAAACAAAGGCCGAAATCTTTTGGGAGCAAACAACTCAATCGTCTACCCGAGGAAATGACTCAAGCCTGCCACAGCCTTCGTATGACATATACTTGTCCAATAGAAGCATATGATACTAGGGATTTTTCAAGGAAAGTCCAAAGTCGGGCTGAAGAATCAAGTGAAGTCCGAAGTCGGGTGGAAGAATCAAGTGAAGCCCGCAGTCTCGGCCGTCAATTTTGCAACAAAGCGCTAATAAGGCCAAACAAAGAATAAACGCTTCTTTAACCCCTAAGTCGTTAAACTGAAAAAGAAAAGAAAAAAAAGAATATATAAATAAATAAATAAAGGGTCAATTCTCAAGCAAAAGGGACACGAATGAAAACCTGAAAAGGTGTCATGAGTAAAAACAGCGAGATTACCCGCGAGCTTGTGAAAACCCGTAAGGGTGAAAACTCGTAAAAAATACCTTTTGACCCATAAGTCGTTAAACTGGGAATAGATAACCCCTAAGTCTAAACCGGGAATAGATGACCCCTAAATCATTAAACTGGGAACAAATAAAATCCACTTAAGGCAAACGATGAGTCACTCCTGCTACTATTCCAGTGTAGCGATGCTGACGCCAATCGAAATCCAAATTCCCCAAATCATCCAGTAGCAAATGATGAGTCGCTCCCGGCACTATACTTCAGTGTTAGCATGCTGATGCTGAACCAAAACCAAATTCCAAGTTCTCCCAAGAGAAATGATGATTCTTTCTTGAAACCATGCTTCAGTGTTAGCGATACTGATGTCAATCAAAAATTCAAATTCCAAATCCCCCAATGACAAATTATGATTCGCTCCGGAAACCATACTTCAGTGTTAGTGATGTTGATGTCAACCAAAATCCAAATTTCAAAATCTTCCAAAACTACACATCTAAATCCTCCAACGGCGAATAATGAACGTTTCTGATACCATTCTAGTGGTAGAGATATAGACGCTAAACAGAAAATCCAAATCTCTAAAGCCTCCAAAGGCAAATGATGAGTCGCTTTTAGTATCATACTTTAGTACCGCGATGCTGATGCCAAATTCCAAACTCAAATTCAAATCTCAACTTAAATTCAAAAGTCCCGCCGAACAAGGCATGAATCAAACAAATCAAATTAAAGTCACACCCGGCAGTACTTTCAAGTTCAGAAAGTTCCGCTGGACATATGGAAAAATCCCAAAACAAATCAAATCAACAAGTCAACTAACGATCTCTCCGTCGGAATCAATGGGTCAACCAACGACCTCCCTGTTGGAATAATGCTTTGCTCGGAGTCAAGTCAACCAACTACCTTTCGTGACGAAATCATACTTCGTCTTGGAATCAAGCTCTGCGTAGAAATCATACTTCGTTTTAGAATGTCTACCTCTGCATTGGAATCATGCTTCGTCTCAAAATATAAGCTCCGCCCCGGTATTATGCTCCCCCTGGGGAATTATGCTCCACCCCGGAATCAAGTTTAGTCTCAGAACCAACCCCTGTCGAAATTAGGCTTCACCTGCTGCGTCAAAATCAAGCTCTGTCTCAAAATCAACCTCCACGTCGGAATCAAACTTCGTCTCAGAAAGTCAGACTCTGCGTCGGAATCAAACTCCATCTCAAAATCATCCTCCGCATTGGAATCAAGTTTCGTCTTAGAAAGTCAAAATCTGCGTCGAAATCATGCTTCGCCTCAGAACATCGACCCCCACGTCACTAAAAGGGAACCAAGTCAACCTATCCATGAAAGAAAATCCATCAATTTCATCAACACGGCTTATACATGTGGTGTGTATTTATTGATCGGGGGCACTTTATTAGAGTAAAAAATAACACCCCATTACCAAAATTAAAAGCCAAAGTCAAAATAAAAAAGTAAAAGTCAACGCCCAAAGTAGACCCGGGTCCGACTAACCCAAGTCCGACCCCAAGCAACTGGGCTCACGCCCAAACCGCCTCAAGCCCAAGCGAATCCGGCCGGTCATCAAAGAAGAAAGAAGAAAGAAATTTGTAATAAATAGTTTTTTATATGCAAATAAGTATGAAATTGTAAATTAAATAGGTAAAAGACCAAATTATATAAAACACATGGCTTATGTGCAATAATAAATGAGTAGATGGGCACGGGGGAGGAAAAACAACCATTTTGTAAAGCCCAAGGAGCAAAGTGAAAAATGTATAGCCTATATAAGGCAAACATATGAAGAAAATAAATAACAACTTTCATTCCCATATCAATCTAAGCTTTTGAGCCTCCTTTCTCTCCTCAAGGTTCATCTTCTTTCATTAAATTTGGAGAAAACCTTCTCTTTTCCAAAAATAAATATATTTTAGACCATAAACCCATTAAAAAGAGAATGAATTTTCCATCAAATTCCAAAAAAGAAAGATTTTTGTCTTGCTCCCTCTTCTTTCTCAAGATCCAAAAGGAAAGAGAAAGAAAAAGAAGAACCCGTCTCCAAAAACCCCAATGTGGCAAGATCCAAAACTTAATAAGGAGAAAAGAGACCCCTTTTCACTATTCAAGATTCAAACCCGGAGTTTTGAAAATTCAATAGAGCGTTTTGGACCAAATATGAGAAGATTAAGGATGACCCTATCAAAAGGAAAGCTTTTGGGTTTCTCTCTTGGGGGAACCCTCAGGGTTTGACGCCCAAAATTTGGGCACTTACACCAGGAGCGCCGACTCCACAAAAGCGCCAAACGCCAAGTGTTTGAGTCAGCACAACCCGTGCAATCCACGGACGCAATCCCTTGCGCAAAGGTACATGCGACACATGTGGTGCTAGCGCCAATCGTTTGCGCAAGCATAAATCGTGCAATCTATGGATGCAAGTACCAAGTGTTTGCGCTAGCGCAACCCGTGCAATCTACGGGTGCAAGCGCTTGCACAAAGGCACATGTGACATATGTGGCGCTTGCGCCAATCCTTGTACAAGCGCAACCCATGCAATCTATGGGTGCAAGCGCCAAGTGTTTGCGATAGCGCAACCTGTGCAATCTATGGACGCAAGCACTTGCACAAAGGCACATGCGACACACGTGGCGCTAGTGGCAATCCTTATGCAAGTGCAACCCGTGCAATCCACGGGCGCAAGCGCTAAGTGCCCTCAAAACTGTTTTCAAAACAAGACATGCATATATTGCACGCTGAGTTCGCATGACCCATATGACCTGTTAATCAGAGATTCTCTCGTCTCAAAGCGAGGAGTAATTAACGGCAGTTTTATCCGCGGCTGCCGGAGATTAGAATTTTCACAATTAATAAACCCCTGCCTATCTCGGGCAGGGAAAATCTGTACCCGCCTGACAAGCCAACACATCCCTATATCAATAGGGTAGCGAAAAACACTCTATAGATGGTCCATATTTAACTTTGTCATACAGTGTGTATCTATAAATGGTTAATCACTTAATCCTGATAAATCCATCGATTATTAGGTCCAATCAGTTTCACCTAGTTATACATATCAAATCGATAATTTTAATACATTTAAAAAGAAGAAGAAATGAAACAACTATTAGTGACAAGTGCCCAAGACAGAAGCAGATGTCTGAAGAAGGCGTTACAAACATCTGTCAGACGTCTGCCAAAATAATAGCAGAGGCAGACGTCTGACCAAGGCGTGGCAAATGTCTGCACAAGTCTGTCTAAACAATAGAGCGGAGCCAGACGTCTAATGAAGAATATCTAGACGTCTTATCACGAGTCTTCAGCAAAAACAGAGAGCAGACAGACGTCTGAAGGATACTCGTCAGACGTCTGCCCATCACGAGTGCAGCTATCCCAGATCTAAATCAAGAAAATCAAATCTTACCTAATTGGTTAAAGAAAGATTTTATTTTGATTTTATTTTCCATCATGTAATTATATACATATACTGCAAGTTTCAATACAATATTCACCAAGTTGAAAACCCTAAAATCTATCTTCGCCAAGATTTTATATGGTATCAGAGCCCTGCGATTAAAAGCTCAATTTTGATCTATGGATTCCTCTCAAAACACATTCCCTATCATCTCCAAATTCTCTTTTCCAACAAAACTTTCCCACACAACCTTCACTATGTGAAGATCCTAAATTCAATCGAACTTAATCGGCCACGATCTCCTTGGTCACATCGACGGCTCTAAATCTCCTCCTTTGAGGACTATCACTGACATCAACGACAACATCAAGCGTGTTGAAAAACCAAAATACCATCAATGGGACCATTAGGATCAACTCATTCTCAACGCTATCCCCGGCAGTTGTGTCGAGACGATCCAACCCCATATCTCCTTTATTTCCTCATCCAAGGAAGAATGAGATTGACTTGTTATTCTCCTTACAAACAAATCTCACTCACGAGTTATGTCTCTCAAGGAACGCCTTATGAACAATCAACGCGGCTCGTGATTTATAAGCGAGTACCAATAAGAGATGCGATTTATCTCCGACGATCTTGCTCTCGTCGATCACCCTCTTACTGAAGATGACCTTGTTCTCCACATCCTCACTGGACTCAGACCTGAATTCAAAAAAGTCACAGCTGCTATCCGAGTCCATGATAAGCCATCACCTTCGACGAGCTCAATGACAAAATCATAGAGTATGAACGCCGTCTGAAAAAGGAAGACACAAATGGGTCTCTCTCTCACAACTGCCAACTATGTGAACCAACCCGATCGCTCCTCCTATTGCCCTCTGTAACAACGTGAAAGCGGCTCCTACAATCGCAGCAACAACAACAACTTCACCCGCAGCAGTAGCAACCAGTACTCCGCCGCACGCAACAACAATTTGCCCCACGCCAACTCCTACTGCAATTATTGCAAGCGTCTCGGTTACAACACCAATGGTGGTTGTCAACTCGCTCGTTTCCTTCGTGAGAACGTAGTGCAAACCAATCCACCGCAATATTCGTCGTAGACGCTCTCTCAACCTATGACAAACAACACAAATGCCAATCGGATCGCCCCTTCCTCTTGGATATCGGACACCGGTGTTTCTGATCATGTTATGTCCGATATTGGGACTCTTCACAGCTACACCTGTTATGGTGGTCCCGATGAGATCAACATAGGTGATGGTTCAGATTTGAGAATTTCTCATATCGGTAAAACAACACTGCGGTCTCCCTAAAAACCCTTTCTTTTAAATAATGTTCTATGTACACCATCTATTACTCAAAACTTAATTTCTATTACCAAACTTTGCAAATCAAATACAGTCGCACGTGAGTTTTTTCCCTCTCAATTTTTGGTGAAGAATTTTCGCACGGGAGCGCCTCTTCTTCACGGGGATAGTCATAATGATGTCTACTACCTCCCACGCTCCATTCAACCTCAAATTTACGCTACCACCAAATCAGAAATAAGTGAGTGTCACAGTTGTCTTGGTCATCCCTCCAGTCGAATTCTTCAGTCAGTTGTTAGGAGAAATAAATTATTGTCTAATGTCTCGGTAGTTAATAATTTTCAATGTAACTCTTGTGATTGCAATAAAAGTTATAAACTTCTCTTTTTTTGAAAATTCACTTCGTACTTCTAAACCTCTGCAATTAATCTACATTGATGTTTGGGGATCCACTGAATTGTCGTATAATGGTTTTCGTTATTACGTAATATTTTTTGATCATTACACAAAATACTTCTGTCTGTACCTTATGAAACGTAAATCTGATGCTGCCGCCATTTTTCTCCAATTTAAAATACTTGTCGAAACATATTTTCAATTACCACTCATATCAGTATACTCTGATAATGGCGGTGAATACACATCTCTTGCCTCCATTCTCACTTCCTATGTTTTTTCTCATCTCACCACTCCTCCACACACTCCTGAACACAATGACACATCAGAACGTCGCCATCGTCATATTGTCAAAACTGGTCTTACACTCTTGCAAACGGCCTCTCTTCCCACTAAGTATTGGATTGATGCCTTTCAATAAGCTGTTTATCTCATAAATCTTCTTTCTACACCGGTTCTTAATTTTAAGTCCTTATTTGAAAAACTCTTTCAACGTCCACCTAACTATAGACATCTCAAAATCTTTGGGTGTCTTTATTATCCTTAGTTAAGGTCGTACACCTCCTCCAAACTTCAACCTAGATACACTCCCTGCATTTTTCTAGGTATTCAACATCTCAATCTAAATATAAATGCCTAGATCCCGTTACTCACAAAATTTACATTTCCCTTCATGCCAAATTCGTCGAAACCAATTTTCCCATGCAGGTATCTAGTAAACATCAAGAGGCTCTTCCGCAAGATTTGGACTCCCCTGGCACAGCATCGCAACCAATCATGTCCACCCAACCTACCAAACTTCACATCCTTCCCGCCTTACCTAACGCAACCCTCACTGAACCTCAATCATTAACATCTCATACTCTCGACCTTTCCCCCTCCACCGACTCTTCACAATCCTCACCCTCCATTCTCGAGAACACCGCCAACCTTCTTGTCCCTACTTCCCTAATCTCTTCCATAACTGCTCAACTACATTTATCCTCTCCACAACTATCCTCTGCCCCCCACGTCCAATTCTCCAAACTAACAATGAATGAAAACTGAACCCTAAATACTTCAACTCCCAATATAAAAAACATACCACCATTATCCCAATATCCCAAACTCTTGAACCGACCTGTGTTTCTCAAGCTATGAAAGATCCTAACTGGCGTGCTGCAATATCCAAAGAATTTGATGCTCTTATGAAGAACATGAGATCTTGTCCTCAAATCAAATCAAAATCTTATTGGCTGTAAATGGGTTCTTCAAATCAAGAGAAACTCCGATGGCACCATTGCCCGATACAAAGCGTGTCTTGTGGCCAAAGGCTTCCACCAACGGCCTGGCCTAGACTACTTCGCCACTTACAGCCCGGTTATCAAACCGACAACACTGCGTGCAGTCTTATGCCTCGCACTCTCTCATGGATGGCCTCTTCATCAACTCGACATTAACAATGCTTTCCTCAATGGTACTCTCCATGAAGATGTGTATATGGCTCAACCACCCGACTTCCTCCACTCCTCCCTACCTAACCATGTCTGCAAACTACGCAAAGCTCTCTATGGTCTTAAGCAAGCGCCTAGGGCATGGTATCAAGAACTCAAAGGTTATCTCCTCCAAACTGGCTTTGCAAACTCCATGGATGATGTGTCTCTTTTCGTCTACTCTAAGGAATCCACCGTCGCCTACTTCTTGGTGTATGTTGATGACATCATTCTCACTGGTAACAACATTCAGTTCATTCGATCCTTTGTTCATCAACTAGGGCAACGTTTTTCTTTAAAGGATCTCGGCGACCTTCATCACTTCCTTGGTGTAGAAGCTATTCCCACATCGCAAGGTCTTATCTTATCCCAACATCGCCACATCGTCGATCTATTGAATAAGTTCTCCATAGCCGACACTAAAAAAACCACCACTCTTATGTGTAATACCACTCCTCTCCTCCTCCATGATGGGTCTTCCTCTGTCGACCCCATATCATATCGTCAACTAGTTGGTGCTCTTCAATACCTCTCCCTCATTCGGCCAAACATTTCTTTTGTTGTTAATCGTCTCCCAATTTATGCACTCTCCCATAGATCTTCACAGGACGACACTCAAATGTGATCTTCATTACCTCAAAGGTATAATCCATTATGTTCTTTACCTTCGCAGAGGATCTCCTCTTACTCTTCAAGCCTTCAGTGACTCTGACTGGGGTGGTAGTCGTGATGACGGTCCCTCCACCACGGCTTAAATACTCTATCAAGGCTCGAATCCAATATCATGAAAATTGGCTCGTCAAAAGACTATTTCTCGATCCTCCTCCGAAACTGAATATAAAGCCCTTGCGAATGCCATGACCAAGGTACTATGGACAAAAAAATCTTCACCATAAACTTAAGATGCTCAAAAAACCACCCTCTTTATATTGTGATAATACTTTGGCTTCCTATCTCAGTGCGAACCTAGTTTTCCACTCTCGAATGGAGCACACTGCTCTTGACTACCACTTCATTCGGGAGTGCGTCAAAAATTGCACCATTCGTGTACATCATATTTGCACTCAGGATCAACTTGAGGATGCCCTCACAAAGGCACTTGGACGCATACACTTTCTTAGTCTTCGCTCAAAGATCGGAGTTTCAATGGAGCGTCAATCTTGCGGGAGCGTATTAATGAAAAGTGCCCAAGACAGAAGCAGACGTCTCAAGAAGGCGTTGCAGATGTCTGCCATACATCTGCCGAAATAACATAGCGGAGGCAGACGTCTGCACAAGTCTGCCCAAACAATAGAGCGGAGCCATACGTCGAATGAAAAAGATCCAGACGTCTGGTCATGAGATTTCAGCAAAAACAGAGAGCAACAGACGTCTGAAGGATGCTCATCAGACGTCTACCCATCATGAGTTCAGCTGTCGCAGATCTAAATCAAACAAATCAAATCTTACCAAATTGGTTATAGAAAGATTCTATTTTGATTTTATTTTTCATCATATAATTGTATACATATACTGCAAGTTTCAATGCAATATTCACCAAGTTGAAAACCCTAAAAACTATCTTCTCCAAGATTTTATAACAATATATGTTTGTTTTTTGTACTTATTTTCTGTACATGTACGATGAGTGTGCTAAGTTACAGCGAAATAAAACCAAAATAGTCATGGCCTGAGTATACATGCATGGATCGATCTAATCTAGTTCAAGATAACCAAGTATAAGGATTCCCATTAATACCTAAATCTAATAACAAGATAATTAATAATCATTCTATATTGTCGGTTGTCCATGGTTTGTATCAAACACTGCTGATCCACACGACCCTGAACTCCGTCTTCTTAGATTTTAAAAGCCCGAAGTTCAAGACATACATACAGGATATCTTGCATATCAGTACTATAATTCGATCAAGGAGCTAATAAATGAAATAAGGATCCAATTTATTTGACCGGCTTTTTATCGGAGTTGAATCGAACTAGACGACTTTGGATTGGTTCTGTTGAGGTCAAAAATTACACCCCACGGCCGAAATCAAAAGGTCAAAGTTAAAGCGGGTCCAAACCCAACCAACCAGTGCCCAAACCCAAACAAGTGAACCTAAGCCTAAACTGCTCCTCGAGCATGGGGCCGACACCATGCCAAGAAAAGAGAGAAAATATAATTAATAAATTTAATATGTAAATATGTAAGAAAAATATGCAAAAATCCAATTTTGTAAAGCCCAAGTGTTTAAGTGCAAATGCATAAGGATATTTAAATCCAACCATATAATAAAATGATAAGTTTTTCTCTTCCCATAAAATTTGTAGGGTTTTGAGCATCCATCAAGAAAAAGACAAGTCTCTTTTTACTTCATTTTCTTCCTCAAGAAAACCCTATAAAAAGAGCTCATTTCCATTACCAAACCTAAATAAAACTACTCCAAAATCCAAAACAAGAGAAAAGCCATTGCGTTTCTCCATCAAATCAAAAAAAAAGGGAAGAAAAAGACCTCTTGGGGGTAAAACCCCCCTATAAAGCAAGCACCATGGATGATGATCTATGGTGAAACACATTAGTTTCATCTCAAAACTCACAAAATCGATGACTTTGGGGTGAAAGCTCATGAGCTTTCACCCCCTCGCCACCGAATCTCCTAAGAGATCTATAGGGACATGGGCCGCAACCCATGTTCCCCATCAAATGCAAACATGGGAAACACCCGCGTTCAGCTTTGGAACCCCAAAAGGGGTTCCCGTTTCGGGACCCCCAAAAGGAGGGATCCCGCATCGGAACCCCCCTTCAAAGGGTTCCCGCCATCGGAACCCCTTTTTAACCCCCTCTCTAAGGGGTCCACCATCGAAACCTTCCCTCCGAGGGGTTCCCGCCATCGGGACCCCCCTCTAACCCCCTCTCTCTGAGGGGTCTGCCATCGAAACCCTCCCACCAGTGGTTCCCGCCATCAAGAAGCTCCCTCCAAGGTTTCCCGCTTCAGGACCCCCTTTTAAAAAGGCCCCCCACTTCGGGATCCCCTCGAAAAGGATCCCGCACTCAAAACCCCTCAAAGAGGTTTTCCTTTTGGCCTCCCGACTCATTCTTTCTCTCCCTTACTTTCTTTCTTTTCCACTTACGGGAGCTACCCGACATACTCAAAACACTCCATTGAACAAATTTTCCTTTTTGGGCCGCTTCCTCGAACCCTGCAAAAGGGCTGCTAGCCCTCTTGACTCTCAGCCCATTGATTTGTAGCGGGACCTCATATGTGATCGTCCCTGATATATTCAAAGAGGCCTAAAAACCTGTTTTAAAGCACATGTCACGCCCCGCTTCCCAGTAGACGAAAACGGTGACGAGGCAAGCCCGCAACGTATTTACTATGAAAATACGTTAAGCGTAATTAAGCAATATAATAATGAGCAAGAATGACAAGAGTAATAACATTAAATAGCAACTTTATTTACATTCAACTTTACATACAACTGTCTGGAATAAAAAGATGCAACGATAAAAACAAATGCCTAAATAATGGTATACTGAAAAAGTGCAGGCAGGAGCTAGTAGTCAAGCTGAGCGGCAAACTGGTCCAAGTCCTCCGGACTTGTCTCTATGTACCCAGAGTCTGGTCCTCTTAATGAACATTCTAAAGAAAAAAAACAGAGAGAAATGTCGTCAGCGAACTAGCGCTCGGTAAGTCCCCAAAAGAAATAAGTAATGATGAATGAAAGTAAATAGAAACCAAGTGAATATGAACAGGTAAGGTGGTATAAGCGAGTATCTAAGCATGATCATTTGCATGTATAAAATTGCTATTATAACGTGGTTATTTGTAATTTGATAAAGAAAGTATTCATGTATACGAAAGGAGTCCATCTTACCCTTGGACTATGGTAACATGTAGTACAAGTCTCCGTCATAACCCATGGAACAACGACATGTGAATTCATGTAGGTGTGTTTTAAAGTGACATCTCGTGCCACGATATACGTTCTGTACCAATCTACCATTTTATTCCTGCATATTGTAGTGTATAGTTCAAGTTAACAAGTCTTGGCCGAATTCATGAATATAAAAATATGCATTTCATATTAAAGATGTAATTATGTATTCAGGTATTCATGTCAAATTCATATCAAGTTATATTCATGGTTTGGTCAAGTCAAGTCAAGTATTCAAGTTCAAGTTTTGGATATTCGAGTTCAAGTGTTCAGATTCGTGATCAAGTGTTCAAGTTTGGATTTGAGTTTGGATTCGAGTCGAGTTTAAGTTCAAGTTTGTATTCAAATTATAGACATTTCTTGTGAATGGATTTACCTGTTGAATTTCTTAAGTTTGGAAGTAATCGGTCAACTGCTTCCTATGGACGATAAAATTTGTGTCTTTTTTCAAGACAATTGCCATTGATGGCTCCGTTAATTTGCAGGGTTGTCTAACCTGAATAGCAAACACTCACATTCTCCGGCTCTCTTGGACTCAAAAGAAATGATACCGCTTAAACCTATATTAATCTAGTGTCTTTATGGATTTATTTTTGTTGTTTGTATTGTTTGCATTTCTTGAGGGGTTTTATGAAAAATATTTTAATATTGTTTAAAAATAATCCTTTATGGTGATTTATTATATTAAGAGTTTTTATAACAATATATTTTTGTTTCAATGTTGTTTTAGTGATAAAATCCAGTTTTTAAAAGATTATAATAATTTCATGATAATCTATCTTTTTAAAAGCTTGGAGTATTTAATAGAAAATCCTAATTTAGTTTGTTAAAGATATTTTATAAATATGTCATTTAGAAATTATAGTTTTAAAACAATCTAAAAGTTAATTTAGTTTTCACCCATAATATTAAAAACATCGCATTTTATTTTCCTTTCAACACCGTGCTCTGTGAAGAGCTCTATATCTCACTCCACTAAACCCCAGGATGTGCGATAATTCGCACCAACCATACACGGGTTTCCCTAAAAGGGATTGTAGAGACGATTTCGTAAAGGAAAAGATATTCTTAAAAATAATTATAACACTTAATATAATAAACAATAAATATATGTTCACAGACAATTGGTGTCATTATACTTATATACGGTGTATTAATATAGTGCAATTCAATTGAGTATGAGTTAGGGCAGAAATTGTAGAGTAAAATTAATAGTGTGTTCACAGTTTTAGGTATCATTCAATGAGTTTGCCCCGTAACAGTAATGCAAATTCAAATATTGAAATTGTTTTCTAAAGATTATTAAAATCACCACGTGTGCTAGCATATCCAGGTAAAACATAAATAATTTGTTTATATATCTTTATCAAATATGAAATTTTACAAAAACTAATATAATATGACTACTGGCTATTGATCCAACTTATGAAATAAGATGCATATGAATTTAAACCATTATAGGCCATATAATTTTAATACTGTAAATGAAATATCAATACCAAAATTGGACTCCAAAGATAAATAACCAAAATCTGAAACATGTAGCCGATTCCATTCATTTCATTTGTGAATTAAAAATCTTGAGACAATTATCAACGGTAAATTATATGAGGCATAATTTAGTAGTAGAAAGATGATGTGATCACGAACAAAAAGGGTCATAAAGATCTACGATAATAGAAAAAGAAAGGAAAGATGAGGGATTTACACGAGGTTAGTGTAGGGTTTTTTCGTCATTCCATTGAGATGGGAATACACGCGCTGGTCAGGCGCATTACAGATTCCTCCTGCCCAGGATAGACTGGGGTTTATTGATTGTGGGGATCCGAATCTCCGGCAGCCGCAGACTAAACTGCCGTTAATTACCCCTCTCCTTTGGAGCGAGAGGACCTCCGATTGACGGTTCAAACAGATCATGCGAACTCAATGTGCAGTGTTGTGTTTTGAAGGGGTTTTGGATATATCGGGGGCCCCGCAGAGTATTTTACGGGGGTTTTGGATATATCGGGAGGCCCCGCAGAGCTTTTCTAACGGGGAAGGTATTTTTAGTGTGGAGTGTGTGTAAAATGGTGGGAAAATGGCGTCCAAAGGACGCGTGGGTGTCAGCGCCTCGCACGCTTAGCACGCAGTCGTTGGGCGCTGGTGCTTTGGGCGCTCGGACACTAGCGTCTCATGTGCCCGGCATGTGGGCGCTCGGGCGCAAGCGCTTTGGGCGCAAGCACCTCACGTGCCCGACACGTGGGCACTCGGGTGCCAACGCTTTGAATGCTCGGGTTTGGACGCTAATGAAAGGAAGGGGGTTTTACCCCCAGAAATGGGAGTTAAACTCCTAAAGAGGATTTTGAGTGGAGTTAAACTCCAAAAGATTTAGATTTGGAGTCAAACTTCTAAGGATCTGGATTAGGAGTTAAACTCCTTTGAGGATTTGGGCCTTGGTATTGAACTCCCTAAAAATCTTCAGAGGTTCTTCTCTCTTGAGTCTTGGATTTTCTCTTGACTGGGATTTTGTCCAAAGTTGGATTTTTGGAGATGGGTCTCCTTCTTCCTCTTCTTGATCGGCTGGATCTTGGAGAAAAAGGAGGGTGAGACTTAAAAGTCTCCCCTTTTTGAGATCTAATGGAAGATCTGAGCTCCCCTTTATGGGTTTTGTGGTGAAAAACTATTTAGTTTTTGAAAAGGAAGAGCAAATCTCTTGATTTAATTCAAAGGAAAGGAGATGGTTTAGAACATTGAGGAAGGAGAAGAAGGAGGCACAAACCCTAGAGTTTTTAGAGAATGAAAAGTGTATACTTTATTCATCATCATGTTTCCTTATATAGGCTTACACATTTACATATAGCCCATTGGGCTTTACAAAATGGCATTTTGCCCATCTCATGCCTTATGTGCTCATTTTTTTGCACATAAGCCATGGGTTTTACAGAAATTTGGCCTTATGCCCATTCTCTTACATTCATGCATAAAACATATTACATCAAAATTATTTATTACATGATTTTTATTTTGGCATGGTCAGTGAATATCTGGCACGACTCGCCGTATAGGTAATGTCTCCAGATCTTAAGTGCAAATACCACTGCAACCATCTCTAAATCATGAGTGGGGTAGTTTTGTTTGTGCTTCCTCAACTGCCGAGAAGCATACGCGATAACTCTGTCGTGCTGCATCAATACAAAGCCCAGCCCCACTCGAGAAGCATCACAATATACCACGAAACCGCCCGATCCTGAAGGAAATGATAACAATGGTGCAGTAGTCAGACGAGTCTTCAACTGCTGGAAGCTATCCTCACATGCCTGGGTCCAATCGAAAGGAACCCCCTTCCGGGTCAACTCGGTCAACGGTGCAGCAATACGGGAGAAATTCTGGACAAAACGTCGATAATAGCTGGCAAGACCTAAAAAGCTGCGAACCTCTGTAACTGATACCGGTCTGGGCCAACGCTGAACTGCTTCGATCTTTTTCGGATCCATATAAATACCATCTCTCGTCATCACATGACCCAAGAAGTCGACACTGTCTAGCCAGAATGCGCACTTGGAAAATTTGGCGAACAGCCGATGCTCCCTCAAAGTCTGCAATGTGATACGCAAGTGCTGCTCGTGCTCCTCCCGGCTCCGAGAATAAACCATGATATCGTCAATGAAAACAATGATGAACTGATCAAGATACGGCCTGAATACACGGTTCACCAAGTCCATAAATGTTGCTGGGGCATTGGTGAGCCCGAACGACATCACCAAGAACTCATAATGACCATAACGTGTACGGAAAACGGTCTTCGGAATATACTCCTTCCGAACCCGCAACTGGTGATAACCTGACCGTAAATCAACCTTTAAGAAGAACCCTGCACCCTGGAGCTAATCGAATAAGTCGTCAATGTGGGGTAGGGGATATCTTTTCCGCACAGTAACCCGGTTCAGCTGACGATAATCAATGTATAAGCGCATAATGCCGTCCTTCTTCTTAACAAACAGGATGGGAGCACCCCAAGGTGACACACTCGGTCGGATAAGCCCTTTATCCAGCAAGTCCTGTAACTGATCCTTCAGCTCTCTAAGCTCCGCCGGGGCCATTCGATAGGGCGGTATAGAGATAGGCCCCGTGCCGGGGATCAAGTCGATGCAGAACTCAATCTCGCGCTCTGGTGGCAGACCAGGCAGCTCGTCAGGGAATACATCAGGAAACTCTCTCACAACAGGGACCTGGTACAACGGAACCTCTGTGGCGCTAGTATCACAAACATAGGCTAAGAATCCCTGACACCCTTTCCACAAGAGTTGACCAGCACGAAGAGAAGAAATCAAGCTGGGAAGGAAGGGTAGCGCTACGATCTCCCTGAATAACAAGTACCGGCTCACCAGGAAAACTGAATCTGACTGCCTTCTCACGGCAGTCCACAGATGCATAACAGGTAGCTAGCCAGTCCATACCAAGAAGAATGTCGAAGTCTAGCATATCGAGGAGAATCAAATCAACTGAAGAATCTCTCTCCCCGATACGAACGGGACACGATTGGTACACAAAACGGGAAACAAACGACTCGCCTACTGGAGTAATAACGACAAGCGGCTGATCTAATGAAGAAGACTCTCGGCCCAACCTCGATGCAAAGTATGTGGATACATAAGAATGTGTGGAGCCTGGATCAAATAATACCCGTGCATCCAAAGAGCATACTGACAGAGTACCTGTCACGACGGCATTGGATGCCTGTGCATCCTGAGGAGTCAATGCGAACACTCGGGCCTGTCCACTACTAATAGCTGGCTGTCCTCTACCTCTGTCGCCCCGTCCTCTCTGAACCGGACTGCCACGCCCACGACCTCTAGGAGCATCTGCCTGGCGTGGAGCCTCATAAGGGGTAGGAAGTAGAGCTCTCTAAGGAGGCGGTGAAGGTGGTAAGGTCACATGTGGCACTATCGCCGTGCCCTGGTGCCCCATGATACAGTCTCTGATACGTTGGTACTGACTGCCGCACCGAAAACATCCTGGCGACGACTGCTGGGTCTGCGGATATGAACCAAATAACTGACCTTGTCTCAATCCTCTACCGCCACCATCTCCCAGAAAGAATCTATCACGGTGTCTACCCATCTGTCGCAGAGCTGGCGTATCAGTATGGATCCTCTTCGGCCCAGAAACGACCGGAGTCTCAGAAATGCGCTCCTCCAAAAGTAAAGCTGCATCCATCGCGGCTGCGTATATGTCAAAGTGCTGGGTGCCTATGGCAAGGAACAACTGTGTATCAGGCCCTCGCACAAACCTCTTTATCCTCTTCTCTTCAGTGTCTACTAGATCCGGAGCATATCGAGACAACTGGGTAAACTGTATATCATATTCAGACACTGTCATCCCAGGAGTCTTGCGCAAAGAGTCAAAACTACGGGCTCGAGCATCTCGGACACCCTCCAGAAGGAAACGGGTAAGAAATGCAGCTGTAAACTCGTCCCAGGTCATAGGAGGTAGACCTGCAGCTCGACCTCTCTCTACTGAATCGTACCACGTCTGGACAAGGCCTTCCAGACGAAAACTCGTGAACTCCACCCATCTATCATCAGAACACCTCAACGAACGGCAAATCCTAGCCATCCTATCAAGAAATGCCTGTGGGTCCTCTGTCGAATCCGTACCGGTAAAACCTGGAGGTCTCGGCCTCATAAACTCCTGTAGTGAAATAGGGATAGTCGCAGTAGTAGCAGGAGTAACCGTCTGGGCCGCAGGTACAATCGTGATCTGTGCGGTGGAAGGAACATCCTCGGATCTCTGTGCCCGACTGGACTCAACTAAAGATCCCATCATCTGTCGCAACTCCTGCATACCGTCCTCTAATCTGGAAATACGGTCTGGAGATGGAGGATCAATCTGACCCTGAGGGGTAGGCGTATCATCCCGCTCGATCCCCACCTCAGACGAGCCCGCTCGAAGCTCATCCCTAGCGGCAGCCCACTGAGCTCTCGTAGTCTTTGGCGGCATCGAAGCTGGAATAAGAAACAGGAGCGATAAGAACATTGCAATTGAATCAAGGAATGCAAGGAATCAAGAGGGGAAATACAAGCAATTATGTCCTAAGGTCACTTAGGCGGAGTACCGTATCGTAAGTATGCCGCGGAAAATATCCACGCTACGCCACTCTGTTTAAGTCACCTACTCCATCTACCAAGGGTCGTCCTACACTTAGAAAGGTAAAACCTATGCTCTGATACCAACTTTATCACGACTCGAAGGTACGGAACGTGACTGGCACTTAGATTACGAGACGTCTAAAGGTGTAACGTAACCTAAGTCAGCCAAAGCTCAGAAAATCTAAACCATAACCAATGAGAGTGAAGGAAAACCTTTTATGAAAACGATTTTAAAAATCAATTAAGTTGCATTAACCCCATTTTAAAAGCATCAAGAATTTCCGAAAATTTCGGCAGAGTATCCTTTGTAAATTCTATCCTACAAAATGGGTACAACAAGATATATAAACCTGTAATAATAAAAAGGCATCCCCAAGCGGGAGCTAGCTCTTCGCCCAAGGCGGATCACAACCACACGCAATATATATGCAGAATCAAGCAATTAAGCATAAAAAAATGCAAAATATAAGAAAAACACAACGTCGGCTCAAGTGAGCTCGACCCCAAAGAAACCACATATACACAAATCTCTCAGTCTCATCACTAGGTCGCATATACAAATAAGAAGTGGTAGATGGAGAATACTAGATACAATGATAGTACAAAAAAAAAGATAAAGTGTCCTTGCAGTACGAGCAATGTCGCGAGTCTGAGCAAAAGAAGCCAATGATAAGATAAGCCCGCCGCTACAAGGCTGACGGGTCCAACCTGCAAGACACTGTGGCACAACGGGGGTGAGTTGCCAGCTCGTGAGTAGAATATAACATCTAATAAGGCTATCGTAAGAATGCACGCAAATGCGTCACAACATGTATATCTAGATGTGATGCAATGCCACTAGTATGTATGCACATGTATGCAACATCAATACGAAATCTTTAAGTGTTTAAAATACTGTAAGCTCTGCATTCTTAACAAGAGAAAGAATATCTGTGCAAATGCTAAAGTACCATCAATGAAATTATCTGAAAACCGTGTCAAGCATCGACACCAAATATGGAAATGTATCTGTCTCAATGTCTCACTATATCAATGTCTTAATACATCGGGCTCCGTCAGACCGGATCGGCCCATATGATCAAATCTCACGACAACGGTCGATATCCTCCGGATATCCGCCGCGCCAGACATCACCGGTAGATAGTCTTCCCCTTCCAGGCTCATCGTCTACAACTCGGTCTTCTTGCCCCGAGATACCATACCGGGCCCACCATGTACCCGAGACGGTTCATCCACTCCTCGAATCGGGTCTCGAAATCCAACAGAAAACATGAAAACTCATGGTGGACGACACATACATCATGAGAAAACCGCAACTTTATTTTAAAAATGATAATAATAAGCTTTTGTTAAATTCTTACGGTTTTCCCCAAAATCCAGAAATCGCATCAATACTGAAATCCTCAAGAAAATCATAATACCCAACATGCTGTATATGATAAATGTTTATGATATCAAAGGTATGCAATTGATTTGTGACTAGGAATCTATACAAGCATGATGATGATATAAGGTATATACATGTTATGCAATTCAATATATCATGTATGATGCAAGTGTTAATACTGAACTAAACAGGTTCTACAGTGCTCGTGGCATGGCAATTACCAAAGGCGTATGTGTCACATGAATAGTGCGCGTGCAACATGAGCCAATGGTAATGGTGTACGTGTCCTAAGAGGTGATATCACACATGTGTGTGTGGATAACCATGCAATGCCCACAGACGAATAGCCATAAAGGTATGCAATGAATGAGATGGTTAACTAACTAACTAGGCATATAGTTGCAAGTAATAAAGTGATCCTAAGTATGGGGCGCCTCGCGCCATCCATACGATTTCCCCATAGATGTATACATCTACTCACCCGGACGCCTCGCTAATCTGATCCAACCACCGCTTTGCCTTTGCGCGCCGCGTCCGATATTTCCGCAACCGATCCTAAAATTGCACAACACATAACATAAAATTAAACATCATGGAACGACGCAAGTCACAATATGAAAATATCAACGCCCACAAGCTAGGCACAACGTGCACTCGGTGCGCGGAAAACACACGAAAATCACTAAAAGCTTAACTAAAGTCGTCGTTTCGGGGCAACCGTCAAAACTAAAACCTGACTAAACCAAACTCCACATTCGCACACCCTACAATTCGTAGTAGATGCTAATAGTATCGACAATATATCGCAATTAAGTCACTTCCTAATAATTTAGAAAACCCAGTAAACATTCGCGTAAAAATTCCGATACAAACCTCGCGGATTAACGACTTAGCGATCGCAACATCGCACAACCATCCAATTCAAGCTACTAGATGGACACAACACAATTTACAACCCACTTACAAAACTTCAAACCCTAAATAAAATTCCAAACCTTTACTAGAATTTTCAAAAACAACCCATTACAATGAAATTAACACATTAAAAATCTAAATTAGCATAATTAAACTACCAATTTAACAACTAGATTAAAATTATACCTCTCAAGTGTTGATTCCCTTGAACTAAGCCTCCAAAGTTGCCTCTTTTCTCTTTTATTTAAACAATTTAGGGTTTGGAAAGAGGTGGAATAGGATTTAGGTTAAAATTTGTGAAGAAAAGTGTGTATTTTGTGGATTTTTGATGGATTTTTCAAGTGTTTTTGAAGCAAGAAAATGGGGGAAATGGGAGGAACCAGCAGGTTGAGCTCGGCCTGGGGGTTGGGAAGGTGTGTGTGTGAGAATTGTGTAGAAAATTCTACAAAAAAACTATCTTCTAAGGCCATTTAATGAATGTTACATCAATTTTTTTAAAAAAAAACCCATTTTCATGCATTATTTAAACCATAAAACCACAATTCTTAGAAAGTTTTGGTAAAATTTTTGTTATTACTATATTTTAGTTTATAATGATTCCTAATTATGTAATTTACCCATTTAAATTTGTATTTATCACTAATTTAATGTATTTTTAAAAGCTTAAAATAATAATAAAAATAATTAATTAAGGAATTTTTTTAAATAACTAGAAATTTTTAAGTGACAATTTAGTGACCAAAATCTAGCAATATCTTATCTAAATTTTGTATAATTAGGCCTATATTGAAAAATACTTATTTTGACTTTTTACAGAAAAGACTGATTATTTTGCCGATTACCGAAAAACTGCCTAAACGATTTTTGAAGCGTTACAATCTTCCCCCCTTAAAGAAATTCGGTCCCCGAATTTAGAATTTAACTATGCGTACCTTCAAAAAGATGGGGATATCTCTTCCTCATCTCGACCTCGGTCTCCCAGGTGACCTCCTCGCTGTTCGGGCCACGCCAAAGAACCTTGACGGACGGTATAACCTTCGACCTCAATTTCTTCACCTGCCGATCCAAAATGACCACCGGCTGCTCGGTGAATGAAAGATCGTGCTCAAGATGGATCGTCTGGTGCTGAATCGCATGGGAAGGGTCATGAAGGTACTTGCGGAGCATCGAAACATGAAACACGGGGTGAACATCGGGGAAGCTGGGCGGAAGAGCTAACCGATAAGCCACTGAACCGACACGCTCTAGGATCTCGAAGGGACCAACATATTTAGGACTAAGCTTCCTTTTCCACCCAAATCTCATCACACCCATCATCGGAGAGACCCTCAGGAAAACATGATAGCCAACAGCGAATTCGAGTCGGCGACGGCGCCTGTCAGCATTTGATTTCTGCCTACTCTGTGCCGCTCTCATCCTGTCCCGAATCAGTTGTATCTTTTCGGTCGTCTCCTGTACGATCTGCGGCCCCAAAATACCGCTCTCCCTGAGCTCTGTCCAACATATAGGCGATCAACATCGCCTCCCATACAAAGCCTCGAAAGGTGCCATCTGAATCGTCTCCTGGAAGCTATTATTGTAGGAGAACTCGATCAAGGGCAAATGACGATCCCAGCTACCACCGAAATCTAAAACATAAGCTCTGGGCATGTCCTCAAGAGTCTGAATAGTACGCTCTGACTGACCGTCAGTCTGCAGATGGAAAGCTATGCTAAAACTCAATCGGGTGCCCAAAGCCTCCTGAAGTTTCTGCCATAATCGGCTGGTAAACTGGGTGTCCGGTCGGACATGATGCAAGTCGGGACGCCATGCAGTTGCACGATCTCATCAATATAAACATGGGCGTACTGAGCAAATCCAAAATTGGTCTTCACTGGCAGGAAGTGAGCCGCTTTCGTCAGTCGATCCACAATCACCCAAATAGAGTCATACCCTCGACTGGTCCTGGGTAGACCCACAATGAAGTCCATGGAGACCAGTTCCCACTTCCACTCAGGGATGGGCAAAGGCTGTAACTCGCCGGCTGGCCTCTGGTGCTCGACCTTGACTTGCTGACAAGTCAGGCATCTCGATACAAAGTCTGTAACATCCTTCTTCATCCCGTCCCACCAGTAAACCTCTCTCAAATCATGGTACATCGTAGTGGAACCTGGATGAACACTGTATACTGATCTATGAGCCTCCTCAAGAATATCACGCCTCAGTCCCTCAGAATCTGGTACGCACAGTCGAGTCCCAAATCGAAGTATCCTCTGATCATCAATCACGAACTCGGAAACTCTGCCCTGCCGAATCTGCTCGATAATCTGTAAAATACGGGCATCACCGGACTGTGCCTCGCGAATACGGTCAAATAACTGTGGGCGTGCTCTGAAATGGGCCAGCTGTCCCCCTGTATGAGTAAACTCGAACTGCACTCTGCTGTCACATAAAACCTGCCAATCTACCGTCGACTGTATCTGTACTGCGCTCAAACAAGATAAGCTACCTCCGGACCTCCTACTAAAAGCATCTACCACCACATTCGCCTTGCCCGGATGATATAGAATCTCGCAGTCATAATCTTTCACCAACTCCATCCAACGGCGCTGCCTCAGATTTAGATCTCACTGCTGAAAGATATACTTCAAGCTCTTGTGGTCAGTGAATATCTGGCACGACTCGCCGTATAGGTAATGTCTCCAGATCTTAAGTGCAAATACCACTGCATCCATCTCTAAATCATGAGTGGGGTAGTTCTGTTCGTGCTTCCTCAACAGCTGAGAAGCATACGCGATAACTCTGTCGTGCTGCATCAATACACAGCCCAGCCCCACTCGAGAAGCATCACAATATACCACGAAACCGCCCGATCCTGAAGGCAATGATAACAATGGTGCGGTAGTCCGACGAGTTTTCAACTGCTGGAAGCTATCCTCATATGCCTGAGTCCAATCGAAAGGACCCCCCTTCCAGGTCAACCCGGTCAACGGTGCAGCAATACGGGAGAAATCCTGGACAAAACGTCGATAATGGCCGGCCAGACCTAAAAAGCTGCGAACCTCTGTAACCGATACCGATATGGGCCAACGCTGAACTGCCTCGATCTTCTTCAGGTCTACACAAATACCATCTCTCATCACCACATGACCCAAGAAGTTGACACTGTCTAGCCAAAATGCGCACTTGAAAAATTTGGCGAACAGCTGATGCTCCCTCAAAGTCTGCAATGTGATATGCAAGTGCTGCTCGTGCTCCACCCGTCTCCGAGAATAAACCAAGATGTCGTCAATGAAAACAATGATGAACTAATCAAGATACGGCCTGAATACATGGTTCATCAAGTCCATAAATGCTGCTGGGGCATTGGTGAGCCCGAACGACATCACCAAGAACTCATAATGACCATAACGTGTATGGAAAGCGGTCTTCGGAATATCCTCCTTCTGAACCCGCAACTGGTGATAACCTGACCGTAAATCAACCTTCGAGAAGAACCCTGCACCCTGGAGCTGATCGAATAAGTCGTCAATGCGGGGTAGGGGATATCTGTTCCGCACAGTAACCCGGTTCAGCTGACGATAATCAATGCATAAGCGCATACTGCCGTCCTTCTTCTTAACAAACAGGATGAGAGCACCCTAAGGTGACACACTCGGTCGGATAAGCCCTTTATCCAGCAAGTCCTGTAATTGATCCTTCAGCTCTCTAAGCTCCGCCAGGGCCATCCGATAGGGCGGTATAGAGATAGGCCACGTGCCAGGGATCAAGTCGATGCAGAACTCAATCTCGCGCTCTGGTGGCAGACCAGGCATCTCGTCAGGGAATACATCATGAAACTCTCTCACAACAGGGACCTGGTCCAACGGAACCTCTGTGGCGCTAGTATCACAAACATAAGCTAAGAATCCCTGACACCCTTTCCGCAAGAGCTGACCAGCACGAAGAGAAGAAATCAAGCTGGGAAAGGTAGCGCTACGATCTCCCTGAATAACAAGTACCGGCTCACCAGGAAAACTGAATCTGACTGCCTTCTCACGGCAGTCCACATATGCATAACAGGTAGCTAGCCAGTCCATACCAAGAAGAACGTCGAAGTCTAGCATATCGAGGATAATCAAATCAACTGAAGAATCTCTCTCCCCGATACGAACGGGACACGATCGGTACACAAAACGGGAAATAATCGACTCGCCTACTGGAGTAATAATGACAAGCGGCTGATCTAACGAAGAAGACTCTCGGCCCAACCTCGGTGCAAAGTATGTGGATACATAAGAATATGTGGAGCCTGGATCAAATAATACACGTGCATCCAAAGAGCATACTGGCAGAGTACCTGTCACGACAGCATAGGATGCCTGTGCATCCTGAGGAGTCAACACGAACACTCGGGCATGTCCACTACTAATAGCTGGTTGTCCTCTGCCTCTTCCTCTGTCGCCTCGTCCTCTCTGAACCGGACCGCCACGCCCACGACCTCTAGGAGCATCTGCCTGGCGTGGAGCCTCATCAGGGGTAGGAAGTAGAGCTCTCTGAGGAAGTGGTGAAGGTGGTAAGCTCACATGTGGCACCATCGCCGTGCCCCGGCGCCCCATGATACAGTCTCTGATACGGTGGTACTGACTCCCGCACCGAAAACATCCTGGCGACGACTGCTGGGTCTACGGATATGAACCAAATAACTGACCTCGTCTCAATCCTCTGCCGCCACCATCTCCCGGAAAGAATCTATCACGGTGTCTACCCATCTATCGCTGAGCTGGCATATCAGTACGGATCCTCTTCGGTCCAGAAACGACCGGAATCTCAGAAATGCGCTCCTCCAAAAGTAAGGCTGCATCCATCGCGGCTGCGTATGTGTCAAAGTGATGGGTGCCTATGGCAAGGAACAACTGTATATCAGGCCCTCGTACAAACCTCTTTATCCTCTTCTCTTCAGTGTCTACTAGGTACGGAGCATATCGAGACAACTGGGTAAACTGTATATCATATTCAGACACTGTCATCCCAGGAGTCTTGCTCAAAGACTCAAAACTACGGGCTCGAGCATCTCGGACACTCTCCGGAAGGAAACGGGTAAGAAATGCAGCTGTAAACTCGTCCCAGGTCATAGGAGGTAGACCTGCAGCTCGGCCTCTCTTTACTGAATCGTACCACGTCTGGGCAAGGCCCTCCATACGAAACCTCGCGAACTCCACCCATCTATCATCAGAACACCTCAACGAACGGCAAATCCTAGCCATCCTATCAAGAAATGCCTGTGGGTCCTCTGTCGCATCTGTACCGGTAAAAGCTGGAGGTCTCAGCCTCATAAACTCCTGTAGTGAAACAGGGATAGTCGTAGTAGTAGCAGGAGTAACCGTCTGGGCCGCAGGTACAATCGTGATCTGTGCTGTGAAAGGAACGTCCTCGGATCTCTGTGCCCGACTGGACTCAACTAAAGATCACATCATCTGTCGCAACTCCTGCATACCGGCCTCTAATCTGGCAATACGGTCTGGAGATGGAGGATCAATCTGACCCTGAGGGGTAGGCGTATCATCTCGCTCGATCCTCGCCTCAGGTGAGCCCGCTCGAAGCTCATCTCTAGCGGCAGCCCGCTGAGCTCTCGTAGTCTTTGGTGGCATCGAAGCTGGAATAAAAAACAGGAGCGATAAGAACATTGCAATTGAATCAAGGAATGCAAGGAATCAAGAGGGGAAATACAAGCAATTATGTCCTAAGGTCACTTAGGCGGAGTACCGTATCGTAAGTATGTCGCGGAATATACCCACGCTACGCCACTCTGTTTAAGTCACCTACTCCATCTACCAAGGGTCGTCCTACACTCAGAAAGGTAAAACCTATGCTCTGATACCAACTTTGTCATGACCCGAAGGTATGGAACGTGACTGGCACTTAGATTACGAGACGTCTAAAGGCGTAACGTAACCTAAGTCAGCCAAAACCCAGAAAATCTAAACCATAACCAATGAGAGTGAAGGAAAACCTTTTATGAAAACGACTTTAAAAATCAATTAAGTTGCATTAACCCCTTTTTAAAAGAATCAAAAATTTCCGAAAATTTCGGCAGAGTCTCCTTTGTAAATTCTATCCCCCAAAATGGGTACAACAAGATATATAAACCTGTAATAACAAAATGGCATCCCCAAGCGGGAGCTAGCTCTTCGTCCAAGGCGGATCACAACCACACGCAATATATATGCAGAATCAAGCAATTAAGCATAAAGAAATGCAAAATATAAGAAAAACACAACGTCGGCTCAAGTGAGCTCGACCCCAAAGAAACCACATATACACAAATCTCTCAGTCTCATCACTAGGTCGCATATACAAATAAGAAGTGGTAGATGGAGAATACTAGATACAATGATGGTACAAAAAAAATGATAAAGTGTCCTCGCAACCCACCTACGAGCAATGTCGCGAGTCTGAGCAAAAGAAGCCAATGATAAGATAAGCCCGCCGCTACAAGGCTGACGGGTCTGACCTGCAAGACACTGTGGCACAACGGGGGTGAGTTTCCAGCTCGTGGGTAGAATATAACATCTAATAAGGCTATCATAAGAATGCACGCAAATGCGTCACAACATGTATGTCTAGATGTGATGTAATGCCACTAGTATGTATGCGCATGTATGCAACATCAATACGAAATTTTTAAGTGTTTAAAATACTATAAGCTTTGCATTCTTAATTAGAGAAAGAATATCTGTGCAAATGCTAAAGTACCATCAATGAAATCATCTGAAAACCGTGTCAAGTATCGACACCAAATATGGAAATGTATCTATCTCAATGTCTCTTTATATCAATGTTTTAATACATCGGGCTCCGTCAGTCCGGATCGGCCCATATGATCAAATCTCACGACAACGGTCGGTACCCTCCGGATATCCGCCGCGCCAGACATCACCGGTAGGTAGTCTTCCCCTGCCAGGCTCATCGTCTACAACTCGATCTTCTTGCCCCGGGGTACCATACCGGGCCCACCATGTACCCGAGACGGTTCATCCACTCCTCGAATCGGGCTCGAAATACAACAGAAAACATGAAAACTCATGGTGGACGACACATACATCACGAGAAAACTGCAACTTTATTTTAAAAATGATAATAATAAGTTTTTGTTAAATTCTTGCGGTTTTCCCCAAAATCCAGAAATCGCATCAATACTGAAATCTCAAGAAAATCATAATACCCAACATGATGTATATGATAAATGTTTATGATATCAAAGGTATGCAATTGATTTGTGACTAGGAATCTATACAAGCATGATGATGATATAAGGTATATACATGCTATGCAATTCAATATATCATGTATGATGCAAGTGTTAATACTGAACTAAACAGGTTCTACAGTGCTCGTGGCATGGCAATTACCAAAAGCGTGCGTGTCACATGAATAGTGCGCGTACAACATGAGCCAATGGTAATGGTGTACGTGTCCTAAGAGGTGATATCACACATGTGTGTGTGGATAACCATGCAATGCCCGCAGACGAATAGCTATAAAGGTATGCAATGAATGAGATGGTTAACTAACTAACTAGGTATATAGTTGCAAGTAATAAAGTGATCCTAACTATGGGGCGCCTCGCGCCATCCAGACGATTTCCCCATAGATGTATACATCTACTCACCCGAACGCCTCGCTAATCTGATCTAACCACCGCTTTGTCTTTCCGCGCCGCGTCCGATATTTTCGCAACCAATCCTAAAATTGCACAACAAACAACATAAGATTAAATATCATGGAATGACGCAAGTCACAATGTGAAAAGATCAACGCCCACAAGCTAGGCTCAACGTGCACTCGGTGCGCGGAAAACACACGAAAATCATTAAAAGCTTAACTAAAGTCGTCGTTTCGGGGCAACCGTCAAAAATAAAACCCGACTAAACCAAACTCCGCATTCGTACACCCTACAAGTCGTAGTAGATGCTAATAGTATTGACAATATATCTCAATTAAGTCACTTCCTAATAATTTAGAAAACCTTGTAAGCATTCGCGTAAAAATTCCGATGCAAACCTTGCGGATTAACGACTTAGCGATCGCAATATCGCACAACCATCCAATTCAAGCTACTAGATGGACACAACACAATTTACAACCCACTTACAAAACTACAAACCCTAAATAAAATTCCAAACATTTACTATAATTTTCAAAAACAACCCATTACAATGAAATTAACACATTAAAAATCTAAATTAGCATAATTAAACTACCAATTTAACAACTAGATTAAAATTATACCTCTCAAGTGTTGATTCCCTTGCACTAAGCCTCCAAAGTTGCCTCTTTTCTCTTTGATTTAAACAATTTAGGGTTTGGAAAGAGGTGGAATAGGATTTAGGTTAGAATTTGTGAAGAAAAGTGTGTATTTTGTGGATTTTTGATGGATTTTTCAAGAGTTTTTGAAGCAAGAAAATGGGGAAAATGGGGGGAACCAGCAGGTTGAGCTCGGCCTGAGGGTTGGGAGGGTGTGTGTGTAAGAATTGTGTAGAAAATTCTACACAAAAACTATCTTCTAAGGTCATTTAATGAATGTTACATCAATTTTTTACAAAAAAACCCATTTTCATGCATTATTTAAACCATAAAACCACAATTCTTGGAAAGTTTTGGTAAAATTTTTGTTACTACTATATTTTAGTTTATAATGGTTCCTAATTATGTGATTTACCCATTTAAATTTGTATTTATCATTAATTTAATGTATTTTTAAAAGCTTAAAATAATAATAAAAATAATTAATTAAGGAAAAAATTTAAATAACTAGAAATTTTTAAGTGACAATTTAGTGACCAAAATCTAGCAATATCTTATCTAAATTTTGTATAATTAGTCCTATATTGAAAAATACTTATTTTAACTTTTTATGGAAAAGACTGATTATTTTGCCGATTACCGAAAAACTGCTTAAACGATTTTCGAAGCGTTACAATGAGACACCGTTATATATGTATATATATAATATATCATCAATATGATCTATGCAAGTATTCTTATTCTTTACTTGATATTTTGATATGATGAGTTAAACGTCCACCATGAGTTTTGTATTTTCTGATTCTGATTCCGACCCGAGTGGGGGAGCTATACGGCTTCGGACTTGTTATTATCCAGACTGAGTGGGGGAGCTATACAGTCGGATACATGGTGGATCCGGTTTGAGACCGAGGGGCAGGAAAGCCGCAGTTGTAGGAGAGGAGCCTAGCGAGGATACTCGATACCGGAGATAGAAATGAGCACGGCAGATATCCAGGAGATACTGACCGGGGTTCGATTGGGCACGGCAGATATCCAGCGGATACAGATCGTAGACAGAATATCGGGCGACGATCATCTGTTGAGATGGTGTCGATGGTATCTGCATTTACGTGTCGATGATGGATACGAGAGATTTCGGATTTCGATGTCGATGCTGGACATCTATATATATATTGAAATAATTATTATCATGAGGTACACAGTTAGATATTATTTAGTGGATTCAATCAGGACTGATTCGGGGGACAGTAGCTGCATATATTGGTACAGATATTCATATACAAAAAGGGGTTCAAATACGAACTATAGATTCATGATTTTGACTCATATGACATTGAGATATTATACTTGGGATTGCATGATAGTTAGTATTGCACATATGCAGATCATATAGTATATTGGTACAGATTATGATAATGACTATACTTATGACCTAAATATCGTCATGCGTTTCGATTTCTACCTTTAGATGTACTTTTATTCATTGAGTTGGCAACTCATCCCCGTTGTGCCACAGTTTCTTGCAGGTTTTACCGCTTGGGTTATCAGCGGCTTGGGCACACATTCTTTTCGATGATTTATTGATAAGTGAGTTATTATTGTATTATACCCACTCTTAATTATTTATATATTCTTGTATCTAGTGGAAACTCCATCAACTTAGAATTGGTATATTATGAACTTACAAGCAAGACTTAAAGTTTATGTGTGGTGATGTCGCACTCTTTGGAGTCGATTTCTGATTTAGATTGTTGGTTGCTCTATCGTTTGGACGTGGAGACTAGCTTTCGTTGGGATGCTATTTTATTATGTTGTATCAGGTTTTTATAAAAATGTAAAGGAGATGATGTCAAGTTTCAAAACGTCATAAATGCTTTTCAATATACTTAGCTAAATTTAGATGTTATTTTAAATTGATTTTATCGGATGATTATTTAAACCTCATCTCCAATATTTTCAAAAAGGGTTTAGATTCCGGGTTTCGGCTTACTTGGATTGCGTCGATATCTTTAGATATCATGTAATTTAAGTGCCGGTCACGTGCCACATTTGGGTCGTGACAGAGCCTCAGTTATCAGTCCGGAATGCGTCGACTGGGCGATCGAAGGTCGATGGTGCATTGCTATGTTGGTTGTTACGGTTGCTTCTGTTCTGGTTGACGACGGCGACGGCGGCCAGGTTGATGGAGAGGATGAGATTGATAGTGAAAGGAGTTAGGTTTTGCCTTCATGGGTGAAGGAAAGAGGAGAGGATGATTTATGAGTGTATGTATATATGAGGAGAGGGAGGAAGAGAGAGAGAGAGAGATGTATATGTATACGAGAGAGAGAAGAAAGAGAGAAATATATCTAAAGACAGAGAGTGAAAGAGAGGGTGAGAAAGTGGGGAAGTGAAGAGGTAGAGAGAGAAAGGTCGGTTTGTATGGGAAGGAATTGAAGTGGGGCTTTTTAATATGGGTATGGGATTTTAATATAGGTATAGAAGTTATTGGGAAATGTGGGGGTTTGGAAAATGAATCTGTGGGTTTTTTTTGTGTTGGAAAGAGAAGGGTTTTGTTCAGAAGGGAAATGGGTTCGGTTTAGAGTTTGGGTTAGTAAAATGATTAGTTGATTGGATTTTGAGAAATTGAGTTAATGAATTTGGAAAAGAGGGAAAAATTTAGAAAAGAGAAGTCGGGCTTAGGCCGTATAAAATGAGAATGGAAAGAAATGAAAGGAATTAGGCTTATGGAATGAGTTTGGGTTTGAAAGTATAGAGAAAGAATTTGTGTTTTGGAAAACAGTAAGACAGGAAAATTGTTGGAGTGATTAAAAAATATAAATGGGCTTTTGAACTCAAGGAAAATAATAAGAAAATAGATGGAGGGATATAAATAAGAGAATATATAGAAAGAACAAAAATAAATAAACACAATATTTTTATTGAAAGAAAATAATACGAATATATATGAATTTTGGGTTGTTACATCCCATCCTCAATAATAATTTCGTTCTCAAAATTACTCAAGAAAAATATTGCAACCGACCAAGGAAAGAAGTCAGGATAACGTAGTCATATATCGTCGTCGTGCTCCATCTATCAGTACTCTCTTTTACAAGAAGGTATGCAACTGGAGTAAATCGCAATAATGCAACAGAAGGACGATGATTTCGAAAATCGGAAATAGACATTGTTAGGATAATCAAGAGTAGTTTTCAAAAACACCGCGAGAAAGCACTAGAATAGAAGAAACGCAAGCAGAGATTGGATTGTAAAAAATGGTACAAAGATAAAAAATGAAAATCGAATTAAGAAGATACAAGTTAACAGAGAAGGTAGGATTCGATAATCAAGAATAAGAATATGCGTAAGATATCGCTAAATCAAGAGGGAAGAGAATCAAAGACAGGACTTTAAGTCACTCAAGTAGAGTACCACATTATAGTTATATTGCGGTTCATATTTACAATCACATAACTCCATCTAAGTCATCTAAATTCTGCTATCAGAGTCAATAGAATAAGATTTAAGAAAACAACGAGGAATCAAAAAGATAAGATCAAACGGAGAGGAAGGTTTCATAGTTTGTTTTCTTTACGCCGAGACACGATTATCGGGAAAAATAAGAAAATATCCAAAGGGATGAAATTATGGTGCAGACGTTACAGCACAATACACATCACAGAATGGGTTCGTATGATACGCATGACCCATTAATCGGAGGTTCTCTCATATTAAAACGAGATGTAATTAACGACAGTTTTGCTCACGGCTGCTAGAGATTAGAATCCTCACAATCAATAAACCCCCGCCTGTAATAGACAGGAGGAATCTGTGCACGCTTAAACCACGAGCGCATCCATCTCCTATCAGGTGACAAAAAACACTCTACACATACAAATATAGATCCTACCACATGATGAACTGATTCCCGATTATTATTACTCTGTTAGAATCCAACGATGAAGGTTGGCATAAAGCAAGAAAATTATTCGGTGTGCCGGGTGTAATACATTCCCACAGGAGGTGAGGGAGAGGAAGGAGTTTTGGGCAATCTTGGGCAACATGTAGGACCCATACTTTCATTTCTTCTCTCTTTTGTCCGGATGTATATTGCTAGCACATGTAATAATTTACCGTAAAGCACAGGAAGAGGCTTCGCTGTAGCCCCCAAAACCTGCGGATGCAGGAGTGCAAGTATCATCAAAACACGTGCTGCAACAGCCCCACTTGGCCTTCAACGGTCGTCGCTTTTCTAGTGAGACCTTAGCATCTCCCACAGTCAAAGCCGCCGTATGTTGTGGGTCCCACTCACTTGCTCACGTGGGAACCCGCCAGCTCCCCCATCTTCGTGTTTGCTGTTTCGTGGAAGGGAATATTCCAGTTGGCTATACCTCAAACAAAAAATATCTAGCGGAGGTGGGGCCCACGAGGCCGACCTTTTGACGGCTGATATTTCGCGCCACAATGGGACAATCACCACCGTGCTTATTATTGTTGAGGCCCCGTGGCAGGATTACTATTTTGCATTATCTATTTATTTATTTATTGTCGTTAAAAATAATATAAAAATCAACGGTGCATGTAATTCTTACGTTATAAAATGAAGCAACTACAGCACCAAAGTAGTAGGCCAGTATATTGCACAAGAATTTAAACATGAAAACAAAAAAATTAATTAAGCAACGGTGTACCATTGTTTCTACTTGTTAAAACCATGTGTACTTTCGTTTCTACTTGTTAAAACCATGTAACTACAGCACGAAATAGATCAGCTAAAAATCATTACAGAATTTGATTAAAAAGTTTGTCATCTCGAAAGAGACGCTGAAAACCATTTGATATTACATTTAAAAATGATTTATTAATTAAGACCGAGTTAGGTTGGATCGAAAGATCATCCACTGAAATACAAAAACACTAATATTATAATATATAAAACGACTTGAATTAAGAAGGTCCTGATATAAAAGAGAAATTTACACCCAATTAACTAAAAAACAAGATAATGTACTTACATAACAAAGAAAACGCACACAAAAAAAAAAGAAATATTATAAAAAAATATATATAAAAAAAAACTAAATCAGGTGCCATTAATTCATAACGAACCCGACCCGACCCGACCCGACCCGCTTCACCCTCGAAACGGCTGTCCTCAATTGTCGAAGCAACCGCGAAGAAGGAAACCCTAATCTCCATTTCCCCAAATCCCCTCTCCACCCCTATAAATAACCAAACCCCCTTCATCTTCTTCCTCCTCATATCAATCTCAAACCCAAACCCTAGCTCTAACCTAGCCCTAGAGAGCGCGCTTGCAAGCGCGCTCCAATGGCGGATCGCATCCCCAAATCGAAGCGATCTGAGGCCCAATCCCTCCTCCTGGGCCGATACGAGCTTGGCAAGCTCCTCGGCCACGGCACCTTTGCCAAGGTGTACCACGCCCGCAGCCTCGCCACCGGCGACTCCGTGGCCATCAAGGTCTTCGACAAGGAGAAGATCCTGAAATCAGGCCTGGTGGCCCACACGAAGCGCGAGATCTCCATCCTCCGCCGCGTCCGCCACCCAAACATCGTCCAGCTCTTCGAGGTCATGGCCACCAAGTCCAAGATCTACTTCGTCATGGAGTTGGTCGTCGGCGGAGAGCTCTTCACCAAGGTGGCAAAAGGTCGGCTAAAGGAAGACACCGCCAGGAGATACTTCCAGCAGCTGATCTCCGCGGTGGGCTTCTGCCATGCTCGGGGCGTGTATCACCGCGATCTGAAGCCAGAGAACCTCCTCCTCGACGAGAACGGGGATCTAAAGGTCTCCGACTTCGGGTTGAGCGCGGTGTCGGACCAGATCCGGCAGGACGGGCTCTTCCACACGTTCTGCGGCACCCCGGCCTACGTCGCGCCGGAGGTGCTGGGGCGGAAGGGCTACGACGGGGCGAAGGTCGACATCTGGTCCTGCGGAGTGATCCTCTTCCTGCTCATGGCCGGGCACCTTCCGTTCCACGACCAGAATGTGATGGCCATGTACAAGAAGATCTACCGCGGGGAGTTCCGCTGCCCGCGGTGGTTCTCCAAGGACCTGACCAGGTTTCTGACACGTCTGCTCGACACCAACCCAAGGACCAGGATCACCATCCCGGAGATCATGGAGAACAGGTGGTTCAAGAAAGGGTTTCAGGATATCAAGTTCTACATCGAGAACGACCAGTTTTATAGATTGGAGCAGACAATGCCGGAGGAACAGAATGAGGAGGAGGAGGACGAGGATGAGGGTTCGGAGGAGGAGTCTGGCAACGAGTCCGATTCTTCTGTGGCTTCCTGCCCTCCGACAATATGCCAAGGGGGGAAAAAGAAAGGGTTGGGGCAATTGCCGAGGCCGTTGAGCCTGAATGCGTTTGATATCATAACATTTTCGCAGGGGTTTGATCTGTCGGGGCTGTTTGAGGAGACGGGGGAGATGACTAGGTTCGTTTCGGGGGAGCCGGTGTCCAACATTATATCCAAGCTGGAGGAGATTGCGAAAGTTGTGTGCTTTACGGTTAGGAAGAAGGATTGTAGGGTGAGCTTGGAAGGGACCAGGGAAGGGGAGAGGGGACCGCTTACGATTGCTGCGGAGATATTCGAGCTTACGCCGTCGCTTGTAGTTGTGGAGGTGAAGAAGAAAGCAGGGGATAAAGGAGAATACGAGGAGTTTTGTAACAAGGAGCTGAAGCCGAACCTGCGACATTTCATGTACCCCGATGCAGTTCCTGCGAACATTGCTTCTGATTCGGAATAGGAAGTAAAAACTTTCAACCTTTTCGCATTATATTTTTTTTAACATGTATTTATGTTCATATTATTGTTGCTTTTCTATTATATTGCTGTTCCTTTCAAGATCTAGTTTTATCAGAGAATGTAGCCGGAAAAAAAAATATTGTTTGGGTGTCAGCAACAAATTGATGTCAAATATGTAGTGGTCACTTCTAAGAAGCTCGATCGAGTTTTGATAGATGAAAATAATTTCAGGAAACGGATCTAGCATTTATAGAGCTCGTCCAGAAAAAAAAAACTAGGAGGAGCACTACTAATCATGACTACCTAAAATCACAAAATCTGAAACTGAGTCGTACATCCATAATACATAATATGCAACATTCATATTTTACCACATACCACCGATCAGTTGGAAACTTGCATTTGAGAAGCAAGCAGATTTGTCATATTCAAACCTTCTTTGAGATGTTGATGCTGTAACTGTTCCTGATCCTGATGACGCACGCGTATCATAGTTTAGTCCCTCCAAACCATTGAACTTCTAAGTTAGAAAGCAGAGTTTCACCGCCAACACTATTGGTCGGATTATGCATTGCTACAAATTCTTAATAGAAGCGAAACATGTTTCTGCAAATCATCAATTTAAAGCTAGTGAACCGTCTGCATCCAAGTTACTATGTCTACGCTTTCTGTTTAATCATCACACGGTTGCATGTAAGAGAAAGCAAGAAACTAAACCCAGAAACAAAATACCATGATAATCACCTGATAAGCAATCCTTTTATTTGTTTTTTTGGTTAAGAAAGCAAATATATAAACTAGTTATATACCTTCAATATTCGAAAGCAAATCATCTTCCATTAGCCTGCTGTTCTCTCTTCCAGCTCCATTCGTGCACAGATAGATGCAGCTGCTTTCCTGCAGCAAGCAACTCTGCAGCCTGGAGCGGGGTCAAGATATCCAACTCGATCTCTCGCTCCGTCGTTATCCTCAACAGGTCTGCTTCTTCTAGAAGCTTTGCTTGTGTCTCTGCGTATCGGTCCATCACTGCTTCAACTGCGCCCACGCCGCCTAAGCTGTCTCTGCCGCCGCCGCTGCTGCCTTCTCCACTTGTGACAGCACGGATCTCATATGTTTCTTCGATTCTTCGGCTTCTGCATCCCATCTGCATGTGTTTGACAGAGGGGAGGAGGGGGTCGTCCGCTACGTCTTCCTGCATGCAATTAAATTAGCATCACTATAATGTTAGCCATCTTCTGAATGCTACTTTGGAGAGAATAAAAGTAAACTTACAACCTATATCATTTAGAATCTAATTATTTGATCGTAATATATGCATATGACCATACAAGATACATGTTTACATCACCCCAAACCACCTTGAGTATATCACTCATGCTAAACCAACTCATGTATGCTGCTGGTATTATAAACTTCTCGATACCAGCGTATGAGCAGAAGGAAACTGCCATTGAAGGTGTTCCCTGCTTCTTGCATGGAATGCATATAAACCGAGGGCTGTTACACAGGCCAAAGACGACATCCAGAAGGAGATACCTGACATTCATGACATTACACAAGCCAAAGACTTTACTTTGGATATGATAAAGAAAAAAAGGAGTTGATAAAGGAATTGTATGTGTTATGTGCAACAAGAAACCGTAGACCGTCGAACATATTTTCCTAAAATGTTCTTTCGTAAAGTCTATATGGGCTAATAAAAGGCATTTATGGAAAATCAAAGGAAGATTATGGACTAAACAGAGAATAAAACCGGTTAACAAGAGGAATAGAAGATTAAATATATTTGGATATATTTGTCATGGTATTTTGTTGGTGTATTTGGGTTGAAAGAAATACCAGAGTTTTCAAAGAGAAAAAATCATCTTTTTTTGTTGTCCTTCATAAAATCAATATGCTTCTAGAGTTTTGGATAAGCGCCTCGAAAAGAAAACGGATATCTTCTATCTAGAGTTGTAGAGTATTTTTGGATTTCCTAGGTTATCGAATGTTATTTGCCTTGAATGGTAAATTCTTATGAGATTCATATGTTATATCTTTTATCCTTTTATTTTATCTTGTAATTTCTTTTATTTCATAATTTTAATGAAATGTTTATCTGATTAGGGTTTTTTTGAGCCTATCCATTTTTCTTAAAAAAAGAAGATACATGGCCTTGAAAGTTTGCCTTCATTAGTGAAGTCTCTTGATTTGTTCCTAGGCAGTCCTATTATCCTGACTTCACATGTTTGTGAAGATGCATCGTGATATACACCTATGGTAGAAGCCTCTTAAGAGCAGCAGTTCAAAGACCTTGAAGACAGTGTCTACGAGTTCGTGTTATTATTTTTCTTGCATGCATTTTATTTATAGCAGTCTAAATGATTTTTTTATATAACAAAAATAGCAGTCTTATTGATGAAATACATGACATCATTAAATTGCTATGACAGATATGGCTACCGGCTACCGACTACTGGGCTCGTATCTGTAGTAAGAAGAGCTCCGTTCCTCGTTTTGTCATACAAGAGGACGCTAGCCCAACGTCAAGAATCTGTTGTTCATGAACAAGAAGGATCATCAAGATTGTGGTCGTCGTTCCTAGATAGTGCTGCAATAGTCATGATACCAATATTGATCATGTTGGCAATACTTGATGCTTTAGGCTTCTTCCTTTGGAACTAAGATGTTCCAAGGACGGAGGTATGATAGGCGCAATCACAAGCATTTTAACTGTAGCTCATGGTCATCGCATTTCTCTCAACCAAGAGTTGGTTAAGAATAGGTAGATAATTGATTTCTATCTTTTCCCCCCTCCAACTTAAGTAGCTAAGTTGCATGATCTGGAAGCGAAAACGATTCCAGGATTTATCTCTTCACCTTTCAAGTGATACCAATTACTACCAAATAAACATATGCCCTATGAAATGTGTACAGGCTCCATGAAGCTTGTTTCAATTTGAAATTGTGTGGTAAATATATTGTCAGTTTGATCTGAGATTGATATATGAAGTGAGTTCGAGGGAAGGTTGTCTCGGATTGATTACAATACTCCAAAGTTAACCCAAATTAAACTGTAAGTCGAAATGGAACCTCAGCTAGCGTACATCAAGCCTTGGCGAGTGTACATCAAGCCTTGGCCCTGCCCAGCCCAAATCCAACTTAATTATGCATATATAAAAAAACACAATATTATTTTTTTAATTTTTTTAATTTTAGAAGAATTTTCAACAAATTTTGGTTAAAACATTTTATAGGCTCAGATATTATATTTGTTTGCCTTTGAATCTTTGAATCCACTGTTGATATCTTTCCTTTACCTTACCAACATATGTATTAGGCTTGTAATAATGAGTGGCCTGGAGGGCTGCTATTCGAACCGAGCGCTCGGGATTGGTTCAAGTTCGGCTGGTTAAAAGCTCATCCAAATTTCGCTTGTTAATAAACAAGTCGAGATGAAGCTAAAAATACGGCTTGTTACGTTAACAAGCCGAATTCGAGCCAGCCCTGGCTCGATTAGAGAGCTCGAGTTCGGCTTGTCTATCTATTACTATATTTTTATATATTTTGAAATAATAGTCAATTTTCCAATATATAAATATCAATTTTAAAATGTCAGCCCTTCTGTGAAATCATACCAAAATAATTGGAATTATTTCTTTTGTATTGATGATATTTTGGTAATATAATCGAACGAACTTAAGAATGAGCTAGAGCGAAGCTTGTTTATTCATTATCAGCTCGACTCGTTTTGTAATCGAACCATCAACGAGCAGAACTCGAGCCGGGATAAATGTGTCGAGCTTGATCCACTCTAGCTCAATACGAAATGACCTTAAGCCAAGCCCAAAAAACAAACGAGCCGAACTCGGCTCTTACCAATTACCAACCCGATAGTCTATATGGAATCTAGCAGGTTGCTAGAAGGCTACTTGGATTCTATCCACATGGGGTCCAATATCAAGAGGCCACAATCACAAGATTTTGCATCATTCACTTGCAAAGTAGCCATCTTGCCGTGGATCCGCTGCTCCTCCCTCAACGTCCGGCAATGCAAATCATTAACCTGATTCAACTGCTTCGCCGACAAGACCAACAACCCCCCACCGCTCCCCGTCCCGTCACGCCATCCGTCCCTTATAACCTCATCCAGTCTCGCCTCCAAATCCGATCCCGAAAGTGCTTAAACCAACCGGATTGCCATCGTCGGCGTACACCCGTCCATCCACACACTACTACAATAAGGGGTTGTCCCTGCGGATATAGCCATAGGGACATAAAATTCCTCCGTAGGTGCAAACGCCGCAGGTGCAAGTCTTCGCTCTCAACATGTCCGTACGGAGTAATAATTGTCCTTACGCCTTAATCCGTAGGGACACTTATCCTTATGAATTAATCCGTAGGGCCTGATAAATATTTTAATTTATTGGTTTATAAAATAAAATACTTGTCCCTACGGATTTATTCGTAGGGCCTGATTTGTGCCCCTACGGATAAATCCGTAGGTCTAGATATATGCCCCTACAGTTAAATTCATAGGGGAAAGTTTTATCCCTGCTATTGAGTCTATAGGGACAAAATATCAGATATTCTGATATTTTGTCCCTACGGCTAAATGTGTAGGAGCAAATATTAGACCTACGGATTAATCCGATGGCCATACGGATTAATCCGTAAGGACAAAATATCAGTTTTTTAAAAAAAAGGTTTTCTGTTTTTTCCCCATCCTGTGCACAATAATATATACATCATATAACCAATTACAGAAATTTTCATAATCATCTTACACATAATATATAAAAGAAATAAACAAACAGAATACGATATCAATCTAAATCATCGTGAACAAGCAAACAACCACCAATATCGTACAATATGTATCAGAGAAGTACATACATCCTTGAAAATATAAAAAAAAGCTATCCTAACTCGGTCCAGTTCCTCCACCTCTGATAAACGCCGTAATCTGGCGCATCTGCTCCTCGGGGCAGCCCTGAGTCGTCAAAAACTCGACTAATGAAGGAGCGGACTGTGCGGGAGTTTGAGCGGGTTGTGGAGCTACAGGAGTGGTTTGACTTTGTTTTGTTGACCAGTATGGAAGCTCGTAGAAAATGCTTAACTTATTCCAGTATGGTGGTTAGACCTGTTTTGCCGGATCTATCCCGAAGGTCATATTATTATAACCATTCCACTGAGCAGTCATGTCCTCTCCGGACAATGAGGCTGGAGGCCCAAGAAACTCCTGATGATCATCAAAGTAAGCAGTGTCTAACCTTTAGGGATGGTCTAGTGGCAGGAAATGCCGATGACCGCAATAACAAACCTTCATGCTAAAATTTAAGAATTTCGATGTTGTATATAGATGGCAATAAGGGCATACTATGTGTGATCATGTACGAACCAACCTGATAGCATTCCATACGCAGGAAAGTCATTAATTGTCCACATTAAAGCCGCACGCAGTGTGAATGTTGTATCTGTGTTTGCATCGTAAGTCTCTACACCATCAATGAATAAAGATTTTAACTCATCGATCAGAGGTCGGAGATAGACGTCGATATTGTTTCCCAGTGTGTTTGGTCCGTCAATAAAAAGATGCATCATAAAGTTGGATTGATCCATAACCAACCAAGGCGACAGATTATAAACTATCATTACAACGGGCCATGTGCTGTGGCTTCCAGCCATATAGTTGAATGGGCAGAAGCCATCACTAGTGAGTCCGAGCCTGACATTGCAAGGATCACTACTGAATATTTGTGCCTCCTATCGAAATCCTTCCATGCCGGTAAATCTTTTAGATGACTCATTTTTCCATCTTCACTTGGAGGAGCACGGTGATGCCAAATCATTGCCTCGGCTGTTTTCTTGCATCTGAATAGCCTCTGCAAGCTCTGTGTTATGGGAAAGTATAGTGCTATCTTGACAGGTATATCGGGTTTCTTATCAGATTCTTTCGGTTTATACTTAGCCTCTCCTCATGTTGGATACTCTTTCAAATCTGAATTCTCTTTCCGGTACAATACAATTTTTGGGATATGCTTGAATTTTCTCACACTTCAGATCCAAATCAGACATCGTCTTCTGGGCTCCGTACCAGTTGTCGGGCACGCTATTTTCCTGGGGCATAGAATCTTTCAAGAACTTCAGAAGTATCGTGAATAACTTGTTGCTCCATCCATTTAGGCACTTAATCTGGAAAAGTTGGACGAACCATGATAGGGTAGAATACTTTGCATTCTCATAAATTGGTCTTCTAGCATCATTCATGAACTTTTCATACTTATCCGCACGCGGTCCTTGACCGGAAGGAATGTCATTTTCGGTAAGAATACTATCACTTAGGGTAGCCTCTACCATATCCTCCATTTTTTCTTCTGGAAAGAAGTTGTCGTCTTCTTCTTCTGCCGCATTACCGTCTTCTTTTTCTGCCGCATAACCGTCTTCTCCTTCATCTTCTGCTGTATTACTGTCTTCTTCTCCTTCTCCGTGATATAGCCAAGTTGTATAAAGTCTAGTAAAATCATATTTAACGATATGAAGATCTACGAATTCTATCTTATGCCAGTACTTATTCCCACATCTATCGTACGGGCAGAGAATCTTCTCTAACACGATCTTATTATGTGCGCGTGCAAATTCAATGAAAGCAGCAACTCCTGCGACAAACTTAGGTTGCATACGTTGTTGCCAATCCACGTATATCGGTTCTTAACTCTGATGTACTGATAAGCCATGTTAGACTGTATAACATATAAATTATAGGTTATGATGATTATATTGAGAAATCTAAGAACGGAATGGTTACTGACAAAGAAAAAAATTCGTAGATGCAAGTTTGTCGTTGAAAAGAATAAATTATCGATAAACAAAATTAGATTTGAAAATACCCAAGTATGAGTTGTATTCTGTGTATTTGTGTTTTGATTTATGATTTCGCTTAAGTGTAGGGTTGTTAGTATGTATGTGTGTTTGTTGTATATTCGTGTTGTATGTATATGTTTCGGCTGACGGGGGTAAGACTCCTATCCCATTAAGAATGTATAGAGAAGACACTCATTCGTTTGTGGTTTTATCCGTTTCGAGTAAATTTCGGCAGCACCTCCCCGCTGTTCTCCGAGTACACTGTAATAGAATAGATAATCATTTCAATACTGTGAAACAACGTTGAAATGAACATCTAATCTATCTTTGTACACGGAAAGCCAACGGAAAAGTACCGACGAAATAACTCGAAACGAATGAAAACACAAGTGAATGCAGGTGTTTGCTTTATACATTCCTAATTTGTCCACACTGGACAAATCTATCGGTTATCATACGATTGAATCTTCTCGTTACATAGACTACACGACGGTTGTTAGTACCGAACTATACCGTCTGATATTTAACAACCTTCATATAGTTCTATGTCACGACGAATATTGAACGTATGTTAACCGATAGACGGGGACTAAGTCGTGCTTTGATTTTCACATATGAGTATCGATGAGAATATGAAAGTTTCATATTATCATCGAGTATCATATATTGGTTTTAACTTGAACATTTAACATGAATAGGTTTTACGTTTACGTTTCATTATTAAGGGTTCAAAGTTTTTAGTTTAGGGTAAATTTTTCTTGCGTTTACCGTAAAGATACGCGTTTACGTTATTATCGAGTATCCTACTGAAGGAACTAGTGCACCCTAAATCCTCACCTTAATTAACCCAAATTAACCTAAATTAACCATAATCATCACCCTAACTCAAATTATCCCTAATTAACCCTAATCAACATCCTAACCCAAAATTTCCCTAATTAACCCAATTAACTCAAATTAACCATAATCAACATCCTAACATAAATACACTCTATTTTACCTAATTAACTCAAATTAACCCTAGTCCAAACCCTAACCAAAATTAACCTAACCCTAATCATCTCTTAAACCCCAACCCAAATTAACTCTAGCCCAAACCAAAACTAACCCTAATTAATTTAATTAACCCAAACCCTAGCTCTAATCATCACCAATCCTATTTTAACTAATTAACCCAAACTAATCCTAACCCTAACCCTACCTAATTAACCCTAACCCTAGACCGAACCTTAATCCTAACATTAACCCTACCTAATTAACCATAATCTTAACCCTACCTAATTAATCCCAACCCTTGCCCAAATCCTAGACCGAACTCTAACTCTAAGCCCTACTAGTAACCCTAACCCTAACCTTAAAATCAACAATAACACAAATAAAAGTATAATTATAAGTTCAAAATTGAAATTAACCCACCTCAATAGTTGTTTTGCCTGCGGATAAAAAGTGTGGTGGTGAGAATTCTGCCGTCGACGATGAGCTTGCATGGGTGTGGTGGCGAGAAAGGAGACGCGCAGGTGCATCGGCGATGAGGACGTCGACGATGGGAGTACCGGTGATGAGGAGGCACGCGCGGGTAGGGTGGCGAGGAGGCACACGCGGAAGATCGATCGCGGGGAAGGAGGAAATTTTGGGAACGATGCGGAAATTTCTGGGCTTTATTTTTTTTATAAATAACCTTTCGTTGCCCCTATGGATTAATCCGTAGGTCCTTCTTTTACGGTTCCGTAGGGGAAAATAAAAGATTACATATTAATATTTCTTAATTAATCCGTAGGACACCGTAGAAATAAATCGATGGCCCTACGGATTAATCCGTAGGGGCAAAAAAAAGTTGCCCCTGCGGATTCCTATATCCGTAGGGGCAATCCCTTATTATAGCAGTGACTAGAAGGAGTTTTCGAAAGATGAGCACCATACCGGGCGGAAAAATGTCGGCGGCGCATACTCTTTCGCCAGAGCCAACCTCTTCCGGGAATACTCTTCGAAGTGTCGTAGGCCCTTCTCGATGAGCTCGTGGAGTCAGGACTCATCAGAGCCGGACTTTTCACCCTTCTGGCCGTTGGAAGAGACGGGGAGGGCTTTGAGGAGCTCGTCGAGGTCAGATTCTTGTACCTCGACCCATTCGTCGAAGCAACTGCGGAATTTCTCCTGCATGTTTCTATCCATTGTAGGTATGGAGAGCTTGAGGCTGAGGAAGATGATGGAATTGTTGCTGGGTGTTTACTGTTAATTTTTTGTTGTTTGATGATATTATTACAAGGGGGTGTTGACAATTGGGAGCAGGGGAGAGGGACGCGTATGTGGTGTGTTGAGGTTATTGGACGTCTGAGATTTGAGTCGGTGGATTTGTTGAGCCAAAAGATTTTTTTTTTTAACAAATTGCATGGATGCAAATCGGTTCAAACATGGACACAAGATTTTTCCAAATGATGATATAAGAAACGATTTAGAAACTATTGTTTCATAGAATTTGAAGGCTGTTTTTATTGCCAAATAGATCATATGCTTTGGAGTTCGAAGGAGCGGAATTTCTTACTTGATATATGGTTGAATTATTCCTATTTTTAAAGGTTTTGTCTTTACATGTAATGCCATTTCCTGTGCCGCTGCAGGATCCATATGATGGTGATTGCACGTGTGATACATGTAGTAGGGACGAGCATGAGTGATGAGGACGCGGGTACATAAAATTTAAGAATTTTTGTTATCATGCTAGAGATGTTCACACACACGTGTCATACAAGAATGAAACAGTACCAGATGTCTCTAGTGTTTGTTCGGGGGCCAAGGTGGCATCAGATTCGGCTTGAGATATGAGCAGGATGAACTTTTGAGTTTCATTAATATCTTCATCGTAAGATGTTGATAATATAAATATAAATTAAATTATTGTAAGATAAGGACAAGTTGTTCAATCAATCAATATTATATTTGAGCATTTTCGTAAAAGACAAAAAATAAAGATTTTTAAAAATAAGTAAATATAACACTCTAACACACAACACACGATCGAACGATATTAATCGGTAGTTTTATATTTGTTTTATTTATCATTTGGGTTGCGATTGATTTGAATAGTGGAAGCGGTTATCTTACCCGACCTGCACGTGTGAAATCCATTATGATGCTAGACGATATTTTTATTTAATATTTATTAGTAAACTAAATCCATGAGAATCTAGTATAACATATATATATATATATATATATATATATATATATATATAATGTCTAAATCAGCACATTTTCTTGTAGCCACACATTCTATATATATATATATATATATATATATATATATATATATATATATATATATATATATATATATATATTAACTGTCATTATGTGGTTAAATATCTCATGTTTTATTTTAACTCTTATCTATTACACTTAAATCTAATAGAATTTAGATACTAAATATTTATTATCCCGTTAAATCTTAAATAAAAGGTATAAGATATTTAAATTATATTCTTTACATTATGGTTAAATTGGCTATATATATATATATATATATATATATATATATATATATATTATTTTTCAATATAATTTTTCATTGAGATTTTGGTGGAGACGGATCGAAAATTAATATTATCTTCATACTATTAGTTATATTAAACTATACACACACACACAATACTATATATATACTATTTTATATTTTTTTTTATAAAACAAAAACTCTCTTCTCTCTCTGTTATTTCTCTCTCCCCCTCTCTCCTATTCTCATTCATCACCGAGCCCTACATCCTCGCACCCATCTCAACTTCACCTCCGACCTAGTCGTCATCGCCTGCACCTTTACTGCACTGTCTTTCCTCGTCCTCACCGTCGACTCTCTCTCCGTCCCCACCTCGCCATCATTGTCACGTTCGTCGCCGCCATCCTCTCTTCACCGAAGCCGACCTCCTCTCTACACCGTCACCGTCACCTCCACCTCATCCTTGATCCCAATTTCAGAATCCATCTCCATCGACCATCCTCCTGACACCAAATCAACATCATCATCGACTTCATCTCGCCTGCACCCACATCCTCCAAGAAACCCAACCTCGATCACTTCGAACCCATCTCCTCGCCGTCGACCCGACTCCACCTCGACTAGCGTCTTCATCTCCTTTTGCCGCTGCCATCTCCAGCCGTATCACCTCCCCCATCTCCTAACATCCGAAGCCCATCAGCCGTAACTACGCCATAACCTCGCCGTCACCACCACTGCAGCCACAAGCAACCGTCTCCATCGCGCGCAACCGCTGAAACCTTCACCCTTCAACGTCGTTGGATCCAACAGCAACCCTTGCCGCAGCCACCATCCCGAGAAACCCAGCCGATCACGTTAAAAACCCATCTCCTGTGCTTCTTTTCTTCATCGCCGTCGAACCGTCATCATCGCAGCAGTCACCATCGTCTCCATCGCCTCATCGTCGTTGAATTTCTTGGTTGCACCTACCCGAGCAGTGGTTGTTGGACAAGATCAAGTTTTGATCTTGTTCCGTTCGTGGTTTCGTGTCTGCATTCGTCTCCGGGTACATGTCATCGTATTTTATACAAATTAAGGCAAGTTTCTAACTTACTGCGTGCTAGTTTACCTATACCTACATATATATATTTATAATGATGTAAATATTATTAATATACAATTCTATATAGATAATCTGTATTTTTATTATTTAGTTAATATTAGCACGTGTGTAGTTTCAGTTGATAAAGTTATGCAAAATTACATCTATAAGTAGAACTTGTATGAACTATTCTAGTTGATTAATCGAAGAGTAGGAATTGATACAGTTTAATTTGTTATAATTAGCAATCGTAAAATACTATTATAAATATGGTTAGATATATATTTTAACAAGTAATAATGGTTACATCAATTTCGTTACAGCTAGATAACCATGACAATTATATTCCTGCTTTTTATTATGAATTGTTTATGCAAGTAAATACGTCACATGTTTAGTATACAGTACCTGACATGCTTGTGACCTGCTATCTTGCTACTGCCATTGCTATATTGTTTATACCTATTACCTGTAATATTTACCGATGACAACAATCCTGACCTGTTGTCCTGATGGACATGACTTGTTGACTAGATAGACATAACATGTACATGCATGTTCCTATGTTGGCATTAGGTAGATATTATTCATACATGACTTGGAAAACGAAAGCTGGGGAAATGGGAAAACCAAAAATGTAACTGAAGTGTAACTTAAAAGGACAATTGATCCGTGGTTAGGGGGGTAACGGAACAAAATCATTCTTGATTCATGCATCTTAATCCGCGGTCACGGGAGATAACGGGATATATACTTTTGAGTTATATGGAGAAATACATTCATTGGTTTCAAATACCTGTAGGATAGTTAACTTAGAAACATAGTCGTTAGGATACACGTGACATACCTATGGCCTGTTATTGTAACCCTGTGATTGTTTTGTTTATATTTATACCTTATTTTGCATGCGACATCCTATATAGCACACTATTATTATTATTATTATTATTATTATTATTATTATTATTATTATTATTATTATTATTATGACGCACTGATGTCTGGGTTTCGCATGGCCCAGTTCCTTTAATCTTAACTCAGGAAGATCGAGACTAATTTGACAGGCAAGCTGAGCAATGAGGAGCTTTGCTGATTAGTTTAGTGATATTTAGTTTTATTTTATTTTCTAGTTATGGTCTTAACGTTGTAATCACATAAAGGACGAGGCTAGGATATTATTCTTGTTGGATCTTTTTTCGTTTCCGCTACCTTTCTCGTTATTATTTTTATTGTGGCAGTTGGACATGTGATAGTTAGATATTTATTTACTATTTTTGATATCTGATTGACAGCCGTAATGTAACAATGGAAGGATATTTTCTTGCCATAGGTAGTATGGTTGGTTTTGTCACGTTCTGTATTTACGTATTTTGGGAAGCGGGGCATGACAAGGTTCAGTTGGTATTAGAGCCTGATTTATGATTAGTCGGGTTTGGTTCAATTTGTAGTTAGGTATTGTACCCCACACACTGACCAGAAAACCCAGAATTAGGAATGTGTCCTGCCACATTACTACCTTGCCAGTCTTGAATCTATAGTTTATCGAATTCTTATTTTATTGAATCATATTTCTGTTGCTAATTCTTTTCAGTGTTCATGGCTTCAGAATCATGGCAGAAATAGATTTACGGGCACACCCGAGGCGTGTGGACGACGCCTGTCACGTCCCGCTTCCTAGTAGACAGAAACGGTGACGTGGCCGGGCGCAACATATTTACTAAGAAATAAATACGTTAAGCGTAATTGAGCAATATATAAAAATGAATAAGAATGATAAGAGTAATAAAATAAACATCAAGTTTATTTACATTCAACTTTACATACAACTATTTGAAATGAAAAGATATAATGATATAAAGCAAAGGCCTAAACAATGGCATACAGAAAATAAGTGCAAGAAAAACTAGTAGTCCAGCTGAGCTGTAAGCTGGTCCAAGTCCTCCTGGCTCGGCTCTGTCTCCTCAAAGTCCGGTCTTCCTGACGAACATTTCAAAGAAAGAAACAGAAAGGAATGTCGTCGGCGTACTAACGCTCGGTAAGTCCCAAAAGTAGAAAGAGAAGATAGTGTATTAAGTGAAATGAACAGGTAAAGTGTATATGACTGATTACTGGTATATGATAGTTATTATAACGTGGTTTTTTGTAGTTTGGTAAACAAGATATTCATGTATACGAGAGGAGTCTATCTTACCCCGTGGACTATAGTAACATGTAGTACAAGGCCCCGTCATAACTCATGGGACAACGGCAAGAGAATTCATGTAGGTGTCTTTTAAGTGACCTCTCGTGCCACGATATACGTTCCGTACCAATCTACCCTTTTATCTCCGTGTAATGTATTGTATAGATTATATTTACAAGTCTTTCCGAAACCATGGATACAAAATGTTCGGGTATTCATGTTCAAGATGTAATCATGTATTCATGTAGCTCTGTCAAGTTCAAGTCAAGTTATAATCATGGTTCAGTCAAGTCAAGTCAAGTATACATGTTTGATATTGATGTTTGAATTCGAGTATTCATGTTCATGATCAAGTATTCGTGTTTGATTTTGGATTTAGGTTTGAGGTTGGACTCAGACTAAGTTAGACATTTGTAAACTGATTTAACTCTTGAATTCTTAGCTTCTGGAGTCATCGGCAACTGCTGCACATGGACGACAGTATTTGTGTCTTTTTCCAAGACAATTGCTATTAATAACTCATGTTAAGTTTTCTAATCTGAATAGACAAGCACTCACTTTCTCCGGCTCTCTGGGGCTCAAGAGAATTGATCCCACTTAAACCCATATTTACTAAAGTCCTTAATTATTGTTTTGTATATCTCGAGGGCGTTTTATGAAAAATATTTTAATATAAATTAAAAATAAAATCTCGAGTGTGATTTATATTACTTAGGGTTTTCATGAGTATGTATTTGAAGTATTGAGATATTTTAATGATAAATACCTAGCTTTTAAAAGTTTATGGTATTTTATTGAAAACTGGTTCATTTTAGTAACTTGATGGTATTTTATTGACATTCTTTAATCTTTCATTTTTATAAAAAATATAGTTTAATAATATAATGAAAGTATGGATTTATAATTTTATATAATTTTAATTTAAAAATTTTAGTTTTATTTAGAAAAAATTGTTTTTCTTAAAAATCGTATTTATATCCTTTCGAGATCGAATACTCCGTGAGGAGTGCTGCATCTTGTTCTACTATCCCCACGATGTGCGATAATCCGTACCATCCATTAGCAGGTCGCCTAAAAAGGGTTGTAGATGTATAATTGTAAAGGAATACGAAATATTGTTGAAAAGAAACCCGGTTTTAAAGTATGTGGTATTTTATTATAAAGATTATTCTTCGGAACAAAAATACATACAAATAGGTATCGTGCTATGAAACCAAAGTGTACATGTGGGGTAGGTCGTTACCCTATGAAGTTTTTTCCTAAACGTATAGTTTTAATGAAAACGAAAATAGTGATATTATAGTTCAAGGTATTTTAATGAAAAAGTTTAATTATGGTTGTTTCACATGAGGTTTTAGGTTAAACTTGATTCATAAACATTGGTATTTAAAATTACAAGTATTGTGTAAAAAATCAGGTTGATCAAATTATAAAGGAGAAGGAGTTTCTAGGGTTTAGAAAAAGAATATCGGTAATAACTCCATTTACCGATATAAGTTTTAAAGTTGAATTTCAATGAAGAGAAAGAGAGTTTGGGAGGGACTTACGGTTTGAAAATTTTAAGAAGACGGTTAGGAAGAAGAGGGAGACTTCGTGATGTCGCGGAAGCTCCGGAATCGGCTTCGATTTTCGACGGAAGAAGCTTGCTCGCTAACTACACTTTACTCCACTTGCAGTTAGGACTTTTTGAGAGAGTTTTTGCTAGAATTTTCAGAATGGTGAAGAGCTAGGGCATGTGATGGTATTTATAGTGGAGAATTAGGGTTTGGGAATTAAAAATGTGGATTAAAAAGTATTAAAATGATATTAAATAGTGAAATGAAAGGTCTCTGTTTGATTGCAGGGAAATCAAACAGTACAGAAGAGTTAAGGGGAGTTGAAGAGACGAGTGTACAAAGCACGAATCACTTTGGACTCGATCCAACCGTCCCCGCTGGCCCAATTGCAATTTCCGCCGGTCGATCTTGACTTTCTGGCCTCGAGATTTGTACCACCAGATCAACTCTGTATTTACACCATTTTCCACATGTTTGATTTTTCTGAAATTTTTATTTCCCCGTGTATTGCATATGTAATGTTTTGGGCTTCCAAAAGGTTAAAAAGAAAAATCAGAAAAAATTTGTGTCTGATGGGAATCGAACACTCAGGTTACGTCATAGCAGTGCAAATGCTTTACCAGTGAGGTACAAGTGGTTTCTTGATTTTATTTAACAAAAGTAACTTATAACTCAAACTCAGACTGTAATACTCTTTTCTTGTATATTAACAGGAAAATTTCTATACAAAGATTTCAGAGTCGTTACAACGCCGCATTACTTGGGGTCATACGTGGTATGCTGGAGAATCAGCAGCGTCAAACAAAGCTGAACCAGCGACAGGCCGAGACTGGTTGACAACCGCTCCTATTTTAATGGTGCCAGATGGTTTCAGAGGATTAGTTATTCACAACGACGCATCTGGGAAAGGCTTGAGATGTGTTTTGATGCAGTATGGAAAGCTTATAGTTTATGTGTCGAGACAATTAAAGACTAATGAGAAGAACTACTCAACTCACGACTTGAAACTAGCAGCAATTATCTTTGCACTGAAGATTTGGAGGCACTACTTATTGGGCGAAAGGGTTGAGGTATTTACTGATCACAAGAGCCTAAAATATGTGTTCACACAGAAAGAGCTCAATATGAGACAGCGTAGATGGTAGGAGCTAATGGCCGATTATGATTGTAACGACTCTGAAATCTCTGTACAGAAATTTTCCTGTTAATATACAGAAAAGAGTATTGCAACCTGTGTAAGAGTTATAAGTTAGAATTGTTTAATAAGAGTAAGAAGGAATTTGTAGCTCACTGGTAAAACCTTTACACTGCTGTGAAGTAGCTTGTGTGTTCGAATCCCATCAGACACAATTTTTTTTTTCTGATTTTTCTTTTTAAATTTTTGGAAACCCAAGAGTTTCCCATGCAATACACGGGAAAGGAAAAGTTTCAGAAAAATCAAACATACGAAAAATGGAGCAAACACAGAATTAACCATGTGGCATGAATCTCGAGGTAAGACCTCGAGAATTGACCGACCGAAATGCCTCTAGGGCCGGCGCCGACGGTCGGATGGGCTCCAATGAGCTCCGTGCTTTGCACATTTGTCCCTTCAGCTCCACTTAACTCCTCTGCACTGTTTGATTTTCCTGCAATTAAACAGAGACCTTTCATTTCACAATTTAACATCATTTTAATACTTTTTAATCCAAAATTTTAATTCTCAAACCCTAATTCTTCACTATAAATACTACCCCATTTTAGCTTTTCACCATTCTGAAAATTCTAGCAAAAACTCTCTCAAAAAATTCCTAAATACAAGTAGAGTAAAGTGAAGTTAGCGACCAAGCTTCTTCCGTAAAAAGTCGAAGCTGATTTCTGGAGCTCTCACGACGCCACGAAATCTCCCTCTTCCTCCTTACTATTTTCTTGAAATTTTCAAACCATAAGTCCTTCCCAACTCTCTTTCCTTTCATTGAAATTCATCTTCAAATCATATATCGGTAGAGTGGAGTTATTACCGATACTTTTTTTCTAAACCCCAGAATTCCCTTTTTCTTTATATGTCAATCTAATTTTACTACATTATTTGTAACTTTAATTACTAATGTTTAGATTCAAGTATTATCAAAATTCCCATGTGAAACAACCATAAAACTAACTTTTCATTAAAATACCTTGAACTTTATTATCATATCTTCTCGACAAAATGTTTAAACAATACCTTTAGAAAAACTTCATGAGGTAACGACCTACCCCACACGCACACTTTGGTCTCATAGCACGATGCCTAAATACATGTATATTTGATTCAAAGAATAACATTTACAATAAAATACCACATCTTTTAAAAACGGGGTTTCTTTCAAAACGGTATTTTGTAATCTTTGGCAAATATGCCTCTACAACCCTCGTTAGGGGACCCGCTAATGGATGGTGCGGATTGTCGCACATTCTTGGGATTGTAGAGTGAGAAGCAGAACTTCTCACGGAGTATTCGATCTCGAAAGAAAATAAAATACGGTTTTTAAGAAATGCGACTTTTCTAAATAAAAATAATTTCTTTAAATTATATAAAAATTATAAATCCATATTTTTATTATATTAAGAAACTATATTTTTTCAAAAAAATGAAAGATTAAAAAATGTTAATAAAATACAATCAACTTACCAAAAAAGACCAGTGTCTAATAAATTACCATAAACTTTTTAAAACTAGGTATTTATTATTAAAACATCCCAATAATTAAAACACATGTTCATGAAACCCCTAAGTAATACAAATCACTCTCGAGTTTTATTTTTAACTATATTAAAAATATTTTTCATAAAACCCCCTTGAGATATACAAAACAATATTTTAAGGACTTTAGTAAATATAGGTTTAAACGGGATCAATTCTCTTGAGCCCCAAGGAGCCGGAGAAAATGAATGATTGCCTATTTAGGTTAGACAACTTAACGGGGTTATCAATGGCAATTATCTTGGAAAAGGATACAAATCCTGTCGTCCATGTGCAACAGTTGCCGATTACTCCCGAACTTAAGAATTCAAGAGTTAAATCAGTTCACAAGTGTCTGACTCAATCTGAGTTCAAACTCAAACCTGAATCCAAAATCAAACATGAACTCGAATACTTGATCATGAACTTGAACACTCGAAATCAATATCAAACATCAAACTCAAACTTGACTCGACTTACCGAACCATGATTATAACTTGACATGAACTCAACATGACTACTTGAACATATGATTACATCCTGAACATGAATCTGAACATTTTATATCCATGGTTTCGGCCAAGACTTGTAAACAAAATCTATACAATACATTATGCGGGGATAAAGGGGTAGATTGGTTCGGAACGTATATCGTGGCACGAGAGGTCACTTTAAAAGACACCTACATGAATTCACGTGCCGTTGTCTCGTGGGTTATGACGGGGCCTTGTACTACATGTTACCATAATCCACGGGGTAAGTCGGACTCCTCTCGTATACATGAATACATTCTTTATCAAATTATAAATAACCACATTAGAATAACTATCCTATACCTGTGAACGATCATATACAACTTTATCTGTTCATTTCACAATTACATACTATCTTCTATTTCTTCTTTTGGGACTTATCGAGCACTAGTTCGCTGACGACATTCATTTCTGTTTTTTTCTTTGGAATGTTCGTCAGGAGGATCGGACACTGAACAGATAGAGCCGAGCCAGGAGAACTTAGACCAGCTTGCAGCATAACCAGATTACTAGCTCCTTCCAGCCTGCACTTACTTTCTGTATGCCATTGTTTAGGCATTTGCTTTATATCATTGTATCTTTTATTACAAACAATTGTATGTAAAGTTGAATGTAAATAAAGTTGTTGTTTCATTTTATTTCTCTTGTCATTCTTGTTCATTTATATATTGTTTAATTACGCTTAACGTATTTATTTCATAGTAAATACGTTGTGGGCTTACCGCTTCACCGTTTCCGTTTATTGGGAAGCAGGGTGTGACAGGTCAATTCTGCATGAAGTCTTAAGTAATATATCACAAGAATTATAAGAATCAGCAACTATACATTCTTTACAATTCAAAATTTTTGAATCTATCATAACCATTCTTTTTTTTTATCAAGGTAATGGATTCTTCCAACAACACCAGCACGAACATCAACGATAATACCCCACCGCCTACTCTACCACCACCATCTACCATTGCGGCTCCTATCAATGAGCAAATGGTACTGCTTGAGATTATCAAGCGCCTATTGGAGGGTCAGCAGCAACAGACTGCTATCCTCATGCACCGTCCTCAAGCCGAGGCATCCGGAGTCAAGAAGTTTCGGGCACTGCACCCAAAACACTTCTCGGAAAAAGAGAGTCCACTTGAGGTAGAAGAATGGGCCCAAGCGATCGAAGATGATCTGGCAGCAGCTCAAGTGCCAGATATTGCCTGGGTAAGAATTGCTAAGTTGCAACTAACCAACAATGCAAGAATCCGGTTGAAGGCTGAAGAAAGCCGTCTCACACAACCCATAGAGTGGAAGACGTTTCTCGATCTGTTCGATGCGAAGTTCTTTCCTGAGACTGCCCGTTTCGAGATGGAACAACAGTTCATCACCTGTAACAAGGCTCCATGTGGGTAAAATCAGTGAATGAATATGATGCCGAATTCATCATACTTAGCAGGTAAAGAATTTATACCTAATTTTGTTCCGTAAAACACATCTCTATCCTGACATCAATATCTTATCAGGTTTGCAGCGTATTTGATCCCGACCGATGAGATTCGGGCTAGACGATTCCAACAGGGCTTAGACCCGGAAATTCCGGCGGCATTAGCCACAGGCGACTACCCGATTCATGAACTCGCCCTGTAGGCACCACGTCGTTACGAAGTTGTGGTTAAGAAGAAGGGTAAGCCCCAAACAACTGGACTCAAATGCCTTGCCACACAGATGACAGGAGGAGCCTCTTTTAGGCTGACTTTTGCACCTAGGAGACCGAAAGGATCATTTAACCGGTCCAGTCCAGATTTCTGTTTCTACTGCAAGAGAACTGGACACCTGACGAAAGACTGCAGGCGTGCAAATGGCCTGTGTTTGATTTGTGGCCCATCTACTCACTCGATAGGAGCATGCCCATATCGTTTTAACACAGCACCAGCACCCAGACCCGCAATCACAGCCCCGCAGTGACCAGCCATTTAGGCACCTGCACCCCGCCTAGCTCTTCCTGCACCAGCTCCACATGGACCGCCTGCACAACCTCAACGTCAATTCCATCAGGCACAGAGAAACGTGCCTCAAAGGCAGAGAAACGTGCCCTAAGGACAGAGGAATGTGCCTCCGGCAAGGAAGAACGTACCAAGACGTCAGGTTTTTACAATGACGGTCGAGGAGGCCGAAGCCATAGGACAAGTCATCACTGGTAAATCCCCCAATCCTTTCAATTTTTCAATCCTTTTGTATCACCATACTTTTTCTATATCTAAACTCAACCTCACACAACTTAAGTACTATACTAGTAGCCACCTTTCCTGCACTCGCACTTTTCGACACTGGAGCTTCACACTGCTTCATGTCCCAACGATTCGTGAGAACGCATGCAATTCCCGTGAAGCCACTCATTTCAAGCTGTAATATCAGTTCCGGGAATGGAGTTTTGAAAGCAACTTTGGGGTATGATCAGTGCCCAGTTGTAGTTTGTGGATGAGAATTCTACGCAAATTTGAAAGTACTGGACATCCCAAATTTCGATGTTGTGTTGGGAATGGATTAGCCGGGAGTATTTTACGCTACTATTGACTGCCGTCAAGGGATGATAGTTTTTGAGATACCAGATCACCCGGTCTTTTATTTCAAAAGTAGAGATAGAACTTTGGAGCCAGGAAGCTACCGTGCTAAACCAAAGAATGCAGAAGTGTTCTCTCCACCGGAGGAAGAAGAAAAGCCCGAAATAGTTCGAGAGTTCGAGGATATGTTCCCTGAAAACATATCAGGTTTGCTTTCCGATCGAGCTCTTGAGTTTAGTATTGATTGATAACCTGGTGCGCAACCTATAATCAAAACTCCGTACCGATTAAGTTCGGAAGAATTGAAGGAGATTTGCATTCAGTTGGACGAATTGCTGAAGAAAGGTTGGATCCGACCCAGTACTTCAAGTTGGGGATCTCCGGTATTACGGAAGAAGAAAGAAGGTTCATACAGGATGTGTGTGGATTATCGAGTTCTGGACGAAGTGACGATTAAAAACAAGTATCCACTACCGCGCATCGATGATCTTTTCGATTAGTTAAGTGGGGTTTGTGTATTTTTAAAGCTAGATCATCGTTCGGGTTATCATCAGGTGAAGGTCAAAGAGTCCGACATTCCGAAGATGGCGTTTAGGACTCGATATGATCATTATGAATATCTCGTAATGCCATTTGGAGTGACCAATGCACCTGCCATCTTTATGAACCTGATGAACCAAGTTTTCCGATAATACTTAGACAAGTTCGTTGTCATCTTCATCGACGATATTCTGGTGTATTCAAAGAATTGGAAAGAACACACCGAGCACTTATGGATTGTCCTGGAGATATTATGACAATATCAGCTCTACGCCAAATACAGCAAGTGTGAATTTTGGATAGATCAAGTCGGATTTCTCGGACATATCGTTTCAGGCGAAGGAATCTCTGTAGATCCAGCTAAGGTGTCAATGGCCAGTGAGTGGCCGACACCAAAGACGATGAAAGATATATGAAGTTTCTTGGGATTAGCAGGATACTACCGACGATTCATTGAAGGCTTCTCACAGATTGCAGCACCCCTGACCAAACTCACAAGTAAAGATGATGCATTCGTGTGGTCAGAAGCATGTGAAAAATCTTTTATAGAACTTAAGTCATAATTAACCTCCGCTCATATCCTCATAATACCGGATCAATCTGAAGGATTCATTGTGCATTATGATGTGTCCGGTAAAGGATTAGGATGTGTTCTATACCAGCATGGAAAAGTTGTGACTTTTGCATCAAGACAGTTAAATGTTCACGAGCGCAACTATCCAACACATGATCTGGAGTTGGCAGCCGTCATCTTCGCACTCATGATTTAGCGCCACTATCTTTTGGGAGAACGAGTGGATATATACATTGACCATAAGAGTCTGAAGTATGTATTTACTCAGAAGGAACTAAACATGCAGTAGAGAAGATGGCTAGAACTCATAGCGGACTTCGGCATCAACCTACATTATCATCCTGGGAAGGTGAATGTAGTTCCTGATGCACTTAGTCGCTAGCCATTGGCAATGAACCTCACCGCTCAATGGAAGCTACAACAAGAATTGCACGATTGGAGATCGAAGTAGTTATGCCAGGTAACGCTTCATATTTGATGAACTTACAAGTCCAGTCCACTCTTATCAATCAGATCAAGGCAGCTCAAGTAAATGATACCAAGCTATAAAAGATCCGAGAACAAGTAGAAAGTGGATTTCGAACTGACTTCATCATCTATGAAGATGGATCCTTGCGATATGGAAGTCGATTATATGTGCCAATCGGCCCAGTTTGAGAAGAGTTGATGAAAGAAGCTCACAGCTCTCCGTATTCGGTACACCCCGGTGGTACAAAGATATACAAGAATCTACGGCAACACTACTGGTGGCATAGAATGAAGCGAGAAGTAGCTAGAAGCGTAGCCAAGTGTTTGGTGTGTCAGCAAGTGAATGCTGAACATCACAGAACTGCTGGTCTACTTCAGCCGTTACCAATCCCAGAATGGAAATGGCAGTACATTACCATGGTCTTCGTGACTGCCCTTCCTCGCAGCACGAAGGGTAACGGCGCAATTTGGATTATTATGGATCGAATCACCAGGTCGGCTCATTTTATTTCATTTCGGGTTGACCAGTCAACCGAGACGTTAGCAAAGAAGTACACGGAGGTAAACATAAATCTAAAGTAAGATTTAAACCTTCAAGATGTACCATATTTGATACCCATAAACGCATGCAGGAGATCGTGAGATTACATGGAGTACCTGTTTCCATCGTCTTCGATCGTGATACAAGATTCCGATCACAGTTTTGGCAGAGTCTGCAAGCTAGCCTGGGAGCGAGTCTGAATTTCAGCACGACGTATCATCCACAAACGGACGGACAGTCCAGGCGAACAATTCAGATTCTGGAAGACATGCTAAGAGCCTGTATGTTAGACTTCGGAGGTTCGTGGGAAGATCACCTACACCTTGTTGAGTTTTCATACAACAACAGCTATCAGGCAAGCATTGGAATGACACCAATCGCAACACTCTACGGACTGAAGTGTCGCTCACCGCTAAGTTAGGATGACGTTGGAGATCGTGAACTCTTTGGACCAGAGATGATCGTGGCAACTGTGGACGTGGCTCGCACGATCAGGAAAAGAATGCGTATAGCCCAAGACCGACAGAAGCATTGGGCAGATGCAAAGCATCGACATCTGGAGTTCCAACCTGGAGACCATGTATTCCTGAAGATCTCTCCAAACCGAGAAGTGATCCGTTTTGGCAAGAGGGATAAACTCAGTCCAAAATACATAGAACCGTTCGACATACTCGAACGAGTTGGAGAAGTAGTATACTGTTTAACACTACCACCCTCATTGGAAGGAGTGCACAACATGTTCCACATATCCCAGCTATAACAATATGTGAGCGACCCCAGCCACATACTTGATCACTCAGAACACACAGTACAAACTGACTTAGCCTGGGAGCAACAACCGGTTGAGATTTTGGACCAAAAGGTGAAGACATTGCGGAACAAGGAATTAAATTTGGTCCGAGTGATGTGGAGAAATGATTCGCCAGGAGAATCAACATGGGAATGAGAAGAGGATATGCGTACACGATATCCTTACCTATTTGAAAATTAGTCCCTATGTAATTGTAAATTTCGAGGACGAAATTTTTATAAGGAGGGTAGAATGTAACGACTCTGAAATCTCTGTACAGAAATTTTCTTGTCAATATACAGAAAAGAGTATTATAGCCTGTGTAAGAGTTATAAGTTAAAATTGTTTAATAAAAGCAAGAAGCAATTTGTAGCTCACCGGTAAAGCCTCTACACTGTCGTGACGTAGCCTGTGTGTTCGAATCCCATCAGACACAATTTTTTTTCTCTGATTTTTCTTTTTAAATTTTTGGAAGCCCTGATTTATGGCACCGTGTATTGGAGGTTTAGACGGATGCGGCCGATATAGCAGACTTCGTCAGATTCCCCCTCGTTTGAGTGGCTTTTGATTGTGGGGACGCTCTTCCCTGCAGGCGCAAACCCCTGCAGTTAATTACGCGACCGCATCGCGGTAGCCACTTTCTCCTTCTCCAGAATTTCACTTTGTGTCATGTGTGTTTGTTTTGTTTGTGGCTGCCCGTGGATTGTATACGGAGACTAAGTTATGCCGTCGCCCGTAGGACGTGGATTAGTCCAAATCCGTATTTACTTAGATTTGGGTTTGGTGTTTTTAGTTTAAGGATACGTTAGCCGTATTGAGGCTAAGATCAAATCGAAGATATTTTCAAGATGCTTTCAATACCATCAGAATTTAGCTGTTTCTCATTCCGGAGCTTGTCAAAATACAGCTCGGAAAATACTGGTTCATATCTTCTTTCTCAGATCACATGTGCAAAACACATTTGCTCATAACTTTTGATCCCGGATGAATTATGAGACCCATAATATATCAAATCGAAGGTTTTTTCGAGATGCTTTCAATACCATCATAATTTAACAGTTCCTCATTGGGGAGTTTATCAAAATACAGGCCGAAAGATACTGGTTCGTATTTTCTTAAGCGTATCGCTGCCATTTGATACCTTGGATTCTTTTGCGCAGAAATTTTTGGCGAAAACAAGCCCAAGAGTTACCCGTGCAATACACGGAGAAAGAAAAAGTTTCAGAAAAATCAAAATGCGCAAAATGGAGTAAACAAAGAATTAATCATGTGGCATGAATCTCAAGGCAAGATCTCGAGAATCGACCGGCCGAAATGCCTCTAAGGCTGGCGCCGACGGTCGGATGAGCTCCAATGAGCTCTGTGCTTTGCACACTTGTCCCTTCAGCTCCCCTTAACTTCTCTGCACTATTTGATTTTCCTGCAATCAAACATAGATCTTTTATTTCACCATTTAACATCATTTTAATACTTTTTAATCCAAAATTTTAATTCTCAAACCCTAATTCTTCACTATAAATACCACCCCATAGTTTAGCTCTTCACCATTCTGAAAATTCTAGCAAAAACTCTCTCAAAAAGTTTCTGAGTGGAAGTGGAGTAAAGTAGAGTTAGTGACCAAGCTTCTTCCGTCGAAAATCGAAGCCGATTTCCGGAGCTCCCGCAACGCCACGAAGCCTCCTTCTTCTTCCTTACTCTTTCCTTGAAATTTTCAAACCGTAAGTCGCTCCCAACTCTCTTTCCTTTCATTGAAATTCATCTCCAAATCATATATCGGTAAAGTGGGGTTATTACCAATACTTTTCTTTTCTAAACCCTGGAACTCTCTTTTCCTTTATATATTGGTCAATCTAATTTTACCACATTATTTGTAACTTTAATTACCAATATTTAGATTCAAGTATTATCAAAATTCTTATGTGAAATAACCATAAAACTAACTTTTCATTAAAATACCTTGAACTTTATTATCACATCTTCTCGACAAAATGTTTAAACAATACCTTTAGAAAAACTTCACGGGGTAACGACCTACCCCACACGCACACTTTGGTCTCATAACACGATACCTAAATATATGTATATTTGATTCAAAGAATAACCTTTACAATAAAATACCACATCTTTTAAAAACTGGGTTTCTTTCAAAACGGTATTTTGTAATCCTTGGCAAATACGCCTCTACAACTCTCGTTAGGGGACCCGCTAATAGATGGTGCGGATTATCGTACTTCTTTGGGATAGTAGAACGAGATGCAAAACTCCTCACGGAGTATTTGATCTCGAAAGGAAATAGGTTTTTAAGAAATGCGACTTTTTTAAATAAAAATAATTTTTTAAAATTATATAAAAATTATAAATCCATATTTTCATTATATTATGAAACTATATTTTTTCAAAAAAAATGAAAAATTAAAAAATGTTAATAAAATACTATTGTTGGGGTCAAAAATTACACCCCGATTGACCAAGTCAAAGTCAAAGTTAACCCCAAGCCAAGTGGGCTCAAGCTCAGGTCAAGTGGGCTCATGCCCGAGTCGAGCCCGATCATGAAGCGGTCGGCCTCCCCCATGCTAAAATAAAAATCATGTAATAAATAATCTTGATGTAATCTTCATGGGCATAAAGCCAATTTTTTGTAAAGGCCATGGCACATGTGCAAAAGAAATAAGCACATGAGACATGAGATGGGCAAAATGCCATTTTGTAAAGCCCAAGGGGCTATATGTAAATGTGTAAGCCTATATAAGGCAACATGATATTGAAATAAAAAAAGAACAATTCATTCTTCCCAAAAATTAGGGTATGTGCCTTCTTCTCCTTGCTCAAGGTTCTAAAACCATCTTCTCCTTTTGAATTAAATCAAGAGTTTAACTCTCCCTTTTCTAAAAATAAATAGTTTTCACCATAGAACCCTTGAAGGGGAGCTCGGATCTGCCATCAAATCCCTAAAAAGGGGAGATTTTGAGTCTTACATCCCTTTTTTTCCCCAAGATCCAGCCAACAGAGAGGAAGAAGAAGGATACCCATCTCCAAAAATCCCATTCCGGCAGGATCCGAGGCTCAAAAGAAGATCCAAAGATTTTTAGGAGTTTAATTCCATTCAAGATCTGTTGGAGTTTAACTCTATAAATCAAACCCCTTTTTAGGAGTTTAACTCCAAATCTATACATAATCCGTGTTAGGAGTTCAACTCCAAAGCCTCTTGAGAGTTCAACTCCTAACATAGGGGCTAAGCTCCTTTTCCGCTGGTGTTTCTAGCGGTCGCGTGCCGCGCAAGTGACCCACGGGCGCTTAGCTATCACGTGCTTTGCACGTGACTCGTGGGCACCCAACGGTCACGTGCATGGCACGCGACCCGCGGACGCTAAGCGCCCACGTACGCCTTACGCGACACGCAGGCGCTCATCGTCCAGGGTCGAATGCAGCTCACGTGACTCGCTGGCACCCAACGCTCACGTGCAGGGCACGCGACCCCCGGGCGCTAAGCGTCCAAGTGCACCTCACATGACCCGCAGGCGCTTAGCGCCCAACGGTCACATACAGCTCATGTGACCCGCTGACGCCTAGCGATCGCGTGCTGTGCACGTGACCCGCTCAGTGCCCAGCGGTCGCGTGCAGCTCACATGATCCGCTGGCGCCCAACGGCCGCGTGCTGCGGAAGTGAACCCCAGGCGTCCAGCGGTCGCGTGCTATGCACGTGACCCGTGGGTGCCCAGTGCGCGCGTGCTGCACACGTGACTCGCTGGCACCCGGTGCCCACGCTCCTGGCATGCGTCTTTAAGACGCCCCTCATCCCTCATTTTTCATGAACTCTACACCAAAACACGTCCCTCGTTGGGAAATTTTTTTCTAACGGGGTGCTGTCCCGCATCCCGCAAGGGGGCTGCTAGCCCCCTTGACTCCCAGCCCGTTATCCAGATAACGGGACCCCCGTAAAAATCTGTGGGGCCCCCGACATATCCAAAACTCCTCAAAACACAACACTGCACACTGAGTTCGCATGACCAGTTAGACCCGTCAATCGGAGCTTCTCGCTTCAAAGACGAGGGTAATTAACAACAGCTTAGTCCGCGGCTATCGAAGATTCGGATCCCCACAATCAATAAACCCCCGCCTACCCTAGGCAGGAGGAATCTGTAGTGCGCCTGACAAGCGCGCGCGTATTCACATCTTAATGAGATGATGAAAAACACCCTACAACTATCAACTTACCAAAAAGGACCAGTGTCCAATAAAATACCATAAACATTTTAAAGCTAGGTATTTATCATTAAAACACCCCAATAATTAAAACACATGTTCATGAAAATCCTAAGTAATACAGATCACTCTCGAGTTTTATTTTTAACTATATTAAAAATATTTTTCATAAAACCCCCTCGAGATATACAAAACAATATTTTAAGAACTTTAGTAAATATAGGTTTAAACGGGATCAATTCTCTTGAGCCCACGGAGCCGGAGAAAGTGAGTGTTTGCCTATTTAGGTTAGACAACTTAATAGAGCTATCAATGACAATTATTTTGAAAAAAGTCATAAATTCTGCCATCCGTGTGCAGCAGTTGCCGATTACTTCCGAACCTAAGAATTTAAGAGTTAAATCAGTTCATAAGTGTTTGACTCAATCTGAGTCCAAACTCAAATCTGAATCCAAAATTAAACACGAACTCGAATACTTGATCATGAACTTGAACACTCTAAATCAATATCAAACATCACACTCAAACTTGACTCGACTTGACCGAACCATGGTTATAACTTGACATGAACTCAACATGACTACTTGAACACATGATTACATCCTGAACATGAACCTGAACATTTTATATCTATGGTTTCGGCCAAGACTTGTAACCAAAATCTATACAATACATTACGCGGGGATAAATGGGTAAATTGGTACGGAACGTATATCGTGGCACGAGAGGTCACTTTAAAAGACACCTATATGAATTCACGTGCTGTTGTCCCGTGGGTTATGACGGGGTCTTATACTATATGTTACCATAGTCCACGGGGTAAGATGGACTCCTCTCGTATAAATGAATGTTTTCTTTATCAAACTACAAATAACCACGTTAGAATAACTATCTTATACCTGTGAACGATCATGTACAACTTTACATGTTCATTTCACAACTACATACTATCTTCTATTTCTTCTTTTGGGACTTACCGAGCGCTAATTCGCTAACGACATTCCTTTATGTTTCTTTCTTTGGAATGTTCGTCAGGAAGACCGGACACCGAAGAGATAGAGCTGATCCAGGAGGACTTGGACCAGCTTGCAGCACAGCCAGATTACTAGCTCCTTCCAGACTGCATTTACTTTCTGTATGCCATTGTTTAGGCATTTGCTTTATATCATTGTATCTTTTTATTATAAGCAGTTGTATGTAAAGTTGAATGCAAATAAAGTTATTTCATTTTATTTCTCTTGTCATTCTTGTTCATTTATATATTGCTTAATTACGCTTAATGTATTTATTTCATAGTAAATACGTTGCGGGCTTACCACGTCACCGTTTCCGTCTATTAGGAAGTGGGGCGTGACAATGATCTTAATCTAAAGTACTATCCGGGAAAAGTTAATATAGTACCAGATGATTTGAGTCGGTTGCCAGTGATACAGATGTTGACTGCACAGAAGGAATTATAACAGATTTTCAAAGATTCGAGTTGGAGTTCGTTCTATCAGATTTTTCGGGATAATTGATGCAATTGTAACTACGGTCATCGTTGATTGATAGCATTAAGGCAGTATAGTTGCACGATCTTACATTACAGAAATTTTGAGAACAAGTGGAAGCGGGACTTCGAACTGATTTATTGATTCATGAAAATATTTCTTTAAGATATGGAAGTCGTTTGTGTGTGCCTAAAGGGGAAGTTCGTGAAGAAGTCATGAATGAGACTCATTATTCTGCATATTCGATACATCAAGAAGGTATGAAGATGTATGGAGATTTACGACAACACTTTTGGTAGGAAGGCATGAAGAGAGAGATTGATCATTACGTGTCGAGATGCTTGGTGTGTCAGCAAGTCAATGCTGAACATCCAAAGGCAGCTGGTTTGTTGCAACCACTTTTGATTTGCCAATGGAAGTGGGAACATATAACTAAGGATTTCGTGACAGCCTTACCACGAAGTCCAAAGGGCAATAACGCAATTTGGGTAATTGTCGATCGACTGACCAAAACAGCTCATTTTATACCATTTCGAGTTGAACAGTCGACGGAGGCTTTAGCAAAGCGGTACATGCAGGAGATTTTGATATTGCATGGAGTACTAGTGAGTATTGTTTCTGATCGTGACACCCAGTTCATGTCACATTTTTGGAAGAGTTTACAAGAAAATTTGGGAACTCGCTTGAAATTTAGTACGGCCTATCATCCTCAGACAGATGGACAGTTCGAGAGAACGATCCAAACTCTTAAAGATATGTTGAGAGCTTGCATGGGGTTCGTGAGAGGATCATTTGCATTTAGTGAAGTTCTTGTACAATGACAGTTTTCAGGCGACTATACAGATGGTTCCATTCGAAACGTTGTATGGTCGTAAGTGCCGCTCACCAGTATATTGGGACGATATTGGAGAAAGAAGATTGTTGCGACCGGAACTGGTTGTGCAAATTGTGGAGAAAGTTAACTTAATTCATGATCATATGAAGGTGGCATAAAATTGACAGAAAAGTTGGGCTGATACTGAAAGAAGACCTTTGGAATTTATTGTTGGTGGTCTTGTGTTCTTAAAAATATCACCGATTAGGAGAGTAATCCGATTTGGTGGTCAAGAAAAGCTTAGTTTTCGTTTCGTGGGGCCTTTCGATATCATTGAGTGTATTGGAGAAGTGGTTTATCGATTGGCTTTACCATCATCCTTAGTGGGTGTTCATGACGTGTTTCATGTATCTCAAATTTGCAAGTATATTCGAGATGAGACGCACGTCCTACACCACTCGGAATTGACAGTGAGAGAGGATTTGACTTATGAAGAGCAACCGATAGCTATTGTGGAGCGACGAGGAAAAGTTCTCAAGAATAAAGTGATCCCTCTAGTACTTGTTTCGTGGGGAAATCGTTCACATGGAGAATCTACTTAGAAATATGAATACGAAAATCGAAAAAAGTTTACACAGCTCTTTCTGTATATCCGTATTTTTATTGTTCTTGTCTTTTCCTGTTTCATGAATTTCGATGACGAAATTTTTTTGTAGTTGAGTATAATGTAACACCCTAGTAAGATCGTACAATATTAATTAGTATCTTTAGACTTGTTTTATTTATCATTTGGGTTGCGATTGATTTGAATAGTGGAAACGGTTATATGACCCGACCCGCATATGTGAAACCCATTATGATGCTAGATGATATTTTTATCTAATATTTATCGGTAAACTAAATCCATGAGAATCTAGTATAACATATATATATATGTGTGTGTATATATATATATATATATATATGTGTGTGTGTGTGTGTGTGTGTGTGTGTGTGTGTATGTATATATATATAATGTCTAAATCAGCATATATCGTCTGGTAACCACGCATTATATATATATATATAATTTGTAATAATTAACGATCTTAAAATGCTATTATAAATATGGTTAGATATATATTTTAACAAGTAATAATGGTTACATCAATTTCGTTACAGTTAGATAAGCATAACAATTATATTCCTGCTTTTAATTATGCATTGTTTGTGCAAGTAAATGCATCACCTGTTTAGTACATAATACCTGATATGCTTGCGACCTACTATCTTACTACTGCCATTGCTATATTGTTTATACCGGTTACCTGTAATATTTACCGATGCCAACAATCCTGACGTGACTTATCCCGATGGATGCGACTTGTTAACTAGATAGATATAACATGTACCTGCATGTTCCTGTGTTGGCATTAGGTAGATATTATTCATATCTTACTTGGAAAATGAAACCGGAGGAAATGGGGAAACCAAAAGTGTAACTGAAGTGTAACTTAAAAAGATATTACTTGATCCGTGGTTTCGGGGGGTAACGGAACAGAATCATTCATAATTCTTATTACTTGATCCGTGGTTTCGGAAAGGCAATGGAACAGAATCATTCTTGATTCATACATCTTGATCCGTGGTTACGGGGGGTAACAGGATATATATTTTTGAGTTACATGGAGGAGTACCTTCCTTAGTTTCAAATACCTGTAGGATAGTTAAGCTAGAAACACAGACGTTAGGCTACACGTAACATACTTATGGCCTACTGTTGTAGCCCTGTGATTGTTTTGTTTATATTTATATCTTATTTTGCATGCGACATCCTATACAGTATATTGTTCAGACTATTATTATTATTATTATATTTATGATACACTGGTGTCTGGGTTTTGCATGGCCTAGTTCCTTTAATCTTATCGCAGGAAAATCGGGACTACTTTGACAGACAAGCTGAGTAGTGAGGAGCTTTACTAATTAGTTTAGTGATATTTAGTTTTATTTTATTTTCTAGTTACGGTCTTAATGTTATAATCCCATAAAAGACGAGCCTAGGATATTATTCTTGTTGGATCTTTATTCGTTTCAACTATCTTTCTCATTATTATTTTTATTGTGGCAGTTGGACATGTGATAGTTAGATATTTATTTACTATTCTTGATATATGATTGCCGTAATGTGATCATGGAAATATATTTTCTTGTCATAGGTAGCATGGTTGGTTTTGTCATATTCCGTATTTACATATTTTGGATAGCGGGGTGTGACAGTAAAAGAGAAAACAAATGACCATTCCTTTTTGAGCCCATGACTCAAGAGTCAAGGCAGCCATAGGAAAAAAAAATGACAGGCTAAAATAGAGAACACTCGGCATGTATCTCTACTATTATAATCAAAATAAAAGACGGTCATGCCGTGCTCTTACATATTTTATTCTAAAATGGTCCAAGTCATCGACTGTTTTGATTAATAAAATCCTATATAACTATTTTGATTAACAAAATCCTATATAACCAATAACTATCAAAAGCCTTAAAGGCTTAAACAAAAAATATCTAAGAAGATAATTATGGTTAACAATAAGTTCAATGATCATTACAGATCTAAATTCATAATCATCAACAAACTTTTTATATCTAATAAATTTTAAATTAGTACATCTTTCAATTTTTTGATATTTTATTAATTTGATCATGTGCATCGCGCATGCCGGACTGGTATTTAAGCGATTCACTTCTCATTCCAGTGGTAGAAGCTACTATGAACTCGTATTCTATTCTCTATTTGATAACCAAACAACCCATTAAAATTTGTGAATATATAAATATGTGGATATGATACTTCCATATTCCAACACAAGATGTATAAACCATTTTAGTTTGAGTAGCAACAAGCAAAGTTGTCAAGTGGTATGTATGGTATATCCTTTTTGGTTACGATTTGAATTGTAAATCATACGGCTAGAGGTATGATTTCAAAATCCGGGGAATTTTTTTTATAATGGCACCATGCATGATCACACAAGAAGTTACAGCACCTTGTATATGCTTATATAATTACACTAGTTTACATTTCTGATCCTGGATAACAAATTACAGCCAAAATATAACAAGAAGTCTATTTAACTTTACTTCCTGATTAATTTCTCACAGTGAAGTATACACATCCTATAATAATGCAACAGAGATGCCTCGGATCACAAATAAACTGCAATGGCCCATGGCAGAAAAGTTATCATGAGTTAGTTAACTCGCTTTGACTGAGAGAATTTCGAGTTCTGTCCACCAAAGCGGAGAAAGTCTTGGGGCCGCTACTTCGGGTGAAATTCCCAAAACCTCCTTCAACTGGTTGTGACTTGCTTCATTGTGGGTCTGTTCTTTGGATCGTGGCAAAGGCAGCGGCGGATCATCTCGCAAACTACTTCAAGCTCGTTTTTGTTTGATGACTTCAGTGATGCATCAACCAATGAGCTGAAATCATGCTCATTGTTATCTTGCACCCTAATTCATGTTAGCAAAAAGTTACAGTTCACCCTACTGGTATTTTTGCATGTGCCATGCACATGTGCATATAGTAGCCAATATCTGTGAAGGTATGTATAGTTGTTTTAATGAATATATTTAAGATTTTTATTATAATTTCAAAGATTTGAAAATTTGAACTGTTAAAAATATACATTTATATGCGATTTATTCTCAAAATTATGAGGATTTATTGCCGTGAGTCATGCACCCTTCCCCTTTTGAGTTAAAATGGTTAAGTTATATTTAGTCAACATTGATAAATGCCTTCATTTTCGAGAGAGAGCGTGTCTCGCCCACTCTAAAAGGCAGCCTTCGTCTTCAGAATACGGCAATCTTCCAGAAATGATTTCCTGCATCAACAGGCCAAAACTGAAAACATTGCTTGCAGTATCAGCATTTGACAACTTAGACAGTTCTTTTTTCGTCGCCTACAGATATCTTTTTCTTGGCCACTGCTTCTTTAAATATACCAATATCCACAATCTGCAGTGATGGAGACGGACAACTATTTTAGCATTCAATCACATGCATGAAATGGAAAGAACAGGAGAAAAAGAAAATATGAAGAATGCCTTAGCAGCATAATCATCTGTTATGTATACAGCATTTGACTGCAGATCCAGGAGAGCTGCAGGAGGGTTGAGCTCATGATGCATGTACTGAAGACAATGTCATCTCCATTATAATTCTCATCCTCATGCTCCAGTCGAGATGCTCGATCGTATTCTTTGACTGTAGACAAAAGAAGAGCGGGTAAACAGTAAATATCTTCTTCTATGGCTGACCTGAATAAAATTAATACCAAGTTGGAATTTTGGACAAGTGCTTTGATGAGGAAGAGAAATTGTGCTTCATAACATATTGATAGAAATTCCTTGGACATATTTTGTAGCTTTCTTTAGTTTAATTAAAGGTGAATGTTTAGGAGATGCTTGATATATACACAACGCTGTAATTTGTACTTTTGAGAAATTTCTCATTTCACACATTAAATGTCTCCATGGCCAATGTCCTATTGACCTCATCAATATTTCTCAAAAAACGGAAAATTAAGAAAAGACTTTGTTATTGTGTCTCGTCTCTCTTACCATGAAGATGATTGTAGAGTGTTGTTCCATTTGGTGTATACTCAAACACCAGCATTCTCATAAAAGGCTCCTCCTCCTTACAGTAACCAAGAAGATTGAAAAAGTTTTTGTGGTTTATTCGTGAAAGTGTATCTATATATCTACATGTTAAGGAGAACAGTAAAGGAGTGTCAGTAATTCGCTGGTGAATGAGATGGACGGATGATCGATGAAGTAAATATTAGAACGACCTTTTTTCTGTAGAGCAGTTCTGCTCGCTCTGACCAATCCATAGGAGACTTAACCGTAGCGATGATGTTGCTGAAATCCTCGCAAGCAGCCTCCAATTCTAAACGATTTAATTTTTGCACTCCTGAAAAAAGTGCCAAGACGAACAATAAGTGTCATAAACCAACATGAGTATTTGCATAATTAGTATTACGCTCTTAGATTTCGAGTGTTCCATGATCTGTAGTTTTTCTTGGAGTGCTCTGTGATCTGTAGTTTTCTTGGAACGCTCCATGTAGCATATTTAAGTTATAAATTAGTGATAAGCGAGGTTTTTCTTCAAAAGAGTTGACAATTTTGTAAGAATGTAATCATATGTGTCCGGTGCGCCTGTAAGAGAATTGCACAATAATAGAGACCTGGATCACTATATTTCAACCTTAAAGAGCTTCTTAGATTTCTTAAAAATTGGCGGAAGCTCTCATGCAAGATGATTACTGTTTTTCTTATGTCTTATATAAGGTTAATTTAAATGTAAAGCAGTTAATTTATCATAATCTGTAGCCAAAAAGATATCATACCCAAGCATAGCACAATTCTTCAATTGGTGGACTCTTACATAAGTACAAAAGTCTTGAACTTTGCTGATGAGCCACACACCATGCAAAATTTTAGTAGGAATATACGTCTTGCATATGTCGAACTTATTAGCTTTATCATGTAGTTTTCAACATCAATTGCCCTTACACACATTGGATAATATATACAGAGCTGCACTGACATGCATAATCTTGAAATTTTAAGGACGTGTATTAATTTAGTATTATGTTAACAGCGCCCTCTTAGCATTTGGATTAATAAGTTAGCAATAACCTATAATAGGTTATATAGCACGCCCTATACTTGAACCTTCTAATTTAGTTTGTTTTTCTAATTTATCACTTGCTAATCTCAATAGTAATTGGTGATTGATTTTATAGGTTCAGTAAATCTAAATTAAGACAGATAACCAAAAAAGAGAGAGTTCGATTTGTTATTGTCATGCATTTCCAGATTAACTAGTACTGACACTTGCCTGAAATGTGTGCATGAGTGAGAGAGAGAGAGAGAGAGAGAGAGAGAGAGAGAGAGATTACCTTCATCATGACGACTAGATTTCATTATTTAATTATGTTCATGCTATAAGTATTTTACAACGCTTTGACATTTTGGCGTGTCTGCATTGTATGATTCTTCAATGAAAAATATTAACTAAAAAAGTAACCATTGCTCAACTATTATATAAGAACATAAAAATAGTGATGAGTATTTTAATTTGGGTTCCACCATTTAATAGCGTATGTCCAGGTTTCACCGGCACACCATTGAAAGAAGATTAAGAAGCACTAAAATACAATCGTAAAGTTCTAACCGAGAATAAATAACGAACCCGTTATAAATGCCTTCTGCTGCTGACCGCTTGTTCCAGTCTTCCAAGGACCAATCGTACCCCCTCTCCTTCGACGGCATGCTAAAATCGTAAACACAACTAGAAAGAGGAGAAAAGCAGCCCCAATAGCGATAAGAACATATACCCAAATTCCATTTTTTTTTGCTGGATGCAGGTTCAACAACTGAATTGTTTGGTGTTTGGCTAGATTGAGAACTATCTGGTGGCTTTGTAGGCATGATTGGTGTCAAAGAGTCATTTGAGCTTGGTACTGCTGGAAATGAGCTGCTCCCAAATGATGGGACAGCTGAAACTTCTTGAGGGGGAGCACCACTTGCAGGAATAGCAGGAAGGTTGCTGCTCTCTTGCAGCAGCCGACGTCGAGCATTGTTTACAACATGTGCACTTTGCATGATATACGCTTCAGTGAAATTGTCTGTGCAGGAAAGAAAAGAAGTTTACATTATACAATCAAAGCCATATGAATGATGGACCATTGACCAACATGATGGCTAAAGCATTTGGCTAAAAAAAAAAAAAGGTTTAAAAAATTGGTGGCTGAAGCAGTGTACTCATTGTCCAGAATTGGAGAATTTTCCTTTTACTCTGCAAGAAATGATGGCGGTGGTTATTAAAAATCCCGTAGAAATATATGCAAAAGATATGATCGCATGCGAATATTGGACCTGGTATGAATTATTCCCATTCTAGGGAGCACCGCTATTGCCTAATCGTAGAAAGATTTGGAGCAGTCCACATGCTAGTAGATCAGAGTTGCAAGGATCGATGATAAGAGTTCGTTATCAATTACGAAGAGCATAAAATAAATATTGACTGTGTTGGTTGAGCAAAGAGCCTAAATTAAAATTAGAAGCCATTTTTGTAGAGCCTAAATTAAAATTAGAAGCCGATGGAGGTTGTGATCTCCCTCAGATGTTGTCCTCCGTCGATCTGGTGCGAACGGTTTTGTACGGTTGAGATTTATTAGGTGTGTGGATCTCAATGGGTTGGTATTTACACCGAGCTATCTGCAAAGGAAGTCCCGGGATGGCTAACCATTGTAGGACACTCCAATGATCAAGTTAGTACCGTGGAATAAGAGTAGAATAGCGGCGTATTGGAATTAATTCCAGTTACCTGAATCGTCTGAAAGAGAGGTCTATATAGTGGTCGTGTTGAGCGAGTTGGCGTGAGATTCTCGTCGTCAGTTACGCTCCCTCGTTACGCCTGCGTTGATGGTGGGATCTGCTCTTTAATGGGGGAACGTGCCCGTATGGGATGCGGAATGTGGGGGCGGCGGATATCTCGCTTTGGTGAGATACGCGGAGCCGTTACGGAGGCGCCTGGGCTCCGCGCTTTCTGTTGATCGGGGAAGCCGAGGAAGCTCGGCCTGTCAGATGGCTCGGAGACAAACTTGGAGGTCGAGAAAGCTCGACCTGTCAGATGGCTCGGAGACAAGCCGGGAGGCCGAAAAAACTCAGACCTTGCAACAGCTTAGAGACGGGCAAGGAGGCTGTGGAAGCTTGGTTGTAGGATTGCTTGAAGGTGAGTTGATGACTCATTGCTAGGCGAATATGGAAGGTATTCCGGAGAGGTCTCCGAATGGCCGGATGCAATCTCGGAGGTAAGGTGCAGATGAACGTCTCCAATGCATCAGGCTCATTCCAGCCCCGTAGCCCCCACGACACGTCATCCGCTACGTGTCGTGATCTGGGGAATTCCTACTTGTTAGCATAGTCACAAATTCGTGATACGGGAATAATTCAGCGAGGTCGAAAATTCGGATTCGGAAAACTATTCCGAAAAATCGGTAGGTATTCGGGAAAGATTCGATAAGTGTTCGGGAAATGTTCGGGAAGGATTTCGAGCAAGAAATTAATATATGAGACGCTAGGTTTTGATTTTGTGAACTCTTCGTTGTTTTTATGAATTATTCGCTGTTTTTTCGAATAATTCGCGAATTATTCAATGCACTCGGCAACGACGATTAAATTGGAGATTTAATTGTCCGATAAAAAATTCACGAATTATTCGCGAATTCGCCTAATAATTCGCGAATTTTGTGATTATGCTTGTTAGCATCATCATTAGCCCCCCACTCTCGTTTCGACCTATTTATAGGTCGGGTCGAGAGCGGCCTGCTTGGTTTTCCCTGCGCGGCTCGGTACCGAGACTCCTTCGTGGTGGATTGTCCGGGAACGACACGGCGTTTGGCAGTCACGTCGTTTCGATTTTCGATTCCACGTGGCGTCTTTCCGTGCGCCTAAAATTTCGCGCATATCCTTGATGATGTCAGCGGATCGGTGAAATGATTACACTTTAAAGAGGGGACACCGTTTCACTCGATCGTCGGTTGGGCTACGGGCCACGTGTCCGACGTTGGTTGGCTGGCGCGATAAGCTGTCTCTGATTCCTGCCATTAAGAGACATCCCTAATAGTCGATCGCTACATGGAGCCTCGACGGTCGCTAGGTGCGACGTTTCATTTTGGCGGGAATTGATCTGGGCCGTAGGATGTTCTCTTGGAAGTGTATAAATGGTACGGGACCATCTTAGAGCCGACACTTCGCCGTAGTTGTCTTTCAACGTTTGAAGATTTCCCGGTGCACTTCTGCTTAGGTCGAATCTTCTGCTGACTTTTTCTCGACGAACCCTTTCTTTGAATCAAGTTAGATGTCTTCCTTCGAGGTGTCTGTAGATGTAGTAGGGGTAAAGTTGGGCGATGAGGCTCCAGTTTCTGAGGACGAGTCCAGCGGGTCTTCCTCCTCCTCGGCTTCAGATAGTCGAAAGGGTTCTTCTTCTACCACGTCTTCTGTGTCGGGGTTGCCCCCCAGAGTCAGGACCGCCCTTGTCACTCACCGTCGAGCAGCGATAAGGGCTCCCAAGGTGCGCATCGAGAATGCCCATGATGCGCCCTCCGTCTTGAATCGTATGGTCGAGCTTTCTGACATTCGGACTTAATTCCATATCCCATCTGGCTATTCACTTCGTCTGGCCACAGAGGGTGAGCGGGCATACCAGGTGTGGGGCAAGGAGATTGCCCTGTATCTGGAAGTATTCCAGGATGGGATGTGCCTGCCCTTCTCATCTGAGGTTTTTGCAGTGCTCCATTATTTCCGTCCTGCCTCGGGCCAACTAGCACCGAACTCGTGGAGGATCCTCCTCGGGTTGCTGGTCCGGTTGAAATTTGATCGGATCCCTTTCGATTTGAGCCTCCTCCTGTCTTTTCTTTGTTACAAAAATCACCCCAGGACTAGTAAGGAAGAGCCGAGTCGGGTGTATCTGTAGTTTAAAAAAGGTAAGGGTAGGACGGTCGGCTCTGGGGTAATGGTCGTTCCTTCTTCCATCCATGAGTGGATGGAGAAGTTCATTTTCGTCGGTCCTCCGAAGGGTGAGGATTGGCATGTGTCCACCCAGTGGCACAGGGCCGACTGCCCGAGGTTGAGGCAGTTGAACGTCCCCGAGGCGAAGGTGGTGTCTCAGTGGGAACCGATTCAGCGGGCTGATGTCCTGCTCTCCGAGCAGGTACTGAGCTGGGCCGGGCTTAGTCCTGCGCGTTTTTTTTGGGTAAGTTAGGGTTCTTGAAGACCTATTTAGACTTCGCCAAAATTCTTTCGCCATTTCAGTGTTGCCAACATTTTTCTCATTTTTGTAGAGCCCATGGATCGATCAAAATCATGGCTGCCATGGCTGCCAAGGCCTAAGGAAGAAAGATCGGTGGCACCAGCTCGTCCTAACCAGGCTCGAGTGCTGCTCTTAGGCAGGCTCCTCCAGCCAAGACTCCCGCAACGCCCTCCGTCCCGAAGAAACACCGGGGGGGAGAGGGGATGGGACAGAAACAAGCGCGGGGCCCGCCGCCTCGGGTCAGGGTGGAGGTGACTCCCCCTGCCAAACCCATCCCCCTTAAGAGACAGAAGAGGATGGTTTCTCGGCCACCCCCCACCGAGATTCAAGTGCAGGAGGGTGACTTCTGCATCGAGGTGCCCTCGGGGCTATCCGTGGCCGACAGCTTGCTGGCGGATATGGAGAAGGCGGTTGGGGCCATGATTCGCCGGGGCACCATGAAGGCCCAAGTGTCCACCATACTCAGGAAGCGGTTCAGATTGGTAGCTTTCTCTGAAAATTTATTAAGTTTTACTTCCTCGGTTTCAGTTTTTTAACACGTTTGTTGTTTCCTTAGGTTCTTCAGCACTGCACTCTCCTTATCGCCATGGAGTCTGAGGAGATAGCCCCGGCAATGAAAAAGATAGGTGAATCCTCCTCGCGAGAGGAAGAGCTCCTTCAATTGCAGCAAGTTGAAGAGAAGGCGGCCTTTCTTGACTCGAGATTGGTCGCTGGGGGCCTGACGGTCTCCAAGCCAAAAGAGTCTCATCGGCTCTTAACCGAATCCAACCAGGCTATCCAGGCCCAGATGGAGAAGTCGAACGGCCTTTTCAACGCATGAAAAGGTCGAGGGACGTGACTAAACTAAAATATTGCACATTTGAATGAATATTTTCCCTATTATTGTTAAGTACTAAAAGGTATTTATGGGCATAGTATTACGCAAGACGTCACAAATATTTCCGGCTAGGAAAACCTTCTTAGGTATGTTTGTTTGCCTCTTCTTTATGCATAGGTCTTTAAGAAACTTCGCATAGGTAAGAACTTACTCAATTACCTCTAAAAGTTGTACGTTCACTTTGACTTGCTTGAACATCTCCATCACCTTCTCCACTTTGGCATCATACTTCTTGGCCTTCAAACGATTAGGAAAGGATACTCGTGGATCAAGAGAACAATCAATAGAAGGAAATTGGGATGTAGAAGCAGGAATATGAATGGATGTCGGCTGTGCATTTGAATTCGAAGAAAGTCGCTCATCATGAGCTGGTATCTCATCAGAATCTTGAGGCATCCGTACTTGGTTATCAACCTGTTTCCTCGATCTCAAGATGGCAATAGCATTTTCTTGAGCATGATTCATGACAGGTTGACTGGGTAAGGTGTCTTTCTCTCTCTCCTAATGCTGCAGCTATCTGGCCAATATGTTTTTCAATTTTCGTTATTATTTGTTTGTTAGCAGTTTCATTTTGCATAAGAATGGCCATCTGCTTTTCAAGATTATTAAGTCTCGTATTCTCATTCCTATACCCCTGAGGTGTGTATTGTGTGTTAGGTTGGATAAGGTTGGATGGGTGTCCCACTTTTTGATTTTGGAATTGTTGGCCAGTATTAGAATTATATGTGCCTTGATTCCATGATAAGTTTAGACGGTTCCTCCAACTTTGATTATAGGTTTGAGAATACAGGTTATTATTTGATCTTTGAAATGCAGCATTAGCATATTTGTGGCCTTAAGGACCGCAAACGAAGGGACATTCCTCAGAAAGTTGAAAGGAATCTTGACTATTTAAACAAGGGCAGGGCTGACTAACTTGTTGGACATGGAAAGGTTTTGTGACTAGGGTCTCGATCGATCGCCTAATAGCAGTTCATTGTGCTTCCATACCGATAAAAGTCTCCGCGACATGTATCTCTTCCTTGGATGTAGTTGTCGCCTTCTCGCTTTTGCCTTCCCATTGCATGGTTTTATCAGATAACTCTTCTAAAAAGTTCCATGTATCATCTTCTCGTCTATTCATGAAGTCATCGTGACACATTTATTCAAGCATCACTTTAGATTCTAACATATCATACACTATTTGGCAAAGTTCCCACTTTGCTATCCCATGACGTGGACACTTAATTAGGTCTTTACAACGTTCAAAATATTTCCAAAAATACTAACCCCCCAATTGACGAAAATTTCTAATTTCATTTATGAATTTAGCTGTTTTAAAATGTGGGTAGAATTTCTTTAAGAAAGTTTTAGTAAATCCCTCCCAATCATGAATAGTGTTGGCTGGAATACTATAAAGTCAATGTTTGGCTTTATCGATGAATGCAAAAGGTATGAGTCTCAACTTAACTGCATCGGTAGTTAACTGCTTCAATCTTAATATTTGGCAAAGGTCCACAAATTCTCTAATAAAGACGTATGCATTTTTCGATTCAAGGCCATGGAATTTGGGAAAAGAGTTTATGAAAGCATGTTTAATCTCCTAATCACCAGCGGCTAGTGGCAACACAATGCAGGAAGGTAAAGATATGCGAACATGATAGCATTTATCCTGTAGAGTAAGTGCAGCAGAGATCATACTACTTATAGTGCCCGATTTATCTAAACGAAATAAACGGTTGTGATCGTCTTTATCCCAAACGTACATACACCAGAAAAGAAAGAATATAAAAAAATATATTTTTTATTATTAAACTAAAATGAAGAAAAGGAAATACTGAAATTAAAAATAAAACTAAAAAAACTAAAAACAAGAAATAAAAAACTAACAACCTACAAGCTATATCTAAGATCTGTCTGTAGGCGAGCCATAACTAAAATTCTCAACCAAAAACTTTGGAAGTAAGAATTGCTGCAAACTCGAAGGTTGAAGTGCTGTGGATTTGCTTTGTTACGTTGGCACTCTTGACACTTCAACGCAAACAAATCTAGAAATCAACAGAGGATAGAAAGATCAACTCCAGAGATGAAGCATAAATCCAGAGGCTTCAAGATTTCGGCTTTTAGCCAAAAAATTCGAGCTTTTAGCCGAAATTCTGTCTGCTGAGGTTGAAATTTTTCTGTAGGATTCGTCTCGCTCCAAATCGTCCGATGCAGCACTGAATTTCCTGAAACAAAAACAAAAATTTGCAAAATAAAATAAAGAAAAAGAATTCAAAAAAGAACTAACTAAAATTGCTACTGTCCTCCCCGATAACGGCGCCAAAAAATTGATGAAGATTTTCTTAGTCTCTAAATTATACTGCAAGTGCACGGTTAATCAGTTGTAGCACTTGTGAGTCGATCCACAGGGAGGATGAGAATTCTGATTAGTCTAAAACGAATTGTAAATAAAACTTTGATTTAAAGAATTATACTAATAAAGAACAATATTAAAAAGGAAGAAAATTGCAAATTAAAATAGATTTCAAGGATAAAGAAAAGTCTAGGGTTTAGAATCATCTTGTCTAATCATGGTGTTCTAAATAATATCTATCATTTTCTTGATTTTCATCTTTAAATTCATTACCTATCAATTATAAAAATAAAAAAAAAGCATAAAGCATACGTTTATTGCAATAAACTATCAATCAAATAAGAAAGCATAATTTATACGATCATGCCAATACCCTATCAATCAATAATATTATCAAGTAATAAATTTGTAACACCCTAGTTCATTTATACCAGTTCTAGTCAAGTATTTCTTTATTTATGATAGTTTCTTGGTTTTCTGTGTTTTGGGTGCGAATACTATTTTGACATCTGTATTTGCATCCGACCCAACCCACATGCTTGAAACCTGTCTTGATTTATGTTTATGATTTCTCCTGACTTGATATGTGGACTCGTGCACTTTCATTTGCATACTAGCATTTTACCTGGCATCTGCATTTTAATATAACACTTAAGTCACATAAAATATTTTAAAAATATATTGCATGGTCTGCATCATACCCCTAACCCTGTGGTAGCATCCGCGCATCTCGTTCTCGTCCCGTTCAGTGAAACGGACTTGTTTGGATGGATACGCGCACGTACGTGCATCCGTTCTTGGGGGTATGCATTTTTCGTTACCCGGATATCCAACTTTAATTTTGGTCGACATGTATATTTTTCGTATTTTAAAACTGAATTTTAGACCCGACCCGGGCATGTTTTGAACTATATTTGTATTTATCAGAATATCAAATTTTATTTATATAATATTAATTTTATAAACTGATACAAATTAAAATTTAGTTAACTAATAAAAGATTTTTTTTTAAATTTAAATCTAAACTAATTTCCTAACAAACTAACAACCCCATTCTCTCTCTCTCGTGACTCTCTCTCTCCTCTGCATATATATATATATATATATATATATATATATATATATATATATATATATATATATATATATATATATATTATTTTTTTTTCCTTATTTAATACACAGCATCTTCTTCTTACTTCTTCTTCTTCTTTCTTCTTTCATTTTCTTGATCTTGTTTCTTTATTACGGTGATCATCGCTGGAGCCGTGCTCGTCGCTGACGATCCGAGTGATCCACTGAACGCACCTTGCCTGTGTGATCACCCTCTTGCCTTACCTGGACCCGTCCCGCGTGCCGCGTGTGCGTTGTGACGATTTACCGACGTCGGACGTGCCGTGCGTATCCATCGCGTGATTCGATCGAGGCAAGTTTACAACTTGCTACATGCTATGCTTTATGTAATTTATTTATATGTTTTCGTATCATCATCATCATCATCATCATCATCATACAGTTATATATATATAATTTATACACCGTAATTATTTAACGTTAATCGGTTTTATAATATAAAATGTATGAAAGTTTATAACTTGCGACATGCTATAATTATATCTATAAAAATATATATCGTCGTAATATTTCTTATTATTATCTTTAATTAGTTTATAATCTGCATTTTATAATGTTATACAAAATATAGTTTGAAAATCTTATAGTTTACACATGAAACGTCGTTGCAAAGCGGATACGACAAATCTGAAATTTACTGTACACCTTACCTTATAAAATTCATTATAAATCATAAAAAAAATCATTAGTATATGTTTTTTAGTTCGTTACGAAGCTAACTCAGAATACTATAATTCTATGAAATATTTACTTGCAAAATAAATTGTTTAAATAACGTAAAATTCAAATGAAAATATCTCTAAACTGTTGTCCAGGGAAATTCCAGCAGCAAACTTTCAACTTCGATTGTTCATAACTTTTTGTAGGAATAACCTGAGATACTTCAACTTATAAAAATGAAAACCTTATTGAATTATCTTTGCTTTGGTATAAGACACGTCCCTTTTGGAGAACGTTTGTTATTTTTAAGCTATTTTACAAATCAGGGTGACGCTGAATTTCTGAACGGAACTTTCTTGTGCATGGTTAATCAATACCACTTTTATAGTTATTAATCGGTTTGAATATGTTATCCATATTAATATTATTATATCAATATCTATTTAATAAATAATAGTGCTTGTGTTTTAATATTCAGCAAATTTTACCGATTTACAGTTTTATAGTATCCGTCTGTATCCGTACGATTTATTACATATCTAGTTGAACACTGAGACCATATTATTTCATGTTACTGTTGTATTAGTGCACCATGCTTGATAATTGTGCATCCTACTTAGTCATGATGTGACCCCTGATCGATATTTGTGCATCCATGCTTTTATTATACATCCGTATTTTCACCCTGATTCAATACTTGCTACAGTTCGATTATGAGCACCCGCTTGATACCTGTACACTACCCAACCTGACCTGATATATTATTACTTGACTTGATACCTGATGCTGTTTCTAATGCCGACAATCCTGACATGTTGTCCCGATGGACATATCCTGTTGTCTGTATAGACAAACCTGTTCCTGCTTGATCCTGTCTTGGTATTAGTCTCAGATTTATCAATACCTGAATTGAACACATAATTTGGGGGTATGGGGAAATCAATGATGAAACCTGACTTGTAACTCGACAGCTCGATACTTATACTGATCAGTCTTACGGGCTAGGCCAACCCCGGGATGATGATGCTGACATGATCCGTCTGTACATGTTGCCTGTTTACTGCCTAGCGGCACGTCTCGGATTCAGCCCGAGAGTCTTGACCGTAGTCCCGGGCACGCACGGGATACTATTGAGTTATATCGACGATTCATTAAATTGATTTCAAAGACTTGAGAGTAGTTAACCCAGTAGTTTAGTTCAGATTATTCACTGTATATCACACGTGCTTATACCCTTCTCTGTTCCTTATTCATGTTACTGTTCTACTTTTATTACTGTTCATACTCGTGCCTACATGTATTGCTACCCCCTTATTATATTATTGTTGATATTATGACACACTGACGTCTGGGTTTTGCATGGCCCAGATCCTCTACCTTTGTCGCAGGCCGATCAGGAGTATTTCCGCCGTCAGGCCGAGTAGTGAGGATCCTGTTAGTATCCAGTTTAGTTATGTTTACTTTCCATATGTTATTGTTTATTGGATCTATTGCTTCCGTATATTATTTTTTGATTCGTTTATTCTGGTATATGGACATGTACTAGTTAGTTTATTTTACTTTCCTATTCTTGATATCTTATAAACAGCCGTAATGTGACTGTGGAGGGATATTTTCTATCCACGGGTAGCATGGTTGGCTCTATCACGTGCCTATCTTAGCGCACTCTGGGAAGCGGGGCGTGACAGGGTTTGTTTGGTATTATAGCCATATGATTTAGGTTAACCGGGTTTGATTCTTTTGTAGTTGGGTATTGGACCAAATACACGAATCGGAAAATCCGTGATTAGGAATATGTCCTGCCACATTGTTATCGTGATTCTTGAATCATATATTTCTTTTGACCCTTGTCTTGACGAAATGCAAACAACTTTGCATCTCGGTTTGAAACATATTGGTTATCCTTTCCTATTCCTTTGATTCTGATACTATGATTTGGGCGACTTGAACGGAGTTATGTCATTGTACCCATGAACTGCAGCATGGTTACAATGCGGTACTTTATTTAAGTAACTTAGAGTCCTACTCTTGATTCACTTCCTTGTTCATGGTCGTTATATTGCCTAACTTCTCTTGCTTTCCAGTTCATGTTTTATCGCAAGCTTAAATCCTGTTTACCGTGCTTATTTTCTTCAGTGTTTGGCTTCAGGTGACGTCGTTTCAGGTATCCTACTTGTTCATGTTTTTCCTGCATTAGAATTATTCAATTCTGGTGCATCCCTTTGTTTGTTGTTGCCTTGGGAATGGATTTTTTCGGCACTTTCCACGCTCACATTGATTGTAGGGCAAAGAAAGTAATTTTCCTGATTCCCGGACATCCGGAGTTTGTTTTTGCTGGAGGAAGCAGTTCTGTCGGGTCAGTCGAGTTTAGGGCTAGGCCGACAAATAGTGTTCTTTCGTCGATGGAAGTTGATAAGGAGGGAGCGCCAGTTGTAGTTCGAGAGTTCATGGACTTGTTCGAGGACATCTCTGTCACGCCCCGCTTTCCAGAGTACGCAAGATTGGGCACGTGACATAGCCAACCATGCTACCTGTGGGTAGGAAATATCCATCCACAGTCACATTACGGTTGTAGAGATATCAAGAACAAAAAAAAAAAAATAAACTAATCTAATACATGTCCAAATCCATAATAACAAGAATCAATAAACAATGAGTGCGGAAGCAAATGATCCAATACAATAAATAAACAGTGCGTCCCATAATGCGGGCTCACATCTGGAAATGGAATGAAAATAAATAAACTAATCACTAAGGAACTCACAGATCAGCCTACTGACTGAAGTGCTCCTGCTCGGTCGTCGATAGTGGTAAGGAATCTGGGCCATGCAAAACCCAGACGTCAGCGCGTCATGTCAACCAAATAATATAATATAAACATGGTAATAACAATGCAGGTATGAACATGTATAAAGCAGTACTATGGAATATCAGTGCAGCGGTAACGAAACTGTCCTATCAGGTATCTACTCTAAAGTCTTTGAAATCAATTGATGAATCGTCGATATAACTCAATAGTATCCCGTGCGTGCCCGGGACCACGGTCAAGGTTCTCAGGGCTGAATCCGAGACGTGCCGCTAGGCAGTAAAGTAGGTAGTAGGATGGACGAGTGATGTCAGCATCATCACTCCCGGACTGGCTAAGCCCGTAAGACTGATCAGAACAAGTATCGAACTGTTGAGTTACAAGTCGGTTTCACCTTTGATTTCCCCATAACCCCAAGTTATGTATGTCAGGTCAGGTATTCAGTAGTCAAGGACTAATGCCAACACAAAATCAGGTAAAAGTAGGTCTGTCTGGATAGACAGCAGGAATGGTCAGGTTTGTCGGCATTAGGCACGAAATCAGGTAACAGGTCAGGTCACGTTTCAACAGGTTGAGTTGATATGTACAGGGTGTCATGTCCGGTGTATCAGTACATGTGTCAGGTGTATCAAGATCGGTCAATATGTAATGCAATCAAATGTATGCTGATAACAGGTATAGTAACGAATAAGGAACAACAGCAGGAACAGCAAATAACAATATTATTCCATGTAAACACAGTGATGCTTTGTATTCTCTTATTAACAGGTTCAAGCATCCTTGGGGTGCAGTAATCACAGTGTAGCGCAATATTAATAAAGATATAAGTGTACGACTATTATCCTCTAAATAGTAAAATGATTAGCAGGTAGTTGTTATTAAGGTTACGGTGGCAAAATACGATTTAGGTGGCAGTATTATAATGTACATCATATTTCGTCCAATGAGATAAGTAGCAATACTAGTTAATATAGCAAGTTTGTAAGTCAAACATTTAATTAGTTTAACGTAGCATGTAGCAAGAAATCTTGCCTCGACGGTTTCGCAAACCGGAAAGCACGGATGCAATGTCGGCAGAAAACACGAGACGGGTGCACGGGCCACGGATCGAGTCCCAACAGCGAACAGCGGGACCACACGGACCAGGGTACTTCGCTGGAGCGTCGGGTCCAAACGACGGCACGGTCGGAATCCGGCAAAAGTCAAAAGCAACGAAGTTAGCAAACACGATATATGCAACAAGGACCAGCGAGGGATTAAACATGAATGGAAAGCTAAAGGGATGCTTACAGGGAAGAAACAGGGGCAACTACGACGGGCCCGATGGCGATGGGCGCGCCGGCGGCGAACAGGAGATGCGGCGAGGGCTGGAATTTCCTTGTTCGCTGGAAAGAGGGTGGTGCTGTGCGATGAGGGGATGTAAGGGCCGGGTTCTGGTCGCAGGGGAGAGGAGGTGGTCGGAGGTGGCGCGGGTGACGTCGACGAAGGTCGACGGCACGTTTTCCGGCGAACTGCAGAGGGTGGTAGGGTTGCAGTTATGGGTTCTGTGGTCCGGCGAGGGGAGGAGGAAGACGACGACGAGGTCGGGACGAGGGTGAAGGGAGGAGGATTCTGGTGTCGTCGGGAAAGGGAGGCGACGGCGAGGTCTGTGGCTGGTGATGGCGTCGGGGTTGGGTGCAGACGCGGAAAGAGACGGAGGAAGGAGGTAGGAGGGTGCGGCTAGGCTGAGGAGGCGATGACGGCGACGGCGAGGTCGCGGGGAGGTCGGCGGCGCAAGCACGAGGAGGCTAGGGTTAGGGCTTGGAGGTTCTCATGGTGGGTTTCTCTCGTGATGGGGAGAAGACGAGGGGGCTGCGAATATATAGGAAGAGAGAGAGAGAGAAAATTATGAGAGAGAGATAGAGAGATTTTAGAGATAGAGAGAGAAGGAGATTAGATAGAGAGATAGAGAGAGGCGGTTGAAGGGGGCCCACGAGGGAAGCCTGATTGGCTGAGGCAAAATTCAAAAAGGAAATTTGAAAGGATTTAAATGATTTAACGGTTAAAGAAGATATATTCGTATATTTTCAGCTTCATAATATTTTATTAAATGGGCCTTTTTGGCGCTAAATGAAACATTTCCAAATCGCGCCCGGGTTGCGCCCAAATGTTCCAAATTCAAATTATAGGATTTTAAGCGAGTTCCAAATTTTGAAAAGAGATGTTTAATGATTAAAATGTATGCCCCCAAGTCGGACACTTGTACGCGCGCGTAGACGTCCAAACTTGCCCGTTTCGCCGAACGGGACGAAATCTCGACGCGCGGACGCTACCACGCGACTAGTGGCGACGAGTAGGCCAACATGGATATTTTTAATTTCATTTTAGGTGTTAAAATTTGTTATGTGCCAAAATGACTTAACCGGTTAAAATTTAGCAATAAACACCAAACAATCAAAATAATTGGAAAGAGCAATATAAAACACTCAACTAGCAATAGAAATAGTATTACTGGGCTCGGGTGTTACATCATACCCAACTACAAAAAGAATTTCGTCCTCGAAATTCCAAGAATACAAGATAGCTAACTATAGGAAAAGGTGAGGAAATTTCTGCCGGATCTCGTCTTCTCGCTCCCAAGTGGTTTCTCCACGCAATCGATTTCCCCAAGAAACTAACACAAGAGGGATAACCTTGTTCTTAAGAACCTTTTCTCTTCGATCCTTGATTTCAACTGGTCGCTCTTCAAAAGTTAGGTCCTCCCGTACGGTCAACTCCGAATGATCCAAGACATGAGTCTCATCATGAACATACCTCCGTAGTTGAGACACATGAAACACATCGTGCACTCCTGCCAATGACTGTGGTAACGCCAAACGGTACGCTACCTCTCCAACACGCTCCAATATCTCGAAGGGTCCAACGAATCGAGGACTGAGCTTTCCCCGACTTCCAAAGCGAATCACCCCTCTAGTCGGTGATATCTTCAGGAATACCAAATCACCCACGGCGAACTCTAGAGGTCTTCTTGACGTGTCAGCCCAACTTTTCTGTCTGTCTTGAGCTGCCTTCATATGCTTCCTGATTGTATTCACCTTCTCGACTGTTTGTACCACCAAATCTCGTCCTAGTAACCTTCATTCACCAACATCATCCCAACAAACCGGTGAACGGCACTTACGACCATACAACGCTTCAAACGGAGCCATCTGAATAGTCGCTTGGAAGCTATTGTTGTACGAAAACTCCACCAGGTGTAGATGATCCTCCCAAGAACCTTTGAAGTCCAACATGCAAGCCCTCAACATATCTTCAAAGGTCTGGATCGTTCTCTCCGATTGTCCATCAGTCTGAGGATGATAAGATGTGCTAAACTTCAATCGAGTCCACAAACTTTCTTGTAAACTCCTCCAGAAGTGCGACAAGAACCGGGTGTCCCGATCGGACACGATGCTCACCGGTATTCCATGCAATCTTACAATCTCCTGCATGTACCGCTCTGCCAAAGTCTCTGTCGATTGACCAACCCGAAAAGGAATAAAATGAGCCGCCTTGGTCAACCGATCGACAATCACCCATACTGCATTGTTGCCCTTTGGACTCCGCGGTAAAGCCGTCACGAAATCCATGGTTATATGTTCCCACTTCCACTGAGGAATCGGAAGTGGTTGCAACAAACCAGCAACTCTTTGGTGTTCAGCCTTGACTTGCTGACACACCAAGCACTTAGCCACGAAGCGAGCAATTTCCCGTTTCATACCTTCCCACCAGAAGTGCTGTCGAATATCTCGGTACATCTTTGTCCCTCCTGGATGTACAGAGTAAGCTGAACTGTGTGCCTCCTTCATAAGCTCTTCACGCACATCTCCTTTTGGCACACACACACGGCTACCATATCTCAACGAACCGTCTTCATGGATCAGTAAATCGGTTCGTAGTCCGGTTTCCACCTGCTCTCGAAACTTTTGCAGCCTAGGATCCTGCGATTGCGCCACTTTAATCTTCTCAACTAAGGACGACTGTACTTGCAACTGCATCCACTGTCCCGTAGCATGTGGTAGCACAACCTCCAAGTCAAATCTCTGAAAATCCGCAATGATCTCCCATTGTGCGGTCAATACCTGAATTGCTGGTAACCGACTTAGCGCATCTGGCACGACATTAACTTTACCCGGATGGTACTTAAGATCAAGGTCGTAGTCGGCCATCAACTCCAACCATCTGCGTTGCCTCATGTTCAACTCCTTCTGAGTGAATACATACTTCAAACTCTTGTGATCAGTAAAGACTTCGACTCTCTCATCCAAAAGGTAGTGTCTCCAAATCTTCAGGGCGAAGATCACGGCTGCAAGCTCTAAGTCATGAGTCGGATAATTCTTCTCATGAGTCTTCAGTTGCCTCGATGCGTAAGCGACGACGTTCCCGTTCTTGCATCAAAACACCTCCCAATCCTTTTCCAGAGGCGTCGCTGTGAATCACCAGTCCTCCTGAATTATCCGGTACGGTTAGGATCGGGGCGGTTATCAACTTTTGCTTCAACGTCTCGAAGGCCAATGCACATCCATCCGTCCAAACAAACGGTACCTCCTTGCGCGTGAGCTTGGTTAACGGCTCAGCTACACGAGCGAAGTTCTCCACAAATCTTCTATAGTATCCGGCGAGTCCAAGAAAACTTCTTATCTCCGCAACATTCTTTGGAATAGGCCAATCTCGAACTGCTGCAATCTTTTCGGGATCGACGGCGATTCCATTGCCCGACACGACATGCCCCAGAAACTTCACTTCTTCCAGCAAAAATTCGCACTTACTCATTTTCGCGAATAATTTCTCCTGTCTCAGCGTCTGCAGGGCGATCTTTAAATGCTCAGCATGCTCCTCCGGACTCTTCGAGTATACCAGAATATCGTCAATGAAAACCACAATAAACTGGTCCAGGTATGGTGAAAAGACCCTGTTCATCAAATCCATGAATACTGCCGGCGCATTCGTTACTCCGAAGGGCATCACTAGATACTCGAAATGCCCATATCGAGTTCGAAACGCCGTCTTGCAAATGTCCTCTGCTTTCACTCGGACCTGATAATATCCTGATCGCAAATCCAGTTTCGAGAATACCCTCGCGCCACTAAGCTGCTCAAAAAGTTCTCCAATGCGAGGGATCGGGTACTTGTTCTTAATAGTCACCCGGTTCAATTCTCGATAATCAATGCACATCCTTCTCGTGCCATCCTTCTTTTTTTTACTAAAAGAACTGGAGCTCCCCAAGGTGAGTTGCTGCTTCGAATCCATCCCTTCTCGAGTAATTCACCAACTTGTTTCTTAACTTCTTCCAATTCCACCGGTGCCATTGGATAATAAGATTTTGATACTGGCGCTGCACCAGGAATAAGGTCAATCGCAAACTCCACATCTCGCTTCGGCGGTAAGCCTGATATATCTGCAAATACATCCATAAAGTCGCGAACAACTGTCGGCTCTTCATTACTATCCACTACCATTGCTGCAAGAACACTGTTTGTCGGCCTAGCCCTACACTCGACTGGCCCGACAGAACTGCTTCCTTACCGCGACTGCTGTCTGCATCATCGGCCGTGAAAGGTCCAGCGAGACTACTGAGTCTCGTCCATTCTGCTGCATGCACGTCCACGGTTGCTCCATTCTGCCTTAGTCCTATGAACTTCTCTTCCATTTCTTCCCGTGCAGTCCGTGGGAAGAATTTCTCCAGGAAACTCTTAGAGAAATCCGCTCAACTGATTGGCTTGGGCAAGCGGGTCTCCTCCACAAGCCATCACTCTCGGCGTAATCCACTAGCTGAAAGCGCACCACATCAACTCTCTTGTCTTCTGGGATCTGTGCCGCAATCAGTAAATTCTCCGTGTCACTAGCCTTTGCTCGGCTGGTAACAGCTCCTTTAAACCAGTAAAAGTAGTAGGACCCACACGTCTGAAATCTGCCACGGTCCCTACCCGGTCAACTGGTCTAATTCCAATCTCGTTCACAGACTGCTGAACGATCTGCAAACCTTCCTGAAACGAGTCCGCTTGCTGCTGGATCAGCTCGGCTGTTTCTTTGACTTCCAGCATTCCTCTCATCACTCCAAGCATGGCGGCTTCATCTACACGCCTCTGGTACGTCTTCAACTTCTTACCTGTCATAATCCTGAACTCAAAACACCCAATATTAGCATGATGATAGATTTTGAATATGGATCAAGGCTAGAACTCCAAGATACTTAAATAGAGTACCGCATTGTAACTATGCCGCGGTATCATAGCCACAATTACTTAACTCCACCCAAGTCGCCTAAGTCCTAGAGATAACAAGAAATCAGGTTTTCGAGTCGATATGCAAAGTAAGTTTGCACGTCGTAAAAGATATAATCAGGAAGAATGTGATTCAAGAGTGGTAAAAACGGTCAAGGTGGCAGGACATGTTTCCTAAACACGGGTATTCTGATTTGTATATTGGGTACAATACCCAACTACAAAAGAATCAACCCAATTAACCTATCGCTCTGATACCAAAAGAACCATGTCACGCCCCGCTTCCCAGAGTACGCAAGATTGGGCACGTGACATAGCCAACCATGCTACCTGTGGGTAGGAAATATCCATCCACAGTCACATTACGGTTGTAGAGATATCAAGAACAAAAAAAAATAATAAACTAATCTAATACATGTCCAAATCCATAATAACAAGAATCAATAAACAATGAGTGCGGAAGCAAATGATCCAATACAATAAATAAACAGTACGTCCCATAATGCGGGCTCACATCTGGAAATGGAATGAAAATAAATAAACTAATCACTAAGGAACTCACAGATCAGCCTACTGACTGAAGTGCTCCTGCTTGGTCGTCGATAGTGGTAAGGAATCTGGGCCATGCAAAACCCAGACGTCAGCGCGTCATGTCAACCAAATAATATAATATAAACATGGTAATAACAATGCAGGTATGAACATGTATAAAGCAATACTATGGAATATCAGTGCAGCGGTAACGAAACTGTCCTATCAGGTTTCTACTCTAAAGTCTTTGAAATCAATTGATGAATCGTCGATGTAACTCAATAGTATCCCGTGCGTACCCGGGACCACGGTCAAGGTTCTCAGGGCTGAATCCGAGACGTGCCGCTAGGCAGTAAAGTAGGTAGTAGGATGGACGAGTGATGTCAGCATCATCACTCCCGGACTGGCCAAGCCCGTAAGACTGATCAGAACAAGTATCGAACTGTTGAGTTACAAGTCGGTTTCACCTTTGATTTCCCCATACCCCCAAGTTATGTATGTCAGGTCAGGTATTCAGTAGTCAAGGACTAATGCCAACACAAAATCAGGTAAAAGTAGGTCTGTCTGGATAGACAGCAGGAATGGTCAGGTTTGTCGGCATTAGGCACGAAATCAGGTAACAGGTCAGGTCACGTTTCAACAGGTTGAGTCGATATGTACAGGGTGTCATGTCCGGTGTATCAGTACATGTGTCAGGTGTATCAAGATCGGTCAATATGTAATGCAATCAAATGTATGCTGATAACAGGTATAGTAACGAATAAGGAACAACAGCAGGAACAGCAAATAACAATATTATTCCATGTAAACACAGTGATGCTTTGTATTCTCTTATTAACAGGTTCAAGCATCCTTGGGGTGCAGTAATCACAGTGTAGCGCAATATTAATAAAGATATAAGTGTACGACTATTATCCTCTAAATAGTAAAATGATTAGCAGGTAGTTGTTATTAAGGTTACGGTGGCAAAATACGATTTAGGTGGCAGTATTATAATGTACATCATATTTCGTCCAATGAGATAAGTAGCAATACTAGTTAATATAGCAAGTTTGTAAGTCAAACATTTAATTAGTTTAACGTAGCATGTAGCAAGAAATCTTGCCTCGACGGTTTCGCAAACCGGAAAGCACGGATGCAATGTCGGAAGAAAACACGAGACGGGTGCACGGGCCACGGATCGAGTCCCAACAGCGAACAGCGGGACCACACGGACCAGGGTACTTCGCTGGAGCGTCGGGTCCAAACGACGGCACGGTCGGAATCCGGCAAAAGTCAAAAGCAACGAAGTTAGCAAACACGATATATGCAACAAGGACCAGCGAGGGATTAAACATGAATGGAAAGCTAAAGGGATGCTTACAGGGAAGAAACAGGGGCAACTACGACGGGCCCGACGGCGATGGGCGCGCCGGCGGCGAACAGGAGATGCGGCGAGGGCTGGAATTTCCTTATTCGCTGGAAAGAGGGTGGTGCTGTGCGATGAGGGGATGTAAGGGCCGGGTTCTGGTCGCAGGGGAGAGGAGGTGGTCGGAGGTGGCGCGGGTGACGTCGACGAGGGTCGACGGCACGTTTTCCGGCGAACTGCAGAGGGTGGTAGGGTTGCAGTTATGGGTTCTGTGGTCCGGCGAGGGGAGGAGGAAGACGACGACGAGGTCGGGACGAGGGTGAAGGGAGGAGGATTCTGGTGTCGTCGGGAAAGGGAGGCGGCGGCGACGGTGAGGTCTGTGGCTGGTGATGGCGTCGGGGTTGGGTGCAGGCGCGGAAAGAGACGGAGGAAGGAGGTAGGAGGGTGCGGCTAGGCTGAGGAGGCGATGACGGCGATGGCGAGGTCGCGGGGAGGTCGGCGGCGCAAGCACGAGGAGGCTAGGGTTAGGGCTTGGAGGTTCTCGTGGTGGGTTTCTCTCGTGATGGGGAGAAGACGAGGGGGCTGCGAATATATAGGAAGAGAGAGGGAGAGAAAATTATGAGAGAGAGATAGAGAGATTTTAGAGATAGAGAGAGAAGGAGATTAGAGACAGAGATAGAGAGAGGCGGTTGAAGGGGGCCCACGAGGGAAGCCTGATTGGCTGAGGCGAAATTCAAAAAGGAAATTTGAAAGGATTTAAATGATTTAACGGTTAAAGAAGATATATTCGTATATTTTCAGCTTCATAATATTTTATTAAATGGGCCTTTTTGGCGCTAAATGAAACATTTCCAAATCGCGCCCGGGTTGCGCCCAAATGTTCCAAATTCAAATTATAAGATTTTAAGCGAGTTCCAAATTTTGAAAAGAGGTGTTTAATGATTAAAATGCATGCCCCCAAGTCGGACACTTGTACGCGCGCGTAGACGTCCAAACTTGCCCGTTTCGCCGAACGGGACGAAATCTCGACGCGCGGACGCTACCACGCGACTAGTGGCGACGAGTAGGCCAACATGGATATTTTTAATTTCATTTTAGGTGTTAAAATTTGTTATGTGCCAAAATGACTTAACCGGTTAAAATTTAGCAATAAACACCAAACAATCAAAATAATTGGAAAGAGCAATATAAAACACTCAACTAGCAATAGAAATAGTATTACTGGGCTCGGGTGTTACAATCTCGGGTTTACCGCCAAACGAGATGTGGAGTTCGCGATCGATCTTATTCCTGGTGCAGCGCCAATCTCAAAGGCGTACTATCCAATGGCACCAATGGAGTTGGAAGAAGTCAAGAAGCAGGTTACCGAATTGCTCAAGAAGGGTTGCATTCGCAGCAGCAATTCACCTTGGGGAGCTCCAGTTCTTCTACTAAAGAAGAAAGATGGCACAAAGAGGATGTGCATCTATTATCGAGAATTAAACCAGGTGACTATTAAGGACAAGTACTCGATCCCTCGCATTGGCAAATTATTCGAGCAATTTAGTGGCGTGAGGGTATTCTCGAAGATGGATTTGCGATCCGGATATCATCAGGTCCGAGTTAAATCAGAAGATATTTGCATGACTGCGTTCCGAACTCGATATGGACATTACGAGCATTTAGTGATGCCATTCAGAGTCATGAATGCACCGGCAATATTTATGGACTTGATGAGCCTAATCTTTTCACCGTTCTTGGACCAGTTTATAGTGGTGTTCATCGATGATATTCTGGTCTACTCGAGGAGCCTAGAAGAGCATGCAGAACACTTGAAGATCGCACTGCATACATTAAGGTAAGAAAGATTGTATACAAGAATGAGCAAGTGTGAGTTTTGGCTTGAAGAAGTGAAGTTTTTGGGGCATATCGTATTCGGAGATGGTATCGCCGTTGATCCTGAAAAGATTGCAGCAGTTCAAGATTGGTCGATTCCAAGGAATATAGCGGAGATTAGAAGTTTTCTGGGACTTGCAGGATACTACAGAAGACTCGTGGAGAATTTTGCTCGATTGGCTGAGCCTTTGACCAAACTTACGCGCAAGGAAGTACCGTTCGTATGGACGGGTAAATGTGCGTCAGCTTTTGAGGCATTAAAGCAAAGGTTGATAACCGCTCCTATTCTGACCGTACCAGACGGTTCCGGAGGATTGGTGATTCATAGCGATGCATCTGGAAAATGATTGGGATGTGTTTTGATGCAGCATGGGAAGGTTATAGCTTACGCATCGAGACAGTTGAAGATCCATGAGAAGAAATACCTAACTCATGATTTGGAGCTAGCAGCTGTGATTTTTGCTTTGAACATTTGGAGACACTACTTATTGGGCGAAAGGGTCGAAATATTCACCGATCACAAAAGCCTAAAGTACGTGTTCACACAGAAAGAGCTTAACATGAGGCAGCGTAGATGGTTGGAGCTGATGGCTAACTATAATCTTGATCTTAAGTACCATCCGGGGAAAGTTAATGTTGTGCCAGATGCGCTTAGTCGGTTGCCAGCAATTCGGATGTTGACTGCACAGAAGGAATTTAGCGAAGATTTTCGGAGATTCGAGTTGGAGATCGTGCTACCGCATTCTTCGGGACAGTTGATACAGCTGCAAGTATAGTCGTCGTTGATCGAAAATATTAAAGCAATGCAGTCGCAGGATCCAAAATTGCAGAAGTTTCGAGAACAGGTTGAAGCTGGACTTCGAACGGACTTGTTGATTCATGAAGATGGTTCGTTGAGATATGATAGCCGTTTGTGTATGCCAAAAGGAAATATTCGCGATGCAGTTATGAAGGAGGCACACAGTTCCGCATATTCTGTACATCCAGGAGGCACGAAGATGTACCATGATCTAAAACAGTATTTCTGGTGGGAAAGCATGAAAAGGGAAATCGCTTGCTTTGTAGCGAAGTGCTTGGTCTGTCAGCAAGTTAAGGCTGAATATCAAAGCATTGCTGGTTTATTACAACCACTTCCGATTTCTCAATGGAAGTGGGAACATATAATCATGGATTTCGTGACAGTTTTACCACGGAGTCCAAAGGGCAACAATGCAGTTTGGGTGATTGTTGATCGATTGATCAAGGCAGCTTTTTTCATACCGTTTAGAGTTGGTCAGTCAACGAAAGCATTAGCAGAACGGTACATGCAGGAAATTGTGAGATTGCATGGAGTACCTGTGAGCATCGTTTCCGATCGTGATACCCGATTCTTATCACACTTCTGGAGGAGTTTACAGGAAAAGTTTGGGGACGCAATTGAAGTTTAGCACTGCTTATCATTCTCAGACAGATGGCCAGTTGGAGAAAACTATCCAAACTCTTGAAGACATGTTGAGAGCTTGCATATTAGACTTTAAGGGTTCGTGGGAGGATCATCTACACTTGGTGGAGTTCTCGTACAACAACAGTTTTCAGGCGACTATTCAGATGGCTTCATTCGAAGTATTGTATGGTCGCAAATGTCACTCACCCGTTTGTTAGGATGATGCTGGAGAACGAAAATTGTTGGGACCGGATTTGATCATGCAAACAGTTGAGAAGGTTAATACCATCCGAAATCATATGAAGATAGCACAAGATCGACAGAAAAGTTGGGCCGACACATCGAGAAGACCTCTAGAGTTTGCTGTTGGTGATCTGGTATTCTTGAAGATATCACCTACTAGAGGAGTGATTCGTTTTGGGAGTCGAGGCAAGTTTAGTCCTCGATTCGTGTGGCCTTTCGAGATTTTAGAGCGTGTTGGAGAAGTGACTTATCGATTGGCTTTACCACAATCTTTGGCGAATGTTCATGACGTGTTTCATGTATCTTAACTCCGTAAGTATGTTCGAGATGAAACGCACGTGCTGGATGATTCGGAGCTGACTGTAAGAGAGGATTTGACCTTTGAGGAACGATCGATGTCGATTGTTGATCGAAAAGAAACCTTAAAAACAAGGTTATCCCTCTCGTACTTGTTTCTTGGGGAAATCGCTCGCACGGAGAATCGACTTGGGAACGAAAAGACGAGATTCGACAAAAGTTTCCACACCTGTTCTTATAGATTCTTGATTGTTTTTTTTTTCTTGTTTTGGGAATTTCGATGAGGAAATTCTTTTGTGGTTGGGTATAATGTAACACGCTAGTTCATTTATACCAGTTCTAATCAAGTATTTCTTTATTTATGGTAGTTTCTTGGTTTACTGTGTTTTGGGTGCGAATACTATTTTAACATCTGTATTTGCATCTGACCCAACCCACATGCTTGAAACCTGTCTTAACTCATGTTTATGATTTATCCTGACTTGATACGTGGACTCGTGTACTTTCATTTACAAACTAGCATTTTACCTGGCATCTTCATTTTAATATAATATTTAAGTCACATAAAATATTTTAAAAATATATCGCATGGCCTGCATCATACCCCTAACCCTGTGGTAGCATCCGTGCATCTCGTTCTCGTCCCGTTCAGTGAAACGGACTTGTTTGGATGGCTACGCGCACATACGTGCATCTGTTCTTGGGGGTATGCATTTTTAGTTATCCGGATATCCAACTTTAATTTTGGTCAAAATGTATATTTTTCGTATTTTAAAACTGAATTTTAGACCCGACCCAGGTATGTTTTGGACTATGTTTGTATTTACCAGAATATCAAATTTTATTTATATAATATTAATTCTATAAACTGATACAAATTAAAATTTAGTTAACTAATAAAAGATTTTTTTAAATTTAAATCTAAACTAATTTCCTAACAAACTAACAACCTCTTTCTCTCTCTCTCGTGACTCTCTCTCTCCTCTGCATATATATATATTTATATATATTTTATTTATTTATTTTTTCTTTCCTTATTTAATACACAGACTCTTCTTCTTACTTCTTCTTTTTTCTTCTTTCATTTTCTGGATCTTGTTTCTTGATTCCGGTGCCGCTGGAGCCGTGCTCGTCGCTGACGATCCGAGTGATCCGGTGAACGCACCTTGCCTATGTGATCACCCTCTTGTCTTATCTGGACCCGTCCCGCGTACCGCGTGTGCGTTGCGACGATTTACCGACGCCGGACATGCCTTGCATATCCGTCGCGTGATTCGATCGAGATAAGTTTACAACTTTCTACATGCTATATTTTATGTAATTTATTTATATATTTCCGTATCATCATCATCATCATCATCATCATACAGCTATATTTATATAATTCATATACCGTAATTATTTAACGTTAATCAGTTTTATAATATAAATTAAATGTATGAAAGTTTACAACTTGCGACATGCTATAATTATATCTATAAAAATATATATCGTCGTAATATTTCTTATTATTATCTTTAATTAGTTTATAATCTACATTTTATAATGTTATACAAAATATAGTTTAAAAATATTATAGTTTACACATGAAACGTCGTTGCAAAGCGGATACGACAAATCTGAAATTTACTGTACACCTTACCTTATAAAATTCATTATAAATCATAAAAAAATCATTAGTATACGTTCTTTAGTTCATTACGAAGCTGACTCAGAATACTATAATTATATGAAATATTTACTTGCAAAATAAATTGTTTAAATAACGTAAAATTCAAATGATAATATCTCTAAACTGCTGTCCAGGGAAATTCCATTAGCAAACTTTCAATTTTGATTGTTCTTAGCTTTTTGTAGGAACAACCTGAGATAGTTCAACTTATAAAAATGAAAACCTTATTTAATTATCTTTGTTTTGGTATAATACACGTCCCTTTTGGAGAACGTTTGTTATTTTTAAGTTATTTTACAAATCAGTGTGACGCTGAATTTCTGAACGGAACTTTCTTGTGCATAATTAATCAATACCACTTTTATAGTTATTAATCGGTTTGAATATGTTATCCATGTTAATATTATTATATCAATATCTATTTAATAAATAATAGTGCTTGTATTTTAATATTCAGCAAATTTTACCGATTTAAAGTTTTATAGTATCCGTCTGTATCCGTACGGTTTATTACATATATAGTTGCATGCCGAGACCATATTATTTCATGTTACTGTTGTATTAGTGGACCATGCTTGATAATTATGCATCCTACTTAGTCATGATGTGACCCCTGATCGATATTTGTGCATCCATACATTTATTGTACATCCGTATTTTCATTCTGATTCAATACTTGCTACAGTTCGATTATGAGCACCCGCTTGATACATGTACACTGCCTGAGCTGACCTGATATATCATTACTTGACTTGATACCTGATCCTGTTTCTAATGCCGACAATCCTGACATGTTGTCCCGATGGACATATCCTGTTGTCTGTATAGACAAACATGTTCCTGCTTGATCCTGTGTTGGCATTAGTCTCAGATTTATAATACCTGACTTGAACACATAACTTGGGGGTATAGAGAAATCAATGATGAAACCTGACTTGTAACTCGACAGAATGCTTATACTGATCAGTCTTACGGGCTAGGCCAGCCCCGGGATGATGCTGCTAACATCATCCGTCTGTACATGTTACATGTTTACTGCCTAGCGGCACGTCTCGGATTCAGCCCGAGAGTTTTGACCAGGTCCCAGGCACGCACGGGATACTATTGAGTTATATCGACGATTCATTAAATTGATTTCAAAGACTTGAGAGTAGTTAACCCAGTAGTTTAGTTCAGATTATTCACTGTACATCACACGTGCTTATACCCTTCACTGTTCCTTATTCGTGTTACTGTTCTACTTTTATTACTGTTCATACTCGTGCCTACATGTCTTGCTATCCATTATTATATTATTGTTGATATTATGACGCACTGACGTCTGAGTTTTGCATGGCCCAGATCCTCTACCTTTGTCGTAGGCCGATCAGGAGTATTTCCGCCGTCAGGTCGAGCAGTGAGGATCCTGTTAGTATCCAGTTAGTATCCAGTTTAGTTATATTTACTTTTCAGATGTTATTGTTTATTGGATCTATTGATTCCGCATATTATTTCTTGACTCGTTTATTCTGGTATATGGACATGTACTGGTTAGTTTATTTTACTTTCCTATTGTTGATATATTATAGACAGCCGTAATGTGACTGTGGAGGGATATATTCTATCCACAGGTAGCATGGTTGGCTCTGTCACGTGCCTATCTTAGCGCACTCTGGAAAGCGGGGCGTGACAAAATTCAAGGATTTAAATTCTAATTAACAAAGAAAGTTAGATTTACCTTTCTACTTAGTAAATTTAATGGTTGTCAATCAAAAACTTATTTTACTTTATCAGTATAGTCTAATCCAACCCTAAATTAAGTAGATCGAACACAAATAATAAAAGTTCGAACTTTATCTTCCCTAAATAACTTTCATGGTCGTCAATCATTCATTAAATTAACTAATTTATCAGTGATGCTACCTTTCCCTAAATAAACTTTATAATTGTCAATCATTCATATCTATTTAGTTTATCGGAATTGCATAAAAAAAACCTATTTTTATCATAAATTATTCATCATTAAGAATATTGAAAAAGAATAAAAGGGTTAAAACATACACCAATCATCGAAAAAGAATAATTCCAACCTTATATAGAAATTTGGCTACTCATTGCAAAAGAAGAAAAAGAAATTCATTATAAAAATAAACCTACAAATTATTAAGATCCTCTCAAAACCACAACAGCTATTACAAAAGAGAAGATAAACCCTTAAATATCAATACTGCAGTATTTATAGGCTCTTTGGCCGAATATAAGACGTAGAAAGAAATCTTTTCGAATCCTTCAGAAACCCTAGAAATCTCAAGTCCTAACTCAACTAGATTAATTTCGGCTAAAGGCTGGAAAATTTCGGCGAAAAGATGAACTTTTGTGTCCATTCGAGTCCAGTTTTGGCATGCTGGCTTGATTTGCCGAGTTGATTAGTTGGGCTTTCTGGTTGGTTCATTGCCTTGACTCTTGTATTGGTTTCTTCATTAAATTTTACACATCCAACGCACGTAAATTCGTCTTTTGTATGCTTTTGCCCTTTAGAGCCTATAATCTGTATTTATTCATAAAACATATCTCGAGTAACATTAAATATACAAAATAAGATAAATACGGATATATAAATGTGTAATAAATTACCCGAATCAATTGCCTATCTTTTATGTATTGCTATAATATTATTAAATAGCACAAGTGAGTTGGTTTGCAAGATATTGCACAAGGGTATCCTTTTGGTTTACAGGGTTGCTGGCCGTTTTTCCTGTGGTGCACGAACCTAGTAGAGTAGACAGGGGACCTGGCTTCCATTGTTTTAATGGGCCCTGTTCCCCTTGGGTCTGCACACCGAAGACAACGAGCGTTGCCCAAATTCATTAAATTCGCTGGTTCCATTGTTTCAAGTTAGCAAGGCCCGCTCCCTTGGGTCTGCGCACCGAAAGCAACGAGCGTTGCCGAAGTCCATTTAATCCTTGGTGTGGTCCATTAAATCTCTGGTTTATAGAGCATTAGTGCCATTGTTTATATGTTGGTTATTGGTTGAAGTACATAAACCTGCAGATACTTTTGGCCTTTTGAACTTTAAGCTTCTATAATTATGTTCCTGCTCACTTCTTTTCTTATTACATTTTGTACAATGTTTGTCATCTAATGTCCAAACATGCTAGGTTTCATGAAAGTTTTGTCGAACTTTACACATTCTTATAATGTTCGATATAGCAAATTATTCCATAATACAAATGTAGAAATTGCAGGGTTATAAAAAGTCACAAACCTATCGAAATGTCTCTGTGTAACTTGACAATTGCAATATGATTGATAATGATAAGTTAGCTAGTCTCTAACTGCTTTGCTACAAATTCTGCCTAAGCCCCTTTGACAATTATGCTATTTTATCGGTCGAAATAATTAATATGCCAATGTCAATTATAAATATATTAGTAGCTGTATGGGGGTAACACTTTGCTATAAGCTGTGGACGATTATCTTTGCCCTTTTCTTGTTGAACGAATAAAATCCTGCAGCTTATCATTAACAAAGGATTATAGTCAAATGTGAGGAACTAAACTAGCTGTTCAGTCAAGGCTTTTTCATTGCCATATTTTGACTTGAAAGGAATCAGTGATAATTTTAATGTGATTTACGTGACTTTTTCGAGTTTGGTAGGACACAAGCCTAACTCTATCATTGGATTTCAAAATATTTTTTGTACTTTAAAGTTGGATTTAGTTTTCTTCAAGAACCTTCTTGACTTTTTCAGTCTCGTAAATTCGATGCTAAACATCATATTCAACTGCTCTTTTAATTCCAAAATAAACCATGTAATTACTAGTATATTTTAAGAGGTCGAGGATTGCTTCTAGGGTTCTTCCATGATTCTTCGTTGATGTCGGCCAATTTAATTGGAGACCGGTCTGTTAAGTAATTCGGAGAGCAAGGAAGTTTGCGAATGTATCCGCATGTAAATATGGATTATCTAATACTGGATATTTGAATAAATTTAAGACATACTATATGCTCCAAATAAATATAATGTGTATAAATGATAGGGGACCTTCATAAGTTCCTAGATTTAAATTACTACCCTAATGTTTTCAATCCCCTCAGAAGTCATATGTACGTCACTACATCCTCATTTTTCCAATCAACCCCACATCGTTATTTGTCGTCGGCAACACAAGGTGCATACAAATACAAGAGAGTAGTTAATTAATTTGAAGGTGTTACTATTTTAATTTGGTAATAAATCGTTATCAATCAAAAGAAATGCAATGAATGAAAATTTGTGCCACCAGTGGATTGATTATCCAAAATATGATTTTATATGAAACCCCAAAAGTCACAACTCCATGCATACGTTCCACAAATGAACAAATTATGTGGACCCACCCTCCCTTGCATGGGAATCTCTCTCTCTCTCTCTCTCTCTCTCATATACGAGTAATTCTTAAAATGATCCATAGTCCTTCGGAAATAAATTCTCAAAACTCATATGATCCTTAGCTAAGATCTAAGTTAGGATCAATGCCTCCCACTACATTAAACAGGGGATGAAACCAGGCTGGGTTGCATAGGCAGTTTTTGACAATTATTATAGCCGGCCATAAATTCAAAACCTAAGTCCAAACCAGTCCGAATATGACAGATTTACAATATGTTATACCAAACCAATAAGCACTAGCTCGGTTTGTATGGGCACTTCCCCTCATGGGGAGAGTGCAGGGTTCAAAATCCAGGAACCTTTAGAGGAGAAGTGGCCACAAATTAATGCTTTCAAGGCAAATTCGTGGGTCCATTGAGTGCGTGTGTTGTGCGCTGTGCCTGGGGTGTGGTGTGTGTGTTGTGTGTGTAGGTTACAGCTTACAGGCTAGTGAAAAAAAATAGATTTGGATTTCGGATGAGTTTGTGCAGGTTTCAAGTTTCGACGGATCGGTTTTGCTGGGGTTTTCCAAGCATGGCCCATTATAGATTATTTAAAAAGATCAAAATTATAAAATTTTAAATCTTGAGTTGAGTTATATGTGCTCAAAATTTATACTTTTACAAAACTATAATATACATTATAGATGTGCAAGTTGTATCTAAAATTGCAACAATTAAATATCATAGATAAATTACTATAGATATGTACATTACAATATTTTGAATTAAATTTTGGCTGAAGTTCACTAATCCCTCAATTCATTTGACCATATCCTAGAAAGCCACCAAAAAGTTTTATTGGTGCAAAAAACCTCCATGGGTAACGGTGACCGGCTAACGGTGTTAAATAGACATGCAAAATGACTATTGTGCCCTTCGAAATAAACAAAGTTAATTAATAATATTAATTTTATATTAAATTATTAATTAATATCCCCTTTTTTTTAATTCAGGATGGATTTTGAAAGGGATGGGTTTTGGAGGAGGGTGGTTAGAGGAGACGAGGAAGGTTGAAGGGTGGTCGGAGGAGATGGGCGAGGATGAGAAAGTGATAGGTCAGGGCGAAGTGGTGGAAGAAGGAGGAGGAGGAGGTGGTGATGATGATGATGATGATGATGATGATGATGATGATGGAGGTGGTGGCTGGGGACGGCGGGGAAGGTCAGGGAGGAGAGAGGAAGAAGAAAAAGGTGATGATGATGGATGTGGTGGCGGGGGAAGGCGAGGGAGGTGATGGAAGGAGGGCAGGGAGGAGGAGATAGGTTAGGGTAAAGGTTAGGGTTAGGATTAGAGGAGGGGGACAGAGGGAGGCAGCACTGGCAGAGAGGAGAGAGGCCGGTGGCGGCAGCATAAAATTTAGGGTTTTTTTTAACAAATTATTTAGGGTGAGATGTGAATAAGGAAGATGAAGGTAATTTAGGAAATTTTGTGTTTTTTTCATGATGCGGCGGTTGGCTTACGTGGCCGTAATGCGACACTAACCATGATAATGTGTCACCGTTATCTTTGAGTATTTTCAGCGCCCATTAAACTTTTTGGAGGTTTTCTGGGACATGACCAAACGAATTAAAAGTTTAGTGAAATTTAGCCTTAAATTTTATTTTATATATCAATTCAAATCAAATAAATTACGCAAGTTTGGTTCGAACCGAACTCAGGGTACGTGGCGGGGGTACGAGGCGGGCTGGTATTATACTAAATCCATATCTGACCTAAAAATTCTGTATTTAATCTTTTACCCTTCTAATCGGATCCAGACAGATATAGATGTTGAAAAAACTCAGAAATATTAGGTAGGGCCCCCTACATGAAATATGGTCTCTGATTTATAGTGCCTAGAACACCAACTACAGGAATATACAGTCTAATCCGACGGTTAATATCCCTCGAATTAGGGCTATTGCGACGGGACCTTCTAAATTGCGACGGATGACCACCGTCGCTTTCGATTTCTTCGTTGTAGATCTAATTCAACCCATACGTAGTATCTAATTAGACTTTTTTCTGCCCTAACTACCTGTCGAATTAGCATTTATTTCGATTGCGTCGAATTAGATATGATTTTATAAGAATAGGATATTATTAAATAATATAATAATAATTTTAAAAATCTAATCCGACGGGTAATGCCCGTCGAATTAGACTTTATTTCGACGGGAAAAACTTGTCGAATTAGGTTTAAACTGCAAAAATATTCAAAACAGAGAATCTAGAATTTCAATTCCAAAATTTCAATATTAATTCAATTTCATTTTAAATTCCAATCCAGATCCAAACACATTCCAATATCAATTCCAATCCAAATCCAAATACGTTCCAATATCAATTCCAATACAATCCAATCTAATCCTAAAATTATTTGACAATCGAATCAAACAACCAATACAAACACATAGATTCATATTTATTGATATATATGTATATGAAAATTAGAAATGAAATCATAATTAATAACTCATATATATATATATATATATATATAAAATTTAGAAGTTTAGACGATACTAAACTACGAGGAAGTTAATCACAGGGAGGGAGAAAGTCGATCCCGGGGAGGGAGGCGCATCATCTTCATCTGGGAGTAAAGCACATGCGATTAAAGGTTTAAAATACATAATTTTGTACATATGATATTTATAAATTTATATATTATTAAGTTAGGATTATCGAACTTATCGGAGGTACTGGGTCCTCTCGTTGTGCATACATACGGATAAGATGAAGCTTCTCACTTGTGCTCGCCAGCGGGGGCAGGGCCCGATCGGTGTGAAGAACCGCTGATATCCGGCGTCCGATCAGTTTGAGATCCACCATACGTCAGAGTCCTTGTCCTACGCGACGTCTCCGATTCCACGTCGCGTGCCCGACGATACGTAGGAGGTGGATGCGCAATCAGCTTATAAGAAGCGTTATACTGTGTGGGAGAGATTTTGGCTGACACACATTGGACTCTCGCATGAGTATTTGGTTGATACGTGGTGAAAGCATTATCTTTAGCGAACAATCTTTCCTGGTCATCAACCGGATGCCCATGCTCTGTCTCTATCTTCTTGATCAACCGGCCTCTCTCAGCCACCATTAGCTCCTGTTTGGAGAAAAAACATATTACTGTCGTTCTAACAGCTACACAATAATTATTCTGAAATAATTAAGAAACACGACATTAGTGGAGTCTTACATATTTCTCCATCGCCCCATACAAATATGGTCTTGAAGACTTCGATCGGATCGATGGGGTTTCCATCATGGCCTTCTTGCTGCAATTTACATTTAGAAATTTAACACATAAATTTCTAAGATATATTTTGAATATATTAATATAAAATATTGATTTTCGAAACTTACGTATTCGACACAAAACTGTTGGGAACTCTTATTTCCTCCCCTGTAAATATCTTGCGCTCAGCACGAGATGCTTTACCCCGCGTACTCCTTTCCTGCAGTTACATTAAATATTGTTTATTGTGTTGCTATAAAAGAATAAAAAGGTATCGTTAAAAACATACCCTAAACTCATCGCTCATGTAATGCCCGACTATGGCACGCCAGTAGTCGTCGGACCAATCTGAATCCGGTTTTATCGCATACATCTCCTCCGGTGTATTGGTTGATTCAAGTTTTTTGAAGACCTTGATCTTATGGCCTCTCCAGTTCTTCTTCATATGCTTAAGCAGCTTATCACATACATCTCCTCCGGTAGATGTGCAATCGGCCTATAAGGAGCGTTATAGTGGATGGAAGAGATTTTAGCTGATACACATTGGACTCTCACATGAGTATCCGGTTGATACGTGGTGAAAGCCCTATCAGCAGCGAACAATCTTTGTTGCTCATCAACCGGATGCCCATACTCCGTCTCTATCTCCTTGATCAACCGGTCTCTCTCAGCCGCTATCAGCTTCAGTTTGGAGAAGAAACATATTACTGTCATTCTAACAGCTACACAATAATTATTCTGAAATATTTAAGAAATACGACATTAATGAAGTCTTACATATTGCTCCTGAGCCGCAACTGATGCTGGCGCGCCATCGTCCCGTATAAATCTGGTCTTGAAGACTTCGATCCGATCAATGTGGTCTCCATCATGGCTTTCTTGCTGCATATTGCATTTAGAAAGTTAACACATAAATTTCTAAGATATATTTTGAACGTGTTAATATAAAATATTGATTGTCGAAACTTACGTATTCGACACAAAACTATTGGGAACTCTGATTTCCTTCCCTGTAGATATCTTGCACCCAACACGAGATGCTTTACCCCGTGTACTCCTCTCCTGCAGTTACATTAAATATTCTTTATTGAGTTGCTACAAAAGAATAAAAATGTATCGTTAAAATACACACCCTAAAACTCCTCGCTCATGTAATGCCCGACTATGGCACGCCAGTAGTCGTCAGACCAATCTGGATCCGGTTTTATCGCATACATCTCCTCCGGTGTATTGGTTGATTCAAGTTCTTTGAAAAACTTGTTCTTATTGTCTCTCTAGCTCTTCTTCATATGCTTAAGCATCTTATTGCATACATCTCCTCCGATGGATGCACAATCAGTCTTTAAGGAGAGTTACACTGGGTGGGAGAAATTTTGGCTGACACACATTGGACTCTCGCATGAGTATCCAGTTGATACATGGGGAAAGCTCTATCTGCAGTGAACAATCTTTGCTGGTCATCAACCCGATGCCCATGTTCCGTCTCTATCTCCTTGATCAACCGGTCTCTCTCAGCCGCCATCAGCTTCAGTTTGGAGAAGAAACATATTACTGTCGTTCTAACAGCTACACAATAATTATTCTGAAATATTTAAGAAATACGACATTAGTGGAGTCTTACATATTGCTCCTGAGCCGTAACCGATGCAGGCGCGCCATTGTCCCGTACAAATCTGGTCTTGAAGACTTCGATCCGATCGATGGGGTCTCCATCATGGCCTTCTTGCTGCATATTACATTTAGAAAGTGTCACGCCCCGCTTCCCAGAGTACGCTAAAATAGGCACGTGACATAGCCAACCATGCTACCTGTGGTTAGGAAAAATCCTTCCACAGTCACATTACGGCTGTAGAGATATCAAGAACAGGAAAGTAAACTAACTATCTAGTACATGTCCATAAGCCAGAGTAAAATAGTTAAGAAATGCTATAGTATGCGGAAGCAAAAGATCAAATAAACACCTGGAAAGTAAGACTGGATACCGACATGATCCCTACCGCTCGATCTAACAGCGGCAAAACTCCTGATCAGTCTGCAACAAAGGTAGAGGATCTGGGCCATGCAAAACCCAGACGTCAGCGCGTCATAATATCAAGCAATAATAAATGAACAGGATACACGAGATATGCAGGCATGAATCATAAATAGTAACAAGTCAACAGGGATGTATAACAGTGAAGTGTATCAGTGTATGTGACGTGCAGTGATCAATCTAAACTGTGCTACTGGGTTGTCTACTCTAAAGTTTGTTTGAAATCAATTAATGTAATTCTCCATGTAACTCAAAGGATATGTCCCGTTACCCCCCGGGACCACGGATCAGGAATATATAAACCAAGAGTGGTTCTGTCCCGTTACCCCCCGGGACCACGGATCAAGATGTAAGAGTCACGAATGGCTCTGTCCCGTTACCCCCCGGGACCACGGATCAAGATGTAAGAGTCACGAATGGCTCTGTCCCGTTACCCCCCGGGACCACGGATCAAGCAATACCCTTTTAAGTTACACTTTAGTTTACACTTTTGATTTCCCCATACCCCCAAGTTGTGTATGTCAAGTCAGGTATTCAGTAATCAAGGACTAATGCCAACACAGGATCAGGTAAAAGCAGGTTTGTCTGGATAGACAACAGGAACGGTCCATGAGGACTACATGTCAGGTTTGTTGGCATTAGACACAAGATCAGGTAACGGGTCGAGTCATGCTACATCAGGTCAAGTCAACAGTACACGGTACCATGTCAGGGTGTAAAAGATATCATGTGGGTGCTCATAATCAACTAACATAATCATGGTTATAAATAAACAAGCATGGGTATTATCAGAACAGTAAACTGGCACATGTAATATGATATGCAAATAGATATAATTTCAAGGATATGAATGCACAGTTATCGATTAGGGTTACATTTATAGTTCCAATATTAATTAGGATGCAATTTATTAAATATAGAGTGTTAATATCACGGTATTATGTAGTAATGTGATCTATGGATGCAATAATATGTATCTTAAATGCGATGGATGCAAACGGGTATCCGAAAAGTTATAAAACAATAAAATGGTAATGTGGGATGTACAACTAAGCAATATGTGATATAAATATTGATATAATAATATTAATATGGATAGCACATTCAAAGCGATTAATAACTATAAAAATGGTATTGATTAACCATGCACAAGAAAGTTCCGTTCAGAAATTCAGCGTCACCCTAATTTGTAAAATAGCTTAAAAATAACAAACGTTCTCCAAAAGGGACGTGTCTTATACCAAAACAAAGATAATTCAATAAGATTTTCAGTTTTATAAGTATAAGCATCTCAGGTTGTCCCTACAAAAAGTTATGAACATTCGAAATTGAAAGTTTGCTGCTGGAATTTCCCTGGACAGCAGTTTGGAGACATTTTCATTTGCATTTTACGTTATTTAAAAAATTTATTTTGCAAGTAAATATTTTATAGAGTTATAGTATTCTGAGTTAGCTTCGTAACGCACCAAAGAACGTATACTAATGATTTTTCTATGATTTATAATGAATTTTATACGGTAAGGTGTACAGTAAATTTCAGATTTGTCGTATCCGCTTTTTCAACGACGTTTCATGTGTAAACTATAATATTTTAAATATATAATATCATAAAATACAGATTATAAACTAATTAAATATAATAATAAGAAATATTGCGACGATATATATTTTAAATGATATGGATGCAGTATAATGTAATCTAGTATGTCACAAGATAAGTTTTCATGATCTAGATTTAATATGATATAAACGGATGCAAACGGAATATCGAAACGTTATAAAATTAAACATGGGGCACTAGATTTAAACTATAGGTATGGTATTTATTTAAATAGGTATAAAATGAATTATATAGCATGTAGCAAGATTAACTTGCCTCGGTGGGTCGCGAATCGGGAAAACGGAACGTTAACCGTCGGCGGGGAAAACTCGCGATGGGCGCACGGTTCACGGAATGAACCCAAACGACGAACAAAGGAACCACAAGGGTCGGGGTACCTCGCTGGAACGCCGAGAAGCGTCACCGGCACGATGGAATTCCGGCAACAAAAGAACAGTTAAAAAAATGAGAAACGAGACATGAAGCAAGAAGAGAAAGAATGATAAAGAGAAGTACGAGAGAATATATGAGGGAGAGAGAGAGAGAAAAAGTGGAGAGATAGAGTGAGAGCGAGAGAGAGAGAGGTGGGGCCCACGGGGTTAAAGGGAAGGTTGCGATTGACTGAGAGAATAAATTGAGAAGGATATAAAAGATTATAAAAATATTATATGGTTAACTTAAAGATTTAAAAGATAGGTAATGAACAGTAAGATATCGGATTAGTTAGAAAAATATATGCGATGGTTTTAATAATATTAAAATTTGGGATTTTGGCGCTAAATAAAACATTTCCAAATCGCGCCCTGGTCGAGTCCAAAAATTTGAAATTGAAAAAATAGGATTTTAAGCGGGTTCCAAATTTTAAAATTTAGTGTTTTATGATTAAAAAGCATACCCCCAAAACGGACACACGTACGTGCACGTAGCCATCCAAACTCGTCCGTTTCACTGAACGGGACGAGAACACAATGCACGGACGCTACCACGAGGCTAGGGGTGTCAAGTAGGCCAAGATGAATATTTTCAATTTTATTTTAGATGCCAAAATTTGTTATATGTAGAAATGACTTTGCTGGGTAAATTTTACAGTAAGCAACAAACAAGCAAGTTAAATGAAATGAGTACCACATTATGCTCAAACAGTAACTGAAAATAGTAGCATTGGGATCTGGTGTTACATTATACCCAACTACAAAAAGAATTTCGTCCTCGAAATTCCAAGAATACAAAGATAGATAACTACAAGAAAAGGTGAGGAAACTTCTGCCGGATTTCTTCTTCTCGTTCCCAAGTGGACACTCCATGCGAGCGATTACCCCAAGAAACAAGCACAAGGGGGATAACCTTGTTCTTAAGAATCTTTTCCCTTCGATCCACGATTTCAATCGGCCGCTCCTCAAAAGTCAAGTCTTCTCGTACTGTTAGCTCCGAATGATCCAAAACGTGTGTTTCATATCGAACATACTTACGGAGCTGAGATACGTGAAACACATCGTGCACATTTGCCAAGGACTACGGTAACGCCAAACGATATGCTACCACACCAACACGCTCCACGATCTCAAGGGTCCAACGAATCGAGGACTAAGCTTTCCTCGACTTCCAAAACGAATCACCCCTCTAGTCGGTGATATCTTCAAGAATACCAAATCACCCACGGTGAACTCTAGAGGTCTTCTTGACGTATCTGCCCAACTCTTCTGTCGGTCCTGTGCTGCCTTCGTATGATTTCTGATAGGGTTAACCTTCTCAACTGTCTGCACAACCAAATCTGGTCCCAATAATCTTCGTTCACCGACATCGTCCCAACAAACAGGTGAACGGCATTTACGACCATACAAACCTTCAAATGGATCCATCTGAATAGTTGCCAGAAAACTGTTGTTGTAAGACAACTCCACCAAAAGTAGATGATCCTCGCAAGACCCCTTGAAGTCCAACATGCATGCTCTCAACATATCCTCAAGAGTTTGAATCGTTCTCTCCGACTGACCATCAGTTTGAGGATGATAAGCTGTGCTAAACTTCAATCGAGTCCCCAAACTTTCCTGTAAACTCCTCCAGAAGTGTGATAAGAACCGAGTGTCCCGATCGGACACGATGCTCACCGGTACTCCATGCAATCTTACAATCTCCTGCATGTACCGCTCTGCTAAAGTCTCTGTTGATTGACCAACCCGAAAAGGAATAAAATGAGCTGCCTTGGTCAATCGGTCAACAATTACCCATACTGCATTGTTACCTTTTGGACTCCGCGGTAAAGCCGTCACGAAATCCATGGTTATATGTTCCCACTTCCACTGAGGAATCGGAAGTGGTTGCAATAAACCAGCAACCCTTTGATGTTCAGCCTTAACTTGCTGACACACCAAGCACTTTGCCACAAAGCGAGCAATCTCCCGCTTCATGCCCTCCCACCAGAAATGCTGTCGAATATCTCGGTACATCTTTGTGCCTCCTGGATGTACAGAATAAACTGAACTGTGTGCCTCTTTCATAAGCTCTTCACGAACATCACCCTTTGGCACACACAAACGGCTACCATACCTCAACGAACCATCTTCGTGGATCAATAAATCTGTTCGTAGCCCGGCTTCAACATGCTCTCGAAACTTTTGCAGTCTAGGATCCTGCGATTGAGCTGCTTTAATATTCTCAATCAAAGACGACTGTACTTGCAGCTGCATCAACTGTCCCGTAGAACGCGGTAGCACAACCTCCAAGTCAAATCTGCGAAAATCTTCAACGAGCTCCTTCTGCGTGAACACATACTTCAAGCTCTTATGATCTGTAAAAACTTCGACTCTTTCGCCCAAAAAGTAGTGTCTCCAAATCTTCAAAGCGAAAATCACAGCCGCAAGCTCCAAGTCATGAGTTGGATAATTCTTCTCATGGGTCTTCAACTGTCTCGATGCATGCTACAACCTTCCCATGCTGCATCAAAACACATCCCAATCCTTTCCCAGATGCGTCGCTGTGAATCACCAATCCTCCGGAATTGTCTGGCACGGTCAGAATAGGGGCGGTTATCAACTTCTGCTTCAACGTCTCGAAAGCTAACGCACACTTATCCGCCCATACAAAGGTACCTCCTTGCGCGTAAGCTTGGTCAACGGCTCTGCCAGACGAGCAAATTTCTCCACAAATCTCCTGTAGTATCCGGCTAATCCAAGGAAACTTCTTATCTCAGCAACATTCTTTGGAATAGGCCAATCTCGAACTGCTGCAATCTTTTCTGGATCGACGGCAATTCCATCGCCAGACACAACATGCCCCAAAAACCTTACTTCCTCCAGCCAAAACTCGCACTTACTCATCTTCGTATACAATTTCTCATGTCTCAACGTCTGCAGTGCGATCTTCAAATGCTCAGCATGCTCTTCAAAACTCTTCGAGTAAACCAGAATATCGTCAATGAATACCACAATGAACTGATCCAAGAACGGTGAAAAGATTCGGTTCCTCAAGTCCATGAATACTGCCGGCGCATTCGTTACTCCGCAGGGCATCACTAAGTACTCGTAATGTCTGTACCGAGTTCGAAACGCCGTCTTGCAAATATCTTCAGCTTTCACTCAAACCTGATGATAACCGGATCGCAAATCCAGCTTCGAGAATACCCTCGTGCCACTAAACTGCTCAAAAAGTTCTCTAAAGCGAGGGATAGGGTACTTGTTTTTAATAGTCACCCGGTTTAATTCTCGATAGTCGATGCACATCCTTTTTGTGCCATCCTTCTTCTTTACTAGAAGAACTGGAGCTCCCCAAGGCGAGTTACTGCTTCGAATCCAACCCTTTTCAAGCAATTCAGCAACATGTTTCTTTACTTCTTCCAACTCTACTGGCGCCATTGGATAATACGCTTTAGATACTGGCGCTGCACCAGGAATAAGATCAATTGCGAACTCCACGTCTCTCCTCGGCGGTAAACCCGATATATCTTCAAACACGTCCATAGAATCACGAACAACAACCGGCTCTTTACTTTCATCACTTCCATTGATGCAAGAATATTATTTGTCGGCCTAGCCCTAAACTCGACTGGCCCGACAGAAAAACTCCCCTCCATCCCAGATAAACTCTGCTGCTCTCGGCTACCGCAATTACTTGTGAGAAAATGGTCAAACCCAGGGAGACAATCTGCCTCTGGATGTCCACGTCCAGTCTACGCATGAACCTCCGTGTCCTGTCTACATCGTTGGCAACTAAAGGTCCAGCGAAACTACCGAGTCTCGTCCATTCTGCTACATGCACATCTACGGGTGCTCCCTTCTGCTTTAGTCCGATGAACTTCTCTTCCATTTCCTCCCGTGCAGTCCACGGGAAGAACTTCTCCAGGAAACTCTTAGAAAAAATCCGCCCACTTGATCGGCTTGGGCAAGCGGGTCTCCTCAACAAGCCACCATTCTCGGGCGTAGTCCACTAGCTGAATGCGTACCACAACAACCTTTTTGTCATCTGGAATCTGTGCCGCAAAAAGCAAGTTCTCTGTGTCAACTAGCCACTGCTCCACTGGCAACGGCTCCTTTAAACCATTAAATGTAGACGGACCCAACCGCCTGAAATCTTCTACGGTCCCTACTCGGTCAACTGGTCTAGCTCCAACATTGTTCACAGACTGCTGAACGATCTGCAAACCTTCCCGAAACGAGTCCGCTTGCTGCTGGATCAGCTCGGTCTGTTTCTTTGATTCTCCAGCATTCCCCTTATCACTCCAAGCATGGCGGCTTCATCCACACGCCTCTGGTATGTCTTCAATTTCTTACCGGCCACAATCCTGAACTCAAAATACCCAACATTAGCATGATGATAGATTCTGAATATAGATCAAGGCTAGAACTCCAAGATACTTAAATAGAGTGCCACATTGTAACTATGCCGCGGTATTATAGCCACAATTAGATAACTCCATCCAAGTCGCCTAAGTCCTAAAGATAACAAGGAATCAGGTTTTCGAATCGATATGCAAAGGAAGTTTGCACATCGTAAAAGATATAATCAGGAAGAATGTGATTCAAGAATGGTAAAACGGTCAAGATGGCAGGACATGTTTCCTAAACACGGGTATTCTGATTCGTGTATTGGGTACAATACCCAACTACAAAAGAATCAACCCGACTATCCTATGGCTCTGATACCAAAAGAACCATGTCACGCCCCGCTTCCCAGAGTACGCTAAAATAGGCACGTGACATGCCAACCATGCTACCTGTGGTTAGGAAAAATCCTTCCACAGTCACATTACGGCTGTAGAGATATCAAGAACAGGAAAGTAAACTAACTATCTAGTACATGTCCATAAGCCAGAGTAAAATAGTTAAGAAATGCTATAGTATGCGGAAGCAAAAGATCAAATAAACACCTGGAAAGTAAGACTGGATACCGACATGATCCCTACCGCTCGATCTAACAGCGGCAAAACTCCTGATCAGTCTGCAACAAAGGTAGAGGATCTGGGCCATGCAAAACCCAGACGTCAGCGCGTCATAACATCAAGCAATAATAAATGAACAGGATACACGAGATATGCAGGCATGAATCATAAATAGTAACAAGTCAACAGGGATGTATAACAGTGAAGTGTATCAGTGTATGTGACGTGCAGTGATCAATCTAAACTGTGCTACTGGGTTGTCTACTCTAAAGTTTGTTTGAAATCAATTAATGTAATCCTCCATGTAACTCAAAGGATATGTCCCGTTACCCCCCGGGACCACGGATCAGGAATATATGAACCAAGAGTGGTTCTGTCCCGTTACCCCCCGGGACCACGGATCAAGATGTAAGAGTCACGAATGGCTCTGTCCCGTTACCCCCCGGGACCACGGATCAAGATGTAAGAGTCACGAATGGCTCTGTCCCGTTACCCCCCGGGACCACGGATCAAGCAATACCCTTTTAAGTTACACTTTAGTTTACACTTTTGATTTCCCCATACCCCCAAGTTGTGTATGTCAAGTCAGGTATTCAGTAATCAAGGACTAATGCCAACACAGGATCAGGTAAAAGCAGGTTTGTCTGGATAGACAACAGGAACGGTCCATGAGGACTACATGTCAGGTTTGTTGGCATTAGACACAAGATCAGGTAACGGGTCGAGTCATGCTACATCAGGTCAAGTCAACAGTACACGGTACCATGTCAGGGTGTAAAAGATATCATGTAGGTGCTCATAATCAACTAACATAATCATGGTTATAAATAAACAAGCATGGGTATTATCAGAACAGTAAACTGGCACATGTAATATGATATGCAAATAGATATAATTTCAAGGATATGAATGCACAGTTATCGATTAGGGTTACATTTATAGTTCCAATATTAATTAGGATGTAATTTATTAAATATAGAGTGTTAATATCACGGTATTATGTAGTAATGTGATCTATGGATGCAATAATATGTATCTTAAATGCGATGGATGCAAACGGGTATCCGAAAAGTTATAAAACAATAAAATGGTAATGTGGGATGTACAACTAAGCAATATGTGATATAAATATTGATATAATAATATTAATATGGATAGCACATTCAAAGCGATTAATAACTATAAAAATGGTATTGATTAACCATGCACAAGAAAGTTCCGTTCAGAAATTCAGCGTCACCCTAATTTGTAAAATAGCTTAAAAATAACAAACGTTCTCCAAAAGGGACGTGTCTTATACCAAAACAAAGATAATTCAATAAGCTTTTCATTTTTATAAGTATAAGCATCTCAGGTTGTCCCTACAAAAAGTTATGAACATTCGAAATTGAAAGTTTGCTGCTGGAATTTCCCTGGACAGCAGTTTGGAGACATTTTCATTTGCATTTTACGTTATTTAAAAAATTTATTTTGCAAGTAAATATTTTATAAAGTTATAGTATTCTGAGTTAGCTTCGTAACGCACCAAAGAACGTATATTAATGATTTTTCTATGATTTATAATGAATTTTATACGGTAAGGTGTACAGTAAATTTCAGATTTGTCGTATCCGCTTTTTCAACGACGTTTCATGTGTAAACTATAATATTTTAAATATATAATATCATAAAATACAGATTATAAACTAATTAAATATAATAATAAGAAATATTGCGACGATATATATTTTAAATGATATGGATGCAGTATAATGTAATCTAGTATGTCACAAGATAAGTTTTCATGATCTAGATTTAATATGATATAAACGGATGCAAACGGAACATCGAAACGTTATAAAATTAAACATGGGGCACTAGATTTAAACTATAGGTATGGTATTTATTTAAATAGGTATAAAATGAATTATATAGCATGTAGCAAGATTAACTTGCCTCGGTGGGTCGCGAATCGGGAAAACGGAACGTTAACCGTCGGCGGGGAAAACTCGCGACGGGCGCACGGTTCACGGAATGAACCCAAACGACGAACAAAGGAACCACAAGGGTCGGGGTACCTCGCTGGAACGCCGAGAAGCGTCACCGGCACGATGGAATTCCGGCAACAAAAGAACAGTTAAAAAAATGAGAAACGAGACATGAAGCAAGAAGAGAAAGAATGATAAAGAGAAGTACGAGAGAATATATGAGGGAGAGAGAGAGAGAAAAAGTGGAGAGATAGAGAGAGAGCGAGAGAGAGAGAGGTGGGGCCCACGGGGTTAAAGGGAAGGTTGCGATTGACTGAGAGAATAAATTGAGAAGGATATAAAAGATTATAAAAATATTATATGGTTAACTTAAAGATTTAAAAGATAGGTAATGAACAGTAAGATATCAGGTTAGTTAGAAAAATATATGCGATGGTTTTAATAATATTAAAATTTGGGATTTTGGCGCTAAATAAAACATTTCCAAATCGCGCCCGGGTCGAGTCCAAAAATTTGAAATTGAAAATATAGGATTTTAAGCAGGTTCCAAATTTTAAAATTTAGTGTTTTATGATTAAAAAGCATACCCCCAAAACGGACACACGTACGTGCACGTAGCCATCCAAACTCGCCCGTTTCACTGAACGGGACGAGAACACAATGCACGGACGCTACCACGAGGCTAGGGGTGTCAAGTAGGCCAAGATGAATATTTTCAATTTTATTTTAGATGCCAAAATTTGTTATATGTAGAAATGACTTTGCTGGGTAAATTTTACAGTAAGCAACAAACAAGCAAGTTAAATGAAATGAGTACCACATTATGCTCAAACAGTAACTGAAAATAGTAGCATTGGGCTCTGGTGTTACAGAAAGTTAACACATAAATTTCTAAGATATATTTTGAACGTATTAATATAAAATATTGATTGTAGAAACTTACGTATTCGACACAAAACTATTGGGAACTCTTATTTCCTTCCCTGTAGATATCTTGCACTCAGCACGAGATGCTTTACCTCACATACTCCTCTTCTGCAGTTACATTAAATATTGTTTATTGAGTTGCTACAAAAGAATAAAAAGGTATCTTTAAAAAATATACCCTAAACTCGTCGCTCATGTAATGCCCGACTAGGGCACGCCAATAGTCGTCGGACCGATCTGGATCCGGTTTTATCGCATACATCTCCTCCAGTGTATTGGTTGATTCAGTTTTTTGAAAAACTTGTTCTTATGGTCTCTACAGCTCTTCTTCATATGCTTAAGCAGCTTATCGCATACATCTCATCCGATGGATGCGCAACAAGTCTTTAAAGAGCGTTATACTGGGTAGGGGAGATTTTGAATGACACACATTGGACTCTCGCATGAGTATCCGGTTGATACGTGGTGAAAACCCTATCTGCAGTGAACAATCTTTGCTGGTCATCAACCCGATGCCCATACTCCGTCTCTATCTCCTTGATCAACCGGTCTCTCTCAGCTGTCATCAGCTCCAGTTTGGAGAAGAAACATATTACTATCGTTCTAACAGCTACACAATAATTATTCTGAAATAATTTAGAAACACAACATTAGTGGAATCTTACATATTGCTCCTGAGCCGCAACCGATGCAGGCGTGCCATCGTGCCGTATAAATCTGGTCTTGAAGACTTCGATCCGATCGATGGGGTCTCCATCATGACCTTCTTACTGCATATTACATTTAGAAAATTAAAACATAAATATCTAAGATATATTTTGAACGTATTAATATAAAATATTGATTGTTGAAACTTACGTATTCGACACAAAACTGTTGGGCACTCTTATTTTCTCCCATGTAAAGATCTTGCACTCAGCACGAGATGGTTTACCTCGCATACTCCTCTCCTGCAGTTACATTAAATATTGTTCATTGAGTTGCTACAAACGAATAAAAAGGTATCGTTAAAAAACATACCCTAAACTCATCGCTCATGTAATGCCCGACTATGGCACGCCAGTAGTCGTCGGACCAATCTGGATCCGGTTTTATCGCATACATCTCCTCTGGTGTATTGGTTGATCCAAGTTTTTTGAAGACCTTGTTCTTATGGCATCTCCAGCTCTTCTTCATATGCTTAAACAGCTTATCATGAACTTCTCGTTCATCGACAACTGCCTCGGGACCCTCTTTGCCATACCGCCGGAAATCAAACCGACTCTTCAAAACATGATAATTCATCATCGTATGGGTAGACATATTTAAACAAATAAAAATACAGTTCGATATTGAATAGTATAAACAAATCTAACCATAACTTCCCATACAGCAATGTTCTTCTTTTGCGCCAATTCTGGGCTTTTCAAGTCAAGGGCCACACAATCGCCATCGTCGTCCTCGATCACATGAGGTATGAATTTCTCGCTGTTCACTATAAACGACATCATCTTCTTCGCTTCACGACAGCTCTTATGAACAAGCCCTCCTGAAAATGAAAGGTATGCAATCGGTTTGTCGGGGGCATTTGACATCCTCTTCCAGATCTTAGTAGCCCGTGTGGGTCCTCTCACACGCCATGTCCGTGGTTGGGAAGATTGTCCCGCATCCCCCGTATCCTGATCAGTCTTATCTTCTTCTGACATATCTAAAACAAGTTCACGGTATATAGTTCAATATGTTGGAGAACAAAATAATAATGAAAATTAATAAAGTGTGATGGTAAAATGTAAACCACACATTATTTAAGTGAATGAAAGTTATGACAGATAACAGAGCAATAATGCTGAAAAGAATATCATACAGGAGTAACAAATATGTAGGTTTCATATTACTTAAGTTAGCTCAGATGACAGAATAATAATACTAAAAAAAATATCATAAAGATGCAATAAATTGTAAGTATTACATTATTTAAGTTAGGACAACTAACAAGCAATAACAGTGAAAAGAATATCATATATGAGCAATAAAATATTAGTCTTACACACACTACTCTTTCTTACATATACATGTCCACAACATATTGCACACACAATACACACATTCATACATAATATATTCCACACGCATAGTACACACATCCACAACAGACACTCAAATATCGCACACCAAATAGATAGCAAGGACAATCACAACACCAGAATTGTTCGGCTCGGGTATGATACCCTACACGTTTCCAAGACGACAATTCATCACTTATAATCCATAAATATATTCTCTTAAATATTGAGCTCCGGAGCGACAGAATTGAGCCGCTCTATAAGGGCCTCATCATCTACTGCAATATCCCGTGCAAGTTCAAGATGGTGCAAAGTCCGACGGTGTATAAATATGCGGTAGAGAGTGCTTGCGGAGTACTTAATAGCGCGATTAGAAAGAAGACTCATAGAATGAAAAAGATGGAGACGACGATTTGCTTCGCCATGGTGGCCGTGGGTTACTTCTTCAGGAAGAGACGGAAGCACATCCAATACGGTTAAGTGAAAGAGCCGAAGGATGGCTTGATCGATCTTGATCGGTCAGTTCATATACCTTGGTAATTGATAGAGAATGCCTTCGTAACCCTCGTAGTTTATCCTCGTGAATTTAACTTTCACTATGGTGTAAGGGATGCTTCTCTTGATGTCATCAATTGATGGCAATTCAACGGATTAGGAGCCATGGCCTCTTGGGGGTGCGGATGAAGATCCCGACATTGGCTGTTTGTTTAAGGAATGATTAGTAATTGATTTTATATCCATGAAAGAAAGTATGTATATGGCTAATTGGTTTAAGGCGTGTTAAGTATCTAGATTAGGATTAAATGCTCAATTGGTTAATTGATTATTAACTATATAGGTTAAGACAACGTGGTTTTTAGTTTAATTAATATTTAATTGGTGATTTAATCTAAATTTAGTATATAATTAAGAATTAAAGAGTGTAGGCGGTGTACCGGATACTGACGTGGATCGAGATTTCCACATAAATTTTCCAATTACTTCTAGACGCTTCTACACAATAAATTAACTAAAACTTCACAATAAATAAATTTTGAAAATTGGATTTAATAAAATTAATGCATCTATTCATCGCTGATTTCACGTTGAAATAGCTCTGGTGGACAATGTCGGCGGAAGAGGAAAGCTCGGATGTAGTGGTCGGAGGAGGGAGTGCTCATTGAAAAAGGAGGAAGAAGAGAGATTGCTCGGTGAAGGAGGGGAGGAAGGGTGATCGGCTCGGGCTCGGGCTCAGGATGGACAAGGAGGAGGGGAGATCGACGGTGATGATAAAAAGGAGGAGGAGTGGGGGTCAGGCTCGACTATGATGATGATGAGAAGGAGGAGGGGTGGTCGGTCTCGAGGATGATGATAATGATGAGGAGGAGGATCGACGTTGATGACGAGGACACGTTGATACGGAGGAGGGGCGGCCGGCGGCTGCAGCGGGTGATTATGGGTTCGAAAATTTGGGGGCAAGGTGAATTTTTGGGGAAAGAGGGGGCGCTGCTTCGAGAGTGAAGGAAGGGAAAGTGAATTTTGGATAAAAAATTTTGGAAAGTGAAGGCTGAAGTCAGGCTAGGGTCGTTGACTTTGGTCAACTCTATTTCGACTGAAGACTCCCGTCGAAACGGGTGTTGACCAAAGTCAACAAATTTTCAAATATTCACCGTCTAATTCGGCGGATGATTAACGTCGAATTAGGCCTCCCGTCGAAATAGGCTATATTTTCTTGCAGGGAACCATACATAAAGTAAAAGAATAAAAAGGAGGAAAATGTAGTGGAATTAAGAATTTAAGGATAGGCTTCCATCAACTAAGGAGAATTCAAATTATAAACCCTAAATTATACAAGTTTTGATTTAAATCGCTACAAGTCGAATATATTAGTAATAAATAATGGATAGATACACATAGCACGAGCATGAGTGGTTGGAATGTCTTGTGTGGCCCTGTACTACTACTCTACCTAAGATTCTTCTCTCGTCCAAATCCAAATCCAAATCCATGCATATAGTTGACCTCTCTTCTCCCTAGGCCTAATTACTTGCTTAATTTAAAACTAGATAAACATTTACATATATATAATATTACTACATACACAACAAATGGTACCTAATTAATCTTAATATAAATATATATATGAAACATATATAGTCATAGTTAGCCTATCACATGCAACGACATATGTTCTAAAATCCTCATACATCATGCATGTCTTTTTTATTTTTAATTTATTGGGGAAAGTTACTGCAAAAAGTAAGTTGTTGGACGGCTAGGTTGCAAAAAAAATTAAGGGTTTTTTCTTATTTATATTCAACCCCCAATTACTTCGTATTTCTAAATAAGAACTCCAAAACTTTGTGTTTCTAAATAAGCATCCCAAATCCTTTACCAATTCGTTCACCTGGTTATTTTTCCATACAAATCCTTTTAGAAATGGCCATTTAATGCTCGTCTTCTTTCTCAGTCCTCCACCAACACCATTCTTCTCTTTCTTTTCAAATACCATCAGTATTCCCTATTTATCAAAAGAAAAAAAAGCACCAATTTCCTTTCAACCACCTATTAGAAATGCACCACCTACAATCATGATTCTCCTAGAATTTTTTGTGCCATCTTGAACGATATTTGGTATTCATGAATAACAAACAGCTAATTTTTTTTTCTAAACCAAAGGACCATATATATTAAGTGAAGGAGAGTTGAGTGCAGATAAGGTATATATATCACAGCCTAGCTAAGATGATTAACCGCCACTTAACTGATAGAGGAGTCTTTTTAGATTACATAGAAGATTGTGTGCCTTATATGTCTTATACAAGACATATAGAAATATGAAATTTTGGAGGTATTATTTAGAATTACAAAAGATTTGGGGGTTGAACATAATAAAAAACCATATTTAATTTAAGGCCAGGGAACAATTTGAATTCATGTGAGACAAACAAAACCTTTTTACCAGTATTAAAGTTGCAATTATTACCTACAACTCTTAATGTCATGTGCTTAATTATTTTAATATCTTCTAATTAACTCATTTCCCAAATATTCCATAATCTAGGGATAGTTAAAATTAGATGATGTTTCTACCTAATCTCTGCCAACAAATCACATGCAAGCTAGCTAGCTGATTCAAATACCTTCGTTAGTTAATTAGCCAGTAAATTATTTAGGTGTAAATAGAATATTTGGAATGTTGAAAGATGAATGAGTTTAATTAGATAACATAACAATCATACAGATAATTAAATGTCACGGTACCCTCCAAACTCTAAGCAGCCGTCTTCCAAGAAAAATCTTGAGGACAAGTAAACACTCACAAGAGACGGTTGCAAAAGAACTTCTGTGTTAACGAAATTGGTGGATGCTGATTGTTAAAAGAGTAGATTTTTTCGGCCACCTGTGACCTTTTGTGCTCCATTACATACACACAAGAGAATATAAATCCGCTTAAAGATTTTGCAGATTTTTTTTTTTGATATAGTAATGCTTTTCTTTCTTGATTTTTGATAACGGGAAACCCGCTGGCTAGCGCGCCAAAGCAACAATCCATGAATTTAGCAAAATTATATGGTAATTTAGTAAAACATGCATAAAAGAGAAACAATCCATGAATGGTTGGAAGCACATACAACACAACATGGAGCCTCATATGTAGTTTACATTTACTTTGCTAACCGGAAATATCATAAACTCTGGTAGTATTAACTTTTTTGATCTACTGAAAGTGAGAGGTCGTTAGTTCCATTTCCAAAGTGCTCACATGCATCCAGAGAAAACAAAGAATGGATTTTGGAATAACGATCCGAGATCACGAAAGCATGCAGGACTATTCTGTTTGCATTGTCCGAGCAACTTCCAATTGTTTTTAGTTTGAAATATCGAAATTAAAATAAATTGTTTACGAGTGTGTACACGCACACACTTAAAATTATATGATCACACTAGAACTGATGTCGCTATTGACTCTATAGTCCAGATGGATATATTAATTATTGATAGCGACCAATGTACTGGCTTTAGCTTAATTGTATATTGAGCAGGAATATTTACAGAAAAATCATGTTTATGTGACTCATGTTTATCTTTATTTTCTCCAACATGCATATAATCTATGTGTGCATGGCACTTTTTTTACCATCTAATTCTATCTAATTCAACCAAATAATTAGACCTGAGAAAATTCATGCAGGTTGCAATTGATTATCTATAATTAATAACCTAACCGAGTTCAAATGTTGCGAAACTTTCATTTCATTTGAGCTTGATCAATCTAAAATTCTGACGACTACATGGGAGGTAATTCTTAAATTTATGGAGCGCGAAAAAGATGGCCGAGTTTCTCTAAATCTTAAAAAATAATTTATAATGATAGCGCACGATATTTAAAAAATTATACACACACATTTTGTTACATCAATTAATTTCACATACTAATTAAGCAACCTTTAGAATTCATATCTGAAATATTCAGACGAAACCGGGTTATATTCACCGTCAATAGAAAGAAAAAATCAAATCCTATTTTTAAGAATATTTCTTCTCTCATGTCAAATCTTAACTATCCGTGTATCACATCATGGATGGCGGATAATCCGTCCTACAAACTTCAAATGTTAAAAACTCAACTTGTTATAACTTCGATTAAGAAATACACTTAGTGGCTTAAATACGTACCCTTATAATTTTATATTAAAATTAGTCCAATGAAAATTTACATGTCGATCAATATCAATTTCCAGGGTTGTACGTGAATAGTAGGTTCATACATGACTGTGTGCAGCGTACAATCTGAACAGTAGTTTACGTACTTGATCCCCATACTTTTCTCAAAGTCCATGTGTATGTTAATTTGTGACAAACCTAGTAATTTATAGCTGTGACAGGGATATTCTTTAAGAGGGTGTTTAGATAGATAGATAGATAGATAGATAGATGAAGGTAATTTCCTGCCGAAATAGGTATATTAGACATCCCAAATAGCCGTGAAGAAATGCGGATATAATAGGTTGTGCCGCAATAGGTTATTTTCATGGCTAACGTTTGTCGCAATAAGTTAATCTATTTCGACGGCTATTTCCCATCGAAATAGTAATTTTTTCGACAGACGTAACACGTCGAAATATATAAAGTTTTTAAGTTAAAAAATTGGTTTCTAGAATTATTTAAAAATAGTATTTTCTATTTCAACAGGCAATTCCCGTCGAAATAGACTAATTTCGACGGAGCTGGCCCGTCGAAATAAGTCTATTTCGACAGGAATTACCCGTCGAAATAGAATGCATTACAGAATTTTTTTAATAAAAAAACCAAGAAAATCTCAAATCCAATCTATTTCAATTTAATATCGATTCTATTCTATTCAGATGACGATTCTAATATAAAATCCATTCCATTCAAATATCGATTATCCAAATACGATTACAATACATACTATGCGTTCTATTGCATTCTTAACATCATAAATTTACAAAAGTGGAAAATGAAAAATCAACGAAGAACTAACACGGGAAGGGAGAGTCGATCACTAAGAGGCACTCATGGATTTCCAAGGAAAAGCCCCTGCTATTAAAAGTTTAAAATACATGAATTAGTATGGATATTTTATATTAATTAAATGTGTGTGTGCTTGTTTGTGTGTGTCTGTGTATGCTTGTGTGTGTGCACGCTTTTTTTTTTGTTTGTGTGTATGCATGTGTGTGTGCGTGCACGCCTGTTTGTGTCCGTGTGTATGTATGCTTGTGTGTGTACACTTGTATGTGATTTGTGTATGTGTGTATGTGATATGCTTTTGTATGTGTGTGCGCGCGCATGTGTGTATGTGTGTGTATGCTTGTGCATGTGTATGTGTGTGTGTATGGTTGTGTGTATGTGATATGTACGTATGTGTATATATATGTAACGGTTATCGAACTTACCGGAGGTACTGGCCTCCCAGCTTGGACGTACACGTCGATAAAATTAAACCTCTACTTGAGAGTCCAGCCAGCAAATAGATCGGCAATGGGAGCGGCAGCGGCAGTAGATCGGCGTGAGGAATCGCCGTATTCCGGCGTCCGCTTCTGGGGCAATCCATGAAACACAGGGGTCCTGGTCCTAAAGACCCTGGTTTGTAGCGGCATCTCCAATACCGACTCGTCTGCCGGCTTAAATCTAGAAGGTGAATGCCCAGTCGGCTGGAAAAGAGTGTTATACTAACGCCGAGTGATCTTGGAGGACACGCACTGTACTCTCCCATAACGATCCGGTCTTAACGCCATGAAAAACGCCGTGAAAGTTCTATCTACGATGAATGTTCTCTGTACGTCATCAACCGGGTGTCCCTGCTCTGTCTTTATCGTCTGGATCAACCAATCTCTCTCAGCCGCCATCGCCGCATGTTTGTAGGGAAATATTATTGCCGTTCTAAAAGCTACACAATAATTATTCTGAAATAATTAAAAAGCTCGGCATATGTAGAGACTTACATATATCTCATTTGCCTCAATCAATGCAGGTCCGCTATCATCATGTACAAATTAAGCCAGATAGATTTTGATCCAATCAAAGGACTCTCCACCATGGTTTTCTTCCTGCATATAACATTTAGAAAGTTCACACATAAATTTTTAAGATAATTTTAACATATTAATATCAAATATGATACTTACGTGTTCGATGGCAACCTGCTGAAAATGCTTGCTCCCATCCCTATAAACATTGTGCAGCTGAGCGCGAGAAACTTTTCCTCACTCGCTCTTCTCCTGCAGTTATATCAAATATCGTTTACTGAGTTGCTACAAAATAATAAAAAGGTATCGTCAAAGACATACCCTAAACTCTCCGGATAAGAAATGATCGACCAAGGTATGCCAGTATTCGTCGGACCAATCTGAATCCGGCTTAATCGAATACATCTCATCCGGTGAAGCGTTGTTTTCAAGATTTTTAAAGATCTTGTTCTTATGGCCTCTCCAATTCTTCGCCATATCACTATACATCTTACCATAAACCGTGCGTTCTTTGGAAACCCCCTGGAGGCCCTCCACACCAACCCATCGGAACTCGAACCGAGCCTGCGAAACTGGATAATTCATCATCGTATGGGTATTTTATAATAATTTAGTAAATGTGTATGTGTATGTATGTGTGTGTGTGTGTTTGTGATATACACGTATGTGTGTGCATATGTGTATAAAAAAAGTACAGTATTGAATTGTATAAAAAAAATCTGACCATCATCACCCATATAGCAACTTATTTATTTAGCACTAACACTTCGCCGTCCCAATTTAGGACTCCCCACTCGTCATTTTCGTCCTTCAACAAATGAGGCATGCAGTCCTCATTGTTCATTATCGACGACATCATTTTCTTCATTTTTTTGCTGGCTCCTGTTACAACGTCCCCTGTGAACGCAAGAAATACAATCGGCTTGCCAGGAGTACGCGATATCCTCCTCCATATATCACTGACACGTGTAGGTCCTCTCCCAGTCCGTTTCTTTTTCTTAGAGGACCGCCCCTTGTCCCCAGTAGACTGATCGGTCATGCTATCAGAACCTGATATATCTAAAACAACTTCACGGAATATAATTTAGTATGTTAGATAAAAAAACAATAGTGAAAATTATTGCTGAAAAGAATATCATACAAGAGCAATAAATGGTGGAAATAATATGCGGAGAAAAAGATGAAATGTAGGACATTAAAATTCTGGCCCAAGATAATTACCAAGAACAGAATACATATAACCAGCTTATATAACCTCATATATAAATTAACTTGAAAATCTCTATACATTAAAATTCGAAACTGTAAGAGATAATATACGGAAATAATATGCGGAAAAAATAAAATGTATGAAATAATATGTGGAAATAAATATATAATAAATTATAGGTTTCATATTACTTAAGTTATGGGTATCATACAAGAGCGAGTTAATATATCAAGATATTTAAAGTTTTAATTAGACTTCTAGTTCTACTACCGTTGATGGCACATCAGAGACTATTTTCGGCTCTATATCTGTTCTTGATAAACCGCTGTTGAATTCGAGAGGAATAGCATCATCTTGTATAACCGGAATTGTAGAACAACTAATTTCGCTTACATCACTTTCACCTATGTTGTAATAGTCTTGTGAATCCGTCACAACAGCAATATCCTACTGGGCATTCCAAGGGCCTACGACATAAAAGTATTGGCGGGTTTGGTTAGTCAGAATATAAGGTTTTTCACCAAAAACGAGTTTTGATGAATTGAGTAAAAACAGTCCATTTTCAACTTTGAACTCAGTATGTTCATGATGGATATCGTACCACAGACACTTGAACAGGACAACCGTCTGTTCATAATAACGCACCCGAATTATTTTTTAAGCACACCGTAATAGTCCAATTTTCTCGTGGTTGAATTTGAATCTTTAGAAGATGAATATATAGTAACGGTGGATGTGACAAAAACACCGCAATTCTGAAACTTTTTATTTTGATCTCTTTTTCTGGTGTGAAATCTAAATCCGTCAACAACGTAACCGAAGAGGCATTCGACTTATTCATCTAGACCATACGCTAGCGTTTTTATATCTTCTGATATATATCTATTATTGGGATTTCTTTCAAACTATTAGGGTAAAATGGATTAAGTTATGTGTGTGTGTGTCAACATAAGTTGTAGTTTGGTTTTTATAGTTTACAATTTACACATGCTTTCAACCAAGCGGGAAAGTGTTTATGTCGCTCCTTATCGATATCCCATTATTGAGTTCATTTAGTAGGTTGACGGTATTGAACATTCCTAACGCTGTATATATCGTAAATAAACATTTAATTTTTACTTGAAGATTTTCTATAATTATGATAAGAAAAAAGTAATAAATACTTACCTGATAAAACTGTTCATATCTGAACAGTTGAATAAAACGTAACGGTGAAACATGCCGAGCTGCTCAGACACAGTGTGACCCGACTTCACTTTACCCAGTTCTTTTCCTTGGGTCTGAAAGACGGATATTACAGGTCTATTGTCAACCATGTCCTCATTATGTCTCGGCCTATTAAATGCAATCTCAACACTCTCTAGATACATAAAATAGAACGTCATACATTCCTCTACGAGAAACCATTCACCGATCGACCCTTCAGGCCGACTCCTGTTACGGATATATCGTTTTATTTTGTACATGAACCTGATGGATGCAAACAAATTTAATTCATTTTATTATAAATATTCGATTTATTATGAACAGTAAAGAGTTGTTATGTTAGTTTTACCTCTCGAACGGATACATCCACCAATAATTCACGGGGCCGCCTAAACATGCCTCTTGAAAATAGAAAGCGGAAACAGCATCTTCATTCTACAAAGTATGCGAGGTATTTTATTCTCCAGGATTCTAAAATCGTTTGCCGGGTAATTTTTGGAGCATAACTCTTTGAAAAAATGACACAAATCAATCACAACTGATACAACGTCGTTATCTGATAATGCCCTACCAGTAATGGGAAGCAATTGTTGCATGATCACATAACAGTCGTGACTTTTCAGGCTGAAGAGAGTTTTCTTTTCAAGTTTACATATCTACTGATGTTTGCAGAATATGCATCCGGTACCCTTACTTATTTAAATACCTTAAGAAAACTCAGCTTCTCATTATCGTACATCGTGTGGTTTGCTGGTGGAATAGCCCATTTACCATTCTCTTTCGGAGTTGGATGCAATTCTGGCCGCAAATTCTTCGTAGCAAACCATTGTCGTATCGCTAGTATATCTCTATTCTTAAATTTGGTATTCAACATGATATCCAACAAAATCTCACAGACATTCTTCTCGATGTGCATGACATCCAAGTGATGGCAAAGATTAAGAAATCGTCAATACGACAAATCATAAAATATAGATTTCTTTCTCCGGTTATTTGAGATCTCATTCGGAATAGTATGCTTATGTTCCTTACCAAAAACAACATTGATGTGTTATACGTTCACAAACGCCTTTATCCCAATTGGCTCAGGAGGAGGAGGCTGATTCTTCTGCTCACTATTGAACTCGATTCCATTGCATCGATAAGGATGATCAATATCTAACTAACGACGATGTCCAGTGTAATAGAAAATCCGATTTACTGGTGTTTCACAGACGGTATTCTCTTGACAACAGGGGCAAGCACGATGGTCTTTCGTACTCCATCCCGACAACATAGCATATGCTGAGAAATCGTTTATTGTCCAAAGCAACGCCGCGCGCAATGTGAATCTCTCCTTTCTGTGGACATCATAAGCAGCGATGTTGGTCTCCCACAACTCATTCAACTCATCGATCAACGGCTTCAAATAAATAACGATATCAATACCAGGAGAGTTGCTTTCAGGGATCAGTAGAGGCATTTGGATGTAAAATTGTTTCATACTCATCCACGATTGGAGGTTATAAACTACTAGTGTGATGGGCCATATACTGTGAGATGCATATCCTTTAAACGGTTCCAATCCATCAGCCAATAATTCAAGTCTCACATTACAAGCTTCCGTGGTGAATGCGGGAAATTGAGCATCAAATCTTTGTCACTCTTCACCATCGGCGGGATGCCTTAATACTCCATCCTTCTTGCGACCATCTGCATACCATGTCATATGTTCGGCAGTTTTAGACGACAGAAATAAGCTCTATAGTCTTTTCTTAATAGAAAAAAGCGCAACACCTTCACAAGAGTTTTCAGAATTGACTTCTCATCCATCGCGGGCCTTTTAGGTAATATCCATCTCGATTCCCCACAAGTTCTACACTTATTTAAGTTCCTGTCATCATCTGTCGTGAATAACATGCAGTCATTTAGACATGTATCGATTTTTTGATAACTGAAACCGATATCGGCAATAATCTTCTTTATCTCTTGAATATTTGCAGGGAGATCGGAATTCGGGTAAGCCTCCTTCTCTATATTTAGAAAGTCATCGACTGACTTGTTGCTCCATAAAATTTTGCATTTAAGATGAAACATGTGAACCATCCAATCCAACTTCTTCATTGTCGCACCCTTGTAAAGAGGTTTCTTAGCATCCTCCATATACTTAAAAAAAACAAGCAGATTCGGAATCTGGAAACGCATCATCCGTAAGGGTATTATCGTTCAAACCATCATATAACTCGTCCATCATATCATTTAAACCGATGGTTACCGGGGTTCTCATAGAAGGCGGCAACATACGATGTGTACCGATTCTATTGTCCACGACCTCTTTATATAAATGCCAAATAATATAACCTTCACAGAATCCGTTAGCAAGTATATGCAGCCAAACCGCCCCTCGACTATCACTTCTGCTGTTACAACATTTTCTACAGGGACAGAGGATCTGACTACCACCCACTCTTGACGAGAATTGCATAAACTCTTATACACTGATTTTAAATTCAGAGCCAAATTTGTTTTATCCAAGTCTTATCCATTCTTATCTGATACGTAAAACCTAATACAGTTCACAATTAATTATTATATCATAACAAATATTTTAAAATCATACACGATATTAGCATTTTAATACCGTAGTGAGAAAGCTAAAAACGAGATGGTTATAGACAAAGAAGAGAATGACAACGGTGTCTCGGAAATACATTTGAGTGATTTATCATGGCTGGTAATAGTATTAACGCTTCTATCTTGGATGTCAATGGGTAACGGCTGTTTGGGGTAAGGCTTCTATCCCATTAAAAATGTATAACACATACACCCTCTGAACTTATGTTTTCATTCGTTTCGAGAAAATTTCAGCAGCACCTCCCCGCTGTTCTCCGAGTACACTGCAATAGAAGAGATAAATATCTTAATACTGTCAGTATTGAGATGATCATCTCAACTATATTTGTACACAGAGAACCAGCGGAAAGATACTGACGATACTCATCTCGAAACGAATGAAAAACATAAATATGCAGAGAAGTGTATATGTTATACATTCTTAACTTGTTCAAAACGGGACAAATCTATCGGTTATAGTGCGACTAGTATTCTCATCGTATAAACTATAAGACGGTTGTCAACAAAGAACGATTAACGTTCGAAATTGACAACGCACGCATAGTTTTATATCACGAAAATAACCGTACGCATATAACTAATAGACGGGTTTTTAGTCGTGATATTTTTTCAATGTGAGATACTCAATAACGTTATGTATCGGTTTAATTTTTTTCATCATCGAGTATCATGCACTTAATTAGATTTATTTTGATGGTTATCATTTCAGTATCGTCGATTATTTAACTATTTTGTTTAAGATTTTGGAATTTTTAGTTTGGATTGTAAGTTCTCAAACAATTGATATTATTAACGAAGCATCTGAATTCATTAAAATAAACGCGCATCCATACAACGAAAATTATATAAAAATAAGTCTCACACACTCTCTCTCACACAACCACATTTCCATAAACAATATATTACACACACATCCACATTAGATCCCAACATTGACTATTTGTTTAAGGCATGATGATTAATTAATTTTAAACTCGTGAAAGAAAGCATATATATAGCTAATTGGTTTATAGCATGTTAAGTATCTATATTTTCGGTTTAATTAATGTTTAATTGGTGTCTTAATTTAGGCATGGTGACTTAGACTAACTTCAGTGCTTAAAAATTAAAAGTGATAAAGTTGTGTACCAGAGACTGACGTATACAGAAAGCGAAGAAATAGGAGCAATCATGCCCACGTCAACCGAACAATCACACAAATTTTTAGTAACATATGTTTCCATTCTCTATCAATAACAACAACAATACACACACACACTCCTAACTATAATTAACTATAATTAACAACTTAACCCAAACTCTAAACCTAAATTTTTCAACAAATAAACTTAATTTAACCTTAACCTCAAAATTAACCCTAACCCTAACCCCAAAATTAACCATAAAATTAACCCTAACCCCAACCCTAAAATTAACCCTAACCCTAACACTAACCCCAGAATTAACCCTAACCCTAACCCCCAAAATTAATTATTAACCCTAACCCCAAAATTACCCAACCCTTACCCCAAAATTATTAGTCCCGACACTAACCCTAAAATTAGCCCTAACACTAATCATAAAATTAACCCTAACCCTAACCCTAAAGCTAAAATTAATCCTTGTTTTAAACCTAAAATTAACCCTAACACTAAAATTATTCTTAAAATTAACCCTAACTCTAAAATTAGTCTTAACACTAATTCTAAAATTACTTGAATTTAACAAAATTTCAAACAAACTAAATAAATTAATAAACCAACTCATCGATTGACATCAGAGGCGGAGGCCGGAGGTGCTGAGAGAGGAGACGACTAGGAGGCTGCCGGGGTTAGGAGCCAGGGAAACTGGCCAGGATGCATGCTTGGAGAGGAGGAGGCAGTGGAGGCGGTGGAGGCTCGAAGAGGGTTTAGATCGGGTGGAGGAGGAGGGGAAAAGGGAAGGAGACAGGTGGAGGGCTGAGATCGGAGGGCGGCGGAGTATGGACAGGACAGCCGGGGGACGTTTTTTGGTGGCCGGTGGAGAGGGAAAGGAGGAGGGGGAGAGGGGGCCGGTTTTTTTTTTAAGAGCTAGGGAGGAAAAAAAATAAGGGGGAAATGGAAGAAAAATTAACTAAAGGGAAAAGAGGTGGGAGGTCACGGGAAATTGTTGGTTTCGGTCAACAATTTTTTCGACGGAAATTAGACATCGAAATAACTATCGACCGAAGTCAACAAAATTTCAACTTTTTTTGACGGGATGTGACTTATTTCGACGAAAGTATTCCGTTGAAATAAATTTCAACAAACTCGCCGGCGAAATTGGGCTCATTTTCCTGTAGTGATACCTGTTCCAACTGTTCATTGATTAGGTTCCATGTGGTTGATTCGTAAATATATATTTCTGAATTGCACGTATCGTTTAGATCAAATTTCCGCTCGTGTAACATACATTTTATAGATTGGACCGTTCTTGACGTACGTGTGTTATATAACCAATCCAGACTTTGAAGTATCTTTCCAAATATCAGGGTAACCTAATTTTGATCCTGTGTTTGTACTCATAATTAAATCGGGTTATCGGTCAAATCCAACCCAACTTGCAACCCTAATATGAGTTCACAAATACTTGCACATACAAAATTGCATAGACAAAACAATAAGTTCCCTACAAAGTACACTGGCGCTTAATAACTACATCAATTTACTCATAATTTGAAACACAAGTGTGGACTCTTTTGTACCTAGTTTTCCAACCTACACTACGTACAAAATACACATCACCAATCAATTATAGAAACGCCAGTCAATGAAAAGAATAATTATTAATGTATGTAATTGTTAACTAATTAATCAATAATTATATCATGTCATGATATCTTCTCTCCCTCTAATAATTCTTCTTCTTCCAACACCACCCCTCTTCCAACTCTTTGATGATTATTTCCTTCACAAACATCTCTTGTGTGGTTCTCTCCCCGCCTCTCCCTCTCGTTCTCTAATTAGAAAGTAACGTACATCCATTGGAAATAGATGGAGAGGGGGATCAAAGAGATGGTGGATCAGACTCGTGAAGATACTGAGAAGTTGAAACTATTTCCGTTTCTTGACCTAAACGAAGAAGTCGGAGCAACAGATACGGAAGGTGATAGTGACGACGGCAACGATGACGATCAGGAGAGCACGACCGATCGGGTTGGAGCTGACAGCGGAGACAACAACAACAAGAACGAGAGCAATGAACGGATTATGAACACGGTGAGGCAGTACAACAGATCGAAGCTGCCGAGGTTGCGGTGGACACCGGATCTGCATAGATCCTTCGTTCTTGCAGTCGAAAGGCTCGGCGGCCAAGAAAGTAATTTCTTTTTTCTTCGATCGGTCTATATTTTTTCTCTTGAATTGTTGATCTACTTTAGTTCCTTCTGTTAGTCATATAGTCATGGCGATGTCGATGGTGCAGGAGCAACACCAAAGTTGGTTCTTCAGATGATGAATGTGAGGGGGCTCAGTATTTCGCACATAAAAAGTCACTTGCAGGTATAAGATATTAATATTGCAAATATATATAGATGGTGAAACTCACGACTGTTGTTGTTGAAATCTATTTGGCAAAATTGATTCATACCAAATACTTCCATTTATGTTATTTTCATGTTTCTTTTCCCTTTTCCTAAATTTTTCTTTTTGGGATCAGATGTATCGAAGCAAGAAGTTAGACGATTCGGGACAAGAGAAGTCTGGCGCCATCTCTTCTTCAGGTCTGATTTTCATGTACATGATTTCTCTACAAGTTATCTGTTGATCAAACCCTAATTAATAATACTAAAATTCACACAAAAATCAACAAAGATTGGTGATGAAAAATAAGAATTAAGATGTACTAAATGAAATCTTTTATTAGTGAAACCTAATCTTGCCCTTTTTATAAGAATCAAGCCTTAATTTCCAAGTCTAATAATTCTGACTTATCTTATGATTAATTAATATTCTTTTTCCAAATTTTTTTTATGAGGAAAATATATATGTCCAATCTGATAAGTTTATGTCCAAAAGAAATGTTTGATATATTTCAAATCTATATATACATCTAAACAGGGAAACAAATGGTAAAACTGTAAGTTGAGGTTTCCAATAAACTTGTAAATATACTAATCGATGGGCTACAGTTCAACTTTTTTTATCAACAAAAAAATATTCAATATATATTATGCTCTTAATGTATATCTTCACTAGCCAACATAACATATACAAATGCAATTGCTTATATATATTGCAAATTTCCCCCACTTCTTTTTCAGCAGTATCGCCAATGAATATTTATCTTCAAAGAAGAGATCAAATGTCTGAGATGTTGTGCCAAAGGAGTTTCTTAAGCCAAGCCTCCATAATGGAAAAGCGACGGCTTTATTACAATCCTCTTGTACAATTGAACCCTCATCAAAGTACCCTTAATCTTAGCAACTGCAACTTGAGGTAGAAAAGAAAATTATAATACATTTTCTAAATTAATATATACTTCCTAAATTTAATTAAATTAACCATAAAATGAGTTTAATCATCTGTATTAATTTCCAATATTTCTTAGCAGGCAGTTACATTGGGGTTTCAAGAAAGAAGGGAAGCCAACTGCAACAACATCTCATTTGTTTGATGTCAGAGACACAATCAGTAGCAGTACTACAGCTGAAATTAATTGGAGCAACTCAAGGCCAAGTAATAAAGGAGTTGGTCACCAGCTGAAAATGGATCATGAGATCAAATTTGATGAAAGCTTTGATTGCATCATTAATAATAGAAGCAATTTCTACTCCAATAATCCTAATTATGATGCTTTTAGAAAATGTGCAAGCTTTGATCCTCAATTTGAGAACCCCTTTTCCTTTGAGGTAATCTCTCTTTAACCTTAATTAGATTATTTTTTTTAAAAATTAAAGAATTAATTAGCATCTATCATAGCTGTAGGTGTTAATTTAGCTGCACAAACAATTAGAATATATTTCTATAGGGGAAATGGGGTTATGGTCGGTCATAGCAAGTTGGTTGTGAACGACACACACGGCCCCTTTAGGTCCCTGCAACTTAAACTGAGGGACCCAAGAGCTGTGATTGTTGTTCACCGCCTCATTAACCTTTATGTCTATATACTCATCATGCCACATGCATGTAGTGGCAACATGGATTCTATATATTGATCCTATTAGTAAAAGAGAAAAAAAATCATGAGCCTTTGCACTCTGATACCATAAAAAAATTAATTTGACAGTAATTTTAAAAGCAGCATGCACGCTAAGTATGTCTTATCATATAATACAAGCATATCCATTTAATTAGTTGCGATTATTATCTTAACCAATGGATACGCATCCAATAGGTTGCAATTATATATATATATATATATATATATATATATCAAGGTTTAATTGACCTTCTGGCTTGTCATTAGATTGCTCCCATGCAAATCCTGGCACCAAATAATTTGTAGGTTCACACTAGGTAATTTGCTCTATATATTCATTGCTACCGGTTGCTACGCTGAAGAAATTCCTTCTGATCGTGAAGATCTTGAATACTTGTATTACAAAAATAAAAATATTTTTAAAAGTACTCTAACCTTCATGCATGCTACGATTTTGTCGGTGCATGCAGCAACAGAAGAACCAAGCTAATGATAGAAAGCGCGGATTTGACGATGTTTTCATCATGGAGAGTACGGATAATAATATTACAAAGATGAAGAAGATGATGGTAACGAAAAAGAGTAACTGTGCCCCTAACTTGCAGTTAAGCTTAAAGCCGATATCAATAGTAAATGAAACTGAAGAAGAAGAGGAAGAAGCAGCAGCAGCAGCAGCAGCTGATAGTAGCATGCTTTCGCTTTCTCTCTCGCCTCCAATCAATTCCATGATCAAGCATCAACCAAGGTCCTTCAGTACAATGCAAGATTTGACGATCAATATCGCGAAACATCGTGAGATGAACTTCTTAGAAAGCAATTTAGCAGCAACAAGGCCACTTCGGGGATGAGTACTTTAGATCTGACCATGCTAATCGAAGCATTGGAGTGAGATCTTTCAAGTACTTGTCTCAAGGCTAGGTTAGTTAATTAATTAGCTGCCTATGTATTACTTGTAATAATGAGGTATAGCTCAAGGATTTATCGAGTACTTTAGAGATGCATGACCATTTCTCTAGCTATATTTCTTCAATTATCATCTGAACTATTTAGAGAATTATGAGAGCTTGTAATCTGTTTACTTAATGTTTTTTTATTATATAATTACTTCGTATAGTTCGTGCAGAAAATTTTATAGTATATATATGTGCTATATATGTCTCAATAAATAGCTATATATCCATGCATGATGTGCTAAAATATTTGAGCTATGTTCTAAGTATTTGTCTTGCGAAAGAATATCAAGTGTTACACGTTGTTGTTGATACGTGGAGAATCTTCCTGCGTCTGAAGATGAAAGGAGTCATGCACAAGTATAGAACCAAAAGAGCAGAGCGACGCTAGATGTCCGGAAAAAAAGTGATGGACGTCTGGCCAAATCCAGAGCCGTCACAGAACACGGACAGACGTCTGACCAAGGAGTGGAAAACGTCTGCCAAGGAGCTGAAGCAATTACAGAGCGTCGGCAGACGTCTGACAAAATCTTAGTCAAACATCTACGTATGGGTTTTCTGTGCGAATAGAATTTCACCATAATTCCGTTAAATCCAAATTTAAATAAGATTAGAGTTTGGCTATAAATAGGGTTTCTCATATGAGAAAATCTAAGACTATTGAGACTATTGTATAGAGAGAGAGGAACGGCTAAAAGAAATGAGAGATTTAAGAGAAATCTCCTAAGGTTGATGTTTGGTGTAAACGATGATTCAAAGAATTAGTTGAAGTTTGCAGATTCCGCTTCGTCGGGAGCTAGTCATGCGTTGGGTGAATCTCGTTAACAAATACTTGTCTCGCTGGTTTGATTCTCTTATTCTTGCATTATTAGTGTTTTTTGTGTTTCGTTGTGTATTGCGTGGTTTGTGTCCGCGTCTGTTTCAATATTGATACTCCACTTAATTTGCTGGCTATCATTGATTTATAATATGCTAATTTTCTGAATTAGACCTTTTGATTAACGGATATTAACAAAAACGGCACAATCCACATAAATGGTTGGATACTCAAAATATTGTCATCATAAGATACTCAAAATATTGTGTCAATATTGATACTACGCACTTCCCTACCATATATATTCAACATATATATCTTATGAAAATCCTCGAGTTCAAACCACTAGTTCTTTCTTAATTTCTTTGGTCTTGATCTCAAACCACAAAATGAAACTTGCATGGCCTTATAAGATATAGACATGCTAGCGATCGAAATTGGCGATTAAAGCTACTCTCTGGTCATGTAGTAACATAGCCATTATATATACATATCCGGTCGGTCATTCTATTCAACTAGCTAGCACAATACCTGCAGGTCGGTTTTTTTAGTTCACTCGCAAATTGATTTTCATGTTTTTCTTTTTTGTGGAAAGAAGGTGATGAGGCTCGACATCGGTGACTCTCCAGATGCTGACACGTTACAGATGACGTGTCCCAGAACCTACGAGAAAGGATCAAGAGCCTCAGTTGGAATCACACTCCGGGCCTCCGGCCCCGATCGAGGAGTCTTCCGACCTTCGGTGGCCTTCCAAACCACCTCCGGCTCACCTTCGAGCTATCACAGAACCAAGGTGCCTCGGCCTCCCGCTCGTGCCCGAGCCTCCCGCCGAGCTCATCTTCCTCGGTCTTACCGACCGACCCGCAACGCTGATCACAAGCGCCTCCGCCACGGCTCCATGAATTTCGCCATGCGCGAGATATCCGCCGCCCACGATCCCGCGTTCCACGCCACCACGATCCCCCATTAACGAGTGTGTCTCGTCATTAATGCGGGATCCCGTCTATCACGCGGGCGTGACGCCAGGGGCGTAACGGCCGGCGTGATTCTCGTGCCCGTCTGCCCATTGCTGCCGCTATATAAACCTCTCTCTCAGATGATCGAGATAAGCCATTTTTACTCTAACAGGCCGTTACTCTGCCAATGTACACCGTCTAACTTGATCGTCGGAGGGTCCTCGGTGGCACAACCACCCCGGAACTTCTTTGCATGTAGCTCGGCCTCAACCACACAAACCCATTGAGATCCACACGCTCCAGGAGGCAGCCCTCCAGCTCAATCTCAGCCGTCCATCAGCGCTCGCAGCAGATCAACGGAAGATAACATCTGAAGGAGATCCAGAGCTCCATCAGAAGGCAAGGAAAATGTATATATTTATGTGTTTCAAGATACTACAAATCGTATATATAGATCATACTTCTCCTTCATTGAAGAAAATTAACATTATCGATCCCATAAAGTCAAATACTTTATTCAATCAATTGAATGTTCTAAAATTCCATGGTCTATCGACATGTTTAGTAGACTGAATGTAAATGAGAGGTCTTGCCAAAATGATAATTTTAATTTACGATGTTAGAATCAACCTTTAATTAATCTATACTCTTATAACGCTAACTCTAGCTAAGATGTACAGCTAAGTCATTAATTGTTGATCTTATCTTTTTTATAAAATAATTTAAGAAATGAGAAAATCTCTCCAATCTATTTCTCAAATGAATCCGTCCATCATCAACTTATTAAAATATCATAGCATTAAATTCAAATTTTCAAAAAAAAAAAAACCCTCCACCACCCCAAAAAAAGTAATAATAAAAATGGGCATCGATATTCATGCTATCTTTTTCAATTTCCAGAAATATCTTTAGTGCTTTTATCATCAACCTAAATATTTAATTGACATAAATATATATTTAGGCTAAATTGCAGGAAATACCTCTTAACTTTGTCCCAATTGCAGGAAATGATACCGACTTTTAAATCCAGCACTTTCCCACCCCTCAACTTTAATTTATTCTGAAAATATCATTTATTTAAATATTTAATTTTAAAAAAATATCTTGTAAATTCCATCCCAAAATTTTCATAGTTCTATTTTATTTTCAAATTTCTAGGTTGTTGTTGTTACCACCACCACCTAGGTTTATCTTCCTTTTATTATTATTATTATTATTTTTTATCTAGATCGACTTCATAATTTTATTTTATTTTTAAATTTCTCCTTTTTCTAGGTTGCTACTTTTAAACTATTATCATTATTATTTTACCTATGGATACATGGGGAACTTAAGTACAATTATGAAGTTTTGGATGTGAAACTTACATATACAAGCTATGGCCCGCCTGCGATATAAAAAGAAAAACTTTTAATAAATATTTAAATGAAGGATTTATTAGGAATAAATTAAAGTTGGGCGTGCAAAAAGGATTTAGAAATTCAGGGGCATTTAATTTCCTGCTATTGGGACAGAAGCTAGGGGTATTTTCTGCAATTTAACCATTTATTTATGTAGTACAATATCAATTATACATCCACGTGTATCGCACATGTAAAAATACTATTATAAATCAGGGTTATTTACCCCCCCCCCCCCCCCCCCCCCCGATTTACCCCATACCCTCCCCCAAATTTTTAAAAGTCTTGTTTTTTACCACCAACCCCGCCTCCTCCCAGCTCTCCCAAGTTGGCTTATTTGTTGACTCTGTTAAGAAGTTAATGAAGACTATCGGGCCAGAGTTTTAAGAAAAACCCAACTCTTTCTTTTACCGCAAATCTTTAAATCGATCCCATAGTGAAAGTTAGGGTTTGCTTTAGTATTTCAAAAACTTAAATTGACCATGGAATCAGGTTTTTCTATGTCAACTTTTTTTAAGCAACGAAATTGTGGAGTGCCAATATGGTCTAATTTGCAAGCTTCGAACAAGTGGAAAATCCTAGCGTTCACTTTGGAGCTCTAGAGCAAATCCTAGATTTCATTTTGGGTGTTGATTTGGAGATTTGGGACAGAAGAAAGAGTTAGGGGGTTTTAAGAGCCCTAACCTGATAGTCTCCGTTAAGTTTTAACGGGTCGACGAATATTCCAACTTGGAAGTGCTCGGAGAGTAAACAGTAAGACTTTAAAAAAAGTCGAGGGGGGATATGGTGTAAATAGCAATAAAGTGAAGGGGGTAAACAGTAAATAACCCTATAAATTGATGATGATAGTAGATGAAAGCAATTCAATAGAGAATAACGGAGGGCCCAAGGAGGGAAACTCTCCTATGGCGTCAATAAAAGTACTCTCTGTCATTTTTTCTGACGATCGGCATCATCTATCTTAATCATTATCAACTAAGATGTAGATACACCAAATTTCATACGATTCTAACACTTTTTCATCGTTGATCGTGCAATGTAAAAAAATTTAAAATGTTCTATTATTAAAAACCGTTAATTTTGCACTCATTAAAGCAACGGTCAAAACATATTGGAATCATATAAATTATAGTATATACAAATTAGACGATGATGATGAGAATAGTGCGCACCAATCGGCGATAAAAAGATATTGGAGAGTATACTTATTTCGCCGCCATAGGAGTAAATCCACTCTCAGGGCCTTTGTCCTCCGTTATTCTCTTCAATATATGTCAGAGAGAAAGTTGCTTGCAAATACAAAAAACACATCCAAATTTCTCCCAACAATTCTTAATCTTTGATGCCTGCAGCGAGATTTTCCATCTCTTATATATTTGTAAAAGGGCAAATAGATCATGACCATTTAATGTGTCTCAGATAAATACTGTGTATGCTCTATTTATTACAAATAAATAGCACTATCTTTACATATATATCAATTATTGCACATATATACCATCCTTGTTTTCCCGTCCTTTTTTGCTATAATAATAATAATAATAATCATGTGTCTCTAGTTCACATATCTACTTATCCCCGAATTTTCTTTGTATGTAATAAAACACATGGCTTTAATTTGCGTTTTAATTTATTTTAATATAACACATTAACAATCTTGTTTATGCTTATTAAGTTCAATATCTTCCTTTCTTAATTTTCCTTTGATTCAACGCGGGATTAAAACGGTGAGAAAACAAGAAGAAAGGGGAAGTGCAACGACAAATATATATATAAATAAAAATCAATTAATTAATAAGATTAAATGATGGATTAAAGAAAAGTGTTTAGAGTTACAAGACGACCTCCGTCAACGCAGTTTATTTTCTGATAGCTATATATATATATATATATATATATATATATATATATATATATATACACCGACAATGTTTCAATATTTGAAAATTCAACACACATTATTTCGTTATGGAGACCGAAAAGACTTACATGAAGAATGAATCTTTCAACAAGCAGGCCCGTGTCAATGGTCCTCTACAGTTGAAATTATAAACACCTAATACTTACTAAATTTTATTTTTTCTCTAGAAAATTACTATTGAAGCAGACCTCAAATTAATTTAATTAGAACCGCCAACTCTCTAAATATTCCCATGCATGAAGGGTCTTCTACAGTTAATGGAGGAAAAAGACGGATTTCCTCCTATGGCGTCGAAAAAATATAACCTCCAACATTTTCCCCGACGATCGGCATCCATCATCATCATCGTTATTATCTAAGATGTGCATACACCAAATTTCATGAGATTACTCCACTTTTTCACTGTTGAATTAGCAATGTAAAAAGTTCTATTGTCGATAAACCATTAATTTTACACCAACTAAATCAACGGTAAGAAAATGGTATAATCACATGAAATTTGGTGTATCCACATCTTAGATGATAAAGATGGAGGTGATGTATGCCAATCGTCGAAAAAAATCGTGGAGGGTGTATTTTTCCGACGCCATATGAGAAAATTCCCTCGACACATTTTCTTCATTAACCTCATTTTTATATATAATGTCATGAGATGCCCTACAAAAAGGGAAGAAGAGTGGCTCATGTTACAAAAATAATAGCAGGGGTGCTCTGCGAAAATTCTGGTCACAAATCCTACGTGCTTTGCATGTAGGATACACCAATTCTAAAGTGTCTCATGTTTTACACAAATCTCGACCGTTGTTTTCGATCTTGGATAAGTCTGGACTGTTCATCCTAATAGGATGGATGTTGTTATGCTGCTCATAGCAGCCACTCCGAATCCCAAAAAAGACTTCAATATTTGTGAATTGTTGGAAAAATTTCTAAGTGTTGACTCTGACTCGATCAGACTAATTATTTTGTAATTTATCAAGAGACAAATTGTTGATATAAGCCAATAATTAATTAATTAACTGTATATATAGATAGAGAGAGAGACCCCCACACCAATTTTGACAATTCTTGTACAAATGTGTATATAACATCATATATTTATAGGTTTAAACATCACAATCTTAACAAACATCGCCTTCTTTCATGCAATGACAAGAAGAAGAAAAATTTAAATAGGGAAGATTCTAATTTGAGGGACGTACACGAGAAAACGTTATAAAATTATTTTTTGTCCCGGAGATATGTACGAGTAAATTATTAGGGGGATGTAACGTGAGTACCTCTCTTTAGAAAATAATCTTATTGATAGAAACCGCGAGCATCAACTTGACATTGGTAGAAAAGGGCAATTTTCTTCTTTCCACCGTGGAAAGTATAGTGTTTTGTTTCAATTTACGAAACACGCAGCATAATTAATCCGTATAATTTTCCCATTGTAATATATCATCAATGTTTCTTCTCCTGTTTTAAAGAAATGAGATAAATTGTTTCTTTTCTGGAAAAAAGTCAGCCTCCATTCATAATAAAATATGAAGAGATCAACTACTTTGGAAATGATCGAAAGGGGATGAAAATCTTAATTATCAAAGCTGAATTGCGGAAAAATAGTATTCCATTAGATTTTATTTAGATATTCTAATTAGATAGGTTAATATTTACTGTTACAAAGCAAATTTCAAAAGATGCGGCTAAGGTCATTGATTGACAATTAAGAAACGAGAAAAAATATTCTAACCTAATCCCGCCCTCATAGGAAGCTATCCACATTCAAAAACCATCTCTCTCTCTCCATATAAATGCATTTAGGCATCAATATAAGCCATCTCTGTTAATTTTAAAAGATACCTTTGATAACTTTATCATGAAACCTCGATGCTTAAATCACATAATGTTTATTTACACCATGAAGTATCAACTATACATCCACCGCATTTCACTTGCAAAATACTAGTCCATATAATTAATGCTTTATGGAGCACAGATTATCAAGATTCGAGACTTATGAATTAAAATAGGAGTTTTTTAAATACCCCTGCAATATTCTCTCTGTGTGTGTATATAATCTTTGTATTTATATATACTCACTTAAAATCTATAAATATGTTTAAATAACATATTTTCATTGATATTTGGGTAAAACTTCTTCTTTTTTATTGCAATGATTAGCTTTACTTGATCATGTCAGCACAAAAATGGAAAATGAATATTATTAGCAATCGTTTTTTTTCAGTTTTCCCCCTCCTTTCTTAGGAAATATTATATATAACAAATATCTTTTATTCAAACTTTACCAAATTGTCTTATTTTATACTTTATCAATTTTATCATCCATTTTACCATATCTTGCATATTCATTTTGCTCAAACACATCCACAAATAATGAAGGTATCCGTAGTAAATTTGAAGAAAATTGCAATGTTCAGCAATTTAAAATATAGGCCCAAGCCCTGGTTCAAAAGTGAAAAAGATTAATTGATTGGGCCATGATTAAGCTAACCTTATATCACTCAAGGCCCATAAATGCTCTTTCCTTCAACAAAATTTGATGCTCTTGTTATTAGTAGGGTGTTCACCGGGTCGGGTTAGACCCGTTACCTGTCCGAACCCGTCCTCTTTTGACTGGTAAAATGGTCGTGCAAAACCCGTCCGAAATTGACAGGTTCAAAACCCGAACCCGCCCGCATTTGAATAGGACTGGTTTTAAATTTTTTATAGCCCGTCCGGACCCGCACCCGCACCCGCCCGCAACCCTTATCGGCCTACAACCGAGCCGAATTTGCTCGCTTCATTAATATTCGAGCCGTTGATAGATTTAATTTTAGATTAAGATTAAACCCTAAATCTAAATAAATAATAAGTTATTTAAACTCTATTCTCACATCTCATATCTAAAATTTAATTGAGTCATATCCTTTTTTAATCTACTCTCTCTTCTCATCTCTTTCCATCTTCTTAAATTATCAAATCTTGTTAGTTCTCGGTCATACGATTTAGTGGATTAAGCTACGATTTCAATTTTTAAAATCAAAATATTATAGAAAACTATGATTTCACGATAAAAATGTGAGAGAAAATTAGGGTTTCATGGTTCATCATTTTATTTCATATAAATTATACCTTAAATTTAGTATGTTAAAACGAAACCGCGTTAACCCGTCCGAATTAATTAAAACCGAACCCGGGCCCGAAACCCGTCCGAATCCGTTGGGTTCAAGTTCGGGATTATCTACCCACTGCAAAGGACGGGTTTAAAGTGGCTAGAAAACCCGTCCGACATATCGGTTCGGGTTCGTTTATGATCAAAAACCTCTCCAACCTGATCGGTGCACATCCTCTTTGTTGCCATCCATCTCTAAATTATAATGCAAACTCCAAAAGTGTACCTAATTATCTTTGATTGATGGCACATCCTTTTCTTTTTCTTAGAACCGTAACACATAAACCCTGAACCCTAAACCCTAGCTAGCTCTCCAATGGATCTTCCGCTTGAAGGAAAGACGAACGGCCTCCTGACTGACGAAGTATGCGCTGAGGTTTCTGGGTTGAAGGTGGATGCCATAATTAGAGGAGGGATAAGGGAGTGCACTAATGAAGTTGGGAGGCTGTGGACTTTGTTGGCCGATCACTATGTGAGGAGAGGTCCTTACGAAAAGGCAAGCGGCGTGTTTGAAGAAGGGTTGCACACTGTTGTGTCGGATGAACAATTCGAGCAGAGTGCTTCGGCGGCGAAGTTGGAGACTGCAGGGAAAGAGGAGGACGACGAGGGCGACTTAGCGTTGAAGGATGACGATGATGCTGATTTGACATTTGCAAGGTTGGAGAATCTATTAGAAAGAGGGGGGGAGGGTGGGGGGGGCAAGTGACACAACAATCCCTTGTTAATGCGTCTCCATGAAGAGCAGCTATTTCCGTGCTCGATGATGCATTTCAAAGATGCATGCGATCGATCTTCTCTTCAAATGTCGTATCTATTTTGCCTTGATCGGATACATGGATCAACATGGCAAATGCAACTAGACGAATGATTTAGGTACAAAGCTGCATGCTTAGTATATATATTTTAGCTGAGAATGAGAGTAACATCGCTAAGACCAAATGGAAGAATCATTTGCCCTGTTCATCTCAGCCTCAAGCGCTTCCATCTGCATCTCCAGACCTCTCATCTTCTCATTCATCCTGTCAAGCCTCGCCCTGGCGGCCTCATCTGCGCCATTTGTGTGTTTATATATCAGAAAGCTAAGATATCTATACACAAAGTTTGCATGTACATATACCAGCTTTTGTATATATGTATATTAAAATCCCATTTCAGAGAAGGAGATCGAGAGTCGTACCTAACTGCGTAATGAATTCTGACAATGTCAGCACCCGTCCACTGGTGGTTGTAATGGGGGCGGGGGCGGCGGCGGCGGCTCCTCTTTGCACTCTCTTAAATCCCTCTTCTTTCCTTCTTAACATTTTGATTTCTTCTAGTTAATTGCTAATTAGGATTCCTACTTTCTATTCACTCTTTTCTTTATGTTCTCTTCGCAGATAATAATATATGAGGTTTAGTATGTTGAGCGATATTATATATATAGCAGGATTAAAGTAGCAAGAGCCCATGTTGTGCCTCAATTGACCATGTCTTATAATCATAGACAAGCTTAAGGTTCTATGAGCGCATCGCCAAAAGGGTCCACTTGAAAAATAAAGACATTTTTGGTTCTCCAATTTTTATTTCCTTTCAACCAATAAAATTTTGAGATACGTGGACCAAATTTTTGTCATAACATTCAGTTCTTCAAGTCCAAGGAAGAAAGTTGAATATTGGGTCAAAGATGTGGTAAAGGGTCGATGCTTAGAATGATGATAAAATTTGGCCATCTTAATAACTTTGACCTTCAAACTGTGACTCTTCTTTCACTTTTCTCTTGTGAGAGCTATTAATGAGCAATAACATCTTATCATGATAAGCAAATCACAGTGCTCAGGTTTTATGATGCAAGGGAGAACGCTGCACTAAATTGACTGCTTGCAGTGATTAGATCAGCTTGTATGGTTGTACATGTACTTGATACAGTGGAAGTTTCTTGTTGCTATGGATTTGATACTGTGTAAGCTTTAAGAGCCAAACGTAGTATTGGAAGCGTTTTGCGATATAGAGATAATGTATTCTGTTTCGTCATAACTCAACATAATCAACTGGTAGAACCATCGAGCACTATTTGTTCACCAGAAAATTTCTAACAATATATAGCCAAGATTATGCTCCAGCATCATCAAAAACGCATACTAGGATCTTCGAAAGATTGACAGGCCTCCTGCATGCAGGTTCGGGCTCAATGGAAAAGCTCTTTTCAATTCAACTTTGGGTGTTTACTGTCAGAATCCTACACGGTTGAAAATAACAGCAAAAGAACAAATCTGCGATGAATAGAAGTCAAGTTTTCTAAGTAGACTAATCCATTTCATTATGTAGTTTTAAACACAGTCAGAAAGTTCAGATGCCCCACCTGAACACCCAGCAATAATTAGTTTAGGTTAACATCAGAATCTTTCAATTATTAATTCATCTGAGAAAATAATATAGAGACCTTATCCACCTAAACTATCTAAGAAAATTCAAAAACTGAAGTCATGCAAATGTCTGACATATTCTTATGGAATTTGTCCATGTATTCAATTTTTTTGACCATTTCTTCTACAGGTTTCCAAAGAGTCCGGTGTCATCTGTCACTGCTTAAATTAGAACCTAAAGCGGTTAGAAGTAGAGATGGGAGTTTCTTCAAAGTTGAAAAAACGCCCACATTGAAAGCAATCATTCGAGATGTCGATTCATGTTGTCTTCTACGAGTATCAGAATGTCAATGAAGCAGACGAGTCTTCTGTGATGTTTGAACTTTGAATGAACCATAATATCCTAAACAGGTGACATCAGCTATCTACTTGAAATCTATGATTGAAGCATCCATTAGGCAACATCAAACTAACAACTGACCCTTGTTGCTGATGAAGATTCAACATGGGACTTCTATATATAATACTGGAAGCATCCAATCACGAACATAATTTGATTGTCCTGAGCAATGCAATACTCTGAAAACAAAACATTATCCCTAGGGAGCCAATAGAGTCATAGATATGATCTGGATGGTTAGCAGTGGAATTATTCCCATATGAAAGAAAACCTTAGCATAGATCAGCGCGACGACATCCAAAATATATAATTATAATAGCGATTGCTGGTAAATTACATTAAACAGGATGGGACGTTTGAGAAAAAAAGGGGGTTTGCGTCCTGTGACCGATACTTCAGACCCCCTTACTATATTTTAAGACGGTGTGTACATTAAATGTTAGCACTTATAAAATAAATAAAATGTTAGAATGAACTATTTCCAAGAGCAAGAAAATATAAAAGATGAACAAAACAGAGAGCAATAAGGCAGTACCTGCCTATTCTATATAATTAACACAGTTTTTTATTGGAGAAAATATTCTGAAATCAGTACACTACGAGTAATATAACATCAATTAATTACATAACAATGTGCATAATTTTACAATTGAACTGTGGATGTACAAAAAAAGAGGTAACTCTTGAGATTGTGTCAAAGTGTGGAAACTACTAACAAATTATATTGCATTCATGTTCTTTGCAATTATGGTTGGAGTACATACGGCAAGAGGTGAATGACATCTGTAGCCCAAACAAAATGGGAGTTGAGAATATGAACAGGAACCACTAGCACTACCTATAATAGAAGAATCATGAAATCAACAACCATAATGAATTAAATACAATGATAATTCACATAAACTTTCCACTTACTGTATTCAAAGAAGCGCAAAAAAGAGAGTGAGTATGTCCAATTAGTGAGGAAGAAGTCCCTGATGTCTCAGATCTCTGATTGAGGGGATAACGGCTTCGCTAGCATCTGCACACACCAAAAAAAAAAGCAACATTATTTTAATTTAATCTCAAAATGTTGAACATCTATTATATACAACGATGTTGTGAGAGTGAACAAAACATTACATCCGCAAACCGTGTATGACCATGCTGCACTTTCAAAGGTTTGACCTTGACCTCCTTGTTAGATACAGTCGAAGATAGAGTAAATGCTTGTTTCGTTGGTTGAAATCCAATACCTAAGAAAGATTGTGCCGATGGGTTTTTTGAGGAAACAGTAGGCAAGGTGCGACTGAGCCATGACTCAGAAGGTGATACAGGCAATGGTAGAGGAAGAAGAGACATCATAGGCTCAAAATCATTCTTTGCTCGAGTATTTTCTTCTAAGCCCTTGTTCTCATCCATTGCTTCACAACCTGAATTTTCAGGGGTAACGGATGGTTCAGTCTCAACAATCTCTGTGTCTGCAGATTGCAATACATCTCTACAAGTTTCTAGTATAAGACCTTCCATTCTCTGAGTTGAAACTCCAGCTCCCGAATACTCATCAACTGATCTAATTATGCCTTTATTATCTGAAGAGGACTTTGAACTTGGTGTTGCATTCATATGTACTGTGTCAACATGAAGAGTCCTGTCAACTGCAGGACTAGTGGAGCATGATCCGCACTCGCCGTCTTTCTCAAAGGAGTCAGAGCCATCAGCCTTCGAGCCTCTTACGTCGCTCCATGATCTACATTTAATCACACGAGACATGGATAATCTAGATACTTTTAGAGAACGGTCTAAAGATTTTTGGATATCATCTAATTAAAACCACCAAGTTGTAGCCTATGCTTATATCTAGAAGCTTTTACCTCATGCTTCATGATTAGAAGCTCTAAAAAGATTTAATTTAGACAATACCTATAAATAGCAGGTGTGCCCCTCTTGTTGTCAGCATCTAACTAAGCAGCTAAACCAGCACAACACAAGTGCTAAGAGGAGTGAAGTAAGGAGTCATCAAGTGAGAGCAACAAAGGCTAATATAGTGTGCACAAAAGGGTATGGATGGTGTCTTGTACAAGTGAGAAGTGAGGGCATCTTTGTACTAAAGAAGTTATATAGTAAAGTGTTTCTTTGCCTTTATATCATTTCCCATTTCTCTACAAGTGGTATGAGAGTCGGGGGCTCGGCAAGTAGTTCATTCATAGTTGCTATGAAGTTGTGACTATTCAACGAAACATGTGTGGGATGGGTCGATTAAAAATTGTTAGCAAACAGGTTAACACAGGAATGCCTCAACGATATAATAGGAAATATTAGTATCTACACTTCATTAGTACGACCAGGGATTCAGGTACATAACAATACATGTCTACGGTAAATGCTCAAAATTCATGATACAAGTAACAATAATGAACTGTGTGTATGGTGATGTACATGTCATGTGTCAATATCGATTTGTAGGTCATCCAATGCAATGAGTAAATGATAAATGATCGATAATTAGAAGATGGATTTTACGCCTTCATTAAGAAGTTGGATGTATCTACAAATCAAATGGAATTGTGCATTGATGATTCTATATCAGATTTTTTTTTTCTTTTACTCCTTAGTCTCAGATACATCAATAATATGACAAGGATTTCAGCGCATTTAAATTTTAGGATTCATCGGAGTTCCAACATAACTTAATACAATTCATGAAACGTTAAGTAGTAAAGATTATTTTTTTAAAAAAAAAATTAAGCTAAGATTTCGCCTCTTCCTCAACTTGCTCAACAGAACCATGCTGAGATGCCTTAACTTGAGGGCTTCCAATTCTCCTCACAGAAGCCCGTAGCAACCCGTGACTCGAAACTTCATCCCTGCAACCTGATTCAACAAACAAAATGAACTATTTGCACAAAACCTAGGAATTGGCCCCCACCCCTTCGACAAAACCTGCCCACTATCATAGAAATCCACTTCATCTTCACTGTCGCCATAATCACAGCTCGTCCCCTCGCCGTAATCCACGGGGAACCGAAGCCGCTGCCTGTCCCCATTCTCAACCCTCTTCGGTTCTCGAGCCTGAACCAAAACAGGCTGCTTTCTCACAGACGGATGCGGCGAGCTCGAGACCGCCGCCATGGCCGCAGGCAAGAACCGACCCATCATGAAATCCCTCACCTTCGGATCCGTGGAGAATCTTCCGTTTTCTCCGGCGCCTCGCTGATTCCACTAACGCTGCAGTTCACGAAGAACGATTCGGCCCTCGACAGCGTCTCAAATGCATCGGAGAATTCTCCCTCTTCATGCTCTATGATTGAGATAGGTTAGGGTTAGCGGGTTCGGGTCCAATCAAGATCCGACCTGGTGGCGGCTTCGGTCGGCCAGGGGACTGCTCCGAGAGGAAGGGGACGGCGCCGGGGTTTCGGACGGGACCCGATTTGAGATCCGATTTGTAGAATGGGAGAGCGGATCTTGTCGGATTCGGGTTTGGGGACGCCGCGGGTTTGGATTGCGATTCCGATCCGGATCCGGGTGCGGATCGGCGAACGGAGAGGAGCGGGGCATCGAAATCAAGTATCGTGAATTGCCGGAAAAATAAAAACCCTAATTTGATTGTGAAATTGGAGCTTGAGAGGAGGTAGAGGATGAGTTTAGCTGAGGAGGGTGGAAGTGGATTGTCTTTACTGTTGCTTACCGCCAGAAAGTAGCTAATTGAATGGATGTTCGGTGTAATCGCACTTTCTCTCCTTTTTTTTTTCAAATAAAAGGAAAGCCCGGCATTTTCGTTAAATGACGAAAAATGTCTATCGAAGAAAAACAAGGAAAAAACAAGAAAACAAAAAAGATCAATGGGACATGCATCTTTACATAAAGCAAATAAAGATCAACTCCTCGCAAATAAAAATAAAAACACATTCCTCTCTCGTGAAAACCGTCCCTGAAAATTATCACCGTCTACAGAACTCCACCTCTATCCTGCATTCTCTCGTCTGTCAATACGAATGAAGCTGAATCACCATGGCTCATATCCTCTGCGACAGTCCGTAGCATTTTAGCAACCCTCTTTGCTGCAGCGAATCACCAAAACGCAATATTGACTTCAAAGTAAGTGCACCTTCTTTCCTCTTGTTTTTCCCTTTTTCTTTACATCCCTAATCTTTGGTATTTCTAAATAAGATGCTTAAATTTTTAGTGTTTATTATCCAAATAGGATGTTTGTTGTTATTTCCAAGTTAAAAGGTGTATTTCTTAACTATGGTATTTCTCGCATTTACTTTCCGACTCTCGGTTCTTATGAACAGGAGCTCGAAGCGAAGCATGAAATGGAGGTTTTATTTAGAAATACGAAGATTTGAGGTTTTATTTAGAAATACCATAGATTTAGACCTAGTATACAGAGAAAACCATTTTTCTATTAAAGAATATAGAGCCAACATTTGATTTTGCTGGAAGAGAGAAGGAAATGGTAAAGCCGAAAGAAATATATTTGAACATTATTTACTGAAAATTTTCAGTCTTAAAACTCATTATTTAAGACAGGCTTAATCCAAAAGATATAATATATATTTTTAGTCAAAATTATACGAAAAAGTGATCAAATGATTAGCTTGTTCAACCTCGGTTTGCTTCTTGATCGGTTTAGCACTGTTATGAAGATGAGTTTATGATTTTGACCGCTTAATCTTTTCCCTTTCCTTCTTCTCACATGTCAGTGTTTTTATTTTTTTTTGCATTAAAAGTCATTTATGACAAAATGTTCATTAAAGACCTGAAGTTGTTTTTTCCTCGTCACTCGATAAAAATCATACAAATTTTTTTCTTAATTAAACTCCGGACTAATTTAGATGATTATTTTGAGTTTAATTTCAGACATGGTGTCTTGTGCTAATAAATCACTTGAAAGGTTAAGCTGCCATCCACGGCAGGTCACAGGGATATTTTGTGCAATTAACCTTCATAAAATACACTTATATTTGTATCTTGCATATATGACAAATACTTACAACTAGCACCAATGGAGTAAATGCTTTCCTAAACAAATAGAGCAGATATGTTAATTGGATATGCACGCATCGCTGCATTTCCAAATACAACCAGCCAAACGCACCAAACACGAAGCCTGAGCCTACAAAACAAATTTATCCTAAATTTTATCCTCCGTTTTCCACGCCATTGAATCGTGTTTGATTAGCTTGAAATCAATAATTTTTTCAAGAAATAAAGCGAACCAAAAAATTAATGGTAATAATGCAGTTCAACAACATTCCATAAACTTCATATTATTATCACTTCTAAACTGTACATTTATCGCCTTACAATAATTAAACAAGCAGCTAATTAACTCCGTTACTAATGTCTCACCCCTAGCTAGCCTCCAGAAGAAGCCCGCCGTGCCCTTCTCTCCGCCACCTCCGCCAGAGACTTCAAGTTGCACCTCACGATCGTATCCGCAAAGATGCACGTCTCCTCCTCCGTGCTCCCTGCGGGGACGTCCACCACGTAGGACTCCACCACGATGGCGGACCCTGGGCCCTTGGCCCCCTCGTGCACCGTGGTGGTCGACCGGTAGTTCTTGAGCCGGTGGTCCCCGCCCACGATCAAGAAGCCCATCACGAGCCGGCCCTCGTCCAGCGCCTCCAGCCTCTCCGTGCTCACGTCCGCCGGCAGCCCGGACACGACGCGCACCTCTCTGATGCTGCCGACCCCGCCATTGCCGGACACGAGCCGGCACGACTTTATGAAGCGCTTGTACGCCTGCGGCCGGTCGAACTGCCGCACCAGGGCCCACACCGCGGGGGCCGGAGCCGCAATGCTCTGCATGTGCATGGCCCCGCACCGCCCGTGGGCGCAGCTGTGGGTGTGGTACTCTTGAATTGCTTCCTGCACTTGAAGGCCTGCACCATGTTGACTGATTCCGAGGCTCATTTTTTGTTTGCGTTTTTGTTTTTTCAGTGAGAGGAAATGCGTTGGTGCTGTGTTATATCTGGGGTCATAGCCGGTGGAGCTGCTAGCACCGGTACAGGTTTGGGGGGAAATTAAAGAAGCAGCAAAAGCGGTTATTGTACTGTGATGGAATCTGGAGCAGGGGTTGTGAAAAAGATCAGGGTGACGTGGCACGTTGACGTGAGAGGGCTGCGCACGTGTCGTCGTCAGGGGATAGGGATGCCTACTGGCAGCGTACGTATCCTTGTCTCGGTTCAGGTTGCCAATTGGCAGTATGTAGGCGAGTGTGGACAAAAAAATTGTTCGGATAAAATTGGCTGTATCCTTGTGAAATGGATTGAGACTTGAGAGCAGCTGCTTTTGCTGTTTTTGGGGGCATTAATTAGGATTTGGGATAAGAGCGCTGTTTCTCGAATGGACTTTACTTTTTGAAAGATACCGGCTGGGTTATGCCCATTTGATGATGAGAGCACCGCTTGCATGCACCGGTTAATCGATGCAATCTACAAGAGCCCACAAGTTTGTATTATACTCGAACTGCTACAAAATCGTAGTCGATATTGAAGAGCACACAGACTAGCAAGGTGCAATTCTTGCACTAAAAATTGGATGACAATGCGAGAAACCAAACAGAAGGTACGATGAATACCTTGTATTTCTGTAAGATGTTTACACATTGCACTTGAATCTTGCCGTAGACATCTAAAGATCTGCCAACAAAGGCGGCGAAAAGCGCTACATTCTACAGCTAAAATCTTTCCGCATGCACTCATTCAACAGCAAATGAGACAAGTTGTAAAAGTATGAGCTGCTTAATATTTTGAAACAACCCAGCCCCCTAAGTCACTCCTTTCAGTTAGAATAAATGCAAAGACAGCTAGAAAGCCTAACCCTTCACTCTTTGATCAAAAAAATTTGAAGTAATGCAGTAGTCTTGTTATGGGACAAGGAGATACCAAGTGTATACAAGGACTTGTAATTGATTAGTACATCGGTCAAATAAAAATTAATGCAGTTCAACAATTTTCCATGAACAACAAATCAAATATTTTAAGTGGTCTAAACCAGATTAATTAGACTATTGTCATGTTTGGTTAGCAGCAAAAAAGAATTGCAACATTTATTGCATGTAATAAATATTGCTTGGGGCGTTTGTTGCAAAAAAATGTCAAATCCATTGTTTGGTTATCTATAAGTTTCGTTATTGGATTTCCAAATCCAAACCGTTTTTTGCATTTGGCTGAACAAAAAGCGAAAGAAAATGCAGCTTTTGTTGCAAATTTGCATGTGCCATATACAAAACTTACGTGGCATCCCATAATAATTACCATGCTCGTTATTCCTAAAGTTGCAAGAATTTGATGCATTTTGCATCTCCATTTACATTTTCAACTCAGGTTTGTTGCTAACCAAACAAAACAAATGAAAATTTTTTAGCATGAATTTCCATTTCCTAGCTACCAAATATCCCTTACTATAAGCTCTAGCTAGCTTGCACTTTATATTGAAGAGTCCATGCATACTAAATACTAATTAATTTGTTTTCTCCATGTTATATATATATTTTCAAGAACAAGAAGGTGGTTATATATTTTATCTACAAATGTAGGCGGGCTTTTGATATAAATGGGTTCCAATAATAAAACTTAAGCCTTGTTAAGGTTATGTACCTCTCATACTTTTTCCAATGTGGGATTATTTTAATCCTATCATTTGGTTTTTACTTTCAACACCCCCCTTAAGTACAATCACTTTGTCACATGGATTGCACAACACTTGTAGAGCCAGTATCTCAGAGGTATTTTTTTTTTGTGTTTATAGACAACTTCTCTGGAAGGTATTGTCGAGGTTTTGGACCGAACTATTGGGTCTGATACCATGTTATATATATATATATATATATATATATATATATATATATATATAAGAACGAAAGAGATGATTATATATTTTATCTATGAGTGTACACGAGTTTTTGATATAAATAAGTTCTAATAATAAGACTTAAGCCTTGTTGAGATTTAGCTCACCTTATATCTGATATTCATGCACTTCTCATATTTTTTCAAATGTGTGATTATTTTAATCCCATCATTTGGTTTTTACTTTCAACAATCTCTTTCACGTGCAACCATTTTTTTTTTTTGTGGTTGTCACATGGATTGCACAATACTTATAGAGTTAGTATTTTGCATTACCTATACGTAGAATTCAGAGCAATTTTTCGGTACAAATAAATGACGAGAAAAATCATCAACAAATGTGACAAAATATTTAAAACATAAATATGATAGCCCATTGAAGGGAAGGGGCCCCTAATGTCTGAATGCACTAAATGAAAAGAGTTCAACATACTACTCTCATAAATAGAAAAAGATGCACGATAATATTTACTAAACTGACACTACCCACAATCAAATAATTTTATTGACCTAAGATGCGGGAACAAACCCTAAAGAACATTCAAATTGGGATGACCCATCTGACAGTAAAGATGAAGATGAGTATTTGATGAGGATAAAGCTGCGGAACCTGAAGAAAAAATATCATCCGTGTTCAGATAATAAAGGCTTTGAGATTCATGCCCGCCACCAATCAACTTCCTGGTCTGCAGATCCTGAAAGACAAAATATGAAGGATAATATATTACATAACAGTTCTGTTGGGGTCGAAAATTACACCCCGGCTAACCAAGTCAAACTCAAAGTCAACCTCAAGTAAACGGGCCTAAGCCCAGATCAAGTGGATCGGTGCCCAAATCGAGCCCCGCAGCCGGTCTTCCCCATACCAAAATGAAATCATGTAATTAATAATTTTAATGTAATTTTTATATGCATGAATGTAAGAAAAATGGGCATAAAACCAAATTTTTGTAAATCACGTAGCTCATGTGCAAGAGAAATGAGCACATGAGGCATGGGATGAGCAAAATACTATTTTGTAAATCCCAAGGAGCCATATGTAAATTTGTAAGCCTATAAAAGGCAACATGATAATGAAATAAAAAGAGAAGAATTGATTCCCCTCAAATTCTAGGGTTTCTGTGCCTCCTCCTTTCTCAAAATTCTAAACCTTCTTCCTCTTTTTTGAATTAAATCAAGAGTTTAACTCTTCCTTTTTCAAAAAGAAATAGTTTTTCACCATAAAATCCGCAAATGGGAGCTCGGATCTCCCATCAGATCTCTAAAAAGGAGATTTTCAATCCTAACCCCTTTTCCTTCAAGATCCAGCCAACGAAGAGGCAGAAGAAGGAGATGCATCTCCAAAAATCCCATTCCGGGAGGATCCAAGGCTCAAAAGATGATCCAAAGATCTCTAGGAGTTTAACTCCATTCAAGATCTGTTGGAGTTTAACTTCATAAATCAAACCCCCTTTTTAGGAGTTTAACTCCAATTCTATACATACTCCCTGTTAAGAGTTCAACTCCAAAACCCCATTGGGAGTTTAACTCCTAACCCAGGGACTAAGCCCATTTTCCGCTGGTGTTTCCAGTGGTCGAGTGCTGTGCACGTGACCCGCGGGCGTCCAGTGGTCGCGTGCAGGGCACGTGACCCGCGGGCGCTAAGCTCCCACGTGCGTCTCACGCGATCCGCGGGCGCTCAGCGCCCAGCGGTCGCGTGCAGCGTACGTGACCCGCTGGCGCCCAGCGTCCACGTACCATGCACGCGTCTTTAAGACGCTTCTCACCCCTCATATTCTATGCACTCCACACCAGAAACACGTCCCCCGTTAGGAAAATTTTTCTAACGGGGCACTACCCCGCACCCCGTAAAACTCCGCGGGGTCCCCCGATATATCCAAAACCCTTTCAAAACATACGTACGCCGCACATCGAGTTCGCATGACCAGTTTGGCCCGGTCAATCGGAGGTTCCCTCACTCCAAAGGCGAGATGTAATTAACGGCAGTTTAGTTTGCGACTACTGGAGATTCGGATCCCCACAATCAATAAACCCCCGTTTACCCTAGGCAGGGGTAATCTATAGTACGCCTGACAAGTGCATGCGTATTCCCATCTCAATGGGGTGACGAAAAACACCCTACAAATTCTGACACGCCCGGTGGGACGCAATCTCTCCTTCCATATTTCGGGTTAAACGTTTATGCGAACTCAATTCATATACATATCGATTGCCTGTACTGAAATCATGCTTCTATTTGCAGGTTAACGACTTTCGACTGCAATCTTCGGACGCAACAAAATGTCTCCAAGGACAATCTCAGCTCTCAGCGCAACTCCCATCTCCTACACGATGAAGATGGACATCAGGACGGTTCTCTCGGCCAGCCTCGGGCTACAGTGGAAGGAGCCGCCGCTACCATTTGGCTCTATTCTGTTCATGCCAGCTAGCGCCATCCAAGCTTCTCAAGCTCTAGTAACAGATAGACCATCCTCGAAAGGCAGAAGGCCAAATGCGGTGAGCTCGAGTGCACCACTACCTAAACGCAAGTCGGTGTTTAAACGACTTTCTTTTGCCCCAGCTGGGGGCAAGGCCATCAACACCAACAAAGCAACAAGGCATCTCAGGCAAGCTCCAGCGGTGCCCTCGACAACTGCTCGATCGGGTATCTTCTCCAAGCTCCCCATCAATCGACTCATGGTGGCTTCCCAGAAAACGGATGCCCGCCAAGCCCTCAGAATTGAGAAGCTAAGACAGAAAAGGCTCAGATCCATAGCCAACAAAAGAACTAGGGCTCATGCTATGCTGAACTTCATGAGGTTTCAAGAACAGGGTTATCCCGCTAAAGATAAAGAGATGGCTGGATATGTGGTCCACACTGTCTACATGGTGGGCACGCACAGCAAGAGCAAGGATGGGGCCACTACATCTCAAATCCAATCTGGCGTGAACGTGGCTGTCACTTCCCAAGACCAGCATCCTCCGAAAGGTAATGAAAATCCTCCTAGTGAAGCTAATAAGCAGAGAGATCCCTCGGTTCATGAGGAGTCGGGCTCGGAAAGTGAAGAGGAGCCAATCTTTCGTCCCAAGAACGCAGAGCAGCAACTTCTCCAAGAGCTCCGAAAACAACTCAGAAGTAAAGAAAAGGAGATGGCCAAACTTTACTCCAAAATTGACGACTTGATGAATGTCGTGATGCACCTCACGGCCCAAGTTGCCACTCAACCGTCCAATCAAGCGCAGGGTTCTGCTCATGAACCGAAAAACGGTGTCCCAAGATAGCCGACGCCTATTCCCTCAAATCCAAAGGTAGGAGGACCGCATGAAAATCGCATCCTATCTCGGGAAATGTCTTGGCTACCGATAACAGTAGCCCGCTAACTCAAGATCAAATCATGGATTCGGTTTCCAACAAAGTCAAAACATTGGTAACCGAAACCGAAGCGCAAAAACATATCAGCAGTAGTGGGAGACCATATCTTGTTCAGTATGATCTGGTAGAATTTCCTAGCAGCTATGTCATCCCAAAATTCGGAAGATTTGATCGGACAGGAAATGCGAATCGGCAAATCGCCCATTTTAAAGCCTCATGTAGGAATACTGGGGGCAATGACGCGCTTCTCCTCCGCCAGTTCGTTAATAGGCTGACCGATGACGCTTTCGACTGGTACGCGAGCATACCGGATGGCTCCGTTACTACTTTCGTCCAAATGGAATCTCTGTTTCGACAAAGGTTCATGAGTGTCAGCGATAAGATCACCATTGCCGATCTCATAAGGACCAAGCCAAGGAACAACGAAAGCAGCACGGATTTTATAACCCGATAGCGCAATCTCTCCGTCAAATGTGAACCGCCGAAAGAGCAGGACCAATCTGTCAGCCTTCTCGTCGGAAATCTCAACAATTAGATGGCGCCGTTTCTATGCACTGCGGGTCTCAAAACATTTCAAGAGCTGACTAGGAAAGTCCGGATGTTGGAGCACTCAAAGCAGGAGTCTTCCTCTGATTCCTAAAATAACAATAAGTCCTGAAGAAACTGAAAGGACGACAATCACAAAGACGGAAGTTCCGACGATGCTGAATCTTTTAATACTTTGGCTAACCGAAATAAGCGAGAGATGAGTGGGCCTAATGCCAACCGGCTTCGGAAGCCAGTGTTAGGAGAGGGAGGAGAATCACTACTGAAAAAGAGGCTGGATAAGATCTATTCCTTCAGAAGGGACAAAGTCCGTAAAATATTCAAAGACGCCCTAAGGAATGGTCTATAATTGCCAGAATCAAAAAGACCGCAAGAAACGAATATGACCGACGACCCCAAATATTTCCCTTATCACAGAGTGATAAGTCATGCCATTGAGGACTGTTTCGTCTTCAAAGATTGGGTCGAAAAGCAATACAAGGCAGGAAAGATAGAACTGTCTAAATGCATGTTAACAAACAGTCAAGCTGCGACCGCCAATTTCATACAAATGGAGACCGAAGTCCTTCGGCAACCTGATTCTCTCACACATCTGCCTTTCTCTAAAACGAGCAGACCACCACGTCGTTAAACTGGGAACAAACGACCCCTAAGTTGTTAAACTGGGCGTGTAAAAAAATGTGTAAATAAAAGGGGAAAAAAGCCGAAATGATGGGGCAACTCGCAATAAAAATCAGCGGGTAAAATAAAGATGAAAAATAAAGCCAAAATGATGGGGCAGCCGCGAATAAATAGCCGAAATGATAGGGCAATCGCGACCTTCGCACTGAGAAAAACTGAAATGATAGAGCAATCGTGGTAAAAAAAATAAAAACTCCAAATGGCGAATGATGAGTCGCTCCTGGTACCATATTCCAGTGCAGCGATGCAGACGCCAACCAAAATTTCAAATTCCTGGATATCCCAATGGCGAGTCGCTCCTGGTACCATATTCCAGTGTAGCGATGCAGACGCCAACCAAAATCCAATTTCCCAAAATTCTTCCAGCCCTACGGTTGGTTCCCAAGTTGACTACTGTACACAATCCACGGGCTCAAATAATTCTCATTACACCCATACCCCACCGCAATCACCAGTCACGCGGCCGATCTTTGCCCTTAAAATTACGCTCCATTTGGCAAGACCCACTCATGGACTCATGGTCCTCACGATGCATGAGAAGAACAAAACTTACGAGATCCTCTCGACTCGTAAGAAAACACCTTCGTGGGATCCTTACGACTCACAAAGGAAAAACACACTTGGAAGTCCTTACGACTCCTAAGGAGAACATACACTTGTGAGATCCTTTCGACTCGTAGGGAGAAAATGCTTTTATGGGACCCTTACGGCTCATGAAATTGAAAAGCCTTAGGTGATAGGGACCTAAACCTGTCTCCTAAGCCATCGCTCCCTAACAGGCAAATGATGAATTGCTCCTGGCACCTGTGCTCTAGTGTTAGCAACGCTGATGCCGATCCCAACCCCAAAATTCCAAACTTCCGATCCAATAGACCCCTAGGTCTTTAAACTAGGAATAGATGACGTCTAAGTAGTTAAATTGGAAACAGATGACCTCTAAGTCGTTAAACTGGGAATGAGGGAAATCTCCTCATGGCAGCATAGAAAATGATGATTCGCTCATGGTACTATATTCCAGTGCAGCGATGCTGAGTCAATCCAAATCACATCAAATCAGCAAGTCAACTCTAATCCTAACACTGCAGAAATCGGAACAAGTCAACATCAATCTCAACACCGCAGAAAGTGGAGCAAGTCAAATCCAACCCCTGACACCGCCGAAAGCGGAGCAAGTCAAATCCAACCCCCGACACCGCAAGAAACGGAGCAAGTCAAATCAAGAATCGTCCGTTCACGTTGCTAAAAGAGCAGCATCGACCATCCAAGTCGCAAAAATGGCAGCACCGACCGTCCACGTCGCAAAAAAGGCAGCACCGACCGTCCACGTCGCTAAAAGGGCAGCACCGACCGTCTAAATCGCTAAAAGGGCAGCACCGATCGTCCACGTCGCAAAAAGGGCAGCACCGACCGTCCAAATCGCAAAAAAGGTAACACCAACCATCCACGTCGCTAAAAGGGCAACACCGATCGTCAACGTCGCAAAAAGGGCAGAACCGACCGTCCAAGTCGCAAAAAGGGCAGCATCGACCTCCATGTCGTCGAAACAGGAACGAAATCAAGTCAACCCCCACGCGAAAGAAGATCCATCAATTTCATGCACACGACCCACATGTGGTGTGCATTTATTGATGGGGACACTTCGTTGGGATCGAAAATTACACCTCGGTTGACAAAGTCAAAGTCAAAGTCAACCCCAAATAAACGGGTCCAAGCCCAGATCAAGTGGGCCCATGCCCAAGTCGAGCCCCGCGGCCGGCCTCCCCCATGCCAAAATGAAATCATGTAATAAATAATTTTAATGTAATTTTTTTATGCATGAATGTAAGAAAAATGAGCATAAAGACAAATTTTTGTAAAGCTCATGGCTCATGTGCAAGAGCAATGAGCACATGAGGCATTGGATGGACAAAATACCATTTTGTAAAGCCCAAGGAGCCATATGTAAATTTGTAAGCCTATAAAAGGCAACATGATAATGAAATAAAAGGAGAAGAATTGATTCCCCTCAAATTCTAAGGTTTCCGTGCCTCCTTCTCCTTTCTCAAGTTTCTAAACCTTCTTCCCTTTTTTGAATTAAATTAAGAGTTTAACTCTTCCTTTTTCAAAAAGAAATAGTTTTTCACAATAAAACCCACAAAGGGGAGCTCGGATCTCCCATCAGATCTCTAAAGGGGAGATTTTGAATCTCACCCCCCTTTTCCTTCAAGATCCAAAGAGAGGGAAGAAGGAGACCCATCTCCAAAATTCTCATTCCGGAAGGATCCAAGGCTCAAAAGAATATCCAAAGATCTCTAGGAGTTTAATCCCAGACATGTGACCCACGGACGCCCAGCGCCCACGTGCCATGCACGCGTCTTTAAAACACTCATCACCTCTCATTTTCCATGCACTCCACATCAGAAACACGTCCCCGGTTAGGAAATTTTATCTAACGAGGCGTTGTACTGCACTCCGCAAGGGAGTTGCTGGCCCCCTTGATCCCCAGCCCGCTATCCAAGTCGCGAGACCCCCGTAAAACTCTGCGGGGACCCAGATATATCCAAAACCCTTTCAAAACATACGTACGCTGCACATCGAGTTCGTATGACTAGTTTGACCAGTCAATCGGAGGTTCTCTCGCTCTAAAGGCGAGAGATAATTAACGGCAGTTTAGTCCGCGGCTGCCGGAGATTCGGATCCCCACAATCAATAAACTCCCGTCTACCCTAGGCAGGGGAATCTGTAATACGCCTGACAAGCGCCCGCGTATTCCCACCTCAATGGGGTGACAAAAAACACTCTACAAGTTCACTGATCTTGTAAGTTTACTAACGGACAATAAGCTAATAGAGAATCGTGGAACATGATAAACAGATGAAAACAAAAGATCCTTGGATAGATGTACCGACCTACCTCCACTGATAGAGGAAGATCTATCGACCAAGGTGACATGGGATTTTTGTGTAGATGGTGAAAAAAATAAAAGAATCGCGATTACCTGTCATATGATCCGTAGCACCTAAATCAATAATCCAGAGCTTACTAGTGGCACAACAAACTATAGTAGTATCTCAAGTATGAGTTACTGTAGCAACAGAAGCAGACAACTGAGTAGAGAGAAGCTTATGATACCCATCCTCAAAAATAAATATCTTTGAGGTCAAGATGCCGCATCAGATGGAGATGGTGCAGTGGGATGCAAGTACTCCAATATATCACATTGAGAAAATGCATGATTAGCAGAAGGTCTGTCATGTAAATCCCAACAAGAGTCAACAGAATGATCTGATTTCCCACAATGTGACCTTGAAGAAGTATATATGGACCAACAACCTGATTTTGTGGTTGAGAAGGAGACAGGCAAAGTATGTAGTTTACGAAAAGCTATATATAGGCTCAAGCAGTCTCCTCGGGCTTGGTTTAATAAATTCGGTGTCGTTGTGCTGGAGCTTGATTTATATCAGTGCAAGAGTGATTATACTGTTTTTACACTCGAATGTGTGTGTGTAACACCCCCACCCCCACACACTTTCTTGACTGTATAAAAAATAAAAAATCTTTATACTTCCCTGATTTGTTTATTCCCCTTCTTGATGGTTGGTGAGATGATTTTAATGGGGCCGCCGTTGTTGCAGTTGACAGACACACACTAAAGAAGAAAACCATAAAAGCCCATCCTCGTCGCTGTGGTCGGCAACAGCTATAGTTAACTACAGTAAGATATAGATAGATAGACTTTGATGTTATGAGTGTGACGTGGGATCTTCTGTCTAAAAGAGCAAAATAATGCCGTTAAAAAGAATCATTGAATATAACCCTAGTTTTTGGTGGGGCGACGTCTCTGTCTCTTTGTGCTTCCATAGTTTACTTGGATCTGAAGTAATAGTGCGCTGCTCAAGTCCAAAATATTAAACCCATTGAAAAGCTGCACCCTCAGCTTTATTATTAAGCAGGAGGTGTCAATGGGGTTCTTCTCTCCTGATACGATTAGGAGCCAGATCGATATAAGTGATATACGGGCAGCAAGTATTTATTCAGATATATCAATTTATAGAAAAGTGACATAATTTTAATTCAATGCATGAATAAGAATGCTATAAGATGTGGAATAAGGAAGCTTTTGCCAGGGGAAAAATCGATTAGTTTGAAATCGAAGGCCTGTTTCTGCTGTTCAGTATTATAGTGAACAACGCCGACTTCGAAGCCCGTAAAAATTGATCAGTTGAAGCTGTAAAAATGTTAAAGAACTTTCTTGACCTGTGGAAGGGATGTTCTAGAACAAAAACCAATGCATTTTGATTTCGAAAACGTACCGGCGAAAGAAAGTTCTGCATTAACTGACATCAGCTTTCAAATACAGTTCCATCATTATAAAAATGTGCAGCTCTGCCTACAGGAAATATAAGTATTCAGGTCGATACATTTATTTCCTCTTCCTTTTCCCTGATTAATACATTGACAAGTGCAACTCTGCCTAAAGGAAATGTGAAATAGAATAACTAACTTTAACATCCACCGCAAAGAGATAAGGTGTGTACAACATTGCAAAAGGCAAATAAGCTTACAGCCTTGTATCGCATAGATGATATGTGCAGCTTTTATGTATATTTAGAGAAAAAGTAGATAACACAATCCATGTACATTGCATTTCAAGCCCTTTTTATCAGCCCACACAGAAAATGCTTTCTACAAAACTTACGACGTGTGAAATAGAGTTTATAATGGTTGTTGTGTTTGTGATGTAAATACATGCGGCATGAATGGATAAATAACCAAAGTGCTTTACAGAATTCACTGCATCTATCAGTGAAATTTTTGGTTGAAGAATTACACACTTATAAACTTAACTGAAGCATGGGATTGACGAGGAGTGATTCCTAATGCCTATATTCTAAAGTTCTAACTGCATTGATTCCTCTATTTCCTGCAAATTCCATACATGAGATAATAAGACAATTGGTTTAAAATATCCTAGAAACGTAGTGGCTGAACGGTCACGGGATAGGAAAATTTATAGACTACATATTTCTCAGAGAGAAAATGCTTAAATGGGCTGGGGTTAAGGCATTTTCAGCGAGCGTCAATAATAAGGGATATCACAGGAAAACGACGTACAAAGGACAAGAATAAAAAAAACACCACACAAACATGGATACAAACCTCAAAGAAACGATTAGTTTTGAGAATACAAGAGAATGATTCTCTACATACCAGCAACCTAAGCGCTCATTCTAGCTGATGCATCTTATTCATTCTTTCAACATGATTAGTGAATAATGTGGGGAGGTGAAGAGAGAGGGCTATTGGTTCCATCTCCTATGTCAAGCAATTTTCCCTAGCCAATTAATCAGAGTCATTGGAAGCATGTGTAGGACCTTCATCAATTTGACGGCTTCAATTTAGTCAATAATTAGGGATAAACACGCGATGCATGGGAGGAGTTTTGGATAACGTTTCGGCATTTTTTGAATTGGTAAGGGAAGAAATAAGAAAATTGAAGAAAGTAAACATCTAGGACTTTCACTTTGTCAAAACTCTTCTTTCTTTTGTCCTTATCCTTTTATCTCTATCTTTTTTACCATATATTCTTATCTCTTTGGTGGTGAGCCCCATAGCAGCTGTCTTAAACCCTCTCTCCCACACGCCCGCATGTCGCCATGGGGTCCACGGCCTAATTAGGTGATGCCTAATAACGCTTGCTGCAAAATATTCTCCAATGGAAAAACCACAATTACTCTATAACATTTCCTAAATACGAAGAGGACATTGACAGGATATGAAAGCAATTCCAAGGAGGGGAAGGGAAAATATTAAAAAAATTGCAGCTTCAAAAGATTCCGTTCTATATCCAGCTTTACTAAGGTTATTTGACTAGAGTCTCCATTGCCCACTCACTGACAGTTTTGACCCTATCAAGAAGACTCTGGCATTTATAAGAACATGAATAGGGTATCCTATAGGAAATCTACCCACACAACATATTTGATCCAACACTTGTTACATGGCCTTACCTCGTATGAGTAGTGATATATATAACCATTAAACGAGACGATAGACGAGTTCCAGTCAGTCAAATAACCTTACCAAAACTTAATATAGATAGGAACCTTTTGAAGCTACTGAGGTATTTACATTGGAGAATCTTTCGCGGCAGGCATTACTTGGCGGCACCTAATTGGGTTGTAGGCTCAATTGCCACATGTCGGTTCGTAGGGAAGGGTTCAAGACAACTAAGAAGGGGCCCACCACTAAAAAGATAAGAACATATGGTAAAAAAGGTCGAGACGAAGGGGTACGGGATAAAAGAACGAAGTAAAAGCTTCTTTGATAAAGTGAAAGTCCTTGACGTTAACTTTCTTTAATTTTCTTAATCCTCCGATATTTCTTTTTTATGCCCTTGCTACTTCAAAATGTACCGAAAAATCACCCAAAACTACTGCACATCACTCGGGGTTTACCTTAGTAACTAAAGATTACAATAAGCTAGAAATCTCAAGTATATCATATACATCAAAGTTTAAATGCTTTCAGTCTCATAGTTGCTAGGGTAAGGTACCGAAACAATAAACGAGAAGACATATTGTGGCTTAGGAAAATGAAATAAATTCATTTAAAAAGAATAACATGCAACTTAAAGAAACCCACCCCACCATCACCGGTCCCAAGTCCGATGAGAAAGGATGCGGATTGCGGTAAGCTTGTGACAACCAACGGAAAACTTTTATCACATTCTATGAAATGAACCACAATAAAAATAATTTCTCATGCAACTTAAAGGAAAATGATAGATAGCCTATGAAGCATGGACATGGATTCGGACATAGGCACGTGCCACGATAAATTTGTAAAAAGGACACGATGACACGATAAATTTGTAAAAAGGACACAGTGACACGGCTATATTATTTATCTATAAATTTAATTATATATATTGAACAAAATATAATAAACTACAAAAAAAGAATATACTAGTATAACTTTGAAAGCAACCAAAATATGAAATCTTTTAATTGGAGCCGACTTTCATAGACCCGACTTCGTCATTTGCAACAATATGGATGTTACTCATTCCAGTTGTAGTATGTCATGAAAGATAATTGAAAGATTAAATATTCTTGTATTCTTAAATATATCAAATTTGTCCAAACATATATTCGACATTCTTATTTCTCAACCTCCTTTACTATCTAGAAGTGTCGGACACGTCTAATATGAGCAAACATGGAGTAAGTGTGTCGGCCACGAGTCGGCCGGATTGCCCGCGTGTCCAAGTGTCCAAAACATGCAGGAACAAACATGACGAGCAAATAGAAGTGTTCAGGCTTCCTACCATAAAGCTTTAGCCCTTCTATTGGCTTTTTTGTCTTGCCTTTTTTCCACTTTTTTTTGGTTGTGGAGGGGGGGTAGCTAGGAAGTAATATTAGTAACTGATGGTGAAAAGTGGGCATTAAAAGTACAATGTTTATGTACTTTTAGTTCCCTGACATAAGCATATATGTTAAAATAATGTTTTTGAAAGTAAACGACGGGCTTTACCCATCATAAATTGTTGTTAAAACATAAATTGCTTCAGTTCAATCAGCATTCTAAAGCAAAGGGTTCACAAAGATACCATGGCCTGAAAATTTCCCTGTTCAAAGGCCAACAGGCACTATGCTTCTGGCTTGCTGATTTAAGCCAATAACTATGAAGCTAATACAATGATAAGATGCATTAAAATCAACAGAAGAATTCATCCTTCCACTGTAAGGAGATCGTCATGATTGACCAAATCACACATTTAAATGCCTAACTTTGCGACAAATTACTTCAAATGTCAGTAGTTGTGAGTATATTTGTTAAATTTTATGAAATGCTTCCTCATCGTAGTAGCATGTTCAAAAGAATCTAGTTAACTGGGTATGCTTGGATATATCCTTGAATTCATGTATTATGACGAGAAGTTCTTACCATTATCATAAATGACTAATTGGCAACCTCCAATTGTTATATGCTGCTAGATTTGAGAAAAATAATTATGGGGTGTGTGTCAACTTGTTTAAATTATTTCTCATAAATATGTTATATATTAGTGTCTTTTTGAAAAAAATAATTAGAACACTTTGAACAACCATTATTGCATTTGAATGGTTAAGGGGTAAAAATGTAAATTCATGAGTTTGAGGGTATGAGTTGGCATGCTTAGGAATTAGAATTTCATGAGAAAATTTTCTCATTTTTTTCAATATCTAATTGGAAAAAAGGAGAGACTCTTTTGGATAAATAATGTTCAACTTAAAGGAATACATACAGCCAAGAACTGAATAACTACAACTATTAACTACAGTATGAATCGGGCAATCAACTGATTTTGAAATACATAATAACCACGTTTCCAAATTTTGATCTAATGCCACGATCATGGAATGCATCTATTGATCAGCATATGTTCTAAGCAAGCAACACGGACTAATTGTGAATTGAAGGGGCTTGTTACATGGTAGGTCAAAAAAGGCAGAAGAATGATGAGACAATAATGACACACAATACTCGGAATACTAGTTGTATAAATAAGAGACGTGCTTCTATATCACCAAGAGCTCCCTGCTCCCCCGATGCCCTTTTGATTATCACACATGAGTGAACATCCAAATTCAATGAAGATAACCCCTCTATAACATGGTTAAAAGAATCATCAAGGAATTCTAAATAATTTAGAGATTCCGCTTTAGATTTCAATGGAATGCACGTAATTTGAAATTGTGAAAACAACATCATGTAGAATGAGGGCCTAGAAACAGACTAATTGCTCTGCAGTTGCTTCCATCATATGGAATTTACAAATTTCCGCATCGATGTGTTTGGTAAATAGTAGCAGATGTGGTGTCATCCAAAGATTCCAAACATAAACACTTTCAGGCATCATAAAATGATGAAAAATCTCTTACAGTATAACTTTAAAGCAAAGATAACGACGGTGACAACATGCCGTGAACTGAAATCTATGATTACCTACGAACATACCGTGAACTGAAATCGTGTTGGCATTTTTATGTTCACAAAAAATCCCCACAAACATTGCGCTCGGCAAATTAATGAAACTCACGATTGTAGGGTACACCCCATGCCTGAGGTATAGGCAGAATCAGGTATGCATCATGCAATTAGTCGAGGGATAGACTAGAACCAAAAAAAAGCTGGAGGCTTAATGAAAATGAAATTCTGTGAACATAAAAATACCAACGAATCGATCATTTGCCTGCTCCTAATCTTGTGTAAAAATCTAATAATTCTCGTTTGGTATCGTGCAGCATTCTACAAATTTGATTGTTTGTTTCCGAAATCTCCACATCAAGAGCAAAAAATGAGTACCTTTAATGTTCCTTCATTAAGATTTGATGATGGTGATACGATTCCTCGCTCAAAAGAAACAAAGAAAATTAAGGAAATAAAAGATCAACAACAAACAATAACCAAAATGAAGGAGGATAAGGAGGATGAGAGAGAGAGAGAGAGAGAGAGAATTCCATGAGTCCTTTGACGCCGGTCTTGGCCAAGCGCCGTGTTCATCACTGACATTGTTCGCTCCGAGATTGGGAGGTTCGATCGAGATCTAGAGAGAGGAGAGGATTATTAGGGTTTCAGATGAACAGACTGGCAACGATCTGAAGCTGTGTTTTACGAGGGACGTTGATTCTTCATTCTTGACTTAGAAATCTCCTTCTGACCAAAATTTATGTGAATTAAATGTGGGTGCTGACATTATGGCCAATTCTGGAGTATTCAGGTTGTTCCGGGGGTGTTTGGTTGCAGGATTATAGAATTTGGATTCCGAAAGAGTAAGGTTGAAATTTCTGGATTTGGTAATTTGTTGTTTGGTTGGTTTTGGATTCCTAATATTGAATTTGTAGATCTTTATAATTGTTATTTGGTTGGTGAAAAAAGGTGGGATTTGGATTTGAGGATTTTAGAGAGAGATAGATAGAGAGAGTATTATTAAATAAATTAAGTACACGGACCCCATCTAAAAGTACAATGAATAGTGTCAAATCATTGGAAATCCTTGAAAATTTTTAGGATTCAAGAATCCTTGTTTTGTGGTGGGCCTCCCATTAAAAACAAAGGAATCCTAGAAATCCAAATCCTGCAACCAAACACAAAATTATGGAATCCTAGGATTCCACAATCCAAAATCCAAATCCCAACTCATAATCCTGCAACCAAACAGGCCCTTAAGAGCCTGTTTGGGAAGGGAGTTAAGTTTTGTGAACTGTGTTTTCATAAAGTCAGTAAAAGATAACTCTAAAATTCTAACTTTGGATTGTTTGACAACCATTTTGTAGTTGAGATAACTGCAAATTTTCGGTCTTAAGCTATAGTTATCTCAACTCCAATTTGATCAAAGTTTATTAAACTCCGTTTTTGAAGTTTGGGGTTTGCAAACCATAGTTTGCTTGTCTCTTGCCTCTGCTTTAAAATAAATCATGATTTCCTTAAATCCAAGCAGGCCTAAAGGGTTCTGTTATAGTTGGTCCCTAATTCTCTGTGGAGATTTTGATCTTTGGCCCTGTGTTAAGGAGGTCTTTGTATTAATTTTTTTTTTAAAAAGGTTTGATTTTGTGAGCAAGATGCCCAGGCTTGTTTTTGTGTCGCTTGCAATTGTGATGGTTAGATTCTGACTGGATGTTCAAGCACTGCATAGGTTGTTTCTATTCGGATGCTTTTGCTTTTGCGATGGTGTAGGTGGCTCGTTGGTGGAGATCGGAATCTCCCTCAAATGTTATCCTCCGTCAGTCTGGCTGTGAGCGGTTTTGAACGGTTGAGATTGGGTGAGAGAATTATTGTGTGGATCTCAATGGGTTGTTGGATGTTGTTGACGCCGAGCTACCTGCAAGTGAAGTCCCAAGATGGGAAACCACCGTAGAATCTTCCGACGATCAAGTTAGTATTGTGGAATAAGAGCAGGATAGCGGCGTATTGGGATGAGTTCGAGTTACCTAAGTCGTTTGAAAGAGAGTTTATATAGCGGTCGTATCGAGCGAGTCGGCGCGAGATCCTCGCTGTCAGTTACGTCCCTGCGTTACGCTCGCGTTGATGGTGGGATCCGCTCATTAATGGTGGAACGCGCCAGCGTGGGACGTGGATCGTGGGGCGGCGGATATCTCGTTTTGGCGAGACACACGGAGCCGTTGCGGGGACGCTTGGGTTCCGCGCTCTCGGTTGATCGGGAAAGCCGAGAAAGCTCAGCTCGATGGATGGCTCGGAGACGAGCCGGGAGGCCGAGAAAGCTCAGCTCGATGGATGGCTCGGAGACGAGCCGAGAGGCCGAGGAAGCTCAGCCCTGCAACAGCTCGGAGACGAGCTAACCGGGTGTAAGTTCGGCTGCCGGATGGCTCGGGAGGAAAGAAGTGGGGGTGTAAGATCGGAGACGAGACCCCGAGGAAAGTCCCCAAGGCACCATACTGATTCTACCTCCACATTCCCCGGGAGCCTAGTGAACTTACGTAGACGACACGTCATCTGCTACGTGACGTAATCTGGGGAATTCTCGTTCATGAGCTTTATCACCGACCCTCCACTCTCGCCCTGACCTATTTGTGGTTCATAGTCGATAGTGGTAAGTCCGGTTTTTAACAGTTCAGCCTAGGATTCCCGAATTGTCTGACGATGGTGGGACATTTGGCGGCTACTCCTCTCGGATCACTAGGCCCACGTGGCGGGTCACGGAATGCCTCGATTACCGCGCGTATCTTTGGTGACGTCAGCGGATCGGTGAAATGATTGCGTTTTTTAAGAGGGGGCGCCGTTTCACTCGATCGTCGGTTAGGCTACGTGCCATGTGCCCAACATTGGTTGGCGGGGAGCGAGAGGCTGTTTCCGACTCCTGCCGTGAAGGGATGTTTTCAATGGCCGATCGCCACGTGGAACCTCGACGGCCGCTAGGTGCGACGCTTCGTTTTGGAGGGAATCGATTTGGGCCGTAGGATATCCTCTTTGGAGTGTATAAATAGGAGGGGGTCATCCCAGGACTGACACTTTGCCTTAGTTGTCTCTCGTCATTTGAAGATTGCTCGGTGCACCTTCGCTTAGGTCTGATTTTCCACTGAATTTTCTCGGGAAACCCTTTCCTTGAATTAGGTTAGATGTCTTCTTTCGAGATATCTATGGATGTAGTAGGCGTAAAGTCGGGCGATGAGGCCTCTGTTTTTGGGGTCGAGTCCAGCGGGTTTTCCTCCTCCTCGGCTTTAGATAGCCGAGAGAGTTCTTCTTCTTCTTCATCTACGTCTTCTGTGTCGGGCTCGCCTCCAAGGGTAGTGTCGCCCTTGTCTCTCACCGTTGGGCGGCGATAAGGGCTTCCAAGGTGTGCATCGGGAATACCCGCGATGCACTCTCAGTCTTGAATCGTCTGAATGAGCTTTCCGACATTCGGACTCGATTCCATATCCCCTCTAGCTATTCACTCCGTCTGTCCAGAGAGGGTGAGCAGGCAGACCGGGTGCAGGGTAAGGAGATTGCGCTGTATCTAGAAGCATTCCGGGCAGGGATGCGTCTGCCCTTCTCGTCTGAGATTTGTGTTGTGCTCCATTGTTTCCGTCTAGTATCGGGTCAGCTAGCGCTGAACTCGTGGAGGATCCTCTTTGGATTTCTGGTCCGGTTAAAAATTGATCGGATCCCCTTCGATTTGAGCCTCCTCCTGTCTTTTCTTTGCTACAAAAATCACCCCGGTACCAGTAAGGAAGAGCCGAGCTAGGTGTATCTTTCGTTTAAAAAACGTAAGTGTAGGACGGCTAGGTCGGGAGTAGTGATCGTCCCTTCTTCTATCCACGAATGGAAGGAGAAGTTCATCTTCGTCGGGCCACCAAAGGGCGAGGATTGGCCTGTACCCACCCAGTGGCACGGGGTCGATTGCCCGAGGGTGAAGCAGTCGAACGCCCCCAAGGCAAGGGTGGTGTCCCAGTGGGAACTGATCCAGCGGGATGATGTCCTGCTGTACGAGCAGGTACTGAGCCAGGCTGGACTCAGTCCCGCGCGTTTTTTGGGTAAGTTAGGGCTTTTGCCGGTCTATTTAGACTTCGCCAAAATTCTATTGCCGTTTCTGCATCGCTGACCCTTTTCTTATGTTTTTTTTTTGCAGAGTCCATAGATCAATCGAAAATTATGGCCTCCAAGACCTAGGGAAGGAAGACCGGTGGTGCAAGCTCATCCCGACCAGGTCCGAGTGCGGCTCCTCGGTAAGCTCCCCCGGGCAAGGCTTCCACAGCACCCCCCGTCCCGGAAGAATGTCACGGGGGAAGACAGAAGCATGCACGGGATCCGGCGCCTCAGGTTAGGGTAGAGGTGCCGCCCCTTGCCGAATCCCCCCTCAAGAGATATAAGTGGGTGGTTTCTTGTCCACCCCCAGCCGGGATCCAAGTGTAGGAGGGTGACTTCTACATCAAGGTGCCCTCAGGGATCTCTGTGGCCGACAGCTTGCTAGCGGACATGGAGAAGACGGCTGGAGCCAAGATTCCCCGAGGCACCATGAAGGCCCAAGTGGCCACGATAGCTCAGGAGGTGGTCCATGTCGGTAGCTTTTCCCAAATTTTTTTAAGGCTTATTTCCTCGGTTTCAGCTTCTTAACACGGTTCTTGTTTTCCTCAGGTCCTCCAGCACTGCGCTCTCCTCGCCGCTATGGAGTTCGAGGAGGTTGCCCCGGCGATAAAGAAGGCGGGCGAATCATCATCGCGATAGGAAGAGCTTCTCCTTCAGTTGCAGCAGGCAGAAGAAAAAGGTGGCCCTCCTTGACTCAAGATTGGTCGCCGAGGGCTTGACGGTTTCCAAGCTGAAGGAGTCACATCGGCTTCTGACTGAATCTAACCGGGCTATCCAGGTCAGATGGAGGAGGAGAACGGGCTCTTCAACGCCATGAAAAGATCGAAGGACGCCCTAAAAAAGGATGCTCGGGCGACTTGCAAGACGGCGAAGCCGTGGAGAGTAGGGTGGAGAGGGTCGTGGAGGAGTATAAGGCGTCCGATTAGTTTTATATCAACCTCTCCGACTCCATGGCCGTTGGGTGGCACAATGCTCTTGACGTCGTTAAAGAGGCTATGCCCAAGTTCGTTGATCGCGAGCTCCGCACAAGGTATCCCCTCGCCGAGGAAGCGCCACAGGGGGCAGTGCTGAGCTCGCCGGAGAAGGCGAGGCGGCTGGCGAAAGCACCAAGCCTGAAGTTGCCATTGTGGTCCCCGACGGAGGAGCAGAGCAAGGAGAGGTGGCGGCCGAGCAGGCGGTCTGAGCTATCCCCCCTTCTTTTTAGAATTTTGTAAGCCTCCGGGCGTTTTTACAAGGCTCATAATACCTTGTACATAATTTTGATCGTAAATAAAGTATATTTTTTTTGCTCAAGTGTTTTTATTCCGCAAGTATTTTTAGCTCGCAGGTCTTTTTATCTTGTAAGTATTTTTATCTCGCAAGCCTTTTTATCTCGCAAGTATTTTTACCTCGCAAGCCTTTTTATCTCGCAAGTATTTTTAGCTCGCAAGCCTTTTTATCTCGCAAGTATTTTTAGCTCGCAAACCTTTTTATTTTGCAAGTGTTAGGCAGGTGCGATGTAAGAGCTAGCAAAAGGCTAGGCACAGATAGACCGATATCCACCCTTTCCCCAGAGTCGAGATGACGATCGTGCATCGAGTATGAATCAAGCGATAGCCAAGTGTAGGAAGACCGGTATCCTCCCTTTCCCCGGAGTCGAGGTGACGATCGTGTGTTGAGTACGAATCGAGCGATAGCTAAGTTCGAATAGGTCGGCGCCCCTCGATTCTTTCTTGGATGAGCCGAGCAGGACATTGCTCGGCCGCCTTTTGGCGCGGGTTTTGAATCCATGCCTTCATAGGGCAGGAAGCTACCCATCATGGAAGGACCGAGAAGGAATCTACTCAGCGGCCTCATGATGAGGGTTTTGGATCCACTTCTTCATAGGGTAGGAAGCTACTCGTTGTGGATAGACCGAGCAAGAATCTGCTCGGTGGCTTCATGATGAGGGCTTTGGATCCGCGGATTTGTCGGGCAGTAAACTGCCCTTGGAGGATGAGCCGAGCAGGAAGCTACTCAGTTGCCTCTGAACGAGGACTTTTAATTCGTGGATTGGTCGGGCAGGATTCTGCCCTCAACGGATAAGCCGAGCAGGAAGCTTCTCGGTTGCCTCTGGACTAGGGCTGTCGATCCGCGGATTGGCCGGACAGGAAGCTGCCTTCAGTGGATGAGCCGAGCAGGAAGGTACTCGGCTGTCTCTGGTCGAGGGCTTTCTGAATTCCATAGTTTCTCCTTGGGACGTCGTTCAATCTTCCATGACCCGTAAAGGAGAGAGAATGGTGACCGTCACGGATGACACGTGGCCGTACCTTATCGGAAAAGTGCAATATTCCATGATTTGCGTTGTTGCGCGAGAAGATCTCGGCCGTTGGAAGATTTTTGTTGAGACTATAAATACTACAAGGTATAGTCTTTACCGTTCGTTTGCCTACTCTGAATTTTCCCCAGTCGTTTCGTTTTTTCCAGATGACGGGCCGCGCATACACCATCAGGGAGATCGTTTTCCGGGACGACGTGTATTTTTACAATCTCGATCGTTCCGAAGAGACGTACGAGACGGTGATGGGCTGCTTGGAGGGCTACTGCGGGCGCCTACTTCCCCGTCGATCTCCTCTTTTGCAAGTGCTCATCTATGCGATATGGAGGTCTTCCCCCGGTCTTTACAACATCCTCTCCCCGCAGTCAATGGACGAGGCGTTCGATAAGATGCACATGGCCCACGAGCTTAGGCTGATCTCGAAGAGCAGGTGGGATCGCTCTGTGGACATTCTTCTCAAATTTTTCCAGCTGAGGTTAGTCGCAGCGTCGTGCTCAGCGGTGGAGGACCCCGGCGAATCTATTGCTTCGAGGGTCCATGGGTACCGACAGAGGGAGCGAGCGGAGGCTGCCTGGGCTCGGCTGGAGGAGGTTTTTTCTGAGCATCATCGCCAATGTTTTCTTAATTCTCGTCCTCCTTTGCTATAATTTTTATAAGGCTGGGGAGCCCATAATACCTCTGAATAAATAAACTTTTCTTTGGTTGAAGTTATGGTGTATTGTCTCTTTCTTCCTTTCATACCCCCCTTTTTTCTCCAAACCCTAAGCTCGGGGCCAGGGAAAGGAAAGGAAAGAAGGCAGGAGCCGGGGAAGGAAAGGATTCGGTTTTGGAAAACTTAATAAATGCGGAAAGGAATTGCATTATTTCAAAAGAGAGTACATGTTTATCTATACAACTTAAGCTTTTCGGGGTTAAACGACCGAGGTAAATTACAACCTTGGGAGTCTTGGAGGCGGTAGGCTCCACCGGGCAATGCCTATGTCATGATGAATAGCCCGTCCTATTTCGGGAAGAACTTATGTATTTTCCCCTGGTCTATGAATTCATTTCGTCTTAAGACCGGGTCTCCGGTCTTGAAGGCTCGATATTTAATTCGGGCGTTGTTGTAACGGACGGTCTGCTGCTGATAAGCGGCCATTCTGATATGTGCCCGATCTTTCCTTTCCAGCAAGATGTCCAAGTTTCTTCTTAGCGCTAAGGTGTTAGCCTCGTCGTCAAAGTGGCCGACTCGATAACTGGGCAGTCCAATTTCTACGGGGACCATTGCCTCGGTACCGTACCAAAGACTGAATGGGGTTTCTCCCGTGGGTGTCTTTTTCAATGTCCGCAACACCCATAGTACCCGCGGCAGTTTCTCGACCTAGATGCCTTGCCTTCCTTCCAAGCGGGCTCTGAGACCGTGGATGACGCCTCGGTTCACTACTTAAGCCTGCCTGTTACATTGTGGATGTGCGACCGCAACAAACTTCATCAATATGTGGTAGTCGCTGCAAAACTCTTTGACTTTATCATTTTCGAAGTTGGTCCCATGGTCGGTAACTATGCACCTCGGGATTCCAAATCGGGAGATTACAATGTTCTGCAGTAATTCTATCATAGAAGGGGCGTCCGGCTTCCAGATGGGCACGGCCTCTATCCACTTCGTGAAGTAGTCCACAGCGACAAGGATGTATCTGTGTCTGCATGTGCCAGTGGGGAGTTGGCCCACCATATCCCTCCCCCATTGCGTAAACGGCCAAGGGGAATTGAGTGGCGTTAGTTCGGCGGCGGAGAGACGAGGTATGCTGCTGAAGAGTTGGCATTTCTTGCATCTTCTGACCAGCTTCTCGGCATCATGGTGTATTCTCGGCCAATAGTACCCTTGGAGCAGTGTCTTCTGGACCAAGGTACGGGCCCTTTGATGCGCTCCCCTAACCCCTTCATGTATCTCTCGTAGAACATAGTCTGCCTCGTGGGGGTCGACGCACCGGAGCAGAGTCTGAGTGTATGACTTCTTGTATAGGTTTCCATTGTTCCAGATGAAATGGCGTGCTTTTGCTCGAAGTCGGCGAGCCTCTCCCCGGTCTTCCGGAAGTACACCGCCCTTCAGGAATTCCTCGAGGGGCTTTCTCCAATCTTGCCCTTCTTCCTGAGTGTGTAGATTTGGAGTGTTACCTCTCCATCTTCCACGCTGGGTCGTGGCAAGACTTCGAAGAGAATATTTCTTTTATGATTGGCCGAATAGAAAAAAGCGAGCTTGCTCAAGGAATCGGCCTGGGTGTTCAAGTTCCGGGGAATTTGCTCCACCTAGAATTTGTCGAAATTTTTCCGAAGCCTTTCTATCTCGGCCAGGTATTTTATCATAAGTGGCTCTCGGGCCTCGTAACGCCCGATTACTTGGCCGAAGACTAGTACGGAGTCGCCGTGTACCCTGATGGTCTTCAGCTCTACCCCGGAGGCAATTTTTAGCCCTGCCAACAAGGCCTCGTATTCCGCGGCGTTGTTCGATGCCCTAAAACCGAGCTTTAGAGAGTACTCCATTTCCACCTCATCCGGGCCGCGGATGATCAGGCCAGCCCCGCTCCCATCCTCTGTAGAGGATCCGTCCACGTAGAGTACCCAGACCGGGATAGGGCCGAGCACCTCCTTGACCGAGGGTCGTGGTTCGGGGCCCCGCGTTGTCGTTTCTTCTTTAGTGGGGATGGTGCATTCGACAACAAAATCATGTAAGACCTGTGCTTTGATAGCTTTTCTGGGGTGATATTTGATGTCGCAACTCCCATCTCTATTTTTCCAGACGACCCGATGATTTGGGGGAGGTGAGGATAGAACTTAAAGGTCGGTCGGTAAGGACGAGGATCGTGTGCGCCTGGATATAGTGTCGAAGTTTCCTTGGAGGCGATGACAAGTGATAGGACTATTTTCTCTATGGCCGGGTATCTTGTTTCCGCGTCCTTGAAAGTATGGCTCACGTAGTAGACCGGTCTCTGTATGCCTTCGAATTCTCTGAAGAGCACTGAGCCTGCAGCTTGGTCGGAGACGGCTAGATATAGTAATAGCTCGTCGCCCTCGACCGGTCGGGTGAGAAGCGATTGTAGGGTGTTTTTCGTCACCCCATTAAGATGGGAATACGCGTCACTTGTCAGGCGTATACAGATTCCCCTTGCCTAAGGTAGACCAGGGTTTATTAATTATAGGGATCTGAATCTCCGGTAGCCGTGGACTAAGCTGCCGTTAATTACCTCTCACCTTTGGAGCGAAGGAACCTCTGATTGACGGGTCAAATAGTCATGCGAACTCAGTATGCAGTGTGCGTGTGTTGTGTTTTGAAAAGGGGTTTTTGGATATATCAGGGGTCTCGCCGAGTTTACGGGAGTCCCGCTACCCGGATAGTGGGCTGGGGGTCAAGGGGCTAGCAGCCCCCTTGCGAGGTGCAGGACAGCGCCCCGTTAGAAAAAATTTCATAACGGGGGACGTGTTTCTGGTGTGGAGTGCACGGAAAATGAGGGGTAAGGAGCGTCTTAAAGACGCGTGCATGGCATGTGGGCGCTGGACGCCCACGGGTCACGTGCCTGGGCGTTTGGCACTCGCGGGTCATGTGCCTGGCACGTGGATGCTTGGCGCCCGCGGGTCACGTGCTAGATGCATGGGCACGGGCGCTCGCGGGTCACGTGCGCAGCATGCGACCGCCGAGCGCCCGCGGGTCATGTGCGCAGCACGCGACCGTCGGGCGCCAGCGGGTCACGTGCGCAACACGCAATCGCCGGGCACCAGTCGGTCACGTGTAGATCAATTATCATATACATCTCGTACGTAATATCCATTGTACGGTATCCTAAAAATCGGGGGTACGAGTCAAATATCATATATATCATCATTCGTATGGTGTCATCATCGTACAATATCATGATCAGGGGTATGGTTCTAAAGTCTCGTACATTCTAATAACATCCAATCACATGTTATCGCATGTTTGAATACATATCATCCAACGATCCTTTATAATATCATATCATATACGATATCATGACTCAATCATATATCAAAATCTCACGGCATCATGCCCAATCATATCGACTCATCTCCATATATCATATACTAATATCCTCATCGCACGTGTATATGTATATATATATATATACATATATATATATATATATATAACATACGCGCGCGCACACACACATATATATACATATATACACACAACTATATATACCAAGTGCATGTGTGTGTGCGTGTGTGTGGTAGTAACATATAACCTAAGGTCTCCAAGAAACTCTGTTTGCTAAAAGTCTAACTCGCATCATTATAAGAATATTTTATATACACGTAACCTATTCTACGGTTGCAGGGGTGCTATATGCCATCCACCCGACTTCCCCCGTAGATATACATCAACTCACCTTGATCATCGCTTGCCGAAGTCAATGACGCCATGCTCCTCCCTGTCGTCCCGAAGTCCACGCGGAGGTACCTACAGTTTCAAATGCGTCATATCGTAACAAGAATCGAATACGAAAACCAAAACGGCACACGGACACACATAGGTTAGAACCTATGGCCTACGCATGTGAAAAAAATCATAAAACCCTCGTCGTTGACGTACAAATGTCCAACGACCAAATCCACATTCAAATACTAAAACCAAGTTTTAGAAATCAGAAAAACATTGTCAAAACCAACTAAAAATGCTCCCAGATTTTTGGTCAGGTAAATTAGGGATAAACTAGCAGTGCAGAGGGCTAAGTTATAGAGAGTAAGAGATATATACCAAACCCCAACACCTATCACCACAAGTGGCCCGGCGAGATAGCTAAAATGGCCGGCGCCACCGGCCGGCCCTTGGCTAAATGTTCTCTTTTTATTATGGTGGCCTCCTAGTGGTCTAACAAGGTTAACTAAGTTGTTTGTTTTTCTCAGAAACTTCCCACGGTACTCCAGATTCCCTGTAAGCACCACAATTCCAAGAAAACCGACACAGGAAAAATTTCAGTTTTCGTATACTAGGTTTCTAGTCTTCTAGTCTTGGTTAGAAATCACCTCTAAGATCTTGTAAACCCTCTCTAAACCTCAATAACCACATCACTAGTCCACATATCCTCTAAACATCAACTTGGAAATTTCCAAGATCACAATTCTACTCTTAAACAATTCTAAACTACACTAAGATGCTAGAAAATCTAAAAACTAAACTAAAGACATGGGATTTACCTCATTTGGCAACTCAAGAAATTTCTTGAGTAGCTCAAAGTCTTCAAGGTCCAAATTTGATGCCTCCATAGGCTTTGTAGTGGGGTTTGGAGTAGTTTTTTTGAAGGGAATGTGAGATTTGTGATGATTTGAGGGTGGTGCATGGTGGATGAGGAGGTGGAGGAAGAGGGAAATGAAGGAGCAGCATAAAAGCCGCATAAAAGAAAATGGGAGATGAAGAAAGATAAGGAAATGAGCCAAGATTGCAAAATAAAAGAAACCCCCCCTCCCTCTTCTTTGCCTATACATCTTTGTCCCCTCACTCTCAAAATATCTCGCTCCCTCTTTTTTTTTAAAACAAAAACAACAAACATAGAACCATGCATGCAAGTATGAAATGTGTTATGGCACATTGTCATGGTTAACAACACTAAAGAAAATGGATTTGGCTTAAAAAAAAGATTAGCAGTGCACAAATAGGATTTAACATAAACTTGCACAAAATTAGTTACATAATTATGTATAGAATACCTAAATCCAATAAATACTTTCAAAAATCTATATTTGATATAAATTTCCAAATATTTTTCAAACTATCGGTATATAATCATACCCTTTTCTTAAAACTAATTCTCATACTTAGTAATATTCATGCAATTCATTATTTTAATTATTTAAATTCCCAAGATAATATTTTATTTTTCTGAAATGTTACATCTGTTCATATAACATTTATCACATGTTTGATTTTCTGTGACTTATCATTTTGCGTGTATTGCACGTGTAAACTTTTGGGCTTCCAAAAAGTTTAAAATAAAAACCAGTAAAAATATATGTGGCTGATGAGATTCAAACACAGGGGCTATGTCACAGCAGTGTAAGGCTTTACCAATGAGCTACAAGTGTTTTCTTGATGTTCTTAAACAAATTAAATTTATAACTTGTGCTCATGCTTACAACTCTATTCTGTATATTAACTTGAAAATTTTTGTACAGTAAAATTTGAGTCGTTACACATGTACACTTGTATTATTATACTATCTCTCTGATACATGTTGATAAAACCCTTAGGATATTTGCTTGACTACCAGGACTATGATGTGGATCATACTAATGGGACTTGTATAGTCCACAAGCACATCCTTTAACTGTTTCTAGTCGAGAGAGCATCGAGACAGGGCATCGATATTCCAGAGTAGACTAGTGTGTACGTTTCTTGACCCTGTAGGGGCGATGGTTGATCCCATAACCATTGGTGTTTGCCATCAAAGATTGTACACAGGTGCTCATTAGAGAATGGGTATACTGAACATGACTCGCCGAAAACTCCTAGACGGTCCTATACCTATAGTCATATAGCAGTTCTCTGGTGACACTGGTACAGGTTAGTCTGTAGACCCGAAATTGTCATAGTGTCTTGTATGGTTCCCACTGTGCTTTGATTTCCTCCCTACCACGGCTCAAAGGAGTCGTGCAAACAGGTGGATTTTGGGTACAGTCCCAAGTCACATGGAGGCAGTGAGTGATAGGAGGGGTTTCGTCTCTCCCGGTATTGGGAGTTGATATTGCGCTATGCTCAATTGGCTATAACAGTAAGTCCCTGGACAGGGCCGATGAGATTTACTGGTAAGTGTTATCAGTAGTTTCTCGAACCGTTATAAACCATACATCGACATGACTTATCAAGTTACTGAGGTCTGACGATTCCACCTCTAGACTCGATATGCAACATATCAAACGAAGAGACCGGACTGTACGGTAAGTGTTACTTATAGGCTTCATGGGAGTTTGGACAAGCTTGCTTGTTGATCTTCTAATCGCTCAATACCTAGGTAGCCGTTACGTCCAGCTTGTACCGCTGACGGCTTGTAGGTAACTGATATGATCATCACCTACTGCTGGCGTATTGACGAGTCTTTAGAGTCATACACAGAGGTTTCCTATTACAAGCGAAACGAAGTAGGGCACATATGCTGATATGTGCAGGAGCCAGATTAAATACGAGTATGTGATACCGTCACGCCCCGCTTCCCAGTGTACGGGCAGAGGACGCGACGGGTCATGCGACGCATTTACTCAGAAATAAACACGCTAAGCGTATCTAAGCAATATAAAATGAAATGTACACAAGAGACGAGATGTAAATAAATATCAACTTTATTTATTAAACATTCTTTTTACAATATAAAGGAAAAGTAAATATATAGAATGAAAACGATGTCTAAACAGTGGCATAACAGAAATGAAAATATATACAAGTACTAGAGCTCTGGGTCAAAGTCTATCTGATCCAAGTCCTCGCTGGTGGGCTCTGTCTCGAGAAGGTCTGATCCACCTGACAACATTCTAAAGAAAGAAGAAAAGGAATGTCGTCAGCGAATAATTGCTCGGTAGGTCCCAAAAGTGAATAGAGATAGAGTTGTCATAAAGAGAATATATCTTATAATACTTGATTATATTGTTAACGCTATTGTTTATAACTTGGTACAGAAAATGCCAGTGTATACGAGAGGAGTCCCACTATTCCGGTGACTAAGATACGAAGCACAAGGAACCGTTCAGCCACGGTACAACGACAATGGATATTTAGGTTAGGTGTATTGTGGTTACAGTCTCGTGCCACTTTTAACACCTTCCGTACCAATCTACCCCTTATAAACCCCGTGATGTCTTGATTGTATTGTTTGTATTGTTTTTTATATAGATGGATGACTTGCCGAAACCATGATATCAGTAAATGGATGTAACTGGAGAATCATGTAGATGGATGTATATCCATGGTTCGGTTCGGTCAAGTTATATATTCAAATAGATTGTACAGACGGATTCATATTGAATTGTTGTATTGTAAGTTTATACTTAAATCGTATTCAAGTCAGGTTGATTAGATTGAGACTCAGTCTGAGTCAGACAATTAGAAAGGAAATTGAAGTCCTGAATTAGGTTTTGGTGTTATCGGTAAGTGCTGCACATGGACAGTACGATTTATGTCTTTTTCCAAGACAAATATCGTGTTGATAACACCGTTTGTTAGATTGTCTATCTTAAATAGGCAAGCACCCATATCTCCGACTCTCTGAAGCTCAAGAGACTGGTCCCGCTTAAACCTATGTTTACTAGGGTCCTTATTGCAATTCAGTATAACTTGAGGGGGTTTATGTAAAAAATAGTTTTGGCATAATTTTAAAATACACCTCAAGTATTTAATTATCGTCTTTAGGGTTTTCATAGATGTATATTTTATAGATGTGAAATTTCTAGTGTGTAGAACCTTATTTCATAATATATGGTATTTTATTGAAATATTGTGCTTGTGTTGTATTTGGATGGTATTTTCATGTAATAGCGATTCTTTTGATTTTAGAAAACATTGGAATATGTATATAATTAAAATAGGTATTTTGATAATAGATATATTTATATTTAATGAAAATAATTTATTTATTTTCTTATAGAAATCTCATTTTCTAAAAAAATGTATAAAAATTCCATCGAGATCGAATGCTCCTTTCAGAGGTCTGCATCTCGCTCTACTAGGCCCAAGGATGTGCGATAATCCGCACCATCCCGAACGGGGTCCCCAAAAGTGGGTTGTAGAGGCGCAATTGCATGGAAATGTTTAATACATCTTTTTATAGAAATGGTTTTATAAGTTGAAGGTATTTATTTGTAAAGTCGTTTTATCCTAAGAATAAATTTCCAAAACTTCATCATGCTATGATAAAGATATGTGTTGTGATGAGATAGGTCATTATCTCGTGAACTATCTAAGGGCAATATGTTATTTATGTCGGAAACTAAAGTATGTGGTATTTTACTGTAAAACTGCGATAAAAATTGCAATATAAATTCTTTTGATATGAAACTTGTTTAATATGTTTGTTAATATTTATTGAACATGATATGAAAGTTTGGTATTTTCTTGTTTTAGAAAAGTAGGATTTTTAAAGAAAAAACCGAATTGAAAGTCGGATTAACTCCGCTTCCGTCGGATTTTAGTGTTTAAGATTTTTAGAATAGAGAAAGAGAGGGGAAGAAGGGACTTACTGGCTTTGATAAGAGGGGAGCGATAGGAGAAGGATTGGGAAGCGTCGGGACATCGTTTCATCGCCGAAATCTCCTCGGAATTTCGTCGGAGCTTCGCTCATTGCTAACTCCGCTTGTACACAAAAGAGACTTGAAAGTTTTTGAGAGTTTTGGCAGGGATTAGTGAGTGAGGAGAGGTGAAATGAGGTACGGTATTTATAGGGAAAATTATGGTTTGATGTGTTAAAGAATGCATTTAAATTATGCATTAAAATTTGATTAAAGGGGGTATTTTAATTCTCTGGTTAATTGCAGAGAAGATAAACAGTGTAGGTGGAGTGGGGTAGGCCAAGGGGTGCTCGGGTGAGAAGATGGGAGCATTCCCCACGGTTGGGCCTGGCGGTATCGGGGATTTAGAGCATTTCGCCGGTTTTGTACCGTCGGGTGGGGCTAGGTCTTGGTGCCACGTGTCGTGTCGCTTCCTATATTCTCGTGCACATATTTAAATATGCAGTGTCTTTTCAGTTTACGTGTAGTGCATGTGTAGACTCTTGGGCTTCTAAAAAGATTAAAAGAAAATAAAACAAAAAGATAATGTGGCTGATGGGATTCGAACACAGGGGCTACGTCACAGCAGTGCAAGATTTTACCAATGAGCTACAAGTGTTTTCTTGCTGTTCTAAATTAAAACAAATACTTATAGTATTCACAGGAATTGTAAATACCCCAATTGTACATTAAATTTTAAACAATTTTGTGTAGTTTGAAATTGGAGTTGTTACAGTCTACCCTCCTTACAAAAATTTCGTCCTCGAAATTTACAATTTATTTTAAGAACTAGTTTACAAATAAATGAGAATATCTTGCACGCATCTCATCTTCCCTTTCCCATGTTAATGTTAGTTATATGTATGCCTTAAAGGTATTATTGTACATATGATGTATATTATAATGGATGCTTGGATATATATAGGGAGGACTTTCTTGCTCGACATGATAGTACGCTATCTGGTTGCTCTTTATCTTAACATGTACACTTGATGTCTCTATCTTACATGTTGATAAAGCCCTTAGGATGTGTACTTGACTACCAGGATTATGATAGAGATCATACTAGTGGGGTCTGGATAGTCTGTGAGTACATCCTTTAATTGTTCCTAGTCGAGGAAATATCGAGACAGGGCATCGATACTCCAGAGTAGACTAGCGTATAGCTTCTCGACATATGTGATGGGCGATGGATGATCCCATATCCATTGGTGTTTGACATCAGAGATGGTATACGGATGCTCAGTGGAGATTGGGTACACTGAACGGACTCGCCGAGAACTCCTTGATGGTATTATACCTCACGTCAGATAGCAGTTTTCTGGTGACACTGGTACATGTTAGTCTGTAGACCCGAGATCGTCATAGAGTCTTGTGTTTCTCCCACCGTGCTTTGATTTCCACCCGACCACGGCTCTACTGAGTCGTGCAAACAGGTGGTTTTTGCGTACAGTCCCGAGTCACATGGAGGCAATGAGCGATAGGAGGGGATTCGTCTCTTCCAGTATTAGGGGTTGATGTTGCGCTGTGCTCGATTGACCATAACAGGAAATCCCTGACCAGGATTGCTAAGATCTACTGGTAAGTGTTATCAGTAGTTTCTCAAACCGTTATGGACCTTACATCGGCATGACTTATCAAGTTGCCGGGGTCTGATGTTTACTACTCCTAGACTAGATATGCGACATATCAGACGAAGAGACCGGACTGTACGGTAGTGTTACCGATTGGATTCGCAGGAGTATGAGAAAGCATGCTTATTGATATTCTGATCGCTCAATACCCGGGTGGCCGTTACGTTTAGCAGACCGCTTGCGGCTTGTGGGTGACTGATATGATCACCACCTACTGCCGGCGTATTGACAGGCCTTTAAAGTCCTACACAGAGGTTTCCTGGCTCAAGCGAAACGAAGTAGGAGCACATATGTGATATGTGCGGGACCGAGATTAATACGATATGTGATACCGTATTCTATTCTCGCGATATGTGATATCGGCCGGTTATATGTGATATAGCCGGGTTATCGAATCAAGTGTTGATTCAGCAAATTGATATTATTGATATTAGTCGGTTATATGTAATATAGCCAGATCATTAAATCAAGTGTTGATTTAATGATTTAATGTATAATTATATATTTGATATATGAATTTACATTAACTAATATTATCTCACTTGACCATTTATTTTTCTCGCTTGTGTATACATGTTATATATGTGATATATATATTGTATCATGCTAGGTTATACATCAAACATGGGTGTGTGAGACTTATACCATGCTTCATATAATTAGGGTTAACATTTATTTAAAGTAATTCATTATTTAGTGGAAATTGGTCATGATTAGAAGTTTGGAGAAGCTTGTATGAATCATTGACTAAGTCCACCAAATTTGTTTTACATAAGATATTTGTTAACCCAACTATTATACTAAGCCATGGTTAAGTCTCTACAAGGGTTAGTCTATGACAAATACTCACCCATGGTTGATTTTCTAACCTCATCTCATTCATTTGTTCATTTCTTATGTTCACCTTTTTCTTCATCTCTTCAAGCTCTCTAGGGTTTTAGAAGATGAAGAATCTAAGTGAGAAAATCAAATCTAAAGTGAGCAAAATTCCTACTTCATCAACCTCTACTATTAGCCATTTAGTTTAGGGTGTTCTCTTCACTAATCTACCATTAGTGAAAAGGTAGCTTGTGCTTGATTTCCCTCGACGTAGATCATCTTCGGCTTTGAAGACTTCAAGCATGATTGTTCATATCGCTTTGTGGAGTCCATTTTGAGTCCGGGAGATCGATACTTGGAACGAATGGACTACTACACGGAGCCATTGAAGTGAAGGACCGATCTATAAAGGTTGTATTTCTTATTCACTTCTTATGTAATGTTTGATTACATGTGTTTGTTACCCTAACTTTCTATTTTGATTCCTAAGATGTTTGCTTAGCACCCTCTTAAATTTTTGTTGTGGCATATTTGATACTTGTAAACCCTAGGTTTGGTGCTAAGAAAACCCAACAGTTGTATCAGAGCCTAACTACAAACTTAGACGATGTTAAATATAATACGAAACCGAAACAACTCCGAAAATACAGTTTTCTGGAACTCTGAATTTTGCTCTCTGTCGATTTTTTAATGGTCTGTAAAAATTATTTTCGCAACTGCAGAAGCTTGTATGTGATGCAAGAAGTGCACAAAAGAAATTTGAGACCAATTGCTCAGATTTGACCCGAGCACAATACCCTGAAAACCGAGGAGGCCGGCCCCTTTGGCTCCTTTTCGTCTCGATTTTCTTCTGTGCTCTGGTCTATAGGATTTGGGGTTTCAGGTATTGTTTGTTTAGTCCAAAATTTCATGTGATATTAATTTTGCTATAAGACTAATACGGAGTGTTTCGTAGTCGTATATTTTACATTGTATTGGTAACCTAGATGATATTTAGCACTTCGAACGAGCTTCAAACATCACCTCATGACCCCCTCTGAAATTTTCCAAGAGTTGGAATTTTCTAAGTTGAAGTATATTCAATGGTCGTGCAAGTAATTCTATGAACCTTCTAGAAGAACAAAACCTTAACTCGGTTCTATGCCCACAGAACCGCGACCGAACACTAGGGTTTGCCGTAGTTCCCCGGTGCCATAGGTGAGGCATTGGTTGACCCTTCTACGGTTGATCCATAAGTACTGTGGCATATTTTGGGTATTTTAACTTTGCTCAAGTGTTGAGCTCTTTGGAAGTTGTGGGGGTTAATTTATTTGATCTAAACGTTTAACATCGTCTAGTTTATTGTGATACAATATTTGGAATCCACAATAATTAGTTATGTGATAACTAGTTTGAATTTTATAAATTTAGCAATTTAGTCTCATTTGATCGGTTGCTACGGAATTTTGATGTGGATCAAAAGTCCGTCGCAATCACGTAGCGTACGCGGATACTCGCTGGGTAACCTTATTAGATAGCCGCGTCCTATAGCCCCGACCAAGTGACTGTAGGAGAACCCCGTCGCCAAAAGCATCCATTCAGGTGCTCGCGGCCGCGGTGTTCCGCCTAAGTGCACTTCATCGACAGCATCGGGGGTGCATCCGTCTACTAAAGTTTCCGACGAGCATTCGATCAGGTTATCGGGAATCTTGTTGAATTACCCGATTGGTTATTGGAAAGTGTTTTCAATATCGAGACTAAAATGCGGGGTTTATAATTGTTAGGCATACGATGCCTAAGGAATTCATATTGTTAGGCATGAAATCCGGAATATGAGATATTTCGGGTTTATGATGTCTAAGGTGGTTGCGAATTTCAACTGTTGTAGTTTTCACTTTTTTTCTGCGACCGTAAGTGTAATATGCGGTGTATCGTCGGTTTCGTTGCTATACATCAATGACAATTGGGATACGCATATTTACTTACGTTGATGACATATGATATTATGTGTTGCTGTGATATGTTATATTGGATCGTCGTGTTTGAATAGCCAGGGTTTTTTTATGTGAGATGAGAGTTTTTCATTTTCATTCATGTAAAAAACTTGTATATAATATTCTTTTATTGGGGCACTTCCGGATTAAGGATGATGTCACTATTGATGTATATTATTTACTTTTCCACATTAGGATAGACCCAAGGAGGGGAGCACAAGTAACCGGGTTCTGGGGTCCAGTGGGGGACCATCTCGAGGAGTCGAGTCCGGGTCTCCTAACTCTAGAATTGGTAGCGTTGCTTGCCGCTCTCGTAGGGGTCTTGGGATGTGGGATTGGATATTCATCACGACCGTGGAAACCGTGTTTTATACTGGCTTAAATTAAAACCCGGAAATGCTAGTATATCCAATATTTCATATGTTGTCTTCTGCTGCTGATATTCTGTGATATGATCACTTTATATTTTGAGATAAATACTATATATATGATATATTATATACGTTGCTTATGTTTTTCACCCGCGCTAGCCCTGCCCCACCCTGCCGTTAGTTACCTAATCTAACGGTGCATGACGGGACTTCATGGAGAATGCGGATGGTATAAGCTTACGTTGTATTTATCTGTAATGCTTAGGTAACTTATATGATGGGACATTCATTAATGAGATTAATGAAAGAAAATAAACCTAATGATGTTGTGGAATCGAATTTGAAACTCACTCGGCTTTTTACGAAAAAGCAAAGTTTCAAAAAGCGGAGCTTAAGCCACTCCTTTTTAAAATATTTGATTCTCCAACGAGATCAAGTTCAAAGCGTTAAAGGCTTTTATAAAAAGCATCTGCAACCCTCCATCATTTTAAGAAGTAGAGTACTTAGTATTCGTGCTGCGTATGTCGACCATAGCTGAGACGTAGTGTACGGTAGCTAAGTGATGTCTTCCTATACAGCATATGATGCGATTAGTTAGGACAGTCATATGATTATGTCGACCATTGCCGGGGGTCATGTGGGTGGATCTAATTAATCACGAAATGACGGGTAGAACTTGACTAGTGCTTATGATATGTTGACCATAGCCAAGGTCATAGGTGCTAGGGGTAAAAACCATTATCGGGAGTTTCAAGTGTTGAAATTTGCAATAAGATTGCATGCCTTCTATGAAACGGTTGGATCCTGATACCCACTACGAGTAATTATTACTCCTGGGAGAGTTTTGCACTTTACAATTAGCCGATCAAGTAGGTGTCTAGAAAGGTGTCAACGGGGTTACGCCCTTGGGAAAATGAGGTTTATTTTAATTGGGTCCGTGTGAAAGCACAGGGAACCTCCTTCAAAATACCGGCATTGGCCTGGTTGAAAGATTGGCGAACTTGTAGGGTGTAATTAATCCCGGCTAGTTTTTCCTTTTAGGGTTTGAAGGAAGATTTGATAAAAACAGTGGGAGCCATCCTGATTAGATAAAATATATAACCAATCTAATCTTGCAAGGGCGCACACAGAGTGTTTTCTTTTCTCTCTCTCCAGGTAGCGACCATGTCACGCCTTAATCAAGATAATAATATGAATGTATTGACTGAACCCGCTTGTTATACTGAGCTTGGGGAACGTTGGTCCCGCTCTATTTTATAATTGTTATAAGACCAAACAGGAAATATGGGATTACCAGGATTCCCGTGCCGCCCAAACGAAGAAAGTACATGTTGATACATCTTCTTCGGGCGTGTTTATTACCGAGAACTGTTTCTCAGTATCCTCTACGTCCTGGATATGAGATACCGGATCAGGATCACATATATGTAATTTGTTACATGGGCTACAGAAAAGTAGAGAACTGGGAATGGGTGATAAGTTTTAAGAGTTGGAAATGGTGCAATTGTTGCAGCCAAGGTGTTGGCAGTTATCATCCTGTTTTATCAAATACATTGATTCGGAACGAATGTTATTAGATACCGAACCTGATATGCAATATTATATTAGTCTCTTTATTAAGTAAAGAAGGATATAATTTTGTATTGCTGGATAAATGTTTTGAACATTTCCTATATCAAGAGTTGATCAGTTCAGGCACGTTAGCTAATAGCATATACGTTCTAAATCAAATCATAGTTCTTAACGTACAGAACACATACAAGGGGAATAGTTCAGAAATGAATGAATCCTTCTTAAGGCATTGTAGACTAGGTCATATCAATACGACCCGACTAGCTAAGTTACATTAAGATGCATATTTAAACAAATTTGAATTTACATCTTGTGAAACTTGCCAGTCATGTCACAGAGATAAAATGACCATAGCTCCGTTTACTTGAAACAGAGAAAGAGTTAGTGAACTCTTAGGATTGATACATAATGATGTATGTTGGTCCCCTGTCTACACAAGCCATGACCAGTTCTTTGTACTTCATTACATTCACTGATGATCTCTCAGGATTCAGACATATGTTCCTATTGAAACACTAGTCTGAAACTTTTGAGAAATTCAAAGAATATAAGTTAGAAGTAGAGAATCAAAAAGGGTATAAGTATTATGTCCTTTGATGTGATCAAGGAGGAGAATACTTGAGCTTGGAATTCCTGGACTATTCTAAAGGAGAATGAGGTTCTCTCTCAGCATTACTCCTTCGAATCCACTACAGCACAACGGTGTATCGGAGCGGAGCAATCGCACCCTATAAGATACGGTGCGCTCTATGATGAGTACTGCTGAGTTGCATGTTTCCTTTTGGGGTTATGCGCTTGAAGAAGCTGCATACCTATTGAATTCGGTTCCAACCAAATCAGGTGCCTACCACTCCATATGAGATATGGAATGGGAAGAGCCCATGTCTTAAGCAAGTTAAGGTTTGGGGTTGTCCGGCCTATGTCAAAAACAGAATCCGGACAAGCTCGAGGCAAGATCTATTCTGTGGAAGTTTGTTGGATATCCCAAGTATTCGCAAGAGAATATCTTCTACCGCACCGAGGAACAAAAGGTGTTTTATTTCTCTGCATGCCACCTTTTTAGAAAAGGAATTTATTTTGGAAAGAAATTTGTGGTCATTAGGTAAAACTGGAATAAGTTCCAGCTATACAAACTACAGCGGATGATTTGGTAGAACCGCATGATTCAATAGTTCCCAATGAACCTCAACCTCTCCGCCGATTTGGTAGGGTTTCTCATCCGCCTGAGAGATACTTCGGTTTCTCGATGACAGTGGGAGCGAGGATTGCATCATGAGAGATAATGACCCAACTAGTTTCGAGCAGGCCATCAAGAGTGGGGACTTTGTAAGAATGGCTGGATGCTAAGCAATCTGAGATGGAATCCATGTACACCAACAAAGTATGGACTTTGTATGCTACGTCTGAAGGGTTAAATCCCCATCAGGAGCAAGTATATCTTGAGAAGATTACTTGGTGTATATGGAAAAGTTGAGACTTTCAAAGCTAGACTAGTTGCAAAAGGTTTTTGTCATTAACCAGGCGTGGATAATGATGAATCCTTTTCTCCAGTGCCTATGCTTAAGTCCGTCCGGATCCTACTTGCTATTGCTACATACCATGACTACGATATCTGGCGGTTGGGTGTCATGACTGCTTTTCTAAATATTGATTTGAAAGAGAGCGTCTATAAGTACACAGCCAGAGGGCTTCGTAAACAGTGGGAGCAGCGGAAACGTGTGCAAGTTGCTTTATGCGTAAAAGCAGGCATCGCGGAGTTGGAACATCTATTTTGATGTGGTAGTCAAAGCGTTTGACTTCATCAAAATGGTAGATGAACCTAGTATATACGAAAAAGTAGTAGAGAGTAAGGTGGTCTTCCTCGTATTATACATGGATGACATGCTCTTGATAGGGAAGGTGTTTCCTATACTACGCTCGGTCAATCTCCTCTTATCATATTGATTCTCCATTTAGGATCAAGGTGATACCTCCTGAATCCTGGGTTTTGATCTATATGATAGATCTAAGTGGATGTTAGGATTCTCGATAGGTATAGTGAGATGGTATCAAATGATCATGGGGAGAATCACTAGACAGCTGTGAAAAACATTCTCAAGTAGTTGAGAAGCACTAAAGAAGTGTTCTTGGTGTTTGGTAAAAGTGCACTCCTTACCGAGTCCTTTACCGATTCGAGCTTCCAGAGTGATAAGGTCGACTGTCAGACAGCCACAGCTTTTGTCTTTACCCCAGAAGTAGGGCGGTATGTTGCAAGAGTTCCAAGCTAAATACCGGGGCAAACTAGATGATAAAGGCTAGATACATCACTACTAAAGATACTACAAAAGAGGTAGCCTGGGTGTATATTTATTCAGGAGATGAACAAGGTTCCTACCATTGTGTGACAATGGAGCTGTGGCTTTAGCCTAGGAACCCCTGTCCCGTCAGTGACCCAGACATATTCTAAGGTAGTATCACCTGATTATGGAGATGGTTGATCTCTAAGGGGATCGAGGCTAGGAAAGTAAACTCAGCGGACAACACGGCGGATCCACTCACAAAGGCATTTTCCCAAGAGAGACTATTATGGGATAGTTGAGTATGGGATACTACAACCACTGCTGATTGTCGGGTATAGGATACTACAACATATGGCCCTAGTGCAAGTGGAAGATTGTTAGTTGTATGTATGCCCTAGAGGCCATTATTGTACATATGATGTATATTATAGTGGATGCTTGGACATATATAGGGAGGACTTTCTTGCTCGACATGATAGTACGCTATCTGGTTGCTCTTTATCTTAACATGTACACTTGATGTCTCTATGTTCCATGTTGATAAAGCCCTTAGGATGTGTACTTGACTACCAGGATTTTGATAGAGATCATACTAGTGGGATCTGGGAGTCTGTAAGTATATCCTATAATTGTTCCTATTCGAGAGAATATCGAGACAGGGCATCGATACTCCAGAGTAGACTAGCGTATAGATTCTCGACCTATGTGATAGACGATGGATGATCCCATATCCATTGGTTGACATCAAAGATGGTATACGGGTGCTCAGTGGAGACTGGATACACAGAACGGACTCGCCGAGAACTCCTTGATAGTATTATACCTCACGTCAGATAGCTGTTCTCTGGTGACACTGGTACAGGTTAGTCTGTAGCCCCGAGATCGTCATAGAGTCTTGTGTTTCTCCCACCGTGCTTTGATTTCCACCCTACCACGGCTCTACTGAGTCGTGCAAACAGGTGGTTTTTGGGTACAGTCCAGAGTCACATGGAGGCAATGAGCGATGGGAGGGGATTCGTCTCTCCCGGTATTGGGGGTTGATGTTGCGCTGTGCTCGATTGGCCATAACAGGAAATACCTGACCAGGGTTGCTGAGATCTACCGGTAAGTGTTATGTTTCTCGAACCATTATGGACCTTACATCGGCATGACTTATCAAGTTACCGGGGTCTGATATTTACCACTCTTAGACTAGATATGCGATATATCAGACGAAGAGACCGGACTGTACGGTAGTGTTACTGATTGGATTCGCAGGAGTATGAGCAGCGTTCAGTTGATAAAACTGCACATTTGTTATTACATTTTTCCTACTATTTCCATATTAAAAAAGGTCTTTATTATAATATATCATACATATGAGGGTTTATATGTAAAAATACTATTTTCCATGTGTTGATATATTATAATTAGAATTTGGTAGGAAATTGTATGCAAATAATATCATTGACCAAATCCTAGTAGAACAAAGTCTACTAAATATTATTTAAGTTGTTGTGCAGAATTTTTCCAAGTTGTTGTATAGAATTTTTCCAAGAAATCAAGTTGTTAAAGAAAACTTGCCTAATTAAGAAAGCAAAACTTGGAGATCAAGTATGGCAGCGACTACGAGAAGATTTCAAAGATCCAAAGATCCCAGAGAAGTCCACATGCCAAGTAGAGAGAAGCCCCCTAAAGAAAATCAACTGCTCTGATTAAATGGCCGCGGATCCGCGGCCATACCCCCCTTGGGCCGCGGATCCGCGGCAATCTTGAGGATTTATTTGCTGCAAATTTTTGGCAAAAATATCTGCTGTTATTTACCTAATTTGGAACCAAAGGTTTCTGGTTTTGGACTATAAATAGGGACCGAGAGCCTCTTGGAAAAGGCATCAAGCCGACGAGATCACGAAGTCCCAGACGGCTCACGCATCCAGGCGGATCATCAACGGTTCATCTACCTCCTTAGAAGAGATCGAGAAGCAAACTAGGTTTTTGTAATCATTTTCTAAGGGATTCAAGTGTAATGAATATTGTTGATTAATAAAGGTAGCTTTCTTTTTCTTATTCTATTTCTTCGTAGTTTAATTATGCAATTTCTTTCCATCTCTTTTTATCCCAACATGCGCAAGTAATTCTCCGCTTGTTAGGGTTCGTAGGATTAGGGTAGGCTAATGGATGATGAACATCCCTAAACCCTTTTTAAGTCCTATAAAGTTTATGAACTTTATCAAGAGAATCATTAACATCCTAATCGGGCGCGCTAACAATTCTTTGTTAGTCCCGACCGCGATTAGAGATTAGATTAATGATTGTTTTGGTAAAGGCTAGATATGAATGGAGTTCCGTGTCGAGATAAAGGTTAAGAGTGGGATTCCTTTTCCCTCCAGAAACCCTAATCTACACGCATCACCGTCGTTCTAGTTTTAAATCTATTAAAAGATAAAAATGGTAACTTTTATTTAATCACCCATAACTACTAAATCCTAACGAACCCTACAAGCCCCCTTATTATATTAGCTACATCCATAAATAATCTAGATCTATATTCTGCATTAGTGCTTAATGTAGATCTAGAAACCATTCCACAAAATTCCTTATCTCTTCTCTTTCTCAACACATCTAAAGTAAGAGTAAAAGGTTCCACGTTTCCCAGAGGACGACCCGTACTCATCTCGGTCTAGCTACACGCGACACCGTTCTGATTGCGGTTAACTACAAACACTCTTTCACATCAATCAAATGGCGCTGTTGCCGGGGATACGTGCGTAATTTTTTTATTCTTACTATTTGTGTTGAATTCTTAGACGATTCATATCATTATTAACACAAAACTGCAAATTGCATATTTAACGATTTGTGCGTAAATTTTGCAAGGAGATCTGGAGTCACAGAATTAAGGAAAACAGAATACAGAGACATTCATCGAGATCCAGAGGAGTACAGGAGGCCACAGAAAAAATTTCATCAACTGATCCATCTCATTCGCGGCGGAAGCGCGGCAAAAGAGCTCATTTGCGGCAGAAGCGCGGTGGGAAGGAAGATCTAGGGTTCCAAACTTCTCTGGTATCTTTCTTAACTCCTTCTCTCTCCTCTCAAATCCAATAAAATCTATTTTCTGCAGGATTCTTTGCAAAATAACGCCGCTCAAAAATCTTTTTGCAAAAGTTTTGTGATTGGTTTTGTTTTGCATATTTTAATACGGACTTTAAGGGGCAAAGACCAAATCAAGATTATGTGGGGATTTCATCACCCTTCCTAAGCCCCACAAATCATAAACCAAGCATCTGCATCAACCCTACATTAATTTAAAAAATATCTAGACAAGACTCTAAGGACTGTCGGGCTCAATAAGGACAGAGGAAGGTCGTGGGTAATCTATCGCTTATCCGCATTACTTTTGTAGTGTCTAGGCAAGTGTGACAAAGGCCAGTGGTTTTTAATTAGGCCCACTACTGTGGTTCCTTCCCACTTACCTGGCACATACCTGGCTACAAGGGTAGTACAGAGACGGTAGAGGATTGATCCTGCGGCTTGTCCTTTGGAAGTCTAGGAGCAGTCTAGAACTGGACCTAGGCTACCTTAGTTCTAGGGTTGCTTGTGTATTTTAAAGTGATTTGTCTTGAGTCCCACTTTTTCAAAACAAACCAATTTTAAATCACACACACGCTGCCACTTGCACTAAACCCGCTTAGTGCATGCTCGGCTGGACACGGGATCCTAGTGCCCGTCTTGTTCGCGTTCCTGCTATCGACGCCGAAGTCGGTACTTCTTCATCTTCTTTTCCCCCACCACACACCACGACCGAGATGGACGGCACTCCACCAGAATATAACACCACGCTGCCACCGCCCGTAGGTGCGCAGAATCCACCGCGCATCTCTCTCCAAGAGAGATGCTATCCTATCCGTGGTTCTCTTCCCACTTGTCTATCTCTTCCACCAGCTAACGGGGATAATTTCGAAATTAAACCCCACTACATCAATCTGCTGCCCAAATTTCACGGGCTTGAGTCGGAAGACGCGTACGTTTTCATCACCAAATTCGAAAATGTATGCGCAATGATGGGTACTTCACAGTTGACTGTCGATGCTATGCGCTTGTGTCTTCTCCCATTCACACTGTGCGACTTGGCAGAAAAATGGCTTTATAATACTGCCGCACACTCTATCACTAATTGGGATGAATTCGTAATAGCATTTCTTAAGAAGTTTTACCCAAACCATAAGACCGTCCGTGTTAGGAGCGAGATCAACCAGTTCACCCAGCTTCCCAATGAACCATTTTGGAAGTGCTTTGAACGTTTCAAGGATCTGCTTGTCCAATGTCCTCATCATAGAATACAAAGATGGGATTTATGTCGAATAATATATGAGGGCATTAATCTAGCGACAAAGCAGATGCTTGAAACAATGTGTCAATGCAATTTCATGTCTAAAGATGACAGTGAAGCTTGGAAATATCTGGAAGACCTTGCTGAACACACTTTGCAGTGGGAAAGCGTAAGACCACCTTCATTTAGGGGAGGTATTCACCAGCTCGATGTTTCCATCGCAGTAAAAGCCGAAATGGCAGCGATGCAGAAGAAACTCGATGCTATTGAGAACAAACTTTTATCGGTCTTCCTAAATCAGGTCACGCTTCCCAAGACCGTCTGTGGTTGCTGTTCAGATCCTTCACACTTAACGGAAGAATGTCCTATGAATGTATCGGTTCAGACTAATGCTGCTTTTCAGCAGCGACCTAGAAACGATCCTTATTCTTCCACGTACAATCAAGGATGGAGGAATCATCCTAATTTTGCTTGGAACCAAAACCAACAAAGCAATTATCAAAAACCTCCTCCACAGCAACCACAACCACAAAATCAGCTCCCCTTTCAGTCACAAAATTTTCAAAATCCGGCCAACACTTCTACACCACAAGTGGCCGGTACCGATAACTCTTCACTCGCATAAACTTTGGATATATTCATGAAACATTCTATGCAATTGTCGGCTGAGATGAAGTCTTCTATTGATACCATACAGAAAGACTCCGCCTCCCACGGCGAGAGTATTAAATCAATAGAAAACTAACTCGCACAGTTAAACGCCGCAATGAGTGCGAGAGAGAAAGGGAAACTCCCATCTCAACCCATACCTAATCCTGGCCACTCACAAAGTTATAATGTGAGTGTCGTTACTACGTTGAGATCGGGAAAGGTGCTGAATAACCGAGTGGGTGAGCAATGTGATGATAGTGACACCAATGATACCCCAGCTTCTTCTTCTTCCCCTAATTCGTCTAGTCTCCCACCTTCACCCGAGCCTATTCTCCGTTTTCCCCAAGGCTCGAACCCTTCGCCCATTTCCTCAAATCTACCTAAAACGATCCCCACTCCAATTCTGGGATCCACTCCATCCCCACAATCCTCTCCAATGTTGGACCAAACCCTTATTGATAAAGCACATTATCCAAACAGGTTAAGGGGCAACAGACCAAGTCCACAAATGGAGAAGATTGTGGAAATTTTTAAGCAAGTTAACATAAACATTCCTCTCCTAGATGCTATTCAACAAGTTCCGTCATATGCGAAAATCCTAAAGGACTTGTGCACTAGGAAGAGAAAAGTTCAAGCACCTAAAAAAGTTTTCCTTGCGAGTAATGTGAGCACTGCTTTTACACAACAACTACCCAAGAAACGAAAAGACCCCGAAAGTCCTACAATTTCTATTTCCATTGGGGGTAAAAATATCAATCGTGCTCTACTCAATTTAGCTGCTAGTGTTAACTTGCTTCCGTATTCTGTTTATGAGCAATTAGGGATCGGAGAGTTAAAACCTGCGCATTGCACTCTTCAGATGGCTGATCGATCTATCACCCAACCAAGGGGTGAGCTAGAGGATGTGTTAATCAAAGTCGGGGAATTCATATTCCCTGTAGACTTTATCGTTATAGATACACAACCTGTGGCAAACCCACGCAATCAAATCTCGGTGATACTCGGTCGACCCTTTTTGGCCACTTCCAACGCAATAATCAATTGTAGAAACGGCTCTATGACCCTATCCTTTGGAAAGAAGTCAATTGAGCTTAACATTTACAAGTTGGGAAGTGAACCCTCCGAACCCTATGCTCATGTGTGTTCTGTCGAATTAATGGATGTCGACAGCAGCGAATTTGATCAACCTCATGATACTGACTCTATTCATATGTTGTTTAACCCAACCATGTACTCTTCCACCGAGTTGTCCGGGTCAACAACTAACGCTGATAAGGAATTTTTTATAGAGTCTGATGATCACCCCATTTTTTCTGATGACATTATTCTTCGGGGTATCGATGAAAGCTTTGTGGAAATTTTCGCTGATGAACTCGCATTTTTAAAAGATACGGGTGTTGAGATGAATCAACTCCAAGATGAAGAAATTGGACCTTCACCCCTTCTTTTGGACAATCATGAAAATGCGAGTAATCCATCATTACTATCACTGTGTCGTCTCTCCAAATTGAGACGCAATCCTTTTCCATTACACCTCTTATCACCTCCCCACTTCTTCTTGTCGAAAGGTGACATGTTCTTCTACCAACCTTGGTACTTCCTCGATAAATTTTTTGAATGGTTGGTGTTGACCTTCGGTCTTTGCAAACCTTGGCATTGACCAATAACCTTGACCCCCTCGTGTGATTTTAAATAATTAAAATTGTTTAACTCAAGTTTGGGGGGTGGTATATTTTGGGCTCTTGAAAGAAAATAATTTTTACAAAATTGTGAGCCAAAAATAAGTTTGGGAAAGGATTTTCACTTTCATATATTCTTGCCCCCATTAATAATTTTCTCCCAAGTCTACAGGTTTTTGAGCTTAACGGATGACATCAGTGAGGACACTGCTGTAAACAGGTTTGGGGAAGGTTTGTGCTTATTTACACATCAATTTGCATCATATTTTGCATAAGCACAACATTTTCAAAAATTTAAAAAAAATTTTTAAAAAAAATCTTTTATAACAAAAGAGTAGAAAGTGAAAAATTACATCCAAAAGATAGGAATAGTTTAAGAAAACCAAGAAAATTAGAAGTTTTCTTAAACGAACTAGTAATAAGTAGTTATGAGCTGTTGTCCCAAGGGTTAGTAAAATGAAGGAAGTCACTAATCTGAGGATAAAAATAAGTCTGAAAAATAGTTTCTATTCTGGAAGCCAAACATTTGAATGTTGATACCCTACTATATGCACTTACACACATCTTGAAACTCGGGAGAGTAGAGGATATCTTGAAATGCTCTTGTCTAAAAGCCAAAGTATGAAGTAAATGAAAAAAATGAAGAAAATATAAAATGGTGAAAAGAGAAAAATGAACACTGGTTTTGTTATCGCCAAGGCAGCAATAAAAAAATATAGCGAGGGTGCCTCTTTACCTAGTGCCCTAAGGCCAATTGGTCTGGGAGTCACTGCTAAGCCTTAGGTGGTGCAAGACGAGGAAAATAATATCACCTAATCAGCAAGCACATGAGTAATCGGTTAGTTAGTACCTCAAGAAGTATTAACGATCGCATGAAAATGTGTGAGCAAATCTAAATATTCATCAAGTTAAAAAGTACTGAGGTAGATGGACAAGAGTATGATAGCTTGAATTGAATTCTCCGAGTGTAGGGATGTCCATCTCACACACGTAGGGGTATATGATCGATATTTGGATGAAAGGTAGGAATGAAGAATAAAGACGATATTTTATTGAGGGATGATGTGAGTTCTAACATATTTTCATGACTATTAAGATAGGGCTCATGACAACTGAAAAGCTAGTGTGGTTGGAAACTCTTATTTTCAAAGTCTTTCTTTTATGGTTCTTATCTTTATATGTAAATTTCACCATCTCTCTTTTGTTATTGGATTTTGTGGGTGTAATCCGCTGAAAACCCTCAGGAGACAACACTCCTTCTACTAGGGACACCTAGAGGTTTAACGGCTTGTTGCATGTGCTTAGTGCAATCGTGTTTGCCTACGAAAGTGTGCTTAGTTTTCTCCTTTCTTTTTCTCCTTCTCTTGAATAAACTAGATTGCTCGGGACAATCAAAGATAAGTTTAGGGGTATTTGTTCAGTTGATAAAACTGCACATTTGTTATTACATTTTTCCTACTATTTCCATATTAAAAAATGTCTTTATTATAATATATCATACATATGAGGGTTTATGTGTAAAAATACTATTTTCCATGTGTTGATATATTATAATTAGAATTTGGTAGGAAATTGTATGCAAATAATATCATTGACCAAATCCTAGTAGAACAAAATCTACTAAATATTATTTAAGTTGTTGTGCAGAATTTTTCCAAGTTGTTGTGCAGAATTTTTTCAAGAAATCAAGTTGTTAAAGAAAACTTGCCTAATTAAGAAAGCAAAACTTGGAGATCAAGTCTGGCAGGGACTACGAGAAGATTTCAAAGATCCAAAGATCCCAGAGAAGTCCACATGCCAAGTAGAGAGAAGCCCCCTAAAGAAAATCAACTGCTCTGATTAAATGGTCGCGGATCCGCGGCCATACCCCCCCGGGGCCGCGGATCTGCGGCAATCTTGAGGATTTATTTGCTGCAAATTTTTGGCAAAAATCTCTGCTGTTAATTACCTAATTTGGAAGCAAAGGTTTCTGGCTTTGGACTATAAATAGGGACCGAGAGCCTCTTGGAAAAGGCATCAAGCCGACGAGATCACGAAGTCCCAGACGACTCACGCATCCAGGCTGATCATCAACGGTTCATCTACCTCCTTAAAAGAGATCGAGAAGCAAATTAGGTTTTTGTAATCATTTTCTAAGGAATCAAAGTGTACTTGATCTTGTTGATTAATAAAGGTAGTTTATTGCATTTTCTCTCCATATCTTTTTCTCCCAACATGCGCGAGTAATTCTCCGCTTGTTAGGGTTCGTAGGATTATGGTAGGCTAATGGATGATGAACATCCCTAAACTCTTTTTAAGTCCTATAAAGTTTATAAACTTTATCAAAAGAATCATTAATATCCTAATCGGGCGCGCTAACAATTCATTGTTAGTCCCGACCGCGATTAGAGATTAGATTAATGATTGTTTTGGTAAAGGCTAGATATGAACGGAGTTCCGTGTCGAGATAAGGGTTAAGAGTGGGATTCTTTTTCCCTCCAGAAACCCTAATCTACATGCATTACCGTCGTTCTAGTTTTAAATCTATTAAAGGATAAAAGGGGTAACTTTTAATTAATCATCCATAACTACTAAATCCTAACGAACCCTATAAGCCCCCTTATTATATTAACTACATCCCTAAAATAATCTAGATCTATATTTTACATCAGTATTTAACGTAGATCTAGAAACCATTCTACAACATTCTTATTTCTTCCTCCTTTCTCAACACATCTAAAGTAAGAGTAAAAGATTCAACGTTTCCCTGAGGACGACTCGTACTCATCTCGGTCTAGCTACACGCGACACCGTTATTGATTGCGGTTATTCTACAAACACACTTTTTCGTATCAATCAAGCAGGCATGCTTGTTTATCTTCTGATCGCTCAATACCCGAGTGGCCGTTATATTTAGCAGACCGCTTGCGGCTTGTGGATGACTTATATGATCACCACCTACTGCCGGAATATTGACAAGTCTTTAGAGTCCTACACAGAAGTTTCCTGGCTCAAGCGAAACGAAATAAGAGCACATATGTGATATGTGCTGGACCGAGATTAATACGATATGTAATACCGTATTCTATTCTCGTGATATGTGATATCGACCGGGTATATGTGATATAGCCAGGTTATCGAATCAAGTGTTGATTCGGCAAATTAATATTATTGATATTAGTCAGTTATATGTGATATAGCCGGATCATTAAATCAAGTATTGATTTAATGATTTAATATATAATTATATATTTGATATATGAATTTACATTAACTAATATTAGCTCACTTGACCATTTATTTTTCTCACTTGTGTATACATGTTATATATGTGATATATATATATATATATATTGTATCATGCTAGGTTATATATCAAAAATGGGTGTGTGAGACTCACACCATGCTTCATATAATTAGGGTTAACATTTATCTAAAGTAATTCATTATTTAGTATAAATTGGTCATGATTACAAGCTTGGAGCTTGTATGAATCATTGACTAAGTCTACCAAATTTGTTTTATATAAGATATTTGTTAACCCAACTATTATACTAAGCCATGATTAAGTCTCTACAAGGGTTAGCCTATGACAAATTCTCACCCATGGTTGATTTTCTAACCTCATCTCATTCATTTGTTCATTTCTCTTGTTCATCTTCTTCTTCATCTCTTCAAGCTCTCTAGGGTTTTAGAAGATGAAGAATCCAAATGAGAAAATCAAATCTAAAGTGAGCAGAATTCCTACTTCATCATCCTCTACTATTAGCCATTTAGTTTAGGGTGTTCTCTTCACTAATCTACCATTAGTGAAGAGGTAGCTTGTGCTTGAGTTCCCTCGACGTAGATCATCTTCGGCTTCGAAGACTTCAAGCATGATTGTTAATATCGCTTTGTGGAGTCCATCTTGAGTTCGGGGGATCGATGCTTGGAGTGAAGGGACTACTACACAGAGCAATTGAAGTGAAGGACCGATCTACAAAGGTTGTATTTCTTATTCACTTCTTATGTAATGTTTGATTACATGTGTTTGTTACCCTAACTTTCTAGTTCGATTCCTAGGATGTTTGCTTAGCACCCCCTTAAATTTTTGTTGTGGCATGTTTGATACTTGCAAACCCTAGGCTTGGTGCTAAGGAAACCTAACAGTTGATTCTCCTGGTGTGTCCTTTCTCCACATCTCTTGAACCAAGTTGACTTCCTTGTTCCGAAGTGACTTCACTTTTCTGTCCAGGATCTCAACAGGTTGTTGCTCACAAGATAAATCTAGCTGTACAGTGAGCTCAGAATGATCAAGAATATGGCTAGGGTCACTCACATACCTTCTGAGTTGGGAGATGTGGAACATATTGTGCACTCGTTCCAATGAAGGTAGAAGTGCCAAGCGATATGCCACTTCACCGACTCGTTCGAGTATGTCGAACGGTCCAATGTACTTTGGACTTAGCTTACCCCTTCTTCCAAAACAGATCACTCCACGTTTCGGAGATATCTTCAGAAATACATGATCTCCCGGCTGGAACTCCAAATGATTGCGCTTTGCATCAGCTCAGTGCTTCTGTCGATCTTGGGCTATGCGCATTCTTTCTCTGATAGTGCGAACTACGTCAACAGTTGCTACTATCATCTCAGGTCCTAGTAGTTCTCTATCTTCGATGTCATCCCAACTTAATGGCGATCGACACTTCATTCCATAAAGTACTGCAAAAGGTGCCATTCCTATGCTTGCTTGGTAGCTGTTGTTGTATGAAAACTCCACAAGATGTAGGTGATCTTCCTACGATCCTCTGAAGTCTAAGATACACGCTCTTAGTATATCTTTCAAGATCTGAATAGTTTTCTCAGACTGACCATCTGTTTGTAGATGATAAGCCATACTGAAATTCAGACTTGTTCTCAAGCTCGTTTGCAGACTTTGCCAAAATTGCGATCGGAACCTAGTGTCACGATCGGAGACAATGGAGACCGGTACTCAATGAAGTCTTACGATTTCCTGTATGAGTTCATGGGTATCAGAGATAGTACATTATGAAGAGTTTAAACCTTACTTATATTCTTACCTCTATGTACTTCTTTGTTAATATCTCAGTAGATTGGCCAACTCGAAATGGAATGAAGTGAGCCAACTTTATGAGTCGATCCAAAATAACCCATACCACATCGTTACTTTTCGTGCTGTGAGGAAGTGCAGTCAGGAAATCCATTGTGATATGTTGCCACTTCCATTCTGAGATAGGTAACGGTTGAAGTAAACCAGCAGTCTTGTGATGTTCAGCCTTTACTTACCGACACACCAAGCATTTAGCGACGCTTCTGGCTACTTCACGCTTCATTCCATGCCACCAGTAATTTTGACGCAGATCCTTGTACATGTTTGTACCTCCAGGGTGTACTGAGTAGGGAGAGCTGTGAGCTTCTTTCATTAACTCGTCCCGAACAGAACCTTTTGGTACACACAGTATGCTGTCGTATCTCAAAGATCCATCTTCATGGATGATGAAGTCTGTTCGAAGTCCATTCTCTACGTGTTCTCTGATCTTTTGCAACTTAGCATCACTTTCTTGAGCTGCTTTGATCTGATTGACAATGGTAGATTAAACTTGTAAGTTCATCAAACTTGAAGCGCTATCTGGCATGACCACTTCAATCTCTATTTGATGCAAGTCCTGTTGAAGCTTCCACTATGCGGTGAGATTCAATACTAATGGTTGGCGACTAAGAGCATCAGGTACTACATTCACCTTTCTTGGGTGATATTGCAGGTTGATGTCAAAGTCCTCCATGAGTTCTAACCATCTTCTCTGCCACATATTAAGCTCCTTCTGAGTAAACATATATTTCAGACTCTTGTGATCTGTATATATGTCCACTCGTTCACCAAGAAGATAATGGCGCCAAATCTTGAGAGCAAAGATTACGGCCGCCAACTTCAAATCATGTGTCGGATAATTACACTCATGAATCTTCACCTGTCTTGAAGGATAAGCCACAACCATACCGTACTGATGTAAAACAAATCCTAATTCTTTGCCGGATGCATCGCAATGCACTACGAATCCTCCAGAATGGTCCAATATGACGAGAATAGGCGCTAATGTCAATCTTGACTTGAGTTCTACGAAAGCTTGTTCGCATGCGTCTGACCAGAAAAATTCTTCATCTTTACGTGTGAGCTTGGTCAGGAGTGTTGCTATCTTCGAAAATCCTTCAATGAACCTTCTGTAATATCCAGCTAGACCCAAAAAACTTCAAATGTCCTTCACTGACTTTGCTGTCGGTCATTCGCTTACTACTGATACTTTTGCTGGATCCACGGAGATTCCTTCGCTTGATACAATATGTCCGAGGAAACCGACTTGATCTAGCCAAAACTCGCATTTGCTGTACTTGGCATAGAGTTGATGTTGTCGTAGAGTTTCTAGGAAAATTCATAGGTGTTCGGCGTGTTCTTTCCGACTCTTAGAATACACCAGGATGTCGTTGATGAAAATGACAACAAACCTGTCTAGGTATTCCCGGAAAACTTGATTCATTAGGTTCATGAATATAGCTGGTGTGTTGGTCACTCCAAATGGCATTACAAGAAATTCGTAATGACCATAGCAAGTTCTGAATGTCATTTTATAGATATCAGATTCCTTGACCTTCACCTGATGATAACTCGAACGAAGATCTAACTTGGAGAAGACGCAAGATCCACTTAGCTGGTCGAATAAATCGTCGATGCGCGGTAGTGGAGACTTGTTCTTTATCGTTACTTCGTTCAAAACTCTATAATCAATGCACATTCTGTATGAACATTCCTTCTTCTTCACGAGTAAAACTGGAGATCCCCAACTTGAAGTGCTGGGACGAATCCATCCTTTCTTCAATAATTCGTCCAATTGAGTTCGGATCTCCTTTAAACTTTTCGGACTTAGACGATAAGGTGCTTTGATCACCGGTTGTGCTCCAGGTACTAAATCAATGCTGAATCCTGTAAGTCAATGTCGCGCAGCCCACGTGTTTGCGGGGAGGCGAAAATTGCAAAAAATGATTTTTACGGGCTTCGCAACACCGACTAGAACCAAGGATCGATCATAAACCCTGGCTAGCATACTACTTGAGGTTTAACTACTCGGATGAATGTTATACCTCGTAGTATCGTGTCCTTCGGGTCTTCTCGCTGTCCTCCTCGTCATCATAGGCTCCGAGGATCGAAACGAATCAAAGATTCCTCGTCGGCTTCCTCGAGTCAAAGACGATCCACCCGATAGTCTATAGTCCAAGCTCCAACCTCAAATACGAGGTAACTAAGGCAACTAGCTTGCTAAAATTGATGGCCTAGGTGATGTAGAGAATGCAAATGCGTTAGTTTGTCTCTTTGAACCCTAGGTTTCTCAACTCATGAGACTTTAGGGTTGAGAGGAAGAAGAAGGAGATGGCTTGAGGAAAGAGAAAATGTTTTTCATAATGATAATTGAGATGGCTACCATGATATGACTATAAGCATGGCAACAAAAAAATATCTCACCCAAAATATCTAGTGCCACAAAATATCTCACAAAATATCTATGTCAAATAGTCAAACCAAGTAGCCATGGCATAATTATCATTTATAAAAATAATAAATAATTTCCTCCACCTCATAATTATTTTAATCAAGTCAATGGTCAAAACCCTAATGGGGTGTCTCCTTCTAAAAACAATCTTGAGTAATTACAAGAATGCCCCTATCATCCGTATATATATACATGTATCCGTGTTTCGAGAAATACGAATACAATGAGACGAAACTGATCCATCAATATAATACTAGGATCTGGCTTAAATCAAAGCCCACTAGTATTATCCGCCCGATCATCATACGTGCACAAGTACACATAAGTGATCGAAACCCTGCCGTAAAACCATACGGCCTCTACATCTTTCGCCCGATGCAGGGAAACTCTCTGTGTGGGACTCTAAAGACTCGACAGTACGCTGGCGGTGGGTTTAACCACAAGCCGCAAGCGGTACTAACTGCACGTAATGGCTACCCAGGTATCTGTCGATAAGAAGGCCGATGAGCAAACCCATCCGAACTCCCACTGAGCCTGAATGTGACAATCTCCGTACAGTCCGGTCTGTTCGTCTAAGAGTATCGCATATCGGGCCTAGGGGGAGGTAATCATCAGACCCCTAATAGCGCAATAAGTCGTGCCGGGGTATAGCCCAAAACACCCTGAGAAACTACTGGAATACCTACCAGTAAATTCCGCTTGCCCTGGCCAAGGACTTTGTGTAATAGCTCTCCGAACACAGCGGATATCAACCCCCAATACCGGGAGAGAGGAATCCTATTTAACCGCCACTGCCTCCAAGTGCTTCGAGACTGCACCCAACTACTGCCTTTTTGCACGACTCCTTTGAGCCGTGGAAGGGTAGTAATCAAAGTACAGTGGGAACACACTCGAAGCGAAGTAGCAGTGTCAAGTCAACGAACTAAGCTGTACTCATGTCACCTGGGAACTGCTACCCGACGATAGGTATAATACCCACCAACGGTTCCCGACGAGTCTTGTCCAGTGTACTCATAACTTAATGAGCACCTGCATACTATCTCCAGTACGACATATTGATGGCTGTAGGACAGACCATCTCCCCTGTTGGGATGAGAAGCATATACACTAGTCTACTCTGGAGTATCGATGCCCCATCTCGATAATCCTACGACTAAGGACCTGTATAGGATGTGCTTATAGATTACCCAGCCCCCACTAGTGTGACTGTCATCACAACGCTGGTAATCAAGCAAAGATCCTAAGGGATCTACCAATATGTATAAGCGATATGCTAAAAAGCACATGCATATATCAAGATAGAAACAAACCAGATAGCATACTACTATTTCGAGCAAGACTGTTACTATATCCGTGTATATCCCAAGCTCTCATTAAGTAATATACAATCCAGTATGATACAATAATGGCCTCTAGGGCATATATCACTAACAATCTCCCACTTACACTAAGGCATGGCATTTCACAGATCGAAGATCTCGAATAGCCTCTCGAACTCTGTCTAAGGGATGGCCTCTGTGAGTGGATCTGCAGTGTTGTTCTCCGAATCTACTCTCCTCGCCTCGATCTCTTGGGTATCAACGATCTTCCTGATCAGGTGGTACCGCCTCAAGATATGTCTAGATCTCTGATGGGAACTGGGTTCCTTCCATAAGGCTATCGCGTCGTTGTTGTCACAATACTAAAGTATTGGACCAACAATGGAAGGAACCATCTGAAGTTCAGTTAAGAACTTCTATATCCAGACTGCCTCTTTTGCGGCGTCTCATGCAGCGAACTACTTCGTTTCCATTATCGAGTCTGCAAAGGTGTCCTACTTGGAGCTCTTCCAACAGACCTCCCCTCCAATGAGGGTAAATACATAACTCAACATGGACTTTGAGTCATCCTTATCACTCTGAAAGCTGGAGTCAGCAAAGGCCTCGATCTGGAGGTCTTTTCCGCCATACACCAAGAACATCTCCTTAGTCCTTCTCAGGTACTTGAGAATGTTCTTTACTACTATCCAGTACTTCTCCCCTGGGTTTGACTGATACCGGCTTACCACACTGAGTGCGTAAGCAACATCTGGTCTGGTACACAACATCGCATACATTATAGAGCCTACCGTAGAAACGTAGGGTATAGATGTGATGCGGGCCCTTTCTAAATCAGTCTTAGGAGACATCTCTTTGGAGAGGGTGATTCTGTGACAAGCCGGTAGACTACCACGCTTAGAATCATCCATACTAAATATTTTCAGTATGGTGTTGTTGTACCTTGACTATAAAAGTCTTACCATCCTCTTTGATCTATCACGATAGATCTGGATCCCCAGAATGTAGTTGGTATCACCCATGTCTTTCATGGAGAACCTCTGTGACAAGAATCCTTTGACTGATTGTAGCATAAGAATGTCATTTCCTATCAAGAGAATGTCATCCACGTACTCAACGAGGAATTCCACAGTTCTTGCTACAATCTTACTATAAATGCATGGTTCATCTGGATTTTTGATAAAGTCGAATTCTTTGACCGTCTCAATAAAAATAGATGTTCCAACTCCGCGATGCCTGCTTTAGTTCATAAATGGACTTAAGCAACTTGCACACTTTCCTGCTGCTCCCACTCTGATTGAAACCCTCTGGCCGATTCATATAGACGCACTCTTCCAAATTACCATTTAGAAAAGCCGTCTCTACGTCCATCTGTCGGATCTCAAAATCTTGGAAGGCAGCAATGGTAAGAAGGATCCGAATGAATTTGAGCATAGACACTGGAGAAAAGGTTTCATCATGGTCCAAACTAGGTCTTTGACGAAAACCTTTTGCAACAAGTCTAGCCTTATAGGTTTCAATCTATCCATCTACACCAATCTTCTTTCTGAAGATCCATTTGCAGCCTACGGGTTTTACCCCTTCTGGAGCAATGTTCAAAGTGCATACTTTGTTAGTGTACATGGACTCCATTTCGGTCCGCATTGCATCCAGCCATTTTACCGAGTCGTCGCTCTGAACGGCTTACTAGAAGCTAGTTGGCTCATCATTGTCAATGATGCAATCATTTCATCCCCGTCTACGGGAAAACCATAGTATCTCTCGAGCAGATGAGACTGCCTATTAGTCCAGCGGATTGGCGTAGGGATGTTCGGTTCTTTTGAAAGCTCTGGTTCTACCATACTTTCAGTAATAGTTTGTGGTTCTGGAATTTCTTCCAGTTCTATTGCGCTTCCACTATTTCCTTTACAAAAAATTGATTTTCTAAAAAATGGGCATGACGAGGAACAAAAACCTTTTGTTTCTCTGCGTAATAGGAAAGATACCCCATAGAGTTCTTTGGGTATCCCATAAACCTATACAGTATTGAGCGTGCCTCGAGCTTGTCTGCATACTTCTTTTCAACAAAAGCTAGTCATCCCTATATCTTTAGATACTGAAGATAGGGTTTCTTCCCACTCCATATCTGATATAGTATGGTAGGCACAGTCTTGATAGAAACCTTATTCAAAATATATGCTGATGATTCTAGTGCATAACTTCAGAAGGATCGCGGCAACTCAGCGTTACTCATCATGGAACGAACCATATCCAATAGGGTTCGGTTCCGTCTTTCCGATACACCGTTGTGTTGTGGTGTGTATGGAGGAGTTAGCTGAGAGAGAATTCCATTCTATTTTAGGTAATTCAGGAACTCGGCAATTTAAACATTCACCACGTCGATTAGATCTCAGTGTCTTAATACTTTTGCCTGTTTATTTTTCCACTTCATACTTAAAATCTCGGAATATCTCAAAAGGCCTTGGATTTATGCTTCGTCAAGAAGACATGTCATTACCTAGAGATCATCCGTAAAAGTAATGAAATAGGAATAACCACTTCGTGCATCTGTAGATATCGGACTACACACGTCGCTGTGTATAAGTCCCAAGAGCGAGCTCGCTCTTATTCCGTGTCCAGTGAACGGAGTCTTTGTCATCTTTCCTATGAGACAAGATTGACAAGTTGCATAAGACTGATATTCGAACGGATCCAAATATCCATCTCTATGTAACTTCGATAATCGTGTTTCATTGATATGACCATGTCTACAATGCCATAAGAAAGCCTTATTTAATTATGGAGACTCTCTTTTAAGTGTGTTCTGGACGTTTGAAAACCTGAGCTTGATTCAATATATACTGTCCTCTAGAGTACCTAACCCAATCAAACTTTGATTTAGGTGGATGTGAACCACATCGCTTACATACTAGACTTGGTATACATAAACAGTTACGTAGAATCAATATCTGCCCACTCGTCAATTCTAGATGATATACCCTACGGATACAGCGTCCACGCTCATTCCGTTAGCAACCCTGAGAGTCATATCACCTGCCCTGATAACTCTACGGTTTCTTGAAGTCTGTAATGAATTAAAGATATGAGATCCTGATCCGGTATCTTGTACCCAGGAAATAGAGTTAATTGACAGACTGTTTTCAATCACAAACACTCCCGAAGTCGAAGCCACAACATGCTTCGGATTCTGGATTCTGGCTTTCCAAGCCCTGCATCCCTTCTGCCAATGCCCTTTCTTGTGACAATAGGAACATCCCTCCTTCCCTACTGTTAACCCTAAAACTTTTGCCTTTCCCTGTCCTTCTACCTTACCAACACCGCCTGTCGGTTTTGTAGATGTCTTCTTCTTCTCACCCTTTGCATCCGCCATAGATCCAGAAGAGGAAGATTCCCTAATAAGCAGAGCGGGTGTCTCCCTGGTTTCCTTCAGGGTGCCCTCGACTGGAAGTATAACTTTCTTCCCCTGGGCGTAAGTAGGAGGTAGGTACTGTAGAATCAAGTCAGCATGTGATTCGTTCTCCAACGTAGTCTCTAGGTCCGTGAGCTTTTTAATATAGCTAATCATTGTAGGGACGTGGTCTTCTACAGGTGACCCGACAACCAACCTCGCTTGAAGCAATTCCTTCGAGGTCTCATATCTTGTGATACGAGATTGCTCTCCATATAATACTTTTTTATGGAGGAAGATGAAAACTAAGTCTATCTTCTCGTGCTGCCTCTGGTATACACCATCTACTTAGGCCAACACGAGGCACTTGGCATTGGCATGGTCTTTTTTCCTTTGTCTTACGGATATCAATATCCGCGACGGTGGAAACTGGACCTGGGACAGCGGGGGCTTAGAGTAGTAATGAGGTGGTCCAGCTTGTCATAGGTAATGGACATCTGGACAAACCTTTGCCAATCAATATAGTATAACTCAATCATTTTATTATCTATCTGTAACATAATCTGGTCACCTAGTCGCTGCAATTAGGAGAGAGAGATGAAAACACTCAGTATGATGCTCTTGCAAATTTAGATTGGTTTTCAGTTTATCTAAACAGGATGACTCCCACTATTTCTCGAATCCTTTCTCAAACCATAAAAGAAGAATTAGTCAGGATTAATCTCACCGTACAATACTTGCTTAACCGTTTAGCCAGGCTAGTGTCGGTACTTCGAGAGAGGTTTTACGACGCTTTCGCAAAGTTTCTTAATTAAATAAGCTCTTTTCCCTAGAGGCGTAGCCCCGCTAACACTATTCTAGACACCTACTTGGTTTATAGCATTGATCGTTAAGTGAAAAATCTCCCGAGGAGTAGCATATACTCACAGTAGGATCGGGATCCAAATATCATTGTGTGATAAAGTCGAAGTAATCCTACCAAAATTATCATACTCCAAATGGTATGCAACACTAGCAAGTTTCAGTTTTCTTAGAAACTCACGATGTGGATTTTTGCCCCATGTTCTTCTGAACTTGACGAAAGCCAACAAATTATAAGTCACATGTCAAGTTCTACCTATCATTGTCCAGGTTAATTTGAAACGTAATAAAAACGTTTTTTAATTTTTCTTGATGTCAATATAATTATTGTACTGTTTCTATTGGTAGAAAACACTTTAAAAATATTTTTCCATGATTAAAATAAATTAATATGATTTTTAGGAATTTTTATGAATTTTTGAGAATTTTTAAGAATTGAAATGTTTTTTTTATCGAAGGGAAAAAATTTTATAACCGAAAAGAAGATCTATTTTAGACCAAATTTGGTTGCAAAAGATATGAAACATCAAAACACATTTTATATAATTTTTCTAGATTTTTAAAATATTTTTAAATAATTTTTAGAAGACAAAAACAATTTTTAAAACAATTTTAAATATTAAAAATAATTTTATTTTATTTTTTGAGCTGGAATTAATCTGGACCGTCAGATTTAAAAATCAACGGTCCAGATTCTGCCGACAGTTTTCATTTTAAAAAAAGATGAAATATATATTTATATGCGCTTTTAATCTGGACCGTCGGATCAACGATCAACGGTTATGAATCACCCACACCAACCCCAGCCGCATCCCACGTCAGTTCACACGTGATTTAATGTGGGCCGTCGGATCTGGTCGATCAACGGTCGGATCTGATCGGGTACCGTAGCAGTTGAAAAAAAGTTAGTTTTTTAATCCCAGAAATCCCTATAAATAGCCATGAGCTTCTAAAATTCACCAAAAAATATCTGTTCGACAAAAAATTCCAAAATTTTTTTAGAGCTTTCTCGTTGAGTTTTCTACACTCTGGAATAAGCCCCAAAAGCAGAAAAATTCTCGGATTAAAGATATACCGTTTCTCATACAACCCGACGCTCAACGACTTTCATTTTTCTATATCATTTCAGGTAAGATCTCTCAACGCTTGACCCTCTGTTATCTTCATAATGAAAATATAAATCTGTGAAAAAAATTCCAAAACCTAATTATGATGTTTGAACTGTATTATCTATTTTACGAGTTTTGACGACTAAAATCGATATTAAACCATAATAATATAATGAACTTTTAGCAGTTATCCTTCACGATAAAATCACGGGGTAACGGACAACCCCAGATTCATGCTTGAATATATGGAACTAAGTTTTAAAACAACTATCATGACCGGGACAATTTTTGCAGGAATAAATGTAATTATTCTACTGTGATAAATAAAGATTATCGATAATTAGTTTCTTAATATTAAAACATGGAAAAATTATAGTAAATTTTTATATATTGGTAAAATTAATGATAAACCTGTAAAATCATATTTTTTGCTAATTTGGGTATTTCACAACAAATACCAATTTATGTAACTTTTATTGCACTTTTACGTTTAAATACCATAAACTTTACATACGATATCTTTTATCATATTTGCTTATATTACCTTTAGAAAACTCACGAGGTAATGACCTACCTCCTCACAACTGTAAGTCCACGGTAGCGCCCCGGCCGTCTAACAGACGCCAAATGCGGAACAAAAACTTTTACAACTGGCGCTATCGTGTACTATAATCCGGATCTGCCATTAAAACTAAACTAACAAACTACAAAGTGGGTAGAAATGTTATACCGAATGATCCGAGTCCTTCGGTCTTCAACCATCATCCCACGCTTTGTTGCAGCTACTCCGATCTTCTCGATCTCCAGTCTTCTCGTCCAGGTGGCACCACGTCGATGGATCTTTAAACGGGCTCCCGCCTCTGAACCGAGACAACTCGATCATCAAGTTTGCTAAAAGAGATGACCAAGAATGGTGTAGAGAATGAGTAGAACTCTTTGTCTCGTTACATCCAAAGCAATGGATGAACGGTTAATGAAATTGCCATTTGAATCGGGTAAATGAGAAATTGGCATATCAAATTTTCATGAACCTAAACTACTATCATAATCTTTTTCTTCAAATGAACAACCATATCTTCTATCAAGAGAGGGCCGACCACTTAAGATGAGGGGGGAGGTGAGTGTAGGAGAGGGGGGTTGACTCCAACAATTAATGAAGAGAATGAATCATCAAAAACACCTTGCATTATCAATTAATGAACTAATGAATCATAACACTTAGTCATCAAAATAATAAATGCAACCATGAGTCACAAATCCAAGTCATCACAACATGAAGCTTCCACTCACGACTCACCTCATGACTCACCCTCAAGAAGAAAAGATAAATCCGTATTTAACCGAATGTTAAATACGGCCGATAGAAAACTGGAAACTGGCAACTTCCAAAAGCGATCCTGAAACGAATTTCAGGATAACCCCGTAACAGTATAAACATACCCGCATTTGTATTACGACCGAATACAAATGCAACTGAGACAAAGATATTATATCTACACAGTATAATACTCGGATCCGGCTTAAACCAAAGCCTACCAGTATTATCTGCCCGAAATATGACACGTGCGTAAACGCACGTGCATTTTCCGAACCCTGCCATAAAACCATACGGCCTCTACAATGTTTCGCCCGAACTTGGGAAACAGTCTGTGGGGGACTCTAATGACTCATCAACACACTGGCACTGGGTATAACCTCTAGCACGTCCGAGATACAAGCTGTACGTAACAGTTGCCTATGTATTGATTGGAAGCGAAGCTGACGAGCGAACTCATCCAGAAACCCTACTGAGCCTAACAGTGACAATATACATACAGTCCGGTCCGTTCGTCTAAGAGTATCACTTATCGAGTCTAGGTGGTGGATAAAGTCAGACCCCTAATAACGCGATAATTCATGTCGGTATGAAGCCCATCACCACCTGAGAAACTACTGATCCAAATCAGTAATTCTCCACTATCTCGGCCGAGAATTTCTAGTGATGGCCACCCGTGCACTGTGCGACATCAACCTCCAATACCGGGAGAGACGAATCCCCGACGATCCGCTCACTGCCTCCATGTGGCTCGGGACTGTACCCAACTAAAACCTGTTTGCACGTCTCCTTTGAGCGTGGTAGGGTAGTAATCTAAGCACAGTGGGAACTCACACGAGACAAATGACGATCTCAGGTCGACAAACTAACCTGTACACATGTCACCTGGGAACTGCTATCTGACGATATGTATAATACCAACTAGCATGTTCCCGGCGAGTCCTGTCCGGTGTACTCATAACCCAACGAGCACCTATATACATCTTAGGTGAACCAACTGACACCAATGGCTTGTGAGACCGGCCACCGCCCCTCGTCGGGGTCTCGACTGTATACACTAGTCTACTCTGGAGTATCGATGCCCTGTCTCGAAACTCCCACGACTAGGGACACTTTAAGGATGTGCTTACAAACCCCAGCTCCCACGTATATGATCGCCATCATACTGCTGACAATCAAGCAAGAATCCTATGGGCTCTATCATCATGCAATAGTGAACTAAATTATGTATACGATGATAAAGACAAACCAGATAGCATACTATCATCCCAAGCAAGACTGTCATATCGGTATAGGTCCTGCCTCAATCATTGTAATCACGTACCTGCGATCCAATAATTGACTTTGAGGGCACTATATCCAACAATCTCCCACTTGCACTTAAGGCTAATTATTGCGATGTCGCATACTCACAGCCCGTGTGATACCGAACACCCAACTCCTCTACTAATCACTTTCACAAAGCTAGTTTGTAAAACTCTTGTGTTCGAGAAATAGCCTCAGTGAGTAGATCCGCCCTGATGTTTCTTTCTATGTCTCTCTTAATCTCAAGTTCGCGGAGAAAGCTATCTCCCGAATCGAGTAATACCCGTCTTAGAATATGTCTGAATATCTGATGGAATCTAGTTCATAAATGAACTCCAAATCCAAACTTCTTAGACTTTATTGATAACTGAACCTAATCAGTATCCAGCACCATGCCTCCCACAGTATCCTCTTGGACCACCTGCCTATAATACTGTCCCTCGTCAGAGGGAAAACTATAACTCTGACAATCAATCCGTCATCCATGTCACCTTGGAAGCTTTGAATGATAACCGTCTCCCGAAGGAGGCTGTCGTTATCAAATCCGTAGAACATACACTCATGTTCTAAAACTGCTTCCTTATGTTTCTTCAGGATTGGATTAATATAAACTTATCGCAACTAGTGCAAATACAACATCTGGTGTGGTACTTGATATCTCACGACTGACTCAATTGCCTAAGCAAGTGATCTGCCAATCATGCACATCCCTCTCTCCTTTAGTCTGTAAGACACCTTTAGAGAGGGTGACTCCATCATCTGTAGGTACACCACCATGCCAGGAGTCATCTATTATAAAATATCATTAGAATACTGTCAAAGTACCTAAATTAGGAAACTACTCAATTCTAGATCTAAAACCATAGATCTAGTAACCAAAATGTCGGATATTATATCCATATCCTTTGTGGAGAAACAACTGTGTGACGACCAAAGTATAACCGATCATAGTATAGGAATTTTACTTCCTACTCTGTGTATGTCATCCAAATTCCAGGACATCACACCCTACTATCTTCTCAACAGATCCATCCCCTATTCTGATGAAGTCAAACCCATGACTGTCACATAAAAAATAGATGATCTTATCTCCGCTATATCTGCTCAAGCCTATAAATAGACATAAGCAACTTGCCCACTATGCTTCCGCTGCTCCCACTGACTACGACAACCCTCTGGCAGAATAATATATACGTGTACTTCTAAAACTAGTTTAGAACGACGCTATACATATCCTCCTGCCGGGTCTCATAGTCTGGAACAACAGTAGTGTCAAGTCTGGGTAAAACAGAACCTCCCTATCACCGTCCTTGAGGCTACCGGAGTACCTCTCGGGTGTCTGAGGTTACCCACCATATCTGCGGAGTGGCTAATGGAATGTCAAACCTGATTGAATATATAGGTCCTATTAAATTTTCTGTAATCGTTTGCGGTTCTGGAATCACTTCCAGTTCTACCATACTCCCACTACTGTTTTCTGAAAAAAATCCATTTTACTAAAACTGTGGCGAGTCAAGAACAATATCACTATTGATCTTCCAGATGGTAGAAAGTCAACCCTCGTCAAAGCCAGGGTCAACCCATAAACTGCCATTACAGAAACGTGCATTGAGTTATCCAGTATCTGGTTTTAAGCATAAACTGGACAACTCCCCTTACCTTAACATCGTTAAGATGTGAAGCATTCTATATTCAATATAGAAACTTTGGCACTTATTTAATTGGAACCAGATTAAAATCATGCAGCTGTCTCCAGTGCATATCAACTTAATGGAGAGAGGCTTATCAGCATTACTCAACTTAGGAATCCATCCAATTATGAGTAACCTGAAAGAGAAACAAATTTCTCAAAACCGTTACTATCAACTGAATACCAATTACAAGAATCTACATCTTCGATCTCTTTGAAGAATCCCGATACTTGCGATACCTGGTTCTCTACTTTATTCTTATACCCACAACTTCTCAAAACTTAGACATTGTATTTCTACGAAACACTTGTCTGAAAACTAGAGAAGTCACAAGTAAATAGAACATAGTACGAGGACCTACCCCTTTGTCCTGACGGACACTGGATAACATACAATACTCTGTATAAGTCCGCTGAGTTGAATAACTCAAAACCTGTGCATCGCAGGTTGAAAAACTGTACCCAGACGATTTCCTCAAATATCACCAATTACAACGAATTCCGATATAATGAGGATTATCTCCTAATTCCCAATAACTTACTCCCACTCATCATCAGTAAAACCATACAGATATAAGAATGTAACCTGGTAAACACATACCCTGGAGTAAGTATATAATCGGGAAATCAGTTTTCCATTAACAATGCACTGAAACATAAAAATGTTTCGTAGGGGTATCCTGGTATTCTTAGTAATGCGTCTTTCATAATCAAATTCATGACTGTAACCGTATATTTCTTTGTCATCTCTCCAAATCCCTTTATTTGTCTTTATTCATTACCTTCTGTACACCATCGTTAGGCTAAGTGGTTTTCTTCCTTCCTTACCGTTCGGCACCAGCCTATGGTTTGGAAGAAGACTATCCAGTAAGCATAATAGGTGTACCCTCTTAAATCAAGGAGTACTCGTAACTTGAGAGAAGGTGGTGATTAAAGACAACTGAATAATACCTTATTCTATTTCTCCCGAACTGGGGAAAAAAGCAAAGGTGAAATAGGAGTAGTGATGAAGTATATGGTTTGGTCGTGAATGATAACAGTCGCAATTTACTTTGCCCATTTATTTTGTCTTTATTTATTACCTTCTGCACACCCTACTTAGGCTAATTGGTTTTCTTCATTCCCTACCTTTCGGCACCTGCCTATGGTTTGGAATAAGACTATCCAATAAGCGTAATAGGTGTACCCTCCTAAACCAAGGAGTACTCGTAACTTGAGATAAGGTGATAACAAAAGACAACTGAATAAACCAATTCTATTTCTCCTGAACCTGGATCCATCCTCGAAGAAGTCCCTTCGAGTTCGTATATAACCATATGATGGATCTATCCAATGGAAGTGGATGTCCGTAGTAATACGGGGTGTTCTGAGAAATACAAAGGGTAAAAAGAAGGAGCGGCAATGACTTATGCAACTTTAGTCAATCCAAAAGCCAGTATTTTAAGAAGGTTCGGTCAACTTGGTCACTGAGTCATAGTCTAGGGTCGGTCAAAGGTCGCTGCCAAAGAGAGAGAGAAAAGAAACACTCTGCGTGCACTCTAACCTAGATCAGAATGATTATCACTTTATCCAATCAGGAAACCTCCCACTGTAATCTCAAACTCTCCTCCAAACCTGAAAGAAGAATTAGTCGGGATCACCCGAAGAGTAAACCAACTCATCAGTGAGAATCGGGATCCAACTCTCATCGCATGATAACGTGACGGAATCCACTCACATTATCACACTCCAGAAGGTATGCGCATGCCTGGCAAGTTTCAGTTTATATTTGAAACTCCCGATATGATTTTTGCCCCATGCTCTTATGACCTTGGCTTTAGTCAAAATGTCATAAGTCACATGCCAAGTTCTACCCGTCACTATCCAGGTCAATTTGAACCCACCCGCACATGCCCTTGACTTTGGCCAAAATGGCAGAACGACTCTCCCAAACCAACTCATCTATCTATGCAACAAATGAATACCCAGCAGCTACCAAACACTATGCCTTGACTTTGGCCAAAATACATAGCTTGAATACTATTGACCATCCATAAGAAATGACGGAGGGCTACGGCGGGTTTTTGGCGAAAAACCTTTAACGTAATGAACTTGATCTCATTGAAGTAACTTGATAGCTTTTTATAAAAATATAGTGGCGAAAACCTTTTGCTAAAGAGGTCACTCCCGGTGAAGGGATCTCGGCTCTTTTCTCGTGGAATGAGGTGCAGGATATTCCAACTGAATACCACGATGCAAAGCAACTTGTAATCGACTATAATAAAGTTATTACCCTGACGCAATCTTCTGCCCAAGGGGTCTCTCCCGGTGAAGGGATATCAGCCCTTGCGTCGTCGAATGAGGTGCAGGATATTCCAATCGAATATCACTATGCAAAACAAAAGGAAATGTCTTTGTAATAACACCTTTTTAAAACTGTTCCAACAACATCAAATATATGTTTGTTTTTCTTGCATTGATAAGAATCAACGCGGTCCCATCAATTAATCACACCAGAAAAGAACGAAAAATAAAATGTACGTATATGCCATCTGCATTCGCCACTGGGTCCCGTCATCACCCGTTAGGTTACTTAACTAACGATAGAGCGGGGACTGGACTAGCGCGGGTGTAAAACATATACAACATCTAATAGTATATATACCAATATACAATAATCGCTCCAGGCGTGATAATATGCAACATTACAGAAAAGTAATAAGCATCACAGAACAATACAGATAATCTGGGATCCCCGGGTTTCACAGAGCCGCTACTGAAACCCGACGTTCCCCTGGTCGTGTGGATAGCCTGTGCAATGAAACCTAGACCCCTACGGGTGCGGCAAGTTACCCGCCAAAACCTGAAACGAGGCAGCCCCCTACAGCATAGTGAATGGACCACCCGGCACTTCACGGAATCCGGTAACTTGAGCACCCCTCCTTGGGTCAACCTGTACCTCCTACGAGTGCGGCGAATAGTCTGCCAATTCTAGAGTGACGTCCCTCTGCCTCTCAAAGCCATGAGATATGGACCCGTTGCCCTCCAGAACCCGGCTATCCGTGCACTCCGTCGCGGGGTAATCCTAGTACAGAAAAGAAAATATATACAACGGGTACATCGACCTCAGCCCGGTCGTGCCCCAAAAGAATATTATACAAACAGGCAATGACGGCAGTCCACATGTTGAACGCCCGCCCCGCAATATCAAATGTACAAATAAATCCAAACAGCAGTACCATTGCACACTGCTATCCACCACGACATATCCGCAACATCACAGCACAACACAGAACATCAACGCGAATGTCACGTTCGCAAACCCGTCTAAAAGAACTATAGCAATTAGACGCAATTTACCGCTCAAATAACATTCCCGGTCGGAGATATAATGTAAATACTGCATACTAATAAATTTAAAATTTCGATCGACAAAACTTCCCGAAGTGGACCCCACGTACATCTGCTGTACGGTAACAAAAACTGGGCCCAAAAGAAACATTTCAGAAACCATAATTCACTGTATATAAGCCACTGTACAAATTTGGACTACTGGTCCCACATACTGGCCGCGGATGCGCGGTCAAACCTAGGGTTTGACCGCGCATCCGCGGTGGTACTGTAGGATCAAGTGACTAAATTTTTACAGTTCGCTTAAAAAATCCTGCACGACTTTCTGTGATATGCAAAATAATTTTTAGACCCTTTTAAAAATCGACAGAAACTTTAGTGCAGAAAATTGTAGTTTCGGAAATTCCGTTCGATCGATCTTTTAAACGCGTTAGCACAAGTTAGTAAAGCTTAATGGTGAGGCTCTAATACCACTGTAAGTCCACGGTAGCGCCCCGGCCGTCTAACAGATGCCAAATGCGGAACAAAAACTTTTACAACTGGCGCTATCGTGTACTATAACCCGGATCTGACATTAAAGCTAAACTAACAAACTACAAAGTGGGTAGAAATGTTATACCGAAGGATCTGAGTTCTTCGGTCTTCAAACATCATCCCATGCTTTGTTGCGGCTGCTCTGATCTCCTCGATCTCCAGTCTTCTCGTCCAGGTGGCACCACGTCGACGGATCTTTAAACGGGCTCCCGCCTCTGAACCGAGGCAACTCGATTATCAAGTTTGCTAAAAGAGATGACCAAGAATGATGTAGAGAATGAGTAGAACACTTTGTCTCATTACATCCAAAACAATGGATGAACGGTTAATGAAGTTGCCATTTGAATCGGGTAAATGAGAAATTGGCATATCAAATTTTCATGAACCTAAACTGCTATCATGATCTTTTTCTTCAAATGAACAACCATATCTTCTATCAAGAGAGGGCCGGCCACTTAAGATGAGAGGGGAGGTGAGTGTAGGAGAGGGGGGGTGACTCCAACAATTAATGAAGAGAATGAATCATCAAAAACACCTTGCATTATCAATTAATGAACTAATGAATCATAACACTTAGTCATCAAAATAATAAATGCAACCATGAGTCACAAATCCAAGTCATCACAACATGAAGCTTCCACTCATGACTCACCTCATGACTCACCCTCACGAAGAAAAGATAAATCCTCATTTAACCGAATATTAAATACGGCCGATAGAAAACTGGAAACTGGCAACTTCCAAAAGCGATTCCGAAACGAATTTCAGGATAACCCCGTAACAGTATAAACATACCCGCATTTGTATTACGACCAAATACAAATGCAACTGAGACAAAGATATTATATCTACACAGTATAATACTCGGATCCGGGTTAAACCAAAGCCTACCAGTATTATCTGCCCGAAATATGACACGTGCGTAAACGCACGTGCATTTTCCGAACTCTGCCATAAAACCATACGGCCTCTACCACGTTTCGCCCGAACTTGGGAAACAGTCTGTGGGGGACTCTAATGACTCATCAACACACTGGCACTGGGTATAACCTCTAGCACGTCAGAGGTACAAGCTGTACGTAACGGTTGCCTATATATTGATTGGAAGGGAAACTGATGAGCGAACTCATCCAGAAACCCTACTGAGCCTAACAGTGACAATATACATACAGTCCGGTCCGTTCGTCTAAGAGTATCGCATATCGAGTCTAGGGGGTGGATAAAGTCAGACCCCTAATAACGCGATAATTTGTGTCGGTATGAAGCCTATCACCACCTGAGAAAGTACTGATCCAAATCAGTAATTCTCCACTATCTCGGCCGAGGATTTCTAGTGATGGCCACCCGTGCACTGTGCGACATCAACCCCCAATACCAGGAGAGACGAATCCCCGACGATCCGCTCACTGCCTCCATGTGGCTCAGGACTGTACCCAACTAAAACCTGTTTGCACGTCTCCTTTGAGCGTGGTAGGGTAGTAATCTAAGCACAGTGGGAACTCACACGAGACAAATGACGATCTCAGGTCGACAAACTAACCTGTACACATGTCACCTGGGAACTGCTATCTGACGATATGTATAATACCAACTAGCATGTTCCCGGCGAGTCCTGTCCGGTGTACTCATAACCCAATGAGCACATGTATACATCTTAGGTGAACCAACTGACACCAATGGCTTGTGAGACCGGCCACCACCCCTCGTCGGGGTCTCGACTGTATACACTAGTCTACTCTGGAGTATCGATGCCCTGTCTCGAAACTCCCACGACTAGGGACACTTTAAGGATGCGCTTACAAACCCCAGCTCCCACGTATATGATCGCCATCATACTGCTGGCAGTCATGCAAGAATCCTATGGGCTCTATCATCATGCAATAGTGAACTAAATTATGTATACGATGATAAAGACAAACCATATAGCATACTATCATCTCGAGCAAGACTGTCATATCGGTATAGGTCCTGCCTCAATCATTGTAATCACGTACCTGCGATCCAATAATTGACTTTGAGGGCACTATATCCAACAACAACACTCATATGTAACATAGCATGATGATATTTTGGCAACATAGATTTGGGAAAATACGAGTTTACACATAACTACCTCCGACTTATAAAAACCTTTTTCTACAAGATATGTATTTTTAACAAATCTTTGCAATGCGCCGCTACAACCCATTTCGGGGAACCTGTTCGGATTGGTACGGATTATCGCACATCCTCGGGCTTAGTAGTGCGAGATGCAGACCTCCGCAAGGAGCATACGGTCTCGAAAGATTTAAAAATACATTTTTCTTTAGAAAATGTGATTTCTATTATAAATAAAACTTATATTTTTAATAAATAAATATATATGTAATTAATATCAAAATATCTATTTTTAATATCTATAATATTCCACATTTTCAAAATTCAAGAAAACATTCCATTTACAAGAAAATTCCATACAATTCCAATATTACAAAAAAATACCTTATACTATGAAAATAGGTTCTACTCACTAGAAATTTCATATTCTATAAAATATACATTTATGAAAACCCTAAAGATGATGATTAATTACTTGAGCTGTATTTTGAAATTATGCCAAAACTATTTTTACATAACACCCCATCAAGTTATACTAAATTACAATAAAGACCCTGGTAAACATAGGTTTAAGCGGAACCAGTCTCTTGAGCCTCAGGGAGTCGGAGATATGGGTACTTGCCTATTTAAGGTATACAATATAACAAACGGTGTTATTAACACGGTAATTGTCTTGGAAAAAGACACAAATCCTGCCGTCTATGTGCACCAGTTACCGATGACATCAAAACTAATTCAGGACTTCAAATTCTTTTCTAAGTATCTGACTCAGACTGAGTCTCAATATAATCAAACTGACTTGAATATGATTCAAGTATATATATTACAACTCAATATTCAACATGAATCCATGAATCCATATATTCAATCTATACAACTTGACTGAACCGAACCATGGATATACTCCATCTACATGTTCATCCATTATATCCGTTCTATTACTGATATCATGGTTTCGGCAATGCATCCATCTATATACAATATACAATATAAATGATACAAACAATACAATCAAGACATCGCGGAGTTTATAGGGGGTAGATTGGTACGGAAGGTGTTAGAAGTGGCACGAGACTGTAATTATAACACACCTAACCTGAATTCAATTGTTGTTGTACCGTGGCTGAACGGTTCCTTGTGCTCCGTATACCTTAGTCTCCGGAAAAGTGGGACTCCTCTCTATACACTGGCATTCTTCTGTACCAAACTATAAACAACAGCGTTAACACTAAATACAACATTATAACAATATACTCTCTATTCTGTCTATTCCATTCCTGTCTATTTACGAGACTTACCGAGCGATTTGTTCGCTGACGACATTCTCTTTCTTCTTCTTGGGATGGCGTCAGGTGATCCAGACTCACTGAAGATCGAGCCCACCAGAGAGGATTTGGACCAGCTAGCTTTCGACCCAGAGCTTTAGATTCCTTGTACACATTTACATTCTGTATTTTCCATTCTGTTATGCTACTGTTTAGGAATAGCTTCCATTCCATGTATTTACTTTTCCATGTACTGTAAAAGAATGTTAATGAATAAAGTTGCTGATATATTTTGTCTCTTGTGCATTTTACTTATATTGGTTAGATACGCTTAGCGTGTTTACTTCAGAGTAAATACGTAGCGGCCTCGTCGCGTCCCCTTCCCCGTACACCGGGAAGCGGGGCGTAACAGGCGTAGCCTCGCTAACACTGTTCTAGACACCTACTTGGTTTATAGCATTGATCGTTAAGTGAAAAATCTTCCGAGTAGTAGCATATACTCACAGTAGGATCGGGATCCAAATATCATTGTGTGATAAAGTCGAAGGAATCCTACCAAAATTATCACACTCCAAATGGTATGCAACACTAGCAAGTTTCAGTTTCCTTAGAAACACCCGATGTGGATTTTTGCCCCATGTTCTTATGACCTTGACGAAGGCCAACAAATCATAAGTCACATGTCAAGTTCTACCTATCATTGTCCAGGTTAATTTGAACCCACCCGTATATACCCGTGACGAAGGCCAACAAAGGAATAAGATTGTCCCAAACCAACGCATCTATCTATGCTATATATGAATACCCAGCAGCTACCAATCACTATGTCTAGACGAAGGCCAAAAATCATAGCTTGAACTACTGAATCTTCATATGAAATGACGGAGGGCTACGAATGGTTTTGGTGAAACTATGAACTTAGTGAACATGATAGAATTGAAGGAACCTGATAGCATTTAAAAGGAGAGGTTTAAGCTCCGCATTTTTAAAAGTCTGCTGTTTTGAAAAACCGAGTGGTTTTAAAATGTGTTCCAACGATTCAGCTTTGGTTTGTTTGCTTTGAATTAATGTAATGCAGTCCTATCATTTACACCTATCATCACAGAAAGAAACGAAAATATGACATACGCTTATGTCATCTGCATTCGCCACGAAGCCCCGTCATCATCCGTTAGGTTACTTAACTAACGACTGAGCGGGGGCTGGACTAGCGTGGATGCCAAACATAAGGAACGCCTACTAGATATCATATATAGATATATACATTCGTCTCATGCAATAATAGGCATTCCAGATCACAGATGAGCACATTGGATATACTAGGAATACCGCGTTTCGTTTAAGCCTGTAATGAAAGACGGATTCCACGGTCGTGATGAATAGCCAAACCCCACCCTAGACCCCTACAGGTGCGGCAAACTACCCGCCAAATATCCGAAGTGAAGCAACCTCTCTCAGCAAAGTGAGTAGGCCACTCGGCACTTCAAAGTACCCAGTAGTTTGTGCACCCCACCTTGGGTCTATCTTAGGAGCAAAAACAGTAAATGAAATAATACAACGGTGGCTACAACCTCAACTCGGATGTACCCCGCAAAAATAATATTACATCACTTTACAAATTTACATCGAATGAAAGAATGAAAACTCTCATCTCACATTCCAGGCTATTCATCCACGACGATCCAACAAGTTCATATACACAAACCAACATAACATCATCACAGATATGTGCAATACCGACTAATCGATGTATAGCAATTAGTCATCATTTCCAAAAACATATACACATCACAAAGCCTATAAATTAACTACGACATTAGAATTCCGCACGCAATTAGCAAACTAAACCAATTAACCAAAACTTGAAAATCCAGTGAGTTAAAGTTCCAAAAACGATCGTTTTGAGCCAATTCGGAAGTCCGAATCAAAAAGAAACGCGCCCGAACCTTCGCGGAGAGTTAGAGCACGAAATTAACTTCGAGTTGGGGACCTAGAGGAGGTACCCCACCCCCGAGGCCACCACGAGATGGCCAGGGGGTGAGGCAGACCCGAAACTGCCTAAAGTGGGGCAGTTTCGGGTCCCCACCGCCAAGACCACCTTGTGGTGGTCTTGGGGAGTCGGCCCAGTCGTTCGGCCCCTCCCCAGGGGTACCCTGGGGTGCCCATGCTTCTCAGTTCAAACCGTGAGCCCGCGGTGTGTGCAAATATCTCAAACATCATTTTTGGAAACTGTTTTTATCGGCAGTTTTGCGCGACAAAAACGGTGGATTTCTAATATCGCTACAAGCTATCTAAGGTTTATGAGAGGCTCTGATACCGCTATAAGTCGATGTCGCGCACCACACGTGTTCGCGGGGAGGCGGAAATTGCAAAAAAATTATTTTTACGGGCTTCGCAACACCGACTAGAACTAAGGATCGATCATAAACCCTAGCTAGCATACTACTTGAGATTTAACTACTCGGATGAATGTTATACCTCGTAGTATCGTGTCCTTTGGGTCTTCTCGCTGTCTTCCTCATCATCATAGGGTCCGAGGATCGAAACGGATCAAAGCTTCCTCGTCGGCTTCCTCGAGTCAAAGACGATCCATCCGAGAGTCTATGGTCCGAGCTCCAACCTCAAATCTGAGGTAACTAGGGCAACTAGCTTGCTAAACTAGATGGCCTAGGTGATGTAGAGAATGAAGATGAGTTATTTTTTCTCTTTGAACTCTAGGTTTATCAACTCATGAGACTTTAGGGTTGAGAGGAAGAAGAAGGAGATGGCTTGAGAAAAGAGAAAATGTTTTTCATAATGATAATTGAGATGGCTACTATGATATGACTATAAGCATGGAAACAAAAAAATATCTCACCCAAAATATCTAGTACCACAAAATATGTCATAAAATATCTATGTCAAATAGTCAAACGAAGTAGTCATGGCACAATTATCATTTATAAAAATAACAAATAATATCCTCCACCTCATAATTGTTTTAACCAAGTCAATGGTCAAAACCCTAATGAGGTGTCTCCTTTTAAAAATAATCTTGAGTAATTACAAGAATGCCCCTCTCATCCATATATACATACTCGTATCCGTGTTTCGAGAAACACGAATACAATGGGACGAAACTGATCCATCAATACAATACTAGGATCTGGCTTAAACCAAAGCCCACTAGTATTATCCGCCCGATCATCACATGTGCACAAGTACACGTAAGTGATTGAAGCCCTGCCGTAAAACCATACAGCCTCTACATCTTTCGCTCGATGCAGGGAAACTCTCTGTGTGGGACTGTAAAGACTCGACAGTACACTGGCGGTGGGTTTAGCCGCAAGCGGTACTAGCTGCACGTAACGGCTACCAAGTATCTGTCAATAAGAAGGCCGATGAGAAAACACATCCGAACTCCTACTGAGCCTGAATATGACAATTTCCGTACAGTTCGGTCTGTTCGTCTAAGAGTATCGCATATCGGGCCTAGGGGCGGTAATCATCAGACCACTAATAGCGCAATAAGTCGTGCCGGAGTGTAGCCCAAAATACCCTGAGAAACTACTGGAATACCTACTAGTAAATCTCGCTTGCTCTGGCCAGGGACTTTGTGTAATGGCTCTCCGAACACAGCGCGACATCAACCCCCAATACCGGGAGAGAGGAATCCTATCTAACCGCTACTGCCTCCAAGTGCTTCGGGACTGCACCCAACTACTACCTGTTTGCATGACTCTTTTGAGCCGTGGCAGGATAGTAATCAAAGTACGGTAGGAACACACTAGAGGTAAAGTAGCAGTGTCAAGTCAACGGACTAAACTGCACTCATGTCACCTGGGAACTGCTACCCGACGATAAGTATAATACCCACCAACAGTTCCCGACGAGTCTTATCCAGTGTACTCATAACCTAACGAGCACCTGCATACTATCTCCAGTACGACGTACTGATGGTTGTAGGACAGACCATCTTCCCTGCCGGGATGAGAAGCGTATACAATGGTCTACTCTGGAGTATTGATGCCCCATCTCGATAATCCTACGACTAGGGACCTGTATAGGATATGCTTATAGATTATCCACCCCCTACTAGTGTGACTGTCATCACAACGCTGGTAATCAAGCAAAAATCCTAAGGGCACTACCAATATATATAAGTGATATCTAAAAAGCACATGCACATATTGAGGTAGAAACAAACCAGGTAGCATACTACCATTTCGAGCAAGACTGTTACCATATCCGTGTGTATCCCAAGCACCCATTAAGCAATATGCAATCCGGTATGATACAATAATGGCCTTTAGGGCATATATCATTAACAAATTCAAGAGCTCGATCGGGAGGCAAACCTGATATGTCTTCAAAAAACACATCGTCGAACTTTCGAACTACTTCTGACTTTGCTCCTTCCTCCGCTTGAATTGACGCAATCACTGCCTTCTTCGGTTTCGCCTTGAAAGTTCTTGGCTCCAGGGTATGGTCTCCACTTTTGAAATAGAAGACTGGATGCTCTGTAATCTCGAATACTACTCTCCTTTGACGACAGTCAATGGTAGCATAGAATGTTTCGAGCTAATCCATATCCAGAACCACATCGAAGTTCGGTATATCCAGCACCTTGAAGTCAGCATAAAATTCTCTGCTGCAAATGACCACTGGACATAGGTTGTATCCCATTGTTGCCTTTAGAACGTCGTTCCCTGAACCGACATTCCAGCTGGATATAAGCGGTGTGACTGGAATCGCATGAGTTCGGACGAACCGTTGCGACATAAAGCAGTGAGATGCTCCAGTATCGAAGAGTGCGAGTGCAGGGATTGAGGCCACTAAGATTGTGCCTATGTTATGTGGGATAAGTTTTAGGTAAAATAAAAATGTATATAGGTATGTATAGATGGAAAATAAAGCTGGATGGAGAAGTGTTACCAGTGATGACTTGGTTGGTGGCTTCAACTTCTTCCACGGTCATTATGAAAGCCTGTCGCCTCGGCACATTCCTCCTTGCTGGAGAAGCATTCCTCTGTCCGTTCCTCTGTCCTTGAGGTGGGTTCCGTTGAGCTTGATAGAACTGATGAGAAGGAGGTACAAACGGTCCACGAGGAGGTGGTGCAGGTAATGCAAGTCGTGGAGCAGGTGTCTGGATGGCTGGACGCTGCTGATAAGCAATTGCTGGCATGGGTGCAGCATATGGGTTGTGTCTACGAGGACAAGACCCGATATCATGAGTAGCTAAGCCGCAGACTAAGCAAAGGGGATTTGCTCGCCGGCAATCTTTCACCAGATGTCCATCCCTCCTGCAGTAGGTACAAAAGGCTGGGCTAGGCCGGTTGTTTGGTACTCCCGGTCTCCTTGGCACAAATGGTAAAGAGGCTCCTCCTGCCATCTGAATGGCAGGGTGCTTCATCCCGGCAGATTGAGCTCTGCCCATCATCTTTACCACTGCCTCATATCGACGGGCAGCTTTCAGAGCCAACTCGTGGGTTGGTAAATCCCCTGTAGCTAATGCATCTTGGATCTCCGGATCTAACCCTTGATGAAATCGACGGGCTCTGATATCATCCGTCGATATCAGGTGTGCCGCAAATCTGTTAAGGTATTGTGTTAGCTGTGTAATATGTGATATTTGAAAATTCAAAATATTGAGACGTATCTTACCGACTGAGCATGGTAAACTCAGTATCGTACTCATCCACTAACTTGGTCCATATTGAACCCTATTGTTGGTGGATAAACTGCTGTTCCATGTCGAATCTGGCAGTCTTACGGAAGTACTTCGCTTCAAACATATCGCGAAAGGTCCCCCATTCGATCGGCTGGGTGAGTCGGTTTTCTTCCGCCTTCCACTTGATCCGTGCATTGTCAGTGAGTTGTAACTTCATAACTCGAACCCAAGAGACCTCTGGCACTTGTGCTACTGCCAGGTCATCTTCAATACTCTGAGTCCACTCCTCAGCCTCTAGAGGGCTCTCTTTTCCTGAAAATTGGTTGAGGTGCAAAACCCTGAATTGCTTCACCCCAGGTGCTTCCACCTCTGGACGGTTCATCAAGATAGCAGTCTGTTGCTGTTGTCCTTCCAGAAGACTGCGGATTGCCTCAAGCGGTACCGTCTGCTCGTATATCGGAGCAGCGACGGCAGGTGTAAGCGGTAGAGGTGGGGGTTGTTGTTGACATTGGTGCTAGTATTGTTTGGGGAATCCATAACCTTGAAAGAAAATTTTGGGTTAGGACAGATTCAAAATATATGAAAGTGAAAGATTCAAGGAATATTAAAGAATGTTTTTAGTTGCTAGTTCTTATGTTATATTGCTTAGGTTGTCCACGCAGAACTGACCTGCATAGGCCACCAACAAAATCTTTCACGCCCCGCTACTCGGTGTATGGGCAGAGGACGTGGCGGGTTACGCGATGCATTTACTCAGAAATAAACACGCTAAGCATATCTAAGTAATATAAAATGAAATGTACACAAGAGACAAGATGTAAATTAACAACAAATTTATTTATTAAACATTCTTTTTACAATACAAAGGAAAAGTAAATATATAGAATTAAAGCGATGCCTAAACAGTGGCATAACAGAAATGAAAATATATACAAATAAACTAGAGCTCTGGGTCGAAGGCTATCTCATCCAAGTCCTCGCCGGTGGGGTCTGTCTCCAGAAGGTCCGATCCACCTGATAACATTCCAAAGAAAGAAGAAAAGGAATGTCGTCAGCGAACAATTGCTCGGTAAGTCCCAAAAGTGAATAAAGATAGAGTAGTCAGAAAGAGAATATATCTTATAATGTTTGATTATATTGTTAACGCTGTTGTTTGTAGCTTGGTACAGAAAATGCCAGTGTATACGAGATGAGTCCCACTATTCCGGAGACTAAAGTATACGGAGCATAAGGAACCGTTCAGCCACGGTACAACGGTAATGGATATTCAGGTTAGGTGTATTATGGTTACAGTCTCGTACCACTTTTAACACCTTCCGTACCAATCTACCCCTTATAAACCCTGCGAGGTCTTGATTGTATTGTTTGTATTGTTTGTTATATAGATGGATGACTTGCCGAAACCATGATATCAGTAAATGGATGTAACTGGAGAATCATATAGATGGATGTATATCTATGGTTCGGTTTGGTCAAGTTTTATATTGAAATAGATTGTACAGACGGATTCATATTGAATTGTTGTATTGTAAGTTTATACTTGAATCGTATTCAAGTCAGGTTGATTAGATTGAGACTCGGTCTTAGTCGAACAATTAGAAAAGAAATTGAAGTCCTGAATTAGGTTTTGGTGTTATCGGTAACTGCTACACGTGGACGACAGGATTTGTGTCTTTTTCCAAGACAATTACCGTGTTGATAACACCGTTTGTTAGATTGTCTACCTTAAATAGGCAAGCACCCATATCTCCGGCTCCCTGAGGCTCAAGAGCCTGGTTCCGCTTAAACCTATGTTTACTATGGTCATTATTGTGATTTAGTAAAACTTGAGGGGGGTTTATGTAAAAAATAGTTTTGGTATAATTTCAAAATACACCTCAAGCATTTAATTATCATCTTTAGGGTTTTCATAGATGTATATTTTATATATGTGAAATTTCTAGTGAGTAGAACCTAATTTCATAATATATGGTATTTTATTGAAATATTGTACTTGTGTTGTATTTGGATGGTATTTTCATATAATAGTGATTCCTTTGATTTTAGAAAACATTGGAATATGTATATAATTAAAATAGGTATTTTGATAATAGATATATTTATATTTAATGAAAATAATTTTTTTATTTTCTTGTAGAAATCTCATTTTCTAAAAAAATGTATAAAAATTCCATCGAGGTCAAATGCTCCTTTCGGAGGTCTGCATCTCGCTCTACTAGGCCCGAGAATGTGCGATAATCTGCACCATCCCGAACGGGGTCCCCAAAAGTGGGTTGTGGAGGCGCAATTGTATAGAAATGTTTAATACATCTTTTTAGAGAAAAGATTTTATAAGTTGAAGGTATTTATTTGTAAAGTCGTTTTATCCCAAGAATAAATTCCCAAAACTTCATCGTGCTATGATATAGATGTGTGTTGTGATAAGGTAGGTTATTACCTCATGAACTATCTAAAGGTAATATGTTGTTTATGTCGGAAACTGAAGTATGTGATATTTTAATGTAAAACTGTGATAAAAATTGCAATATAAATTCTTTTGATGTGAAACATGTTTAATATGTTTGTTAATATTTATTGAACATGATATGAAAGTTTGGTATTTTCTTGTTTAAGAAAAATAGGATTTTTAAAGAAAAAACCGAATCGGAAGTCGGATTAACTCCGCTTCCGTCGAATTTTAGTGTTTAAGATTTTTAGAATAGAGAAAGAGAGGGGAAGAAGGGACTTACTAGCTTTGATGAGAGGGGAGAGATAGGAGAAGGATTGGGAAGCGTCGGGACGTTGTTTCGTCGCCGGAATCTCCTCGGAATTTCGTCGGAGCTTCGCCCTTCGCTAACTCCACTTGTACACAAAAGAGACTTGAAAGTTTTTGAGAGTTTTGGCAGGGATTTGTGAGTGAGGAGGGGTGAAATAATATATGGTATTTATAGGGAAAATTAGGGTTTGATGTGTTAAAGAATGCATTTAAATTTGATTAAATGGGGTATTTTAATTCTCTGATTAATTGCAGAGAAGATAAATAATGTAGGGGGAGTGGGGTAGACCAAGAGGTGCTCGGGTGAGAAGATAGGAGTATTCCCAACGGTTGGGCCCGGCGGTATCGGGGATTTAGGGCATTTCGCCGGTTTTGTACCGTCAGGTGGGGCTAGGTCTTGGTGCCACGTGTCGTGTCGCTTCCTATACCCTCATGCACATATTTAAATATGCAGTGTCTTTTCAGTTTTACGTGTAGTGCACGTGTAGACTCTTGGGCTTCTGAAAAGATTAAAAGAAAATAAAACAAAAAGATAATGTGGCTGATGGGATTCGAACACAAGGGCTACGTACCAATAAGCTACAGGTGTTTTCTTCCTATTCTAAATTAAAACAAATACTTATAGTATTCACAGGAATTGTAAATACCCCAATTGTACATTAACTTTTAAACAATTTTATGTACTTTGAAATTGGAGTTGTTACAGTCTAACCTGCGAGCAACAACCAGTTGAGATTCTGGACCAAAAGGTGAAGACATTACGGAACAAGGAAGTAAATTTGGTCCAAGTGATGTGGAGAAAATATTCTCCAGGAGAATTAACATGGGAACGAGAAGAAGACATGCGTACACGATACCCTTATCTATTTGAAAATTAGTCCCTATGTAATTGTAAATTTCGAAGACGAAATTTTTATAAGGAGGGTAGAATGTAACGACTCTGAAATCTCTGTACAGAAATTTTTCTGTTAATATACAGAAAAGAGTTTGACAGCCTGTGGATGCGTTATAAGTTATTTTTGTTAAATAAAAGGAAGAAGCCACTTGTAGCTCACTAGTAAAGCCTTTGCACTGCTGTAACGTAATCTGTGTATTCGATTCCCATCAGACACAATTATTTATTTTATTTATTTTTATTTTTAACTTTTTGGAAGCCCAAAAGGTTTCACGTGCAATACACAGGGAAATGAAAAGTTCAGAAAAATCAAACATGTGGAAAATAGAGTAAGCAGAGAATTAATCTGGTGGCACGAATCTCAAGACATTTGCCCAAGATCGACAGGCGGATATGCCCCTAAGGCCGGCGGGGACGGTTGGATAAGCTCTAATAAGCTCCGTTCTTTGCACACTAGTCTTTTCAACTCCTCTCAACTCCTATGCACTGTTTGATTTCCCTGCAATCAAACAAAGACCCTTCATTTCACCATTTAATATCTTTTTAATGCTTTTTAATCCATATTTTTAATTCCAAAATCCTAATTCTCCACTATAAATACCACTTCATGCCCTAGCTCTTCACCATTCTGAAAATTCTAGCAAAAACTCTCTCAAAAGTTTCTAAGTGCAAGTGTAGTTAGCAAGCAAGCTTCTTCCGTCGAAGATCAAAACCGATTCCAAAGCTCCCGTGACGCCACGAAGACACTCTTTCCCTTCCTCACCCTTTCTTAAGTTTTCTAAACCGTAAGTCCCTCCTAAACTCTCTTTCTCTTCATTGAATTTCATTTTTAAATTCTATATCGGTAAAGTGGAGTTATTACCGATACTCTTTTTCTAAACCCTAGAAAATCCCTTTTTCTTTATAATTTGGTCAATCTAATTTTACACAATACTTGTAACCTTAAATACCAATGTTTAGAATCAAGTTTAACCAAGAATCTCATGTGAAACAATCATAATTGAACTTTTTCATTAAAATACCTTGAACTTTATTATCACTACTTTACGTTTACGTTAAAACTATACCTTTAGGAAAAACTTCACGGGGTAACAACTTACCCCACACGCACACTTTGGTTTAATAGCACGATACCTATTTGTATGTATTTTTGTTTCGAAGAATAATCTTTACAATAAGATACCACATACTTTAAAACCGGGTTCTTTTAAAACGGTATTTTGTATTCCTTTGCAATTATACATCTACAACTCTTGTTAGGGGACTCATTAATGGATGATGCAGATTATCACACATCCTGAGGATAGTAGAGCGAGATACAGCACTCCTCACGGAGTATTCGATCTCGAAAGAATATAAATACGGTTTTAAGAAAAACGGATTTTCTAAATAAAATAAAAAAATTAAAATTAAAATTATATAAAATTATAAATCCATGTTTTCATTATATTCTGAAACTATATTTTATAAAAATGAAAGATTAACAAAATGTCAATAAAATACCATCAAGTTACTAAAAAGAACTAGTTTTCAATAAAATACCATAAAGTTTTAAAAACTGGGTATTCATCATTAAAATACCTCAATACTTAAAATGCATGCTCATGAAAACCCTAACTAATACAAATCACTCTCGAGGTTTTATTTTTATCTATATATTTTTCATTAAACCCCCTCGAGATATACGAAACAATATTGAAGGACTTTAGTAAATATGGGTTAAGCAGGATCCATTCTTTTGGGCCCTAAGGAGCCAGAAAAAGTGAGTGCTTACCCATTTTGGTTAGAAAACTTAACAAGAGTTATCAATCGCAATTTTCTTGAAAAAGACACAAATCCTGCCGTCCATGTGCAGCAATTTCCGATAACTTTGTAACCTAAGAATTCAAGAATTAAATCCGCTCACAAGTATCTGACTCAATCTGAGTCCAAAATCAAACCTGAATCCAAAATCAAATACGAATACTTGATCATGAACATGAATACTCGAATTCAAACATCAAATTCAAACATGTATACTTGACTTGACTTGACCGAACCATGGTTATAACTTGACATAACTAGTTGAATACATGATTACATCCTGAATATGAACCTGAACTTTTTGTATCCATGGTTTAGGCCAAGACCTGTAAACATAATCTATACAATACATTACTCGGGGATAAAGAGGTAGATCGGTACGGAACGTGTATCGTGGCATGCGAAGTCACTTAGAAGACACCTACATGAATTCTCGTGCCGTTGTCCTGTGGGTTATGACAGGGCCTTGTACTACATGTTACCATAGTCCACGGGGTAAGATGGACTCCTCTCGTAAACATGAATACCTTTTTTTTTACCAAACTATAAACAACCACTTTATAATAACTATCTTATACCAGTAATCGATTATATACAACTTTACTTGTTCATTTCACTTTCTCTTTCTTCTTTGGGAACTTACCGAGCGTTAGTTCGCTGACGACATTCCTTTCTGTTTCTTTCTTTGGAATGTTCGTCGGGAGGACTTAGACCAGCTTACCGCTCAGCCTAACTACTAGTTCATTTGCACTTACCTTCAGTATGCCATTGTTTAGGCATTTGCTTTTGATTATTATATTTTTTATTTCAAACAGTTGTATGTAAAGTCGAATATAAATAAAAGCCGTTGTTTCAATATATTCTCTTGTTCATCTTTATATATTGTTTAATTACTCTTAACATATTTATTTCATAGCAAATACGTTGCGGCTTGCCACGTCACCGTTTCTGTCTACTGGAAAGCGGGGCGTGACAGTTTGGATTCTAGACGATGCATGTAGTGAGTTAACTGGTTAAGATATAATTGATAGTAGCTTTGATACTAGATAACATGAGATGTAATAAAGATAATGGGACTGGAAAGAATGCAGTTTAAATGGTGAAATTATGCAAAGTCGTTTCATGGTGCAAAAAATCCACACGTAAGATGGCGCGAAGACAGATGATATGTTGTGATTAAAAGGCATTGCATATTTTGTTCTTGGTGGTTTGACAAATTGCATATTAAATCATGACTTTAAACCCATACGGTAGATATATGGAGAGCGCTCTATTGCAAATCGGTCCGCGTTTTTTAAAAACAGGACTCTCTATCCATGACATATTTGAACGATCTAAACCGTTCAGGTTGATCACCCTACCCTCAAATGTATGTGTTTGAAAAATCAAGGATTTAAAGATCTCTAACTAATGTATTAAATGGAGTTTATGTTGCTATATTGAAAGACGTTCATCCTGCACTCATTCAATTCATGGATTAAAGGTCTTTAAATCCTTTGATTTTTCATTCACATACATTTTAGGGTAGGGTGATTAACTTGAATGGCTCGGATCGTTCAAATATGTCGTGGATCGAGAGTTCCCATTTTTAAAAAAATATTTGCAATTGATCACTCACCGTAGATATATCATTAAAAGAAGGTGAAGGTGTAAAAAAACGAACCTTAAAGTCTTAGAAATTATTTGGTGCTACAAATGGTTTAGTGGCAGTTGAATAAAACCAGAAAGAGCGGCAATGTTATCCTCTTTATGATAAAATAAGAGAAAGGGTTTGGTTTCATCTCCCATACTGGTTAGCAACCGAGATAAGAGTGAAACTAAAGCGGGAAAGGAGTACCATTCCATCTCACTTCCAATGCCAGATCTTATTAAGCAAAGTTGCATCCATCTTGCTCCGTGGCTGTAGCCAAGGAAGGTGTGAAGTGATGCCAACAAGAAGTGGCTTTTGTTTATGCTGACCCTCTTTTATTTTCTTGCCGATGCAGTGCGTTGGGCAGCAAAGATGAAGATGCAATTCAAAATCTTTTGGACCACAAGGGTGTAAACGAATACGAAAAAATTGGGCCGATTTCGTCTCCGTATCCGATTTTTGTCAAACACGGTAGCGATTTTCTTTTGTTATGACTACTTGTATCCACATCCCCATTCACCAACAGCCACATAATACATAATACAGATATGGTCTTTCCGCTTACACCCGATATCAAAACTGGCAGCCTTTGAATTCATCAGATTAATTCTTTTTAGTATTCGTAACCATATCCTACTTGTACCAAATACGGGCATCAACTTTCATTATTCATACTCGATTCCGTCCATGACTAATGAATGTAAATACGGTAACACCAATATCCGCTTCGCTTACATCCCTACATTCGGTCAAGATGATATCTCGGATGCAACGCACTCGGATAACTGACAGAAATCCCGAACATCTGAACAAGCGGTTTTACCCGACGAATACTCTCTCTTTTATAATTAGGGATGTTGTCGCCAGCTCAGGGTGTCTATCGGGCCGGACCTGGCCAGCCCGGCTGGGCCCATGGCTCGGCTTGGGTGTTTTGGCCGGCCCGTTTAAAAATCTTGATTTTTTATAAAAAAAATTGAAATTTTTTTTTATTAAAAAAAATTGGAAATTTTTTAATCCGAATTTCGTGTAAGTCCCGAAGAAGACCTAGATATTTTATTAATTAAAAAATATTTTGAGAAGGGGACATAAGTTGGCAAACCTTACCCCTCATAGAATTGCCAAAAAAATTAAAAATACAATTCAATGAAAAAAACTAACTAGTTAGCTTCTATCGGTCTTACTCTTCATCAGTGTCGGAATTTCAATGCTCTTAACGTGTTGTTGTCTACCTTCTGCATCGAACCAATTTTTTTGGCACACTACGATCTCTAATGCGTCATCCGACAGTCTTGCTCTCTTATTACTCAGAACTCTGTTACCTGCACTAAAAGCAAACTCCGAAGCTACTGTGGACGCTGGAGTTGTTAGTAAATCACAAGCCATAGCAGAAAGTACAGGATACATGTATCCATGTGTTTTCAACCAATCCAAAATATCAAAATTATCTATTTGATCCGTAGTAAGAAAATTATTGAAATCGTTTGCAAATACATTATAAGCTCATTATAAGTAGAAGAAGTAGAAACAGTTGTTCTTTGTTTTTTCTGCTGCAAAAACTGAAATATTCATTTTTTGGAAGTTTGTTGTCAAAAGAAAGATAAAGAAGAAGTTCTGTTTTGACCGTACTGTGCATCATATATGGCATACAATTCATGTAAATAAGAATCTAAAATATTTTTATAATCTCCTATATCAGTACCTAAGTTTTCATGGTATCCATCTAATAATTTTTTTTTATCTTTTGTAAGTTTATGATAAAAAACAGATGCTAAACAAAACAATGTAGGAACTTTTCGTCAATATTTATTCAATTTCGTAAGCATGCTATGTAACATTCCAGCAAATGCACTTTCAGGATCAATTACATACTCATTAATAATCTTACTAACATAAAATAACTCTTCTACTGCTAAACATGTAGTAGGATAATAAACACTAGATAAACATTTGGTTGCATTGTAAAATATTTCTAAAAATTTCAAAACATACAAACAAACCAATCATAATTCTCTAAATTATTATGGGGTATTTGTTCCTCATAAAATAATGTAATGGGCTCCCGATATTTTAAAACACATCTCAACATCTTATAAGTGGAATTCCATCTAGTTGGAATGTTGAATTTGAAATATCTAAATTTTAAATTTAATTAGGTACAAGTTTGCTTAAAAATCTGTTTTCGGGGTCCAGAGGTTTCAATAAACATCACTGCATCTTTAAGTTTCGCTAAATGAGGATCGATTATGTCAAGACCATCATGCACAATTAAATTTAACATATGGTATGCACATCTTTGATGAAATAATTCTCCATTCAAAACAGGATTTAAATTATTTTTTAAAATTGCTATAGCAAAATTATTATTAGTAGCATTATCAAAACTAACAGAAAATATTTTATTTTGAATATTATATTCACGTACAGTAATCAAAATATAATTACTTATATTATTTCCATTATATGGATGCTCCATTTTTGAAAAACCAATAATTATTTTATGTAAAATCCAATTATTATCAATGAAATGTGCAGTAACACAAATATAACTCATATCTCATCTTGCAGTCCAAATATCAGAAATTAATGCAATTTTACTCTTAAGATTTGCAAAAATATCAATCAAATTGGCTTTACCATCATGAATTTTTTTTAAAACATCACTTCTAAGTGTTGTTCTGGGTACTCTTTGAAATGCTGGATTATATGCATTTTTTACCAATATATCAAATTTTTCGTTTTCTGCAAAACCAAATGGTTGTTCGGCATGTATGACATATCTTGCAAGTTCTCTTCTATTGGTATCTTGCGAATAAGAAAAATTAGTTAAAGAGTTAGACGGCATACTTAGAGCCGTCTGCCGAGAATCAGCTTTTTCGTGTTTGATTAAATATCTTTTTAGATGGGTAGTTCCACCTGAAGTGACACAAGTAAAATCTGCTTCTGCAAACTACCCGCTCGCCTTTACCTACAACTATTTATATTATAAAATATTTCCAAACATCAGAAGTTTTGGCTTTTTTATCTTTAGGGGCAGAAGTTCTGTTAGTGTTTATGCCCTAAAGACCATTACTGTATCATACTAATTTGTATATTACTTAATAGAAGCTTGGGATATTCACAGTTGTATTGACAGTCTTGCTAAAAATGGTAGTATGCTACTTAGTTTGTGTCTACTTTAATATGTGCATATGTTTCTTTTAACGTATCGTTTATACATATTAGTAAAGCCCTTAGCATCATTGCTTGATTACCAGCGTTGTGATGGCAGTCACACTAGTGGGGGCTGGATAGTCTATAAGCAACATCCTATACAGGTCCCTGGTCATAGGATTATCGAGACAGGGCATCGATACTCCGGAGTAGACTGGTGTATACGCTTCTCATCCCACCATAGGGAGATGGTCTGTTCTACAGCCATCAGTACGTCGTACTGGAGATAGTATGCAGATGCTCGTTAGGTTACGGGTACACCAGAAAGGACTCGCCGGGAACTGCAGGTTGGTTTTATACCCATCGTCAGATAGCAGTTCCCAGGCGACATGAGTACAGCTTAGTCCGTCGACTTGACACTGCTACTTTGCCTCGGGTGTGTTCCCACTGTACTTAGATTACTACCCTACCACGGCTCAAAGGAGTCGTGCAAACCGGTAGTAGTTGGGTGCAGTCCCGAAGCACTTGGAGGCAGTGGCGGTTAGACAGGATTCGTCTCTCCCAGTATTGGGGGTTGATATCGCGCTGTGTATGGAGAGCCATTACGCAAAGTCTCTGGCCAGGGAAAACGAGATTTACTGGTAGGCTTCCAGTAATTTCTCAAGGTGTAATGGGCTTCACTTCGACACGACTTATACCGCTGTTAGGGGTCTGACGTTTACCACCCCCTAGGCCCGATATGCGATAGTCCTAGACGAACAGACCGGACTGTACGGAGATTGTCACATCAGACTCAGTTGGAGTTCGGATGGGTTTCCTCATCGTCCTTCTTATCGACATTTACCTGGGGACCGTTACGTACATGTCACGACCTGCAGGGTACGGAACGTGACTGGCACTTAAGTTTACGAAACGTCTAAAGACGTCCGTAAAATAAGTAAGCCAAAGCCCAGAAAACAAAACCAATTAAGTAAAAGAGTGAAGAAAACCCAAACATTCGAAAGCAAGTTTATCAAATAAGTCATGTAAAACCCTTTTTAAAAACAATACCAATTTTTCCGAAAATTTCGGCAGAGTCTCCTTTGTAAATACTGGCCCCCAAAATGGGTACAACAAAAATATGCATGAATCCAACAAAATAGGGCATCCCCAAGCGGGAGCTAGCTCTTCGCCACAAGGCGGTCACAAATCCCACGCAATATAAAATGACAACAAGCAAATAATCATAATGAAGCATAAGAAAACATCATGTCGACTCAAGTGAGTTCGACTCCAAAATACAGCATAAAAGTCCCCAAACCTCACAGTCTCATTTCTAGGTCAATATACAATAATACTGGTAGAAACAGTAGATGGAGTACACTAGATACAAAGAATATACAAGGTGGTACAAAAATAATAACATAACCCACCTATGAGCAAATCTCGAGCTCAGGCAAAAGAGGCAAAAGAACAAGTGCGCCCGCCGCTACTGAACTGACGGAGCGGACCTGCAAAAGACTGTGGCACAACGGGGGTGAGTTGCCAACTCGTGAGTAATAAATAACATCTACAAAGGCTATCGTATGCATGCACACAAGCATCCTAGCATCTAAAATACAGGTATGACGGGATGCACTAGCAGGTGTGTATACAACATCAGTGTACTAATATGTATGCAACATGAATATCTGAGGTCTCAATGGGTATATATAAGAAACATTTATCTCTTTTTGTTTTTGAAACTTTTTTAGAATGCCAGCATAATACTCAAAGAATCGACGAGAACCGGTGTCCAGCAACGACACCCAAAAGCTGTCTCAAATCTCATAAATGTATGTCTGGCCTCAGCCGTCCGGCTGACCCATCTCAAATATCAATATCTCATCATCTAGCGGCCACGGTCGGTATCCTCTGGATATCCGCCGTCCCAAACAGTCACCGGTAGGTAATCCGTCCCCTGCCAGGCTCAACGTCAACACCACATTCCTCTTGCCCCGGGGTACCTTACCGGGCCCACCATGTACCCGTGCCGGTTCCTCCACTCCTCGACACGGATTTCCAAAACCACAGCAAACTCATGGTGGACGACACTTACATCACTAGAAAACCGCAATTTACATATTTTAAAAATATAATAAGTTTAGAAATCTTGCGGCTTTCCCCCGAAATCCAGCAATATCATAAAATCTCAAGAAATCCTCATAAGTGCATATATCAATGATAATGAATGCATATGGTATCAATAATCAAGTTGCGATGTGTGATTAATGTATTAAGCATGAACAATTAATATGATGAAGTACATGCACATGAATAGCAATCCTACGGTTTCATTTTAAGGAATTAAAGGCAATAGCACAAGTTTAAGTATCAATTAGTAAAAGGTTTAAATTAAAGGTTATCTAGTGTGGTGGCATGGCAATTACCAGGGTGTGTGTGTAAGCATGAATAGTGCTCGTGCTGCATATAAAAACCCTGGCAATGGTGCAGGTGTCCTATAAAATGGTTTCGTATAGGTATGTCAATATAATGCATGGATGCAGCAAATAGTCAATTAAGTATTTCACCCCTAATTACTAACATTACTAAGGATCTTGTAAGTTACTAAAACTATCGGGCGGCTTGCGCCATCCAACGATAGTCCCCCGTAGATGTTACATCTACTCACCGGAATCCCTGGCTAGCTGTGTCCAATCACCGCCTTTCCCTTTCGCGCCGCGTCTGACGTCTCCGCGACCGAACCTGGAATTTACATCAATACCAAACATGAGGTTACATATCAAGAACGACGCAAAACCCCAACGAAACTACTAAAGTTCGCTATCTAGGTACAACGTGCACAAAGTGCGCGGAACACACGCGAAAATCGCAAAAACTGCCAAAAAACGCCGATTTGGTCGCCCGGCAAAACTAAAACCCGACTACCCAAAAATCCGCACTCACGCATCCTAAAAGTCGTAGGACAAGCCATTACAATCATCAAGATATCAAAAATAATTCATCACATAATTTTATAACAAAACTAGTAAGCATTTGCATTCCAAAATCGGTGCAAAAATCGCCGATTTGCGACAAAACGACTACAATCTAGCATAAACACCCAAGTCACACCATTAGATAACCACTACACAAAATTTCAACACATTAACCATGCTCCAAAACCTAAATTCCACAACCAACCCTTTCTTGATTTTTCTCAAAAGCAATTGCAAATCAAAATCCATACTAGAAAAACTTAACTAACACTAATTTCAAACCTAATTAGCAAGTTAACCTTCTAGATTAGGTTAGCAAAACAACTAGATAACAAATTAGGTTTAATCAACTAAATAATGGTTTCTAAACCTTAATTCAACTCACTAATCATGCTTCACAACCCAATCCATACATAAACCCTCTCTTGAAAATCCTAAAACAACAATTTACAACCAAATCACACTTCTAAAATTAACTAAATTAGCATAATTGAAGACTACATAAACAAGGTGACCATATAGATTAGTTAATTAACAACTAGATTAACTATAAAACAATCTAATTAACTATCATGGCTTCAAAACCCTAGTTTAATACAACTACTCTTTTATAAATTAGATTAGAAATTAGCTAAACTTTTAACACTAAACCATACAATTAAAGGATTTTAGCAAAAAAGAAAGTAACTTGATGGAAATTATACCTCAATTGAGATCTAGCAAGAAAAATTTTGCTCCAAATAATGGCCTCAAGCATCAAGATCCAAGCTAGGGAGGTGAAGGAAAAGAAAGATGAAGGATGGGTTTAATTTGTAAGCTTTAATTTGCAATTTTGATGAATTAAACTTGAAGAATTTAGAAGAAAATGAGAAGAAAAGAGATGAAGGGGGTGAGGTGCAGGTTTCGGCCAGATTGGGAGGTGAGGGGAGGGGTGTGGGTGAGTGGGAAAGTCAAGGGTCAAGTCTCCAAAAGTCCAAGCACCATACCTTATCAATTATAATTAAAATAAATCAATAAACCCACTAAATCAACTCAAGAAAGAAAACAAAATATGAGGCCAGAAATTTCTGGACTTGCACAAGGTGGGGCTGTCCTAGGGCTGAGGAAAAAGAGAGAGGGGTTTTACAAAAGAAATTTTATACAAAAAGGGCCCCTACAAGTCAAAAATTGCAAGTTTTAGCTCAAAATTCAATAAATTCGTTTCATATCATAAAAATTTGTTAAAAATCAAAATAAATTACTAAAAATTTATGTTACCACTAGATTTTAATTATCATAATTTTAGAGATTAAAATTAGCCCGGAAAAATTTGTATTTATCGCTAATTTAATGTATTTTCTTACCGGCTTAAAATAATATTAAAAAATTGAAAAATTAGGGAAAATTTTTAAACGACCAGAATTTCATAATTAACTCATTAGCTACTAAAAACAAGCAATTACATATCCATTTTAGGTATAATTAGCCCTAAACTGCAAAATAACAAGAAAGACGGTTTTCGGAAAAATACCGAATTTTCACCGAATTTCAGGAAAACACCAAAACGACTTTTCAAGACGCTACAGTACAGCTAGTACCACTTGCGGCCTGTGGTTAAACCCACTGCCAGCGTAGTGTCGAGTCTTTAGAGTCCCACACAGAGAGTTTCCCTGCACCGGACAAAAGGTGTAGAGGCCGTATGGTTTTACGGCAGGGCCGCGATCACTTACGTACACTTGTGCACGTATTATGATCGGGCAGATAATACTAGCGGGCTTTAGTTTAAACCAGATTCCAGTATTATACAGATGGATTTATTCAGTCAAAAATTATCCGTGTTTTTCGGAAATACGGATGTGAGGGGCAGTCTCGTAATTTGTCGGGAAGCTTCTAGAAGAATATGACTCATTTGTATTTATTTCTTTTAGATTAAACACAAATAAAGTGGAGAGATGAGGTGTAGATTTTCATTAAATGCTTAATGACTCATGAGGTGATTCACCATTAGGATTAAATGAAGCTTACAAGATATTTCTAGATATTTATCAAGAGATATTTGTATGCTTGATATTATTCTATCATGAGGAATTATTCATTTCATTATCACAAAAGCTTTCTCTCTCCTCAAGTCTTCATCTTCTTCCTCAAAACCCTAAAAGCTCTCATGAGTTGAGAATTCTAGGGTTTAAGTGACTAAGTAATCCATCTAATTACTCTACACCCTCTAGGACTTCTAGATTGGCAATCTAGAAGCCGTAGTTATCTCAGATTCAAGATAGGAGCTCGGACTATAGACTCTCGGGTGGATCGTCTTTGACTCGAGGAGGCCGTTGAGGTGCCCATGTTCCATAAAGCCTACGACGTGTGGAGGACAGCGATGAAGACCCGAAAGACAAGTAACGTGAGGTATAACTTCGAATCAGAGTAGTTAAACCTCTCGTAGTTTACTAGTAATGGTTTAGATACGATCCGTGTGCTCAAGTCCGTGTTGCGAAACTTTGATAATTGTTTTTCATATATTCCGCCTCCCGCGAGCTCGTGGGGTGCGTGACATGGACTTACAGTGGTATCAGAGCCTACTAAATATTTACTAGCTCGTTAGCAACTAATTAGAACTTCGATCGTCGGAAAAACACGAAAACTTAACCCCGGCCCCCTCAAGTTTCTGTCGATTTTAAACCTGTCGAAAAAATTATTTTAGAGGTATGAAAATTCACAGCAGAGAATTCTAAGAATACTGGAGAAATACGAGGTGCTAACTCGGTTAGACTGCCACGGAAGCGCGGCGGATTGGTGCGATCCGCCGCGGATCGGCGGCCGAGTCAACTCCGAGTTGACTCGTATTTACACAGTAACTCTTATTTTCAGGTGTTCCGTTTTCCTGTATATTTTGTTTCGGCCCAGGTTATTTCAGTGCTGGCTTGCATTTGGGGTAGAGACGGAAAAAGGTTGTCGATCGAAATTCTAAGTTATTTGCTAATCAAGTTTTATCTGTGATGTTTAATGTGTTCGTAAACCTCCCCTAATTGCTAGTATGTCGGTTAGCAGGGGGTTGCACATTTCTGTAATGGTTTTACTGGTTTGTGTATATGAACTTCATTGGATCGTTGTGATGATTAGCCGGGGTTTTTTTATAAGTTTTTTCTTTCATTCGATGTAAATTGCAATATGATGTAATATTTTTTTGTGGGGCACATCCGGGCTGAGGTTGTAGCCACCGTTGTATTATTTCATTTACTGTTTTCTGCTCCTAGGATAGACCCAAGGTGGGGTGCACAAACTACCGGGTACTTTGAAGTGTTTAGTGGTCTACTCACGTTGTTGAGGGAGACCGCTTCACTTCGGGTACTTGGCGGATAGTTTGCCGTACCCGTAGCGTCTAAGGTGGGGTAATGGCTATTCATCACAACTATGTAATCCGTCTTTCGTTGAGGCTCAAAAGAAACGCGGATTGCTTGTATATCCAATAATGTCCATCTGTGATCTGGAATGCCTATTATTGCGTCTGACGAATGTACAATATCTATATATGATATCTAGTAGGCGTTACTTATGTTTTGCATCCGCGCTAGCCCAGCCCACGCTCTGTCGTTAGTTAAGTAACCTAACGAGTGAATGACGGGGCCCAGTGGCGAATGCGGATGGCATAAGCAGACGTTGTATTTTCGTTGTTTTCTGCAATGACAGGATAAATGATGGGACGCATTATAATAATGCAAAGAAAATAAACCAAAGTTGAATCGTTGGAACAAATTCAAAAGAAACCACTCGGTTATTTTAAAAGAGCAGAATTTTTAATTGCGGAGCTTTAACCACTCCTTTTAAAAAGCTATCAGGTTCCTTCGATTATATCAAGTTCACTACGTTCACGGTTTCGCCAAAACCAGTCGTAGCCCTCCGTCATTTCATATGAATGGTCAGTAGTATTCAAGCTATGTTTGTTGGCCTTCGTCAAGGCATAGTGTTTGGTAGCTGCTGGGGTATTCATATGTATCATAGATAGTGTAACAACCGAGTCCAGTTCTACAAATTTCTGTTACCATATTGGTTGTTGTGGTATTTATTTCATTTATCATGCTTTGGCTGTTACTAGTTGTAGTTTAACCCGGCATTTCATATTTTGCATATAACAGATTGAGTCTCTTAAAATAATTTAAAATACACAACATGGCCTGCATGATACCCCTAACCCTGTGGTAGCGTCCTTGCATCGTGTTCTCGTCCCGTTCGGTGGAACGGACGTGTTTTGATGGCTACGCGCACGCACGTGCGTCCGTTCTTGGGGGTATGCATTTCTGTTACATAATCTTTCATTTCAATTTTTGGAACTTGCTAATAATTTTCATATTTCAAAATCCAAATTTTTGGACCCGACCCGGGCGCAATTATGAAATAATTCGTATTCCGCCAAATTTCTAACCATTTTAAATTCCTTTATATTCGTTTAAAATTTCAATCTACAGCCAAAGATGGTTACCAACCAAAATATTTAATAAATCTCGGTATAGGGAAATCTTGACTGTTCACCATAATTTTTCCCTTAACCAACAAAATAAATCCTTTGTAAACTCCTTGCACTGTTTTCCTTGGGTCCCACTTCCTCAACCAATCAAACACCTTCTTCTCTTACGCCGGGCTCACACATTTCCACCCTCAGCCTTTCCCTTTCTCCCTCTCTCTCCTCCACCGCAGATTTCTCTCTCTCTCTCTGTCCTTTCTCTCTCCTCACGCGCTCTCTCTCTCTCTCCTCTCACGAACACTGTTTGCTCCTCGACTCTGGTCACCTCCCGAGACGATGCGGTCACCTCCCTCCAATTTTCTTCTCCCCTCTTCTATTTTAAACCCCGCGACCACGAGAACCCATAGCCTCACTTAAACTTTAACCCTAGACCTAGCCTCCTCTACCCTCTAAACTCGACCTCGTCACCACCTCCATCCCATCTCCTTCTCCTTCCCTCCTCTTTTCTACCGAGTGCCTAACGCCGCCCAAACATCCCTGCAACCCGAGAACCCAAGAAACCCTTGCCAAGCCATCACCGCCGATCACCAAGCCTCGTCGAAGACCTTACCCCCGTCACCTTTATCACCATACCACCTCCTTGTTTCCCTCTCCATACCCGAGCACCCTGCACACCTCCTCCTCGACCACAACAGCAAACCCTAGCCTCGCCGGGAACCTTCACGTCGGCAACCCTTGTCATCGCCACCCCTTGCCGACTCCCATCGGTAACCACAGAACACATCTACGGTATGCTCTCTCTCAAAGTTCCCCTCCTTCCATTCCTTTTCTCCATCCCTTCTTTTCTTTCTTTATGTTTGGTGTCTCAGGTTCACTGTTTTTCCCGTTGCCGGAATCCGACCGTGCCGGCGACGATCCCCGACGACCCGGCGAGGACCTTCGACCCGTGTGACTCCACTGTTTGTCGTTTGGGCTCTTTCCGTGTACCGTGCACGCGTCGCGACTGTTCCCCGCCGACACGTAACGTTCCGTTTTCCGTATCGCGACCCGTCGAGGCAAGTGAAACTTGCTACATGCTATTCAAACTATTCTTATGCTAATTTATTTATTTTCCTATTAAATCTCTAAATAGAATCGAAAGTCTTGAATTTCAAGTTAACCGTATAACGTTCCGTTTACAGATTTTCTGATCTAGAACTTGAAACTTAATTGTTGCATCAAGTTGTTTATACCTAGTAATCACATGTATATGTTAGACCACATGATCACAATTGTTTTATAGCCATGATACCCTTTTTCTCTAGTATTAACATATCGGACATCCGTGTGCATCTTTAACCGGTTTAGTTACAATTGCATTCATATTATACATGTCATCGCAACCCTAGATTACTCAATACTTATTAACCTGGTTTTAGCATTCACATCTGTCATACTGTATTCATATAATGCTGACACACACTGATAACCGTACGGCTAATTAGTTAAATCTGCATTTATTGCTTAACCTATTACATGTGCCAATTTATTGTGTTGTTGATACTCATGCTTGATTATTTATAACCATGATTATGCTAGTCGATTATGAGCATCCATATGTTATCTTGTACACCCTGACGTGACTGGCAACACATATTACTTGACCTGACATGGTACCGTACACTCTTTACATGACATGACATCTAAATACACTACTCGACTTGACCTGATGTACCATGGCTTTACCTGTTACCTGATCTTGTATCTAATGCCAACAAACCTGACATGTAGTCCTTACGGACCGTTCCTGTTGTCTATCCAAACAAACCTGCACCTACCTGATCCTGTGTTGGCATTAGTTCTTGATTACCGAATACCTGACTTGACACACATAACTTGGGGGTATGGGAAAATCGATGATGAAACCTGACTTGTAACTCGACAGTTGCTTGCTTTTACTGATCAGTTTTTGAGGCCAGGCCCGCCTCGTGACGATGCTGCTGACATCGTTGGTCTATATGCTTTTCATTTTTGTGCCTAGCGGTACGTCTCGGTTTCAGCCCGAGAGTCTCAGACCGTAGTCCCGGCATGCACGGGATACTATTGAGTTATATCGATGATTCATCAAATTGATTTCAAAGACTTGAGAGTAGATAACCCATTAGACCAGTTTAGTTTACTCACTGCACACTATCACTGCGCTGATTTATATTGCTGTTACACACGTTTTACAATTCATGATTATATTTGCATTGCCTGTTACCCTGTTTATATTTTATTACTTGATGACATGAGACGCTGACGTCTGGGTTTTGCATGGCCCAGATTCCGTACCTTTGCTGCAGTCCGAGCAGGAGTACTTCAGCCAGCAGGCTGAGCAGTGAGGTTTCAGTAGTAGTTAGTTCCTTCATTTTCTGCATTTTATTCCTGATGTAAGCCCGCATTATGGGACATACATTCCAGTTATTTTGTATTGGATCTTTTGCTTCCGCACTTTTATTATTCTTGACTCATGTTATCTTGGCTTATGGACATGTATTAGATAGTTAGATTTTTATTCTTGATATCTCTACAGCCGTAATGTAACTGTGGATGGATACTTCCTACCCACAGGTAGCATGGTTGGCTATGTCACTTGCCCATCTTAGCATACTCTGGGAAGCGGGGCGTGACATGGTTCTTTTGGTATCAGAGCCATATGTTAGTTGGGTTGATTCTTTTTGTAGTTGGGTATTGTACCCAATACACGAATCAGAATACCCGTATTTAGGAAACATGTCCTGCCACCTTGCTGTTTTACCGTTCTTGAATCTAACCTCCTCCTAATTATATCTCCACGGTGTGCAAACTTCCTTTGCATATCGACTCGAAACCTGATTCCTTGTTATCTCTAGAACTTAGGCGACTTGGGTGGAGTTATGTAATTGTAGCTATGGTACCACGGCATAGTTACAATGCGGTACTCTATTTAAGTAACTCGAAGTTCTAGCCTTGATCTATATTTTGAATCTGTTATCATGCTAATCCTTGGGTGTTTTGATTTCAGGAACATGGCAGACAAGAATCTGAAGACGTACCAAAGGCGTGTTGACGAAGCCGCTATGCTTGGTGTAATACGGGTGATGTTGGAGAGTCAAAAGAAGCAGACCGAGCTGATCCAGCAGCAAGCTGAATCGTTTCAGGAAGGTTTGCGGACCGTTCAGCAGTCCGTGAACGATGTTGGGACTAGACCAGCAGATCGAGTGGGGACCGTAGCAGATTTCAGAAGACTGGGTCCGTCTGTCTTTACTGGTTTGGAGGAGCCGTTGCCAGCGGAGCAGTGGCTAGTTGACATGGAGAACTTACTTATTGCGGCACAGATTCTAGATGATAAAAGGGTGGATGTGGTGCACATCCAGTTGGTAGATTACGCCCGTGAATGGTGGCTTATGGAGGAGACCCGCTTGCCCAAACCGATCAAGTGGGCGGATTTTTCGAAGAGTTTCCTGGAGAAGTTCTTCCCGCGGACTGCACGGGAGGAAATGGAAGAGAAGTTCATCAGTCTAAAGTAGAATGGTGCACCCGTGGATGTACATGCAGCCGAGTGGACACGGCTCAGTAGATTCGCTAGACCTTTAGTTGCCAACGATGCAGATAGGGTAAGGAGGTTCATGCGCAGCTTGGATGTGGACATCCAGAGGCAGATTGTCTCCCTGGGTTTGACCACTTTCTCACAGGTACTTACGGCAGCCCGAGAACAGCAGAGCTTATCTGGGAAGACTGGGAGTTCACAACAGACAGCAGTTACGGTAAGGAAGCCGGCATTTGTATCAAACCGAGCTCATGGACGCAGAGGTATTCCAGTGGACCGTCATGGTGTAACACCGATGAAGAAGCCTGCTGTCGTTGATCAGAGGAAACACGTGATTTGTAGCTATTGCCACTTACCCGGACATTTGCAAAGGGAATGTCTCAGGATGCGGGGACTTTGTCTGGTTTGTGGATCGGCGGATTATACTGTTAATTCTTGTCCGTCGAAGCTTCTCACAAGGGATGATATTCAGAAGCCTCCGCAGAAACCATTTTAGGGACAGAAGCAGCTGACTCAAGGACCCAATCAGGCTTGAGCTTTTACCTTGACGGCTGAGGAAGCTAAGGCTTCAGGAGAAGTTGTTTCAGGTATTCTACTCGTTCATGGTTTTCCCGCATCAGCGTTATTTGATTCTGGTGCATCCCATTGTTTTATGTCGTCCAAGTTTATAGCTACACACTCGATTACCTGCACGCCCCTGTCTAGTTTCTAGAACATACACACTGGGAATGGGAAAATCATATCTAGTAGATAATGTAAAGATTGTGCAGTTGTTGTTTGCGGACGGGAGTTTTTTGCAGATTTCTTGGTGATTGATACGGGCAGCCATGAAGTCGTCTTGGGAATGGATTTTCTTGGCACTTTCCATGCTTACATTGATTGTAGGGCAAAGAAAGCAATTTTCCAGATTCCCGGACATCCCGAGTTTATCTTCACTGGAGGAAGCAGTTCTGTCGGGCCAGTCGAGTTTAGGGCTAGGCTGAAAACTAATATTCTTGCATCAATGGAGGTTGATAAAAGTGAAGAGCCAGCTGTTGTTCGCGATTTTATGGACGTATTTGAAGATATATCAGGATTACCGCCGAAGCGAGACGTGGAATTCGCAATTGATCTTATTCTTGGCGCAGCGCCAGTGTCTAAAGCGTATTATCCAATGGCACCAGTGGAGTTGGAAGAAGTCAAGAAGCAGGTTACTGAATTGCTTGAGAAGGGTTGGATTCAAAGCAGTAACTCGCCTTGGGGAGCTCCAGTTCTTCTAGTTAAGAAGAAAGATGGCATAAGAAGGATGTGCATCGATTATCGAGAATTAAACCGGGTGACTATTAAGAACAAGTACCCGATCCCTCGCATTGGCAAACTTTTTGAGCAGCTTAGTGGCGCGAGGGTATTCTCGAAGCTGGATTTGTGATCCAGATATCATCAGGTCCGAGTAAAAGCAGAAGATATTTGCAAGACGGCGTTCCGAACTCGGTATGGACATTACGAGTACTTAGTGATGCCCTTCGGAGTAACGAATGCACCGGCGATATTCATGGACTTGATGAACCGAATCTTTTCACCATTCTTGGACCAGTTTATTGTGGTGTTCATTGACGATATTCTGGTTTACTCGAGGAGTTTTGAAGAGCATGCTGAACATTTGAAGATCGCACTGAAGACGTTGAGACAAGAGAAATTATATGCGAAGATGAACAAGTGCGAGTTTTTGCTGGAAGAAGTAAAGTTTTTGGGGCATGTCGTGTCTGGCGATGGAATCGTCGTCGATCCCGAAAAGATTGCAGCAGTTCGAGATTGGCCGATTCCGAAGAATGTTGCGGAGATAAGAAGTTTTCTTGGACTCGCCGGGTATTACAGAAGATTTGTGGAGAACTTTGCTCGTCTGGCGGAGCCGTTGACCAAGCTTACGCGCAAGGAGGTACCTTTTGTGTGGATGGATAAGTGTGCGTCAGCTTTTGAGTCGTTGAAGCAAAGATTGATAACCGCCCCTATTCTGACCGTGCCAGACAGTTCCGGAGGATTGGTGATTCACAGCGACGCAACTGGAAAAGGATTGGGATGTGTTTTGATACAGCATGGGAAGGTTGTAGCGTACGCATCGAGACAGTTGAAGACCCATGAGAAGAACTACCCAACTCACGACTTGGAGCTTGCGGCTGTGATCTTCGCCTTGAAGATTTGGAGACACTACCTTTTGGGCGAAAGGGTCGAGGTGTTCACTGATCATAAGAGTTTGAAGTATGTGTTCACGCAGAAGGAGCTTAATATGAGGCAGCGTAAATGGTTGGAACTGATGGCCGACTACGATCTGGATCTTAAGTATCATCCGGGGAAAGTTAATGTAGTGCCGGATGCGCTCAGTCGGTTACCAGCAATTCAGATGTTGACTTCACGGAAGGAACTCATTGAAGACTTCCGAAGATTTGATTTGGAGATGGTGCTACCGCATTCTTCAGGACGGTTGATGCAGCTGTAAGTACATTCGTCGTTGATCGAGAATATTAAAGCAGCGCAACCGCAGTACCCTAGATTGCAAAAGTATCGAGAACAGGTTGAAGCCAGACTTCAAACGGATTTACTGATCCATAAAGATGGTTCGTTGAGATTTGGTAGCCGTTTATGTGTGCTAAAGGGAGATATTCATGAAGAACTTATGAAGGAAGCGCACAGCTCAGCTTATTCCGTACATCCAGGAGGCACGAAGATGTACAGAGATATACGGCAGCATTTCTGGTGGGAAGGCATGAAACGGGAGATTGCTCGCTTTGTGGCAAAGTGCTTGGTGTGTCAGCAAGTTAAGGTTGAACATAAAAGGGTTGCTGGTTTGTTGCAACCACTTCCGATTTCTCAGTGGAAGTGGGAACATATAACCATGGATTTCGTGACAGCTTTACCGCGGAGTCTAAAAGGCAACAATGCAGTATGGGTGATTGTTGATCGTTTGACCAAGGCAGCTCATTTCATTCCTTTTGGGTTGGTCAATCAATAGAAGCTTTGGCAGAACGGTACATGTAGGAGATTGTAAGATTGCATGGAGTACCGGTGAGCATCGTGTCCGACTGTGACACTCGATTCTTATCACACTTTTGGAGGAGTTTACAGGAAAGTTTGGGGACTAAATTGAAGTTTAGCATAGCTTATCATCCTCAAACTGATGGCCATTCGGAGAGAACGATCCAAACTCTTGAAGATATGTTGAAAGCGTGCATGTTGGACTTCAAGGGTTCTTGGGAGGATCATCTACATTTGGTGGAGTTTTCTTACAACAACAGTTTTCAGGTGATGATTCAGATGGCTCCATTCGAAGCTTTATATGGTCGCAAGTATCGTTCACCTGTTTGTTGGGACGATGTCGGTGAACGAAGTTTGTTGGGACCAGACTTGGTTGTGCAGACTGTTGAGAAGATTAATGCTATCCAGAATCATATGAAAGCAGCATAAGGCCGACAGAAGAGTTGGGCAGATACGTCGAGAAGATCTCTAGAGTTCGCCGTGGGTGATTTGGTATTCTTGAAGATAGCACCGACTAGAGGGGTGATTCGTTTTGGAAGTCGAGGAAAGCTCAGTCTTCGGTTCGTCGGGCCTTTCGAGATCTTGGAGCGTGTTGGCGAGGTAGCATATCGTTTGGCGTTACTGCAGTCCTTGGCGAATGTGCACGATGTGTTTCACGTATCTCAACTCCGTAAGTATGTTCAGGATGAAACGCATGTATTGGATCATTAGGAGCTGACGGTACGAGAAGATTTGACTTTTGAGGAGCGACCGGTTGCAATCGTGGATCGAAGGGAAAAGGTTCTTAAGAACAAGATTATCCCTCTTGTACTTATTTCTTGGGGTAGTCGCTCACATGGAGAGTCCACTTGGGAACGAGAAGATGAAATCCGGCAGAAGTTTCGCCATCTTTTCTTGTAGTTATTAGTCGTTTATCCTTTTGTGTTCTTGGAATTTCGAGGACGAAATCTTTTGTAGTTGGGTATAATGTAACAACCGAGTCCAGTTCTACAAATTTATGTTGCCATATGGGTTGTTGTGGTATTTATTTCATTTATCATGCTTTGGCTGTTACTGGTTGTAGTTTAACCCGGCATTTCATATTTTACATATAACAGGTTGAGTCTCTTAAAATAATTTAAAATACACAACATGGCCTGCTTGATACCCCTAACCCTGTGGTAGCGTCCTTGCATCGTGTTCTCGTCCCGTTCGGTGGAACGGACATGTTTTCATGGCTACGCGCACGTACGTGCGTCCGTTCTTGGGGGTATGCATTTCTGTTACATAATCTTTCGTTTCAATTTTTGGAACTTGCTAATAATTTTCATATTTTAAAATCCAAATTTTTGGACCCGACCCGGGCGCAATTTAAAATAATTCGTATTCCGCCAAATTTCTAACCATTTTAAATTCCTTTATATTCGTTTAAAATTTCAATCTACAGCCAAAGATTGTTACCAACCAAAATATATAATAAATCTCAGTATAGAGAAATCTTGACTGTTCACCATAATTTTTCCCTTAACCAACAAAATAAATCCTTTGTAAACTCCTTGCACTGTTTTCCTTGGGTCCCACTTCCCCAACCAATCAAACACCTTCTTCTCTTGCGCCGGGCCCACACATTTCCCCCCTCGGCCTTTCCCTTTCTCCCTCTCTCTCCTCCACCGCAGATTTCTCTCTCTCTCTCCTTTCTCTCTCCTCTCGCGCGCTCTCTCTCTCCTCTCGCGAACACTGTTCGCTCCTCAACTCTGGTCACCTCCCGAGACGATGCGGTCACCTCCCTCCTATTTTCTTCTCCCCTCTTCTATTTTAAACCCCACGACCACGAGAACCCATCACCTCGCTTAAACTTTAACCCTAGACCTAGCCTCCTCTACCCTCTAAACTCGATCTCGTTACCACCTCCATCCCATCTCCTTCTCCTTCCCCTTCCCTCCTCTTTTCTACCGAGTGCCTAACACCGCCCCAACATCCCTGCAACCCGAGAACCCAAGAAACCCTTGCCAAGCCATCACCGCCGATCACCAAGCCTCGTCGACGACCTTACCCCCGTCACCCTTATCACCATACCACCTCCTTGTTTCCCTCTCCATACCCGAGCACCCTGCACACCTCCTCCTCGACCACAACAGCAAACCCTAACCTCGCCGGGAACCTTCACGTCGGCAACCCTTGTCATCGCCACCCCTTGCCGACTCCCCTCGGCAACCACAGAACACATCTACGGTATGCTCTCTCTCAAAGTTCCCCTCCTTCCATTCCTTTTCTCCATCCCTTCTTTTCTTTCTTTATGTTTGGTGTCTCATGTTCACTGTTTTTCCCGTTGCCGGAATCCGACCGTGCCGGCGACGATCCCCGACGACTCGGCGAGGACCTTCGACCCGTGTGACTCCACTGTTCGTCGTTTGGGCTCTTTCCGTGTACCGTGCACGCGTCGCGACTGTTCCCCGCCGACGCGTAACGTTCCGTTTTCCGTATCGCGACCCGTCGAGACAAGTGAAACTTGCTACATGCTATTCAAACTATTCTTATGCTAATTTATTTATTTTCCTATTAAATCTCTAAATAGAATCGAAAGTCTTGAATTTCAAGTTAACCGTATAACGTTCCGTTTACAGATTTTCTGATCTAGAACTTGAAACTTAATTGTTGCATCAAGTTGTTTATACCTAGTAATCACATGTATATGTTAGACCACATGATCACAATTGTTTTATAGCCATGATACCCCTTTTCTCTAGTATTAACCTATCGGACATCCGTGTGCATCTTTAACCAGTTTAGTTATAATTGCATCCATATTATACATGTCATCGCAACCCTAGATTACTCAATACCTATTAACCTGGTTTTAGCATTCACATCTGTCATACTGTATTCATATAATGCTGACACACACTGATAACCGTACGGCTAATTAGTTAAATCTGCATTTATTGCTTAACCTATTACATGTGCCAATTTATTGTGTTGTTGATACCCATGCTTGATTATTTATAACCATGATTATGCTAGTCGATTATGAGCATCCATATGTTATCTTGTACACCCTGACGTGACTGGCAACACATATTACTTGACCTGACATGGTACCGTACACTCTTTACATGACATGACATCTAAATACACTACTCGACTTGACCTGATGTATCATGGCTTTACCTGTTACCTGATCTTGTGTCTAATGCCAACAAACCTGACATGTAGTCCTTACGGACCGTTCCTGTTGTCTATCCAAACAAACCTGCACCTACCTGATCCTGTGTTGGCATTAGTTCTTGATTACCGAATACCTGACTTGACACACATAACTTGGGGGTATGGGAAAATCGATGATGAAACCTGACTTGTAACTCGACTGTTGCTTGCTTTTACTGATCAGTTTTTGAGGCCAGGCCCGCCTCGTGACGATACTGCTGACATCGTTGGTCTGTATACTTTTCCTTTTTGTGCCTAGCGGTACGTCCCGGTTTCAGCCCGAGAGTCTTAGACCGTGGTCCCGGCATGCACGGGATACTATTGAGTTACATCGATGATTCATCAAATTAATTTCAAAGACTTGAGAGTAGATAACCCATTAGACCAGTTTAGTTTACTCACTGCACACTACCCTTCACTGTCCTGATTTATATTGCTCCTACACCTGTTTTAGCATTCATGATTATATTTGCATTGCCTGTTACCCTGTTTATATTTTATTACTTGATGACATGACGCGCTGACGTCTGGGTTTTGCATGGCCCAGATTCCGTACCTTTGCTGCAGTCCGAGCAGGAGTACTTCAGCCAGTAGGCTGAGCAGTGAGGTTTCAGTAGTAGTTAGTTCCTTTATTTTCTGCATTTTATTTCTGATGTGAGCCCGCATTATGGGACATACATTCCAGTTATTTTGTATTGGATCTTTTGCTTCCGCACTTTTATTATTCTTGACTCATGTTATTTTGGCTTATGGACATGTATTAGATAGTTAGATTTTTATTCTTGATATCTCTACAGCCGTAATGTGACTGTGGATGGATACTTCCTACCCACAGGTAGCATGGTTGGCTATGTCACGTGCCCATCTTAGCGTACCCTGGGAAGCGGGGCATGACGGATAGATGCGTTGGTTTGGGACAGTCGTATTACCTTGTTGGCCTTCGTCAAGAGTATGTACGGGTGGGTTCAAATTAACAGGGATAATGATGGGCAGAACTTGACATGTGGCTTATGATTTGTTGGCCTTCGTCAAGGTCATAAGAGCATGGGGCAAAAATCCACATCGGGAGTTTCTGAAGAAACTGAAACTTGCTAGTGTTGCATACCATTTGGAGTTTGATAATGTTGGTAGGATTCCTTCAGCATTATGACACGATGATATTTGAATCCCGATCCTACTGTGAGTATCCGCTACTCATCAGGAGATTCGTCACTTAACGATCAATGCTATAAACCAAGTAGGTGTCTAGAACAGTGTCAGCGGGGCTACGCCTCCAGAGAAAAGAGATTATTTAATTAAGGAACTTTGCGAAAGCATCGTAAAACCTCCCTCGAAGTACCGACACTAGCCTGGCTGAACGATTAAGCAAGTATTGTACGGTGAGATCAGTCCCGACTAATTCTTCTTTTATGGTTTGAGGAAGGATTCGAGAAACAGTGGGAGCCATCCAGTTTAGATAAATTAAAAACCAATCTAAACTTGCAAGAGTATCATGCTAAAGTGTTTTCTTCTCTCTCTCAACTGCAGCAACCATGTGACCATGACTAGGTTACATCTAAATAACAAATTGACTGAATCTGACTTTTATGACTGGCAAAGGTCTGTCCAGATGTCCATTGCCTATGACAAGCTGGACCACCCTATTACTACTCAAGCCCCCGCCGTCCCAGGTCCAGTTTCCACCGTCGCGGATATGGATATCCGTCAGACAAGAAAAAAGGATAGTGCGAATGTCAAGTGCCTCGTGTTGGCTTCAGTTGATGGTGTATACCAGAAACAGCACGAGAAGATGGACTTTGTTTCCATCTTTCTCTATAACAAAGATTTATATGGAGAGCAATCTCGTATCGCAAGATATGAGACCTCGAACGAGTTATTTCAAGCGAGGTTGGCTGTCGGGTCATCTGTAGGGGACGACGTCCTTACGATGACTAGCTGTATTGATGAGCTCAAGGACTTGGAGACCACGTTGGGAGACAGGTCATGCGCTGACTTATTTCTACAGTCCCTACCCTCTACTTACACCCTGAAAGAAACCAGGGAGACACCCGCTCTGCTTAATGGGTGACCTTCTTCTTCTGCATTCAGGGCGAAAGCAAAGGGTGAAAAGAAGAAGACATCCACAAAGCCGATATACGGTGTCAGTAAAGTAGAAGGAAAGGGAAGAGTAAAAGTTTCGGGACTTGGTGTAGGGAAGGAGGGATGTTCCTATTGTTATGGGAACGGGTATTGGCAGAAGGATTGCAGGGCTTTGGAAGCGAGTAGCCAGGATTCGAAGCATGTTGTGGCTTCGGCCTCGAATGTGTTTGTGATTGAGAACTATTTGTCAATTAACTCTACTTCCTGGGTACTAGATACCGGAGCAGGATCTTATATATGTAATTCATTACATGCTTTGAGAAACCGTAGAGTTATCACGGTAGGTGATTTGTCTCTCAGAGTTATGAACGGAATGAGCGTGGACGCTGAATCCGTAGGAGAATATCGCCTAGGTTTGACAAGTGGGCAGATATTGACTCTACGTAACTGTTTGTATGTACCTAGTTTGACTTGTAATATCATATCAGTGTCCTCACTTTCGAGAGAGGGATATGATTTTACATTCATAAGCGATGTAGTTCACATCCACCTAAATCAAGTTCTGATTGGGTCCGGTACATTAGATGACGGTATATACGTATTGAATCAAGCTCAGGTTTTCAATGTCCAGAACACACTTAAAAGAAAGTCTCCGAAAATAAATCAGGCTTTCTTATGGCATTGTAGACTAGGTCACATCAATGAAACACGGTTGACTAAATTACATAGAGAAGGATATTTGAATCCGTTCGAATATCAATCTTATGCTACTTGTGAATCTTGTCTCATGGAAAAGACGACAAAGACTCCGTTTACTGGACACGAAGTAAGAGCGAGCGAGCGAGCTCTCGGGACTCATACACAGCGATGTGTGTGGTCCAATGTCTACACATGCGAGAGGTGGTTATTCCTACTTCATTACTTTTACGGATGATTTTCTAGGTATGGACATATCTTCTTGATGAAGCATAAATCCGAGGCATTTGAGAAATTCCGGGAATACAAGAATGAAGTGGAAAACCAAACGGGCAAAAGTATCAAGACACTGAGATCTGATCGAGGTGGTGAATACTTAAGTGCCGAGTTCCTGGGTTACTTAAAAGAGAATGGAATTCTCTTTCAGCTTACTCCTCCATACACACCACAACACAACGATGTATCGGAAAGGCGGAATCGAACCCTATTGGATATGGTTCGTTCCATGATGAGTAAGGCTGAGTTACCGCGATCTTTCTGGGGTTATGCACTTGAATCAGCTGCATATCTTTTGAACAAAGTTCCAGCCAAAACTGTGCCTACCACACCATATCAGATGTGGAGTGGGAAGAAACCCTATCTTCAGTACCTGAAGACATGGGGATGTCCAGCTTTTGTTAAAAAACAGCATACGGACAAGCTCGAGGCACGCTCAGTACAGTGTAAGTTTGTGGGATATCCAAAGAACTCCAAGGGGTGTTGTTTCTATTACGCAGAAGAACAAAAGGTTTTTGTTTCTCGTCGTGCCCACTTCTTGGAAGCTGAATTTTTTGAAAATCATAAGAGTGGGAGCGCAATAGAACTGGAAGAAATTCCAGAACCATAAGCTGTTACTGAAAGTTTGGTAGAACAAGAAGGTTCAGAAGAAAGGGACATCCCAGTGCCTATCCGCAGAAGTAGTAGGCAGTCTCATCCGCCCGAGAGATACTACGGCTTTCTCATAGACGGGGATCGAGAAGATTGCATCATTGATAATGATGACCCTAATAGCTTCCAGCAAGCCATTCAGAGCGGCGACTCGGTAAAATGACTGGATGCAATGTTGACCGAAATGGAGTCCATGTACACTAACAAAGTATGGACTTTGGACATTGCTCCAGATGGGGTAAAACCCGTAGGATGCAAATGGATCTTCAGAAAGAAGATTGGTGTAGATGGACAGGTTGAAACCTATAAGGCTAGACTTGTTGCAAAGGGTTTTCGTCAAAGATCTGGTTTGGACTATGATAAAACCTTTTCTCCAGTGGCTATACTCAAATCCATTTGGGTCCTTCTTGCTATTGCTGCCTTCCACGATTATGAGATCTGGCAGATGGACGTAAAGACGGTTTTTCTAAATGGTAATTTGGAAGAATGCGTCTATATTCAGCCAGAGGGATTCATTCAGAGTGGGAGCAGCGGTAAAGTGTGCAAGTTGCTTAAGTCCATTTATGGACTAAAGCAGGCATCACGGAGTTGGAACATCTGTTTTGATGATACTGTCAAAGAAGTCGACTTTATCAAGAATCCAGATGAACAATGCATATACAGTAAGATTGTAGGGAGAGTTATAGTATTCCTCGTCTTGTACGTGGATGACATTCTCCTAATAGGAAATGATATTCATATGCTACAGTCAGTCAAAGGATTCTTGTCATAGAAGTTCTCCATGAAGGACCTGGGTGATGCCACCTACATTCTGGGGATCCAGATCTATCGTGATAAATAAAAGAGGATGTTGGGACTTTCGCAGTCCAGGTACATAGATACCATATTGAAAAGATTCAGTATGGAAGATTCTAAGCGCAGTAACCTACCGGCTTGTCACGGAATCACCCTGTCCAAAGAGATGTCTCCCAAGACTGATTTGGAAAGGGCTCGCATGTCGATTATACCCTACGCTTCTGCGGTAGGCTCTATAATGTGTGCGATATTATGTACCAGACCAGATGTAGCATACACATTGAGCGTTGTAAGCCGGTATCAGGCAAACCCAAGGGAGAAGCACTGGATAGCAGTAAAGAACATTCTCAAGTACCTGAGGAGGACTAAGGAGATGTTCTTGGTGTATGGCGGAAAAGACCTCCAGATCGAGGCCTTTGCCGACTCCAGCTTCCAGAGTGACAAGGATGACTCCAAGTCCATGTCGGGTTATGTCTTTATCCTCAATGGAGGGACGGTCTGTTGGAAGAGTTCCAAGTAGGACACCATTGCTGACTCAACGATGGAAGCGGAGTACATAGCTGCTTGCGATGCCGCAAAAGAAGCTGTCTGGATGAAGAAGTTCCTCACAGAACTTCAGGTGGTTCCTACCAATGTTGATCCAATACCTCTGTATTGCGACAACAACGGCGCTATAGCTTTAGCGAAGAAACCCAGGTCCCATCAGAAGTCCAGACACATCTTAAGGCGGTATCACCTGATCAGGGAGATCGTAGATCGCCGGGAGATCGAGGTAAAGAGAGTAGATACGGAGAATAACACTGCTGATCCATTCACAAAGGCCATTCCTCATACGCAGTTCGAGAGGCTATTCGAGATGATAGGTCTGTGATATGCCAGTACATGGCCCTAGTGCAAGTGGGAGATTGTTAGTGTTTATGTCCTAGAGGCCATTACTGTATCATATTAGTTTGTATATTACTTAATAGAAGCTTGGGATATTCACAGTTATATTGACAGTCTTGCTAAAAATGGTAGTATGATACTTGGTTTGCGTCTACTTTAATATGTGCATATGTTTCTTTTAACGTATCACTTATACATATTAGTAGAGCCCTTAGAATCTTTGCTTGATTACCAGCGTTGTGATGGCAGCCACACTAGTGGGGGATGGGTAGTCTATAAGCAACATCCTATACAGGTCCCTGGTCGTAGGATTATCGAGACAGGGCATCGATACTCCGGAGTAGACTGGTGTATACGCTTCTCATCCCAGCATAGAGAGATGGTATGTCCCACAGCCATCAGTACGTCGTACTGGAGATAGTATGCAGGTGCTCGTTAGGTTACGGGTACACCGGACAGGACTCACCGGGAACTGCAGGTTGGTTTTATACCCATCGTCAGATAGCAGTTCCCAGGAAACATGAGTACAGCTTAATCCGTCGACTTGACACTGCTGCTTCACCTCGGGTGTATTCCCACTGTACTTAGATTACTACCCTACCACGGCTCAAAGGAATCGTGCAAACAGGTAGTAGTTGGGTGCAGTCCCAAAGCATTTGGAGGCAGTGGCGGTTAGACAGGATTCGTCTCTCCCAGTATTGGGGGTTGATATCGCGCTGTGTATGGAGAGCCATTACGCAAAGTCCCTGGCCAGGGCAAACGAGATTTACTGGTAGGATTCCAGTAGTTTCTCAAGGTGTAATGGGTTTCACTCCGACACGACTTATACCGCTGTTAGGGGTCTGACGTTTACCGCCCCCTAGGCCCGATATGCGATAGTCCTAGACGAACAGACCGGACTGTACGGAGATTGTCACATCAGCCTCAGTTGGAGTTTGGATGGGTTTCCTCATCGTCCTTCTTATCGACATTTACCTGGGGACCGTTACGTACAGCTAGTACCACTTGCGGCCTGTGGTTAAACCCACTGCCAGCGTAGTGTCGAGTTTTTAGAGTCCCATACAGAGAGTTTCGCTGCATCGGGTGTCACGCCCCGCTTCTCAGAGTACGCTGAAATGGGCACGTGACATAGCCAATCATGCTACCTGTGGGTCGAAAGTATCCATCCACAGTCACATTACGGCTGTAGAGATATCAAGAACAAAATAAAACTATCTAAAAATGTCCATAAACCAAGATAAATCACGAGTCAAGAATGATAAAATGCGGAAGCGAAAGATCCAATACAAACAACTAGAATGTATGTCCCATAATGCGGGCTCACATCAGGAATAAAAAAATGCAGGAAATAAAACTAACTACTACAGGACTCACAGCTCAGCCTGCTGGCTGAAGTACTCCTGCTCGGACTGCAACAGCGGTACGGAATCTGGGCCATGCAAAACCCAGACGTCAGCGCGTCATGTCATCAAGTAATATAATATGAACAGTGTAGCAGGCAATGCAATATAAACATGAATAAACCAGGGTAACAATAATATAAGTCAGAGCAGTGCAGAGTAGTGTGCTGTGGGTAAACTAAACTGTTCTATCAAGTTTTCTGTTCTAAAGCCTTTGAAACCAAATTGATGAATCATCGATGTAACTCAATAGTATCCCGTGCATGCCCAGGACCATGGTCTAAGACTCTCGGGCTGAAACCGAGACGTGCCGCTAGGCACTAACAAGGAAAGGATAAAGACCAACGATGTCAGCAGCATCGTCACGAGGCGGGCCTGGCCTCTAAAACTGATCAATACAGGTAGTGAACTGTTGAGTTACAAGTCAGGTTTCACCTTTGATTTCCCCATACCCCCAAATTATATGTGTAAGTCAAGTCAGGTATCCCGAAATCAAGAAACTAATGCCAACACAGGATCAGGTAAACAGGTTTGTCTGGATAGACAACAGGAACAGTCCATGAGAACTACATGTCAGGTTTGTTAGCATTAGACACAAGATCAGGTAACGGATCAGGTCATGGTACATCAGATCAAGTCAAGCAGAATATGGTACCATATCGGGTAGATCAATATATATGTAGCAAGTCAGGTCAAGATGTAAACAATATCATGGGTGTGCTCACAATCAGTTATACAAGCAAGCATGGTTATCATCAACATGATATAAGCAATGAATTAAGCAATAGGCAGATTTACTCAATTTGAAGTACAGTTATCAGTTGTGTCACGGAGATGATTTCAATGTTATGCGAATGCAGTATGATAATTATGGCCTTTTAATCATGTTAACAAGCTTAAGAACTTTAGAGGTGCAATGATTTATATAAGGGTTCAATACAGCTATTATAGGTTAAAATGCGTACGAGTGTCCGAATGGAACATAACTATAGAGATAAATGCCATAAGCTATGTCAATATTAAAAATGTGATTAAACAGGTAAATGTGGTTATTAGGTTTAATTGCAAACTGTAGGTTCCAAGTTTAAAGATAAAATGATATATAACAATACTGTACATGAAAAAGTAGGAAATTATAATACCAAAGTTAAATTGCGGGTTTTAGGGTGTCATTAATTATAAGTAAATATTGATTAGCATGTAGCAAAGGGTACTTGCCTCGACGGGTCGCGAACCGGGAAAAACGGAACGTAAAACGTCGGCGGGGAAACTCGCGACGGATGCACGGTTCACGGAATGAGCCCAAACGACGAACAATGGAACCACGCGGGTCGGGGTACCTCGTTGGAACGTCGGGTCACGTCGTCGGCATCGTCGGATTCCGGCCGAGGAATGAACAGTGAACGATCACGACATGCAAACAAGAAGGGAAAGAAAATAGAGAAGAAAGGAAAGAGGAAAGAGGAGAAGGAGGCTTACAGTGGTCTGCAGAGGGGTCGTGAGGATCGACGGCGTCGAAGAAACTCCGGCGACCAGCCTACGACGACGGCGAGAAAACTGCAGATCAAGAAACTGGATCGGAGAAGGAAGAAGAGGAAAGGAGAAGATGAGGGGGTGTGAAGCTTACTGAGGGGGTGCTTGCGAGGCCGGGGCACGGAGGCGAGACCGCCGGCGACGACTCACGGCGGTGCGACATCGTGCAGGGGGTGCAGGTGGTCGCGGTGAGGGTGCAGGGCGCGCGGGGGTCGATGAAGGAGGATGTGGGTGAGATGAGGCTGAGGAGGCGAGGAGGTCGGTGGCAGTGGCGTCGGCGTCGGGGCTTCGGCGGCGACGGGGTGCGCGGCTAGGGTTCGCATGGGTTTAGGGTTATCGTTAGGAAAAGAAAGGAGGGGGAAAGAGATTTTAATTATAGAGAAGAGAGAGAGAGAGATACGGGGGATAGAGAGAGAGAGAGGAGAGAGAGAGACGGGGAATAGAGAGAGAGGAGAGAGAGAGAGGGCCCGCTGAAAATAAGGTTTGATTGGCTGATGAAGAAAGATTTAGATGTTAGGAAAATTTTTAAAAAGATTTAAAGAGGGAACGGTGAAATGTATATAGTTAAGGAAATAATATATGATGGTTTAAAATATTAAAATTTGGGGTTTTGGCGCAAAGTAAAACATTTCCAAATCGTGCCCGGGTCGGGTCCAAAAATTTGAAATTGAAATAATAGAATTTTAAGCGGGATCCAAAAGTGAAACTGAAGTATTTTAAGATCAAAAAGCATACCCCCAAAACGGACACACGTACGTGCACGTAACCTTCCAAACTCGCCCGTTTCACTGAACGGGACGAGAACACGATGCACGGACGCTACAGCAGGGTTAGGGGTGTCAAGCAGGCCAAGATGAATATTTTTAATTCTATTTTAGATGCCTTAAAATGTTAGATGCAAAATTGAATTGACGGGGTAAAAGTAACAATCAAGCAAGATAAATGAAATGAAGGTCACACTTCATTCATAAAGTAACAGAAATTAGTAGCATTGGGCTCGGGTGTTACACTATACCCAACTACAAAAAGAATTTCGTCCTCGAAATTCCAAGAACACAAGGATAGAAAACTACAAGAAAAGGTGAGGAAACTTCTGCCGGGTTTCATCTTCTCATTCCCAAGTGGACTCTCCATGCGAGCGATTACCCCAAGAAACAAGCACAAGAGAGATCACCTTGTTCTTAAGAACCTTTTCTCTTCGATCCACGATTTCAATCGGTCACTCCTCAAAAGTCAAGTCTTCTCGTACTGCTAGCTCCGAATGATCCAATACGTGCGTTTCATCTCGAACATACCTTCGTAGTTGAGATACGTGAAACACATCGTGCACATTCGCCAAGGACTGTGGTAACGCCAAACGATACGCTACCTCACCAACACACTCCAAGATCTCAAAGGGTCCAACGAATCGAGGACTAAGCTTTCCTCGACTTCCATAACGAATTACCCCTCTAGTTGGTGATATCTTCAAGAATACCAAAACACCCACGGCGAACTCTAGAGGTCTTCTTGACGTGTCTGCCCAACTCTTCTGTCGGTCTTGTGCTGCCTTCATATAATTTCTGATAGTGTTAACCTTCTCAACTGTCTGCACAACCAAATCTGGTCCCCATAATCTTCGTTCACCGACATCGTCCCAACAAACAGGTGAACGGTATTTACGACCATACAAAGCTTCAAATGGAGCCATCTGGATAGTTGCCTGAAAACTGTTGTTGTAAGAAAACTCCACCAAATGTAGATGATCCTCCCAAGAACCCTTGAAGTCCAACATGCATACTCTCAACATATCTTCAAGAGTTTGGATCGTTCTTTCCGACTGACCATCAGTTTGAGGATGATAGGCTGTGCTAAACTTCAATCGAGTCCCCAAACTTTCCTGTAAACTTCTCCAGAAGTGTGATAAGAACCGAGTGTCCCGATCGGACACGATGCTCACCGGTACTCCATGCAATCTTACAATCTCCTGCATGTACCGCTCTGCCAAAGTCTCTGTTGATTGACCAACCCGAAAAGGAATAAAGTGAGCTGCCTTGGTCAAACGATCAACAATCACCCACACAGCCTTGTTGCCTTTTGGACTTCGCGGTAAAGCCGTCACGAAATCCATGGTTATATGTTCCCACTTCCACTGAGGAATCGGAAGTGGTTGCAATAAACCAGCAACCCTTTGATGTTCAGCCTTGACTTGCTGACACACCAAACACTTCGCCACAAAGCGAGCAATCTCCCGTTTCATGCCTTCCCACCAGAAATGCTGTCGAATACCTCGGTACATCTTTGTGCCTCCTGGATGTACTGAATAAGCTGAACTGTGTGCCTCCTTCATAAGCTCTTCACGAATATCTCCCTTTGGCACACACAAACGGCTACCATACCTCAACGAACCATCTTTGTGGATCAATAAATCTGTTCGTAGTCCGGCTTCAACCTGTCCTCGAAACTTTTGCAGTCTAGGGTCCTGCGATTGTGCTGCTTTAATATTCTCGATCAACGACGACTGTACTTGTAGCTGCATCAACTCTCCCGTAGAATGCGGTAGCACAACCTCCAAGTCAAATCTTCCAAAATCTGCAACGATCTCCTTCTGCGTAGTTAACATCTGAATTGCCGGTAACCGACTAAGCGCGTCTGGCACGACGTTAATCTTCCCCGAATGGTACTTAAGATCAAGATCATAGTCAGCCATCAGCTCCAACCATCTACGCTGCCTCATAATAAGCTCCTTCTGTGTGAACACATACTTCAAGCTCTTATGATCAGTAAAAACTTCGACCCTTTCGCCCAAAAGGTAGTGTCTCCAAATCTTCAAAGCGAAAATCACAGCCGCAAGTTCCAAGTCATAAGTTGGGTAATTCTTCTCATGGGTCTTCAACTGTCTCGATGCGTACGCTATAACCTTCCCATGCTGCACCAAAACACATCCCAATCCTTTCCCAGATGCGTCACCGTGAATCACCAATCCTCCGGAATTGTCTGGTACGGTCAGAATAGGGGCGGTTATCAACTTCTGCTTCAACGTCTCGAAAGCTAACGCACACTTATCCGTCCATACGAAAGGTACCTCCTTACGCGTAAGCTTGGTCAACGGCTCTGCCAGACGAGCAAAGTTCTCTACAAATCTCCTGTAATATCCGGCGAGTCTAAGAAAACTTCTTATCTCCGCAACATTCCTTGGAATCGGCCAGTCTCGAACTGCTGCAATCTTTTCTGGATCGACGGCAATTCCATCGCCAGACACAACATGCCCCAAAAACTTTACTTTCTCCAGCCAAAACTCGTACTTACTCATCTTCGCATACAACTTCTCCTGTCTTAGCGTCTGCAGTGCGATCTTCAAATGCTCAGCATACTCTTCAGAACTCTTCGAATAAACCAGAATATCGTCAATAAAAACCACGATAAACTGGTCCAAGAACGGTGAAAAGATTCGGTTCATCAAGTCCATGAATACTGCCGGCGTATTCGTTACTCCGAAGAGCATCACTAAGTATTCGTAATGTCCATATCGAGTTCGAAACGCCGTCTTGCAAATATCTTCTGTTTTCACTCGGACCTGATGATATCCGGATCGCAAATCCAGCTTCGAGAATACCCTCGCGCCACTAAGCTGCTCGAAAAGTTCGCCAATACGAGGGATCGGGTACTTGTTCTTAACAGTCACCCGGTTTAATTCTCGATAGTCGATGCACATCCTTCTTGTGCCATCCTTCTTCTTTACTAGAAGAACTGGAGCTCCCCAAGGCGAGTTACTGCTTCGAATCCAACCCTTCTCAAGTAATTCAGCAACCTGTTTCTTTACTTCTTCCAATTCTACTGGTGCCATTGGATAATACGCTTTGGATACTGGCGCTGCACCAGGAATAAGATCAATTGCGAACTCCACGTCTCGCTTCGGCGGTAAACCCGATATATCTTCAAATACGTCCATAAAATCACGAACAACAGCTGGCTCTTCGTCTTTATCAACCTCCATTGATGCAAGAATATCATTTATCGGCCTAGCCCTAAACTCGACTGGCCCGACAGAACTGCTTCCTCCAGTGAACGTAAACTCGGGATGTCCGGGAATCTGGAAAATTACCTTCCTTGCCCTACAATCAATGTGAGCGTGGAAAGTGCCAAGAAAATCCATTCCCAAGACGACTTCGTAGCTGCCCGTATCAATCACCAAGAAATCTGCAAAAAGCTCCCGTCCGCACACAACAACTGTATATTCTTCACATTCCCTACTAGCTATGATTTTCCCATTCCCAGTGTGTATGTCCCAGAAACTAGACAGGGTCGTGTAGTCAATCGAGTGTGTAGTTAAAAAACTTGGATGCCATACAACAATGGGATGCACCAGAATCAAATAATGCTAATGCGGGGAAACCATGAATGAGTAGAGTACCTGAAACAACTTCTCCTGACGCCTTAGCTTCTTCTGCTGTCAAGGTAAAAGCTCTAGCCTGGTTAGGTCCTTGAGTCATCTGTTCCTGTCCCTGGAACGGCCTCTGCGGAGGCTTCTGAATATCATCCCTCGTACGAAGCTTCGACGGACAAGCACTAACGGCGTGATCTGCCGCTCCACAACCAAAACAGAGTCCCAGCCTCCTTCGACAATCCTTTCGCACATGTCCGTGTACATGGCAGTAGTTACAAATCATGCTCCTTTTCCGATCAACCACAATTGTTTTCTTTATTGGTGCTATGCTGCGTCTGTTCACCGGAACACTTCTACGTACGGACGTTTGGTTCAGTGCAGACGCCGGTTTCAGCTCTGTCTGTCTCTTTAGATTCTCCAGCAATCCCCTTATTACTCTACGCATGGAGGCTTTGTCCGCACGTCTTTGGTACATCTTCAAATTCTTACCGGCCATATTCCTGGAATCAAAATACCCAACATTAGCATGATGATAGATTCAAAATATAGATCAAGGCTAGAACCCCAAGATACTTAAATAAAGTGCCGCATTGTAACTATGCCGCGGTATCATAGCCACAATTACATAACTCTACCCAAGTCGCCTAAGTCCTAGAGATAACAAGGAATCAGGTTTTCAAGTCGATATGCAAAGGAAGTTTGCACACCGTAAAGGATATAATCAGGAAGAATGTGATTCAAGAATGGTAAACGGTAAGGTGGCATGACATGTTTCCTAAACACGGGTATTCTGATTCGTGTATTGGATACAATACCCAACTACAAAAGAATCAACCCGACTATCCTATGGCTCTGATACCAAAAGAACCATGTCACGCCCCCCTTCCCAGAGTACGCTGAAATGGGCACGTGACATAGCCAACCATGCTACCTGTGGGTAGGAAGTATCCATCCACAGTCACATTACGGCTGTAGAGATATCAAGAACAAAATAAAACTATCTAAACATGTCCATAAACCAAGATAAATCACGAGTCAAGAATGATAAAATGCGGAAGCGAAAGATCCAATACAAACAACTGGAATGTATGTCCCATAATGCGGGCTCACATCAGGAATAAAAAAATGCAGGAAATAAAACTAACTACTACAGGACTCACAGCTCAGCCTGCTGGCTGAAGTACTCCTGTTCGGACTGCAACAGCGGTACGGAATCTGGGCCATGCAAAACCCAGACGTCAGCGCGTCATGTCATCAAGTAATATAATATGAACAGTGTAGCAGGCAATGCAATATAAACATGAATAAACCAGGGTAACAATAATATAAGTCAGAGCAGTGCAGGGTAGCGTGTTGTGGGTAAACTAAACTGTTCTATCAGGTTTTCTGTTCTAAAGTTTTTGAAACCAAATTGATGAATCATCGATATAACTCAATAGTATCCCGTGCATGCCCGGGACCACGGTCTAAGACTCTCGGGTTGAAACCGAGACGTGCCGCTAGGCACTAACAAGGAAAGGATAAAGACCAACGATGTCAGCAGCATCGTCACGAGGCGAGCCTGGCCTCTAAAACTGATCAGTACAGGTAGTGAACTGTTGAGTTACAAGTCAGGTTTCACCTTTGATTTCTCCATACCCCCAAGCTATATGTGTAAGTCAAGTCAGGTATCCCGAAATCAAGAAACTAATGCCAACACAGGATCAGGTAAACATGTTTGTCTGGATAGACAACGGGAACGGTCCATGAGGAATACATGTCAGGTTTGTTGGCATTAGACACAAGATCAGGTAACGGATCAGGTCATGGTACATCAGGTCAAGTCAAGCAGAATACGGTACCATGTCGGATAGATCAATATATATGTAGCAAGTCAGGTCAAGATGTAAACAATATCATGGGTGTGCTCACAATCAGTTGTACAAGCAAGCATTGTTATCATCAACATGATATAAGCAATGAATTAAGCAATAGGCAAATTTACTCAATTTGAAGTACAGTTATCAGTTGTGTCACAGAGATGATTTCAATGTTATGCGAATGCAGTATGATAATTATGGCCTTTTAATCATGTTAACAAGTTTAAGAACTTTAGAGGTGCAACGATTTATATAAGGGTTCAATACAGCTATTACAGGTTAAAATGCGTACGAGTGTCTGAATGGAACATAACTATAGAGATAAATGCCATAAGCTATGTCAATATTAAAAATGTGATTAAACAGGTAAATGTGGTTATTAGGTTTAATTGCAAACTGTAGGTTCCAAGTTTAAAGATAAAATGATATATAACAATATTGTACATGAAAAAGTGGGAAATTATAATACCAAAGTTAAATTGCGGGTTTTAGGGTGTCATTAATTATAAGTAAATATTGATTAGCATGTAGCAAGGGGTACTTGCCTCGACGAATCGCGAACCGGGAAAAACGGAACGTAAAACGGCGGCGGGGAAACTCGCGACGGGCGCACGGTTCACGGAATAAGCCCAAACTACGAACAATGGAACCACGCGGGTCGGGGTACCTCGCTGGAACGTTGGGTCACGTCGTCGGCATCATCGGATTCCGGACGAGGAATGAACAGTGAACGATCACGACATGCAAACAAGAAAGGAAAGAAAATAGAGAAGAAAGGAAAGAGGAGAAGGAGGCTTACAGTGGTCTGCAGAGGGGTCGTGAGGATCGACGGCGTCGAAGAAACTCCGGCGACCAGCTTACGACGACGGCGAGAAAAATGCAGATCAAGAAACTGGATCGGAGAAGGAAGAAGAGGAAAGGAGAAGATGAGGGGGTGTGAAGCTTACTGAGGGGGTGCTTGCGAGGCCGGGGCACGGAGGCGAGACCGCCAGCGGCGACTCACGGCGGTGCGACAGCGTGCAGGGGGTGCAGGTGGTCGCGGTGAGGGTGCAGGGCGCGTGGGGGTCGATGAAGGAGGATGTGGGTGGGACGAGGCTAAGGAGGCGAGGAGGTTGGTGGCAGTGGCGTCGGCGTCGGGGCTGCGGCGGCGACGGGGTGCACGGCTAGGGTTCGTGTGGGTTTAGGGTTATCGTTAGGAAAAGAAAGGAGGGGGAAAGAGATTTTAATTATAAAGAAGAGAGAGAGAGAGATATACGGGGGATAGAGAGAGAGAGAGAGGAGAGAGAGAGACGGGGAATAGAGAGAGAGAGAGGAGAGAGAGAGAGGGCCCGCTGAAAATAAGGTTTGATTGGCTGATGAAGAAAGATTTAGATGTTAGGAAAATTTTTAAAAAGATTTAAAGGGGGAACAGCGAAATGTATATAGTTAAGGAAATAATATATGATGGTTTAAAATATTAAAATTTGGGGTTTTGGCGCAAAGTAAAACGTTTTCAAACCGCGCCCGGGTCGGGTCCAAAAATTTGAAATTGAAATAATAGAATTTTAAGCGGGATCCAAAAGTGAAACTGAAGTATTTTAAGATCAAAAAGCATACCCCCAAAACAGACACACGTACGTGCACGTAGCCGTCCAAACTCGCCCGTTTCACTGAACGGGACGAGAACACGGTGCACGGACGCTACAGCAGGGTTAGGGGTGTCAAGCAGACCAAGATGAATATTTTTAATTCTATTTTAGATGCCTTAAAATGTTAGATGCAAAATTGAATTGACGGGGTAAAAGTAATAATCAAGCAAGATAAATGAAATGAAGGCCACACTTCATTCATAAAGTAAAAGAAATTAGTAGCATTGGGCTCGGGTGTTACACCGGGCAAAAGGTGTAGAGACCGTATGGTTTTACGGCAGGGCCGCGATCACTTACGTACACTTGTGCAGGTATTATGATCGGGCATATAATACTAGCGGGCTTTGGTTTAAGCCGGATTCTAGTATTATACAGATGGATTTATTCAGTCAAATATTATCCGTGTTTTTCGGAAATATGGATGGGAGGGGCAGTCTCGTAATTTGTCGGGAAGTTTCTAGAAGAAGATGACTCATTTGTATTTATTTCTTTTAGATTAAACACAAACGAGGTGGAGAGATGAGGTGTAGGTTTTTATTAAATGCTTAATGACTCATGAGGTGATTCACCGTTAGGATTAAATGAAGTTTACAAGATATTTCTAGATATTTATCAAGAGATATTTGTATGCTTGATATTATTCTATCATGAGGAATTATTCATTTCATTATCACAAAAAGCTTTCTCTCTCCTCAAGTCTTCATCTTCTTCCTCAAAACCCTAAAAGCTCTCATGAGTCGAGAATCTTAGGGTTTAAGTGACTAAGTAATCCATCTAATTACTCTACACCCTCTAGGACTTCTAGATTGGCAATCTAGAAGCCGTAGTTATCTCAGATTCGAGATAGGAGCTCGGACTATAGACTCTCGGGTGGATCGTCTTTGACTCGAGGAGGCCGTTGAGGCGCCCATGTTCCATAGAGCTTACGAGATGTGGAGGATAGCGATGAAGACCCGAAGGACAAGTAACGTGAGGTATAATTTCGAATCAGAGTAGTTAAACCTCTCGTAGTTTACTAGTAATGGTTTAGACACGATCCGTGTGCTCAGGTCCGTGTTGCGAAGCTTTGATAATTGTTTTTCATATATTCCACCTCCCCGTGAGCTCGTGCGGTGCGTAACATGGACTTACAAGTTCTTGCTTCAAGAATGGTAGGAGCATGAACTTCTATAAATACATTACTTTGTGAAGCAGCATGGATCTTATAATTAGAAGATTCATAGTTAGGAGAATAAAAATCAAAATTAGTTTGCAGCATATTTGTTAAACTCTGTCTCTCTTGTGAATCCATATTGATTTGAAATGAACGTCTCCGTGAAGATGAAGCGCACTGCTGCCTTTTGAAGACGAGTCTGACATTCTTAATTAAAAATATCAGTAACAGAGAAAAAGAGATGATAAGAAATATACGAGAAAAATATATAATCAATAAAAAAAAACCCGATTCCAAATAGCAGTATCAAATTAGTGAAACTGAAGTTGAGATTGATTGTGAAAATGAAGATTGCGTGATTCTAATTTTAATAGTAAACTTCTCGGAAAGAGAGTGATTGGGAGATTAAAATTTTTGTTGTTGTAGATTGTGAGAAGAATGAGAAGTGTAGATATGTATTTATAGAGTTTTGGATAGGGGTATAGAAATGTATAATTTTGAGTTAAGGGGTTTTAGATAATTTTACAAACCCCGCTTTAATTCAAATTTTCACGTTTCTTAAAAAAAACCACCCCCATTTTAAAAAAACCCCATCCCGAGGATTTTAACCCCTCCCCCCCCCACAACAAAAAATAAACCCAAGACCAAATTCAAATTTGAATTTGGCCAGGCAGGGCCGGCCTACGGATGGCCCGACCCATTAGACACTTTGATCGCCGGCTTTTATGAGACTTGTGTCACCATTTACTTTCTCTCGTGACCAAACACATACTAAATCTAGATCGTGCTAATTTATGGGAGTTTGATGTTTGAAGCTGGACAGCGATTGGACCTGTCAAAAATCAAACAAAAAGAGATGGAAAGAGAGAGGTGAGGTGATAGGGAGTGATTCATTTCAAACCGGTCTACGTTTTTTAAAAACGGGAACTCTCGGCTTACGGTACATTTTAACGATCCGGTCCGTTCAATATGATCGCCCTATTCTCAGATATATGTGTATGAAAAATCAAAGGATTTGAAGACCTCTATTCTATGCATCGATATGTGCAAAAATGAACGTCTTTCGATAATACGGCATAAACTTCATCCGATGCATGAGCTAGAGGTCTTCAAAACCTTTGATTTTTCCTACATGTATATTTAAGGGTAGGGTTATCAACTAAAACGGACCGGATCGTTAAATATGTCGTAGACCGAGAGTTCCATTTTTAAAAAACGCAAATCGGTTTGCAATATAGCACTGCCATGTACTATAGCAAAAATAAATCTAAAGAGGCTTTTGCGCTATAAATAACCTCGACGGCCTCTCTCTGTCTCGCTCTCGCTTCTCCTCTCTTTCGCTGATACTTCCTCTTTGGTCTCTTTTGGCCTTCGTCCCTGTCTCTATCGCTGTGGCGATGCCCTAGATTTGCTCGCGACTGCAGGTTGATTGCGGCCCAGGCGATTCGAATGCGCGGATCTGGATCGCGCCTCCCCAATCTGAGATCTCTCCCTTGTAATTCCCTCAACTTTATCTAAGTTATCGAATTCCTGCAATTTCCCTTCAATTTAGAGCTTAAGCATTGCTTGTTTGAAGTAATTTGGATTCTTTTCAGAAATTGGGAACTTTTGAGGTCTGAATTCTTTAATTAGGTAACAATCGGCGATCTCATTCATAGGCTTTTTAATCTTAGACTTTGAGCTTATTGAATAGGTGCATTATCTACACAAGGATTCAACAAATGCTGTGTATTTTCGGGGGTGTGCTTGATTTTTTCCCTATAGTGTATTATTTTATGTTAGATAGGCCCAGAGCATGTATTCGATTTATCGGAGATCATTGATCTAGAACAAGGGATCCAACATGCATCATGATTGAAAATGGCATCGCAGACACGCACAGATGATCGAATGATTCCTTTTTTTTTATATTGCTACTTGATGGTAGTACCATCCTCAATCGACGATTATATTTGGAGATCTATTTGTTGTTTTCATGATATGGCTAATGGAATATAGCTGCCAATTTAGGTGATATTGGTAGTCCGGAGGCAGTTAAGAAGGACATCTTAGTTGCCTAATGCCAATTAAACAAGGAGACAACCTCCAAGAGAGCTACGTGGCAGAAAAGATTGTTGTAGTTGCATACTGCCAATGGGATGGAGGGGCAACCCACTAAATTCTTCATGCTAATGAACTGTGACGATCTTTTGCTCCTTAGAGGGGATAGTGTTGCCAAATTATGTCTAATACCACACTTGGGTCGGATTATAGTATCCGGGTCTATGTTAACAATGCATGCTCATGCCCTGATGATTGCTGAACAGTAGTTCACCTATCACTTTACACTGATGGTCATGTTGCTTTTAGCTTCACTGCATCTTTTCTTGTGGTTTGGTTTGTAATGTGGTTGGTTCCCCAAACTTGTATGGGTTACATGTCGACTGGGGTGGACCACTGCCATTACAGTTTTGGGAAACACTGTGGAGGGGGTCAACCACTATGACCAATGAGGCCTGGCCGGTCAATCACTAAAGAACTTCCCTCATGCTATCTTCAATCTGTTGACTGGGCTCATAGCTGTATGGCTTAGGCTAATGACTGTAGATCCTCATGTAACAAAGTTGCACCCTTTTTCTCATGAGATCGGAGGTGCCATGCCATTGATTTTTACAAGCTAGCAGTATCCACCGTGAGGAAAATGGCATCACTATGCAAAGAGAAGGTAGATAGGAACTAAACATTTCTTCATAAGCTTATGGTGTATTCATATTAAACAAGGGGCTACCTGCACTATTCATTTTCCAAAGGTTGTTAAAAACATACGTAGTTAAGCTGTAAATCAGAGTCAAATCACCATAGAACTCGAGCATTGTTACAAGGAAATAGTAATTTCCACACTGCATTTGTCTAGTGAATTTTGAGCTGATAATATTTTCGGTTACATGTGGAGGGCAAATTGGGGAAAGTCAACAAGAGAATTGTAGATAACTGTTAGCTACTATGAATTATATATTAGATCTCTGAAGAGTTTAAGATTGACCGGTTCCGATATTATTCTTTATGCAGATATCAAGTGGCTCTTATGAATTTTTCTTCTGCTGGGAACCCTGTTTCCAACCTTTTTCTCCATAGCTATCACCGAGTCACCTTACTTTTCATTGGTGGATTTCTCAACTGTGCTAAACTGCTAATTGTTGTATGGGCATTGTGTTGACATGCTCAAAATTCCTTAGTTGACCTGTTGGATTCAACAAAAAGGGGGTTTCTCATTATTTTCTGTAATTCTTCAACTTGTGATCTAGAAAGGAGCTTTATAAATCTTTTAATAATGTTGAGGCTTGATCAAATATTTATACATGATCCGCGTGTTTGTGCTCAACTGTGGAGCCTGCTTCCTTCCAGCTACAAATGTAACCATGACATGACTAATTTGTGTTACACAGCATCTCCTTTTATCCTTTCCTGGCTTACTGTCTTTCTTCAGTCTCTATAAACTATCAAATAGGTCCTCGGTCCTCCCTTTGCTTGTTTGTTCTCTATAATCTATAATCAGGAATCTCTTTCTTTTTTTTTCCGGCCATTAGGAAGATTGATCCAACGAAAGTTTATGCCACACAGTGCTGCTTTATGTTTACCTGACGAGGTCTATGTGCAAAAACGTGGCATGGGTTAGTTGATCTCAATGGTGCGTTGTACGCATATTGCCAATCACTATTGCTGTAGGAATTCGATCCCCCTTTCCATTATTCTACAGTAGTGTAGATCATCATCGTCCCAACTATCTATCCATGCATTTCCTTAACATATTGGAGGTGGCTGTGGGCCAAAGGCTGAAGCTGAAGGGCTGTATGAATGGAGCGCGATGATCTATAAATGTGATGTTAACCTCCTATGGTTGCCAAGGCAAGTAAAGTAAACATAGCGTCTTCAACAAAACCTAGTAGGGTACTTGCAAGTAGAGAGCCTGATCTAATTGATTTAACTAGGATATACGTGAGTGTACTTGGAAGAAGAAATTTTTTAGTTTTTTCCATGACAGATATTTGCAAAATGCTTCGAACGTTTTTAGGTTTTTGCATGCAAATTGCTTACTTGATTGGATTTTCCTGAGCAATTGGATATCTTCTTTCTGTGATATGAATAAGAGAGGGGTGTGTGCTACATGAGCTAATTTGTTTCAATGCTCTTTAAATTTAGTTTGACTGTAACTTGATCATTTTTATACTACTTTATTTGAACTAATTCGCTCTGATTTTGGTATAGAATAGTACTTTGTCATGGAAGGATGTCATTTGAATTACCATCTGTTCCTTATTCCATTGCCCTTAAAGTTTTGTGGGTTCTCATTTAACCTCTTTGTTTTCTTACGTAAGGCCGAACCTGGTATCAGTGCAAAACAATGATCTGGCCCTAGTCTTTATTATTTTTGATGTGGCATGCATAAAATGCTTTAGAGAACTTTGTCTCCATTGTATAAAAGTTAATTATGTGTTTTACTTTTGCCAGGTCATTTCTGTACTCAAATGTGTAATTTAAGCACTGTTCATCCATTTGAAATATTTTTGCTTGAAACAACCCCAATTTTTTGTGGCAAACTATCTCTTGATATTGGTCTATGTAAAGCATGAGTGTGCTTGTTGTTCAATATATTCTGATTGGCTGCTCATTCTTAAATATGATAATAGGTTGGAATTCTACATTTCTACTTTCAAGTGTGATTGTATATTAAAGAATTATACTAGCTTTCTTGTAATTTTGTTTAATCAGTCAGTCAAATTTAGATTTCCTTAACTGTTAGAATTTAGTCTTTCGTTGTACTGTCTATATATAGTCAATATTTGAAAGCTGTTACCCATTGTAGTGTATGCATGACTCCAAGTTCATAGCCTCAGCGTACAATTAGTAAATCTCTTGAGTATTTTTATCTTCGCAATCAACCCATGTATAATCACAACTTCTTCAACGAGAGTTTTATGAAAAATGGAAAAGCAAATAATAACCCATTCAAGCATTATACAACCATACATGATTATCACTAACCAGTTAGGCTTATTGCATTGTCAAATATATTTTATGGATTTACTATTATTAGGAATTTCTTCATTAGTTCTGAGCCTATACACCTACTCCTATAGCTGATTTTTCATCTCAGTTGAAAGTAACTTCTTCCTTTACAGTTGTTTCTTCTCTTCTTTAGGCAAGTTCTTGTAAGATACATGGACAAAATTTTCAATGCATGTGATAAACTTTTATCAGCAGTTATTTGGTTTGTGAGAAGCATGCAGAATTTTATGCATTTTGCCCCAAAAAATAAATAACTTTGTCAGAACTTTTCTGAATTTATATATATTTTGCAGAGTTTGGAAGCCTTTGACGGAGGACAGCTTGAATGAAGAAATTTCAAGATGTATTGGCTGTAGCATTTTGATTTAACATCTGCACATCAATGCTAAATCTAAATGGCTATGGGGTAGTAGTACCCAGGATGACATGATTCTAGACTCCTACACTCTAGAAGATGGAGATGCCAGGTGATTCAGGGCTGTCTGAACCAGGTCCTTCTAATGCTGGCTGGTGGCCGTCGGATTTCATGGAAAAGTTTCAGTCTGTTTCTTTGTCTCCGCGAGAAGAGACAGTGAGTAGTAGGAGGTCTTCATGCAATTTGGACAAAGCTGATGTCTCAGCACAGACAGCTTCCCAGGTTTTATGGTCAACTGGAACTTTATCAAGTCCAATACCTAATGGATTTTATTCTATCATTCCGGTGAGGAGAATATTTCTTATTTCTGTCCTTTTTTCTTTCTTTCCTTTTCCATTTCCTTATATATATATATATATATATATATATATATATATAGAGAGAGAGAGAGAGAGAGAGAGAGAGAGAGAGAGAGAACGGATCCTATAGGGCGGGTTTGCGTTTTTAAAAATGAGGACCTGAATGAGGACCGTTGGATCATTTGTTTGCATTCAACGGTTAAGATTAATATACCTTAATAAATCTTTTCTTACTGGAACAGCTTAATAAATCTTTTCTTACTGGAACAAATATTATTCTCCATGATTTTAGCGATCCTCTTTTTTTTCCCTCGCTCCTATATCGATATAGTGTTATATTGAAGACTGAAATGTTATATTGCATAAAAATGCCTTCTTTAGTCTTTTAGGTTGTTTTTTCTTTTCCTTTTGCATTTATAAAATGAATTAAGTTGAAAAGATTTATTAAGGTATATTAATCTTAACCGTTGAATGCAAACAAATGATCCAACGGTCCTCATTCAGGTTTGCGTTTTTAAAAACGCGAACCCGCCTTATAGGATCCTCTCTCTCTCTCTCTCTATATATATATATATATATATATATATATATATATATATATATATATATATATATATATATGGAAACAAGTGATGCCACTGTCATGAGGCTCTATACCACCATAGTATATCAACTACTCCGTTTGTTAATGGGAAAACATAACTTGATTTGTAAGATGCTAAAATATATTTCATGTTGGTAGATGATTTTAGAATGGAGAAGTTAGAGAGGATTAGGGCTTCTTTTATTTATAATTCAAGTAAAAGCTTGTTTATGCTAACTGTACCAATTAGTTTTCATTCTCGACATTTCCTGATTATTATCTACATTTCTTTTCGTGCATGGTTCTAGAGTTCTTGTGAGAAGTAGTCTAGTAGATCTTCAATGCTCTCAATCTCTAATTTTAATTGACATATTTGCAAATTTCAAATGTAAAATCGCCCATACAAGAAATCACAAGCTGATCATCAAAAATTGCTGCGGATACTTAATTTTTTATACTGCCACTCAATGAAATTTTCTAGAGTGCCTCTCCAAATTACATGGCATCTTCATTAAACATTAATCAAAGAGAGAAATCAATTTAATTCATAAAGCAATTATCATAGCATGTCATAATACAAACTGAGGGCTTCTTGACTATATTGATAGGGTGCAGCCAAGTACAATATGTAACCCAGTAAGGTTACAAATATAACTAGTTTGAGTCTGATGCAACTATTAGAATAAAGAGTTCTAAACACATTAATTTTCCCGACTGCTACCTAGGCTTGATTGGGAGTTTCAAACAAAGTTTTAAGTTTAAACTCTAACGTACACTCACAACTCTAACATACTCGACATTCGAGATCTCAATATAATCTCAAGATGGTCCCTTATAAGGTACCCTTGCTGCTACTTACAGCGTGTACTCCAGTAGTATAGATATAGAACCAGATAACTAGCATTTTGGTGCCATCAAACTAGCTACAAAACAAATCTCCATCATCACTATTGTTCCCCGATCTAATCTTATTATTAAGGGCCATTTTCTTTTGTTTGTAGCTCCCTTCGTTGTTCAATTTACGTAGTGTAAGGTGTCCTTGGTAAATTTCTGTGAAGTCAGTTAATGTTTTGAAAATAGATTTTGTTGCTCTTTTGAATGGTTTGATTTGATCCGGTTAGCATTAGCCAAATATATAACAATTATGAATTCTTAAGCATCATACATCATGCAATTCACTTTTACAGTAATGTATACTATTCATTTATAAATTAGCATTCTTCACCGTAGAATCCAATTTCTTGGTATTCCTGATTTTCTTTAACATATACTCTGCATCTACAGGATAAAAAACTCAAGGAGCTTTTTGAAACCATTCCATCTCTAGATGACCTTTACTCTCTCAGTGCAGATGGGCTTAAGGCGGACATCATTCTTGTTGATGCTGAGAAGGATAAGAAACTTTCCATGCTGAAGCAATTGAGTGCAGCCCTGGTTAAAGGGTTAAGCACAAACCCTGCATTATTAATAAAAAAGATTGCCGGGTTGGTGAGTTTCTTTTGTGCCCTTCGTTAATAGGAACTCCTTGGGCCTGATAATACAATCCAACTAGCAGGAGCCCCCATGCAAGCACGGGGAAGGATGTCATAGTTCGTTGTATCACCAAGTATACAGACCAACTTCAATAATACACAGAATATTTGCAATGACCGTGATGAACAAAATCCTGTAGTCAACCCATTATGCAATATGGTTATTGCACAAATGGGAAACCAACGACTATAATATTGCACCAGCAGTATATACTATATACACATACTTACATTCCATCATTACTTCGACAATTTCTTAGAATTAAAACGGGAAGTAGATTAGAAGAAGAGAGGATTAAATCTATGCAAACTGCATAATCAGCTCATCTTAGTCTTACCATTTACTCACCGGTTGTAGATATACAACCTACAGGCTTGAGATTTAGTATCTCAAAAATGGGTCTCCATTTGTTGCAAGTTTCAAGTGAAATCTTGTAACATGTTCCAGATATATGAAATTGAAATGAAAAAGAAAAGAGTTTCAAGGTGATGTGGCAATGTTAATTATAATCTTTTGTATCCCAAAAAAGCCATATTATAATATTCACAAATAACGTAAAAGAAGGAAAAGAGATGAACACTACCTTAAAGTTTTTATATTACAGTTCCCTTAAAGCGATTCAAATCTACAAATCCCCTCACTAATAAATTAAGCATTCAACAATTTCGCATGAAAAACTAAATGAAAATGGAAGGAGTAATAGAATTCACCTATTCATATATGATAAAACAGCAGGATTCTTTCATATGGTAAAAGTCTAACTTATCACATCTTTGTCATCAACTATTACCTTCACCAGTCTTGTCAGCTAAGTCTTCCTATCATCCGTCGTTGCTGCCTTAAAAAATAAAAGCTTTCTTGTTTCACCATGAGCAACTTGTTTGATCTCATTATCCGTTATTTAAATCATCAAATAAGCAAGGAGGAAAATAGATACAAAAAATACACATGATCTAAACATATTCTCACATGAGCATATATAAATTCACTAAAATATAACACCATGACTAATCTGATGAGCGATTTAACCGCTCCCTTTGAATGCAAAATGCATTTAAATTGAGCAGTTGTATATAAAACTTCAAATCAATTGAGAAAGGGGTCATAAGCATGCATCAACCATTTCTGCTATGAGAAAGATTTGAGAGAGTATAAATAGAGAAGAAATGTTCCAGAGGAGATAGAGACGTAATCGGTGAATTTACATCTTATTCTAATAAACTCAACAACTATTGAAATGAACATAGACATATACCCGACATAATAAATTTGGAAGATCACAAGTTCAATATTTAGCAGATTTGTGAATGACCTGAAGAAGGAAAAAGAATCATTAAATTAAATTAATCCATGAAAATAAAAAAAACAAAGAAAAGAGGAAAAAGAAAGGTTTCTTGTTTTACAATGAGGCATCCAAATGTTTTGATATTTCATAGATAAACATTTTAGAGAAGCATTAGACAATGAACGGTTTGGATCGTTCAAGTCTTGCGTCGTTTAGGAGTTCATGTTTTTCTTATTATGCAACCCGGGTTGCACTGGATCACTTCTCTATGTGTGTAAGGCTAATTTACTCCTAGGGCATCACCAGCTTAGTTATGCCCTGTGTATAATTACTTCACTTGTCTTTCATGCATGCATAAAGTAAGGATGTCCTTCATGTATGTATAAAGTAAGGATAGTTTTGGTCATTTAAAATGGAGAGAGAATGGAGAATTTTGTTAAAAATCCTATAAAATTTTCTCTCCTTGAATTAATCAATTGCCTTATTAATTACAAGTTTTTCCACTTTCTTTTTTTAAATGACCAAAACTATTCTTATTTTATACATGCATGAAGGATAAGTGAAGTAATTATCCACAGTACATAACTAAGCTGGTTAAATCCTGAGAGTAAATTAGCATTATCCTATATATAGGGGAGTGATCCAATGCTAACCGGTCCGCAATTTTTAAAACCAGGAACTTCCGATCTACGACATATTTTAACGATCCGGTCCGTTCAAGCTGATCACCCTATTCTCAAATATGTGTGAAAAATCAAGAGATTTAAAGACCTTTAGCCTATGCATCGATGGGCGCAAAAATGATCGTCTTTTGATAATGCAACATAAACGTCATCCGATGCATAGGCTGGATGTCTTTAAATCCCTTAATTTTTCACACTTATTTGAGGGTAGGGTGATTAACTTGAACCGGCCGGATCGTTAAAATATGTCGTAGATCGAGAGTTCCCGTTTTTAAAAAACACGGACCGGTTTGCAATGGATCACTCCTATATATATAAAGCAATGTAGATACTTAAACTCTAGTATTTTTCAAAGATCGAATTCAGGAGAATTTTTAATAAGCTATCCTGATAAGGACGGAATCGGAGCGGCCTAGCACCTCTTTCGTCTAGACGGCCGTCTAGACCGCTTTTTAGAACACTGCTTGCGTAGTAATACATTCTAATTTTGATCAGAATATACTTAAACCCAAGTATTTTCAAAGATAAAACTCAGGAGACTAATCAACAACAACTGAGCCTTTTATCCCAAGCATATGGGGTAGGCTACATGAACCAATATGAGAATCACGCCGGGTCCAGCACATGAATCCTCCGCCTCCATTCACTCTTATCGAACAATATACTTTCATCGAGTCCTTTGGCAACCATATCGTTTCGTATCACCTCCATCCATGTTTTCTTCGGTCTCCCTTTTGCCTTTTTGCCATTGCCCATCGAACCGGTGCTTTCATAGGTCTGCGTCGCACATGACCAAACCATCTTAGCCGGTTTTCCCGCATCTTCTCCTCTATAGGTGCTATACCAACTTTTGCACGAATATTCTCATTTCGCACCTTATCTTTTCTAGTGTTGCCGCACATCCAACGAAGCATGCACATCTCTGCTACGTGCATCTTTCGTGTATGATGCTTTTTAGGAGCCCATCATTCTGTACCATATAATAAGGCAGGCCGAATAGCGCTCCGATAAAACTTTCCTTTCAATTTTAACGGAAAGTTACGATCACACAAAATCCCTGATAAGTATTTGCAATTTACTTAAAGTTTTCCATGGATTTTCAGGAAATTATTCAATAAGCGTTTCCCCGCTTTTTCCTCATTCTCAACCGCTATCTTCTCCTTCCCTTTTTCATCTTGATGTTAGTGGTATTTTTTTTTTTGAAAAATGGATAACTATGAAAACAAGGAAACTGTAAAAAGATAAAAAGCGGTAAGGATTATGGAAGGAGAAAACATGAAAGAAGAAAAAACTTGGAAACCTAACTAATTTTGTAAAATAACAAAAGAAACAACGGAGGAAGAAGGGTGGAGAAGCAAGGAGGAAGAAGATCTTAGACATTGAGGTTATGTGGGATCGAGGGAAAGTGAAAGGAAAAGAAAGATGGTAATCAGGTTTTATTGTGTAGTGAAAAATGAAGACCAAAAGTGAGAATATAGGAAAAAACAAAAGGTAGAAAGTTTTTTCCTTCTCTATAAACCTAGAGAAAGCTATTACTTTCCTTTTTCAGCTCTCCCATTCAAGTTCTCTTCCCTCGTCAGACTTCTTCATCCTCCAACCTATTTTTTGGTACAATTAAACATGTTACTCATATTTCCTTGATCTTTTTAAAAAGTTTTTCTAGAAAAGCAGCAACAACAAGCTTTCATCCCAAAATTTTAGGATTGACTATATGAATTATTCTTTTCTATTCTGTTATGTTAAGGTCTGTCTCTTATGTTAAATTAACAATTTATATAACGTTCTTTAATACCTTTATCCTTGTTCATTTAGGTGTATTCCTACCCCTAGTTGTGCCGTTAGTCATAATTTTATCACTTCTTTCAACCGGGGCATTAATTGGTCTCCACTGTATATGTCCAAATCACCTCAATCGGTTCCCTCATTTTATCTTCAATGGAAGCTACCTCTAACTTGTTATGAATACTTTAATTTCTTATCCTATTTTTTAGTGTATTACCAATCATCCATCCCCACTCATTTTTGAACATGTTTCTTAATTGCCCAACTATCTGATTCATAAAGAAATGTCGGTCTTATATAATTTTTTTTATCAATTTCAAAGGTGCCTTACGATCACGTAACATTTCTGTAAAACTTTTCCTTTTCAACCATTCCGCTTTGATCCTACGAGCTATATCACTCTCAATCTTCCCATCATGATTAATTATATATGCAAAGTTTCTCTGGAGAAGAAACATGAAAAATAATTCCTTATTTTTTTTGGCTAAAGTTCACTAAATCCTCAATAAGTTTGGCCATATCTCAGAAAACCCCCAAAAAGTTTGATTGGCACAGAAAACCCTGTAGATAATGGTGACACGTCATCACCGTTAGTGCCACATCAGCTAACTACCACGTCAACAAAAAATACAAAATTTCCCAAAATACCATTTTCCTTCTCCATACTAACCCGAACTAATTTAGCAAAAACCCTAACTTTAGCCAGCCACCGTCGCCTATCCTTCACGCCCCTCCCCCTTTCCTCTTCACCGCCTCACACCCCTTCCCCTCAGCTCCACACCAAACCCACCTCCTTCAACCTCAAACACCACCATCGCCAAACCCACCTCCATCATGTCAACACTGCCACCACTAAACCCACCTTCAATCACCCTCCTAACCTGCTCCCGCCCTCGCATCCTCTGACCACCCTCCTCTTCCTAAAGTTTTTTTTTGATATTAATTAATAATTTAATAATAAAATTAATATTATTAATTAATAATTTAATTAACTATGTTTATTTAAAAGGGCAAAATATTCATTTTAGTCCTTAACACCATTAGTTAGCCACCGTTATCTTTGAGGGTTTTCTCCGCCAATCAAACTTTTTGCGGGTTTTCTAGGATATGGCCATATATACTGGGGGTTTAGTGAACTTTAACCTTGTTTTTTTTGTCTATTCCATTTTGTGTATTTCTTCTTTAACATACTTTAAAGCGCGCACACGGTTTAAATAAAATCTAAATACAAGGAAAGAAAAAAGAGGAGAGATGGACAACAAAAGGTAGAAAAAATGAAAAATAAATAGAAGAAATATGGGGAGTTTACTGAAAAGGGGAGGATGGAAGATACATGAGAAAAATAAAATTTGGAGCAGTTTACTGAATGCTAAAAGCATAAGGCTACCAAAGCAAGTATTTTAGTAAAAGTAAACACTGTGAGGAAGAATTTATATGTAAGATCATATTGCCATTTTACAATCGTCGTTAGTGTTATGAAATAAACTAAAATTGAAAATGTTTAGGGAGGTTGCACATGCTAAGCAAGTTCACGATAATTTAAAGAGCTATACGTTCATGGTACCATTATTGGGTTATTTTGATATATGACACCCAAAACTTTCATATTTTGAAAAAATACATCTAAAAATCGGGTTTTTTAAAAAAAAAAACATTCAAAACTTCTCCGTTAACTAAAAACACGATTATGTTAGTTTGAAGTTAGATTGGTTGATTATTTAGAATAACCAAGGTTAAATTAGATGGGTTATTACTTTGCTTACTCTCTTCTCTCTCAAATCTCATCTCCCTGCTCCAATTTCCATCTCCACTCAAGCTTTGGAGGTGGATTGCCTACTGCTCCTTGATCCTCCCTACGTTAAGCCGAGATTAGCAAAAAAGTTACTTTATAGTTTTTCCTTCTATTTTTTTACCAACACTGCTAGCATTTTCCTTTTAAAAATCGGTATTTCTAAAAACAACACTGAAATCTTCTTCGTTAACTGAAAACAACAATCCGTTGGTTTGGAGTTAGATTAGTTGATTAGTTAGGATAATCAAGATTAAATAAGATGTGTTATCTTATCTACCATCTTCTCTCTCAAAACTCATTTTCTCTCTCCAATCTCATCCCACTCAAGCTTTGGAAGTGGATTGCCTACTGCTCCTTGATCATCTTTATATTAAGCCAAGATTAGTAAAAAAGTTCGTCCATAATTTCTTTTTCTATTTCATCTACCAACACCAGCTTACTTTTTTTTCTTTCAAAAGATTTAAATAGAATGAAAGAAACCCATTGCTAAAATAAGAATGGAATGTTAAGATAAGAATAAAGAGATATGGATTACTTTGAAAGACTTAATTTTTGAGGGTTATGAGAGACTTAATCCATTTCCTTGATTTACTGACAAATAACGGGTTCACGCGTGAAAATTGGAAGGTGAAGATGCCACACAGAGAGCACTTAAGAGAAAAAAGTCAAACCCTTTTAAATATCGTTATTAGTTATTGGATGTATGTAATGAAATATGAATGATATATGGATGAAAGCTAACTAGGGTGGCTAATTTAGTTTAATTTGAAGATTTCAGTGCTTTAAGATACACCAATTTTTGGGTGTGATTTTTCAAAAGATGAAAGTTTTGAGTGTCCTCCATCAAAATAACATATTTTAGGTTTTTTTTTATATTTAGCATCTCCAAACTTTCATATTTCTAAAAAAGACACCTCAAACTTGGTATTTCCAAAAAAGAACACTCTAAACTTAAAAGTTACCTAAAAAATACTTCCTGTTAAATTCAAAGGTTAGATTCTAAGTATAAAGAAAAAACCGTCCTTTTCTTTTTTTTGTTCCATCCCCAATCAAGAAGTGAGAGAGAGAGAGCAATGCTAAAAGGCCACGCAATCAATGGCGGCCTGCAGAGAACTATCCTTGTTTTATCCCGACCCAATCTCCATCGACATCTCGCAACTCCCCATGCAAACCCTCATCCCCTCTTTCATTCCTCTCCTTATTCTCGTTTTCATCGACCTCGCCGGAAAGAGAATAAGCGGAAAATTGAGCAATGGAGGACAAGTGAGAATTTCCAAACTATGCAGAGGTATTTTAGTATTTTCCAGCCCCTAAACCGTTATATTTAAAAGAATTTGGATGGGATTTAACAAAGGGTCCTTTTTAGTTAACCTAAAAGGTTTGGAGTGTCCTTTTTGGAAATGCCAAGTTTGGGGTGTCCTTTTTAGAAATATGATAGTTTGGGGGTGCAAAACCAAAAAACCCTTTTATTATACGGTTCAACCCTTTTATTATACGGTTCTTTTATTTTTATTTTTTTGAAATGGATTTCTATGGACCAGCGCAGTTCGAACTCCATTCTTTCTCAGTGTTCACCCATCAGTTCCATTTTGTTGTCTTTTATGTAGTTTAATGTTTGGAGAAATTGATAAAATGGTTTTTTTCCTTAGAGGACGCCGATGCCTTTATTGGTGTCTGTATCTCTTTCTTTTATACTAACACTTTATTAGGGCTGTTAAAAAATCTTGAAGTGCAGAAGAAGCTCGACTCGATAGGCTCGACAAAAGCTCGTTCGAAGCTCGTTTGATAGTAAATAAGTCGAGCTTGAACATAAATTGAAGCATGCTACAATAAAAGAACAAACATGAAAATAGCCTGTTCGAGCTTGGCCTGTTTAGGCCTCTAATGGGCTCAAATAGTTTATTGCTTAATTAGTATTTAGTAGCAAGTAGCTACCTATTCTTAAATTCAGATCATATTTGTTAACTCGTCAATATTAACGTGAAACTCACACCATAATAAATATTTAGTCAAATATTGTTATACTAAACTATCGTAGAACCTAGATATTGGTAGAGTTTTAAACAAGTATTAGCTCGATCATCTGGTAATAATAATCGTTGAGATGTGAGAGACTAAAATAGTTTCATATTAGAAAAACTATGAGAGTTGCATGGGTATAAGATATAAGACGAGCCAAATCTCAACAAGGCTTAAGTCTTATTGATAGAGCTCATTTATATCAAAAGCCTGTGTACACTCATAGATAAAATATATAATCACCCCCTCATTCTTGAATATATATATATAATCTAATATGGTATCGAGCCCAGATCGATCGGGACCTCAACAATACCTCTGAGAGAAGCATGCTGCAAACACAAAAAAGTGCTTTGAAAGATCTAGCTCTACAAGTGTTGTGCAATCCACATGACAACCACACCAAGAAAAAGTGATGGTTGCACGTGAGGGGAAGTGTTGAGATGTGAGAGACTAAAATACTCCCACATTGAAAAAACTATGAGAGGTACATGGGTATAAGATATAAGACGAGTCAAACCTCAACAAGACTCAAGTCTTATTATGGGAATCCACTTATGTCAAAAGCCTGTGTACACTCAAATAAATAAAATATACAATCACCCTTTCGTTCTTGAATATATATAAAACTTTTAATAATAACGATAATTTTTACTGATCAATTAGTCAATTTTATCAAAAATAATATTGAACATCTTTGTTTTTTCATGTATGCTTGTAATTATTTCTAGCTATTTTCTAGATTTTAAATAGGCTCGGCTCAAGCTCGGTGAAAGCTCGCTCGACAAATAAACAAACTAAGCTTGAACAAGTTCTTAAGCTCGGCCGAATAATCAAACCAAGCCAAACACCTAAAGGCTGGCTCGTTTAACAGCCCTACACCTTATATATGCCGCTGCTTCCTTCATTAATTCAACAAGCATTTCTTGAGAAACATCGTACGTTATTTTTTGTTGAGAAATTACATATTCAACCCTTGTCACCTTTTTGCTTATTTATTTTTGTGTTTTGGGATTATTCATGAAAGTCAAATTAGTGACAAACAGTGAATTACTTAATATAGGACAAAAGTGCCCTTAGTTTGTCCATCTCACAGCTGAGTCAATACTAACCATATTCCTGCAAGTCATATGTAGCTAGGAACACATACCCTGAAAAATGTAAATTTGTCATATTTCTTTCCATCCATTCAGGTGCATACATATGGTTATATATAGGCATGCGTAAGCTAATAACATATTTATCCTTATATGGTACATGTTCTTAATGTAGTAGATAGTCAGAAATGTAGAAATTCATAGATTCATTTATATAGGAATTATGTTAAAAATCTCTATAGCATACTTATCGGATATTTGCTGCTTGATTTGTTAATTTAAACCCCAGGTCTTTGATTTTTATAAACGCCCAAATCCAGAGCTGAGTCCTGCAAAAGCTGCAGTTGACGATATGGCTCATATGACGGAGAATCGAAGCATCCAACTTCTGGGGCAGATAAGGCATGGATCATGCCGGCCTCGTGCAATTCTATTTAAGGTTCTTGCAGATTCTGTTGGGCTTGAGAGCAAGCTTGTGGTGGTAATGATCATTTTGATTCTCAAACCTTACATATACCACTTTGTTTATCATCAATCACTGAACGGAACTGAATAGAAGAATGTTTTTTTCCTTTCGCTAGTTCAAGGTTACATTGTACATTTATGCACAGCCCTAATACTAGTATTTGTACTGCAGGGTCTACCAAGTGATGGTTCTGTCGAGTGTGCAGATGCGTATAAGCATATATCTGTAGTAGTTGTGCTAAACTCAGTAGAATTACTGGTTGATCTTATGCGCTTTCCTGGACAACTTATTCCTTTTTCATCGAAAGCCATCTTTATGTCCCATATATCTGTAGCCGGGGAGAGCGACTCTGCAGAAAATGATTCCTGTGATTCTCCCCTTGAACCCAATAGTCCATTATGTGGATTCTCTGACAAAATTGATGGAGAAGGGTACGTGATTGCAACGGAGGTCCACTTTTAGAAGTGTGATCTTAGCTGTTGCTTCTTGTATTAAACAGTCTTTTGAATAAAACACCTTGCTGGTCTCTTGCGTGATTGCTTTGGTTCCTTTTTCTTCTGTTGTAGAAGTTTAGAGCAAGATGAGAACCTCCAATTTTTGCATCAACGAAGACTTGAGGCGTCATCTAATATGGCTGGTCCCGCACTTCGTAATGTTATGCTAAGATCATCGACTTTTTCTGAGGGAAAGTTAAGGTAGTATAACCATTTTCGCTTTTACATGCAAAAAATTTCTTTATTTATTCTCTCATCAAAACACTTCTAAATAGTTCATGATGACGATTAGACACGTTCTCTTAAAGTCTTAATATTATCAATTTCCTGTTGTGTATCTGTTAGATATTTGATGGTAGCGTTTACTTCAAGCTGACTGTGCGCATGTTTTCTCTATCTTTGTCGTTTTGATTTTTTTGCTTTCATGTTTGGTCCCTGATAAAATATACTTGAATTTGTCCAGTGTATCACATAGTGAGCCCAATATTGCTAATGCTTTTTGGAGGCATAGTAGGAGGAAAGCTGTTGCTGAACAACAGCGCACTGCTAGCTCAAGGTTTTCCCATGAACTTTCCTGTTTCTTTTATTCATCATATAGAGTCTATCTAGTAGTTTTATTAGTTAGTCTCAAAATGGTTTCTATGCCTCAGAAATATTTTATGAGTTTAGCGCGCGCGTGTGTGCTCGCGCACAGAAAAAGAGATATGAGGTGGCGGCCCTCTTTTTAAAAAGGGCCCCCGCCTCAATACACACATCCCAGTGTATTTCATCGATCCAAACCAGTCATCTTGATCTACGTATCATGAACCCCTATGTACAATTTTTTTTCAAGATTTAAAGACCTCTACACATCCATCAACACATACCCTGTGTATTTCACCGATCTAAACTGGGCATCTTGATCTACATATAATAAAACCCCTATATACGAAAAATCTAGAGATTTAAAGACCCCTAACACGCCTATCAAGTGATCGCATTTTTCCTATACCGATAAGCCGTTAATTTTTATATCCGCTTGATGAACGTGTTAGGGGTCTTTAAATCACGAGATTTTTTGTACATGGGTTTTTTATAATAAGTAGATCAAGATGGCCGGTTTGGATCAAGACTATATCATATATAGTTTTAAGTACTTATGTGATGGGTGACAGAATTTGTTGTTCCCAATAGAATGAGAAGGTGCATTTTTTAATGATGTCGAAACTCCTATCAAATTGGTATTTTTGATCAATTCTGCATAATTTACAGAATTTAAAAAATTATATGTAATATACTATTTTGCTGATGTAGAAATGGGTAAGCGCACATATCTATGGTCGTTGAAAGCCTTACTCTTACGCAAAAGAAATGCGTACAAATTATTTCTTTATGATTTTCCTAAATACATAAAAACTATTATTTTGCTGATGTTGAAGAATATGACAACTTATCAATTGAACCTTATTTGTGGACCTCAAGAACCTTATTTATGCAAGAAATCATGTATTTCTTGAATGCCTCCCTTTTGACCAGGTCAAGTCACCCATGGATTTTGAATTGACATAAACAACGGTCCGAGGAAATGAGATGTTGCTTGAGCTAATGCTTGTTTGGCAAAAAAGTGACAGTAAAAGAAGTCCCAAGTCACAATTCCTTACGGGGGATGTTTGTTTGCAAGAGCTTGCCAAAACTTATGGGAATTGGAGGGACAAGACACTATTCATCAAAACAAAAAAGCATGGAATTGTCATTCCTTCGTTTGTTTGCATGAAAAGTTTTGAGAATTGACATCATCAAAATGGGAATTGACATCACATTTTTGGCAATTCCAAATCTAAGCTTTTTTGGATGGAATTGCTCATTCCTAAAGACACATAGGATTAGAAATGTTATTTTATTTGGGAAAAGTTTTGGTTAGCTATTTTTACTCTCTCTTCTCTTTATCCAATTCTCAATACTCAATTCCCACTTTTCTTTGTTCAACAAAACAAAGGAAAAGATTGAAGGGGATAAAAACCATTCCAATTCATTACAAACAAACAAGTGAATGACAATTCTAGGAGACAATTTTTTGTTTGTAAGACCTCAATTCCCATTCTTTTTTTTTGATTCCAGCAAATAAACTACCCCTATATGAAAGAGGGAAAAATATGAACCTAATCTAAATACATGCTTGACATTAAGAATGCCATAAATTCACTTGTTTCAATTCTTGTCTTTCTCTCTTTTTATTCTCTTTATCCAACAGCTCTTGGACCTTTTTCCATTTGCTTATGTGAATATAAATACCTCTTTCAATTACACAACTCATGCAAAAGGTCCTGAACAATGCCAAAATAACAAATTGGTCTATTATTAAAAAGAAAAACTGAGGATGAATTGGGTTAATTGACTTGATGTCATCATGCACCCCTTATGTCGTCCAACATCAGAGCTGTGTAAGAGCTGCTTTAAGGTGCGAAGGCTCTAAAGTTGGGTATGAGCAAGGAATCCTTCATTTTGAATCATGGGAGGTTTTAGGAAGGGATGGTTTGTCTACTTAACTCTAAAAATAGAAAAGAGATTCGCTTTGGGTGATATTTCTCAGATAGGTATGCTTAATATTGGGGTCAAAATTTACACTCCAAGTCAAAGAGTAGTCAAAGAGTAGGCATAAGCCAAAACAAGCGGACCCTACTGCCGAATCCACATGAGGCCCATGTCCAAACTCAAGATGGGCCCACGCTCGAACCCAAGTCCAAGAAGGTAGGCCCAAGCGCAGACCGGTCCAAGCCTTGGCATGGGGTTGGCCCCCATGCCAAAAAAATAAGAAATTATAATAAATGTAATATTTAAATAAATGTGCAAAATGTAAAGAAATAGGCAAAAAGGCAATTATGTAAAGCCCAAGGGCTAATATGCAAATGTTTAAGGGTATTTAATCCCATCAAATGAATGAAATGATAAGTTTTTCTTCTCCCACAAAGATACCTGGGGTTTTTAGCCACCATCTTCTTTCTTGAGGTGAGATCCCAAATCTTCATCTTCCTCAAGAGAGACCGAAAAGGAAAGAGATTTCCTTTGGATCTATCTCATCTCCCTATCTTTTCTAAATAAACCCATTTTCTCCAAATAAAAGAAAAATCTATCTTCTTCAAATCCAAAGGAAAGAGAAAGAATCAAAGAGAACCCATCACTTGAAAAATAAAGCCCATCTCAAGGCCCAAGATCCAAAAGCAAAACTTAACAAAGGAGCAAACTTTTTTTATCAAGCTTGAAGAACAAGTGAAAACAAGGGTTCTTGGGGTGAAAGCCCATGGCTTTCATCTTGAGCAAACACATTCGAATAAGGAACTTGATGACTTTCATCGTCGTGCACTCATGGGAACCCTTACGGGGAACTTGCCCGTGCCAGATACCTCTATGAGGGAGTGTTAGCTTCTCTAGAAATCCCCGTGAGTGGATCTTCCATTTTGGAAATCCTCGCAAGGGGATTTTCCTCTACATACCCACTTTTGCGGATATCTCAAGGGGATACCCGCTTGCGGATATCTCAAGGGGATACCCCCGGCGGATATCTCCAAAAGAGATACCCACCCGTGGATATCTTCCAAATGAGATATTCGCCTGTTGATATCTCTTAAGAGATTCTCGTCCGTGGATATCTCCCAAAGATATACCCACAGCGGGTATCTCCATGGAGATATCCACAAAATATACCCCTTTTGGACCTTCCCACTCCTTTTTCCTCAGAGATCTTAGACACATTCAAAATACTTCCCCTCCGAGAATTTTTCTGACGGAGCGCTGTCCCGAATCCTGTAAGGGGCTGTTGACCCCCAGCTCGCTAATCAGTTAGTGGGACCTCCATAAACTCTGTGAGACCCCTGATATGTCCAAAACACCCTCAAAATTGTTTTCATAACACGACACGCCCATATTGCACGCTAAGTTCACATGACCTATACGATCCGTTAATTGGAGGTTCTCTCGCCTCAAAGCGAGCGATAATTAACGACAGTTTTGTCTGCGGCTGCCGGAAATTAGAATCTCCATAATTAATAAACCTCCGCCTATCTAGACAAAGAAAATCTGTACACGCCTGATAAGCGAATGCATCCTATCTCTATAGGGTGACAAAAAACACTCTACACTTAGTATGACACCATAAGATATCTTGTTTCATATTGGGAACACAATACGACTATTTTTCAATACCATTCAGGATAAAATAGGACAACTATACTTTCTATTTGACACATCATCATTCCTTACCAATGTTTTAAATTGCGGGTATAGAGGCCGCAATAGCGCACTATAGCGTTTGACCCTCAGGCGCTATATGAGATATACTGGTATGGTTTTATAGCGGGTTTGGACATAGCGGGCCAATGGCGTCCGCTACCCGCAATATTTGTAGTATAGCGGGTGTCTTGGCATCTGCAAATGATGATTCTACCTCCAACTCCGATGTTGATGAAGATGATTGAGTTTGCTTTTGTGATACTTGATTGTTTATTGAAAAATTATTTCATTTTGGTTTTTTGAATTATGACGCATGAAACTTATGGTTGTTTGCTAGCACTTTTGCTTTTTGGTTTTGGATATGATCATAATTGTTCCTTTTATTTTGAACATTGATGTGTATGGAACTTATGTGAAATGTTATTTAATCTAATCCTATAATGAACTTCATTTCATAACACTTGTAGAGCAATTTGTAAATAAAGGCCGCTATCCGATATCCGCCATGAACCCTCCGACCGCCATGGACCGCCATACGTGATTTACAACCTTGTTCCTTGCATCCTTCACAATTGCATGAGTGGCAACTTTACTCCAAAGTTATTCGTGTGTGCTAACTGTCTTTAGCATTGTTAGTTTTGAATGGGATAGGTGTCCACATCTTCAACTTTCAAACAGTGACGTGGATTTTTGAAGTTTACACTTGTGAGCAATCTCAATAGAATGTATGAATTCATACGGTATAGCTATATATAATCTTGAATGTTGATTACTTACTAATGTGAAGTTAGGCAGTGTTCTCACTCGTCATACATCATGGCATTGTCTAATGTTTCTAAATTGAAAACTTCGAAATACAAAGCATTGGGAGTTTCGTTGAGTGCTGTCTTGTTGGGAGCTATCTAACGTTCTAAACTTTATGTCACGTTTTTGAATTACCTAACAAGTTACCTAAAGTTTGTATGCTCTATCATAATTTTTTTTTGCCTGACAAAATCTAAGCAATGATTTGATATACCATTTTTTCCCCATTTATGGTTGTTTTAAAAATATGATGCATATGATTTGCACATGCAGTCCAGAGCATCCTTTATTTAGAGCTCGGGGACGGTCCATGCTAAGTGGCGACAGACAGTCATTTAGAGGATATGCAGATGGTGTTGGTGCATCAAGGTTCTTATTCTGTCTCTCTTCATTCGAATATTGTTGTAACATGAACATGCTACTTCACTTTTATATACCGTGATCTATTTTAAAGACAACCAACTTACAACAATTTTTCTGTAGTGGTCCTTACTTAGAAGTATCTTTCTATGCTAGCCTTTTTGAAATAAGTTAATTTATTTATTTGCAAACATGAATTATTGATATGTGTTTTGCCCTCTATGTTTACCAGGACTTATTTATTTGTGTAAGAAATGGATATATCTTATTTATATTATTAATTTTCTTGTAAATCACATGCTTCTGCATAATGTTAGATATATTCTCTCATTTAATAATACTGCTATTGCATTCTTTGCAGGTCAGATGGGGGATCGACATCAGATGTTCGGAGGATACGGAGAAGAAGCATTAGCATTACACCTGAAATTGGTGATGATATTGTGAGGTTGATATTTCTTTTTAAAAATATATTTCTGGTTTTAGCTAGTGCACGATATTGTGAGGTTGATATTTCTTTTTAAATTTTTTTTTTGGTTTTAGCTAGTGCACGAAGTATCTCACTTTTGTTCTGAAGTTATCTCAATTTTGGAGCTGATACGCATGCCCTAACTTCAAAACTATATTTAAACAGGGCATAGTTTGGATTTTGGAGTTAATATAACGTAACAAAATTGCAATTCCCTTAACTCCAAAGCCAAACAGGGCCTTAGTGTTTGGCGCTGATTGTGTTGGTGAAGATAATAATGATTAGATTTGCCTTTTGTAATAAAACTTGGAGAAACCTGTGCTTTCTTTGGGAATAGCTTAAAAACCTTTTGGATGATATAGTGAATAGCATGATTTGTGTCACTGTATATGTTATGACCTTTTAAACTTTAACTTTTTAGTTATATTCCATTTTTAAAAAATGTTCAGAGGAAAAAGCAAAGTGGGTTCAGATATTTCTGGCTGTTCCTTATAATTCCCATTAATTTGTTACCAGGGCTGTCCGGGCAATGAATGAAACATTGAAGCAAAATCGTCTTGTAAGGGATCATGGTGATGAAGGTCCTGGTTCGTATTCTCCAAATGACAAGAACTTAAATGAACCAACTAAACATGTACGTTCTTTTTCATATTATCTTTACTTTTCGATATTTTATGTAGTAATCATAAATAGCACAATTATTAGAACGAAAATTAGTGAATGTTAATGTGTCATGCTTGCAATAATATTTGTTAGTGATATTAGTATATGATTTGAACAAAGCTGAAAGCGTTTCAAAGTTCTCCAGTCTATGGATGCAAAACTCTCACATTTGTATGTGTAGGTAATTTTCATTGTTGTTATTAGAAGTTCATGACCACTGAGTTTCAATTCGTGTGCTCTTATAGTATGTAAATCATGCACATCTATGCGCATTCACAGTTCTCATAAGCCCATGCAATTTATTTTTCAAACATTTAAAAAGTGGTAGGATACTCGTAGAAAGTAGCATGCAACATAATATCTTACATCCAAAACTAACTTCTTATGAAGAAAGGTTTCTAATCTTATTGTTTAAAAGTGAAGATCTAACAGTAACCTAGATATTGTATCTACAAACTGTACGGTCTCATATAGAGTAGGAAAGTTTGGTTTTGTGAGAGAAACAAGTAGCCATGCAACATCTTCAATTTCTAAATATTTTTAACACAGAGACTCTATTAGCAAAATAGAATTAACTGGTTATTTTAATTTATGTTTAAGGTAATTCCAAGGGAATAAACAATTACAATGACTTGACTATCAGTGGGCTATCTTTAACCAAGTATGTAACCACCTAGCCCTTAATTGTTGGAGTTCGTGAGGGTCCGAATTCGAGATCCTTGAGCAATGAGCTACTAGAATAGGTCATTTTGTTTAAAATCCTTTAAGAAAGGAGTTGTGGCACAATTTTTTTCTTCCAATGATCCTTGTCATGCCTCAAATCCTCCTATATAAATTTCAGAAATTCCTTTGCATGACACGGCCGCAGACGCTAACCTTAGAAACTGCAAGGCCTATAATCCATAAATCCATACACAGTATATTCCCAAATTAAATACCATTAACAATGATCTAATACAAAATCTCCAAGTTCTTAAAATAAAACTTGAAATTAAATGGTAACAAAACTCCAAATTACATAATCTTATTCCAAATTTCAAGTTCACTAGAAAGGACATAAGCTCTAAGATAACATTATTATTTAAGTAAAAGCCCGTATAGCCGCCAGAAACCCCACGCTAATCCGTAAAATTGTTAAAATTGGGATGAGCAAACCACAGCTCAGCAAGTCTAGACAACATACAATCGAACTCATGCAAGCCGGCGATTGAATAAAAAGGTCGCTCATAAAATAAGAAATGAGATCATATACGAAGTTTCGTAGGGCATGGAAAATCGAGCACACATGTAATAAATCAAATGGCATGTGTCTTATGAATAATATAGAAGAGATAATATCAAACGAAGGAGAAATTATAAGGGTGAGTTAAATCTGTTTATAAGTATGGGCTACCACTTATGAACCAATGGCCGGGTTGTCACGGACGTACCCGCAACCGGTCTGACCTATAAAAGCCTGCCTATAATGGCAAAAACTTTGGGGCCTGCGGCCTACATGGACACATCCATAAGGTGCTGGCACAGCTAAACTCCTATCCATATGCGCACTATAAACTAGTTAACCCGTGTACATACAAAAGAACGGTTTTGTCAATAAGGGGAGTAATAATATTAGCAAATGTTAATTCAAGTGTTTCACAAGTCACGTGAAAACACAACCATCATATAATCGGTTCTCAAATGTCGAATGATATTATGATCACAACTTCAGAAATAAATTACATATTCAAGATTTTGAAGCGATAACAAATAATCGAGCTGCGAATTTAAGGGGAATATCATGAATTAGAATATACGCGTTTAAAACTTATCTGGATCGCAAACACAGTCCAAACCCATCAAAATTGAATGTATCAAATTACCGACTCCTTGTATAAAAATTCACCACTACTATCAATGTAACTCATCCAATATCGTATCTAATTAAATTCTATGGCAAGCTTTTCTATGAATATTATAATTATTAACAATATTTTGGGTAATATTCTATTTTTTCCATAATTAAATAAAGTGAGTGCTAGTACGAATTATATGTAATTTTAGGGTCCGAAATGTAATTTTATATTTAATTATAAAGTTGTTGAGAATTATGTTTTGAGGGATAAGAGTAAAATATAAAAAAATTAGGGACTTTGGAGTAATTTTCCAGGCTATTATTTCATTCCTAAAATATTCCGAGGGGCTAGAACAAATTATCTAAAATTCTGGGGATCTGGGATTAATATTTCAGATTGTGTTGTATTGGAATCTTAGCAGCAGAGGGTAAAATCGAAATATCAATATTTTGAGGGACCTTTAGAAAATTTTCCAAAATCTAAATTAGGTTGAAAATATTTTCCAAGGGCCGTAACAAAATTAAAATTTTGCTGGGACTTAAAATAAATTGTTTAGTTCATAACAAATTAAAATAGATTGAGTTGGGCCTAGGTCTTAGTATTAATAGGTGGGCTTGTAACAATATGGCTGAGCTGAAATTTAAATAACTATTTCTAGACTAAAATAATACATTCATGGGTTGGGATGAATATATTTAAATTTTGACCTATGTACATTTAATTTCTGGCTGAATTTAAAAGAGAAAATATGTTGAATGATAACTTAAGTTGAATGATAAATTAAAATGACAGTATAGATATTTATATCGGATCTTGATTTTTAAAAGAAAGATTTAATTAATTGGCAAATAAAGAAATATGAACTATCTAAAGTTTTGGGTCGAAAAAAGGAATAAGTTTATAGAGAGATAATTGATATCACAGACATGCATATATTTAAGATGATTGTATATCCTATTATAACATTTATTATATTAATTTTTCTATTTTTATGTTTTGCTATAATTATAATATACCGCTATACATATATGCAGAAACCAAATAGTTTTTACTTTACCTCAAGAAAAATTTATATTTTTCTTTAAAGCTTATGTTATATGATATTTCCTAATCTAAGATAAAGGTATCAAGACAATATAGAAAAATTATACTTACCCATAGGTTCTTAAATATAATCCGGAGAAAATCTGCTAAACCCAACAAGACCCTTCTTCTTCTCCTTCTTTCTTGCTCTCTATTATCCGTCTTAAAATAATTTAGTTTGGCAGAAAGAAATATTGGAGGAAACCTTCTCATATGTGATTTTAAAGGGAAAAAAATTATATTTTAACAAATTCTAAACAAAATGATATAAATCTCAACAAAATCTGTTGAGATAATATATTTAACTAAATCTATCCATAATAAAGTTTATATCTATTTATTATATATATTATAAAAAAAACTATTGTTAATTATCTATAGTTATAGATATTTATTTCTAAACTTGTCCAAACTAGCATATCTCATCATATGTCCATATCTATGTTCCAAATCTTTTCTCATCACAAATACAATCAATTGTTAACCATAATTTTATTGTTAAGTTATTATTATCATAGCAATTATCATTATTTCATTTTATTTTATCTGGATATTACAATCCTATATTATTGCCATCGAATGGTTTATTTCTCAATGTTTAAATAATCATATATTTTTCTTTTTTTCAAAAAACAGTGCAACTTTTCACTATGAAGCATATAGATTACAAGGAATATATTATTCATCACTTTGTATTAGTTATCTACTTTACTTCCATTTACCTGCTAAACTGATCATCTTAGTTTATATTTATTTGATAGCAAGCAATATAACATGAGGATTACTTTGTGGATGCCTACGGAGATCACTGGTTGTCGGTTTAACAAACACAATGTCATACTTACTGATTTGTTTATACTTCCAATTTGTATGTGCGACACTTGGCTGGCAAAAACTTATGCTGTCGATAAGCTTAGCCTTGTTTCTCCGACGTGGATAGAGATGTGACCGAATTTGAGCTTGACTGATTTGTCAAGACATACTGTTTTCATGATCTGGTTGTTTTCACCGTTATTCTTTTTCCGTATTTAAATTCAAATAAATTCCAAGGTTCTAACAAGAATGCAAAGTTTGTATACCTCAAACGTCAGTTTAATGTTTCATAATACCGTTTCTCGCTATCAATCTTTAGTTCTTTCCATCCTACATTACCAAGTCTCTCAAAGCGTCATATATTATTATGTCGGCATATTTTCAAGTTGGGAGATGCTTGGTGAATGGCATTGCTTCATCTTCTCCCTCAGATCATGTTTTTTAAAGGAACAATCAGAGCTATTAGTGTAGCTTTAATTGCTTCTGCACCAGCTTAAAATTTCTATGCTCACGCCTTCTTAGTGAAACTTTATTGTTTCCATCTGACGCAGCGACAATTACGGTTATTTACCTCTACTTTGAACTTTGCTCAGTTCCTAGCAGCTAATGCACCAAGTTGTGATCTAAATGGTTTCAGGATGACGTGGCTGGATGCATATCTGGTACATATAGTAGTTTAAGAAAGCAGACACATTCAAATCAGAAGGCAATTTCATTGCCTTCGTCACCCAATGAATTCAGGAGTAAGATGTCTGAGAGAAGTGGAGCTTCAGAGTTTTTACAAACAGAAGATTTGGCGTCATTATGGAACAAAGTGTTGCAGTCTTCTGCATTCATTAATAAGCCCTTGTTACCTTTCGAAGAATGGAACATTGATTTCTCTGAGTTGACTGTTGGCACACGAGTCGGGATAGGCAAGTTCTCTTTGTGAAGTTCATATTATTGCCTATGTTATTCCAGTTTTTAATTAGGACTATCCTAGTTTAGGAATACTCATCATGGACCAGTTCTCCATTATTTTTGTCTTTATTGAATGTAGTCATATAGTGATTGACTGGCTTTATAATTCAAAGCAGCAGATATGTGCATTAAATGTGGAATCGTATATAAGATCCCAAGATTTAAACTGTAAAAAAGTTAGAGGACGTTGATTCTTTCTCTTTTGTGCATAATGCCCGTCAAGAGCCGTAGTGTCCAATCTTAGTCACTAGACCTTTGGGGAGAAGTTCACAACCCTGCCATTGTCATGACCCCTCTAACGAGAGGGAAAGTAATCTAAAAGATTTAAAAACTTGATTGCTTCTAAATAGCATGCTGGATGCACATTCATAAGCCATTGTCCTGTAACTTATTAACCAATATGTGTTGTTGGACATATGACAGTTCTTTTAGTAACAATTAGCGATTAATTTCTTTAGTATGGTTTTCAATTTATCTCCCAACAAAATCCCTTATAGTGGACTATTTGAGAATTCATATCGAGGATCAATCATTAAATAACTTATGTTTCAATTAGTCAGTTACTAGTCTTAATTTACAGTCAAATAACTACGTAAACAATCCCTCATAAAACGCAGCTCTTAAAATGCCTGCCTACTCCATGTCTAAAACTCAAAACATTCATCTTGGGCTCTAATACCATCTTAGTTACGAGTATCTATTTGAGAGGTAGTAACTCATGTTTATAATCTCAGCCGATTCCAATCCGAGATGTCTGCTTCTGATCTAAAAAAAAATGACTGTTTGAGTTTGATACCAAGACGAAGTTGTAAATTGACCAAGTTATTCAAGCAGCATGAATTTAAATTATTTTACTTTCTAATTGATTTCATAATATAAGTTTATTATTAATTAACTAAAAAATCGCCACATATTTCTGGAAAATAATTTATTGCGAAAGTGTAATGACGTGATGGCAATTTTCTTTGTACAGCGCTATTTTTTATATGATAATTTTTATTGAAAAGTATGGAAAATAATTCTAGTTGGTTTTATTGTTTATATACAGATTTTAGTTGCTTTTGGTTTAAATTACTATTATAAAGTGGACATCATAATTAATGAAAAATTTGTCAAAATGTTATAGTTACCTTTACCATGTATTTTATAAAAAGAACACTTTAGACCACTAATTTCTAAGAAATATGCCAAATTTATAATTTATTCTAACTTGTTACTAAATTTAAGTCTTTTTTTAGTTAAATGATAAAAGTTCCAATATTTCGATTCGGGAGGGCCGATATAGCTAAAATGGTTGATTCCGGTCCTAAAAACATTCATCCTATACTAGCATGTGTATCGAGAATTTAAATCTTGGTTTAAACCTTTATGGCCTAAATGGAAGAAACTATATTGGAGTAATAGGTCCAAACTTATATAACCGTCTTGCATCTACTTTTCTTCTCATTGGAGATTAATTTTTACTTCTTTGCTCTTCTTTACTGTGTTTTATGAACATGGATGCTAATATCCAAGATGTGACACGACACGACATGAAAGCACAACAAAAATATAAAATATAAGATATGGGGACACAATGGTACATTTATATATGTTTTATCAGTTTTATTTTATAAATGAACTAAATTATTAAACTAATAAATAAAACAAAAAATAAAAAATTAAGTCTAATATCCTGATACACATCATAATGAATCATGTAACTATGACATTTTTTAAATTTAACACCAATAATATCCAGAATATAAAAATGATAAGATAAGTGAGTGGAAAATCTCTTAAGTCAAACAAAACAAGTAAACTACAATCCAAACTCCAAAAAGATAACTAAAGACAATTGTGTTTCCATCCACTCTCATCGTCAATGAATAACACCGCTTCAAGTTGAGCTCATATAATTAGCAATCTCGGAAATATCGGGACCATCGAAGGAATCAGATACATCTCCACCAAGGTTTCATTTTGATTCTCCTTCATATTGCATGGAGCGAGGAGATAAAAGACGAAGGTTGGACACGAATAGGACACGTGTGTTTTATAGAACATTAGAATAAGAAAAATTAATAAGTATAACTTTAAATAGACAGATCATAACGATAACATACTAAAGACATGTATAAGATATATAGGCAGTGTTTTAAAAGCAGGAAGAAAAAGCGGAGCGGATGCTCAGAAGCCGGTAATGTTTTGTTTTGTTTAATTTTGTTTTTTCTCGTAAGTTATGTTAATTATTGTTTTAATAGGGTATTTAGATACATGAACTCTTAAGTTGAGTTTAAAATGGAAATCGACGCTAATCAAAGTCGAAATCGAAAGCTAAATATCAAAGACAGTCAAAGCTAGTTGCTCAAAAACCTTATTTTTGAAATTAAGACCTAAACTTGAAAACGCAAGCTGCTTGTTCCTTTCGAAACAAAAATTGAATCTTCTCAATTTCGTAGTCAAGTCTCCAACTCAAAACCCTTAACAGCTTGAAGCCAAAGCGTTCAAGACGAAAACCATAGTTGCTCACAGTCGAAGTCGAAGTGTCAGATTCAAAATCGAAGCTTTTATAGTCGAATTCGGTAGAATCCTAGCTCGAAGTGTTGGCCAAAGAAAAAAAAACATGAAAAGGATTAGGGTGTGGGGTTAATTAGATATTATCATACTAAATACAATACATATTTACTTATTATAGGTAGGTGTAATCGAGCCGTGTTTGAACAAGTCGGGCCTTGTCCAAGCTCGGCTCGGCTTAGTTTATGCTAGCTCAAGCTCGGCTCGAGTTTGTCTCGGCTGAGCTGGTCCGGCTCATGTTCAGCTCGTTAGCTTATCAAGGCTTAAACGAGCCAAAGTCAAGCTCGGATGCATTTTCTATTAGGCGATCTCTGAAAGGAAAATGATAAAGAGGCGGTTGGTGGAGACTGAGGATAGATCAATGACCATTGCTGGTGTTTCAGAAGAAAACATTAAAGTATTTTGTAAGAGGTTAGGCCGGGGACAACAATCATGGAGTCTAGGACCAGAGCTCGAGTTCGGCTCGTTTAATAAACGAGCCCGTCTTTCTGGCTCAAGTCCGACTCATTAATAAATGTACCGAGCTTGAACGAGCTGATACCGAGCTGGACCCTAATTGAACTCGAGCTGGCTCGATCAATTACCACCCCAAATTATAGAACTTTAGAAGGATGTAAATATCAATAAAGAGGATGTGCTATTAAAAGTTTTAAATCATATCCACAATCCTTTAAATGAACCCAATTTAATAAGAAATATAATATAGTTATCCGATTAAAGGTGTGGATAATATACCGTTTATAGCGGTAAAAAGCGGAGCGGCGACGACCGCTTAAGCGGGCGCTTTTTAAAATATTGCACATAGGAGGCAACACGCATGCGACATGTACACGGCGTGTCTGACATGTATACGTTGTATCTAATACATGCCGGGAAGTCTCACGTCAGATACATATCGGGTATAGCATAACAACGCGTCAGAAGTGCTTGTGCAACCTAGGTCACAACTGCCACAAGACAAGATGACAAGCTTTCCTAGATTCCTTATGAATTGTTGCATCTAACATCAATTTTTCAAGCGGTTTTTAGGGACACCCTAGTATGAATAAATGATGTGTGTCATATTGGATAAAGGTATTAAATTACGCAATGTGAACCAATGTGAGGAAAGACTTGTGAATAATAATTTAATATTCAGTTAAATCAATTATAAATTTCAAAAATCACAATGCAATTGGAGCATTATATTTTTCACATATCATATAGCATATGAATACCGAATTCAAATTTCTTTCACTATATGCCATATTCGAAATCCTTAAAAGTTGTTGAGGAAGCATTCATATGCATATTTAAATGATTCAATATGACTGGTGTTTGAGACTTTCTAGCAGGAGTCTTGAGCCAAGCCGTTTACTTTCTAATTTATTCGTGCATTTGTACATTTGATGTTGGTTCGTTCATTAAGAGTGAGATCCGCCATGCCCCGAGACGGGGGTGCGGCCAGCCAATACTGCAAGACCTAAGTCTCAAGTACCAGAAAATAAAGATCACGTCTTCAAGAATACATAATGATTAAACTTTAATTTTATGTCATCAAAATATGGTTACACGTACATGATCGAGTCTAACATCTCTAAGATATTCCCATCATACAAAAATTCCTCTTCCTTTATAAGTCAAGATTCAAAATATGATAAGGAATGAATTCTATAGTCAAAATGCGCCAACAAACTAATAGGGATGCTAAGTAGGCCAAAAAGTCCCAACAACCATGTATCGGTCCTCGCAAGATCTTCAACCAAACCTGGAATACTGGAATACTGATGTATCAATCTGAAAAATATTTAAATACGTGGAATGAACTACGAGCTCAGCAAGTGAATGAACCATATGTTAATACTTATAACGATGCATTGATATAAGAATGAAAGAGAAAATATCGTTAACAAATTCAAAAGGGAATGCAAGATTCACAATTTAGATATATACGATGAAGGAAAAGAAATTTAAGCAGTATTATAAGGTACGGGCTCCCACTTACTCACCAATGGATGCGTTGGCCTACCGCGATCTGTCTATAACGTTAAAAAATAGCATAAAATTCCCGGGGCCTATTGCGGCAGCCTACAACGGCATATCCACGGGATGCTGGCACAGCTAAAATGCATCCGTAACAATATAAACTAAGATTTCTAGGTGTACAACGCTAACAGAACAATTTTAGTACCAAGGAATAATCATCCATAACCAACAAAATAATACGCAAGGGCACGATACCAATCTAATAATCCATATGATAATTTGATCAAAGATCATCATAATAATCCAATTTACTTAACATGCGACAATTCATAAAGAGCATGTAATGGATAATAAACAACATGCGATAACAACATGAGATGTATATTTGATTGATATTTCGATATTACGGCGAGTAAGGTATCAAAAGAATGAATTATTAGTTTCAAAACATGATACGCCACTTACCGTACTCCGAAGTCGGCTAGCTTCGCTACTAAATTGTCACCTAAGATTCCAAATGGATTTTCTTTGCAATTGATCTTAAAAGCAACTTTACAAGAAGTACTTTGTGAAAAATAAGATGGCTTAGAATGAGAAGCTTGAGCTTTGAATTTATAGTGTAGAAAAAAGAGAACGTGACACTTAAAGGAATGGAATAGACATCTTAAAAATAATTAGTGATGAAACTAACATTTCAAATGGATGAGTTAGCATCCTTATCAACTCAAACCACATGAGATGTAAATCTCCTAGCAACCTATACCATCCCAAAAGAGCATGAGGTGTAATCTCTACAAAATAAGGTAATAAAGCTATATATAGTGAGAATAGTAAAGAAAAGAGTCCCTAAGAGGCTTTTTCGTTAGGTGGCATAAAAATTCTATATTCTCTACCATTTTTTTCGACGATTAGCATTCATCATCTTCATCTTCATCTTGTAGAGATTACAAGATGTGGTTACACCAAATTTCATATGATTCTCCCACTTTTTCTCTGTTAAATTAGCAATGTAAAAAGTTCTATTGTCGGTAAACCGTTAATTTTGCACCAACTAAATCAACGGTGAAAAAATGGTAGAACCACATGAAATTTGGTGTATCTACATCTTAGATGATAAAGATGGAGGTGATGGATCGTCGAAAAAAACGCTGGTGTATTTTTTTGACGCCATAGGAGGAAATTCCCTCCTATGGTACCTTTCCTCCATTATATATATATATACACTCCTTTTCTTCATCATGTCTTGACGAGATCAAGAGTGAAGACTTGGTCCAACATGTCCTGACGAGATACGTGACATAGGGGTCGGAGTTCGTGGTGTGGGGTTGGATCCAAATTAAAAAGGTCCGCCTTTTGAGGAAAGGCTTTGTTCCGTCGTGTTCTTGATGATGTGACGACGAGTTATGGTTGGAGCGAAGCGGGTGTTTGATATGGCCATTAGAGATTTGATCCGGTGAAAGGTGGTCTGACGTCCAAAGACTTGGAGTCCGATCTGGCAGAAGGTGGTTTGAGCGAGGACTAGGCGTACGAAGACTTACCGATCGAGGACTTGGCGTACGAAGACTTGAAGTCAGATACGGTGGAAATGTAGTCCGATCGAGGACTGGTTGTCCAAACTCCGAAGACTTGGAGTCCGACATGGCGAAAGGTAGCCGGATCGACGATTAGGGGTCCGTAGATTTAAAGTCCGATAAATCAGAGAAGACACCAGACACTGACATTGATGCTATGTGGTAGAGAAGATTCGGCGAAGGGGAATCATGGAAAAGACGCTGATGCTAGGTGATAAAATCATCTAGGGTTATGAGGTGTGCCTAAATATTTCTGAAGATCGGTGGTGCGGCAGTCGGTTGTGTGGCAGTTGGTGGTGTTTGATGTATTTTCTTTTGTTGTGTTGTGTTGTTTTTTCTTTTCTATTTTTTTCTTTTCCTTTTGATGCATTTTTGTTAAATCATCTTTTAATGAAACGCGGGGGTGTTTACCTTCGTTTAACTAAAAAAAACTTGCTATTTAAGATTATGTAGTAAATTTAAGTGTGGATTGTTTGTTATCTTCAGGATTTTTTGGAGAAGTCTTCCGGGGCATATGGAATGGCACAGATGTCGCCATTAAAGTTTTTCTTGAACAAGATTTAACAACTGAGAACATGGAAGATTTCTGCAATGAAATATCCATATTGAGGTATTGTCTTATTGTCATTAGAAATTTTATCTTTGGCATTTCTTTATTCATATTTATTCTCTGATATGTGGTTTTTACTTTTCAGCCGCCTTCGACATCCAAACGGTATTCACTTTTATCGAACTTTACCCAAGTTCATCTGTCTGTACTTATCCGTACTTGAGTATTGCTCATCTCAATTTATGACTTCTTTGTGATGTATTCATAGAACTCTCTCTCTCTCTCTCACACACACACACACACACACACACACACATATCTGAACTTGATTTAAAATTTGCACACTTAGTGTCTATATAGTAAAAGTTCTACTGTTTTGGTGTTGATTTTGCAGTAATTTTATTCCTTGGCGCATGCATGAGACCTCCCCACTTGTCAATGGTTACTGAGTACATGGAGATGGGCTCATTATACTATCTGATACATATGAGCGGGCAGAAAAAGAAGCTCAGTTGGCGTAGAAGATTGAAAATGCTACGTGATATCTGCAGGTGAGAAATCTAGCTGAATGTCGGTATCACATCTTTTTTTCAATCCGCAAGACTTGTGAACTTTACCTATTTTATATTTTCATCTACTTTTTCCTCTAATAATTATTCGTCTTTCCAATGGTGAATTTCAACACTCCGAGAGTCACTATTTGGTATATTTGATTTTGTTACTATTGCTTGGGTAAGTGTAATAGCATCTTAAACAAAATTTGATTGTATATATTTGCATTCATTTTTATTAGTCTAGTTTTCTTCTGATAACTCTCTTGGGGCAAGTGCCAAGTGCAACAGCATCATTCATTCAATCATTTGTAATTCATGTCATATTCTTGTGCAAATCAATTGTTTATCTTCAGTTCACTATAAGAGGCTTCCAAGTAATCTGTAGGCAATCAAAATTATCAAATATAAACTTGCTGGTGTAGAAACCTTGTATTTGCAGACTATATTCTTCAGGCAAGCTGCAGAAGCTATTTCTATGGAATCCCCTTCTGTTAATAACATCATGGAAGTTGCCTGGGGTTGTATCCATTGGTCCAAGCTGTTTAATTACAACCTTTCCCTCAATTGGCCTACAGTTATTTATAGACAACTTTAATACTTGACAGAACCTTTTCGTTATGTTTACTACTTAAAAACAATACTGTTCTATTTGGTGAAAATTTTGTCTATTTTAGGTGGGTATAATGTGACATCTTGATAAACTATCACATTGAAGGATATAGAATTAAAACCTTCTTAAATCAACAATCTGCCACTGTTTTTTGGCTTCATAAAATGCCTAACAATCACTCTATGACCAGCAATTCGTAACTCTTGTGTGTTAGAAATGTATTGAATTATATCTTGCTTTTGAATTCTGTGTTTATATGTTTATTACTATAAATATCTCTTATCTTATTGCTCTTGTAGTGTCCGGCATAAATTGGATTTATTTTAATGACAATCTTTTAATTTTCTCTGCCATCCAGGGGTTTGATGTGCATTCATCGGATGAAAATTGTCCATCGTGATCTGAAGAGTGCGAATTGCCTTGTAAATAAACATTGGAGTGTGAAGATATGTGATTTTGGACTTTCACGAGCTATGACAGATGCTCCCATGAGTGATAACTCATCAGCAGGCACTCCTGAATGGATGGCTCCCGAATTAATTCGCAATGAGCCCTTCTCTGAGAAATGCGATATTTTCAGTCTTGGTGTCATAATGTGGGAGCTTTGCACACTAAATAGGCCTTGGGAAGGCATACCTCCAGTCCAAGTAAGCCATGTTTTGATTTTTCATTGTGTCTAAAAAGTGTTAATGTTAGCTTGATCATACATTGTTGGCTCACAATCCAATAGCTTAAGATTTTATATAGAGTGGTTTTTCACGTGGTATGAAAGCATGGGTATCAAGAGTTCATGGGTTCAAATCTCATGGGAATTTTAATATCTATATAGAGTTAGGATCCTCTAGGCAGGCCTGGCAAATGAAGCGACGCTTCACCGGCTCGGCTCGGCTCGCTTCGCCTCGCCACGAGGTGACGCGGACGAATTGGCGAGTCAACTCGTCTCGTCTAAGCGAGTTAGGCGAGGCGAGTGGGTTTGGGAAAAATCCAATGTTGCCTCGCCTGACCCGCGAGTTAGCTCGCCTCGCCTCGCCAACTCCCGAGCCGACTTGGCGATGTTCTTGAGTGAGCCGAGGCCCTTGCCCCAAGGTGCTCGGTGAGCCCTATTATTAAGTCGTCGCGTTCACTCTGTCTCCTTTCCTTGATAGAGGCCTACTTGATTGATGAAGTTGCAAGCAAAAATGCTACTCAGGTCAGAGTGTTAGCCAGTGATGCTTTCGGTACGTTTCGATGATTAGGTTTTCAAAAGGTCTGGGGTTGGTGTGAAGTAGATTATGATAGAAGATCTCAAGAAAAGTACATTCTATTGGACTGGATTGCATACCAATTAATTTCCCTTGCCTCGTCTCGCCTCGAGATCTGCAACCAATGGCTATAAACGGCCGGATTCCCATGAATTTGCCTCCCACGAATTGTAATTTGATTTATATTAATGAAAATTTTAGTTTATATTTCATTTATTCTAGTCTATTTATTTATTTTTTTAATTTTTTAGTCAAATTTTATTTTATTTTTTTAAAATGAAAATCATGCGAGTAACTCGACTGATTCGCCCGATTTTTCTCGCTTCGATTCGACTTGCGAATTGTCCAGGAGAGCCGGTGTGGTGAGTGGGTGTGAGTTTTAGCTCTGGCAATTTGCCTCGGTTGTCCAGCGAGGTGAATCCATCTCGCCTTGTCTCGACTTGCGAATCGTCCAGGCGAGTCGGCGAGGTGAGTGGGTGTGGGTTTTAGCTCTGGCAATTTGCCTCGCCTCTTCTCGCTTGTCCGGCGAGGCGAATCCAACTCGCCTCGCCTCGCCTGACAGGTGAGTTAGGCGAGTCGCGAGGGGAGACATTTGCCAGGCCTACCGCTAGGCCGGGCCCTAAATTAAGAAATGCACGCACCATCTCAAAATTAAAATTTTTTCAACTTTTTCAACGATCTGAGCCTTTTGTCTTTGATCTTAAATGGTGAAATACATAGATATGCCGAAATTCACGCGGTTTCGAAATTGTTTGCATGTTGATCTATCAACATCCAAAAATTTCGAAACCGCATGAATTTCGGTATACACACCGTTTAAATCAAGATGGTTCAGATCATTGAAGATGCTAAAAAATTGATTTTGAAGTGGTATGAATTTCTTAGTTTAGGCCCTATCCTAGAGGATCCTCTCTCTCTCTATCTTTCTCTTATATATATATATATATATATATATATATATATATATATATATAAGAGAGAGAGAGAGAGAGAGGCCCTAGGAGGCTTTTTCGTTATGCGGCGTCAAAAATCTATATCCTCCATTTTGTTCGACGATCGGCACACGTCATTTTTATCATGTAAGATGTTCATACACCAAATTTCCTGTGATTCCATCACTTTTTCACTGTTGAATTAGCAATGTCAAAAGTTCTATTGTTTTGCACCCACTAAATCAATGGTGAAAAAGTGGTAGAATCGCATAAAATTTGGTGTATCTACATTTTAGATTATATAGATGGAGGTGATGGATGCCGATCGTCAAAAAAATCCATAGAGGGTGTAATTTTTCGACGCCATAAGGGGAAATTCCCTCATCCGGCACCTTTCCTCCATTATCCTCGCGCATGTGTGTAGAATTGTATGCATTGCAAGCGAGGGGTTTTGTGGCAGAAAAGTCTCCACGTGTGGGGAAATCTAAGTATTATGTTAGCATGATATAAGTTGTTAGCCCACAACTCAATAACTGTACCTCGTAGGAGGTGTTCTCGGCTAGGTAGTTTGTCAGAATTATTTTAAACCAGCGAATGGCGGCATAATCGACTTTATCCAAGTTTGCGTGCAAATATTCTTCTAGCCAGGCGTGTATACGATGTTATAACCTATCCGACATTCAAACCTGATACCCAAACTCAATATCCAGTTATCCACTTATGAAAGGTCCAATTCTTCTTCTTCTTCTTCTTTTTTGACATCGATATATTTAATTGATCTATAATGACTTTTTCTCCAAACATGTATATATACATAATAAAAATCTAATTTTGCGTATATCTGCTTAATTCGATTTTGCAGCACATATTCTGTTTATGTGTTATGTGCTGGCCAACCGTATACAGATTGAATTCATGTCTTACATCGGACAATAGTAAGATCTCTTAATTGAAAAGAAAAACAAATTTCCTGTTTTTGGTAGGTGGTATATGCAGTGGCCAACAAGGGAACACGGCTGGAGATCCCCGAAGGTCCTCTTGGAAAATTGATTGCAGGTATTCTTTACAACCAAATTGCTCTTTACAACCAAATTGCTCTTTAACAAATTCTTTGCATAGCGATTCTGTCGAAATCTAAATATGCATTATTGCTTTAGATTGTTGGGCAGAACCTAATGAACGGCCAAGTTGCCAAGAGATCCTCACTCGCTTGCTCGACTGTGAGTACACCATCTCCTGATTTCGCTTCCAATTTGTGTATGTACATAAAGTTGTAGAGACATTATTTAGTTTTTTACCGACTTGAGTTGTAAATTACTATCCGCTTTAGAGATATTGACAGGGATTTTTCCAGGCAGTGTCTTCAATTTCCACAGCCATCAAAAGTTTACCTTTTTCGATATTACAGTACATAGGTAGATAAATATGCTGTATTTTTGGTGTGGTTTCAGATAATGATGGGGGGTAATTTGATTCTTGATCTTTGGCCAGTGATATATTTGCAGAATACGGTGTGTTTTTTCCTTTTCTTTTTCTTACTCCGTGAAAGGCTTATCACTTAAGTTTGCAGAAATTTGAACAGATATAATTTCTTTATTAATTTTTTTATAGTCTATGGATCGTCCAGTCCACTCAAAACTAGTCATTGCGGCCTGGCTCAGAGACTTGGGTTCAAGACTGGATTTGCAAACTGTATAACTAAACAAATTTGAGAGCTGAGCGTCAGCCAATGAAGAAATTTCCCTAGTTCCATTCTAGATGTTTAAAGATAGAAAGCCGCTTGTTTCAAAAAGACGTCGGAGAGGGTCACATTCCGAGAAGTTCTTTTTCCATATGGTGACTTAAGAATTTCCCTTGCATTCTCATGTCGAAGAACTGGCAGCCCTTCATGCAAGACCGCTTAAAGTACATGTGGGAGTCATATTTTATCTACCTCTTTCAAAAAATAGCATCCATTCCCACTCTAACCCCCGCCCCACCCCACCATCCATGAGTTTCAAAAGGTTCCGCATCTCTCTGTGTCTCTCTTTTATGTCATGATCAACCTTTTGAATTCCCTTTATGATTTGTACCACGGATCAAAAACAAAAATCTCCCACCAATCCTCTCTTCGGAATTTCTAAATGAAAAGAAAAGGAGTTGAATTTTAGCCTCACTGCAACCACATAGAGCAGCACCAAATCTTGTTTGGGATTCACTGACTGTTGTGCTGCAATCTCTCTCTCTCTCTCTCAAAAGCAACACGCTTTCTATCAATACACTTTCTGACTGCATAACCACATGTCACGATTACCCACAAATTCTGCAAAGTTGACTTGCCAAAAAACAGATCCGCTATTATGTGTGGGATGCAGTGCAGGATATGCGGCGAAAACTTATAAGTTTTTTTATTTTTCCTTTCCCAAATTGGATGAAAGTTTGCAGGCATGTATGAGTGATGTGTTTTATATACTTTGACTCTAAATGTATCGACGTTAAACATTTGAAAGTAACCAAGTGATTTGGTAGATAATATTAATTATGACTGAAAGACAGATTAACCGCGCTGTTGAAAGAGAATTAGAGTGTCATCGGTCCAACCTATAAATAGAGATCCGACTAGGTACAGGTTAGGTTTGTTGACCCACGCCATTTCAGGCTCCCTCTCAAAATTTCTTAGCTCACTTGCATGTCGGTAATTAAGTTTTTCCCCCCCTCTTTTTGTTGAGAAAGCTCCACGCCTTTGACCGTAAACTCCCTTGATATTTTCATTTATTATTGCTGCATTCCATCTTTTCTATTGTAAGATATTGTTATGTGTGTCTTAAATTATAGCAGCATAACCCTATTGGTCTACTTATCTAGCTCTACCGAGTTATGTTGTCAAGCTTATGAAGATTTATCCGAACTTTGCAGAATATCCAAGATTTATAATTTATAATTCATAATTTGAGAAGTTTCTTCTCAGCTCTGAGTAAATTTCTAGCATAAGATCACAAATCACAATACCAACACGCCATTAACATAGTGACAAACAAAAAAATACTGGGATGACTATTTGCCGGTCTAAGCTCAATGTCCAATCCTTTGAAGATATAATTTAAATTAAGACTCGAATGGTACAATTTTGAGCTGAAGGAAATAGCAAATATAAGTCCAAGTTGGCCTAGTGCATCATCTCTTGGGACTGCAAACTCCAAAATTGGATCTCTCAATTCTCATCTCTCGACTCAATGTATTTGTAGGCACCTCACCAACCTCTTATTTATTTTGATGGCAAACTCCAATATTTCCTAATATTATTGTCGTGTTGTGCTCGTGCGTATATCTTAACATCATAAACAAAAGATTTGAAAAGATTATTTAGGCTTGTTACGGATACCAGATTATGGTTTCCGAAACCATGGTTTTCTTTGGAGTTTCAAAGCTAAACTCCAAAAAATGTAACTGAGCCCCGTTTAGTTACCAAATGAGCTTCCCAAACCAAAGTTTTTAATAATTTCGAGGGATAGAAACCCTGTTTTGTATAAACATAAAAAAGGTTGGAGTTTCGCAAAGTTCTTAACCATTTTTTAAACCCTATTTTAAAATGAAATCATGGTTTCAAGACTATGGTTTTGAACCACCCTAAACTTTATGAAACCTAATTTTTATAAAACATGCTGCATGTATGCAAAACATAGCTTAGTTTTTTTGTTTTTTTTTTTAAAATCTAGGGTTTTGGAAACTGGATCTTTAAAGAATTTTAGTTAAGCTATTAAAGATTTGTAAAGAACCTTTATTAAGATAACAATAAAGATTAGTAATTTAATTTATTTGAGATTTCCGAAGATTTGATAAAATTATGAAAAGATCGATCTTTTTTGTAAACAATCTTTTTCTGAAAAATGAATTGACGGCATGTACACTCTTAGAAGCGAAGAATTCTTATCTTTCTATTATTTTATATACAAATATGTCACTATCCTAGTTAAAATCACAGAGATATGGTATTTTGACTAGTGATGTGTAAAAGGAATTTGGTGTAATAGATCTTGGGTGACAGTGATGCGTGTTAAAATTCAACAACTACCAATAGACCCTTTTGTTAGTCACAAAACCAAAAATAGATATGGGTGTCGGCATCTTCAAGCTCCAATACCGAAGAAAACCGAACTAGCTGTAAGCCGATGTCGCACATCCCGTGGGTTCGCGGGAAGACGGAATTTTAAAAAAAAAACGATTTTAACATGCTTCGCAACACCGGCTAACTCCAGGATCTATTCGAAAATCTTAACTAACTAAACTACTAGGAGGTTTAGCTACCCGGTAAGAGTGTTATACCTCCGTGTACTAGTCCTTCGGGTCTTTTTTTCCTCCTCTCTTCGGTTCCTAAAAGTATGATCGAGTTTGCGACGTCGGCCTCCTCGCGTTAAAGATGATCCACCCGAGAGTATGTACTTCAAGCTCCAATCTCTAAACCGAGGTAAATAGAGTAAATGGTTCGCTAATCCAAATAGCCTAGGTGATGTAGAGAATGCTATGGATTATTTTATCTCTTAAGATCCTTTGTTCCACAACACATGTGAAGGTAAGGATCTCACTTGAGGAAGAAGGGAAAACTTGGAGAGAGAAAGCCAAATGAGAAAATGAGGTAGGGTTCCAATGGCTAAGTGTGGAGAATGGCTAATATCATATACATCACTCATTAAACCATGGATTAAAAACCAATACAATATATCACCCATACTTCAATAGTGAGTGAAGATGAATAAACTAATCAAAATAGCCATGCTTCACTATGCCAAGTATGTCTCTCTAAATATCCACCTCATTAATCTATTTTGTAAAATAGATAATACCAAATAATAAGGTATCCCCTTCTAGAAGCATGTCTTGCCAAATTACAAGAATGCCCTCACCGTATATATATACCCGTATTCGTATTCCGAAAAATATGAATACACTGAGACGATAACAATCCAATAATACAATAGTAGGATCCGATTTAAACCAAAACCTACTAGTATTGTCCGCCCGAACATCATCTGTGTACAAGTACACGTATATGATCGGAGCCCTGCCGTAAAACCATACGGCATCTACATTTTTTGCACGAAGCAGGAAAATTCTATGTGTGGGACTCTAAAGACTCGACAGTACGCCGGCAGTGGGTTTAACTACAAGCACGTCAGCGGTACTAGCTGCACGTAACGACTACCCAGGCATCTGTCGATAAGAAGGCCGATGAGCAAACTCATCCGAACTCCTACTGAGCCTATCTGTGACAATCTCCGTACAGTCCGGTCTGTTCGTCTAAAATACTCGAATATCGGGCCTAAGAGATGGTAAACGTCAGACCCCTAGCAGCCCAATAAGTCGTGCCGGAGGAGAGCCTAATACACCCTGAGAAACTACTGGAGTGCCTACCAGTTTTTCTCGACTGCCCTGGCCAGGGACTTTGTGTAATGGCTTTCCGAACACTGCGCGATATCAACCCCCAATACCGGGAGAGACGAATCCTATCTGACCGCTACTGCCTCCAAGTGCTTCGGGACTACACCCAACTACTACATGTTTGCACGACTCCTTTGAGCCGTGGTAGGGTAGTGATCTAAGTGCAGTGGGAACACACTCGAGAAAAAGTAGCGATGGCAAGTCAACGGACTAACCTGTACTCATGTCATCTGGGAACTGCTTCCTGACGATAGGTATAATACTAACCAGCGGTTCCCGACGAGTCCTGTCCAGTATAACTTATAACCTAATGAGCACCTGCATACTATCTTCAGTACGACGTACTAATGGCTGTGGGAAAGACCATCTCCCATGCTGGGATGAGAAGCGTATAAACTAGTCTACTCTGGAGTATCAATGCCCCGTCTCGATAATCCTATGGCTAGGGAGCTGTATAAGGATGTGCTTATAGACAACCCAGCCTCCACTAGTGTGACTGCCATCACAACGCTGGTAGTCAAGCAAAGATCCTAAGGGCTCTACCAATATATATAAGCGATATGCTAAAAGAAACACATGTACATATTGAGGTAGAATCAAATCAGGTAGCATACTACCATTTTGAGCAAGACTGTTATTATAACTGTGAATATCCCAAGCTTCCAATATGTAATATACAATCCAGTATGATACAATAATGGCTTCCAGGGAATATATCACTAACAATCTCCTACTTGCACTAAGGCCATGTATTGGCATATCGCAGACCTATCATCTCGACTAGCCGCTCGAACTGTGTCTGAGGGATAGCCTTTGTGAGTGGATCTGCAGTGTTGTTCTTTGTCTCTACTCTCCGCACCTCGATCTCCCGGCGATCAATGATCTCCCTGATCATGTGGAACCGCCTCAAGATGTGTCTGGACATCTGATGGGACCTTGATTCCTTCGCCAAAGCTATAGCGCCGTTGTTGTCACAATACAACGGTATCGGATCAACAATGGACGAAACCACCTGAAGTTCTGCTACGAACTTCCTGATCCAGACTGCTTCTTTCGCGGTGTCACATGCAGCGATATACTCCGCTTCCATCGTCGAGTCAGTAACGGGGTCCTGCTTGGAGCTCTTCCAACAGACCGCCCTTCTATTGAGGGTAAAGGTATAACTCGACATGGACTTGGAGTAATCCTTGTTACTCTGGAAGCTGGAGTCGGCGAAGGCCTCGATCTGGAGGTCTTCTCTGCCGTACACCAAGAATATCTCCTTAGTCCTTCTCAGGTACTTGAGAATGTTCTTCACTGCTGTCCAGTGCTTCTCCCCTGGGTTAGACTGATAGCTGCTTACAACGCTCAGTGCGTAAGCTACATCTGGTCTGGTACACAACATCGCATATATTATAGAGTCTACCGCAGAAGCGTAGAGTTTAATAGACATGCAAACCCTTTCCAAACCAGTCTTGGGAGATATCTCTTTGGAGAGGGTGATTCCGTGACAAGCCGATAAATTACCGCGTTTTGAATCTTCTATACTAAATCTTTTCAATATGGTGTCGATGTATCTTGACCGTGAAAGTCCTAACATCCGTTTAGATCTATCATGATAGATCTGGATCTTAAGAATATAGGAGACATCTCTCAGGTCCTTCTTGGAGAACCTTTATGACAAGAATCCTTTGACTGATTGTAGCATAAGAATGTCATTTTCTATCAAGAGAATTGTTAGTTATATGTATGCCCTAGAGGCCATTATTGTACATATGATGTATATTATAGTGGATGCTTGGACATATATAGGGAGGACTTTCTTGCTCGACATGATAGTATGCTATCTGGTTGTTCTTTATCTTGACATGTATACTTATTGTCTCTCTGTTACATGTTGATAAAGCCCTTAGGATGTGTACTTGACCACCAGGATTATGATGCAGATCATACTAGTGGGACCATGGTAGTCTATAAGTACATCCTTCAATTGTTCCTAGTCGTGGGAGTATCGAGACGGGGCATCAAAATTCCGGTGTAGACTAGCGTATACGTTTCTTGACCCATATGATGGGCGATGGATGATCCCACATCCATTGGTATTTGACATCAAAAATTGTATACGGGTGCTCAGTAGAGACTGGGTACACTGAATAGGACTCGCCGAAAATTTCTAGATGGTATTATACCTTACGTCAAATGGCAGTTCTCTGGTGACACTGGTACAGATTAGTCTGTTGACTCGAGATCGTTATAGAGTCTTGTGTGATTCCCACTGTGCTTTGATTTCCACCTTACCACGTTCAAGAGAACGTGCAAAACGGCGGTTTTTGGGTACAGTCCCGAGTCACATGTAGGCAATGAGCGATAGGAGGGGATTTCTTCTCTCCTGGTATTAGGGGTTGATGTTGCGCCATGCTCGATTGGCCATAACAGGAAATTCCTGGCCAGAGTTGCTGAGATTTACTGGTAAGTGTTATCAGTGGTTTCTCGAACCGTTATGGTCATCACATCGGCATGACTTATCAGGCTATTGGGGTATGATGTTTACCACCCCTAGGCTGGATGTGCGACATATCAGACGAAGAGACCGGACTGTACGGTAGTGTTACTTATTGGATTCGCAAGAATATGAACAGGCTTGCTTATTGATCTTCTGATCGCTCAATACCCGGGTAGCCGTTACGTCCAGCTGGTACCACTGACGGCTTGTGGGTGACTGATATGATCATCACCTACTGCCGGCGTATTGACGAGTCTTTAGAGTCCTACACAGAGGTTAACTGGCTCAGGCAAAATGAAGTAGAAGCACATATGTGATATGTGCGGGACCGAGATTAATACGAGTATGTGATACCGTATTCTATTCTCGTGATATGTGATATCGGTCGGTTATATGTGATATAGCCGGGTTATCGAATCAAGTGTTGATTTGATAAGTTGATACAAATGATATTAGTCGGTTATATATGATATAGCCGGATTATTAAATCAAGTGTTGATTTAATAATTTAATATATCATTATATATTTTATATATTAATGTACATTAACTAATATTAGCTCACTTAAGCATTTCTTTTTCTCACATTTGCATTTAATATATATGTGATATATATTAATTGTGTTTCTTTTTGTGTCATGCTTGATGATACATTATACATGGGTGTATGAGACTCACACCATGCTAAAGATAATTAAGGGTTTTAATTATTTAAGGTAAATACAAAATTGGGTGGAATAATCACATGGTTTGAAGTTTAGTGGAAGCTTGTAGAACTATTGACTTAGTCCACAAATTTTGTCTCACCCTAGATATTTATTAACCCAACCATTATCTAAAGCCATGGTTAAGTCTCTACATGAGTTAATATGAGATATTATCTCATCCATGGTTACTATTCTCACGTATACAATTCTACACTTCATCTTCTTCTTCATCTTAAGAAAGCTCTAGGTTTTCTTGAGGTGAAGAATATTGTGAGAAAAATTATTGTAAAGTGAGCAAAAATCCTACTTCATCAACCTATATTAGACTAGCCATTTAGTTTAGCTTGTTTGCTTCACTAATTCCCTATTAGTGAAGAGGTAGCTTGAGTTAGAGTCTCCTCGACGTTGATCATCTTTGGCCTCAAAGACTTCAAGCAAGCTTATTCATTTCGCTTTGTCGAGCCTAACATGAGTCCGGGAGATCACTACTTGGAGCGAAGGGACTACTACACGGAGTTTTAGAAGTGAAGGACCGGTCTACAAAAGTTGTATTCCTCATTCACTTAGTGTAATATTTGATTACATGCTTATTTACCCTAATTCCTATAGTTAGATCCTTAGGCTAAGGGTTCTTTAGCACCTTAGAATTTTAAACTTGCATGGTTGATGCATTGGAAAACCCATTGGGGTGCTAAGGAACCCAGCAGTGGTATCAGAGACAAGCTAGATATTGATGACGTTAGTAGAATTACGAAACCGAAACAACTCCGAAACAATCGAAACAAAACCCTAGTTTCTGTCGAATTTTTCTGAGCCTTTAAATTTTTTTTAACAAGTGCAGAATGTTACATGAGATGTAATATGAACACCAGACAAAAACGAGCCCAAACCGCCGGAATTGGACTGGCGAAACTTGTCCAAAAACCGGCGCCACCGGTTTTAGTTAGTTGTTTGGGCTTCGATTTTATTTGGTGCTCCAGGCTCTGGGGTTTGGTGTTTTAGGTATTGTTTGTTTTTACTAAGATTGCATGTGATGTTATCTTTCTGTAAAGGCAATTCGGAGTGTTTTGTAGTCGTAATTTTAATATCGTTTCGGGTAACATTGACGACGTTAAAAAGTTCGAACGAATATCAAAAACCCATTTTTCACCCCTCTCTGGAAAATTTTCCAAAAGTTGGATTTTTCCAAGTTTAAAATATTCAAAAATCATGCAAGTAATTCTATGGACCCTCTAGAGAAACGATACCCAAACTCGACTCTTTGACCACGGAACCGCGGGCAAAACCCTAGGGTTTACGGTGATTCCGTGGCGCTATGAGTGAGGCATGGGTCGGCCCTTCTACGGTTGGTCCATAGGTGCTGTGGCATATTCTGGGTATTTTTTAAACTGTGCTCAAGTGTTGAGCTCTCTGGGAAATTTTGGGTGTTTCGAAATGTTTGACATCGTCTACCTAACTGTGAATTGTGATACAATATTTGGATCCATAATAATTAGTTTTGTGAAAACTAATTTGAATTTTGTAAATCTAGCAATTTAGTCTCATTTGATCGGTTGCCACGGGGTTTTGATATGGATCAAAACTTTGTCGCAATCATGTAGTGTACGCGGATACTCGCCGGGTAACATTACTAGATAGCCACGCCCCATAACTCCGACCAAGTGACTGTAGGAGAACCCCGTTGCCTAAAGCATCCGTCCGGGTGCTCGCGGCCGCGGTGTTCCGCCTAAGTGAACTTCGTCGACGGTATCGGGGGTGCGGCCGTCTACTAAAGTTTTCGACGAGCATTTGATCAACTTGTCGGGAATCTTGTTGAATTGCCCGACTTGTTATTGAAAAGTGTTTTCAATATCGAGACTAAAATGCGGGGTTTATAAGGTTAGGCATGAAATTCGGAATATGAGATATCTCGGGTTTATGATGTCTAAGGAATTCATATGGTTGGGCATGAAATCCGAAGTATGTGATATTTCGGGTTTATGATGTCTAAGGTGGTTGCGGATTCCAATTGTTGTAGTTTTCACTTTCTTTTCTGTGACCGTAAGTGTAATAAGTGGTGTATCGCCGGTTTCGTTGCTATATGTCAACGATAATTGGGATACGCATATTTATATACGTTGATGACATGCGATGTTATGTGTTGCTGAGATATGTTATATTGGATCGTCGTGTTTGAATAGCCGGGTTTTTTTGCGTGAGATGAGAGTTTTTTCATTTTCATTCATGTAAAAACTTGTATGTAATATTCTTTTATTGGGGCACTTCCGGGTTGAGGATGATGTCACCATTGATGTATATTATTTACTTTTCCGCATTAGAATAGACCCAAGGCGGGGAGCACAAGTAACCAGGTTCTAGAGTCCAGTGGGAGATCATCTCGAGGAGTCGAGTCCGGGTCTCCTAACTCTAGAATTGGTAGGGTTGCTTGCCGCTCTCATAGGGTCTAGAGATGTGGGTTTGGCTATTCATCACGACCGTGAAATCCGTGTTTTTTACTGGCTTAATTTAAAACATGGAACTCCTAGTATATCCAATATTTCATATGTTATCTTCCGCTGCTGATATTCTGTGATGTGATCACTTTATATGATGAGACGAATGTTGTTATTATATATATGATATATCATAAACGTTGCTTATGTTTTGCACCCGCGCTAGTCCCGTCCCGCTATGTCGTTAGTTAATTAACCTAGCGGTGCATAACGGGACATTGTGGCGAATGCGAATGACATAAGCGTACGTTCTATTTTCGTTTCTTTATCTGCGATGCTTAGGAAGTATAAATAATGGGACTTCATTAATGAGATTAATGAAAGGAAAGAAACTTAAAGATGTTAAGGAATCAAATTTTCAAAAAGGGTAGCTCTAGTATTTGCTTTTCATAGTGGTATTCCTTATAGAATATCCAGCACCTTATTCGATAAGAAAAGAGCCGAGATCCCTTCACCGGGAGTGATCACTTTAGCGAAACTAGCATATGTTATAACCCACTCGGTTTTGTTTTTGATTGCTTCTCTAGTTCTTGCTTTGCATAGTGGTATTCCAGAATATCCAGCACCTCATTCGATGAGGAAAGAGCCGAGATCCCTTCACCGGGAGTGACCTCTTTAGCAAAACTAGTAAAAGACTAAAAAACACTCATTTTCAAAATCACTTGATTCTACAATTATATCAAGTTTATTGCGCAAAGAGTTTTCTTAAAAACCTGTCGTAGCCCTCCGTCATTTCAGATAAATGCTACTTAGTATTTGTGTTACGTTTGTTGACCTTGTTAAGGCGCGGTAGCTGGTTAGTGCTTATCTGCTTAAGCATGTGATGCAATTGGATTAGGGTAGTCGTACGACTTTGTTGACCTTGTTAAGGGTCGTACGGGTGGGTTTAATTCAATCATGAAATGTACGGGTTGAACTTGGCTAGCGCTTATGATTTGTTGACCTTATTAAGGTCATAAGTTGCTAGGGGTAAAATATTATTGGGAATTTCAAGTGTTGAAATTTGCAATGAGATTGCATACCTTCTATGAGATAGTTGGATCCCGATACCCACTGCGAGTAAGAGTTACTTCTGGAAGAGTTTTGCACATTACAATTAGCCGATCAAAGTAAGTGTCTAGAAATGTGTTAACGGGGTTATGCCCCTGGAAAAACGAGGTTTATTTTAATTAGGTCCGTGCGAAAGCACGGGGATCCTCCCTCAAAGTACCGACACTGGCCTGACCGAAATATTGGCGAACTTGTAGGGTGTAATTAATCCCGGCTAGTCTTACCTTTTAAGGTTTGAAGGAAGATTTGATAAAAACAGTGGGAGCCATCCTGATTAGATAAAATAATAACCAATATGATCTTGCAAGAGCATACACAGAGTGTTTTCTTCTTCTTCTCTCTCTCTCTCCCTCTCCTGGTAGCTACCGTGACATGCCTTAATCAAGATAATAATATGGATGTAATTGACCGAACCTGCTTATTATGCTGAGCTGGGGAATGTTGGTTCGGCTCTACCCTATAATTGTTATAAGTCTGAGCAGGAAATAGGGGAATACCGGGATTCCCATACCACCCAATCGAGGAAAAAGCATGTTGATGCATATTCTTCGGGTGTGTTCGTTACAGAGAATTGTTTCTCAGTATCCTCTACGTTCTAGGTATGAGATACCGGATCAGGATCCCACATATGTAATCTGTTACATGGGCTACAGAAAGGTAGAGAACTGGGATTAGATGATATGTCTCTAAGTGTAGAGAATTGTGCAATTGTTGCAGCCAAATCAATTGGCAAATATCATCTCGTATTACCAAATGGTAAATACATTGATTCTGAACAAATGTTATTACATACCGAACCTGATATATAATATTACATCAGTTTCTTTATTAAGTTAAAGAATGATATAATTTTGTATTGCAGGATAATGTTGTGAACATTTTCCTTAATCAAGAGTTGATTGGATCAGACAAGTTATTTAATGGCATATACATTCTAAATCAAACCACAGTTCAAAGTATACAGAACTCACACAAGAGGAGTAGTTCAGAAATGAACGAATCATTCTTGTGGCATTGTAGACTATGTCATATCAATGCGACACGACTAGCTAAGTTGCATAAGGATGGATATTTGAATCCGTTTGAATTTTCATCTTATGATACTTGCCAGTCTTGTCTCAAAGGTAAAATGACCAATACTCCGTTTACATGAAACGGAGAAAGAGTTACTGAACTTTTGGGAACGATACATAGTGATGTATACGGTCCTATATCTACAAATGTCAGGTTTGGTTCCTCGTACTTCACTATATTCATCGATGATCTCTCAAGAATCGGACAAGTGTTCATGTTGAAACACGAGTCTGAAACTTTTGAGAAATTCAAGGAATATAAGTGCGAATTAGAGAACCAAACGGGTAAAAATATTAAGTCCTTCGATGTGATCGAGGAGGAGAATACTTAAGCACGGAATTCTTGAATTATTTAAAAGAGAATAGGATTCTCTCTCAGCTTACTCCTCTATGTACACCATAGCACAACGGTGTAACGGGACGGAGGTATCGTATCCTATGAGATATGACACGCTCTATGATGAGTACTGCTGAGTTACCTGTTTCCTTTTGGGGGTTATGCGCTTGAGTAGCTGTTGAGGTCAAAATTTGCACCCCGATTGACCAAGTCAAAGTCAAGGTCAACCCTAAGCCAGGTGGGCCCAAGCCCAGGGCAAGCGGGCCTATGCCCAAGTCGAGCCTGCGGACGGCCTCCTCATGCCAAAATAAAAATTATATAACAAATAATTTTGATGTAATTTTTTTTGTGCATGAATGTAAGCAAAATGGGCATAAAGCCAAATTTTTGTAAAGCCCATGGCTTATGTGCAAAAAGAAATAGCATATGAGACATGGGATGGACAAAATGCCATTTTGTAAAGCCCAAGGGGCTATATGTAAATGTATAAGCCTATATAAGGCAACATGATGATGAATAAAGGAGATACTTTTCATTCTCCCTAAAAACTAGGGTTCCTGTGCCTCCTTCTCCTTCCTCAAGATTCTAAACCTTCTTCTTTCTTTTGAATTAAATCAAGAATTTTACTCTTCCTTTTCCAAAACTAAATAGTTTTTCACCACAAAACCCATAAAAGGGAACTCAGATCTCTTATCAGATCTCAAAAATAAGAGATTTTTAAAATCTCATAATTCTTGTTCTTCAAGATCCAGCCGACAGAAGAGGAGGAAGAAGACCCATCTCTAAAAATCCCACTTTAAGGAAGATCCAGGGCTCAAGGGAGAAGCCCCTTCATCAGCTCCAAAAATATCTTAGAAGTTCAACTCCATAAGTCAAATCGGGAGCACAGCTCCCAGTGCAGGGACCAAGTCCCTTTTGCTGCTGGCACCTAGCGCCCGGGTGCCAGGCACGTGGGGCGCTGGCGCACAGCGCCCGCGTGCCTGGCACGTGGTGTGCTGGCGCTCTGGAGCACAACACTCGCGTGCCTGGCACGTGGGGCGCTGGCCCACGCATCTTTTGGATGCCCTTTCCTTTTTTTATATATATACTGTATACACACACACACTGCACATTGAGTTTGCATGACCAGTTTAACCCGTTAATCGGAGGTTTCCTCGCTCCAAAGGTGAGGGGTAATTAACGGCAGCTTAGTCCGCGGCTGCCGGAGATTCGGATCCCCACAATTAATAAACCCCAGCCTACCCTAGGCAGGGAAAATCTGTAATGTGCCTGACAAGCGCGCGCATATTCCCATCTCAATAGGGTGACGAAAAACACCCTACAGATTCTGGCACGCCCGGTGGGACCAATCTCTCCTCCCATATTTCGGGTTAAACGTTCATGCGAACTCAATCAATATACATATCTATATTTATACTAAAATAATGCTCTTTCATGCAGGTTTTCAAGCAATTACTTCTCAACAATGTTTCCAAAGATGAACTCAGCTCCCATCTCATACACGATGAAGATGGACTCCAGGACGGTCCTCCCGGCAAGTCTCGGACGATAGTGGGAAGAACCGCTGCTACAATTTGGGTCTATTCTGTTTGTCTCGACTAATGCTATCCCTGCACCTCAAGCTCCGATAACGGACAAACCGGCCTCGAAAGGCAAAAGATCAAATGTGGTGATCTCGAAGGCACCACTACCCAAACGCAATTCGATGTTTGAACGACTTTCCTTTGCTCCAGCTGGGGGCAAGGCCATCAACACCAACAAAGCAATAAGGCGTCTCGAGCAAGCTCCAGCGGTGCCCTTGATAACTGCTCGATCGGGTATCATCTCTAAGCTCCCCATCAATCGACTCACGGTGGATTCCCAGAAAACGGATGCCCGCCAAGCCCTCAAAATCGAGAAGCTAAAACAGAAAAGGCTCAGATACAGAGCCAACAAAAGGGCTAGGGATCATGCTATGCTGAACTTCATAAGGTTCCATGAATATGTGGTCCATACTATCTACATGGTGGGCACGCGCAGCTAGAGCAAGGACGGAGCCACCCACATATCAAATCCAACCTGGTGTGAATATGGATGCCACATTCCAAGACCAGCCTCCTCTGGAAGGTAATGAAGACCCTTCCAGTGAGGCTGATAAGCGGAGAGATCCCTCGGTTCATGAGGAGTCAGGTTCGGAAAGTGAAGATGAGCCAATCTTCCGTCCCAAGAACGCAGAGCAGCAACTTCTCCAAGAGCTCCAAAAACAGCTCAGAAGTAAAGATAAGGAGATGACCAAACTTTACTCCAAAATTGACGACTTGACGAATGTCGTCTTGCAGCTCACGGCCCGACTTGCCTCTCAGCCGCCCAATCAAGCGCAGGGCTCTGCTCATGAATCGGGAAACGGTGTCCCAAGACAGCCGACACCTATTCCCTCAAATCCAAAGGTGGGCGGACCGCATAAAAGTCAGTCGCATCATATCTCGGGAAATGTCTTGGCTACCAATGACAGTAGCCCGCTAACTCAAGATCAAATCATGGATTTGGTTGCCAACAAAGTCAAAACATTGGTAGCTGAAGTCGAAGCGCAAAAAAGATGTTAGCAGTAGCGGGAGACTATATCCTGCTCAGTCTGATCTGGTAGAATTTCCCAGCGGCTATGTCATCCCTAAATTCGGAAGATTCGATGGGACGGGAAATGCGAATCAGCACATCGCCCACTTTAAAGCCTCATACGGGAATACTGGGGGCAATGATGCGCTTCTCCTCTGCCAGTTCATTAATAGCCTGACCGATGTCGCTTTCGACTGGTACACGAGCATACCGGATGGCTCCGTTACTACTTTCGTCCAAATGGAATCTTTGTTCCGACAAAGGTTCATGAGTGTCAGCGATAAGATCACCATTGCCGACCTCGTAAGGACCAAGCCAAAGAACAACAAAAGCAGCATGGTTTTTATAACCCGATGGCGCAATCTCTCCGTCAAATGTGAACCGCCGATAGAGCAGGACCAATCCGCCAGTCTCCTCGTCGGAAATCTCAACAATTGGATGGCCCCGTTTCTATGCACCGCGGGTCTCAATACATTCCAAGAGCTGACCAGGAAATTTCAGATGTTGGAATGCTCAAAGCAGGAGTCCTCCTCTGACTCCTAAAATAACAATAGGTCCTGAAGAAACCGAAAAGACGAAAATCGCAAAGGAGGAAACTCCGATGATTCTGAAACTTTCAACACTTCGGCTAACTGAAATAAATTAGGGATGAGCGGGCCTAATGCCAACCAGCCTCGGAAGCCAGTGTTCGGAGAGGGAGGAGAATCTCCACTGAAAGAGAAGCTGGATAAGGTCTATTCCTTCAGAAGGGACAAAATCCGTAAAATATTCAAAGACGCCCTGAGGAACGGTCTACAACTGCCAGAGTCAAAAATACCGCAGGAAGCGAATATGACCGACGATCCCAAATACTGCCCCTATCACAGAGTGATAGGTCATGCCATTGAGGACTGCTTCGTCTTCAAAGATTGGGTCGAAAAGCAATACAAGGCAGGAGAGATAGAACTGTCCAAAGGCGTGTTAACAAACAGTCAAGCCGCGACCGCCAATTTCATACAAACGGAGACCGAAGTTCTTCGTGAAACCGATTCTCTCAGACATCTGCCTTTCTATGAAAACAGCTGACCACCATGTCATTAAACTGGGAATAATCGACCTCTAAGTCGTTAAACTAGGGATGTAAAAATGTGTAAATAAAAAAAAATATATATGTATATATATTATATAAATAAAAAGCCGAAATGATGGGGCAACTCGCAATAAAAATCAATGAGTAAAAATAAAAATGAAAATAAAGCCGAAATGATGGGGCAACCGCGAATAAAAAGCCGAAATGATAGGGTAGTCGTGACCTTCGCGATAAGAAAAACTGAAATGATAGAGCAATCGCGGTAAAAAAAGGCGAATGATGAGTCGCTCCTGGTACCATATTCCAGTGTAGCGATGCAGACGCCAACCAAATCCCATACCCCAACGGCGAATGATGAGTCGCTCCTGGTACCATATTCCAGTGTAGCGAAGTAGACGCCAACCAAATTCCAAATCTCAAAACGACGAATGATGAGTCGCTCCTGGTACCATATTCCAGTGCGGTGATGCAGACGCCAACCAAATTCCAAATCCTAAAACGGAGAATGATGAGTCGCTCCTGGTACCATATTCCAGTGCAGCGATGCAGACGCCAACCAAATTCCAAATCCCAAAACGGTGAATGACGAGTCGCTCCTGGTAACATATTCCAGTGCAGCGATGCAGACGCCAACCAAATTCCAAATCCCAAATCCCAAAACGGCGAATGATGAGTCGCTCCTGGTACCATATTCCAATGTAGCGATGCAGACGCCAACCAAATTCTAAATCTCAAAACGGCGAATGATGAGTCGCTCCTGGTACCGTATTCCAGTGTAGCGATGCAGACGCCAACCAAATTCTAAATCTCAAAACGGCGAATGATGAGTCGCTCCTGGTACCATATTCCAGTGCAGCGATGCAGACGCCAACCAAATTCCAAATCCCATACCCCAACGGCGAATGATGAGTCTCTCCTGGTACAATATTCCAGTGCAGCGATGCAGACGCCAACAAAGTCCCGAAATGTTTCCGGCCCTACGGACTGGATCATACATTCTGCAAAACCGTATACAATCCACGGGCGTAAAACGATCCCAATCTCTCCCAAGTCCTATCGGCGAGACCGCATTCAAAGTCCCACTGGCGATGAACATTAAAAAAAGGGCATGCCCACAAGAAAAATGGACACGGATGACAACCTGAAAGGGCTCCGTGAGTAAAAACAGCAGGACTGCCGGCGAGTTTGTAAAAACCCGAAAGAGCGCAAACTCGTGAAAAAGAGATGAAATGCACTCGCAAAGTCCTCTCGACTTTGTGAGGAGAAAATTCCCGCGTGAGATCCTTACGACTCACAAAGGAGCAATACACTTAGGAGTCCCCACGACTCCTAAGGAGAAAATACACCTACGGGATCCTTACAACTCGTAGGGAGAAAATGCATTTATGGGACCCTTACGGCTCATAAAATTGAAAATTCTTAGGTGACAGGGATCTAAGCCTTTCTCCTAAGCCATCGCTCTCCAACGGGCAATGGCAAATGATGATTCGCTCCTGGTACCATATTCCAGTGTAGCGATACTGATGCCAAACAAAAACCAATTCCCAAATCCTCCCAGGGAAAATGATGAGTTGCTCTTGGCATTATTCCAGTGCAGCAATATAGATGCCGCCCAAAAAATAAAATCCCCAAATTCTTTCATGGCAAATGATGATTCGCTCCTGGTACCATATTCCAGTGTAGCGATGCTGATGTCAACCCAAATAAAATCAAACCAACAACCTCTGTGGCAGAATCATGCTTCGTCCTAGAATGTACCCCGTGTCGAAATCATGCTTCGCCTCGGAGTATCCACCTGCCCTGTCGGAATTATGCTACGCCTGGGAATCATCCTCTACATCAAAACCAGTGACACTCCGTGACGGGGAAACATCGACCCCAGACACTCCGTGCCGGGGACAAGTCAACAAGCGACCTCCTCATCGGAATTATGCTCCGTCCTGGAATCAAGTCAACCAGTGACCTCTTCGTCGGAATTATGCTCCGCCCTGGAATCAAGTCAACCAGCGACCTCCTCATTGGAATTATGCTCCGCCCTGGAATCAAGTCAACAAGCGACCTCTTCGTCGGAATTAAGCTCCGTTTCGGAATCAAGTCAACCAACAAGCTCTGCGTTGGAATCATGCTTCGTCTCAAAGTGTACCCCGCCTCGAAATCAAGCTTCGCCTCGGTGTATCTGCCTTCTCTGTTGGAATTATGCTTCGGCTCGGAATCGACCAGCGGCCTCCTCGTCGGAATTAAGCTCTGCCTCAGAATCAAGTCGACTAACAAGCTCTGCGCCGGAATCATGCTTCGTCTTAGAGTGTACCCCGTGTAGAAATCATGCTTCGTCTCAGCGTATCTGCCTTCCCTGTCGAAATTATGCTTCGTCTCGGAATCAAGTTAGCCAACAAGCTCTGCGTCGAAATCATACTTCGTCTCAGAATGTACCCCGTGTCGAAATCATGCTTCGCCTTGGAGTATCTGCTTTCCCTGTCGGAATTATGCTTCGCCTGGGAATCAACCTCTGCATCGAAATTATGCTCCGGTCAGAATGTCTGCTGCTCGTCGGAATTATGCTCCGGCCCTTTGGAATCATGCTCCGCTCATCGGAATTATGCTCCGATCCCTGGAATCATGCTCCGCTCTTCGGAATGATGCTCCGATCCTCGGAATTATGCTCCGATCCCCGAAATTATGCTTCTCCTGGGAATCAACCTCTGCATCGAAATTATGCTCCGGTCAGAATGTCTGCTGCTCGTCGGAATTATGCTCCGATCCTTTGGAATGATGCTCCGCTCATCGGAATCATGCTCCGATCCCTGGAATCATGCTCCGCTCTTCAGAATGATGCTCCGGTCCCTGGAATGATGCTCCGCTCTTCGGAATGATGCTCCGGTCCCTGGAATCATGCTCCGCTCTTCGGAATGATGCTTCGGTCCCTGGAATCATGCTCCGCTCTTCGGAATGATGCTCCGATCGCTGGAATCATACTCCGCTCTTCGAAATGATGCTCCGATCCTTCGGAATGATGCTTCGATCCTGGAATTATGCTCCGCAAATTGGAATGATGCTCCAATCCTTCGGAATGATGCCCCGACCCTAGAATTATGCTCCGCAAATCGGAATGATGCTCCGATCCTTCGGAATGATGCTCCGACCCTGGAATTATGCTCCGCAAATCGGAATGATACTCCGCAAATCGGAATGATGCTCCGACCTTGGAATTATGCTCCACAAATCGGAATGATGCTCCGATCCCCAGGGATCATGCTCCCCGAGGGATGCTCCGACCCTGGAATGATGTTCCACCATGAAGTCTAACTTCAAGATCCATCAATTTCATGCACACAACTCATATGATCGGTGTGCATTTATTGATGGGGGGCATTTTGTTGGGGTCAAAATTTGCACTCCGATTGACCAAATCAAAGTCAAGGTCAACCCTAAGCTAGGTGGGCCCAAGACCAGGTCAAGCGGGCCCATGCCCAAGTCGATCCCGCGGCCGGCCTCCCCATGCAAAAATAAAAATCGTGTAACAAATAATTTTGATCTAATTTTTTTTGTGCATGAATGTAAGCAAAATGGACATAAAGCCAAATTTTTGTAAAGCCCATGGCTTATGTGCAAAAAAGAATAGCACATGGGACATGGAATGGGAAAAATGCCATTTTGTAAAGCCCAAAGGGCTATATGTAAATGTGTAAGCCTATATAAGGCAACATGATGATGAATAAAGGAGATACTTTTCATTCTCCCAAAAAACTAGGGTTCCTTTGCCTCTTTCTCCTTCCTCAAGGTTCTAAACCTTCTTCTTTCTTTTGAATTAAATCAAGAGTTTTACTCTTCCTTTTCCAAAACTAAATAGTTTTTCACCACAAAACCCACAAAGGGGAACTCAGATCTCCCATCATATCTCAAAAATAAGAGATTTTTAAAATCTCATACTTCTTGTTCTTCAAGATCCAGCCGACAGAAGAGGAGGAAGGAGACCCATCTTCAAAAATCCCACTTTGGGGAATATCCAGGGCTCAAGGGAAAAGCCCCTTCATCAGCTCTAAAAATATCTTAGGAGTTCAACTCCATAAGTCAAATCGGGAGCACAGCTCCCAGTGTAGAGACCAAGTCCCTTTTGCTGCTGGCGCCTAGCGTCCACGTGCCAGGAACGTGGGGTGCTGGTGCTCTGGCGCACAGCGCCCGCGTGCCAGGCACGTGGGGCGCTAGCCCACGCATCTTTTGGATGCCCTTTCCTTTTTTTATATATATACTGTATACACACACACACACACACTGCACATTGTGTTTGCATGACCAGTTTAACCCGTTAATCGGAGGTTCCCTCGCTCGAAAGGCAAGGGGTAATTAACGGCAACTTAGTCCGTGGCTGCCGGAGATTCGGATCCCCATAATTAATAAACCGCAGCCTACCCTAGGCAGGGGGAATCTGTAATGCGCCTGACAAGCGCGCGCGTATTCCCATCTCAATGGGGTGACGAAAAACACCCTGCAGTAGCCGCCTACCTATTGAATAGAGTTCCATCCAAATCAGTGCCTACCACTCCATATGAGATATGGAATGGGAAAAGACCATCTCTTAAATGAGTTAAGAGATGGGGTTGTCCGGCCTATGTTGAAAAACAAAATCCGGACAAGCTCGAGACAAGATCAGTTCTGTAGAAGTTTGTTGGATATCGCGAACATTTACGAGGGTATATCTTCTACCATACTGAGGAGCAAAAGGTGTTTTGTTTCTCAGCATGCCACATTTTTAGAAAAGAAATTTCTTATGGAAGAAATTAATGGTCATGAGGTAGAACTGGAAGGAGTTCTAGCCAGATAAACTAACAGCTGATGATTTGGTGAAACCGGAGGATTCAATAGTTCCCAACGAATCTCAGCCTCTCCGCAGATCTAATAGGGTTCCTCATCCGCCTGAGAGATACTACGGTTTTCTTAATAACAGTGGGAGCGAGGATTGCATCATGGTTGATGATGACCCAACTAGTTTCTAGCAGGTCATCACAAGTGGGGACTCTGTGAAATGGCTGGATGCTATGCGATCTGAGATGGAATCCATGTACATTAACAAAGTATGACTTTGAAAGTTGCACCTGAAAGGGTAAAACTCATCGGGAGAAAGTGGATCTTTAGAAGATTCTTGGTGTAGATGGAAAAGTTGAGACTTTCAAAACTAGACTTGTAGTAAAAGGTTTTCGTCAATAACCAGGTGTGCATTATGATGAAATATTTTCTCTAGTGGCTATGCTTAAGTCCATCAGGATTCAAGCAGGCTTCGCGGAGTTAGAGCATCTATTTTTGATGTGGCAGTCAAAGAGTTTGACTTCATCAAAAAGGTAGATGAACCTTGTATATACAAGAAGGTTGTAGAGAGTAAAGTTGTCTTTCTCGTATTGTACGTAGATGATATACTCTTGATAGGAAATGGTGTTCCTATGCTACACTCAGTCAAGCTCTGGGTGATACCTACTACATCTTAAGTATTAAGATCTATAGAGATAGATCTAAGTGGATGTTGGGAGTGTCCTAAATCCAGGTACATTAACACCATACTAAAAGGGTTTAATATAGAAGATTCTAAGCGTAGTGGTTAGCCCACTTACTCAGGAATCACTCTCTCCAAAAAGATGTCTTCCAAGATTGATTTGGAGAGAGCTGCATACAAGGGATACCTTATGTTTCGGCAGTAGGCTCTATCATGTATGCAATGTTATGCACCAGATCAGATATAGCTGACTCACTAGGTGTAGTGAGTGGGTGTCAATCAGATCCTGGGGAGAAACACTGGAAAGCTGTGAAGAACATTCTTGAGTACTTGAGAAGGACTAAATAAATGTTCTTGGTGTTAGGTAACGGTGAACTCCAGTGGGAGTCCTTTACCGATTCGAGCTTCCAGAGTGATAAGGTCGACTAAAAGTCAGTCTCAGGCTTTGTCTTTACCCTCAGTGGAGGGACGGTATGTTGGAAGAGTTACAAGCTAGATACCGTGACAAACTAAACGATAAAGGCTGAATACATCGCTACCAACGATGCTGCCAAAGTGGCTGTCTGGATGTTTTTTGTTCATGAGATGAACATGGTTCCTACCATTGAGCATCCAATAACTATTATTATGACAACAATGGAGTTGTGGTTTTGTCCTAGGAACCCCGGTCCCATCAGCGATCCAGACATATTCTGAGGCAGTATCACCTAATACAGGGAGATAGTTGATCTCCAAGGGGATCGAGCTTAGGAGAGTTGACCCGAAGGACAGCACGGCGGATCACAAAGGCCTTTCCTAAGAGAGATTTATATGGAACGTTGGGTATGAGATACTACAACAACTGACCCTAGTGCAAGTGGGAGATTGTTAGTTATATGTATGCTCTAGAGGCCATTATTGTACATATGATGTATGTTATAGTGGACACTTGGACATATATAGGGATGACTTTCTTGCTCGACATGATAGTATGCTATCTGGTTGCTCTTTATCTTGACATATATACTTATTGTCTCTCTGTTACATGTTGATAAAACCCTTAGGATGTGTACTTGACTACCGGGATTATGATGCAGATCATACTAGTGAGGCCAGGGTAGTTTATAAGTACATCCTTCAATTGTTCCTAGTCGTGGGAGTATCGAGACGGGGCATCGATATTCCAGAGTAGACTAGCGTATACGTTTCTTGACCCATATGATGGGCGATGGATGATCCCACATCCATTGGTGTTTGACATCAAAGATTGTATATGGGTGCTCAGTAGAGACTGGGAACACTGAACAGGACTCGCCGAGAACTCCTAGATGGTATTATATCTTACGTCAGATGGCAGTTCTCTGGTGACACTGGTACATGTTAGTCTGTTGACCCGAGATCGTCATAGAGTCTTGTGTGATTCCCACTGTGCTTTGATTTCCACCTTACCACGTTCTAGAGAACGTGCAAAACAGTGGTTTTTAGGTACAATCCCGAGTCACATGGAAGCAATGAGCGATAGGAGGGGATTTCGTTTCTCTCGGTATTGGGGTTGATGTTGCGCTATACTCGATTGGCCATAACAGGAAATCCGTGGCCAAGGTTGCTGAGATTTACTGGTAAGTGTTATCATTAGTTTCTCGAACCGTTATGGGCCTTACATCGGCATGACTTATCAGGCTATTGGGGTCTGATGTTTACCACCCCCAGGCTGGATATGCAACATATCAGACGAAGAGACCGGACTGTATGGTGGTGTTACTTATTGTATTTGCAGGAGTATGAGCAGGCTTACTTGTTGATCTTTTGATCGCTCAATACCCGGATAGCCATTACGTCCAGCTAGTACCACTGACGGCTTATGGGTGACTGATATGATCATCACCTACTGCCGGCATATTGACGAGTCTTTAGAGTCTTACACAGAGGTTTCCTGGATCAGGCGAAACGAAGTAGGAGCACATATGTGATATGTGCGGGACCGAGATTAATACGAGTATGTGATACCGTATTCTATTCTCGCGATATGTGATATCAGTCAGTTATATATGATATAGCCGGGTTATCGAATCAAGTGTTGATTCGATAAGTTGATACAAATGATATTAGTCGGTTATATGTGATATAGCCAGATTATTAAATCAAGTATTGATTTAATAATTTAATGTATCATTATATATTTGATATATTAATGTACATTAACTATATTAATTGTGTTTCTTTTTGTGTCATGCTTGATGATACATTATACATGGGTGTATGAGACTCACACCATACTAAAGATAATTAAGGGTTTTAATTATTTAAGGTAAATACAAAATTGGGTGGAATAATCACATGGTTTGAAGTTTAGTGGAAGCTTGTAGAACCATTGACTTTGTCCACTAATTTTGTCTCACCCTAGATATTTATTAACCCAACCATTATCTTAAACTATGCTTAACTCTCTACATGAGTTAATATGAGATATTATCTCACCCATGGTTGCAATTCTCTTATATACTATTCTACACTTCATCTTCTTCATCTCAAGAAAGATTTCTAGATTTTCTTGAGGTGAAGAAATATTGTGAGAAAAATTATTGTAAAGTGAGCAAAAATCCTACTTCATCAACCTACACTAGATTAGTCATTTAGTTTAGCTTGTTTGCTTCACTAATCCCCTATTAGTGAAGAGGTAGCTTGAGTTAGAGTCTCCTCGACGTAGATCATCTTCGGCCTCGAAAACTTCAAGCAAGCTTGTTCATTTCGCTTTTTGGAGCCTAACTTGAGTCCGGGAGATCATTACTTGGAGCGAAGGGACTACTACGCGAAGTTTTAGAAGTGAAGGACCGGTCTACAAAGATTGTATTTCTCTTTCTCTTAGTGTAATGTTTGATTACATGCTTATTTACCCTAATTCCTCTACTTAGATCCTTAGGCTAAGGGCTCTTTAGTATCTTAGAATTTTAAACTTGCATGGTTGATGCATTGGAAAACCCAGTGGGATGGTAAGGAACCCAGCAAGAATGTCATCCACGTACAAGACGAGGAATACCACAGTTCTCACTACAATTTTACTATAAACGCATGGTTCATCTGGATTTTTGATAAAATCGAATTCTTTGACCATTTCATCAAAACAGATATTCCAACTCCGCGATACCTGCTTTAATCCATAAATGGACTTAAGCAACTTGCACACCTTTCCGCTGCTCCCATTCTGAATGAAAACCCTCCGGCTGATCCATATAGACGCCCTCTTCCAAATTTCCATTTAGAAAAGCGGTTTTTACGTCTATCTGCCATATTTCATAATCGTGAAAGGCAGAAATGGAAAGAAGGATCCGAATGGATTTGAGCATAGCCACATAAGAAAAGATTTCATCAAAGTCTAAACCAGCTCTTTAACGAAAACCTTTTGCAACAAGTCTAGCCTTATAGGTTTCAACCTGTCCATCTACATCAATCTTCTTTCTGAAGATCCATTTGCAGCCTACGGGTTTTACCCCTTCTGTAGTAATATCCAAAGTCCATACTTTTTTAGTGTACATGGACTCCATTTCGATCCGCATTGCATCCAGCAATTTTACCGAGTCTCTACTCTGAATGGTTTGCTGGAAGCTAGTTGGCTCATCATCGTCAATGATGCAATCCTCTCTATCCCCGTCTATGAAAAAACCGTAGTATCTCTCGGACGGATGAGACTGCCTACTAGTCCTGCGGAGTGGCGCGGGGATGTCCGGTTCTTTCGAAACTTCTGCTTCCACCATGCTTTCAGTAATAGCTTGTGGTTCTGGAATTTCTTCTAGTTCTATTGTGCTCCCACTTATCTCTTTTTCTAAAAACCGAGTTTCCAAAAAGTAGGCATGCCGAGAAACAAAGTCCTTTTGTTCCTCTGCATAATAGAAAAGATACACCCTGGAGTTCTTTGGGTATCCCACAAACTTACACAATACTGAGCATGCCTCGAGCTTGTCTGCATGCTGCTTTTTTACAAAAGCTGGACATCCCCATATCTTCAAATACTGAAGAGAGGGTTTCTTCCCACTCTACATCTGATATGGTGTGGTAGGCACAGTCTTGGTAGGAATCTTGTTCAAAAGATATGCAGTTGATTCTAGTGCATAGCCCCAGAAGGATCGCGGTAACTCAGTATTACTCATCATGGAGCATACCATATCCAATAAGATTCTGTTCCGTCTTTCTGATACATGTGCTGAGGTGTGTATGGAGGAGTAAGCTGAGAGAGAATTTCATTCTCTTTTAAGTAGTCCAGGAACTCAGCACTTAAGTATTCACCAACTCGATCAGATCTTAGTGTCTTGATACTTGTGCCGGTTTGTTTTTTTCACTTCATTCTTATATTCCCGGAATTTCTCAAAGGTCTCGGATTTATGTTTCATCAAGAATACATGTCCATACCTTGAGAAATCGTCCGTAAAAGTAATGAAATAGGAATAACTACTTCTTGCATGTGTAGACATTAGACCACACACATCGCTGTGTATGAGTCCCAAGAGCTCGCTTGCTCTTTCTCCGTGTCCAGTGAATGAAGTCTTTATCATCTTTCCTTTAAGACATGATTATCAAGTTGCATAGGACTGATATTCGAACGGATCCAAATATCCCTCTTTATGTAATTTCGTCAATCGTGTTTCATTGATGTGACCTAGTCTACAATGCTATAAGAAAGCCTGATTTAATTCCGGAGACTTTCTTTTAAGTGTGTTCTAGACGTTGAAAACCTGAGCTTGATTTAATACGTATATACCGTTTTTAGTGTACCTAACCCAATCAAAGTTTGATTTAGGTGGATGTTGACAACATCGCTTACAAATGTAAAATCACATCCTTCTTTAGAAAGTAAAGATACAGATATGATATTACAAGCCAGACTAGGTACATACAAACAGTTACGCAAAATCAATATCTTCCCACTTGTCAATCCAATGTGATATTCCCCTACAGATACAGCATCCACGCTCATTCCATTAGCAACCCTGAAAGTCATATCACCTGTCTTAATAACTCTATGGTTTCTCAAAGCCTGTAATGAATTACAGATATGAGATCCTGATCCGGTATCTAGTACCCAGGAAGTAAAGTTAATTGACATACAGTTTTCAATCATCAACACATCCGAAACCGAAGCCACAACATACTTCGAATCCTGATTTCTGGCTTTCCAAGCCCTGCAGTCCTTCTGACAATGCACTTTCCCGTGACAATAGAAACATCCCTCTTTCCTTACTTTTAGCCCCGAAACTTTTGCCATGTCCTTTCTCTTTACCCTACCGACACTACCTATCGGATTGGTGGAGGTCTTCTTCTTCCTTCCCTTGGCTTTCGTCTTGGATCTAGAAGAGGAAGATTCTCTAATGAGCAGAGCGGGTGTCTCCCTGAATTCCTGCAGGGTGCCCTCTGAGTTCCTCAATATCTTGAGAAGTTCTGGAAGTGTAACTTCCTTCCTTTGAATATTGTAATTTAAGATAAACTGTGTATAGGTGGAGGGGAGCGACTGTAAAATCAAGTCAGTACATAACTCGTTCTCCAACGTGGTTCCATGGTCCGTGAGCTGTTCAATATAGCTAATCATCGTAAGAACGTGGTCCTTTACAGATGACCCAACAACCAATCTTGCCTGAAGCAATATCTTCGAGGTCTCATATCTTGCGATATGAGATTGCTCTCCATATAAAACTTTGCTATGGAGGAAGATGGAAGCTAAGTCCATCTTCTCGTGCTGCCTCTGATGTTCACTATCCATTGAGGCTAACACAAGGCACTTGGCTCTCGCACAATCATTTTCCCATGTCTGACGGATATCAATATTCGCGACGGTGAAATCTGGACCTGGGACGACGGGGGCTTTGATAGTAAGGAAGTAGTCCAGCTTGTCATAGGTAAGTGCTATCTGTACATTCCTTAGCCAATCATTATAGTTTGGACCAGTCAATTTATTATCTAATAACCTAAGTCCGGTCATTATGGTCGCTGCAATTAGGAGAGAGAGAGAAAATACTCAGCATGATGCTCTTGCAAGTTTAGATTGGTTATTAATTTATCTAAATAGGATGGCTCCTACTGTTTCCTCGAATCCTTCATCAAACCATAAAAGAAGAATTAGTCAGGATTAATCCCACTCTTACAATTCTTGCTTAACCTTTTAGCCAGACTAGTGTCGGTATTTCGAGGGCGGTTTTCCAACGCTTTCGCGAAGTTCCTTAATTACATAACCTCTTTTCCCTGGAGGCGTAGCCCGCTAACACCGTTCTAAACACCTACTTGGTTTATAGCATTGATTGTTTAATGAAAAAATCTCCTGAAGAGTAGCGGATACTCACAGTAGGATTGAGATCAAAATATCATCGTGTGACAACCTTGAAGAAATCCTACCAAAATCATCACACTCCAAATGGTATGCAACACTGGCAAGTTTCAATTTCCTTAGAAACCCCCGATGTGGATTTTTGCCCTATGCTCTTATGACCTTGACGAAGGCCAACATATCATAAGTCACTTGTTAATTTCTACCCGTCATTGTTCAGGTTAATTTGAACCCACCCGTATATACCCTTGACGAAGGCCAACATAGTAATACGACTGTCCCAAAACCAACGCATCTATCTATGTTACATATGAATACCCAGCAGTTAACAATCACTATGCCTTGGCGAAGGTCAAAATACATAGCTTGAATACTACCGAATACCTATATAAAATGACGGAGGGCTACGAATGGTTTTGGCGAGACCGTAAACGTAGTGAACTTGATATAGTCGAAGGAACCGTGATAACTTAATAAAAGGAGTGGTTTAGGCTCTGCATTTAAAATTTGATTTTTGTAGAAAACCGAGTGGTTTTGAAACTGTTCCAACGATTAAGCTTTGGTTTGTTTTTCCTTGTATTTATAAATATTAATGCTGTCCCATCATTTAACCCTATCATTGCAGAAAAAGAAACGAAAATATAACGTATGATTATGGGATTCACATTCGTCACGGGGCCCGTCATACACCGTTAGGTTACTTAACTACCGGCAGAGTGGGGTCTGGACAAGCGCGGGTGCAAAACATAAGCAACACCTACTATATATATATATATCCATTCGTCTCACGTAATAATAGACATTCCAGATGACAGATGAATATATTGGATATATTAGAAATTCCGCGTTTCGTTTAAGCCTATAACGAAAGAGAGATTCCACGGTCGTGATGAATAGACAAACCCCACCCTAGACCCCTACGGGTGCGGCAAACTACCTGCCAAATTCCCGAAGTGAAGCAACCTCCCTCAATAAAATGAGTGGGCCACTTGGCACTTCAAAAACCCGGTAGTTTGTACACCCCACCTTGGGTCTATTGTAGAAGCAAAAATAGTAAAAGAAATAATACAACGGTGGCTACAACTTCAACCCGGATGTGGCCCGAACAATAATATTACATCACTTTTATAAATTACATGAATGAAAGAAAAGAAAACGCTCTTCTCACATCCCCCGGTTATTCATCTACGACGATCCAATACTCCATATACACAAACTATTATCACAGATCACAGATATGTGCAACCCACACTAATCGACGTATAGCGATTAGCATACGTTTAGCATCATATATACAAATACAGAAAACCCGTTAGCCAAGTATCTTTAGAATTTCGATCGATAAACTAAACCATGTGTATCCCATGCACAATCCAGTACATAAACTGTAACACCCTAGTTCATTTATACCAATTCTTGTATTTCTTTATCTATGGTATTTTCCTGATGTACTGTGTTTTGGGTACGAATAGTGTTTTGATATTGTATTGCATCCGACCCGACCCGCATGCTTGAAACCTATCTTGATTCATGTTTATGATTTATCTTGACTTGTTACGTGGACTCGTGCACTTTTATTTTTACATACTGCATACTGACATTATATCTGGTATCTGCATATTTTAATATAATATTTAAAGTCACATAAAATATTTTAAAAATATATTGTATGGCCTGCATGATACCCTTAACCCCGTCGTAGCATCCGCGCACCTTGTTCTCGTCCCGTTCAGTGTAACGGACCTGTTTGGATGGCTACGTGCACGTGCGTGCATCTGTTCTTGGGGGTATGCATTTTCGTTATCCGGATATCCAATTTTAGTTTTGGTCGAAACATATATTTTTCGTATTTTAAAACTGAATTTTAGACCCGACCCGGACGTGTTTTGGACTAAGTTTGTATTTACCAGAATATCAAATTTTATTAATATTATATTTTAATATTTTAACAATTTAAATTTAATTAACCGAAAAGATTTTTTTAAAATTTATATCTTAACCACTCCAGGACAAATCTATCTCTCCTCTCGCACTCTCTCTCCTCTCTCTCTCTCTCTCTATATATATATATATATATATATATATATTCTTTAAATTTTTAAACCCAAACAACCTTAACAACCCCACCCCTCTCTCTCTTTCGAAATCATCAGTTTTTCTCTCTCTCTCCCCACTCACTATCTCTTTTCCTTTCTTTCTCTCTCTTCCACTCTTTCTCTCAGATCTCGCGTTCACTGTTACTTCCTCGATTCTGCTCACCCCCTCTGGCTTATAATCACCTCCCTCCTCTTCTCTTCTTCATCTCTTTAAAAACCCATACTGCCTCCACGAGACAACCCTAACCCTAACTCCATCGCCATCGCCTCCACCTTCGCCTATCTCCCTGATCTCGTCCTCCTTCTCTCTCCTCCTCTCTTCCCTCCTCGACCACCACTTCCTTCATCTCCACCGACCAACCCACTGCAAACTACCACCGAGCAACCCTGCACCCCCGCGACGAGATCCCGTCGAAACCCTAACCTTAACCCTAGCTTCGATCCATCGTCCTTGCAACCATCTCCCCAACTCCTTTCGACCTCGCCTTCACCACCTCATAACCTCTCTCTTCTTTCCCGACGCCTGCAAACCCTGTGCGAACCCATCGTCATCACGCCGGCGACCCCTTCCCGTCGTCTCTCTCTCTCCTTTCTCCTATCTTCCTCTCCCTTGCACCGAGCCCGACCCAAGAAAACCTGAGCCCAAGATCCCTGCACACCAAGAACCCCCACTGCACACCCTTTGCCAAACCTTACTGCCTTTTACTTGCCGGAAAACCCCGTCGGTCTCATCATCACCCCCTTACAGCCTCCTCTGACCCCAGAACACCATCACAACACCAACCATCCACCCACTTCCTCTCTTCTCTTTCTTCTTCTTCTTCTTTTTATTTATTTCCGTTTTCCGGTCACCCGCCGGAGCCGTGACCGTCGCCGACGATCTGAGAAATCCAGTGAACAACCCCAACCAGCGTGGTCGTGCTCTTGCCTTTTCTGGACCCGTCCCGTGCGCGCGTGTGGTTTTGCGACGTTTACCCGATGTTTGACGTGCCGCACGCATCTGTCGCGTGTTCCGTTCAGGCAAGTTAATCTTGCTACATGCTATACTATTATATTCTATATTCATTTGAATAATAACATCACATAATGATTAGTTATGCATCCCACATTATCATTTTGCATGTTTCACCTTTTTCGGATATCCGTGTGCATCCGTGCAAGTTATTTCATATCTAGTGCATGCAAATTTATCTTGATATATGCTAGATTACAATATACTGCACCCAATTGAATATTTACAATTCATATTGTTTAGTTGTACATCCCGCATTTACCAGTTTATCATTTTACTGTTATACGACGTCCGTACACATCAATATCATTATTTACATATCTAGTCGTATGCTAATTCATCTTGCTACATGCTAGGTATAGTATTATGCATCTATATGAGTAAAATGTTACCCGTTTATCACATTATACATCCATACTAAATGTTTTACCGTTTTCGGATACCCGTTTACATTCATATCATTTAATATACATATAGCTGCATTTACAGACCCCCATTATTACATATTATTGCTATATTAACACCGCATGATAGATAATGTGCATCCCACTTAGTCTTGAAGCTCTAAATGTAACCCCAATCGATATTTGTGCAACCATAGCATTAATTACATATCTAGTTGAATACCATAACACGTTATTTCATATGACTGCTACATTAACACCCCATGCTAGATAATGAGCATCTTACATAGTCATGAAGCTATAGTTGTAACCCCTGATAGTTATTTATGCATCCATGTTTATTTGTGTATCCATACTATTAATTCTGCATAACTAGTTACACCCCATATTACATTAACTCATATTATTAATACATTAGTACCCCATGCTTGATATTGTGCATCCTACTTAGTCATGATGTAACCCCTGATCGATATTTGTGCATTCATGCTTTTATTGTACATCCGTACTTTCACCCCGATTCAATACTTGCTACAGTTTGATTCTGAGCACCCGCTTGATACCTGTGCACTACTTGACATGACCTGATACACCACTACTTGACATGACTTGATACATGTACACTACCTGACATGACCTGATATATCATTACTTGACATGTTACCTGATCCCGTTTCTAATGCCGACAATCCTGACATGTTGTCCTAATGGACATTATTGTTGTCTGCATAGACAAAACCTGTACCTGCTTGATCCTGTGTTGGCATTAGATATCAATTGGCAATACCTGACTTGAACACATAACTTGGGGGTATGGGGAAATCAAGAATGTAACCGAACGTAACTCAAAGGGTTATCATATTGTTTGCCGTTTTTCCGGGCGTTACGGAATACCTATTGTTTGTCATTTTTCTGGGCGTTACGAAATACCTATTGTTTGCTGTTTTTCCGGGCGTTACGGAATAATCACCGATGGGTTACGATGAGGATTACATTAATTGATTTCGAAGACTTTAGAATAGACAACCCAGTAGCACGGTTTAGATTACTCACAGCACATCACATGTGCTTATACCGTTCACTGTTCCTTATTCGTGTTACTGTTATACTTTTATTACTGTTCATACTCATGCCTGCATGTCTTGTTACCTCCTGATTGTATTATTGTTGATATTATGACGCACTGACGTCTGGGTTTTGCATGGCCCGGATCCTTTATCTCTGTCATAAGCCGTTCAGGAGTATCTCAGTCAACAGGCCGAGCAATGAAGACTTGTTAGTATTCTAGTTTAGTTTCCTTTCAGCATTGTTTTATTTCCTGATGTGAGCCCGTATTTTGGGATGTACATTCCAGATTATTATTGTTATTTGGATCTATTGCTTCCGCATTTTATTTCATGACTCGTTTATTCTGGCTTATGGACATGTATTAGATAGTTTCTTTTATTTTCCTGTTCTTGATATCTATGGACAGCCGTAATATGACTGTGGAGGGATGTTTCCTAGCCACAGGTAACATAGTTGGCTCTGTCATGTGCCGATCTTAACGCACTCTGGGAAGCGGGGCGTGACACGAACAAATCTGGGTAAAATCCACATATGCCAAAAATTACTATTCAACATGAGAAACACACAGAAGAAAATCGGACCGAGTCACTCTTGACTAGGCCGCGGAACGGCGGCCAAACACACTGTTTGGCCGCACTTCCGCGGCGGTCTTGGGGACTTAGGATCTCCTTTTTCTTCTGTGTTCTTAGAAAACCTTGCTTGTATTTTTAAGGCCTCTGAAATGATTTTTAGACCAGTTTTGAAAAATGACAGCAAGTAAGGTCCTGAATCGTGATTTCATGCAATTTTCTGACGATCGAACTTCTAACTACTTGCTAACTAGTTAGTTAAGGTTTTGTAGGCTCTGATACCACTGTAAGTCAATGTCGCTCACACCGTGGGTTCGCGGGAAGGCGGAATTTTCAAAACACGATTTTAATATGCTTCGCAACACCAGCTAACTCCAAGATCTATTCGAAAACCTTAACTAAATAAACTACTAGGAGGTTTAACTACTTGGTAAGAGTGTTATACCTCCGTGTACTAGTCCTTCGGGTCTTCTTTTCCTCCCCTCCTTGGCTCCTGGAAGTATGGACGGAGCTTGTGATGTCGGCCTCCTCGCGCCAAAGATGATCCACCCGAGAGTATGTGCTTCAAGTATCAATCTCTAAACCGAGGCAACTAGGGTAAATAGTTCGCTAATCCAAGTAGTCTAGGTGATGTAGAGAATGCTAATGGATTGTTTTATCTCTTGAGATTCTTTGTTTCACAACACATGTGAGGGTAAGAATCTCACTTGAGGAAGAAGGGAAAACTTAGAGAGAGCAAACAAAATGAGAAAATGAGGTAGGGTTCCAATGGCTAAGTGTGGAGAACGGCTAATATCATATACCTCATTCATTGAACCATATATTAAAAACAAATAAAATATATCACCCATGCTTCAATAATGAGTCAAGATGAATAAACTAATCAAAATAGCCATGCTTCACCATGTCAAGTATGTCTCTCCAAATATCTACCTCATTAATCTATTTTGCAAAAATAGATAATACCAAATAATATGGTGTCCCCTTCTAGAAACATGTCTTGCCAAATTACAAGAATGCTCTCACCGTATATACATACACGTATTCGTATTCCGAAAAATATGAATATACTGAGACGATAACAATCCAATAATACAATACTAGAATCCGGCTAAAACCAAAGCCCACCAGTATTGTCCGTCCGAACATCATCCGTGTACAAGTACACATATGTGATCGGAGCTCTGTCGTAAAACCATACGGTCTCTACATCTTTTTCCCGAAGCAGGGAAACCCTCTGTATGGGACTCTAAAGACTCGACAGTATACTGGCAGTGGGTTTAACCAAAAGCACGTCAGCGGTACTAGTTGCACGTAACGGCTACCCAGGTATCTGTCGATAAGAAGGCCGATGAGCAAACTCATCTGAACTCCTACTGAGCCTATCTATGACAATCTCCGTACAGTCCGGTCTGTTCTTCTAAGATACTCGCATATCGGGCCTAGGGGATGATAAACGTCAGACCCCTAACAGCCCAATAAGTCGTGCCGGAGGAGAGCCCAATACACCCTGAGAAACTACTGGAGTGCCTATCAGTATTTCTCGACTGCCCTGACCAGGGACTTTGTGTAATGGCTTTCCGAACACTGCGTGATATCAATCCCCAATACCGGGAGAGACGAATTCTATTTAACTGCTACTGTCTCAAAGTGCTTCGGGACTACACCCAACTACTATCTGTTTGCACAACTCTTTTAAACCGTAGTAGGGTAGTAATCTAAGTGCAGTGGAAACACACTCAAGATGAAGTAGCGATGGCAAGTCAACGGACTAACATGTACTCATGTCATTTAGGAACGGCTTCCTGACGATAGGTATAATACCAACTAGCAATTCCCGACAAGTCATGTCCAGTATAACTCATAACCTAATGAGCACCTGCATACTATCTCTAGTATGACGTACTAATGGCTGTGGGAAAGACCATCTTCCATGCTGAAATGAGAAGCGTATACACTAGTCTACTCTGGAGTATCGATACCCCATCTCGATAATCCTACGACTAGGGACCTGTATAACGATGTGCTTATAGACTACTCAGCCCCCAGTAGTGTGACTGCCATCACAACGCTGGTAGTCAAGCAAAAATGCTAAGGGCTCTACCAATATGTATAAGCGATATGCTAAAAGAAACACATGCACATATTGAGGTAGAATAGAACTAGGTAGCATACTACCATTTTGAACAAGACTGTTATTATAACTGTGAATATCCCAAGCTTCCAATATATAATATACAATCCAGTATGATACAATAATGGCCTCTAGGGCATATATCACTGACACCAACGATATGCTATATATATATATATATATATATATATATATATATATATATATATGAAAAATTCTACATTGTGCCGGCCGCATGTGTCCGGTCATTCGATAGAAAGAAATAAAAGCACAGATCTTATTCGAAAGGTATGCGAAAATCCTCATCTCCTTCTCTTTCCCATCCGAACGTATTATACCCGGTACAAAGAATAATTTCTCTCACCATATAAGTGTGAATAAAAACCTAACAAACTACTGCAAGCAACTATCATGGTTTTATGGGGAAAAGCAAGATGAGAGTCGAATATGGAAAAACGAACAGTAATACCAATTTCTTGCAAAGAGTTCATTAGAGTTAAACTTTTGTCATAAAATGAGAGTCGAATATGGAATCGATGCCGTCAATTTCACTAAAAATAAATGAACTTCCGAATCCTAATCCTAATCCGATCTTACTATGAATCTAATATCCCCTCAGCTAAATGCTTTATTTTATGCTAAGAATCAAGTATATATGTTTTTTTAATTTGTTTTTTTTATGGTGGGGCATTTCTTTTACACACAATAATTTTTTCCCTCCAATAATTCAGTGAATAAACCTTTTTTATATTTAGGATGCTTCCTCTTGCATGATAGTCTTTTCTCACTAGCTCCTTCAATCGATACAAGAAAACGAAAATTAAGAGCACAAAAACTTTTATTTAAACGAGAAAGCTGACAAGAAACCAATAATGGCAAGGTTGATCATTTGCAGGATAGAGATGAAAATTAAAATATATCAAATATATGTAGGGAAATAATTACTCACAAAAGTTTAATTAATTTCCACAGCTGTTTAATATACTAATTAATTGGTACAACCACGTGGCAAGTGCCGAATGAGAGCTGACGTGGCAACGCCGACGCGCTCCTTGCGGGGCCCACCCACCATTTTATTTTGTTTTATGTTATGGAGAAACAACCAAGAAATATGAATATGAAGACACAGTCAAGTCAATTAATCGATAGGGACAGAGAGTTTAGGTGGAATATTTTTATATAGAATTTCCGACCTTTTGTACAAAAAATCTTTTATCAGAAACTTTAAATAATATAAAGATTTCAAATTATTTCAAGCTCAAATATAAAAGAATCGAGATTCTGTTCACAGTTAGGTGATATGTATAACTGGAGTGTTTAGAATGCAACATGACGATCCAATAAAAAAATACATGCAATATATATGGCGGTCAAAATCTAGAAGTCAGATTAGTATACATCGTTTGCCCAGGCATGCAACCACACTACTCTATTTGAGTGAACCTGAGCATGAGAATTTGTGCTCATACTGATGATGCTCGATATCGGTGACCTCCCAGATCATGACACGTGGTAGATGACGTGTCCCAGAGCTTGCAAGAAAGGACCTACATGGGCCGTCCAGACTGCTCCTATGCCTGTCCTACTGACGAGGCTGGCTCGCCTCCGAGCCCCAGCACAATTGGCCTCCTCGGCCTCACAGCTCGTTCCCGAGCTACCGCAGAAACTAGATACCTCGGCTCTCCCGCTCGTCTGCGAGCTCTCCTGTCGAGGTCATCTTCCTCGGTCTCATCGACCGACCAACATCACCACTTGCAGGCGTAACCACCATCCCGTGAATTTCGCCATGCGCGAGATTTCCGCCGGCCACATCCCACGTTCCACGCCACCACGAGACCCTATTAACGAGCCTGTCTCGCCATTAATGGGAGGTCCCGCTAATCACGCGGGCGTGACGTCGGGAGCGTAACGACCGGCGTGATTCTTGTTAGTTATGTATATGCCCTAGAGGCCATTGTTGTACATATGATGTATATTATAATGGATGCTTGGATATATATAGAGATGACTTTCTTGCTCGTCATGATAGTATGCTATTTGGTTTCACTTTATCTTAACATGTTGACTTGTATTGGTTTACTGTTTTACTCTCACATGTTGATAAAGCCCTTAGGATCTGTACTCGACTACTGGGACTATGATGAGATCATACTAGTGGGGCCACGGTAGTCGATGAGTACATCCTATAACTGTTCCTAGTCGAGGGTATATCGAGACAGGGCATCGATACGCCAGAGTAGACTAGCGTATTCGCATCTTGACCCATATGATGGGCGATGGATGATCCCATATCCATCGGTGTTAGACATCAGAGATGGTGTACGGGTGCTCAGTAGAGACTGGGTACACTGGACGGACTCGCCGAGAACTCCCAGATGGTGATATACCACACGTCAGATGGCAGTTCTCCGGTGACACTGGTACAGGGTAGTCTGTAGAACCGAGATCGTCATGGAGTCTTGTGTGATTCCCACTGTGCTTTGATTTCCACCTTACCACGTCCAATAGGGCGTGCAAAACGGTGGCTTTTGGGTACAGTCCCGAATCACATGGAGGCAATGAGCGATAGGAGGGGATTCGTCTCTCCCGGTATATGGAGTTGATGTTGTGCTGTGTTCGATTGGCTATAACTGGAAGTCCCTGGACAGGGCTGATATAGAGATTTACTGGTAAGTGTTACTAGTAGTTTCTCGACCCGTTATGAGCCAAACATCGACACGACTTATCGGTTACTGGGGTCTGACGTATACCACCCCTAGACTTGATATGCGACATATCAGACGAACAGACCGGACTGTACGGGAGTGTTACTGATTGGATTCACAGGAGAACGCACAGGCTAGCTTGTTGATCTTCTGATCGCTCAATACCTGGGTGGCTGTTACGTTTAGCTGACCGCTTGCAGCTTGTGGGTGTTTGATATGATCATCACCTGCTACCGGCGTATTGACGATTCTTTAGAGTCCTACACAGAGGTTTCTTGGCTCAGGCGAAATAGAGTAGAGGCACATATGCGATATGTGCAGGACCGAGAATAATGCGATATGGGATACCGTATTATATTCTCGCGATATTTAGAAGTGAACCGGGTCATCGGATCAAGTGTTGATTCGATGAATCGGTACATGATATATTAGTCGGTAATATTCGATATAGCCGGATCGTCAAATCAAGTGTTGATTCGATGATTTAATGTATAATAATATATATGATATATTGTATTACATTATCTAATATTGGCTCGCTTTATTATTTTATTTTCTCACTGGATGATACATTGATATATATGCGATATATGTTAATTGTATTATTTTCCTTTGTTGCAAATATATAATATATATGTGATATATATTATTGTGACATGATATGATTAATTGTTAAACATGTTTAAGGATGATTAATTGAGGTTAGGGTTTGATTAGGGTTAGTAGCTTCATGCACCTTCTAGAAGCAACTTCTTTTATCTTGGTTAAGATATTTGTTGATGCCACATTTTAACCCAACCAAACCCTAACTCTAGTTATTTCTCTACTAAATCCTAGCCACTCATCCTTGACCATGGTTTACAATTCAATCATATAGCTTTTATTCTATTCATCACAAAAGAAATTAATTCATTATCATTTCCATTATCATCTTCTTCTCTCTTAAAGAAAGCTCACTAGATTTTCTTTATGTGATGAATAAATATGAGAAAATGATTTAAAAAGAAAGCAAAAATACTACTCTCTCATCCTCATCTCATCTAGCCCATGAGATTAGTGTGTTCATCTCTTTAGAGTGAGAAAGCTTGAGTCTTTGCAACTTCAAGGTAGATCATCGGAGATTTGGAATACTTCGAGCTAGCATGGATCGTTCGAGTCGTGGAGCCTCTCATGAGTCCGGGAGATCGTGGATCGCGGCAAAGGGACTTCTACTCGGAGCTTGTGAAGCGAAGGAGCGGACTACAAAGGTTGTAATCCCTCACACTTAGATAAAAGTTATCATCTTGCATGTTTAACCCTAATAATCTAGCGAAGATCCCGGTTTTGGGTTGTTCGGCACGTCTAAAATTTTATCCGGGCGTGTTTGATGCCTTATGAACCTTCACAAGAGTGCCTAGGAACCCTACAGTGGTATCAGAGCCTAGCTAGAGCATTAGGCGATGTGTTTACGAAGTTAAAACTCAGATCGAACCCGAAACGACGAAACTAGACCCCTCTCTGGAAATTTTTTAAATTTTGGGATTATTCTGAATTAAAAATATGTAAAAAAATCAGCAGGGAATTCTAAGAATTACCATAAAACCCGAGCCCCCAATTCGATCAAACGGCGGCGGAACCGCGGCGTAAGCATGCTTACGCGGCGGTTCCGCGACGGATTGATAGGATTGTGACACGTGGCTTTTATGGTAATGACCGTAGGTGCTTGTTGATGCTTCTGGGTATTTTTAATCTGTTTCAGGTGTTGAAAATTCTGGGGTTTGTTTTGTAATAGTAGACTCGATCGGAAATTTTTAATTCGTATTTCTTTCCGGATATTTAGAAATTGTTAAACTATTTGAACGGATATCATTAACTCACTGTTTCCCGGTACGGCAAACTTTCAAGTGTTGAAATTTTTCCGGTTTTAAATCTTTCGGACAAATTGTACAAGTTAAGCGGTGGACCCTCTAGAAGACAACAAACCTTAACTCGATTATGTGACCGTCTTGAACTGCCTTTTGAACCTTCGGGTTTGGGGCAGTACGGCGTGCCACATGTGAGGCGTTGGCTTGACCCTTCTACGGCTGGATCACCGGTACTGTGACATATTCTGGGATTATTTGAACTCCGCTCAAGAGTTGAGCACTTTGGGAAATTTTGGGTATTTGATTGTCTGTTCGGAAAGTTTAATACTGTCTATTTATCTGGAATGTGATACAATATGTGGAATTCATAGAGTTAGGCATGAAATGCGAAGTATGTGATATTTCGGATTTACGATGTCTAAAGTGATTGTGGATTCCAAATATTGTAGTTTTACCCTTTCTTTTCTGTGACCGTAAGTGTAATATGTGATATCGCCGGTTTCGTTGCTATATGTCAACGACAATTGGGATGCGCATATTTACTTACGTTGATGATATGTGATATTATGTGTTGCTGTGATATGTTATATTGGATCGTCGCGTTCTGAATAGCCGGGGGTTTTATGTGAGATGAGGGTTTTTATTTTCATTCATGTAAAATTCATTTGTAATGTAATATTCTTTTATTTGGGGCACTTCCAGGTTGCGGTTGCTGTCACCAGTGTATATTATTTATTTTTCCGCATTAGGTAGACCCAAGGAGGGGAGCACAAGTAACCGGGTTCTAGGGTCCAGTGGGAGGCCATCTCGAGGAGTCGAGACCGGGTCTTCTAACCCTAGAATTGGCAGTGTTACTTGCCGCTCTCGTAGGGGTCTTGGGATGTGGGTTTGGCTATTCGTCGCGACCGTGGAATCCGTGTTTTATACAGGCTCGTATTGAAAACACGGACGTCCTAGTATATCCAATATTTCATATATGATTCTTCTGCTGCAATGTTCTGTGATGAGATCATATTACTGCCTGAGACGAATGCTTATACTATATATATATGCTGATATATAAATATTACTGCTTTCGTTTCTTCTGTGATGCTTAGGAAGCATAAGCTGATGGGATTTTTATTAATGAGATTAATAAAAGAAAAGAAACCTAAAGATGTTGTAGAATCAAAAACTTTATAAAAAAAGGGGTAGCTACAGTTTTGCTTTGCACAGTGATATATACGATATATCCTGCACCTTATTCGATGGGGAAAGAGCCGACGATCCCTTCACCGGGAGTGACCTCTTTAGCGAAACTGGCAGATGCTACAAAATGCGGTTTGTCTTTTGATTGCTTTTAATGTTTTGCTTTGCACAGCGGTATATATGATATATCCTGCACCTTATTCGATGAGGAAAGGGCCGACGATCCCTTCACCGGGAGTGACCCCTTTAGCGAAACTAAGAAAAGCCTCAAAAACACTCCTTTTCAAAACTTCACTCGATTCTACGACGATATCAAGTTCATTACGCTCAGGGTTTTCTGAAAAACCTGCGTAGCCCTCCGTCATTTCAGATAGATATTATTTAGTATTCGTGCTATGTTTGTTGACTTAGTTAAGGCATAGTGTACGGTAGCTAAGTATTGTTTATCTGCTAAAACATGAGATGTGATTGGATTAGGGTATTCGTACGTCCTTGTTGACTCGGTTAAGGGTCGTACGGGTGGGTTTAATTCAATCGGGAAATGTACGGGTTGAACTTGACTTGCGATTTATGGTTTGTTGACTTAGTTAAGGTCATAGATCGCTAGGGGCAAAAATATTATCGGGAATTTCAAGTGTTGAAATTTGCAATGAGATTGCATACCTCCTATAAGATAGTTGGATCCCGATACCCACTGCGAGTAAGAGTTACTCCTGGGAGAGTTTTACACAGAACAATTAGCCGATCAAGTAGGTGTCTAGAAAAGTGTTAACGGGGTTACGCCTCTGGGAAAACGAGGTTTACTTTAATTAAGTCCGTGCGAGAGCACGGGGAACCTCCCTCAAAGTACCGACACTGATCTGGCTGAAAGATTGACGAAATTGTAAGGTGTAATTAATCCCGGCTAATCTTACCTTTTAGGGTTTTAAGGTAGATTTGATAAAACCAGTGGGAGACATCCTGATTAGATAAGATGATAACCAATCTAATCTTGCAAGAGCATACGCTAAAGTGTTTTCTTCTCTCTCTCTCTAGGTAGCGACCATGTCATGCCATAATCAAGATAATAATATGGATGTATTGACTAAACCTAATTATTGTACTGAGCAAGGGAATGTTGGACCCGTTCTTTCTTGTAAGAGTTATAAGACTGAACAGGAAACATGAGAATATCTGGATTCTCACACCGCCCAAAAGAACGTGCATGTTGATGCATCTTCTTCAGGTGTGTTAGTTATTGAGAACTGTTTCTCAGTTCACCCTACGTCCTGGGTATTAGATACCGGATCAGGATCCCACATATGTAAATTGTTACATGGGCTGCGAAAAGGTAGAGAACTAGGAAAAGGTGATCATTCCGTTCAAGTAGGGAACGGTGCAAGTATTGTAGCCAAAGCAGTTGGCGAATATCACCTTGTATTACCAAGTCGTAATACACTGATTCTAAATGAATGCTATTATATACCGAACATGATGTGCAACATTATATCAGTCTCTTTATTGAGTAAAGAGGGATATAATTTTGTAGTACAGGATAATGTTATGAACATATTCCTAGATCAAAAGTTGATTGCATCAGGCTCGTTACATAATGGCATATTCATTCTAAATCAGAATACAGTGCTGAATATACAAAACACACACAAGAGGAAAAGTTCAGATATGAACGAATCCTACTTGTGGCATTGTAGACTTGGTCATATCAATGCGACACGACTGGCTAAGTTACATAGAGATGGTTATTTGAATCCGTTCGAATTATCATCTTATGATATTTGCCATTCATGTCTCAAAGGAAAAATGACCAAAGCTCCGTTTAGTGGACACGGAGAAAGAGTTACTGAACTCTTAGGACTAATACATAGTGATGTATGTGGTCCCATGTCTACGCATGCCAGGAACGGTTCTTCCTACTTCATTACATTCACTGACGATCTCTCTAGATTCGGACATGTGTTCCTGATGAAACACAAGTCTGAAGCTTTTGAGAAATTCAGAGAATATAAGCACGAAGTAGAGAACCAAACGGGCAAAAGTATTAAGATTCTTCGATCTGATCGAGGAGGTGAATACTTAAGCGGTGAGTTCCTAGATTATCTAAAAGAGAATGGGATTCTCTCTCAGCTTACTCCTCCTTATACACCACAGCACAACGGTGTATCGGAACGAAGGAATCGGACCCTATTAGATATGGTTCGATCTATGATGAGCGATGCTAAGTTACCTATTTCCTTTTGGGGGTATGCGCTTGAGACAGCCATATACATATTGAATCTAGTTCCGTCTAAATCTGTACCTACCACACCATATGAGATATGGAGTGGGAAGAGACCATATTTTAAACGAGTTAAGATATGGGGTTGTCCGGCCTATGTCAAAAGACAAAATCCAGACAAACTCGAGGCACGATCAGTTCTTTGCAAATTTGTGGGATATCCTAAGAATTCTCAAGGGTATATTTTCTATCACGCTGAGGAACAAAAAGTGTTTATTTCTCAATATGCCACCTTTTTAGAAAAGGAATTTCTTGCAAAAGAAATTAGTGGCAAAGAGGTAGAGCTGGAAGAGGTTCCAGCACCACAGACTATAACTGATGATTTATTGGAACCAGAGGATTAAGTAGTACCCGACGAACCCCAGCCTCTCCGCCGATCTAGTAGGGTTTCTCGTCCACCTGAAAGATACTATGGTTTTCTCATTGATGGTGGAAGCGAGGATTGCATCATGGATGATGATGACCCGACTAGTTTCGAGCAGGCCATCACGAGTAGTGACTCTGTGAAATGGCTGGATGCAATGCGATCTGAGATGGAATCCATGTACACCAATAAAGTATGGATTTTGGAAAATGCTCCTGAAGGGGTAAAACCCATTGGGAGCAAGTGGATTTTTAAAAAGAAATTTGGTGTAGATGGAAAAGTTGAGACTTTCAAAGCTAGACTTGTAGCAAAGGGTTTTCGTCAACGACCAGGTATGGATTATGACGAAACCTTTTCTCCAGTGGCTATGCTTAAGTCCATCCGGATCTTACTTGCCATTGTTGCATACCATGACTACGAAATCTGGCAAATGGATATTAAGACCGCCTTTCTAAACGGTGATTTAGAAGAGAGCGTGTACATGACTCAGCCAGAGGGCTTCGTAGATAGTGGGAGCAACGGAAAGGTGTGCAAGCTGCTTAAATCCATTTATAGGTTAAAGCAAGCATCGCGGAGTTGGAACATCTGTTTTGATGTTGTAGTCAAAGAGTTTGACTTCATCAAAAATATAGATGAACCTTGTATCTATAAGAAGGTAGCAGAGGGTAAGGTTGTCTTCCTCGTATTGTACGTGGATGACATACTCTTGATAGGAAATGATATTCCTATGCTGCAATCAGTCAAGCTCTTCTTATCACAGAGATTCTCAATGAAAGATCTAGGTGATGCCTTCTGCATATTAGGAATTATGATCTATAGAGATAGATCTAAACGGATACTGGGATTGTCCCAATCCAGGTACATTGACACCATACTAAAGAGGTTTAGTATGGAAGAATCCAAGCGTGTGAACCAACCCACGATCTCTGGACTCACTCTCTCCAAAGAGATGTCTCCTAAGACTGATTTGGAGAGAGCTCGCATGCAAGGGATACCCTATGCTTCGGCAGTAGGCTCTATCATGTATGCGATACTATGTACCAGACCCGATGTAGCATACTCACTAAGTGTAGTGAGTCGGTATCAAGCAGATCCTGGAGAGAGTCACTGGACAGCTGTGAAGAACATTCTCAAGTACTTGCGAAGGACTAAGGAGATGTTCTTGGTGTATGGTAATGGAGAACTCCAGGTGGAGTCTTTTACCGATTCCAGCTTCCAAAGTGATAAGGACGACTCTAAGTCGCATTCGGGTTTTGTCTTTACCCTCAATGGAGGGGCGGTATGTTGGAAGAGTTCCAAACAGGATACCGTTGCAGACTCGACGATGGAGGCTGAATACATCGCTGCCAACGATGCTGCCAAGGAGGCTGTCTGGATAAAGAAGTTCATTTGTGAACTTGGTGTGGTTCCATCCATTAAGCATCCAATACCTCTATATTGCGATAACAATGGAGCTGTGGCTTTGGCCAAGGAACCCAGATCCCATCAAAAGTCCAGACATATTCTGAGGCGGTATCACCTGATCAGGGAGATAGTTGATCGCCGAGAGATCGAGGTCAGGAGAGTAGATACGAAGGACAACACTGCGGATCCATTCACGAAGGCTATTCCCCAGATACAGTTTGAGAGATTATTCGGGATGCTAGGTATGAGATACTACAGCAGCTGGCCTTAGTGCAAGTGGGAGATTGTTAGTTATGTATATGCCCTAGAGGCCATTGTTGTACATATGATGTATATTATAATGGATGCTTGGATATATATAGAGATGACTTTCTTGCTCGTTATGATAGTATGCTATTTGGTTTCACTTTATCTTAACATGTTGACTTGTATTGGTTTACTGTTTTACTCTCACATGTTGATAAAGCCCTTAGGATCTGTACTCGACTACTGGGACTATGATGAGATCATACTAGTGGGGCCACGGTAGTCGATGAGTACATCCTATAACTGTTCCTAGTCGAGGGTATATCGAGACAGGGCATCGATACGCCAGAGTAGACTAGCGTATTCGCATCTTGACCCATATGATGAGCGATGGATGATCCCATATCCATCGGTGTTAGACATCAGAGATGGTGTACGGGTGCTCAGTAGAGACTGGGTACACTGGACGGACTCGCCGAGAACTCCCAGATGGTGATATACCACACGTCAGATGGCAGTTCTCCGGTGACACTGGTACAGGGTAGTCTGTAGACCCGAGATCGTCATGGAGTCTTGTGTGATTCCCACTGTGCTTTGATTTCCACCTTACCACGTCCAATAGGGCGTGCAAAACGGTGGCTTTTGGGTACAGTCCCGAATCACATGGAGGCAATGAGCGATAGGAGGGGATTCGTCTCTCCCGGTATAGGGAGTTGATGTTGTGCTGTGTTCGATTGGCTATAACTGGAAGTCCCTGGACAGGGCTGATATAGAGATTTACTGGTAAGTGTTACTAGTAGTTTCTCGACCCGTTATAAGCCAAACATCGACACGACTTATCGGTTACTGGGGTCTGACGTATACCACCCCTAGACTTGATATGCGACATATCAGACGAACAGACCGGACTGTACGGGAGTGTTACTGATTGGATTCACAGGAGAACGCACAGGCTAGCTTGTTGATCTTCTGATCGCTCAATACCTGGGTGGCTGTTACGTTTAGCTGACCGCTTGCAGCTTGTGGGTGTTTGATATGATCATCACCTGCTACCGGCGTATTGACGATTCTTTAGAGTCCTACACAGAGGTTTCTTGGCTCAGGCGAAACAGAGTAGAGGCACATATGTGATATGTGCAGGACCGAGAATAATGCGATATGGGATACCGTATTATATTCTCGCGATATTTAGAAGTGAACCGGGTCATCGGATCAAGTGTTGATTCGATGAATCGGTACATGATATATTAGTCGGTAATATTCGATATAGCCGGATCGTCAAATCAAGTGTTGATTCGATGATTTAATGTATAATAATATATATGATATATTGTATTACATTATCTAATATTGGCTCGCTTTATTATTTCATTTTCTCACTGGATGATACATTGATATATATGCGATATATGTTAATTGTATTATTTTCCTTTGTTGCAAATATATAATATATATGTGATATATATTATTGTGACATGATATGATTAATTGTTAAACATGTTTAAGGATGATTAATTGAGGTTAGGGTTTGATTAGGGTTAGTAGCTTCATGCACCTTCTAGAAGCAACTTCTTTTGTCTTGGTTAAGATATTTGTTGATGACACATTTTAACCCAACCAAACCCTAACTCTAGTTATTTCTCTACTAAATCCTAGCCACTCATCCTTGACCATGGTTTACAATTCAATCATATAGCTTTTATTCTATTCATCACAAAAGAAATTAATTCATTATCATTTCCATTATCATCTTCTTCTCTCTTGAAGAAAGCTCACTAGATTTTCTTTATATGATGAATAAATATGAGAAAATGATTTAAAAAGAAAGCAAAAATACTACTCTCTCATCCTCATCTCATCTAGCCCATGAGATTAGTGTGTTCATCTCTTTAGAGTGAGAAAGCTTGAGTCTTTGCAACTTCAAGGTAGATCATCGGAGATTTGGAATACTTCGAGCTAGCATGGATCGTTCGAGTCGTGGAGCCTCTCATGAGTCCGGGAGATCGTGGATCGCGGCAAAGGGACTTCTACTCGGAGCTTGTGAAGCGAAGGAGCGGACTACAAAGGTTGTAATCCCTCACACTTAGATAAAAGTTATCATCTTGCATGTTTAACCCTAATAATCTAACAAAGATCCCGGCTTTGGGTTGTTCGGCACGTCTAAAATTTTATCCGGGCATGTTTGATGCCTTATGAACCTTCACAAGAGTGCCTAGGAACCCTACAATTCTTGCGCCTGCTGCACCTACTGCCACCGCTACTTAAACCCCTCTTTCAGACGGTCAAGGTAAGCCAATTCTACTCCACTAAGCCATTATTCTGCTCGGATCTCTAGACTAACTTGATCGTCGGAGGGTCCTCGGTGGTACAACCATCCCGGGACTTCCTTGCAGGTAACTCGGCAACCACAACCTCAACCCATTGAGATCCACACGTTTCAGGAGCGACAGCCTCCAGATCCAATCTCAGCCACACATCGCAGCCATCCGCGGATCAACGGGAATCAACATCTGAAGGAGATCCCACCCTCCATCAGCTGGCGCCGTCTGTGGGAAAGTAGATTCCACAAAAACGAAAGTTCGCCTCCCGATCTCACTCCAATGGCGAGCGATTATCAAGACGATCCAAGCGCCAATCGTCGCCTCCCTCTCAACGGTGGCACAGACGAGCCTCCTCCGCCGACGTACTCGAAAACCCGGTGGGCACCGCTAAGTTTGGTTCCGAGGTCTTACGCCAGAGGGTTTCGTCCAGAGTCTCGTCGCACCCATGTCCCTTACGAGGCGGTGGCGGTCATCTCGCCTGTTCACAGGCATGACCGGCACCCCCTCCCTCGACGGGGTCGCGCACGCGAGACTCCCCACGGCAGCTCAAAAACCACCCCGCCAGGGTACATAAGGAACCCCACCGAAAGGAGCCGAGGATCGTCCAGAATCATGGTCGCGACGGCGGGGGTACATCGAGTGCCTACGAAGCTCAGCACCCCACGCCAGCCCCGGGGGTCGACGGCCGGCCAAGGAAGAAGGCCAAGGAGACCGAACCGATCACTTTTGACAACGGGGACTTTCACGGCATCTCCCTGCTCCATAACAACCCCCTGGTGATTACGGCTTGGGTCCATCAATACGAGGTGCACAGGATCCTGGTCGACTCGAGAAGCTTGGCAAACATTCTCTTCTACGACTGTTTTCTGCGCATGGGGCTCACCACGGCAGACCTAAGGCCGACCTCCCACATCCTTTCAGGATTCACTAACCACTCCATTTCGGCGGAAGGAGTAATCACTCTACAGTTCAACGCCGAGGAGGCCGGCCATACGCGGACAGTGCTGGTGGAATTCATCGTAGCAAGAATCCCATCGTCTACAACATCCTCCTCGGCCGCCCGACGCTGATCTCCCTCCGGGCCCAAATATCGACCTACCACCTGGCGATAAAGTTCCCTCTCGAGCAGGGCGGGATAGGTCGGGTCTACGGAGACCAGCGAGTTGCAAAGGTTTGCTTCACCGCAACATCTTCATCGGAGGAGCCGGTCGACGATGTCGAGGGTGGGGGTGACATCAAGGGTTCCCTAGATACTCGAGACGAGCAAAAAGAGATCCGAGGGACCCCAGTGGAGCCTCTGACAGCGGTCCCCCTTGTAGAAGGGGACGACGAAAGACTCGTTCAGATCGGGTCGCTTCTGATAGGTCCTCAGCGAGACGACCTGGTTCATTTCCTCATAAACAACTCCGACGTGTTTGCCTGGGCACCTGCTGACATGCCGGGGATCGACCCTAAAATTATATCCCACAAGCTCGGGGTAGATCCTACGGCCCGACCCGTCAGACAGAGGAAGCGAAGCTTCGTCTCGGCCAAACAGAAGGCTATCGAGGACGAGGTAGATCGGCTCTTCGCCGCCAACTTCATTTGGAATGTGCCCTATTCAGAATGGCTAGCGAACGTCGTCCTGGTCAAGAAGTCAAGCGGGAAGTAGCACATGTGCGTCGACTTCACCGACCTCAACAAGGCCTGCCCCAAAGACAACTATCCCCTATCTCGGATAGATCAGCTCGTCGACGGCACGGCAGGCCACGAGCTATTGGGCTTCATGGATGCCTTCTACGGCTACAATCAGATCCCCATGAATCCGGCAGACGAAGATCTCACCGCATTCACGACGGACCGGGGGGTATACTGCTACAAGGTGATGCCCTTCGGACTCAAAAATGCCGGGGCTACGTATCAACGGCTGGTCAACCGCATGTTTAAGCCACAGATCGGTAGGAACATGGAGGTCTACGTCGACGATATGCTAGTCAAATCAGTCTTGTCGATCGACCATGCCAAGGACCTGGGTGAGGCCTTCGAGATACTCCGCAAGCTCAAGATGAAGCTGAACCCGGCCAAGTCCGCATTCTGGGTCACCGGGGGAAAGTTCCCCGGTTTCATGGTCTCCCACCGTGGGATCGAGGCCAACCCGGAAAAAATCGACACTATCCTCAACATGATCGCACCCAAGACCAACGTCGAGATCATGCGACTGACAGGGCGGGTAGCCGCTTCATGTCGAGGTTTGGGAAAAAATGCCTTCCATTCTTCAAAGCTCTAAGGAAAATTCCGAGGTTCGAGTGGTCAGAAGAGTGCCAGATCGCCTTCGACCAGTTAAAAATGCATCTTGCGACGCCACCGCTGCTCACCCGACCAGTTGAGGGAGATGAGCTATCTCTGTACCTAGCGGTATCTGACCAAGCAGCAGGCTCAGTTCTCATACGAGAGGTCGATGGTGCACAAAAACCGGTGTACTACGTGAGCCACGTCTTCAAAGACGCAGAGACGGGATACCCAGCCATAGAGAAGATTGTCTTGGCACTCGTTGTGGCCTCAAGGAAGCTGCGATACTACTTCCAGGCGCATACTATCCTCGTTCTCACCGAGCGCCCGCTGGGGGCTATCCTCGCCTCACCCGAATCCTCGGGTCGATTAGAGAAGTGGAGGTGGGAGCTGTCCCAATTCGACATAAAATACCGCCCAAGGCAGGCCATCAAAGCACAAGCCTTGGTCGATTTTATCGTCGAATGCACCATCCCCAGCAAGGGGCCGGAGTCCACGCCGGCTCTCGCGGCTCAGCACCCAATCGTGGGGAAACCCGACTCGGTCCCAGGGTGGGTCATTTACGTCGACGGGCCCTCAACCGAGGAAGGCTGGGGGGCCGGCCTCATCATTCAGGGCCCGAACGAGGCAGAAATGGAGTACTCCCTAAAGCTCGTGTTCAAAGCCTCAAACAACGCGGCAGAGTACAAGGCCCTGCTGGCCGAACTGCGCATGGCCTCCGGGCTGGGGTTGAAAACAATTCGAATCCGCAGCGACTCATCCCTAGTTGTTGGCCAAGTGACCGGTCACTTCGAGGCCTGGGAACCTCTAATGGTAAAGTACCTGACCGAGGTAAAAAAACTTCGGAAGAACTTCGACGAGGTCCAGGTAGAGCAAATACCCAGGCAGCTAAACGCCTAAGCCGACGCCTTGAGCAAACAGGCTTCATCCTACTCGGCTAACAAAAAGCGATCTATCCTCTTCGAGACCTTGTCCCTGCCCAACGTGGAAGACGGGGCGATGAAGCTTCATGTATATGCAGCGCAGGAGGGCGACCAAGACTGGAGGAAGCCCCTCGTGGAATTCCTACGGGATGGCACACTCCCAGAAGATCGGGAAGCAGCCCGCCGTCTCCGAGCCAAACCCCGTCACTTCGTCTGGAACCATGGGAACCTTTACAAGAAATCCTTCATTCAGCCCCTTCTTCGGTGCGTCGAACCCAACGAAGCTGACTACGTCCTCCGTGAAATCCATGAAGGGGTCGGCGGCACACATCAAGGGGCCCGAACCTTAATCCAGAAGGCGTTTCTCCAGGGATACTACTGGCCCACTATTCATGAGGACGCCCAGAAGCTCGTCCGGAGATGCAAAAGCTGCCAACTCCATGGAAGCATACCTCACCTCCCGGCCACTGAGCTAACCGCGCTGACCTCACCGTGGCCGTTCTCCTAGTGGGGATTGGACATGATAGGCCAATTCCCTACCGACACGGGCGGGCACAAATTTTTTCTCGTCTCGGTGGGTTACTTCACGAAATGGATCAAGGCCGTCCCCATCAGAAAATCGGACGCTGCCACGACCATCAAGTTCCTGCAGAACAACCTGATATTCCGGTTCGGCATCTCGAGGTGTATCATTACCGACCACGGGACGAACTTCGAGAACGAGAAGGTGAAAGATTTCTGCAACGAATATCATATCCTTATGAAATTCGCCACGGTCACACACCCCCAATGCAACGGGCAGGCCGAAGTCGCTACCGGGATGTCCTACGGGGTCTCCAGACCCGCTTGGAGGGACGCCAAGGCGGTTGGGTCGAGGAGTTGCCCCAGGTCTTATGGGCCCTGCGCACGTCGAAGAAGACCCCCACCGGGGAAACCCCTTTCAGCCTTTGCTACGGGACCGAGGAGATGGTCCCGACGGAGATCGGGCTACCCAGTCACCGGGTCGAACACTTCAACGACGAAGCGAACACCACGACACTGCAGACCAACCTGGACATATTGCTGGAGAAACGGGACCGGGCTCAGATCAGGGCTGCTGCCTATCAGCAGCAAACTGTCCGATACTACAACACGCGGGTCAAGCCTCATTCCTTCAAGACCGGAGACCTGGTCATATGCCGGAACGAGTTCGGCGATCAAGGCAGGCCGCATAAGTTTTCCCCGAAATGGGATGGTCCTTTCCTCGTCGTCGAGGTACTTCCCAGCGGAGCCTACCGCTTACAGGACGCGGACGGGCGCAAGTTTCCGCGGTCTTACAACGCCGAGAAGCTCAAGCTGTACCAGTGAACTCACTACCTACGAGTGTACACCTTTCCTGTCACAAAGACAATGTAAATTTTTTCTAAGAAGTCGTTTTCATCCGAATAACAAGAAGGGAACGTTAGAGCATTGCAAAAAAGAAGAGTTCTATCTTTGTGGTCTAAGCCCTCACCTAGAGCCAGCCGAGCGGCTACCCTGCTCGGCCATCCTTAGTTGTCCAATTACAGCCCCGCCAACAGCTAAGGGTCAAAGCCCTCGAAAGAGGCGCCGAGCAGTTACCCTGCTCGGCTATCGCTGGCCGGTAGCTTCCCTACCCACGACGCCAGGGATCTAAGCCCTCAGCAAGAGGCATCCGAGTAGCTACCCTGCTCGGCTATCCCTGGCTGGTAGCTTCCTTACCCCACAACGCCAGAGATCAAAGCCCTCGACAAGAGGCGGTCGGGCAGCAACCCTGCTCAGCCATCCTTAAGGACCCAAAAGTCCTCGAAAGAGGCAACCGCTTAGCACTAACCATGCTCGATTATCCCTGGCACACCACCAGGGATCAAAGCCCTCGCCATAAGGCACTGGGCGGCAACCCCGCCCGGGCATCCTTAGTAGGCCTCCCACGCCCCTCCCGTGCTAAGGATGAAAATCCCTCGAAAGAGGCAACCGCTTAGCACGATCTGTGCTCGGTTATTCCTGGTAGAACGCCAGGGATCAAAGCCCTCGCTAAGAGGCACCAGGCGACAACCCCGCTCGAGCATCCTTAAGGATCAAAGCCCTCGCCAAGAGGCACCGAGCAGCTACCCTACTCGGCCATCCTCAGCAGGCCTCTCACGGCCCCTCTCACGCTGAGGATCAAAGCCCTCGCCAAGAGGCACCGAGCAGCTACCCTGCTCGGCCATCCTCAGCAAGCCTCTCACGGCCCCTCGCGCTGAGGATCAAAGCCCTCGCCAAGAGGCACTGAGCAGCTACCCTGCTCAGCCATCCTTCGCAGGCCTCTCACGGCCCCTCTTGCGCTGAGGATCAAAGCCCTTGCTAAGAGGCACCGAGCAGCTACCCTGCTCGGCCATCCTTCGCAGGCCTCTTACGGCCCCTCCAACGCTAAGGATTAAAGCCCTCGCCAAGAGGCACCGAGCAGCTACCCTGCTCGGCAATATCCTCAGTTGGCCAATTACGGCCCCTTCAACAACTAAGGAATGTGAACTCAACAAGAGGCATCCAATCTATCAACGTCTTAGCGATCTACACTTCGACTTCGGGGACATGGAGACACCGTCTTCCCACCGGTCCTCGCACACTCAGCAAATGATCAGAGTCAAGTCAACGAGTAATCGCTAGACGAGGAACATGCCGACCATAAAGCAGTACTGTGCAGATACAAGTGTCTACCAACAAAAGGAAACGCAAGCACAAACACTACTGCAAAAACAAAAAGTTTTTATTCAAAAATTCAAAGCTTTTACAAGGGTACTATGGGCTCCCCAGCCTTATCAAATTACCTGGAGGCTTACAAGAGAGAGAGGAGGAAAAACCAAAAAGATCGGGTAGCAAGCCCCGCCTAGACCTCACTCCCCTCATCACAATCGGCTGGAGGCGGGACCACCGAGAGTGGGACCCGAGCATGGAGCTCACCGTCGGCGAACTCCGGAAGCTGCTTCTTGATGGCATCAAGTGCTTTGTTCTATGCAAGGGCAAAGGCCTCGCCGAGGTCGACGTAAAACTGGTCTGACTCCTTGTAATCCGTCACCGCCTTCCTAACCCGGCCTTCGACGGCCTCCGCCGCCTGACGACCCGTGTCGGCATCTCGCCTGCTGGCATCCCTCGCCCTCCTCAGGGCTGCAAAACGATCGGCCAGTTCCACCAACTTTGCCTCAACAACTTGGTGGGACACACTCAGGCGGCGGTAGGAGCCCCGGCATTTCGAAACGGTGAGGTCCGCAACTTTCAACCGAGCTTTGAAGGTGAGCGACCTCTCCCTCTCCAGACGCAGCTCGAGTCGCAGACCCTCGACCTCCGAAAAAGACTCTTCTGCTGACCCCGCAGCCCGAATAGCCCTCTCGGCTTCCATACGAGTGATAAGGGCACAGTGCTGAAGGACCTGGCGAAAAATGGCAGAAAAACCTAAGGACACTCGAACTAAGACAAGGTCACCTGAAGCAACACATGAGGGAGTGCATACCTGAACCACCTCCTCTGCGATAGCAGCCATTCGGGCCCTCAAGGTCCCCCGTGGCATCCGGCCCTCGGTCGACTCCTCCATACCACCGAGAAGACTGGCCGCAAAGGAGAGCCCTGACGGGACCACGAACTGGGCGTCCCCCTCCTGCATGGGGTTCCCCTCCAGAATGTCCGCCGGCAGTGCATTAGAGACCTTCCTCTTCCGCTTGAGAGGAACCTCATCTTCGCTCTTTCGTGCATCCCTCGTCTGAGAGTCGAGAACCCGTGTACGCTTTTGGCAGCCACCGGAACAATCACCAAGAGCCCATGGCGGGGCAGGTGTCCCCGCCGTCGGGGGCACATCCAGCATGGGGCTCGAGGCAGCCAGAGGCAAGGCCGCACCGCGGTCCCCCCTTCGGGACTGAGCGCTGAAGGCACCAAGAGTCTGAGATCGAACCATCCGTTCTGCCAAAAGGGAGAAAAGGCTCGACTTGGAAGGAGAAGAAGCAGAAGAAAGAAAAAACAGGACATCTAACCTGATTGAGAAGCCCTCGGGAAAGCAGAAGATCCGACCTAAGATGAGAGCGCCGAGCTTATGAGATGAAAGATGAGAAAAATATGAAGAGAGACGGGCCCTGAAGAGGGCCCCACCTCTACCTATAGCCTCCGGCGCCCCCATCCAACGGCGACCGTCGACTTCCGCCAAAAACAACCCTTCACATTCGACGACCCAGACCGCTCCACCTGGCACGCGGACATTGGACAGCATCCCATCAGACGTCAGAGGCCTGCGGCCAGTCGCGTCCACCAACCAACGGTCGACACGTGGGCTTCCGCTTCGTCAAAAGTGCGCACGATCCGGTGCCCCTCTTTAATGCAGAAGATCTCACCCTGATTCTCCTGCGTCATCCAGAAAAAGAAAACGGATTGCCCGGGGACACGCCCGACGATATCTTTGGAAGAGAGCTCACCTCGGGTGACCCAGCAGCCACTCTCGACCCGACCTGTCAGCTGGTCGGGACGAGAGTGGGGGGCTAATGATGATGCTCGATATCGGTGACTTCCGAGATCATGACACGTGGCAGATAACGTGTCCCAGAGCATGCAAGAAAGGACCTACAGGGGCCGACTAGACTGCTCCTATGCCTGTCCTACAGACGAGGCTGGCTCGCCTCCGAGCCCCAGCATAATTGGCCTCCTCGGCCTCACAGCTCGTTCCCGAGCTACCGCAGAAACTAGATACCTCGGCTCTCCCGCTCGTTCGCGAGCTCTCCCGCCGAGGTCATCTTCCTTGGTCTCATCGACCGAACAACAACACCGCTTGCAGGCGTAACCGCCATCCCGCGAATCTCGCCATGCGTGAGATTTCCGCCGGCCACATCCCATGTTCCACGCCACCACGATCCTCCATTAACGAGCCTGTCTCTCCATTAATGGGAGGTCCCGCTCATCACGCGGGCATGACGTCGGGAGCGTAACGGCCGGCGTGATTCTCACGCCTGCTGCACCTGCTGCTTAAACCCCTTGTTTCCCCCAATAAGAGGAAAGCACTATTTTGAAATTCAAAATTCAAAAATTGAAGCAACGCTTCAGATCCAGCTCTGCGCTGTGCGCCACGTGTCAAACACAGATAGGCTAGCGCCAGGTGCGCTGCGCCCTAGGAAGCGCATCCCCAATCAGAGCAAAGCTCTGTTTTAAAATTCAAAATTCAAAAAAATTGAAGCAACGCTTCAGATCCAGCACTCTGCGCTGAGCGCCACGTGTCAAATACAGGTGCGCTGGCCAAGGCTGCGCTGCGCGCCACGTGTCAAACATAGGTGCGCTGCGCCCTGCGCTGCGCGCCACGTGTCAAACGTAGGTGCGCCAGCGCTGGAAATAAGAATTCCCCAGCGTTAGATAAAAAGATCTAATAATAAATTATTAATTAATCAGAATTAAAATTCTGTTATGGAAATATTTTTCCAATCTTGTTAAAAACAAGAAGATTGCCTTCTGTAAAACAGGAACCCTAGGATCAAAGATCCAACAGTGGGGAAACATTCCCAAATCAATCAGAGAAAGATCTTTTTAACTGATTCAACAAATCAATTTGCCTTATATAAAGGCCCCAAGACTTCAAGTCTGAGAGAGAGAAACCCCACTACAAATTTTGAGAAAACTCAAAAGAAAGAGAGCAAGCTCTTAGTAAAAGAAGATTATTTCTTCAAGGTAAAGAATGATCCTTGAACAAAGAGATGAAATCATCTCGTTAAAACAGAAGAATTATCTTCTTAAAAGATCATAGATCGATAAAGACCAAGGTCTTTCATAAAAGAGATCAAAAGATCTCATCACATAATCAAAGAAGAACATTTACTTCATTCACAGATCATTGATCTACAAAGGCAGCACCTTTTTATAAATAAGAACTTTTGTTCTTGAATCTTGAGGCAAAGCCTCCTTTAAAAAAGAACATAAACTTGTTCTCTGATCATAAATTTGATCAAATGCGCTTTGCGCTACTGGAAAGTGTCTTGCATTAATGAACTGCGCTTTTGCGCTCTTTGGACCGGCGCTCAGCGCCAAAACATGCCACGTGTCAACCGAAGACACAACTTGCGCTTTGCGCTTCTGAAACAGCGCACTGCACTCATAGACTGGCGCTCAGCGCCAAGCGCGCCACGTGTCACTCACTGGTGCACCACTAAACTAGCGCAACGCGCTTACAAATTGAAAGCGCAATGCGCTTATAAACTGGCGCTTAGCGCTAAGCGCGACACGTGTCCTTTTCGTGTGCGCTACTTGGCAGAAGCGCAATGCGCTCTTTAATTGGCGCAAAGCGACTGGCGCGCCACATGGCGCACTGTCAGAACACACATTGTTCTGATGAATGCTATGCATCCAATGCAAGACAAAAATTGTCAGGACCTAATGCTCAGCATTATTAAAAGGGCCAAGCCCAAGTAAAGGCTCAACAGCCCAGAACAACAAAATGTTAAACATTTTATTCTTTTTGGACTTAGCCCAATTCTGGCCATAAGTCCTCAACTTATATTGAACTGAGCCCATCTGCTCATGAATATTTAGCAGATCTCAGTCCCAAACTGGACTACAGATCCTTCAACCAACTCACACGGATTCGAGGGTACATCTCTTTACTCCTCTGATATCTGTCGTTGTAATCCTTCAACGTCTTCAGAGAGGTGACCGGTACCGACAACCACACATTTCTACGGACTGTGGGGTCCTTAAACTCATGAACTACGATGTCCTTAAACCTTATAGACTACGATGTATCTAAACCGGACTGTGGAGTCCTTAAGCCCATGGACTATGATGTCCTTAACCTTGGACTGTGGGGTCCTTAAGCCTATGGACTACGATGTCCTCCACCTGGACCATCATGTCCTTAAACTGGTAATCGACCGCAATGTCCCTAAACTAAACAATAGAGTTCAAATGCTCTTTTGTTGGATCTAAATGATCCTGTTAAGTCGATCTTAGTCTAAAAATTAGACTAACGTATCCTTAACTAATGTTGAAGTTGATCTTAGTCTCAAATGAGATTAACGTATTCTTAAACCCAACCCCCAAACCCAAATCTAAGAAGATGCGGATTTAGACTAATCCATGCCCTACGGGCGACAACATAAATTAGTCTCCGTATACAATCCACGGGGAACCACAAACAAAACAAATACCCACGACACAAAGTGACCATTTGGAGAAGGAGAAAGTTGTTACCGCGATGCGGTAGCGTAATTAACTGCAGGGGCTTGCGCCTGCAGGGAAGAGCGTCCCCACAATCAAAACCCCCTCAAATGAGGGGGAATCTGACGAAGTCTGCTACATCGGCCGCATCCGTTTAAACCTTCGATACATGGTGTCATAAATCAACTTGGCATTTTCGGAGAGGTAGACGAATAGCACCAATTAGCATCTGCCCCCAGATTCAGGCAAGACGTCTGTCTTTCCGGTTTCCGGCGGTAAACAGATTCTGGCACGCCCGGTGGGACCTTTTCCTCTTTCCACTCCACACTTCGTGTGTCGCGTTCGCGAACGGATCGCGGTTTGTTAATGGTTGCCCTTGGGTTTGAGGTACTAAGATTTGGTTTCTTGCTTGGCGCAGAAAACGAAACATCGATGGAGTCTACTTGCGCGAAGTGTTCCAACTGCAATTGCAACTCACACTCCGCCTCATCTAGAGGCATAGCTTACGGGCCCCAAGAGGCCTCCCTGTTCACGATGCCAGTGGAATAGGTCACTCAGGCCACCACTGGATTGTTTTTCGGGACCATGCTCCCGCCAACGTGCTTCAGCGCTCCTATACCAATACAAGAAGCTCCTAAGAAGTCGGACTTTGATCAGCTTGCAACTACAGCGGCCTCCCTCAATGAGTCGTCCAGCTCCAGCGCCTCAGTCTTCGCCAGATTGGGCCAAAGTTCATGCGGACCCATGATGAAGGCTGTAGTTCCAGAAAGGGTTATTCCGAAAAGGATAGCCATCCCTGCTCCCGAAGTCGTTAAGGCGGCTTCTCCTGCCAAAGGGTCGGTCTTTACAAGACTGATTGTTCCGGCTCCCACTCCGGCTCCCGTCCTTGCTCAAAAGTCCGTCTTTGACAGATTAGATACTGCTACTCAACCAACGTTGGTCTTCAAGAGGCTGGTACCAGCAGCGCCTCACCTGAACAGGAGGCAAGGCGAAGTCACCCCTCAAGCTGAAACCATCCCAACAGCTCGACGCGCTCGACGTCGCCACTGGCGCCGAGTAAGGAAGGCTGGGGGAAACTCCCCCTCTGGGCTAACTCCACCAGCCCCAACAGTGGAAGTCAATGCTGCTGTTCCAACCGGGAATAGCTTTGAACTGCTGAACAAGGTGCGCAGGAACTCTCCTACCGCCGTACTGAAAAGATCTCCTCCGACGGTGGAGAATGTTACAGAAATAAAGCCGGATCAGCCCCCTCAACGATTGTCCTCCAAAGTTTACAAAGTCTGGCGATGGGTCCAGGAGTCGGTAATTGATCAAGACTATCCCCGTCGACAGAAGAAGCTGATGGTTCAGCAGGAAGTGAACCATCATGGCAAGCCACAAAGGACGACAACCACCTGGGTGCCCGCTGCAACGGCCCCCTCAACGTCAGCTGCTCAAAAGAGAAGGAGGCCAGAGAAAGCCCCTTTGAACGTGGCGGGCCACAAAGATGCGGAGCTCAAACGCCCCAAGTCTGGGGGCATAACGGTGCATACTGTTTACATGGCTTCCGGAAAAGAGGAAAGCCGCGCTTCGACGGGCCACCGACCGCTCGCCCAATCCGCGACAAAAGCTCAAGAGCAGCAACATAAGCTTCAAGAAATGCTGACGCAAATGGCCGCACTCACCGGGCCAAAAGAAAGCCCGGAGGCATCATCAGAGCAGCGTCATGAACAGGAAACCGATGCCGACTTCCTACGCAGAGTCCTCGAAAAGAAGGACAGAACAAGCTGCCAACATAAAACAAATGGCGCTTCTCTTCCAAGACATGGTCGAGATGATGTTACAGCCGGATACTCAAGCTGAAAAGCCTCCGATCATTATTGAAGATGACAGAGGGGAGACATCGAACCCTCTGCCGGCTCTGTCAGCAGCCAAGGAGGAAACCATCTCAAAAGCCACGCTCGATGATTATATTGCTCAGCAAATACGAGCTCACCAGGCGAATGAAGCGGCCGACCAAGTTGTTAAAACTGGGAGACCGTATCCAGGCTGGTATGATCAAATAAAGTACCCGCCGGGATATACGATCCCTAAATTTAATGTATACAAAAGGACGGGAAATCCTCACCAGCATGTCGCCCAGTTCAGGGCTCTTTGCGGCAATACTGGAGGTGATGATAATCTTCTATTTCGCCAGTTCGTCGGTAGCTTAGCAGACATAGCTTTTGAGCGGTACTCGGAGCTTCCCGACGACTCCGTCAAAACGTTTACAGAAATGGAGTTGCTATTCACTCAACGGTTCGCAAGCGCCAGTGAACGCACCCCGATCACGGCATTGATCAACACCAGAGTAAAGCCGGGAGAGACATGGGTTCAATACGCAATACGATGGCGGAATCTGTGGTCGAAATGCGAACAGCGCATCGAAGAAGCGCCGGCGGTGGGCATGTTCGTGGGCACCCTAGACCCTCATGCAACTATTTCACAATTCATGATGTTCTTCAAGCCGACCACGTTCTAGGCCTTGATTGACATGTTGGCCTAAATGGACCAGATGGGTCATAAACCATCTCCTCCAAAGACGGACTCTCGAAATGAAAAAGGGAAAGGAAAAGCAACTTTCGTTGCCAATACTCAACAATAGCCGAGCAACTTAAAACCGGTTGTTCGCCAAAACAACGTGCGTCCATGCCCATCCCTCGAGGAGAGACTAGGACGTCCTTACTCGTTTCCCCAGGATAAAACGAGGAGACTGTTTGAGCTGGCAGTGCGCAACAGACTCATCAATCTGCCGGATCCAAAACGACCGTTGCAACCCGGCGAGGCTAATAGTCCCAATTATTTCCCCTACCATCAAACGGTAAGCAATCCAATTGAGAATTGCTTCGTCTTTAAAGGCTGGATTGAAGATCAATACCAACAGGGCAAATTTTTCCTGTCCGAGAATCGGAAGGTGAACCTACCACAGCCACACGCTCCCAAGAAGACAGACACGCTGGGGGCATCATGCTCTTTCATTGAAGAAGCTCCATGGGAGGTCGCTCTTTCAGCAAAGACTAAAAGAATATTGAGGAATCTCCAAACATGCCCGGCAATCAGGTAGAAGAATCCGCTGGAACCTGAGATTATCGAGGGAATGCTGAAGCCGCGCCCAATTCCAAAAACTGGTGGTGATAGTCAAAGCGCTCATACCCAGCCGTCAAAGTCTTCTAAGAAGAAAACCAAGAAGACCGTGAAACCTGATGACAAACGCATGGACCTGTAAAAACATATTGAAGCGCTGGAAGAGTATAATCAGAAGGCACGGACCCCAGTCACACTCCAAGAATTCCTCAGCCACGTCCTTGAGGACGGAGGTGATGACAATGGAGAAGACTCGTCAGATGAACCTGAGGATTATGTGGCAAGCTGCCATATGATCTCTCATTCGTTAATAAACGGTGAAGAAGCTCCTGACGCAAAGAAATTGGGGGCAGATCCTGAGCCGGAACTTCTAGGACCATCAGTCGAAATGATTGATGCATTTCTGAACGAAACCCGTCTTAAAAGCAAAGCTGATCGAGAGCGTGAGATGGCCATATTTGAAAAGGCCAAACGCCGGCGACTGGACGAAAGGGTTAAAACACTCCCCCCAGGTCAAAGCACTTCATCGACCGCAAATAAAAGAAGGTTCAAGACGAGGAAAAGGTTCGCCAAAGCCATATCGATGGGAATGAAGCTGCCCTCTTTTAGAGAAAATTCTCCTGGCAATATACGCCTTAATGATGAGGATGTGCATCATAATTACTGTTTATATCATCAAAGGATTGCACACCCTACCGAAGAGTGCAACGCCTTTAAAAATTGGTGGTAAGGGTATGTCGCTCACAGGCAGCATTTCAAGAGGATGGAGCGTGAAACTCGTCGACAGCAGAAAAATGCGACAGACGAATGAGAAAGAGCTGCCGACAACTGTCACATGGTTGATAGCAGGGGATCGCAAGTTCTCACCTTCGGGAGCAATTCTGAAGAAGAAATTACTCTCAGCCCTCTCTTCAAGGAATCCACCTCAGGAAAAGAGGAAGAAATGAAGAGCTGCGAGAATATTCCGCTACGCAATCGCACGCTACCTAAAAAGGATCTCGGACCCGCAAACAAGGGATCAAGAAAAAAGGATAAGGGGAAGGGAAAAGCGACCTTTGTCGCCAACGCTCAGCAACAACCGAGTAACCCGAGACCGTTTGTTCGTCAAAGCAACAAGCCGCGATCTCTCGATGAGAAGTTGAAACGTCATTACTCATTTCCCAGGGATAAAACAAGGAGACTGTTCGAATTGGCAGTGCGCAACGGGCTCATCACGCTGCCAGATCCAAAACATCCGTCGCAACTGGGTGACGTTAACAATCCTAACTATTTTCCGTACCACAGAGTAATGGGTCACCCACTCGAAGATTGCTGCGTCTTTAAAGGCTGGATTGAGGATGAATACCAACAGGGCAAATTCGCGTTGTCTGACAACTGGAAGGTAAACCCGCCACAACCACATGCTCAGAAAAGGATGGACACGCCGGGGGCATCATGCTCTTTTATAGGGGAAGCTCCATGAGAAATTGTTTTTTCGGCAAAAAACTAAAAGAGTGCTGAAAGATCTTCAAACATGTCCGACCTATGAACCAAAGACCGAAACATCGTTAAACTAACAATGGACCATTATGTCCTAAAACTGGATATTGACTGAGACGTTGATAAACTACTACAGACCGCAGCATCCCAAAGCTGATACAAAAAAAGAGACAATAAAAAAAAAGATAAAAAAAAGAAAACGGTATGTCCACAAGCAAAATGGGAACGGATGAAAACCCGAAAGGGCTCCGTGAGTAAAAACAGCAAGGCTACCGGCGAGTTTTGTGAAAACCCGAAAGGGCGCAATCTCGTTAGAATAAAAAAAAGAGAAAAAAGAAAACGGTATGTCCATAAGAAAAATGGCACGGATGAAAACCCTAAAGGGCTCCGTGAGTAAAAAAAGCAGGGCTACCGGCGAGTTTTGTGAAAACCCGAAAGGGCGCAATCTCGTTGAAAGACACTTGCAAGGTCCTCTCGACTTTGTAAGGAGAAACCACCTGCATGAGATCCTTACGACTCACAAGGGAGCAACACACTTAGGAACCCTCACGATTCCTAAGGAGAAATTACACTTGCGAGATCCTCACGACTCGTAAGGAGAACCCTCTTATGAGACCCTCACGGCTCATAAGATTTGAAAGTCTTAAACTACAGGGATCTAAACCTGTTCTTAAGCAACCACCACAACCTCCAATATTGCCATACAAGCGGTTCAGTATTGACCCTTGTATACAATCCACGGGCGCGAATAAACATTTCCCTAACAAAGTCCTACCCGCGACTAGGGATATGTCTACATGGAGAACAACCCTTGTAAGTCCTCTCGACTTATAAGGAGAAAACACTCTTGTAAGATCCTTACGACTTATAAGAGGACACACACTTAGGAATCCTCACGATTCCTACGGAGAAAACGCACCTACGTGATCCTCACGACTCGTAGGGAGAAATTCCTTCATGAGACCCTTACGGCTCATGAAATCAAAAGCCTTAGTTGACAGGATCCTAACCCTGTTCGCTAGGCCACCTTTGTTCGACATCGACAGAGGCAAATGATGATTCGCTCCTGGAAATATCCCAGTTGTAGCGATACTGATGCCGAAATTGGTGTCTAATTTCAAGCTTGCAACGAAAGGCCAGCAAGCCACACATGCATATGAAATAGCCGAAATGATGGGGCAACTTGCAAATCAGTAAGTAAAAATGTATGCATACAAAAATAGCCGAAATGATTGGGCAACTCGCAATAAAAACCAGCGAGTAAGAATAAAACAAATAGCCGAAATGATTCGGTACCGCGAAAAAATAGCCGAAATGATTGGGCAATCGCGACTTTCACGATATAAAAGCTGAAATGATAGATCATCTCGGGAAGAAATAAAAAAAATGAAATGAAATGAAACTCTTACCCTACATGTGACATCACATCGATCCCTGTATACAATCCAGGGACGCAAACAAAGAGGGAACCATATCATCCCACCAGGCTCCATCAGAAAGAGAGCCAAGTTTCAACGGTTATATCTGCATCCCAGGAGACCAACAACAGCGTTCCTCCTTATGCCAGCAAGGCACGGAAGCGACACAACGAAACGGAGCCACGGCATAGTCCCTAGTTCCAAAATTTAACGGCAACATCTACAGCCTAAAAATCAGCAACGGTGATCCTCCTCATTCCAACAGGATTCGGACACGACATCACCAAACGGAGCCACGGCATAGTCCTTAGTTCCAAATCTCGACGGTTCACAGACAACCTAGAGACCACCTCGACATTCGTCTCGTTACAGCAGACGCAATGTCAACAACGGCGTTCCTTCGCAGTCTAGCAGGATGCAGATGCAACGTCAACGAAAGACCTCACGGTCGAAACAAAACGAAGTGAAGGCCAAATTCCTAGCTTCAGGGTCTTGACGGTAAGTCATATAAAACCTGAAAGACTACCGGAGATCATCCCACACCAGCACGGAGTGGTCACCACCTCGACGTTCGTCTCGATACAACAGACGCAACGCCAAAAGAAAATCAAGCAAAGGCATTATTCCTAGCTTCAAGGTATTGACGGTAACTCATATAAAACCTGAAAGACTACCGAAGATCATCCCATATGGAGTGGTCACCACCTCGACGTGTTCATCTTAATAGAGCAGACAAGATGTCACCACAACGTTCTTCCTCCAGCAGGATTCAGACGCGACAATCAAACAAACGGAGCCACGGCAAAATCCCTAGTTCCAAACCTCAACGGTTCACCAGCAACCTAGAGATAACCGCGACATTCGTCTCGATACAGCAGACGCAATGCCAGCAAACGAAGCAAAGGCCAAATTCCTAGCTTCATGGTCTTGACGGTAACTCATATAAAACTTGAAAGACTATCGGAGATCATCCCACACCAGCGCGGAGTGGTCACCACCTCGACGTTCGTCTCAATACAACAGACGAAATGTCACTGCAGCGTCCTTCCTCCGACAGGATTCAGACACACCAAAGCAAACGCAGCGTAGGCCAAATTCCTAGCTTCAGGGTCTTGACGGTAACTCATATAAAACCTGAAAGACCACCAGAGATCATCTCACATCAGCACGGAGTGGTCACCATCTCAACGTTCGTCTCGATACAGCAGACGAAATGTCACCACAGCGTTCTTCCTCCAGCAGGATTCAGATGTGACGGTCAAACAAACGGAGCCACGGTAAAATCCCTAGTTCCAAACCTCAACGGTTCACCAGCAACCTAGAGACAACCACGACATTCGTCTCGATACAGCAGACGCGATGCCAGCGAACGAAGCGAATGCCAAATTCCTAGCTTCAGGGTCTTAACAGCAACTCATATAAAACCTGAACGACTATCGGAGATCATCCTACACCAGCGCGGAGTGGTTATGACTCATCGGGGCTCTCCAAAATGGGCCTAACCTCAAGTAAAAAGCGGCATGGCAAAATTCCTAACGCTTGCTCTTCCGACGGTCAAACTGCCTAGGAGGATTGCTTGAAGACATCTTGTCCAGCCCTCGAAGGGATTAAAGACACGACAATCGCAAGGCTACTCGAACAAGCAAGATTGCCTATCGAGGAATACATCAGCCAACGCGACAGTACGATGGACAAAACCCTAGTACTACAAACCCTAACGGACCTTTGTCGTAAAGAGCAGAGGTTAACTGTGACGTTAGGATATCCTTGCAAGAAATGCTCGATTCGTCTCGACTCGTAGGGAAAAGCCTTAGGCAATCGGGATAAGAACCGGTTCCTAAGCACTGGGGCCCTGCAAGTCGGTCCAAAATGGACTCTTGCATACTATTCATGGGCCACACTCTCCAAAGTCGAATCTCGACAAGGAGGGAAACAACCGCTTACGGGTCCTCTCGACTTGTAAGAGGGAGAATTCTCTTGTAAGATCCTTACGACTCTCGAGAGAAAACGCACTTAGGAATCCTCACGACTCCTAAGAAGAAAAGACACTTACGAGATCCTCATGACTCGTAGGGAGAAAAGTTTTTATGAGACCCTCACGGCTCATAAAGTTGAAAAGTCTTAGACAGAAGACCTGAACCTGCTTCCTAAGCCATCACTACCTCTCGAAGAAGCCAAAACAAGATGCTCACCCTATCATCTGCCGGCTATGTTTGCTAAGGTAACATGCTGATAACAAAAGAAAGAAGAAAGCAGAAAAATGACACAAGACATTGCGAAGGAAATGTATCTTTTATTCATGAATTCAATTAGGTACAAAATACATCATATGAAAGAATAAAAGAATGAATACATTTTATTCAAAATTACAAATGATACAAAAAAATATTGAGAGGGAAGCGCTTTCAACAATTCGATCAGCCGCTCGCGCACTTCCCTTAGCCCCTCTTCTTGATCAGCTGCCGCGGCCAACTCTGCTTCGACCTGGGCTCGCTGCTGCAAGTAAGACGAAAGTTGTTCCTCGATGACCCGCTGAGCCGCTTCCCGATTTTGTGCATCCCGCTCGACGACGTCGAACTTCTGCCTCAGTGTTAACCCGTCAGAAATGCATCGCAGAAGGCCTTCGAAGATAACTTTCAACTGGGCAGCATTCGCATCAACCTGAGAATGCAGTCGAGCAGATTCGCTTGAAGTTTCTTTACATTCCTTCCGCTTTAAAGCCACTTCCTGTTCAAGATAGCGGAAGTAAGAAGTACTCTGCTCGATCCATGCAGCCCGTTGAGTGCTCACAGCCAGAACCTCAGGAGCAGGACGCCTAAGCTCAAGCTCGTGCAGGCAAGCCTTAATTTCCCTGCAGCGGTCAACCCAAGACTCGACAACGCTTTCATTATGGAAGTTCATAAGCGTCGCCAGCATTAGATTAACCTCCGCGGCAAAGTCCGCAGCAGATGTGGGAGTCTCCACGTCGAGCTCCTCAATGTAGTCACTCAGCATGCGCAGACTATTCGTTGCGCCTTTCGAGGATGGACATCTGGAAAAGGGCCATGCCGGCATAATAATGTGAGACTCGAATAGGGTTGGAGTCGATGTGATTGCTGCAAAATAAATCATAGTCAGATGTCGGTTCAGGAAATAAAGAAAATACACGAAAACAGAGTTTACTATACCGGCTGCAACAGGGGGCAGAGCTGGGAGTACTGGTGGCGCAACGATAGCCTCGTCTCCGCCTTCGATTTGTAAGGCTACAAGCAATACAAAGAAGGATTAGCAATAATGTGACTGCCCGTTAAAGAAAGGACGTCATTTAGAAAAGATACTTACCGACACCACCAGGCGCACTAATCTCTGACAAGAAGGAGAAGTGTGGGTGCAGCACCTGATACAGGTGATCAAAAAGGACTCCTGTAAGGACGCAGTAATGCAACGTCAGTACATAAGTTATACAGCCTAAAAAAAATAAGACTGATCGGTCATGAATCCGCACCTTCCAACATCTAAGATGGCACGGGAGATGGTGGAGGAGGTGTCACCGTCAAAGCTGTAGCTGATGGCGCTGCCTCGGGTAGCGCGACTTCAACGTTCGCCACACCAGCATTAGAAACAAGATAAATACTGTCAGGAAAGATCGAGAAGGATTGCAGAATAAAAAGAAAAGTAATGACCCAAAATCTAACTGATGAGTTGCCAGTCGGAACCGCGACGAGGGCGCCACTTGATACAGCGACGGCTTCTTTCTCCTCCATCTGGATGGTCTCACCTCCCGTCGCCTCATCCCCTAACTCTACAAGAGCCGTCATAACGCTTGCAATGCCAGGGGATGGCCAAGAACCGTAAGCGGGAAGAGCAATGATTGAGGCAGTGCCCGACTCTTGAGAAGGAGCGGCCACCTCGGGCTCGGCAATGGTGGTCATCTCACCTACCGCCATCTTGGGTTCGGTAATGGCAGCTATCTCAGGCACAGCAATCGTGACTGTCTCACCAACCACTGCCTCGAGCTCAGCAATTACAGCCACCTCGCCTACCGCCGCCTCGGGTTCGGCAATCACGGCTACCTCCTCTATCGCTACCCCGGGCTCAGCAATCGCCGCTACTTCTTCGGTAAGACTCGGCCCTGCAAGATAAGATATATGAGAACTGGTAGTTATAACTTTGACAACGGAACCCCTTGTCACATTACCTTGAGCTGATCTTCCGTTTACTTCCCGACCCGCACGTGCTTCCCGTCTATAGGAAGTGGACAAGGCTGCCGGGGATTCCTCCAAAGGAGTAGGGGCAGGGGTAGCGGTGCTCGAACCCGCACCCGCGGCTAAGGCAACACTACGCTCCCTTGCTGCGCGCATTCGGCGCTTCCTTTCCGCCCGAGCCGTCAAAGCAGACCTTTTAGATGCCTCCGTCAACATGACGTCACCGTCCGCACCAAGGGTTACCTTCGGAGCCATCAGGGCTTCCTTCATCGGTTGTTTGAGTAAGGCCTCTTTTGGTAGTGCTGAGGAGGCCGGGACTTCGGTGGCTGGCCCGGGAAGAACCTCCACATCACCTTGAGGGATTGGCATTGTGGTCCCTGTGATAAGATAAAAGCCGGGTCAGATCACTTATAAAAAACGGGAGTGGAGACACGATAAACCGAAGCATACCGACGCCTAAGGATGCTCGAAGTCTTTCCTCTTCCTCAAAAGTCTTAAGAGAAGCTGCGAGAGCTTCTTCAGTGGAAATGCCTGTTAAAGAAGGAAAAGCGTCAGTCAAAACACGATAATAGAAATACGATGCAATGGCGAAAAATGCAGCTAATGATTACCTGATCGCGCGAAGATAGCCAACCCCTCTTCGTGGCTTGCTAATTGCTCAGAAGCTGCAATGGCAGCCGCCAGATCAGTATCATCTGGCGGTATGAATAAGCCCTCATTTTTCCCATACTCGCTCAAGCCCTCACTATAAGGAGTATGAGGCTCCTGACCAAATACGACGTCGGCAGAGAAGAGTGACTTCTTCTTCCTCTTCTGTGAGCGAGCTCCGGTCGCAGCCAGCACCAGCTTGCGCTTGGTAGGCACTTTGGGACGGCGAGTCCCGATGTCTGAGCCCACGCCAGATTCGGGAGAAGCTACATTTACCGTCTCCGCGGGAGTATGGGGCACCGATGGTACATCCACCGTCTCCACAGGAGCATGGGGCAACCCACGTGTAGGGCTTAGCACACGTGAAGGCTCAACTGCAGCGACCTCTCTTAGCGGAGGGGGAACAGTGGTTCGTCGCTTCAAAGGGACGTTGCGATCACCGGCAGGGGCCGCACTCTTGCGATCGAGCAGCAGCCGCCTCTCTTCCCTGATAACAGCACCCATTGTGTGTTGATACCAGGCCACGTGTACGTTGAGGGCCCTCGGGACACAACTCGGCTCACTGATAAAGAAGTGAGAGCCCGTATTCAAGCGTATGAAGTGATGCAGTGCACCCCGCATTCCCTCTCTGGTGGAAGCAGGTTCTACCAAGAAAGCCTCCAGCGGGACCCCCTGATTATAACTCAGCTGCTGGGCAAAATGATGGGGGTTGTATCTCATGAATAGTGCCGCATCATTTTGCCTGAATACAAGAAAGCCCGGCCTGATGGAGTATAAATGGAGAATCTCCTGGGCTTTCAATGCGGAGGCCCCGTCCTTAAAAACGTCGTGCAATGCCAGCACCGTCTTGGAAGTTTCTTGGCCGATCATCAGGACTTTGTCCGTAAAAGACATACCATCTCCGACCGTGCGCGGACAAAGGAGCAAGCCCCTAGCTTCCCGCTGTGACGGACTCACGATGGAGGCGTTAACCAGCCGCATAATTCGCGGGAACTTGCATCTCTCGTAAAACGAAGGTCTCTTATGAATGCCAAAGACCCCGAGCACGTACATCTCCATCCACGAAGTGAAGTAATGCATCGGGAAGTTGGCAGGATGCACCCCCGGTTCAGTGGTATCCGCCGCTACGCTAAGACCATAGTATAAATGGGCTAACGCGGCGATCCCGATGGCCACTTGTATTCTGGCAACCATGCGATGCGCGGGGTAGAAGACGGAAGGCCTCATGATACGAGGATGCATAGGGAGTGCAAACCAGCTCAACCATAGCCCAAGAAACCCAAGAAAGAAAGCCTCCTCGTCAATACCAGGAGCGGCGATTTCTGATAGAGGAATGATCGCAGCATCAGGAAGAAAAAAGCCCTTCTGATCAGTTTCCAATAACAGCCGACGGTCCAAGCCAAAGCCGAAGGGATCATCGAGCTTAGCAAACTTTTCTCCTCGTTGCGACAAAATCTCCGGGCGAAGAAACCAGGCAATGAAGTCCGCAAAACTGACCCCCCCGACCTCCGGATTCCAGGAAGAGGCTCTCGTACGTGTTCAGCACCTTTATCAGATTAGGGAACTGGTGCTGAATGGCGTTCTCTGGAGTGAGGCCCATCACCACCGGCTTGGCGGCAAAAACGTATTCATCCGGAGGAAGCAGCTCCTCGTAGTGCTCCCCCCTAACCGGTAGACCGGAAACCTCAGCAAATTCTTCCAAGGAGATGGAGACCTCTCTGTCCAGTAGAAGGAAGGTATGGGTCGGGATGTTCCACTGCTCTAAGAACGCCTTAATCCACCATATGGGAGGTGCAGAATATTGGAAAAACGAAGCATATACAGCAGGGTATAAGCCGAGCTTTAATAGCTGCGATTTCTTTGCCGACAAGATGTACCGGGCCCACTGCAAGTACCCAGCCGGATGACGGGAAGTCAGCCCGATGTTGTAGGGCTGTCCCCAAGGACACAACTCGCCCTGGCATATGCGCCGCCCCAGAGTATCCAAAGCTGCTGGCGGCTGCATGGGTACGGCGGCAATCGAAGGTTGAAGAAGACCCTCCAAAGACCAATTGACAACCTCCGCGGCATAGTTCACCGGGGGTGCATCTGCGTACGGAATCGCCGAGATAGGATCCGATGGCGTCGCACAAGAGAAGATTTGACGACCTCTGATAATCTGGTCGTACCATCTACCCCACAAGTGAAGATTTTTGTGTTCCGGGTCACGGTCTTTGATGAGCGCGAGAACCTCCCGGTCCACAGGTGCCTCAGGGAATCCTCCTTTTGAACGAACAAACGGAAACGAAGTATCGAAAGACATGTTGCCTGCAAAAGAGGGACAGAAGTCAACTGTCAGTACTATAATTTAATTTTAACGGTACTTTAAAATTTGTACCACACTGCAATACAGTGGAAAGGGGGACCCACAAAATCTAGATGACAATTCATCAATTGATAATTAATAAAACAGCCTCATCATTGGATGAGACTGTTAATTAATGAGGAAATTCTCAAGAAAATTCTCATTGAATGAGAGATCTCTCGGGAAAAGGAGAAAATCTCCCTGTGAGAGCAAAGCTCTATGACAGAGTGACACTTGTCAAACTCTGATCATGAAGGAATAAAATTCCTTAAAGAACCCGGCTCTGTAATGATGATGGAAAAACCCATTAGAAAAGAAAATTAAAATCAACTAATTTTTATGAATAAAACTTCTGAGATCTTCAAGATCCATGAAAAGACTCTTAAGAGTTCTTCATCAAAGATTAAGAAATCTAAAGAGCAAGGCTTTGTTCATGGGCCAAGAAACCCAAGAAAAGATTCTCTTTAGATCTATGCGTTCATGAGAGCAAGGCTATGTTAATGAAACCCTAAATGTGTTTTCTGTAGATCAAAGATCTATAAAGAGCAAGGCTCTGTTAAAAGGGTAAAACCCTAGATTATCTAAAAAGTTTTTACCTACAATTTTGGCAGAATTTCGGTTCTTAAAATTCTTAAGATGGAGAGCTATGCTCTGTGAGAGAATAAAATTCTCAGAAAATCAAATAAGAAGATGAACAGAATCATGGACCAAAGATCCTATTTATAGGCATTGAACCGCCTCTTCAACTTCTGAGTTGATCCAAGGGCTCAGATGCTGCCACCGCTGCACTCACGTATGCGCCACGTGAGCGCAACGGTGGGGAGGCATTTGTTTCCCCCAATCAGAGCAAAACTCTGTTTTGAAATTCAAAATTCAAAAATTGAAGCAACGCTTCAGATCCGGCGCTGTGCGCCACGTGTCAAACACAGATAGGCTAGCGCCAGGTGCGCTGCTCCCTAGGCAGCGCACCCCTAATCAGAGCAAAGCTCTGTTTTAAATTTTAAAATTCAAAAAAATTGAAGCAACGCTTCAGATCCAGCACTCTGCGCTGAGCGCCACGTGTCAAACACAGATGCGCTAGCGCAGGCTGCGCTGCGCGCCACGTGCCAAACATAGGTGCGCCGCGCCCTATGCTGTGCGCCACGTGTCAAACGTAGGTGCGCCAGCGTTGGAATTAAGAATTACCCACCGTTAGATCAAAAGATCTATAATAAATTATTAATTAATCAGAATTAAAATTCTGTTATGCAAAGATTTTTTCAATCTTGTTAAAAACAAGAAGATTGCCTCTTGTAAAACAGGAACTCTAGGATCAAAAATCCAACGGTAGGGAAATATCCCCAAATCAATCAGAGAAAGATCTCTTTAACTGATTCAACAAATCAATTTGCCCTATATAAAGGCCCCAAGACTTCAAGTCTGAGAGAGAGAAACCCCATACAAACTTTGAGAAAACTCAAAAGAAAGAGAGCAAGCTCTTAGCAAAAGAAGATTATTTCTTCAAGGTAAAGAATGATTCTTGAACAAAGAGATGAAATCATCTCGTTAAAACAGAAGAATTATCTTCTTAAAAGATCATAGATCGATAAAGACCAAGGTCTTTCATAAAAGAGATCAAGAGATCTCATCACATAATCAAAGAAGAACATTTACTTCATTCACAGATCATTGATTTACAAAGGCAGCACCTTTTTATAAATAAGAACTTTTGTTCTTGAATCTTGAGGCAAAGCCTCCTTTAAAAAAGAACATAAACTTGTTCTCTAATCATAAATTTGATCAAATGCGCTTTGCGCTACTGGAAAGTGTCTTGCACTAATGAACTGCGCTTTTGCGCTCTTTGGACCGGCGTTCAGCGCCAAAACATGCCATGTGTCAACCGCAGACACAACTTGCGCTTTACGCTTCTGAAACAGCGCACTGCACTCATGGGCTGGCGCTCAGCGCCAAGCACGCTACGTGTCACTCACTGGTGCGCCACTAAACTAGCGCAACGCGCTTACAAATTGAAAGCGCAATGCGCTTATAAACTGGCGCTTAGCGCTAAGCGCGACACGTGTCCTTTTCGTGTGCGCTACTTGGCAGAAGCGCAATGCGCTCTTTAATTGGCACAAAGCGCCTGGCGCGCCACGTGGCGCACTGTCAGAACACACATTGTTCTGATGAATGCTATGCATTCAATGCAAGACAAAAATTGTCAGGACCTAATGCTCAGCATTATTAAAAGGGCCAAGCCCAAGTAAAGGCTCAATAGCCCAGAACAACAAAATGTTAAACATTTTATTCTTATTGTACTTAGCCCAATTCTGGCCATAAGTCCTCAACTTATATTGAACTGAGCCCATCTGCTCATGAATATTTAACAGATCTCAGTCCCAAACTGGACTACAGATCCTTCAACCAACTCACACGGGCTTGAGGGTACATATCTTTACTCCTCTGATATCTGTCGTTGTAATCCTTCAACGTCTTCAGAGAGGTGACGGGTCCCGACAACCACACATTTCTACGGACTGTGGGGTCCTTAAACTCATGGACTACGATGTCCTTAAACCTTATAGACTATGATATCTCTAAACCGGACTGTGGGGTCCTTAAACTCATGGACTACGATGTCCTTAAAGCTTATAGACTACGATGTCTCTAAACCGGACTGTGGGGTCCTTAAGCCCATGGACTATGATGTCCTTAACCTTGGATTGTGGGGTCCTTTAGCCCATGGAATATGATGTCCTCAACCTGGACCACTATGTCCTTAAACTGGTAATCGACCGCAATGTCCCTAAACTAAACAATAGAGTTCAAATGCTCTTTTGTTGGATCTAAATGATCCTGTTAATTCGATCTTAGTCTAAAAATTAGACTAACGTATGCTTAACTAACGTTTAAGTTGATCTTAGTCTCAAATGAGATTAACGTATCCTTAAACCCAACCCCCAAACCCAAATCTAAGAAGATACAGATTTGGACTAATCCACGCCTTACAGGCGACAACATAAATTAGTCTCCGTATACAATCCACGGGAAACCACAAACAAAACAAACACCCACGACACGAAGTGACTATCTGGAGAAGGAGAAAGTTGTTACCGCGATGCGGTAGCGTAATTAACTGCAGGGGCTTGCGCCTGCAGAGAAGAGCGTCCCCACAATAAAAAAAACCTCTCAAATGAGGGGGAATCTGACGAAGTCTGCTGCATCGGCCGCATTCGTTTAAACCTTCGATACATGGTGTCATAAATCAACTTGGTATCTTCAGAGAGGTGGACGAATAGCACCAATTAACATCTGCCCCCAGATTCAGGCAAGACGCCTGTCTTCCCGGTTTCCGGCGGTAAACACCCCTCTTTCAGACGGTCAAGATAAGCCAATTCTACTCCATTAAGCCGTTACTCCGCTTGGATCTCTAGACTAACTTGATCATCGGAGGGTCCTCGGTGGTACAACCACCCCGGGACTTCCTTGCAAGTAACTCGGCAACCACAACCTCAACCCATTGAGATCCACACGCTTCAGGAGCGATAGCCTCCAGATCCAATCTCAACCACACATCGCAGCCATCCGCAGATCAACGGGAAGCAACATCTGAAGGAGATCCCACCCTCCATCACATACCATTCTATTAACTCAAGTTTTAGTCTTAGGGTTAAGATAGAAAAAGCCAATTTATGACACTACGCTCGAGTTGTTGCAAAGGTAAAGCAAGGAATTAGGCCATGATTTTAAATAGGGTAGGAATTGGACTCCTACCCTATTTAACTATCGTACTAAAAGAAAACTACAAGCTTACATATCAGTTTGGTTCGATTAAATTCAAAAGAAAGATTCTTTCAAGCTCAAAGATGAATTTATTTGTTTATGGTTCACGTTTATATATTTACCACTGTACTTAACTAAATTGCTACAAAATAAAGTTTGTGGAAAATGAAGATGAAATCAAACATATTATGAATCCAATACAAACTACAGAATTCAGTGCATCCACTCCATTAATAACAATGATATATAGCCTCCAACATTTTCGGAAGTTTGCTCCGCAACAAAAAAATTGCAACACTTTGCATGCAACAAATGTTGAATGGATGATTTTGTTGCCAAAAAAACCCAAAATCCATTGTTTGGTTATTTTCAAGATTTATAGTGTATTTCCATATCCAAATCATTTTTTGTGTTTGGTTGATTAAAAAAATAAAGTAAATGCAACATTTGTTGCAAATTTGCTTAGGTGGCATATATAAAACCTATGTGGCATATTTTCATAATTATTGCAATGCTCACCATTTCCAAAGTTGCACCTCTTGCTACAACCAAAATGAGCGCAACAAATATTGCAAGAATTCGATGGTTTTTTTATGGAGTTCTGGATCTTCTTCCAATATTATCTTCCGTTGATCTCTTCGCGTAATGGCGGATGGCTGAGATTTAATCTGGAGGTTGTCTCCTTTAGCGTGTGGATCTCAATGGGCTTGGATTTGAGGTTGAGCCGAGATACCTGCAAGGAAGTCCCGGGATGGTTGTACCACCGTGGACTCTCCGACGATCAAGTTAGTGGTGCAAGTTGGGCAGAGTAGCGGCATAGTGGAAAGAATCGCGTATTTCGATCGTCTGAGGGAGGGGTATATATAGTGGCAGCAATGGGAAGGCAGGCGTGAGAATCACGTCGGCCGTTACGCCCCTTGCGTCACGCCCGCGTGGTAGGCGAGATCCCGCATTAATGACGAGACATGCTCGTTAATGGGGGGTCGTGGTGGCGTGGAACGCGGGATCGTGGGCGGCGGATATCTTACGCATGGCGAGATTCATGGAGCCGTGGCGGAGGCGCCAGTGATCAGTGCCGCGGGTCGGTCTGATTGAGACCGAGGAAGATGAGCTCGGCGGGAGACTCGGGCATGAGCAGGAGGCCGAGACGTCTTGGTTCTGTGATAGCTCGGAGGCAAGCCGAAGGGTGTTCTGGAAGGCCATCGATGGTCGGGAAACTCCTCGGGCCGGAGGCCCGAGGTGCGATCCCAACCGAGATTACCGATCCTATCTCGTAGGTTACGGGACACGTCATCTGCAACGTGTGAGCATCTGGAGAGTCACCGATATCGAGCCTCGTCATTAGCCCCCCACTCTCGTCTCGACCCGCTCCTGGGTCGGGTCAAGAGTGGCCTGACCGTTCATTCGAGGTGAGCTCTCGTTTGATATATCATTAGCGCGCATTTCCGGGCAAAGAGTAGTATTTTCTTGATGGCGTCAGCAGATCAGGGGAGAGATCTCGCATCAAAGGGAAGCGCCAGATCGTGTGTTCGTTCGTCGAAGCGACAGCTCACGTGTCTGGCGTTGGTTAGCAGGAGAGACGCGCCGCAGGAGTTCCCGTACCAGATGGGACATGCCCAACGCGAGTGCGACAGGTGGAACGCTGTCGTCCGTTGGTTGTAAAACATCGTTTTGGCCGGAGGCGATCGGAGCCGTAGGATGCGTACGCCGGCAGCTATAAATAGAGGTGGGATCTCTATCAGGGCCCATACCTCCTCATAATTTCCTTGTCCCTAGTCGTGTTAGCTCAACTTTCTTCTCCTCAGGTCGGATTCCTTCCGTTTGATTTCCCGAGGACACCCCCTTTGATCAGGTTAGATGTCTTCTTCTGAGGAGTCTGTAGATGTAGTCCGGGTAGAGTCTAAGGAGTCTTCTGGAGCTTCCTCTTCTACTTCTTCCTCTTCCTCATCTGAGTCGGAGTCCCCCCGGGGAGTTAGGGTTAGTAATGCTCCCCGGGGTCGTGCAACGGGGGCGGTCCCCAAAGCACAGGTCGCAGGCGTTCTTACCATGCGATCCTCGTTGAGGTGTGCGGAGGAGCTCGCCAACATCAAAACTCGTTTCCTCATTCCTCCCGGCTATTCGCTTCGTCTGGCCGAGGAGAGGGAGAAGGCAGACCAGGTACGGGGCAATGAGATTGCCTTATACCTGGAAGCCTTTTGGGCCAGGATGCGTGTGCCCTTCTCCCCCGAGGTGTGTGCGACGTTGAATTGTTTCGGGTTAGCTCGGGGCTAGCTGGTGCCGAACTCTTGGAGGATCCTCCTCGGGTTCGTGGTCCGGTTGAAACTGAGTCTGATCTCCTTCAGCCTGAGCTTTCTCGTATCTTCTCTCTGCTACAAAAACCATCCTGGCGATCGCAGGGACGAGCCGAGTTGGGTATATATTTATTTTAGGAGACAACGGGGGGGACGCCGCCGGGTCGGGGGTCGTCGTAGTAGCTTCTTCCATTCACGAATGGAAGAAGAAGTTTTTGTTTGTGGCCCCGCCCGAGGGCGAGGATTGGTTTGTGCCAACCCAGTGGCAAGGGGACAACTATCCACGGGTGAGTCGGTCTAATGATGCTGACGCGGTGGCGGTGTCAGAGTGGGAGCCCCTCCTTCGGGTCGATGTGCTGCTGTCTGAGCGGGCCTTCAGTTGGGCCGGGCTCAGCCCTGTGCAGTACACGGGTAAGTTAGGAGCTCTCAGGCGACCTGTTTGGACTTGTGCATTCTTTTACTTTCCTGGTATTGCTGAATCCTCTGTATTTTGTCTTATGTAGAACCCATGGACCTAAAAAAGTTCCGGGCGGCAGTGGTTGATGTGAAGAAGGGGAAGAAGGCTGGAGGCGTTGGCCCTTCTCACCCGTCGTCGGCTCCGGCCTCGCCGGTTTTGTCCTCGCCGGCGGCAGATCCATCTAGGTGCCCAAACGCTCTTCGGGCCCCAGAGTCCAGCCGCGCGCCGTTCCGTAAGCATGCTCGGGAATAGGAGCCCTAAGCTCCTGAGGTGGGAGTCGAGTCTGGTTCTCTCGCGTCACTCCTCAAGAGGTTTCACAGGACGGAGCCCCGCTCCCCGGCTTCCCCAATCCTCGTGGACGATGGGGAGCTTCGCTTCGAGGTGCCCTCGGGGCATTCCATCGCTGACAGCCCGCTCTCTGAGATGGAGAGATCGGCCGGGGGCAGAATCCCTCGAGGGACCCTCCGGGCCCAAATGGCGGCCATAGCTCAAGAGGCCGTGCAGGTTAGTGTTTGCACTCCACCTCGTTCTTTATGCAGCATTTTTGTTCGCGTGATCGGGCGCCTCCCTTCTCTTTTTAACCCTCTTCCTTTTCTTCAGGTCCTCCAGCACATCGCCCTCGTCATCAACATGGAGGACGAGGAGATAGCCTCGGCGATGCAGGTCGCAGGCTGCGAGGAGAGCTCAAGGCAGGAGCTGGGGGCGGCGATGGAGAGGATCGCTGCCCTTGAAGACCGAGTGACGGCCGGGAGTCAGGAGGTCACCCGGTGCCGAGAGGCCGCCCGAGCCGCTGAGGCCAAATAGGAGGACTCCCAGGTGCTCGTCGCCACTTTGAAGAAGACGGTGAGCACCCTCCGAAAGGAGAACGAGGCGGCGAAGGAGGGGACGAGGCGTGCCGAGCTCCGGACGTCAAAGGCCGAGCTTCTGGCGTCGAAGGCTGTGGAGAGCTACAAAGAGTCGGACCTGTTCTACGCCGACCTTGCTGCAGCCGCTGGCGTTATTTGGCATGACGCCATCAACGCTGTTAAGGCCTAGATGCTGGAGTTCCCTGACGGAAAGATCCGGGAGGAGTACCCTCGTGAGGAAGACGCGCAGGGGAACGTCCCTGGAAACGTTGCTGGAGAAGAGGCCCCCGGTGGGTGCGTAGGGGACAAGTCGGTCGCCCCGGCTCCCGGTACCGAGGCTCCTGCCGCGGGTGCCGACCCTGAAGATGCTGCCCCGGTGGTCGTAGTAGACGCCCAGCTCATTGGGGCTCGCTCCATCCATGAGGCTTGAACTTCCCCGCCTCTTCATTTTCTTTGCGCTAAAATTTTGTAGGCCTCCGGGCGTTTTTGTAAGGTTGGAGAGCCCATAATACCTTTGTAAATACTTCTGATTTTTGTGGATAGAAAATCCATTTTGCAGTTTCTTTGCGTGTGCATTCTCCTTTTGTTTGTGGCAAACATTTGTACTTGCACAGTACTGCTTTCATCTTTTGGTCGGTATTTTGTCTAGCGATTGCACGTCGAGTTGAATTCAATCATTTGAAAAGTGTGCATAGATCGGTGAAAGGACGGTATCCCCATGGCCCTGAAGTCGAGGTGGAGATCGCTTAGACATAGACGGACCGAGCAGGGTCGCTGCCCGATGCCTCTTGGCGAGGGCTTTGATCCCTGGCGTCGTGGGTGTTCCCCTCCGAAAGACGGTGACGACGTGAGGACGTCTTGCCTGAGATTCGGGGTAAATGCTATATGGTTTTATCCGTCTACCTTTCCGAAGATGCCAAGTTGATTTATGGCACCGTGTATCGGAGGTTTAGACGGATGCGGCCGATATAGCAGACTTCGTCAGATTCCCCCTCGTTTGAGGAGTTTTTGATTGTGGGGACGCTCTTTCCTGTAGGCGCAAGCCCCTGCAGTTAATTACTCTACCGCATCACGGTAGCCACTTTCTCCTTCTCCAGAATTTCACTTTGTGTCATGTGTGTTTGTTTTGTTTGTGGTTGCCCGTGGATTGTATACGGAGACTGAGTAATGCCGTCGCCCGTAGGACGTGGATTAGCCCAAATCCGTATTTACTTAGATTTGGGTTTGGTGTTTTTAGTTTAAGGATACGTTAGCCGTATTGAGGCTAAGATCAACTTAAACATTCGTTAAGGATACATTAGTCCTGTTTGAGACTAAGATCAACTTAACGTGGTGATCCATTCAATATATGACCGTCAGGACTCATCACCTCTCGGACGTCGTTGAAGGATTACAATGATTGGTGTCAGAGGAGTTCAGAGATGTACCCTTGAACCAAAGTTGGTTTGGAGTTTTACAGTCCATTTAAATGTTTAAGGATACGTTAGCCGTATTTGGGGCTAAGATCAACTTAAACGGGACCGTTTAGATCCGGCAAAAGAGCATTTGGAGGCTCTATTGTTCCAGTTTAGGGACGTGGCGGTCCATGTTCCAGTTTAGGGACGTGGTGGTCCACCATTAGTTTAAGGGCGTTTCGGTCCAATATTAGTTTAAGGACGTTTCGGTCTACGAGTTTAAGGACCCCGCAGTCCGTATTCATATGTGGTCGTCGGGACCCGTCACCTCTCTGACGTCGTTGAAGGATTACAACGACAGGTGTCAGAGGAGTTCTGAGATGTACCCTCGAACCGGAGGTAAATTGATTTAGGAGAGCAATCTTGCTCAGTCAATTTAATTTGAGGACTTACAGCCATGATTGGGCTAAGTCCAGTTGAAAAAAATTCAACGCTTTTATTTATTTTTGGTCTGTACTAGGGCTTGGCACATTTGTAAATAATGCATTGCATTATTTTTTTTATTTTTATTTAGGCTCTGCCCATAAAGGATGCAGAGCATCAATTTATTTTGGGCTCTGCCTATTTATAAATGATGCAGAGCATCAATTTTACTTAGGCTCTGCCCTTTTTATTGCTTTGCAATTTAGTTTGGCCTGTTAGGTCTTTTTGACTTGGGCCTGGCCCTTTTGCAAAAGAAATGCATTGCATTTTTCAGGCGCTTTGCGCCAATCAAAGAGCGCAAGTGCTTGTGGTGACGACACGTGTCATGCAAGCGCAGTACGCTGCGCTAGTGTGCTGCGCTTGCGCTGCTGACACGTGGCGCGCTCTGGTGAGTTGCGCCAATTCTAGAGAGCAAGGCTCTATTTCAAAAGCGCATAGCGCAAATGGTTCAGATGCTGACACGTGGCGCTCTCTGGTGGCTTGCGCCAATCCAGGAGCGCAACAGCGCAGTTAGCAAGTGCAAGGCACTATAATTTGAGAATCTTTTTTAGAACCAATGGTTCATGAAAAAGTGCAAAGCACTGTTTGATTTCTTGATCTAATTTAGATCAAAGAAAATAAGTTTTTCTTGTTTCTCTTATTTCAAAGAACCAATGGTTCATAAAAAGTGCAAAGCACTGTTTTTATTTTGTTCTTATTAAAGATCATTGATCTTGTTTTTAGATCCATGATCTATCAGAAGAAATTCTTCTATCTAGAAGGTCTTTTACCTTTCTATTTTTTTTTGGAATTTCTTCAGAGTTCTCTCTGATTGAAATTTTTGATTTCTCACAAAAAATGTTGATGCCTTTGAATTGAGATCTAGGATCCTTTTTATAGTGCCCATAAATTAGTTAAAGAGATATTTCACTGAGTGATTTGGGGAATTTTCCCCACCGTTGGATCTTTGATCCAAGGGCTTCTGTTTTACAGAAGAAAATCTTCTTGTTTTAATAAGAACAGAAAGATTTCTTTAGAATTTTAATTCTGTTTGGCGTAAATACTCCAGAGCGTGACACGTGTCACGCAGCGCACAGTGCAGCGCAACTGCGCTGACACGTGTCGCGCAGCGCAAAGCGCAGCGCATCTGCGCTGACACGTGTCGCGCAGCGCAACTGCGCTAGCGCATCTATGCTGACACGTGTCACGCAGCGCAGCGCTTGCGCAACTGAAGCGTTGCTTCCTTTTATTTTGCTTTAAACAGAGCTTTGCTCTGATTGGTTGCACTGCCTTGGGCGCTGCGCTGATGCATCTGCACCTGACACGTGGCGCGTTGCGCCCGGGATTTGAAGCGTTGCTTCAAAATTTGAATTTTGAATTTTGAACAGAGTTTTGCTCTGATTGGGGAAACAAATGCCCCCCACCGTTGCGCTCACGTGGCGCGCACGTGAGTGCAGCGGTGGCAAGCTCCTGCCCATTGGATCAAGGGGTGAGCTGAAGGGGCGCAAGCGCCTTATAAATAGGACCTATGGCCCTTAAAAAATCTTCACCATCTTTTTTAAGATTTTGATTTTAACAGAGTTTTGCTCTTGCTTAAGAACTTCAGAGCTTTGCTCATTTCCAAAGTTAGAAACTTTAGGTAAAATTAATTTAAATTAAATTAAATTAGATTAATTCAATATTAATTCATATCAATCTTAACTAAAAGAGCTTTGCTCTAACAAATCTTTTGATCTAAAGAGATTCCCATTGGGATTTCATAAACAGAGCTTTGCTCTCAAAAACTTATAGATCTACAGAGATATTGTTCATGGGTTCTAACCCATGAACAGAGCTTTGCTCTTGAATCAAATGTAGATCTTTTAGATCTGAGAAATGAAGAATTTTTTTCATAAGTTTTCATGGATTTTTCAAGATTCATTTAATTTTGAAATTTCTTTTCAAAATTTTCTTTTTGATGGAATATTACAGAGCTAAGCTCTTTTTTAAGGAATTTTATTCCTTTGAGACCAGAATTTGACAAGTGTCATTCTGTGACAGAGCTTTGCTCTGAAAGAGGAGATTTTCTCCTTGTCTCTAAGGATTCCCCACTGATGAGAATATTCTCATGGGTATCTTTTCTTTTACTGACAGTCTCACCCAATGATGGGGCTGCCTTATCAAATGAGGCACTTTCATCCAGATTTTGTGGGTCCCCATTTGGTCCCCTACCCACTGCACTGCAGTGTGGTGTGATTAATTTTAATTTAATCAATTTTTAAATTCAGTTAATTGAAAATTTTTAAACGCCAAGCGTTAGAATTGCAGCACTAACGACTATTTTTTGTTCCTTTGCAGTGACCATGTCTCTTGATACCTCATTCCCGTTTGCTCGTTCGGAGGAGGGATTTCCTGAAGCGCCCTTGGACCGCGAAGTCCTGGCCATGATTAAGAACTACGACCTGGAATAAAAGAGTCTCCACCTTTGGGGGTCGTGGTATAATCAGATTATCATGGGTCGACGGAGCTTCACGTGCGCAGTGCCGTCAGAACCCATCACGGCGATTCACTATGCCACCCCACCCTCGGTGCAGTATGCCGTGGAGATGGTTGATTGGACCTCGAAGGGCTTTCTTCATCCCGCTACGGATGCGATTCTGGTCCAGCGTCCTATGGTTTTGGATATCCTAGGACGCCGTATCTGTCAGGGCGAGGCGCGACCCTGGGGGCAATCATATAACGTTGGTCTGATCCCCCGCCACCCGATCGGCTATCTGCCGTAGGCCCGGTATATCCTGTCGACGAAGAAGTCGCAGTTGATAAGGTTGGGATTGTACACTACGGTCTACGTTTCTCTCTTCCAGTATCCCATGCTCCCCACCTGGTGGTTCAAGGCCTTCTTGGAGCAGTGGAACATTCCTACCCACACTTTCCTTGCCATGGATCGGGAAGTGTCAATCTCTTTGGAGGAGTTCACGGAGGTATCCGGTTTACCAGTCATAGGGGAACACTATGAGGAGTTGCTCCCGACAGACGAGTACGTCTTCGGTGCTAAGCCGGTGGTAAGGGGGCTCACGCCGGAGAATGCTGTTCAATACCAATTCCCAAGCTTAATTAAAGTGTTGAACATCTATGAGGCCCTTTTCATCGAATAGGGGAGTCGCGGAGTTAGCTTTGAGGATTTCATCGCTCGGTTCCTTCGTCCAAGCGTCCTCTCATCAGAAGCTGCCAAGTTCGCTACCCTGGATGACCCTTTCGGTCTAGGTGTGGATAACCTGCCGGAGAAGGAGATAGACCAAAAGGGTTTTTTCCTTCCGGACTTCCCGACTATGTCTTTTGCAGAAATTGCGGCCCCTGGGATGGACGAGGAGGCTTTTTTCTTAGGATTTCTCGGGTTGTGGCTGAGTTGGTTTGCGATCCCAATGCACTCTCACCGTATGCGGCCCTCTGTCTTTTACCCAGCCCACCGGATGGCGATCGGGGTAAAGGTGGCCGTTGGGATCGCCGGCTTGGCACACCTATATCATGGCCTCAGTCGAGCAGCGGATGCTAATGAGCCCGGGGTACAGCACGTGGTCTTCCCGATGCACTACTTTGTATCGTGGCTCGAGCTACACACAGCGGGTGTCTTCGGCATGCACAAAAGGCCCTCGTTCTTCGACAAGTGTGGTTTCCCTCGCATTATATAGCTGATCGGCGCATCAATTGTGACCCCATCACCACGGAACGCTAGGGGTTTACTCCTTCGCCCTCACACCGTTGGAGCCGGGATGTCCTTTGTTGACAAGGTATTGACCATTGGAAAGGCATCCACCACTGCGGTGCGACCATTACAAGACTCCTTTAAGGATGGAGCCTCAGTTTTGACGGCCCGGGAAACCCTCCACTTATATTCTATTAGACCGGGCTTCCTAGTCTTCAGGCAGAACGGTGCGGCAATTTTCATGAGATATAACCCGCATCGTTTTGCCCAACAACTGGGCTACGATCAAGGGGTACCCTTGGAAGCTTTCCTACTGGAATCTGCTGCCAATGAAGAAGGGATGGAGAACGCGTTGCATCACTTCATGCGCCTGAACACGGGTTCTCATTTTTTTATCAGTGCGCCGGCCTGCGCTCCACGACTCCTTAATGTATATAAAGAGTGGTACAGTCATGCGCCGGGGGCCGTTATAAAGGAAGAGAGGCGAGTGTTGATCGATCGTAAAGGTGCACCTCCCGGCACCGACCGTACCGCTCCTTTGGTGCCTAGGACTCCGGTAGTTGCTCCTCTAAAAGATGTTAGGGCCGGGCCATCGCGTGCGCAAAGTCCTCCGCACGGATTGCCGCTCCCTGATATTACAGATGCACCTCCAGCGTCCTGTGCTCCAGTGGAGACAGTGGTTGTAGCCTCGCCGGAGTCTGGCGTGGGCGCGGACATCGGGACCCGCCGTCCCAAGGTGGCTGCGAAGTGTAAGTCAATCCCACGTGCACCTAGGGTCGGAGGGCAGAAGAAAAAGAAGTCGCTCTTCGCTGCAGATGTCGCGTTCGGTCAGGAACTCCACGCTCCCTATGCTGAGGGCCTGAGCGAATATAGGACTAACGAGGGATTAGTCATGCCGCCGCCGGATGATACAGACTTGGAGGCCGCTCTCGAAACTTCAGCGTGGTTGGCAAAGCGTGACGCGTGGCTAGCTAAGCTTGGGCAATCAGGTAACTACTAGTCGCATTTTCTTTATTATATCATATCCTCTTCATTGCCTTTGACTAACGTTTTTCCTTCTTTTCTTCCAACATGCATCACTGATAAAGAAGCCATTGCTGCTTCCCTCGAGACTTTCCAAGAGGAGGAACGTCTCAGAGCGTGTTTAGGCCTTAGTAAGTTTCAATTCATCAAGTTTTCATTTCCTTTGTGTTATGGTCGACCTAACCTCTTTCTTTTTATCGCAGGAACCTCAATGCCGTTCCCGCCAAGCGACGCGGACATTCTGTCAGCTGCCGAAGTCCCAGTCTTGTCGGGGCTGCAGCAAGAGCCTCGACTCGACAAGTCGACGAGGGATGCCTTGAAGAATTTGGAGACATCCCTGTACACGGACGATTATGCCTCAATGAAAGAGGCTCTGGTGAGGTCCGTTTCAATGGCCCGGGATGAAAGGAAGCGGCTAAGGCGTGAGGCGAAGGCGCGCCGGGCTGCTTTGGCTACGGGAGCAGGCCTCAGCACCGTCCCTTGTGCTGATACTCCCTCCGAAGAGGCCCCCGTTGCCCTATCCACCGCTCGCAGACAAGTGGCCCGTGCGGTTCGGAGTGCAAATGATAAATCCACTTCAGGTAACATTTCTTACAGAATCTTGTGGTACGAATCAGAAAGTCATCGGTTCTTATATATTCTATCCTGCAGAGCCTAGTCCGATCGAGGGGGAGGCGGAGACCGTTGAACCCAAGGAAACAGAGGAGGCGGCACCTGCCGAACTCGAGCTGACGGTCGGCAACGTCCCTGGGGTAATGGAGCCTGAGCTGGAAGCCGAGGGATCCATAGCCGAGAAGGTCATTGATGCCGAGCCTGATGTGGCGGCAGATGAAATGATTGTTATAACTGAGCCCATGGTAGTGGCGGACGAGGCGCTTGAGGCCGGCGACCTAATAGTGACGGCGGATGAGCCAACGGAGACCGCGAAGCCCGAAGAAGTAGCGGGTGAGATAGGCACGACTCTTGGGGAAGAGTCAGCCGTTCTCTCTCAAGAGTCCGGCAATGCTCCGATCATTGCCCTCCCCGTCTATGCTCTTCCGCCGTCTCCTGGCCTTGCGAGCACGACAACGGTCCCTATTGAGTCGGGTGACGAGGCCACGGGCGGTGGCCTCATGTCGATGGAGGAGGGAGTCGCCTCCATTTCGGCCGACATCTCATCAGGTAAATCCCAAGTTACTGTCCTCTTTATTTTACAATCCTTTCTGACAAGTTCACATTTGTTCGTAACGCAGGTGCAGCCAGTGTCGATGCCCCATTGCTCGAGGGAGCGCCTTCAACTACCGCCTTGGCGGTGGTCACTTCTCAGCCCTCCCTCATACCGTCAAAGATGTTGGAAGGTATGGGTTTGCAACTTATTAATCTTACTTTTTAGACGTATAATTTTTGTACTAAAGTCATACTGTTGTGACTTTCAGGAGTGCTTTTTGACCATCTTTATCAGGTGTTGCTCCCACACTTCTCCTTCCCATCCGAACTCGCTTCTTCCTCTGGTGGCGCTGGTGAGTATGATTTCCATTGATATCTTCCTTTTCCATTGATGGAATTACTTCTAACCTTTTTTCCTGTCCCGACTGCAGTGCTACAGATTGAAGGAGGGGGTGAAAGATCAGCTGCGCCACCGGCCCTTCCGGCCTTGCCACCTGCCTCAACTGGTATAGTAGACTATCTTATCAATGACTTCTTCTATATCTATTGAATCGTCATCTAATCACATTTTGTCTTTTCAGCTGTCGTTCTGGTCTTGGCGCCTTTTGAGCCTCGTATTACAATGCCGGCCGGCCCTTCCCAGAGACGTCCGTCCTCGAAAGGTGCTGCAAATAGTCTGCGCATGTTGAGCGACTACATCGAGGAACTCAACGTCGAGACTCCTACGTCTGCTGCGGACTTCGCTATGACGGTTAACCCGATGCTGGTGATATTTGCCAATTTCCATGACGAGGGCATCGTCGCATCTTGGGTTAATCACTGCAGAGAGATCGAGGCTCGCCTTCATCGGCTGGAGTCAATGCATCTTGCCCCTGAGGTTTTGGCCGTGAGTACTCAACGGGGAGCATGGCTCGAGCAAAGCACTTTTCATTTCCGCCATTTGGAATAAGAAGCAGCTTTGAGGCTGAAGGAGTGCCAGGAGTCTTCAAGCGAAACTGCTCGCCTGCGTGCTGAAGTTGAGGCGAACGCCGTTGAGGTAAAGGCCGTCTTCGAGGGCCTTCTGGAACGCATCTCAAATGGGATAAAACTGAAGCGGGCACTTGACGTTGCCGAGCGTAATGCCCAAGGCCGCGAAGCCACTCAGCAGGCCGTCAGGGAGTAGCTCGCGTCTCTCTTGCAGCAAAGGGCTCAGGTGGAAGCAGAGATGGCGGTGGTGGCAGATCAGGAAAAGCCGTGGAAGGAAGTGCATGAACAATTACTAGAGCTATGCATGACGCTTCCTTCCCAGTAATTCTCCTTGTATCTAGATACTTGTAGAATTTTTCTTTTTAAATAATATGTAGCCATTCTTCAATACTTTGTACGCTTCATCTTGTACTTGATTACATTCAATAAAGATACACATTTTTCTTTGCAATGTCTTGTACTATTTCTTTGCTTTTTCCTTTCTTATTATCAGCATGCTGTCACAATTAGCAGATAATAGAGTAAGCATCTTGATTTCTTCACGAGATAGCGATGGCTTAGGCCGCAGGTTCAGATCTGCCGCCTATGACTTTTCAACTCTATGTGCCGTGAGGGTCTCAAAGAGACTTTTCTCCCTACGGATCGAGAGGATCTCATAGGTGGGTTTTCTGCTTAGGAATCGTGAGGATTCCCAAGTGTGTTTTCTCTTATAAGTCGTAAGGATCCTATAAGAGAATTTTTCCTTCTTACGAGTCGAGAGGACCCGTAAGCGGTTGTTTCCCTCCTTGTCGAAACTCGACTTTGGAGAGTGAGACCAGTGAATAGTATGCAAGAGACCGTTTTAGACCGACTTGCAGGGTCCCATTGTTCAGAAAGCAAGTTTTTTAATCCCTGCCGCCTGAGGCTTTATCTTGCAAGTTGAGACGAATCGGGGATTTCCCATGGAGACACTGATTTCTCTGCGAGCCAACGCGAATCAGGAGGCTCTCGTCAAGGATGTTTGTTTCCCTGAGTTGAGATATTTGCTAAGGATTATTTGTTTCCTTGGTGTTGAAACGGATCGAGAATTTCCCACGGAGACACTGGTTGCTCTGCGAGTCAATGCAAATCAGGAGGCTCTCATCAAGGATGTTTGTTTCCCTGAGTTGAGGTATTTGCCAAGGATTATTTGTTTCCTTGGTGTTGAAACGGATCGAGAATTTCCCACGGAGACATTGGTTGCTCTGCAAGTCGATGCGAATTAGGAGGCTCTCATAAAGGATGTTTGTTTCCCTGAGTTGAGGTATTTGCCAAGGATTATTTGTTTCCTTGGTGTTGAAACGAATCGAGAATTTCCCATGGAGACACTGGTTGCTCTATGAGTCGATGCGAATCAGGAGGCTCTCATCAAGGATGTTTGTTTCCCTAAGTTGAGGTATTTGCCAAGGATTATTTGTTTCTTTGGAATTGAAACGAATCGAGAATTTTCCACGGAGACACTGGTTGCTCTGCGAGTCGATGCGAATCAGGAGGCTCTCGTCAAGGATGTTTGTTTCCCTGAGTTGAGGTATTTGCCAAGGATTATTTGTTTCCTTGGTGTTGAAACGAATCGAGAATTTCCCACGGAGACACTGGTTGCTCTGCGAGTCGATGCGAATCAGGAGGCTCTCGTCAAGGATTGTTTGTTTCCCTGAGTTGAGGTATTTTGCTGAAGACCCTGTTTTTTTTTTTTTGGGGTTGAGATGAACCGTCGAGATTTGGCTTCGTTTTCTGGAGGAGCCTGTTGGGAAAGTATGGTTCCCTCTTCATTTGCGTCCTTGGATTGTATACAGGGATCGATGTGATCTCAACTGTATGGCCAAAGTTTTATCATCATTTTTTTTGTTTTATTTCCGCGATGCTCTATCATTTCAGCTTTTATATCGCGAAGGTCGCGATTGCCCAATCATTTCGGCTATTTTTCACGGTGCCCAATTATTTCGGCTATTTATTTTATTTTTACTCGCTGCTTTTTATTGCGAGTTGCCCAATCATTTCGGCTATTTTGCATGCATACATTTTTACTTGCTGCTTTTTATTGCAAGTTGCCCCATCATTTCGGCTATTTCATATGCATGTGCGGCCTACTGGCTTTTCGCCGTAAACCTGAAATTAGACACCGATTTTGGCATCAGCACCGCTACAACTGGGATATTGCCAGGAGCGAATCATCATCTGTCTCTGTCGATGTCAAACAAAGGTGGCTTAGCGACCAGGGTTAGGGTCCTGTCGACTAAGGCTTTTGACTTCATGAACCGTAAGGGTCTCACAAAGGTATTTCTCCCTACTAGTCGTGAGGATCTTGTAGGTGTATTTTCTCCTTGGGAATCGTGAGGATTCCTAAGTGTTTGTTCCTCTGTAAGTCGTAAGGATCCTACAAGAGGGTTTTCTCTTTGTAAGTCGAGAGGACCTACAAGGGTCATGCAAACATATCCCCAGTCACGGACGAGACTTGGTTAGGGAAATGTTTATCCGTGCCCGTGGATTGTATACAAGGGCCAGTATTGAGCCACTTGTAGGGCAATATTGGAAGTTGTGGGGGTTGCTTAAGCACAGGTTTAGATCTCTGTAACTTAAGACTTTCAAATCTTATGAGCCGTGAGGGTCCCATAAGAGAGTTCTCCTTACGAGTCGTGAGGATCTCGCAAGTGTATTTTCTCCTTCGGAATCGTGGGGATCCCTAAGTGTGGTGTTCCCTTGTGAGTCTTAAGGATCTCACGCGGGTGGTTTCTCCTTACAAGGTCGAAAGGACCCTATAAGTGTCTTTTAACGAGATTGCGCCCTTTCGGGTTTTCACAAACACTAGCCGGTAGTCCTGCTGTTTTTACTCACGGAGCCCTTTCGGGTTTTCATCCGTGCCCATTTTGTTTATGGACATACCATTTTTTTTATTCTTTTTATTTTCTTCTTTTTTTTTACGAGGTCGCGCCCTTTCGGGTTTTCACGAACACTCGCCGGTAGCCCTGCTGTTTTTACACACGGAGCCCTTTCGGGTTTTCATCCGTGCCCTTTTTGCTAATGGACATACCGTTTTTATCATCATTTTTTTAATTTTATTTTTCTCTTTTTTTTCTTCTTTTTTTTTATTCATCTCGTCAGCCTAAGGATGCTGCGGTAGTAGTTTAAGGACGTTTCGGTCCGTCATTAAGAAGGCTGGCTACTGCTTGTAAATCTTGAGCTTAGGAAGATAGCGAGCGGACATAGTCGTCGTCGTCTATCATTGACCTAGGCTGTGGCTCATTAAGCATAGTATTTCTTTAGGAAGTGACCGTTTATTGGCCTGAAAGGCTTTTCACCGTGCATGTCCATGAGTAGATAGGCCCCACCCTGGTAAACTTTATCTATGATGTACGGGCCTTCATAGTTTGGCTCGAATTTTCCCCGCTTGGCGCGATTGGGGATCATAGGCCTTTTGACCACTAGCACAAGTTCGCCTTGGCGGAATGTCCTCAGTCGGGTTAATCTTTCATATGAGCGCATCATCTTTGTTTTATAAGCTTCCAGATTTTGTTGCACTATGAGCCGGGTTTCATCAAGGGCATCAAGCTCCTCAAGCCGAAGGTGAGCATTTTCTTCGTCCGTCAGCTCGTAGTGGACTGCCACTCGTAGAGAGGGTAACTCTATCTCGAGGGGGAGTACTGCTTCCGTCCCAAATACCAACGCGTACGGCGTTGTGTTCGTGGCCGTCTTGAACGTAGTTCGATACGCCCAAAGAGTCTCTTGCAGTCTCTCGTGCCAGTCTCTCTTATTTCGGAACACCGTCTTTTTCATGATTTTCGTCAGGGTCTTGTTGAAGGCTTCAGCTAGACCATTAGCTCGCGGATTGTAAACTGAAGAATATCTCCAGTCTATATTATGCTGCTGTGCGAAGCGACTGATCTTGTGGCTTCTGTAGGCTGGCCTGTTATTGGAGATGATCCGTCTTGGCGTTCCAAACCGATATATGACGTGCGTCTTGAAGAAGTGGAAGATATTCTCCATCTTCACTTCCCTCAGCGGTACTGCATCTGCCCATTTGGAGAAGTAGTCAGTCGTCGCCAGGATGAAACGATATCCTCTAGACGATGCTGGTTCGATGGGGCCGACTATGTCAGTTCCCCACATCTCGAACGGCCAGCTAGCCACCGTTGGATGTAATGGATTTGGATGCTGATGGATAAAGTCCCCATGGATTTGGCATGAGTGGCATTGCTTCGCATATTCGAGGCAGTCCTGAATCATCGTGGGTCTGTAGTAGCCCATCCGTTTGATTTTCAACTTCATCTTCGGGCCCGCTTGGTGAGAACCATAGAGTCCATCTTGAACTTCCTGAACGACCCTTTCCGCTTCGTCAGGCCCTAGGCATCTCAACCACAGAGAATCAAATGACCTCTTGTACAAAGTATCATTGACGAAGGCGAAAGACAGAGCTCGCTTCATAAGCTGATGTCTTGAGGACGCATCTTCGGGCATTCGATGGGACTTAAAGTAGTCTATGAAGACTTCCCTCCAGTCCTCAGCCTTTTCTCGTTCTTTTATTTGTAAGGTCGTCCGCTTAGTCGCTCCCTTTTCTTCGGATAATTCCGGAGGTATTTCTGCTGGGGCAAGCACCCGACGGCTTTGTACCACGATTCTAACGTCATCGAGGTTCTCGTCAGCCAGTTCTTTAGCAAGCTTGGCCAACGCGTCTGCCTTGCTGTTTTCCGCACGCAGTATGCTTTCCAAAGTATAGGAGGGAATTTGAGTCAACAGCTGTTGCACTTTTTTGCCATACTTCACCAATTCTGGCTTGCACGTCTGGTAGTCGCCGTTTACTTGACTAACGACCAGTTGAGAATCTCCGTATATGAGGAGGTTTTCAATTCCCATGTCGATGGCGATCTCGAGACCCGCTATCAAGGCTTCATATTTGGCTTCGTTATTCGTCCTCGGCTCTGTTAAGGAGAAAGCGAAGCGCATTATCCCTCCTTGTGGAGTCACGAAGATGAGGTTTACCCCCGATTTGATTATATGGGTACTTTGTTTGCGCTTCTTCATGGAAGACGCTCCATCAAAATAGAGTTCCCATCGGGTATTGTTCCCATCGATAGCGTCAAACGCATGTTCGTTTGGCAACTCGCAATTCAGAGGAGAATCGGCCGGTATCGGATGCTCAGCAAGGAAGTCGGCGATGGTCTGGCCTTTCACTGCCTTGAGAGGTTGATAGGTTATCGAGAACTCCATCAAGAGCAGGGCCCATTTAGCGAGTCGTCCCGTCAATATGGCCTTTGACATTAAATACTTAAGAGGGTCCACCTTCGAAATGAGACGGACCTCATGCGCCAACGCATAGTGCCTGAGCTTTATTATCGCGAAGATCAACGCCAGGCAGTGTTTTTCAATGGGAGAGTAGTTGCTTTCTGCCCCCAGAAGAACTCGACTCAAGTAATAGAGAGCTCTTTCTTCCCCTGATCATTCTCTTGAGCCCATAATGCGCCTAAAGAACCTTCGAGGGCGGTTGTATAAAGAATGAGGGGCTTTCCTTTGACCGGAGCAGCCAACACTAGCGGGTTCTGCAGGTACTATTTAATTTCGTCCAGCGCGTCCTGGCATTTTTGATCCCAGACGAATGGAGGTCCCTTCTTCATCAGGTGGCTGTAAGGACGGCACTTGCCTGAAAGATTGGCTATAAATCGCCGTATGTATGCGAGCTTCCCTTGGAGAGACCGCAACTGTTTGAGGGTTCTCGGCAGAGGCATTTCCATGATCGCCTTGATCTTAGACGGATCTATTTCAATACCTCGGTGCCGGACGATGAATCCCAGGAATTTGCCCGAGGAAACTCCGAATGCACACTTGAGCGGGTTCATCTTCAAGTTGTATTGTCGAAGGCGTTGAAACACGGTCTTCAAATGCTCGAGATGTTCCTCGTATGATTTTCTCTTAACCACGAGGTCGTCGATATAGCATTCGACGATTTCGTGTATAAGGTCATCGAAGATCATCGTCATGGCTCTCTGATAAGTAGCACCGGCGTTGTTTAAATCGAAGGGCATTACCTTGTAACAAAATATTCCCAAAGGGGTCCGGAAAGCGGTATGCTTCTGGTCTTCGGGATGCATCTTTATCTGATTATACCCTGATGAGCCGTCCATGAAGAAGAAAACCTCATGAGTGGACGTATTGTCTATCATCAGTTCGGTGACTGGCACCGGGAAATCATCCTTCGGGCAGGCTTTATTGAGATCCCGAAAGTCCACGCATATACGCACCGTCCCATTTTTCTTCATTACCGGGACGATGTTGGCAATCCATTCAGGATATTGAACCTCCTGGATAAAGCCAGAGTCGATTAGCTTTTTGACCTCGGCGTTGATGCTCATCTCAAGCTCGAGCCGCATTCTCCTTGGCGCCTGTTTGATTGGCTTGACGTCTGGGGAAATCGCCAATTTATGCACAGCAATTTCTGGATCTAGTCCCGGCATTTCGGAATAGTTCTATGCGAGCAATCTTTATGCTGTACAAGGACGTCTTTTAACGCGGCCACCATTTCTTCAGATAGTAGCTCACTGACAAATGTCGGTCGCAGATCATTCTCCGTCCCCAACTCAATTTTCTTGAGGTTATCTGCAGTGGTATGTATTCCATTCTCCAGTTCTTTCGGAGCTGGCAGAAATTCTAAGATCACCTCATCATTGCTGTTTTCTAAGCACCAGGGAAGGCTGTCCATGTTTTCAGGCTCTTCTTTTACTATTGTTATCATGCAACAAGTGCGAATCCGCTTCCAATCCCAATGTGGAGTTGGTTCTGTTCTCGTGGCTTTGGGTTCGTGTTTCTGTGGCGGCGTTATCCTCCAGTTGTCAGACAAAGCGAATTTGCCAACCTGATACTGATCTTCGACCCAATTCTTGAAGATGAAGCAGTCCTCAAGAGGGTGCCCTATCACTCGGTGATAAAAGCAATAGTCCGGGTCAGAGACTTCACCTGCTCGTTCGGGGTTTTTGGACTCCGGCAGTGTAAGCATTTGATGTTTTAGAGCAAGATCAAGTATCTTCTTCGTCTTGTCCCGAGGAAACGAGTACGCTCGACCCATTTTCTTCATGAGGGATAAATCGGAACCGCTCCTTTCTCGCTTGCGTGGCTTCTTAGTCCCGCTTTGTTGCTGTTGAGCGCTTTTTTGGCCTTTCGACTTGTTTCTGCCTCTACGTCGAGCCTTTCTTATAACAGGTTAACAGGGGCGGTATTTTCATCTTTCACGGCCTGTTGAAGGAGGCGTTGCATTTTGGCTTTCTCGTAGATTGCCATTTCACGATTGTGATCATCTCGGACTTTTTGACCAGCTTCCCTTATAAGCCTGTCCATTTGTTCTTCAAACGACGGACTGGGCACTTTTGCATCAGGAACTTTTACTGGTTCAGGATTAATGTCTTCCCATTGAGCATCCGCTTCTTCATCAAAGTCATATACGACGTAGTAGCCGTGTAGCAACTCTCGTTTCTTTGACCGGATGTATCCAAGCCCTTTTGTTTCCATTCTCCCATTAGGCAGCTTGCGTTGAGTCCCAGGAACGTTCCAGATTTTGTCATAGAACTTGGCCTTTCGAACGGTTTTCTTGAAGGATATCCCCTGGCGCTTCAGTAGCCTCTTCAAGCCTTCTGTATAATATCTGGGGAGGCGAATGGGCTAAAGCCTGTCAAGCGTTGGGTCCACGCCATGCCAGATTTCTTTCTCCACTCTGGTTTCTTCAGAGCGGTAGAATAGAATTGCTTTTTCGTCTTCTCGCCTGGGAGGGATATAGAACGTTTGCAGCTCTTCTACATTGTAAATATCAAGTGCATCTAGTTCTTTACGGTGTTTAAGCGGCACCATGGCGACTTGTAGACTTTTCTCTTCGTCAACGGACGTTCGTATTGAAGGCCGAGAAGAGAATATAGCATGGACTTCATCTTCCGAATCACTACCAAAGACCAACGTAGGAGCGGATGGTCCCGGCTTGGTGTATTGGGGCGGACCCGAATAAACTATCTCCTCTTCCTCCTCGGTATCACTGCCGAAGACAGGGATGGTAGCGTTAGTTTTGTTCTCCGGCTTGTGACACCTTTCCGTGTCTTCGAAACTCGGCAAGAAGCATTTGGCATCTTCGTATTTATGAACTTCGTTCACGGAAAACGGATTCAGTTCTCCCGTCATGGTATACTCGAGACCATCCCTAAAATATTTCATACACTGATACTGTGTAGAAGGGGTGATGTTGTACTCGTGTAACAATGGTCGGCCGAGCTGAGCGTTGTAGCATGTCTTGGCATTTATGACGTGGAACTTAATGTCCGTGACGAGTAGCCCAAAGCGTAGCGTCAGTATCACAGATCCAAGAGTCTTTGATGATTGGGAGTCGAACCCGGAGATGGTGATCTTGTCCCGAGCAAGGTGCTGGACGCTCATGCGGATTTCTTTTAACACTCGCACATTGAGGAGATTAACGGAGGATCCATTGTTGATCAAGATCTTGCCTATCTTTATATCGTGGCAGTATCCTGAGACATAAAGGGGGCGATTGTGCTCGCACGTCCCAAGGAGAAGGTCTTCATCACCGAAAGCGACATCGGCCGTGTGCACTTCCTCCAATTCATCTTTCATCTTTTCCTCGGCCAGGAAAGTTTGGAATTGCTCCGGATCCTGTAGTGCTTTGATTAACGAATCTCTCGCCTCCTTTGATAGTAAAAGGGCGTCAAGAATGCTGAGCTGTGAGGGTAGCTTCCTCAGATGCGCTAAGACGTTGTAATCCACCTTATTTTTCTTCGGCGGGTCTTTGGCAGTTAGCTCTTCCATGACTTGGTCATCTAAGGTAATATCCTCAGAGACCTTTTCTTTCCCTTTATCTTTTTTGTTTAAGGGTCCAAGATTCTTTTCGGGCAACGTGCGATTACGCAGCCGGATATTTTCATAAATCTTTTGCTCTTCTTCTTTTTCCGAAGTGGACTCCTTAAAGAGGGGGCTAAGAGCCAGCTCCTCGTCGGAATCGCTCCCGAATGTGAGCACTTGTGATCCTCTGGCGTTAACTATGCGACAATTGCTGGTAGTTCTGTTAAGTCCTTCGGTCGTATTTTTCTGCTCTCGGCGGGTCTTGCGCTTTTCCCGCTTAAAATGCTGCTGGTGAGCAACATATCCTTGCCACAATCTATCAAAAGCTTTGCACTCTTCAGTGGGGTGCGAAATCTTCCGATGATATAAGCAGTAGGAGGGGTGCATTTCCGCTTCACCAGTAATACTTCCCTCATAGGATGGTAGCTTCATACCCATTGACACGGCTTTAGGAAACCTCTTCCTCATCTTGAATTTGATCTTATCCGCAGTGGGTGTACTTTGCTCCAGCAGGAGTATCTCAATTCTTTCGTCAAGGCGCTGGCGCTTGGCCCTTTCAAATATGATCGCCTCGTGCTCCCGATCAGCTTTACTTTTTAAGAGATCTTCATTGAGGAATGCGTCGATTACTTTATCCGATGGCCCCAGAATTTTTGGTTCAGGATTTGCCCCCAGCGTTTCAGTACAAGGAGTCTCCTCATCGTCCATGAACGAATGGGAAATCACATGACAGCTCGCCACGTATTCTTCAGATTCATCAGATGAACTTTCTCCCTCATCTTCCTCTTGAAAGACGTGATTGAGGAATTCTTGGAGTGTAATGGGAGTCCGTGCCTTCTGGTTATATTCCTCCAGCGCGTCAATTTATTTTTGCAAGTCCGTGCGCTTGTCGCCAGGCTTCACGGGCTTCTTTGATTTCTTTTTCTTCTTCTTTGAAGATTTTGACGATTGGTTGCGAGTGCTTGAGCCATCACCATCGGTCTTTGGAGTTGGACGAGGCTTCAACATCCCTTCAATGATCTGCGGCTCCAACGGGTTCTTCTACTTGATCGCTGGGCATGTTTGAAGATCATTTAGCATCCTCTTCGTTTTGGCTGATAATACAACCTCCCAGGGAGCTTCTTCAACGACAGAGCATGTTGCCCCCTGTAACACCCGAGCCCAATGCTACTAATTTCTGTTACTTTATGAATGGAGTGTGACCTTCATTTCATTTATCTTGCTTGATTGTTACTTTTACCCCGTCAATTCAATTTTGCACATAACATTTTAAAGCATCTAAAATAAAATTAAAAATATTCATCATAGCCTGCTTGACACCCCTAACTCCGTTGTAGCGTCCGTGCATCGTGTTCTTGTCCCGTTCAGTGAAACGGGCGAGTTTGGACGGCTACGCGCACGTACGTGTGTCCGTCTTGGGGGTATGTTTTTTGATCATAAAATACTTCATTTTAGATTTTGGATCCCGCCTAAAATTCTATTATTTCAATTTCAAATTTTTGGACCCGACCCGGGCGCGATTTGGAAATGTTTTACTTTGCGCCAAAATCCCAAGTTTTAATATTTTCTAAACCATTCGTATATTCAATTCTTTAACAATCTTATATATTTTTAAACTTTATAAGATTTATAAGATTGCTAAACCTTTCACATTTCCAATCTCAGCCAATCACAATCCCTTATTCCCGTGGGCCCCACTCTCTTTTCTCTCTCCATCTCTCTCATCTCCTTCTCTCTCTCCCTACATATTTCTCTCTCTCTCTCATATTTAACTTTCCCTCCTCTTCTTCATTCTTTCACGAGAACCCAGCCCAGCGAACCCTAGCCGCGCACCCTGTCGCCGCCGACGCCCCTACCACCGGCCTTCTCGCCTCCTCAACCTCGTCTCATCCAAATCCTCCTTCACCGTTTCCCTGAGCGCCTGCACACCCCTGCACCTGCAACCGCGGCCACCTGCGCTCCCTGCACGCGTCTGCGCCGACGGATCTGTAGCCGCCGGCGGTCTCGCCTCCGTGCCCCGGCCTCGCAAGCACCCCCTCAGTAAAGCTTCATATCCCCTCATCTTCTCCTTTCCTTTTCTTCCTCCTCTGATCCAGTTTTCTTGATCTGCAGTTTTTCTCGCCGTCGTCGTAGGCTGGTCGCTGGAGTTTCTTCGACGCCGTCGATCCTCACGACCCCTCTGCAGATCACTGTAAGCCTCCTTCTCCTCTTTCCTCCTTCCCTTCTTCTTTATTCTCTTTTCCTTCTTGTTTGCATCTCTTGTTTGTTCACTGTTCATTCCTTCGCCGGAATCCGGTAATGCCGGCGATGCGTCCCGATGTTCCAGCAAGGTGTCCTGACCCGTGTGGTTCCATTGTTCGTCGTTTGGATTCATTCCGTGAACCATGCGCCCGTCGCGAGTTTCTCCGCCGACGTTTATCGTTCCGTTTTTCCGATCCGCGACCCGTCGAGGCAAGTACCCCTTGCTACATGCTAAATAATATTTACATACATATTGTTGACACCCTAAACCTGTAAATTTAACTTTGGTACGATCATTTCTCATTTTCATGTATAATATTGGTATATATCATTTTATCTTTAAACTTGGAACCTACAGTTTGCAATTGAACCTAATAACCACATTTACCTGTTTAATCACATTTTTAATATTGACATAGCATATGGCATTTATCTCTATAGTTTTGTTCCATTCGGACACTAGTATGCATTTTAACCTGTAATAGCTGTATTGAACCTTTATATAAATCATTGCACCATTAAAGTGCTTAAACTTGTTAACATGATTAAAAGGTCATAATTGTCATACTGCAATCGCAGAATATTGAAATCATCTCTGTGACACAACTGACAACTGTACTGCTAATTCAGTGAATCTGCCTATTGCTTACTTCAATGCTTGATCATGTAACTGAGTACGAGCACACCCATGATATTGTTTATATCTTGACCTGACTTGATACATATATATTGATCTACCCGACATGGTACCGTATACTGCTTGACTTGACCTGATGTACCATGACCTGACCCGTTACCTGATCTTGTGTCTAATACCAACAAACCTGACATGTAGTCCTCATGTTGTCTATCCAGACAAACCTGTTTACCTGATCCTGTGTTGGCATTAGTTTCTTGATTTCGGGATACCTGACTTGACTTACACATATAACTTGGGGGTATGGGAAAATCAAAGGTGAAACCTGACTTGTAACTCAACAGTTCACTACTTGTACTGATCAGTTTTAGAGGCCAGGCCCGCCTCGTGACGATGCTGCTGACATCGTTGGTCTTTATCCTTTCCCTGTTAGTGCCTAGCGGCACGTCTCGGTTTCAGCCCGAGAGTTTTAGACCGTGGTCCCGGACATGCATGGGATACTATTGAGTTACATCGATGATTCATCAATTTGATTTCAAAGACTTTAGAACAGAAAACCTGATAGAACATTTAGTTTACCTACTGCACACTACCCTGCACTGCTCTGACTTATATTATTGTTACCCTTGTTTTATTCATGTTTATATTGCATTGCCTGCTACACTGTTCATATTATATTACTTGATGACATGACGCGCTGACGTCTGGGTTTTGCATGGCCCAGATTCCGTACCGCTGTTGCAGTCCAAGCAGGAGTACTTCGGCCGACAGGCTGAGCTGTGAGCGTCAGCAGTAGTTAGTTTTCTTTCCTGCATTTTTATTCCTGATGTGAGCCCGCATTATGGGACATACATTTCAGTTATTTTGTATTGGATCTTTCGCTTCCGCATTTATTTATTCTTGACTCAGGTTATCTTGGATTATGGACATGTTTAGATAGTTTTATTTTGTTCTTGATATCTCTACAGCCGTAATGTGACTGTGGATGGATACTTCCTACCCACAGGTAGCATGGTTGGCTATGTCACGTGCCCATTTTTAGCGTACTCTGGGAAGCGGGGCGTGACATGGTTCTTTTGGTATCAGAGCCATATGTTAGTCGGGTTGATTCTTTTGTAGTTGGGTATTGTACCCAATACACGAATCAGAATACCCGTGTTTAGGAAACATGTCCTGCCACCTTGCCGTTTTACCATTCTTGAATCACATTCTTCCTGATTATATCTTTTACGATGTGCAAACTTCCTTTGCATATCGACTCGAAACCTGATTCCTTGTTATCTCTAGGACTTGGGCGACTTGGGTGGAGTTATGTAATTGTGGCTATGATACCGCGGCATAGTTACATTGCGGCACTCTATTTAAGTATCTTGGAGTTCTAGCCTTGATCTATATTTCGAATCTATCATCATGCAAATGTTGGGTGTTTGATATGGCCGGTAAGAATTTGAAGACGTACCAAAGGCATGTGGACGAAGCCGCCATGCTTGGAGTAACAAAGGGAATGCTGGAGAATCAAAGGAAACAGACCGAGCTGATCCAGCAGCAAGCGGACTCGTTTCAGGAAGGTTTACAGATCGTTCAGCAGTCTGTGAACAATGTTGGAGCTAAACCAGTCGACCGAGTAGGGACCGTAGCAGATTTCAGACATTTGGGTCCGTCTACATTTACTGGATTGGAAGAGCCGTTGCCAGCAGAGCAGTGGCTAGTTGACACAGAGAACTTGTTTATTGCGGCACAGATTCCCGATGAGAAAAGAGTTGATGTGGTACGCATTCAGTTAGTAGACTACGCCTGAGAATGGTGGCTTGTGGAGGAGAACCGTTTGCCCAAGCCGATCAAGTGGGCAGATTTTTTTCAAAGAGTTTCCTGGAGAAGTTCTTCCCGTGGACTGCACGGGAGGAAATGGAAAAGAAATTCATCGGGCTAAAGCAGAATGGAGCAACCGAGACGTGCATGCAGCAGAATGGACGAGACTCAGTAGATTCGTTGGATCTTTAGTTGCCAAAGATGCAGACAGGGCACGGAGGTTCATGCGCAGCTTGGACGTGGACATCTAGAGGCAGATTGTCTCCCTGGGTTTGACCACTTTCTCACAAGTACTTGCGGCAGCCGAGAACAACAGAGTTTATCTGGGATAAAGGGGAGTTTGCAGCAGACAGCAGTTGCGGTAAGGAACCAGTTCTGTCGGGCCAGTTGAGTTTAGGGCTAAGCCGACAAACAATATTCTTGCATCAATGGAAGTGATGAAAGTGAAGAGCCGGCTGTTGTTCGTGATTTTATGGACGTGTTTGAAGATATATCGGGTTTACCGCCGAAGCGAGACGTGGAGTTCGCAATTGATCTTATTCCTGGTGCAGCGCCAATATCCAAAGCGTATTATCCAATGGCACCAGTAGAGTTGGAAGAAGTCAAGAAACAGGTTGTTGAATTGCTTGAAAAAGGTTGGATTCGAAGCAGTAACTCGTCTTGGGGAGCTCCAGTTCTTCTAGTAAAGAAGAAGGATGGCACAAGAAGGATGTGCATCGACTATCGAAAATTAAACCGGGTGACTATTAAGAACAAGTACCCTATCCCTCGCATTGGAGAACTTTTTCAGCAGCTTAGTGGCGCGAGGGTATTCTCGAAGCTGGATTTGCGATTCGGATATCATCAGGTTCGAGTGAAAGCAGAAGATATTTGCAAGACGGCGTTTCGAACTCGATATGGACATTACGAATACTTAGTGATGCCCTTCGGAGTAACGAATGCGCCGGCAGTATTCATGGACTTGATGAACCGAATCTTTTCACCGTTCTTGGACCAGTTTATCGTGGTTTTTATTGACGATATTCTGGTTTATTCGAAGAGTTTTGAAGAGCATGCTGAGCATTTGAAGATCGCACTGCAAACGTTGAGACATGAGAAGTTATATGCGAAGATGAGCAAGTGCGAGTTTTGGCTGGAAGAAGTAAAGTTTTTGGGGCATGTTGTGTCTGGCGATGGAATTGCCGTCGATCCAGAAAAGATTGCAGCAGTTCGAGATTAGCCGATTCCAAAGAATGTTGCGGAGATAAGAAGTTTTCTTGGACTCGCCGGGTATTACAGAAGATTTGTGGAGAACTTTGCTCGTCTGGCGGAGCCGTTAACCAAGCTTACGCGCAAGGAGGTACCTTTTGTATGGACGGACAAATATGCGTTAGCTTTTGAGACGTTGAAGCAGAAGTTGATAACCGCCCTTATTCTGACCGTGCCAGACAATTCCGGAGGATTGGTGATTCACAGCGACACTTCTGGGAAAGGATTGGGATGTGTTTTGATGCAGCATGGGAAGGTTGTAGCGTACGCATCGAGACAGTTGAAGACCCATGAGAAGAATTATCCAACTCATGACTTGGAACTTGCGGCTGTGATTTTCTCTTTGAAGATTTGGAGACACTACCTTTTGGACGAAAGGGTCGAAGTTTTTACTGATCATAAGAGCTTGAAGTATGTGTTCACACAGAAGGAGCTTAATATGAGGCAGCGTAGATGGTTGGAGATGATGGCTGACTACGATCTTGATCTTAAGTACCATCCGGGGAAGGTTAATGTCATGCCGGATGCGCTTAGTCGGTTACCAGCAATTCAGGTGTTAACTACGCAGAAGGAGCTCGTTGAAGATTTTCAAAGATTTGACTTGGAGGTTGTGCTACCGCATTCTACTGGACAGTTGATGCAGCTACAAGTACATTCGTCAATGATCGAGAATATTAAAGCAGCACAATCGTAGGATCCTAGACTGCAAAAGTTTCGAGAGCAGGTTGAAACCGGACTACGAACAGATTTATTGATCCACGAAGATGATTCGTTGAGGTATGGTAGTCGTTTGTGTGTGCCAAAGGGAGATATTCGTGAAGAGCTTATGAAGGAGGCACACAGTTCAGCTTATTCTGTAAATCCTGGAGGCACAAAGATGTACCAAGGTATTTGACAGCATTTCTGGTGGGAAGGCATGAAGCAGGAGATTGCTCGCTTTGTGGCAAAGTGCTTGGTGTGTCAGCAAGTTAAGGCTGAACATCAAAGGGTTGCTGGTTTATTGCAACCACTTCCGATTCCTCAATGGAAGTGGGAACATATAACCATGGATTTCGTGATGGCTTTACCGCGAAGTCCAAAAGGCAACAATGCAGTATGGGTGATTGTTGATCGATTCACCAAGGCAGCTCACTTTATTCCTTTCCGGGTTGGTCAATCAACAGAGACATTGGCAGAACGGTACATGCAAGAGATATAAGATTGCATGGAGTACCGGTGAGCATCGTGTCCGATCGGGACACTCGGTTCTTATCGCACTTTTGGCAGAGTTTACAGGAAAGTTTGGGGACTCGATTGAAGTTTAGCACAGCCTATCATCCTCAAACTGATGGTCAGTCGGAGAGAACAATCCAAACTCTTGAAGATATGTTGAGAGCATGCATGTTGGACTTCAAGGGTTCATGGGAGGATAATCTACATTTGGTGGAGTTTTCTTACAACAACAGTTTTCAGGCAACTATCCAGATGGCTTCATTTGATGCTTTGTATGGTCGTAAATGTCATTCACCTGTTTGTTGGGACGATGTCGGTGAACGAAAATTGTTGGGACCAGATTTGGTTGTGCAGACTGTTGAGAAGGTTAACACTATCAGAAATCATATGAAGGCAGCACAAGACCGACAGAAGAGTTGGGCAGATACGTCAAGAAGACCTCTAGAATTCGCCGTGGGTGATTTGGTATTCTTGAAGATATCACCGACTAAAGGGATGCTTCGTTTTGGAAGTCGAGGAAAGTAGCCCTCGATTCGTTGGACCCTTTGAGATTTTGGAACGTGTTGGTGAGGTAGCGTATCGTTTGGCGTTACCGCAGTCCTTGGCGAATGTGCACGATGTGTTTCACGTATCTCAACTCCGTAGGTATGTTCGAGATGAAACGCACGTATTGGATCATTCGGAGCTAACAGTACGAGAATATTTGACTTTTGAGGAGTGACCGATTAAAATCGTGGATCGAAGGGAAAAGGTTCTTAAGAACAAGGTGATCCCTCTGGTGCTTGTTTCTTGGGGTAATCGCTCGCATGGAGAGTCCACTTGGGAACGAGAAGATGAAATCTGGCAGAAGTTTCCTCACCTTTTCTTGTAGTTTTCTATCTTTGTATTCTTGGAATTTCGAGGACGAAATTCTTTTTATAGTTGGGTATAATGTAACACCCGAGCCCAATGCTACTAATTTCTGTTACTTTATGAATGGAGTGTGACCTTCATTTCATTTATCTTGCTTGATTGTTACTTTTACCCCATCAATTCAATTTTGCATATAACATTTTAAGGCATCTAAAATAAAATTAAAAATATTCATCATAGCCTGCTTGACACCCCTAACTCCGTTGTAGCGTTCGTGCATCGTGTTCTTGTCCCGTTCAGTGAAACGGGAGAGTTTGGACGGCTACGCGCACGTACGTGTGTCCGTCTTGGGGGTATGTTTTTTGATCATAAAATACTTCATTTTAAATATTGGATCCCGCCTAAAATTCTATTATTTCAATTTCAAATTTTTGGACCCGACCCGGGCGCGATTTGGAAATGTTTTATTTTGCGCCAAAATCCCAAGTTTTAATATTTTCTAAACCATTCGTATATTCAATTCTTTAACAATCTTATATATTTTAAAACTGTATAAGATTTATAAGATTTCTAAACCTTTCACATTTCCAATCTCAGCCAATCACAATCCCTTATTCCCGTGGGCCCCACTCTCTTTTCTCTCTCCATCTCTCTCCTCTCCTTCTCTCTCTCTCCACATATTTCTCTCTCTCTCTCTCACATATTTAACTTTCTCTCCTCTTCTACATTCTTTTACGAGAACCCAGCCTAGCGAACCCTAGCCGCGCACCCCGTCGCCGCCGCACCCCCAACGCCGACGCCACTACCACCGGCCTCCTCGCCTCCTCAACCTCGTCTCATCCAAATCCTCCTTCACCGTTTCCCCGAGCGCCTGCACACCCCTGCACCTGCAACCGCGGCCACCTGCGCAACCTGCACGCGTCTGCCCCGACGGATCTGTCGCCGCCGGCAGTCTCGCCTCCGTGCCCCGGCCTCGCAAGCACCCCCTCGGTAAAGCTTCACATCCCCTCATCTTCTCCTTTCCTCTTCTTCCTCCTCTGATCTAGTTTTCTTGATCTGCAGTTTTTCTCGCCGTCGTCGTAGGCTGGTCGCCGGAGTTTCTTCGACGCCGTCGATCCTCACGACCCCTCTGCAGATCACTGTAAGCCTCCTTCTCCTCTTTCCTCCTTCCCTTCTTCTTTATTCTCTTTTCCTTCTTGTTTGCATCTCTTGTTTGTTCACTGTTCATTCCTTCGCCGGAATCCGGTGATGCCGGCGACGCGTCCCGACGTTCCAGCGAGGTGTCCCGACCCGTGTGGTTCCATTGTTCGTCGTTTGGGTTCATTCCGTGAACCGTCGTCCGTCGCGAGTTTCCCTGCCGACGTTTATCGTTCCGTTTTTTCGATCCGCGACCCGTCGAGGCAAGTACCCCTTGCTACATGCTAAATAATATTTACATACATATTGTTGACACCCTAAACCTGTAAATTTAACTTTGGTACGATCATTTCACATTTTCATGTATAATATTGTTATATATCATTTTATCTTTAAACTTGGAACCTACAGTTTGCAATTGAACCTAATAACCACATTTACCTGTTTAATCACATTTTTAATATTGGCATAGCATATGGCATTTATCTCTATAGTTTTGTTCCATTCGGACACTAGTATGCATTTTAACCTGTAATAGCTGTATTGAACCTTTATATAAATCATTGCACCTCTAAAGTGCTTAAACTTGTTAACATGATTAAAAAGCCATAATTGTCATACTGCATTTGCATAACATTGAAATCATCTCTGTGACACAACTGACAACTGTACTGCTAATTCAGTGAATCTGCTTATTGCTTACTTCATTGCTTGATCATGTAACTGAGTACGAGCACACCCATGATATTGTTTATATCTTGACCTGACTTGATACATATATATTGATCTACCCGACATAGTACCGTATACTGCTTGACTTGACCTGATGTACCATGACCTGACCCGTTACCTGATCTTGTGTCTAATACCAACAAACCTGACATGTAGTCCTCATGTTGTCTATCCAGACAAACCTGTTTACCTGATCCTGTGTTGGCATTAGTTTCTTGATTTCGGGATACCTGACTTGACTTACACATATAACTTGGGGGTATGGGGAAATCAAAGGTGAAACCTGACCTGTAACTCAACAGTTCACTACTTGTACTGATCAGTTTTAGAGGCCAGGCCCGCCTCGTGACGATGCTGCTGACATCGTTGGTCTTTATCCTTTCCTTGTTAGTGCCTAGCGGCACGTCTCGGTTTCAGCCCGAGAGTCTTAGACCGTGGTCCCGGGCATGCACGGGATACTATTGAGTTACATCGATGATTCATCAATTTGATTTCAAAGACTTTAGAACAGAAAACCTGATAGAACATTTAGTTTACCCACTGCACACTACCCTGCACTGCTCTGACTTATATTATTGTTACCCTTGTTTTATTCATGTTTATATTGCATTGCCTGCTACACTGTTCATATTATATTATTTGATGACATGACGCACTGACGTCTGGGTTTTGCATGGCCCAGATTCCGTACCGCTGTTGCAGTCCGAGCAGGAGTACTTCGGCCGACAGGCTGAACTGTGAGCGTCAGCAGTAGTTAGTTTTCTTTCCTGCATTTTTATTCCTGATGTGAGCCCGCATGATGGGACATACATTCCAGTTATTTTGTATTGGATCTTTCGGTTCCGCATTTATTTATTCTTGACTCAGGTTATCTTGGATTATGGACATGTTTAGATAGTTTTATTTTGTTCTTGATATCTCTACAGCCATAATGTGACTGTGGATGGATACTTCCTACCCACAGGTAGCATGGTTGGCTATGTCACGTACCCCTTTTTAGCGTACTCTGGGAAGCGGGACGTGACACCCCCGGCGTATTCATTCCTTTAGAGGTGTAGGGCTGCGGTGGATTCACCTTCCATTTGTCGGACAATGCAAACTTGTCCTGTCGGTACTGGTCTTCAAGCCAATTTTTGAAGACGTAGCAATCCTCGATTGGATGACCCAGTACTCGATGATAAGGATAGTAGTTGGGCTCATTGACATCACTTGGTTGTGACGGACGTTTTGGATCCGGCAGATTTATAAGTCGGTTGCGCAACGCCAGCTCGAATAACCTTCTCGTTTTATCTCGGGGAAACGAGTAAAGACGTCCCATCCTCTCCTCAATGGCCACGTACGGGCGCATATTATTTTGACGAACGACTGGTTTCGAATTGCTCGGCTGTTGCTGAGCATTAGCAACAACGATCGCTTTCCCCTTCCCCTTCTCATTTCGGGAGTCCGGCTTCGGAAGAGGAGGTTTATGGCCCATTTGATCCATTTGCGCCAGCTTGTCGATTAACGCCTGGAAGGTGGTTGGCTTGAAGAACATCATAAATTGCGAGATGGTTGCTTGCGGATCGAGGGTTCCCACAAACATTCCCACTGCAGGAGCTTCTTCTATGCGCTGCTCGCATTTTGACCATAAATTACGCCACCGTATAGCATATTGGACCCATGTCTCGCCCGGCTTCATCCTGGCATTAATCAATGCCGTTATCGGGGTATGCTCGCTGGCACTCGCGAAACGCTGGGTAAACAGCAGTTCCATCTCAGCAAAGGTTTTGATAGAGTCGTTCCGGAGCTCGGAATACCACTCGAACGCTGTATCTGATAAGCTGCCAACGAACTGGCGGAGCAATAATTTATCATCACCGCCAGTGTTGCCGCAAAGCGCCCTGAACTAGGCAACATGCTGGTGGGGATTGCCAGTCCCCTTATACACATGGAACTTTGGTATTGTATAGCCTGACGGGTACTTGATCTGGTCGTACCAGCCCGGATACGGTCGCCCTGTTTTTATGACCTGACCCGCTGCTTCAGTTGCTTGATGAACCCGGATCTACTGAGCTATGTATTCGTCTAGGTCAGCTTTGGAGATTGCCTCCTCCTTGGCTGTTGACAGAGCCGGTGGAGGATTTGATGTTTCTTCCCTATCGTCTTCAAGCAGGATCGGGGGATCTTCAGCAGGAGGGTCTTGTTGAATCATCATGCCCACCATGTCCTGAAACATGAGGGCCATTTTCTTTATGCTGGCTGCTTGTTCTGCAGCTTCTTTATCCTTCTTCTCCAATATCCGACGAAGGAATTCGGCGTCGGTTTCTTGCTCCCGGCGTTCATCCGAGGACGTTTCAGGGTTTTCTTTTGGCCCAGTAAGTGCGGCCATAGCATTCATCATCTCTTAGAGCTTCTGCTGCTGCTCCTGCGCTTTGGTCATCGATCGCATGAGCGGTCTATGACCTGTTGATATGCGGCTGTCCTCTTTACCGGACGCCATATAGACGGTATGAACTACCATGCCCCCAGATCTAAGGCGTTTGGGTTCACCACCTTTGGCATTTGCCGCGGGTGCGGAGGTTTTCTCCGGCCTTCTTCTTTTGTGGGCCGTCGAAGTTGAAGGGGCCGTTGTAGTGGGCACCCAAGTAGTCGTCACTTTTTGTTGCTTGATCGGGGGATTTTCTTGTTGTCGACCTTTCGACTTCTTCTGTTGGCGAGAGGGGTTAGGATCAATGACAGATTCTCGGACTCGTCGCCATATCTTATAGATCCTGGAGGATAGCGATTGAGGGGCCTGCTTCGTTTTTTCTGCTTCCACGGTAGTCTCTACTGATGGAGGAGATCTTTTGATCACCGCAGTTGGCGAGTTTCTGCGTACCCTATTCAGTAGCTCGAAGCTGTTCCCGGTGGGGACAGCAGCGTTAACTTCCATCGTCGGAGCTGGCGGAGTTATCCTAGAAGGGGAGTTGCCCCCGGCCCTCCTTATCCGGCGCCAGTGGCGTCGTCGGGCGCGACGAGTTGTCGGTATTATTTCAGAGACAGAAACATCTTCCTCTTGCCCCCTGTTCAAGTGTGGGGCTGTTGCCGGCGTCAGCCTATTAAAGACTGATGTCTTTTGAGCGGCATGAGCAGGAGTGGGGGTTGGGACGGTCAATCTTGTAAAGACCGATCTCTTAGCAGGAGAAGTCGCCTTGACGACTTCAGGAGAAGGTTTGGGTACTCCTTTTGGAATAACCTTTTCTGGGACTGCAAGCTTCATCATGGGCCTGCAGGAGTTTTGGCCTAGTCTGGAGAAGACCGAGGCACTGGTGTTGGGCGACCCGTTGAGAGGGGCCGCAGTAACCGAAAGTCGATCGAAGACTGACTTCTTAGGAGCTTCTTGTACGGGCACGGGGGTGCTGAAGCTTGTTGGCGGAAGCATAGTTCCGAAAAACAGCCCCGTGGTGGCTTGAGTAATCTGCTCCACGGGCATGGTGAACAAGGAGGCTGCTTGGGGCCCGTAGGTTATGCCCCCAGTTGAGGCCAGACGCGAGCTGCAGCTGCAGTTGGAGCACTTCGAACAAGTAGAGGCCATCGATGCTTGATTTCTTTTCTGCGCCAAGCAAGAGACCAAATCTTAGTAAACTTGAAATCCAAAGGCAACCGTTAACAAACCGCGATTGGTTCGCGAAGACGACACACGAAGTGTGGAGTGGAAAGAGGAAAAGGTCCCACCGGGCGTGGCAGAATCTGTTCCTCTCCGAAAGACGGCGACGACGTGAGGACGTCTTGCCTGAGATTTAGGGCAGATGCTATATGGTTTTATCCGTCCACCTCTCCGTAGATGCCAAGTTGATTTATGGCACCGTGTATCGGAGGATTAGACGGATGCGGCCGATATAGCAGACTTCGTCAGATTACCCCTCGTTTGAGGGGTTTTTGATTATGGGGATGCTCTTCCCTGCAGGCGCAAGCCCCTGCAGTTAATTACGCTACCGCATCGCGGTAGCCACTTTCTCCTTCTCCAGAATTTCACTTCGTGTCGTGTATGTTTGTTTTGTTTGTGGTTGCCCGTGGATTGTATACGGAGACTGAGTAATGCCGTCGTCCGTAGGACGTGGATTAGTCCAAATCCGTATTTACTTAGATTTGGGTTTGGTGTTTTTAGTTTAAGGATACGTTAGCCGTATTGAGTCTAAGATCAACTTAAACATTCGTTAAGGATACATTAGTCCTGTTTGAGACTAAGATCAACTTAACGTGGTGATCCATTCAATATATGGCCGTCAGGACTCATCACCTCTCTGACGTCGTTGAAGGATTACAACGATAGGTGTCAGAGGAGTTCAGAGATGTACCCTTGAACCAAAGTTGGTTTGGAGTTTTATAGTCCATTTAAATGTTTACGGATACATTAGCCGTATTTGGGGCTAAGATCAACTTAAACGGGACCGTTTAGATCCGGCAAAAGAGCATTTGGAGGCTCTATTGTTCCAGTTTAGGGACGTGGTGGTCCATGTTCCAGTTTAGGGACGTGGTGGTCCACCATCAGTTTAAGGACGTTTCGGTCCAATATTAGTTTAAGGACGTTTCGGTCCACGAGTTTAAGGACCCCGCAGTCCGTATTCATATGTGGTCGTCGGGACCCGTCACCTCTCTGACGTCGTTGAAGGATTACAACGACAGGTGTCAGAGGAGTTCGGAGATGTACCCTCGAACCGGAGGTAAATTGATTTAGGAGAGCAATCTTGCTCAGTCAATTTAATTTGAGGACTTACGGCCATGATTGGGCTAAGTCCAGTTGAAAAAAATTCAACGCTTTTATTTATTTTTGGTCTCTACTAGGGCTTGTCCCATTTTTAAATAATGCATTGCATTATTTTTTTTAATTTTTATTTGGGCTTTGCCCATAAAGGATGCAGAGCATCAGTTTATTTTGGGCTCTGCCCATTTATAAATGATGCAGAGCATCAATTTTACTTGGGCTCTGCCCTTTTTATTGCTTTGCAATTTAGTTTGGCTTGTTAGATCTTTTTGACTTGGGCCTGGCCCTTTAGCAAAAGAAATGCATTGCATTTTTCAGGCGCTTTGCGCCAATCAAAGAGCGCAAGTGCTTGTGGTGACGACACGTATCATGAAGGCGCAGTGCGCTGCGCTTGCGCTGCAGACACGTGGCGCGCTCTGGTGAGTTGCGCCAATTCCAGAGAGTAAGGCTCCATTTCAAAAGCGCATAGCGCAAATGTTTCAGATGCTGACACGTGGCGCTCTCTGGTGGCTTGCGCCAATCCAGGAGCGCAACAGCGCAGTTTGCAAGTGCAAAGCACTATAATTTGAGAATCTTTTTTAGAACCAATGGTTAATGAATAAGTGCAAAGCACTGTTTAATTTCTTGATCTAATTTAGATCAAAGAAAACAAGTTTTTCTTGTTTCTCTTATTTCAAAGAACCAATGGTTCATAAAAAGTGCAAAGCACTGTTTTTATTTTGTTCTTATTAAAGATCATTGATCTTGTTTTTAGATCCATGATTTATCAGAAAAAATTCTTCTATCTAGAAGGTCTTTTACCTTTCTCTTTTTTTTTGGAATTTCTTCAGAGTTCTCTCTTCTTGAAATTTTTTATTTCTCACAAAAAATGTTGATGCCTTTGAATTGAGGTCTAGGGTCCTTTTTATAGTGCCCATAAATTAGTTAAATTTGTTAAAGAGATCTTTCTCTGAGTGATTTGGGGAATTTCCCCACCGTTGGATCTTTGATCCAAGGGCTTCTGTTTTACAGAAGAAAATCTTCTTTTTTAACAAGAACAGAAAGATTTCTTTAGAATTTTAATTCTGTTTGGTGCAAATGCTCCAGAGCGTGACACGTATCACGCAGCGCACAGCGCAGCGCAACTGCGCTGACACGTGTCGCGCAGCGCATCTGCGCTGACACGTGTCGCGCAGCGCAAAGCGCAGCGCAACTGCGCTAGCGCATCTACGCTGACACGTGTCGTGCAGCGCAGCGCTTGCGTAACTGAAGCGTTGCTTCCTTTGATTTTGCTTTAAACAGAGCTTTGCTCTGGTGCGCTGCCTTGGGCGCTGCGCTGATGCATCTGCGCCTGACACGTGGCGCGTTGCGCCCGGAATTTGAAGTGTTGCTTCAAAATTTGAATTTTGAATTTCCAACAGAGGTTTGCTCTGATTGGGGGAAACAGTGGGATAGGGAACTACCAGTCAGGGATGGTCGAGCAGGATAGCTGCTCGGTCGCCTCTTTGGGAGGGTTTTGATCCTTAGCGCGGGAGGGGCCGTAAGAAGCCTGCTAAGAATGGACCGAGCAATGAAGCTGCTCAGTTGCCTCTTGGCGAGGGCTTAGATCTCTGGCATCTTAGGGTAGGGAGGTACCGGCCAGGGATAACCGAGCAAGGGCCAGCCCGGTTGCCTCTTGGCGAGGGCTTAGATCCTTAAGGACGCGCCGAGCAGGGTTGCTGCCCGGTGCCTCTTGGCGAGGGCTTGGTCCTTAAGGACGCGCCGAGCAGGGTTGCTGCCCGGTGCCTCTTGGCGAGGGCTTAGATCCCTGGCGTCATGTGGCAGGGAACTACCATCCAGGGATAACCGAGCAGGGGCGAGCCCGATTGCCTCTTGACGAGGGATTAGATCCTTAAGGACGGGCCGAGCAAGGTTGCTTCCCGGTGCCTCTTGGCGAGGGCTTTGATCCTTAGCGCGGAAGGGGCCGTAAGAGGCCTGCTAAGGACGGGCCGAGCAGAGTTGTTGCCCGGTGCCTCTTGGCGAGGGCTTGGATCCTTAAGGACGCGCCGAGCAGGGTTGCTGCCCGGTGCCTCTTGGCGAGGACTTTGATCCTTAGCGCGGGAGGGACCGTAAGAGGCCTGCTAAGAACAGGCCGAGCAGGGTTGCTGCCCTGTTGGGTTGAGAGGTTCTATCTGATCTTCCACGGTGTTCGAACATCGGGAAGAGTGACTGTCGTGGTCGACACGTGCCATTAACGCGTAGGGGGAGGCAGAGCGTAAGAGACGCGTCGTTCCAATTTCGCCAAGAAAGGCGCGATGCCCACCGCGTGGCTGTACAGTTGTGCAAGGCACGAGCAACTGTTGGACTCTTGAGGGTGCAGTGGGGCTATAAAGCGGAGGGCTTGTTGAGCACTCCTTTCTCCATCTCCAAAACGTAAGAATGGACACTTTCCCTTTCACCATCCCCGGTATCATAACTTTCCTGGACGTGTACCCGTACGATCAGAACTGCACTGAGGATACGATACAGCTAGTTATAGGCCGCATCGAGGATCACTCTGGCCAATTGCTTCCCCGGTGCTCACCCCTCCTCCAGATGTTGATGTACTCAATCTGGAAGGCGTCGCCAGGGCTGCACAACCCCTTATCCGAGCAGCTGAAGGACGAGACGGTCGGTAAGCTGAAGTCTTTGTACCGCTTCGGCTTGATCTCGGCTGGTCGGCGGGATCTCTCGGTAGCATTCGTCCTCGAGTGCTACCAACTGTGGCACCACGCAGACGTTCGTGGGCGGCATCAGAGGCAAAGGTCTGAGGCGGCGAGGGATCGGCTGGCGGAAATATGCTCGGAGTACCACGAGCAATGTTTCCTGCACCCCTTCCCCCGCTATTGTAAATTTTCTTTTATTTCAATGTACGGATGAGGAGCCCATAGTACCCTTTGGAATGAATAAAACTCTTCTTTTTGCAATGTTTTATTGTTCCCTTCTAATTATATGAACAGAAAGAACTTGAGAAAAGTTTACATTGCTCTAGTGAAAGAAGGAGTACATGCCCGTAGATATTCTTTTTATTGGTACAGTTTGAGCTTCTCAGCGTTGTAAGGCCGTGGAAACTTGCGCCCATCCGCGTATTGCAAGCGGTAGGCTCCGTCGGGCAGGGCCTCGGAGACGAGGAATGGACCGTCCCACTTTGGAGAAAATTTATGCAGCTTGCCATGACCGATGAACTCGTTCCTCCTTAGGACCAAATCTCCGGTCTTGAAGAAGCGACGCTTAACTCGCTCATTGTAGTAGCGGGCGGTTTGCTGTTGATAGGCGGCAGCTTTGATCTATGCCCGATCTCTTTTCTCTAACAAGATGTCCAGGTTAGTTCGTAGGGCTGAGGTATTTGCTTTGTTGTCGAAATGCTCGACCCGGTGGCTGGGGAGCCCGATCTCCGCCGGAACCATTGCCTCGGTTCTGTAGCAGAGGCTGAAAGGGGTCTCTCCGATGGGTGTTTTCCTCGACGTGCGCAGGACCCATAGGACCCGGGGGAATTCCTCGACCCAATTGCCTTAGCGTCCTTCTAGACGTGTCCGAAGACCTCGGAGGACGTCCCGATTAGCGACCTCGACTTGCCATTGCATTGGGGATGTGCGACCGTGGCAAATTTCATGAGGATGTGATATTCGCTGCAAAATTCCTTAACTCTTTCGTTTTCGAAATTTGTCCCGTGGTCGGTGATGATGCATCTCGGGATGCCGAACCGGAGTATCACGTTGTTCTGCAGGAACTTAATAGTTGTGGTGGCGTCCGGTTTCCTGATGGGAACGGCCTCGATCCACTTCGTGAAGTAGTCCACCGCGAAAAGGACGTACTTGTGCCCGCCCGTACCGGTTGGGAACTGGCCCATCATATCCATTCCCCACTGGGCGAACGACCACGGGGAGGTTAGGGTGGTTAGCTCGGTAGCAGGAAGACGAGGTATGCTTCCGTGGAGTTGGCAGCTCTTGCATCTCTTGACCAGCTTCTAGGCATCCTGATGAATAGTCGGCCAGTAGTACCCCTGGAGCAAAGCCTTCTGGATTAAGGTGCGGGCCCCTTGTTCTCCGCCGAAACACAGAGATGCGACCGCGTAGGTCCGTCTTGCCTGAATTTGGGTGGCAGATGCTAATTGGTGCTATCCGTCCACCTCTCCGGAGATGCCAAGTTGATTTATGACACCGTATATCGAAGGATTAAACGGATGCGGCCGATGTACCAGACTTCGTCAGATTCCCCCTCGTTGAGGGGTTTTTGATTGTGGGGACGCTCTTCCATGCAGACGCAAGCCCCTGCAGTTAATTACGCTACCGTATCGTGGTAACCACTTTCTCCTTCTCCAGATGGTCACTTCGTGTCGTGGGTGTTTGTTTTGTTTTTTGTTGCCCGTGGATTGTATACGGAGACTAATTTATGTTGTCGCTCGTAGGGCGTGGATTAGTCCAAATCCGTATTTTCTTAGATTTGGGTTTGGGGGTTGGGTTTAAGGATACGTTAGTCTCATTTGAGACTAAGATCAACTTAAACTATGTTAAGGATACGTTAGTCTAATTTCAGACTAAGATCAACTTAACGGGATCGTTTAGATCTAACAAAAGAGCGTTTGGGCTCTATTGTTTAGTTTAGAGATATTGCGGTCGATTACCAGTTTAAGGACATGGTGGTCCAATGTTAGTTTAAGGACATTATGGTCCAAGCTTAAGGACATCATCGTCCATGGGTTTAAGGACCCTACAGTCCGAGGTTAAGGACATCATAGTCCATGGTGTCACGCCCCGCTTCCCAGAGTACGCTAAATTGGGCACGTGACATAGCCAACCATGCTACCTGTGGGTAGGAAGTATCCATCCACAGTCACATTACGGCTGTAGAGATATCAAGAACAAAATAAAACTATCTAATACATGTCCATAAGCCAAGATAACATGAGTCAAGAATAAAAAAAGTGCGGAAGCAAAAAATCCAATACAAAATAACTGGAATGTATGTCCCATAATGCGAGCTCACATCAGGAATAAAATGCAGAAAATAAAAGAACTAACTAATACAGAAACCTCACTGCTCAGCCTGCTGGCTAAAGTACTCCTGCTCGGACTGCAGCAAAGGTACGGAATCTGGGCCATGCAAAACCCAGACGTCAGCGCGTCATGTCATCGAGTAATAAAGTGTAAACAGGGTAACAAGCAATGCAAATATAATCATGAGTAATAAAGCATGTGTAACAGTAGTATAAATCAGGGCAGTGAAGGGTAGTGTGCAGTGAGTAAACTAAACTGGTCTATTGGGTTATCTACTCTAAAGTCTTTGAAATCAATTTGATGAATCATCGATGTAACTCAATAGTATCCCATGCGTGCCCGGGACCACGGTCAAGATTCTCGGGCTGAATCCGAGACGTGCCGCTCCGCAGTAGAAGGTAGCATGTACAGACGAGTGATGTCAGCATCATCACTCCGGGGCTGGCCTAGCCCGTAAGACTGATCAGAAAAGGTATCAAACTGTTGAGTTACAAGTCAGGTTTCATCATTGATTTCCCCATACCCCCAAGCTATAGGTGTTCAAGTTAGGTATACAGTAATCAAGAACTAATGCTAACACATGATCAGGTAAGAGCAGGTTTGTCTGGATAGACAACAGGAACGGTCCGTGAGGACTACATGTCAGATTTGTTGGCATTAGACACAAGATCAGGTAACAGGTCAAGCCATGGTACATCAGGTCAAGTCAAGTAGTGTACGGTACCATGTCGGGTCAAGTAATATGTGTGTAACAAGTCATGTCAGGGTGTAAAAGATATCATGTATGTGCTCATAATCAGCTAGCATAATCATGGTTATAAATAATCAAACATAGGTATCAACAACACGATACATTGGCACATGTGATAGGTTAAGCAATGAATGCGGGTTTAATTAATTTAGCCGTACGGTTATCAGTGTGTGTTTAAGAGATGGTGTCAGCATTATATGAATACCGTATAACAGACGTGAATGCAAGAAACAGGTTAATAAGTATTGAGTAATCTAGAGATGCGACGACATGTATAATATGGATGCAATTGTAATTAAACCGTTTAAAGATGCACATGGATGTCCGATAGGTTAAAACTGGATAAAAAGTATCATGGCTATAAAACAAATGGGATCATGTGGTCTAACATTTACCGGTGATTCTAGGTATAAATAATTAGATGCAATAATTGCGTTTCAAGTTCGAGATCATAAAATATGTAACGGAACCTTATACGGTTAACTTGAAATCCACTACTTCGATTCTATTTAGAGATTTAATAGGAAATAAATAAATTAGCATAAGGATAGTTCAAATAGCATGTAGCAAGTTTCACTTGTCTCGACGGATCGCGATACGGAAAACGGAACGTTACGCGTCGGCGAGGAAAAGTCGCGACGCGCGCACGGTACACGGAATGAGCCCAAACGATGAACAGTGGAAACACACGGGTCAGAGGTCCTTGCTGGGTCGTCGGGGATCGTCGCCGGCACGGTCGGATTCCGACAAACCAGAAAACAACGACAACAGAAAACATAAGTTTTAACAAGAAAAGAAAAGAAAGCAAGGAGAGAACAGAGGAGGAATGAGGGCACTAGCGTACAGGGTTGCAGAGGAGGTGCTGTGGCGGCGGCAAGATCAATCGCGGCGAGAACGACGGGGCTCCGACCACGACCAGAGAGTCCTTCAAAACAGCAGAAAAACCTTTATACCAGAACACATAGGAAGAAGAAGAAGAAGGGATGGAGGGAGAAGGAACGCTTACTGGGGGTTTGGGAGACGTCTGTGGATGCCAAAGTGAGAAGTCGTCGGCAAGGGATCGCCGGCGAGATCAACGGCAAGGTGACAAGGTCTACGTTGCAAGGATAGCTCGGGCTAGGGTTTCTGCTAGGGTTGCAGGGTTAGGTGCTCGGGGGAAAGAGCAAAGGAAAAGAACAAAGGGAGAGGGAGATGGTGACGACGAGAAGAGGGAGTCGGCGGCGATGGAAGGCAATGCTGGGTTCTTGGTCGCAGTGGGTTTCTGGGTTTAGTGGGCTCGCTAGAAGGAAGAAGAAGGAGAAGAGATGATGGAGTTAAGGGTGACGAGGGGATGTAGAGAACGTTGACGAGGGTTGAGGAGCGGGGAAAAATAGGGTTAGGGTTTTCCTCTGGTGGGTTTTCTCGTGGCGAGGTGCATGGCTTTAAAGAAATAGAAGAGAAGAAGAAATAGAAAATCACGAAGGGAGGTGACCGGATCCGTCGGCGGTGGCCCGACTCGAGAAACCTACAATAAACGCGAGAGGTGGAAGAGAGAGAGCGAGAGGAGAGAGAGAGAGAGAAGAGAGAGAGTGAAAGTTACGCAACAGAGAAAGAAAGAGAAAGGGAAGGGAGAGAGAAAGACTCGTGGGGCCCAGCGAAGAGAAGAGGAGGGTTCTGATTGGCTTGGGGAGTTTAGGGAATTTGTTTTGGAAAAAAAATATAAAAGATTTTTTTAATATTTCACGCAGGATTTCATTGGCTGGGGAAATAAAATTAGATTAGGAAAATATAAAAGATTTTCTTTATAGTTTTAAGAATATTATGCCGGCTGTGCACATATTTTTAAAGGGATTATTGAGATAAAATAATTTGAATTTAAATTTAAAATTTAAATAATTGAATTTTAGCGGAATACAAATATTTCAGAATTGCGCCTGGGTCGGGTCCAAAAATTTGGATTTGAAATATGAAAATTATTAGCAGGTTTCAAAAATTAAAATGAAGAACTTTGTAACTGAAAAGCATACCCCTAAGAATGATCGCACGTACGTGCGCGTAGCCATCCAAACGCGTCTGTTTCACTGAACTGGGCGAGAACACGGTGCGAGGACTCTACCACAGGGTTAGGGATATCAAGCAGGCCATGTCATGTATTTTTAAATTATTTTAAAAGACTTAAATTGTTATATGCACGAATATGAATTGTCGTGGTAAATTATAACTGGTAACAGTCAAAGCAGGATAAATGAAATAAATACCACACACCACACATACGGTAACAAAAATTTGTAGAACTGGACTCGGTTGTTACACATGGGCTTAAGGACCCCACTGTCACGTCCCGAAAGTACGGAACATGACCGGCACTTAAACTACGAAACGTCTCGAGGCGTACGTAATCTAAGTAAGCCGAAAACCCCAAAATCCAAACCAAGAAAAGTAGTAGAGTGAAGGAAAACCAATTTAAAATCAAGTAGTTTTATTAGCATAAGCCGAATTATGCATTTTTAAAAATATCAAATATTTCCTGAAAATTTCGGCAGAGTCTCCTTTGTAAATACTGGCCCCCAAACGGGATACAACATGAATAGTATACGAAATCAATAAAAGGCATCCCCAAGCGGGAGCTAGCTCTTCGTCAATCGACGGTCACAACCACACAAGCAATATAATATACAACGCCAAGGGCGGGGATCAAAAACTCAAAAGGAAATTCAAAACCATAAGAAATTCACAGAAATATAACACGCGACTCTAAGGTCGAAAGAATAACATCACTGGTCCCTATCTCAAAACTAAATATATGTTTGGTTGATGGAACTTCTAGATACAACAGAGTAATAATATACAAGCTATATAATGGGGGGGTACGATACAAATAAACCCACCTACTAGCAAATCACCTGGAAAAGGAAGTAGTGCCAGCAAAGCCGTAATGAAACCTGTACGGCAAAACCTGCAAGAAACTGTGGCACAACGGGGGTGAGTTGCCAACTCATGAGTAGAAAACATCTACGAACAGAAATCGCATGAACAACGCAATCCTAGATCATATGATCATAATATATCCTCAAATATATAACCAGCAGCCTATAACAATGGCTAGGGTAAATATATATCCCAGGTGTAATCCCATATGCTCGTGTCAGTGTCTCAGGTAGCAATATATCATATGGATGATGTTTGAATGCATGAAACAGAATAAAACTGCTTTCATAATTTAGTGAGATTTCTGTATTTTTAAAAGAGGTATCATAAATGAAATCAGCATAAACAGTGTCTAATATCGACACAAAACATAAATCCCAATGTCTCAATATCTCAGGATCTCAATGTCTCAATCTCACTATCTAGGGTGCCGTTAATCCAGACCGGCCCCTACCATCAATCTAAAGACCACGACGGTATCCTCCGGATATCCGACGCGTCGGCTAATATCATCGGTCGGTAGTGCTCCCCTGCCAGGCTCAACGCCATCATCTGCGATCCTCTTGCCCCGGGGTACCGCACCGGGTCCACCATGTACCCGAAACGGTTCATCCAACTCTTCGAATCGGGTCTCGAAATCCATCAGCAAACTCATGGTGGACGACTCATACATCATGGGAAAACCGCACTTTTCTTTTTAAAAAAAAAAGAGAAAGAAGTTTATAAGTGTTTTTGCGGTTTTCCCCTAAATCCAGGAAATCTCATGAAAATTTGAATCCAAATCCTCAATAGCATGTAAACAGTGAATATAGACATAAAAAATCCATGAATGCGGCATATTAATGAATAATAACATGCATGAAGTAGCAAGTAATAACTACAATGTCCAAACTATTAGCTAACAACCTATGTCAAATGAAATAGTATTTTCTAAAGTATTCGTGACATGGCAATTACCGATGAAGATGTGTGTGAGCCGGCAAGTAAGTGTACGTGGTACATACGCGTCATCGATAATGGTGCTGTTGTCCTAACAGCATGATATTAACAATAGAATATGAGTCAAAAATAAGTATGCGATGAGGAGCAACAGCAATAATGAGCGGAAGCTAAATACTAGATACAAGATAACAAATCTATATTTAATATAAATTCAGTCTAACAACTATACTAAATTAAAGGGCTAAGCTAACTGGCTACTGAAGGTAAAGAAACCGCCTAACCTCTAAGTCGATACATATACCTACATGTATATGTTAGTCGGTGATCCTGCCTCAATAATATCACATCCGATACCATATCTATAATCAAATATTCCCAAGTCAAGAGCGCGGATCAAACATCAATATATAGCTCGTACGTAAATCCGTCGTACGGCATCCCAAATCTGGGTACGGGTCGATATCACATTATTCATCTGGTATCCTCTTTATCAAAGATCATAATCCGGGTACTGACCTACGTATAGTACGATACTGATATCATCAATATAGTCATGATCTGACTGCTGATCTATAGCCTCATACAAACCGATATCATCATCATATATCGTCATAAAGAGGTATACATCGCCTAATGCAGCCTATTATGAATATCTTACTATATTTTATCTCATATCACGATCACATGTCAACCATTCAATATATAACACTATTCACATGTAACATCGTCCCAAGATCCGCTATAATATCAGGACGTATCTCAAGTACGAGTCCTGCCATATCACCGTTCTCGCGGTCTCAATCAAATCTTATCGACTCATCTCAAATCCCAATACTATCCTCAAATCCAGTATGTGAACACATAGTCTCATACCCATGTGAACACATAACAATATAACCCCATATAAGCACATATGAAAGAAGAATGTATGCAAGTATGGGTGTGTGTGTAAATGTGGTGCAACTTCTACTCTAGGGTCTCGCAACACTAAACCTATCCACTCACACCTAAAATCTATCTTTATCATCAATAAACTCAACAATATATCATCAAAATATATGTGTGTATACGTATTCGTATACATCAGCACGAACTGCGGGGTGCTATACACCATCCACCCGACTTCTTCCCGTAGATATAAATCTATTCACCTGGTCCTCGCTCGCCGGTGCCGACGTCGCCACGCGCTTGCTTGTCATCTCGAAGTCCACATGGGATACCTATATATCATAACGCACCGTATCTCATTAAAATCCGACTAATGACCAAAACGACACACGAATCCCATATAGGTCAAAACCTATGGCTGCTTTCACAAATCAACCCAAAAACCCTCGACGTCGGCGTACAAACGCCAAACCATCGAGAAAAACCCAAACACACTCATTTGCACGATCACAAGCACTAATTATACTATAAAATAGGTTAAAATTTACAAAAACCCCAAACTCACTTTAAAAGCCATTTTTCCGAAAATCAAGCAAGCAAATATTACCCGTTTTAGTACAAAACCCGACGTTTAAACAAATCTAGCGGCCATAATACTTATTAAACATCTTAAATAAGTCATAAAAACAATTTCCACAATTTAATCTCATTAAATTTCATTAACCCCAAAATTCTAGTTTACAATATACCCAATTTTAACAATTTTATAGCAAAAATACACAAACAATAATTTAGCTTGGATTTTCATGAACTAAAGTATTAAACTACACTTTATAATGTTAATGAAGTCATGAAAAACCTAATTACATTTTTAAACCCAATTATTTAACCAATTTTAAAAACCTAGTTAGCAAATTAGCGTAATTATCAAAAAATTTAAACTAACAATTAACAACTAGCTACTAACTTTGTTTTAACATGTCATAAGAGCCTAATTACAACACACAACCATACACCAAATTCACAAAACCCTAACTTGCATTCAATCCCTTTCTAGAATTTCAAAACTTGCAACAAAAGCCTAATTTACACTTAAATAAATTAGCTTTAAGAAATTAACTAACAAATTAAGCAAAAGGTTTAGAAATTATACCCAAAACATTTGAAGATCCATAAGCACCCATAGCCTCCTAAATTGAAATCTTGCTCCCTAGATCCATGCTAGATAGGCAAATGAGAAATGGGTAGGAGTTGGATTTTGATTTCAGTGAGGTTTTTACTTGATTTTTTGACAATTTTTTTGATGAAAAAGAGAGGAGAAGAGGGGAAAGGGGGATGTTGTTGGGGCCTTCGGAATTTCGGCCAGAAATGTGGGGAGGGATGAGGGAGGAGAGAGAGTGAGATGGAGAAAGTGGGGGAAAGTCAAAGTCCACCCTTTTACTTCTATCATTTTCTTTTCTTTTCTTTTCTTTTCTTATGAAAGTGAGGTGATTGGAGAGAGAGAGGGAGGGAGGGGATGTCAAGTGGGGCCGGCCACATGGGGAGGGGGAGAGAAGGTGAGGTGTGGGTGTGTAGGTTAGGAAAAAAGATAAATATATTACCACAATTCTCATTAACACTAATTTCACCAAAAAAAAGCATTTTTCTTCAATATTTTCTAAAACCGATTAACAACTTCATTTCATTTCAAAAACAACGTGTTAAAATTTTGTTTAATTTTTTATGATGCATAAAATTTGTTTCAACTCATTCCAATTTGTATTTTTCCCTAATTAAATGTATTAGTGACGGCTTAAAATAATATTAAAATAATTATTTTCGGAAATTTTTTCAGAAAATTTGAAATTTCACCAGTGGCTCAATAAACCTCAAATACTAGTAATTACATAGCTAGAATATGAATATTTAATTTTATAATAAAGATATTTGTATTTTGATTTTTTACAGAAAACCCCCTTATTTTACCGATTTTCCGAAATTTCACCGAAACGATTTTCAAAACGTTACACCCACAGTCCATAGTTTAAAGACGTCATAGTCTATAAAGTTTAAGGACATCATAGTCCATGAGTTTAAAGACCCCACAGTCCATGGAATCATTGGTTATCGGGATCCGTCACCTCTTTGAAGACGTTGAAGGATTACAACGACAAATCTCAAAGGAGTGAAGAGATGTACACTTGAACCAAAGTTGATTGGGAAATTTGTAGTCCAATTTTGGACTAAGATCAATTAATTAGATTACGAGCATATGGGCTCAGTTGAATCTGAATTGAGAACTTATGGCCAACTTGGGCTTAGTCCACTTAAGTTTGAAATGTTGGCCCTTTGTTGGACTGTTGAACATTTGTCTTGGTTCAGCCCTCCCATTATTTAGCAATGCTAAACAGGGGTTTGGGGTCTCTGACAACATTTTGTCTTTGGTTGAGTACTAACCATTCATTATAGCTCTGGATTTTAAGGTTCATTTGAAGGGGAAATTTGTCTCTGAAAAACTTAGCCAATTTGGGCTAAGCTTGGTTTTTAAAATAGTGTTAAACACTAGAGGATATTTTGCGATCATGTGTTCCCACGTGATGCGCTTGAAATAGTGTTAAACACTAAGGACAAAACGCTCAAAATAGTGTTAAACACTATAAATGAGGTGATCACGTGGGGACACGTGAGGCATCTGAAGATGGGGCCAGACTTCCTTTATTTTCTTCCCAGAATATTCAAATAAGTGTTAAACACTTTTAGTCTTTAAGGCCATCACGTGTGAGCACGTGATGGGCATCCATCCAATGGATATTAAATGGATTTGTTAGGGGTCACGTAGGGACACGTGAGGGTGCCCATAAATTGGTACTGCCTTTGGATTTGTTGTCTTTTGTTTTGATGGTCACGTGTGAGCACGTGAGGCATTGCCTCCAAGTTTTTTCTTTCTCATTTTAAGGAATTTGTTTAGGGGTCACGTGGAGGCATGTGACCATGTCTCATTCGTTCTTTTCTGATCATTGAAGGAAGGGTCACGTGTTGCCACGTGACCAGGTTTACGTGCATGGATAATTTAAGTCCTTTATTTGAGAATTAAATTCTTTGGTAGGGCTAAACCCTAATTTTGTTTTGAGGAATTAAATTCCTATGTATATGAAAGAATTAAATTCTTTAAACTCAACTCCCCCTCTAAGTTTTGGATCTGCATAGCAGAATCTTCCCAATGAGAATTAAATTCTCAACTTATGGGGAGATCTGCTTCTGCAGATCTTCAACCATGAAGAAGAACTAAGTTCTTATTTTAAGGGTTAAACTCTGTTTCTGTTGGAGGAATTAAATTCCTAAGTATTTGGGGGAATTAAATTTTTTAAACTCAAATTCTCTCTCTAAGTTTTGGATCTGCATGGCAGAATCTCCCCGATAAGAATTAATTTCTCAACTTATGGGGAGATCTGCTTCTGCAGATCTTCAACCAAAGGAAGAACTAAGTTCTTATTCAGAAGAGTTAAACTCTTAATTTGAGAATTAAATTCTCTTTGATTTATGGAGCTTAGATCTCTTTCCCCTTTCTCATCTAGGGTTTCATTTTTCTTCTGAAGAAATCTTTTTTTCTCTCTGGAGAATTAAATTCTCTTCTTTTTTCTCTCTTTCTGTTGTATTTTCTAAAAAAATTCCAAGGATCCTCCTCTTCTCTTCTTGGCTCCTATTTATAGGAAAAAGAAAAGAATCAGTTTGTTTAGTCAATTTTTCATTGAAACATTTTAATTGATTTCGTAACCAACATGATCTTTTAGATTACTCAGTGAATTTTATTCACCATTGGATTTTTTAATCCAAAAGATATTCTGTTTGTTATTCTTGATGAATTTCAGAGAAATCTTTCCTTGTATAGAATCTTTCTATAAATTGGTGATTTTTAATCACCATTGGATTTTTAATCCAACGGTACTCCACTTTACAGAGCACAATCTTTTTTGTTCGGAAGGATTTAGAAAGATATTTTTCCAGTTAGGGTTCTCGATTCTCTCTTAATTAGAATTTAATTCTATTAGTTCAGAAGGCTTAGGAGCATATCACGTGTTGGCACGTGACCCCCCTGATTAAACATTTTAACCAGAATTTAATTCTGTTGTTTTAAAGATCTAAGAAATCATCACATGTCAGCACGTGACCCTTGGTCACGTGTAGACACGTGATGCCCCATTGGGATCTTTAAAGACGTGGCTCACATGGTATACCGGCATCTGGACCCCCAAAGGGCGCTCGGTAAGAATGAAGATGGTGTGCGGCTGGAAATAGTGCCGCAGCTTCCTTGAGGCCACAATGAGTGCCAAGACGATCTTCTCTATAGCTGGGTACCTCGTTTCTGCGTCTTTAAAGACGTGGCTCACATGGTATACCGGCATCTGGACCCCGTCGGCCTCTCGGACGAGCACGGAGCCCGCTGCTTGGTCGGATACCGCCAGATATAGCGATAGCTCGTCCCCTTCAACCGGCCGGGTGAGCAGCGGTGGGGTCGCAAGGTGCTTCTTCAATTGGTCAAAGGCGGTCTGGCACTCCTCCGACCACTCGAACCTCAGAATTTTCCTTAGAGACTTGAAGAACAGGAGGCACTTCTCCCCAGACCTGACAAGAAACGTGACAGAGCGGCTACCCGCCCTATCAGCCGCATGATCTCGACATTAGTCTTGGGTGTGGCCATGTTGAGGATGGCGTTGATTTTCTCTGGGTTAGCTTCGATCCCGCGGTAAGTGACCATGAAACCGAGGAACTTTCCCCTGGTGACCCCGAATGCGCACTTGGCGGGGTTCAGTTTCATCTTGAACTTGCAGAGGATGTCGAAGGCCTCGCCCAGATCCTTGGCGTAGTCGATCGATGATACGGACTTGACGAGCATGTCGTCGACGTAAATTTCTATGTTCCTGCCGATCTGCGGTTTGAACATGCGATTGACCAAGTGTTGGTATGTGGCTCCGGCATTTTTGAGGCAGAAAGGCATTACCTTATAGCAGTATACCCTCCGGTCCGTTGTGAATACGGTGAGATCTTCGTCTGCCGGATTCATACGGATCTGATTGTAGCCGGAAAAGGCGTCCATGAAGCTAAGTAGCTCGTAGCCTGCCGAGTTGATCTATCCGAGGGAGGGGATAGTTGTCTTTTGGGTAGGCCTTGTTGAGGTCGGTGAAGTCGACGCACATGCGCCACTTCCCGCTTGACTTTTTCACCATGGCCACGTTTGTCAACCATTCGAAGTAAGGCACATTCCGAATGAAGTTGGCGGCGAGTAGCCTGTCTACCTCGTCCTCGATTACCTTCTGCTTGATCGGGGCGAAGCTTCGCTTCTTCAGGCTGACGGGTCGGGCCGTAGGATCTACCCCGAGCTTATGAGATATGATTTTGGGGTTGATCCCAGGCATGTCAGCAGGAGCCCAGGCGAACACGTCGGAGTTGTTTCTGAGGAAGCCAACTAGGTCGTCTTGCTGAGTCCCTGTCAGAAGCGATCCGATCTGAACGGTTCGTTCAACGTCCCCTTCTATGAGGGGGACCTCTGTCAATAGCTCTACCGGGGTCCCTCAGACCTCCTTTTGCTCGTCCCTGTAAGTCCACGTTACCCATCCCGGTGCTTACGGGGAAGCGGAATAGGTAAAAAATGATTTTTTAACACAAGGTAACATAGACTAGAACTAGAGGATCTTTGCTAAACAAAAACTAACAAACAAGCTATAAGATTTAGCTACTCGGTTAGAAGGTTATACCTAGGTCTTGAACACCCTGAGAAACTACTGGAAACACTACCAGTAATTCTCGCTTGCCCTGACTAGGGAATTTATGTAATGGCTCTCCTAGACACAGCGCGATATCAACCCCCAATACCGGAAGAGACGAATCTTATCTAACCGCTGCTGCTTCCATGTGCTTCGGGACTGCACCCAACTACTACCTGTTTGCACGACTCCTTTGAGCCGTGGTAGGGTAGTAATCCAAGTACAGTGGGAACACACTCAAGGCGAAGTAGCAGTGTCAAGTCGACGAACTAAGCTGTACTCCTGTCACCTTGGAACTGTTATCTGACGATAGGTATAGTACCAACCAACAGTTCCCGATGAGTCATGTCCAGTGTACTCGTAACCTAACGAGCACCCGTATATTATCTCCAGTACGACGTACTGATGGCTGTGGGACAGACCATCTCCCCTGCTGGGATGTGAAGCGCATACGCTAGTCTACTCTGGAGTATCGATGCCCTGTTTCGATAATCCTACGACTAGGGACCTGTATAAGGATGTGCTTGTAGATTACCCAGCCCCCACAAGTGTGACTGCAATCACAACACTGGTAATCAAGCAAAGATTCTAAGGGCTCCACTAATATGTATAAGCGATATGCTAAAAGAAACATATGCACATATTAAAGTAGAAACAAACCAAGTAGCATACTACCATTTTGAGCAAGATTGTCTATACAACTGTGAATATCCCAAGCTTCCATTAAGTAATATACAAACTAGTATGATACAGTAATGGCCTCTAGGGCATATACACTAACAATCTCCCACTTGCACTAGGGCCATGTACTGGCGTATCGAAAACCTATCATCTCGATCAGCCGCTCGAACTGAGTCTGGAGTATGGCCTTCATGAATGGATCTGCAGTGTTATTCTCCGAATCTACTCTCTTCACCTCGATCTCCCGGTGATCTACGATCTCCCTGATCAGGTGATACCGCCTCAAAATGTGTCTGGACTTCTGATGGGACCTGGGTTCCTTCGCTAAAGCTATAGCGCCGTTATTGTCACAATACAGCGGTATTGGATCAACAATGGTAGGAACCACCTGAAGCTCTGTGAGGAACTTCTTCATCCAGACAGCTTTCTTTGCGGCATCACAAGCAGCTATGTACTCCGCTTCCATAGTTGAGTTAGCAACGGTCTCCTGCTTGGAGCTCTTCCAGCAAACCGCCCCTCCATTGAGGGTAAAGACATAACCCGACATGGACTTAGAGTCATCTTTGTCACTCTGGAAGCTGGAGTCAGCAAAGGCCTCGATCTGGAGGTCTTTTATGCCATACACCAAGAACATCTCCTTAGTCCTTCTTAGGTACTTGAGAATGTTCTTTACTGCTTTCCAGTGTTTCTCCCCTGGGTCCGACTGATACCGGCTTACAACGCTCAATGTGTATGCTACATCTGGTCTGGTACACAACATCGCATATATTATAGAGCCTACCGCGGATGCGTAGGGTATAGATGACATGCGAGCCCTTTCTAAATCAGTCTTGGGGGATATATCTTTGGAGAGGGTGATTCCGTGACAAGCCGACAGATTACCGCGCTTTGAATGTTCCATACTGAATCGTTTTAGTATGGTGTCGATGTACCTAGACTGCGAAAGTCCCAACATCCTTTTAGATCTATCACGATAGATCTGGATCCCCAGAATGTAGTTGGCATCGCCCAGGTCCTTCATGGAGAACTTCTGTGATAAGAATCTTTTGACTGACTGTAGCATAGGAATATCATTTCCTATTAGGAGAATGTCATCCACGTACAAGACGAGGAATACCACAGTTCTCCCTATAATTTTACTGTAAATGCATGGTTCATCCGGATTTTTGATAAAGTCAAATTCTTTGACAGTATTGTTCCCCTCCGAATGGCGGCCGAGACATGGACTTTCTTGCCTGAGATTCGGGGCAGATGCTATTTGGTTTTATCCGTCCACCTCTCCGAAGATGCCAAGTTGATTTATGGCACCGTGTATCGGATGTTTAGACGGATGCGACTGATGTAGCAGACTTCGTCAGATTCCCCCTCGCTTGAGGGGGTTTTGATTGTGGGGACGCTCTTCCCTGCAGGCGCAAGCCCCTGCAGTTAATTACGCTACCGCATCGCGGTAACAACTTTCTCCTTCTCCAGCTGGTCACTTAGTGTCGTGGGTGTTTGTTTTGTTTTTGGTTGCCCGTGGATTGTATACGGAGACTAATTTATGTCGTCGCCCGTAGGACGTGGATTAGTCCAAATCCGTATTTTCTTAGATTTGGTTTTGGGGTTTTGGTTTGAGGATACGTTAGCCATTTTTGAGGTTAAGATCAACTCAAACGTTTGTTAAGGATACGTTAGTCCAATTTGAGACTAAGATCAACTTAACGGGATCGTTTAGATCTGACAAAAGAGCATTTGGGGGCTCTATTGTTCCAGTTTAGGGACATGGTGGTCCATTGCATGTATGGCCGTCGGGACCCATCACCTCTCTAACGACGTTGAAGGATTACAACGACAGATGTCAGAGAAGTTCAGAGATGTATCCTTGAACCAGAGTTGATTGGGGGATCTATAGTCCAATTTGGGACTAAAAGTCTGTTTGAAAGGTTTAAGGATACGTTAGCCATGTTTGAGGCTAAGATCAACTTAAACAGGATCGTTTAGATCCGACAAAAGAGCATTTGGTGGCTCTATTGTTCCAGTTTAGGGACATGGTGGTCCAATGCCAGTTTAGGGACATGGTGGTCCATCTCCAGTTTAGGGACATAGTTGTCCATGTTCCAGTTTAGGGACGTGGTGGTCCATTGGTAGTTTAAGGACGCATAAGTCCATGGGTTTAAGGACCCCACAGTCCATATGGGTGTGTTTAAGGACGCATTAGTCCGTTAGTTTAAGGACGCATAAGTCCGCGGGTTTAAGGACCTCACAGTCTGTATCTTGGTTTAAGGACGCATAAGTCCATGAGTTTAAGGACCCCACAGTCCGTGTTGACGTGTGGTTGTCGGGACCCGTCACCTCTCTGAAGACGTTGAAGAATTACAACGACAAATATCAGAGGAGTTCAGAGATGTACCCTTGAACCAATGAGTTGGTTGAAAGAGCAGATGTGCTCAGTTCAAGATGATTTGAGGACTTATGGCCAGTTTGGGCTAAGTCCAATTATGTTTGAAATATTGGCCCTCTGTTGGCTCACTGAAAGAGAGGCTTTGCCTCTATAAACTTAGCCAATTGGGCTAAAGGTAGTGTTAAACACTAAAGACCAACAGTGTTGAACACTGGAATTAAGATTAGCAAGTTAGGGTTTAACACTAAAAGTTAATCAGTGTTAAACACTAGCAACGGGGCTTTCAAATTAGTGTTAAACACTAAAGCAAATCAGTGTTAAACACTGGTAGCAGAGATTTCAAATTAGTGTTAAACACTAAAGCAAATCAGTGTTAAACACCGGGAACAGAGTTTTCACATTAGTGTTAATCACTAAGAAAATCAGTGTTAAACACTGCAAATAGAGTTTTCCAAATTAGTGTTAAACACTAAGAAAATCAGTGTTAAACACTGCGGATAGAGTTTTCCAATTAGTGTTAAACACTAAGGAGGGAGGGGTCACGTGCGGGCACGTGAGAGCGCCCTGATTTCCCTTATTTTATTCTGCAGGTTAGTGTTTAACACTTATAATTTTCTGGCCATCACGTGTGGGCACGTGATAGGCATCCATCCATTCGATATTAAAGGGATTCGTTAGGGGTCACGTGGGGACATGTGAGGGCGCCCTAAATGTGGAGCCAGATCTCCTTTTGGTTTATCCTCCAATCTGCGAACAAGTGTTAAACTCTTTTAATTTTATTTTAGAGCATCACGTGTTGGCACGTGATGGGGATCTGTGCGCCAATTGTTAAAGCATTTGCTGAGGGGTCACGTGATAACACGTGAGAGAGCCCAAAGCTTTCACTTCCTTTGCTTTTTCTTTCTGCGTTTTGGGAATCACGTGGGAACACGTGAGGTGATGCTTCAAAGTTCTTTGCAGGGGATCTTTTCAAGGGTCACGTGGGAGCACGTGACCCTAGTTCTTTTCATGAACAGAGATCTTTTAAGAATTGAATTCTTTGTAGGGTTAAACCCTAATTATGATTTTGGAGGAGTTAAATTCCTATCGTGAAAGAATTAAATTCTTATTTAGGATAAAACCCTGATTTCTTTTCAAAGGAATTAAATTCCCAGATATGTAAAAGAATTAAATTCTTGATTAGGGTTAAACCCTAGTTTTGTTTTAGGAGAATTAAATTCTCAAAACTCAATTCCCCTTCTAAGTTTAGGGTCTGCATGGCAGGATCACGACCCGATGAGAATTAAATTCTCAAGTTATGTGGAGATGTGCTCTGTGCAGATCTTCAACCAGAAGAAGAACTAAGTTCTTTTTTGTGTAAGAGTTAAACTCTTGGATTTTGAGAATTAAATTCTCTGTTTGAAGTTTTGATTCCCTTTCTTTTCTCACCTAGGGTTTTCTTTGTTGAGAATTAAATTCTCCTTTCTTTTCTTCCCTCTTGAGAATTAAATTCTCCCTTCTCTGTTTTTCTCTCAAAAAAGTCCATCCCCTATCTTCTTTTCTTGGCTCCTATTTATAGGAGAAGGAAAAGAATCAATTTGTTCAGCAAATCTCTCATTGAAAGATTTGATTTGTTTTCATATTTAATATGATCCTTTAGATCATTCATTGAATTTTATTCACCGTTGGATTTTAAATCCAAAGATATTCTGTTTGTTATTTCGGTGAGATTTGGGGAGATCTTTCCTTATTTGAGATTTTTCCATAAATTGATGATTTTTTATCACCCTTGGATCTTTAATCCAACGGTCCCCATAATCCTTTTCCATTTGGAAAGATTTAGAGAAATTTAGAATTTTAATTCTATTTCGAAAGATTTTAGAGAAATTTAGAATTTTAATTCTATTAAACTGTAAGGCTTTCAAAGCCTGTCACGTGCTGGCACATGACCCTTGGTCACGTGTGAGCACGTGACCCCCAAATAGGGGTTATGGCCGCGGTTCCGCGGTCGTATGGAGGGATCACACTACCAAATTTTCACAGTGTTCTTATAATTCCATGTACATCATTCTGCAACAACCTGAAAAAATTTTGGAGCTAAAAAAATTTCGACAGAAAACACATGGAATGAAAATGCGGTTTTGGGATAAATGTTCGATCGAAGTTTTAAACACACTAGACCAAGCTAGACTAGGTTAATGGCATGGCTCTGATACCATGTTGCGCTACGGCAGCGCCCCGGCCATCTACTCGAGGCCAAAATGCGGAATCAAAATTTTTCTTAACTTTTAAACTGGCGCTACCGCGGACAATAAAACCCGGATCGTGACCATTAAGCAAAATGTGATGATAACAAAGTCATCTCAATTTCAAATCCTTTCTCATCTCAAAAAGCAAAGGAAAAGACTAATAAAAAATCTCATCATGATGAAGCTACAAATGCAAGAAACCCCCTTCCACAAATGATATTTGCAAACTTGCAAATAACCCCCTCCATCGGAAAGTCCGGTCGCGAAAGAACAAAGGAAAACCGGACGGAACGGAATACAAACTGGCAACTTCAGAAAACTGATCCCGTAATAAATTACAGGAAAACCCCACTACTGCATATACATGCCCGCATTTGTATTCTCACTGAATACAAATGGAAAGAGACAAAATCTACACTGTCTAATACTAGAATCCGGCTTAAACCAAAGCCGGCTAGTAAAATCCGTCCGATCACGATCCGTGCAATACTGCACGTATTTGATCGAACCCTGCCATATCTCCATACGGCATCTACAGCATTTCGCCCGAAACTTGAGTAACTGTATGTGGTGGACTCTAAAGACTCGTCAATACTATAGCTGTGGATTTAACCACTAGCACGTCAGAGGTATTAGCCATACGTAACGGGCTACCAGCTATTGACCAAAAGGGACGTCGATGAGCGAACTCATCCTGACATCCTACTGAGCCCGTCAGTGACAATATCCGTACAGTCCGGTCCGTTCGTCTATGAGTATCGCATGGCGGGCCTAGGGGGTTGGTAAAAGTCAGACCCCCAAAAGCGGTACAAGTCGTGTCGGAGTGTAGCCCAGAACACCCTGAGATACTACTGGAATACCTACCAGTAAATCTCCTGCCTCGGCCGAGAGCTTTGTGTAATGGCTCTCCCAGACACAGCGCGACCTCACCCCCAATACCGGGAGAGACGAGCCCCTGCAGATCCGCTCACTGCCTCCATGTGGCTCGGGACTGTACCCAACTAAAACCTGTTTGCACGACTCCTTTGAGCCGTGGTAGGGTAGTAATCAAAGCACAGTGAGAACTCATACGAGACAAATGACGATCTCAGGTCGATGAACTAACCTGTACACATGTCACCAGGGAACTGCTATCTGACGTCTGGTATAATCCCAATTAGCAGGTTCCCGGCGAGTCCTGTCCGGTGTACTCATAACCCAATGAGCACCTGTATACATCTTAGGTGAACCAACTGACACCAGTGGCTTGTGAGACCGGCCACCGCCCCTCGTCGGAGTCTCGACTGTATACACTAGTCTACTATGTAGTATCGATGCCCTGTCTCGAAACTCCCACGACTAGGGACCTTTTAAGGATGTGCTTATAGACTACCAGCTCCTACGTATATGATCGCCCTCATACTGCTGGCAGTCAAGCATGAATCCTAGGAGCTCTATCAACGTGTAATAGCGACTCGTAAGGTCACCTAAAGCAGTACACGATGATAAAGATAAATCAGATAGCATACTATCATCTTGAGCAAGACTGTCCTACTGGGACAGGTCCTTCCTCAATCATTGCAATCACGTGCCTGTGATCCAATAATTGACTCTGAGGGCACTATCTCCAACAATCTCCCACTTGCACTCAAGGCTAATTATTGCGATGTCGCATACTCACAGCCCGTGTGATACCGAACACCCAACTCCTCTACTGGTCAGTCTCACAAAGCTCGTTTGCGAAACTATTGCGTTCAAGGAATAGCCTCAGTGAGTGGATCCGCTGTGATGTTTCTTTCTATGTCTCTCTTTATCTCATGTTCGCGGAGAAAACCATCTCCCGAAATGAGCAATACCTGTCTTGGAATGTCTGGATGTCTGATGGGACCTAGTTCATAAATAAACTCCAAATCCAAACTTCTTAGACTGTATCGTCAACTGAACTTAATCAGTATCCTGCGCCATGCCTCCCTCAGTATCCTCCTGGACCACCTGTCCATGATACCGCCCCTCGTCAGAGGGAAAACTATAACTCTGACAGCCATTCTGCCATCCTGGTCACCTTGGAAGCCTGGAATGATAACCGTCCCCTAAAAGAGGCTGCCATTATCAAATCCCTAGAACATTCACTTATGTTCTAAAACTGCTTCCGATTGTTTCTCCAGGATTGGATGAATATCAACTTATTGCACCTACTGCAAAAACAACATCTGGTGTGGTACTTGACATCTCATGATTGACTCAATTGCCTAAGCAAGTGATCTGTCAATCATGTACATCCCTCTCCCCTTTAGTCTGTAAGACACCTTTAGAGAGGGTGACTCTATCACCTACAGGTATACTACCGTGCCAGGAGTCTACCATTCTAAATACTCATAGAATGCTGTCAAAGTACCCAGATTGGGAAACCACCCAAATCTAGATCTAAAACCATAGATCTAGTAACCAGAATATCTGATATAATATCCAAGTCTTGTGTGGAGAAACCACTGTGTGACGACCAAAGTATAACCGATCGTAGTATAGGAATATCACTTCCTACTCTGTGTATGTCATCCAAATACCAGGACATCACACCCTACTACCTTCTCAACAGATCCATCCCCTATTCTGATGAAGTCAAAACCTATGACTGTCACATCAGAAATAGATGATCTATCTCCGCTATATCTGCTTTAGTCTATAAATAGACATAAGCCACCTATCCATTATGCTTCTGCTGCTCCCACTGACTACGGCAACCCTCTGGCAGAGTCATATAGACGTACACTTCTAAAGCTAGTTCAGAACGACGCTATACTCATCCTCCCGCCGGGTCTCACAGTCTGGAACAACAGCAATGGAAAGTCAGGGTAAACAAGAACCTCCCTGTCACCGTCCTTGAGCATACCGAAGTACCTCTTGGGTGCCTGAGGTTACCCACCATATCTGCGGAGTGGCCAATGGAATGTCAAACCAGATTGAATCTTTAGGTTCTTATCAAATTTTCAGTAATCGTTTGCAGTTCTGGAATCACTTCCAGTTTTACCATACTCCCACTACTGTTTTCTGAAAAAAATCCATTTTTATTTAAAACTGTGGCGAGTTAAGAACAATATCACTATTGATCTTCCAGATGGTAGAAAGTCAACCCTCGTCATAACCTGGGTCAACCCACAAACAACCATTACAGAAACGTGCCTTGAGTTATCCAGAGTCTGGTTTTAAGCATAAGCCGGACAACTCCTCATACCTTAACAATGTCAAGATATGAACTGTTCTATATCCAATATAGAAACAGAGGCACTGATTTAATTAAACCAGATTCAAATCATGCAACTGTCTCCAGTGCATGTCAAGTAAATGGAGAGAGGCCGATCAGCGTTACTCAACTTAGGAGTGCTTCCAATTATGAGTAACCCGAAAGAGAAGCAAGTTCTCTTAATCATTACTATCAACTGAATACCATTCACAAGTATCTACATCTTCGATCACCTTGAAGAATCCCGATACTTGCAATACCTGGTTCTCTACTTTATTCATATACCTATAACTTCTCAAAATTTGGACTCTGTGTTTCTACGAAACACCTGTCTAAGAACTAGAGAAGTCACAAGTAAACAGAATATAGTACGAGGACCAACCCCTCTGTCCTAATGGACACTGGACAATATACAATACTCTGTATAAGTCCCTTGAGTCTAATAACCCATTCACTGTGTGTCGTAGGTTGAAAACTGTACTTATGGTTAAGAAGAATTACACCGCTGTTCAATGCTCCTTACCTAACCATCCACTGATACAGATAAATGTCAAAGACATAATTTCAAAAAGGTACATCTCGCTCTATAAAAATAGACGTACAGATATAGCAATTTGAAATTGGTGCATAACAACGGATATTCAAAACCAAATATTTGTCGTCCGGCAAACAACCCAGGTGACTTCCTCAAATATCACCAATTACAACGAATTCCGGTATAATGAGGACGATCACCTAATTCCCAATAACTTACTCCCACTCATCATCTGTAAAACCATACAGATGTGAGAATCATACCTGGTAAATATATACCCTAGAGCAAGTGTCCAATTGGGAAATCAGTTTTTTATTAACAGTACACAGTAAAACTGAAATATTGAAATGTTTCGATAGGGTATCCTGGTATTCTTAGTAATGCCTCTTCCATTATCCAGATTCACAACTGTAACCGTATAATTCTTTTCCATCTCTCCAAATCCCTTTATATGTCTTTAGTCATTACCTTCTGCACACCCCTTTAGGCCAAATGGTTTTCTTCCTTCCCTACCGTTCGGCACCAGCCTATGGTTTGGAAGAAGACTATCCAATAAGCATAATGGGTGTACTGTCCTAATCCTAGGAGCACTCGTAATGCGAGAGAAGGTGAAGATAAAAGACAACCGAATAAACCTTATTCCTATTTCTCCTGAACCAGAATCCATCCCCGAACTGGAACAAGTTCCTTTCGAGTTCGTATATAACCATACGATGGAATATCCAAATAAACTGTGGATCTTCGTAGTGATACGGAGTGTCCTGGAGAAATACAAAGGTGATTTAGGATTGGCGAATAAATACTTGGTTTGGTCGTGAATAGCAGTCGCAATTTACTTTGCCCTCTTACTAATCCCTTGATATGTCTTTACTTAATACCTTGTGCACACCATCGTTATGCTAATTGGTTTTCTTCATTCCCCACCGTTCGGCACCAGCCTAAGGTTTGGAAGAAGACTATTCAATTTGCATAATAGGTGTACTATCTCCTAAACCAAGGAGTACTCGCAACCTGAGAGAAGGTAGAAGGAAAAGACAACTGAACAATCCTATTCGTTTTCTCCAGAACCGGAAACCATCCTCGAATTCCTTCGAGTTCGTATATAACCATACGATGGTTTTGTCCAATGGAAGTGGACGTTCGTAGTAATACGGGGTGTCCTGGAGAAAAGGGAAAAAGTAGGAGTGGCAAAGAGGTCTGCAACTCTGACAATCCAAAAGGCAGTGTTATAAGAAGGTTCGGTCAACTTGGTCACTGAGTCATAGTCTAGGGACGGGTCAATGGTCGCTGCCAAAGAGAGAGAGAAAAGAAACACTCAGCGTGCACTCTGACCTAGATCAGAATGGTTATCACTTTATCTAATCAGGAAACCTCCCACTGTAACGTCAAATTCTTCCCCAAACCTGAAAGAAGAATTAGTCGGGATCACCCGAGGAGTAAACCAACTCATCCGTGGGAATCGGGATCCAACTATCATCGCATGATAACTTGACGGAATCCACTCAAGTCACCACACTCCAGAAGGTATGCGCATGCCTGGCAAGTTTCAGTTTCTTTAGAAACTCCCGATGTGATTTTTACCCCTAGGACCCAAGTGACCTTGACGAATAATCAACAAATCAAAAGGTCCTAGTCAAGTTCAACCCGTCATTATCTTGATTGTGTTAAACCCACCCGCACGACCCTTGACGAATAATCAACAAAGTCGTACGACTGTCCTAACCAATCCACATATCCATGCGACAGAAAGCATTACAGAGCAACCGCACACTACGCCTCGGCGAATAGCAACGACAAACGTAGCGCGAATACTATGCAATACTAATCCGAAATGACGGAGGGCTACGAATGGTTTTTGGCGAAAAACCTTTTACCGTAATGAACTTGATATCGGAACTGGATAACTTTTTATAAAAATATAGTAACGAAAACCTTTGCTAAAGAGGTCACTCCCGGTGAAGGGATCTCGGCTCTTTCCCCGTAGAATGAGGTGCAGGATATTCCGACTGAATACCACGATGCAAAGTAATCGGCTATAGTGAAGTTATTACCCCGACGCAAACTTCTGTCCAAGGGGTCACTCCCGGTGAAGGGATCTCGGCCCTTGCCTCGTCGACTGAGGTGCTGGATATTCATAACCGAATACCACTGTGCAAAACAAAAGAGAACATCCTTGCAATAACAGCTTTTTGAAAAATGTTCCAACAACATCAGAATAGGTTTGTTTAGCTTGCATTGATCCGAATCAACGCAGTCCCATCAATTGATCACACCACGAAAGAACGAAAATAATGATGTACGTATATGCCATCCGCATTCGCCACTGGGTCCCGTCATCACCCGTTAGGTTACTTAACTAACGACAGAGCGGGGACTGGACTAGCGCGGATGCAAAACATATACAACATCTACTAGTATATATATAATATATAATTTTCGCTCAAGACGTGATAAAATGCAACATCACAGAAATGTAACCAGCATCACAGAACAATACAGATATCTGGAAGCCCCGGGTTTCACAGAGCCGCTGCTGAAACCCGACGTTCCCCTGTTCGTATGGATAGCCTGTGCAATGAAAATCCTAGACTCCTACGGGCGCGGCAAGTCATCCGCCAAAACCTGAAGCGAGGCAGCCCCTTCAGCAACGTGAATGGACCACCCAGCACTTCACGGAATTCGGTAACTTGGGCACCCCTTCTGGGTACCCCCTACAAGTGCGGCGAATAGCCCGCCAATTCTAGAGTAAAGCCCCCTCCGTCTCAACGCCATGAGATGCGGGCTTGTTGCCCTCTAGAATCCGGCTATCCGTGCACCCCTCCGCGGGGTAATCCTAGTATAGAAAGTAAAATATACATACAACGGGTACATCGACCGCAACCTGGTCGTACCCCAAAAGAATAATACAAACAGGCAGTGACGGCGGTCCACATGTCGGACGCTCGCCCCGTAATATCAAATGTACATATAAAACAAAACTGTACTACCACTGCAACCAGGCTATCCCCCACGACCAATCCGCAACATCACAGCACAACATAGAACATCAACGTGAATGTCACGTTCGCAAATCCGTCTAACCGGGCTATAGCAGTTAGGCAGGATTTACCGATCGAGTGACATTCACGGTCGCAGATATGATTTAAATACTGTGAACTAATGTGTTTAAAATATCCGATCGATCAAATTTTACCAAGTGGGCCCCAAGCATTACTGTAGCACATAAAGAAATTCTGGGCCCAAAAAGAATATACCAAAACCCCTATTTTCAGCTCAAAAGCCCTCTGAAAAAAATTGGTGAAGTGAAGACTCAATACTGCGGCGGAACCGTGGCCAAATAGGGGATATGGCCGCGGTTCCGCGGTCGTATAGAGGGATCACACTACCAAATTTTCACAATGTTCTTATAATTCCATGTACATCATTCTGCAACAACCTGAAAAAATTTTGGAGCTAAAAAAATTTCGACAGAAAACACATGGAATGAAAATGCGGTTTTGGGATAAATGTTCGATCGAAGTTTTAAACACACTAGACCAAGCTAGACTAGGTTAATGGCATGGCTCTGATACCATGTTGCGCCACGGCAGCGCCCCGGCCATCTACTCGGGGCCAAAATGCGGAATCAAAACTTTTCTTAACTTTTAAACTAGCGCTACCGCGGACAATAAAACCCGGATCGTGACCATTAAGCAAAATGTGATGATAAAAAAGTCATCTCAATTTCAAATCCTTTCTCATCTCAAAAAGCAAAGAAAAAGACTAATAAAGAATCTCATCATGATGAAGCTACAAATGCAAGAAACCCCCTTCCACAAATGTTATTTGCAAACTTGCAAATAACCCCCTCCATCGGAAAGTCCGGCCGCTAAAGAACAAAGGAAAACTGGCCGGAACGGAATACAAACTGGCAACTTCAGAAAACTGATCCCGTAATAAATTACAGGAAAACCCCACTACTGCATATACATGCCCGCATTTGTGTTCTCACTGAATTCAAATGCAAAGAGACAAAATCTACACTGTCTAATACTAGGATCCGGCTTAAACCAAAGCCGGCTAGTAAAATCCGTCCGATCACGATCCGTGCAATACAGCACGTATCTGATTGAACCCTGCCATATCTCCATACGGCCTCTACAGCGTTTCGCCCGAAACTTGAGTAACTGTATGTGGTGGACTCTAAAGACTCGTCAATACTATGGCTGTGGATTTAACCACTAGCACGTCAGAGGTATTAGCCATACGTAACGGGCTACCAGCTATTGACCAAAAGGGACGTCGATGAGCGAACTCATCCTGACACCCTACTAAGCCCGTCAGTGATAATATCTGTACAGTCCGGTCCGTTCGTCTATGAGTATCGCATGGCGGGCCTAGGGGGTTGGTAAAAGTCAGACCTCCAAAAGCGGTACAAGTCGTGTCGGAGTGTAACCCAGAACACCCTGAGATACTACTGGAATACCTACCAGTAAATCTCCTGCCTCGGCCGAGGGCTTTGTGTAATGGCTCTCCTAGACACAGCGCGACCTCACCCCCAATACCGGGAGAGACGAACCTCTGCAGATCCGCTCACTGCCTCCATGTGGCTCGGGACTGTACCCAACTAAAACCTGTTTGCACGACTCCTTTGAGCCGTGGTAGGGTAGTAATCAAAGCACAGTGGGAACTCACACGAGACAAATGACGATCTCAGGTCGATGAACTAACCTGTACACATGTCACCAGGGAACTGCTATCTGACGTCTGGTATAATCCCAACTAGCAGGTTCCCGGCGAGTCCTGTCCGGTGTACTCATAACCCAATGAGCACCTGTATACATCTTAGGTGAACCAACTGACACCAGTGGCTTGTGAGACCGGCCACCGCCCCTCGTCGGGGTCTCAACTTAATACACTAGTCTACTATGGAGTATCGATGCCCTGTCTCGAAACTCCCACGACTAGGGACCTTTTAAGGATGTGCTTATAGACTACCAGCTCCCACGTATATGATCGCCCTCATACTGCTGGCAGTCAAGCAAGAATCCTAGGGGCTCTATCAACGTGTAATAGCGACTCGTAAGTTCACCTAAAGCAGTACACGATGATAAAGATAAATCAGATAGCATACTATCATCTTGAGCAAGACTGTCCTACTGGGACAGGTCCTCCCTCAATCATTGCAATCACGTGCCTGTGATCCAATAATTGACTCTGAGGGCACTATCTCCAACACCAGTCCCGAAACTTTTGCCCTTCCCTTTCCTTCTACTTTCCTGGTTTCCTTCAGGGTATAAGTAGAGGGCAGAGACTGTAGAATCAAGTCAGTATTTGTCCCGTTCTTCAACGTGGTCTTCAGGTCCGTGAGCTCATCAAAATAGCTAGTCTCTGTAAGGACGTTGTCCCCTGCAAATGACCCGAAAGCCAACCTCGCTTGAAGCAATTCGTTCGAGGTATCATATCTTGCGATACGAGATTGCTCTCCATATAAATCTTTGTTATGGAGGAAGATAGAAACTAAGTCCATCTTCTCGTGCTGCCTCTGGTATGCACTATCAACTGAGGCCAACACGAGGCACTTGGCATTCGTATAGTCTTTTTCCGTTGTCTTACGGATATCAATATCCGCGACAGTGGAAACTGGTCCTGAAACGGCAGGGATTTGATTAGTTAAGAGGTGTCCCAGCTTTTCATGGGTAATGGACATCTGGACAGACCTTTGCCAGTCATAACAGTCAGATTCAGTCATTTTATTATCTAGATGCAACCTATGTGTGGTCACTAGGTCGCTGCAATTAAGAGAGAGAGAAGAAAACACTTAGCATGATACTCTTGCAAGTTTAGATTGGTTTTTAGTTTATCTAAACAGGATGGCTCCCACTATTTCTCGAATCCTTCCTCAAACCATAAAAGAAGAATTAGTCAGGATTGATCTCACTGTTCAATACTTGCATAACCGTTCAGCCAGGCTGGTGTCAGTACTTCGAGGGAGGTTTTACGACGCTTTCGCGAAGTTCCTTAATTAAATAACATCTTTTCCCTGTAGGCGTAGCCCCTCTAATACCTTTCTAGACACCTACTTAGTTTATAGCATTGATCGTTAAGTGAAAAGTCTCCCGAGGAGTAGCGGATACTCACAGTAGGATCGGGATCCAAATAGAGATAATGCTGAAGGAATCCTACCAATATTATCAAACTCCAAATGGTATGCAGCACTAGCAAGTTTCAGTTTCTTTAGAAACTCCCGATGTGGATTTTTGCCCCATGCTCTTATGACCTTGACTTTGGCCAACAAATCATAAGTCACATGTCAAGTTCTACCCGTCATTATCCAGGTTAATTTGAACCCACCCGTACCTACCCTTGACTTTGGCCAACAAGGCAGTACGACTGTCTCAAACCTGAAAGGTTCCTAGGCACCCTAGTGGGTTCTCACAAGGCATCGAACATGCCAATTTAAAAAAAATGGTGCCGAGAAACCCTAGACAACGGATCTTAGACTAGAAGTTTAGGCGAAATATAAAACTAGTTAACACTTAACTACTAGGATACGGAAATTACAACCTTTGTAGATCCGGATATCCACCTCCACGGCTCCGCAACGAAGTCTTCTCGCTGTACATCATGAATCCTAGACTCCTCCGTCGGCTTCATCGGGAAAACAAGCGGAATATGTCGTCGGCTTTGTGTCAAAGACGATCTACGTCGAGGTTGCACAAACTCAAGCTCCGACTTCACAAACTTGTGAAACTTGTGAAGTAAACACCCAAAACAACTTGGCAAGAGGTAGAGGGTGAAGAAATAGGAGGTGGGTTCACTTTAGAATTGGATTTATCTCACTAGATCTCAAGTTGCCATTGTTGTAGCAAGCTTGAAGAAGAAGAAGAAGAGCTAGTTATGATAAGTTATTATCAAAAGAAATAGAAAATCAAATACTTATCATAACTAAACTAGGATTAAGTGTAGAGAATAAACCATGGTCACTTTAGAGGGTTAGGGTTAAGCATGAAGATAAGGATGGTTACAAAAGTCAAAGCTTCATGAAGCTTCAACTTAAAACAAAAAGAGCCACCATTCTCATCATAATCCATTTCAAATAAATAAATAAACAAATAAATAAATAAATGAATATGCAAAACCCTAATTATCAAATTAACCATGGATTAATTCTATACATTTAACTTAATGATCAAGTATCATCAAACATGATACAAAAAAGTGCACGAAAGCATATCACATATACAATGTGCATCAAGTGAGAAAAATCCGTTTAAAGTGAACCAATACTAGTTAATGCAAAGTAATATATCAAATATATAATTATACATTAAATCATTAAATCAACACTTGATTCAATGATCCGGTCATGTCGCACATAACCGACTAGTATTCAATGCATCGATTTATCGAATCAATGATTCGATAACTAGGTCATATCGAATATAACCATTCGAAACATATATCGCGAGAATGAAATGCGGTATCACATACACGCATTATTCTCGGTCCTGCACATATCTTATATGCGCTCCTATTTCGTTTCGCTTGAGCCAGGAAACCTCTGTGTAGGACTCTAAAGACTCGTCAATACGCCGGTAGCAGATGATGATCATATCAAGCACCCACAAGCCGCAAGCGGTCTGCTAAACGTAACGGCCACCCGGGTATTGAGCGATCAGAAGATCGACGAGCTAGCCCGCTCACACTCCTGCGAATCCGACCAGTAACACTTACCATACAGTCCGGTCTCTTCGTCTGATATGTCGCATATCAAGTCTAGGGGTGGTATACGTCAGACCCCAATAACCCGATAAGTCGTGCTGATGTGAGGCTCACAACGGGTCGAGAAACTACTGTTAACACTTACCAGCAAATCTCTGATCAGCCCTGGCCAGGGACTTCCCTGTTACGGCCAATCGAGCACAGCGCAACATCAACTCCCAATACCAGGAGAGACGAAACCCCTCCTATCGCTCATTGCCTCCATGTGACTCGGGACTGTACCCAAAGACCACCGTTTTGCACGCCCTCATGGACGTGGTAAGGTGGAGATCAAAGCACAGTGGGAATCACACAAGACTCTATGACGATCTCGGGTCTACAGACTAACCTGTACAAGTGTCACCTGAGAACTGCCATCTGACGTGAGGTATAATACCATCTGGGAGTTCTCGACGAGTCCGTCCAGTGTACCCAGTCTCCACTGAGCACCCGTATACCATCTCTGATGTCAAACACCAATGGATATGGGATCATCCATCGCCCATCACATGGGTCGAGAAGCGTATACGCTAGTCTACTCTGGTATATCGATGCCCCGTCTCGATACACCCACGACTAGGGACCTTAAGGATGTACTTATGGACTACCATGTCCCCACTAGTATGATCTGCATCATAGTCCAGGTAGTCAAGTACACATCCTAAGGGCTTTACCAACATGTAACTATAAGACAGTATAAAGAGACTAGTGTACATGTTAAGATAAATAGCAACCAGATAGCATACTATCTTGTCGAGCAAGAAAGTCATCTCTATATATGTCCAAGCATCCAATATAATATACATAATCTGTACAATACTGGCCTCTAGGGCATACATACAACTAACAATCTCCCACTTGCACTAGGGCCAGCTGCTGTAGTATCTCATACCGAGCATCCCGAAGAGTCTCTCAAACTGTATCTGGGGAATGGCCTTCGTGAGTGGATCCGCCGTGTTGTTCTTCGTGTCAACCCTCCTGACCTCGATTTCCCGGCGATCAACTATCTCCCGGATCAGGTGATACCGCCTCAGAATATGCCTGGACCGCTGATGGGACCTGGGTTCCTTTGCCAAAGCCACCGCTCCATTGTTATCGCAATACAAAGGTATTGGACACTCAATGGATGGAACCACTCCAAGTTCAGTAATGAACTTCTTGATCCAGACAGCCTCTTTGGCAGCATCGTTGGCAGCGATGTATTCAGCCTCCATCGTCGAGTCTGCCACGGTTTCCTGCTTGGAACTCTTCCAGCTAACCGCCCCTCCGTAAAGGGTAAAGACAAAGCCCGACTGCGACTTAGAGTCGTCCTTATCACTCTGGAAGCTCGAATCGGTAAAGGATTCCACTTGGAGTTCTCCGTTACCATACACCAAGAACATATCTCTAGTCCTTCGTAAGTACTTGAGAATGCTCTTCACAGCTGTCCAGTGACTCTCTCCAGGATCAGCTTGATACCTACTCACTACACTTAGTGAGTATGCTACATTGGGTCTGGTACATAGCATCGCATACATGATAGAGCCTACTGCCGAAGCATAGGGTATCCCTTGCATGCGAGCTCTCTCCAAATCTGTCTTGGGAGACATCTCTTTGGAGAGAGTGACTCCAGAGATCGTGGGCATATTCCCATGCTTGGACTCTTCCATACTAAACCTCTTTAGTATGGTGTCAATGTACCTGGATTGGGACAATCCCAAAATCCGTTTGGATCTATCTCTATAGATCCTAATTCCCAATATGCAGGAGGCATCACCAAGATCTTTCATTGAGAATCTTTGTGATAAGAAGAGCTTGACCGATTGCAGCATAGGAATATCATTTCCTATCAAGAGTATGTCATCCACGTACAATACGAGGAAGACAACCTTACTCTCTGCCACCTTCTTGTAGATACAAGGTTCATCTGGATTTTTGACGAAATCAAACTCTTTGATGACGACGTCAAAGCAGATGCTCCAACTCCGCGATGCTTGCTTTAATCCATAAATGGATTTAAGCAGCTTGCACACCTTCCCGCTGCTCCCACTGTCTACGAAGCCCTCTGGCTGAGTCATGTACACGCACTCTTCTAAATCACCATTTAGAAAGGCGGTCTTAACATCCATTTGCCAGATTTCGTAGTCATGATATGCAGCGATGGCAAGCATGATTCGGATGGATTTAAGCATAGCCACTGGAGAAAAGATTTCGTCATAGTCCACACCTGGTCTTTGACGAAAACCCTTTGCTACAAGTCTAGCTTTGAAAGTCTCCACTTTCCCATCTACACCAAGTTTCTTCTTGAAGATCCACTTGCTCCCAATGGGTTTTACCCCTTCAGGAGCAACTTCCAAAGTCCATACTTTGTTGGTGTACATGGAATCCATCTCAGACCGCATAGCATCCAGCCATTTCACTGAGTCCCCACTAGTGATGGCCTGCTCGAAGCTAGTTGGGTCATCATCCTCCATGATGCAATCCTCACTGCCACCATCAATGAGAAAACCGTAGTATCTCTCAGGTTGGCGAGGAACCCTACTAGATCGGCGGAGAGGCTGGGGTTCATCGGGAACTACGGAATCCTCTGGTTCAACCAAATCTTCTGTTGTAGTCTGTATTGCTGGAACCTCTTCCAGTTCTACCTCAATGCCACGTATCTGTTTCATAAGAAAACTTTTTTCTAAGAAAGTGGCATGTCGAGAAACAAACACTTTTTGTTCCTCGGAGTGGTAGAAGATATACCCTCGCGAATGTTTGGGATATCCAACAAACTTACATAGAACAGACCTTGCCTCGAGTTTGTCCGGATTTTGTGTTTTAACATAGGCCGGACAACCCCATATCTGAATAAAATTAAGACATGGTCTCTTGCCATTCCATATCTCATATGGAGTGGTAGGCACTGATTTGGTCGGAACTCTATTCAGTAGGTATGCAGCAGTCTCCAGTGCATATCCCCAGAAGGAAATAGGTAACTCAGCTGTACTCATCATAGAGCGCACCATATCTAATAGGGTGCGATTTCTCCGCTCCGATACACCGTTGTGCTGTGGTGTATATGGAGGAGTCAGTTGAGAGAGAATCCCATTCTCTTTTAGAAAGTCCAGGAATTCATTGCTTAAGTATTCTCCTCCTCGATCAGATCGAAGGATTTTAATACTTTTTCCAGTTTGGTTCTCAACTTCTTGTTTATATTCCCTAAATTTCTCAAAAGCTTCTGATTTGTGTTTCATCAAGAACACATATCCGAATCTAGAGAGATCGTCAGTGAATGTAATGAAGTATGAAGAACCATCCCTGGCATGTGTAGACATGGGACCACATACATCACTATGTATCAGTCCTAAGAGTTCGGTAACTCTTTCTCCGTGTCCCGTAAATGGAGTCTTGGTCATCTTGCCTTTGAGACATGACTGGCAAGTGTCATAAGATGAAAATTCAAACGGATTTAAATATCCATCTTTATGCAACTTAGCTAGTCGTGTCGCATTGATGTGACCCAGTCTACAATGCCACAAGAAGGATTCGTTGAGTTCGGAACTCTTCCTCTTGTGTGTGTTTGTTATGCTCAGAACTGTTGATTGATTTAGAACATAAATGCCATTGCATAACGTGCCTGATCCAACCAACTTTTGGTTACGGAAAATGTTCATAACATTGTCCTGTAATACAAAATTATATCCCTCTTTACTTAATAAAGAAACCGATATAATGTTGCATATCAGGTTCGGCATGTAATAGCATTCGTTCAGAACCAATGTATTACCTGTTGGTAATACAAGGTGATATTCCCCGACAGTCTTAGCTGCAACAATTGCACCATTTCCAACTCTAATGTCTTTATCACCTTCTCCAAGTTCTCTACCTTTTCTAAGCCCATGTAACTGATTACATATATGGGATCCTGACCCGGTATCCAATACCCAGGACGTAGAGCAAATGGAGAAACAGTTCTCTGTAATGAACACACCCGAAGAAAATGCATCAACATGTACTTTCTTCATTCGGGTGGCATGGGAATCCTGGTATTCCCCTATATCCTGTTCATTCCTATAACTCTTATAGGAAAGAACGGAACCAACGTTCCCCAGCACAGTATAACATGCGGGTTCGGTCAATACATCCAAATTATTATCTTTATTAAGGCATGAACTGGTCGCTACCTGGAGAGAGAGAGAAGAAAACACTTTAGCGTATGCTCGTGCAAGATCAGATTGGTTATTATCTTATCTAATCAGGATGGCTCCCACTGCTTTTTATCAAATCTTCCTCCAAACCCTAAAAGGAAAGACTAGCCGGGATTAATTACACACTACAGGTTCGCCAATCTTTCAGCCAGGCCAGTGTCGGTACTTTGAGGGAGGTCCCCCGTGCTTTCGCACAAACCTAATTACTGTAAACCTCGTTTTCCCAGAGGCGTAACCCCGTTGACACCTTTCTAGACACCTACTTGATCAGCTAATTGCAATGTGTAAAACTCTCCCAGGAGTAACTCTTACTCGCAGCGGGTATCGGGATCCAACTATCTCATAGAAGGTATGCAATCTCATTGCAAATTTCAACACTTGAAATTCCCGATAATATTTTGCCCCTAGCGTCCTATGACCTTGACGGAGGCCAAACAACCCATAGTCCGCTAGTCAAGTTCAACCCGTCATTTCCTGATTGAATTAAACCCACCCGCACGACCCTTGACGGAGGCCAAACAACGCCGTACGAATACCCTAATCCAATCGCATCATATGCTAGCAGATAAGCACTAGTTAGCTACCGTACACTGCGCCTTGACGGAGGCCAAACTACCGCAGCACGAATACTAACTAATACTTATCTGAAATGACGGAGGGCTACGCAGGTTTTTCATAAAAACCATGAGCGTAATGAACTTGATATCGTTGTAGAATCAAATGATGTTTTGAAATGGAGTGATTTTGAGGCTTTTCTAGTTTTGCTAAAGGAGTCACTCCCGGTGAAGGGATCTCGGTCCTTTCCTCGTCGAATGAGGTGCGGGATATATCATATATATCGCTGTGCAAAGCAAAAACCCAAAAGCAGTCAAAAGCAAACCGAGTGTGTAGCATCTGCCAGTTATTGCTAAAGGAGTCACTCCCGGTGAAGGGATCTCGGTCCTTTCCTCATCGAATAAGGTGCGGGGTATATCATATATACCGCTGTGCAAAGCAAGAACTGTAGCTACCTGTTTTATTTTAAAATTCGATTCTACAACATCTTAGGTTTCTTATCTTTCATTAATCACATTAATGAAGTCCCATCATTTAATACCTAAACATCACAGATAGATATGACGTACACTTATGCCATCCGCATTCGCCTCGATGTCCCCTCGTGCACCGTTAGGTTAGGTAACTAACGACAGAGCAGGGCAGGGCTAGCGCGGGTGTAAAACATAAGTAACGTCTATATAATATATCATATATACTATATACTATATCTATCACAGAATCACAACACAGATATCGCAGCAGAATAACCATATGAAATATTGGATATACTAGGACGTCCGTGTTTTCAATACGAGCCAGTATAAAACACGGATTCCACGGTCGTGATGAATAGCCAATCCCACACCCCTAGACCCCTACGAGAGCGGCAAGCAACCCTGCCAATTCTAGGGTTAGGAGACCCAGACTCGACTCCTCGAGTTGGTCTCCCACTGGACCCCAGAACCCGGTTACTTGTGCTCCCCTCCTTGGGTCTATCCTAATGCGGAAAAGTAAATAATATACAACGGGTGACAACTTCCGCTACCTGGAAGCGCCCCAAATGAAAGAATATTACATACAAGTTTTTACATGAATGAAAATGAAAAACACTCATCTCACATAAAAAACCCCGGCTATTCGAACACGACGATCCAATATAACATATACAGCAACACATAACATCACATGTCATCAACGTAAGTAAGTATGCATACCCCAATTGTCGTTGACGTATAGCAACGAAACCGGCGATATGAACATACTACACTTACGGTCACAGAAAAGAAAGTGTAAAACTACAACAATTGGAATCCGCAACTTCTTTAGACATCACATGCCTAACTGATATAAATCCCGCATTTTAGTCTCGTTATCGAAAACTCTTTTCAATATCGTATGGGACTAAACTGCTAGATTTATAACATTCATCCAGTTATCTCATAACTGTTTGTGAATTCCAATTATTGTATCCAATTCCGGATAAATAGAATATATCAAACTTTCCGATCGAACATTCGAACACCCAAGTTTTCCCGACACCGATCAACACATGAAATAGGTTCAAAGACATTCACTTCATACCTCAGTACCAACGGTCCAGCCGTAGAAGGGTCAAGCCAACGCCTCACATGTGGCACGCCGTACTGCCCCAAACCCGAAGGTTCAAAGGGCAGTTCAAGACGGTCACATAATCGAGTTAAGGTTTGTTGTCTTCTAGAGGGACCATCGCGTTACTTACACTACTTCGAACGTCTTTTAACCACAGAAAAATCCAACACTTGGAATTATTCCGGCAGGGGAAAACCTGGGTATTTATATCCGGTCGAACTCTTTAACATATTCTACAGTTATCTGGAAAAACACTTAGACAAAGTTTGATATTCCGATCGAATCGTCGATTCCCAATATAACCCCAGAGTACTCAACCCTTAAATCAATATTAAAAATGCTTAAAAAATTCACCAAAGAATTCTAAGAATTACTGTGTAAAACGTTTCCCATGAACAGTTCAATGAGCCGCGGAAACGCGGCAGAAGCATGGCTTCTGCCGCTGTTCCGCGGTCAGATAGTGACGTCAGCCATGTTTGTTTGCACAGTAATACCTGATAAATTCTCTGATACCACTGTAGGGTTCTTAGGCACCCTAAAAAGTTCTCACAAGGCATCGATCATGCCAAATTAAAATTTTAACGGTGCCGAGAGACCCGACTACGGATCGTTTGCTAGAAAACTAGACGAAAAAGCTAACTAGTTAACACTTAACTACAAGATTCGGAAATACAACCTTTGTAGATCCGGTGCTCCACCTCCATAGCTCCGCAACGAGGTCCTCTCCGCTGTCCAAATCAAATCCGGGCTCAAGCGTCGGCTTCGTCGGAGAATGGGCAAGCTAGGTCGTCGATGTCCATGCCGAAGATGATCTACGTCGAGGCATCGCTAAATCAAGCTCCACCTTCACCAAGCCCTAAAACTTGTGAAGGAAACACACTCTACTACTTGGCAAGAGGTAGAGGATGAAGAAATAGGAAGTGGGTAGACTTTAGAATTGGATTTTTCACTCAAATTCATCACTTGCCATTGATGGAGGCAAGCTTTCTTCACTTGAAGCAAGGAAGAAGAAGAAGAATAATATGATAAGATTAATTAGAAAAGAAAAGAAAAACCAATCCTTATCATATCTTGAACCATGGTTAGATGTAGAGAGTTAACTAAGGTTTAAGTGAGTGGTTAGGGTTAAGCATGAGACAAAATGGTCATTTGGTCAAAGTCTTCATGAAGGTTCATGAATGAACAAAAGAAAGCAACCATTTTCCTCATTTTGCCTTTTCTTTTTCCAAAAAGATAAATGAATAAAATGAAATCAAAAACCCTAATCACCCACTTAACTTATAGTTTAATTCTTAACACTTAACCATAAGGCATGTATCATCAAACATGATACAAGCAAGTGCACAAAACTATATCGAATATACAATGTGCACACCCGAGCGAGAAAATCCATTTTAAAGTGAACCGATACTAGTTAATGCAAAGTAATATATCAAATATACAATTATGCATTAAATCATTAAATCAACACTTGATTTAACGATCCGGTCATGTCGCACATAACCGACTGGTATCTCAGTAACAACTTATCGAATCAACACTTGATCCGATAACCCGGCTATATCGCATATAACCGATCAATGTCACATCGCGAGAATCGAATACAGTATCACATACCGTATTATTCTCGGTCCCGCACATATCTCATATGCGCTCCTATTTCGTTTCGCTTGAGCCAGGAAACCTCTGTGTAGGACTCTAAAGACTCGTCAATACGCCGGCAGCAGATGATGATCATATCAAACATCCACAAGCCGCAAGCGGTCTGCCAAACGTAACGGCCACCCGGGTATTGAGCGATCTGAAGATCGACGAGCAAGCCCGCTCACACTCCAGTGAATCCAACCAGTAACACTACCGTACAGTCCGGTCTGATCGTCTGATATGTCGCATATCTTGCCTAGGGGTGGTAAACGTCAGACCCCAATAGCTCAATAAGTCGTGTCGATATGAGGTCTATAACTTTCGAGAAACTACTGGTAACACTTACCAGTAAATCTCAGCAACCCTGGCCAGGGATTTCCTGTTATAGCCAATCGAACACAGCGCAACATCAACCCCCTATACCGGGAGAGACGAATCCCCTCCTATCGCTCATTGCCTCCATGTGACTCGGGACTGTACCCAAAAACCACCGTTTTGCACGCCCTCTTGGACGTGGTAAGATGGAAATCAAAGCACAGTGGGAACCACACGAGACTCTATGACGATCTCGGGTCAACAGACTACTCTGTACCAGTGTCACCAGAGAACTGCCATCTGACGTGAGGTATAATACCATCTGGGAGTTCTCGGCGAGTCCGTCCAGTGTACCCAGTCTCTACTGAGCACCCGTATATCATCTCTGATGTCAAACACCAATGGATATGGGATCATCCATCGCCCATCTGTATGGGTCGAGAAGGTACACGCTAGTCTACTCTGGTATATCGATGCCCCGTCTCGATACACCCACGACTAGGGACTTTGAAGGATGTACTTATGGACTACCATGTCCCCACTAGTATGATCCGCATCATAGTCCAGGTAGTCAAGTACACATCCTAAGGGCTTTACCAACATGTAACAGAGAGACAATCAGTATACACGTTAAGGTAAAGTTCAACCAGATAGCATACTATCATATCGAGCAAGAAAGTCCTCCCTATATATGTCCCAGCATCCACTACAATATACATCCTATGTACAGTAATGGCCTCTAGGGCATACATATAACTAACAATCTCCCACTTGCACTAGGGCCATCTGTAGCAGTGGTTGTAGTATCTCATACTCAACCATCCCATAAAAGTCTCTCTCTGGGAACAGGCCTTTGTGAGTGGATCCGCTGTGTTGTCCTCTGAGTCTACTCTCCTAACCTCGATCACCCTGGAGATCAACCATCTCCATGATCAGGTGATACTGCCATAGATTATGTCTGGATCACTGATGGGACCGGCGTTCCTTGGCATAAGCCACAACTCCATTGTCACACAATGGCAGGAACTAAGTTCATCTCATGAACCAATATACACCCAAACAGCCTCTTTGGTAGCATCTTAAGTAGCGATGTATCGAGCCTTTATCTTCTAGTATGTCACGGTATCTAGTTTGGAACTCTTCCAACATACCGTCCCTTTACTGAGGGTAAAGACAATGCCTGTGACTGACATTCAGTCGTCTTTATCACCTTGGAACCCTTCCAGTGATTCTCCTCAGGATCTGTTGACACCACCTCACTACATCTAGTGAGTTTCCTAACATCCATTTAGATCTATCTCATAGATCCAAAATCCAGGATTTAGTAGGTATCACTTTAATCCTATATGGAGAATCTTTGTGATAAGCGGAGATTGATCGAGCGTAGCATAAGAAACTCCTTTCTTATCAAGAGTATGTCATCCACGTACTCTACGAGGATCGTCACCATACTCCCTACTACCTTTTTGTATATACAAGGTTCATCTACCATTTTGATGATGTCAAACTCTTTGACCGCTTCATCAAAACAGATGTTCCAACTCCGCGATGCCTGCTTTATCCTATAAAGCATCTTGCACACGTTTCCGCTGCTCCCACTGTCTACGAAGCCCTCTGGCTGTGTACTTATAGACGCTCTCTTCTAAATCATCATTTAGAAAAGCAGTCAAGACACCCAACCACCAGATATCGTAGTCATGGTATGTAGCCGTGACAAGTAGGATCTGGATGGACTTAAGCATAGCTACTTGAAAAAGTTTCATCATTATCCATACCTGGTCAATGATGCAAACTTTTAACAAGTCTAGCTTTGAAAGTCTCAACTTTTCCATGTACACCAAGTAATCTTCTCAAGATATACTTGCTCCTGATGGGGATTTAACCCTTCAGATATAGCAACCAAAGTCCATACTTTGTTGGTGTATAAGGATTCCATCTCAGATCACTAAGCATCCAGCCATTCTTACAGAGTCTTACCCCTGATGGCCAGCTCGAAACTAGTTGGGTCATCATCTCATGAAGCAATCCTCGCTCCCACTGTCATAGAGAAACAGAAGTATCTCTCAGGTGGGTGAGGAACCCTACTAGATCGGCGGAGAGGCTGAGTTTCGTTGGAATCTACTGAATCCTTTGGTTGTACCAAATCATCTGCTGTAGCTTGTATAGCTGGAACTATTCCAGTTCTACATAACATACCTTGCCTCGAACTTGTCCGGATTTTGCTTTTAGACATAGGCCGGGCAACCCCAAATCTTAACTAACTTAAGATATGGGCTCTTCCCTTTCCATATCACATATGAAATGGTAGGCAACTGATTTGATTGGAACCCTATTCAATAGGTATGCAGCTTCTCAAGCGCATAACTCCCAAAAGGAAATAGGTAACTCAGTAGTACTCATCATAGAGCACACCTTATCATATAGGGTGTGACTGCTCCGCCCCGATATACCATCATGCTATGGTGTATTCGGAGGAGTAATGCCGAGAGAGAATCTCATTCTCCTTTAGAATAGTCCAGTATTTCCGTGCTCAAGTATTCTCCTCCTTGATCTCATCATAGGACATAATACTTATACCCGCATATCTGGTTCTCTACTTCTAACTTATATTCTGTGAATATCTCAAAAGGTTCGGACTTGTGTTTCAACAGGAACATAGGTCTGAAACTCGAAAGATTATCAGAGAACGTAATGAAGTATAAAGAACCAGTCTTGGCATGTGTAGACAGGGGACCTACATACATCAACATGTATCATCCCAAGAGTTCACTAACTCTTTCTCTGTTTCCAGTAAACGGAGCTATGGTCATCTTATCTTTGTGACATGACTGGCGAGTTTCACAAGATATAAATTCAAACTGATTTAAATATGCATCTTCATGTAACTCAGCCAGTCAGGTCGCATTGATATGACCTAGTCTACAATACCTCAAGAAGGATTCGTTCATTTCTGAACTCCTCCTCTTGTGTGTGTTCCATATACTAAGAACTGTAATTTGATTTAGAACATCAACGCTTTTAGATAACGTGCCTGATACGATCAACTTTTGATATAGGAAATGTTCAAAACATTATCCAACTACACAAAATTTTATCATTTCTTTACTAATAAAGAGACTGATATGATTTTGTATATCAGGTTCGGTATCTAATAACATTCGTTCAGAATCAATGTATTGGTAATACAGGGTGACAGTGACCAACAGACTTGGCTGCAACACTTGCCCCGTTTTCTGCCTCATGAAACTTATCACCCTTTCTCAGTTCTCTACCTTTCTGTAGCCCTATGTAACAGATTACATATCTGGGATCCTGATCTGGTATCACATACCCAGGACGTAAAGGATACTGAGAAACAGTTCTGTATAATGAACACACCCGAAGATGATGCATCAGCATGCACTCTCTTCGTTTGGGCGGCACGGGAATTCTGGTATTCCCCTATTTCCTGCTCTGTCTTATAACAATTATAAGTTGGAGCGGGACCAACGTTCCCCAGCTCAGTATAACAAGCGGGTTCGGTTAATTCATCCATATTATTATCTTGATTAAGGCGTGATATGGTCGCTACCTGGAGAGAGAGAGAAGAAAACACTCAGCGTGCGCTCTTGCAAGAATAGATTGGTTATTATTTTATCTAATCAGGATGGCTCCCACTGCTTTTTATCAAATCTTCCTTCAAACCCTAAAAGGAAAGACTAGCCGGGATTAATTACACACTACAAGTTCGCCAATCTTTCAGCCAGGCCAGTGTCGGTACTTTGAGGGAGGTCCCCCGTGCTTTCGCACGAACCTAATTAATGTAAACCTCGTTTTCCCAGAGGCGTAACCTCGTTGACACCTTTCTAGACACCTACTTGATCGGCTAATTGTAATGTATAAAACTCTCCCAGGAGTAACACTTACTCGCAGCGGGTATCGGGATCCAACTATCTCATAGAAGGTATGCAATCTCATTGCAAATCTCAACACTTGAAATTCCCGATAATATTTTGCCCCTAACGTGCTATGACCTTGACGAAAGCCAACAAACCATAGCCCGCTAGTCAAGTTCAACCCGTACATTTCTTGACTGAATTAAACCCACCCGCACGACCCTTGACGAAAGCCAACAAAGCCGCACGACTACCCTAATCCAATCGCATCGTATGCTAGCAGATAAGCAGCATATAGCTACCGCACACTGCACCTTGACGAAAGCCAACAAATGCAGCACGAATACTATATACAACTTATCTGAAATGACGGAGGGCTACGACAGGTTTTTCTGAAAACCTATTGCGTAATGAACTTGATATCGTTGTAGAATCAAATGAATTTTGAAATGGAGTGCTTTTGAGGCTTTTCTAGTTTTGCTAAAGGAGTCACTCCCGGTGAAGGGATCGTCGGTCCTTTCCTCGTCGAATGAGGTGCGGGATATATCATATATATCTCTGTGCAAAGCAAAAACACTTAAAAGCAATTAAAAGACAAACCGAGTGTGTAGCATCTGCCAGTTATTGCTAAAGGAGTCACTCCCGGTGAAGGGATCTCGGTCCTTTCCTCATCGAATAAGGTGCAGGATATATCACATATACCGCTGTGCAAAGCAAGAACTGTAGCTACCTGTTTTATTTTGAAATTCGATTCTACAACATCTTAGGTTTCTTTTATTTCATTAATCACATTAATGAAGTCCCATCATTAAAGTACCTAAACATCACAGATAAATACGACGTACACTTATGCCATCCGCATTCGCCTCGATGTCCCCTCGTGCACCGTTAGGTTAGGTAACCAACGGCAGAGCAGGGCAGGGCTAGCGCGGGTGTAAAACATAAGTAACGCCTATATAATATATCATATATACTATATACTGTATCTATCACAGAACATCACATGATCACATCACAGATATCGCAGCAGAAGAAACATATGAAATATTGGATATACTAGGACGTCCGTGTTTTCAATACGAGCCAGTATAAAACACGGATTCCACGGTCGTGATGAATAGCCAAACCCACACCCCTAGACCCCTACGAGAGCGGCAAGCAACCCTACCAATTCTAGAGTTAGGAGACCCGGACTCGACTCCTCGAGTTGGTCTCCCACTGGACTCCAGAACCCGGTTACTTGTGCTCCCCTCCTTGGGTCTATCCTAGTGCGGAAAAGTAAATAATATACAAACGGTGACAACTTCCGCAGCCTGGAAGCGCCCCAATAAAAGAATATTACATACAAGTTTTTACATGAATGAAAATGAAAAACACTCATCTCACATAAAAACCTCCGGCTATTCAAACACGATGATCCAATATAACATATCCAGCAACACATAACATCACATGTCATCAACGTAAGTAAATATGCGCATCCCAATTGTCGTTGACATATAGCAACGAAACCGGCGATATCACATATTACACTTACGGTCACAGAAAAGAAAGTGTAAAACTACAACAGTTGGAATCCGCAATCACCTCAGACATCGCATGCCTGACCAAATGAATTCCTTAGACATCGCATGCCTAACAATTATAAACCCCGCATTTTAGTCTCATTATCGAAAACTCTTTTCAATATCAAGTCGGGCAATTCAACAAGATTCCCGACAATCTGATGACGTCATCACTCACTTTTTGCACAGTAATTTCTATTTTAATATGCTGAGTTTTCTGGGAATTTTTAATATTCAGTAAACAGTTGAGCATTTTTGGGTTGTATTGGGAATCAAAGATTCGATCGGGGTTTCAAATTTTGTCTGTGTGGCTTTCCGGATAAATTTTAGAATATGTTAAAAAGTTCGACCGGATATAAATACCCAATTTTTCCCCTGTCGGGAAATTTCCAAGTGTTGGATTTTTCCGTAGTTTAACGACGTTCTAAGTAGTGCAAGTAACGCGATGGTCCCTCTAGAAGACAACAAACCTTAACTCGATTATGTGACCATCTTGAACTGCCCTTTGAACCTTCGGGTTTGGGGCAGTACGGCGTGCCACATGTGAGGCGTTGGCTTGACCCTTCTACGGCTGGACCGTTAGTACTGAGGTACGAACTGAATGTTGTTAGACTTATTTCATGTGTTGAGCTGTATCGGGAAAACTTGGGTGTTCGAATATTCGATCGAAAAGTTTAACATTTTCTGTTTATCTGGAATGGGATACAATAATTGGAATTCACAAGAAGTTATGAGATAACTGAATGAATATTATAAACGTAGCAGTTTAGTCTCACTTGATCGGTTGCCACGGAATTTTGATGTGATCAAAAGTCCGTCGCAATCACGTAGTGTACGCGGATACTCGCCGGGTAAACTTAATAGACAGCCTCGCTCCATAGCCCCGACCAAGAGACTGTAGGAGAACCCCGTCGCCGAAAGCATCCGTCCGGGTGCTCGCGGTAGCGGTGTTCCGCCTTGGTGCACTTCGTCGACGGTATCGGGGGTGCGGCCGCCTACTAAAGTTTGCACCACTCTTGGGATGATACATGTTGATGTATGTAGGTCCCCTGTCTACACATTCCAAGACTGGTTCTTTATACTTCATTTATTTGTTTTGGTTCTCTACTTCTATTTATTCATTTATTTATTTATTTTCTTTTTGGAAAAAGAAATGAGAAGAATGGTGGCTTTCTTTGTTTGTAGTTGAAGATTCATGAACCTTTGACTTTGTCCACCATTCTTATCTCATGCTTAACCTAACCATTTGATTTAACCCTAGTTTAATCTCTACACTTGACCATGGTTTAGATTATGATAAGTTTTGATTTTTCTTTTCATTTTTAATTAACTTATCATAACTATTTCCTTCTTCTTCTTCATTCTTCAAGTGAAGAAAGCTTGCCCCATCAATGGCAAGTGATGGAAATGAGTGAGAAATCCGATTCTAAAGTCTACCCACTTCCTATTTCTTCATCCTCTACCTCTTGCCAAGTAGTAGAGTGTGTTTCCTTCACAATTTTCTTGACTTGGTGAAGTGAGAGCTTGATCTTGCGATGCTTCGACGTAGATCATCTTCGGCATGGACATCGACGACCTAGCTCGCTTATTCTCCGATGAAGTCGACGCTAGAGCCCGGATTCTTTTTGGACAGCGGAGAGGACTTCGTTGCGGAGCTATGGAGGTGGAGCACCGGATCTACAAAGGTTGTATTTCCGATTCTCATAGTTAAGTGTTAACTAGTTAGCTTTTTCGCCTAGTTTTCTAGCAAACGATCCGTAGTCGGGTCTCTCGGCACCTAGATTTTTTGAATTTGGCATGGTCGATGCCTTGTGAGACCTCACTAGAGTGCCTAGGAACCCACAGTGACGTGAGGTATAATACCATCTGGGAGTTCTCGGCGAGTCCGTCCAGTGTACCCAGTCTCTACTGAGCACCCGTATATCTCCTCTGATGTCAAACACCAATGGATATGGGATCATCCATCGCCCATCTGTATGGGTCGAGAAGGTATACGCTAGTCTACTCTGGTATATCGATGCCCCGTCTCGATACACCCACGACTAGGGACTTTGAAGGATGTACTTATGGACTACCATGTCCCCACTAGTATGATCCGCATCATAGTCCAGGTAGTCAAGTACACATCCTAAGGGCTTTACCAACATGTAACAGAGAGACAATCAGTATACACGTTAAGGTAAAGTGTAACCAGATAGCATACTATCATGTCGAGCAAGAAAGTCCTCCCTATATACGTCCTAGCATCCACTACAATATACATCATATGTACAGTAATGGCCTCTAGGGCATACATATAACTAACAATCTCCCACTTGCACTAGGGCCATCTAGTGTTTGATATAGCTGTGGTCATTATATCTCCTCTGAAAGATTGGCGAACTTGTAGTGTGTAATTAATCCCGGCTAGTCTATCCTTTTAGGGTTTGAAGGAAGATTTGATAAAAAGCAGTGGGAGCCATCCTGATTAGATAAAATAATAACCAATCTATTCTTGCAGAGCGCACGCTGAGTGTTTTCTTCTCTCTCTCCCCAGGTAGCGACCATATCACGCCTTAATTAAGATAATAATACGGATTATTGACCGAACCCGCTTGTTATACTGAGCTGGGGAACGTTGGTCCCGCTCCACCTTATAATTGTTATAAGACAGAGCAGGAAATTGGGGAATACCAGATTTCCCGTGCCGCCCAAACGAAGAGAGTGCATGCTGATGCATCATCTTCGGGTATGTTCATTATACAGAACTGTTTCTCAGTATCCTTTACGTCCTGGGTATGTGATACCAGATCAGGATCCCAGATATGTAATATGTTACATAGGGCTACAGATAGGTAAAGAACTGAGAACGGGTGATAAGTTTCATGAGGCAGAAAACGGGGCAAGTGTTGCAACCAAGTCTGTCGGTCACTGTCACCCTGTATTACCAATACATTGATTCTGAACGGATGTTATTAGATACCGAATCTGATATACCAAATCATATCACTCTCTTTATTAGAAAAGAAAGGATATAATTTTGTATTGTTGGATAATGTTTTGAACATTTCCTATATCAAAAGTTAAACGGTTCAAGCACGTTATCTAAAAGCATTGATGTTCTAAATCAAACTACAGTTCTTAGTATACGGAACACACACAAGAGGAAGAGTTCAGAAGTGAACGAATCCTTCTTGAGGCATTGTAGACTAGGTCATATCAATATGACCCGAGTAGCTGAAGTTACATGTAGATGCATATTTAAATCAGTTTGAATTTACATCTTATGAAACTTGCGAGTCATGTCACAAAGATATAATGACCACAGCTCTGTTTATTGGAAACAGAGAAAGAGTTAGTGAACTCTTGGGATGATACATGTTGATGTATGTAGGTCCCCTGTCTACACATGCCAAGACTGGTTCTTTATACTTCATTACGTTCTCTGATGATCTCTTTAAATTCAGACCTATGTTCCTGTTGAAACACAAGTCCGAACCTTTTGAGATATTCACAGAATATAAGCGAGAAGTAGAGAACCAGAATACGGGTATAAGTATTATGTCCTATGATGAGATCAGGGAGGAGAATACTTGAGCACGAAAATCCTGGATCATTCTAAAGGAGAATGAGATTCTCTCTCAGCATTACTCCTCTGAATACACCATAGCACGATGGTATATCGGGGCGGAGCAATAACACCCTATATGATAAGGTGTGCTCCATGATGAGTACTACTGAGTTACCTTTTTCCTTTTGGGAGTTATGCACTTGAGAAGCAGCATACCTATTGAATAGGGTTCGAATCAAATCAGTTGCCTACCACTTCATATGTGATATGGAAAAGGAAGAGCCCATATCTTAAGTTAGTTAAGATTTGGGGTTGTCCGGCTAATGTCTAAAAGCAAAATCCGGACAAGCTCGAGGCAAAGTCTGTAATGTACAACTGGAAAAGTTCCAACTATACAAACAACAGAAGATGATTTGGTAGAACCAAAGGATTCAGTAGATACCAACGAACCTCAGCCTCTCCGCCGATCTAGTAGGGTTCCTCACCCACCTGAAAGATACTTCGGTTTCTCTATGACAGTGGGAGCGAGGATTGCATCATGAGATGATGACCCAACTAGTTTCGTGCTGGCCATCAGGAGTAAGACTCTATAAGAATGGCTGGATGCTTAGCGATCTGAGATGGAATCCTTATACACCAACAAAGTATGGACTTTGGTTGCTATATCTGAAGGGTTAAATCCCCATCAGGAGCAAGTATATCTTGAGAAGATTACTTGGTGTACATCGAAAAGTTGAGACTTTCAAAGCTAGACTTGTTAAAAGTTTGCATCATTGACCAGCAGTGGATAATGATAAAACCTTTTCAAGTATCTATGCTTAAGTCCATCCAGATCCTACTTGCCACGGCTACATACCATGACTACGATATCTGGCGGTTGGGTGTCATGACAGCTTTTCTAAATAATGTTTAGAAGAGAGCGTCTATAAGTACACAGCCAGAGGGCTTCGTAGACAGTGGGAGCAGCGGAAACGTGTGCAAGATGCTTTATAGGATAAAGCAGGCATCGCGGAGTTGGAACATCTGTTTTGATGAAGCGGTCAAAGAAGTTGACATCATCAAAATGGTAGATGAACCTTGTATAAACAAGAAGGTAGTAGGGAGTATGGTGACGATCCTCGTAGAGTACGTAGATGACATACTCTTGATAGGGAAGGAGTTTCTTATGCTACGCTCGATCAATCTCCGCTTATCACAAAGATTCTCCATATAGGATTAAAGTGATACCTACTAACTCCTGGATTTTGGATCTATGAGATAGATCTAAATGGATGTTAGGATTCTTACTTGTCGAAGTGAGATGGTATCACATGATCCTGGGGAGAATCGCTGGAAGGGTTCCAGGGTGATAAAGACGACTGAGTGTCAGTCACAGGCATTATCTTAACCCTCAGTAAAGGGACGGTATATTGGAAGAGTTCCAAGATAGATACCGTGACATACTAGACGATAAAGGCAGGATACATCGCTACTTAAGATGCTACCAAAGAGGATGTTTGGGTGTATATTAGTTCATGAGATGAACTACGTTCCTACCATTGTGAGACAATGGAGTTGTGGCTCATGCCGAGGAACGCCGGTCCCATCAGTGATCCAGACTTATTCTAAGGCAGCATCGCCTGATCATGGAGATGGTTGATCTCCAGGGTGATCGAGGTTAGGAGAGTAGACTCAGAGGACAACACAGCGGATCCACTCACAAAGGCCTGTTCCCAGAGAGAGACTTTTATGGGATGGTTGAGTATGAGATACTGCAACCACTGCTATCAGATGGCCCTAGTGCAAGTGGGAGATTGTTAGTTATATGTATGCCCCAGAGGCCATTACTGTACATATGATGTATATTGTAGTGGATGCTAGGACATATATAGGGAGGACTTTCTTGCTCGACATGATAGTATGCTATCTGGTTGATCTTTACCTTAACGTGTACACTGATTGTCTCTCTGTTACATGTTGGTAAAGCCCTTAGGATCTGTACTTGACTACCTGGACTATGATGCGGATCATACTAGTGGGGACATGGTAGTCCATAAGTACATCCTTCACAGTCCCTAGTCGTGGGTATATCGAGACGGGGCATCGATATACCAGAGTAGACTAGCGTATACCTTCTCGACCCATACAGATGGGCGATGGATGATCCCATATCCATTGGTGTTTGACATCGGAGATGATATACGGGTGCTCAGTAGAGACTGGGTACACTGGACGGACTCGCCGAGAACTCCCAGATGGTATTATACCTCACGTCAGATGGCAGTTCTCTGGTGACACTGGTACAGAGTAGTCTGTTGACCCGAGATCGTCATAGAGTCTTGTGTGGTTCCCACTGTGCTTTGATTTCCATCTTACCACGTCCAAGAGGGCGTGCAAAACGGTGGTTTTTGGGTACAGTCCCGAGTCACATGGAGGCAATGAGCGATAGGAGGGGATTCGTCTCTCCCGGTATAGGGGGTTGATGTTGCGCTGTGTTCGATTGGCTATAACAGGAAATCCCTGGCCAGGGTTGCTGAGATTTACTGGTAAGTGTTACCAGTAGTTTCTCGAACAGTTATAGACCTCATATCGACACGACTTATCGAGCTATTGGGGTCTGACGTTTACCACCCCTAGGCGAGATATGCGACATATCAGACGATCAGACCGGACTGTACGGTAGTGTTACTGGTCGGATTCACTGGAGTGTGAGCGGGCTTGCTCGTCGATCTTCAGATCGCTCAATACCCGGGTGGCCGTTACGTTTAGCAGACCGCTTGCGGCTTGTGGATGCTTGATATGATCATCATCTGCTGCCGGCGTATTGACGAGTCTTTAGAGTCCTACACAGAGGTTTCCTGGCTCAAGCGAAACGAAATAGGAGCGCATATGAGATATGTGCGGGACCGAGAATAATACGAGTATGTGATACTGTATTCGATTCTCGCGATGTGACATTGATCGGTTATATGCGATATAGCCGGGTTATCGGATCAAGTGTTGATTCGATAAGATGTTACTAATGGTACCAGTCGGTTATGTGCGTCATGACCGGATCGTTAAATCAAGAGTTGATTTAATGATTTAATGCATAATTATATATTTGATATATTACTTTGCGTTAACTAGTATCGGTTCACTTAAGATGGATTTTCTCACTCGGATGTGCGCATTGTATATGCGATATACTTTTGTGCACTTGATTGTATCATGTTTGATGGTACATGTCATGCTAAGGTTCAAGTGTTAAGATTAAACCTTGGTTAATGAAATGGTTAGGGTTTATTATTTGTTATTCATTTATCTTATTTAATTATCCTTTTATTTTTGATAAATGAATGAAAGAAAAGAGAAAAGAATGGTGGCTAATTTTGTTTGTAGTTGAAGATTCATGAACCTTTGACTTTGTCCACCATTCTTATCTCATGCTTAACCTAACCATTTGATTTAACCCTAGTTCAATCTCTACACTTTACCATGGTTTAGTCATGATAAGTTTTGATTATTCTTTTCTTTTTCCAATAAACTTATCATAACTATTTTCCTTCTTCTTCTTCATTCTTCAAGTGAAGAAAGCTTGCCCCATCAATGGCAAGTGATGGAAATGAGTGAGAAATCCGATTCTAAAGTCTACCCACTTCCTATTTCTTCGTCCTCTACTTCTTGCCAAGTAGTAGAGTGTGTTTCCTTCACAATTTTCTTGACTTGGTGAAGTGAGAGCTTGATCTTGCGATGCTTCGACGTAGATCATCTTCGGCATGGACATCGACGACCTAGCTCGCTTATTCTCCGATGAAGTCGACGCTAGAGCCCGGATTCTTTTTGGACAGCGGAGAGGACTTCGTTGCGGAGCTATGGAGGTGGAGCACCGGATCTACAAAGGTTGTATTTCCGATTCTCATAGTTAAGTGTTAACTAGTTAGCTTTTTCGCCTAGTTTTCTAGCAAACGATCCGTAGTCGGGTCTCTCGGCACCTAGATTTTTTGAATTTGGCATGGTCGATGCCTTGTGAGACCTCACTAGAGTGCCTAGGAACCCTACAGTGGTATCAGAGCCTAGCTAGAGCCTTAGGCGAAGTCCAGACGGAATTCGAAGTCCGAACGAACCCGGAACCCCAAAACAAATATGCTCTCTGTACCTTTTCCGAGAATGCGGATTTTTATGTATTAAAAATGCCTAAAAAATTCAATAAATAATTATAAGAATTACTGTGCAAACTCAGGTGAATAATTCATCAAACAGAGCGCGGAACCGCGGCAGAAGCCCAGCTTCTGCGGCGGTTCCGCGGCTAAGTGATGACGCCATCCTCCAAGATCTGCACAGTAACTCTTATTATTTTATGTTGGATTTTCTGGGAATTTTTAATACTTATTCAAGAGTTGAATTTTCTGCAGTTGTTTTGGGGATTCGGTGTTTCGATCGGGGTATCAAATTTTGTCTATTTGGCTTTCCGGATAAATTTTAGAATATGTTAAAAAGTTCGACCGGATATAAATACCCAATTTTTCCCCTGTCGGGAAATTTCCAAGTGTTGGATTTTTCCGTAGTTTAACGACGTTCTAAGTAGTGCAAGTAACGCGATGGTCCCTCTAGAAGACAACAAACCTTAACTCGATTATGTGACCGTCTTGAACTGCCCTTTGAACCTTCGGGTTTGGGGCAGTACGGCGTGCCACATGTGAGGCGTTGGCTTGACCCTTCTACGGCTGGACCGTTGGTACCGAGGTACGAACTGAATGTTGTTAGACTAGTTTCATGTGTTGATCTGTATCGGGAAAACTTGGGTGTTAGAATGTTCGATCGGAAAGTTTAACATTTTCTATTTATCTGGAATGGGATACAATAATTGGAATTCACAATAGTTATGAGATAACTGAATGAATGTTATAAACATAGCAGTTTAGTCTCACTTGATCGGTTGCCACGGAGTTTTGATGTGATCAAAAGTCCGTCGCAATCACGTAGCGTACGCGGATACTCGCCGGGTAAACTTAATAGACAGCCTCACTCCATAGCCCCGACCAAGTGACTGTAGGAGAACCCCGTCGCCGAAAGCATCCGTTCGGGTGCTCGCGGTAGCGGTGTTCCGCCTTGGTGCACTTCGTCGACGGTATCGGGTGTGCGGCCGTCTACTGAAGTTTGCGACGAGCATTCGATCAGGCTGTCGGGAATCTTGTTGAATTACCCGACTTGATATTGAAAAGTGTTTTCGATAATGAGACTAAAATGCGGGGTTTATAATTGTTAGGCATGCGATGTCTAAAGAATTCATTTGGTCAGGCATGCGATGTCTGAAGAGATTGCGGATTCCAACTGTTGTAGTTTTACACTTTCTTTTCTGTGACCGTAAGTGTAATATGTGATATCGCCGGTTTCGTTGCTATATGTCAACGACAATTGGAATGCGCATATTTACTTACGTTGATGACATGTGATGTTATGTGTTGCTGGATATGTTATATTGGATCGTCGTGTTTGAATAGCCGGGGGTTTTTATATGAGATGAGTGTTTTTCATTTTCATTCATGTAAAAACTTGTATGTAATATTCTTTTATTGGGGCGCTTCCAGGCTGCGGAAGTTGTCACCGTTTGTATATTATTTACTTTTCCGCATTAGGATAGACCCAAGGAGGGGAGCACAAGTAACCGGGTTCTGGAGTCCAGTGGGAGACCAACTCGAGGAGTCGAGTCCGGGTCTCCTAACTCCAGAATTGGTAGGGTTGCTTGCCGCTCTCGTAGGGGTCTAGGGGTGTGGGTTTGGCTATTCATCACGACCGTGGAATCCGTGTTTTATACTGGCTCGTATTGAAAACACGGACGTCCTAGTATATCCAATATTTCATATGATTCTTCTGCTGCGATATCTGTGATGTGATCATGTGATGTTCTGTGATAGATACAGTATATAGTATATATGATATATTATATAGACGTTACTTATGTTTTTCACCCGCGCTAGCCCTGCCCTGCTCTGTCGTTAGTTACCTAACCTAACGGTGCACGAGGGGACATCGAGGCGAATGCGGATGGCATAAGTGTACGTCGTATTTATCTGTGATGTTTAGGCACTTTAACTGTGGTAAACGTCAGACCCCAATAACCCGATAAGTCGTGCCGATGTGAGGCTCATAACGGGTCGAGAAACTACTGGTAACACTTACCAGCAAATCTCTGATCAGCCCTGGCCAGGGACTTCCCTGTTACGGCCAATCGAGCACTGCGCAACATCAACCCCCAATACCGGGAGAGACGAAACCCCTCCTATCGCTCATTGCCTCCATGTGACTCGGGACTGTGCCCAAAGACCACCGTTTTGCACGCCCTCATGGACGTGGTAAGGTGGAGATCAAAGCACAGTGGGAATCACACAAGACTCTATGACGATCTCGGGTCTACAGACTAACCTGTACAAGTGTCACCTGAGAACTGCCATCTGACGTGAGGTATAATACCATCTGGGAGTTCTCGGCGAGTCCGTCCAGTGTACCCAGTCTCCACTGAGCACCTGTATACCATCTCTGATGTCAAACACCAATGGATATGGGATCATCCATCGCCCATCACATGGGTCGAGAAGCGTATACGCTAGTCTACTCTGGTATATCGATGCCCCGTCTCGATACACCCACGACTAGGGACCTTAAAGGATGTACTTATGGACTACCATGTCCCCACTAGTATGATCTGCATCATAGTCCAGGTAGTCAAGTACAAATCCTAAGGGCTTTACCAACATGTAACTATAAGACAGTATAAAGAGACTAGTGTACATGTTAAGATAAAGAGCAACCAGATAGCATACTATCATGTCGAGCAAGAAAGTCATCTCTATATATGTCCAAGCATCCAATATAATATACATAATCTGTACAATACTGGCCTCTAGGGCATACATACAACTAACAATTGGTTATATGAATGGTTAGGGTTTTATATACTTATTTATTTATCTAATCAGGATGGCTCCCACTGCTTTTTATCAAATCTTCCTTCAAACCCTAAAAGGAAAGACTAGCCGGGATTAATTACACACTACAAGTTCGCCAATCTTTCAGCCAGGCCAGTGTCGGTACTTTGAGGGAGGTCCCCCGTGCTTTCGCACGAATCTAATTAATGTAAACCTCGTTTTCCTAGAGGCGTAACCCCGTTGACACCTTTCTAGACACCTACTTGATCGGCTAATTGTAATGTATAAAACTCTCCCAGGAGTAACACTTACTAGCAGTGGGTATCGGGATCCAACTATCTCATAGAAGGTATGCAAACTCATTGCAAATTTCAACACTTGAAATTCCCGATAATATTTTGCTCTAACGTGCTATGACCTTGACGAAAGCCAACAAACCATAGCCCGCTAGTCAAGTTCAACCCGTACATTTCTTGATCGAATTAAACCCACCCGCACGACCCTTGACGAAAGCCAACAAAGCCGCACGACTACCCTAATCCAATCGCATCGTATGCTAGCAGATAAGCAGCATATAGCTACCGCACACTGCACCTTGACGAAAGCCAACAAATGCAGCACGAATACTATATACAACTTATCTGAAATGACGGAGGGCTACGACAGGTTTTTCTGAAAACCTATTGCGTAATGAACTTGATATCGTTGTAGGATCGAATGAATTTTGAAATGGAGTGTCTTTGAGGCTTTTCTAGTTTTGCTAAAGGAGTCACTCCCGGTGAAGGGATCGTCGGTCCTTTCCTCGTCGAATGAGGTGCGGGATATATCATATACATCACTGTGCAAAGCAAAAACTCTTAAAAGCAATCAAAAGACAAACCGAGGGTTGTAGCATCTGCCAGTTATTGCTAAAGGAGTCACTCCCGGTGAAGGGATCTCGGTCCTTTCCTCATCGAATAAGGTGCAGGATATATCACATATACCGCTATGCAAAGCAAGAACTGTAGCTACCTGTTTTATTTTGAAATTCGATTCTACAACATCTTAGGTTTCTTTTATTTCATTAATCACATTAATGAAGTCCCATCATTTAAGTACCTAAACATCACAGATAAATACGACGTACACTTATGCCATCCGCATTCGCCTCGATATCCCCTCGTGCACCGTTAGGTTAGGTAACTAACGGCAGAGCGGGGCAGGGCTAGCGCGGGTGTAAAACATAAGTAACGCCTATATAATATATCATATATACTATATACTGTATGTATGCCCTAGAGGCCAGTATTGTACAGATTATGTATATTATATTGGATGCTTGGACATATATAGAGATGACTTTCTTGCTCGACATGATAGTATGCTATCTGGTTACTCTTTATCTTAACATGTACACTAGTCTCTTTATACTGTCTTATAGTTACATGTTGGTAAAGCCCTTAGGATTTGTACTTGACTACCTGGACTATGATGCAGATCATACTAGTGGGGACATGGTAGTCCATAAGTACATCCTTCAAGGTCCCTAGTCGTGGGTGTATCGAGACGGGGCATCGATATACCAGAGTAGACTAGCGTATATGCTTCTCGACCCATGTGATGGGCGATGGATGATCCCATATCCATTGGTGTTTGACATCAGAGATGGTATACGGGTGCTCAGTGGAGACTGAGTACACTGGACGGACTCGCCGAGAACTCCCAGATGGTATTATACCTCACGTCAGATGGCAGTTCTCAGGTGACACTTGTACAGGTTAGTCTGTAGACCCGAGATCGTCATAGAGTCTTGTGTGATTCCCACTGTGCTTTGATCTCCACCTTACCACGTCCATGAGGGCGTGCAAAACGGTGGTCTTTGGGTACAGTCCCGAGTCACATGGAGGCAATGAGCGATAGGAGGGGTTTCGTCTCTCCCGGTATTGGGAGTTGATGTTGCGCTGTGCTCGATTGGCCGTAATAGGGAAGTCCCTGGCCAGGGCTGATCAGAGATTTGCTGGTAAGTGTTACCAGTAGTTTCTCGACCCGTTACGAGCCTCACATCAGCACGACTTATCAGGTTATTGGGGTCTGACGTTTACCACCCCTAGACTTGATATGCGACATATCAGACGAAGAGACCGGACTGTATGGTAAGTGTTACTGGTCGGATTCGCAGGAGTGTGAGCGGGCTAGCTCGTCGATCTTCTGATCGCTCAATACCCGGGTGGCCGTTACGTTTAGCAGACCGCTTGCGGCTTGTGGGTGCTTGATATGATCATCATCTGCTACCGGCGTATTGACGAGTCTTTAGAGTCCTACACAGAGGTTTCCTGGCTCAAGCGAAACGAAATAGGAGCGCATATGAGATATGTGCGGGACCGAGAATAATGCGTGTATGTGATACTGCATTTCATTCTCGTGATATATGTTTCGAATGGTTATATTCGATATGACCTAGTTATCGAATCATTGATTCGATAAATCGATGCATTGAATACTAGTCGGTTATCAAATTTCGTCTTTGAGTATTTCCGGATAATTTCCAGAATTCATGAAATGTCCAGAGAGCTCTTGGGTATCGGGGTTTCGGGTTCGTTCCGACTTCAAACTCCGTCTAGACTTTGCCTAAGGCTCTAGCTAGTCTCTGATACCAGTGAAAAGTTCCTAGGCACCCTAGTGGGTTCTCACAAGGCATCGAACATGCCAATTTAAAAAAAATGGTGCCGAGAAACCCTAGACAACGGATCTTAGACTAGAAGTTTAGGCGAAATATAAAACTAGTTAACACTTAACTACTAGGATACGGAAATTACAACCTTTGTAGATCCGGATATCCACCTCCACGGCTCCGCAACGAAGTCTTCTCGCTGTACATCATGAATCCTAGACTCCTCCGTCGGCTTCATCGGGAAAACAAGCGGAATAGGTCGTCGGCTTTGTGTCAAAGACGATCTACGTCGAGGTTGCACAAACTCAAGCTCCGACTTCACAAACTTGTGAAACTTATGAAGTAAACACCCAAAACAACTTGGCAAGAGGTAGAGGGTGAAGAAATAGGAGGTGGGTTCACTTTAGAATTGGATTTATCTCACTAGATCTCAAGTTGCCATTGTTGTAGCAAACTTGAAGAAGAAGAAGAAGAAGAGCTAGTTATGATAAGTTATTATCAAAAGAAATAGAAAATCAAATACTTATCATAACTAAACTAGGGTTAAGTGTAGAGAATAAACCATGGTCACTTTAGAGGGTTAGGGTTAAGCATGAAGATAAGGATGGTTACAAAAGTCAAAGCTTCATGAAGCTTCAACTTAAAACAAAAAGAGCCACCATTCTCATCATAATCCATTTCAAATAAATAAATAAACAAATAAATAAATAAATGAATATGCAAAACCCTAATTATCAAATTAACCATGGATTAATTCTATACATTTAACTTAATGATCAAGTATCATCAAACATGATACAAAAAAGTGCACGAAAGCATATCACATATACAATGTGCATCAAGTGAGAAAAATCCGTTTAAAGTGAACCAATACTAGTTAATGCAAAGTAATATATCAAATATATAATTATACATTAAATCATTAAATCATTAAATCAACACTTGATTCAATGATCCGGTCATGTCGCACATAACCGACTAGTATTCAATGCATCGATTTATCGAATCAATGATTCGATAACTAGGTCATATCGAATATAACCATTCGAAACATATATCGCGAGAATGAAATGCGGTATCACATACACGCATTATTCTCGGTCCTGCACATATCTCATATGCGCTCCTATTTCGTTTCGCTTGAGCCAGGAAACCTCTGTGTAGGACTCTAAAGACTCGTCAATACGCCGGTAGCAGATGATGATCATATCAAGCACCCACAAGCCGCAAGCGGTCTGCTAAACGTAACGGCCATCCGGGTATTGAGCGATCAGAAGAACGACGAGCTAGCCCGCTCACACTCCTGCGAATCCGACCAGTAACACTTACCATACAGTCCGGTCTCTTCGTCTGATATGTCGCATATCAAGTCTAGGGGTGGTATACGTCAGACCCCAATAACCCGATAAGTCGTGCTGATGTGAGGCTCATAACGGGTCGAGAAACTACTGGTAACACTTACCAGCAAATCTCTGATCAGCCCTGGCCAGGGACTTCCCTGTTACGGCCAATCGAGCACAGCGCAACATCAACTCCCAATACCGGGAGAGACGAAACCCCTCCTATCGCTCATTGCCTCCATGTGACTCGGGACTGTGCCCAAAGACCACCGTTTTGCACGCCCTCATGGACGTGGTAAGGTGGAGATCAAAGCACAGTGGGAATCACACAAGACTCTATGACGATCTCGGGTCTACAGACTAACCTGTACAAGTGTCACCTGAGAACTGCCATCTGACGTGAGGTATAATACCATCTGGGAGTTCTCGGCGAGTCCGTCCAGTGTACCCAGTCTCCACTGAGCACCCGTATACCATCTCTGATGTCAAACACCAATGGATATGGGATCATCCATCGCCCATCACATGGGTCGAGAAGCGTATACGCTAGTCTACTCTGGTATATCGATGCCCCGTCTCGATACACCCACGACTAGGGATCTTGAAGGATGTACTTATGGACTACCATATCCCCACTAGTATGATCTGCATCATAGTCCAGGTAGTCAAGTACACATCCTAAGGGCTTTACCAACATGTAACTATAAGACAGTATAAAGAGACTAGTGTACATGTTAAGATAAATAGCAACCAGATAGCATACTATCATGTCGAGCAAGAAAGTCATCTCTATATATGTCCAAGCATCCAATATAATATACATAATCTGTACAATACTGGCCTCTAGGGCATACATACAACTAACAAAACCAACGCATCTATCTGTGCTACATATGAATATCCAATAGCTACCAATCACAATGCCTTGACTTTGGCCAACAAACACAGCTTGAATACTATTGACTATCCATATGAAATGACGGAGGTCTATGAATGGTTTTGGCGAAACCGTGAACGTAGTGAACTTGATATAATCGAAGGAACTCGATAGCTTTTAAAAGGAGTGGTTTAAGCTCCGCGTTTTTAAAAGTTTTTCTGTTTTGAAAAAACCGAGTGGTTTTGAAATTGTTCCAACGATTCAACTTTGGTTTATTTTCTTGCATTAATTTAATGTGTCCCATCAATTAATCCTACCATTGCAGAAAACAACGAAAATATGACGTACGCTTATGCCATCCGCATTCGCCACGGGGCCCCGTCATCACCCGTTAGGTTACTTAACTAACGACAGAGAGGGGGCTGGACTAGCGCGGATGCAAAACATAAGCAACGCGTACTAGATATCATATATAGATATATACATTCGTCAGATGCAATGACAGCCATTCCAGTTCACAGATGAACACATTGGATATGCTAGAAATCCGCATTTCGTTCGAGCCTGCAACGAAAGATGGATTACACGGTCGCGATGAATAGCCAAACCCCACCGTAGACCCCTACGGGTACGGCAAACTACCCGCCAAGTACCCGAAGTGAAGCAACCTCCCTCAACAACGTGAGTAGGCCACACGGCACTTCAAAGTACCCGGTAGTTTGTGCACCCCACCTTGGGTCTATCCTAAGAGCAAAAACAGTAAAAGAAATAATATACAATGGCGGCTACAACCTCATCCCGGATGTGCGGCTATAAAAATAATATTACATCAATTTATAAATTTTACATCGAATGAAAGATAAATAAACTCCCATCTCACAAACCCCGGCTATTCATCCGCGGCAATCCAACAAGTTCATATACACAATCCAACATTACAGATCACAGATATGCACAACCCCCACTAATCGACGTATAGCGATTAGTCGACGTTCAGAGTATATCACATTACAGATATAACCAATTAGCCAAAGTTTGTAGAATTTCGATCAAAATACCAATTTATAAATACCCCAAACACAACATTGTTCTCTGGATAATCTGAGCAGAAACAAAGCATCTTAAAAATCCCAAAACATCATACTGAACAAACTGCAGGAAATCCGAGTCGCGACCGAGTCAATTCGGTCGTGGATCCGCGTCGAAATGCTTGGTTTCGCCGCGCTTCCGCGGCGCTTTGACCGAGTCGTGGGCTCGTTTTTCTTGGTTATTCCTAAAATACCCTGCACGGATTTTTAAGGTGTATGGAAATATTTTTGGGGCTGTTTTAAAAATCGGCAGAAAGTACATGATTTCGATGTTATTTGCGATTTTTTTCGTATCGAAGTTCTAAACACTTTGCTAACATGCTAGTTGTTGTTTAGTTAGGCTCTGATACCACTGTAAGTCCACGTTACCCACCCGGTGCTTACGGGGAGGCGGAATAGGTAAAAAACGATTTTTTAACACAAGGTAACATGGACTAGAACTAGAGGATCTTTGCTAAACAAAAACTAACAAACAAGCTAAAAGATTTAGCTACCGGTTAGAAGGTTATACCTAGGTCTTGAACTCCTTCTCTTCTTGTAGTGGTCCTCCTCCTTGCTTGCTCCTTGGAGTGATGTAGACGGCACCTCCTCCTCGTCTTCTCTTTGCCGAAGAAAAATCCACCCGAAGGCCTCTACCTTGAGCTTCTACCTCAACCAAAAGGTAACTAGAGTGCTTGGCTTGCTAAACCTAGAATCCTAGAATGAGTAGAGAGAAGTCTTGATGGTTTTATCTCACAAGCTCATGGTTTTCAACACATGAGAGATGAGAGCTTTGAGAGGAAGAGGAAGAGCTCAAAAACATGAGAGAGAAAGAGCAAGAGAGAATGAGGATCAATTTGCAACCATACTCTCATATGAGAGAATTATAAAATAATAATAATAATTAAAAGAAATTGTGATGGTTAGTTTGGAATGACCATTATCATTTCACATTAAATGAAATTTGCAAGAATCAAGAAGCATCTTTCAAATGAAATGATGATGGTCAAAATGTCAACAAAAGTCAACCGGTCAAAAGTCAAAAGGTCAACAAAAGTCAAATAGTCAACCCAACCATGGCATAATTATCCTTAATTAATATCATTAATCATATCTCTCATTCTCATTAGGGTTTGGAAAAAGTCAACGGTCAACAACCCTAATGAGAATCCTCTGCCTCTATCAACTGTGCATACACACCCGCATCCGTGTTCTGAGAAACACGAATACAATGAGACAAAACCAATCCCAAAACAAATACTAGGATCTGGTTTAAACCAAAGCCCGCTAGTAATAACTGCCCGGACACCAAACGTGCACAAGTGCGCGGATGTGAACGAACCCCGTCGCAAAACCATGCGACCTCTACTCTGTTTTGCCCAAAGGCGAATAACTCTCTGTGTGGGACTCTAAAGACTCGACACTACGCTGGCAGTGGGTTTAACCACAGGCCGCAAGCGGTACTAGCTGTACGTAACGGTCCCCAGGTAGATGCCGATAAGAAGACTGATGAGGTGAACCCATCCGAACTCCTACTGAGCCTGAATGCGACATTCTCTGTACAGTCCGGTCTGTTCGTCTAAGAGTATCGCATGGCGGGCCTAGGGGGCGGTAAATTTCAGACCCCTAATAGGTCAAGTCGTGCCGGAGTGTAGCCCAGAACACCCTGAGAAACTACTGAAAACACTACCAGTAATTCTCGCTTGCCCTGGCCAGGGACTTTGTGTAATGGCTCTCCTAGACACAGTGTGATATCAACCCCTAATACCGGGAGAGACGAATCCTATCTAACCGCTATTGCCTCCAAGTGCTTCGGGACTGCACCCAACTATTACCTGTTTGCACGACTCCTTTGAGCCGTGGTAGGAGAGTAATCAAAGTACAGTGGGAACACACTCGAGGCGAAGTAGCAGTGTCAAGTCGACAGACTAAGCTGTACTCCTGTCACCTGGGAACTGTTATCTGACAATAGGTATAGTACCAACCAACAGTTCCCGACGAGTACTGTCCAGTGCATTCGTAACCTAACGAGCACCCGCATACTATCTCCAGTACGACGTACTGATGGCTGTAGGACAGACCATCTCCCCTGCTGGGATGAGAAGCGCATACGCTAGTCTACTCCGGAGTATCGATGCCATGTCTCGATAATCCTACGACTAGGGACCTGTATAAGGATGTGCTTGTAGATTACCTAGCCCCCACAAGTGTGACTGCCATCACAACGCTGGTAATCAAGTAAAGATCCTAAGGGCTCCACTAATATGTATAAGCGATATGCTAAAAGAAACACATGCACATATTAAAGTAGAAACAAACCAAGTAGCATACTACCATTTTGAGCAAGATTGTCTATACAACTGTGAATATCCCAAGCTTCCATTAAGTAATATACAAACTAGTATGATACAGTAATGGCCTCTAGGGCATATACACTAACAGTCCCGAGTGTCCAGAGAACCCCTGATTTCACTCTCGGCCTCAACATCGTTGTTTGCCCGCTCAGACGAAGATATTGCTGCGAAGCAAACCTTTGCAATTCGTTGGTCTCCGTAGGCCTGACCTATCCCGCCTTGGTCGAGCGGGAACTTCATCGCCAGGTGATAGGTCGATATCTGGGCCCTGAGGGAGTTCAGCATTGGGCGGCCGAGGAGGATGTTATAGGCCGATGGGATTCTCGCTACGATGAATTCCACAGGCACTGTTCGTGTACGGCCGTCCTCCCCGAAGTTAAACTGCAGAGTGATTATCCCTTCCGCCGGGATGGAATGTTGGTGAATCCTGACAAGACGTGAGAAGTCGGTCTTAGGTTTTCCGGGGTGAGCCCCATGCGTAGAAAGCAGTCGTAAAAGAGTATATCCGCCGAGCTTCTCGAGTCGACCATTATCCTATGCACTTCGTAGTGGTGGACCCGAGCTGTGATCACCAGTAGGTCGTTGTGGGGCATGGATATACTGTGGAGGTCCACTTCGTCAAAAACGATCGGCTCGGTCTCCCTGGCCTTCTTTCTCGGACGGTTGTTAGCCTCCATGACTGCCGTGGGGTGCTGAGCCTCGTAGATACTCGGCGTACCCCCGCTGACATGACCATGATTTGGCCGATTGTCAGCTTGCCGAGAGGGGGACATTGCTCTTGCTCACAGTCAGCCTACCGCTTGTCTCGCAAGTATGTTGCCAGGTGCCCCGAACGGATGAGCTCCTCGATGTAGTCTCGGAGTTGCTTACAGTTCTCCGTGAAGTGGCCTTGCGACCTGTGGAAGCCGCAGTAGGGGCCTCAGGTGTGCTTTGCCGCCATGCGCGAGACCGGGGGGAGTTTGAAGAACCTCTCGCCCTTAGCCTCCTTTAGCAGTACCGTCTGGGAGACGTTGAGCGGGGTGTACTCCTGAAACTTCGGGGAGTAGGGCTTTGGCCACTCAAGCCTCTTTTTCTCTTCCCTCGCCCTTTTCTTCTGGTCAATTTGCTCTGCCCGGGGGAGATTTGCGTTCACCTCGGACTCGAGCTGGATCTCTCGCTCAGTCCAGGCATTTACCTCGGCCATGATCTTAGGTTGCGCTAATGCAAAGGAGCGTAACCACTCCTTGTGCCTAAGACCTGACCTGATGGTCGTAATGACCGTCTCGTCCCGGTGTTCTGGAACCTCGAAGAGGACGTTGTAGAAGCGGGTTACGTACCCTTTGAAGGTTTCTTGTCCTCGCTTTTTATCGTGAAGAGGTGGTCGACGGTCCGCTTCTGCCGTCTATTCCCGACGAAGTGGCCGAGGAATTGGGTGGCCAGCTCATCGAATGTTGAGATCGAGCGTGGCGCGAGTCCTCAGAACCAGTCTCGTCCAGAGCGGATGAGAGTGGCCGGGAAACCTCGGCATTGGACGGCGTCGGAACAGTCCTGGAAACTCATCCCGGTTGTGAACGCGTCCAAGTGGTCCTTCGGGTCTGACTTCCCGCCGAAGAGCGAGACCTTTAGGGGCTTGTTCCGGTAGGAGATATGGACGACGAGCAGCTCTTCGGTGAATGGTTTTGTGAGCGAGTCTACGGCATACTTAGTCCCGTCGCTCGAATGACGACCTTCCCGATGCATACCCTCGATATTCTTTTCGAGGGCATCGAGTCGGCCGTGGTATCCTTAGGAGTCGGCATACTCCAATTTTTGTCCTCGGCTACCGGAGACCTCTGCGTGGCCTCGGCCCCGATTTCGTTCGATGATGTTCCTTAGGTCTCCTAGCGAGGTCATTTTCGAGCTGCCGTGGCGAGTCCCATGCGCGTGACCCCATCGATGGAAGGGGTGCCGATCATGTCTGGGTGCAGGCGAGCTGACCGACACCTCCCCGGGAGGGACGGGAGCGCGATGGGGCTTGGGGCGAGGCACTCTGGCGTAAGACCTCAGAGTTAAACTGTGCGGCGCCCACGGGTCATTAAATATGTCGGCCCGGGGGATCTACGGCCGCCAGAGACAGCAAGGCGGTGATCGGTTGTGCCATCGCGGGTAGAGTCTTCTCTCCCTTTGTAGGAATCCCGATTCCCGCGGAGGGGGAGCGGCGACTTGGAGAGCTTGCCCGGCCGTTTGGACACGAACGAGCGTATCTACGACTGACGTGGGTCGATCTATCCGAGCGGATAGGGTGCGAATGGCGTTTGGTGGAGGAGAGGATTCTCCCTCGTCTCCACCGTGGGGAGGCCGACGGCTGATGGTTGGATCGTCACGGTGACCGCTTGCCATGTAGTCGAGATCTGAAGATGAACTTTTGGTTGAGTGGAACTGGAGTTCCCACAGACGGCGCCAACTGATGGAGGTCTGGATCTTCTTCAGATGTTATCTTCCGTTGATCTTTTCGCGTAATGGCGGACGACTGAGATTTAATCTGGAGGTTGTCTCCTTTAGCGTTTGGATCTCAATGGGCTTGGATTTGAGGTTGAGCCGAGCTACCTGCAAGGAAGTCCCGGGGTGGTTGTACTACCGAGGACCCTCCGACGATCAAGTTAGTGGTGCAAGTTGGGCAGAGTAGCGGCTTAGTGGAAAGAATCGCGTACCTCGATCGTCTGAGAAAGGGGTATATATAGCGGCAGCAATGGGCAAGTAGGCACGAGAATCACCGTTACGCCCATGGCGTCACGCCCGCGTGGTAGGCGGGATCCCGCATTAATGACGAGACAGGCTCGTTAATGGGGGATCGTGGTGGTGTGGAACGCGGGATCGTGGACGGCGGATATCTCGCGCATGGCGAGATTCACGGAGCCGTGGCGGAGGCGCCAGTGATCAGTGCTGCGGGTCGGTTTGGTTGAGACCGAGGAAGATGAGCTCGGCGGGAGTCTCGGGCACGAGCAGGAGGCCGAGGCGTCTCGGTTCTGTGATAGCTCGGAGGCGAGCCGAAAGGTGGTCTGGGAGACCACGGAGGTCGGGAGCCTCCTCGGGCCGGAGGCCCGAGGTTCGATCCCAACCGAGATTACTGATCCTCTCTTGTAGGTTCTGGGCGGCCCGAGGTTCGATCCCAACCGAGATTGCTGATCCTCTCTTGTAGGTTCTGGGACACGTCATCTGCAACGTGCCAACATCTGGAGAGTCACCGATATCGAGCCTCATCATTTTTACATCTCCGTTTCCATTTCCAGCTCAAGCTTGCAGATAACCAAACTTAGAAAATTAAGATTTTTTGCAACAAATGTTGCATGCATCCCCATTTATGATCTCCACAAAAAGAACTCAATCCCAAAAGCAAAAGCCAGTAAAGAAAAAAGCAAGAACTTAATAAATAAACAAAAAGGGGCACCATATACTAACATCCAAACATCATGCCCTACAAAAAGAAAGTAGAAAATGGCCTCCAATCTCTCTCTCTCTCTCTCCCTCTCCCTTATATATCTCCCCTTTCCCCATCTACTCCTTGCTCATTCTCCCTCTAGCTCCCCCTCTCTATTATATATCCTACATTCATTCATCACATATATATATAAATTCAAAAAAATATAAAAATTAAGTGAGAAAAACAATTAATGAAGGATAGCATAAGATGCTGTATCTCATGCATCCTGCCCTGCGGCGCCCTCGATGTGATCCGGATCGTGCACGCCAGCGGCCGCATCGAGGAGATCAGCCGCGCCGTCTGCGCACGTGACATCATGCAGGCGTACCCTAAGCACGTGCTCCGGAAGCCCCCCTCCTCATCGGCATTTGACATAGACGAGGGGCGCCCGGGGGCAGCCGTCGTGCTGCCGCCCAGCGCGGAGCTGCAGAAGGGGAAGATCTACTTCCTCATGCCCGTCAGCGGTTCGTCTTCGTCGACGACGACCACCGCGGAAAAATCAACAAGGAAGAGGCCAAAGAAGGAATGCAGAAATGATAGTAATATAACCGATAACGAGAACAATAATTTGCTGTCGGCGGAGACATACTTGTCGGAGATTTTATCGGAGAGGAACAGCGATCGGAGGCGGGGCCGGGTCGGAGTGTGGCGGCCGCATCTTGAGAGAATTGAGGAGATTGCCAATGATGTGTAGGATTGGATTTTTTTTTTTAATTTTTTTTTATTTTCTTGAATTGCTTAATTTTCTTTTTATTCACTTATTGAGAGGTGATGGGATACACCTGCCCTTAAAAATATGTAACATTAGATGATTAATAAAGTTTTACGGTTCCAATTAATGTTTTAATATTTATTTGAATATTCTTATCTTTTTATAGTTGTTATAATATACTTAAAAATTATATTATTAGACCTTACACCGCGGTGTGTCACTTGTACGAAGATGTGATCTAATTTAGTAATTTCTTAAATTGAGTATTTAACCTACAACTAGCATATGATAGCTAAAGCCGTGACATGTTATTATAAATGACACTGACATACGAGATGTGGTGGTGCGCCTCAATCACAAAGAATGAAGATTTTCCATGTGTATGCCAAGAGTGTATATATTGATGTATGTAGTACAAAATCTCATTTGATTTCTCTAGGATATGCCACTTATGGAGATGAAGAATTCAAACTGTTACATAGTCCGTTTGACTTGATGATATTGTAGTTTTCGATTTGTCGACAAGTAAGTTTTGATATGATGGTCATTCTTATCAATTAAACAAAAACAAGAAACCTGAAATATTGAGATGCTTAAATAAATTTAGGAAAACAATGGATGTCTAATTAGGATCCGATATTCTCATATTGATGAGAATAAGTTTACTGTTCAATCACATGTAAGAGTAAAATCCTGTACAATTATTTTGGAAATTGTTTTTTCAAAATTATATTATTATTATATTTATTTTCGAAATGAATTTATTGTGTTTATAGGTAATTGAAGATTTGGGTTTTAGCATTTAGGTGATTTTAGAAGGGGTTGTATGTAAATTAATGTTGATTATTATCTCACGTTAGAAAGAACTTTTATGAACAATTGACATGATAGGAGTTTGATTGTTAAATTAAAATTGTCAATTGATTAATTATGAATTAATTGAGATTGCGGTTCTTGATGTGAGACCCAATTAGTCCTGCCGCAAAACCTTAAAGTAGAAGAGGAAACAAAAAGAAAGAAGAGAAGAAATAATATAACACAATATGTCATGTTAGGGAGTTTAATTCCATATTGGAAAATAGGAAAAATTTATTGTACCACAACTCTATAAAAGGATGGCTATAGTAGACCATAAAAGAAAAAAAGAAAAATGATTAAGAATTATTTATAACTTCTACTCTTAAAATAAAAGTTTCCTATTTACCTAGTTTTGGTTTACCTGCTATGCAAGATGGTGGACTTAATTGAAGGCAATTGTGGTACAATACTACAAATAAGGGTTGCCCATACGGTTAGAACCGTAGAGGCAAGCCACTGTGACAAAAAAATGAATCATAGGGGCAAATAAATGCCCCTACGGTTGTAAATTTATCCCTACAGTTCCTACGGTAAGGACAATTATTTTTTATATATATTTTTAAAAAAATAAACATATTATTATTATTTTTTTAAAATAAATAAATAGTTGTCCCTACTGTGGAAACCATAGGAGCAAACATATACCCCTACGCTTTTTTAGTTATTTTTTAAAAAATAATTATAATTTCTTGTCCCTACGGTAGGAATCATAGGGGAAATCATTTATTTATTTTTTTTTAAAATGATGCCTCTATTTTTTGTCCGCCATCTACATAATAATATATCACCCTGTACACAATAATATATCACACACTATTTTCCCGAGACAAACCAAGGCTGTAAACCAGCTCGTCTCATGATTTCATTATAAAAAATAGAAGCATCAGTGACAACAAGATCGTGTTACATATTTAAGTACATAAATAACCAAAAAGGAAAAAGATGGAAAACAACAATAAAAAAAACACACAGAGGGGGGTGTCAAGAAGGAAAGATTGTGACATATGCTGGTCATTTGAGCGGATACCTTCCTCTCATGCTAGAAGCCTACTTAATCTCCAGAATTTCTTTAAGCAATCTCCAAGCTGGTACCTGAAAACAGAAGCACTTAACAGCAGTTACTGCATTCAAAATGATTTCTCCTTTATAAACAATGCAGCAGGACAAAGGATAAAGTCATAGAGAAAGCAGATTTCAGCTAAAGGAGGAGAACAGGCAAAGCTTTGTGCTGCTAGGGAAGATTTTAGGGTTGTACAATAGCCTCGGCAAAAGATTTGAACATAATGGTACCATCCCAATTAACATTTAGGTAGCAGCAGCCATCAAAAACCTGAAGGACTGAAAACACTTTTACAAAGCTAAGGAATTTAAAACTAAACAACCTGAACCAAATTAGCATCTATAAGTGTTGAAGCTTAGTAGCATTTCTCAAAAGGAAACAGTGGGGTGTTCCATAGATCTTAAAAACTCAAGTGCAGAGCCAAAAAAGTCCATAGAGCAAAAACATGTTTAAACCGAGATTGAGAAAAGCATCAAGGGCCATAAGCATTTTTCCTTAACAGTCTGCTTTATGGACATGTTTCAAGATTAAAATATTTAGATCAAACAACGGTATTATGTAAAATGTAGAAGTATATCCAATGTTTGAATACCCATACTGTGACACTCAAATGCTAGCATGTCATGAAGAACTGTAAAGACAAATGTCCTTGAATATTACCCCGAGCTAACAACTGCAGCTTACGCACCCAAAATAAGTACCAAATTGTACCAGAGACTCCCAAAAATTATTTGAACAACTCTGCTTAACGAAACCCCAACAGAAACAGCAGATATCATTTTTAGAGAACATGTTTTCTGGGTTATATAGAAACCTTTATTTTAAAATGCCCCAGGCACAACAACTTATAAAAAACAAAGATAGCCCAGTATTAGTTAGAAAACCATATCTCATGGAGATAATTATAAGTCAAAAAATAATGATATTTGCCCAAAATGTGTAGGCTAAGGTAAAAAGAGAGAATCATTTACATCATAAGCCACAACCAAAAACCAAAGATGAGCAACAAAGCTAGTGGATGGGGATGTCACAAACAAATCGTAAGTCAAACAAACAACATTGAGAAAAACCCAAAAATCTCACATTTCCTTCGAATCAAAGCGCAAACCCAATCGGCCTTGAATCCGAGCAAGTGACTGACCAACAAAAGGAATAAAGAAAACATAAGAAAAATCCGATCAAGGTTTTTTAAATAAAAAACATAGTGGGTTAGACATAAAGAACCTTTTGGTCAAGGCATTCAAACTTCCACACACTCTCTCCTTGCTCATTAATCTCATTCCACCATCTCAGCCCAACCAATATCTGTTCGCTAACATTCTTACAACCCAGAAATCAAGTGCAGAAAGAAAGACCGTAACCACAAAGATTATCACAAAACTATCAAGGAAGATAGCAGATAGGATATAAAATGCCAACGCTGCCGCCTATCAATTTAACATACATTGCAAAAATGAGGCTCGTTAAAGATAGAGAAATAGGGAAACAAGGTAAATTAAGCTGAAGGATTACCTTGAATAGGACATGAAAGAAACAAGTCTTTGGATTAGCCTAGTTCTCCGCTGGAGGCTGCATCTATATTTTTAAAAAAGGTATTTTGAGATTAGAATTTTGAGAGAAATTAGAATACAGATGATTTGAACATTCAAACCATTAGATCTATGAATCGCTAGCTAAGGGTCCAACAAATTGCGGGAAAAAAACAGCAGTAAAATTAAACAAATGATACATGATTAGCGCTGGTATTGGATCTACTGAAATTATTCAATAAGTTGCACAATAAACAAAACAAATCGAACAAAATCTATGGTGGATGAAAACCCTAAGCACGACAACTGATGCAGATTTAGAATCATAGTTTTCGATGATGCCTCGATCAGATCCATTATGAGACGAAGGCAGCTTGGATCACAGATTTAGAGATATTTTTTCCGGTTTCTGTAATCTCGATTCAAGATTTATTACAAGCTTCTCCACATTTCCTTCCAATCAAAGCGCAAACCACAAGACACCACAGCTACAAGATGTTAACATCATATGCTACAAAGCTTACAGCGTACAAAAAATTCATTATATCTTAAGTTATGTGGTTCCCTTCAAGAAAAGAGTCTTCTAATAGAAGGCTCAAATGATCTGCGGTTCCTTTTATTCAAAAAATATTTAAAAAATCGATGAGAAAAATAATAAAAAGATTTTTACTTCATGTTGACGAGAAGGGAATCGGAGGATGCTGGCGGTGGCGGCGATGCTTGGAGGCGCTGGAGCTCAAAATGGGATCACTTCTTATGGATTCGTTGAGAATGATTCAGCGATCGATCGATTAGGAGGTCGGAGGAGAGGGCTTTGGAGGAGGAAGGGTGCTTTGGATCGTCGGAGGAGGTGATGATGAGGAGGCGCGGGATCGTCCGAGGTCGGTGACAATGGAGGCGGCGCTGGAGGTTGCAGGAGGGAAGAGGGGAGGAGGGAATTGGAGGAGGCGCTGGATCGTCTGAGGAGGTCGGGGCGATGGAGGCCCCGCTGAAGGTCGCAGGAGGTCGGAGGAGAGGTGGGAAATTTTGGGGGGAAATAATTTAGGGATTAGGGCGCGTAGAGGGGGAAGGAATTTGCCTTTTTTTTTTAATCCCCAAATTTTTCCCTACGGTTTCCACAGCGGCACCGTAGGAACAGAAAAAGAAGTCAATTTTATACAATTTTTTATTTAAAAATGCCTTAGGGTGGAAACTGTACCAATTTTCCCATCCATAAAGGCAATCCATCTTTATACCAGCGGTAGTTTCAAAAGATTATTATTTTTCTGATAAATATTTAGATCTGTAAAGATATGTCCTTTATCATTCATATTGATGAAATTCTTGGAGATGATATGTATTGTTTCCGTTGTTATACGCACATGGTGTCCTTCATGCTATAGTTTTATAATTCGAGTAAGGTGGTTACAATTTAAATTAATTTTCATTGAAATATTAATTGTGAAACTTTCAAGAATTAATGGAGCGGGTGCATATGGAGTGGGGTGAGTTATTATTTTCATGGAGTTAACTAATTTGTATCCTATCCAAAGTCTAAAGCTGAAAAAACCAATCATTGAACTCATAAAACCCTATGTGAATATTAATAAAATAAAAGCTAGTCTCTCAAGATAGCTAAATAATATTCAAATTTCTTTCATGATTATCATCACTATATGTAAAAATGCACACCCGATGTTATCTTTTGTCCATAAGTTTAAGTATGAAAGTAATTAATCTTTTGGTTTTCATCAATATAACTTTGCAATTCTGGTACAATAAACAGTAATTCAATAACTAATAAAAACAGGTAGACCTTTCTCTTCTATTCTTCTCGGGTCCATGAATCTTCTCACTAGTTAGGAAGATTTCCATATGGATTATACATATTCCAGTTGACTGGGCCTAATTCTAATTTGATAAGAACAAGAGTTAAAAGTGCTTTCGTTACATCATTAATCGAAACTGGTTTTGAAGGAATCTACTATAGAAAGCACGTTTAAAAAAAGATATCGAACCATGTTCTTATCCTATTTGATAATTGCTTTGGAAAAAAAACTGAATTTTTATCTGGTGAATTTCTCAATTTGCAGATGCAGGTTAGAGTATAACAAAAATATTTATACCTCGGCTAACATGCATCTCATAACTTCCAGAGTTCTTGTGCAGGGAAGGAGATATTGATTTTGAAAAAGAGGATGTGATTCAAAATTGACAATAAGGGGTTGTAATGACACTGCAGGCCGGCCTCACCCATTGCAGGTGAGGCGGTTTAGTTGCAAAATGTCCCATGGGTCCCATCCGCAATGGATGATGTCACTGCAGTCCCCAATTTCTCTTCAAAATAATAGATAGGAACTTGATATTGGACCATGGGTAAAGAGTAGCTAGCATGATGATCATGAACAATATATTGAAAAAGAAATGGCAAGTGAGGTAGGGTTTGATAGAGAAGAGAGGAGCAGCGATTGGAGAAGGTGGGGGCCGAGTACTGTGGAATTTTTTTTGTTGGCTCAAGTAACTGCAACTTGTCCATCATCATATCAACATACAAAAAAATTAAATGAATGAAACAATGATTGGTCACAATCTCACCAAAATCTGACTATTGTGTGAGGGATCCTTTGGTTTGCATTTTATTCATGCATTCATCATGCCTGTCCAAATAGTAATGGGCATAAATCTGCACCCGTACTGCTCGCCAGATACGTATCCCCTGCTCCTTGGCAAAAGAAAAAGAGTGCATTTAATTTTGGAATTGATTGTGAAATTGATTGGTTGCTTATTTATTTTCCCAGAGAAGCCAAATTAAAATAAACCATTGTTTTACGTGCAACGTATGTAATTATTATTATTTACAATTGTGATGCACGTAATTAAATTGTCACGTCATTAATATTATACAAGTGGATGCTCGTATTTAAATTAATAAAGAAATTTAGTAATAAAATTTCTATACTTAGTATTATTAACGACAAATCTGCTATATTTGTTTTAGGTTTGAAGAGCTTGGATTTGGATCCTCTATACTGATAGGATGATCGGTGCGTGGAAGGATACAGTTGGTTTAGGTTGTTAGCAACCTCTTGTCTGGAAAGATTTAGAGCAGAAGATCTTGATCGGCAATTGATGTATGGCAAGATCCTTAGAGTCGTGCATTATCTTATTTTATATTGGTTAAAAGTATAATACGCTATCAGCTAACAAATTCTGAAATTAAAGGAATATGGGACAGGAGACCCCAATTCGATAGAATATCCTGTCGAATCTGGCCCCAAATTGGCCCCAGTTATGGACCCTAATTCAACCGAGAAACATGGTCAAATTAGACCTAATTCGACCGAGGTTCTATCCTATGGTTTTGTTTGCCATTTCGATCGATCGATCTAGGCTATGGTTTTGTTTGTAATATTTGACGCAGTGTAGGGAACTGATCGAGGGTTTTGTGAATTAGGGTTGTGGGTGATGTGATTGCGTTTTGATCACTGGTTGATTGCAAGAGCTAGGATCATTTAATCACTGTGTTAGGAGAATCCATTCATAGAATTTTGAATACAGAGAAGAAGATGAAGACTGTAGAATTGATTCATCCTTACTGAGAATCCATGATGCAATTTCGAATACAGAGTAGAATAAGATAATTATTTGTTACAGTCAAGTTAGTTATTATAATTTTTTAAGTTTTGAGCCCGCCGGGTAACTACCCCTGATAATGCTCTATATTGGCGATCTCCCAGATCAGGACACGTGGCAGAAGACGTGTCCCAGAACTCAGAAGAAAGGGCCTACAGGGGCCGACCAGGCCACCCCTGTACCCGACCTGCAAGCACAAACTGGCTCACCTCAGAGCTCCCTGCAAATTGACCTCCTCGGCCTCTCAGCTCGCTCCCGAGCTACCACAGGACCAAGATATCTCGGCCCTCTTGCTCGTTCCCGATCTCTCCCGCCGAGGCCATCTTCCTCGGTCCCTCCGAGCGACCAACTCCACCACTCACAGGCGTAACTGCCGCTCCGCAAATCTCGCCATGCGCGGATTCTCCGCCGGCAACATCCCACGTTCCACGCCATCACGATCCCCATTAACGGGCGATCCGCTTATTACGCGGGCGTGACGTTGAGAGCGTAACTGCCGGCGAGATTCTGGCACCTGCTGCTGCGTGCTGCCGCCACTATATAAACCCCAATCACAGAGGGGTCAAGTACGCTTTTTTTGACCCCACTTAGCCGTTACTCTGCTCGGATCTTGTTCTAACATGATCGTCGGAGAGTCCTCGGTGGTACCAAACCATCCCGGGACATCTTTGCTGGTACTCGGCGCAAACTCCTCAAAACCACAAATCTCCTCAAAACCCATTGAGACCCACACGCAACAGGAGATCCCCTCCAAGATCCACCGGAAGATCGATGGAAGACAACATCTGACGGAGACCCGAAAAGGACCTCCATCAGTTGGCGCCGTCTGTGGGAAATAAAACTCCACAAAAACAAAAGTTGGCCTTCCGATCTCCATCCGCATGGCATGCGATCACCCTGAAGATCCAGGTACCAGCCGTCGCCTCCCCCTCACCGGAGGCGCGAATGAACCTCCTCCGGCGACCGTTATCAACGCCATCGCCGGCCGAATAGACCGACTACAGTCCATCGTGGAGGCGCTCGTCCGCGTCCAAACGGTCAGGCCAGGGCCCCGGATAGCTGCTCCTCCGCCACCAGAAGACTCTGCCCTCGTCGGCACGGCTGACCACCGGCAGGCTATGTCCCATGGCCACAGATCTCACGAGCTGATACTCTCTTAGGCCCGCTGGGCGCCCCACAGCTCCACACCAAGATCCGCCGCCAGAGCGCCTCGCCTCAAGCCTCCTCGCGACCCTCACCCCCCTAAGAAGATGTCGGTCACCTCGCCTGTCCCCAGGCATGACTGACACCCCCTCCCTTGACGGGGTCGCACAAAAGGGGCTCGCCACGGCGGCTTGAGGGCCACCTCGCCCGGGGATATGAAGAACCTCATCAAAAGGAACCGGGGACGCGCCCAGACGCAGATCTCCCACAGCAGAGGCTAGGGATCACAAGACGCCGAATCCTCGGGGTACCACAGCCGACTCGACGCCCTCGAGAAGAAGATCGAGGGCATATGCCGAGAAGGTCACCTCTCGGGCGACGGGGCTAAGTACGCCACCGACTCGCTCACCAAGCCATTTACCGAGGGATTGCTCGCTGTTCACGTCTCCTCGCGCAACAAGCCCCCGAAGGTCTCTCTGTTCGACGGGAAAACCGACCCGAAAGACCATTTAGATGCTTTCACCGCGGGGATGAGCTTCCACGACCATTCCGACGCCGCCCAGTGCAGAGCCTTCCCAGCCACGGGACTGGTTCCGAGGACTCGAGCCTCGCTCAATCTCGACCTTTGACGAGCTGGCTACTCGGTTCCTTGGCCACTTCGTCGGGAACCGTCGGCAGAAGCGCACGGTCGACTACCTCTTCACAATTAAGAGCGGGGACAAGGAGACGTTCAAAGCTTACGTCACCCGCTTCTACAACGCCCTCCTCGAGGTCCCCGAGCACCGGGACGAGACCGTCATCACGACGCTCAGATCTAGTCTTAGGCACAAGAAGTGGTTGCGCTCCTTTGCATTGGCGCAGCCTAAGACCATGGCCGAGGTCAAGGCATGGACCGAGCGCGAGGTCCGGCTCGAGTCCGAGGTGAACATGAACCTCCCTCGAGCAGAACAGTCCGACCAGAAGAAGAGGGCTTGGGAAGAGAGGCCGGAGCGTCAGCAGCCCTATCACCCGAAGTTTTAGGAGTACACCCCGCTCAACGTCTCTCTCGCAGTGTTACTAGAGGAGGCCCGGGACAAGGGGTTCTTCAAGTTCCCTCCAATCTCGTGCCAGGCCTCGAAGCGAACCCGGGGCCCCTACTGCGCCTTCCAACGGACGCTGGGCCACGCCACAGAGGATTGTAAACAACTCCGGGACTATATCGAGGAGCCCATCCGATCAGGGAACTTCTCCACCTACTTGAAGGATAAGTGGCAGGCCGACCGCGAGCAGGAGCAGCGTTCCCCTCCCACCGAGCTGACCATCGGCCAGATCATGCTCGTTTCGGCAGATGACCAGTCCGGCGCCCAGGGAGCCCCGTACCCGGTGCCGAGCACGGAGACCAACAAGCCTCCGGGGAGCTCGGGCCACGCTAATAAGGTCATCTATTAGCATGTGCTTTTTTTAAGGGCAATGTAAACTCTTCCTAAGGTCTGTTGTTAATTTAATAAAAGATCAATGGAACATTGCGAAAAAGAAGGAAAGGTCTTATTTATTCAAAAAGGTATTATGGGCTCCTCAGCCATACATATAAAAAGAAAAAGAAAATTACAGCACCGGGGGAAGGGGGTACAGAGAGCACTAGCAGAATCGAAACGACGCGACTCTGGCGCTTCGCCTCCTCGCGCGCACGTTCACCGTGACCGTCCCTGTTCCCCATACCTGCAACGGGATGGTCGGGCGAAACCTCATGAAGAATCGGCCAAGTATCTACCATGCTCGGCTATCCCTGGCCGGTAGCTTCCCTACTCACAACGCCAGGGATCAAAGCCCTCGCCAAGAGGCAACCGCGCAGCTTCACTGCCCAGTTATCCTTAGCAGGCCTCCTACGGCCCCTCCAACGCTAAGGATCAAAGTCCTCCTTAGAGGCAGCCCGGCAGCTACCCTGCTCGGTTATCCCTGGTTGGTAGCTTCCCTACTCGCAACGCCAGGGATCAAAACCCTCGCCAAGAGGCAACCGCGCAGCTTCACTGCCCAGTTATCCTTAGCAGGCCTCCTACGGCCCTGTTTCCCCCAATCAGAGCAAAGCTCTGTTCAAAATTTAAATTTTAAAATGAAGCAACGCTTCAGATCCAGCGCCCAGTGCGTTGCGCCCTAGGCAGCGCACCACGTGCAAAGTACGTGTGCGCTAGCGCCAAGTGCGCTGCGCTCTGAGCAGCGCACCACGTGCAAAGCACGGGTGCGCTAGCACTGAAACTAAAAGCTCCCCACCGTCAGATCAAAGATAATAATAATGATAAATCATTAATTAATCAAAATTAAATTCTGTTAAGGAAAGATTTCTCAAAATCTTTCCAAATAACAAAATTGTGCTCTGTAAATCAGAGCACCGTTGGATCAATGATCCAATGGTGATTAAAAAATCACCAAAATACAGAATAAATTCTGTTTGGAAAGATTTCCCAATCTTATTAATAACAAGAAGACTACCTTCTGTAAATCAGAAGCCCTTGGATCAAAGATCCAACAATGAGAAATTCCCCAAATCAATTAGAGAAAAGACCTCCTTAACTGATTCAACAAATCAGACTCCCCTATATAAAGGACCCAAGACTTCAAGTCTTGTACAGAAGGACCCCCCATAAGCTTTGAGATTTCAGAAAGAAAAGCATATCTCTCGGCAAAAAGAAGATTTTTTCTTCAAGGTAAAAAGAATGGTGATGAAAAAAGAGATGAAATCATCTCATAATTAAAAAGAAGAATTCTCTTCTTAAAACATCATAGATCTACAAAGACCAAGGTCTTTTATAAAGAGATTAAAAAGATCTCATTATAAAACAAAGAAGTACTTACTTCTTTCACAGATCATAGATCTATAGGACAAATTGTTTTTCTGAGATCATGAACATCTCATTATAAAGGGGGAGATAATTATTAAATTCTCTTAAGGATCATAGATACATAAAGGCAAAGCCTTTCATCAATACAAGAGATTGAAGCATCTCCTATAAAGTAAGAACTTTTGTTCTTTTGATCTTGAAACAAGTCTCTTCTAAGGGATAATTTATTTCCCAGATCATAAAATTGATCAAATGCGCTTCTGCGCACTTAGACTGGCGCTAAGCGCCGAGCGCACCACGTGTCACTCACGAGTGCGCCACTCAACAGTTAGTGCTTTGCGCTCTTGAACTAGCGTATTGCGCTCATGGGCTGGCGCAAAGCGCCAAATGCACCATGTGTCATTCATGTGTGCGCCGCTGAATTAATAGCGCAATGCGCTCATCATCTGGCGCTCAGTGCCAAGCGCGCCACTGTTCCCGCCAAAAATTTCTGCGCAAAAGAGTCCAAGGTATCAAATGGCAGCGATACGCTTAAGGAAATACGAACCAGTATCTTTCGGGCTGTTTTTTGACAAACTCCCGAAGGAGAAACGGCTAAATTCTGATTGTATTGAAAGCGTCTCGAAAAACCCTTCGATTTGATATATTATGGGCCTCATAATTCATCCGGGATCAAAAGTTATGAGCAAATGTCTATGCACATGTGATTTAAGGAAGAAGATGCGAACCAGTATTTTCCGAGCTGTATTTTGACAAACTCCGGAACGAAAAACAGCTAAATTCTGATGATATTGAAAGCATCTCGAAAAGACCTTCGATTTGATATATTATGGGCCTCATAATTCATCCGAGATCAAAAGTTATGAGCAAATGTGTTATACACGTGTAATCTAAAGTAATGCTCTACTACATGGGGAATGCATTTTTTAGTCCCACATCGGGAAAAGGAGAGGTGGCTTCTCTACCACTCCAATATAAATAAGAGGGGATACCTCTTAGAAAGGGAGAGTTAAATCCTCAAAGGATTCAATACTCAAAGGAGCTTAGTTCTCCAAAGGAGCTTAGTTCTCCAAGATAGGAGCATGCTCCTCCATAATGCGCATATGCGCAAGCGCCATGTGCGCTACGTGCAACGCACGTGTGCTTGCCATGCGGCACTACGTGCAACGCACGTGCGCACCACATGGGAATATTTAATAATATTAAAAGGAGCTTGTTCTCCATATATAGAAGCTTTGCTTCTCCTCATAATGCGCATGTGCGCCACGTGCAACGCACGTATGCCCGCTATGCGGCACCACGTGCAACGCACGTGCGCACAACAGATAGTGCCTTGCACTTGCTATGAACCTCTGGTTCTCAGATAAATAAATAAATAAAAATAGTGCCTTGCACTTGCTATGAACCTCTGGTTCTCAGATAAATAAATAAATAAAAATAGTGCCTTGCACTTGCTATGAACCTCTGGTTCTCTGAGACAGAAAGAAAGAAAAGATTTTCTTTTCTCTTCTTTGATCTAAATTTAGATCATTAAAAAGTGTTCTGCACTCATTTTCTTGAATCCAAAAGATTCTTGGTGCTTTGCACTATTTGAAGGGCCAGGCCCAAATCAAAATGACCTGACAGGCCAAAATAAATTGCAAGGCAATAAATGGGCAGAGCCTAAATAAATTGATGCTTTGCATCCTTTATATAAAGGCAGAGCCCAAATAAAATTGATACCTTGCATCATTCCTAAAGGGGCAGAGCCCAAAACAAATTGATGCCCTGCATCCTTTCTGGGCAAGGCCCAAATAAAAAAAAAATAAAAAGAAATGCAATGCAAAAGCAAATAAAATGTTGAACATTTCAACTGGACTTAGCCCAATTTTGGCCATAAGTCCTTAAATTAAATTGACTGAGCAAAATGGCTCTCCTAAATCAATCTACATCCGGTTCGAGGGTACATCTCCGAACTCCTTTGACATCCGTCGTTGTAATTCCTCAACGACGTCAAAGAGGTGACGGGTCCCAACGACCACACATCGATATGGACTGCGGGGTCCTTAAACTCGTGGACCGAGATGTCCCTAAACTAATATTGGACCGAGACGTCCTTAAACTAATATCAGACCGAAACGTCCTTAAACTAATATCGGACCGAAACGTCCTTAAACTAATATCGGACCGAAACGTCCTTAAACTAATATCGGACCGAGACGTCCTTAAACTAATATCGGACCGAGACGTCCTTAAACTAATGATGGACCACTACGTCCCTAAACTGGCATCGGACCGAAATGTCCCTAAACTAATGACGGACCACCACGTCCCTAAACTGGCGATGGACCGAAATGTCCTTAAACTAATAATGGACCACTACGTCCCTAAACTGGCATCGGACAGAAACGTCCCTAAACTAATAATGGACCACTACGTCCTTAAACTGGTATCGGACCGAGACGTCCCTAAACTAATAAGGGACCACTACGTCCCTAAACTGGAACAATAGAGCCAATTGCTCTTTTGCCGGATCTAAACGATCCCGTTTAAGTTGATCTTAGCCCTAAATACGGCTAACGTATCCTTAAGCACTTAAATGGACTATAAAACCCTCAATCAGCTTTGGTTCAAGGGTATATCTCTGAGCTCCTCTGACACCTATCGTTGTAATCCTTCAACGATGTTAGAGAGGTGATGAGTCCCGATGGCCATAAATTAAATGAATCACCACGTCAGGTTGATCTTAGTCCAAAGCAAGACTAACGTATCCTTGACGAATGTTTAAGTTGATCTTAGTCGCAACGCGACTAATGCATCCTTAAACTAAAAACACCAAACCCAAATCTAAGTAAATACGGATTTGGACTAATCCACGCCCTACGGGCGACGGCATTACTCAGTCTCCGTATACAATCCACGGGAAGCCACAAACAAAACAAACACACACGACACGAAGTGAAATTCTGGAGAAGGAGAAAGTTGTTACCGCAAAGCGGTAGCGTAATTAACTGCAGGGGCTTGCGCCTGCAGGGAAGAGCGTCCCCACAATCAAAAACCCCTCAAGCGAGGGGGAATCTGACAAAGTCTGCTACATCGGCCGCATCCGTCTAAACCTTCGATACACGGTGCCATAAATCAACTTGGCATCTTCGAAGAGGTGGACGGATAAAAAACATATAGCATCTGCCCCGAACCTCAGGCACGTGACGTCCTAACGTCGCAGGCCGCCGTTCGGAGGGGAACAGATTCTGGCACGCCCGGTGGGACCTTTTCCTCTTTCCACTCCACACTTCGTGTGTCGTCTTCGCGAACCAATCGCGGTTTGTTAAATGGTTGTCCTCGGATTTCAAGTTGCTAAGATTTGGTCTTTTGTCTGGCGCAGAACTCAAGATTCAATGGCCACCAACTGCTCGAAATGCCATTGCAGCGGACGTTCCACCTCACCGCGAGGTGTAGCATATGGGCCCCAGGCGGCTTCCTTCCTGACTCTGCCGGTAGACCAGGTGACTCAGGCCACCACCGGTTTGTTTTTCGGGACCATGGTCCCACCTGCAAGCTTCTCCATGCCGATATCCGTACCAGAAGCGAACAAGAAGTCGGTATTCGACCGGCTCACTGCTACCACGACCCCTGTCAACGGGTCGCCCGCTACTAAGCTGACAGCCTCTGTTTTCACCAGGCTAGGTCAGGATCATAAAGTGGCTGTCCCAAAGAGGGCAACGGTCACAGCTTCGGAAGTCGTTGAAGCGGCTTCTCCTATCAGAAAGTCAGTCTTCACAAGATTGACGGTTCCTACTCCTCCTTCAGCTGGTCAAAAAGCATCAGTCTTTGATAGGCTGACACCGGCAGTTACCCCACACTCAAACAGGGGGCAACAAGAAATTGTATCGATTTCCGAGCCAGTCCCAACGGCCCGTCGTGCACGGCGTCGCCATTGGCAGCGAATAAGGAAAGCAGGAGGCAACTCCCCTTCAGGGCTAACCCCGCCTGCTCCAGTGGCGGAGGTCAACGTTGCTGTTCCAACTGGGAACAGCTTTGAATTGCTAAGGAAGGTGAGAAAGAACTCCCCGGTTGCTACATTGAAAAGGTCTCCTCCACCCATGGAAAAAGCTCCGGAGACGAAACAGGAACAGCCCCCTCAACGGCTGTCATCAAAAGTTTATAAAATATGGCGCAGGGTTCAAAACTCTGTAATCGATCCGGACCACTTGCGTCACCAGAAAAAGGCGAAGGTGGAAAATAACAAAAACTGCCCCATTAAACAGCAGGGGGCAACAAATGCTAGAATGCCCACTTCAACGGCTCCTTCAACCTCAAAGGTCCATAAAAGGAAAAGACCAGAGAAAGCTCCCGCGACGATGACAAAATCTAAAAGCGGCGAACCGAAACGCCCCAAGTCAGGGGGCATAATAGTTCATACGGTCTATATGGCTTCAGGAAAAGAAGAAAGTCGTACTTCTACGGGTCACCGACCGCTTACCCGGTCAGTAACCAGGTCTCAGGAGCAGCAACAAAAGCTCCAGGAGATGATGACTACAATGGCTGCACTCACGGGGCCAAAAGAGAATCCTGAGACGTCCTTAGATGAACGCCAAGAGGAGGAGACCGACGCTGAGTTCCTCCGCCGAATACTGGAAAAGAGAGACAAAGAGGCTGCGGAACAGGCGGCCAACATAAAGAAAATGGCCCTCCTGTTCCAGGATGTGGTGGGTATGATGATTCAACCAGATCCACCTGCTGGAGATCCCCCGATCATTCTTGAAGATGATAGAGGAGAGACATCGAATCCTCCACCGGCTCTATCCGCAGCTAAAGAGGACACCATATCAAAAGCTGATTTGGATGAATATATTGCTCAACAAATACGGGCGCATCAGGCGGTTGAAGCAGCCGGTCAGATCGTGAAAACGGGGCGGCCGTATCCGGGCTGGTACGACCAAATCAAGTACCCGCCAGGTTACACAATTCCTAAGTTTCATGTCTACAAAGGGACCGGCAATCCCCATCAACATGTTGCCCAGTTCAGGGCGCTTTGTGGTAACACTGGAGGCGACGACAAACTCTTGCTGCGCCAATTCGTTGGAAGCTTATCAGACATGGCTTTCGAGTGGTATTCCGAGCTCCCCAACGACTCTATTAAAACCTTTGCGGAGATGGAGCTGCTCTTCACCCAACGTTTTGCAAGTGCCAGTGAGCGTACTCCGATGACGGCGCTGATTAACGCCAGGGTAAAGCCCGGCGAGACGTGGGTTCAATACGCTATACGGTGGCGTAATCTATGGTCTAAGTGTGAACAACGCATAGAAGAAGCTCCAGCGGTGGGAATGTTTGTTGGAACGCTTGATCCACAGGCAACCATCTCGCAGTTCATGATGTTCTTCAAGCCAACTTCTTTCCAGGCTTTGATCGACAAATTAGCGCAGATGGACCAGATGGGCCATAAACCCCCTCTCCCGAAGCCGGATTCCCGAAACGATAAAGGAAAGGGAAAAGCGATCATCGTCGCCAATGCCCAACAACAACCGAGCGACTCGAAGCCGGCTGCTCGTCCAAACAATACACGCCCATACGTACCCCTTGAGGACAGGATGGGACGTGCTTACTCCTTCCCCCGTGATAAAACAAGGAGGCTATTCGAGCTGGCGTTGTGCAACAGGCTCATAAATCTGCCAGATCCAAAACGTCCGTCACAACCGAGTGACGTCAACGATCCTAATTACTGCCCTTATCATAGAGTGTTGGGACATCCAATCGAAGACTGTTACGTCTTCAAAAATTGGCTGGAGAATCAGTACCGTCAGGGCAAATTTGCGCTATCTGACAAATGGAAGGTGAACCCTCTGCAGCCCCACACCTATAAGGGGACGAATACGCCGGGGGCAACATGCTCCGTTATTGAAGAGGCTCCCTGGGAGGTTGTACTATCGGCCAAAACGAGGAGAATGCTAAATGATCTTCAAACCTGCCCAGCGGTCAAGTGGAAGAACCCCTTGGAACCGCAGGTTATTGAGGGGATGTTGAAGCCACGACCGACTCCGAAGACCGATGGTGGTAGTTCAAGCGTTCATAGCCAGCCGTCAAAATCTTCGAAAAAGAAGAAGAAGAAATCTAAGAAGCCCGTGACGCCTGGCGACAAGCGCACGGACTTACAAAAGCAAATCGTTGCGCTGGATGAATATAACCAAAAGGCGCGAACTCCCATCACGCTCCAAGATTTCCTTGATCACGTCTTCCAAAAAGAAGATGAAGGAGAAAGTTCATCGGATGAATCTGACGAATATGTGGCAAGCTGTCATATGATCTCCCATTCGACCACAAACGATGAAGGAACTTCTGGCACTGAAACGCTGGGGGCAAATGCCGAATCAAAAACCCCAGGGTTACTAGTTGAAATGATTAACGCGTTTCTTAATGAAGCTCGGTTGAAAAGCAAGGCTGATCGAGAACGCGAGACGGCTATATTCGAAAGGGCTAAGCGTCAGCGACTTGAGGAAGGAGCTGAAATGATCCCGTTGGAGCAAAATGCCTCCACCACTGACAAAAGCCAATTCAAGATAAAAAAGAAATTTGCTAGGGCCATATCGATGGGCATGAAGCTACCACCCTCTGAAGAAGAAGTTACTGGCGCGGTAGAAATGCACCCCTCTTATTGCTTATACCATCAGAAGGTCTCGCATTCCACCCAAGATTGCAAAGCTTTCAATGGATGGTGGCAATGATACGTCGCTAATCGACAACGATTTAAACGGGAAATACGTAAAATTCGCCGAGAGCAAAGAAATACGACTAAAGAACTTGAAAGAACTGCCGGCAATTGTCACATGGTTAACACTACCGGGTCACAAGTGCCTACATTTGGGAGCGACTCCGATGAAGAGCTAGAGCTTGGCCCCCTCTTCGAAGAATTCACTTCGGGAAAAGAAAAAGAACTGAAGGCCTGCGAGAATATACAGCTGCGCAATCGAACATTACCCGAAAAGAACCTCGGACCCTTGAACAAGAAAAACAAAGGGAAAGAGAAGGTCTCTGAAGACATCGCTTTGGATGACCAAGTTGCGGAAGAGTTAACCGCCAAGAATCCCCCAAAAAGGAATAAAGTAGATTACAATGTCTTGGCGCATCTGAGAAAGCTACCCTCATAACTCAGCATTCTCGATGCCCTATTGCTATCAAAAGAGGCGAGGGATTCTTTGATTAAGGCCCTACAGGATCCCGACCAGTTCCAAGCCTTCTTAGCCGAACAAAAGATGAAGGATGAATTAGAAGAGGTGCACACAGCCGACGTTGCTTTTGGTGATGAAGACCTTTTCCTCGGGACGTGTGAACACAATCGCCCCCTTTATGTCTCGGGATACTGCCATGACATAAAGATAGGAAAAATCTTGGTCGATAACGGATCGTCTGTCAATTTACTCAATGTGCGGGTGTTAAAGGAGATTTGCATGAGTGTCCAACACCTCGCCCGGGACAAAATCACCATCTCCGGTTTCGACTCTCAATCCTCAAAGACTCTTGGATCTGTGATATTGACGCTACGCTTCGGGGTGCTCGTCACAGACATCAAATTCCATGTCATAGACGCCAAGACGTGCTACAATGCTCTGCTCGGCCGACCATGGCTACACGAATACAATATCATCCCTTCTACACAGCATCAGTGCATGAAGTATTCTAGGGACGGCCTCGAGTACACAGTGGCAGGAGAGTTGAATCCGTTTTCCGTGAACGAAGTTCGCAAATATGAGGATGCCAAATACTTCTTACCGAGTTTCGAAGACACGGAAAGGTGTCACAAACCGGAGAACAAAACTAACGCAACCATCCCTGTCTTCGGCAGTGATACCGAGGAGGAGGAGGATATAATTTATTCAGGTCCATCCCAATCCACCAGGTCAGGACCATCCGTTCCTTCGTTGATCTTCGGCAGTGATTCAGAGGATGAAGTTCATGCTGTATTCCCTGCTCGGCCGTCGATACGGATTTCCGCTGATGAAGAGCGAAGTCTGCAGATAACCATGGTGCCACTTGAACATTACAAAGAACTGGATGCACTCGACACCAACAGCGTAGAAGAATTGCAGACATTCTATATCCCTCCCGGACGAAAAGGCGAGAAGGCAATCCTATTCTACCGTTCTGAAGAAAACAAGGTGGAAAAAGAAATTTGGCATGGCGCGGATCCCGCGCTCGACAGGCTTCAGCCTATCCGTCTTCCCAGATATTATACCGAAGGTTTGAAGAAGCTGCTGAAACGCCAAGGGATGTCCTTCACACAGACCGTCAGAAAAGCCAAATTCTATGACAAGGTCTGGAACGTTCCCGGAACTCAATGCAAACTGCCTAACGGGAGAACGGAAACGAAAGGGCTCGGGTATGTTCGCTCAAAGAAACGGAAGCTAATAAACAGCTGTTATGCCATGTATAACTTTGATGAAGAAGCGGACGCTCAATGGGAAGACGCTAATCCTGAATCAGCAAGAGTTCCTGATGCAAGACCTCCCAGTCCATCGTCTGAAGACCAGATGAGCAAACTTATAAAGGATGCGAGTCAAAAAGCCCGAGATGATCACGATCGTGAAATGGCAATCTATGAGAAAGCCAAGACACAGCGTCTCCTTCGACAGGCAGTAAAGAATGAAGATGTTACCCCACGTCAGCCTGCTACAAAAAGGGTTCGACGCGAAAGCAAAAACAAGTCGAGGGGCCGAAAAGGTGCTCGACAACCGCAAGACAGAGCTAAGAAGCCACGCATACGAGAGTCGAGCGTTATTGACCTAGCCCTTATAAAGAAAATGGGTTGAGCATACTCGTTTCCTCGGAACAAAACAAGGAAAATACTTGATCTTGCTCTAAAACATCAAATGCTTACTCTGCCAGAGTCTAAACACCCTGAGCAAGCAGGCGAAGTCTCCAACCCAAATTATTGCTCTTACCATCGAGTAGTAGGGCATCCGCTTGAAGATTGTTTCACCTTTAAGAATTGGGTTGAGGACCAATATCAGTTAGGCAAATTCGCGCTTTCTGACAACTGGAGGGTAGCACCACCACAGAAGCACGAACCCGAGGCTGCAAAAGAAAAACCAACTCCGCATTGGGATTGGCAGAAAATTCGCACTTGCCACGTGGTAACAATATTAAAAGAAGAATCCGAGGACATGAACGACTTCCCTTGGTGCTTTGAAAACAGCAGCGATGAGGTAATCTCAGAATTTCCCCCAGCTCCGAAAGAACTGGAGGATGGAATCCACACCACTGCAGATAATCTCAAGAAAATTGAGTTGGGGACGGAAAATGACCCGCGACCAACATTCATCAGCGAGCTGTTATCTGAAAAAAGGGTGACTGCGTTGAAGGATGTGCTTCTACAACACAAAGATTGCTTCGCGTGGAACTATTCCGAAATGCCGGGACTAGATCCAGAAATTGCTGTACATAAATTGGCGATATCTCCGGACATCAAGCCCGTCAAACAAGCGCCGAGGAGAATGCGACTCGAGCTTGAGATGAGCATCAACGCCGAAGTCAAAAAGCTTATAGACTCTGGCTTCATCCAGGAAGTTCAATACCCTGAATGGATTGCCAACATTGTCCCGGTGATGAAGAAAAATGGGACGGTGCGTATATGCGTAGATTTCCGGGATCTTAATAAAGCCTGCCCAAAAGATGATTTCCCAGTACCAGTCACCGAGCTGATGATAGACAACACGTCTACTCATGAAGTTTTCTCCTTCATGGACGGCTCATCGGGGTATAATCAAATAAAAATGCATCCTGAAGATCAGAAACACACAGCTTTCAGGACCCCTCTTGGGATATTTTGTTATAAAGTGATGCCCTTCGGTTTGAAGAACGCCGGTGCTACTTATCAGAGAGCCATGACAAAAATCTTCGACGACCTCATACATGAAATCGTTGAATGCTATATCGACGATCTTGTGGTTAAAAGCAAATCATACGAGGAACATCTCGAGCATTTGAAGATCGTGTTTCAACGCCTTCGGCAATACAACTTGAAGATGAATCCTCTTAAATGTGCGTTCGGGGTTTCCTCGGGTAAATTCCTAGGATTCGTCGTTCGACACCGAGGTATTGAAATAGATCCGTCAAAGATCAAAGCGATCATGGAAATGCCTCCGCCGAGGACTCTCAAACAGTTGCGGTCTCTCCAAGGGAAACTCGCATACATACGGCGATTTATAGCCAACCTTTCAGGAAAGTGCCGCCCTTATAGTCACATGATGAAGAAGGGAACCCCATTCGTTTGGGATCAAAAATGCCAAGGCGCATTGAATGAGATCAAGCAATACCTGCAGAACCCGCCGGTGTTGGCTGCTCCGGTTAAGGGAAAGCCTCTTATTCTTTATACAACCGCCCTCGAAGGTTCCTTAGGCGCATTATGGGCACAAGAAAACGATCAAGGGAAAGAGAGGGCGCTCTACTACTTAAGTCGAGTACTGCTGGGGGCAGAAAGCAACTATTCTCCCATTGAAAAACACTGCCTGGCATTGATCTTCGCAATAACAAAGCTTAGGCACTACGCGTTGGCCCACGAGGTCCGTCTGATTTCAAAAGTGGACCCTCTCAAATATCTAATGTCAAAAGCCATATTGACGGGACGACTCGCTAAATGGGCCCTGCTCTTGATGGAATTTTCGATAACATATCAACCTCTCAAGGCGGTAAAAGGCCAGGCCATCGCTGACTTCCTTGCTGAGCATCCCATACCTGCCGACTCTCCTTTAAACTGCGATTTGCCAGACAGACATGCATTTGACGCAATCGACAGTGGTGATACCCCTTGGGAGCTTTACTTCGATGGAGCATCCTCTATGAAAAAGCACAAACAAAGTATGCCAACGATCAAATCGGGGGTGGGACTCATCTTTGTGACTCCCCAAGGAGGAATAATGCGCTTCGCCTTCTCCTTAACGGAGCCGAGAACGAATAATGAAGCTGAATATGAAGCTTTGATAGCAGGCCTCGAGATCGCCATCGATATGGGAATTGAGAGCCTCCTCATATACGGGGACTCCCAACTGGTCGTCAGTCAAGTGAACGGCGATTACCAAACATGCAAACTGGAATTGGTAAAATACGGTGAAAAAGTGCAACAACTGCTAATCCAAATTCCCTCCTACACGTTGGAAAGCATACCGCGCGCGGAAAACAGCAAAGCAGACGCACTAGCCAAACTTGCTAAAGAACTGGCTGACGAGAACCTCGACGACGTTAGAATCGTAGTACAAAGCCGTCGAGTGCTCGCCCCAACAAAAATATCTCCGGAATCGTCCGAAGAAAAAGGAACGACTGAGCAGTCGACCTTACAAATAAAAGACCATGAGAAGGTTGAGGATTGGAGGGAAATCTTTATAGACTACTTCAAGTCCCACCGAATGCCCGAAGATGCGTCCGCAAGACATCAGCTCATGAAACGAGCTCTGTCTTTCGCCTTCGTCAATGATACTCTGTACAAGAGGTCATTCGATTCTCTGTGGTTGAGATGCTTAGGACCTGACGAAGCGAGAAGGGTCGTCCAAGAAGTTCACAACGGACTCTGCGGTTCCCACCAAGCAGGCCCTAAGATGAAGTTAAAGATAAAGCGGACGGGCTACTACTGGCCCACGATGATGCAGGATTGCCTAGAATACGCGAGGCAATGTCATTCATGCCAAATTCATGGAGACTTCATCCATCAGCATCCCAATCCACTGCATCCAACAGTGGCTAGTTGGCCATTTGAAATGTGGGGAACTGACATAGTCGGTCCCATCGAACCAGCATCGTCAAAGGGACATCGTTTCATCTTGGCGACGACTGATTACTTCTCCAAATGGGCAGAAGCGGTACCGTTGAGGGAAGTAAAAACGGAGAACATCCTCCATTTCTTCAAAACGCATGTCATATACCGGTTTGGAACCCCAAGAAGGATCATCTCTGACAATGGACCAGCCTACCGAAGTCATAAGATTAGCCGCTTCGCACAGCAGCACAATATAGACTGGAGATATTCCTCAGTTTATAACCCTCGAGCTAACGGTCTAGCTGAGGCCTTCAACAAGACCTTGACGAAGATCATGAAGAAAACGGTGTCACGAAATAAGAGAGATTGGCACGAAAGATTGCAAGAGGCGCTTTGGGCGTATCGAACCACATTTAAAACGGCCACAAACACAACGCCGTACGCGTTGGTATTTGGGACGGAAGCAGTACTCCCCCTCGAGATAGAATTACCCTCTCTACGAGTGGCAGTCCATTACGAGTTGACAGACGAAGAAAATGCTCATCTTCGATTTGAAGAGCTTGACGCTCTTGATGAAATCCGGCTTCTAGCACAACAAAATCTGGAAGCTTATAAAGCAAAGATGACGCGCTCATACGAAAGACTAACCCGACCGAGGACATTTCGTCAAGGCGAACTCGTGCTAGTGGTCAAAAGGCCCATGATCCCCAATCGCGCCAAGCGAGGAAAATTCGAGCCAAACTATGAAGGCCCATACATCATAGATAAGGTCTACCACGGTGGGGCCTATCTACTCATGGACATGCACGGTGAAAGGCCTTTTAGGCCAATAAACGGTCGTTTCCTAAAGAAATACTACGCTTAATGAGCTACGGCCTAGGTTAATGGTAGATGACGACAACTGTGTCCGCTCGCTATCTTCTTAAGCCCGAACTCTATAAGCAGTAAATGGCCTTCCTTAACGCCGGACCGAAATGTCCTTAAACTAATAGCAGACCGAGACGTCTTGAAACTACTAGCGCAGCACCTCTAGGCTGACGAGATGTAAAAAAATATAGATAAAAAAAAATAAAATAAAATAAAACGGTATGTCCATAAGCAAAAAGGGCACGGATGAAAACCCGAAAGGGCTCCGTGAGTAAAAACAGCAGGGCTACCGGCGAGTGCTCGTGAAAACCCGAAAGGGCGCGACCTCGTTAAAAAAAAAAAAAAAAAAAAAAAAAAAAAAAAAAACGGTATGTCCATAAGCAAAATGGGCACGGATGAAAACCCGAAAGGGCTCCGTGAGTAAAAACAGCAGGGCTACCGGCGAGTGTTTGTGAAAAACCCGAAAGGGCGCAATCTCGTTAAAAGACACTTATAGGGTCCTCTCGACCCTGTAAGGAGAAACTACCCGCGTGAGATCCTTACGACTCACAAGGGAGCAACACACTTAGGGATCCCCACGATTCCTAAGGAGAAAATACGCTTGCGAGATCCTCACGACTCGTAAGGAGAACTCTCTTATGGGACCCTCACGGCTCATGAGATTTGAAAGTCTTAAGTTACAGAAACCTAAACCTGTGCTTAAGCAAGCCCCCACAAACTTCCAATATTGCCCTACAAGTGGCTCAATATTGACCCTTGTATACAATCCACGGGCGCGAATAAACATTTCCCTAATCAAGTCTCATCCGAGACTGGGGATATGTTCGCACGATGAACAACCCTTATAAGTCCTCTCGACTTACAAGGAGAAAACCCTCCTGTAGGATCCTTACGACTTACAGAGGAAACGAACACTTAGGAATCCTCACGAGTCCTAAGAAGAAAATACACCTACAAGATCCTCACGACTTGTAGGGAAAAATAACTTCGTGAAACCCTTACGGCTCATGAAGTCAAAAGCCTTAGCCGACAGGACCCTAACCCTGGTCGCTAAGCCACCTTTGTTCGACATCGACAGAGGCAGATGATGATTCGCTCCTGGTAATATCCCAGTTGTAGCGGTGCTGATGCCGAAATCGGTTTACAGCGAAAAGCCAATAAGCCGCACATGCATACGAAATAGCCGAAATGATAGGGCAACTTGCAATAAAAAGCAGCAAGTAAAATGTATGCATGCAAAATAGCCGAAATGATCGGGCAACTCGTAATAAAAAGCAACGAGTAAAGATAAAATAAAAAAGCCGAAATGATTGGGCACCGCGAAAAATAGCCGAAATGATTGGGCAATCGCGACCTTCGCGATATAAAAGCTGAAATGATAGAGCATCGCGGAAATAAAATAAAACAAAAATAAGAAATGATGAAACTTCGGCCCTACAGTTAAGATCACATCGATCCCTGTGTACAATCCAAGGGCGCAAACAAAGAAGAAACCATACTTCCCCAGCGGATTCCATCGAACGACGAAGCCAAACCTCGACGGTTCATTTCAACCGAAGAAGCCAGCAAACTTCTCAACTCACGGATACAAACACTCCTTGACGAGAGCCTTCCTGATCCGTGTCGACCCCCAGAGCCACCAGTGTCTCCGTAGGAACCATCGACTCGTTTCAAACCCCAAGGACACAAATAATCCTTGGCGCTTGGGAAACAAATAATCCCAGCAAACTCCTCGACTCACGGGTACAAACACTCCTTGACGAGAGCCTTCTGATCCGCGTCGACTCGCAGAGCCACCAGCGCCTCCGTGGGAATCATCGACTCGTTTCAAACCCCAAGGACACAAATAATCCTTGGCGCTTGGGAAACAAATAATCCCTCGCAAAACGTCTCAACTCACGGATACAAACATTCCTTGACGAGAGCTTCCTGATCCGCGTCGACCCGCAGAGCCACCAGTGTCTCCGTAGGAATCATCGACTCGTTTCAAACCCCAAGGACACAAATAATCCTTGGCGCTTGGGAAACAAATAATCCCTCGCAAAACTTCTCAACTCACGGATACAAACACTCCTTGACGAGAGCTTCCTGATCCGCGTCGACCCGCAGAGCCACCAGTGTCTCCGTAGGAACCATCGACTCGTTTCAAACCCCAAGGACACAAATAATCCTTGGCGCTTGGGAAACAAATAATCCCTCGCAAAACTTCTCAACTCACGGATACAAACACTCCTTGACGAGAGCATTCTGATCCGCGTCGACTCGCAGAGCCGCCAGCGCCTCCGTGGGAACCATCGACTAGTTTCAAACCCCAAGGACACAAATAATCCTTGGCGCTTGGGAAACAAATAATCCCTCGCAAAACTTCTCAACTCACGGATACAAACACTCCTTGACGAGAGCCTTCTGATCCGCGTCGACTCGCAGAGCTGCCAGCGCCTCCGTGGGAACCATCGACTCGTTTCAAACCCCAAGGACACAAATAATCCTTGGCGCTTGGGAAACAAATAATCCCTCGCAAAACTTCTCAACTCACGGATACAAACACTCCTTGACGAGAGCCTTCTGATCCGCGTCGACTCGCAGAGCCACCAGCGCCTCCGTGGGAACCATCGACTCGTTTCAAACCCCAAGGACACAAATAATCATTGGCGCTTGGGAAACAAATAATCCCTCGCAAAACTTCTCAACTCACGGATACAAACACTCCTTGACGAGAGCCTTCTGATCCGCGTCGACTCGCAGAGCCACCAGCGCCTTCGTGGGAACCATCGACTCGTTTCAAATCCCAAGGACACAAATAATCCTTGGCGCTTGGGAAACAAATAATCCCTCGCAAAACTTCTCAACTCACGGATACAAACACTCCTTGACGAGAGCCTTCTGATCCGCGTCGACTCGCAGAGCCACCAGCGCCTCCGTGGGAACCATCGACTCATTTCAAACCCCAAGGACACAAATAATCCTTGGCGCTTGGGAAACAAATAATCCCTCGCAAAACTTCTCAACTCACGGATACAAACACTCCTTGACGAGAGCCTTCTGATCCGCGTCGACTCGCAGAGCCACCAGCGCCTTCGTGGGAACCATCGACTCGTTTCAAATCCCAAGGACACAAATAATCCTTGGCGCTTGGGAAACAAATAATCCCTCGCAAAACTTCTCAACTCACGGATACAAACACTCCGTGACGAGAGCTTCTTTGACTCACATCTCGGGCAGTAAGGATTCAAAAACTCACTTCCTGAACAATGAGACCCTGCAAGTCAATCCTAAATGGTCTCTTGCATACTATTCACGGGTCTCACTCTCTGAAGTCGATTGTCGACAAAGAGGGAAACAACCGCTTACGGGTCCTCTCGACTCGTAAGAGGGAAAACTCTCTTATAGGATCCTTACGACTTATAAGAGAAAACACACTTAGGAATCCTCACGATTCCCAAGGAGAAAATACACCTACGAGATCCTCACGACTCGTAGGGAGAAAAGTCTTTATGAGACCCTCACGGCTCGTAAAGTTGAAAAGCCTTAGGTGGCAGATCCTACCCCTGTCTCCTAAGCCATCACTGCCCTGCAAAGAAGTCAAGATGGGCCGACCATCTATGGGCCACACTTGCCAAAGCTACATGCCACTGAAATGGAGAACTTACTCATAAGCGTATGAACTACTCCACGCCAGAGTGAGACAAAAAAAAAAGAAATAGAAGGATGCGGCTCATGGAGTTAAGGGTTGGAACTATATCCCTTAAGAGTTGAGATTTGAGTCAATGATAAATGACAACGCTTGTGTCCGCTCGTTATCTTCTCAGATCAAGATTCTGAAAGTGATACATCAACCCAAAACTGGTCATACGCCATGCATAACTCTGTATAACTCTGCACTACTTCACCCACGTACATACTTACGTGGGCAAAGTAGTGGGGGGCATTTGTTCCCGCCAAAAATTTCTGCGCAAAAGAGTCCAAGGTATCAAATGGCAGCGATACGCTTAAGGAAATACGAACCAGTATCTTTCGGGCTGTTTTTTGACAAACTCCCGAAGGAGAAACGGCTAAATTCTGATTGTATTGAAAGCGTCTCGAAAAACCCTTCGATTTGATATATTATGGGCCTCATAATTCATCCGGGATCAAAAGTTATGAGCAAATGTCTATGCACATGTGATTTAAGGAAGAAGATGCGAACCAGTATTTTCCGAGCTGTATTTTGACAAACTCCGGAACGAAAAACAGCTAAATTCTGATGATATTGAAAGCATCTCGAAAAGACCTTCGATTTGATATATTATGGGCCTCATAATTCATCCGAGATCAAAAGTTATGAGCAAATGTGTTATACACGTGTAATCTAAAGTAATGCTCTACTACATGGGGAATGCATTTTTTAGTCCCACATCGGGAAAAGGAGAGGTGGCTTCTCTACCACTCCAATATAAATAAGAGGGGATACCTCTTAGAAAGGGAGAGTTAAATCCTCAAAGGATTCAATACTCAAAGGAGCTTAGTTCTCCAAAGGAGCTTAGTTCTCCAAGATAGGAGCATGCTCCTCCATAATGCGCATATGCGCAAGCGCCATGTGCGCTACGTGCAACGCACGTGTGCTTGCCATGCGGCACTACGTGCAACGCACGTGCGCACCACATGGGAATATTTAATAATATTAAAAGGAGCTTGTTCTCCATATATAGAAGCTTTGCTTCTCCTCATAATGCGCATGTGCGCCACGTGCAACGCACGTATGCCCGCTATGCGGCACCACGTGCAACGCACGTGCGCACAACAGATAGTGCCTTGCACTTGCTATGAACCTCTGGTTCTCAGATAAATAAATAAATAAAAATAGTGCCTTGCACTTGCTATGAACCTCTGGTTCTCAGATAAATAAATAAATAAAAATAGTGCCTTGCACTTGCTATGAACCTCTGGTTCTCTGAGACAGAAAGAAAGAAAAGATTTTCTTTTCTCTTCTTTGATCTAAATTTAGATCATTAAAAAGTGTTCTGCACTCATTTTCTTGAATCCAAAAGATTCTTGGTGCTTTGCACTATTTGAAGGGCCAGGCCCAAATCAAAATGACCTGACAGGCCAAAATAAATTGCAAGGCAATAAATGGGCAGAGCCTAAATAAATTGATGCTTTGCATCCTTTATATAAAGGCAGAGCCCAAATAAAATTGATACCTTGCATCATTCCTAAAGGGGCAGAGCCCAAAACAAATTGATGCCCTGCATCCTTTCTGGGCAAGGCCCAAATAAAAAAAAAATAAAAAGAAATGCAATGCAAAAGCAAATAAAATGTTGAACATTTCAACTGGACTTAGCCCAATTTTGGCCATAAGTCCTTAAATTAAATTGACTGAGCAAAATGGCTCTCCTAAATCAATCTACATCCGGTTCGAGGGTACATCTCCGAACTCCTTTGACATCCGTCGTTGTAATTCCTCAACGACGTCAAAGAGGTGACGGGTCCCAACGACCACACATCGATATGGACTGCGGGGTCCTTAAACTCGTGGACCGAGATGTCCCTAAACTAATATTGGACCGAGACGTCCTTAAACTAATATCAGACCGAAACGTCCTTAAACTAATATCGGACCGAAACGTCCTTAAACTAATATCGGACCGAAACGTCCTTAAACTAATATCGGACCGAGACGTCCTTAAACTAATATCGGACCGAGACGTCCTTAAACTAATGATGGACCACTACGTCCCTAAACTGGCATCGGACCGAAATGTCCCTAAACTAATGACGGACCACCACGTCCCTAAACTGGCGATGGACCGAAATGTCCTTAAACTAATAATGGACCACTACGTCCCTAAACTGGCATCGGACAGAAACGTCCCTAAACTAATAATGGACCACTACGTCCTTAAACTGGTATCGGACCGAGACGTCCCTAAACTAATAAGGGACCACTACGTCCCTAAACTGGAACAATAGAGCCAATTGCTCTTTTGCCGGATCTAAACGATCCCGTTTAAGTTGATCTTAGCCCTAAATACGGCTAACGTATCCTTAAGCACTTAAATGGACTATAAAACCCTCAATCAGCTTTGGTTCAAGGGTATATCTCTGAGCTCCTCTGACACCTATCGTTGTAATCCTTCAACGATGTTAGAGAGGTGATGAGTCCCGATGGCCATAAATTAAATGAATCACCACGTCAGGTTGATCTTAGTCCAAAGCAAGACTAACGTATCCTTGACGAATGTTTAAGTTGATCTTAGTCGCAACGCGACTAATGCATCCTTAAACTAAAAACACCAAACCCAAATCTAAGTAAATACGGATTTGGACTAATCCACGCCCTACGGGCGACGGCATTACTCAGTCTCCGTATACAATCCACGGGAAGCCACAAACAAAACAAACACACACGACACGAAGTGAAATTCTGGAGAAGGAGAAAGTTGTTACCGCAAAGCGGTAGCGTAATTAACTGCAGGGGCTTGCGCCTGCAGGGAAGAGCGTCCCCACAATCAAAAACCCCTCAAGCGAGGGGGAATCTGACAAAGTCTGCTACATCGGCCGCATCCGTCTAAACCTTCGATACACGGTGCCATAAATCAACTTGGCATCTTCGAAGAGGTGGACGGATAAAAAACATATAGCATCTGCCCCGAACCTCAGGCACGTGACGTCCTAACGTCGCAGGCCGCCGTTCGGAGGGGAACAGCCACGTGTCACTCACGTGTGCGCTACTCAGCAGAAACGTACTGCGCTCTTTGACTGGCGCAAAGCGCCAAGCGCACCACGTGTCCCTCATGTGGGCGCTGACAGAACATAAATTGTTCTTTTGAAAGCCCCAGAGCTATGATGAATGCTCAGCATTCAATAACAGGCAGAAATACTGTCAAAATCCTAATCAATGCTCAACATTATTAAAAGGGCCAAGCCCAAACAAATGCTCAACAGCCCAAAATAAATGTTAAAAATTTTAACCTGAATGGACTTAGCCCAAGATTGGCCATAAGTCCTCAACTCAAATTAATTGAGCCCATATGCTCATAAATCTTTTAACAGATCTTATTTCCAAATTGGACTACAGATCTACCAACTAAAACTGGTTCGAGGGTACATCTCTGCACCCCTCTGATACATGTCGTTGTAATCCTTCAACGTCTTCGAAAAGGCGACGGGTCCCGACAACCATACATTCCACGGACTACGATGTCCTTAAACTGGACTGTGGGGTCCATTTAAACCCACGGACTACAATGTCCTTAATCTCGGACTGTAGGGTCCATTTTAAACCCACGGACTACGATATCCTTAACCTCGGACTGTGGGGTCCCTTTAAACCCATGGACTATGATGTCCTTAACCTTTGACCGTAATGTCCTTAAACTAACAATGGAACACTATGTCCTTAAACTGGTAATTGACCACAATGTCCCTAAACTAAATAATTGAGTCCAAATGCTCTCTTGTTAGATCTAAACGATCCCATTAAGTTGATCTTAGTCTAAAATTAGACTAACGTATCCTTAACAAACGTTTAAGTTGATCTTAGTCTCAAATGAGACTAACGTATCCTTAAACCCAACCCCCAAACCCAAATCTAAGAAAATACGGATTTGAACTAATCCACGTCCTACGGGCGACAACATAAATTAAACTCCGTATACAATCTAAGGGCAACCAAAAACAAAACAAACACCCACGACACGAAGTGACCATCTGGAGAAGGAGAAAGTGGTTACCACGATGCGGTAGCGTAATTAACTGCAGGGGCTTGCGCCTGCAGGGAAGAGTGTCCCCACAATCAAAAACCCCTCAATGAGGGGGAATCTGACGAAGTCTGCTACATCGGCCGCATCCGTTTAAACCTTCGATACATGGTGTCATAAATCAACTTGGCATCTTCGGAGAGGTGGACGGATAGCACCAAATAGCATCTGCCCTCAGAATTCAGGCCCTGACGTCTCAACGTCCCGGCCGCGTCGTTCGGCGGATAACAGATTCTGGCACGCCCGGTGGGACCTTTTCCTCTTTCCACTCCACACTTCGTGTGTCGTGTTTCGCGAACGAATCACAGTTTGATATGATTGCCCTTGTGTTCGAGGTACTAATATTTGGTGTCTTGCTCCGTGCAGAAAACAGAAGATCAATGGCTTCAACCTGCACCAGCTGCAACTGCAACTCCCGTTCCGCCCCATCTGGGGGTGTAACATACGGCCCCCAAGCGGCCTCCCTTTTCACAATGCCGGTAGAACATGTAACACAGGCTACCACCGGATTGTTCTTCAGGACCATGCTCCCACCAGTGAGCGTTAACATCCCGCTGCCACAAGAAGCGCATAAGAAGTCGGTCTTTGATCGGCTCATTACCACCATGGCCCATTTCAACGGGTCATCCAATGCCAAGCCGACAGTATCAGTCTTCGATAGGCTGAGCCTGAACTCCAATGGGCCCGTCAGGAAGCCCACGATACCTGAAGTGGCCATCCCAAAATGGATAGCCATTCCTACTCTCGAGGTCACTAAAGAAGCTTCTCCCATCAAAGGATCGGTCTTTACAAGGTTGGCCACTCTCGCTCCGGCCAAAAGGTCTGTTTTTGACAGATTGGATACTGCTTCTCAACGGACATCGGTCTTCAAGAGGCTGACACCGGCGACAACCCTCCGCCAAGACCATCCACGCGACATGCTCACCGTCGTCACTGGCGCCGAGTAAGGAAGGCCGAGGCCAGCTCTCCATCTGGACATACTCCACCAGCTCCAACGGTGGAAATCAATGCTGCTGTTCTAACTGGGAACAGCTTTGAACCGCTAAGGAAGGTCCGCAAGAACTCTCCAACTGTCACGCTGAAGAGATATCCTCCACCTATGGAGATTACTACAGAAAAGAAGCCGGAGCAGCCCCCTCAGCGGCTGTCCTCCAAAATTTATAAAGTCTGGCGACAGGTCCAGGAATCGGTGATCGACCAGGACTACTCTCACCGATCAAAGAAGCTTAAAGCTCGACAAGGAGAAAACCATCCTGTCAAGCCACAAAAGGTGACAGCCGTCTGGGTGCCCGCTGCAACGGCCCCCTCGACTTCAAATTCTCACAAAAGAAAGTGGCCAGAGAAAGCCCCTGTGACCACGGCGAACCGCAAGGACACCCAACCTAAAAGCCTCAAGTCTGGGGGCATGGTGGTCCACACTTTTTATATGGCTTCCGTAAAATAGGAAAGTCGTGCTTCTACGGGTCATCGACCGCTTACCCAATCGATAACAAAGGCTCAGGAGCAACAGCAGCAGAAACTTCAGAAGATGCTGACTGCAATGGCCGCACTCACTGGGCCGAGAGAAAATCTGGAGACCTCGGAGCAACGTCAGGAACAAGAGACTGATACTGATTTCCTCCGAAGAATGCTCGAGAGGAAAGAAAAAGAGGCCGCAGAACAAGCGGCCAACATAAAACGAATGGCTCTTGTTCCCCTCCGAAAGACGGCCAAGACGACGTGGAGACGTCTTGTCTGAGATTCGGAGCAGTTGCTATTTGGTTTTATCCGTCCACCTCTCCGAAGATGCCAAGTTGATTTATGGCACCGTATATCGGAGGTTTAGACGGATGCGGCCGATGTAGCAGACTTCGTCAGATTCCCCCTCACTTGAGGGGTTTTTGATTGTGGGGACGCTCTTCCCTGCAGGCGCAAGCCCCTGCAGTTAATTACACTACCGCATCGCGGCAACAACTTTCTCCTTCTCCAAAATTTCACTTCGTGTCGTGTGTGTTTGTTTAGTTTGTGGTTGCCCATGGATTGTATACGGAGACTAATTTATGTCGTCGCCCGTAGGACGTGGATTAGTCCAAATCCGTATTTTCTTAGATTTAGGTTTGGGGTTTTGGTTTGAGGATACGTTAGCCGTATTTGAGGCTAAGATCAACTCAAACGTTTGTTAATGATACGTTAGTCCAGTTTGAGACTAAGATCAACTTAACGGGATCGTTTAGATCCGACAAAAGAGCGTTTGGGCTCTATTGTTCCAGTTTAGGGACGTAGTGGTCCATTGCATGTATGGCCATCGGGACCCGTCACCTCTCCGACGACATTGAAGGATTACAACGACAGATGTCAGAGAAGTTCAGAGATGTACCCTTGAACCAAAGTTGATTGGGGGATCTATAGTCCAATTTGGGACTAAAGTCTGTTTGAAGGTTTAAGGATACGTTAGCCATATTTGAGGCTAAGATCAACTTAAACGAGATCGTTTAGATCCGATAAAAGAGCATTTGGGGCTCTATTGTTCCAGTTTAGGGACATAGTGGTCTATTGCCGGTTTAGGGACATGGGGGTCCATTGTTAGTTTAAAGACATCCCGGTCAAGGTTAAGGACATCGTAGTCCATGAGTTTAAGGAGCCCACAGTCCGTGAAATGTGTGGTTATCAGGACCCGTCACCTCTTTGAAGACGCTGAGGAATTACAACGACATATATCAAAGGAGTGAAGAGATGTACCCTTGAACCAAGGTGGATTGAGTGATCTGTATTCCCATTTGGAACTAAGATCAGTTAATTATATTGTGAGCACGTTGGCTCAGTTGAGTCTGAGTTGAGGACTTATGGCCAACTTGGGCTAAGTCCAATTGGATTTGAAGTGTTGGCCTTTTGTTGGACCATTAAACATTTGTCTGGGTTCAAGCCCACATTATTTAGCAATGCTAAATCAGAGTTTGAGAGCTCTGAGAACATTTTTATCTTTGATTGGGCAGTAGACATTATAGTTCTGATTTTTACTCAATTTTTAGTGGGAGGCTTTGCCTTTGGAAGATTAACCAATTTGGTTAAAAATAGTGTTAAACACTAGAGAAAACAGTGTTAAACACTGAAAATATATCCCTTAAATTAGTGTTAAACACTAAAAGATAATCAGTGTTAAACACTGGAAATACAATTCTCAAATTAGTGTTAGACACTAGAAAGCAACAGTGTTAAACACTGGAAATGAGGTTCTCAAGTTAGTGTTAAACACTAAAAATAAAGTTCTCGAATTAGTGTTAAATACTAAAGAAAAAGGGGTCATGTGATGACACGTGAGGGCGCTCAGGGGTAGGACCAGATCCCTTTACTTCGTTCTGCCATTAAGTGTTAAACACTTTTTATATTTTATTTTTATTTTGAGTGTCACGTGTTGACACGTGATGGGGATTTACGCGCCGATCATTAAAGCGTCTACCAAGGGCTCACGTGGGAGCACGTGGGAGCACGTGAGAGCGCCCAAGGCCTTTATTTCCTTTGCTTTTTCTTTCTGCGTTTTGGGAGTCACGTGGAGCACGTGAGGCATTGCCTCAAAACTGTTTCCTTTTTATTTTTGGGGGATCTTTTTAGGGGTCGCGTGGGGACACGTGACCTAGTTTTATTCCTTCTTTTCTGATCACTGCGGATTGGGGTCACGTGTCATCACGTGACTAATGTTCTTTATGTGCATGGAGATCTTTCAAGTCTCTTTATTTTAAGAATTAAATTCTCTGTAGGGTTGAACCCTAATCATGATTTTGGAGGAATTAAATTCCTATTATGAAAGAATTAAATTCAGGACTCAAACTCGCGAATGCGCTATTCGTGAGACTCACTTCACCTGAACAGGTTCTGAATCGACGGTTTTGTAGGGTTAAACCCTAATTTCATTTTAAGAGGAATTAAATTCCTGTAAATGTGAGAGAATTAAATTCTCAATTAGGGTTAAACCCTAGTTTTGTTTTGGGAGAATTAAATTCTCTAAACTCAATTCCTCCTCTATATTTTAGATCTACATGGCAGGATCTCAACCCAATGAGAATTAAATTCTCATCCTATGGGGAGATGTGCTCTGTACAGATCTTCAACCAGAAGAAAAACTAAGTTCTTTATTTGCAGAAGAGTTAAACTCTTAGATTTTGAGAATTAAATTCTCTTTTTGAAGTTGATCTTTTTCCCTTTTCTCACATAGGGTTTTCTTTGTTGAGAATTAAATTCTTCTTTCTTTTCTCTCTGCAATTTCAAGATCCCAAAATTCTCTCCAAAGTTTTCTCTCTCCAAATTCTCTCTAAAAAAACAGATCCCTTCTCTTCTCTTCTTGGCTCTTATTTATAGGAGAAAGAAAAGAATCAAATTGTTTAGTGAATCTTTCATTGAAAGATTTGATTTGTTTTCATAATTAATATGATCCTTTAGATCATTCAGTGAATTTTATTCACCGTTGGATTTTAAATCCAAAAATATTCTGTTTGTTATTTTTGGTAAGATTTAGGGGAAATCTTTCCTTGTATCAAATCTTTCCATAAATTGGTGATCTTTAATCACCATTGGATTTTTAATCCAACGGTCCCCATAATCCTTTTCCATTTGGAAAGATTAAGAGAAATTTAGAATTTTAATTCTATTTAGAAAGATTTAGAGAAATTTAGAATTTTAATTCTATTTGGAAAGATTTAGAGAAATTTAGAATTTTAATTCTATTAAACTGTAAGGCTTTCGAAGCCTGGCACGTGACCCTTGGTCACGTGTGAGCACGTGACCCCTAATTGGTTCCTTTAACAGCCGCTTGTTTATGTTGTTGTTTTGACCATCACGTGTCAACACGTGACCATTGGTCACGTGTAAGCACGTGATACCTCGTTGAGGTATTTTCTGACTTTTAGAATTAAATTCTTTTAAACTGTGAGGCTTTCAAAGCTAGTCACGTGCCAGCACGTGACCCTTGGTCACGTGTGAGCACGTGACCCCCAATTGGGTCCTTCTTCAGCCGTTTGTTTTTATTTCTGTTTTAACCATCACGTGTCAACACGTGACCATTGATCACGTGTGAGCACGTGATATCTCATTGAGATAATTCCTGATTTTTTAATCAAGGAACAGTGCATAGCATATTCGCTCATAACTTTTGATCCCGGATGAATTATGAAGCCCATAATATATCAAATCGAAGGGTTTTTTGTGACGCTTTCGATACCATCAGAATTTATCTGTTTCTCATTCGGGAGTTTGTCAAAAAACAGTCCGGAAGATACTGGTTCGCATTTTCTTAAGCGTATCACTGCCATTTGATACCTTGGGCTCTTTTGCGCAGAAATTTTTGGCAGGAACAGCTCTCTTGTTCCAAGACATGGCTGGGATGATGTTACAGCCGGAACCTCCAGCTGAAGACCCCCCGATTATCATTGAAGATGACAGAGGAGAGACGCCGAACACTCCTCCGGCTCTTTCAGCAGCCAAGGAGGAAACCATCTCCAAAGCTACTCTGGATGATTATATCGCTCAGCAGATACGAGCTCACCAGGCGAATGAAGCGGCTGGGCAGATCGTTAAAACGGGACGACCCTATCTGGGTTGGTACGATCAAATAAGGTACCCGCCGGGATATACGATCCCTAAAATCCATGTATATAAAGGGACGAAAAATCCGCATCAGCACGTCGCTCAATTCAGAGCCCTGTGCGGCAACACTACAGGTGATGATAAACTTATGCTCTGCCAGTTTGTTGGCAGCTTGTCGGAAACGGCGTTTGAGTGGTATTCTGAACTTCCAAATGACTCTATCAAGACATTTGCGGAGATGGAGCTGCTGTTTACACAGAGATTCGCAAGAGCTAGCGAGCGTAATCCGATTACCGCACTGATTAACGCCAAGGTAAAGCCAGGCGAAACATGGGTGCAATATGCAATAGGTGGCGAAATTTATGGTCAAAATGTGAGCAACGCATCGAGGAAGCGCCTGCGGTGGGCATGTTCGTGGGCACTCTTGATCCGCAGGTGACCATCTCCTAGTTCATGATGTTTTTCAAGCCGACTACTTTCCAGGTCTTGATTGACAAGCTGGCCCAAAAGGACCAGATGGGTCATAGACCATCTTCCTCGAAAACAGAGCCTCGAAACGAAAAGGGAAAGGGGAAAGCGACCTTCGTCGCCAATGCTCAACAGCAGACCAGTGGTCCAAGACCAGTTGATCGCCAAAATAATAGAACACAATCTCTTGGAGATAAAATGAGACGCCCTTACTCGTTCCCTCGGGACAAGACAAAGAGGTTATTCGAGCTAGCACTGCGCAACAGGCTCATCACTCTGCCGGAGCCAAGATGCCTAACGCAACCAGGCGACATTAACAATCCTAACTACTGCCCTTATCACCGAATGTTGGGTCATCCGATCGAAGATTGTTACATCTTCAAAAACTGTATAGAAGATCAGTACCAACAGGGCAAGTTCGTATTATCCGAAAATTGGAAGGTGAACCCGCCCCAGCCGCACGCTCTCAAAAAGGCGGACACACCGGGGGCATCATGCTCTTTTGTAGAGGAAGCTCCTTGGGAGGTCGTTCTTTCAATCAAGGCTAAAAGAATGTTGAGGGATCTCCAAACATGCCCGGCGATCAGGTGGAAAAACCCACTGGAACCCAAAGTCATCGAGGGAATGCTGAAGCCATGCCCAACTCCAAAGATTGGCGGTGATAGTCAAAGCGCTTACACCCAGCCGTCAAAGTCTTCGAAGAAAAAGAAAACCAAGAAGCCCGTGAAACCTGATGACAAACGCACGGACCTGCAAAAGCAGATTGACGCGCTGGAAGAATATAATCAAAAGGCGCGGACCCCAGTCACACTCCAAGAATTTTTCAGCCACGATCTTAAGGACGGAGATGATGACAATGGATAAGACTCGTCGGATGAGCCTGAAGATTATATGGCAAGTTGCCATATGATCTCTCACTCGTCAATAGACGATGAAGAAGCTCCTTACACAGAAAACTGGGGGCAGATCCTGAGCCGGAACTTTTAGGACCATCAGACGAAATGATTGATGCATTCCTGAACGAAGCCCGTCTTAAAAGCAAAGCTGATCAAGAGCGTGAGATGGCCATATTTGAAAAGGCCAAACGCCGGTGACTGGACGAAAGGATTGAAACACTCCTACCAGATCAAAATACATCCGCCGCAAATAAAAACAAGATCAAGACAAGGAAACGATTCGCTAGAGCCTTATCAAAGGGAATGAAGTTGCCCTCTTTTAGAGGAAATTCTCCTGGAGATATTCATCTTGATGAAGCGAATGCGCATCCTAACTTCTGCTTATACTATCATAGGATTACACATCCTACCGAAGAGTGCGTGGTCTTTAAAAACTGGTGGCAGGAGTATGTTGCCCACCGACAACACGTTCAATAAGTGAAGCGCAAGGCTCGTTGGGAACAGAAAAGCACAACAAACGAGCACATGAAAACTGCAGGCAACTGTCACATGGTCAACGCCAACGGATCACAAGTTCTCACCTTCGGGAGCGATTCTGATGAAGAAATAGCCATTGGCCCTCTCTTCAAAGAACCCACCTCCGAGGCGAAAGAAATGAAGACCTGTGAGAATATTCAGCTGCGCAATCGTACGCTGCCTGAAAAGAATCTTGGGCCCGCAAACAGTGGGTCGAATAGAAAAGATAAGAGGAAAGAAAAAATCCCTAAAAACATCGCCTTAGATGATCAAGTCGTCAAAGATCTGACAGCCAAGGACCCGCCCAAGAAAAGTAAGGTGGATTACAACGTTCTGGCACACCTGAGGAAGATACCCTCGCAGCTCAGCATTCTCGACGCCCTTCTGCTATCAAAAGAAGCGAGAGATTCTCTGATCAAGGCGTTACAAGAGCCCAACTAGTTCCAAGCTTTCCTCGCCGAAGAAAAGATGAAGGACGAGCTGGAAGAAGTGCACACTGCTGACATCACTTTCGGCGATGAAGATCTTCTCCTCGGGACATGTGAGCATAACCGTCCTCTTTATGTCTCTGGATACTGTCATGATATTAAGATCGGCAAAATCCTGGTGGACAATGGGTCCTCCGTTAACCTCCTCAATGTAAGAGTGTTGAAGGAAATTTGCATGAGCGTTCAACACCTCGCTCGGGATAAGATCACTATCTCCGGGTTTGACTCCCAGTCATCATGGACTCTCGGGTCTGTGATACTGATGCTGCGCTTTGGGCTCCTAGTCACTGACATCAAGTTTCACGTCATTGATGCTAAGACTTGCTATAACGCTTTGCTCGGCCGGCCTTGGCTACACGAGTACAACATTATCCCTTCTACACAGCATCAATGTATGTGATAGGGGAACTAAACCCATTCTCCGTGAACGAAGTCCGCAAATATGAGGATGCCAAGTACTTCCTTCCAGATTTCGAAGATACAGAAAGATGTCGCAAACCGGAGGACAAGAACAAAGCTATCACCACTATTCCGGTCTTCGGGAGTGATACCGAGGAGGAAGAGGAAATAATTTATTCAGGGCTGCCCCAACACAGCAAGCCAGGACCGTCCACCCCTATTCTGGTCTTCGGCAGTGACTCAGAAGATGAGGTCAATGCCGTATTCTCTGTTCGGCCATCAATACAAGCCTTCGCCGATGAAGATCAAAGTTTGCAAGTTGCCATGGTTCCGCGAGAACATTACAAAGAGCTCGATGCACTTAAAACTTATAGCGTGCAAGAACTACAGACATTCTATGTCTCTACCAGGCGAAAAGGTGAAAAGGCGATCCTATTCCACCGATCTGGAGAAACCAAAGTGGAGAAAGAAATTTGGCATGGTGCTGATTCTACAATTGACAGGCTCCAGCCCATCCATCTGCCCAGATACTACACAGAAGGATTAAAAAGGCTGTTGAAGCGCCAATGCGTACCCTTTAAACAGACTGCTTGACAAGCTCGGTTCTACAACAGGAACTGGGATGTTCCCGGAACTCAGCGAAAATTGCCCAACGGGAGAATGAAAACGATCGAACTTGGATATGTTCAATCTAAGAAATGGGAGCGAGTCCATAGCAGCTACGTCATACATGACTTCGATGAAGAAGAAGATGCTCTGTGGGAAGATGCTAAGCCTGAACCAAAACGAGGTCCCGCCATGAAAATGCCAAGTCCGTCGTTTGAAGAACAGATGGACAAGCTAATAAGGGAAGCGGGTCAAAAGGTCCGGAATGATCATAACCGCGAAACGGCCATTTACGAGAAAGCCAGGACGCAGCGCCTCATTCAGCAGGCCACAGATAATGATAATGCTCTTCATCGCCAACCTGTCATACAAAAGACCCGGTGCAGAGGCAAAAATAAATCAAAGAACGGGAAAAGCGTTCGACAACTGCAAAGCGGGTCCAAGAAACCACGCGATCAAGAATCGAGCAGCTGGGATCCGTCTCTTATAAAGAAGATGGGTCGAGAATATTCTTTTCTCCAAGACAAGACAAGGAAGATATTTGATTTTGTCATGAAACATCAGATGATGACACTCCCGGAGTCCAAGCACCCCGAACAAGCAAACGAGGTCTCTCACCCAGACTATTGCTCCTATCACAGAGCAATAGGACATCCCCTCGAAGACTGCTTCACCTTCAAGAACTGGGTCGAAGATCAATATCAACAAGGCAGGTTCGCTCTATCCGACAGCTGGAGGGTAACCCCGCAGCAGAAGCATGAACCGAAAGCCACGAGAGTAGAACCAGATCAACATCGGTCTTGGAAGCGGTCTCGCACCTGTCACGTGATAACGCTGTCAGAAGAAGAACCCGAGAATATGGTTGATCTCCCCTGGTGCTTCGAAAAAGATGATGACGAGGTGATCTTAAAGTTTCCACCAGCGCCAAAAGAGCTGGAAGATGGGATACATACTACTGCAGATAACCTCAACAAAATCGACTTGGGAACGGCAAACGACCCACGGCTGACGTTCGTCAGTGAGCTATTGTCTGAAGAAAAGTGGCTACGCTCAAAGACGTGCTCATGCAGTATAAAGATTGCTTCGCATGGAACTATTCCGAGATGCCAGGATTGGATCCAGAGATTGCTGTGTACAAATTGGCAATATCTCCGGACATCAAGCCAGTCAAGCAGGCACCAAGAAGGATGCGACTCGAGCTTGAGATGAGCATCAACGCCGAGGTCAAGAAGCTAATCGACTCCGGCTTTATCCAAGAGGTGCAGTATCCTGACTGGATTGCCAACATCGTCCCGGTGATGAAGAAAAATGGGACAGTGCGCATATGTATGGACTTTCGGGATCTTAACAAAGCTTGCCCGAAGGACGACTTTCCAGTACCGGTCACCGAGCTGATGATAGATAATACGTCCACTCACGAAGTTTTCTCCTTCATGGACGGCTCATCAGGATACAATCAGATAAAGATGCATCCTGAGGACCAGAAGCATACCGCTTTCCGAACTCCGTTGGGCATATTCTGCTACAAGGTGATGCCTTTCGGTCTAAAGAACGCCGGTTCCACCTATCAGAGGGCCATCACAAAGATTTTCGATGACCTCATACATGAAATTGTCGAATGTTATATTGACGGCCTCATGGTTAAAAGCAAATCATACGAGGAACATTTAGAGCATCTGAAGATCGTGTTTCAGCGCCTTCGGAAATACAACTTGAAGATGAACCCTCTCAAGTGCGCGTTCGGCGTTACCTCGGGCAAGTTCCTAGGATTCATCGTCCGACATCGAGGCATCGAGATAGACCCGTCTAAGATCAAGGCGATCATGGAAATGCCTCCGCCAAGGACTCTCAAGCAACCGCGGTCCCTCCAAGGAAAGCTCGCATATATCCGGCGATTCATAGCTAATCTCTCCGGCAAGTGCCGTCCTTATAGTCACCTAATGAAGAAGAGAACCCCATTCATCTGGGATCGCAAATGCCAAGGCGCACTAGACGAAATCAAGCAATACCTGCAGAATCCGCCGGTGCTGACCGCTCCAGTCAAGGGAAAACCCCTCATTCTGTATACAACCGCCCTCGAAGGTTCTTTAGGCGTGCTCTAGGCACAAGAGAACGACCAAGGGAAAGAGAGAGCCCTCTACTATTTGAGTCGAGTTCTATTTGGGGAAAAAAGCAATTACTCCCCCGTTGAAAAACACTCCTTGGCGTTGATCTTCGCGATAACGAAGCTCAGGCACTACGCGTTGGCACATGAGGTCCATCTCATATCGAAGGTGGATCCTCTCAAATATTTGATGTCGAAGGCTATATTAACGGGATGGCTCGCTAGATGGGCCCTACTCTTGATGGAATTCTCGGTGACATACAGACCCCTCAAAGCAGTGAAAGGCCAGACTATCGCCGACTTCCTCGCTGAACATCCGATACCTGCCGACTCTCCTTTGAACTGCGAATCGCCAGATGAGCACGCGTTTGACACAATTGACGGGGAGAAAGGAGGGAGTGATACCCGATGGGAACTCTACTTCGACGGGGTATCTTCCATGAAGAAGCGCAAACAAAGCACCCCTATAATCAAATCTGGAGTAGGCCTCATCTTCATAACTCCACAAAGGGGGATAATGCGCTTCGCCTTCTCCTCAACAGAGCCGCGGACAAATAATGAAGCTGAGTATGAAGCTTTGATAGCAGGTCTTGAGATCGCTGTCGACATGAGAATTGAAATCCTCATATACGGAGACTCCCAGCTGGTCGTCAGCCAAGTAAACAATGACTATCAAACATGCAAGCCGGAGTTGGTAAAGTACGGTGAGAGAGTACAGCAACTACTGACTCAAATTCCCTCATACACCCTGGAAAGTATACTGCATGCGGAAAATAGCAAAGCGGATGCATTAGCTAAGCTCGGTAAAGAACTGGCCGACGAGAACCTCGACGACGTGAGGATCGTTCTGCAAAGCCGTCGGATTCTTGCACCGGCAGAAATATCTCCGGAGTTGTTCGAAGAGAAGGGAGCTACCGAGCAAACGACCTTACAAATAAATGTTGTAGATAGTGCCCTCAAAGTCAATGATTGGATCGCAGGTACGTGATTGCAATGATTGAGGCAGGACCTATACCGATATGACAGTCTTGCTCAAGATGATAGTATGCTATCTGGTTTGTCTTTATCATCGTATACATGCTTTAGTTCGCTATTGCATGTTGATAGAGCCCATAGAATTCTTGCTTGACTGCCAGCAGTATGATGGCGATCATATACGTGGGAGCTGGGGTCTGTAAGCACATCCTTAAAGAGTCCCTGGTCGTGGGAGTTTTGAGACAGGGCATCGATACTCTAGAGTAGACTAGTGTATACAGTCGAGATCCCGACGAGGGGTGGTGGCCGGTCTCACAAGCCACTGGTGTCAGTAGGATCACCTAAGATGTATACAGGTGCTCATTAGGTTATGAGTACACTGGACAGGACTCGCCGGGAACATGCTAGTTGGTATTATACATATCGTCAGATAGCAGTTCCCTGGTGATATGTGTACAGGTTAGTTCATCGACCTGAGGTCGTCATTTGTCTCGTGTGAGTTCTCACTGTGCTTTGATTTCTACCCTACTACGGCTCAAAGGAGTCGTGCAAACAGGTTATTTTTGGGTACAGTCCCGAGCCACATGGAGGCAAGTGAGCGGATCGGCAGGGGATTCGTCTCTCCCGGTATTGGGGGTGGGATCGCGCTGTGTCTAGGAGAGCCATTACACAAAGCCCTCGGCCGAGGCAGGAGATTTACTGGTAGGTACTCTAGTAGTATCTCAGGGTGTTCTGGGCCACTCTTGACACGACTTATACTGCTATTGGGGGTCTGACGTTACCAGCCCCTAGGCCGATATGCGATACTCATAGACGAATGGACCGGACTGTATGTATATTGTCACTGTTAGTCTCAGTAGGGTTTATGGATGAGTTCGCTCGTCAGCTTCCCTTCCAATCAATACATAGGCAACCGTTACGTACAGCTTGAACCTCTGACGTGCTAGAGGTTATGCCCAGTGCCATTGTGTTGATGAGTCATTAGAGTCCCCCACAGACAGTTTCCCAGGTTCGGGTGAAACGTTGTAGAGGCCGTATGGTTTTATGGCAGGGTTCGGAAAATGCACGTGCGTTTACGCACGTGTCATATTTTGGGCAGATAATACTGGTCGGCTTTGGTTTAAGCCGGATCCGAGTATTATGCTGTGTAGATATAATATCTTTGTCTCAGTTGCATTTGTATTCGGTCGTAATACAAATGCGGGTATGTTTATACTGATACGGGGTTATCCTGAAATTCGTTTCAGGATCACTTTTGGAAGTTGCCAGTTTCCAGTTTTCTATCACCCGTATTTAACATTCGGTTAAATGCGGATTTATCTTTTCTTCTTGAGGGTGAGTCATGAGGTGAGTCATAAGTGTGGAAGCTTCTTGGATGATGACTAGGTTAGTGAGTCATTCATTTGCATTAATGGTTGATGAGGTATTATTAGTGAGTCACCTTTTCATTAATGTCTTTTGTTCTTGCTAAGATATTTGAGTGAGATCTTTTGTGTTATGATAAGCTTAGCTTAAGGTCACCCCCTTTCTCCTACACTCACCCCCTCCTCTATAAATGGCCGGCCCCCTCTCTTGATAGAATTATGGTTGTTGATTGAAAAAAGATATAAGTTTTGGTGCAGAGAAATTAGATGTGATCAGTTTCTCTTTTCACCCGATCCAAAAGGCAACTTCATTAACCGTTCGTCCATAGCCTTGGACGTAACGAGACAAAGTGTTCTACTCATTCTCTACATCATTCTTGGTCATCTCTTTTAGCAAACTTGATGATCGAGTTGCCTCGGTTCAGAGGCGGGAACCCGTTTAAAGATCCGTCGACGTGGTGTCACCTGGACGAGAAAACTGGATATTCAGGAGATCGGAGCAGCCGCAACAAAGCGTGGGATGATGGTTGAAGACCGAAGGACTCGGATCGTTCTGTATAACAATTCTACCCACTTTGTATTTTGTTAGTTTAGCTTTAATGGCAGATCCGGGTTATAGTACGCGATAGCGCCAGTTGTAAAAGTTTTTGTTCCGTATTTGGCGTCTGTTAGACGGCCGGGGCGCTACCGTGGACTTACAGTGGTATCAGAGCCTCACTACTAAGCTATACTAACTTGTGCTAACGCGTTTAAAATATCGATCGAACGGATTTTCGAAAACCGCAAATTCCATGTTCTGAGTTTCTGTCGATTTTTAAAAGAGTCTAAAAATAATTTTGTATATCACAGAAAGTCAAGCAGGGTTTTCTAAGCATACTGGTGAAAATTGGGCACGCGATCCTACAGTACTGCCGTGGATCCGCGTTCAAAGCTAGGGTTTGACCGCGGAACCGCGGCCAGTGTGTGGGAACAGTGCATCAAATTTTTCCAGTGTGCTTTACTTGGTAAATTTTGGTTTTTGGTATATTTCTTTTGGGCCCAGATTTTGTTATTGTACAGCAGATGCACGTGGGGCCCACTTCGGGAAATTTAGTAGATCGAAATTTTAAATTTGTTAGTATGCAGTATTTACATTATATCTCCGACCGGGAATGCCATTTGAGCAGTAAACCGCGTCTAATTGCTATAGTTCTTTTAGACGGGTTTGCGAACGAAACATTCGCGTTGATGTTCTGTGTTGTGCTGTGATGTTGCGGATTTGTCGTGGTGCATAGCAGTGTGCAATGGTAGTGCAGTTTAGATTTATTTGTACATTTGATATTGCGGGGTGAGCGTCCAACATGTGGACTGTCCTCACTGCCTGTTGTATAATATTCTTTTGGGGCACGACCGGGTTGAGGTCGATGTACCCATTGTACATATTTTTATTTCTGTACTAGGTTTATCCCGCGACGGAGTGCACGGATAGCCGGGTTCTGGAGGGCAACGGGTCCGTATCTCATTGCTTTGAGAGGTAAAAGGACCTCACTCTAGAATTGGCAGACTATTCGCCGCACTCGTAGGGGGTACAGGTTGACCCAAGGAGGGGTGTTCAATTTACCAGATTCCGTGAAGTGCCGGGTGTTGCATTCACTATGTTGTGGGGACTACCTCGCTTCAGGTTTTGGCGGGTAACTTGCCGCACCCGTAGGGGTCTAGGTTTCATTGCACAGGCTATCCACACGACCAGGGGAACGTCGGGTTTCAGTAGCCGCTCTGTGAAACCCGGGGATCCCAGATTATCTGTATTGTTCTGTGATGCTTATTACTTTTCTGTAATGTTGCATATTATCACGCTTGGAGCGATTATTGTATATTGGTATATATACTATTAGATGTTGTATATGTTTTACACCCGCGCTAGTCTAGCCCCCGCTCTGTCGTTAGTTAAGTAACCTAACGGGTGATGACGGGACCCAGTGACGAATGCGGATGGCATATACGTACATTTTATTTTTCGTTCTTTTCTGGTGTGATTGATTGATGGGATTGCGTTGATTCTTATCAATGCAAGGATAAAACAAACCTTTATTTGATGTTGTTGGAACAAATTTTAAAAGGTGTTATTACAAAGATATTTCCTTTTGTTTTGCATAGCGGTATTCAGTTGGAATATCCTGCACCTCATTCCACGAGGCAAGGGCCGAGATCCCTTCACCGGGAGTGACCCCTTAGGCAGAAGTTTGCGTCAGGATAATAACTTCACTATAGTCGATTACAAGTTGCTTTGCATCGCGTTATTCAGTTGGAATATCCTGCACCTCATTCCACGAGGAAAGAGCCGAGATCCCTTCACCGGGAGTGACCTCTTTAGCAAAGGTTTTTCACCACTATATTTTTATAAAAAGCTATCAGGTTCCTTCAACGAGATCAAATTCATTACATTAAAGTTTTTTCGCCAAAAACCAACCGTAGCCCTCCGTCGTATCTTATGGATGATCAGTAGTATTCAAGCTATGTTTGTTGGCCTTCGTCAAGACATAGTGTTTGGTAGTTGCTGGGTATTCATTTGTTGCATAGATAGATGTGTTGGTTTGGGACAGTCGTATAGCCTTGTTGGCCTTCGTCAAGAGCTTGTACGGGTGGGTTCAAATTGACCTGGACAATGACGGGTAGAACTTGACATGTGACTTATAATTTGTTGGCCTTCGTCAAAGTCATAAGAGCATGAGGCAAAAATTCTCATCGGGAGTTTCAAACATACAGGAAACTTGCCAGGCATGCGCATACCTTCTGGAGTGTGATAACTTGAGTGGCTTCCATCAAGTTATCATGCGATGATAGTTGGATCCCGATTCTCACTGATGAGTTGGTTTACTCTTTGGGTGATCCCGACTAATTCTTCTTTCAGGTTTGGAGGAGAATTTGAGATTACAGTGGGAGGTTTCCTGATTAGATAAAGTGATAACCATTCTGATCTAGGTTAGAGTGCACGCAGAGTGTTTCTTTTCTCTCTCTCTCTTTGGCAGCGACTTTTGACCGACCCTAGACTATGACTCAGTGACCAAGTTGACCGAACATTCTTAAAATACTGGTTTTTGGATTGTCTAAGTTGCATAAGTCATTGCCACTCCTTCTTTTACCCTTTGTATTTCTCAGAACACCCTGTATTATTACGGACATCCACTTCCATTGGATAGATCCATCGTATGGTTATATACGAACTCGAAGGGACTTCTTCGAGGATGGATCCAGGTTCAGGAGAAATAGAATTGGTTTATTCAGTTGTCTTTTACTATCACCTTCTCTCAGCTTGCGAGAGCTCCTTAGTTTAGGAGAGTACACCTATTATTGGATATTCTTATTCCAAACCATAGGCAGGTGCCGAAAGGTAGGGAATGAAGAAAACCAATTAGCCTAAGTAGGGTGTGCAGAAGGTAATATGTAAAGACAAAATAAAGGGATTAGAAAGAGGGCAAAGTAAATTGCGACTGCTATCATTCACGACCAAACCGCGTACTTCATCGCCACTCCTTTTTCACCTTTGCTTTTTTCCCCAGTTCGGGAGAAATAGAATAAGATATTATTCAGTTGTCTTTTATCACCACCTTCTCTCAAGTTACGAGTACTCCTAGGATTAGGAGAGTACACCTATTATGCTTACTGGATAGTCTTCTTCCAAGCCATAGGCTGGTGCCGAACGGTAGGGAAGGAAGAAAACCACTTAGCCTAAAGGGTGTACAGAAGGTAATGAATAAAGACAAATAAAGGGATTTGGAAATATGGCAAAGGAAATATACGGTTAAAGTCATGAATTGAATTATGGAAAATGCATTACTAAGAATACCAGGATACCCCTACGAAACATTTTCATGTTTCGGTGCATTGTTAAAGGAAAACTGATTTCCCGATTAGATACTTACTCCAGGGTATGTATTTATCGGGTATTATTCTCACATTTGTATGGTTTTACAGATGATGAGTGGGAGTAGGTTATTGGGAATAAGGTGATTATCCTCATTATATCGGAATTCGTTGTAATTGGTGATATTTGAGGAAGTCGTCTGGGTTTTTGCCGGACGGCATGTATTTGGTTTTGAGTATCCGTTGTTGTGCACCAATTTCAAAACGATATATCTGTACGTTTATTTTTATAAAGTGAGATATAACTTTTTGAAATTATGTCCGTGACATTTACATATATCAGTTGACGATTGGGTAAGGAGCATTGAACAACGAAGTAGTTCTTAATCATAAGTACAGTTTTCAACCTACGATGCACAGGTTTTAAGTTATTCAAACTCAGCGGACTTATACAGAGTATTGTATGTAGTCCAGTGTCCATCAGGACAAAGGGGTAGGTCCTCATACTATGTTCTGTTTACTTATGACTTCTCTAGTTTTTAGATAAGTGTTTCGTAGAAATACAATGTCTAAGTTTTGAGAAGTTGTGGGTATAAGAATAAAGTAAAGAACTAGGTATCGCAAGTATTGGGATTCTTCAAAGAGATCGAAGATGTAGATTCTTGTGATTGGTATTCAGTTGAAAATAATGGTTTTGAGAAACTTGTTTCTCTTTCAGGTAACTCATAATTGGATGGATTTCTAAGTTGAGTAATGCTGATTAGCCTTTTTCCATTAAGTTGTTATGCACTGGAGACAGCTGCATGATTTGAATTTGGTTCCAATTAAATTAGTGCCTCTGTTTCTATATTGGATATAGAATGGTTCATATCTTAACGAAGTTAAGGTAAGGGGAGTTGTCCAGCTTATGCTTAAAACCATACACTGGATAACTCAGGGCACGTTTCTGTAATGGCAGTTTGTGGGTTGGCCCAGGCTATGACGAGGGTTGACTTTCTACCATCTGGAAGATTAATAGTGATATTGTTCTTGACTCGCCACAGTTTTATTAAAATGGACTTTTTCAGAAAACACTAGTTGGAGTATGGTAGAACTGGAAGTGATTCCAGAACCGCAAATGATTACGGAAAATTTAATAGGACCTATATATTCAATCAGATTTGACATTCCAATTGCCACTCCGCAGATATGGTGGGTAACCTCAGACACCCGAGAGATACTCCGGTAGCCTCAAGGACGGTGACAGGGAGGTTCTTGTTTACCCAGACTTGACGCTACTGTTGTTCCAGACTATGAGACCCCGCAGGAAGATATGTATAGCGTCGTTCTAAACTAGCTTTAGAAGTATACGTATATATTATTCTGCTAGAGGGTTGTCGTAGTCAGTGGGAGCAACGGAAGTATAGTGGGCAAGTAGCTTATGTCTATTTATAGACCAGAGCAGATATAACGGAAATAGATCATCTAATTTTGATGTAACAGTCATGGCTTTGACTTCATCAGAATAGGGGATGGATCTGTTGAGAAGGTAGTAGGGTGTGATGTCCTGGTATTTGGATGACATACACAGAGTAGGAAGTAAAATTCCTATACTACGATCGGTTGTACTTTGGAAGTCACACAGTTGTTTCTCTACATAGGATATGGATGTAATATCAGACATTCTGGTTACTAGATCTATGGTTTTAGATCTAGATTTGGGTAGTTTCCCAATGTGGGTACTTTGACAGTATTCTAATAGTATTTTAGAATAGATGACTCCTGGCATGGTGGTGTACCTGCAGGCGATGGAGTCACCCTCTCTAAAGGTGTCTTACAGACTAAAGGAGAGAGGGATGTGCATGATTGGCAGATCACTTGCTTAGGCAATTGAGTCAATCGTGAGATGTCAAGTACCACACCAGATGTTGTTTTTGTACTAGGTGCGATAAGTTTATATTAATCCAATCCTGGAGAAACATTAGGAAGCGGTTTTAGAACATGAGTGCATGTTCTACGGATTTGATGACGGCAGCCTCCTTCGGGAGACGGTTATCATTCCAGGCTTCCAAGGTGACCTTGATGACAGAGTGATTGTCAGAGTTATAGTTTTACCTCTGACGATGGACAGTATTATAGACAGGTGGTCCAAAAGGATACTGTGGGAGGCATGGTGCTGGATACTGATTAGGTTCAGTGATCAATACAGTCTAAGAAGTTTGGATTTGAAGTTCATTTATGAACTAGGTCCCATCAGACATCCAGACATATTCTAAGACAGGTATTACTCGATTCGGGAGATGGCTTTCTCCGCGAACTTGAGATTAAGAGAGACATAGAAAGAAACATCAGGGCGGATCCACTCACTGAGGCTATTTCTCGAACACAAGAGTTTTACAAACTAGCTTTGTGAAACTGATTAGTAGAGGAGTTGGATGTTCGGTATCACACGGGCTGTGAGTGTATGACATCGCAATAATTAGCCTTGAGTGCAAGTGGGAGATTGTTGGAGATAGTACCTTCAAAGTCAATTATTGGATCGCAGGTACGTGATTGCAATGATTGATGCAGGACCTATACCGATATGACAGTCTTGCTCAAGATGATAGTATGCTATCTGGTTTGTCTTTATCATCGTATACATGCTTTAGTTCGCTATTGCATGTTGATAGAGCCCATAGGATTCTTGCTTGACTGCCAGCGGTATGATGGCGATCATATACGTGGGAGCTGGGGTCTGTAAGCACATCCTTAAAGAGTCCCTAGTCGTGGGAGTTTCGAGACAGGGCATCGATACTCCAGGGTAGACTAGTGTATACAGTCGAGACCCCGACGAGGGGCGGTGGCCGGTCTCACAAGCCACTGTTGTCAGTAGGATCACCTAAGATGTATACAGGTGCTCATTAGGTTATGAGTACACCGGACTGGACTCGCCGGGAACATGCTAGTTGGTATTATACATATCGTCAGATAGCAGTTCCCTGGTGACATGCGTACAGGTTAGTTCATCGACCTGAGGTCATCATTTGTCTCGTGTGAGTTCCCACTATGCTTTGATTTCTACCCTATCACGGCTCAAAGGAGTCGTGCAAATAGGACCTTTTTGGGTACAGTTCCGAGCCACATGGAGGCAAGTGAGCGGATCGGCAGGGGATTCGTCTCTCCCGGTATTGAGGGTGAGATCGCGCTGTGTCTAGGAGAGCCATTACACAAAGCTCTCGGCCGAGGCAGGAGATTTACTGGTAGGTACTCTAGTAGTATCTCAGGGTGTTCTGGGCCACTCTCTGACACGACTTATACTGCTATTGGGGTCTGACGTTACCAGCCCCTAGGCCGATATGCGATACTCATAGACAACGGACCGGACTGTATGTATATTGTCACTGTTAGGCTCAGTAGGGTTTATGGATGAGTTCGCTCGTCAGCTTCCCTTCCAATCAATACATAGGCAACCGTTACGTACAGCTTGTACCTCTGACGTACTAGAGGTTATGCCCAGTGCCATTGTGTTGATGAGTCATTAGAGTCCCCCACAGACAGTTTCCCAAGTTCGGGCGAAACGTTGTAGAGGCCGTATGGTTTTATGGCAGGGTTCGGAAAATGCACGTGCGTTTACGCACGTGTCATATTTCGGGTAGATAATAATGGTCGGCTTTGGTTTAAGCCGGATCCGAGTATTATTCTGTGTAGATATAATATCTTTGTCTCAGTTGCATTTGTATTCGGTCGTAATACAAATGCGGGTATGTTTATACTGATACGGGGTTATCCTGGAATTCGTTTCCGGATCACTTTTTGAAGTTGCCAATTTCCAGTTTTCTATCACCCGTATTTAACATTCGGTTAAATGCGGATTTATCTTTTCTTCTTGAGGGTGAGTCATGAGGTGAGTCATGAGTGTGGAAGCTTCTTGAATGATGACTAGGTTAGTGAGTCATTCATTTGCATTAATGGTTGATGAGATGCTATTAGTGAGTCACCTTTTCATTAATGTATTTTGTTCTTGCTAAGATATTTGAGTGAGATCTTTTGTGTTATGATAAGCTTAGCTTAAGGTCACCCCCCTTGCTCCTACACTCACCCCCTCCTCTATAAATGGCCGGCCCCCTCTCTTGATAGAATTATGGTTGTTGATTGAAAAAAAGATATAAGTTTTGGTGCATAGAAATTAGATGTGATCAGTTTCTCTTTTCACCCGATCCAAAAGGCAACTTCATTAACCGTTCGTCCATAGCCTTGGACGTAACGAGACAAAGTGTTCTACTCATTCTCTACTTCATTCTTGGTCATATCTTTTAGCAAACTTGATGATCGAGTTGCCTCGGTTCAGAGGCGGGAGCCTGTTTAAAGATCCGTCGACGTGGTGCCACCTGGACGAGAAGACTGGAGATTCAGGAGATCGGAGCAGCCGCAACAAAGCGTGGTATGATGGTTGAAGACCGAAGGACTCGGATCGTTCGGTATAACAATTCTACCCACTTTGTATTTTGTTAATTTAGCTTTAATGGCAGATCCGGGTTATAGTACGCGATAGCGCCAGTTGTAAAAGTTTTTGTTCCGCATTTGGCGTCTGTTAGACGGCCGGGGCGCTACCGTGGACTTACAATAAAAGATCAGGAAAAGGCTAAGGATTGGAAAGAAGTCTTTATAGACTACTTCAAATCTCGTCGAACACCTGAAGATGCGTCATCAAGACATCAGCTCATGAAACGAGCTATATCCTACACCTTTGTCAATGATACTCTGTATAAGAGATCATTTGATTCTCTATGGATAAGATGCCTGGTACCTGAAGAGGCAAGGAGGGTCGTCCAAGAAACTCACGACGGACTCTGCGGTTCTCACCAAGCCGGGCCGAAGATGAAGCTGAAGATCAAAAGGATGAGCTACTATTGGCCCACAATGATCCAGCACTGCCTCGAATACGCGAAGCAGTGCCACTCGTGACAAATTCACGGGGACTTCATCCATCAACATCCAAATCCGCTACACCCAACGGTGGCTAGCTGGCCGTTCGAAATGTGGGGAACTGACATAATCGGCCCCATCAAACCAGCATCGTCCAGAGGACATCGGTTCATACTGGAAACAACCGATTACTTCTCCAAGTGGGCAGAAGCAGTACCACTAAGAGAAGTGAAGACGGAGAATATCCTACATTTCTTCAAGACACGCGTCATTTATCGGTTCGGCACTCCGCGGCGGATTATCTCCGATAACGGGTCAGCCTATAGAAGCCACAAGATCAGCCGCTTCGCACAACAACATAACATAGACTGGAGATACTCTTCGGTCTATAATCCCCGAGCCAAGGGTCTAGCTGAGGCTTTCAACAAGACCTTGACAAAGATCGTGAAAAAGACGGTGTCTCGAAATAAGAGGGACTGGCATGAAAGTCTGCATGAAGCTCTCTGGGCGTATCGAACTACGTTCAAAACGGCCACGAATACAACGCCGTATGCATTGGTATTCAGCACAGAAGCAGTACTCCCCCTTGAGATAGAGTTACCCTATCTACGAGTGGCGGTTCACTACGAGCTAACAGACGAAGAAAATGCTCACCTTCGGCTTGAGGAGCTCGACGCCCTTGATGAAACCCGGCTCATGGCACAACAAAATCTGTAGGCTTATAAAGCGAGGATGACGCGCGCATATGAGAAATTGACTAGGCCGAGGACATTCCGCCAAGGCGAACTCGTACAAGTGGTCAAAAGACCTATGATCCCCAATCGTGCCAAACGGGAGAAATTCGAGCCAAACTATGAAGGCCCGTATATTATAGACAAAGTTTACCAGGGTGGAGCATATCTACTCATGGACATGCATGGTGAAATACCTTTCAGGCCAATTAACGGCCGCTTCCTAAAAAAATACTGCGCTTAATGAGTCACAGCCTAGGTCAATGATAGATGACGACGCCTATGTCCGCTCGTTATCTTCCTAAGCCCAAACTCTGTAAGTAGTAGCCGGCTTTCAGACCGAAACGTCATTAAACTAACGATGGACCACTATGTCCTAAAACTAGCAATTGACCGAGACGTCGATAAACTACTACGGACCACAGCATCCCAAGGCTGACACAAAAAAAATAAAAGAAAAAAAAAGAAAAACAGTATGTCCATAGGCAAAATGGGCACGGATGAAAACCCGAAAAGGCTCCGTGAGTAAAAACAGCAGGGCTACCAGCGAGTTTTGTGAAAACCCGAAAAGGAGCAAGTTCGTTAAAAGACACTTGCAAGGTCCTCTCGACATTGTGAGGAGAAACCACCTGCGTGAGATCCTTACGACTCACAAGGGAACAACACACTTAGGGATCCCCATGATTCCTAAGGAGAAATTATACTTGCGAGATCCTCACGACTCGTAAGGAGAACCCTCCTTTGAGACCCTCGCGGCTCATAGGATTCAAAGGTCTTAAGCTATAGGGATCTGAACCTGTTCTTAAGCCATCACAACCTTCTTTTTGCCCTACAAGCGGTCCAGTATTGACCCTTGTATACAATCCACGGGCGCGAATAAACATTTCCTTAACAAAGTCTCATCAGAGACTGGGGACATGTTCATATGGTGAAAGACACTTGTAAGTCCTCTCGAATTATAAGGAAAAAATACTCTTGTAAGATCCTTACGAATTATAAGAGAACACACACTTAGGAATCCTCACGATTCCTAAGGAGAAAACGCACCAACAAGATCCTCACGACTCGTAGGGAGAAATACCTTTATGAGACCCTTACGGCTCATGAAGTCAAAAGCCTTAGTCGACAGGATCTTAACCCTATTTACTAAGCCACCTTTGTTCGACATCGACATAGACAAATGATGATTCGCTCCTGGTAATATCCCAGTTGTAGCGATGCTGATGCCTAAATCGGTATCAAATCCCAAGCTTGAGGCAAAGCAAATGCATACAAAAATAGCCGAAATGATTGGGTAACTCGCAATAAAAAACAGCGAGTAAAAAAAATATATAGCCGAAATGAATAGACACCGCGAAAAATAGCCGAAATGATTGGGTAATCGCAACTTTCGCGATATAAAAGCTAAATGATAGAGCATCGTGGAAAGAAAAATAAATAAAATGAATTTTTTTTTGCTCTACAGGTAAAATCACATTGATCCCTGTACACAATCCTGGGGCACAAACAAAGAGAGAACCATACCTTCCCACCAGGCTTCATCGAAAAGAAGCCAAATCTTGATGGTTCACAAAGAGCCTAGAGATCATCAACAGCGTTCTTCCTCATTCCAGCAGGATTCAGATGCTGCAATCAACCTTGGAGCCATGGCAAAGTCCCTACTCCGAATCTCGACGATCACAGACAATCTAGAGACCACTTCGATATTCATCTCATTACAACAGACGCAACGTCATCCAAATGACCCCAACGCGGAAATACGTCATCCACATGACCCCGTCGCGGAAACACGTCATCCACAAGACCCCGTCGCGGAAATACGTTGTAACAACCCCAAATTTCCTATACAAATTTTTCAAAATATTTTTTCAAAATATTTTTTCAAAATATTTTTTCAAAAATTCATCAAGGGGTATTTATTGCCTGAGCACAAGACTTAAGTAATTAATTAGCAATTTAATTACAAGAAGGAGCTTGTAGCTCAATGGTAATACCTTGCACTGCTGAACCAAGCCACCTGAGTTCAAATCCCATGCCCCACATTATTTTTGTATTTATTTTATTTAAAATTCTTTGGAAGCCCAACAGTCCACACACCATAACTCCCAAAACTTGAACTAAACCTGAAAAACTAAATGCACCAGTGCCTACCCCATGAGACCCCCCACATTCCGACCCATCGACTCGACCGGACGGCCGAGTCCCCAACATCAAAAGTGTGACTCTTGGCATTCTATAACCCCCTGTATACTTCAAATCCCCAGATCGGTTCCAGAGAATTAGAAAGCCTCATTTACTACAATTTTTAATACATTTTAATATATTTTTACATTTTTTTCTAAACACTTCATCTACCCTAACCCTATAAATACCACCCTACCCTCTACCCTCTCACTCACATTTCTGAGCCAACTCTCAAGAAAAATCCTTAGAACCCTAGTGTGCAACCGAAACGAGCTCGAGGCGAAGCTCCGGCGAAATCTACGGCGAACTTCCGGCGATCGTTTTAAGAACTACCGGCGACAACGCAACACATCGGCGATCCCTCTAGTTCCCTCTCACTCTATTGTGTAATCTAAAACTTGTAAGTCCCTTTCTATCTCTCTTTTCCATTCTCAAAATACGAAATTACAAAACCCGACGGAATCGGAACAAATCCGATTTCCGATTTGGTTTTCTATAAAATTTCACTTATCACTAATACAATCATACTTAAACTTTCTCATATTGACTATTGAACACTAATCATAAAATTTGAACAAGTTTCATCACATGAAATGATAGCTATTTCAATTTATCATATTTTTTACTTAAATACCACATTGTTTCAATCTTTCATTTAACCCCATCAAACTTGCTATAAATTTAAACTAGATCACGAGGTAATGAGCTACCTCCTCACACACTCATATGCAACACCCCCGAGAACCAAGAATACGAGAAAACAACCATTTTTCATTTAAATACCACATACTTAATAAAACCATTTCTAAAAGATTTAGTTTTGATACACTTTTAAAGAAGTACCACTTATTAGGAAAATACGATAAGTTGTGGATATCGGTCGTTTATCTAAACCTAACTTTGTGGTGTCTAGGCTAGGCAAGTGAGAAATGTACCTTTAAAAGGGTCGTCTCACGGTGATTCGTGAGCGGATCTCTCCTTTCCTCACTTGTACTTACCTGGCCACAATTGGCGGTGAAGAGGCGATTTGAGGTATCTCACAACTTATCGTTTAGACCATTTAGAAATAGTCTAGTTGACTTAGGAGACCCTAGAACATAAAATACGGAAAATTGACATTTTTACAAATAAATACCATTTACTTCATAAAACTGTTTTCTAAAGGATTTAGTATTTATACAATCTTTGCAAAGCGCCGCTACAACCCATTTTGGGGAACCCGTTCGGGATGGTGCGGATTATCGCGCATCATTGGTATTAGTAGTGCGAGATTCAGACCTCCGCAATGAGCATTCGGTCTCGAAAAATTTAAAATACGATATCTTAAGAAAATAAGATTTTCCAGAATATAAAATATTTATTAAAATTATTTTTGTATAAATATATGTATATTTATCATTAGAATATCTATTCTGTTATGATATAAATATTCCACCTTTTTCTATAAAAAAAATCACAAGAACAAATTTTACACTAAAATACCATGAATTCCAAATAAATCAATATTATAAATAAATACCTTTAATTATGAATTTAGGATATTTTCACTAGAAATATCACAATATAAAATCCATATTCATTATAACTCTAAAGACGAATAATAAATACTTGAGGTGTACTTTGAGAAGTATATAAAAGTATTTTAACATAAAACCCCCTCAAGTTTTATAAATTACCCTAAGGGCCCTAGTAAATATAGTTTTAAGAAATAATCAGAACCTTGATTTACATTTCTAATTGTCTGACTCGGGTTCGAGTCTCATTATAATCTGACTTGAATATAATTCAAGTACCATATACAATCTACAATATTACAATTCAACATGAACACATGAATCCATGAATCCAATGATCAATCTATACAACTTGACTGAACCGAACCATGGATATACATCCATTATCCAGTTATTCCATTTACATGATTATGCAGTTACATCCGTTTACTGATATAATGGTTTTGGTCAGTCATCTAACTATACAATACAATACAACAATATAATCAGGATAACACTACGGGGTTTAAGGGGTAGACTGATACGGAATATGTTAAAGGTGGCACGAGGTGGTCACTTAAGACGTAATTACATCCATGTCGTTGTTCCGTGGTATTATCGACGGGGCCTTGTACTACAGGTTACCAAAGTCTCCGGTGTAAGTGGGACTCCCCTCGTATACACTGGCATCTTCTGTATCAAGCTACAAACAGCAGCGTTAAAACTAAATACAACAATATAACAATATAATACAACTGTAAAAGCTGCTCTCTCTCTCTCCCTTACTCTCTGTCTATTCTATTTCTCATCTTATCTTTGGGACTTACCGAGCGATCTGTTCGCTGACGACATTCTATTTCTTTCTTCTTTGAATGTCATCAGGTGATCTGGACACATCAGAGATCGAGCCTACTGCCGAAGACTTGGACCAGTTCAGTGAAGACCCCGAGCTCTAGACATTGTACATTTTCCATTCAGTACTTTTCATTTCCTGTTATGCCATTATTTAGGCATCGGTTTTATGTCGGTTGTATTTACTTTTCATGCATTGTATAAAAGAATGTTAATAAATAAAGTTGCTGTTATTTTATATCTCTTGTCTCTTGTGATTTATCTATATTGCTTAGATACACTCAGCGTATTTACTTCACAGTAAATACGTAGCGGACCAGTCGCGTCCCTTTCGTCGTATACCGGGAAGCGGGGCGTGACAGGTTTTGTTGGTGGCCCATGCAGATCAAAGCTGTAGGAAACATTATCATGCAGTTCTGTTCTGCGTGAACAACCTAAGCAATATAACACAAGAACCAGCAACTAAAACATTCTTTACAATCATGTTCCTTGAATCCCATCATTCTTATTCATTGAATCATATATTTTGAATCTGCCCTAACCTAAATTTTTCATTCAAGGTTATGGATTCACCAAACAACACCAACACCAATATCAACAACACACCTCCACCACTACCACTCACACCTGCTGTTCCTGCTCCACTCAACGAGCAAACGGTTCTGCTTGAGGCAATCCGCAGCCTCCTAGAGGGACATCAGCAGCTCTTGAACCGTCCCGAAGCTGATGCACCTGGGGTAAAGCAATTCAGAGCTTTACATCCGAAACAGTTCTCAGGAAAGGGGAGCCCACTGGAAGCTGAGGAATGGGCACAAAGTATCGAGGATGATCTGGCAGCAGCACAAGTGCCAGAAATAGCTTGGGTCCGAGTTGCAAAGCCGCAGCTCACGGACAATGCACGCAACTGGTGGAAGGCGGAAGAAAGCCGTCTTGATCAGCCCATTGAATGGAAGACTTTTCGCGATAAGTTCAACGCGAAGTACTTCCCTGTGACTGCCAGGTTTGCCATGGAACAGCAGTTCATTCATCTACAACAAGGTTCGATGTGGGATAAGTCAGTAGATGAGTATGACGCTGAATTCACCATGCTCAGTCGGTAAGACATGTCACAGTATTTCAAATTTTTAATATCACATACTACACAGCTAACACAAGACCGTAACAGATTTGCGGCACACCTGAAACCGATGGATGAGATTAGAGCCCGTCGATTTCAACAAGGTTTGGATATAGAAATTCAGGCTGCACTAGCCACGGGAAAATTTCTGACTCATGAAGATGCTCTGGAAGCAGCCCGCAGTTATGAGGCAGTGATAAAGGCAAAGGGCAGACCTCAGTCTGCAGGAGTGAAACGCCCTGCCACTCAAATGGTAGGAGGGGCCTCTTCAAGGCCAGCTGTTGAACTCAGAAGACTAGAAGAAACTAAGGATCGGCCAAGACCCAATTTTTGCTTTTATTGCAAGAGGGGAGGACACTTGTGGAAGAACTGTAGGCACACAAAAGGCCTATTCTTGGTTTGTGGCGTGTCTAATCACGGAATTGGAAACCGTCCCTATAGACGCAACCCAGCCCACACACCCGTCAACTACCCGCAGCAGCCAGCTATTCAGGCTCCTGCAACTCGTCTGCACTCCCAACACCACCTCCACACAGAACTCATGCACAGCCAACTCGCCAATTCCATCAGGCACTGAGAAACATGCCTCGAGTACAGAGGAAATGCCTCCAGCTAGGAGGAACGTGCCGAGACGCCAGGCTTACAATTTGGCGGCCGTAGAAGCTGATACGGTTGGTTAGGATAACCCTGGTAATTCTCTTCAACCTTTTTCACACTCTTGCATCACTTTGTTATTCTTCACACACTATCACCAAACTTTCCTTGAATCTATTACACTTTTCTTTTAAAAATTTTGAGGACGAAATTTTTATAAGGAGGGTAGAATGTAACAACCCCAAATTTCCTATACAAATTTTTCAAAATATTTTTTCAAAAATTCATAAAGGGGTATATATTGCCTGAGAACAAGACTTAAGTAATTAATTAGCAATTTAATTACAAGAAGGAGCTTGTAGCTCAATGGTAATACCTTGCACTGCTGAACCAAGCCACCAGAGTTCAAATCCCATGCCCCACATTATTTATGTATTTATTTTGTTTAAAATTCTTTGGAAGCCCAACAGTCCACACACCATAACTCCCAAAACTTGAACTAAACCTGAAAAACTAAATGAACCAGTGCCTACCCCATGAGACCACCCACATTCCGACCCATCGACTCGGCCGGACGGCCGAGTCCCCAACATCAAAAGTGTGACTCTTGGCATTCTATAACCCCCTGTATACTTCAAATCCCCAGATCGGTTCCAGAGAATTCAGAAAGCCTCATTTACTACAATTTTAATACATTTTAATATATTTTTACATTTTTTTTCTAAACTCTTCATCTACCCTAACCCTAGCCTAACCCTATAAATACCACCCTACCCTCTACCCTCTCACTCACATTTCTGAGCCAACTCTCAAGAAAAATCCTTAGAACCCTAATGTGCAATCGAAACGAGCTCGAGGCGAAGCTCCGGCGAAATCTACGGCGAACTTCCGGCGATCGTTTTAGGAACTACCGGCGACGACGCAATACATCGGCGATCCCTCTAGTTCCCTCTCACTCTATTGTGTAATCTAAAACTCGTAAGTCCCTTTCCATCTCTTTTTTCCATTCTCAAAATACGAAATTACAAAACCCGACGGAATCGGAACAAATCCGATTTCCGATTTGGTTTTCTATAAAATTTCACTTATCACTAATACAATCATACTTAAACTTCCTCATGTTGACTATTAAACACTAATCAAACAATTTGAACAAGTTTCATCACATGAAAGGATAGCTATTTCAATTTATCATATTTTTTACTTAAATACCACATTGTTTCAATCCTTCATTTAACCCCATCAAACTTGCTATACATTTAAAGTAGATCACGAGGTAACGACCTACCTCCTCACACACTCATATGCAACACCCCCGAGAACCTAGAATACGAGAAAACAACCATTTTTCATTTAAATACCACATACTTAATAAAACCATTTCTAAAAGATTTAGTTTTGATACACTTTTAAAGAAGTACCACTTATTAGGAAAATACGATAAGTTGTGGACATCGGTCGTTTATCTAAACTTGACTTTGTGGTGTCTAGGCTAGGCAAGTGAGAAAGGTAACTTTAAAATGCCCGTTTCACGGTGATTCGTGAGCGGATCCCTCCTTTCCTCACTTGTACTTATCTGGCCACAATTGGCAGTGAAGAGGCGATTTGAGGCATCTCACAACTTGTCGTTTAGACCATTTAAAAATAGTCTAGTTGACTTAGGAGACCCTAGAACATAGAATACGGAAAATTGACATTTTTACAAATAAATACCATTTACTTCATAAAACCGTTTTCTAAAGGATTTAGTATTTATACAATATTTGCAAAGCGCCGCTACAACCCATTTTGGGGAACCCGTTCGGGATGGTGCAGATTATCGCACATCCTCGGGCTTAGTAGTGCGAGATTCAGACCTCCGCAAGGAGCATTCGGTCTCGAAAGATTTAAAATACGACATCTTAAGAAAATAAGATTTTCTAGAATATAAAATATTTATTAAAATTATTTTTGTATAAATATATGTATATTTATCATTAGAATATCTATTCTGTTATAATATAAATATTCCATCTTTTTCTATAAAAAAATCACAAGAACAAATTTTACACTAAAATACCATGAATTCCAAATAAATCAATATTTTAAATAAATACCTTTAATTATGAATCTAGGATATTTTCACTAGAAATATCACAATATAAAATCCACATTCATTATAACTCTAAAGACGAATAATAAATACTTGAGGTGTATTTTGAGAAATATATAAAAGTATTTTTACATAAAAATCTCTCAAGTTTTATAAATTACCCTGAGGATCCTAGTAAATATAGTTTTAAGAAATAATCAGAACCTTGATTTACATTTCTAATTGTCTGACTCGGGTTTGAGTCTCATTATAATCTGACTTGAATATGATTCAAGTACCATATACAATCTACAATATTACAATTCAACATGAACACATGAATCCAATGATCAATCTATACAACTTGACCGAACCGAACCATGGATATACATCCATTATCCAGTTATTCCATTTACATGATTATGCAGTTACATCCGTTTACTGATATCATGGTTTTGGTCAGTCATCTAACTATACAATACAATACAACAATATAATCAAGATAACACTACGGGGTTTAAGGGGTAGACTGGTACGGAATATGTTAAAGGTGGCACGAGATGGTCAATTAAGACGTAATTACATCCATGCCGTTTTTCCGTGGTATTATCGACGGAGCCTTGTACTACAGGTTACCAAAGTCCCCGGTGTAAGTGGGACTCCCCTCGTATACACTGGCATCTTCTGTACTAAGGTACAAACAACAGCGTTAAAACTAAATACAACAATATAACAATATAATACAACTGTAAAAGCTGCTCTCTCTCTCTCTCCCTTACTCTCTGTCTATTCTATTTCTCCTCTTATCTTTAGGACTTACCGAGCGACCTGTTCGCTGACGACATTCTATTTCTTTCTTCTTTGAATGTCGTCAGGTGATCTGGACGCGTCAGAGATCGAGCCTACTGCCGAAGACTTGGACCAGTTCAGTAAAGACCCTGAGCTCTAGACATTGTATATTTTCCATTCAGTACTTTTCATTTTCTGTTATGCCATTGTTTAGGCATCGGTTTTATTTCGGTTGTATTTACTTTTCATGCATTGTATAAAAGAATGTTAATAAATAAAGTTGCTGTTATTTTATATCTCTTGTCTCTTGTGATTTATCTTTATATTGCTTAGATACGCTCAGCGTATTTACTTCACAGTAAATACGTAGCGGACCAGTCGCGTCCCCTTCGCTGTATACCGGGAAGAGGGGCGTGACATACGTCATCCACATGACCCTGTCGCGAAAATACGTCATCCACATGACCCCGTCGCGGAAACACGTCATCCACATGACCCCGTCGCGGAAATACGTCATCCACATGACCCAGTCGCGGAAATACGTCATCCAAATGACCCAGTCGCGGAAATATGTCATCCAAATGACCCCGTCGCGGAAATACGTCATCCACATGACCCTGTCGCAGAAACACGTCACCCACATGACCCCGTCGCGGAAATACGTCATCCACATGACCCCGTCGTGGAAACACGTCATCCAAATGACCATGTCGCGGAAACACGTCATCCGCATGACCCCGTCGCGGAAACACGTCATCCGCATGACCCCGTCGCGGAAACACGTCATCCAAATGACCCCGTCATGGAATTACGTCATCCAAATGACCCCGTCGCAGAAATACGTCATCCAAATGACCCCGTCGCGGAAATATGTCATCCACATGACCCCGTCGCGGAAATACGTCATCCACGTGACCCCGTCATGGAAATACGTCATCCAAACGACCTCGTCGCAGAAACACGTCAACCACATGACCCCGTCGCGGAACTACGTCATCCACATGACCCCGTCGCGCAAATACGTCATCCAAATGACCCCGTCTCGGAAATACATCATCCAATGACCACGTGGAACACGGCCAAAGTTAAACTTGACCCCGTGGGAAACGCCCGGAGCATCCTCTGAAGGAGTAGGGGCGGGGGTAGCAGCGCTCGAACCTGCACCCGCGGCTATGGCAGCGTTACGCTCCCTTGCTGTGCGCATTCTACGCTTCCTTTCCGTCCGGGCCGTAAGAGCGGATCTTCTCAAGACCTCCGTCAACGGGACGTTATCGTCCACGCCAATAGTTATCTCTGGAGCCATTATGGCATCCGTCATCGGTCGTTTAAGTAAAGCCTCTTTCGGCAGTGCTGAGGAGTCCGGGATCCGATAGCTGACCCTGGAAGCATCTCCACGTCACCCTGCGGGATCGGCACTGTACTGGGCATGACCTGAGTCGAGGTAGTCCCTGCGATAAAAAAAAGGGGGTCAGATCATCCATAAGAAGGGCGAATGAAGGCACAATGAGCCGAAATATACCAACGCCCAGCGAAGCGCGAATCCTCTCCTCCTCCTCAAAAGTCTTGAGGGAAGCCGCGAGAGCCTCTTCAGTGGAAATACCTGTTAAAGAAGGAAAAGCGTCAGTTACAACATAATAATAAAAATATAATGAAATGACGAAAGGTACGATTGATATTTACTTGATTGCGTGAGGATGGCCAGTCCCGCTTTGTGGCTTGCTAATCGCTCGGAAGCTGCAATAGCAGCCTCGAGATCTGTTGGCTATAGTGCCCTCAAGGCAATTATCATAGTCGCGGACTTGTGATTATGATGATTGAGTGAGGACCTATACTGATAAAACAGTCTTACTCAAGATGATAGTATGCTATCTGGTTTGTCTTTATCATCATGTACATGTTGATAGATCCCATAGGATTCTTGCTTGACTGCCAGCATTATGATGGCGATCATATATGTGGGAGCTGGGGTCTATAAGCACATCCTTAAATGTCCCTAGTCGTAGGAGTATCGAGACCGGACATCGATACTCCAGTGTAGACTAGTGTATACTGATCGAGACCCCGACGAGGGGCGGTGACCAGATCTCAGAAGCCATTGGTATTAGTTTGTTCACCTAAGATAGTATGCAGGTGATCATTGGGTTATGAGTACACTGGACGGACTCGCCGGGAACCTGCTAGTTGGTATTATACCTATTGTCATATAGCAGTTCCCAGGTGTCATGTGTGCAGGTTAGTCTGCCGACCTGAGATCGTCATTTGTCTCGTGTGAGTTCCCACTGTGCTTTGATTACTACCTTACCACGGCTCAAAGGAGTCGTGCAAACAGGTTTTAGTTGGGTACAGTCCCGAGCCACATGGAGGCAGTGATCGGATCGTCGAGGATTCGTCTCTCCCGGTATTGGGGGTTGATGTCGCATTGTGTACGGGTGGCCATCACTACAAATCCATGGCCATGGTAGACGGGGATTACCGATCCAGGATCGATAGTTTCTCTGGAGGTGATGGGTATCATGCCGACACGAAATATCGCGTTGTTAGGGGTCTGACTTTATCCATCCCCTAGACTCGATATGCGATACTCTTAGACGAACAGACCGGACTGTACGGATATTGTCACTGACAGGCTCAGTAGGGGTTCAGGATGGGTTTGCTCGTCGGCCTCCCTTTCGCTCAATACCTGGGTAGCCGTTACGTACAGCTAGTGCCACTGACGTGCTTGTCGTTAAACCCACTGCCAGCGTATTGATGAGTCTTTAGAGTCCCACACAGAGGGTTTTCACAGTTCAGGCGATATGGTGTATATGGCGTATGTTGATACATACAGGTGTCCAATTAAATATGTGCACTTGCTGCGCAGACTTTAATCGGACGGTTGATAATACTGGCGGCTTAGGATTAAGCCAGATTATTAAATCAGGTTTTTGATTTAATAATTTACATATGTATTTATATATATATGTATTCTAGTCTTATTGTTCACTATTCATTTTCTCTCTTGGCTATTCGTATTTTTGTACGAATACGCGTATATGTATTTCGATACATGTACCGGGAAGTATTCCGTATTTTATACGGAATAGCTTCTAGAAGCTTTTCCACCTCATTATTTGATTTTCCATTTATGGAAATTCATTATGATTCAATAATGAGGTGGGGGGTGGAAAAGGTGACAAGGAATGGGCATGAGTCAAAGCATGGTTCATAGTATGGTTTCATTTGTTTATTGTAATTTGATTAACGGGAAATGATATTTTTTGGAGAGAGGGAGAAGGGGGGCCGGCCAAGATATTGTGTGAAGGCTCATTTCATTTGGATGATGATTTTTTCATGCTAGCTCTCTCTCTCTCTCTCTCACTCTCTCAAAGTTCACAAAAAAGCCTTAACCATTTTTTAACTCATGCCAAGTCTTCATCACCTCCACTCATCTTCTATGGATGCTCTCATGGAGCACATGGTTGAGAGAAAATCATAGTGACACATTACTACACCCCGAATCTCCATCGTTAACAACTTTGGAGCGTCGGTTGCCTCGTTCGTCGAGCTGGTGCTTGCGCCGTTTCCCTCGGGTGGATCATCGGAGATGGAGGAAGACCGGCAACCAAACTTCATCAAAGGATCGCTAGGAGCTTGGAATGAAGACCGAAGGACTCGGATCATCTCGGTATAACAATTCTAACTCTTAGTTAGTTTGCTAGTTTAGGGTTTAAGGTCGATCCGGAATCGGGTAGCGGTAGCGCCGGTTTAATAAATTTTTGTTCCGCATTTTGGCCGCGTTTCGTTGGCCGGGACGCTGCCGGGACCCAACAAGATCGGTATCGTCCGGCGCTATGAATAGACCCCCGTTGGTCCCATATTCGCCCAAACCCTCACTGTAAGGAGCATGAGACTCCTGACCAAATACAACGTCGGCAGCAAGAATCGACTTCTTCTTCCGAGTACCAATCGCCGCCAACATAAGCTTACGCTTGACGGGCACCTTAGGACGACGAGTCCCGATATCTGAACCCACGCCAGACTCGGGAGATTCCACAGTCACCGTTTCCACGGGAGCACGGGGTATCGGCAGCTCAGGCCTATCATGCGGGACCTCGACCGCATCAACTTCTCTTAATGGAGGACGAACAACTGTCCGTTGCTTCAGAGGAACGCTTGGATTACCAGCCGGAGAGGTGCCCTTACGATCAAGCAACAATCGTTTCTCCTCCCTGATGACGGCGCCCATCGAGTGTTGATACCACGCCACATGCACATTCAGGGCCTTAGGAACGCAGCTCGGTTCACTAATGAAAAAGTGGGACCCTGTGTTTAGGCGCATAAAATGATGCAGCGCGCTTCGTATTCCCTCTTCGGTAGCAGCAGGTTCTGCCAGGAAATCCTCAAGTGGGACGCCCTGATTATAGCTCAGCTGCTGGGCGAAACGATACAAATTGTATCTCATGAATAACGCCGCATCATTTTGCCGAAAGACCAGAAAGCCCAGCCTGATGGAGTACAGGTGAAGAATCTCCCGAGATTTCAGCACAGAGGCCCCGTCTTTAAAGATGTCTTGTAATGACAGCACCTTCTTCGCAGATTCCTGGCCGACGGTTAAAATTGTGTCGGTAAAGGACATGCCGTCTCCAACCGTGCGTGGATGAAGGAGCAAACCTTTAGCTTCCCGCGGTGACGGACTTACAATGGATGCATCGAATAGCCGTATTATCCGAGGAAACATGCATCTGTCATAAAAGGAAGGTCTTCTGTGGATGTCGAAGACCCCGAGCGCTTGCAACTCAAACCATGAGGTGAAATAATGCATTGAAAAGTTGGCAGGCTGCACCCCCGGCTCAGTAGTGTCTGCTGCCAAGCAGAGGCCGTGATACAGGTGGGCTAGCCCAGCAAACCCAACGGCCACTTGTATCCCGGCAACCATTCGATGCGTGGGGTAGAAGACAGAAGGCCTCATGTAACGAGGGTGCATGGGAAGCGCAAACCAGCTTAACCATAAACCGAGGAACCCTAGAAAGAACGATTCCTCATCAATGCTCGGAGCGGCAATTTCTGAAAAGGGAACGATCGCGGCGTTGGGAAGAAAGAAATCCTTTTGATCGGCTTCCAATATTGGCCGGCGATCTAAGCCAAAACCGAAAGGATCATAAAGTTTGGCAAACTTTTCACCTTGCCGCGACAAAATTTCTGGGCGAAGAAAACGGGCAATGAAGTCCGCAAAGCTGCCCCCCCCCGGTCTCCGGATTCGAGGAAGAGGCTCTCATACATATTCAACACCCTTATCAAACTTGGGAACTGGTGTTGAATGGCGTTCTCTGGGGTAAGGCCCATTACCCCCCGTTTGGTGGCAAAAATATACTCATCCGAAGGAAGCAGCTCCTCATAATGCTCTCCCCTAACAGGTAAAACAGAAATCTCGGCAAATTCCTCTAAGGAGATGGAGACTTCTCGATCCAAGAAGAGGAAGGTGTGTTAGTTATATGTATGCCCTAGAGGCCATTACTGTACATACGATGTATATTGTAGTGGATGCTAGGACATATATAGGGAGGACTTTCTTGCTCGACGTGATAGTATGCTATCTGGTTGTACTTTATCTTAACATGTACTCTGATTGTCTCTATATTACATGTTGATAAAGCCCTTAGGATATGTACTCGACTACTGGGACTATGATGAGATCATACTAGTGGGGCCACGGTAGTCGACGAGTACATCCTATAATTGTTCCTAGTCGTGGGTGTATCGAGACAGGGCATCGATGCACCAGAGTAGACTAGCGTATACGCATCTTGACCCATATGATGGGTGATGGATGATCCCATATCCATCGGTGTTTGAAATCAAGGATGGTGTACGGGTGCTCAGTGGAGACTGGGTACACTGGACGGACTCGCCGAGAACTCCCAGATGGTATATACCATACGTCAGATGGCAGTTCTCCGGTGACACTGGTACAGAGTAGTCTGTTGACCCGAGATCGTCATAGAGTCTTGTGTGATTCCCACTGTGCTTTGATTTCCATCATACCACGTCCAAGAGGGCGTGCAAAAAGGTGGCTTTTGGGTACAGTCCCGAATCACATGGAGACAATGAGCGATAGGAGGGGATTCGTCTCTCCCGGTATAGGGAGTTGATGTTGTGCTGTGTTCGATTGGCTATAACCGGAAATCCCTGGCCAGGGTTGCTGAGATTTACTGGTAAGTGTTATCAGTAGTTTCTCGAACTGTTATAGACCTTATATCGACACGACTTATCGAGCTACTGGGGTCTGACGTTTACCACCCCTAGGCGAGATATGCGACATATCAGACGACGAGACCGGACTGTACGGGAGTGTTACTGTTTGGATTCGCAGGAGAAGTTACAGGCTTGCTTGTTGATCTTCTGAGCGCTCAATACCTGCGTAGCTGTTACGTTTAGCTGACCGCTTGCAGCTTATGGGTGTTTGATATGATCATCACCTACTGCCGGCGTATTGACGATTCTTTAGAGTCCTACACAGAGATTTCTTGGCTCAGGCAAAACGGAGTAGGAGCACATATGTGATATGTGCGGGACCGAGGATAATGCGATATGTGATACCGTATTATATTCTCGCGATATTTGATATCAGCCGGGTCATCGGATTAAGTGTTGATTCGATGAATCGGTACGGATAAATATTAGTCGGTTATATGCGATATAGCCGGATTGTCGAATCAAGTGTTGATTCGATAATTTAATGTATAATAATATATATGATATATTAAATTACATTAACTAATATTTTCTCACTAAAAGATTCTTTTTCTCACTCAGGTAATACATTGATATATATGCGATATATGTTAATTGTATTATTTTATTTTGTTACGATAAATATTATATATGTGATATATAATATTGTAACATGATATAATAACTAATGCAACTTGTTTAGTGGAGTTTAAACATGATTAGGGTTTGGATTAGGGTTAAACTTTCTAGATGTTTCTAGAAGGTTTTCTTTTTGTTGTGGAAAAGATATTTGTCAGTGACTCATTCTTTAACCCAACCCAAACCCTAACCCTAGTCAATTCTCTACAATGGTTAAGTCAACCATGGTTGCATTATTCTTCATATCATTTCATTTTCTATTCATCACAAAAGGATTCTATCGTTATTCATCTTCTTCCTCCTTCATTCTTTCATGAAAAAGCTTGCTAGATTTTTCAAAGGTGATGAATAAATATGAGAAAAAGATAAATAAAGAGAGCAAAAATCCTACTTCATCATCCTCATCTTCCCTTGCCATTTAGATGAGGGTGTTCACATCATTTCATGAGTGTTAGCTTGTGTTAAAGAAACTTCAAGGTAGATCATCTTAGTATCGAAGATCGGAAGCAAAGGTTGCGTCTTTCTCTTCGTGGAACCTCTCGAGAGTCCGGATCCCGATGATCGCAGCGAAGGGACTACAACACGGAGCATATGAAGTGAAGGACCGGATCTACAAAGGTTGTAATCCCTCTCACTTAGTGTTAAAGTGTTTAGCATGCTTGTTTTCGCCTAATCTCTAGTTTAAAGTTCCGTATTCGGGTTGTTCGGCACGGCTAAATTTTTAATCGGGCATGGTTGATATCTCGTAGACCCTTGTGCGCGTGCCTAGCAACCCTACAGTGGTATCAGAGCCAAGCTAGAGCTTTAGGCGAAGTCTAGACGAAATTTAAAGTCCGATCGAACCCGGAAAACCCGATAAAACCCACTCTCTGGAAATTTTCTGAAAATTTGGATTTTTGTGAATTAAAAATTGCCAAAAAATTCAGCAGGGAATTCTATGAGTTACTGTGAAGCACGTGTTGCTGACTCGACAAAAGAGCCGCGGAACCGCGGCCCCACCCTGGGTTTAGCGGCGGTTCCGCGGCCATTTTGGTGAGTCACACCACGTGGCTTGCACAGTAATTCTTGTCTTCAAGTGCTGAGTCTTCTGGAAATTTTTATTTTTTATTATTCAACTGTTGAATTATCTGGGTTGTATTGGGGACTTAAAGATTCGATCGGATATTTTAACTTTGTTTAGTTTTGTCCGGATAATTTTTAGAAACTGTTAAAAAGTTCGAACGGATATCAATAACTCACTTTTTCCCCTGTCGGAAATTTTTTCAAAAGTTGGATTTTTTTTCTCGTGTTTAAGAATGTTCTAAGTCATGCAAGTAACTCGGTGGAACCTCTAGAAGACAACAAACCTTAACTCGATTATGTGACCGTCTTGAACTGCCTTTTGAACCTTAGGGTTTGGGGCAGTACGGCGTGCCACATGTGAGGCGTTGGCTTGACCCTTCTACGGCTGGACCATTGGTACTGTGGCATGTGATGGATATTTTTAAACTGATTTCAAGTGTTGAGATATATTGGGGAAATCTTGGGTGCTTGATGATTCGATCGGAAAGTTTAACTTTTTCTATTTATCTGGAATGTGATACAATAATTGGAATCCACAGGTAGTTATGAGATAACTAATTTGAATATTATAAACATAGCAGTTCAGTCTCATTTGATTGGTTGCCACGGAATTTTGATGTGATCAAAAGTCCGTCGCAATCACGTAGTGTACGCGGATACTCGCCGGGTAAACTTAATAGACAGCCTCACTCCATAGCCCCGACCAAGTGACTGTAGGAGAACCCCGTCGCCGAAAGCATCCGTTCGGGTGCTCCCGGTAGCGGTGTTCCGCCTTGGTGCACTTCGTCGACGGTATCGGGGGTGCGGCCGTCTACTAAAGTTTGCGACGAGCATTCGATCAGGATGTCGGGAATCTTATTGAATTGCCCGACTTGATATTGAAAAGAGTTTTCGATAATGAGACTAAAATGCGGGGTTTATAATTGTTAGGCATGCGATGTCTAAGGAATTCATTTTGTTAGGCATGCGATGTCTAAGGAGGTTGCGGATTCCAACTGTTGTAGTTTTACACTTTCTTTTCTGTGACCGTAAGCGTAGTATGTAGTGTATCGCCGGCTTCGTTGCTATACATCAACGACAATCGGGATACGCATACTTGCTTACGTTGATGATATGAGATATTATGTATTGCTGTGATATGTTGTATTGGATCGTCGCGTTTGAATAGCCGGGGGTTTTATGTGAGATGAGAGTTTTTCTTTTTCAATCATGTAAAATTCATTTGTATGTAATATTCTTTTATTGGGGCACTTCCAGGTAGCGGAAGATGTCACCGTTGTATATTATTTACTTTTCCGCATTAGGTAGACCCAAGGCGGGGAGCACAAGTAACCGGGTTCTAGGGTCCAGTGGAAGACCATCTCGAGGAGTCGGGACCGGGTCTCCTAACCCTAGAATTGGCAGTGTTGCTTGCCGCTCTCGTAGGGGTCTAGGGATGTGGGTTTGGCTATTCATCGCGACCGTGGAATCCGTGTTTTATACAGGCTCGTATTGAAAACACGGACGTCCTAGTATATCCAATATTTCATATATGTTCTTCTGCTGCAATGTTACGTGATGAGATCATATTACTGCCTGAGACGAATGTTTATATTATATATATATGAGATATATGTTATATTGCAGATTTCGTTTCAAAAGAGATGCTTGTGAAGCATAATTAAAATGGGACTTCATTAATGAGATTAATGAAATAAAAGAAACCTAAGATGTTGTAGAAACTTGTTTAAAAACTGGTAGCTCAAGTTCTTGCTTTGCATAGCGGTGTTCCTTGTAGAACATCCAGCACCTTATTCGATAAGGAAAGGACCGAGATCCCTTCACCAGGAGTGACTCCTTTAGCAATAACTGGCAGATGCTACAACCCTCGGTTTGTCTTTTGATTGCTTCTATAGTTTCTGCTTTGCACAGCGGTATATATGATATATCCTGCACCTTATTTGATGAGGAAAGGGCCGACGATCCCTTCACCGGGAGTGACCCCTTTAGCAAAACTAGAAAAGCCTCAAAAGCATTCCATTTAAAATCACTCGATTCTACAACGATATCAAGTTCATTACGCAAAGGGTTTTCTGAAAAACCCGTCGTAGCCCTCCGTCATTTCAGATAAGTTGTATATAGTATTCGTGCTGCATTTGTTGGCTTTCGTCAAGGTGCAGTGTGCGGTAGCTATATGCTGCTTATCTGCTAGCATACGATGCGATTGGATTAGGGTAGTCGTGCGGCTTTGTTGGCTTTCGTCAAGGGTCGTGCGGGTGGGTTTAATTCAATCAAGAAATGTACGGGTTGAACTTGACTAGCGGGCTATGGTTTGTTGGCTTTCGTCAAGGTCATAGCACGTTAGGGGCAAAATATTATTGGGAATTTCAAGTGTTGAAATTTGCAATGAGATTGCATACCTTCTATGAGATAGTTGGATCCCGATACCCGCTGCGAGTAAGAGTTACTCCTGGGAGAGTTTTACACATTACAATTAACCGATCAAGTAGGTGTCTAGAAAGGTGTTAACGGGGTTACGCCTCTGGGAAAACGAGGTTTACTTTAATTAGGTTCGTGCGAAAGCACGGGGGACCTCCCTCAAAGTACCGACACTGGCCTGGCTGAAAGATTGGCGAACTTGTAGCGTGTAATTAATCCCGGCTTGTCTTTCCTTTTAGGGTTTGAAGGAAGATTTGATTAAAACAGTGGGAGACATCCTGATTAAATATATTAGATAACCAATCTAATCTTGCAAGAGCATACGCTGAGTGTTTTCTTCTCTCTCTCTCCAGGTAGCGACCATATCATGCCTTAATCAAGATAACAATACGGATATATTGACCGAACCCGCTTGTTATACTGAGCTGGGGAACGTTGGTCCCGCTCCAACTTATAATTGTTATAAGATAGAGCAGGAAATTGGGGAATACCAGATTTCCCGTGCCGCCCAAACGAAGAAAGTGCATGCTGATGCATCATCTTCGGGTGTGTTCATTACACATAACTGTTTCTCAGTATCCTTTACGTCCTGGGTATGTGATACCGGATCAGGATCCCGCATATGTAATCTGTTACATGGGCTACATATAGGTAGAGAACTGAGAACGGGTGATAAGTTTCATGAGACAGAAAACGATGCAAGTGTTGCAGCCAAGTCTGTTGGTCACTATCACCCTGTATTACTAGAATACATTGATTCTGAACAAATGTTATTAGATACCGAACCTGATATACAAAATCATATCAGTCTCTTTATTAGTAAAGAAAGGATATAATTTTGTATTGTTGGATAATGTTTTGAACATTTCCTATATCAAGAGTTGATCGGTTCAGGCACGTTATCTAAAAGCATTGACGTTCTAAATCAAACTACAGTTCTTAGTATACGGAACACACACAAGAGGAAGAGTTCAGAAATGAACGAATCCTTCTTGAGGTATTGTAGACTAGGTCGTATCAATACGACACGACCAGCTGAAGTTACATTAAGATGCATATTTAAATTTGTTTGAATTTACATCTTGTGAAACTTGCCGGTCATGTCACAAAGATAAGATGACCATAGCTCTGTTTATTGGAAACAGAGAAAGAGTTAGTGAACTCTTGGGATTGATACATATTGATGTATGAAAGTCCCCTGTCTACACATGCCAGGACCGGTTCTTTGTACTTCATTATATTCACTGATGATCTTTCAAGATTCAGACATATGTTCCAGTTGAAACACAAGTCCGAACCTTTTGAGATATTCACGGAATATAAGTTAGAAGTAGAGAACCAAAATACGGGTATAAGTATTATGTCCTTTGATGAGATCAAGGAGGAGAATACTTGAGCACGGAATTCCTGGACTAATTCTAAAGGAGAATGAGATTCTCTCTCAGCATTACTCCTCCGTATACACCACAGCACGTCGGTGTATCGGGACGGAGCAATAGCACCATATGTGATATGGTTTGCTCTATGATGAGTACTACTGAGTTTCTTATTTCCTTTTGGATGTTATGCGCTTGAGAAGCTGCATACCTATTGAATAGGGTTCAAATCAAATCTGTTGCCTACCACTTCATATGTGATATGGAAAGGGAAGAGCCCATATCTTAAGTTTGTTAAGATTTGGGGTTGTCCGGCCTATGTCTAAAAGCAAAATCCGGACAAGCTCGAGGCAAGGTCTGTTATGTACAACTGGAAAGGTTCCAGCTATATAAAAACAGCTGATGATTTGGTAGAACCAAAGGATTCAATAGTTTCCAACGAACCTCAGCCACTCCGCCGATTTAGTAGGGTTCCTCACCCACCTGAGAGATACTTAGGTTTCTCTATGACAGTGGGAGCGAGGATTGCATCATGAGATGATGACCCAACTGGTTTCGAGCTGGCCATCAGGAGTGGGACTCTGTAAGAATGGCTGGATGCTTATCGATCTGAAATGGAATCCTTATACACCAACAAAGTATGGACTTTGGTTGCTTTATCTGAAGGGTTAAATCCCCATCAGGAGCAAGTATATCTTGAGAAGATTACTTGGTGTACATCGAAAAGTTGAGACTTTCAAAGCTAGACTTGTTAAAGGTTTGCATCATAAGACCAGGTATGGATTATGTTGAAACCTTTTCTAAGGATCTATGCTTAAGTCCATCCAGATCTTACTTGCCACGGCTACATACCATGACTACGATATCTGGTGGTTGGGTGTCATGACTGCTTTTCTAAATGATGTTTTGGAAAAGAGCATCTATAAGTACACAGCCAGAGGGCTTCGTAGACAGTGGGAGCAGCGGAAACGTGTGCAAGATGTTTTATATGATAAAACAGGCATCGCGGAGTTGGAACATCTATTTTGATGTGGTAGTCAAAGAGTTTGACTTCATCAAAATGGTAGATGAACCTTGTATATACGAAAAGGTAGTAGAGAGTATGGTGGTGATCCTCGTAGAGTACGTGGATGACATACTCTTGATAGGGAAGGAGTTTCCTATGCTACGCCCGGTCAATCTCCGCTTATCACAAGGATTCTCCATATAGGATCAAAGTGATACCTACTAAATCCTAGGTTTTGGATCTATGAGATAGATCTAATTGGATGTTAGGACACTCACTAGTTGTAGTAAGATGGTATCTATCGATCCTGGGGAGAATCACTGGAAAGGTTCCAGGGTGATAAGGACAACTGAATGTCAGTCGCAGGCTTGTCTATACCCTCAGTGGAGGGACGGTATGTTGGAAGAGTTCCAAGCTAGATACCGTGACTTACTAGACGATTAAAGGCAAGATACATCGTTACCAAGGATGCTACCAAAGAGGCAGTCTGGATATATATAAGTTCATAAGATGAACTTCGTTCCTACCATTGTGTGACAATGGGGTTGTGGCTTTAGCCAAGGAACTACCGTCCCATCAGAAATCCAGATATAATTCTTAGGCAGTATCACCTGATCATGGAGATGGTTGATCTCCAGGGAGATCGAGGTTAGGAGAGTAGACACAGAGGACGCAGCGCGGATCCACTCACAAAGGCCTTTTTTTTCCCAGTAGAGACTTTTATGGGATGGTTGAGTATGAGATACTTCAACCGCAGCTAATTGTTGGGTATGCGATACCACAACAGATGGCCCTAGTGCAAGTGGGAGATTGTTAGTTATATGTATGCCCTAGAGGCCATTACTGTACATACGATGTATATTGTAGTGGATGCTAGGACATATATAGGGAGGACTTTCTTGCTCGACATGATAGTATGCTATCTGGTTGTACTTTATCTTAACATGTACTCTGATTGTCTCTATATTACATGTTGATAAAGCCCTTAGGATATGTACTCGACTACTGGGACTATGATGAGATCATACTAGTGGGGCCACGGTAGTCGACGAGTACATCCTATAATTGTTCCTAGTCGTGGGTGTATCGAGACAGGGCATCGATGCACCAGAGTAGACTAGCGTATACGCATCTTGACCCATATGATGGGCGATGGATGATCCCATATCCATCGGTGTTTGACATCAAGGATGGTGTACGGGTGCTCAGTGGAGACTGGGTACACTGGACGGACTCGCCGAGAACTCCCAGATGGTATTATACCATACGTCAGATGGCAGTTCTCCGGTGACACTGGTACAGAGTAGTCTGTTGACCCGAGATCGTCATAGAGTCTTGTGTGATTCCCACTGTGCTTTGATTTCCATCATACCACGTCCAAGAGGGCGTGCAAAAAGGTGGCTTTTGGGTACAGTCCCGAATCACATGGAGACAATGAGCGATAGGAGGGGATTCGTCTCTCCCGGTATAGGGAGTTGATGTTGTGCTGTGTTCGATTGGCTATAACCGGAAATCCCTGGCCAGGGTTGCTGAGATTTACTGGTAAGTGTTATCAGTAGTTTCTCGAACTGTTATAGACCTTATATCGACACGACTTATCGAGCTACTGGGGTCTGACGTTTACCACCCCTAGGCGAGATATGCGACATATCAGACGACGAGACCGGACTGTACGGGAGTGTTACTGTTTGGATTCGCAGGAGAAGTTATAGGCTTGCTTGTTGATCTTCTGAGCGCTCAATACCTGGGTAGCTGTTACGTTTAGCTGACCACTTGCAGCTTGTGGGTGTTTGATATGATCATCACCTACTGCCGGCGTATTGACGATTCTTTAGAGTCCTGCACAGAGGTTTCTTGGCTCAGGCAAAACGGAGTAGGAGCATATATGTGATATGTGCGGGACCGAGGATAATGCGATATGTGATACCGTATTATATTCTCGCGATATTTGATATCAGCCGGGTCATCGGATCAAGTGTTGATTCGATGAATCGGTACGGATAAATATTAGTCGGTTATATGCGATATAGCCGGATTGTCGAATCAAGTGTTGATTCGATAATTTAATGTATAATAATATATATGATATATTAAATTACATTAACTAATATTTTCTCACTAAAAGATTCTTTTTCTCACTCAGGTAATACATTGATATATATGCGATATATGTTAATTGTATTATTTTATTTTGTTACGATAAATATTATATATGTGATATATAATATTGTAACATGATATAATAACTAATGCAACTTGTTTAGTGGAGTTTAAACATGATTAGGGTTTGGATTAGGGTTAAACTTTCTAGATGTTTCTAGAAGGTTTTCTTTTTGTTTTGGAAAAGATATTTGTCAGTGACTCATTCTTTAACCCAACCCAAACCCTAACCCTAGTCAATTCTCTATAATGGTTAAGTCAACCATGGTTGCATTATTCTTCATATCATTTCATTTTCTATTCATCACAAAAGGATTCTATCATTATTCATCTTCTTCCTCCTTCATTCTTTCATGAAAAAGCTTGCTAGATTTTTCAAAGGTGATGAATAAATATGAGAAAAAGATAAATAAAGAGAGCAAAAATCCTACTTCATCATCCTCATCTTCCCTTGCCATTTAGATAAGGGTGTTCACATCATTTCATGAGTGTTAGCTTGTGTTAAAGAAACTTCAAGGTAGATCATCTTAGTATCGAAGATCGGAAGCAAAGGTTGCGTCTTTCTCTTCGTGGAACCTCTCGAGAGTCCGGATCCCGATGATCGCAGCGAAGGGACTACAACACGGAGCATATGAAGTGAAGGACCGGATCTACAAAGGTTGTAATCCCTCTCACTTAGTGTTAAAGTGTTTAGTATGCTTGTTTTCGCCTAATCTCTATTTTAAAGTTCCGTATTCGGGTTGTTCGGCACGGCTAAATTTTTAATCGGGCATGGTTGATGCCTCGTAGACCCTTGTGCGCGTGCCTAGCAACCCTACAAGGTGTGGGTCGGAATGTTCCACTGCTCTAAAAACGCCTTGATCCACTATGTGGGAGGTGCAGAATATTGGAATAAGGAAGTGTAGATCGCAGGATACATTCCGAGCTTTAGTAGCTGCGACCTCTTCGCCGACAAAATATATCGGGCCCACTGTAAGTATCCGACCGGATGACGGGGAGTTAGTCCTATGTTGTAGGGCTGTCCCCAAGGGCGCAATTTACCCTGACATATGCGCCGCCCTAGGGTGTCCAAAGCTACCAGCGGCTGCACGGGAACTGCGGCAATAGAAGGCCGAAGGAGCCCTTCTGAAGTCCAATTTACCTCCTCCGCGGTATAATTGATCGGGGGTGCATCTGCATAAGGGATCGCAGAGATAGGCTCTGAGGGCGTCGTACAAGAAAAGGTCCGTCGGCCTCTGATAATTTGATCGTACCATCTACCCCATAGGTGAAGATTCTTACATTCCGGGTCATGATCCTTAATCAGCGCAATAACCTCTCGGTCCACGGGCGCTTCAGGAAACCCGCCTTCCGAGCGGACAAATGGGAAAGTGGTGTCAAAAGACATAGTACCTGCATGGGAAAAGAACAAATTGTCAGCCGCCAGTGCTATAATTTAAAATTCTGACACTTGGCACTTTAAAATTCGTACCGCACTGCAATGCAGTAGACACTGCAATGCAGTAGAAAGGGACCAAAGGGGACCCATATAATCCAGATGGCAGTTCATCATTAATAAAATAGTCTCATCATTTGATGAGACTGTCATTAAATGAGGAAATCCTCAATTGATTCTCATTTAATGAGAAATCCCTCAGGCTAAGGAGTAAATCTCCCCTTGAGACCAGTGCTCTGTAACAGAATGACACTTGTCAAATTCTGATGATGAAGGAATAAAAATTCCTCAAGAGTCCTGCTCTGTAAAAAAAGATGGAATAACCATTAGAAATTTAAAATAAAAGTTTTAATGAATTAAAAATTCTGAAATCTATGAACAAATTCTAAGAGTTCTTCAAGAGCAAAGCTCTGTTCATGGGCTAAGAAACCCCAAGAAAGATCTCTTTAGATCTATAGGTTCAAGAGAGAAAAGCTCTGTTAATGAAACCCTAAAAGGGCTTTCTTTAGATCAAAGATCTATGAAGAGCAAGGCTCTATTAATGTGGGAAACCCTAGATTCTTAAATAATCTTTTAAAAGATTTAATCTTTACCTAGATTTTAGCAGAGTTTTGACTCTTGAAAAGTTCTTAAGCAAAAGAGCTATACTCTGAATAAAAATTCTCAAAGGAAGAAGATAAACTGAATCATCTAAAGGGCCAAGGGTACTATTTATAGGCATAAATAGCCGTTTCAACTTCTGAGTTGATCCAACGACAGAGATTCTGCCACCGCTGTACTCACATGTGGGCTACGTGAGCGCAACGGTGGGGGGGCATTTGTTTCCCCCAATCAGAGTAAAGCTCTGTTCAAAATTCAAATTTTAAAATGAAGCAACGCTTCAAATCCAGCGCCCAGTGCACTACGCCCTAGGCAGCGCACCATGTGCAAAGCACGTGTGCGCTAGCGCCAAGTGTGCTGCGCTCTGAGTGGCGCACTACGTGCAAAGCACGGGTGCGCTAGCGCCAAGTGCGCTGCGTTCTGAGCTGCAAACCACGTGCAAATCATGTGTGCGCTAGGGCCAAGTGCGCTGCGCTCTGAGCGGCGCACCACGTGCAAAGCACGGGTGCGCTAGCGCTAGAACTAAAAGCTCCCCACCGTCATATCAAAGATAATAATAATGATAAATTATTAATTAATCAGAATTAAATTCTGTTAAGGAAAGATTTCTCAAAATCTTTCCAAATAACAAAATTGTGCTCTGTAAATCAGAGCACCGTTGTATCAATGATCCAATGGTGATTAAAAAATCACCAAAATACAGAATAAATTCTGTTTGGAAAGATTTCCCAATCTTATTAATAACAAGAAGACTACCTTCTGTAAATCAGAAGCCCTTGGATCAAAGATCCAACGATGGGAAATTCCCCAAATCAATCGGAGAAAAGATCTCCTTAATTGATTCAACAAATCAGCCTCCCCTGTATAAGGAACCTAAGACTTCAAGTCTTGTACAGAAGGACCCCCCATAAGCTTTGAGATTTCAGAAAGAAAAGCATAGCTCTCGGCAAAAAGAAGATTTTTTCTTCAAGGTAAAAAGAATGGTGATGAAAAAAGAGATGAAACCGTCTCATAATTAAAAAGAAGAATTCTCTTCTTAAAAGATCATAGATCTACAAAGACTAGGGTCTTTTATAAAGAGATCAAAAAGATCTCATCATAAAACAAAGAAGTACTTACTTCTTTCACAGATCATAGATCTATAGGACAAATTGTCTTTCTGAGATCATGAACATCTCATTATAAAGGGAGAGATAATTATTAAATTCTCTTAAGGATCATAGATTCATAAAGGAAAAACCTTTCATCAATACAAGAGATTGAAGCATCTCCTATAAAGTAAGAACTTTTGTTCTTTTGATCTTGAGACAAGTCTCTTCTAAGGGAGAATTTATTTCCCAGATCATAAAATTAATCAAATGCGCTTCTGCACTCTTGGACTGGCGCTCAACGCCGAGCGCACCACGTATCACTCACGAGTGCGCCACTCAACAGTTAGCGCTTTGCGCTCTTGAACTAGCGCACTGTGCTCATGGACTGGCGCAAAGCGCCAAGCGCACCACGTGTCATTCATGTGTGCGCCACTAAATTAATAGCGCAATGCGCTCATATATTAACGCAATGCGCTCATCATCTGGCGCTCAGCGCTAAGCACGCCACGTGTCACTCACGTGTGCGTTACTCAGCAGAAGCGAACTGCGCTCTTTGACTGGCGCAAAGCGCCAAGCGCACCACGTGTCCCTCACGTGGGCGCTGACAGAACATAAATTATTCTTTTGCAAGCCCCATAGCTATGATGAATGCTCAGCATTCAATAAGAGACAGAAATACTGTCAAAATCCTAATCAATACTCAGCATTGTTAAAAGGGCCAAGCACAAACAAATACTCAACAGCCCAAAATAAATGTTAAACATTTTAACCTGAATGGACTTAGCCCAAGATTGGCCATAAGTCCTCAACTCAGATTAATTGAGCCCATATACTCATAAATCTTTTAACAGATCTTATTTCCAAATTGGACTATAAATCTATTAACCAAAACTGGTTCAAGGGTACATCTCTGCACCTCTCTGATATATGTCGTTGTAATCCTTCAACGTCTTCGGAGATGCGACGAGTCCCGACAACCATACATTCCACGGACTACGATGTCCTTAAACTGGACTGTGGGGTCCCTTTAAACCCACGGACTACAATGTCCTTAACCTCGGACTGTGGGGTCCCTTTTAAACCTACAGACAACGATGTCCTTAACCTCGGACTGTGGGGTCCCTTTAAACCCACGGACTATGATGTCTTTAACCTTTGACCGTAATGTCCTTAAACTAACATTGTACCACTATATCCTTAAACTGGTAATCGATCGTAATGTCCCTAAACTAAACAATTGAGTCCAAATGCTCTCTTGTTGGATCTAAACGATCCCATTAAGTTGATCTTAGTCTAAAATTAGACTAACGTATCCTTAACAAACGTTTAAGTTGATCTTAGTCTCAAATAAGACTAACGTATTCTTAAACCCAACCCACAAACCCAAATCTAAGAAAATACGGATTTGGACTAATCCACGTCCTATGGGCGACAACATAAATTAGTCTCCGTATACAATCCACGGGCAACCAAAAACAAAACAAACACCCACGACACGAAGTGACCATATGGAGAAGGAGAAAGTGGTTACCGCGATGCGGTAGCGTAATTAACTGCAGGGGGTTGCGCCTGCAGGGAAGAGCGTCCCCACAATCAAAAACCCCTCAATGAGGGGGAATCTGATGAAGTCTGCTATATTGGCCGCATCCGTTTAAACCTTCGATATATGATATCATAAATCAACTCGGCATCTTCGGAGAGGTGGACGGATAGCACCAAATAGCATCGGCCCTCGGAATTCAGGCCCTGACGTCCCAACGTCCCGGTTGCGTCTTTCGGCAGAGAACAGGCCCCTCCAACGCTAAGAATCAAAGCCCTCCTTAGAGGCAGCTCAGCAGCTACCCTGCTCGGCTATCCCTGGCCGGTAGCTTACCTACTCGCAACGCCAGAGATCAAAAAGTCCTCCCAGAGGCAGTCGAGCCCGACCCTCGCTTGGCTTTCCCTGGCCGGTAGCTCCCCTACTCGCAATGCCAGGGATCAAAGCCGTCGCCAAGAGGCAACCGCGCTGCTTCACTGCCCGGTTAGCCTTAGCAAGCCTCCTATGGCCCCTCCAACGCTAAGGATCAAAACCCTCCTTAGAGGCAGCTCAGCAGCTACCCTACTCGGCTATCCCTGGCCGGTAGTTTCCCTACTCGCAACGCCAGGGATCAAAAAGTCCTCCTAGAGGCAGTCGAGCCCGTCGCTCGGCTATCCCCGGCTGGTAGTTTCCTACCACAACCGACAGGGATCAAAATCCCTCCCAGAGGCAGTCAAACCCGACCCTCGCTCGGGTATCCTTAGGAAAAAAGCCCTCGCCAAGAGGCACCGGGAAGTAACCCTGCCCGGCCAGGGGTCCTTGGTAGGCTTCTTACAGCCCCTCTCGCACCAAGGACCAAAGTCCTCCTTTGAGGCGGTCGAGCCCGACCCTTGCTCGGCTATCCCCGGCTGGTAGCTTCCTACCACAACCGACAGGGATCAAAGTCCTCGCCAAGAGGCACTGGTCAGTAACCTGCTCGGTCCCCTTCCTGAAGGATCAAAGCCCTCGCAAGAGGCAACCGAGCCTAAGCCTTGCTCGATCATCTCTGGCTGGTAGCTCCATACTCATGACGCCAGGGATCAAGGCCTTCGCAAGAGGCATCTGAGCGGCTACCCCTCTCGATCATCCCAGGCTGGCAGTTGCCTACCCACGACGCCAGAGATCAAAGCCCTCGCCCAGAGGCAACCGCGCAGCTTCACTGCCCGGTTATCCTTAGTAGGCTTCTTACAGCCCCTCCCGCGCTAAGGATCGAAGCCCTCCTTAGAGGCAGCCGAGCGGCTACCCTGCTCGGTCATCTCCGGCTGGTAGCGCCCTACCCATGACGCCAAGGATTAAAGCCCTCGCAAGAGGCATCTGAGCGACTACCCCGCTCGGTCATCCCCGGCTGGTAGTTGCCTAGCCACGACGCCAGAGATCAAAACCTTCGCCAAGAGGCAACTGCGCAGCTTCACTGCCCAGTTATCCTTAGCAGGCCTCCTACGACCCCTCCAATGCTAAGGATCAAAGTCCTCCCAGAGGCCGTCGAGGCCGACCCTTGCTCGGCTATCCCCGGCTGGTAGCTTTCCAACACAACCGACAGGGATCAAAGCCCTCGCCAAGAGGCAACCGAGCAGCTTCCCTGCTCGGTCATCCCCAGCGGGCATCCTCCTGCCTACCAGACGCTGCTGGTTTGAAGCCCTCATAACGAGGCCACTGAGCTCCCTTCTGCTCGGCAAATCTGCGGCGGGCAGCATGCTGCTCAATAAATGCCGCAGACCCGAAACCCCATTGAGAGACATCAGGTATGTTCAAGTCTGAGCAATCCCCCCTCGACTCTGGGGCCATGGGGATACCTCCTTCTCAGCAGCACTCGGCACACTTGAAAAGTGATCGAAATCAACTCGACGTACGATCGCCTGACATGGAAGTCCAACAGTGCAAGCAAGGATATTCTACGAGTATTCTTCACATCCAAAAGATAAAGTGCAAAGCAATGAAACAACAAGAGTTTTACTCGCACAAGCAAAATGTTTTTACAGGGGTATTGGGGGCTCCCCAGCCTTACAAAGTTTCGAACGCTTACAAAAGAGGGACGATGAAATATCAAAAAGGCCTATGTCACAAACCCCCCTGCGCCTCGCTTCCCTCATCACTGTCATCGCAGTCTGTCGGAGGCTTCACCACCGGAGGCTTTGCCACCAGGGGTACGCCTCGCTTCACTCATCGCTGTCTGCCGTAGGCTTTGCCACCGGGAGTGAGACCCGAGCACGGAGGTCGCCATCGGCGAACTCAGGAAGCTGCTCCTTCACGGCATCTAGAGCCTTATTCCACGTGACGGCGGAATGGTCGCCAAGCTCGGCGAGAAACTGCTCTGACACCTTGTAATCGGCCACGACCTTCCTAGCCCGAATCTCAGCAATCCCGGCCGCCCGAAGCGCCGCCTCGGTATCCCCCTGCTGGCGTTTCTCTCCTTCTCAATGGCCGCGAAACGATCGGCCAGATCCTCCAGCTTCGCCTCAGCAACTCGGTGGGATGCACTCAGGCGACGATAGGCACCCCGGTTCGCTGAGATGGCGAGCTCCGCAACCTCCGCTCGGGCTGTCAGGACATCGGCCCTCGCCCTCTCCAGACGTAGGTCACGTCGCAGGATCTCGACCTCTGAAGGAAACGCTTCCACCGGCCTCGGTGCGTGGATTGCCCCCTCGGTCTCCATACGAGTAACGAGGGCGCAGTGTTAAAGGATTTGACGGGAAATGGATGAGAAACTTGGAGACGCTTGAGCTAAAGAAAGGAAGGTCAAAAAACAACGTGTGGAGGAGTTCATACCTGGCCCGTCCCTTGGGCTATGGCCTCCATTTGGACCCTCAGGGTGCCATGCGGAAGGCTCCCCCCGGCCGACTCTTCCATTCCGTTGAGCAGGCCGGCAGCGACGGAAAACCCAGATGGAGCCATGAAGACGGCATCCCCCTCCTGCACGGGAATCCCCTCAGGGACCCTCGACGGCGGCGCACGAGAGATTGTCCTTTTCCTATTAAGTGGGACCCCATCCTCACCCTCCCCTGCGTCCCTCGTCTGGGGCTCGGATGACCATGGACGTCTCTGGCCACCGCCGGAACAATCACGAGGAGCCCTCAACGAAGCGGAAGGCCCTGCCGCCGGCGAAACATTCGGCGCAGGGCACGAGCCAGCCGGGGGCACGGCCGCACCGCTGGCCTCCTTCCGGAACAAGAAACCCAAAGAGTGGGAACGAACCATGTATCCAACCCAAAAGAGGAAGAGCGCCGAGCAGCCAAGACTTAGAAGGAAGAAAAATATGAAGCAATAGGGGTCCTGGAGTAAGCCCCTCCCTTATTTATCACCGCAATCGCCATCATCCAACGGCGCCCTTCATCTCCCGCCAAAGCGCCTCCTCACGTCCAACGGCTCCGATCGCTCCACTTGTCGTTCTCACACTGGGCCGCATCCCATCAGACGCCGCAGGTCTGCACACGTCGCGTCGGCCAACCGACGCTTGACACGCGGACCGTCGCTTCAGTGACAGGGTGCACGAACTGGCGCACCTTCCTTAAATGCAGGGATCGCACCCTGATTTGCTGGCAGAAAAGACAGCCGACAGCCCGGGGACGCGTCCCGACGAAATCTTAGGAGGGAGCTCACCCCGGGCGGCCCGACAGTCCACTCCTGACCCGACCCGCCGGCTGGTCGGGACAAGAGTGGGGGCTAATGATAATGCTCTATATTGGCGATCTCCCAGATCAGGACACGTGGCAGATGACGTATCCCAGAACTCAGAAGAAATGGCCCACAGGAGCCGACCAGGCCACCCCTGTACCCGATCTGTAAGCACAAGCTGGCTCACCTCAGAGCCCCCTGCAAATTGGCCTCCTCGGCCTCTCAGCTCGCCCCCGAGCTACCACAAGACCAAGATACGTCGGCCCTCCCGCTCGTTCCCGAGCTCTCCCGCCGAGGCCATCTTCCTCGGTCCCTCCGACCGACCAACTCCACCACTCACATGCGTAACCGCCGCTCCGCAAATCTCGTCATGCGCGGATTCTCCGTCGGCAACATCCCACGTTCCACGCCATCACGATCCTCATTAACGGGCGATCCTCTTATTACGCGGACGTGACGTCGGGAGCGTAACTGCCGGCGAGATTCTCGCGCGTGCTGCCGCCACTATATAAACCCCCATCACAGAGGGGTCAAGTAAGCTTTTTTTGACCCCACTTAGCCGTTACTCTGCTCGGATCTTGTGCTAACTTGATCGTCGAAGGGTTCTCGGCGGTACCAAACCATCCCGGGACTTCTTTGCAGGTACTCGGCGCAAACTTTTCAAAACCACCGATCTCCTCAAAACCCATTGAGACCCACACGCAATAGGAGATCCCCTCCAAGATCCACCGGAAGATCGACGGAAGACAACATCTGACGGAGACCCGAAAAAAACCTCCATCAACCCCTAACCCGACGGGTACTAACTGGGTATAGTGTTATAGTCAAGTAAGGACTACCTCAACGGATTTACGTCAAATTCGATTGTGATCCTCAGTTGATTTTTAAGGGGTTTTCTTGTAGTGAAACCGTCGGTTCCGATTTTAATAATTGGTTTTTGTTCTCATATCAACGTGTGGATAGAACCTTATAGAATTGACAAATAAGCTTTGAGAAAGATGGCTGGTACAATTTTATTCCTTGAAAGCTAAAAAGCTGTTGCATTAACCAAAAAACAAAAAATAAGACAAAAGAGAGAGATCGCTACATGATCTATATATTGATCTGTTTCTTAAAACGAGACAAATATATCATAATATTAATGAATCTTTAGCCGATGTATATATGGCATCCTTTCTTGATCATGGAGGACGACAGTCTCAAGCCTCACTTTTGAAAATAAGACACGTTACCTTTTATTGATTTATTTATTTAAGGGTATACTTCACTATAATATCCTGATCATTTTTAGAGTTTCTCTAAATTAACTTGCTTTATTATTAGTAATTATTCTAAACTGTATCACATGTTTTCAGAAAACTCTTGACGTTTAAGTTTCGTTAAAGATAGCCATTACATGCAAAACACCTAGCTTAATATGAATGTTTTTTTTTTGGGATTTACGGTACCGCATGTTGTATAAGCTGATGGATGTATATCATATTTTACTCTTTTCCTAAACTTCTTGAGGCTGCTCAACTTTATTATTATTATATGGGGCCCTTCACACTTCTCTAATTACTAAAACACCACCGCATGCTTTGTATTTATCTAAAAGACCCCAAAGGCATTTACATTGCACTAAAAAAACCCTGATTAGTTTTTCATCCAAAATTAGCGTCCAATTAGGGAGATGGAGCTGAAACTCTTGAGCCGCTCTCTAACCTTTTAGGTATTTAAGTATGTCTTTCTTCTAAAAAAAGAACCCATATCCTCGCTTATTTGAAGATTGGGATTCAACGCAGCTAAAGAATCGCTCTCCTTTCAAATGAACTTGCCCACTAACTAGAAACTTAGAATTGAAGGGACGACGGAATTCGACAAGCTCGTTGCTGGAAAGACGAGCCGATTTTCAATTTGAGAGATATTTGATGGAAATCTAACCCTAAATCCAATATGGGGGGAAAGTTAGAAATTTGGAGAGAAGAAGAGGCATCGGGGTGTTTTAAAACCTTTGCCCGACACTCACCGTTAACTTCCTAACGAAGATGTTAAAAAGATTTTCTTTTTAAGCCATGTTAGGGGTTATTTGGTGTAATTTAAATGCATGGGGTCTTTTAAATAAATAAATATGATGGGGCTTTTTAATAATTAGCGAACTATGAAGGGGCCTTTTAGTGAAAAATACCCATATATTATTTTTATTATGAAAGGCTATAATGGTATAATTTATAATTGGAACTAAAACACGTTAGAAAGAGCATCGAAATTCAGAACATTCAGGATGGTTTTGAGCAATAAAACAAGTTAGGGATAATTTATTACAAAATACTAAAAAGTTTAGGGCAGTTTAGTGAAACTAACCCTTTTACAAGCCAATAAAAAAATAGAAGTTGAATTGATCCAAACTTCAATATTTTTCGAAACCTTGAGCTAAATCATATGCCTTTATATTTATATTTAAGAATGAATGAAACAAGAGCTAGCATTACCCTAATTAATTTAATCCTCATCAAACAAAGAAATATGGGCATTATCATCTCTATGATCCTTTTCTTTCTTTATTCTCTTTTTCTTAAAGGAAAATGGATAGGGTTAATATGGCCCTCGCCTACTTATCAACTCTGTATCTATTTCTAATTGCATATGTGCCATTAATTTGTGGACCATATTCCGAGTTTTTTTTTAATGTAAAATAAAGTATTTCCCTTCCTCAATTACAGTGGTAATAAAATTTAAACAGTCCCTAATCAATAAATTGCACTCTTAAAGTTCTTCATGCTTGACGCCAGCTTCTTCTTCTTCTTAATTAGTGTAACCGGATCTGTGATAATACGATGAATAATAATACAGAATAATAATAAGCACACAAACTATAAGAAAAGAACACCCAGATTTAATGTGGTGCGGCCCTAATTGGACCTAATCCACAACAAGACAAGAGAGAGTTTTCTATTATATTAATAGAGAAGAAGAGAGATACAACACACTCAACCAAAGCACAACAATTTTAGGATTACTCATACAATGAGAAAAAAACACAAGAATACATCACTAGCTCCAAACCCGTAAACCCGCTTGAAACCAACTCCTCCCAAACAAATAGAAGGCTACAAATTCTTCGATGTTGTGTGTGATGTTAATTCTTCAACCCAAATGAGCTTTTATGAGAAACCCCTTTGCTTCCTCTCTTTCTTTTCTTTTCTCAAAACCTAACCTTTAGAATGTATGATAGAATAAAGAGATAGAATGAGAGAGAAACTCTCTCGCATTTTAATTTAAGTCCTAACCCATATTAAATGAGTTCAAACCAAAATAACTCAAGCTTGGTATCTAACACCAAATCATCAAAAAGATCCAAATTGGTTGAGTCCACTCATTCATGAGTATGGATCCAAACCCAACATTTTCGACTAGCAAAATCAAAGAGCTCTGCTAACACAGGTTAATTATCTCGCTCGAGCTGAAACAATTGAATTAGCCAAGAGTTCTTTCACTGCAGAAGACCGAGAGTAAGAAGCTTCCCCAACCGATTCAGCTTCCGCTTCTGGGAGATCAGACGGAGCTCAATTAGTTTCTGCTAGACGAGGAATAAGGATCGAATCAACAGATCTTGAACTTGATTCAAACCGGCACTTGTTAGTCTTCACATTCGGGTGTTAAGGCAGGCCGGGGTTAAGACCGGAAAAGAGCTGGGTATCAAAAAAAGATAAGATAGGGATCCAGATAGGAGATGGTTTTTTCGCCAAAAGCAGTGGCGCGCCCTAAAGCGAAATCTTTAGAATATGTTTAGAATATAGAGGGGAATGCCAATCTTTTTCGTTACAGGTAGCAATTTTTTGACCTTGGACGAAAAAATTGGGTATGGATAAATCGGTTGTTACATGCTAAATCTATAATTTATGTCGAATTATATGTATGAATTTCGCTAAATTAGTAGATTTACAGTCTTATAACAAGACATCACCATCTATTTTAAGAGCCTTAAATGCGGATTTTGAATCCTTTGTATATGTTTAGTGTAAGCGTACAAGTACGACTATATGAGAAAGTCGTCGTGGATATCATTGTATATTGGTATAAGCCTTGAGATCAAGAGTTATGTTAATGACGACAAGAAAAATGCCTAAGCTATCAGGCTTATGGGTCTTTGTTTTCCCACCAGTTTTATAATAGGGTGCATGTCACTGTCATTGACGACGTCTCTTGTTATGACATCATTAAAAAAATGGCATACATGGATAGAAAGGTTGGCGGAGAATCAAAAACCCACCAGTCTTGTGCGAAAAGTATTACTCTAATGTCATTCCGTATTAATTATCGTATTAATTATCGACATGGTGATCTACTTAAACCAATTACTTATCTATAAAGAAATTGCAAATATGGACCCCAATGACATGACTCGAATCAAAGGAGGTATTCAAATTGTGAATTTGAATCAGACCACGTACCCATTTTATAATTAGGGCGATGGATCCATCTCATTTGGGTCATGCATACATGGGTCGCTATCTTAAGCTAGAGATTTTCATTAAATTTGAAAGCAAGGATGTAAATTACACCCAAAAAACAAGAGCGAAGAATTTACATTTTTATAAATATAAAGAGATTAGATTATGCACATGGGGGAGCCCCCCATTGAGGGTTACACCGGTGGCGGGAAAAGAGCCATCATGTTTGAAACGTCGGAGCGGATCCACTCAATAAGATTATTTCTCGAACACGTAAGTTTCTCAAAACGAGTTTTGAGAAACTGACTAGTAGAGAAGTTGGGTATTCGGCAGCACACAAGCTGTGAGTATACGATACTGCAATAGTGAGAAATTGTTGGATATGTTACCCTCAAAAGAATTATTGTAATTGCAGGTAGGCGGTTATGATAATTGAACGAGGACCTATACAGGTAGAACAGTCTTGCTTGAGATGATAGTATGCCATCTGGTTTGTTTTTATAATTAGGTGTATACGTTTTGATAAAACCTGTAGAATTATTGCTTGACTGCAAGCATTATGATGGCGATCATATACGTGGGAGCTGGGTGGTCCATAAGCACATCCTTAAATATCCCTATCTGAGGGAATATCAAGACCGAGTATCGATACTCCGGAGTAGTCTAGTGTATACTTTTTGAGACCCCGACGAGAGGCGGTGGCCTGTCTCACAAGCCATTGATGTTGAGTCATCTAAGATGGTATACAGGTACTCACTGAAGGTGAGTACACCGGATGGCCTCGTCGAGAACTTCTAAATGGTATTATACATATCGTCAGATAAAAGTTCTCTTATGGCATAAGTACATGATATTCCTTTGACCTGAGATTTTCATTTGTCTCGTGTGAGTTCCCACTGTACTTAGATTACTATCCTACCACGGCTCAAAAGAGTCGTGCAAATATGGTTTAGTTGGGTACAGTCCCGAATCACATAGAGACAGTGAACAATCGCCAGGGATTCGTCTCTCTCGGTATTGGGAGTCGATGTCACGCTATGTTGGGTCCGCCATCACCAGAAATCCTTGGCCAGGATGGATGAGATTTACTGATGTGATATCAGTAGTTTCTCAGTGGGTGATGAGCTTTAAACAGACACGACTTATCGGATAGTAGGGGTCTGACGTTATCCATCCCTAGACCCGGTATGTGATTATCTAAGACGAAGAGACTGTACTGTACGGAGATTGTCACAGACAGACTCAATGGGGGTATGGATGAGTTTGCTCGTTGGACTTTCTTTCGCTCAATACCTGAGTAGCCGTTATGTACAGCTAGTGCCGCTGACGTGCTTGTAGTTAAACCCACTGCCAGCGTATTGACAAGTCTTTAAAATCTCAGACATAGAGTTTCCCCAGTTCAGGCGAAATGATATAGTGGCCGTATATTGATACATGCAGGGTTGCGATAAGTTGTGTGCTGGCCATACGGACTTCAACTAGGCGGATGATAATTGTAACGACTTTGAAAATCTTTGTACGGAAATTTTTCTTTTAATATACAAGAAATGAGTTTTACAGCCTGAATTTGAGTTATAAATTACTTTTGTTAAACAAAAGCAAGAATCAACTTGTAGCTCATTGGTATAGCCTCTATACCGTTGTGACGTAGCCTGTGTGTTCGATTCCCATCAGACACAATTTTTTAAGATTTTTCTTTTTAACTTTTTGGAAGCCCAAAAGATTGCACGTGCAATACACGGGAAAATGAAAAGTTAAAAAAAATCAAATATGTGGAAAATGGTGTAAATATTGAATTTATCAGATGGCACGAATCTCGAGGCCAGAGCCTCAAGATCGACCGGCCAAATAGCCCTAGGGGCCGGTGATTGACAGATTTTCTGCGTGTTCTAGTTTAATTACCGCAATCAGGACGGTTTCGCTTTGCAGCTAGCCGGATGAGTACGGGTCGATCCACAGAGAGATGGGAGTCTTTTTCTTAATGTCTTGACGAGTTAAGTCCAAATATGTTGGGTTTGTTTGAGTTTAGCTAATTGAAAAATGAATGATAAGAGAACTTGTAAAGGGTAGGATTTGGTTGGTTTGGGTCGGGAGGATCGCTCACTTGATTCTTTTGCCACTTCTTAATATTGATGTTACGGTAATCGGCAACAACGGGGATTAGCACGACTAAGAGAAAACTTGCGAGTATAAGCTAGGCTTTCCAACACTTCGTTTTCTCTTTTTGGTCATTGTCCGTCCGTTCTTGGCTCTTAGCCGCGACCTCAAGTTGATTCAACCACAACCGGTCTCACTAGGGTATCACCGCTATTATGAAGAATAGGGTACCGTAGGGAGCAGATTGTGGATCAATTAACAGGAGTTCAAATCAAGATATTTGTCATAGAGAAAAGTGAGGGATGTTTCCGTCTTTCAAACTTTCCGTTTCCTACCCTAACAAGTGAGAAGTTACTCACCCATTAGAAAAGTTAAATGAAATAAAACAAAGAAAGAGGGTAATAAGAATTGAGGTAAAAGATCACAACTAGCTGTTCGGGACCTCACTTAGGCAAGGATCACACTAAGCATCATGGTTGTAAGGATAACCAAAAATGGAAGAAAAACGATAATTTTAATAAATAACAACAACTACGTTTAACAATGAAAATTACAAGCAATATAAGAAACCGAATTACAAATTACACATATAGAAAAAAAACACTTCTTGCATGCTTCACACTCAATAAAACCTCTCACAAGCTTTAATGGAGGAAGATGGAGGAAAATGGACTTTTATTAGAAACTAAATAAATCTAATACAAAAATTACACATGAAACTAAGCACCCATTCTTGGTTCTGCTCTGGGCTATTTATAGGCCTGATTCTGAGAATTTAGCAATAAAACACAACCCTACATAAAATTCCAGAAAACACCCCAAAATTTCACACTGCAAGGACACGTGGCAGCCGCGCATGCGCGGCCAAAGTGGGGGTTTGGCCGCGGATACGCGGCTGTTTGGTGGCCAAACCCACTCTGCTTTCTTTCTCTGGTCTTGGGCTATTTTTTCCTGATGTTTGAAATCTTTACACTGCAGTAACAATTTCCAGAGGATCTCCAGATTTCTTATCCAAAATTTCTTCATTTCTTCACTTTTGACTTTCACCTCTTTTGACTTTAAATTTTGCTTTAGTCCCAAATGACGACTATTTTCGTTCCCTCTTCTGAACTGGTACGGGAAGGATACTGGAACCCGGCTTTTATCTGTTTGTAACAGATGTTCTGGATTTTGCCGTAACTGGGGAGATTTTGTCGGATTTGTGCTCTTTTGGACTGGAAACCTGTAATCTGTAACATGCAGCAAATACGGATAAAAAGCACCTACCTGTATGCAATGTGATTAAGAATGGGCGGTACAAATATACAAAAATATGTGATGAACAAATACCCCCAAACTTATCTTTTGCTCGTCCCGAGCAAAACCATTTTATTCACAAAAAATTCCTAACCTCACTTTCGCAGGGAACGCGATTGCACTGAACTCGTGCAATAAGCCGTTAAACCTCTAGGTGTCCCTAGTAGGAGGAGTGTTGTCTCCTGAGGGTTTTCAGCGGATTACACCCACAAAATCCGATCAATTGGCCGTCGACTCTAATCCTCTATTTCAGCTTTCTAGCAAAAAACCCTATTATCATAAACTTAGAAATTATTAACCCGTATTCTTCACACTTCCTTTCTATTTAACTTAAGATCCTATACGCCTAGCCAGTTTATAAAGTTTTCAGCATCTCCTGAGTTTTCCTTCTTAAGCGGAATCTCAAATCCGGAATTTTTATCCACTCTACTGAAGAAATAAACCTTATCTTTCATTCCTTATCTCTCCTCCAAACTCTGATTATATACCCCTACGTGTGTGTAATTGTCACCCCTACACTTGGAAATTCAGTTCAAGCTATAATACCCTTGCCTTAATACATAGCACTACTTCTTTTTATTAATGATGGACGGTTTTGTTCATACATCTTTCATGCGACTATTAATGCTTCTTGAGGCACTAACGGCCGATTACTGAATGTGTGAACTTAAAGCGTAAATAGCAGTTTCCAGGTCTTGACTTTATTCTATTTTTCTTTTTTTTTTTCTTTTTCTTTTCCTTTTTTCTTTTTCAAGACCGGATATATTTTTCAGCATGCTCTTTTGGTGTTTAGCTTCAAATACCGTTTTTTCTTTCATACTAGGCTTTCAGGCAAGAGTATTTCTAGGTATCCTCTACTATTCCGAGTTTCAAGGTGGTGTATGTGCATTTTGTAGGGTATATACTTTCAAAATTTTGGACTTAAGATTTAGAATTATTTTTCAGACTTATTCTTCAAATAGAGCTTCAATAATTTTCCCTCATTTTGACTTCGCCTAAGAACTAGACTCAAAATTTGCTTATTTCAAAACAAACCGCTGGAGCGTATATTTTCTATAGTTATACTTCAAGGAAGGTTATTTTTAGGGTTTATAATTAACTAAGTTTAAGATCTAGTAGTTTCTAACTAGTCAACTGTCATATTAGACTTGAGTCAGAAACGGTCAATAAATATTTTTGTTTTTTTCTTTTAAATTTTTGTTTTTATTTTCGAGTTTTTTTTTATAAATATTTTTGTATTTTTTCAAATTTTTTTTTTATTAAAAATGCAGTGCAGAATTTAAACATGCAAAGTAAAAACAAATTATTTACATAAAAGATAAATAAAACATGCAGATGCAATGCAAGGATAACTATTTACAATCTAATCCCTCCCCCAAACTTGTTGATGGCAGTGTCCTCACTGCCCCCTGCGTCGTGTCCTAGACGCTGCGTCACTCGTCCCTGGTTCACCTGTATCTGTCCTAGGGGCCCTGGATCTCGCCCTCGATCTTTCCTCTCGTGCCAACAGGGTAGCCATTCCTTGTTCAAGGTTTGTTAATCTCTGATCGAAGTTTGTCATTATTCCCAGCATTCTTTCTACCCCCCTATGTGTCCGTCTAAGTAAGCATGCTTGCTCAGCGGGGGTAAGCTCTTCATCGCTCGCTGTGGAGCTCGAGCTGGGTGTTTCGGCCATTACATGCTCGACCGGCTCGGTGCGTGACCAGATATCTTGAAGTCTAGTGTAGGATGTCGAAACACCCTCAAGAACTGGTCGAATGAGTGTGCCAGCATGCATGTGTATCGCAAACTCGTCAGAAGGGATGAAATGGCGACACAGTTGTGTCACCAACATAGGGCACGGATGGTTGGCTGAACTCTTGCCAGCATCAATCGACTGAAGTAGCACCGTGCACATGTCATAACTTGGGTTTTTTTATCATTAATGTGTGCACGATGTGTAGTGATGGTGTGAAAAATGTCGTGTTGTGTGAGCTGCCAAAAATTTTATTTTGTGCCCATCGGCACACAGTCAGCACATTCACGTAAAGTGTACGCGCCTGAATCCCTTTACGTGGCTTCCTATAACAGTCGTTTCCCATCAACGGGGTGTAATCCTCAAACTGGAGGGGGTGGTCATGGGCTGGTATTCTTGGAATCAACGTGACTTCATGAATGAAGTCCCTATCTATTCGTATTGCTTGATCTCCCCACAACAACCGAATAAATCCGTATTTTTGAAAACTACCCTCCTCCATGTAAGCATAGAATCGTTGGAGTAGATCCGGAAGCGCGAATGCATTCGGATGGTTATACAAAAGATAATTCCATCCGCGTTTCCGGATCTCGTCGCCAAAATAACTTCCGTACACATTATGTCCAAAAACTTGTGAAAAATTTCGCTCATATTGCAAATGTGTAGCCATTCAGTAAATTGCAGAATTCTACAGATGAGAAAGGGGTTAGAACAGTGCAAACCTCCTCTGGAAAAAATTCCAGAGGTTGAAGAGGCTAGGAGGCGGCGGAAGAGCGGCAGGAGAGGGGGTATGGCGGCGGAAGCGCGGCGGCTACAGGGGATCAGGGGCGCAAACTTCTGTCGAGGCTAGGGTTTCTGATGGGGAGATTTATGAGGCAGGGAAAAAAAACTGAAGGGTAAGAGGGCTATTTATAGGGGGTTTTATTTATTTATTTGTTTTTATTTACATTTAAACCCCTTATAAATAGAAATATTATTTACAAATATATATTTATATTAAAAAAAATTAATTTTTTTTCTGAAAATTTTTATTTTTGTTTTATTTGTTTTTAGTTTTTTTTTATTTAAATTTTTTTTTATTTTATTTATTAGTGAAAATTTACAGGCACACAAAAAAACAAAATTGTATTTACATACCCCCAAACTTATTTGAAACAGTGTTTCCACTGTTTTTGGCTGGATTATCGAAGTTTGGGTGTAGGGGGAGAGGAAGATTATTCAGGGTAAACCGGCTCCTGTAAAAACAGGAGCTCCTCTGTTGGATCGGCGCTAAGGTACGGTTTTAGTCGATGTCCGTTCACTTTGAAAAATGAACCGTCCTTTGGATTCTCTAAATCCACAGCGCCATGCGGATACACATTCCGCACGAAATACGGCCCTTTCCATCGAGATCTGAGCTTTCCTGGATGGAAGTGTAGCCGGGTGTCGTAGAGAAGTACCTGCTGGCCAGGTACGAAGGTTTTGCGCACAAGGTGTTTATCATGAAACACCTTCGTTCGATTCTTCACGACAACCGCGTTATCGTAAGCTTCATCCCTAAGCTCGCTCAGTTCGTTCAGTTGCAGCTTCCGATTGCTGCCCGCATCTTCTAGAGACAGATTCAGCTCTTTTATCGCCCAAAATGCGCGATGCTCTATTTCGACAGGAAGGTGGCAAGCTTTTCCGTATACAAGCCGATAAGGAGACATGCCAAGGTTGGTCTTATAAGCGGTTCGGAATGCCCAAAGGGCATCAGTGAGTTTTAAAGACCAATCCTTACGGTTCTTGGAAACCGTTTTCTCCAATATCTGCTTGATCTGCCGATTTGAAACTTCGGCTTGACCACTGGTTTAGGGGTGGTAGGGCGTAGATAGCTTATGATTAATGGAATACTTCCGCATCAAGGCTTCGAAAGTCTTATTGCAGAAATGAGTTCCATTGTCGCTAATGATTGCTCGGGGGTGCCCAAAACGGGAGAAAATGTTTTCTTTAAGGAACCTAGTTGTCGTTAGTCCGGCTGGGCACAGCCTCGACCCATTTAGAGACGTAATCAACAGCTAGAAGGATGTACAAGTTCCCCAAAGAGCTGGGAAACGGCCCCATGAAATCTATCCCCCAAACATCGAAAATCTCCACAACCAAGATTGGTTGGAGCGGCATATCATTCCTCCGGGATATCCGGCCCATGTGTTGGCACCGGGAGCAAGTCTTGCAATAATCATAAGCGTCTTTGAAGAGTTGTGGCCAGTAGAAACCACATTGCAAGATCTTCTCAGCTGTCTTTCTGGGGCCAAAATGCCCGCCACATGCTTGGTCGTAGCAAAACGACAGCACACTCTTGAATTCATTGTCAGGAACGCACCGACGAATAATCTGGTCAGGACAGTACTTGAACAGATAGGGTTCGTCCCAGTAAAAGTGTTTTACTTGGGATAAGAAGCGAAAGTCTGTCCTGACTGGACCATTCAGTCGGTAGTAATCCCGTGGCCAAATAGTTCACAATATCTGCGAACCAGGGTTCGCACGATACTGTCAAGAGCTGTTCATCCGGGAAAACGTCGTTAATTGGAATTGGAAGCGAAGGCGAAGAAGGAAGTCGTGAGAGATGGTCGGCAACTACGTTTTCACATCCTCTTTTGTCCTTAATGACAAGGTCAAACTCCTGAAGCAAGAGGATCCAACGTATTAACCGAGATTTAGCATCTTTCTTCGCAAAAAGATGGCGCAGAGCTGAATGGTCAGTGTAGACAATGACTGGAGAGCCGATGAGGTAGGGCCTGAACTTTTCTAAAGCAAATACAACAGCTAAGAATTCCTTCTCAGTTGTTGTATAATTGAGTTGTGCGTCGTTCAGGGTTCGGCTAGCGTAATAGATTACGTGCGGCATCTTGTTGATGTGTTGTCTAAGGACAGCACCGATGGCAAAGTCAGATGCATCGCACATAATCTCAAATGGGTGCGTCCAGTCAGGAGAAGAGAGAACGGGAGCAGAAGTGAGTGAGCTTTTCAATGACTCGAACGCAGTCATACAGCTCGAGTTGAAATCGAATGGCGTGTCCTTGGCCAGTAGAAGAGTCAAGGGCCTAGCAATCTTGCTAAAGTCCTTGATAAACCGTCTATAGAAACCGGCATGGCCATGGAAGGCTCGGATATCTCTGACGCAACTGGGAGGAGGAAGATTGGAAATGACCTCAATTTTTGCTTTGTCAACCTCTATGCCATTTTGCGAAATGATATGTCCTAAGACAATACCTTCTCGCACCATGAAGTGGCATTTCTCCCAATTCAAAGTGAGATTCTTGTCCTTACATCGGGTAAGAACAGCGTCAAGATGCAGCAAACACTCGTCAAAGGAGTCGCCGAAGATGGAGAAGTCGTTCATGAAAATCTCCAGAAATTTTTCCACCATGTCAGAGAAAATTCCCATCATACACCGCTGGAAGGTAGCGGGCGCATTGCATAACCCAAAGGGCATGCGTCGATATGCAAACGTGCCGAAAGGACAAGTGAAAGTGGTCTTGTCCTGGTCTTTTTCGGCGATGGGAATTTGATTATAGCCAGAGTAGCCATCAAGAAAACAATAGTACTCATGTCCGGCCAATCGTTCCAGCATCTGGTCAATGAAAGGTAGCGGAAAGTGGTCTTTCCGCGTTGCGGCGTTGAGTTTTCTGTAATCAATGCAAACTCGCCATCCAGTTTGGGTGCGAGTAGGGATTAACTCATTCGCCTCGTTGGTTATGACCGTGATGCCCGACTTCTTGGGGACAACATGAATGGGGCTAACCCACTGGCTATCAGAGATAGGGTAAATGATACCACTATCTAGACATTTGACGATCTCCTTCTTCATAGCCTCCTTCATGACTGGATTAAGACATCTTTGTGGATCCCGGGCTGGTTTGGCATCATCCATCAGATGAATGTGATGCTCAACGATCAGGGGACTAATCCCCTTGATGTCCGCCATGGACCAGCCAAAAGCTTGCCTGTTGCTGTGCAAGACTGCGAGAAGGGCTTTCTCTTGCTGGGGAGCTAGAGAAGCCGAAATGTTGACAGGGAGGGTCTCGTTCTCACCTAAGTAAGCATACTTAAGGTGAGACGGCAACGTCTTGAGTTCGAGTGCTGGAGGTGAAACGATTGAAGGCAGGATTGGAGAAAAGGTCTCGAACTCAAAGGACTCCAGCAAAGGTTCGAAATGAGTGTAAGCGACCGAGTTGGATGGTTCCTGTAACTCATCCAGAAATTCGAAAGATTCAAACTCGGGTTCTGCGCGGCTAAGATCGTTCGAGAACGTGAAAACCTCGTAGTCGTTTTCGAGCGCAGAAACAGCAGCAGGTTCGAAGAGGAACGCACTAGTGGCGTCAAGATTATCATTCTCAAACAGAAACTCCTCGAATTCACACTCTTCTGAGGTGATCTCCTGGATTGAGCAGACATCCAGTATATGAGCATTAGGTTCAGAGGGCTGATTACCCAACCTAAAAATGTTGAGTTCAATCGTCATATTTCCAAAAGATAGGTTCATAGAACCATTGCGACAATTGATCACAGCATTTGAGGTTGCGAGAAATGGGCGACCGAGTATCACAGGAATTTGATTCCTGGGGTTAGCTACAGGTTGTGTGTCTAATACAATGAAGTCAACGGGGAAGATGAAGTCCCCGACTTTTATTAACACATCCTCTAGCTCACCCCTAGGATGGGTGATCGATCGGTCGGCCATTTGGAGAGTACAATGCGTAGGTTTCAGCTCTCCTATGCCTAATTTCTCGTATACTGAATACGGAAGCAGGTTAACACTGGCACCAAGTTCTAATAGTGCGCGGTTGATGTTCTTATCCCCAATGGTAATTGAAATCGTAGGACAGCCAGGGTCCTTCCGTTTTTGTGGTAAAGATAGGGTAAGGGCATCACTCACAGCACTGGCCAAGAAAACTTTCTTTGGTACCTGAGACTTCCTCTTTTTCGTGCACAAGTCCTTTAAGATTTTCGCGTAAGAAGGGACTTGTTGGACGGCATCTAAGAGAGGAATGTTAATGTTAACCTGCTTAAATAACTCCAGAATCTTCTCCATTTAAGGATTTTGTTTATTAGACCTCAACCGGTTTGGAAATGGAACATTTTGAAAATTGGTTGAGTCTAATGCTGGAGGAGGAGATTGTGGAGTTGGAACGGATCCCAGAATAGGTGTTTTCGTGGAGTGAGAAGTGGGTCCGTTCAGAGAAGAAGAGGAAGGAGAGCCTTGTGAAGAACGGAGAATAGGCTCAGAAGACGAAGAAGAAGAAGGAGAAGAAGAAGAAGAAGAAGAAGAAGCGGCCGGGGTGTCATTGTTGATCCGTGTGCCAATGTTGTTTTGCAGCATCCTCCCAGATTTCAATGTGGTCACGGCACTCACATTATGGTTATGTTGTTCAAGAGCAACATGTGCATTATGTGGGTGACCGGGATTTGGAAGTGGCTGGGACGGGAGCTTCCCCTTCTCTCGCTCGCTTAAGGCCGCATTCAGCTGTGCAATTTGGGCCTCGATGGTCTTGATGCTTTGCCCGTGAACGGCAGTGTGTTGCACTAAGGACTGAATGGAAGACTGGATGTTTGCGGTGGATTGTGTCGATTGTTTTACGAACGCCTCCAGACTTCGTTCGAGCGAGGAAACCTTATCATTATTTGACGGAACAAAATTGTTTGGTGGAAAAGAATTGTTGGGTGCAAAGTTGTTCGTCTGATTTTGGAAAGGTTGGGGTTGGAAGGGCTGCTGAAATTGAGTTTGTTGCTGCGCTTGTTGTTGCGGCGGAGGTGGCCTCTGGAAATTGTTGCCCTGGAATTGATTCTGATTCTGATTCCAGGCGAAATTGGGATGGTTCCTCCAGCCGGGATTGTACGTGGAAGAGTATGGATCATTCCTCGGTCTTTGCTGAAATGCAGCATTAACCTGATCCTGTCCCTGAGATGGTTGATTGTAGGGACACTCTTCGGTTAAATGAGAAGGATCGGAACAACAAGCGCAGATGGTACGAAGGGGAAGAACAGGGCTAGGAGCAGGAGAAGAAAATTTGCTCTCTATTGCTTCGAGCTTTCTCGTTATTGCAGCCCTTTCAGCTTTCATCGCAATAGAGACGTCAAGTTGGTGAATTCCTACCCTAGACTGACCGGTAGAAGTGGATGTAGAGGAAGATGAAGAAGTCGGTCTGGTGCTCTCCCACTGTAGCGTTTGCTCCGCAAGGTCGTCGAAAAACTGCCACGCTTCCTCGTCAGATTTTGATAGGAAGTGGCCCTGACAAATGGTTTCCAACAACTGTTTGGTTGCTGGGTTCAGGCCCTCGTATAAGGTTTGGCAAAGTTGCCATCTCTCTATACCGTGGTGAGGACACTGAACAAGAAGGTCTTTGTACCGGTCAAAGCATTTCCAGAAGGTTTCTGAAGGAAGCTGGGAGAATTGATTGATTTCATTGCGTATCCTTGCGGTTTTATGATTTGGATAGAACTTTTTGAGAAACGCCTTAACAAACTCGTCCCAACTGGTGATGGAGTGAGAAGCGGTGCTATACAGCCACTTTTCCGCAAGATCGCATAGAGTGAATGGAATGACTCGTAGACGTATAGTATCGCCCGACAGTTGGGTGGTTTTCATCATGGCACACACGTTTTGAAATTTATTAATGAAGATATAGGCATATTTAGATTCAAGCCCGTGAAATCGTGGAAGCATGTTGATGAAGTGGGGCTTAATTTCAAAATTATTCCCATTGGCCGGTGGAAGAGAAAGGCAGGTGGGGAGTGCAGAACGGGTAGGATAGAAACGATCCTGGAGCGCAATTCGCTGCGGCGCTACAACAGGCGGTGGTGGTGTGTTATTGGTCTCCATAGGAGGTGGAGCCAATCCAGGGATAGTCAAAGAGATGTTCGGATTAAATCCTGACATCGCGGAAGAAGAGATTGGTGATGGAGTATCGACGTCTGAGTCGATCGCGCAGTCGGTGGCGACTAACGAAACGCGGACTAGGCGGGCGCTAGTGTCCCGAGTCCAAGCGGACATATACTAAACGAGTTTAGTATAGTCAAAGCGAAGAAGGTGAGGGTAAGAAAACGTCAATGAGAAAGGCAATGGGTGGTGGAGTGAAAAATGGAACGTGGCGACAAAGGGCAAGTTTTTATAAAAGTTTTTGATTTTTTTCATTTTTTTTTAGAAAGAGTTTTACAGAGATATGTACGAATTTACGGCTTTTCGCAATCACAAACAAGATATGCACACTCACACCTAGATCTAGAGTCACCTAGGTCTGCTAGACCTGCTCCAAGACTTGATTGTTGAAGCAAAACTGTGTCGAGAAACAGGCTCAAGATACACTGATCAAGAGGCCAGGTAAGTGCAGAGATAAGGGAAGGTTTTTCAACGCTTTCGCGAAGTTCCTTAATTATGTAACCCTTTCTCTTTTGGCGGTTGCGCCGTTAACACTTTCCTAGACACCCCTTAAACAATATACCGTTAAGCGAGGTTCTAAACACGGTTTAACTTCTCCTAATGAGCGCGAAGTCCTTAGGGCTGAGTCTAGTATTTTTTATTAACAATGGTCAATGCATATGCTTTTGTGATTTTTGGGGTCCTGGGAAGGGTGATGAAATCCCCACCCAATCTGAATTGGTTTCAAGCCCCTTAAAGTCCGTATTAATCAATGCAAAATAGTAACAAATCAACTGCAAACAATTTTTTTTTTATTTTTTAGCGGCGCAAAGAATCCTGCACAAGAACAGTTTATTGGAAGGGGGAAAGAATTCGTGCAAAGAATGCTGCAGAAAACACAGTTCAGTGGAGTTTAGAGGAGTTGAGAAGATGGTTGGGATACTCACAGAGGATTTTTGGTTTTCGCCTTGATCCGCCGCGGTGTAGCCGCGAGATATGGGTCTAACTCCCCACGACTTTGGCACTGAACTTGAACTTTTCCTTTTCCTGCACTCTTGCACAAAGAATAACAAAATGATTTTGTACAGTATATTTTTTTGTTTTGTTTTTGGTTATATTTATATTCACAAATTAACCCGAAATTACAAAAAGAAATAAACTACCGTCTCCCCGGCAACGGCGCCATTTGATTGGCAGATTTTCTGCGTGTTCTAGTTTAATTACCGCAATCAGGACGGTTTCGCTTTGCAGCTAGCCGGATGAGTACGGGTCGATCCACAGAGAGATGGGAGTCTTTTTCTTAATGTCTTGACGAGTTAAGTCCAAATATGTTGGGTTTGTTTGAGTTTAGCTAATTGAAAAATGAATGATAAGAGAACTTGTAAAGGGTAGGATTTGGTTGGTTTGGGTCGGGAGGATCGCTCACTTGATTCTTTTGCCACTTCTTAATATTGATGTTACGGTAATCGGCAACAACGGGGATTAGCACGACTAAGAGAAAACTTGCGAGTATAAGCTAGGCTTTCCAACACTTCGTTTTCTCTTTTTGGTCCTTGTCCGTCCGTTCTTGGCTCTTAGCCGCGACCTCAAGTTGATTCAACCACAACCGGTCTCACTAGGGTATCACCGCTATTATGAAGAATAGGGTACCGTAAGGAGCGGATTGTGGATCAATTAACAGGAGTTCAAATCAAGATATTTGTCAAAGAGAAAAGTGAGGGATGTTTCCGTCTTTCAAACTTTCCGTTTCCTACCCTAACAAGTGAGAAGTTACTCACCCATTAGAAAAGTTAAATGAAATAAAACAAAGAAAGAGGGTAATAAGAATTGAGGTAAAAGATCACAACTAGCTGTTCGGGATCTCACTTAGGCAAGGATCACACTAAGCATCATGGTTGTAAGGATAACCGAAAATGGAAGAAAAACGACAATTTTAATAAATAACAACAACTACGTTTAATAATGAAAATTACAAGCAATATAAGAAACCGAATTACAAATTACACATATAGAAAAAGAACACTTCTTGCATGCTTCACACTCAATAAAACCTCTCACAAGCTTTAATGGAGGAAGATGGAGGAAAATGGACTTTTATTAGAAACTAAATAAATCTAATACAAAAATTACACATGAAACTAAGCACCCATTCTTGGTTCTGCTCTGGGCTATTTATAGGCCTGATTCTGAGAATTTAGCAACAAAACACAACCCTACATAAAATTCCAGAAAACACCCCAAAATTTCACACTGCAAGGACATGTGGCAGCCGCGCATGCACGGCCAAAGTGGGGGTTTGGCCGCGGATACGCGGCTGTTTGGTGGCCAAACCCACTCTGCTTTCTTTCTCTGGTCTTGGGCTATTTTTTCCTGATGTTTGAAATCTTTACACTGCAGTAACAATTTCCAGAGGATCTCCAGATTTCTTATCCAAAATTTCTTCATTTCTTCACTTTTGACTTTCACCTCTTTTGACTTTAAATTTTGCTTTAGTCCCAAATGACGACTATTTTCGTCCCCTCTTCTGAACTGGTACGGGACGGATACTGGAACCCGGCTTTTATCTGTTTGTAACAGATGTTCTGGATTTTGCCGTAACTGGGGAGATTTTGTCGGATTTGTGCTCTTTTGGACTGGAAACCTGTAATCTGTAACATGCAGCAAATACGGATAAAAAGCACCTACCTGTATGCAATGTGATTAAGAATGGGCGGTACAAATATACAAAAATATGTGATGAACAGCCGGCGCCGACGGTCGGATGATGGCCAATGAGGTCCGTGCTTTACACACATGACTCTTCACATCCTCTTAACTCCTCTGCACTGTTTGATTTCCCTGCAATCAAACAGAGACCCTTCAATTCACCAATTAACACATTTTAATGCTTTTTAATCCACATTTTTTAATTCCCAAACTCTAATTCTCCACTATAAATACCACCCCTACCTTGGCTCAGCACTATTCTGAAAATTCTACCCAAAACTCTCTAAAAAGATCCTAACTGCAAATGGAGTAAAATGGAGTTAGCGAACAAGTTGGTTCCGTCGAAAATCGAAACCTATTACGGAGCTCCCGCGGCGCTACGAGGCCTTCCTTTTCTTCGTTAACCTCTTCTTGACATTTTTAAACCGTAAGTCCCTCCCAATCTCTCTTTCTCTTCATTAAAATCTAACTTTAAAACTTATATCGGTAAGTGAAGTTATTACCGATATCTTTTTTCTAAACCCTAGAAACTCTTTCTCCTTTATACTTTGTTCAACCTAATTTTTACACAACACTTGTAACCCTAAATACCAATATTTAGAATCAATTTTAACCAAGAATCTCATGTGAAACATCCATAATTGAACATCTTCATTAAAATACCATGAACTTTGATATCACTTCTTTTAGTTTTGTTAAAACTATACCTTTAGGGGGAAAAACATATCCCTCACTTACACTTTAGTTTCATAGCACGATGCTTAATTGTATGAATATTTGTTTCGAAATATAAGCTTTACAATAAAATATCACCTACTTTAAAACCGGATTTCTTTCAAAATAGTATTTCATTTCCTTTGCAATTATACATCTACAACCCATGTTAGGAGACCCGCTAATAGATGGTGCAGATTATCGCACATCCTGAGGATAGTAGAACAAGATGCAACACTCCTCACGGAGTATTCGATCTCGAAATGATATAAATACGGTTTTTAAGAAAAATTCGTTTTCTAAATAAAACTAATTTATATATATATATATATATATATATAATGATAAATCCATATTTTCTTTATATTATGAAACTATATTTTTCTAAAAAATGAAAGTATAAAAATGTCAATAAAATACCATCAAGTTACTAAAAAGACTATTTTTCACTAAAATACCATAAACTTTTGAAAGCTAAATATTTATCATGAAAATACATCAATACTTAAAACACATGCTCACAAAAATCCTAAGTAATACAAATCACCCTGAAGATTTTATTTTTAATCCATATTAATATATTTTTTATAAAACCCTCTCGAGATATATAAAACAATATTTAAGGATTCTAGTAAATATGGGTTTAAGTGGGATCAATTCTTTTGAGCCCCAGGGAGCCGGAAAAAGTGAGTTGTCACGACCCGAATATTTCGACCCGTGATCGGCACTTAACCACGCAACGTCTACAAGCGTAACGCGACTAAGTAAGCCCAACCCAGAAATCAAAACCATTTAAAAGTAATGTGTTGAAAACATTCAATTAAAACATTTAGAGAACCTTAATAGCTCAATAAAGTTCTTTTTAAAATTTAATTATCCTTATAATAATTTTGGCAGCATTTCCTTTGTAAAAGTAACCCCGAAAATCGGGTATAAAACAGGATATAAGTGAAAATGATATATATAAAAATAAAGCATCCCCAACGGGAACTGTTTCCCCCAATCAGAGCAAAGCTCTGCTGGAAATTCAAAATTCAAAATTTAAATTTTGAAGCAACGCTTCAAATTCCGGGCGCAGCGCGCCACGTGTCAAGCGCAGACACATCAACGCAGCGCCCAAACCAGCGCACCCAATCAGAGCAAAGCTCTATTTAAAGTAACGTTAAAGGAAGCAACGCTTCAGTTGCGCAAGCGCTGCGCTGAGCGACACGTGTCAGCGCAGATGCGCTAGCGCAGTTGCGCTGCGGTTTGCGCTGCGCGACACGTGTCAGCGCAGTTGCGCTGCGCTGTGCGCTGCTTGACATGTGTCACGCGCTGGGGCGTTTGCGCCAATCAGAATTAAGATTTCAAAGAAATCTTAATTCTGTTCTTGTTAAAACAAAAAAAAATTCTTCTGTAAAACAGAAGCTCTTGGATCAAAGATCCAACGGTGGGGAAAATTCCCCAAATCACTCAGAGAAAGATCTCTTTAACAAATTTATGGGCACTATATAAAGGCCCCTAGACCTCAATTCAAAGGCATCAACATTTTTTTGAAAAATCAAAAGCTTCAAACAGAAAGAACTCTGAAAAAGTTTCAACAAAAAGGTAAAAAAAAAACCTTCATGAAATAGAAGAAATTTTTTCTAATTGATCATTGATCTGAAAACAAGATCAATGATCTTCACATAATAAACAGTGCTTTGCACTTCTTATGAACCACTGGTTCTTTAAAACAAGAAAAACAAAATAAAGAACAGTGCTTTGCACTTTTTTATGAACCTTTGGTTCCTGAAATAAGAAAAAACTTGTTTTTCTTTGATCTAAATTAGATCAAGCAAACGAATAGTGCTTTGCACTTCTTTTATGAACCATTGGTTCTTAAATTTAAAATATTTTCGAATCATAGTGTCTTGCACTTGCAAACTGCGCTGTTGCGCTCCTGGATTGGCGCAAGCCACTGGAGCACGCCACGTGTCAGCAGCGCAGGCGCAGCGCATTAACGCAGCGCACTGCGCTTGCGCGACACGTGTCAGCACTACAAGCGCTTGCGCTCTTTGATTGGCGCAAAGCGCCTGATAAATGCAATGCATTTCCTAAAGGGCCAGGACCAAATCAAAAGACCTAGCAGTCCAAAATAAATTGCAAAGCAATAAAAGGGAAGAGCCCAAATAAAATTGATGCTCTGCATCATTTATAAAGGGCAGAACCCAAATAAAATTGATGCTCTGCATCATTTATAAAGGGCAGAGCCCAAGTAAAATTGATGCTCTGCATCATTTATAAATGGGCAGAGCCCAAAATAAATTGATGCTCTGCATCATTTATAAATGGGCAGAGCCCAAAATAAATTGATGCTCTGCATCCTTTCTGGGCAGAGCCCAAATAAAAATAAAAAGAAATGCAATGCAAAAGCAAATAAAATGTTGAAAATTTTCAACTGGACTTAGCCCAATTTTGGCCGTAAGTCCTCAAATTAAATTGACTAAGCAAGATTGCTCTCTTAAATCAATTTATATCCGGTTCGAGGGTAATCTCCAAACTCCTCTGACACATGTCGTTGTAATCATTCAACGTCGTCAGAGAGGTGACGGGTCCCGACGACCACACACATATGAATATGGACTGCGGGGTTCTTAAACTCGTGGACCGAAACGTCCTTAAACTAATATTGGACCTAAACGTCCCTAAACTAATGATGGACCACCACGTCCCTAAACTGGAATATAGACCACCACGTCCTTAAACTGGCGATGGATCACCACGTCCCTAAACTGGAACATAGACCACCACGTCCCCAAACTGGAATATGGACTCCTATGTCGCTAAACCGGAACATGGACCACTATGTCCCTAAACTGGAACAATAGAGCCCCCAAATGCTCTTTTTTCGGATCCAAACGATCCCGTTAAATTGATCTTAGTCTCAAATCAGACTAACGTGTCCTTAACAAACGTTTAAGTCGATCTTAGCCTAAATACGGCTAATGTATCCTTCAACCAAAACACCAAACCCAAATCTAAGTAAATACGGATTTGGACTAATCCACGTCCTACGGGCGACAACATCGCTTAGTCTCCGTATACAATCCACGGGCAACCACAGACAAAACAAATACACACGACACAAAGTGAAATTCTGGAGAAGGAGAAAGTTGTTACCGCGATGCGGTAGCGTAATTAACTGCAGGGGCTTGCGCCTACAGGGAAGAGCGTCCCCACAATCAAAAACCCCTCAAGCGAGGGGGAATCTGACGAAGTCTGCTACATCGGCCGCATCCGTCTAAACCTCCGATACACGGTGCCATAAATCAACTTGGCATCTTCAGAGAGATGGACGGATAAAACCAAATAGCATCTGCCCCGAATCTCAGCGTCAGGATCTCGCAGTCTTGTGCGCCGCCGTTCGGAGGGGGACGGATTCTGGCACGCCCGGTGGGACCTTTTCCTCTTTCCACTCCACACTTTGTGTGTCGTCTTCACGAACCAATCGCGGTTTGTTAATGGTTGCCTTCGTATTTTGAGTTACTAAGATTTGGTCTTTTGCCTGGCACAGAACTCAAGCATCAATGGCCTCTAACTGCACCAACTGCTCGAAGTGCCACTGTAACGGACGATCCACCTCCCCCGGAGGTGTAGCATATGGGCCCCAAGCGGCTTCCTTCCTCGCTCTGCCGGTAGACCAGGTGACCCAGGCCACCACCGGCCTGTTTTTCGGGACCATGATCCCACCTACAAGCTTCTCTATGCCAATACCTGCACCAGAAGTGAACAAGAAGTCGGTCTTCGACCGGCTCACTGCTACGACGGCCCCTGTCAACGGGTCGCCCACTACCAAACCAACAGCCTCTGTTTTCGCCAGGATGGATCAGAACTCTAAATTGGCTGTACCAAGGAAGGCAATAACTGCTGTTCTAGAAGTCATCAAGGCGGCTTCCCCTGTCAAAGAATCAGTCTTTTCAAGATTGACGATTTCTGCTCCTGCCTTTGCTCGAGGATCTATTTTCGACAGGTTGAATATTACCCTTCAAAGGACAACTTCAGTCTTTAAGAGGTTAACACCAGCGGTGCCTCATTCAGACAGGGGGCAAAAAGAAGCTGTCTCAATCTCCGAGCCAGTCCCAATGGCTCGTCATGCTCGACGTCGCCATTGGCGACGAGTAAGAAAGGCAGGGGGCAACTCCCCCTCAGGGCTAACTCCACCGGCTCCAGTGGTGGAAGTCAACGCTGATGTTCCAACTGGGAACAGCTTTGAACTACTGAGGAGGGTACGTAAGAATTCTCCAACCGCTACATTGAAAAGATCTCCTCCGCCCGCGGAGAGAGTTCCGGAAACAAAGCAAGAACAGCCCCTCAACGGCTGTCCTCAAAAATTTATAAAGTTTGGCGGAGAGTTCAAGACTCCGTAATTGACCCAGATCGCTCTAGTCAACAGAAAAAGGCGAAAGTGGAAAAAGAAAAAGACCATCCGATCAAACAGGAAAGGATGACAGTCACCAGGGTGCCCAAAGCAACGGCCCCTCAACTTCTATGGCCCACAAAAGAAGGAGGCCGGAGAAAACCCCTGCGCCGGCGACAAATATCAGAGGTGGTGAACCCAAACGCCCTAAGTCAGGGGGCATTGTAGTTCATACCATCTACATGGCGTCTGGTAAAGAGGACAGTCGCATATCTACGGGTCATCGACCGCTTACGCGATCAGTGACCAAAGCCCAGGAGCAGCAGCAGAAGCTCCAAGAGATGATGAACGCTATGGCCGCACTTACTGGGCCAAAAGAAAACCCTGAAACGTCCTCGGATGAACGTCAAGAAGAAGAAACCGACGCCGAATTCCTTCGTCGAATATTGGAGAAGAAGGACAAAGAGGCTGCTGAACAAGCAGCCAACATACAGCGTATGGGCCTCCTCTTCCAAGACATGGTAGGGATGATGATACAACAAGATCCTCCGGCCGAAGAGCCCCCGATCGTCCTTGGAGACGATAGGGGAGAGACATCAAATCCTCCGCCAGCTCTGTCGACGGCTGAGGATACAATCTCCAAAGCTGATTTGGACGAGTACATAGCCCAACAAATACGGGTTCATCATGCGGCTGAAGCAGCTGGCCAGGTCGTAAAAACGGGGCGGCCATATCCAAGTTGGTACGATCAAATCAAGTACCCGCCAGGTTAGACAATTCCTAAGTTCCATGTCTACAAAGGGACGGGCAATCCTCACCAGCATGTTGCCCAGTTCAGGGCATTCTGCGGCAACACCGGCGGTGATGACAAGCTTTTGCTTCGCCGGTTTGTTGGAAGCTTATCAAATACGGCGTTCGAGTGGTACTCTGAGCTCCCGAATGACTCTATCAAGACCTTCGCGGAGATGGAGCTGTTGTTTACTCAGCGTTTTGCAAGCGCCAGTGAACGCACCCCGATGACGGCACTGATTAACGCCAGGGTAAAGCCAGGCGAGACGTGGGTTCAATATGCTATACGGTGGCGGAACTTATAGTCGAAGTGCGAGCAGTGCATTGAAGAAGCTCCCGTGGTGGGTATGTTTGTGGGAACCCTTGATCCGCAAGCAACCATCTCGCAATTTATGATGTTTTTCAAGCCGACTACCTTCCAGGCCTTGATTGACAAGCTAGCGCAAATAGATCAGATGGGCCATAAACCTCCTCTTCCAAAGCCGGACTCCTGAAATGACAAAGGGAAGGGAAAAGCGATCGTCGCCGCTAATGCTCAACAACAACCGAGCGACTCGAAACCGGTTGTTCGTCAAAATAATATGCGTCCGTACGTAGCCCTTGAGGAGAGGCTAGGACGTTCTTACTCTTTTCCTCGAGATAAAACGAGAAGGTTATTCGAGCTGGCGTTGCGCAACCGACTCATAAATCTGCCGGATCCAAAATGTCCGTTGCAACCAAGTGATGTCAATGAGCCCAACTACTGTCCTTATCATCGAGTACTGGGCCATCCGATCGAAGATTGCTACGTTTTCAAAAATTGGCTTGAAAACCAGTACCGACAGGGCAAATTCGCGTTATCTGACAAATGGAAGGTGAATCCCACGCAGCCACACACATCTAAGGGGACGAATACGCCGGGGGCAACATGCTCCGTCGTTGAAGAAGCTCCTTGGGAAGTTGTATTATCAGCCAAGACAAAGAGGATGCTAAACGATCTTCAGACATGTCCAACGATTAGGTGGAAGAACCCGTTGGAACCGCAGATCATTGAGGGGATGTTGAAGCTATGTACAACTCCAAAGACCGATGGTGGTGGCCCAAGCACTCACAACCAGCCGTCAAAATCCTCGAAAAAGAAGAAGAAGAAATCTAAGAAGCCCGTGAAGCCTGGCGACAAGCGCACGGACTTGCAAAAACAAATTGACGCGCTAGAGGAATACAACCAGAAGGCACGGACTCCCATTACACTCCAAGAGTTCCTCAATCATGTCTTTCAAGAGGAATATAAGGGAGAAAGTTCATCTGATGAATCTGAAGAATGCGTGGCGAGCTGTCATGTGATTTCCCATTCGTTCATGGACGATGAGGAAACTCCTTGTATTGAAAAGCTAGGGGCAGACCCTGAATCAAAAATTCTGGGGCCATCAGATGAAGTAATCGACGCATTCCTCAACGAAGCTCGGTTGAAAAGTAAAGCTGATCGAGAACGCAAGACGGCTATATTTGAAAGGGCCAAGCGTCGACGACTTGATGGAAGAGTTGAGATACTTCCGCTGGAGAAAAATACATCCACTACGGACAGAAGCAAATTCAAGACGAGGAAAAGGTTTGCTAAGGCCAAATCAATGGGAATGAAGCTGCCATCCTCTGAAGGAAACATTACCGGTGAAGTGGAAATGCATCCCTCCTATTGCTTATATCATCAGAAGGTTTCGCACCCCACTAAAGAGTGCAAAGCTTTTGATAGATGGTGGCAAGGATACGTTGCTCATCGACAACGCTTTAAGCGGGAGAAGCGCAAAACTCGTCGGGAACGGAAAAATACGACCGAAGAGCTTAAAAGAGCCACCGGCGATTGTCGCATGGTTAACACCGGCGGGTTACAAGTGCCTACATTCGGGAGCGATTCTGATGAGGAGCTAGAACTTGCCCCTATCTTTAAAGAGTCCACTTCGGGAAAAGAAGAAGAGCCGAAGGTCTGCGAAAATATCCGGCTACGTAATCGCACGCTGCCCGAAAAGAACCTCGGACCCTCAAACAGAAAAGATAAAGGGAAAGAAAAGGTCTCTGAAGATATCGTCTTAGATGACCAAGTGGTGGAGGAGCTAAGTGCCAAGGACCCGCCGAAGAAAAATAACGTGGATTACAACGTCTTAGCGCATCTGAGGAAGCTACCCTCACAGCTCAGCATTCTTGACGCCCTTTTGCTATCAAAGGAGGCGAGAGATTCGTTAGTCAAGGCACTACAGGATTCGGGGCAATTCCAAACTTTCCTGGCCGAGGAAAAGATGAAGGATGAATTGGAGGAAGCGCACACGGCCGATGTCGCTTTTGGTGATGAAGATCTTCTCCTTGGGACATGCGAACACAATCGTCCCCTTTACGTCTCAGGATATTTCCACGATATAAAAATAGGCAAGATCCTGATAGACAATGGATCCTCCGTTAATCTCCTCAATGTGCGGGTTTTAAAAGAAATCTGCATGAGCGTCCAGCACCTTGCTCGGGACAAGATCACCATCTCCGGGTTCGACTCCCAGTCATCAAGAACTCTTGGGTCTGTGATACTGACGCTACGCTTTGGGTTACTCATCACGGACATTAAATTCCACGTCATAGACGCCAAAACATGCTACAACACTTTGCTCGGCCGACCGTGGTTACACGAGTACAACGTCATCCCTTCTACACAACATCAGTGTATGAAATACGCTAAGGATGGTCTCGAGTATACCGTGGCGGGAGAACTGAATCCGTTTTCCGTGAACGAAGTCCGCAAATATGAAGATACCAAGTACTTCTTACCGGATTTCGAAGACACGGAAAGGTGTCACAAGCCGGAAAACAAACCTAACGCCACCATCCCTGTCTTCGGCAGTGATACCGAGGAGGACGAGGAGATAGTTTATTCAGATCCACCCCAACACAACAAGCCAGGGCCATCTACTCCTACGTTAATCTTTGGTAGCGACTCGGAAGATGAAGTCCATGCTGTATTCCCTGCTCGACCTTCAATACAAACGTCCGCTGACGAAGAGCAAAGTCTATAAGTCGCCATGGTGCCGCTTAGACACCGTAAAGAACTGGATGCACTTGATATTTACAATGTAGAAGAGCTACAAACGTTCTATATCCCTCCCAGATGAGAAAGCGAAAAAGCAATTCTATTCTACCGCTTTGAAGAAACCAAAGTGGAGAAAGAAATCTGGCATGGCGCGGATCCTACGCTCGACAGGCTTCAGCCTATCCGTCTTCCCAGATATTATACAGAAGGTTTGAAAAAGCTGCTGAAACGCCAGGGGATATCCTTCAAGCAGACCGTTCGAAAAACCAAGTTCTATGACAAAGTCTGGAACGTTCCCGGGACTCAATGCAAACTGCCTAATGGGAGAATGGAGACAAAAGGGCTTGGATACATCCGGTCAAAGAAACGAGAGCTACTAAACAGCTGCTATGTCATGTATGACTTCGATGAAGAAGCGGATGCTCAATGGGAGGATGCTAATCCTGAGCTAGTGAAAGTTCCAGATGCAAAAGAACCTAGTCCGTCGTTCGAAGAACAAATGGACAAGCTTATAAGGGAAGCGGGTCAAAAAGTCCGGGACGATCATAACCGCGAAATGGTCATCTACGAGAAACCCAAAACGCAACGCCTTCTCCAATAGGCCGTGAAAGATGAAAATGCCATTCCTTATCAACCTGTTATAAAGAAAGCTCGACGCAAAAGCAGAAATAAGTCAAAAGGCGCTCAACAGGAACAAAGCAGGGCTAAGAAGCCACGCAAACGGGACTTGAGCATTATTGATCTATCCCTTATGAAGAAAATAGGTCGAGCGTACTCGTTTCCTCGGGACAAGACGAAGAAGATACTTAACCTCGCTCTAAAACATCAGATGCTTACACTGCCGGAGTCTAAACAGCCCGAACAAGCAGGCGAGGTCTCACACCCAGACTATTGCTCTTATCACCGAGTGGTAGGGCATCCTCTCGAAGACTGCTTCATCTTCAAAAATTGGGTGGAAGATCAGTATCAGCTTGGCAAGTTCGCTCTGTCCGACAACTGGAGGGTAGCGCTCGCCACAAAAGCATGAGCCCAAGGCCACGAAAGAAGAACCAGTTCCGCATTGGGATTGGAAGCGAATTCGTACTTGTCACGTGATAACGATATCAAGAGAAGAGCCCGAGAACATGGATGACCTTCTCTGGTGCTTCGAAAACAGCAACGATGAGGTAATCTCAGAATTTCTGCCAGCGCCAAAAGAGCTGGAAGATGGAATCCATACCGCTGCAGATAACCTTAAGAAAATTGAGTTGGGAACGACAAATGACCCGCAACCGACATTCATTAGTGAGCTGCTGTCTGAAGAGAAGGTGGCTTCATTAAAAGACCTGCTTATGCAGCATAAAGATTGCTTCGCATGGAACTATTCCGAAATGCCGGGACTAGATCCAGAAATTGCTGTGCACAGATTGGCGATATCTCCGGACGTCAAACCAGTCAAACAGGCGCCAAGAAGAATGCGGCTCAAGCTTGAGATGAGTATCAACGCTGAGGTCAAGAAGCTGATCGACTCTGGCTTCATCCAGGAAGTTCAATACCCTGAATGGATCGCCAACATCGTCCCGGTAATGAAGAAAAATGGGACAGTGCGCATATGCGTAGACTTCCGGGATCTTAATAAAGCTTGCCCGAAGGACGATTTCCCAGTGCCAGTCACCGAATTGATGATAGATAATACGTCCACTCACGAGGTTTTCTCCTTCATGGACGGCTCGTCAGAATATAATCAGATAAAAATTCATCCCGAAGACCAGAAGCACACCGCCTTCAGGACCCCTTTAGGAATATTTTGTTACAAGGTGATGCCCTTCAGTTTAAAGAATGCCAGTGCCACCTACCAAAGGGCCATGACGAAAATCTTCGACGACCTTATACACGAAATTGTCGAATGCTATATCGACGACCTCGTGGTTAAAAGCAAATCATACGAAGAACATCTCAAGCATCTAAAGACCGTATTTCAACGCCTTCGGCAATACAACTTGAAGATGAACCCTCTTAAGTGTGCATTCGGAGTTTCCTCAGGCAAATTCTTAGGATTCATCGTTCGACACCGGGGTATTGAGATAGATCCGTCAAAGATCAAAGCGATCATGAAAATGCCTCCGCCAAGGACTCTCAAACAGCTGCGATCTCTCTAAGGGAAGCTCGCATACATACGACGATTTATAGCCAATCTTTCAGGCAAGTGCCGTCCTTACAGCCACCTGATGAAGAAGGGAACCCCGTTCGTCTGGGACCAAAAATGCCAAAGCGTGCTAAATGAGATCAAGCAATACCTGCAGAACCCGCCGGTGTTGGCTGCTCCGGTCAAGGGAAAGCCCCTCATTCTTTATACAACCACTCTCGAAGGCTCCTTAGGCGCATTATGGGCACAAGAGAATGGTCAAGGGAAGGAAAGAGCACTCTACTACTTAAGTCGAGTTCTACTGGGGGCAGAAAGCAACTACTCCCCCATTGAAAAGCATTGCCTGGCGTTGGTCTTTGCGATAACAAAGCTCAGGCACTATGCGTTGGCGCATGAGGTCCGTCTCAATTCGAAGGTGGACCCTTCTAAATATTTAATGTCAAAGGCCATATTGACGGGACGACTCGCTAAATGGGCCCTGCTCTTGATGGAGTTCTCGATAACGTATCAACCTCTCAAGGCAGTGAAAGGCCAGGCCATCGCCGACTTCCTCGCTGAGCATCCGATACCCGCCGATTCTCCTTTGAATTGTGATCTTCCAGATGAACATGCGTTTGATGTGATCGACGGTGATGATACCCAATGGGAGCTTTATTTCGATGGAGTATCCTCCATGAAGAAACGCAAACAAAGTGCCCCTATAATCAAACCGGGGGTAGGACTCATCTTTGTAACTCCACAAGGTGGGATAATGCGTTTTGCCTTCTCCCTAACAGAGCCGAGGACAAACAATAAAGCCGAATACGAAGCTCTGATAGCAGGACTCGAGATCGCCATCGACATGGGAATTGAAAACCTCATCATATATGGAGATTCCCAACTGGTCGTTAGTCAAGTAAACGGCGACTACCAAACATGCAAACCAGAATTGGTGAAGTACGGCGAAAAAGTGCAACAATTATTGACCCAAATTCCTTCCTACAGTTTGGAGAACATACCGCACACGGAAAACAGCAAAGCAGACGCGTTGACCAAACTTGCTAAAGAACTGGCTGACGAGAACCTCGATGACGTCAGAATCATGGTACAAAGCCGTCGGGTGCTTACCCCAGCAGGAATATCTCCGGAATCATCCGAAGAGAAGGGAGAGACTGAACAGACGACCTTGCAAATAGAAGACCGGGAAAAGGCTGAGGATTGGAGGGAAGTCTTCATAGAATACTTTAAGTCCCACCGAATGCCTGAAGAAGCGTCCACAAGACATCAGCTCATGAAACGAGCTCTGTCTTTCGCCTTCGTCAATGATACTCTGTACAAGAGGTCATTTGATTCTCTGTGGCTGAGATGCTTAGGACCTGACGAAGCGAAAAGGGTCGTCCAGGAAGTTCATGACGGACTCTGCGGTTCTTATCAAGCAGGCCCAAAGATGAAGTTGAAGATCAAACGGATGGGCTACTACTGGCCCACGATGATTCAGGACTGCCTCGAATATGCGAAGCAATGCCATTCATGCCAAATTCATGGGGACTTCATCCACCAGCATCCAAATCCACTACATCCAACGGTGGCTAGCTGGCCGTTCGAAATGCGGGGGACTGACATAGTCGGCCCCATCAAACCAGCATCGTCCAGAGGACATCGTTTCATCCTGGCAACGACTGACTATTTCTCCAAATGGGCAGAAGCAGTACCGTTGAGGGAAGTGAAGACGGAGAATATCCTCCATTTCTTCAAGACGCACGTCCGATATCGGTTTGGAACTCCACGACGGATCATCTCTGATAACGGGCCAGCTTACAGAAGCCACAAGATCAGTCGCTTCGCGCAGCAACACAATATAGACTGGAGATATTCCTCGGTTTATAATCCGCGAGCTAACGGTCTAGCTGAGGCCTTCAATAAGACCTTAACAAAGATTATGAAGAAGACAGTGTCCCGAAATAAGAAGGACTGGCATGAAAGACTGCAAGAAGCTCTTTGGGCGTATCGAACTACGATCAAGACAGCCACAAACACAACGCCATATGCGTTGGTATTCGGTACAGAAGCAGTACTCCCCCTCGAGATAGAGTTACCCTCTCTACGAGTGGCAGTCCACTACGAGCTAACAGATGAAGAAAATGCTCACCTTCGGCTTCAGGAGCTTGATGCCCTTGATGAAACCCGGCTCATAGTGCAGCAAAATCTGGAGGCCAATAAAGCAAAGATGACGCGCTCATATGAAAGATTGACCCGGCCGAGGACATTCCGCCAAGGCGAACTCGTGCTAGTGGTCAAAAGGCCTATGATCCCCAATCGCGCCAAGCGGGAAAAATTCGAGCCAAACTATGAAGGCCCGTATATCATAGATAAGGTCTACCAGGGTGGGGCCTATCTACTCATGGACATGCACGGTGAAAGGCCTTTCAGGCCAATAAACGGTCGCTTCCTAAAGAAATACTACACTTAATGAGCCACAGCCTAGGTCAATGATAGATGACGACGACTATGTCCGCTCGCTATCTTCCTCGGCTCAAGGTTTATAAGCAGTAGCCAGCTTTCTCAATGACGGACCGAACGTCCTTAAACTAATAGCGGACCGAAACGTCCTTAAACTAATACCGCAGCATCCGTAGGCTGACAAAAAAAATAATATAAAAAAATAGAAATAAATAAAAATGGTATGTCCATAAGCAAAGAAGGGCACGGATGAAAACCCGAAAGGGCTCCGTGAGTAAAAACAGCAGGGCTATCGGCGAGTGTTCGTGAAAACCCGAAAGGGCGCGACCTCGTAAAAAAAACAGAGAAAAAGAAAATAAATAAAAAATAAAATAAAAATGGTATGTCCATAACCAAAATGGGCACGGATGAAAACCCGAAAGGGCTCCGTGAGTAAAAACAGCAGGACTACCGGCGAGTGTTTGTGAAAACCCGAAAGGGCGCAACCTCGTTAAAAGACACTTATAAGGTCCTCTCGACCTTGTAAGGAGAAACCACCCGCGTGAAATCCTTACGACTCGTAAGGGAGAAACACACTTAGGGATCCCCACGATGCCTAAGGAGAAAATACACTTGCGAGATCCTCACGACTCGTAAGGAGAAATCTCTTATGGGACCCTCACGGCTCATAAGAATTGAAAGTCTTAAGTTACAGAGACCTAAACCTGTGCTTAAGCAACCCCCACAACTTCCGATATTGCCCTACAAGTGGCTCAATACTGGCCCTTGTATACAATCTACGGGCGCGAATAAACATTTCCCTAACCAAGTTTCATCCGTGATTGGGGATATGTTTGCATGGTGAACAACCCTTGTAAGTCCTCTCGATTTACAAGGAGAAAACCCTCTTATAGGATCCTTACGACTTACAGAGAAACATACACTTAGGAATCCTCATGATTCCTAAGGAGAAAATACACCTACAAGATCCTCACGGCTTGTAGGGAAAAATACCTTTGTAAGACCCTTACGGCTCATGAAGTCAAAACCCTTAGTCGACAGGACCTTAACCCTGTTCGCTGAGCCACCTTTGTTCAACATCGACGGAGGCAAATGATGATTCGCTCCTGGCAATATCCCAGTTGTAGCGGTGCTGATGCCGAAATCGGTGTCTAATTTCAGGTTTACGGCGGAAAGCCAGTAGGCCGCACATGCATACGAAATAGCCGAAATGATGGGGCAACTTGCAATAAAAAGCAGCAAGTAAAAATGTATGCATACGAAATAGCCGAAATGATTGGGCAACTCGCAATAAAATGCAGTGAGTGAAAACAAAATAAACAGCCGAAATGATTGGGCACCGCGAAAAATAGCCGAAATGATTGGGCAATCGCGACCTTCGCAATATAAAAGCTGAAATGATAGAGCATCGCGGAAATAAAACAAAAAAAAGGATGATAAAACTTCGGCCCTACAGCTGAGATCACATCGATCCCTGTATACAATCCAAGGGCACAAACAAAGAGGGAACCATACTTTCCCAAGAGGCTCCGCCAGAAAACGAAGCCAAATCTCGACGGTTCATCCCAACTCCGAAGAAACCAGTATCTTCGGCAAATACCTCAACTCAGGGAAACAAACAATCCTTGACGAGAGCTTCCTGATCCGCGTCGACTCGCAGAGCAACCAGTGCCTCCGTGGGAAATTCTCGACTGGTTTCAACACCAGGGAAACAAATAATCCTTGACGCTAAGGAAACAAAGAATCCTTAGCAAATATCTTAACTCAAGGAAACAAACAATCCTTGACGAGAGCCTCCTGATCCGCGTCGACTCGCAGAGCAACCAGTGCCTCCATGGGAAATTCTCGACCCGTTTCAACACCAGGGAAACGAATAATCCTTGGTGCTAGGGAAACAAATAATCCTTAGCAAATACCTCGACTCAGGGAAACAAACAATCCTTGATAAGAGCCTCCTAATCCGCGTCGACTTGTAGAGCAACCAGTGCCTCCGTGGGAAATTCTCGACCCATTTCAACACCAAGGAAACAAATAATCCTTGGCGCTAGGGAAACAAATAATCCTTAGCAAATATCTCAACTCAAGGAAACAAACAATCCTTGACGAGAGCCTCCTGATCCGCGTCGACTCGCAGAGCAACCAGTGCCTCCGTGGGAAATTCTCGACCCGTTTCAACACCAAGGAAACAAATAATCCTTGGCGCTAGGGAAACAAATAATCCTTAGCAAATATCTCAACTCAAGGAAACAAACAATCCTTGACGAGAGTCTCCTGATCCGCATAGACTCGCAGAGCAACCAGTGCCTCCGTGGGAAATTCTTGACCCATTTCAACACCAAGGAAACAAATAATCCTTGGCGCTAGGGAAATAAATAATCCTTAGCAAACACCTCAACTCAGGGAAACAAACAATCCTTGACGAGAGCTTCCTGATTCGCGTCGACTCGCAGAGCAACCAGTGCCTCCGTGGGAAATTCTCGATCCGTTTCAACACCAAGGAAACAAATAATCCTTGGCGCTAGGGAAATAAATAATTCTTAGCAGATACCTCAACTCAGGGAAACAAACAATCCTTGACGAGAGCCTCCTGATTCGCGTCGGCTCGCAGAGAAACCAGTGTCTCCGTGGGAAAATTCCCGATTCGTCTCAACTTACAAGGTGAAGCCTCAGGCAGCAGGGACTAAAAAACTTGCGTCCTGAACAATGGGACCCTGCAAGTCGATCTAAAACGGTCTCTTGCATACTATTCACGGGTCTCACTCTCCAAAGTCGAGTTTCGACAAGGAGGGAAACAACCGCTTACGGGTCCTCTCGACTCGTAGGAGGGAAAAATTCTCTTATAAGATCCTTACGACTTATAAGAGAAAACGCACTTAGGAGTCCTCACGATTCCTAAGGAGAAAACACACCTACGAAATCCTCTCGATCCGTAGGGAGAAAAATCTCTATGAGACCCTCACGGCTCAAAGAGTTGAAAAGTCTTAGGCAGCAGATCTGAACCTGCGGCCTAAGCCATCGCTATCCCGTGAAGAAATCAAGATGCTTACTCTATTATATCCTAATTGTGACAGCATGCTGATAGTAAGAAAGGAAAAAGCAAAGAAATAGTACAAGACATTGCGAAGAAATGTGTATCTCTATTGAATGTAATCAAGTACAACATGAAGCGTACAAAGTATTGAAGAATGGCTACATATTATCGAAAAAAAGAAAAATTCTACAAGTATCTAGATACAAGGAGAGTCACTGAGAAGGAAGCGTCTTGCATAGCTCTAGCAATTGTTCGCGCACTTCCTTCCCCACTTTCTCCTGATCGGCCACCACTGCCAGCTCCGCCTCCACTTGGGCCCGTTGCTGCAAGACAGATGCAAGCTGATCCCCGACGGCCTGATGAGCAGCTTCGCGGCCTGGGGTATCACGCTCGGCTACATCAAGCTTTCGCTTCAAGTTTAGCCCATGGGAGATGCGCTCTAGGAGACCCTCAAAGATAGCCTTTACTTGGGCAGCATTAGCCTCAACCTCAGCACGCAGACGAGCCGTCTCGCTCGAGGTCTCTTGGCATTCCCGTAGCTTTAAAGCTGCTTCTTGTTCCAAGTGGCAGACGTAAGAAGCGCTTTCCTTGATCCATGCCGCTCTTTCATTGCTCGCGGCTAAAGTCTCGGAGGAGAGACGCATCGACTCCGGCTGATGAAGGCGAGCCTCAATCTCCTGACAATGATTAACCCAAGAGGCGACGATGCCCTCGTCATGGAAGTTGGCAAATATCACCAACATCGAGTTAACCGTCGTAGCGAAGTCCGCAGCAGGCGTAGGAGTCTCGACGTCGAATTCTTCGATGTAGTCGCTCAACATGCGCAGACTATTCGCCGCACCTTTTGAGGACGGACGTCTCTGGGAAGGGCCGGCCGGCATTGTAATATGAGACTCAAAAGGCACCAAGACCGGAACGACAGCTGAAAAGACAAAATGCGATTAAATGATGATTCAATAGATATGGAAAAAGTCATTGATAAGATAGTTTACTATACCGGTTGAAGCAGGTGGCAAAGCCGGAAGGGCCGGTGGCGCGACCGATCTTTCTTCTCCCCCTTAGATATGTAACACTGCGGTCAGGACAAGAGAGAGTTAGAAATAATTCTATCACCAAAAAAGAAAGGTATTAGTCGGGGACTATACTCACCAGCACCGCCAGAGGAAGAAGTGAGTTCAGATGGGAAGGAGAAGTGTGGGAGCAACACTTGATATAGATGATCAAAGAGCACTCCTGAAAAGACATAACAATGCGACTTTAGTACACAAATTATACGTCTGGAAGGTAAGATTACTAAATTGCGAACCCATACCTTCCAACATCTTCGACGGTATGAGAGAGGGTTGAGGGGTGATCACCGCCAAAGTAGTCGTTGAAGGCGCTCCCTCGAGCAGTGGGGCATCGGCGCTGGTTGCACCTGCGTCACGAAAAAAGGTGGACTTGTCAGAAAGGATTGTAAGGTAAAGAAAGACAGCAACTTGGGATTTACCTGATGAGCTGCCAGCTGAAACGGAGGCGACTCCCTCCTCTATTGACATGAGGCCACCACCCGTGGCCTCATCACCCGACTCGATGGGGACTGTCGTCGTGCTCGCGCGGCCAGGAGATGGCGGAAGATCGTAGACGGGGAGGGCAATGATCGGAGCATTGCCGGACTCTTGAGAGAGAGCGACTGACTCTTCCCCAAGAGTCGTGCCCATCTCACCCGCTACTTCCTCGGGCTCCGCGATCTCCATCGGCTCATCCGCCGTCACCACAAGGTCGCCGGCCTCAAGCGCCTCGTCCGCCACTACCTTGGGCTCAGTTATAACGATCATTTCATTTAACGCCACTTCAGGTTCAGCGTCAATGACCTTCTCGGCTGCAGACCCCTCAACCTCCACCTCAGGCTTCGAAGCCTCAGCGACGTTGCCCACCGTCGGCTCGGGTTCAGCAGGTGCCGCCTTCTCTGTTTCCTTGGGTTCAACGGTCTCCGCTCCCCCTCGGTCGGACTTGGCCCTGCAAGATAAAATATATAAGAACCAATGGCATTAAAATTCTTACAACAAAAATTCTGAGAGAAATATTACCTGAAGTGGATTTACCATTTGCGCTCTGAACTGCGCACGCCACTTGTCTGCGAGCAGTGGATAGGGCGACAGGGGCCTCTTCGGATGGAGTATCAGCACGAGGGACGGTGCTGGGGCCCGCTCCCGTAGCTAAGGCAGCCCTGCGTGCCTTTGCTTCTCGCCTCGACCGCTTCCGTTCCTCCCGGGCTGTCACGACGGACCTCTTTGACGATTCCTTCATCGAAGTATCGTCGTCCTCATTTAAAGATGCCTCCAGAGCCTTTAAGACGTCTCTCATCGGCTCTTCAAGACGAGCCTCCTGCAGTGGTCCAGAGGAAGCAGGAACATCGGCAGCTGGCAAAACATTTGCGTCACTTGGCGGGAACGGCATTAAGGTTTCTGCAATAAAAAAAGGGGAGAGATTAGATCGACCATAACACAAGGAGAATAAAAACTTGATGAATCGAAACTTACTGAGGCCTAAAGACGCTCAAGCGCGTTCCTCCTCTTGGAAGGTCTTGAGTGAAGCGGCAATAGCTTCTTCAGTGGTGATGCCTGTTGGAAGAAAAGAAGGAAAAATATTAGTCAAAGGCAATAATAAAGATATGATGCAATAAAAAATACGACTAGTGATTACCTGAATCCGCAAGCTTAGCCAGCCATGCGTCACGCCTTGCTAACCACGCCGAAGTTTCGAGAGCGGCCTCCAAGTCCGTATCATCCGGCGGCAGCATGACTAATCCCTCGTTAGTCCCATATTCACTCAGGCCCTCGGCATAGGGAGCGTGGGGTTCTTGACCGAACACGACGTCTGCAGCGAAGAGCGACTTCTTTTTCTTCTGCCCTCCGACCTTCGGTGCACGTGGGATTGATTTCCATTTAGCAGCCACCTTGGGACGGCGGGTCCCGATGTCTGCACCCATGCCAGACTCCGGCGAAGCTACAACCACTGTCTCCACTGGAGCACAGGGCGCTGGGGCTGCATCTGTAATATCGAGAAGCGGAAATCCGTGCGGAGGACTTTGCGCACGTGATAGCCCGGTTCTAACCTCTTTTAGAGGGGAAACTACTGGAGTCCTCGGAACCAAAGGAGCGTTGCGGTCACTGCCTGGAGGCGCACCCTTACGGTCGACCAGCAGTCGCCTTTCTTCCTTTATAACGGCTCCTGTTGCATGATTGTACCAGTCTTTGTACACATTGAGGAGTCGTGGAGCGCAAGCCGGCGCACTGATAAAAAAATGATAGCCTGTATTCAGGCGCATGAAATGATGCAGCGTGTTCTCCATCCCTTCGCGCATGAAATGATGCAGCGCGTTCTCCATCCCTTCTTCAGTGGCGGCGGGTTCCAGCAAGAAGGCTTCCAAGGGGACCCCTTGATCGTAGCCCAGTTGTTGGGCAAAACGATGCGGGTTGTACCTCATAAAAATTGCCACACCGTTCTGCCTAAATACTAGGAAGCCCGGTCTAATGGAATATAAGTGAAGGGTCTCCCGGGCCGTCAAAATTGAGGCTCCATCCTTGAAGACATCTTGTAATGGCCGCATCGCAGTGGTAGACGCCTTTCCAATGGTCAATACCTTATCGACAAAGGACATCCCGGCTCTAATGGTGTGAGGGCGAAAGAGTAAACCCCTGGCGTTCCGTGGTGAAGGGGTTACAATTGATGCGCCGATCAGCTGTATAATGTGAGGAAAACCGCACTTGTCAAAGAACGAGGGCCTTTTATGCATGCCGAAGACACCCGCCGTGTGTAGCTCGAGCCACGATACAAAGTAGTGCATCGGGAAAACCACGTGCAGTACCCCGGGCTCATTAGCATCCGCTGCTCGACTGAGGCCGTGATATAAGTTTGCCAAGCCGGCGATCCCCACAGCCACCTTTACCCCGATGGCCATCTGGTGGGCTGGGTAAAAGACAGAGGGCTGCATACGGTGAGAGTGCATTGGGATCGCAAACCAACTCAGCCACAACCCGAGAAATCCTAAGAAAAAGGCCTCCCCGTCCATCCCGGGGGCCGCAATTTCTGCAAAAGACATAGTTGGGAAGTCCGGAAGGAAAAAACCATTTTGGTCTACCTCCTTCGCCGGCAGGTTATCCAAACCTAGACCGAAAGGGTCATCCAGGGTAGCAAACTTGGCAGCTTCTGATGAGAGGACGCTTGGGCGAAGGAACCGAGCGATGAAATCCTCAAAGTTAACTCCCCGACTCCCATGTTCGATAAAAAGAGACTCATAGATGTTCAACACTTTAATCAAGCTTGGGAATTGGTGTTGAACAGCATTCTCCGGTGTGAGCCCCCTTACCACCGACCTAGCACCAAAGACGTGCTCGTCTGTCGGGAGCAACTCCTCATAGTGTTCCCCTATAACCGGTAAACCGGATACCTCCGTAAACTCTTCCAGAGAGATTGACACTTCCCGATCCATGGCGAGGAAAGTGTGGGTAGGAATGTTCCACTGCTCCAGGAAGGCCTTGAACCACCAGGTGGGGAGCGTGGGATATTGGAACAGAGAGACGTACACTGCGGCGTACAATCCTAACTTTATCAACTGCGACTTCTTCATCGACAGGATGTACCGGGCCTACGGCAGCTAACCGATCGGGTGGCGGGAGATCAAACCAATGTTATATGATTGCCCCCAGGGTCGCGCCTCGTCCTGACAGATACGGCGTCCTAGGATATCCAAAACCATAGGACGCTGGACCGGAATCGCATTCATAGCAGGATGAAGAAAGCCCTTTAAGGTCCAATCAACCATCTCCACGGCATACTGTACCGAGGATGGGGTAGCATAGTGTTTAACACTGAGAATGAGGTTGACAAGTTAGTGTTTAACACTAAAAGATCATTGGTGTTAAACACCAGCAACAAGGCTTCAAATTATCATGAACACTAAAACAGATCAGTGTTGAACACTGGCGATGGAGATCTCAGATTAGTGTCGAATATTAAGGTAATCAGTGTTGAACACTGCGAATAAAATTCTTTGATTAGTGTTGAACACTAAGGCCCAACAGTATTTCAATACTGGATTCGAGGGTTCCGATTTAGTGTTAAACACTAAGGCAAGAGGGGTCACGTGGCAACACGTGAGAGCGCCCTCCCTTCATTTATTCTGCTGAGATTATTGCATCTTTCTGAGCATCACGTGCCATCACGTGACGGGCATTCATATGCTTATGTGTTAGAGCTTCTGTCAAGGGTCACGTGGGTCACGTGGGGGACTGCCTCAAAGGGCTTTCTGTGGATCTTTTGAGGGGGTCACGTGGTGGCACGTGACCCTACCTTCATGTATGTTGTTTAGAGGCTCTGTTAATCTTTTTTTTTCCAGGAATTAAATTCCTCGAGCTTTAAATTTCAGAGGAATTAAATTCCTACTTCCTCTTGAAGACTTATATTCTGGAGTAGAGTTGAACTCTGAATCTTCTGTAGGAATTAAATTCCTCGTATATGTGAAGAACTGAATAGGGTTAAACCCTAATAAAAGCTTTTTTAAGGAATTAAACTTCCATTCCCTGTTAAATTATGATTAAGGGAATTAAATTTCTGCTGTTTCAACAGAACTATGTTCTTAATTAGGGTTAAACCCTGTTTCTCTCTGTTCTGAAGGAATTAAATTCCCATAACACAGGGTCAAGCCCCACTTTTATCTTAAAGGAATTAAATTCCTATGGTTCTGTGAGAATTAAATTCTCATGTTTCCATTCCCTCTCTATGTTTTGGATCTGCGTGGCAGGATCTCAACCCATTGAGAATTAAATTCTCAACCTAAAGGGGAGATGTGCACTTTGCAGATCCTCTATCAAAGAGAGAAGAAATATGTTCTTCTGTTTTTATATTATCAGAGTTAAACTCTGTTGAGAATTAAATTCTCCTTCTTTCAAGAAGCCTTCCCTTTCTTACCTAGGGTTTTCTTTTGCAGAAGCTCCAAATTCCTCAAAGTATCAAGGCTCTCTCCTTTTTTCTCCCTCTGCCTATATATCTTTTTTTTGTATCTCTTGGCTCCTATTTATAGGAGAAGCAGCCGAATAAATTAGTTTTTGACGAATCTTCATTGAGAGATTTGGTTTGCATCCATCATTCGTTCTGGACCTTTGGATTATTAGGTGAATTTTATTCACCATTGGATTTCAGATCCGGGGATTCTCCCTTGTAATTTCAGTTAGATTTAAAGGGGAAATCTTTCCAAACCCGAGATTTTCCATAGATAGGTGATTTTTAATTTGATCGACCCCAGATAATCACTTTCCTTTGGAAAGATTTAAATCTCCTTCAGAATTTAATTCTGTTAACAAAGCGGGCTTTGAAAGCCGGTCACGTGTGACCACGTGACCCCCTTGGAACGAGCCTTCCTGCTTTCTTTTTACTCTCTGCCTTCTTCTGATGCTTAGCCGTCACGTGCCACCACGTGACCCCTGGTCACGTGGGAACACGTGACCCTCGTCTGGAGCCTTTTTCTTGGTTTAATCAGGGAACCGGTGTGCCTTTGACGCTTGCATTTAAATGTCACATGTCTACACGTGACCCTTTCTGAAGTCCCTTTTCTTCAGCGTAGTCAGAAAACTGAACTTGCCTTGATGATGCGTTTAGGTGTCACGTGCCAACACGTGACTGCTGGTCACGTGTAAGCACGTGACCCTCTTCTGAAGCTTTTCCCAGAAGCTTTCCTGATTCTAAATCAGGAAACAAATGCCCCCACAGCGTTGTTCTCATGTGTCTGCACGTGAGTGCAACGCTGTCATCTTTGTGACCGTTGGATTCATTTAGGGATTTAGGGAGATGAAACGTTTCCATTGCCTTCTATAAATACCACTGTCTCTTCATAGGAGCCTTCACTTTGCTCATCTTCATCTTTTTCTTCTGAGAACTTCTTCCTTGAGAATTTAATTCTCGCTTTCAGAGCTTAGTTCTCTGTCTTGAAACAATCTTCAGAGTTTAACTCTGTTCGAAAAGAATCCTTTTTCTCAGGTAATGTTCTTGGACAACGATGGACCTTCACATTTCTCCGGATTTTAAATCCAAAACAAGGGTTTTCACCCTTTCTCCTTCATATTTTCCATAAGAACATGAAAACCGCTTAACCTTCAAACCGTAGATCTCTTAGAGTTTAGATGATCTTTGGGGAAATGATGATGGCGTTTCAACCCTATGGAATTTAATTCCATCAAAAATGTTTCTGGGAATTTAATTCCCTTTTCTCAGAAAGGAATTTAATTCCTATGAAGAACTCAGTTTCTTCGCATGGAGGCTTCCTGAGGTCTCTTGGCCCTAGGTTGTTCTTCCTGCCATTAATGCAATGGGGGCTTCGTCATGATGTCTTTTTGTGGGAATTTAATTCCTTCGATTTTGTTGGATTCATTATAGAGCTCGAGACAGATCCTGTTGGGAGGGATGTGCATGGTCATCATTCTTTATATTCCCTTTGTTTTATTGTAATGATTTGGCCTTATTATAAATGAGCCGTCATCCGGATTTTGTGGGGCCCATATGTTTTGTAGCCAATGGTCCCAGAAAACTCTGCTGTTGCTTTCTTTAACTAGTCCTTGTGCTCATGCATGAATATATATCGCTGACTTTCCTTTTAATGGTCTTCCTTTATTGGATTTCAGGTGCGATGGCTTATGTTCCACGCTTTCCCTTTTCTCGCTCGGAGGCGGCTTTTCCTCAGTCGCCATCTGATGAGGAAGCGATGGCAATGATTCGGGCCCATGACCCGAACTGTACCAACCTTCTTCAATGGGGATCTTGGTATAGTCAGATTATTCAAGATCGCAGGAGTTTTCTTTGCGCGGTGCCAACGGAGCCCACTTTCCCCTTTTTACCGATGGATCCTCCAAGGACAGCTTTTGCTGTGGAAATGCCCAACTGGACTCCAACGGGGAGGCTGGAGCCTTCGACGACCAGTATTCCGAACCATCCGATCCCAGCCATAGACATCTTGGGACGGCGTATCTGCCAAGGTGAGGCCCATCCGTGGGGGCAAATTTATAAGATAGGGCTCACTCCTAGGCATCCTACGGGCTACCTTCTCTGGGCTCGTTACATCCTTTCTGCCCATCAGGCGCGGTTGCAGAAAGTCGGGCTCTACCAGGCCATATACGCGTCACTATTCCATTACAAGTCCCCGCATGCCTGGTGGGTCAAGGCGTTTTTGAACCAGTGGAACCTTCCCACTAATACTTTCCTTCTGGGAGATCGCGAGGTTTCGATTTCTTTGGCCGAATTCTATGATATCTCGGGGTTGCCAATAAAGGGTAACCTGTATGAGGAGTTGTTGCCTCCTGACGAGTGCGTCTTTGAACCCGAGCTCGCCCCAGTTGACGGCCTATCTGCTGAGAATGCTGTTCGCCACAAGCGCCCCAGTTTAATTAGGGCCCTAGGCATCTTCGACCGATTATTCACCGAGTCCGAGGAGCAGGGCGTCACTTTCAAGAGCTTCATTGCTCGTTTCCTTCGTGAGGACGCTCTATCGAAGACAGCCCCGAAGTTTGCCAACATTGGGGACCCCTTTGGGTTCGGTCCGAAGAGGTTGCCGACCAACGAATCAGATTTACCTCAGTATTACATCCCTATTATATCGCCGATACCTTTCGAATCCATTGTTGTCCCAGGCATGGACGAGGAGACGTTCTTTGTGGGGTTTGTTAGTGTCTGGCTTAGTTGGTTCGTTATTCCCATGCATCGCCGCTTCATGAGAGCCTCGGTCATCTACCCGGCTCATCGTATTGCTGAGGGGATGCGGTTGGCTGTCGGCATCCCGGCCTTGGCGCACCTCTATAACGGATTGGGCACCGCGGCTAACACCTCTACGCCTGGCGTGGACGTAGTGAACTTCTCGCTTCATTATTTCACGTCGTGGATCGAAATGCATGTGCTGGGGTCTTTTGCTATGCATCAGAGGCCCGCTTTTTACGACGCCTATCCTTTCCCGCGACTTATGCGACTGGTGGGTGCTTCTGCTGCCGACCCAACTCAATTTGGGGCTATCCGGGTGCTGATTTCTCCTCATGCCCCCGCTGGAGGGTTGGTTTTTAATGATCGGGTTTTGTCTACTCCCTCGGGTCCCGTTCAACAACTCTGGGATCGGTCGAAAGACAACGCACCTTCTCTGAAGCCCCGGGAGGCCACGCATCTGTATACAATTAGACCGGGCTACTTGGTGTTTCGCCAGGACAGTGCAGCTCTTTTTATGCGGTACAATCCGCATCGATTTGCCCGGCAGCTTGGATACGACCAGGGTGTTCCTTTTGAGGCTTTTATAGTCGCCCCAATCCCTTCGCTTGATGCTGTTCGCGATGCCGCTCATCATTTCATGAGGCTAAACACCGGCTCTCATTTCATGGTCCCTGAAGCCGAGTACATCCCCCGATGCGTGGGTGCATTTACGGGATGGTATCTTCATCGGATCACCCCAATTATTGCTGAAGAAAGAAGGGTTCTTCTTGGCCACGACGCCCCTCCTCAGGTCTCGGGAGCTACGCTGCGACCGAGGGTTCCAGTCTGCTTCCCTTTGAGGGAGATTGGCGCCGCCCTCATTCCGGGGGAGTCAGGGGTATACCTTACTCCAACAGCTGGTATGCCCTTGGGTTCCCGATCGCGGGGTAGACGGGCTCCAGTAGTAGCACCTTTGCCGGTGGCGGCACCGCCCCCCGTGGCGTCGACAATGGCGATGTCGTCCTTGGTCGTGGCACCGAGTGAGAGTAACAGGGATGAGGGCGTTGAAGGCGATGTGGGCCAGCGCCGCCCTGAGGCTTCGCGAGGGAGGAAGCGGTCATCCTCAGCGACCGGCTCCGGGTCCAAACGGCGGAGGAAAACGGCTACCACCCCGCTTGATTCTGCGGTGGAGTCTGAGCCTATCCTTGAAGACGAACCATTGGCCTTGCAAGAGTCAAATGCTGGACTTCTCTTCCCGAGTTCGGCTGATGAGGAGGCTGCACAGTTGGCTGAGGCCATACGGCGTTCAAAAGACGCGTCCCATAACGCCAAGGTTCCGAAGAAGTCTTATCCCGTTGTAATTTTTTACGAAGACCCTTCGTGGATTCGGCGACGGTTTATCGGCCCTTTGGAGGAATGGGGGGAAAGGGCTTTGAAGCAGGCCGCTTCAGAAGATGCCGCTGATGAGCTTTCCTTATGGACCGGCGGTCATGAATCTACCCTTAAACCCTGGCGAGCTCACCTCCATGAGAAGGAGAAGCGGCTTGAAGAAGCCATATTGAGGGCGTCTTTGCGTATAGGTACGTTGTGCTTCTTTTGTAGTCTTTTCGCTTATTTATGCTCATGGGTATGTACCATTATTCTTATTTGAATCATGCAGAATCTTCGACGCTGGGGGAGCTCCCTACTGGCCCATTAAAGCTAAAGCCCGCCGAAATTCTCAATGAAGCCTTGCTGGATGTGGAGGGGGATAATGAGGCTGCTCCTCTCATGATAGAACCTCCAGCGGTGATTCTTGATCAGGGAGTGCTTGCCCCTTTGGGGGAGGCTCCCTTGGAGGCCGCCACCCCAATGACTCTTACTGAGGGCGGCCCAAAGGCTGGAAGCGAGATAATCGGGACTACTCTCCCTTTGTTGGAGCCTGAGGTCACGGCGGAGACCGTTGAAGCTGCTATCCCCCCGGCTCAGAATGGGTGGAGTGTTGAAGGTATCCCTCTACGTTTTAATTTAGTAACCCCTTCATAGTCTGAACTCTTTTATCTTTCCCAGAATTGCGCGGCCTAGCGGCCACGATCGCAGATCTGTCGCCTCGCCAGTCATTTCAGCATTTATTAGAGATGGCAGCTCCGCAGGCGATCTCCCCTCAGCGTATTGTCCTTTCCTCTGGGCAAGGTTAGTGTCGTTCGCTATTTTTTTACCATAGCATTGTTACTATTTTGCGAAATGACGTTGATGTCTCTTATAGTTTTAGAAGCCGACGATGAGGTTGAGGTCGTTGAAGGGCCAGGGGAACCTTCAGCTCCTACTTGCATGACTGTCGGTGAGTGACATTTTATTATAGTCCCGTTCATTCTGTGTTTAAAAGTTTTACTAACATTCGCCGAATTTGAACAGCTCTGCCAGTCTCCATGGCTTTGGAATCGCGCATTGTGATGCCGCCCGGCCCCTACGCCTTGCGGGCTTCAGAACGCTTGGCCCAATTAAGCCTTGTCTCCCTATCTTCTTTCATCGAGGAGCTCCGTGCTGGTAGTGCGACCACAGCCGAAGCGTTTGCCGCTGAAGCTAACGGCTCCCTCCCTTTTCTCGCCACTTACCATAGCGAGGAGGTGGTGCGGGTCTGGGTGGAGTTCTGTAGGAAGGTGGAGGCTTGTTTGTACGCCCTGGAATGTTCTCGCCTTTCCTCGGAAGTCGTGGCTGCAAAAGTGGAGTTACGAGGTCTGATAGCACGATGTGCGGCCAACATGACGTCGTGCGAGAAGAGACTTGGCCGCAAGTTCTCGGAGAGGGAGCTAGCCTCCAAGGCGCTGGGTGAGCTTCAAGCCAACCTCACAGCTAAAGCCAACAAAGCGTATGAACTTTGGTGGGTGCTTCAGGAGTCTATCAAGGAGGTGGTGGCTCTTGATAAAGCTGCCACGTTTACTCGCGAGAGGGTTGAGACTCACAAGGCCACTGAGAAAGAGCTTGAAGCCCGGCTTACTTCGTATCAGGCTCAGCAAGCTCAGGCGGAGGCTCGTCTTCTGGAGATCTTGCGTCATGAAGCCGTGGCTCAGCAACAGAACGATGAGCTGGTAAAATTATTGCACCGCCCGCCAGCTTGAGGACTTGTATCTTTTTTTTTTCTTTTTTTTTTTTGTACATACTCATGGATAAGAGTATCTTTCTTTTTGTTTCTTTCATGAATTGTACTTTGTATCCATTTTGGCTTATGAATAAAAGATACAATTTTTCTCTCAATGGTGTATCCCCTTTTTATTGAATGTATTCTGCGGATATTCTATCTTGATCTCCTTGCAGGACAGCGATGGCTTAGGATTCAGGGTTAGGATCTGCTTCCTAAGACTTTTGCATCTTATGAGCCACGAGGGTTTCGTAAAGAGTTTTTCTCCCTATAGGTCGAGAGGATCCCATAGGTGTAAGTTCTTTTTAGAGACCATGAGGATTTTAAGCGGGTTTTCCTTTTAGGGTCGTAAGGATCTCACAAGGGAGTTTTTTTTTTCTTACAGGTCGTGAGGACCTGCAGGTGCTGAATGTGGTCACCCTTATCCGTGTTTCACGGGGTCAGAGGCTGCTCCAGGTATCGTAGTTTAAAGACGTCGCGGTCAAGTTTAAGGACCTCATAGTCCGTGGATTTAGGGACTCCACCGTCCGCTGTTAGTTTTAAGACATCACGGTCAAGGTTAAGGACCTCATAGTCCGTGGATTTAGGGACTCCACAGTCCGATGCTAGTTTTAAGACATCACGGTCAAGGTTAAGGACCTCATAGTCCGTGGATTTAGGGACTCCACCGTCCGCTGTTAGTTTTAAGACATCACGGTCAAGGTTAAGGACCTCATAGTCCGTGGATTTAGGGACTCCACAGTCCGGTGTTTGGTTGCAGGGACCCTTCACCTCTTTGAAGACGTTGAGGAATTACAACGCCAGGTATCAAAGGAGTGAAGAGATGTACCCTTAAACCAAGGCAGAATTCGTAGGGAATCGGGGTGCTTGATCGTTAGTTTTAAGACATCACGGTCGAGGTTAAGGACGTCATAGTCCGTGGATTTTAAGGACTCTACAGTCCGGTATTTGCTCTGGATGCTTCACACGGGTTCACTGCCGTGCTTGGCAAGGACCAGGCTCCGCTCTGGATGCTTCACACGGGTTCACTGCCGTGCTCTGCGAGGACCAGGATCCGCTCTGGACGTTTTCCACGGGGTCAAGGAGTGACATTATCCGCGTTCCACGTAACCAGGAATTTTGCACTAGATGCTTCACACGGGTTCACTGCCGTGCTCGGCGAGGACTAGGCTCCGCTCTGGATGCTTCACACGGGTTCACTGCCGTGCTCTGCGAGGACCAGGATCCGCTCTGGACGTTTTCCACGGGGTCAAAGAGTGACATTATCCGCGTTCCACGTAACCAGGAAGTTTGCACTAGATGCTTCACACGGGTTCACTGCCGTGCTCGGCGAGGACTAGGCTCCGCTCTGGATGCTTCACACGGGTTCACTGCCGTGCTCTGCGAGGACCAGGATCCGCTCTGGACGTTTTCCACGGGGTCAAAGAGTGACATTATCCGCTTTCCACGTAACCAGGAAGTTTGCACTAGATGCTTCACACGGGTTCACTGCCGTGCTCGGCGAGGACTAGGTTCCGCTCTGGATGCTTCACACGGGTTCACTGCCGTGCTCTGCGAGGACCAGGATTCGCTCTGGACGTTTTCCACGGGGTCAAAGAGTGACGTTATCCGCGTTCCACGTAACCAGGAAGTTTGCACTAGATGCTTCACACGGGTTCACTGCCGTGCTCGGCGAGGACTAGGCTCCGCTCTGGATGCTTCACACGGGTTCACTGCCGTGCTCTGCGAGGACCAGGATCCGCTCTGGACGTTTTCCACGGGGTCAAAGAGTGACATTATCCGCGTTCCACGTAACCAGGAAGTTTGCACTAGATGCTTCACACGGGTTCACTGCCGTGCTCGGCGAGGACTAGGCTCCGCTCTGGATGTTTTCCACGGGGTCAAAGAGTGACATTATCCGCGTTCCACGTAACCAGGAATTTTGCTGATTGTATCCGCATTTCACGGGATTGGGGTTTGACTCTCTGTGGGAATACATCGTCGAGTCATGGAACTGGGAGTTGCCGCTGTTCCGTTTCGCTTGATGTTGTGTTTGCTGCCATGAGACGAACGACAAGATGATCTCTAGGCTATCTGTGAATCGTCGAGATTTGGCTTCTCCTTATGATGAAACCTGGGGAAGGAGTATGATCCCTTCTTTGTTTGCGCCCCTGGATTGTACACAGGGGTAGATGTACCATCACCTGTAGGGCGAGGATTTCACTTTTTATTTTACTTCTTTTTCCCCGATGCTCTATCATTTCAGCTTTTATATCGCGAAGGTCGCGATTGCCCCATCATTTCGGCTATTTTTCGCGGTGCCCAATCATTTCGGCTATTTATTTATTTTCTGCTCGCTGCTTTTTATTGCGAGTTGCCCCATCATTTCGGCTATTTTTCATGCCTTTATTTTTACTTGCTGCTTTTTATTGCAAGTTGCCCCATCATTTCGGCTGTTTTGTAGGCATGTGTGGCTTGCTAGCTTTTTCGCTGCCAGCCTGGATTTTAGGCACCGACTTCGGCATCAGCACCGCTACAACTGGAATGTTGCCAGGAGCGAATCATCATTTGCCTTTGTCGATGACGAACAAAGGTGGCTCAGCAAACAGGGTTAAGGGTCCCGTCGACCAAGGCTTTTGTCTTCATGAGCCGTAAGGGTCTCACAGAGGTATTTCTCCCCACAAGTCGTGAGGATTTTGCAGGTGTATTTTCTCATTAGGGATCGTGAGGATTCCTAAGTGTGTGCTCCTCTGCAAGTCGTAAGGATCCTACAAGAGGGCTTTTTCCTTATGGATCGAGAGGACCTACAAGGGTTGGACTTTGCTGGGGAAATGTTTATTCGCGCCCGTGGATTGTATACAAGGGTCAATTTGAGCCGCTTGTAGGGCAATATCGAGGGTTATGGAGGATTTGCTTAAGAACAGGTTTAAGTCTCTGTAACTTAAGACTTTCAAGTCTCATGAGCCGTGAGGGTCCCATAAGAGAGTTCTCCTTACAAGTCGTGAGGATCTCGTAAGTGTATTTTCTTCTTAGGAATCGTGAGGATCCCTAAGTGTGCTGCTCCTTTGTGAGTCGTAAGGATCTCACGCAGGTGGTTTCTCCTTACAAGGTCGAGAGGACCCTATAAGTGTCTTTTAACGAGGTTGCGCCCTTTCGGGTTTTCACAAACACTCGCCGGTAGCCCTGCTGTTTTTACTCACGGAGCCCTTTCGGGTTTTCATCCGTGCCCATTTTGCTTATGGACATACCGTTTTTATTTTATATACTTTTTTTTATCTCGTCAGCCTAAGGATGCTGCGGTAGTAGTTTAGGGACGTTTCGGTCCGTCGATAGTTTAAGGACGTTTCGGTCCGTCGTTAGTTTAAGGACGTTTCGGTCCGTCGTTAGTTTAAGGACGTTTTCGGTCCGTCGTTAGTTTAAGGACGTTTTCGGTCCGTAGTTAGTTTAAGGACGTTTCGGTCCGTAGTTAGTTTAAGGACGTTTCGGTTCGTAGTTAGTTTAAGGACGTTTCGGTCCGTCGTTATGGGAAGGCCAGCTGCTGCTTGTAAAGTCTGAGCCTAGGAAGATAGCGAGTGGACATAGTCGTCGTCATCTATCATTGACCCAGGCTATAGCTCATTAAGCATAGTATTTCTTTAAGAAGCGGCCGTTTATTGGCCTGAAAGGCCTTTCACCGTGCATGTCCATGAGTAGATAGGCTCCACCCTGGTAGACCTTGTCTATGATGTAAGGGCCTTCGTAGTTTGGCTCAAATTTCCCCCGCTTGGCACGATTGGGGATCATAGGTCTTTTGACCACTAGCACGAGTTCGCCTTGGCGGAATGTCCTCGGCCTGGTCAACCTTTCGTACGAGCGCGTCATCTTCGCTTTGTAAGCTTCTAGATGTTGCTGCGCCATGAGCCGGGTTTCGTCGAGGGCATCAAGCTCCTCAAGCCGAAGGTGAGCGTTTTCTTCGTCCGTCAGCTCGTGGTGGACCGCCACTCGTAGAGAGGGTAACTCTATCTCGAGGGGGAGTACTGCTTCCATCCCAAATACCAACGCGTACGGCGTTGTGTTCGTGGCCGTCTTGAATGTAGTTCGATAAGCCCAAAGGGCTTCTTGCAGCCTCTCGTGCCAGTCTCTCTTATTCCGGGAAACGGTCTTTTTTATGATCTTCGTCAAGGTCTTATTGAAGGCCTCGGCCAGACCGTTAGCTCGTGGGTTGTAAACTGAAGAATATCTCCAGTCTATATTGTGCTGCTGTGCGAAGCGGCTAATCTTATGGCTTCTGTAGGCCGGCCCGTTGTCGGAGATAATCCGCTGTGGGGTTCCGAACCGATAGATGACGTGCGTCTTGAAGAAATAGAGGATATTCTCCGTCTTCACTTCCCTCAGCGGTACTGCTTCTGCCCATTTGGAGAAGTAATCAGTTGTCGCCAGGATAAAACGATGTCCCCGGGATGATGCTGGCTCGATGGGGCCGACTATGTCAGTCCCCCACATTTCGAATGGCCAACTAGCCACCGTTGGATGTAGTGGATTCGGATGTTGGTGGATAAAGTCTCCGTGGATTTGGCACGAGTGGCATTGCTTCGCATACTCGAGGCAATCCTGGATCATCGTGGGCCAGTAGTAACCCATTCGTTTAATTTTTAACTTCATCTTCGGGCCTGCTTGGTGAGAACCGCAAAGTCCGTCGTGAACTTCCTGGATGACTCTTTCCGCTTCGTCAGGTCCTAAGCATCTCAGCCATAGAGAATCAAACGATCTCTTGTATAGAGTATCGTTGACGAAGGCGAAAGATAGAGCTCGTTTCATGAGCTGATGCCTTGAGGATGTATCTTTGGGCATTCGGTGAGACTTAAAGTAGTCTATGAAGACTTCCCTCCAGTCCTCGGCCTTCTCATGGTCTTTTATTTGTAGGGTCGTCTGCTCAGTCGCTCCCTTTTCTTTATATAATTCTGGAGGTATTTCTGCCGGAGCAAGCACTCGACGGCTTTGTACCACGATTCTTACGTCATCGAGGTTTTCGTCCGCCAGTTCTTTAGCAAGTTTGGCTAATGCGTCTGCTTTGCTGTTTTCCGCGCGCGGTATATTCTCTAAAGTGTAGGAGGGAATTTGGATCAATAGTTGTTGCACCTTTTCGCCGTACCTCACCAACTCCGGTTTGCACGTTTGGTAATCACCATTTACTTGACTAACAACCAGTTGAGAATCCCCGTATATAAGGAGGTCTTCAATTCCCAAGTCGATGGCGATTTCGAGGCCCCCTATCAGAGCTTCGTATTCAGCTTCATTGTTTGTCCTCGGCTCTGTTAAGGAGAAGGCGAAGCGCATTATCCCTCCTTGTGGAGTTGCAAAGATGAGGCCTATCCCCGATTTGATCATTGGGATACCTTGTTTCTGTTTCTTTACGGAGGACGCTCCATCGAAATAGAGTTCCCATCGGGTGCTACCGCCGCCAATCGCATCAAATGCATGCTCGTCCGGCAAATCACAGTTCAGAGGAGAATCGGCCGGTATCGGGTGCTCAGCGAGGAAATCGGCAATGGCCTGGCCTTTTACTGCCTTAAGAGGTTGATACGTTACCGAGAACTCCATCAAGAGTAGGGCCCATTTAGCAAGTCGTCCCGTCAATATGGCTTTTGACATCAAGTATTTAAGGGGATCCACCTTTGAAATGAGACGGACTTCATGCGCCAACGCATAGTGCCTGAGCTTTGTTACCGCGAAGATTAAGGCCAAGCAATGTTTTTCAATGGGGGAGTAGTTGCTTTCTGCCCCCAGTAGAACTCGACTTAAGTAGTAGAGTGCTCTCTCTTTTCCCTGATCGTTCTCTTGCGCCCATAATGCGCCCAAGGAACCTTCGAGGGCGGTTGTATAAAGAATGAGGGGTTTTCCCTTGACCGGCGCGGCTAAAACCGGAGGGTTCTGCAGGTATTTCTTGATCTCGTCTAGTGCACCTTGGCATTTGTGATCCCATACGAATAGAGTTCCCTTTTTCATCAGGTGGCTGTAAGGACGGCATTTGCCTGAAAGATTGGCGATAAATCGCCGGATGTTTGCGAGCTTCCCTTGGAGAGACCGCAACTGTTTGAGGGTTCTTGGTGGAGGCATTTCCATGATCGCTTTAATCTTTGACGGATCTATTTCAATACCTCGGTGTCGAACGATGAATCCCAGGAACTTGCCCGAGGAGACTCCAAACGCGCATTTGAGGGGATTCATTTTCAAATTATATTGCCGAAGGCGTTGAAATACAGTCTCCAGGTGGTTTAAATGCTCTTCGTATGACATGCTCTTTACTACGAGGTCATCGATATAGCACTCGACAATGTCATGTATGAGGTCGTCGAAGATCTTTGTCATGGCCCTTTGATAGGTAGCGCCAGCGTTCTTTAGACCAAAGGGCATAACCCTGTAGCAGAATATACCCAAAGGGGTCCGGAAAGCGGTGTGCTTCTGGTCTTCGGGATGCATCTTTATCTGATTGTATCCTGACGAACCGTCCATAAAGGAGAAAACCTCGTGAGTGGACGTGTTATCTATCATTAGCTCGGTTACCGGTACTGGGAAATCATCCTTTGGATAGGCTTTATTGAGATCCCTGAAATCCACGCATATGCGTACCGTCCCATTCTTCTTCATTACCAGGACGATATTGGCGATCCAATCGGGATATTGGACTTCTTGGATAAATCCAGAATCGATCAGCTTCTTGACTTCGGCGTTGATGCTCATTTCAAGCTCGAGTCGCATCCTTCTTGGCGCTTGCTTGACTGGCTTGATATCTGGGATATTGCTAATTTATGCACGGCAACCTTCGGATCTAATCCTGGCATCTCGGAGTAGTTCCACGCGAAGCAGTCTTTATGTCGTAGAAGCACATTCTTTAACGCAGCCACCCTTTTTCAGATAGCAGCTCGCTGACAAATGTCGGTCGCGGGTCATCTGCCGATCCCAACTCAATTTTCTTGAGGTTATCTGCAGTAGTATGTATACCGTCTTCCAGTTCTTTTGGAGCTGGCGGAAATTCTGAGACCACCTCATCATCGCTGTTCTTAAAGCACCAGGGAAGGTCATCCACGTTCTCGGGCTCTTCTTTTAATATCGTAATCGTGTAACAGGTGCGAATCCGCTCCCAGGACCGAGGTGGATCCGGTTCTGCTCTTGCGGCCTTGGGTTCATGCTTTTGTGGCGACGTTACCCTCCAGCCGTCGGATAAAGCGAATCTGCCCCGTTGGTACTGGTCCTCGACCCAGTTCTTGAAGGTGAAGCAGTCTTCGGTAGGATGTCCTATGGCTCGGTGATAAGAGCAATAGCTCAAACGAGAAGCCTCGTTAGCTTGCTTAGGGTGTCTAGACTCTGGAAGCGCGATCATTTGATGTTTTAAAGCGAGCTTGAGTAACCTTTCCGTCTTGTCTCGGGGGAAGGAGTACGCTCGACTCATCTTCTCCATGAGGGACGAATCCGAGCCGTGCAGTACCCGTAACCCTCTAATCCTGCGTCGTTGTTGTCGGCTCCTCTTCCCACTTCTTAATTTATTTTCGTCTCCGCATTGGGTTTTTCGCGCAACGGGTTGACAAGGATGAGCATCTTTATCTTTTGGAGCCTGTTGAAATAGACGTTGCGTCCTGGCCTTCTCGTAGATGGCCATCTCACGGTTGTGGTCTTCCCGAGCTTTCTGACCCATTTTCCTGATAGGCTTGTCCGTTCGTTCTTCAAACGACGGACTCGGTGCTTCAATCGCGGGGTCTGATTTTGATGAGGGGTTGGCATCTCCTGACGAGGCGTCCTCTTTTTCATCAAAGGTGTATATGGCGTAGCTGCTGTGGGCCCGTTCCCGTTTTCCCGTTCTCGCGTATCCAAGCCCGAGTGTTTCCATTTTCCCGTTGGGCAATTTGCGCTGAGTTCCGGGGACATCCCAAATCTTGTTGTAGAACCGAGCCTGCCGAACAGTCTGTTTTAAGGGTATTCCCTGGCGCTTCAATAGCTTCTTTAATCCATTTGTATAGTATCTAGGCAGACGGATGGGTTGGAGCCTGTCAGGTGTAGCATCCGCGCCATGCCAGATCTCTTTCTCTATTTTCGACTCCGAGGATCGGTAGAATAGGATCACCTTCTCACCCCTTTTCCTGGGAGGGACGTAAAATGTTCGCAGGTCCTGCACATTATGAGCTTGCAGCGTGTCGAGATCCTTGTAGTGTTCTCGCGGTACCATGGTGATTTGCAAACTATGGTCATCGCCAGGAGGTGTTTGTATTGACAGCCGATTGGAGAACAAAGCGTTAACTTCGTCCTCTGAATCACTTCCGAAGACCAGCATGGGGGTGGGCGTCCCCAGGTTGTTGCGTTGAGATGGCCCTGCATAAACTATCCCTTCCTCTTCTTCGGTATCGCTCCCGAAAACAGGGATGGTGGCGGCGGTTTTGTTCTCCGGGTCGCGACACCTTTCTGTATCCTCGAAATCTGGCAAAAAGTACTTCGCATCTTCGTATTTGCGGACTTCGTTCACGGAAAATGGGTTCAACTCACCTGTTACAGTATACTCAAAACCATCTTTAAAGTACTTCATACACTGATGTTGTGTAGAAGGGATGATGTTGTACTCGTGTAGCCAAGGACGGCCGAGCAAGGCGTTGTAGCAAGTCTTGGCGTCGATGACATGGAATTTGATGTCCGTGACGAGAAGTCCAAAGCGTAATGTTAGTATCACCGATCCGAGAGTCCGTGGCGATTGTGAATCGAAACCGGAGATAGTAATTTTGTCACGAGCGAGGTGTTGCACACTCGTGCAGATTTCCTTCAACACCCGAACATTAAGGAGATTGACGGAGAACCCATTATCCACCAGGATCTTGCCTATCTTGATATCATGGCAGTATCCGGAGACATTTAGGGGACGGTTGTGGTCGCACGTCCCGAGAAGGAGGTCTTCATCACCGAAAGTGATATCGGCCGTATGCACTTCCTCCAGTTCATCCTTCATCTTTTCAGTGGCGAGGAAGGCTTGGAATTGCTCAGGTTCTTGTAACGCCTTAATTAGTGAGTCTCGCGCTTCTTTTGATAATAGGAGGGCATCGAGAATGCTGAGCTGAGAAGGTAGCTTCCTTAGGTGCGCGAGGATGTTATAGTCCACCTTACCCTTCCTGGGAGGGTCTTTGGTAGTTAGTTCTTTCATGACTTGGTCATCTAAAGTGATATCCTCAGTGACCTTTTCCTTTCCCTTATCTTTCCTATTCGCGGGCCCGAGATTCTTTTCTGGGAGTGTGCGATTGTGCAGCTGAATGTTTTCGCAGGCTTCCGATTTCTCCTCTTTCCCTAAAACGGATTCTTTAAAGAGAGGGCCTAGAGCCATTTCTTCATCAGAGTCGCTCCCAAAGGTGAGAACTTGTCACCCCTCGGCGTGAGCCAAATAACAGTTGCCAGTAGTTCTGTTGTGCCTTTCGACAGTGCTTTTTTGCTCCCGACGGATCTTGCGTTTCATGCGCTTAAAATGTTGCCGACGAGTAACATATCCTTGCCACCATATCTTAAAGGCGTCGCACTCCTCCGTGGGGTGTGAAATTTTCCGATGATATGCGCAATAATCAGGGTGCCTCTCCACCCCATCGTGTGTGTTTCCTTCCGAGGGTGGTAGCTTCATTCCCATTGACATGGCTTTGGCAAACCTTTTCCTCGTCTTGAATATCTTCTTGTCTACTTCGGATGCCTTTTGCTCTGGCAGGGGTAGTTCAACTCTTTCGTTCAGTCGCCCGCCTTTGGTTCCTTCTGACGTTGCCATCTTACGCTCCTGATCCGCTTTACTCTTTAGACGAATCTCGTCTAGAAAGGCATTGATCAATTCATTTGTTGGCCACACACGCCCTGGTTCAGGTTCTGCCCCCAGTTTCTTAGCGCCTGGAGTTTTCTCATCATCGGTAAAGGAGTGGGAGATTACGTTACAACTCGCCACACACTCTTCGGATTCATCCGATGAGCTCTCTTCATCATCTCCCTCTTGAAAGATGTGGTTGAGGAACTCTTGCAGCGTGACAGGAGTTCGCGCCTTTTGATTGTATTCTTCCAGCGCGTCGATTTGCTTCTGCAATTTCGTGCGCTCGTTTCCAAGCTTCGCGGGCTTCTTGGATTTCTTCTTCTTTTTCTTCGAAGATTTTGACGGTTGGGCGTGAGTATTTGGGCCATTATCGCGAATCTTCGTAGTTGGGCGGGGCTTCAACATCCCTTCGATAACTTGAGGTTCAAGAGGGTCCTCCCATCTGATCGCGGGGCACGCATGAAGGTCTCTCAGCATTCTTTTGGTTTTAGTTGATAGCACGACCTCCCATGGAGCTTCTTCAATAAAGGAGCAGGTTGCCCCCGGTGTATCTGCTTTCTTAGGAGTATGCGGCTGTGGTGGGTTCACCTTCCACTTTTCGGATAGTACAAATTTCCCCTGGAGGTATTGATCTTCAATCCATCCTTTGAAAACGAAGCAATTTTCGATCGGATGGCTTACCGTTTGATGGTAAGGGCAATAGTTGGGGTTATTCACCTCTATGGGTTGTGGCGGTCGCCTTGGATTTGGCAAGTTTATAAGTCTGTTGCGTACTGCCAACTCAAATAACTGTTTCGTCTTGTCCCGTGGGAACGAGTAGGGACGTTTCATCTTCTCATTATAATACCGGCGTCTTTCTTCCAGTTGATCTGCCGGTTTCGGGGCGTTAGGTTGCTGTTGGGCATTCGCGACGAAGGTTGCCCTTCCTTTACCCTTGTCATTCCGAGGTTCCGACTTCGAGGGAGGTGGTCTATGACCCATCTGGTCCATCTGAGCTAACTTGTCGATCAAAGCCTGGAATGTGGTTGGCTTAAAGAATATCATAAACTGGGAGATAGTTGCGTGAGGGTCTAGGGTTCCCACGAACATGCCCACTGCGGGTGCTTCCTCAATGCGTTGCTCGCATCTCGACCACAAATTCCGCCAGCGTATAGCATACTGGACCTAGGTTTTGCCTGGTTTTACCCGGGCGTTAATCAATGCAGTTATTGGAGTGCGTTCGCTGGCACTTGCGAATCGCTGAGTGAACAACAGCTCCATTTCAGCGAACGTTTTGATAGAATCGTTCGGGAGTTTCGAATACCATTCGAACGCTGTTTCTGATAAGCTGCCCACGAACTGGCGGAGCAACAGTTTATCATCACCGCCGGTGTTACCGCAGAGGGCCCGGAACTGGGCAACATGTTGATGGGGATTGCCGGTCCCCTTATACACGTGGAATTTTGGTATCGTATAGCCTTGCGGGTATTTGATTTGGTCGTACCAGCTCGGATACGGCCGCCCCATTTTTACGACTTGACCAGCTGCCTCAGTCGCATGGTGAACCCGGATTTGCTGGGCTATGTAGTCAGCCAAGTCAGCCTTAGAGATTGCCTCCTCCCTGGCTGTCGATAAGGCTGGTGGTGGATTTGACGTCTCCCCTCGGTCGTCTTCAAGAACGATTGGGGGATCCTCGGCGGGTAAGTCCTGCTGGATCATCATGCCTATCATATCTTGGAAAGAAGGCCCATACGTTGTATGTTGGCTGCTTGTTCAGCAGCCTCTTTGTCCTTTTTCTCCAGTATCCGGCGAAGAAATTCAGCATCGGTTTCTTCCTCCTGGCGTGCGTCTGAGGACGTTTCTGGGCTTTCTTTTGGCCCGGTAAGTGCGGCCATAGCATTCATCATTTCGTGAAGCTTTTGTTGCTGCTCCTGGGCTTTTGTCACAAATCGAGTAAGCGGTCGGTGGCCTGTAGAAGTGCGGCTTTCCTCCTTTCCAGAGGCCATGTAAACAGTGTGCACCACCATGCCCCCAGACTTCGGGCGTCTAGGCTCAGTGCTTTTAGCCGTCGTTGCACGCTGAGGGGGATCTTCTCTGGCTTCCTCCTTTTATGAGCCATGGAGGTTGAGGGGGCCATTGAGGTGGGCGTCCAGACAGCCTTTCAGGGTTTAGCCTGGTAACCTGCCTCCGGTTGGATTTTCAGCTTCTTGTGCTGGCGGGAGAAGTTTGGATCGATGATCGAGTCTCGGGCCTGCCGCCAAACCTTATAGATTCTGGAAGACAGCCGTTGAGGAGATCGGGGCTGTTCTGATTTTATTTCCACAACCTTTTTTAATGGGGGAGGAGACCTCTTTAGCACTGCAGTAGGGGAATTCCTTCGCACCTTATTTAGCATCTCGAAGCTGTTCCCAGTTGGAACAGCAGCATTAACTTCTGCCATCGGGGCTGATGGAGTCAACCCGGAGGGGGAGTTGCCCCCAGCCTTCCTTACCCGGCGCCAATGGCGACGTCGAGCGTGTCGAGCGGACGGCGTTGGGTCAGCGGTAAGAATGGTTTCGTCTTGCCCCCCGCATGGGTGGGGGGTCGCTGTTGGTGTTAGCCAATCAAAGACCGATGTCCTTTGGGCAGCAGGAGCGGGAGGTGAAGCCGCCAATCTTGTAAAGACCGACTTCTTGGCCGGAGAAGCCGCCTTGGCGATTTCGGGAGCAGGAGCGGTCACTTTCTTAGAAGCAGCCTCCTCTGAGATTGTAGGCCCCATGATGAGTTCGCAGGATTTCTGGCCCAATCTAGAGAAGACCGAGGCGTTGACGTTGGGCGACTCGTTGAGGGGAGCCGCGGCCGGGGTAAGACGATCAAAGACTGACTTCTTGGGAGCTTCTTTTGTCAGTACCGGCGTTGTGAAGCTCGTTGGTGGGAGTATAGTCCCAAAGAACAATCCGGTAGTGGCCTGAGTTACTTGGTCCACCGGCATTGTGAACAACGAAGCCGCTTGGGGTCCGTAGGCTATGCCTCCTGGCGAGGCAAAGCGTTGGTCGCAATTGCAGTTTGAGCAGTTGGAGAGTTTCGCAGAAGTAGAAGCCATCGATCCTTTGCTTTCTGCAATAAGCAAGACGCCAATTCTTAGTATCTTGAAACCCAGGGGCAACTATTAGCGAACCGCGATTGGTTCGCGAATCACGACATACGAAGTGTGGAGTGGAAAGAGGAAGAGGTCCCACCGGGCGTGCCAGAATCTGTTCCCCTCCGAAAGACGGCGCACAAGACCGCGATGTCTTGGCACTGAGATTCGGGGCAGATGCTAATTGGTGCTATCCGTCCACCTCTCCGAAGATGCCAAGTCGATCCATGGCACCGAGTATCGAAGGTTTAGACGGATGCGGCCGATGTAGCAGACTTCGTCAGATTCCCCCTTGTTTGAGGGGTTTTTTATTGTGGGGACGCTCTTCCCTGCAGGCGCAAGCCCCTGCAGTTAATTACGCTACCGCATCGCGGTAACAACTTTCTCCTTCTCCAGATGGTCACTTCGTGTCGTGTGTGTCTATTTTATGTTTTGTTTTTGGTTGCCCGTGGATTGTATACGGAGACTGAGTTGTCGTCGCCCGTAGGGCGTGGACTAGTCCAAATCCGTGTTTATCTTAGATTTGGGTTTTAGGGGGTTTGGTTTGAGGATACGTCAGCCATACTTGAGGTTAAGATCAACTCAAACGCCTGTTAAGGATACGTTAGTCTAACGTTGAGACTAAGATCAACTTAACGGGATCGTTTAGATCCGACAAAGGAGTGTTTTAGGCTCCATTGTTCCAGTTTAGGGACATAGTGGTCCATCATATGTGTGGCCGTCGGGACCTGTCACCTCTCTGACGACGTTGAAGGATTACAACGACGGATGTCAGAGGAGTTCAGAGATGTACCCTCGAGCCAAAGTTAATTGGGGGGATTCACAGTCCAGTCTGTTTAAAGGTTTAAGGATACGTTAGCCATCTTTAAGGCTAAGATCAACTTAAACGGGACCGTTTAGATCCGACAAAAGAGCATATGGGGCTCTATTGTTCTAGTTTAAGGACATCGCGGTCCATGGGTAGTTTAAGGACGTTGCGGTCCATGGGTAGTTTAAGGACATTACGGTCCATGGGTAGTTTAAGGACATTGCGGTCCATGGGTAGTTTAAGGACATTGCGGTCCATTGTTAGTTTTAAGACATCTCGGTCAAGGTTAAGGACGTCATAGTCCGTGGGTTTAAGGACTCCACAGTCCGGTATGTGCTCTGGATGCTTCACACGGGTTCACTGCCGTGCTAGGCGAGGACCAGGCTCCGCTCTGGACGTTTTCCACGGGGTCAAAGAGTGACGTTATCCGTGTTCCACGTAACCAGGAATTTGGCATTAGACATGGGTTTAAGGACCCCACAGTCCATATCATGAGTGGTCATCGGGACCCGTCACCTCTTTGAAGACATTGAGGGATTACAATGCCAAGTATCAAAGGAGTGAAGAGATGTACCCTAGAACCAGAATGGCTTGAGTAGTCCTTGGCCCAATTTGGGGTCAAGACCGATTATGTTATGAGCCCATTAGCCCAGTTAATCACGAATTGAGGACTTATGGCCAGCTTGGGCTAAGTCCAGTCAGGTCTGGAATATTGGCTTTCTGTTTGTCTATTGAAGGAGAGGCTTTGCCTCTATCCATTTAGCCAATTGGGCCAAAGCCTAGTGTTAAACACTACGGAGCAATCGGTGTTGAACACTGAGAATGAGGTTGACAAGTTAGTGTTTAACACTAAAAGATCATTGGTGTTAAACACCAGCAACAAGGCTTCAAATTATCATGAACACTAAAACAGATCAGTGTTGAACACTGGCGATGGAGATCTCAGATTAGTGTCGAATATTAAGGTAATCAGTGTTGAACACTGCGAATAAAATTCTTTGATTAGTGTTGAACACTAAGGCCCAACAGTATTTCAATACTGGATTCGAGGGTTCCGATTTAGTGTTAAACACTAAGGCAAGAGGGGTCACGTGGCAACACGTGAGAGCGCCCTCCCTTCATTTATTCTGCTGAGATTATTGCATCTTTCTGAGCATCACGTGCCATCACGTGACGGGCATTCATATGCTTATGTGTTAGAGCTTCTGTCAAGGGTCACGTGGGTCACGTGGGGGACTGCCTCAAAGGGCTTTCTGTGGATCTTTTGATGGGGTCACGTGGTGGCACGTGACCCTACCTTCATGTATGTTGTTTAGAGGCTCTGCTAATCTTTTTTTTTCCAGGAATTAAATTCCTCGAGCTTTAAATTTCAGAGGAATTAAATTCCTACTTCCTCTTGAAGACTTATATTCTGGAGTAGAGTTGAACTCTGAATCTTCTGTAGGAATTAAATTCCTCGTATATGTGAAGAACTGAATATGGTTAAACCCTAATAAAAGCTTTTTTAAAGAATTAAACTTCCATTCCCTGTTAAATTATGATTAAGGGAATTAAATTCCTGCTGTTTCAACAGAACTATGTTCTTAATTAGGGTTAAACCCTGTTTCTCTCTGTTCTGAAGGAATTAAATTCCCATAACACAGGGTCAAGCCCCACTTTTATCTTAAAGGAATTAAATTCCTATGGTTCTGTGAGAATTAAATTCTCATGTTTCCATTCCCTCTCTATGTTTTGGATCTGCGTGGCAGGATCTCAACCCATTGAGAATTAAATTCTCAACCTAAAGGGGAGATGTGCACTTTGCAGATCCTCTATCAAAGAGAGAAGAAATATGTTCTTCTGTTTTTATATTATCAGAGTTAAACTCTGTTGAGAATTAAATTCTCCTTCTTTCAAGAAGCCTTCCCTTTCTTACCTAGGGTTTTCTTTTGCAGAAGCTCCAAATTCCTCAAAGTATCAAGGCTCTCTCCTTTTTTCTCCCTCTGCCTATATATCTTTTTTTTGTATCTCTTGGCTCCTATTTATAGGAGAAGCAGCCGAATAAATTAGTTTTTGACGAATCTTCATTGAGAGATTTGATTTGCATCCATCATTCGTTCTGGATCTTTGGATTATTAGGTGAATTTTATTCACCATTGGATTTCAGATCCGGGGATTCTCCCTTGTAATTTCAGTTAGATTTAAAGGGGAAATCTTTCCAAACCCGAGATTTTCCATAGATAGGTGATTTTTAATTTGATCGGCCCCAGATAATCACTTTCCTTTGGAAAGATTTAAATCTCCTTCAGAATTTAATTCTGTTAACAAAGCGGGCTTTGAAAGCCGGTCACGTGTGACCACGTGACCCCCTTGGAACGAGCCTTCCTGCTTTCTTTTTACTCTCTGCCTTCTTCTGATGCTTAGCCGTCACGTGCCACCACGTGACCCCTGGTCACGTGGGAACACGTGACCCTCGTCTGGAGCCTTTTTCTTGGTTTAATCAGGGAACCGGTGTGCCTTTGACGCTTGCATTTAAATGTCACATGTCTACACGTGACCCTTTCTGAAGTCCCTTTTCTTCAGCGTAGTCAGAAAACTGAACTTGCCTTGATGATGCGTTTAGGTGTCACATGCCAACACGTGACTGCTGGTCACATGTAAGCACGTGACCCTCTTCTGAAGCTTTTCCCAGAAGCTTTCCTGATTTTAAATCAGGAAACAACCCCCAAAGGTGGAGACTCTTATATTCCGGGTCATAGTCCCTAATCATAGCCAAGACGTCATGGTCCAAGGGCGCTTCAGGAAACCCTTCCTCCGAGCGGACGAACGGAAACGAGGTATCGAGAGACATGATCACTGCAAAGGAATAAGAAATAGTCATTAGTGCTGCAATTCCAACGCTTGGCGTTTAAAAATTTCCAAGTAAATGAATTTAAAAATTAATTAAATTAAAATTAATCACACCATGCTGCAGCGCAGTGGGTGGGGGACCAAATGAAGACCCACAAAATCTGGATGAAAATGCTTTATTTAATAAGACAGCCTCATCATTGGGTGAGACTGTCAGTTAAAGAAAAGATCCCTGAGAGAATATTCTCATCAGTGGGAAACCCCTAGAGATAAGGAGAAAATCTTCTCTTTCAGAGCAAAGCTCTGTCATAGAATGACACTTGTCAAATTCTGGTCTCAAAGGAATAAAATTCCTTAAAAGAGCATAGCTCTGTGGTAATAATGGAAAGGTCCATCAGAAAAAAAAATTACACTTAAAAGAATTTAAAAATTTTGGAATCTTGAAAAAAAATCCATGAAAAACTTATGAAAAATTCTTCATTTTTTCAAATCTAAAAGATCTACAGTTGATTCAAGAGCAAAGCTCTGTTTATGGGTTAGAACCCATGAACAAGATCTCTGCAGATCTATAAGTTTTTGAGAGCAAAACTCTGTTTATGAAACCCCAATGGGGATCTCTTTAGATCAAAAGATCTGTAATAGCAAAGCTCTTTGGTTAAGATTAAGTTAAAATAATTTGATTTAAATTAAATTTTTTTACCTAAAGTTTCTAACTTTAGAAATGAACAAAGCTCTGAAGTTCTTGAGTGAGAGCAAAGCTCTGGAAAATCAAAATCTTGAAATAGTGAAGATTTTCTAAGGGCCAGAGGTCCTATTTATAAGGCGCTTGCGCCCCTTCAGCTCACCCCTTGATCCAACGGTCAGGAGCTTACCACCGCTGCACTCACGTGCGCGCCACGTAAGCGCAACGGTAGGGGAGCATTTATTTCCCCCAATCAGACCAAAGCTCTGCTGGAAATTCAAAATTCAAATTTTGAAGCAACGCTTCAAATCCCGGGCGGAGCGCGCTACGTGTCAAGCGCAGACACATCAGCGCAGCGCCCAAAGCAGCGCACCCAATCAGAGCAAAACTCTATTTAAAGTAAAGTTAAAGGAAGCAACGCTTCAGTTGCGCAAGCGCTGCGCTGCGCGACATGTGTCAGCGCAGTTGCGCTGCGCTTTGCGCTGCGCGACACGTGTCAGCGCAGATGTGCTAGCGCAGTTGCGCTGCGCTGTGCGCTGCTTGACACGTATCACGCGCTGGGGCGTTTGCGCCAAACAGAATTAAGATTTCAAAGAAATCTTTCTGTTCTTGTTAAAACAAGAAGATTTTCTTCTGTAAAACAGAAGCCCTTGGATCAAAAATCCAACGGTGGGGAAAATTCCCCAAATCACTCAGAGAAAGATCTCTTTAATAAATTTGTAGGCACTATATAAAGGCCCTTAGACCTCAATTCAAAGGCATCAACATTTTTTTGAAAAATCAAAAGCTTCAAACAGAGAGAACTCTGAAAAAGTTTCAAGAAAAAGGTAAAAAAAAAACCTTCATGAAATAGAAGAAATTTCTTCTAATAGATCATTGATCTAAAAATAAGATCAATGATCTTCACATAATAAACAGTGCTTTGCACTTCTTATGAACCACTGGTTCTTTAAAACAAGAAAAACAAAATAAAGAACAGTGCTTTGCACTTTTTTATCAACATTTGGTTCCTGAAATAAGAAAAAACTTATTTTTCTTTGATCTAAATTAGATCAAGAAAACGAATAATGCTTTGCACTTCTTTTATGAACCATTGGTTCTTGAATCTAAAAGATTCTTGAATCATAGTGCCTTGCACTTGCAAACTGCGCTGTTGCGCTCCTGGATTGGCGCAAGCCACCGGAGCGCGCCACGTGTCAACAGCGCAGGCGCAGCGCATTAGCGCAGCGCACTGCGCTTGCGCGACACCTGTCAACACTACAAGCGCTTGCGCTCTCTGATTGGCGCAAAGCGCCTGATAAATGCAATGCATTTCTTAAAGGGCCAGGCCCAAATCAAAAGACCTAGCAGGCCAAAATAAATTGCAAAGCAATAAAAGGGCAGATCCCAAATAAAATTGATGCTCTGCATCATTTATAAAGGGCAGAGCCCAAGTAAAATTGATGCTCTGCATCATTTATAAATGGGCAGAGCCCAAAATAAATTGATACTCTGCATCCTTTCTGGGCAGAGCCCAAATAAAAATAAAAAGAAATGCAATGCAAAAGCAAATAAAATGTTGAACATTTTCAACTGGACATAGCCCAATTTTGGCCGTAAGTCCTCAAATTAAATTGATTGAGCAAGATTGCTCTCTTAAATCAATTTATATCCGGTTCGAGGGTACATCTCCGAACTCCTCTGACACATGTCGTTGTAATCATTCAACATCGTCAGAGAGGTGACAGGTCCCGACGACCACACACATATGAATATAGACTGCGGGGTCCTTAAACTCGTGGACCGAAACGTCCTTAAACTAATATTGGACCGAAACGTCCTTAAACTAATGTTGGACCGAAACGTCCTTAAACTAATGATGGACCGAAACGTCCCTAAACTGGCGATAGACCACCGCGTCCCTAAACTGGCGATAGACCACCGCGTCCCTAAACTGGAACATAGACCACCACGTTCTTAAACTGGCGATGGACCACCACGTCCCTAAACTGGAACATAGACCACCACGTCCCCAAACTGGAATATGGACTCCTATGTCACTAAACTGGAACATGGACCACTATGTCCCTAAATTGGAATAATAGAGCCCCCAAATGCTTTTTTGTCGGATCCAAACGATCCCGTTAAGTTGATCTTAGTCTCAAATCAGACTAACAAATCCTTAACAAACGTTTAAGTCGATCTTAGCCTAAATACGGCTAACGTATCCTTAAACCAAAACACCAAACCCAAATCTAAGTAAATACGGATTTGGACTAATCCACGTCCTACGGGCGACAACATCGCTTAGTCTCCGTATACAATCCACGGGCAACCACAAACAAAACAAACACACACGACACGAAGTGAAATTCTGGAGAAGGAGAAAGTTGTTACAGCGATGCGGTAGCGTAATTGACTGCAGGGGTTTGCGCCTGCAGGGAAGAGCGTCCCCACAATCAAAAACCCCTCAAGCGAGGGGGAATCTGACGAAGTCTGCTCCATCGGCCGCATCCGTCTAAACCTCCGATACACGGTGCCATAAATCAACTTGGCATCTTCGGAGAGGTGGACGGATAAAACCAAATAGCATCTGCCCCGAATCTCAGCGTCAGGACCTCACAGTCTTGTGCGCCGCCGTTCGAAGGGGAACATGAACAATCACGCCCAACGGCGAAAAACTCGTAATAGCCGTAGCGTGTGCGGAAAGCTGTCCTAGGAATGTCCTCCTGTCGAACCCACAGCTGATGATAGCCTGATCGCAAATCGATCCTTAAAAAGTATCCTGCCCCCTGAAGCTGGTCGAACAAATCGTCGATGCATGGCAAAGGATGTCTGTTCCGCACTGTAACCCTGTTCAACTGGCGATAGTCGATACACAGACGCAAACTGCCGTCCTTCCTTTTGACGAACAGGACTGGAGCACCCCAAGGAGAAACACTGGGTCGAATAAGTCCCTTGTCCAGCAAATCTTGCAACTGACCCTTCAATTCTCGAAGTTCCGCCGGGGCCATCCGATAAGGCGGTATAGAAATAGGCCCCATGTCAGGAACCAAATCAATACAGAAAGAAATGTCGCGCTCAGGCGGTAGCCCAGGAAGCTCGTCAGGGAACACATCAGGAAACTCGCTAACAACCGGAACCTGATCCAAAGGAACCTCTGTAGCTTTAGTATCGCAAACATAGGCGAGAAATCCCTGACATCCCTTCCTCAAAAGCTGTCCAGCGTGAAAAGAAGAAATCACACTGTGAGGGGCGGCACCACGGTCCCCCAACACAACAAAAACTGACTCGCCGGGAAAAAAAATCTAACTGTCTTCTCACGACAGTCCACAGAAGCATAGCACGTGGCTAACCAATCCATGCCCAAAAGAACGTCGAAGTCCAACATCTCAAGAAGGATCAAGTCGACAGGCAACTCTCTCTCGCCAATACAGACGGTACAGGATCGGAACACGTGCCTAATAACAAACGACTCCCCCACAGGAGTGGTCACAACAAGCGACTGATCAAGCAAGCCGGACTCTCTACCTAAACTCGGCACAAAGTGTGTGGATACGTACGAGTACGTGGACCCGGGATCGAACAATACATGTGCATCAACAGAACATACTGGAAGGATACCTGAGACCACAGCATTGGACGCATGCGCGTCCTGATGCGTCAAAGCAAAAACTCGCGCCTGTCCTCTACCTGTGACTAACTGTCCTCTGCCTCGGTCATCCCGTCCTCTCTGAGCAACTCCTCTACGCCCACGACCTCTCTGTGTATGAGTCTAACGCGGAGTAACAGTAGGAACAACAGGCAACGCCCTCTGGGGTGGTGAAGGTGGTAAGGTGACGTGCGGTGCTGCTGTCTCCCTCCGGTGTATCTCAGGACAATCTCTGACGAGGTGAAGTAGACTGTCGCATCTATAGTAACCTCGCGACGACTGTTGACTCTCCCGTTGATACGAACTAAACATTTGGCCTCATCCCGAATCTCTGCCACTCCTCGTACCTGAACGATACCTGTCGCGGCGTCTGAATGTCTGTCTCCGTGCTGATATACCAGTACGAACTCTCTTCGGCTCTGGAACTACCGAAGTCTCAGCAAGGCGCTCCTCGACTAATAGAGCTGCATCTACCGCTACTGCATATGTCTCGTAATGCTGTGCGCTGATCGTAAGGAACAGTGGTGTAAGCAAGTCTCGAACAAATCTCTTGACTCTCAACTCCTCGGTAGCCACTAGATACGGGGCATAGATAGATAGCTCTGTGAACAACACATCATACTCTGCCACTGACATCTCCGGAGTCTGGCGTAAGGACTCGAACCTGCGTGCTCTAGCATCTCTGACACTCAGTGGGAGAAAGCAGGCAAGGAATAGCGCCACGAACTCTGTCCAGGTCATAGGAGGAAGACCTGCTGCTCTGCCCTTCTCGACTGATTCGCACCATTTCTGCGCAAGACCTTCCAGGCGAAAGCTCGCGAACTCAACCCATCTCGCATCTGCGCATCTGAGGGAACGACATATCCGAGCCATCCTATCAATGAAGGACTGTGGGTCCTCGGCTGTATCGGTGCCTGTGAAGACCGGAGGCTTCAGCCTCATGAACTCTGATAGCGATACTGTAATCACCTCCGTAGCTGCAGGGGCAACTGGCTGTACGGTAGGTACCATCGCGGTCTCTGTAACGGGTGGAGCTACCTTTGGTCGCTGTGCTCGAAACGTCTCAACTAGCGATCCTATCATCTGGCGCATCTCCTGCATGCTGGATCCCACCGTCTGGAGCATCTCCTGCATACCATCCCTTAGCATGGCGATCTGATCTGTCACGGGAGGAACAACCTACTCAGGTACAACCGGTGTACTGCCCGGATCAGTCCTCGTCTCAGACGAATCAACTCGAATCTCGGCCCTCGCGGCCGCTCTCTGCGCCTTCGTAGTCTTTGGCGGCATAATGGCTGAAAGGAAAATAGGATTCGATAAGGATGCAGAAATCGAATCGCAAGAATGCATATACTCAAGAGGGAATTTAAATCAATAAGCCCTAAGGTCGTTTTGGCGGAGTACCGTGTCGTGAGTATGCCGCGGAACATACGCACGCTGCGCCACTCTGCTTCAGCTACCTACTCCATCATACCAGGTCATCTTACACTCCGAAAGGTAAAACCTACGCTCTGATACCAACTTTGTCACGACCCGAATATTTCGACTCGTGACCGGCACTTAACCACGCAACGTCTACAGGCGTAACGCGACTAAGTAAGCCGAACCCAGAAATCAAAACCATTTAAAAGTAATGAGTGTTGAAAACATTCAATTAAAACATTTAGAAAACCTTAATAGCTCAATAAAGTTCTTTTTAAAATTTAATTATCCTTATAATAATTTTGGCAGCATTTCCTTTGTAAAAGTAACCCCGAAAATCGGGTATAAAACAGGATATAAGTGAAAATGATATATAAAAAAATAAAGCATCCCCAACGGGAACAATCACGCCCAACGGCGGAAATCGTCACCATAAGAGTAATATACGACGCCGTAGCGAAGAATGAGCAACAAGTAAACATCACAGAATAATAAACTGCAATATATAACAGTCGGCTCCCACGAGCTCGACACCAGAATACAAAAATATATATCATCGTCCTCACACTGTCACTAAGTCCAGTACATATATGGTAGATGGAGAATACTAGATACAAAAGTGTGTACAATAAAGTAACCAGATACCATAACCCACTTAATAGCAAAATAGCTCTCGCACCAGCTGTAGTGGTATCTGTAGCCAAAAGATGCAAAAAGGCAGCCTGCCGCGACTACTCTGAGGGGCAACCTGCAAATACTGTGGTACAACGGGGGTGAGTTGCCAACTCATGAATAGAGATAACATATAAAGGTAATCACGAGCATGCACGTACTGCGCTACGCTATCATATGCCAGCAGGTAAATCTATATGCGACAAGCAGTAGGTGCAATAATCATGCAAATGCTCTGTCAGGTAAAATAACTACAGGATGAGATACATGATAATCACTGCTGAGCATGGGATAAACAACATCTACACGGAATATCAATCGTGGAAAATAATCGGTGCCCAAGACTGCACCCAAATCCCAAATAAACTCAGGCGCCGGCACTCTCCTCGGCCCTCAAATCCTGTAAATCTCTGAGAATCACGAGTGCCCAACATCGGCACCCAAAATACCATAAAATACTCATGTCCAGTATCAACACGCAAATCCTCATACATCGGGCTCCGTAAGTCCGGATCAGCCCACGGGCTCCGTCTGCGGTATCGGCCCTCGGCCCCGGCAGTACGGATCATCCCGCATCCATCTCTCGACTCTGGTCAGTATCCTCCGGATAACCGCCAGGTCCAACCAATCACCGGTAGGTATTCGCCCACCTCCAGGCTCAATCGGCAAAGTCCATCGATCATCTTGCCGAGGGGAACCATACCGGGTCCACCACGAACCCGTAAACGGATCATCCACTCCACGAATCGGGTTTCAAGCACACGTCTCAGCACCGAGAAAACGTGTGGTGGACGCACCAAAATATCATATCACGAGGAACCGGGTTTTCAAATAGTGCATCTTTTCTTAAATAATTCCACGGTCCTCAAAACCAGAAATCACAAAAAAATCCAACACCAATGAGTAAATCAAATACGATGTGTATGTACATCAAGTCATAATATAGGTACAAGGGAGAAACCGCTTTTCTTAAGATAGTTTCGGTTTTCAAAGACAGCATGCGGCTTCCAATTTCTATGAAAATCATATGTGAAATAGACTACAGTATAATGATCATGGCAATTCTACAGTGAGTGTGTCATGGTAATTACTAATGGTGTGTGTGTAACATGCAGATTAGTGCTCGTGCAACATGAACCGTTAGTAATAGTGCGGCGTTCTATCAATTCTAAGTTTACATACATATAGCAGGAAATGCAGTTTACAACAACAGTATCCATGAACAGTCAATGTAGGTAAATGCAATATGTAGCTATAAGGTCCCATCAGCCCTGACGCATAACGCCATGCGGGCGATATCCCCGTAGATGTTAAATCTACTCACCGTAGTCTCACGCTAAGTGTAGCCGACGACTTGTTTCCCCTTCTTCGCCGCGTCCGTCTCACTCGCCTGCGAACTTAGAATTACACAATCTATCACACATAAGCTCAAATCTACAAAAAACGCGATATTAAGGTCAAAGTAGAAACCCGTGTCGCAAACCAAGCACGCGTGTACGCGATACGCTAAAATGTGTGATTACGCTCCTAAAGCTAACCCGACGCATCGCGATACGCAGCACACCCCAAACCCACACACGTATCACGTGTGTCGCGAAGATTAAAAATACGAGAAATAGGTTTTCACCTCCAGATTTTTATACAGAATAGATATTACAAAAATATATATACCATAACACCCCATATATCAGCAGACACCAACCACCAAAACCCCAACCCATAATTCTCCCATCTGGCCGCAAATTGCGGCCAGAATGAGTTTTTCGGCTGCCTGAGTAGGGGGGTGGGCTTCCGGGTTTGGTGTGTGCAATCTATACCCCCTACACAAGCTACAGTAAATACAATTTTATTCTGAAACACCCCGGGTAGAAGCAGATTCAACAGAACCCAATTTCAAGTTAAAAATCACACTTTTGCACTAAAATGATACTTTAGGGTATATTTGTGAAATATGAAACAAACCCAGGTCTAAAACTACATTAATATCACATTACCAAGCTAATCAAGCCATAAAAAGTTAATTTTTATCATAACCTCACTAAATCCCCTTATATAGCACAAAACATGCATAAAATGTGATATTTTGCTAGAAATCCTACAAGTTATGGAAAATGGGTGCTAAGGGTGAGTTAATACCTTCAAAAGATCTTAAGAAACACCAAAAGCCCCAGATCTAGCCTCAAGTATGCAGTCTTGCCACCAAACACCTCAAATGAGCCATTAAACCAAGGTTTTGTGAAGGAAAAATGTTAGATTTGTGTAGGGTTTGAATGGGGATCTAAAGAGAAGTGAAAAGAAAAGAGAAAATGGGGAAGAATGAGGGTTTTTCTGCTGGAATTTCTGCAGAAATTCTGAATGAAGAGGAGAGAGAGAGAAGAGAAGAAAAATGGGTCAAAAGGTCAAACTTCCCTACCTAACACCATGCCTCATTTGTTTAATTGAAATCTTTGAATTTTAAAAGGGTTTTGACTTGTTTTGAAATGGTGGGGATAAATTATCAACCATGCAACAAATGAAGAAGGTTAACATGTTACACTAAAAAAAAACCTAAGTCACAAAATTGGCTAAGTGTGCATGTATGCATTTAACACAAAATCTCTCACTTAGGGTAACATGACTAAAAATAATTAATAACCCTACAATTATATAAACACTTCATAATACAATTTAGCACTAACCAAGAAGAAAAACAAAAATAAGATATCCGTTTTTGAAAAAAACACACACTAGCTAATTAACGAGAAAACATCCTAAACGAATTTCAAGGCGTTACATGAGTGCTTGCCTATTCAGATTAGAAAACTTAATAGAAGTTATCAGTGGCAATTGTATTAGAAAAATACACAAATTCTGCCGTCCATATGCAGCAGTTGTCGATGACTCCCGAACCTAATAATTTCAGAGTTAAATCAATACAAGTGTCTGACTCAGTCTGAGTCCAATTCAAACATGAATCTAAATTCAAAAACGAATACTTGATCATGAACATGAATACTCGAACTCAAACATCAATATCAAACATGTATACTTGACTTGACTTGACCGAACCATGGTTATAACTTGACATGACTACTTGAATACATGATTACATCCTGAACATGAATATCTAAACATTTTGTATCCATGGTTTCGGCAAGATTTGTAAACATAATCTATACAATACATTACGCGGGGATAAAGGGATAGATTGGTACGGAACGTATATCGTGGCACGAGAGGTCACTTAAAAGACACATACATGAATTCTCTTGTCGTTGTCCCGTGGGTTATGACGGGGCCTTATATTACATGTTACCATAGTCTATAGGGTAAGATAGACTCTTCTCGTATACATGAATACATTCCTTACTAAACTACAAACAACCACGTTAGAATAACCATCATTTACTAGTAATCAATCATATACAATTTACCTGTTCATTTCACTTTATATATTCTCTTCTCTTCCTTCTTTTGGGACTTACCGAGCGCTAGTTCGCTAACGACATTCCTTTCTATTTCTTTCTTTGGAATGTTCGTCCGAAAGACCAGACTCTGAGAAGATCGAACCGAGCCAGGAGGACTTGGACCAGCTTACCGCTCAGCCTGATTTCTAGTTCCATTGCACTTACTTTCCTGTATGCCATTGTTCAGGCACTTCTTTACTCATTATATCTTTTATTTTCAAACAGTTATATGTAAATATGAATGTAAATAAATTTAACGTTTTATTGTAATACTCTTATCATTCTTGTTCATTTTACATATTGCTTAATTACGCTTAATGTATTTATTTCTTAGTAAATACGTTGCGGCCTGCCACGTCACCGTTTTCGTTTTCTAGGAAGCGAAGCGTGACAGGTTTTGTTGGCGGCCTATGTAGATTAGTTCTGCATGAAATCTTAAGTAATATATCACAAGAATTATAAGAATCAACAACAATACATTCCTTACATTTCTAATTTCTTGAATCTATCCTAACCATTCCTTTTCTATCAAAGTAATGGATTTCCCGAACAACACCAGCATGAACGTCAACGGCAATACTCCACCGCCAACTCTACCACTACCACCTACCATTGCAGCTCCTATCAATGAGCAAACGATACTGCTTGAGGCTATCAAGAGCCTATTGGAGGGTCAGCAGCAGCAGACTGCTATCCCCATGCACCGCCCCGAAGCCGAGGCATCCGGAGTCCAGCAATTTCGGGAACTGCATCCAAAACACTTCTCGGGAAAAAAGAGCCCACTAGAGGCAGAAGAATGGGCTCAATCGATCGAAGATGGTCTGGCAGCAGCCCAAGTGCCAGATCTTGCCTGGGTGAGAGTTGCTAAGCTGCAACTGACAAACAATACTAGAGTTTGGTGGAAGGCTGAGAAAAGCCGTCTCACCCAACCTATTGAGTAGAAGACGTTTCGCGATCTGTTCGATGCGAAGTTCTTCCCTGAGACTGCTCGATTTGAGATGGAACAACAGTTCATCCACCTGCAACAAGGTTCTATGTGGGTAAAATCGGTGGATGAATATGATGCCGAATTCATCATGCTCAGCGGGTAAAGAATTCGTACAAGTATTGTTCCGTTAAAACACATCTCTATTCTTACATCAACATCTTATCAGGTTCGCGGCACATTTGATCCTGACTGATGAGATTCGGGCTAGACGATTTCAACAGGGCTTAGACCCGGAGATTCAGGTGGCGTTAGCCACAGGCGACTGCCCGACTGATGAACTCGCCCTGAAGGCAGCTTGTCGTTATGAAGCTGTGGTGAAGAAGAAGGGTAAGCCCCAAACAGTTGAAATCAAACGCCCTGCCGCACAGATGACAGGAGGAGCCTCTTCTAGGCTGACTTTTGCACCCAGAAGACCGGGAGGATCATTTAACCGGTCTAGTCCAGACTTTTATTTCTACTGCAAGAGAATTGAACACCTAGCGAAGGACTGCAGGCGTGCAAATGGCCTGTGTGTGGTTTGTGGTGCATCCACTCACATCATAGGAGCATGTCCATACCGTTTCAACATAGCACCAGCACTCAGACCCACAATCACAGTACCACAGCGGCCAGCCATTCGGGCTCCTGCACCTCACCTAGCTCTCCCTGCACCAGCTCCATGTGGACTTCCTGCACAGCCTCAACGTCAATTCCATCAGGCATAGAGAAACATACCTCAAGGGCAAAGAAACGTGCCCTAAGGACATAGGAATGTGTCTCCAGTAAGGAGGAATGTACCACGACATCAGGCTTTTACAATGACGGTCGAGGAGGCCGAAGCCACAGGACAAGTCATCACTGGTAATCCCCCAATCCTTTCAATTTTTTAATCTTTGTGTATCACTATAACTTTTCCTATATCTAAATCCATCCCACATAACTTAGGTACAATCTTAGTAGCCTCCCTACCTGCTCTAGCACTCTTCGACACTGGGGTATCATATTGTTTTATGTCGCAACGGTTCGTCCGAACTCATGCGATTCCAGTTAAACCGCTCGTATCCAGTTGGAATGTCAGTTCAGGGAACGGCGTTCTGAATGCAACTATGGGGTTTGATCAGTGTCTAGTGGTAGTTTGTGGACAAGAATTCTACGCAAATTTCAAAGTACCGGACATACCGAATTTCGATGTTGTGTTGAGAATGGATTGGCTGGGAGTAGTCTATGCTACTATTGACTGTCGTCAAAGGAGGGTAGCATTTGAGATATCAGATCACCCAGTCTTCTATTTCAAAAGTGGAGATAGAACTTTGAATCCAGGAAGATACCATGCTAAACCGAAGAATGCAGAAGGGTTTTCTCTACTGGAAGAAGAAGAAAAGCCTGAGGTAGTTAGAGAGTTCGAGAATGTGTTCCCTAAAGATATATCAGGTTTGTCTCCCGATCGAGCTCTTGAGTTTAGTATTGATTTACAACCTGGTGCGCAACCTGTAATCAAAGCTTTGTACCGATTAAGTCCAGAAGGATTAAAGGAGATCCGCATTCAGTTGGACGAACTCCTGAAGAAAGGTTGGATTCATCACAGTACTTCAAGCTGGGGATCTCCGGTACTACTGGTAAAGAAGAAAGAAGGTTCATACAGGATGTGTGTGGATTATCGAACTCTGAACGAGGTGACGATTAAGAACAAGTATCCACTACCGCGTATCGATGATCTTTTCGATCTGCTAAGTGGGTCTTGTGTATTTTCAAAACTAGATCTTCGTTTGGGTTATCATCTAGTGAAGGTCAAAGAGTCCGACATTCTGAAGACGGCGTTTAGGACTCGATACGATCATTATGAATATCACGTAATGCCATTTGGAGTGACCAATGCACCTGCCATCTTTATGAACCTGATGAATCAAGTTTTCCGAGAGTACTTAGATAGGTTCGTTGTCATTTTCATCGACGACATCCTGGTGTATTCAAAGAATCGGAAAGAACATGTCGAGCACTTACAGATTATCCTGGAGACATTGCGACAATATCAGCTCTACGCCAAGTACAGCAAGTGTGGATTTTGGCTAGATCAAGTCGGATTTCTCGGACATATCGTTTCAGGCGAAGGAATCTCAGTAGATCTAGCTAAGGTGTCAGCTGTTAGTGAGTGGCCGACACCAAAGACGGTGAAAAATATACAAAGTTTCTTGGGATTAGAAAGATACTACCGACGATTCATCGAAGGCTTCTCAAAGATTGCAGCACCCCTGACCAAGCTCACACGTAAAGATAAAGCATTCGTGTGGTCAGAAGCATGTGAAAAAGATTTTGTAGAACTCAAGTCAAGATTAACCTCTGCTCCTATTCTCGTAATACCGGATCAATCTGGAGGAATCGTTGTGCATTGTGATGCATCTAGTAAAGGATTAGGATGTGTTCTACACCAGCATGAAAAAGTTATGGCTTTTGCATCAAGACGGCTAAAGGTACACGAGCGCAACTATCCAACACATGATCTGGAGTTGGCAACCGTCATTTTCGCACTTAAGATTCGGTGTCACTATCTCTTAGGAGAACGGGGGGATATATACACTGACCACAAGAGTCTGAAGTATGTATTTACTCAGAAGGAACTAAACACGCGGCATAGAAGATGGCTAAAACTCATGGCGGACTTCAACATCAACCTACAGTATCATCCTGGGAAGGTGAATGTAGTTCCTGATGCACTTAGACGCCAGCCATTAGCAATGAACCTCATCGCTCAGTGTAAGCTACAACAAGAATTGCACGGATTGGAGATCGAAGTAGTTATACCAGGTAACGCTTCATATTTGATTAACTTATAAGTCCAGTCCACTCTTATCAATCAGATCAAAGCAGTTCAAGAAAATGATGCCAAGATACAAAAGATCCGAGAACAAGTAGAAAGTGGATTTCGAACTGACTTCATCATCCACGAAGATGAATTCTTAAGATATGGAAGTCAATTATGTGTGCTAATCGGCCCAGTTCGGGAAGAGTTGATGAAAGAAGCTCACAGCTCTCCTTATTCTGTACATCCCGGTGGCACGAAAATATACAAGGATCTATGACAACACTACTGGTGGCATAGAATGAAGTGCGAAGTAGTTAGAAGCATATTTAAGTGTTTGGTGTGTCAGCAGGTGAAGGCTGAATATCACAGAACTGGTGATCTACTTCAGCCAATACCAATCCCAGAATGGAAATGGCAGCACATTACCATGGAATTCGTGAGTGCCCTTCCTCGCAGCACGAAGGGTAACGACGCAATATGGGTTATTGTAGATCGACTCACCAAGTCGGCTCACTTTATTACATTTCGAGTTGGCCAATCAACCGAGACGTTAGCAAAGAAGTACATGGAGGTAAGCATAAATATAAAGTAAGATTTAAACTTTCAAGATGTACTATATTTGATACCCATGAACTCATGCAGGAGATCATGAGATTACATGGAGTACCTGTTTCCATCGTCTCCGATCGCGATATAAGATTCTGATCACAGTTTTGGCAGAGTCTGCAAGCTAGCCTGAGAACGAGTCTGAATTTCAGCACGGTTTATCATCCACAAACGGACGGACAGTCCAAGCGAACAATTCAGATTCTGGAAGACATACTAAGAGGTTGTATGTTAGACTTCGGAGGTTCGTGGGAGGATCACCTACACCTTGTGGAGTTTTCATACAACAACAGTTATCAGGCAAGCATTAGAATGACACCATTCGCAGCACTCTACGGGCGGAATTGTTGTTCACCGCTAAGTTGGGACGAAGTCGGAGATCGTGAACTCCTTGGACCAGAGATGATCGTGGAAACTGTGGACGTAGTTCGCACGATCAGGGAAAGAATGCGCATAGCCCAAGACCGACAGAAGTATTGGGCAGATGCAACACGTCGACATCTGGAGTTCCAACCCGGAGACCATGTATTCCTGAAGATTTCTCTAAACAAAGGAGTGATCCTCTTTGGCAAGAGGGGAAAACTCAGTCTAAGATACACAGGACCGTTCGACATACTCGAACGAGTTGGAGAAGTGGCATACTGTTTAGCACTACCACCCTCATTGGAAGGTGTGCACAACGTGTTCTACATATCCCAGCTACGTCGATATGTGAGCGACCCCGCCACATACGTCATCACTCAGAGCTCACAGTACAAACCGACTTAACCTGCGAGCAATAACCAATTGAGATTCTGGACCGAAAGGTGAAGACATTGCGGAATAAGGAAGAAAACTTGGTCCGAGTGATGTGGAGAAAGGATTCGCCAGGAGAATCAACATGGGAACGAGAAGAAGACATGCGTGCAAGATACTCTTATCTATTTGAAAGTTAGTCCGTATGTAAATGTAAATTTCGAGGACGAAATTTTTATAAGGAGAATAGAATGTAACGACTCTGAAAATCTTTGCACGGAAATTTTTCTGTTAATATACAAAAAATGAGTTTTACAGCCTGAGTTTGAGTTATAAATTACTTTTGTTAAACAAAAGCAAGAATCAACTTGTAGTTTATTGGTAAAATCTCTACACTGCTGTGACGTAACATGTGTGTTCGATTCCCATCAGACACAATTTTTTCTGATTTTTCTTTTTAACTTTTTGGAAGCCAAAAAGATTGTACGTGCAATACACAGGAAAATGAAAAGTTCAGAAAAATCAAACATGTGGAAAATGGTGTAAATATTGAATTTATCAGATGGCACGAATCTCGAGGCCGGAGCCTCAAGATGGGCCGTCCAAATAGCCCTAGGAGCCGGGGCCGACGGTTCTTTACACACATGACTCTTCGCCTCCTCTTAACTCCTCTGCACTATTTGATTTCTCTGCAATCAAACAGAGACCTTTCAATTCACCAATTAACACATTTTAATGCTTTTGAATCCACATTTTTTAATTCCCAAACCCTAATTCTCCACTATAAATACTACCCCTACCTTGGTTCAGCACCATTCTGAAAATTCTAGCCAAAACTCTCTAAAAAGTTCCTAAGTGCAAGCGGAGTAAAGTGGAGTTAGCGAACAAGTTGGTTCCGTCGAAGATCGTAACCTATTCCGGAGGTCCCGCGACGCCACAAGACCTTCCCTTTCTTCTTTAACCTCTTCTTGACATTTCTAAACCGTAAGTCCCTCCCAATCTCTCTTTCTCTTCATTGAAATCCAATTTTAAAACTTATATCGGTAAGTGAAGTTATTACCGATATCCTTTTTCTAAACCCTAGAAACTCTTTCTCCTTTATATTTTGTTCAACCTAATTTTTACACAGCACTTGCAACCCTAAATACCAATGTTTACAATCAATTTTAACCAAGAATCTCATGTGAAACGTCCATAATTGAACATTTTCATTAAAATACCATGAACTTTGATATCACTTCTTTTAGTTTTGTTAAAACTATACCTTTAGGGGAAAAAACTTCACAGGGTAACGATCTACCCCTCACGTACACTTTGGTTTCATAGCACGATACCAAATTGTATGAATATTTGTTTCGAAGTATAAGCTTTACAATAAAATACCACCTACTTTAAACCAGGTTTCTTTCAAAACAGTATTTCATTTCCTTTGCAATTATACATCTACAATCCTTATTAGGGGACCCGCTAATAGATGGTGCGGATTATCGCACATCCTGAGGATAGCAGAACGAGATGCAGCACTCTGTTCCCCTTCGAATGGCGGCCGACGACATTAGGGCGTCTTGCCTGAGATTCGGGGCAGATTCTATTTGGTTTTATCCGTCCACCTCTCCGAAGATGCCAAGTTGATTTATGGCACCGTGTATCGGAGGTTTAGACGGATGCGGCCGATATAGCAGACTTCGTCAGATCCCCCCTTCCTTGAGGGGTTTTTTTGATTGTGGGGATGCTCTTCCCTGCAGGCGCAAGCCCCTGCAGTTAATTACGCTACCGCATCGCGGTAACAACTTTCTACTTCTCCAGAATTTCACTTCGTGTCGTGTGTGTTTGTTTTGTTTGTGGTTGCCTATGGATTGTATACGGAGACTGAATAATGCCGTCGCCCGTAGGACGCTACTTAGATTTGGGTTTGGTGTTTTTAGTTTAAGGATACATTAGCCGTGTTGAGCCTAAGATCAACTTAAACGTTCGTTAAGGATACGTTAGTCCTGTTTGAGACTAAGATCGACTTAACGTAGTGATCCATTTAATATATGGCCGTCGGGACTCGTCACCTCTCTGACGACGTTGAAGGATTACAACGACAGGTGTCAGAGGAGTTTAGAGATGTACCCTTGAACCAAAGTTGATTGGGAGTTTTATAGTCCATTTGGATGTTTAAGGATACGTTAGCCGTGTTTGGGGCTAAGATCAACTTAAACGGGATCGTTTAGATCTGGCAAAAGAGCATTTTGGGGGCTCTATTGTTCCAGTCTAGGGACGTAATGGTCCATGTTCCAGTTTACGGACGTGATGGTCCATGTTCCAGTTTAGGGACGTGGTGGTCTATGTTCCAGTTTAGGGACGTGGTGGTCTATCGTTAGTTTAAGAACGTTTCGGTCCATCATTAGTTTAAGGACGTTTCGGTCCACGAGTTTAAGGACCTCGCAGTCCATATTGACTTATGTGGTCGTCGAGACCCGTCACCTCTCTGACGTCGTTGAAGGATTACAACGATAGGTGTCAGAGGAGTTCGGAGATGTACCCTCGAACCGGTCGTAAATTGATTTAGGGAGCAGCCGTGCTCAGTCAATTTAATTTAAGGACGTACGGCCAAAATTGGGCTAAGTCCGGTTGAAAATGTCCGCATTTTGTTTGCATTTGGCCTGTTAGACCTTTGTTTGGGCTTTCCCCCTTTTTAGAATGATGCATAGCATTTATGCCCATTTTGAATGGGCTCTGCCCTTTTTATTATAATGCAGAGCATTTGTTTTGGTCCATTTGACCTCTCGATTGGGCTCTGCCCCTTTAAATAATGCATAGCATTATTTTTAGTCTGTTTAGACTTTTGACTTGGGCCTAACCCTTTAGAAAATGCATTTCATTTATCAGGCGCTTTGCGCCAATCAGAGAGCGCAAGCGCTTATAGTGTTGACACGTATTGCGCAAGCGCAGTGCGCTGCGCCTGCGCTGCTGACACGTGGCGCGCTCTGGTGGCTTGCGCCAATCCAAGAGCGCAACAGCGCAGTTTGCAAGTGTAAGGCACTATGATTTAAGAATCTTTTTAGATTCAAGAACCAATGGTTCATAAAAGAAGTGCAAAGCACTTATTCGTTTCCTTGATCTAATTTAGATCAAAGAAAAAACAAGTTTTTCTTTTTATTTCGAGAACCAAAGGTTCATAAAAGTGCAAAGCACTATTTGTTTTCTTGATCTAATTTAGATCAAAGAAAACAAGCTCCTCTTGTTTTTCTTATCTCAGGGAACCAAAGGTTCATAAGTGCGAAGCACTATTTTTATTTTTATTTTTTATTAAAGATCATTGATCTTGTTCTCAGATCAATGATCTGTTCATAAGAGAATTTTCTCTTTTTCTAAAGGTTTTTACCTTTTTTGTTCTTGAGGAATTCTTTCCAATTCTTCAGAGTTCTCTCTTTTTGAAAATTTTTGTTTCTCACAAAATGTTGATGCCTTTGAATTGAGGTCTAGGGTCCTTTTTATAGTGCCCGTAAATTAGTTAAATTTGTTAAAAAGATCTTTCTCTGAGTGATTTGGGGAATTTTCCCCACCGTTGGATCTTTGATCCAAGGGCTTCTGTTTTACAGAAGAAAATCTTCTTGTTTTAACAAGAACAGAAAGATCTTTCAGAATTTTAATTCTGTTTGGAGCAAGTGCACCAGCTCGTGACACGTGTCGCGCAGCGCACAGCGCAGCGCAACCGCACTTGCGCAACTGCGCTGACACGTGTCGCGCAGCGCAGAGCGCAGCGCAACTATGCTGGCGCAACTGCGCTGCTACGTGTTGCGCAGCACAGAGCGCGGCGCAACTGCGCTAACACATGTCGCGCAGCGCAGATGGCAAGTCAGCTGAAGCGTTGCTTCTTTAATTTTAACTTTAATTTTCACTTTAATTTTCAAGACAGAGCTTTGCTCTGATTGGAGGAAAACATAAGCATTGCTTCTTTTCCCATCTTGGAATTTGAACAGAGTTTTGCTCTGATTGGGGTAAACACACTCCTCACGGAGTATTCGATCTCGAAAAGATATAAATACGGTTTTTAAGAAAAACGAATTTTCTAAATAAAACTAATTTTTCTAATATATATATATATATATATATATATATAATGATAAATCCATATTTTCTTTATATTATGAAACTATATTTTTCTAAAAAATGAATGTATAAAAATGTCAATAAAATACCATCAAGTTACTAAAAAAACTATTTTTCGCTAAAATACCATAAATTTTTTGAAAGGTAAGTATTTATCATGAAAATACCTCAATACTTAAAACACATGCTCACGAAAACCCTAAATAATACAAATCACCCTCGAGATTTTATTTTTAATCCATATTAATATATTTTTCATAAAACCCCCTTGAGATATATAAAACAATATTTAAAGATTCTAGTAAATTTGGGTCTAAGCGGGATCAATTCTTTTGAGTCTCAAGAAGCCGGAGAAAGTGAATGCTTACCTATTCTGGTTAGAAAACTTAACAGGAGTTATCAATTGCAATTGTCTTGGAAAAAAACACGAATTCTGCCGTCCATGTGTAGCAGTTGCCGATAACTCCCGAACCTAAGAATTCCAGAGTTAAACCAGTACAAGTGTCTGACTCGGTCTTAGTTCAATTCAAACCTGAATCCAAATTCAAACACGAATACTTGATCATGAACATGAATACTCGATCATGAACATGAATACTCGAACTCAAACATCAATATCAAACATGTATATTTGACTTGACTTGACCGAGCCATGGTTATAACTTGACATGACTACTTGAATACATGATTACATCCTGAACATGAATATCTGAACATTTTGTATTCATGGTTTCGGCAAGACTTGTAAACATAATCTATACAATACATTACGCGGGGATAAAGGGATAGATTGGTACGGAACGTATATCGTGGCACGAGAGATCACTTAAAAGACACCTACATGAATTCTCGTGCCGTTGTTCCATGGGTTATGACGGGGCCTTCTACTACATGTTACTATAGTCCACGGGGTAAGATGGACTCCTCTCATATACATGAATATCTTCCTTACCAAACTACAAACAACCACGTTAGAATAACTATCATATATCAGTAATCAATCATATACAATTTACCTGTTCATTTCACTTTATATACTATCTTCTCTTTCTTCTTTTGGGACTTACCGAGCGCTAGTTCGCTGATGACATTCCTTTCTATTTCTTTCTTTGGAATGTTCATCAGGAGGAATAGACTCTGTAATGACTCTAATTTACGAAAATTTTAAAGTTAATGTACAGAATAGAGTTTGCAAGCCCGAGTACAAGTTATAAATTTAATTTGTTTAAGAACGGCAAGAAAACACTTGTAACTTATTGGTAAAGCCTTGCACTGCTGTGACATGGCCCCTGTGTTCTAATCCCATCAGCTACATATTATTTTTATGAATTTTTTAAAATCTTTTTGGAAGCCCAAAAGTTTACACGTGCAATACACGTAAAAATGAAAAGACAGAAGAAATAAACATGTGTAAAATGATATTTATACAGATATGGACACATTGCGGGAATCCAACTGCTTCAATCAACAAAATGGCCGGCGAGATCGGGGTTAGGGCCGGCGGGGACGGGTCGACCGTAGGCAATGGCCCTCGTGCTCTGCACACAAGACCCTTTGGCCTACCCCACTACCCCTGTTCTGTTTGATTTCTCTGTAAATTAACAGAGACTTAATTTTTCATCATAAATCCAATTTTTAATCCATTTTAATTCAATCTTTCAATTCCAAAACCCTAATTCCACACTATAAATACAACCCCATACCCTATCCCCTCTTCATTCTGAAACCCATTTTCTCAAAAATTTCTAAGTCTAAGAAGAGTACAAGCGGAGTTAGCCCAAAGTCAATTTCTGGGAAGGATTCGAGACGATTCCGGCGACCCCGCGACTACACAAAAGCTACCCTTCTCTTCCTCTACCTCCCCTCTATTCTTTTAGCAAGTAGGTCCCATCTCCCATCTTCTCTTTCTACCATAAAATTTCTTCTTTTCAAAACTTGTCGGTAAGTAGAGTTATACCGACATTCGATTCTATAATCTTTAAAATTTCAATTTTTTCTTAAGAATCACTCATTTATATCACTATACCTTGCTTATTAATCATGAAACAAATAATTAGAACAATTTTCATCTTAAAATATCATGTTATGTAACTTTAAATTGCGTTTTTCGTTTAAATACCACAAACTTTACATATGACATCTTTTATTGTTTTGCTTAATATTACCTTTAGAAAACCTCACGAGATAATGACATACCTCTCACATAAACACATCTGGACATAGCACGATTCTCTTGAAACATAACTTTTGTGGCAAAATATGATTTTTCATCAAAATATCTTAAACTATAAAAACTCGTTTTCTTCGAATTGTATTATCAAACTCTTTGCAATTATGTATCTACAACCTATTTTAGAGAACCCGCTGTTGGATGGTGCGGATTATCGCACATCCTCGGGACTAGTAGAGCGAGATGCAGACCTCATCACGGAGCATGCGATCTCGAAAGAATTTTAATACGATTTTTAAGAAAAACGAGATTTTATACTTAATAAATAAAATTAATTTTTAAATAATTATATAAATATCATCAAACCATATATTTTTAATATATAATAAAATTCCATGTTTTCTAGAAAATAAAAGAACGACAAGTTTCATTAAAATACCATCAAGTATCAATACAAGACAAATTACACTAAAATATCTTGAACTATTTAAGCTAAGTTAATTTTCACTAATATACCTCACTCTTTAAAATTCACATCCATGGAAATCCTAAATAATATAAATAATTACTCGAGGTTTATTTTGAAAGTATATAAAATATTTTTCATAAAACCCCCTCGAGATATATAAAATTACATTAAGGTCCATATAAATATAGGTTTAAACAGGACCAGTTCTCTTAAGCCCCAGAGAGCCGGAGAAAGCGGGTGCTTGTCTATTTAAGGTACAAAACTAAAACGGAGTTATCAATGGTAATTGTCCTGGAAAAAGACACAAATCCTGCCGTCCATGTGCAGCAGTTACCGATAACTCCTAAACCTAATTCAGGATCCAAATTCTGTTTAAAGCGTCTGACTCAAGTCTGAGTCTAAGTATTAATCTGAATCCAATCCAAATATGAATACAATTCAACATGAATCCAATATACCAAACATGAACTTGAATACCAGAACAATATCAACATGCAACAAGAATTGACTTGACCGAACTATGACTATGACTTGACTTCATTACATGACTACTTGATACATCCTGAACTTGTTTACATGAACAACTTATACCATGGTCTCGGCAAGTCTGATAATTACCAATCTATACAATATACATTACGGGGTTTAAAGGGGCAGACATGGTACAGAATGTGTTAAAAGCGGCACGATGATGGACACTAAAAGACACCTACATGAACATCCTGTGCCGTTGTCCCGTGGGTTTTGACGGGGCCTTGTAGTTACATGTTACCATAGTCCACGGGATAGTTGGACTTCTCTCGTATACACTGATACATTATGTACCAAACTACAAACAACTACGTTAGCATAACAACAGATAATTTACCAGTTCTATTCTCTTTACTTGTTTATTCCATTTTATCTTTTGGGACTTACCTGTAAGTGATATGTATGCCCTAGAGGCCATTATTGAATGATATAGTGGATACTTGGACATATATATAGAGGACTTTCTTGCTCGACATGATAGTATGCTATCTGGTTTCCTTTATCTTAACATGTTCACTGGTATTATTATACCGTCTCTCATATACATGTTGATAAAGCCCTTAGGATGTTGGCTTGACTATCAGGACTATGATGCAGATCATGCTACTGGGACCTGAGTAGTCCACAAGCACATCCTTCATTTGTTCCTAGTCGAGGGTATATCGAGACAGGGCATCGAGACACCAGAGTAGACTAGTGTGTACGTTTCTTGACCCTGTATGGAGGCGATGGTTGATCCCATATCCATTGGTGTTTAACATTAAAGATTGTACACAGGTGATCATTAGAGAATGGGTACACCAAACAGGACTCGTCGAGAACTCCTAGTTGGTATTATACCTATTATCAGACAGTAGTTCTCTGGTTACACTCGTACATGTTAGTCTGTAGACCCGAGATCGTCATCTTGTGTGGCTCCCACTATACTTTGATTTCCTCTCTACCATGGCTCAAAGGAGTCGTGCAAACAGGTGGATTTTGGGTACAGTCCCGAGTCACATGGAGTCAATGAGCGATAGGAGGGGTTTCGTCTCTCTCGGTATTGGGAGTTGATGTTGCGCTATGCTCGATTGGCTATAATAGTAAGTCCCTAGCCAGGGCTGTTGATGAGATTTACTGGTTAGTGTTATCAGTAGTTTCTTGAACCGTTATAAGCCATACATCGGCATGACTTACAAATTACCGGGGTCTTACGTTACCACCCCTAGACTCGATATGCGACATATCAGATGAAGAGACCGGACTTTACGGTAAGTGTTACTTATAGGATTCATGAGAGTTTGGACAAGTTTGCTTGTTGATATTCTAATCGCTCAATACCTGGGTAGCCGTTACGTCCAGCTAGTACCGCTGACGGCTTGTGGATGACTGATGTGATCATCACCTACTGCTGGCGTATTGACGAGTCTTTAAAGTCCCACACAGAAGTTTTCTGGTTCAAGCGAAACGAAGTAGGGAACATATGCTGATATGTGCGTGGGCCTGATTAAATACGAGTATGTGATACCGTATTGTAATCTGGCGGTTATTTGTTATCGGTTAGGTTATATGTGATATAACTAGATTATCGAATCAAGTGTTGATTTGATAATGTGATATACAGATAAATGATATTAGTCGGTTATATGTGATATAACCGGATTATTAAATCAAGTGTTGATTTAATAATTTGATATATATTATATTTGATATAATTATATATTAACTAATATTATTAGCTCACAAATTATTCTTCATTATATATATATTAATATATATATGATATGTGTGTGTGTGTGTGTGTGTGTGTGTGTGTGTGTGTGTGTGTATTATGAAGCATGACATGGATTTTCTATATTTTAGAAAATAGAAAATGAGGTGTAATATATGGAGATGTTTGTGGAATGGGAAGGTATGGGCTTTATCATTTGTTTATTGCTCTTGATTCACTATTCAAGCATGGTTGCAATTTCTTATTGCAATTTATTCCATGCTTGAATAAGTGAGGTCAAGGGGTTGCTATTCTACAATTGATTCATGACTTGAGTTATTTTTCTTTAGCTCCTTCTTGAGCTCATGAGATGAGTTCTAGCATTCTCCATTTTCTTCACCTCATACTTCAAGCTCTAAACCCTCACATGTGATGTGAACCATAGAGCTTGAAACCCTAGTGAGCAAATAAAACCCCTACTTCACCATCCTACACTTCATTAGCACTCTAGTGTTGTGTGTTTCCTTCACTAAAGAGTTTAGTGAAGAGGTAGCTCGGATTGGCGGATTTCGGGTGGATGATCTTCGGCACGAAGATCATCGGAGGAACCTTGTTCATTCTTCAAGTGGAGTCATGTGGACTACTACCCGGAGCATTTGAAGAGAAGGACACAGTCTACAAAGGTTGTAGCCTTCTTCCCTTCTCTCAGTTTTCATATCATCACATAGTAAACCCTAATATTCTAGTTAAGATCTTGGTTAGTGTTCATTAACACCCGAAATTTTTAAAATTGCATGTGTGATGCCCGTTTAAACCCCATCGCGGAGCTAGCATACACTTTCATTACCGAGCGCTGATTCACTGATGACATTCATGTCTCTTCTTTCTTTGGAATGTTCGTCAGGAGACCGAACTCTCAGGAGATCGAGCCAAGTCAGGACGATTTGGAGCACTTCACAAAAAAGCCAGACTTCTAGGTTTTTACCCATACTTATTTTCTTTTCAGTTCATATGTCACTGTTTAGGCATCGCTTTCTATCATTGTACTTTTCTTTTCAGTTGTATGTAAAGAAAGAACGTTAATAAAAGTTGCTCTTATTACTACATCTCTTGTTATTCTTGTGTATTCATTTTATATTGCTTGTATACGCTTAACGTGTTTACTTTTGAGTAAATACGTTTCGTACCTCATCACGTCTCCTTCCCCGTACACTGGGAAGCGGGCGTGACAGACTCTGAGGAGATCGAGCTGAGCCAGGAGGACTTGGACCAGCTTACCGCTCAGCCTGATTTCTAGTTCCATTACACTTACTTTCCTGTATGCCATTGTTTAGACATTGTTTTACTCATTGTATCTTTTATTTTCAACAGTTGTATGTAAAGATGAATATAAATAAAGTTGTTGTTTTATTGCAATACTCTTGTCATTCTTATTCGTTTTACATATTGCTTAATTACGCTTAACGTATTTATTTCTTAGTAAATACGTTGCAGTCTGCCACGTCACCGTTTCTGTCTACTGGGAAGCGGGGTGTGACATTAATACTAGCCGGCTTAGAATTAAGCCGGATTGTTAAATCAAGTTTTGATTTAATAATTTATATATATATATATATATATATATATATATATATATACACACATATACATATACATATATATATATACACATATACATATACATATACATATATATATATATACATATACATATACATATATATACATATACATATACATATATATACATATACATATACATATACATATATATATATATTTCAATATGTATATTCTAGTATTATGTTCATTGTGTTTTTCTATCTCTTAGATATTTGTATTTTGATACGAATACAGACATGTATTTGCGGGGATGTATTCTTGTATTTATATATGAATACTTTTAAAAGGAGGACACCTCATTTGTAGATTTTTATTTCTTTTTAAAGAAATTAAGAAATGGGGTGGAAAAAAGAAATGATGGAGGGTATAGGCAAATGAATTATATATTCATTTGCACACACTGGTCGAGCATGGTTGTAATTTTAAACGGAAAAAAATTCTTTTAACAAAACAAAATGAAGCATGCTTGAATTAAGAATGGAATTTTTATTCCACCATTTAGCTTCTCTCTCTTCCATGGCCCCTTCTCCTTTTTCATCTTCAACATTCTCATGAGTTGAGAATCATGAAGATAAAGAGAAAGAAAAATGGTAGAACACTCGCACACATCACCAATCATCCTAAATCAACAACTTAGGATCTTTAGTTACTTCATTGATGAAGTTGAAACTTGAACTTGATTCTCTCGGGTGGATCATCTTCGGCGAAAGAGGACCGAATTGCAAGCGCGATCCGGAGCTTTTGAGAGCATGCTAGAGTCCAACCTAATTAAAGAAAATGAAGACGCTACAAAAATTATGATTTCTATCATTTTGTGCTTACTAATTTAGGTGTTTGGTTAGATTCTTGTGGTTTAAGTTTAGTGCCAAGAAAATTTTTGTTTTTGAATTCCGCATTGGCCGCGAATGAGTGACGAGAGCACTAAGAACCAACAAAGCACGCAAGCCACAAGAAAAGAACACCAAGAGTTAACGTCGTTCGGCCCCGACTGGACAAAATCCACAACAATGTAAGATGGAGCTTTCCACTATATTAATGAAGAAGAAGGAGATACAAGACACTCAACTAATGCATAACGATTTTAGGATTACTCATACAATGAGAAAAAAATTACAAGATTACGCTACTAGCTCCAAACCCACTTGAAACCAACTCCTTCCAAACAAATTGGAGGCAACAAATTTTTCGATGCGGTGCGAAATGTTGATTTTTCAACCCAAATGAGCTTTTATGAGTAACCCCTTTGCTTCGCCTCTTTCTTTTCTCCTTTCAAAACCTAGCCTTTAGAATGGATGATAGAGTAAAGAGATAGAACAGAGAAACTCTCTTGTATTTTAATTTGAGTCCTAACTCATATCAAATGTGTTCAAACCAAAATAACTCTAGCTTGGTATATAATACCAAATTATCAAAAAGACCCAAATTGGTTAAGTCCACTCATACGTATAGATCCAAACCCAACATTTTCGACTAGCAAAATCAAACGTATCGTTTAGAATATAGAGGGAGAATGTCGATTTTTTTCATTACGGGCAGCAATTTTTTGACCTTGGACGGCAAAATTGGGTATGGATGAATCGGTTGTTACATGCTAAATCTATAATTTATGTCGAATTATAGGTACGGATTTGGCTAAATTGGTATATTTACAGTCTTATAACTAGACACCAGCGTCTGTTTTAAGAACCTTAAATGTAGATTTTGAATCCTTTGTATACGTTTAGTGTAAGCGTGCACATGTACGACTATACGAGAAAAAGTCGTCGATATCATTGTATATTGGTATAAGCCTTTAGATCGAGAATTACGTTAATAACGACAAGAAAATTGCCTAAGCTACCTAGCTTGTGGGTTTTTGTTTTCCTACCAGCTTTATAACAGGGTGCATGTCATTATCATTGACGGTATCTTCTGTTCTAACACCATTGAAAAATGACATGCATGAATAGAAATGTTAGCAGGGAATAAAAAACCCACGAGTCTGATAAGAAAAGTATTACTCTAATGTCATTAAGTATTAATTCTTGACATGGTGATCTACTTCTTGACATGGTGATCTACTTAAAGCGATTACTTATCTTTAAAGAAATTGCAAATATGGACCCCAATGACTTGAATCAAATCAAAGGAGGTATTCAAATTGTGAATTTGAATCAGACCACGTACCCATTTTATAATTAGGGCGATGGATCCATCTTATTTGGGTCATGCATTCATGGGTCGCTATCTTAAGCTTTTGGTAGGCAGAGATTTTCATTAAATTTGAAAGCAAGGATATAAATTACACCCAAAAAAAGGAGTGAAGAATTTACATTTTTATAAATAAAAAGAGATTAGATTATGCACATGGGGGAGTCCCCCTTTGAGCGTTACACCTGTGGTGGGAAAAGAGCCACCATGTCGAGCCCTTTCTAACTATGGGAGAGAGTGGTTCCCGCTTCTATTTAGAAGCCGGTTCGGCTTTAAGAGCTCGTTCAGGTCGGTCTGAAGAATTAACGGATTAAAATTGAGACAAATGGTTCAACTCGTTTACAGACCAGCGAATCAAACTTGAGTCGATCTTGGCTTTTCAGTTCGGTTATCTTTGATTACCTATGTCCCCCTTCATATTCTCTTTTTATATTTAGAATAGTATTCTAATTTCAAGGAGACAATTAGGCAATCCAAGCAACCTATACCCAAACATCCAAGAATTCATATCCATGTGGTATGGTTTGCCTTCTTTTGTATTAGAATGATGGCATCATTTGTTGACTAGTCGGACGAGGCGAACTCACAGCCGATCTTGAACCGCACGTGTTTGTTTTGCATAAGCTCGTTTCATTTTATGATTGTTAATGAATGAAGCTGGAGTCGAACTAAACAAGATGGACTGGATGAATTTTCAGCTTAAAACAAATTCTATACGTATTCGAGCCAGCCAAAAAGCACAAAAAAGCCAAAATCGAGCCTGTCTCGACTTGTTCAAGTTCGGCTGGTTAAGCACTCCTAGTGCCTCACATGTGTATCTATTGATATCCAATGTGAGAATATTGTATTTATAGATTAAAAATGCACCCAAAAAAATGCTGCTTTATTTGATGTCTTGGATTAGAAATATTGTGAAATTACATATGTTTTTTGGGCCAATTGATCATTAAATTAGAATGGATCTTCCAATAATGTCTACATTTAACTCTAAGAAGGCTTTTGCATTATTCCGGCCCATGTTTTGAACCTAGACCGAATTGCGTTTGTGGTATTAATAGCAAAAAATACAAGGCCTGTTTTTTGTTCCCCCAGCTAATTTGCAGAATTGGCATCAAATATTTGCTGTAAATGGTTTGCAGAATTTGCTACGGCCCAATATCTCGACTAGTATTTTTGCATGTACAATGCAGCACGTGTATATTAAAAAGATTGGACAATTGATTTCTCTGCATCCTTGACTAAAAGTCTAAAAATTTATTATCTTGTCTAAAATTATGAATCGTTTCAGATATTTCAGATGCTATTGCATTTTATGTGAAACAAATTGGTGGTGTGGACAAGTTTAGAATAAAAGAATTTTTCTCATTTTTCTGAATTTTAAACATGAAAAAACGTGGGAGCGACGTCCCTCCTTTTTGCATTATAATATTAGTGATTAGAGATTAGAAATAGCAATATAATATTGCTCTCTAGAACAAAAACAGAAATAGCTATAAGATATATCATTCGTTCATTTTCATGCATCAAAACATAAGTAAACTCAAAACCCATGGTTAATGTAAAAATTTAAAATGTATTTGAACAGCTAAAAAGAAAGGCCTTGGTTTTTTTATTCTTATAATAGAAACTCCAAAAAGGCATATCATATTGCTATAATTGATGGTCCATAAGAAAAATATTTTGATCAATTCTCATATCTCAAGCTATCCATGTTATCATCCAAGTTAAAATATTTTAGCCCACTCTTTTTAACTTTAAGTTTTATAACACCAATAACACCGTTGATCATAATAGCAAATCAAGAAAATCAATGGCATATATTATTCACTTTCTATTTTTGAGAGATATACAAAATCAAAAAAAACTTGAAAATAGAAATAAATAATATCAGTCGTTGATTTGTTACGGTGATCAACGATTGGATATCCATCTTCGACAAAAATGCTTCAAAGACATATTTTAAATGAGCCGCACCGACGCAGTATTTGAATCACATATGAATGATTTTAAACATATCATATCTAATATGTATTCACGCGCAATTGCATTGCACGTAGTAGCACTAGCACTGAATAACGAAATGTGGAGGTGAGATGACTTGAAACATGGAAGGCAATGCCGTTTTTGATGATGTGAAGGCAATGCATTGAAGTGTTTTCATGTGTTTTGTATTCATTTTTTGAAATCATTAGATAGGGCCAACTTGGATCACTTTCATAACACAACCATCCTCGGATCCCATGATATCATGAGATGTCTTCATTCATGACATGGGGCCTGCTTATTAAAGTTGAACCAACGATTTTGATTATGGAAACAGCTAATATGTATTATCATATCAGCGACTTGAATGAAGCACATAAATAAGAAAAGTTCTCTGTTTTTAGAAATACAAATACTCACCTGTATCGACTATGTGCCTTCTGATTTTAACACATAATAATTATAATAAGGAAAACATATGTTTTTCATAAAAAAGCCTTAATTTATAAAAAAAAATTATTTGCTTTTGTATCGAGAAACTATCAACTATTAAAATTACGAGAAACTACCATACTCTTGATAAATTTTTTTGATTATTGCTGACATGACATCTTTGCATTTTTCATAGTTTTTGCAAGTTTCGTGGTTATGCATGCATGGTTGCCTAACAAGAACACTTTGTTCTGCTAACTTGATCCCTTTGTATTTAGCTCTTGTTCTTTTGCTGTCAGGCCCTTGATTTGTTAAATATGGCATCATTGAGAAAATAGTTTTGGAAAATACTTTTAATTATTAAAGCACCTGCTCTTTAGTAATTAAATCAACGGTTCATTAAAGCACCTACTTTTTAACAGCCATTTGAAAATTGAATGGAAAAATGTATTTAGGGCCCTAATGCCAAAAATCAGTTACTTGATTTAAAAAAAGTACTTCTGGAACTTTCTAGGTTCAAAAGTTATACCCATCATCAATTCGTTATTATATTGCCATAAAGATAAAGCGCTATCTATTTTGAAGCCGCTACATATGTCATGTAAAATACTATATTTATGTGACCGCTACGTTCTGTAACCAACACATTCAAGCTGAAAACAACTACATTTATTGACAAAATCACATGTATCTCGTCTTGTTTATCATTCTCATCCTTTTTCTCTCATTTTCTTCTTTCGAAACCTTATCAAATCCGAAACCGTTTCTTTTTGTCATTCCAAAATCACGATTCTCTCTTCTAAAATCTCATTCAAGACCTATTAAACTTAAAATAGCTCTCCGGTGGCATTCCACTCAAAGATCTTCCCAATAGAATAAATCAAACCCAATCGATTATTTCTCTTCATCATCTTCCCCCTCTTGCTAATGTCTTTTCATATAAGCCAAAACCCGATTAAATTCAAACTCATTTTTCTCAGCACCTTGTTATTCAGAACTTTATTGGTCTCAAAATTCATTTGGAATCGGTGGAATGATCATGGAGAGACCATGTAGAGATATTTATAAAGAGAGGAAGAATTGGGGAAGAAATTGAGAGCTAGGGATTTATCCTGAACGGATATGAGAGGGGTAGTATGGGCATCTTAAAAACCAGGGGTCTAAAATCTAATGGTTGCTGGACACAGGACCTATAAACTAATTCTTCCTGAATAAAACATACCGAGGACTTGAGCGTCATTTATGAAAATTAGAAGGGCGACTGGATTCCAAAACTCGATACCGCTCAAATCAACCACCGCTGCTCTTCAACCTCGCTTAGCCCCAGATTCGATTTCGAAACAGCGCGGTCCCTTCCCCGCCCTCGAGCACGAGCAAGAGAGAGCTCCGCCGCCGCTTCTGGTGCTTTGCGGTGAGCGAGGACAGCGATCGATCTCAGCGGAAAATGCCGCTCGTGCGATTCCAAGTGAAGAACGAGTACGCGCTTGGCGACGTGGAGCAGCTATACAGAGGCGAATCGAGCCCCAAGGCGATCCTCGATGGCGTCGCCGTCGCTGGCTTCGTTGGGATCCTGCGGCAGCTCGGCGATCTCGCTGAGTTAGTTCTTTCAATGCCCTAGAATTTGAATTTTTTCAGTTGCTTTTTTGTTTTTTAATTAAATTTATTACTGTTAATGTAGGTTAAATGCAGCGGGGTTTTGAAATTTTTGTTCAAAATTACAACTTTTTTTTTGGAAATACGGTTGAAAACTAGGCTGTTTAGTGGTAGTTTTTAGCCCCATTTGGAAAAGAAATCATGAAATTTGGCGAAAATAATGAACTAGAAGCTATTGAAAGTCACTCATGTGGCCTTTCCATATCGATTCGCTTTGTCGTTCTTTATTGCATGAGTTTGGGTGTCTGAAGTAACCTATATCGTCTTTACTAATTTGACTTGTTAGCCATCTTAACAGGTTTGCTGCAGATATTTTTCACGATCTACATGAACAAGTGACAAATACATCTGCAAGAGCACGGAAAATGTTGACTCGTATTGAACGAATAGAATCAGCGCTCCCTTCGCTCGAGAAGGCTATTCAAGCTCAAAGGAGCTACATACATTTTTCCTATATATCAGGTTTGCCTCGTCAATTCCTTGTGAGATGTTTTGTTTCTATCGGTTAGCCGCCAACAATATTCAGCAAGCAATCTTACCCTCTTCCTCACATCATGGATTGCGCCTTCTTGAAAAGATAAGTTGCTTGGAAAGCCATATTAAATGGAGGTAGATAATTATATCATGAGGGTTGAGCCCTATGACCATCTCAAAACTGATACACTGACAATGTGTGACAATGTGATACCCTGTTCGGTAACCACTATATCCAAAAGCTTAAGCTTACGTATTGTGGGATCTATAATGTGTATCAAATGATGATACTCGTAAGTGAAGATTCCCCGGATCACGGAACGTAACAAATGACGTGTCGTCTACATAAGCCCACTAGATTTCTAGAGCTATGAAGTTGGAATAGGTATAATGCAATGGGGGCATTCCTAAGCATCTCGCCTCCGAGGTAGCACCCGATCTTTTGGGAGGCCTCATCTGAGTACATTCTCTCTTTGCCTAACCACCAGCCAATTGCTCGTCTCCGAGCAATCGTAGAGTTGAGCTTCCTCAGCTCCATAGCTTATCTCCGAGCTATCCTATGGCTGTGGTCCCTCAGCGTCCTTGCTCGTCACTGAGCTATTCTATAACTGAGATTCCTCAGAGTCCTTGTTTGGCTGGGAGCACGGAGCACTAGCGTCCCCGTAACGGCTCCGTGTATCTCGTCACGACGAGATCTTCGCCGCTCCACGCCTCGCATCCCATACCAGTGTATCCCGCCATTAATGAGCGTATCCCGCCATTAATGGATGTATCCCGCCATCAACGTGAACGTGACACATGGGTGAAACGGACGGCGAGAATCTCGCATCGGCTCGTTCTAATGCGACCTCTATATAAACCCCTCCTCCAGATGATTCAGGTAACTCGAACTCAATTTCAATCCAATACGCCGCTGCTCTGTTTAATTATTCCACGGTACTTGATTGTCGGAAGGTCCTACGATGGTTTTCTATCCCAAGACTTCTTTTGCAGATAGCTCTACGTCAACATCAACCAACAAACTTATTGAGATCCACGTGTCTAATCTTCCAATACGAATTTCAACCGTTCAGCCTCGCTGGCCACAAAATCGACGGAAGACAATATCTGAGGGAGATTTCGACCTCCGTCAGTTGGTGCCTTATGTGGGAAAGCCATTTTCCATCCAAAAAGTTGATCTTCCGCTTTCGATTCAATGGTCAGCGATCATCGCAACGAGGATTCTAGCACGAGCCATCCCGTCCTCGCAACGGAGGCGGGGGTGGTTCCACTCCTCCCAACATCGTCGAAGCTTTATCGGCGTGGATCGACCGACTGATAGCGATTGTAGACGCGCTCGCTAGTGTCCAAACTACCAGCCACGCTCGGTAAACCGTCGCCCCTGCTCCCCAGAACGGCGGCGTGCACGAGACAACAGAAGGACGTGTACAGGTCCTCGGCCTCGCTTGTGCTAAGCACGGCATTACGGAACACCGACGTGCCGATTCCGGCAGTCGCGACCCCCATACGAGAAATGGTTCCATGACTCGTTGGACGCCGGACATTTCAACACCGAGGTCTAAGGACCAACCTAATTATCACTTCAACGCTCGTTGCGCCCTCTCGCCTTTCGAGGTGACGTCAGTAAGGTCGCCTGGTTCCAGAGAAGACCGGCGTCATCATACTCATCGAGGCCGCACGCAGGGCGTGCATCGGGGCGAGCCACGAAAAGTTCACCCTGAAAATCTGAGGAACATGATAGAGCGGAGCCGAAGCCGCTCCATCGCGCAGGCCCAAAGCAGAGACAATACACACTCCTATTATGGAGAATCCTCGGGGCACCGGCAGCGAATCAAGGTCCTCGAGAAGAAGATCGAGGACATGCAGCTCGCCACCCGCTCGTTCGGGGATCGTCAAAACACTCCGCGGATTCTCTCACGAGACCCTTCATGGAGCAGTTACTGAGTGAGCAAGTCTCTTCCCAGAACAAGCCGTCCAAAGTTGTTCTTTTCGACAGGAAGTACGACCCAAAGGATCACCTGGACGCGTTCACCACGGGCATGAGCTATCAGGATAACTCGGACGCTGCTCAGTGCCGAGCATTCCCCATCACCCTCATCCGAGCAGGACGAGACTAGTTCCGCGGCTTGAATTCGTGCTCAATCTCCACTTTCGACGAGATGATTACTCAGTTTCTCAGCTACTTCGTCTGTCGCCGACGACAGAAGAGATCGGTTGACCACCTGTTCACCATCAAGTGCGAGAACATGGAGTCTTTCAAAGACTATAATGCCCTTCTGGAGGTACCTGAGCACTAGGATGAGACGGTCATAACCGCTCTAAGGTCTGGTTTAGGCACAAAGAATGGCTCTGCTCTTTTGCACTGGCGTAACCTGAGACCTTGGTCGAGATAAAAATCTGGACCGAACGGGAAATACAGCTCGAATCAGAGGTAAACACTCATCTTTCCTGGGGAGACCGGATAGGCCAAAAGAAAAAGTACCGGGAAGAAAACAAGAAGGCTGATCGGTCGAAACCTTACATTCCGAGGTTTCACGAGTACGCGCCTCTCAATGTCTCGCAGGCCGAGTTGCTAGAGGAGGCGAAGAGCGAAAGATTCTTCAAGCTACCACCGATGACACGAAAGCCAGGCAAGCGACTCCGCGGCCTGTATTGTGCCTATCATTGGACATCAGGACACCCGATCGAGAATTGTAAACAGCTGCGCGATTATATCGAGGAGCTGATCCGCTCCGGTCACTTGGCAAACTACATGCGAGACAAACGTCAAGCAGATAGGGAGCAAGCCGACCAATTTGAAGTCGGAGAGTTGACGACCGGACAGATCATAGTTGTCACCGACTGACCCGAGTCCGAGCAATAAGGGCACCCGCCGTATCCGACCATTCGATACAGGAGAGTTTAAACCGCATCAACGAATATGTATTTTCTTTAATAAATAAAGATTTTAGCTTCCCTGCAATCTAAACCGCTTCTTTTTGTTTCCGAGTTAAGACGCCCCGTAAGGTCGGCGGGTAGCTTCCTGCCCGTCGTACAAAGATCAACCCTTTACTCAAGTAAATGAAGCGCGGATACGCCTATAGGTAGCCAACTAAATCCCTCATCACGAGGCCGCCGGGCAGCTTCTTGGTCGGTTTATCCGCAGCGGGTAACTTCCTGCCTAACAAAACCATGGAACCAAAGCCCTCATCGCGAGGCCGTCGGACAGCTTTTTGTTCGGCCCATTCACCGCGGGTAACCTCTTGCCCAATAATGTCGTGAATCCAAAGCTCTCATCATGAGGCTGCCGGGCAGCTTCCTGATCAGCCCATTCACCGCAGGCAGCTTCCTTCCTAACAACGCCGTGAATCTAAAACTCTCATCATGAGGCTGTCGGGCAGCTTCCTGCCGGGCCTATCCACAGCGGATAGCTCCCTGTTTCTAAAGCCCTTATCATGAGGCCGCCGGATAGCTTCCTGCTCGGCCCATTCACCGCGGGTAGCGTCCTGCCTAACAACGCCGTGAATCTAAATCCCTCATCACGAAGCCGCCGGGCAGCCTTCTGCCCGATCCATCCACAGCGGGTAGCTTCCTGCCTAACAAAGCCGTGGATCCAAAACCCTCATCGCGAAACCGCCGGGTAGCTTCCTGCCCGATCCATCCACAGCGAGTAGTTTCCTGCCCAACAAAGCCATGGATCCAAAGCCCTCATCACGAGGCCGCCGATCAGCTTCCTGCACAGCCCATTCACCGCGGGTAGCTTTCTGCCCAACAACGTCGTGAATCTAAAGCCCTCATCACGAGACCGCCGGGTAGTTTTCTGTCCGGCCGATCCACGGTGGGTAGCTTCCTGTCCAACATAAGTTGGGAATCCTAAACCCTTTCCATGAGGCTGGCGGACAGCTTCCTGCCCGTCGCAACCATTCATGGTTTGTAGATTCCTGCCCGGTGTAACCCGTGAATCTTAAGCCCTTGCATAAGTAAAATCTTACTCGGTTAGGAGACCGGCGACCAGCTACCTACCCGGCACCACTATTTATAGCGGGTAGATTCCTGTCCAACATAAGTTGTCAATCTTAAGCCCGCACCACGAGGCCAGCGGACAGCTTCCTGCCCGTTGCAACCATTCATGGTGGGTAGATTCTTGCTTGGCCTAACCTGTGAATTCTAAGCCCTCATCATGAGGCCGACCGACGGCTTCCTGCCCGTCGCACCCATTCATGGCGGGTATATTTCTCCCCAGCCTAACCCGTGAACTTTTAGCCCTCGTCACAAGGCTGACGGACAGCTTTCTGCCCGTCGCAACCATTCACGATAGGTGGATTACTGCCGGGCTTGACCCATGAATCCTAAGCTCTCGCACGAGTAGACTCCTGCACGGTTCGGAGGCCGGCGAACAGTTTCCCGCCCGTCGCGACTATTCACAGTGGGTAGATTTCTGCCCAACATAAGTTGTGAATCCTAAGCCCTCGCTACGAAGCCGGCGGACAGCTTTCCGTCCGTCGCACCCATTCACGGCGGATAGATTTCTGCCCAGCCTAACCAGCGAATTCTAAGACCTCACCATGAGGTCGGCCGCCAGCTTCCTTCCCGTCTCACCTATTCACAGCGGGTAGATTCCTTCCCGGCCTAATCCGTGAACCCTTAGCCCTTGCCACGAGGCCGGCGGACAGCTTCCTGCCCGTCGCAACCATTCACGGTGGGCGGCCTAACCCGTGAATTCTAAGCTCTCGCATGAGTAGATTCCTGCTCGGTTCGAAGGCTGACGGACAGCTTTCTGCCCATCGCACCCATTCACAACGGGTAGATTCCAGTCTAACATAAGTTATGAATCCAAAGCTCTCGCCATGAGGCTGGCTGACAGCTTCCTGCCCGTCACACCATTCACAGTGGGTAGATTCCTGTCCGGTCTAACTAGTGAATCATAAGCCCTCGCACGAGTTGACTCCTGCTTGGTTTGGAGGCCGGCGGACAACTTCCTGCTTGTCGCGACCATTTACAGCGGGTAGATTTCTGCCCAACATAAGTTGTGAATTCTAAGCTCCCGCTACGAGACCGACGTACAGCTTCCTGCCCGTCACACCCATTCACGACGGGTAGATTCCTGCCCGGCCTAGCCCGTGAATCCTAAGCCCTCGCACGAGTATACTCCTGCTCGGTTCGGAGGCCGGCAGACAGCTTCCTGCCCGTTGCAACCATTCACGGTGGATAGATTCCTATCTGGCCTAACCCGTGAATCCTGAGCCCTCGCACAAGTAGATTCTTGCTCGGTTCCGAGGCCTGCGAACAGCTTCCTGCTCGTCATACCCATTCATGGTGGGTAGATTTCTGTCCGGCTTAACCTGTGAATTCTTAGCCTTCGCCACGAGGCCGGCGGACAGCTTCCTGCTCGATGATACACCACATGGACTCGGGGATCAAAAAGACATAACCGCCAAACGTCATGTCATTCCCGGACAACCTACCACGACGATTCCTCGAACCAAGCCAAACAGACCACTCTCGTCCGACCCATAAATAGGCCGGAATGAGAGTGTGGGGCTAATGATGATACTCGTAAGTAGAGATTACCCAGATCATAGCACGTTGCAGATGATGCGTCATCCACGTAAGCCCACTAGATTCCTGGAGGTTATAGAGCTGGAATAGGTATAATGCAGTAGGGGCATTTCTCGACGCCTCGCCTTTGAGGTAGCACTCGACCTTTTGGGGGTCTCCTCTGAGTACGTTCTCTTTTCGCCTAATCATCAGTTAATTGCTCGTCTCCGAGCAATCGTAGAGTTGAGCTTCCTTAGCTTCCTAGCTCGTCTCCGAGCTATCCTATGCCTGAGTTCCCTCAGCGTCCTTGCTCGTTGTCAAGCTATTCTATAGCTGAGATTTCTCAGAGTCCCTGTTTGGTCGGAAGCACGGAACACGAGCATCCACGTAACGGCTCCGTGTATATCGCCACAACGAGATCTCCGCCGCTCCATGTGTTGCATCCTACACTGGCGTGTCTTGCCATTAATGAGCGTATCTCGCCGTTAATGGGCGTATCTCGCCATCAACGCGAACGTGATGCATGGACGAAACGGACGGCGAGAATCTCGCATCGGCTCAATCTAATGCGACCCCTATATAAACCCCTCCAGATGATTCAGATAACTCGAACTTAATTTTAATCCAATACGCCGCTACTCTGCCCAATTATTCTACGGTGCTTACTTTATCGTCGGAGGGTCCTACGGTGGTTTCCCATCCCGGTACTTCTTTTGCAGGTAGCTCGGCGTCAACAGCGACCAACAAACCCATTAAGATCCACGTGTTTAATCTTCCACTACGAATCTCAACCGTTGAGCCCCGTTTGCAACAAGATCGATGGAGTACAACACCTGAGGAAGATTCCGACCTCCATCATCAAGCAAGCATTACAGTTCCATTAAGGATTATACATGTAGTTAAATATAATAGGTAGCTCTAAAAACTTTTGTTCGATGCTATCTTTCAGAATTATAAGTTTGGACCATAGGGGATCCAACCTCGCTCCTAAATTAATAGGATTGGTTTCTTCCCTTGTATTGGCCGTATGCCTTGAATTGGTGACCTTGTCACGGCTCTCATGCCCTATCAACTCCCCCGCCCCTTGGTAGTACTTCTATTCGATATTAATTTACTTGAAATCACGGTATCTCAAGTTATATTTAAAGGATGCAAAATTGGTGGGACCTAGTAGATAAGTATTCAGAGCTGCAACTAGATTAACAAAATTCAAGCTGTGATATGCATGCAGGTATTTTATTGTATGTAAGCGTGCTGATATCATAAAGTAAGGTCAATGGTGTAAATGTGTTTTTGATTTCGGTAAGAAGTAAGAGTAACCTTCTTGAGTCTGTTTCAATGGATAATTGGTATGAAGTGTAAACAGGCCATTGCAAATGCAATCACCATGACTAAGTGGCTAGGCTCAACAATATTTGTTGTTGCCTGCCTGCATCATGTCCAATATCCCAAATTATTTTAGATTCTATTGCATCCCGTTGACACCAAAAAATAGCCCTCCTTGGATTGGGTGGGGCCTCGCCGAATTTTTAGGGGACCTTAACTTCATGTACCCCCATATATGAATACAAAGGCGGGTATCTTGCTAAAGGCCCTAAGTCAGATATCTTGCTAAAAGGCCCAACTCGGGTACCTCATCAAAACGGGCAGCTCTCTTTGACTGGAGCTGCAGCGGGTATCTCAAATGAGATACCATCATGGGCGATTATGCCCATGTTTCATAAGTTAGTGAGGGGATTCCCCCCCCACACTATTTCCCCCAAACGCGGGATTGGTTTGATAACCACCCCACTTAAAGAAAAAAGGGTATAAATACCCCCTTTAAGCCAGAAAATTGGGGGCTCTCATTATTCTTGCAATTTTTAAGACTTGAAGAACTTTTGGCTCTCGGCCTGAGGAGAAAGAGATGGAGAAGGAGAAGAAGAAGAAAGAAAAAGGTGGTGACTTTGATGAAGGCATTCTATCTCTGATCTCAACTCTTCTTTATTTTGTAACACCAACTTGGTATGTCTCTGGAGTAGAATACTTAGCGGATTTTTATCAATTCTCACAATTAAGTATTCCCTGATAAACTTTTAAGAAGCATGATGAACTTCATGCTTCTTTGACAAGTAGGGAACACAAGAGATCATGTTCCCTGCAACTTGGAAAAGAAAACAAGGAAAACCCTCTTTTCTATATATTTTTAGAATATAAGCCATAATCCCATATTCTTCACAATAAGGGAAACCCTATTTTTATCAAATAACTTGAAAATAGAGTGAAAACTCTATTTTCTTAACTTGGAACATACAACTATGTTCATTATACCTTTAGGGTATTGGAAAAGAGACGATGTATTATTTCCTCTCTAAAAGACGGAAAATTGTCGAACACTTAACAATTTTGTCTTAAAAATGGATCAATGCGGGTATCACAAAAGAGATACCCGCATGTCGGGGATCTCCAATGAGGAACCCGACTTCACCAACAAAGTCGGGTATCTCTCAAAAGAGATATCTGGTTGTTGGGTATCTCTAAAAGAGATACCCGTATTTCGGGTATCTTAAAATGATAAATGCTTGGGTATATTTTGATAGGATACCTCTACAAAGGTATCTGATTATTCGTTATTGTTTATATAGGGTTTGTGTCCCACTTGTTGGAGATTTATTCAAATATAATATGAGGTGGAAAAGTAAATTTGTAGAAGAGAAGAAAAGAAATGATCGGATAAGGCGTGCAAAAGCACGCTCTTTAAGATAGTAAATTCTCCACAAGATGCAAATAGACTCGCAAAATTTCTATCTCCAGGATGCAATGCCCAACACGTTCAAAATCGATTAGAATTGCACTTTCTAACGATTTGGGAATCAAGAAATCCAAACCCAAGATTTGATAGAATAAAAGCAAATATTTCAATAGAAAGTAGAGATAGTATATAAGAGTAAGAGGAATTTTTCTATATATTTCTCTGTTGGATATGCAACCATTAAATAGAAGATGAAGGGACGGAGGAGTTCAAAACAAACCATTGTTAATTTGAAGAGATACGACCTTTAGAAGAAATACTCGCAACTAATTGTTGTAACTGTCCTTCTCACAACTCCTCAAAGAAATGGGGCCTATTTCTTTACAAATCCAAACAGAGAGTATCTATTCTTAATTAACTAATTAAATTATATATATATAACCATATAGATATAATATATATAAAATTTAACAAAACATAAATTATTAATTATTTGAAAATATCCTTACAATTCCCCACTCAAATAACAATAATAAACTATTTAAATATAATAATAATAAATCTTGGGTATGTACACTGTGTATATTGATAGTGCACGACCCTTGAATTTTCAGTTAAGAATATAATAATTGTTTAAAATGACTGAAAAGATTAAACCTTGATTTTAGAACATAGAAAATAATTTAGATAAACTCGCACAAGTGCTGGATATAATTGGTCCTATTAAAGCAACACGTTATAGGCCATGCACTGATCTCGGCTTAGCGAGAACACTCAGGGTCTTACCGAAAACCCGTAGGAAGCGGTCCTGTCTTCCATACTTGCAAAGGCAGACTCATCAAGAGCGTCCACAACCAATTTACCGCTCCACATAAAGGCTATGAATCATGTTAAGGACTAAGTCCAGCCTATATGTTGTGGAATTAGTGCACTGACCAGATACGAGACTTTAAAAGATATAGTCAATCCCCACTATTTTAAAAATTTAGTGCACTCGAAATATAACCTTACTCGTTAATATTTCTTTAATAGATCTCGGAATAAATTTCCTTTGAACTCTATGCATGGGATTATCAACTTGTGATCTCACATTTATAGAGTAAGTTACAATCGAGACTACTTTTAAATCGGTAATAGTCCTATATCTCATCAAGTCTTAGCAATCATTTCTCCCGACAATGGTTGTCGAAGGATCCGCTAACATTTGTGAAGTAGGTAAATACGCAATCACAACTTTACCTTTCTTCATAAGTTCTCACATGATTATATCTCATGGCTATGTGTTTGCTAGCACCCATAAGCCTTTTATTTTTAAAAATATGTATAGCCGCTTGATTATCATAATACATGGTAATCGTCTTATTTGGCATATCAATAAAAGGAATACCACATAAAAATCTTCTTAGCCAAACGAGCCCTTTTCCCGCTTCGGATATAGCAATATATTCGGCCTCCATAGTAGATAAAGCGGCACGGGATTGTTTTCTAGACGACCAAGTAATAATACCACCACCCAAAAAAAACAATCATCCGCTAGTAGATCTAGAATTAGTTTTATCTGTTGCCCAATTAGCATCTCTATAACATTCTAAAACATGTGAAGTACATTTATAGTGTAAACTATAATTCATTGTATGCTTTAAATATCATATAATTCTAATAATTTCTTTCCAATGATCATTACTAGGATTACTAGTAAATCTACATAAAATACCAACAACATATGCAATGTCCGGTCTAGTAAAATTCATGAGATGCATTAGATTACCAACTATTTTAGCATACCCATCTTGCCTTACCGGTTCCCCTTTATTGGGTACCAAATGATTGTAGGGTGTTTTTCGTCACCCCATTGAGATGGGAATACGCGCGCGCTTGTCAGGCGTACTACAGATTCTCCCTGCCTAGGGTAGGCCGGGGTTTAATGATTATGGGGATCCGAATCTCCGGCAACCGCGGACTAAGCTGCCGTTAATTACTCCCGCCTTTGAGGCAAGGGAACTTCCGATTAACGGGTTAAACCGGTCATGCGAACTCAATGTGCGGTGTACGTGTGTTGTGTTTTGAAGAGAGGTTTTGGATATATCGGGAGCCACGCAGAGTTTTTACGGGGGTCCCGCTACCCGGATAGCGGGCTGGGGGTCAAGGGGCTAGCAGCTCCCTTGCGGGGTGCGGGGCAGCGCCCCGTTAGAAATTTTTTTCTAGCAGGGATAGCGTCGTGGAGTATGTGTATGTGTACATTTGTATACATATGTATATATATACATGTATATGTAAATAAAGGGAAAAAAGACATCCAAAAGATGCGTGGGACCAGCGCCTAGGCGCTTGAGCGCAAGCGCGCCACGTGTCGGCGCGTGGACGCTTTGCGCTCGAGCGCAGAGTGCTGGAGCGCAACGCGCCACGTGTCGGCACGTGGGCGCTTTGCGCTCGGACGCTGGGCGCAAGCGCGCCACGTGTCGGCACGTAGGCGCTTTGCGCTTGAGCGCTGGGCGTTTGGGCGCAAGCACGCCACGTGTCGGCACGCGGGCGCTCTGCGCTTGAGCGCCGGCGAGAAAAAGAGGCTAAAATTTCTCGGAAGAGAAATCAGAGAGGAGTTGGACTCCTGAGTGTGTTTTGGGGTTAATAGAAGGGGTTCTTCTTCTTCCTCCTCTGTTAGCTGGGTCTTGAAGATCAAGAGATGTGAGGTATCAAAATCTCTCCTGTTTGAGATCTGATGACAGATCCAAGTTCCCCTTTGTGGGTTTCGTGGTGAAAAACTATTTTGTTTTTGAAAAGGAAGAGTAAAACTCTTGATTTAATTCAAAAGAAAGAAGAAGGTTTTGGAACCTTGAAGAAGGAAGAAAGATCTCAGATCTGAAACTTTTTTTTGGAGAGAGAAAAGTTGTGAGATTTTTTCATTATCTTTGCCTTTATAGGCCATACACTTTACACATAGCCCCTTGGGCTTCAAAAAATTGCATTTTGCCTATCCTATGGCTCATGTGCCATTTCTTTTTGCACATAAGCCGTGGGCTTTAAAAAAATTTGGCTTTATGTCTATTTTTCTTACATTTATCCATAAAATAAAATAAAAGAAATGCAACAAAATTATTTATTACAAAATTTTTATCTTGGCATGGGGGAGGCCGGCCGCTTCATGTTCTGGCTCGACCCGGGCATGGGCCCACTGGATCTGGGCTTGGGCCCACTTGGCTTGGGGTTGACTTTGATTTTGACTTGGTCAACCGGGGTGTAAATTTTTACCCCAACAAATTGCCCCCCATCAATAAATGCACATCACATATGTGGGTCGTGTGCATGAAATTGATGGATCTTCTTTCACGTGGAGGCGACTTGATTTGGTTCCCGCTTTTTGGGAAGCTGGCACTGCCCTTTTTACGACATGGACGGTCGTTGCTTGACATGTCTCCGAAACGGAGTGTCCGTGATAGACGTTTTCCCTGGCCCGGAGTGATCTGGTTTCCGCTTTGTAGGAATCCTGCGCTGCCTTTTTTGCGGCTTGGACGGTCGGTGCTGCCATTTTTGCGACTTGGACGGTCGGTGCTACCATTTTAGCGACTTGGACGGTCGGTACTGCCCTTTTTGCGACTTGGACGGTCGGTACTGCCTTTTTTGCGACTTGGACGGTCGCTACTGCCCTTTTAGCGACTTGGACGGTCGATGCTGCCCTTTTGCGACGCGGACGGTCGGTGCTGCCATTTTAGCGACTTGGAAGGTCGATGCTGCCCTTTTTGCGACTTGGACGGTCGATGCTGCCATTTTATCGACTTGGACGGTCGGTTCTGCCCTTTTTGCGACATGGACGGTCGGTGCTGCCATTTTAGCGACGTGGACGGTTGGTGCTGCCATTTTAGCGACGTGGACGGTCGGTGCTGCCCTTTTTGCGACTTGGACGGTCGATGCTGCCATTTTAGCGACTTGGACGGTCGGTTCTGCCCTTTTTGCGACTTGGATGGTCGGTTCTGCCCTTTTTGCGACATGGACGGTTGGTGCTGCCATTTTAGCGACGTGGACGGTCGGTGCTGCCATTTTAGCGACGTGGACGGTCGATGCTGCCCTTTTTGCGATTTGGACGGTCGGTTCTGCCCTTTTAGCGACGTGGACGGTCGGTTCAGGATTCGACTTGCCCCGCTTCTTGCGGTGTCAGGGATGAAGTTGACTTGTTTCCTAGGTGGAATTTGGTTCTGCCAGGGAGGTCATTGGTTGTTTTGCCGACCTGATGTGATTTGGGTTGACATCAATATCGCTACGCTGGAATGCGGTACCAGGAGCGAATCATCATTTGTCATGACAGGGTTTGGGAATTGGTTTTTGTTTGGCATCTGCATTGCTGCACTGGAATAATGCCAGGAGCAACTCATCATTTGCCCCGAGAGGATTTGGGAATTGATGGCTTAGGAGGCAGGTTTAGATCCCTATCACCTAAGACTTTTCAATTTTATGGGCCGCAAGGGTCCCATAAAAGCATTTTCTCCCTACGAGTCGAAAGGATCTCGTAGGTGTATTTTCTCCTTAAGAGTCGTGGGTACTCCTAAGTATGTTTCTCCTTTGTGAGTCGTGGGGATCTCACGCGGGAATTTTCTCCTCACAAAGTCGAGAGAACTTTGCGAGTGCATTTCATTTCATTTCTTTTTTACGAGTTTGCGCCCTTTCGGGTTTTCACAAACTCGCCGGCAGTCCCGCTGTTTTTACTCACGGAGCCCTTTCGGGTTTTCATCCGTGCCTATTTTGCTTGTGGACATACCGTTCTCCTTTTTTTCCTTCTCCTTCTTTTTCTCTTTTTTTTTTGGAGAGATCGGGATTGTTTTACGCCCGTGGATTGTATACGGTTTTGCAGGATGTATGATCCAGACCGTAGGGCCGGAAAAATTTCAGGGCTTTGTTGGCGTCTGCATCGCTGCACTGGGATGTGGTACCAGGAGCGACTCATCATTCGCTGTTGGGGTATGGGATTTGGAATTTGGTTGGCGTCTGCATCGCTACACTGGAATATGGTACCAGGAGCGACTCATCATTCGCCATTTTGGGGTTGGGGACTTGGAATTTGGATCTTGTTTGGCATCAGCATTGCTGCACTGGAATAATGCCAGGAGCAACTCATCATTTGCTTTGGGAGGACTTGGGATTTGGGTTTTTGGTCGGTATCAGCACCGCTAACATTGAAGCGAAATGCCAGGAGCGACTCATCATTTGCCGTTGCCCGTTGGGGAACGATGGCTTAGGAGACAGGTTTGGGTCCCTATCACCTAAGGCTTTTCAATTTTATGGGCCGTGAGGGTCCCATAAAAGCATTTTCTCCCACGAGTCGTAAGGATCCCTCAGGTGTATTTTCTCCTTAGGAATCGTGAGGATTCCTAAGTGTGTTGCTCCTTTATGAGTCGTAAGGATCTCACGCAGGGGTTTTCTCCTCACAAGGTCGAGAGGACTTTGCGAGTGTATTTCATCTTTTTTTACGAGTTTGCGCCCTTTTGGGTTTTCACAGACTTGCCGGTAGTCCTGTTGTTTTTACTCACGAAGCCCTTTCGGGTTTTCGACCGTGCCCGTTTTGCTTGTGGACATACCGTTTATTTTTTATTTCTTTTATTTTTATTTATTTTTTTCTCTTTTTTTTGCCGCTGGTGGGACTTTAAAAGTAGTCTCATCGGCAGGATTTGGGAGAGATAGGGGTCATTTATGCCCGTGGATTGTATACGGTTTTGCAGGATGTATGATCCAGACCGTAGGGCTGATGTGCTCAATTCGCTTGCGACTTGGAGCATTCACGTGTAGTATTTCTTGAGATATCGGCCATTGATGGGTGGCATGGGCCTTTCTCCCTCGGCACTTATTAGTTGGTAGGATCCTCCGTCAAACACTTTCTCGATGACGTATGGTCCTTCCCAGTTTGGCTCGAATTTTCCCTTGGCATGTCGATTGGGGATAATCGGTCTTTTGAGGACCAACACCAATTCATCTTTCTTGAAAGCGCGGAGGCGGGTTATCTTGTCATAGGCCCGTGACATTTGGGCTCAGTATAGCTCCAGACTTTGCTGCACCGCGAGCCTCTTTTCTTCGAGGGCATTGAGTTCTTCAAGTCGAAGGAGCACGTTTTCCTCCTCCGTCAACTCATGCTGAACGACCATTCTTAAGCTTGGAACTTCGACTTCGAGGGGGAGGACCGCCTCCACTCCGAAGAGCAATGAGTATGAAGTGGACTGAGTTGGAATACGGTGCGTGGTACGATATGTCCACAATGCCTCGTGAAGCTTGAGATTCCAGTCTCTCTTGTTGGCTGAAGCATTTTTCCTCAGGAGCTTGCATAGAGTTTTATTGAAGGCTTCGGCTAGCCCATTGGCTCTTGGATTATAGATGGAGGAATATCTCCAGTCTATCTTGTGCTGAGTAGCGAACCTTGAGACATTGAAGCTCTTGAAAGAAGGCCCGTTGTCAGAAATGATTCTTCTTGGTGTGCCGAAGCGGTATAGAATATTATGCTGGAAGAATGTCAGAATATCTTTTGTCTTGACTTCTTTTAGCGGGACAGCTTCAGCCCATCTGGAGAAATAGTCTGTCGCGGCCAGTATGAACCGGTGGCCTTTAGATGACGGAGTATCAATTGGGCCAATAATGTCGGTGCCCCAGACTTCGAAAGGCCACGACGCCACCGTAGGATGCAACGGATTGGGATGCTTGTAAATGAAATCACCATGGATTTGGCAGATCTGATATTTCTTTGCATGTTCTCCGCAATCCCGTATCATGGTGGGTCAGTAATACCCAAGCCGTTTGATTTGAAGTCGCATCTTGGGGCCAGATTGGTGAGCACCGCAAACGCCCGAGTGAATATCTTTCATGACCTTTTGGGCTTCGGCCAATGACAGACACCTGAGCCAGAGTTGGTCATATGACCTGCGGTATAATGTGTCATTTACAAACACGTATCGGAGAGCTCTTTTCTTCAGCTGAATCCTCGCAGATTTTTCTTCGAGCAGCTTGTCGTATCGGAGGTACTCTATGAAGGGTTCTCTCCAATCGGGCTCATCTTGGATGATCGAAGCTTCTTCGGCGGGACTGCTCTTCTGTTCCGTGCTTTCCTCTTCTCGTAGAGAGACTGGGGGTAGAATTTGCCGGCTCCTGACTGTGATCAGAATTTCGTGCATGTCAGGATCAGCCAGCTTCTTGGCCAAGCGAGCGAGTATGTCGGCTTTTCCGTTCAACGCTCTGGGAATTCTCGTTAGTTCAATATGAGTGAACCGTTTCATGAGTTCCACCACCCGGCCTCTGTACCGAGCTAACTCGGGTTTGTATATCTTATAGTCGCCGCTTACTTAGTTGACGACAAGCTGGGAGTCACCGTAAACTCGTAGCCGAAGGATTTCCATTTCTATGGCGGGTTCCAAACCAGCCATCAGAGCTTCATACTCAGCTTCATTGTTTGTCCGAGGCTCGGTGAGAGCAAAAGAACGCCGTAGGGCTCCCATTGATGGCGTGATGAACACCAATCCTATCCCCGCTTTTACCTCCGGGACGCTTGATCTGCCGGAGCTCCTTATTGATGAGGCCCTATCGAAGTAGAGCTCCCAACATGGTTCATCTTCCTCGAGGTGCAGCACTTGTTCGTCAGGTAACTCACAATTTAGTGGCGACCCTTCTGGTATGAGATGAGCAGCGAGAAAGTCTACAAGAGCTTGCCCTTTTACTACTTTCTGAGGGGTATAAACTATGTCAAACTCAAGTAGCATGACAGCCCATCTTGCCATTCTGCCGGCTAGGCTTGCTTTGGTCATCAAGTGTTTGAGCGGGTCGACCTTGGAGATCAGCATAACCCGATGAGCGAGCAAATAGTGCCTCAGCTTCTTCACAGCAAATATTAGAGCCAGGCATTGCTTTTCGATTGGGGAGTAGTTGTGTTCTGTCCCGACTAGAGTTCGACTGAGGTAGTAGAGGGCATTTTCTTTTCCCTCTTCGTTATTCTGGGCAAGGAGCGCATCGAGTGACTCGTCCAGCGCGGCAGTGTAGAGAATCAGCGGTTTATTTGGAATGGGAGCGGCCGGCACTGGAGGGTGCAACAAGTATTGTTTGATGCTTTTGAACGCTGCTTGACATTCGGCATCCCAGATAAAATGAGCTCCTTTCTTCATGAGCTTTGAGAAGGGCCTACATCTCTCCGATAAATTTGAGATAAACCTTCGTATATAAGCAAGCTTGCCTTGAAAAGATCTTAGCTGCATCAGACTCTTCGGAGGGGGCATCTCCATGATGGCCTTTATCTTTGATGGGTCAACTTCGATCCCTCGATGTCGGACTATGAAGCCCAGGAATTTTCCCGATGACACGCCAAAAGCGCACTTCAGAGGATTCATCTTCAGATCGTATTCTCTCAGTCTGGTGAGAACGGTCCTGAGATCTTTGGATATGATCGGCCTTGGCTTTAGTCTTGACGACCAGATCATCAACATAGCATTCGATGACTTTATGGATTAGGTCATCAAAGATATTAGTCATTGCCCTTTGATTTGTAGCACCTGCGTTCTTCAGTCCGAATGGCATTACCTTGTAGCAATATATTCCGATCGGGGTTCGAAATGCTGTGTGCTTCTCATCCTCAGGCGACATCTTGATCTGATTATATCCAGACGAGCCATCCATAAAGGTGAACAGTTCGTAATTTGAGGTGTCATCGACCATCATTTCCATGACCGGTAGCGGGAAGTCGTCTTTAGGACATGCCTTGTTGAGGTCCCTGAAATCGACACAAACTTGGATCTGCCCATTTTTCTTCTTCACTGGGACTATGCATGCGATCCAGTCTGCATATTTCTCTTCCCTGATGAAGCCGGCATCGATGAGTTTCTTGGTTTCCTCGATGACCTTTTCTTCCAACTCCCTTCTTATTCTTCGAGGAGCTTGTTTGACTGGCTTAGCATCAGGAGATATAGCCAGCTTATGCACGGCTACCTCAGGGGAAAGGCCAGGCATTTCTTTGTACGTCCACGCGAAGCAGTCGACGAACTTACGCAGCAAGGCAATTATCTGCTCTTTCATTTCCTCCGATAAGAGTGAGCTGATGTAGGTCGGCCTTGGATTATCGGGCGTTCCTAAGTCAATCTCGGTTAGCTCATCAAAGGTTGCTTGTCCGCCATCTTCGAGCTCTTGAGGAGCTTCTTCTGGCTCGGCTATCTCGTCATCATCATTTGATCTTTCGCTGGCCTCACCAACATGGATCATGTAGCACGCTTTGGAATCAGGTTGAATGTAGCCTATGCCCCGTCTATCTGGAATTCGTCCATCGATGAGTGTTCGGACCTGGGGCGGATACCATAGCCCTTCGTAAAACTTTGCTTCGGACTCCGTTTGATATAACCGGCATCCGCACTTCTTAAAGTATTCCCGCATCTTGGGCGCATAGTATCTAGGATTGAGGACGGCTCTTATGCTTCTCTCATAGGGAAGGCACGCGACAGAAAGATCGTCCGGGTGCACAACGGGGTTTGACCTGTAAAACAGGATGCCCTTCTGTCCATTTTTCCTCCCGGGCACGTAGAAAGTTTTCAGCTGGTCCACGGTAGAGACTGACAATGCGTCGAGCTCTTTGCACATCCGTTCCGGCACCCTTGTGATGGCCAGGGACCCTTCTGCGACTTCGAAGGTCTCTCGTAGTTTCTCTTGCTGCATGGGGGCCAATCTGCACAGCTGTTACACGGCAGGTCCTCTTCTTCTGACTCTTCAGTGTCACCGCCAAGATGAGGGCGGGCTTTGCTGCTAGATGGGCCTTCAGTAACAGATTCGTCCGTATTGCTGCCGAAATGAGGGCGAGTTTTGCGGAAGGACGGGCTTCCAGCGTCGGACTCATCAGTGTCGTGCCGAAATGCGGGCGCACTTGGGTATTTTTGCTTTTGAAAGTGATAGCCGGCGCAGATTTGCTTTTGAGTCTTGGGGCCAGTCTATCCTCAGTCAGTTGTGGCTTAGCATTTTGGTGGTTCATAAAGTACCGAGAATCTTCATATCGGACTTCATGCACACCGAACGGCTGGATGTCTCCGTCAATGCGTCTTTCTTCGCCATTTTTAGTATACTTCATGCATTGATGGAGAGTTGACGGAATGATGCCATAATCGTGGAGTCACGGCCGCCCCAAAAGAATCTTATAAGATGTGTCGACGTCGATCACGTATATCTTAGCTTCAGTTTGCAGATCCCCAAATTTGATTGGCAAAGCTATAGACCCCAGAACTTGCTGGCAATTTTGGTTGAAGCCTTGAATGACAATCCTTTCCCTTGACAGGTGTCGGACGTCCATTGACAAACTCTTCAGAGTTCGCAAGTTCATGATGTTCACTGAGGCCCCCGGATCAATCAATATGCGATTAATTCGATCTCCGTCGCTGTACCCGGTCACGTAAAGCGGCCGATTATGCTCAGCCGTTCCCAGTAGCAAGTCTTCATCTTTAAATGTGACTGCGGCGGCATGCAAAGCGTGCTGGGCTTCTTTCATATTAATTTCCGCAAAGTGAGCCTGATACCGCTCGGGGTTTTGTAGAGCGTGAATGAGAACATCTCTAAGCTCCTTAGATAGGACCAAGGCGTCGTAGATGCTCAGGAGAGATGGAAGCTTCCAGAGATGTGCCAAGACATTATAGTCCACCTAGGAAGGATTTATGTTTTCATCGGCCGGTTCTCTGCCATCTTCTTCATTAGCGACTTGTTTTTCCTTCCCTTTTGGGGCGTTGCCTTGATTTTGCGGTAGAGCCCTGCCGCTTCTGAGCTGGAATTGATTGGCCTTTGTGGTGAGCTCCTCGTCCTCTTCGGGAAAACAGAGCTCATCCTCGGAGTCGCTGCCAAGATGGATGGCGTAGCAGGTCACTACTGGGATCTTTTCATTGGAGTCTTCTTCTAACTCCTCCAGAATTTCAGCCGCTTGTACAGGGAAGAACTCCTTCAATTGAATCAATGTTCTTTCCTTTTGTTCATATTCTTCGAGGGAATCGATATATCTTTGAATGGTCGATCTCCCTGCAGACTCTTTTTCGCGCCGAGCTGCACTTTTCTTCTTCTTGAGCTTCTTGGATTTTGAGCTTGATGGAGCCGCATTGGCAGCTAGACTGGTAGGCTTCTTCTGCCCTTCCCATTCCGTCCTGGGTTCTTTCCGAAGTAGCTTTATCATCTTCTTTGTCTTATTAGATATGTGCGTACTCCACGGAGGCCGCGGTGAGTCCGTTTCATTTCTCAAGGCAGCGGGTTCGGCTGTCTGCTCCCAGAAGGCTTCAGTTTCTGTCTGTATAAAGTTGGTGGTTGCAACTTGATTGTTCACCAACACACTTTTGGACAGCTCGATCTCTCCAGCCTTGTACTGCTTCTCGACCCAGTCTTTGAAGATATAGCAATCCTCGATTGCATGGCTCACTACTCGGTGGTACGGGCAATACAGAGGATTGTCGGCCATTTTTGCTTCTTGGGGTCTTTTCGACTCTGGCAATTGTAGGCCGTTATTCAAGGCATCTTTAAATATCTTGCGGACCTTGCTCCTTCTGAAAGAGTAAAGCTTGTTCTTTTTCTCCTCTAGGGAAGGCCCATCTCCTCCCAGCAATGGCTTTCGAGACCGGTTGATTTTGGATTCGCCCGCCCTTCGCTTTTCTTCATTATCGGAGGCATTGAAGACATTGGTACTGCTGGAACTCCCGCTTCTACGGTTGTCGTCCCGCTTGCTTTTCCAAGTTTTGTCTCTCTGAGAATCCGGCAAGGACTCTTGCTTCGAGCGTTCCAGCATTTGGACTTTCTTGGTTAGCTCCTGAAATGTCTTGAGGCCCGCTGTACACAAGAATGGGACCATCCAATTGCTGAGGTTCCCAATGAGAAGGCTGACGGACTGGTCCTGCTCCAGCGGCGGTTCACACTTGACTGTGAGATTACGCCATCGGGCGATAAAGTCGGTGTTGCTTTCATTCTTCCCCGGCTTGGTCCTCACAAGGTCGGCAATGGAGATTTTATCACCGACGCTCATGAACCTTTGCCGGAACAGAGACTCCATTTGGGCAAAGGTAATGACGGACCCGTCTGGTATACTCGCGTACCAGTCGAAGGCGACACCGGTCAGGCTGTTGACAAACTGACGAAGAAGGAGCGCGCCATTGCCCCCTGTATTTCCGCACGATGCTTTGAAGTGGGCGACGTGCTGATTTGCATTCCCCGTTCCATCAAATCTTCCGAACTTAGGGATGACGTAGCCGCTTGGGAACTCAATCAGATCGTACTGCGCGGGGTATGGCCGCCCACTACTACCGATTTCTTTCTGAGCTTCAGCTTCGGCTACCAATGTTTTAACCTTGCTGGTGACTAAATCCATTATCCGATCCTGTGTTAGAGGGATAGTGCTATCTGGGGCCAAGGCGTCCCCAGAAGCGGAATGTGGCCGGCTTTCATGCGGCTCGACCAGTCTTGGTCCAAAAGGAACAGGCATTGGCTGCCTCGGACTGTCATCACTCGGCTGATTAGTAGCGGCTTGTGCCTGATTGGGAGGCACTCGAGTAATTTGAGCCGTAAGCTGCATCACCACGTTTGTTAAGTCGTCAATCTTCGAATATAGCTTGGCCATCTTTTTATCTTTGCTCCTGAGCTGTTTTCGAAGCTCTTGAAGCAGCTCTTTCTCTGCAGTCCTGGGGCGGAAAGTCGGCTCTTCCTCGCTGTCCGAGCTTGACTCTGCATAGACCGAGGGGTCTTTCTGCCTATCATCCTCATCGAGAGGGTTTTCTTCATCCAGCGGGGGCGGCTGTTCTTGGGCAGCGGCAACCACATTCAGGCTAGATTGGGCTTGGGATGTGGTGGCCCCATCCTTGCTTTTGCTGCGAAGGTTGTCGCTGGGGCGCCCGCTAGCCATATAGACCGTATGGATGATATATCCGGCCGTCTTTCTATCATTGGCAGCTGGTTTCACGGATCGCTGTCTTGACCCCCTTGTTTTGGTAGCTGGTAGTCGATTGAAGGCGGCTGGCCTAACCAGGTTCTTGAATGGTGCTGGCGCTTCTTTTCTGGGTTTGCCCCGCTGCTTTTGTGCGGCACAGAGTGCTTGATAGACTCTTGAAGAGACAATGTCATACTTTTTCTGTTGGGGCCGGGACACGTCTCTTTATGGCACTGTTCAGACCGCTGTCTTCTTGATTCTGGCGGTCATGGCATTTTTCTGAACCCACTTATGAGGCTCGAATGAATTACTGATTCTTACGTCCGACTCAGCCGTCGTCGCGGGGCAACCCTGCACTTGGAACTTCACACGATTCCATTTGGTCGAAGCCTTGGCCCTTTTGTTGGCTCGATACCTGAGTCGCTTATGCCTTAACATTTCTGTTCTAACCACCTGGCAGCCTTCGGCTCTTTGGGAAGACGCCGCAGACCGGTGATGGAGGGCCTTGGAGATACGCTCGACTGTGCATTTGTTGGAGTCATCGCCTGAGCTCGTCCGCAACATTTGATGTTGCCCTTTGTACCGAAGTCCTTGCCCCCCGCTGGAGCACCAGGGAGTCGTTCAGACACCATCTTAAGTTTCGGTTGTGGTGCCTTGGCGATCACGACATTCGGCCTCTTACCCCTTGAGACTGGCTTGGCCACCTGTTCCGCCGGGATCTCCGCCAGATGAGCGCTTTCGGCAGGATAGATGATGACGGAGCCGAACCGGCGGGGCGGTTCCTCCCACTGTCGACTGAGGCTTGCGGGGAGAACCACACGAGCGTTGATTTTGACCACGTACGGAATCGGGGTCGCATTGGAAGTTGAATTCGTCTGGGGAGACATTGTCGTCGAAGGTTGATTGCTGCACGGGAAAAAAACATCATTTCAGTATAGGCAATCGATATGTATATTGATTGAGTTCGCATGAATGTTTAACCCGAAATATGGGAGGAGAGATTAGTCCCACCGGGCGTGCCAGAATCTGTAGGGTGTTTTTCGTCACCCCATTGAGATGGGAATACGCACGCGCTTGTCAGGCGTACTACAGATTCCCCCTGACTCGGGTAGGCCGGGGTTTAATGATTATGGGGATTCGAATCTCCGTCAACCGCGGACTAAGCTGCCGTTAATTACCCCCGCCTTTAAGGCGAGGGAACCTCTGATTAACGGGTTAAACTGGTCATGCGAACTCAATGTGCGGTGTACGTGTGTTGTGTTTTGAAGGGGGATTTTGGATATATCGGGAGCCACGCAGAGTTTTTACGGGGTCCCGCTACCCGGATAGTGGGCTGGGGGTCAAAGGGGCTAGCAGCCCCCTTGCGGGGTGCGGGGCAGCGCCCCGTTAGAAATTTTTTTTAACAGGGACAGCGTCGTGGAGTATGTGTATGTGTACATTTGTATACATATGTATATATACATGTATATGTAAATAAAGGGGAAAAAGACATCCAAAGGATGCGTGGGACCAGCGCCTAGGCGCTTGAGCGCAAGCGCGCCACGTGTCGGCGCGTGGGCGCTTTGCGCTCGAGCGCAGAGTGCTGGAGCGCAACGCGCCACGTGTCGGTACGTGGGCGCTTTGCGCTCGGACGCTGGGCGCTTGGGCGCAAGCGCGCCACGTGTCGGCACGGGGGCGACTTGCGCTCGAGCGTTTGCGCTGGAGCGCAAGCGCGCCACGTGTCGGCACGGGGCGACTTGCGCTCGAGCGCTTGCGCTGGAGCGCAAGCGCGCCACTTGTCAGCACCGGGGGGACTTGCGCTCGAGCGCTTGCGCTGGAGCGCAAGAGCGCCACGTGTCGGCACGGGGGAGACTTGCGCTCGAGCGCTTGCGCTTGAGCGCAAGGGCGCCATGTGTCGGCACGTGGGCGCTTTGCGCTTGAGCGCAAGCGCGCCACGTGTCGGCACGCGGACGCTCTGCGTTTGAGCGCCGGCGAGAAAAAGAGGCTTTTAGCCTAAAAAAATTTCTCGGAAGAGAAATCAGAGAGGAGTTGGACTCCTGAGTGTGTTTTAGGGTTAATAGAAGGGGTTCTTCTTCTTCCTCCTCTGTTAGCTGGGTCTTGAAGATCAAGAGATGTGAGATCTCAAAATCTCTTCTTTTTAAGATCTGAAGACAGATCCAAGTTCCCCTTTGTGGGTTTCGTGGTGAAAAACTATTTTGTTTTTGAAAAGAGAGAGTAAAACTCTTGATTTAATTCAAAAGAAAGAAAAAGGTTTTGGAACCTTGAAGAAGGAAGAAAGATCTCAGATCTGAAACTTTTTTTTGGAGAGAGAAAAGTTGTGAGATTTTTTCATTATCTTTGCCTTTATAGGCCATACACTTTACACATAGCCCCTTGGGCTTCACAAAATGGCATTTTGCCTATCCCATGGCTCATGTGCCATTTCTTTTTGCGCATAAGCCATGGGCTTTACAAAAATTTGGCTTTATGCCTATTTTTCTTACATTTATCCATAGAATAAAATAAAAGAAATGCAACAAAATTATTTATTACAAAATTTTTATCTTGGCATGTGGGGAGGCCGGCCGCTTCATGTTCTGGCTCGACCCGAGCATGGGCCCACTGGATCTGGGCTTGGGCCCACTTGGCTTGGGGTTAACTTTGATTTTGACTTGGTCAACCGGGGTGTAAATTTTTACCCCAACAATGATGATGTGGATCAATAGGTTAACACTAGGCGTAAAATCAAAATATCCAAACTTTCTTAATATCCTTTCAACATAATGTGATTGAGTCAAAATAAATGCACCACCCTTTCTAATTACTTTAACTCCCAAAATCATATCCACTGGGCCCATATCTTTAATATCAAATGTACTTTTAAAAAATTCTTTGGTTTCATTAATACAATTAATATTAGTTCCAAAGATCAATAAATCATCAACGTATAAAGTAATCAAAATCTTATAATTTTTAGCAACTTTAATAAATACACAACTTTCAACTTTATTACTCTTAAATCCAAAACTTTTAATTGCACCCTTAAATTTCTTGCACCATTGTCTTGGTATTTGTGTAAGACCATATAAAGATTTATTTAATTTATAAACTTTATCCTCTTGACCTTTTTCGATATAACCTTCCGGTTGTTCGATATAAATTTCTTTTTCTAATTCTCCGTTTAAAAAGTCGGTCTTTACATCCATTTGGTGTACTTCCAAATTATAAATTGATACAATTGCAAATATAGTCCTTATAGAAATAATTCTTGTAACCGGAGAAAATATCTCAAATTAATTGATACCTTCTTTTTGATTATAACCCTTAACCACTAATCTTGTTTTATAGTTATCGATACTACCATCGGGTTTAAATTTCTTTGTAAGCATCTATTTAGAACCAATAGTCTTTGTATTAGGTGGAAGAGGAGTCAAAGTCCAAGTATTATTATTCTTAATAGATTTAATTTCATCATCCATTGTTTTCTTCCATAAATCACAATTGGGTAAAGATATAATTTTTTTTTATAATCTTTTGGATTATCGTCTAATAAATAAGTAAATATATCCGGTCCAAAATTCTTTTGAATTCTGTCTTTTGCTCCTAATTTCTGGTTGATCACTAACTGTATCTTCTTGATCACTAACTATACCTTGAGTATTATTGATAATATCTTCATTTTGATTATTATTCCATTTTCAACATCATTACCATTATCATCAAAATCGTTATTTGATCGATCAACTTCAATAGCCAAATCCTTTTCTAACTCCGAAGTGTCCGCATCTCTAATAATAAGGTGTTCAAAAAATTCAGTAGTCAAGCTCTCAAATAAACTATTAGTCTTTAAATTCAAAAATTTATAAGCCTTGCTATTTTTCATATCCTAAAAAAATAAACTTAATTTCTTTGCCATCTAATTTGGGTCTCTTATGTGAAGGATCTAAGGTATAAGCAATACAACCCCCAAACTTTAAAATAATTAATGTTAGGTTTTCTATTTCTCCACATCTCATAAGGTGTCAAAACATAATTTTATGCAAAATTCTATTAGAAATATGACATGCGGTAAATAATGCTTCTCCCAAAAAGTTTTGGGTAGATGAGAATGAATGAGCATAGCACTAACCATTTCGAGTTAAGTCCTATTTTATCATTTGGCAACGCCGTTTTGTTGTAGAGTATAAGGTGCCGTTATTTCTCTAATAATTCCATGAGTTTCACAAAATGAATTAAATTCCGATGATAAATATTCTCCACCATGGTTGGATTTTACTTTCTTGATTTTCTTTCCAAGTTGGTTCTCAACTTCCGATTTAAAAATTTTAAATTTTTCGAAAGCTTCATTTTAAAGTTAAGTTTGGGTCGCCAAATGGGAAGTACCCACTTATGTTTTAAAATGATGTGAACTTTGACATTAAATCCCTTTATATTTCAAAATATATTTGTAAATCTTTTCATCAAGTCCTTGGATTCTCTGTGTAATTCTTGAGATGTAAAGAAATGTAAATGTATCAAAATTGTATCCAAAACAAACAATACAATAAAGTCTTTATTGATATTTATTTCATGATGTCTCTTATCCGCAGGTACATTATACCTGTAATGTGATTTCTTTAATGATGTGATTTAGAACAACCTAATAAGGTCTCCCATCTAGGATAAAGCTTAAGACAATAGGGTATAAATTAACAGTAAGTGCTTGCGTTTATTAGTCACTAAGCCAGGACTTTCTGTTCAAACTTTAAAACTTCAAACATTGTTTTGTTTAAACTCTACGCTTTTAAAATACTCGCTTGTTAAAGGTACTAAAGAGGGTAAACACATCCGTGTATTTGTGTTGTGTCATATTCATGTAGATGCTACCTAATTTGAGTTTAAGAAACGAATATCCTTATGATCACTCATTATGCGGCATTACCTCAATATACATGGTAGAGAGGTTAGTTATCTAAGACCATTCAAAACTCTGTTTGGTCTAGGATTGTAGGATTGTAGGTGGGAAAATAAATTTGGATTTTTATAATTAAACTCATTTACTGATATCATGTTAAATTAGGCACTCAGAGAAGAGCAATATGTGTAATACCCGAAACTGATGGACACTTTGAAATATGAAGATTCCTTTTGATTATTACGCTATCTTGTGATGCATCAACTTTTAGATGCAGCTATAGAAAACTGCATTTAACTATCAGATTGTTAAAAGGTTCTTTACCATTGGAGTCTTGAGTTTTAGGAATGCTGTTGTTGTGGTAGTTTTGTTCATTGATGGAAAACTTTTGCTTTCAGGTTCTGAATGGCATGCTAATGTCCGAACTGATCAAAGTCAACTTCTATGCAGTGATTTGCCGCAATTTATGATTGAATTTTACGAAGAATGTCATGACCCACCTCATTTGTACCTGCTTGACAAGTAAGAGTCAGTTGTTAGTCTTATCAGTTATTTGTAGTCGCTACCTTTAATTTAGTGAACTTGGTATTTTATTTTTTCATTTATAAAAAAATCAGATATGATAGTTCCGGTGCGGGAGCATGTTTGAAGAGATATTCGGACCCATCCTATTTCAAGAGGGCATTGACCTCCTCGGATCCGGTGAAAGTCGAGAAAGTTAAAAGAAAAAAGAAGGTTAGTCACTTTGAGCTATCACATTTGAGGACAGGGTTGCCATTTGTTGAATACTTGGTTACGGTAAAGCTGATAATTACCCTTAAAAAATATATACGAAGTGGTTGTAGCCTTGTCGGAACTTGTCCTATTTTCATTTATTTCTTAGGGGAGGCTTGTTACTGGTCTTGATTTGCGATGCATTGAATACTTAGTTTAGTATACTAAGCTGGCATTTGATGTTTGAAAAGATATGAGAAGCTGTTATATGATAGTACTTATATACAGTTAATTAGGTTTTATGCAATATAACCGAACTTTCCTCGTTCTCATTGGTTTCTTAAGTAAGGTGTGCCCTTGGTCTCAAAGTTTTTTCGAGTTTATGGTTTTGAATAAAGCTTCTTGTTATTGTACTAAAAACCTGTTTTAAATTTGTTTCTGGCTTATTATCTGGTGATCTATACACAGTTATGTATATTAGTTTAGGTTTTAAATGCCTTAAATGCCTTCCTATACCTCTTTTACATGCCATAATCTATTTCAGAAAGATCCATTACTACTCTATCTGCAGTTGTGGATATATTGTGGGAATTCAATTCATGCATGCATTTGAAAGAATTTTAAGCTATTGTGGTCTGTAGATTTGACCCTGAAATCCTACACCTTAGTGAAGCGGCCTTTCAATATAACGCGTTGAGGATATTCAATTCATGCATGCATTTGAAAGAATTTTAAGCTATTGTGATATGTAGCTTTGACCATTAAATCCTAGACCTTAGTGAAGCAGCCTTTCAATATAACACCATTCAATACAATCAATTTGATAGCTTAACCATTGTTTCCTGAAGCCAATTTAGGCACGAATTCTCGTATTTGCCTCTGTTTATGTACTGAGTTTTGCTTTGATATCAAACTTGGCTCCTGAGATTGAGAAGTATGTAATCACATTTCCAGAAAAGGGGATCACGACTGAGAAATGAAGGAATCGAACATCCAGTGTTTACATGCCGAAACAGTAACAGGTATTTTCCCCTGCTATATAAATAATCAGTAGGTAGCCATACAACTCTTTTCTTCTTCAATAAGGTCTGATGAATAAGAATTTATAAGACCAATAAATTTGTTAGCAGCTCACAATTTTCTTCTTCAAGTACCAGCCGGCCAAGCTTCTCTGGTAAGAATCCATCGGTCTCTACGACAAGATTAAAATCTGACCTGGCAAGGGAATCCGCACATTTTGATTCAGAGACCAGATCGAGCTGTGTCGAAGATATGTCAGTTAACAACTACGGAAAATCCACTGCTGTTGCTATTCAAAGTGAGCCTAAGCAGTACATTTTCGATAATGATTCTCAACCCGAGTCATTGCAGCAGCGAAGTGCTCCCAGCACATCTTCTGTTAAATGGGACGAAAAGACTGAAATGGTCAAGTCTACATGTACCAATTTATATGATGTTGAAACTGAAGGTATGGTTCAAGATTTAGACTCTCTTCCACAGACATTTGAGACGTCAAATTCAGGCCATGAAACTGAGAAAGCCGGAGCTGATAACCAAGAAGACATTGTGTTCGAGCTCGCAAAGGCTTCATTATCATATCCTTGTGAATCCGTGTTTAATGAAGTTCCTTGTGACACAGATAACGCTATCTCTACTGAGACAGATAGCATTGTGGATGGAGCTAATATTCTAGAACTCGAGCCAAAATTGTATCCTGAGTGCCCAACTGATCATGAATTGAACTCTTTAGACTTGACTCATCATGGTTTTGAATCTGGAATCTGTAGGTTAACTGAGGCAAGTGTTACGAATTCAGACTGCTTTGATGCCCAAGCTCCTTGTAATTCCTTGGACAGTTTTGTCATTTTAGATGGCTTTGACCACGTTCGATCAACAAATTGTGAAACTTCGTATTCTGAGTTTTCTGTTGAGAATAGTTATTCCAAGAGCAATATCCCTTCAGAGTTCCTTGACAACAAGCAGTCTCTGGATACTAGCATTGCCACTGAACAAGATGTGCTTGTTAATAATGAAACTACAGATGAAACATCGAAATCCCAAGATTCGCCTGCTAATACTTCTAATGTTCCTTCAGTAACATTCTGGACCAATGGTGGAATTTTAGGTCTTAAACCATCAAAACCTCCAGATTTCAGTGCCAATAAGAGCAAATCAAAAATTGTGAGCTCAATTGTGGCAAGTGATAAATCAGATGATCTTCCTACCGAGGAGAACTCTAAGGGCTTTCTTGAAGGGCCTACATCAGCTGATCTTGGCAAAAATCAAACTGATATTATTGCTCCTGGGTCTGATTCGACTGCCATTTATAATACTATCTCAAATTCAGGCAGTTCCGACAAAAAATCAATAGGAAATTCAACCAGTTTTTCTGGCCTTGCACAAAAGTTTCTTTCAAACAGCATCCAAAGGAAGATTTTGGTAGCAAATGCTGGTCTCTCTACATCGTCTCAGTTGATGAACTCTGATTTCAGAAAATTACAGGAAATTTTACGCCAAAATTATCAGAAAGAACAGCTAACAAGAGTTCCCCCTAACACATTGTGTGAACCAGAAACGGAAGAAAAAATCACAGTGGGGTCATCAGAGAAACCAGTATCTTTTAGCTCACCGTACTTTGGATCTTCATCCCCACCGCTTGAGCGCATGAAGATCTCATTTAACCCTATAAATGCTTCAGATGCCTCCAAATTAAAGCTTGACTTTTCTAGCGGAGATCTAGTGTTTCCTTCATTTCAGTTGATTCCAGGAAACTCTACTTCTGTTCAGGAGAGCAGTTCCGAATCTGATGATGACACATTTTGTAGATCTTCAGTTTATTCCTCAGACCATCATTTTAGTTCTCATGCCGAGTCAAACTCTGAGCTTTGTGGAGAAGATGAAAGAAGTGAAAGTCAAAAGCACAGGGTATCTGACGATTCATTATCATCGCCCGCTTCTACTTGTGGTTCTATGAAATATGAACAAGTGGATGAAAGCAGCATAGCCTCTGAATTAGAACATTTGGAGTTTGAGAATGAAATATTATCCGAGTCCATGGGAGATCTTAATTCGGCCAATTCTGATACATATGAGGAAAACCCACAGCAAGAACCAATTAATTCATCAAATGAGCTACAGCAACCACCTCTTCCTCCATTGCAGTGGAGAATGGTGGAAGAGTTTGATAAGGATCATTCGGTAAAAGATACAAACTCTACATGCATGAATGCCATGGAGCATTTAATTGCACAATCTCAATGTTTTTCCGCTTACAAGCAGCAAAAACCAGACGTAGTTAGGGAACCGTGCGACGCTGATGCTGCATATCCCAACAAGGAAGCGGTAATTATTTTTATCTCTCCTTGTCATTGTTACTTTTGATAAATTAAAATTGATGTTTTCTTTTTCTTTTTCTTTTTCTTTTCTTTTCGGGGGTAACCTATTTCTGCAGGATAAACAAATACTGATTGGAAACAGAGCAAATCCCAACTATAATAATAAGGATCAAAATGGAAGGGGAGATCTGCTGCATCAAATCAGAAACAAGGCATGTATCAATGTTTTTCTCAAATGACTGTTATTTCTACATCATTATAGCTGTTCTTTTGGCTATATGCACTCAGCTTGCAGTCTTGTGGTGTTATGCTGCTCCATTTTATCTGAGAATACACTATAACTGTATAAGAGATAAAAAGCAATTTTTAACTGAAGCAGTGAGAGGTTTGAAAAATCCTTGCAATTGCAGTGGCTTCTGTAAAATTAAATATGAGTAATTTTCCTTGTTTTCTGTAAAAGCGGAAATTCCTTCCAATTAAACCCTATTATCATAGGAGCCGAGTCTCTTGATAGAACTCTGTGCCACTATTATCTTAGGGCTCATGATTCTCGAGTTGCGAAGGATGAAAATATGTGAATCTGTCAAGAGTTTCGAAAATTTATATAGCTCTTCAACTTCCTCAGCAACTTTTTTTTCTAAATCAACTTCCTGTCTTTCCATGCTGCTAAATTGCAGTCGTTTAATCTAAGGCACACGATAACAGCAAATCCTAGCAATACTTCAGTGCCTGGTACTGACATTAATGCTGCAATCATGAAGAAGGAACATATAAGTCAGCAGGTTATTCTCTTTCCCCTAACTATATCTGCACTTTTTTCTTATCTTGTACTAATTCATTTTTATTATTTGATGATATTAACTTTAGGTTATTTCATATTGCAACAAGAGGAGTGATGACGATAACGGGAGCGAAGGCTGATATCATGTCATCCGATTAGGCAATATCTCTATCAACCATATAGCTGTATGACAAGCTTTTTGTTTTGTTTTGTGAATAGGATTGCTGTGTTTTTTTTTCCTTCCTTTAATTGTGTGTAAATAAACTATGGTGTATAAAGAGGCAAGATTTAAGAAGTTAATCCAAGTTTCTAGTGATAGCGGCTGATGCTATATACAGTAACATATTCACTATCATATGGTAATCAGTACCACTTTAGAGCTTAATCTTGATTGTTCCATGTGGGACTTTAACTTGTGCTCACTCCACTATAACTGGAACCTTAAATTGAAAATAGTACACTTATAAAGCAAAATTCCAAAAGCTAAAGAACAAGTCATTCCAATTACCACATGCGTTATTAAAAAGTCTTTATTCTTGATATGCATTTCTGCATCCAAAATTATCTAATTAGGTTCCGGGCATCAAAGTTTATACTATGGAATTCATTAATTAGCATTTTCTTTTTGCTTTTCTATTTTGCACTAACTCAAAGTAATACTTTGATAGCTTTATGGTTTCATGGGTCCAAAGTTTGGCAACCCTTTTGTGCCTTGTACAAGGATAATGCTCATAATATTCTAAAAACAGCTATTTAGAGAGATCTATTCTAGATCATGACAAGTGACTCATGCAATAGAGTAGAAGCAATTGTATATCTGTATGTAGCTTAATTAGTTACTTTGGTTGCTTTCACCCTCTTATAGGCCTGTGATTAAAGATGTTGTCTACTTTTTCTGAATAATGGAGCCAACTTATCAACAACTTAAAAAGAGAAAGAACATCCTTGACATTGTCAAGGACTAATATTTGTTAAACGACCAGCTTTCCATAACTTTTTTATACGATTGACATCGTTGCATATTTTAAGAGATGCACACAAGAAATTATGTGATTCGGATAATTTTTGCACTTGCATTGGAAGGACACGAATTTAAGGGTTTACCGGTAACAGAAAATATTCAAATACCAAATCAACGGTCAAAGCGTATCTAAAACACATGGAAGTTGGTGTACACATAATTTTGGTAATGAAGAACAAGATGGACGATGACGATCATCAAAAGAAGCTGTGAAAAACGGACTTTTTGATAGTGATGCAAATGAATCGAATGTAGATGTTACTATATCCGTTTCTGGTAATCATAAGCGAATACGGATACAGATAATTATCGCAATACTATTCGTACTTGATAAACATCGGGTATGGACACCTATATGAAATGAATATTGAAAGTAATATACTTAAAAAAGTCAAAAATTATTGTTTTTGTTATTGGATACGGATACGGTACGAATATAGGTGTTACCATATCCGTAACTGGTTGCTATTGTCAAATCCAGATACCGATACGAATAGTCGTGAAAATTACTATCCATATTTGACAAAAATTCAATGACAAATATGGAGTCAGCTCATTTTCCGTATTTGTTTACACCCTTACTTTTTGACCAAAATGTAGTAGAGAAACTCTCTTGTATGATAAGGATACCCACGTTTCTCTAAAATAATCCCCAAGTTCATTGCCGGTTCTCTCTAGAGCTAGCCAATGAACTGGAAAGTTCCTCCACTCTTAAAAAAGAATTAAAAGCAGGCCAAAACTGAGAGAATCTTACTAGCTTAATCTCACATATAACCAAAAAGAGTTTTTCATTTCTTCCTTGTTAATTTTACTTTGATAAATGGGGATGGCCCGGATGGGGTTGAGCACAACTCCATTGCTGCACTGGTTTGACCCAGTCCTCTGGATGTAGGGTCCGTTCCAACTTAAACCTAGGATCCCCTCTATACGCCGAACCCTACACTGCCAAGGAGGCTGTGCTCATTTTAACTCTTTTCCTTTAGCCTACAAAAGTTATTTCTCCATTCTTCAACCATTCAATGAAAGAAGACTCTTCAAACTTTTGACTTAAAATCATTTTGCTATTCTGTGATGTTAAGGAATTTCCCAAGTTTAGAATTCTAATTTGTACTCTTGTTAAATTTGTACTGTGATTTAGTTAGGACCACAAAGCTGAAGCCTTGAGTACTACAGCCTAGTACGAACTGATTTGGCTTGGTGGGTCAGAACTGAGCGTAGCTCATACGGTAACAATTTTATTTGTTTCATTCCCAATAAGATGGCATCCACGATATTCGTCAGAAGCTTGCATTCAAAATGTAAAATAATTTTTCTGCTGAAGGGATACTATCATATAATCTTTTATTTTATTTGGAGGATTCATTGAAATTGGTTTTTCAAACTAACTTTACTTACTGTTTGGAAAAAAAATGGCAGACATTATGGATAATTTTTAGAAAATAGTTTTTTTTAATGTAAAATGAGTAAGTTTGATGCCCGCAAGACATGATCCATAGTTAGGGGTGGTAATTGAACGAGCCAGCTCGGGTTCGATTAAGGTTCGGCTCGGTATCAGCTCGTTCAAATTCGGTTCATTTATTAACGAGCCGGACATGAGCCAGAAAGCCTGGCTCGTTTATTAAACGAGCCGGACTCGAGCTCAGCCAGGCTCGTTCGGTATTGACTCGGGTTCAGCTGGGTTACACAGTTTGAAAAAAACAGTAATATGTAATATATAGCAGATTTTATACAACTCTCAGAACACTTAATTCAATTAAATGACAGTATATAAAGTGTACTGAGATAAATATAAAACCCAGCACTTAGACCCATTCAATGCCCTGGATGTTGAAGTTTTTTATTTTTTCCATATCTCAAAACCCTGAGTTTTAAGCATTATTGTTAATTATGTGTTTTTCTTGGAAGATACTATTAATATGTGTAAATGAGCTGAAAACGAGTCGAACTCACAAACGAGCTCTAAACAAGCTCAGTTGAGCTCGGCTCGTGAACTCGGCTCGTTTAGTTAACGGGCCACAAATGAACCGAACACGAGCTGGGCATATTTAATCGAGCCGTACTTGAGCCGAGCATCTCTAGCTCGATTAACTAAACGAGCCGGACTTGGGCCGATAAAAAGAACCACGAGCCGAACTCGAGCCGAGCTTGGCCGGCTCGAGTTCGGCTAGTTTACACCCCTATCCATAGTATTCATGATCTTACTATTACAAGTGGTAATGTGTATATTCCCTAATTTGAAGAATGACATAGCATGAGGTTCATGAGATCGATAGATAATCACTAGTTATGACAAAGATTGCTTTTACAATAAGAGTAAAATGACTAAATTATGAAAATTAAAAAGAGCCCTTTTATTTATATTGTTCATATTGTAGTTGGACATTTTGTCGTCTCCCTTTAACGATTTGTTAGGTTTTTTGCTTCTGTTTATCCTAGAAATTCTTTGCAAAAATTTAAAATATGCAATACAAGGACATAAAGTTCTAAAAACCTCTACCTCAAGAGGGGTCGCGTGTTATCATCTTTCCTTCTGTATTTCTGTGAGCATCGCATCATTCTCACCTTCTCTCGCTCTTTTAAAGAAGTGAAAAAGCTCATCATAGCTTCTAAAAGATTATTACATATACATTTTTTATTATTTTATTCATATCAATCATACTTCAACCTCTTCTTTTTTGAAAAATCAAAATGTTACAGATTCGAATCCGGAACGGACACATGTAAAAGAGAAAAAAACACTATCCTTAAGAAATGACAGTAAATCCTAAATGCACTAATTTATATATAGATACACAAAATTCTGGTAAATTATAACCAACACTGAAAAATTCGAGAAATTCCAAACCTACCGTTCTTATGTGTTGCTGGCTGATACAAGACTGGTAGGCATTGTATATGGCCTTCCAAAACATGTTGACGGACTTGCTATGTTACAAGAGTCCAACCCTCCACGTGTACTTCATTGATTGGGTGAAACATAAGCTTACGCCCAAAACAATTCTCTCCCAAACACAGGGAGCAAATCCACCAAGGTCGAACACTTGGGAATATGGAGATTGGACAACATCTAGAATATTCCGAATCTCATTAACTCCTAAAATCTCACTCCCATGCACTTAACCAACAAAACCCCATTATCATTATAATTTTATTTATTTATTTCCCCCCTATAAATAGTCACATAACTCTTCCACCTCCACCTGTGTTACTCATCAATTCACCCCCTTGCTCCACGGCCACGGGATTAGGAACCCCTGCTACTCGCGGGCTTCCACTCGCTCTTCGTCTCCTTTTTTGTTCCCTTTTCTAAATCCCTAGGGTTTCGATTTCCCTTGTCCTTTCTTGTGTGGCGATCTCGATCTCTGCCCTTTCGCTTCGCAAAAGGGAGGGATTCTCGTGATCTTTGTGTACATATATAGAGAGATTAGTTGTTGGGAGTTGATTGAAGGAGAGAGAGAGAGAAAGATGAGCCGAGTTGAGAAGTTGGCGTCAATCGATGCGCAGTTGAGGCTGTTGGCGCCGGGGAAAGTGTCGGAAGACGACAAGCTGGTGGAGTACGACGCGCTTCTCTTGGATCGGTTCCTCGACATCCTCCAAGATTTGCACGGTGAAGATATTAGGGAAACGGTATATTGATTCGCTTCTCTTTCCTTAGTTTTAAAATAAAAATCACCTTCTTCGCTGTATTTGCTTAGATTGATTAGGTTTGGTTGATTGTTCCTGCGAAATGCGGTTATGAGTGTGCAATTTTAGAACTTTGTTAGGTTGTGATAGATTTGTATTTGACAACTCTAAGGCCCTACCTGGGAATGGAGTTATGTTGGGATAATTGGCAAGGGTTTTGGAGTTTAGAAAACAACATTTATGTAAACCCCGGAGTTGAGATAACTATAGTTTACAAAACTTCAATCCAACCGCAGTTTTCTAAACTCCAAAATGTTGTTTTGGAGTTTTCTAAATTCCAAAATCTGTCTCCAAAATTTGTGAAGAAAATACATATTTTGGAGTTTATGAAACAGCGTTTATCTAAAACCTAGAGTTGAGATAACTGGAGTTTACAAAACTTCAATCCAACCGCATTCTAAACTCCAAAATGTTGTTTTGGAGTTTTCTAAAGTCCAAAATATGTCTCCAAAATTTGTAAAAAGACATTTTTTTTGAGTTTAGAAAACTCTAAAGCCAAACACCCATCAAACTTAAGTTTTAAAATGGAGGCGCAGGGCCTTGCAAACTACAGTTTGCATACCTTTTACCTCTACTTAATGGAGTTTGGATTTTGATAAATGTGCAAAATTGGAGCTATCCTTAGTTAACGCCAAGGTCAGACATGGCTTTAGTGGTAACTGATGGAGAATTTGTTTCAACAACTTGCCTTTAGAAGTTTAACAGAAAGATGAAACTTGTATCTACTTTTAGCTTATTTGAAAATTTAATGATGTTAGGTTCAAGAGTGTTATGAGCTATCTGCCGAGTACGAGGGAAAGCATGACCCGAAAAAGCTAGATGAACTGGGGAATGTGTTGACGAGTTTGGATCCTGGGGATTCCATCGTGATTGCCAGTTCGTTTTCACACATGCTCAACTTGGCTAACTTGGCCGAGGAAGTCCAAATTGCATATAGGAGGAGGATTAAGCTGAAGAAGAAGGGGGATTTCAACGATGAGGCTTCTGCAACTACTGAATCAGACATCGAGGAGACCCTCAGAAGGCTTGTTGTGCAGCTGAAGAAGTCTCCAGAGAAAGTTTTCGATTCTCTGAAGAACCAGACCGTCGATCTTGTTCTTACTGCACATCCAACTCAGTCAGTTAGGAGATCGCTGCTTCAGAAGCATGGAAGGTTCAGAAACTATTCCCAGATAAATTAGATGCTTATATTAATTGTTATGTTTAAGGGATATGTTATAGTACTCCCTAATGAGTATCTGATTTAGATTAGGTGCGCACTACTTGGCATTTTCTGCTCTTACCATGACATAATACTCTCTTTTTATGCTATGTAGCAAAAAGTCCGAAGAATTAAGCTGGTATTTTAATTTGGATCGTTCATTGTCTAGAATTCTCTAGATAGTTAAAAGTGTAGGTACTAGAATATTTCTATGTGCATAATAGTTTTCTGTACACAATAGTTTGTGACATGGGTATCTCACCCTTTTGTAGTGTTGCTATGAAAAAAAATAGGTATTGAAATCTTTGAGTTTTTTGGAGTGAGACTCGCATGTAGTCAAAAGTGTAAAGATAGTCCTGTAAGTTCAGATGCTTGCTTGGTTCAATAAAAAAGGAATACATATGCGATATTAGTTGTATATCGATAAAAATATACCTCCTTTGTTTACAATTAGGAAGTTTTTTTTGTCCTAAATTACTTATCCTTTTCTGATATAGATATGAATAATATAGAATTTCTCACCACATTTATTATTTTGTTTTTGTAAAATATCTAAACTAACCTCAATATAAGAAGATGAGAAGATAACAGTCATTTAATATAAGGGTAATTTAGGAAATTTACTAGGAGCAATTCCTCTTTCAAATAGGTTTTAAATCATACCTTAATTGTCGTGCAAAAGCTTAAAAGGACAAGTAATTGTGAACACATGGAGCACATGATATGCTGAACAAGTTTGGACCATGATGACTCCATAAGGGACTTATTTTACAAAGGCTATCCAAGCCAAGCCAGTTAACCAGTCTATCTAGATACAGGCCTTTACAAATTCTGCCAGAAACAAGTAAACAAATGTAAAACAAGATTGTAATTTGTGTAATCACGGATCTAAAGTATTAGCTTCTAACATTTTTATGACCAGTTCATCGGTTGCATTTATTACTTCATCACATCATTCTCTCTCTCTGTCTCTCTCTCTCTCTCTCTCTCTCTCACACACACACACTCACACACACACAACAGAGCATAACATCTTGTTGATTGCTTAAATTTAGAAATAGAATTATAGTTTTCACTGTCACATTTCTTGGACCATTTTTTTGTTGTTCAGGATAAGGAATTGCTTAGCACAGTTGTATGCCAAAGATATCACACCTGATGATAAGCAGGAGCTTGACGAAGCCCTTCAGAGAGAGGTAACCTGAATATGCTTGACCAAATTTTTTTTGCATCTTTATTATATCGTATCATATCATATAATGTAATGCTATATTATATTATTATTTCTGTTTGGTATATCTCAATTTCCTAATATCGTGTGGTCCATGGTTTCTTCATGCCTTCTATACGGTGCAGCCTTTTGGTATGCTTCCAATTTTATGAGCTAAGAACTGAGCTCCCAACTGATGCTATGCCTCAGGGGTGGCATAAGCTCTACCAGAAATGGTTATGGCTATATTCAAATTTCCAAATGGGGCCTACAAGAATAAATTGAGATCCCCACTTTATTCTAGCAGTTAGGAGAATAACCTGATCATGATAGACATCTCCTAAATATGCCACCCCTTTTAACGTTAACACTAGTGCCCTTCTGCAAAACTAACTACCTTGTTTCACAATTAATCTGCCTTAAGAAATAATTTTTTTGTAGACTAAAGTCTTTCGCACAACATCAGTTTAAGCTTACAAAGAAATGAGCACCAAAACGATCATGCAAATAATACTGTCAAACTGTCATTTATTGAATCTTCTATTACTTGAATAATATTTTGTCGAAATCTCTAAAATCTGTAGTTTCCTTTCCTCTTTGGTGTACATTTTTCAGATCCAAGCTGCCTTTAGAACTGATGAAATCCGAAGGACTCCTCCCACTCCACAAGATGAAATGAGGGCGGGCATGAGTTACTTCCATGAAACTATATGGAAGGGTGTTCCCAAGTTCTTGCGTCGTGTTGACACAGCACTAAAAAATATTGGGATTAATGAGCGTGTTCCATACAATGCTCCTCTTATTCAGTTTTCTTCTTGGATGGGGGGTGATCGTGATGGTAAGATATTTCTCCATGGAAGCCTTGACAGTTTAATGATTGCTAACCTGAAGAATATATGTGGTATTATGCATTGAATGACAATATATACCTGTGACTTTGTGGTGAAGAAAATTGTTATATTGTAAATTTTAATTTAGTGCTGTTTTTGTTGGTCAAACTTGCTTTCCTGCAAAGTCTGTATTTGTGAGTTTTCCGATGTCACATGCAAAATCTGTACCTGACTTTGTACTGTTTTTGTTCAGTTCTTCACATGTTTCAGTTCTTCACATGTTTAGTTTTTCATTAGTTCTTCATATACTACATGGAGTTGTTGGTTTTATAGTGGTACGGAATAAGGGAGGGGGGATGCTTTATGTAACTTCATCGTTCAGTGTAATCTATTAATCTAATGCATGTGTGCTATGTAATATAGGAAATCCAAGAGTGACTCCAGAGGTTACAAGGGATGTATGCTTATTAGCAAGAATGATGGCTGCTAACTTATACTTTTCCCAGATTGAGGATCTAATGTTCGAGGTATGAAAAGTTTTATCAGTCCTAATTATCATTGTTTTGATGCACAATAACAGGTTGCCTACTAGATGGATTATGTTATTAACGAACAATTTACACTTCACTGATATCCTCTTTTTTTACCTTAAAGCTATCAATGTGGCGCTGCAGTGATGAGCTTCGTGTCCAAGCAGATGTTTTACATCGCACTTCAAAAAAGGATGCAAAGCATTACATAGGTATTTCAGTAAATTTCTTGTTATAAGTCAAGTCATGGTGCACGGTTATATTATGCAAATTCTTTAATTGATGCTGTATGGATCTTCACTCTTTATTAATTAAGGTCCCCGTCTGTTGTTTTTTCCTTTTTACAATTATAGGCATAGGTCAAATGTATTATTAAGGGGGCCAGGAAGTCTCCCGAAAGAGTGCAGCTGTGTTTAAGAACACCCATGTAAATGCACCAGAATCACTAAAAAGACAATGCACCAGAAATCATTAATAAGAGTAACCATGCAACAGAACTATAAAAGACGAACTACTATGAAAGACCTACAACTATAAGGGAGGCCTGGATGGTAAAACCTAACTAAGTACCAAGAAAAATAACTAGAGCAAGGGAAAGGTTGAGACATTGAATTTATACAGGGCATCCATGTGGGCCCTGTCGAAATTCAGTGCAATCAACTAGAAGTACTGCAGTCGCTAAGGTCTCCAGGCGCTAACCTGGATTTGAGCATTCAAAGCATATATGCCTTAGCTTCAGCAAGCACAAGTTTCATGTAGGGCACTCATTGTCTCTGGCTGCTTCAACATCTTTCAGGTCAGCATTCTTTGTCAGCTACTCCGCCGTACTTCTAACAGCAAACACGATTGACTGTATAATTAAGGGAACAAATTTCACTAGTACTTATTAGTAGCCAAATTCTCGCGTGTATGCCTGTGGCTACATGTATGGACATTTCATTTTAGGATTTGGATTGACGAAATAAATTAATTAGACTTGGAGAGCTGAAAGAGGAAGGGTGGATATGGAAGTGAATAGGGAAAGAGAAGGGAAGAAGGCTAACCCTTTATTTATTTCCCATTATGACTCCCTATATAAACACTATAAGACATCAATTTGTTGTCATGGTCCTTTTTTGGTAAAATTGTATGACCACATGTTACATGAGGTAAACTACTAACAAAAGGAGTGGCATTATTACTCTTAAACTTGACGTAGAGGCCACAGATATTAAACTAATTATGTATATTTTATAAATCATTGTTTTTAAAGTCGTATTATATTATTATACCCAACTTGCAAGGAGATTATAGTAATCCTTTAGTTATTTGTTAGTTTTTCTATGCATGATTCTTGCCTTTGGCTTAACACCCTTTAGAAAAGAGAATCATTGCTTTGGCTACATATAAATGTGTATACATGCATGAACATACGTAAATATACACATGGATATAGCATATCTCGTGTCCTCATATCTAAACACGTCTTTTTTCTTTTTATTTTTTTGGTGAAGTTTCATGTCCAAATCTTCGATACTTGTATCCTTGTTGCATATACAATTGTGTCATTCAAATCATAGTACTCTTTTAACAATTAAATAGCAAAGATGCCTACAGTTATTTATGCTTTTGCATTTTACATAAATTGATAGCCCCTCCCCATAACATGACCTATTGTATCAGTTTAGAATTGTTGATTTGTCCTTGGGCCTTCCATGATGGTTGACGTGAAGCACTTTGCACTATCTTTAGGTCAATAGAATAAGTTATTAATGCCTTCTGCGGGTCTATCTTGTCATGTGTATATTGTGATGCGTACTGGTCCCATGCTGTGTCAATATGCCTACTTAAATGATATGCATAGTGATGTCATGCTGAAACTGGTTTAGGTACTGTTGAGTAAAAATAAAATTTAATCAAAGGAGTCAAGACAAGAACTATGACCCTTCTCTTATGTGGTAGAGCAACTAAAGCAAAAATTGAACTTGAAATCATATTAAAAACGCAGTTAGAAATTGAGGACTCTCAAGTGGATCAATGAACTTCTGACCAGTGTCTGATTGCATTACTAAAGAGATTTTCCGAAGTCCCACATTATGCCTGATTGCCTGAATTAGTACTTGCATGTTATAGAAGCTCTTTTGATGAAAGATGGAACAAGCATATATTCATATTTCATGAACCCTAGAATGTTTTATATGATGAGTACTTGAGGCATAATCAAATATTCAAATTTATTCAAATTTCGGCATGGTAGTCTGAGGAAGACTCATCTTTGCCTGAGTTTCAATTTTATTTCAATTCAATATTGTTATTTTGACATTTGTTGGTTAGTCTGCTTATGCAGTTTAGATTTCAACTTCTTACTGTTACATGGAATTCTTTGAGTGCAGAGTTTTGGAAACAAATTCCTCCAAATGAGCCTTATCGTGTTATACTTGGCGATGTGAGAGATAAGCTGTATTATACCCGTGAGAGAGCTCGACATTTATTGTCAAATGGGTACTCTGACATTCCTGAGGAAACAACTTTCACCAATGTGGAGCAGGTTATTTCTTAACTGCAGAAATACTTGTAGATGGACATGTTAGGAACAATATACACATGCCTGTTTCAGTCAAAAAATATATGCCTGCCTGCATTTTCCTGGAGTATGATATATAAATATAATGGATAATTTTAAAAGTACTTCACCCATATAACAATTTAATTTCACTTTTAACCCTTTTCTGAAAGAAATGTTTATGGAACCTCCATTGCACTGTTTAAGGTAGCATAAACAAATATGGAAACTTACAAGTAGTTTAAGTGGAAAATTAAGTAGGAAGGTTCACAACATTTTTGCAGTTTGTTTAGTAGTGATTTCATATGTGTCAATTTAATTTGAAACATAACCTTTTTTTATTGTATTTTTGTACTCCTGTGTCAAAGTTATTACTTCTGAAATTTGGCATTTCTGATCCATTGTTAATTGCATAATATGCAGAATCATGAAAGGAATTGCTAAACTGATTGTAAGAAATGATATGTGGAAAATCAAATATCATGCAGAAGTTTTTAATTTTTTATTTTGATCTTCTTTGCTTACATGCTCAACATGTCGAAACTTTACTAGTAAAACTCAATCGCAAGCATGTGCGTGCACACAAAGAAATTCTTGCACCCTGACATGCCTATCTGAAGTTAGAAATCACAATAAGCCACAACCATATAAATGTCTCAATCTTCATCATATAGTCCATCGGTGCTGCAATTCACCAGAACTCTGTTGTGTGTGTGGGCACACACATGCATATCTGTGGAGCATGCCTCTTTGTGTTTTGCGCCTTTTTTGTGTATGTGTTTGTCTGTAATGGTGGAACTTTTTTTTAACTCTTAGCTCCAACATTTTTCTTGTCGCTTACACATATAAAGTCTTGCCTTCTTGCAGTTCCTGGAACCACTTGAGCTCTGTTACCAATCGCTCTGTGCTTGTGGCGATAGGCCCATAGCTGACGGAAGCCTTCTTGACTTCTTGCGCCAAGTATCAACATTTGGCCTTTCTCTTGTGAGGCTCGATATCAGGCAAGAATCTGATAGGCATACTGATGTTATGGACGCCATCACCAGACATCTAGAAATTGGCTCATATCGTGAGTGGTCTGAGCAACAGCGCCAGGAATGGCTGTTGTCCGAACTCAGTGGAAAACGCCCTTTATTTGGTCCAGATCTGCCCAAAACAGAAGAAATAGCTGATGTTTTAGAAACATTCCATGTGATAGCAGACCTGCCTTCTGATTGCTTTGGCGCGTATATCATCTCGATGGCAACTGCTCCCTCTGATGTTCTTACCGTTGAGCTGTTGCAACGAGAATGCCATGTGAAGATACCACTGAGAGTTGTGCCTCTGTTTGAGAAACTAGCAGATCTTGAGGGCGCACCTGCAGCTGTAGCAAGACTCTTCTCAATAGACTGGTACAAGAATCGGATCAACGGGAAGCAAGAAGTTATGATTGGATATTCAGATTCAGGTAAGGATGCTGGACGCCTTTCTGCAGCTTGGCAGTTATACAAAGCTCAAGAGGAGCTGGTGAAGGTTGCAAAGGAATTTGGTGTGAAGTTGACAATGTTCCATGGACGAGGGGGCACTGTTGGAAGAGGGGGTGGTCCTACTCATCTTGCTATATTATCTCAGCCCCCAGACACGATCCATGGATCACTTCGTGTTACAGTTCAGGGTGAAGTTATTGAACAGTCGTTTGGCGAAGAGCATCTGTGCTTTAGAACCCTTCAGCGTTTCACAGCTGCAACTCTTGAGCATGGGATGCACCCCCCGATTTCTCCAAAGCCAGAATGGCGTGCTCTGATGGATGAGATGGCTGTTGTGGCTACAAAAGAATACCGATCAATTGTCTTTCAGGAACCACGTTTCGTTGAGTACTTCCGCCTGGTGAGTAACCTGGCTTAGCAGCTATAAATTATTTCGAACCATCCCCTAGGCAGTAACCTTTTTGTCATAGTATAGAGAGTTTGCCAAATAGATATCATTACCTTAAGATGAACACATGTGATAATGTTTTATTTCTTTTTCTTTTTTCTTTTTTGGGTGCATGCGTGCGCATGCGCGCATGTGGAAAAGATGTGATTAACTGGTGTAGGAAATTTTCTACGCTGCCCCTAAAAACATGATGAAATTCCCAGTGGACGGGCCATTCCATTTATTTTCATGCACCTAAAGATATCTAGATGATCTATATCAGACAACATTTGATACCCAAACTTTTCTTTGGGCCAGATGTCTGAAGGATCACAGATAAGTAGTTGATCTAAATGACCTAAAACATGGATATAATCATTTTCATGTGATTTCAGATTTCAGATTGTATAACAAATTTGGACAATAGAACATGTTACATCTCTAAATCAATGGGAAAAGGGAGTATCCAAATCACAAGAAAGTTGGTGTATCCATATTTTTCCCCATTGAGATTGTGATGGGTGCTGCTGGCCAGCGAAAACAAGTTTTGGATAGTTCAATTTTTTGTCTGTCACTCTAGGAAATTTCCTAGAGTGCCACTAGATATTCCACTTCCTCGCCATTTCATTGAGTTTTCCGAACAATATGGTGTTTTAAAAGAATAAGCTGTTTACTGTATATGTGTGGTTTGGAGGAAATTTTTAAAATTGCCATTTTGAGTATAGAGTGATTTACCTCATGGATTCTCTATAGTCTCAATTCTTATTTATTTTACATTTTATCTTTATTTTTTTTAATCACGAATCATGGGGATTGGTGACAAACCTTCTAAATTGTAGGCAACCCCTGAGACAGAATATGGTCGCATGAACATCGGCAGTCGGCCATCAAAACGGAAGCCCAGTGGTGGCATAGAGTCATTACGTGCAATCCCATGGATCTTTGCATGGACTCAGACAAGGTTTCATCTTCCTGTGTGGCTTGGTTTTGGCGCAGCATTCAAGTATGTCATGGAAAAAGATATCAAGAACCTCCGTACTCTACAAGAGATGTACAAAGAGTGGCCTTTCTTCAGGGTTACCATTGACTTGATCGAGATGGTTTTTGCAAAGGGAGATCCTGGCATTGCTTCTTTATATGATAAACTTCTAGTTTCTGAAGATTTATGGCCGCTTGGGGAACGACTTAGAGCCAATTACGAAGAAACAAAGCGTCTTCTCTTGCAGGTATTTTTTCTTTCTTTTGTTCTGGGCTCTATGTAGGATTTGAAGAGCCATTGGTATAATTTCCTAACGTTTAATTGGTTTTATTAATCTGCTGGGAAACCAGACTAGAAAACAAATTCTTTCAATCATTTGGGGGCTAATTGCAATTCTTGAACCTATCTTGAATTTATCTCAAACCTGCCTGACCACCCCATTCCCACACCCTTGTAGCACTGTGCTATATTTACATTGCTTAAGATGTAAATGGCCGCGGTGGCTATATTTACAATTAAAAGAAGGCTTACATCCACAAAACTACCAAATAGTTTCACTGTTTGGCAACAAACTGCCAAATACTTTCAAAACTATGAATAACTACCAAACTTAACGGTCGAGGCCTAATGGTGTTAAGTTGTATGTAAAATAACCATTTTACCCTTTTAATTAATTAAACTAGATAAATGTTTTAATATGCTCACCGACCGATGGAGGTGGTGGTCGACGGTGGCGGCCGATGGAGGAGGCGGTCGACGGTGGCTAGGGTTAGAACTAGGGTTAGAGTTTTGGTTAGCAAATGCAAGAAGGAGAAGGAGAAGATGATGACGAAGTGGTGGAGAGATCGGCGGCGGCAAGGCTGCTAGGAGGCGTTCGGCGAAGGAAAAGAGCGGGTAGCCGGAGGTTGGGGTTAGAGTTACGGATTAATTTAGGGAAGAAGAAGATAAATGGGATGCCACAATGAGGCTAGTGAGGCGACTGCGAGCGAGGTGGTTTGGGAAATGGCGGTGAGGGTGGCTATGTTGGCGACGACGACAACTATAGGGAGGTCGAGGTGAAAGCAATGGAGGCGGAGGCGGAGGGTGGTGGTGATGTCGTCTCCTCCCTCAATGCCAACTTCTCCCTCAACCCCCCTTTGGTAGGGGGCGCAGGAGGAGGCCACCGGCGGAGGAGTGGTTAGGGTTAGTTTTAGGCTAGGGTTAGGGTTAGACAATGAGGAAGAAGGGTATTTTTGGAAAAAAACTAAATTTTTAATGATGTGGCGAATATGCTGATGCGGGCATTAACGGTGCTGATGTGACATCGTTAAGTTTGGTAGTTATTCGTAGTTTTGAAAGTATTTGGTAGTTGGTTGCCAAACAGTGAAACTATATGGTAGTTTTGTGAATTTAAGCCTTAAAAGAATGTAGGTTGTTTGATGAACTTGTCAAGTAGTTTCGATTTAGTTAGAAGATACTATAGTTTAGAATTGAAGGAATAACCATAAAGCTTCACCTTCATATGCTTTGAGCATGACCCCCTCTCTGTAAGAAAACAAACGTACATCTTATAAAATAAAAACACTTGCCTTATAAAAAAAATCCCCCTTTTCTAGTTGCATTCCATATGCAAGCGAAATACCGGAACATCAAAATCTAATCATATGTTATGCTCATCAAATAAATCCCGCATACTCGACTTTCTCATGAACATGCCTTTCCACTCAGCAAAATCGCCATCTTTCCCTTCCTGTCCCATACGTATCTCAGAACGCATCTTCCATCAGCTCCATAGGGCAAATGCAAAACCAATCCTGCCCTTCATTGGCATTCTACTTCTTCCTCCTTTGAATAATCCACTCTTTATACTCTGCAAAGAAATGCCTCATAGGCTCACTCCAATCAATCTTTGCCGAAACATGTGGTGAGAAATCCTTCCATTTCAAGCAGTCCTAAAATAGAAAACATTTATCTTCCACTTTTTGGTCATACCAAGCAGTTCTGCACACATACACCCCGCCTACCCATCTGCCATCAGTAGTTTTCCATTCAACAAATGCCAAATATACCCATCAATACGACGGTTTAATTGTATATTAACTGTCCTGCACACTTGATTAGGATTACTCAAATATTGAGACCTCCATCTTCTATGATACTCTTTCGACGTCGAGTACCCCCAGCTGATCCCATCCTCATCCCCTAAAACCATAACTCTCCTTATCTCGTCTCTCACGAAATGAGGTAAGACACTGGCTTTGCCTTAATCCATCCAACCTCCCAATTCAATCAGTCGCTAACATATGGTTCATCTACTGCCACCAAATTATAGACCCATGGATATCTCACCATTAAGGCCTCCAACAGCCACCAATCATGTCAGAATCGATTTCGGGCCTTTTCGAATTATCCATTTATTAGAATTTCACAATGTTGTCACTTCTTTCAGAATTGCACGCCATGAGCTCGTCATCGACCCTAAGCAAGCCCATTGCAGCATTTTCTATCTAAGTATACTTCACAATCTCAATCTCCACCCACAGTGATTCTTTTTTATTCAATACTTTTGCAGCCTATTTGGCTAGAAGCACCACATTCAAATCCGCAGTCGAATTCACTCCAAACCCCCCACCTCCTCCTTTACCGTTGAGCACACTTGCTTCCAGTTCTGATAGTGAATTTACGTTCACCTACCCATAAAAACTCTTGGTCAGACTATCAATCTTCTTCGAAACAAATTTTGGTAATGACGAGCACATGGAAGTAATACGATGGCATCATATTTGAGACCGCTTTCACGAGTGCAAGTCTCGCTGGGAACGATAAAGTCTTAAGCTCTCCACTCCGTTAGTATAGTCTTAATTGCTAAGATCAAATCATCAAATTTGATTTGGGGCTTGTTTGATAGCTTGGAAATGGAGATTCATGCAACATTTGTTGCAAAAAATCTTCATTTCCTTTGTTTGCTTAGCAACATCCTTGAGTTGGAAATGGAAATGGAAATGGAGACACAAAAAATATCAAATTCTTGCCACATTTTGGTTGTAATAAGAGTTGCAACTTTGAGAATGGTGAGCATAGTAAATATTAGGGGATGCCACGTATGCAAATTTGCAACAAATATTGCATTACCTTTACTTTTTGTTCAACCAAACACAAAAAATGATTTGGAAATCCAATTACAAAACTTGAAGATAATCAAACAATGGATTTGAGCCTTTTTTTTGCAACCAATGGTGCATGCATCAAATATTGCAGTTCTTTTTTGTTGCTAACCAAACATGCCCTTAATCTGTCTCCCATGACGAATTGGAATACCCAGATATTTGAAATCTTCCCCCATGAGGAACTTCCATCCAAGCCTCTGGGAATCATAAACTCATTGACCGTCAAATGATGGACGGCCACATGAATAGACGACTTATTCCAATTAATTTTCTATCTTGTCACACACACACACACACACACACACATCAAGTACCTCCTTCCAATTCTTGACCTCCCTCTTTGAAATTTCCCCAAACAATACAAGATTATCATATATATATATATATATATATATATATATATATATATATATATCTCAAGTACCTCCTTCCAATTCTTGACCTCCCTCTTTGAAATTTCCCCGAACAATACAAGATTATCAGCAAACATAACATGCAACACCCGCAGGCCCCTTCTCAAACACGCGAACCATTCAACTTCCCCTCTTCAGGGAATCTGTTAATTAACATCGACAACGAATTCGCAAAAGTAATTAAGAGGAAAAAGGATGGCGGGATCAGCGCAAACCATTAATTGCCTCAATCTTATTTGAGAGTTGTCTGTTGATCGAAACCCTCATTTCCATACACCTTCTTAGCCATTAGTTAACTTGATCTTATTGAGAGTTGGCTGTTGGTCAAAACCCTCATTTCCACCATTGTAACACACCTCCATATCCAAGCCAGTAGTTACCTCAATCTTGTAAAGTTATTATGCTTCAAAAGTGTTGCACCTCTTTAATATACGACAGTTAAATACATATGATTGTTTATAAAATTTGAAGGGCAGTTTATACACAGGAAACACTACAAAAATTGTGTTTGACGCAATATGAGGTAGTCATATTCAGTTTTGAATCAGTAAGTCAAGCTGTTTTTAGTTTCATTATCAGTTTGTGACAATATGGAGCCCTTGTCTATTGTGGGTAAGCATATATGCACCTTGCTAACCAGTCCACCCAAAATGACTCATAATAGATTAAACGGCACACACGGTAAGGGGATACTATGTTTGAGGGAAACCGATATCAAATTAAACCGATGTTTAGGGACATGACCTTTCAAACTTTATGTTTGTGCTCTTTTGAGGACACTATATCCTTCAATCGTCATTGATATTTGCTCTTTATTATCAAACCCGTTGTAGGTTGCCGGTCACAGAGATCTTTTAGAAGGAGACCCGTACTTGAAGCAAAGACTTCGCCTTCGTGATTCGTACATAACGACTCTAAACGTGTGCCAAGCCTACACCCTGAAGAGGATAAGAGACCCGGACTACCATGTAAATCTGAGGCCCCATCTCTCGAAGGATGTGATGGAGTCGAGGAAACCTGCTGCAGAATTGGTGAAGCTGAATCCTACGAGCGAATACGCTCCAGGCTTAGAAGACACTTTAATCCTTACAATGAAGGGAATTGCGGCTGGCTTGCAAAACACCGGCTAGATTCAGCTATACGGTTTTTTCATACATATAGTTTGTATGTATCTATATAGACAGCTTTTAAATGTCTTGGAGTTGACACTTTGGCTGCTCCGTATGCCATATGCTTTTATAGCTATCTTATAATTATGCTAATTTAAGAATGGCATGCTCTTGTGAGCGATCCTGTTGCCTTTGGTCTTCAGAATAAATAGTGATAAGGAAATCTTAAGTTGCATTTCGCTTTTGCCTAAAATTGAGGGTTAATTGCGTGAAATACACCTTTAGTTTGCCATGTATAACACTTAGCCCCCCCCCCCCCCCCCCCCCCCCAAAAGTTATTTTTTGACTCAAAACGCCTTTTCTGTTCATCAACCAAAACCATAGCAGAACACTCAAAACTTTAAACAAGACAACAAGCTTCTGTAGTTAAACCAGGCAATAATCTTGAGTTATTTATAGCTGAATTTGAGTATCTAATAACTCTGGTTGATAAGCAAAGGGATGTTTGAGCTAATGAGCGACTTGAGGGGGTTTTTGTGTAATTAACCTTCTGCTTTAATATGGTGGCATGCTGTAATTTTCATGGTTTGGTACTGTTATGGTTTACTGGGTGATGATACAAGGTAATTTTGTTTTTTCAGCACTCACCTATATGAACTATATATAAGGTAATTTGATAGTGGTCTGGTTGAGTTTGGTGAGACTTTAGAAGAAAAACTTATATAGTGAAATTTCTTGCTATAAATAATTTCTTGCAATGGGTATTAGGAAAAACTTATAATCTGGCATTTCTTGTTATAATTTCTTGCAATGGGCACTACGTAAAAGGGAGTTCAATGATTAATGTGGAAAGGAGAGAACATGGCATTGTTATGTTTTCCAACTAAACATCCTACTTTATTCTAATTATTATTCTAAAGATAGCTTGTAATGGTATGCAAAGACACACACCCCACCCCCAAAGTGAAACCAAAAGGTATTCTTTTTCCAAGTCGTTCCGTCAATATTTACTTGTTATTTTAGAGGAATGCATACTGATTAAAAAAAATATTTTCACTCTTTTAATATCAGCAATTAATCTACTGCCACATCACGACTAAAAGAATCATACCATTTCTGCTCTCAACTATTAAGGAAATCATTATCACCATTTTAATATTAGCAATTACTTTTCTTGTCTATTTTTGGTATTGTATCATTTATTGATATCTTTATTATTAATGATTTTCTTGCTATTTCAAAAACGTCAAGTAAAATGAGACGTTTTTCTCTCTCCAAAATGACAAGTAAAATGGGACAGAAGAAGTAAAAGGAAAAGGTGTCCATTCACTAGAGTTCTTTCTTTTTGCCTTCGTCCAGTAGAAAGTGGAATTCACCTAGGTTTGCAAAAAAGTATGTCCTCATTATAGAAGTACTTCTTTTCATTTCATTTGAATTGATTTCCGCAGTCGGTAATAGCAACCAGGACTAAAGAAAGCAGTTGGGTGCGGAGAACTGTCCTGTCAGTCGGCTGTCGGTAATAGTCAGAAGCTGTAAGAAGAAAAGAAGCTTTACACTGTTTACCGGGAGGACAAGCAACAGCAGGAAGCGCCACTTAGAGACTTTGAATCTGAAATCAAAAGAGAAACCGTTAGTAGCGGTAGACGGAACAAAACATGGGTCAATATCCTCCGCAGTCGAATCAATAAGAATCCTCCAACCATTCGCTGCTGTTTAAACAATCACCTAATCCAAAAGCGGGGTTCAAGCTTAACATCCAGATTGAGACTTCGTGTTCGTAATCAGGGCCCAGTACCAACCCCTTTCTTTCTTTTCTTTTTTTACTTGGTCGCCGGGCGAGTCTTATTCTTTTTTTAGTAACCGGCTGTTCACCGGCAGGTCAGTAGTTTAGATAGAAGGTGAACAAACGAAAGTTCTCCACGGGTGCTAGCGCTATGTTGTTCGTTTTTGTCAACTGAAGTCGCACGTAGCGCCAACTAACTTGATAGCAGATAGAGCGCGGAGCACCGTTTGAGTCGTCGCGAGCAGAGCCGTTTCTTTTGTCTTAAATTAATTTATAGAAAAATAGTTATTTGCTCCTTTGTTTAATCTTTAATTTGTCAAAAAAAATTAAGGTCTACTTGTGTTGATACTTATCCCTAACACCACCCCTTATGGTTATACATAAGATTAAAACTTTGCATTGCAATTTTGCAAATCGTTTAGAGTCCTTTTGGCTTTGGGGCTTTGGCATTTAATTACCATCATCTTTATCAAGTTTAAGCTTAAGATATGCTCTTTGCAAATGACTTGTTCCTTGAACATTCCATGTCCAGCATTAGATTATAAAACTTAATGGATGGTAGCTGATGATGCTCGATATTGGTAATCTCCAAGATCATGACACGTGGCAGATAACGTGTCCCAAAGCTCAAAAGAAAAGACTTACGGTGGCCAATCAGGCCGCTCCTATGCCCGTCCTACAAACAAATGCTGGCTCACCTCCGAGCTCCCAGTACAATTGGCCTCCTCGGCCACCCTGCTCATCTCCGGGCTACCGCAGAACCAAGATACCCCGGCTCTCCCGCTCGTCCGCGAGCTCTCCCGTCGAGATCATCTTCCTCGGTCTTATCGACCGACCAACGACACCGCTCACAGGCGCAACCGCCATCCCGCGAATCTCGCCATGCGCAAGATATCCGCGGGCCATATCCCACGTTCCACACCATCACGATCTTCCATTAACAAGCCTGTCTCGCCATTAATAGAAGATCCCGCTCATCACGCGGGCGTGACGTCGGGAGTGTAACAGCCGGCGTGATTCTCGCGCCTGCCATGCCTGCTGCCACCGCTATATAAACCCCTTTTTCAGACGGTTCAAGTAAGCCATTTTGACTCCACTAAGCCCTTACTCTGCTCGGATTTCCACTCTAACTTGACCGTCGGAGGGTCCTCGGTGGTACAACCGCTCCGGGACTTCCTTGCAGGTAGCTCGGCCCAAACAACCTCAAACCCATTGAGATCCACACGCTTCAAGAGCCCGCCTCCAGATCCAATCCCAGCCGTCCATCGCCGCCATCAGCAGATCAACGGAAGGTAACATCTCGACGTGATCCCGGTCACGTCAGCTGGCGCCGTCTGTGGGAAAAACCTTGATTCCACAAAAACAAAAGTTCATCTTCCGATCTCAACCGAATGGCGAGCGATCATCATGACGATCCAAGCACTAACCGCCGCCTCCCCGTCAACGGAGGCGCGGACGAACCTCCTCCACCGAATGCCATCAACGCTCTTGCCGGCCGGATAGACCGACTCGCGTCCGTCGTGGAGGCGCTCATCCGCGTCCAAACGGTAGGGCAAGATTCCCGGACCGCCGGTCCCGCTCCGCGGGGCCGAAACCCCTACAGAGGGAGAGAAGGCCCCGCTCATGCAGGCACGACCGATCGTCGCCTCACTGTCTCTAACAGCTGCAGGTCCCCCGAGCCGACATATTCAATAACTCGGTGGGCACCGCTTCGTTTGGCTCCGAGGTCTTATGCCAGAGAGCTTCGCCCTGAGTCTCGTCGCACCCCTGTCCCTCCCGAGGCTGTGGCGGTCAGCTCGCCTGTTCGTGGGCATGACCGGTACCCCCCTCCCTCGACGAGGTCGCGCACGCGAGACTCACCACGGCAGCTCATAAGCAACCTCACCGGGAGGCATAAGGAACCTCGCCGAAAGGAACCGAGGCTCATAAAAAATCATGGTCATGACGGCGAGGGGTACGTCGAGTACTCGCGAGACTCAGCACCCCACGCCAACCGCGGAGGCCGACAGCCGTCCGAGGAGAAGGCCCGGGTGACCGAGCCAATCATTTTTGATGACGGGGACTTTCACGGCATATCCCTGCCCCATAACGACCCCCTGGTGATTACGGCTCGGGTCCATCAATACGAGGTGCACAGGATCCTGGTTGATTCGGGAAGCTCGGCAGATATCTCTTCTACGACTGCTTCCTGCACATGGGGCTCACCCCAGTAGACCTGAGACCTCCTCTCGGGATTCACCAACCACTCCATCCCGGCGGAAGAGGTAGTCACTCTACAGTTTAACGCCGGGAAGGCCGGCCGCACGCGAACATTGCTTGTGGAATTCATCGTAGCAAGAATCCCATCGGCCTACAACATCCTCCTCGACCGCCCAACGCTGAACTCCCTCCGGGCCCAGATATCGACCTACCACCTGGCGATGAAGTTCCCTCTCGATCAAGGAGGAATAGGTCGGGTCTATCGAGACCAGCGGATTGAAAAGGTATGCTTCACCGCGACATCTTTATCTGAGCAGCCAACCGACGATGTCGAGGGTGAAGGCGACATCAGGGGTTCTCTGGACACTCGAGACAAGCAAAAAAAGGTCCGAGGAACCCCGGTCGAACCACTGACGGAGGTCCCCCTGTTAGAAGGGGACGACGAAAAATCATCCAGATCGGATCGCTTCTGACAGGAACTCAGCGAGACGACCTGGTTCACTTCCTCAGGAACAACTCCGACGTGTTTGCGTGGGCGCCTGCTGACATGCCTGGGATCGACCCCAAAATCATATCCCACAAGCTCGGGGTTGATCCTGTGGCCTGACTCGTCAGGCAGAAAAAGCGAAGCTTTGCCCCGGTCAAACAGAAGGCTATCGAAGACGAAGTGGATCGGCTCCTCGCCGCCAACTTCATTCGGAATGTACCCTATTCGGAGTGGCTGGCAAACATAGTCCTGGTCAAGAAGTCAAGTGGGAAGTGGCGCATGTGCGTCGATTTCACCGACCTCAACAAGGCCTGCCCCAAGGACAACTATCCCCTACCTCGAATAGATCAGCTCGTCGATAGCTCGGTAGGCCATGAGCTCTTGAGCTTCATGGATGCCTTCTCCGGCTACAATCAGATCCGTATGAATCCGGCAGATGAAGATCTTACCGCATTCACAACGGACCAGGGGGTATACTGCTACAAGGTGATGCCTTTCGGCCTCAAGAACGCCGGAGCTACGTACCAACGGTTGGTCAACCGCATGTTCAAGCCACAGATCGGCAGGAACATGGAAGTTTATGTCGATGATATGCTCGTCAAATCAGTCTCGTCGACTGACCACGCCAAGGACCTGGACGAGGCCTTCGAGGTCCGCAAGTTCAAGATGAAACTGAACCCCGCTAAGTGCGCATTCGGGGTCACCGGGGGAAAGTTCCTCGGTTTCATGGTCACCCACCGTGGGATCGAGGCTAACCCGGAAAAAATCGACGTTGTCTTCAACATAGCCACGCCTAAGACTAATGTCGAGATCATGCGACTGACAGGGCGGGTAGCCACTCTGAGCCGTTTCATGTCGAGGTCTGGGGAAAAGTGCCTCCCATTCTTCAAAACTCTAAGGAAAATTCTGAGGTTCGAGTGGTCAGAAGAGTGCCAAACTGCCTTTGACTAATTAAAGAGGCACTTTGCGACACCACTGCTGCTCACCCGACCAATTGAGGGAGACGAGCTATCACTGTACCTGGCGGTATCCGACCAAGCAGTAGGCTCAGTGCTCGTTCGAGAGGTTTACGGAGCGCAGAAGCCGGTGTACTACATGAGCCACGTTTTCAAAGATGCGGAAACAAGGTACCCAGCCATAGAGAAGATTGTCTTGGCACTCATTGTGGCCTCAAGGAAGCTACGGCACTACTTCCAGGCGCACACTATCCTCGTTCTCACTGAGCGCCCGTTGGGGGCTATCCTCGCCTCACCCGAATCCTCGGGCCGCTTAGAGAAGTGGAGGTGGGAGCTGTCCCAGTTCGACATAAAATACCGTCCGAGATAGGCCATCAAAGCGCAAGCCCTGGTCAATTTTATCATCGAATGCACCATCCCCAGCAAGGAACCGGAGTCCACGCCGGCCCTCGCGACTCAACACCCGATCGTGGGGAGACCCGACTCGGTCCCTGAGTGGGTCATTTACGTCGACGGGTCCTCAACCGAGGAAGGATGTAGCGCCGGCCTCATCATTCAGGGCCTGAACGAGGCAGAAATGGAGTATTCTCTAAAGCTCGGATTCAAGGCCTCAAATAACGGGGTAGAGTACGAGGCTCTGCTGGCTGGACTTCGCATGGCCTCTGGGCTGGGGCTGAAAACAATTCGTATCCGCAGTGACTCAGCCCTAGTCGTTGGCCAAGTGACCGGCGACTTCGAGGCTCGGGAACCTCTAATAGCGAAGTATCTGGCCGAGGTAAGAAAACTTCGGAAGAACTTTGACGAAGTCCAGGTAGAGCAAATACCCAGGCAGCTCAATGCCTAAGCCGACGCCCTGAGCAAGCTGGCTTCATCCTACTCGGCCAACAACAAGCGATCTATCCTCTTTGAGACCTTGCCACGACCCAGCGTGGGAGACAGGACGACAATACTTCATGTATACACATCCCAACAAGAAGGCCAAGACTGGAGGAAACCCTTCGTGGAATTCCTAAGGGATGGCGCGCTCCCAGAAGATCGGGGAGCAGCCCGCCGTCTCCGGGCCAAAGCCCGTCACTTCGTCTGGAGCAATGGGAACCTTTACAGGAAATCCTTCACTCAGCCCTTGCTCCAGTGCGTCGACCCCCACGAAGCCGACTACGTCCTCCGTGAGATCCATGAAGGGATCGGCGGCGCACACCAAGGGGTCCGAACCTTAATCCAGAAGGCAATTCTCCAGGGGTACTACTGGACAACTATCCATGAAGACGCCTAGAAGCTCGTCAAGAGATGCAAAAGTTTCCAACTCCACGAAAGCATACCTCGCCTTCCGGCTACCGAGCTGACCGCCCTAACCTCCCCGTGGCCGTTCGCCCAGTGGGGATTGGACATGATAGGCCAGTTCCCTACTGGTACGGGTGGGCACAAATATGTCATCGTCGCAGTAGATTACTTCACGAAGTGGATCGAGGCCGTCCCCATCAGGAAACCGGATGCCGCCATGACCATCAAGTTCCTGCAGAACAACCTGATACTCCGGTTCGGCATCCCGAGGTGTATCATCACCGACCACGGAACGAACTTCGAAAACGAGAAAGTAAAGGATTTCTGCAATGAATATCATATCTTCATGAAGTTTGCTGCGGCCGCACATCCCCAATGCAACGGGCAGGCCGGAGTTGCTAACTGGGACATCCTCCGATGTCTCCGGACCCGCAAGGACACCAAGGCAGTTGGGTCGAGGAATTGCCCCGGGTCTTATGGGCCTTGTGCACATCAAAGAAGACCCCCACCGGGGAAACCCCTTTCAGCCTCTGCTACGGGACCGAGGCAATGGTTCCAGCGGAGATCGGGCTACCCAGTCACCGGGTCGAGCACTTCCACGACGAAGCAAACACCACGGCACTACGGACCAACCTGGACATCATATTGGAGAAACGAGATCAGGCTCAGATCAGGGCTGCCGACTATTAGTAGCAAACTGCCCGATACTACAACGCGCGGGTTAAGCATCGCTCCTTCAGGGCCGGAGATCTGGTCCTACGGAGAAACGAGTTCGTCGATCAAGGCAGGCTGCATAAGTTTTTCCCGAAATGGGACGGTCCTTTCCTCGTCTCCGAGGTACTTCCCGGCGGAGCCTACCGCCTACAGGACGCGGACGGGCGCAAGTTTTCACGACCTTACAACCCTGAGAAGCTCAAGCTGTACCAGTAAAATGAATACCTACGAGTGCGTACCTCTCCTTCACAAAGACAATGTAAATTTTTCTAAAAAGTCCTTTCCATTCGAATAACAAGAAGGGAACGCTTTCACCCAAAAAGATATTGTAGGCTCCTCAGCCTTATAGAAAAAGATAAGGTTACAACAAAGGTGGAACGGGATCAAAGAAGTACTTCTGGTGATACTCGGAGTAAATTTCCGTTAGCCGGGCCCTCGCCACTATAGCCCGCTCCCACCGACGCAGCGCGGGGACCCAGGACGTCACAGAAGCACCCAACGCACCGCCCTCTGAGCCTTGGCCCACGACGTACCTCATCTTGAAACACTCCAGGATGAGAGCCAAGGATCGATCGTGCCTAGCCTTCGAGATGAGGCCGAACAGGAAGATCGAACGCGCCTTATCGAGCGCTTCGTCCAGAAGATCCTCGATGAAGGGGTTATCCAGGCCCAGGGACCCCCTCCAAAAGATCCTCAGTGAAGGGGTTATCCAGGCCTTGGTGTCTCCAAGAGGCAACTGAGCAGCTTCACTGCTCGGTCTATACTTAGCAGGCCTCCCACGGCCCCTCCAGCGCTAAGGATTGAAGCCCTCACCAAGAGGCAGCCGAGCGGCTACCCCGCTCGGCTATCCTTCGCTGGTAGCTCCCCTACCCCACAACGCCAGGGATCAAAACCCTCACTAAGAGGCAGCCGAGCGGCTACCTTACTCGGCTATCCCTGGCTGGTAGCTCCTTACCCCCACAACGCCAGGGATCGAAGCCCTCGCCAAGAGGCAACTGAGCAACTTCATTGCTCGGTCCATCCTTAGCAGTCCTCCCACGGACCTTCCAGCACTAAGGATCGAATCCCTCACCAAGAGGCAGCCGAGCGGTGTAACAACTCCATTTTTAATGTACAAAGAATTGATTTAAAATTCAATGTATACTTGGAGTATTTATTACAGCTGATATCTCTTTAAGTATTTATTTCACTCCATAATTACAAGAAGGAGCTTGTAGCTCATTGGTAATACCTTGCTCTGCTGAACTAAGCCACCAGAGTTCAAATCCCATGCCCCACATTATTTTTATATTTATTTGGTTTTATTTTTTTGGAAAGTCAATAGTCAAACCGCCATAACTAACAAAATTTATACTGAACCCAAAAAGTTAGATACAACAAAATTCCCCCCAGGATGAAACCCACCCGAAGAGCCTTCGACTCGGCCTGACTCGGGCCGGCGTCGCCGTCCGGACTCGGCCGGACGGCCGAGTCGTCAACACGGAATTTCTCCGTGTTGACCTGGTCTTCTCACCTGAATACTTTAATTCTCTTGATCGGTTATCAAATTCTCAATAAATCACTTTTATTCGAAAATTTAATGATTTTTAATGTTTTTTTATTATATATTTTTATATTTTTTTAATTAAAACCCTAACCCTAGCCTAGCCTTATATAAACACCCCTACCCTCTACCCTCACATCCTACATTCCTAAGTCCACTCTCTAAAAATTTCAAGAGAACTCGGTACATTAGAAAACGAGCGAAAGGCGAAGCGCTGCCGAAATCGACGGTAAATCTCGGCGATCGTACTAGGACTCTTCACGACGTTTCGACGCACCGACAAGCACACTACCTTCCTTCCACTCTCTAGCGTTGTCCAAACCTGTAAGTCCCCTTTTCTATCTTTCTTTTCCTTCATAATAATACGACTTTTTAAAACCCGACGGAAATCGGAACAAACCGATTTCCGATTCGGTTTTCTATCAAAACTCACTTGTCACAAATTCCATAATGCTTAAACATATTCATGTTGACTACTAATCACTTAAAAATCAATTTGGATAAAGTTTTTCACATGAAATGATAACTTTTGCAAAATACCGTATTTTCGCACTTAAATACCATAATGTTTAGTTTTCACATTTAGCCCCTAAACTTTGCTATACCTTAAAATAGATCACGAGGTAATGACCTACCTCAACACACACGCAAATACAACCCTAATTGATATCATCAAAACTTAGAATACGATAATACAAGACTTTACATTAAAATACCATTTTCTTTATAAACCTTTTCTGAAAGTTCTAAGTTGTATACAATTTTAAAACAAAATCTTTTAATAGGAAAATACGATATGTCATGGATATCGATCGTTTATCTAAACCTGACGTTGTGGTGTCTAGACAAGTGTGTCTAAGACAAGTGGTTACTTAATTAGGGCCACTACTTGTAGTGGAGAGCCTCCCACTTACCTGACACTTATCTGGCCGCAATTGGCGGTGAAGAGACGATTTGAGGCTTCTAATGACTTATCGTTTAGACTATTTAGAAATAGGTTAGTTGGCTTAGGAAACCTTAGAATCTAAAATACGGAAATTTACACCTTTTACAAATAAATACCTTATCTTTATAAAACCGTTTTCTAAATGATTAGTATTTATTAAATCTTTGCAAAGCGCCACTACAACCCACCTTTGGGGAACCCGTTAGGGATAGTACGGTTTATCGTGCACCCTCGGGCTTAGTAGTGCGAGATTCAGACCTCCGCAAGGAGCATTCGGTCTCGAAAGGTTTAAAATACGACATTTAACAAAAATGAGATTTTTGGAAAATAAAATATTTATTAAAAATTTTTTTTGTATAAACATATGTATATTTATCATTTAAACACCTATTTTATTATAAGATAAAGTTTCCACATTTTCCTAAAAATTACAAGATTAAAAGTTACGTTAAAATACCATGAATTTCAAATATATCAATATTACAAATTAATACCTTTATTAGGATATATTCACTAGAAATATCACTAAATAAAATCACACTCATTATAATTATAAAGACGAATAATAAATACTTGAGGTGTATCTTGAAAACTATACAAAAGTACTTTAACATAAAAAACCCTCAAGTTTTATAAATTACAATAATAACCCTAACAAATATAGAACTTCGAATTACATTTCTTTTAGTCTGACTCGGGTTTTAGTCAGATTATTTCTGACTTGAATATGATTCAAGTCAATCTATATTCTTTAATATTCCAACTCAATATGAACACATGAATCCCCGAATCCAGTTAACAATATATACAACTTGACTGAATCAAACCATGGATATACATCCATTATTCCGTTATTCCATTTACCTGATTATGCAGTTACAACGTGTTTACTGAGATCATGGTTTTGGTCAGTCATCCAACTTACACAATACAATACAACAATACTGTCAAAACACTACGGGGTTTAAGGGGTAGATTGGTACGGAAGGTGTTAAAGGTGGCAAGAGGTGGTCAGATTAAGACACCTAACCTATATTCCGTTGCTGTTGTACCGTGGCTTAACGGTTCCTTGTACATTCCGTTTGCCCTGCTCTCTAGCATATAGAGACCCCTCTCGTATACACTGGCATCTTTCTGTACCAAGCTACAAACAACAGCGTTAACACAATATTCTACAACATGATACTTTAGCAAATTACTCTTATTCTGTCTTTCTAATTCTTCCTTATCTTTGGGACTTACCGAGCGACCTGTTCGCTGACGACATTCTATTTCTTTCTTCTTTGAATGTCGTCAGGTGCTTTGGACCCAGCAGAGATCGAGCCCACCGGTGAAGACTTGGAGCAGTTTCATGAAGACCCTGAGCTCTAGACATTGTACCTTGTTCTATTCAGTATTTTCATTTCCTGTTATGCCATTGTTTAGGCATCGCTTTTCATTTCAGTTATATTTACTTTTCATGCATTGTATAAAAGAATATTATTAATAAATTTGCTGTTATTTCTATATCTCTTGTCTCTTTTGATTTACTTTTATATTGCTTAGATACGCTTAGCGTATGTACTTCTGAATACATACGTAGCGGACCTCGTCGCGTCCACTTCACCGTACACCGGGAAGCAGGGCGTGACAGGTTTTGTTGGTGGCCCATGCAGGTCAGAGCTGTATGAATCGCTGTCATGCAGTTCTGGTCTGCGTGAACAACCTAAGCAATATAACACAAGAACCAGCAACTAAAACATTCTTTACAATTAATGTTTCTTGAATCTTACAAATTTCTATTCCTTGAATCTTATCATTTCATGTATCTGAATCTGTCCTAACCCAAATTTTTCTTCAAGATTATGGATTTCCCGAACAACACCAGCACCAACGTCAACAACACCCCTCCAGCACTACCTCTCGCACTAGCTGTTCCTGCACAACCCACCGAGCAAACAGTGCTACTTGAGGCGATTCGCAGCCTTCTTGAGGGACAGCAACAACTACTGAACCGTCCTGAAACCGACACACCGGGAGTAAAGCAATTCAGGGCTTTACATCCTAAGCAGTTCTCTGGTAAAGGAAGCCCTCTTTAAGATGAAGAATGGGCACAAAGCACCGAAGACGATTTGGCAGCAGCTCAAGTGCCAGACATCGCTTGGGTCCGTGTAGCAAAACTACAGCTCACGGATAATGCTCGCAACTGGTGGAAGGCGGAAGAAAGCCGTCTGGTACAGCCGATTGAATGGAAGAATTTTCGCGAGAAGTTCGACGCGAAATATTTCCCTGTGACTGCCAGGTTTGCAATGGAGCAACAGTTTATTCATCTACAACAGGGTTCAATGTGGGAAAAATCAGTAGATGAATACGACGCTGAATTCACCATGTTAAGCCGGTAAGATATGTCACAATAGTTCAATTTTTTTTAATATCACATACTACACAGTTAACACAATCTTTAAACAGATTCGCGGCACACTTGATACCGACGGACGATATCAGAGCCCGTCGCTTTCAACAAGGACAGGACACGGAGATTCAGGCTGCTCTAGCCACGGGAAAGTTTTTGACTCATGAGGATGCTCTGGAAGCTGCCCGCAGTTATGAGGCAGTGATAAAAGTAAGGGGCAGACCTCAGTCTGCAGGAGTCAAGCGCCCTGCCAATCAGACGGCAGGTGGAGCCTCGTCCAGGCCACCTTTCGTGCTAAGGTGACCCGGAGTACCAACCCATCGTCCCAGCCCAGCCTTTTGCACCTACTGCAAGAGAACTGGACATATGATGAAAGACTGTCGTCGAGCCAACCGCCTTTGCTTAGTCTGCGGCTCAGCTACTCACGATATTGGGTCTTGTCCCCAAAGACAGAACCCATTTGCTGCACCCAGGCCAGCAATTACTTATCCGCAGCGACCAGCTCTTCAGGCACCTGCTCCCAGACCTACACTACCTGCACCACCCAGAGGACCACAAGATGCACCACCTCCTCGTCAGTTCCATCAAGCTCAAAGGAACGTTCCGAGGAATGCTCCTTAGGCCAGAAGGAATGTACCCAGGCGCCAGGCTTTCACGATGTCCGTGGAAGAAGCTGAGGCCACTGGCCAAGTCATCACTGGCAAACTTTTCTTTTCAAAATTTGATTTTCTATTCTACTACTTAGTTACATATTCTCTATACCTAAAACAAATCCCACATACCTTAGGTACAATCTTAGTATCTTCAATCCCTGCACTTGCACCGTTCGATACTGGAGCATCACATTGCTTTATGTCGCAACGGTTTGTCCGAACCCATGCGATTCCAGTTTCACCGCTTGTATCCAGCTGGAATGTCAGTTCAGGAAATGGCGTTCTAAAGGCAACCATGGGATACAGTTTGTGTCCAGTCGTCGTCTGCAGTTGAGAGTTTTATGCTGACTTCAAAGTGTTGGACATACCGAACTTCGATGTGGTTCTAGGAATGGATTGGCTTGGAACTTTTTATGCTACCATAGACTGTCGTCAAAGGAGGGTAGTATTCAAGATCCCAGATCATCCGGTCTCTTATTTCAAAAGCGGAGACCGTACACTGGAGCCAAGTACCTACAAAGCGAAACCAAGAGAAGCAGTAGTTGCAGCAGCTCAAGCGGAGGAAGAATTAAGACCAGATGTGGTTCGAGAGTTCGACGATGTATTTCCTGACGATATATCAGGTTTGCCTCCCGATCGAGCTCTTGAATTCAGTATTGATTTAGTACCAGGAGCATAACCTGTGATCAAAGCACCCTATCGTTTAAGTCCGGAAGGTTTGAAGGAAGTCCGAACACAGTTGGACGAATTACTGGCGAAAGGATGGATTCGTCCCAGCACTTCAAGTTGGGGATCACCTGTACTACTTGTGAAGAAGAAGGAAGGTTCATACAGAATGTGCATCGATTACAGAGCCTTGAATGAAGTCACTATAAAGAACAAGTATCCACTCCCGCGCATCGATGATTTATTCGATCAGCTAAGTGGATCTTGTGTTTTCAGTAAATTAGATCTTCGTTCAGATTATCATCAAGTGAAGGTCAAGGAAGCTGATATTCATAAAACAGCTTTCAGAACTCGCTATGGACATTACGAATTTCTAGTGATGCCATTTGGAGTGACCAATGCACCCGCAATATTCATGAACCTTATGAATCAAGTTTTCCGGGAGTACTTAGATAGATTTGTTGTCATCTTCATCGACGACATCCTGGTGTATTCTAAGAGTCGGAAAGAACATGCAGAACATCTACGAATTGTCCTAGAAACTCTTCGACAACATCAGCTTTATGCCAAGTACAGCAAGTGCGAGTTTTGGCTAAATCAAGTTGGTTTTCTTGGACATATCGTATCAGGAGAAGGAATCTATGTAGATCCAGCAAAAGTTTCGGCAGTTAGCAAATGGCCTACACCAAAGTCAGTGAAGGATATTCGAAGTTTCTTAGGTTTAGCTGGATATTACAGAAGGTTTATTGAAGGCTTTTCGAAAATAGCAACGCCTCTGACCAAGCTCACACGTAAAGATGAAGAATTCGTGTGGTCAGAAGCATGCGAACAAGCTTTCGTAGAACTCAAGTCAAGGTTGACATCTGCACCTATTCTCGTCATACCGGATCAATCTAGAGGATTCGAAGTGCATTGCGATGCATCCGGTAAGGAATTAGGATATGTTCTACACCAGCACGGTAAGGTTGTGGCTTATGCTTCAAGACAACTGAAGTTTCATAAGCGTAATTATCCGACGCATGATTTGGAGCTGGCAGCCGTCATCTTTGCTCTTAAGATTAGACGTCATTATCTACTTGGTGAACGAGTGAACATCTACACAGATCATAAGAGCTTAAAGTACGTGTTTACTCAGAAGGAGTTGAATATGCGGCAGAAAAGATGGTTAGAAGTCATGGCGGACTTGACATCAACTTGCAATATCACCCAGGGAAGGTGAACGTAGTACCTGATCCTCTTAGTCGCCAACCATTATCGATGAATCTCACCACTCAGTGGAAGCTTCAACAAGACTTGCATCAGATGGAGGTTGAAGTAGTCATGCCAGGTAATGCTTCAAGTTTGATGAATTTACAAGTTCAATCAACCATTGTCAATCAGATCAAAGCAGCTCAAGCAAGTGATGCTAAGTTGCAAAAGATCAGAGAACAAGTGGAGAATGGACTCAGAACAGACTTCATCATCCATGAAGACGGATCTTTGAGATACGGCAGCAGATTGTGTGTACCAAAAGGTCCTGTTCGGGAAGAGTTAATGAAAGAAGCCCACAACTGTCACGCCCCGCTTCCCAGAGTACGCAAGATTGGGCACGTGACATAGCCAACCATGCTACCTGTGGGTAGGAAGTATCCATCCACAGTCACATTACGCCTGTAGAGATATCAAGAACAAGATAAAAACTATCTAACACATGTCCAAATCCAGAATAACAAGAGTCAATGATAAATAAATGCGGAAGCAAATGATCCAATACAATAATAGAAAAGTATGTCCCATAATGCGGGCTCACATCTGGAAATAATGCAGGAAATAAAACTAATCACTATAGAACTCACAAATCAGCCTGCTGGCTGAAGTACTCCTGCTCGGTCAGCGACAGTGGTAAAGAATCTGGGCCATGCAAAACACAGACGTCAGCGCGTCATATCAACCAATAATATAATGTGAACAGTGTAATAGGCAATGCATAAATAATCATGAATAAAGCAATAGTATGAAACAAGCAGTGCCGGGTAGTGTGCAGTGGGTAACTAAACTGTTCTATCGGGTTTTCTATTCTAAAGTCTTTAAAATCAATTCGAGTAATCCTCCATGTAACTCAAAGGATATGTCCCGTTACCTCCCGGGACCACGGATCAGGAAGATGGGAACCAATAATGGTTCTGTCCCGTTGCCCCCCGGGACCACGGATCAGGAATGTAAGAGTCACGAATGGCTCTGTCCCGTTACCCCCGGGACCACGGATCAAGTAATACCCTTTTAAGTTACACTTTAGATTACCCGTTTGATTTCCCCATACCCCCAGGTTATGTGTGTCAGGTCGGGTATTCAGTAGTCAAGGACTAATGCTAACACAGGATCAGGTAACAGGTCAGGTTCGTCTGGATAGACAACAAGAATGGTCCATGAGGACTCCAAGTCAGGTTTGTTGGCATTAGGCATGAGATCAGGTAACAGGTCAGGTCATGGTACATCAGGTTAAGTCGATAGTAAAGGGTACCATGTCCGGTGCATCGGTATGTATACATGTTAGGTGTAGCAAGGTCAGGTCAATATGTATCACAATCGAGGGTGTGCTCACAACAGGCATAAAATCGAACAAGGAATAGCAGCTGGAAATAAACAGTGAATTTAACAACAATAAGCAATTTATTTAATCACAATGGTGCATTAATATAGTGCAGTCGTATTATCATATTAACCGGTTTGAGCACCCTTGCGGTGCAGTAAATCACATGACTGTGCAATACAGTTATATCAATATCAGAATGTAATAGAGCTACAAGTGTAAGGCTACCGTCCTTTAAACGGTAAATGTGATTAACGGGTAACTTCGTTATTAGGGTTAAAGTGGCAAAATGTGGTTTTAGGTTAACTGTATCATGATATAAGTCATATTGCGTCCAAATAATAAAATAGCTATATCTAGTTAAGTTTGCAAGTTTAATGAGTCAAAACACATTTAATTATACAGTATAGCATGTAGCAAGTAATACTTGCCTCGACGGTTCGCGAACCGGGAAAAACGGACGTAACGTCGGCGGGGAAACACGCGACGGACGTACGGTTCACGGATTGAACCCAAACAACGAACCATGGGGCCACGCGGATCGGGGTACCTTGCTGGAACGTTGGATCAAGTCGTCGGCATCGTCGGATTCCGGCCGAGGAATGAACAGTGAACTATCAATACATGCAAACAAAAGAGAAGAGAAAAACAAAGAAGGAAGCGAGTAGGATCTGAGAAGGGGTGCTCACGATGATCCATGGGACGGGCGGTGACGGTCGACCCCGTTGACGGAGCTCCGGCAGCCAGCCGACAGTAACCGCGATAAGAGGTCTGCAGATTCACGAATGCATTAGTCGAGAATGGAAAAGGAAGGGAGGAGAAGGGGAAAGTCATCTCACCGAGGGGTGTGCCTGCGAGGTCGGGGACACGGGAACGGGGTCGTCGGCGGCGACAGGCGGCGGTCCGACGGTGTGCAGGGGATGTGCAGGCGGGGTGAGCAGGTGGTCGGGGCTGCGTAGACGTGCACAGGGTGTTGATGCAAGGGCGAGGGAGAAAATGAGCTGGTGAAGATGGTGGGGGTGAGGCTAGGATCGCCGGTGATGGAGGAACGCCGATGAGGTGGCGCGGGCGAGTGCGAGGGCGTGCGGTGGCCACCTGCAGGCGCTGGAAGGAAGGGAGAAAGGAGGAATGAATGGGGTAGCGGCTGCGACGAGGGCGAGGAGGCGAGGCTGGTGGTGATGTTTGCGTCGGCTTTGGTGCTGCGGCGGTGACGGACACGGCGGCTAGGGTTAGGGTTGCGATGGGTTCTTTCTTTCGTTCTGGAAAAATTTTCATGAGGGGGAGAGATAATATATATAGGGGAGAGAGAGAGGAAGTTAGAGAGAGAGAGAGAGAGAGAAAGAGAAATTAGAGAGAGAGAGAAGGAGACAGCTAGAGAGAGGGAGAGGAATAGTGGAGGGACCCACAGGTTAAAACCCACTCTAATTGGCCAGGAAGCGAAAGATTTAAATAGTCCAGCCAGGGGAAAGATTTAAATAGTTAAAAGGATTTAATACTAAAGATTTAAAGATTTAAGAATCAAAAGAAACTAACAGTAAGAAATATTATAAGGTTTCGAATATTATATTAAATTGGGATTTTGGCGCTAAATGAAACATTTCCAAATCGCGTCCGGGTTGGGTCCAAAAATTTGAAATTCAAATAATAGGATTTTAAGCGGGTTCCAAATTTTAAAATGAAATGTTTTATGATTAAAAAGCATGCCCCCAAGTCGGACACCTGCACGCGCGCGTAGTCGTCCAAACTCGCCCGTTTCACCGAACGGGATGAGAACTCGACGCACGAACGCTACCACGCGGCTAGGGATGAAGAGTAGGCCAAGATAGATATTTTTAATTTCATTTTAGGTGCTAAAATTTGTTATATGCAAAAATGACTTAGCCGGTTAAAATTTTACAGTGAGACCCAAACAGGTAAAATAAATGAAATGAGCAATGTCAAACACTCAACCAGTAACAGAAATAGTATTATTGGGTTCGGGTGTTACAACAACTCTCCCTACTCAGTACATCCTGGAGGTACCAAAATGTACAAAGATCTACGTCAGAACTATTGGTGGCAAGGAATGAAGCGTGAAGTAGCCAGAAGCGTCGCAAAATGCTTGGTGTGTCAGCAAGTAAAGGCTGAACATCACAGGACTGCTGGATTACTTAAACCGTTACCAATCCCAGAATGGAAGTGGCAACACATCACGATGGACTTTGTGACAGCTCTTCCTCGCAGCACAAAGGGTAACGATGCCATATGGGTCATTGTGGATCGACTCACAAACTCGGCTCACTTCATCCCATTTCGAGTTGGCCAATCAACTGAGACACTAGCAAAGAAGTACATGGAGGTAATAATCTAATTAAGATTTAAACTCTTTATAATGTACTATCTCTGATACCCATGAACTCATACAGGAAATTGTGAGACTTCATGGAGTACCGGTCTGCATTGTCTCCGATCGTGACACCAGGTTCCGATCGCAATTTTGGCAGAGTCTGCAAGCAAGCTTGGGAACAAGTCTGAACTTCAGCACGGCTTATCATCCACAAATAGATGGTCAGTCGGAACGAACTATTCAGATCTTGGAGGATATGCTTAAAGCGTGTATGCTAGACTTCAAGGGATCACGGGAAGATCACCTGCATCTTGTGGAGTTTTCGTACAACAACAGCTACCAAGCAAGCATAGGAATGACACCTTTTGCAGCATTGTATGGAAGGAAGTGTAGTTCGCCATTAAGTTGGGACGACATCGAAGATAGAGAACTTCTTGGACCAGAGATAATAGTAGCGACTGTTGATGTGGTTCGTACTATCAGGGAAAGAATGCCCATAGCCCAAGATCGACAGAAGCACTGGGCTGATGCAAAGAGACGACACTTGGAGTTCCAGCCAGGAGATCACGTATTCCTGAAGATATCTCCGAATCGCAGAGTGATCCGATTTGCAAGACGGGGTAAGCTAAGTGCGAGATACATTGGATCGTTCGACATACTCGAACGAGTCGGTGAAGTGGCATGCCGTTTAGCGCTTCCACCCTCATTGGAAGGAGTGCATAATGTGTTCCACATATCCCAACTCAGGAAGTATGTGAGTGACCCCAGCCATGTACTTGATCATTCCGAGCTTACTATACAGCCCGACTTGTCTTGTGAGCAACAGCCCGTAGAGATCCTGGACAGGAAAGTGAAGACACTTCGGAACAAGGAAGTTAACTTGGTTCGAGTAATGTGGAGGAAAGACACTCCAGGAGAGTCCACTTGGGAAAGGGACGATGAAATGCGTACTAGATATCCACACCTCTTTGTAAACTAGTCCTCAAATAAAAGTTGTAAATTTCGAGGACGAAATTTTTGTAAGGAGGATAGACTGTAACAACTCCATTTTTAATGTACAAAGAATTGATTTAAAATTCGATGTATACTTGGAGTATTTATTACAGCTGATATCTCTTTAAGTATTTATTTCACTCCATAATTATAAGAAGGAGCTTGTAGCTCATTGGTAATACCTTGCTCTGCTGAACCAAGCCACCAGAGTTCAAATCCCATGCCCCACATTATTTTTATATTTATTTGGTTTTATTTTTTTGGAAAGTCAACAGTCAAACCGCCATAACTCACAAAATTTATACTGAACCCAAAAAGTTAGATACACCAAAATTCCCCCCAAGATGAAACCCACCCGAAAAGCCTTCGACTCGGCCTGACTCGGCCGAGTCGGCCAGCGGGCCGGCCGACTCGGGCCGGCGCCGCCGGCCGGACACGGCCGGACGACCGAGTCGTCAACACGGAATTTCTCCGTGTTGACCTGGTCCTCGCCGAGGTCAACGTAAAACTGGTCCGACCCTTTGTAATTAGTCACCGACTTTCTAGCCCGAATCTCGGCAACCTCCGCCGCCTGAAGTGCCGCCTCGGCATCCCGCCTGCTGGCATCCCTCGCCCTCTTCATGGCTGCGAAGCGATCGGCCAATTCCTCCAGCTTCGCCTCGATGACTCGTTGGGACTTACTTAGGTGGTGATAGGACTCCCAGCACTTTGAGACGGCGAGCTCCGCGACGGCCGATCGGGCTTCAAGGACGGTCATCCTCTCCCTCTCCAGACGCAGCTCAAGTCGCGGATCCTCGACCTCCGAAGAAGACTCTCCCGCCGGCCTCGTAGCATGGATAGCCCCCTCAGCCTCCATGCGAGTGACGAGGGCGCGGTGCTGAAGGACCTGGCAAAAAACAGCAGAGAGACTTAGAGACTGTCACGCCCCGCTTCCCAGAGTGCGCAAGATTGGGCACGTGACATAGCCAACCATGCTACCTGTGGGTAGGAAATATCCATCCACAGTCACATTACGGTTGTAGAGATATCAAGAACAAAATAATAAACTAATCTAATACATGTCCAAATCCATAATAACCAGAGTCAATGATAAATAAGTGCGGAAGCAAATGATCCAATGCAATAATAGAAAGGTACGTCCCGTAATGCGGGATCCCACCTGGAAATAAAATGCAATAAATGAACTAACCACTACAGAACTCACAAATCAGCCTGTTGGCTGAAGTACTCCTGCTCAGTCGTCGACAGTGGTAAAGAATCTGGGCCATGCAAAACCCAGACGTCAGCGCGTCATGTCAACCAACAATATAATATGAACATGGTAATAAGCAATGCAGGTATGAACATGAATAAAGCAGTACTAAGAAATAACAGTGCAGGGTAATGTGCAGTGGTAACTAAACTGTCCTATCAGGTTTCTACTCTATAGTCTTTGAAATCAATTGATGAATCGTCGATGTAACTCAATAGTATCCCGTGCGTGCCCGGGACCACGGTCAAAGCCCTCGGGGCTGAATCCGAGACGTGCCGCTAAGCAGTAATAGGTAGTAGGATGGGCGAGTGATGTCAGCATCAACACTCCGGGGCTGGCCAAGCCCGTAAGACTGATCAGAACAAGTATCGAACTGTTGAGTTACAAGTCGGTTTCACCTTTGATTTCCCCATACCCCCAAGTTATGTATGTCAGGTCAGGTATTCAGTAGTCAAGGACTAATGCCAACAAAATCCGGTAAAAGTAGGTCTGTCTGGATAGACAGCAGGAATGGTCAGGTTTGTTGGCATTAGGCATGAGATCAGGTAACAGGTAAAGCCATGGTACATCAGGTCAAGCCAGGTAATGTATAAAGGTGTCATGTCATGTCAAGAGTGTACGGTACCATGTCATGTCAAGTAGGAAGTGTAACAGGTCATGTCAGGAAGCACAAGATGTCATGTGGGTGCTCATAATCAAACTAACATAAACATGTGTATAAATAAACAAGCATGAGTACTATCAGAACAATAACTGGAACATGTAATATGATATGCAAATAGATATAATTTCAAGGATATGGATGCACAGTTATCGATTAGGGTTACATTTATAGTTCCAATATTAATTAGGATACAATTTATTAAACATGGAGTGTTAATATCACATTATTATGTAGTGATGTGATCTATGGATGCAATTATATGTATCTTAAATGCGATGGATGCAAACGGGTATCCGAAAAGTTATAAAACTATAAAACGGTAATGTGGGATGTACAACTAAACAATATGTGATATAAATATTGATATAATAATATTAATATGGATAGCATATTCAAAGCGATTAGTAACTATAAAAGATGTATTGATTAACCATGCACAAGAAGGTTCCGTTCAGAAATTTAGCGTCACCCTAATTTGTAAAATAGCTTAAAAATAGCAAATGTTCTCCAAAAGAGACGTATCTTATACCAAAACAAAGATAATTCAATAAGGTTTTCAGTTTTATAAGTATAAGCATCTCAGGTTATCCCTAAAAAAAGTTATGAATATTCAAAGTTGAAAGTTTGCTGCTGGAATTTCCCTGGACAGCAGTTTAGAGACGTGTTCATTTGCATTTTACGTTAATTAAACAATTTATTTTGCAAGTAAATATTTCATAGAGTTATAGTATTCTGAATTAGCTTCGTAACGAACTAAAGAACGTATCCTAATGATTTTTCTATGATTTATAATGAATTTTATAAGATGAGGTGTACAGTAAATTTCAGATTTGTCATATCCGATTTTTCAACGACATTTCATATGTAAACTATAAGATTTTCAAATGTATAATATTATAAAATGAAGATTATAAAAGTATATAGCATGTAGCAAGATTAACTTGCCTCGATGGGTCGCGAATCGGGAAAACGGAACGTTAACCGTCGGCGGGGAAAACTCGCGACGGGCGCACGGTTCACGGAATGAACCCAAACGACGAACAAAGGAACCACACGGGTCGGGGTACCTCACTGGAACGTCGAGAAACGTCACCGGCACGACGAAATTCCGGTAACAAAAGAACAGTTAAAAGAAAATGAAAAACGGAACATGAAGCAAGAAGAGAAAGAATGATAAAGAGAAGTACGAGAGAATATATGAGGGAGAGGGAGAGAGAGAAAAAAGTGGAGAGGGAGAGAGAAAGTAGGGCCCACGGGGTTAAAGGGGAGGTTGTGATTGGCTGAGAGAATAAATTGAGAAGGATATAAAAGATTGTAAAAATATTATATGGTTAACTTAAAGATTTAAAAGATAGGTAATGAACAGTAAGATATCAGATTAGTTAGAAAAATATATGCGAAGGTTTTAATAATATTAAAAATTTGGGGTTTTGGCGCCAAATGAAACATTTCCAAATTGCGTCCGGGTTGGGTCCAAAAATTCGAAATTCAAATAATAGGATTTTAAGCGGGTACCAAATTTTAAAATGAAATGTTTTATGATTAAAAAGCATACTCTCAAAACGGACACACGTGCGTGCACGTAGCCATCCAAACTTGCCCGTTTTACTGAACGGGACGAGAACACAATGCACGGACGCTACCACGAGGCTAAGGGTGTCAAGTAGGCCAAGAAGAATATTTTCAATTTTATTTTAGATGCTAAAATTTGTTATATGTAGAAATGACTTTGCCGGGTAAATTTTACAGTAAGCAACAAACAAGCAAATTAAATGAAATGAGTACCACATTATGCTCAAACAGTAACTGAAAATAGTAGCATTGGGCTCGGGTGTTACAGAGACACTCGAACTAAAAAAGAGAGTACATACCTGCACCGCTTCCTGAGCTATAGCCGCCATCTGGGCCCTCAGGGTCCCCCACGGAATCTGGCCTCTGGCCAACTCCTCCATACCAGCAAGCAGGCTGGCAGTAATGGAAATCCCCAACGGGACCACGAAATGGACGTCCCCTCCTGCATAGGAATCCCCTCCGGAATCTCTGTCGGTGGCGCGCGAGAAACCGTCCTCTTCCTCTTAAGAGGAACCGCGTCTTCGCCATCTCCTGCATCTTTCGTCTGGGGCTCGGGAACCCGTAGAAGCCTTTAGCCACCGCCGGGACAATCATCGGGAGCTCATGACGAGGCAGATGGCCCCGCCGTCGGCGACACATTTGGTGCGGGGCTCGGTCCAGCCGGAGGCACGGCCGCACCGCCGGCCCCCTCCGGGGCTGAGCACCAAGGGCGCCAAGAGTCCTGGATCGATCCATTTATCCTGCCAAAGGGAGAGACTCGACTCAGAAGGAGAAGAAGCAGAAGAAAGAAGAAGAAGACATCTAACCTGATGGAGAGAAGTCCTCAGGAGAGAAAACGATGAGATCCGACCTAAAAAGGGAAGCGCTGAGCTAACAAGACTCAGAACGGGGAGATTATGAAGATGAATGGGCTCTCATGTGGACCCCACCTCTATTCATGGCCACCGGCGTATCCATCCAACGGTGGAAATCGTCTCCCGCCGAAATGACTCTTCGCACTCAACGGCCACCATCGCTCCACCTGCTATGCGCACATTGGCCGCACCCCATCGGGCGCAGGGAACCTGCGACCCGTCGCCTCAACCAACCAGTGCCCGACACGTGAGCTGTCGCTTCAGCGAACGTACACCCGATCCAGCACACCCTTTTTAATGCGAAGATCTCGCCCCTGATTCGCTGGCGTCATCCAGAAAATACAACAGATTGCCCGGGGACACACCCGACGATATCTTCGAAAAGGTGCTCACCTCGGGTGACCCGGCAGACCACTCTCGACCCGACCCGTCAGCTGGTCGGGACGAGAGTGGGGGGCTAATGATGATGCTCGATATCGGCGATCTCCCAGATCATGACACGATGCAGATAACGTGTCCCAAAGCTCAAAAGAAAGGACCTACGGTGGCCGACCAGGCCGCTCCTATGCCCGTCCTACAAACAAACGCTGACTCACCTCTAAGCTCCCAGCACAATTGGCCTCCTCGGCCACCCTGCTCATCTCCGGGCTACCGCAGAACCAAGATACCTCGGCTCTCCCGCTCGTTCGCGAGCTCTCCAGCCGAGATCATCTTCCTCAGTCTCATCGACCGACCGACGGCACCGCTCACAGGTGCAACCGCCATCCGGCGAATCTCGCCATGCGCGAGATATCCGCCGGCCACATCCCATGTTCCACGCCATCATGATCCCCTATTAACGAGCCTGTCTCGCCGTTAATGGGAGATCCCGCACATCATGCGGGCGTGACGTCGGGGGTGTAACGGCCGGCGTGATTCTCGCGCCTGTCCTGCCTGCTGCCACCGCTATATAAACCTCTTCTTCAGACGGTTCAAGTAAGCCATTTTGACTCCACTAAGCCGTTACTCTGCTCGGATTTCCACTCTAACCTGACCGTCGGAGGGTCCTCGATGGTACAACCGCCCCGGGACTTCCTTACAGGTAGCTCGGCCCAAACAACCTCAAACCCATTGAGATCCACACGCTTCAGGAGCCCGCCTCCAGATCCAATTCCAGCCGTCCATCGCCGCCATCAGCAGATCAACGGAAGGTAACATCTCGGCATGATCCCGGTCATGTCAGTAGCATTCCTTGTCAAACGGCCTAAAGAATAACAAATATGTCATTGAATAAAATACGTTGCGCTTTTGATCAGCAAGATGATAAGCTGAAGCTCAACTGGCTACTTTATTAATTCATCTCTCAGTCCTTTTCAAAACAGCTCATCCAATTCACACCCTCCATGAGGCCATGAGCTATCTTTATTAGAGTTTTCCCTTTATATATATTTCTTGAAAAAAAAAAGAATATCTATATTTATTTCCACATTGGACTCCTTTAGTGATTGTTCCCGCCAAAAAATTCTGCACAAAAAAGCCCAAGGCATCAAATGGCAGCGATACGCTTAAGAAAATGTGAACCTGTATTTTCCGGGCTATATTTTGACAAACTCCCGAATGAGAAATAGCTAAATTTTGATGGTATTGAAAGCATCTCGAAAAAACCTTCGATTTGATATATTATGGGCCTCATAATTTATCCGGGATCAAAAGTTATGAGCAAATGTCTATGCGCATGTGATCTGAGGAAGAAGATGCGAACCGGTATTTTCCAAGCTGAATTTTGACAAACTCCGGAATGAGAAACAGCTGAATTTTGATGGTATCAAAAGCATCTCGAAAACACCTTCGATTTGATATATAATGGGCCTCATAATTCATCCGAGATCAAAAGTTATGAGCAAATGTCCTATGCACATGTAATCTAAAGTAATGCTCTACTACATGAGGAATGCATTTTTAGTCCCACATCGGGAAAAGGAGAGATGGCTTCTCTACCACTCCTATATAAATAAGAGGGGATACCTCCTAGAAAAGGTAGAGTTGAATCCTCAGAGGATTCAATTCTCAAAGAAGCTTAGTTCTCCATAGGAGCTTAGTTCTCCAAGATAGGAGCATGCTCCTCCCCATAATGCGCAAGCGCCACGTGTGCTACGTGCAAAGCACGTGCGCCCGCCATGCGCGCACCACGTGCAATGCACGTGCGCACCACATGAGAATATTCAATAATATTAAAAGGAGCTTAGTTCTCCAAGTTAGGAGCTTGCTCCTCCCCATAATACGCATATGCGCAAGCGCCATGTGCGCTACGTGCAACGCAAGTATGCCCGTCATGCGCGCACCACGTGCAACGCACGTACGCACTACATGAGAACATTTAATAATATTAAAAGGAGATACGTTCTCCATAGGAGCTTGCTCCCCCCCATAATGCGCATATGCGTAAGCTCCATGTGTGTCACGTGCAAATATGTGCGCCCAACATGTGCGACGCACGTACGCCCAACACGTGCGACACACGTGCGCGAACGCAAAGAAGCCTTTTTCAGCAGCGAGAAGCTTAAGCTCCAGCCTGTTCTTTCCCCCTAATGAGTGGGACATGGTTCAAAGGGTACAACCCTCCACACCTTCGATATATGGCGCTGTAATCTCTCAGTGTCGTCGGAGAGGTGGTGGGTCCCAACAACCAATGATCCTTCTTTTCAATAAAAAAGGAAAAGAAACAGATATACAGAAGAGATAGAGAAAACCCTCTGCAAACTTTGAGAAAACTCAAAGAGAAAGAAAGGCAAGCCTTTAGGAAAAGAAGATCATTTCTAAAAAGATCATAGATCTAAAAAAGACCAAGGTCTTTAATAAAAAGAAAAAGATCCAAAGATCTAATCATAAAAAAAATAAAATAAGTATTTACTTCATTCACAGATCCTTGATCTACAAAGGCAGAGCCCTTTTATAAATAAGAACTTTTGTTCTTGAATCTTGAGGCAAAACCTCCTTTAAAAAGAATGTAGACTTGTTCTCAGATCATAAATTTGATCAAATGCGCCTTGCGCTATTGGACAGTGCCTTACACTCATGAACTGCGCTTTTGCGCTCCTTGGACCGGCGCTCAGCGCCAAAACGTGCAACGTTTCAATCACAGAAACAACTTGCGCTTTGCGCTTCTGAAACAGAGTGCTGCGCTCATGGGCTGGCGCTCAGCGCCAAGCGCGCCACGTGTCACTCACTGGCGCGTCCCTAAACCAGCGCAAAGCGCTCATAAATTGAAAGCGTAATGCGCTAATAAACTAGCGCTTAGCGCCAAGCGCGACACGTGTCATCTTCGTGTGCGCTACCTGACAGAAGCGCAATGCGCTCTTTAATTGGCGCAAAGCGCCTGACGCGCCACGTGGCGCGCTGTCAGAACACACTTTGTTCTGATGAATGCTATGCATTCAATACAAAACAAAAAATGTCAGGATCTAATGCTCGGCATTATTAAAAAGGCCAAGCTCAAACAAATGTTCAACAGCCCAGAACAATAAAATGTTAAACATTTTAATCTTATTGGATTTAGCCCAATTCTGGCCGTAAGTCCTCAACTTATATTTAATTGAGCCCATCTGCTCACGAATATTCAACAGATCTCAGTCCCAAAATGGGCTATAGATCTTTCAACCAACTCACACTGGTTCGAGAGTACATCTCTTTACTCCTCTGATATTTGTCGTTGTAATCCTTCAACGTCTTCAAAGAGGTGACGGGTCCCGACAACCATACATCTTATAGACTATGACGTCTTTAAACTGGACTGTGGGGTCTTTAAACCCATGGAATATGATGTCCTTAACCTTGGACCACTATGTCTTTAAACTGGTAATCGACCGCAATGTCCCTAAACTAAACAACAGAGGCCAAATGCTCTCTCGTTGGATCTAAATGATCCTGTTAAGTTGGGCTTAGTTTAAAATTAGACTAATGTATCCTTAACAAACGTTTAAGTTTATCTTAGTCTCAAATGAGACTAACGTATCCTTAAACCCAAACCAAAACCCAAATCTAAGAAGATACGGATTTGGACTAATCCACGCCCTACGCACGACAAAATAAATTAGTCTCCGTATACAATCCACGGGCAATCACAAACAAAACAAACATCCACGACACGAAGTGACCATCTGGAGAAGGAGAAAGTGGTTACCCCGATACGGTAGCGTAATTAACTGCAGGGGCTTGCGCCTGCAGGGAAGAGCGTCCCCACAATCAAAAACCCCTCAAATGAAGGGGAATCTGACGAAGTCTGCTATATCGGCCGCATCCGTTTAAACCTTCGATACATGGTGCCATAAATCAACTTGGCATCTTCGGAGAGGTGGACAGATAGTACCAAATAGCATCTGACCCCAGATTCAGGCAAGACGTGCGATGCGTCTTCTCGGTTTCCGGCGGTAAACAGATTCTGGCACTCCCGATGGGGCCTCTTCCTCTTTCCACTCCATACTTCGTGTGTCGTGTTCGCGAAAGAATCGCGGTTTGCTATGGTTGCCTGTGGATTCGAGGTACTTAGATTTGGTGTCTTGCTCCGTGCAGAAAACAGAATATCAATGGCTTCAAATTGCACTAACTGCAACTGCAACTCTCGCTCCGTCCCATCCGGAGGAGTAACTTACGGGCCCCAAGCGGCCTCCATCTTCGCTATGCCGGTGGAAAAGGTGACTCAGGCTACCACTGGGCTATTCTTCGGGACTATGCTCCCATCGATGAGCTTCAATGCTCCAATGTTGTCGCAAGAAGCTCCAAAGAAGTCGGTCTTTGATCGGCTTGCTACTACCGCGGCCCTTCTCAACGGGTCATCCAGCTCCAACGTCTCAGTCTTCGCCAGATTGGGCCAAAATTCATGTGGGCCCATGATGAAGCCTGCAATCCCAGAAAAGGTTGTTCCGAAAAGGATAGTCATCCTTACTCCTGAAGTCGTCAAGGAGGCTTCTCCTACCAAAGGGTCGGTCTTTGCAAGACTGACTGTTCCAGCTTCCACTCCCGCTCCTGCTCAAAAGTCTGTATTTGACAGGCTAGACACTGCTGCTGGACGGAACTCGGTCTTCAAGAGGCTAGTGCTAGCAATGCCTCATCTGAACAGGGGGCAAGATAAAGCCATCCCCATCACCGAACCAACACCATCGGCTCGACACGCTTGACGTCGCCACTGGCGCCGAGTAAGGAAGGCTGGGGGCAACTCCCCCTCTGGGCTAACTCCACCAGCCCCAATGGTGGAAGTCAATGCTGTTGTTCCAACCGGGAACAGCTTTGAATTGCTAAACAAGGTGCGCAGGAACTCTCCTACCGCCGTACTGAAAAGATCTCCTCCACCCATGGAGAATGTTACAGGAATAAAGCCGGATCAGCCCTCTCAGCGGCTTTCTTCCAAAGTTTACAAAGTCTGGCGATGGGTCCATGAGTCAGTAATTGATCAAGATTACTCTCGTCGACAGAAAAAGGTGAAAGTTCAGCAAGAAGAAAATCAACTTGCTAAGCCACAAAAGGCAACGGCTGTCTGGGTGCCCACTACGACGGCCGCCTCGACGTCAACTGCTTAAAAAAGAAGGAGGCCGGAGAATCCCCCTGTAACTATGGCAGATCGTAAAGACGCCGAGCCCAAACGCCCCAAGTCTGGAGGCATAATGGTGCATACTGTTTACATGGCTTCCGGAAAAGAGGAAAGACGCGCTTCTACGGGTCACCGACCGCTCACCCGATCCGTGACAAAAGCTCAGGAACAACAACATCAGAAGCTTCAAGAGATGCTGACTGCAATGGCCGCACTCACTGGGCCGAAAGAAACTCCAGAGACCCCGGAGCAGCGTCGGGAACAAGAAACTGACACCGACTTCCTCCGAAGAATGCTCGAGAGGAAAGAAAAAGAGGCTGCAGAACAGGCAGCCAATATAAAACGAATGACGCTTCTCTTCCAAGACATGGTCGGGATGATATTACAACCAGAACCTCTAGCTGAAGACCCTCCTATCATCATTAAAGAAGACAGAGGGGAGACATCGAACCCTCCTCCGGCTCTTTCAGCAGCCAAAGAGGAGACCAACTCAAAAGCTGCGCTAGATGATTATATAGCTCAGCAAATACGAGCTCACCAGGCGAATGAAGCGGCTGGCCAAATTGTCAAGACCGGACGACCCTATCCAGGCTGGTATGACCAAATAAGTTACCCCCGCCGGGATATACGATCCCTAAGTTCCATGTATATAAAGGGACGGGGAATCCACATCAGCATGTCGCTCAATTCAGGGCCTTATGCGGAAACACTGGAGGCGGCGACAAACTGTTGCTTCGCCAATTCGTCGGCAGCTTAGTGAAAACGGCCTTCGAATGGTATTCGGAGCTGCCTAACGACTCTGTCAAAACATTTGCGGAGATGGAGCTGCTGTTTACACAAAGATTTGCAAGCGCCAGCGAGCGCACCCTGATCACCGCATTGATCAATGCCAGGGTAAGGCCGAGTGAAACATGGGTTCAATACGTAATACGGTGGCGGAACTTATGGTCGAAGTGAGAACAGCGCATCGAAGAAGTGCCTGCGGTAGGCATGTTCGTGGGTACTCTTGACCCTCAAGCGACCATCTCGCAATTCATGATGTTCTTCAAGCCAACTACTTTCCAGGCATTGATTGACAAGCTGACCCAAATGGATCAGATGGATCATAAACCATCTCCTTCAAAGACGGATCCTCGGAATGAAAAGGGGAAAGGAAAAGCAACTTTCGTTGCCACTACTCAACAACAGCCGGGCAACTTAAAACCGGTTGTTCGTCAAAACAATATGCGTCCACACCCATCCCTCGAGGAGAGACTAGGACGTCCTTACTCGTTTCCCCAAGATAAAACGAGGAGACTGTTCGAGCTGGCAGTGCGTAACAGACTTATCAATCTGCCAGATCCAAAATGTCCGTTGCAGCTAGGTGAGGTCAACAATCCTAATTACTTCCCTTACCACCAAGCAGTAAGCCATCCAATCGAAGATTGTTTCGTCTTCAAAGGCTGGATAGAAGTCCAGTACCAACAAGGCAAATTCGCATTATCGGAAAACTGGAAAGTGAACCCGCCGCAACCTCATACCCCTAAAAAGGTGGACATGCCGGGGGCATCGTGCTCTTTTATAGAAGAAACTCCGTGGGAGGTCGCCCTTTCAGCCAAAACTAAAAGAATGCTGAAGGATCTCCAAACGTGCCCGGCAATCAGGTGGAAAAATCCACTGGAACCCGAGGTCGTCGAGGGAATGCTGAAACCGCGCCCAACTGCAAAAAATTGGTGGTGATAGCCAAAGCATTCACACCCAACCGTCGAAATCTTCGAAAAAGAAGAAGAAGCCCGTGAATCCTGGTGACAAGCGCACGGACCTGCAAAAGCAATTGACGCGCTGGAAGAGTATAACCAGAAGGCGTGGACTCCAGTCACACTCCAAGAGTTTCTCAGCCACGTCCTTGAGGACGAAGATGATGGAGAAGACTCGTCAAGTGAATCTGAAGACTACGTAGCAAGCTGCCATGTGATCTCTCACTCGTCAATAGACAATGAGGAAGCTCCTTGCACCGAGAAACTGGGGGCAGGATAGAAGCCAAAACCCTTGGAACCGTCTGACGAGATGATCGACTTGCTACTGAACGAAGCCCGTCAGAAAAGCAAAGCCAATCGAGAGCGTGAACTGGCTATATTTGAAAAATCCAAATGCCGACGACTGGAGGAAAAGGTCGAAACACCCCAACTGGAGCAAAGCATCCATATCGCCAGCAAAAACAAGCTTAAAATAAGGAAACGATTCGGTAGGGCCCTGGCGATAGGAATGAAGTTGCCCTCTCTTAAAGGAAATTCTCCTGGTAATATACGTCTTGATGAAGCGGACATACATCTTAACTTCTGCCTATACCATCAGAAGATTGCTTACCCTACCGAGGAGTGCATAGCCTTTAAAAACTGGTGGCAGGGATATGTTGCCCATCGACGACACGTTCAACGAGTGAAGCGCAAGGCTCGTCGGGGAAAGAAAAGCACGACAGATGAGCGCGAAAGAGCTGCTGGCAACTGTCACATAGCCGACACCAAGAGATCGCAAGTTATCACCTTTGGAAGCGACTCTGACGAAGAAATCGCCCTCAGCCCTCTCTTCAAGGAATCCACCTCCGATGCAAAACATGTGAAGATTTGCGGCAAAATCTAGTTGCGTAATCGTGCGTCGACTTATGACCGAAACGTCGTTAAACTACTACCAACCCGCGGCATCCTCAGGCTGACGTGGCAAAAAGAAAAAAAAACCCGGTATGTCCATAAGCAAAATGGGCACGGATGAAAACCCGAAAGGGCTCCGTGAGTAAAAACAGCATGGCTACCGACGAGTTTTGTGAAAACCCGAAAGGGCGCAATCTCGTTAAAAGACATTTGCAAGGTCCTCTCGACTTTGTAAGGAGAAACCACCTGCGTGAGATCCTTACGACTTATAAGGGTGCAACACACTTAGGGATCCTCACGATTCCTAAGGAGAAATTACACTTGCGAGATCCTCACGACTCGTAAGGAGAACCCTCTTATGAGACCCTCACGACTTATAAGATTTGAAAGTCTTAAGTTACAGGGATCTAAACCTGTTCTTAAGCAGCCACCTCAATTCCAACATTGCCCTACAAGCGGCTCAATGCCGTCCCTTGTATACAATCCACGGGCGCGAATAAACATTTCCCTAACAAAGTCCCATCCGTGACTAGGGATATGTCTACACGGTGAACAGCCCTTGTAAGTCCTCCCGACTTATAAGGAGAAAGCACTCTTGTAAGATCCTTACGACTTATAAGAGATCATGCACTTAGGAATCCTCACGATCTCTAAGGAGAAAACGCACTTACGAGATCCTCATGACTCGTAGGGAGAAATACCTTTATGAGACCCTTACGGCTCATGAAATCAAAATCCTTAGTCAACAGGACCCTAACCCTATTCGCTAAGCCACCTTTGTTCTACATCGACATCGACAGAGATAAATGATGATTCGCTCCTGGCAATATTCCAGTTGTAGCGGCGCTGATGCCGAAATCGGTGTCTAATCCCAAGCTTGCAGCGAAAAGCCGGCGAGCCATACATGCATGCAAAATAGCCGAAATAATGGGGCAACTTGCAACAAAATCAGCAAGTAAAAATGCATGCAAAATAGCCGAAATGATTGGGCAACTTGCAACAAAATCAGCAAGTAAAAATGCATGCATGCAAAATAGCTGAAATGATTGGGCAACTCGCAATAAAAAACAGCGAGTAAAAATAAAACAAATAGCCGAAATGATTGGGCAACTCGCAATAAAAAGCAGCGAGTAAAAATAAAACAAATAGCCGAAATGATTGGGCACCGCAAAAAATAGCCAAAATGATTGGGCAATCACGACCTTCGCGACACAAAAGCTGAAATGATAGAGCATCGCGGAAAGAAATAAAGAAAAATGAAATTTATGCCCTACAGGTGCTGCCACATCAATCCCTGTATACAATCCAGAGGCACAAACAAAGAAGGAATCACGCCTTCCCTTCTCAGGCTCCATCAGAAAGAGAGCTAAGTCTCGACGGTTCACAGACAACCTAGAGACCATCTCAACATTCGTCTCGTTACAACAGACACAATGTCAACAACGGCATTCCTTCGCAATCCAGCAGGGTGCAGACACAACGTCAAAACAAAACGGAGTGATGGCGAAATCCCAACTCCACCTCAGCATTCGTCTCGTTACAACAGACGCAATGTCACAACGGCGTTCCTTCGCAATCCAGCAGGATGCAGACGCAACGTCAAAACAAAGCGGAGTGATGAAAAAATCCCAACTCCACCTCAGCATTCGTCTCGTTACAACAGATGCAATGTCAACAACGGCATTCCTTCGCAATCCAGCAGGATGCAGACGCAACGTCAAAACAAAGCGGAGTGACGGCAAAATCCCAACTCCACCTCAGCATTCGTCTCGTTACAACGGACGCAACGTCAACAAAAGACCTCACGGTCAGAGCAAAGCGGAGTGATGGCAAAATCCCAACTCCACCTCAGCATTCATCTCGATACAGCAGACACAACATCACCAAAAGGAGCCACGGCAAAATCCCTAGTTCCAAACCTCGACGGTTCACCAGCAACCTAGAGACAACTGTGACATTCGTCTCGATACAGCAGACGATATGTCACTACAGCGTCCTTCCTCCAACAGGATTCGGACACACCAAAGCAAATGAAGCGAAGGCCAAATTCCTAGCTTCAGGGTCTTGACGACAACTTATATAAAACCTGAAAGACCATCGGAGATTATCTCACACCAGCGTGGAGTGGTCACCACCTCGACGTTCGCCTCGATACAGTAGACGATATGTCACTACAGCGTCCTTCCTCCAACAGGATTCGGACACGCCAAAGCAAACGAAGCGAAGGCCAAATTCCTAGCTTCAGAGTCTTGACGGCAACTCATATAAAACCCGAAAGACCACCAAAGATCACCCCACACCAGCGCGGAGTGGTCACCACCTCGACGTTCGTCTCGATACAGCAGACGAGATGTCACCATAGCGTTCTTCCTCCAGCAGGATTCAGACGCGACAATCAAACAACGGAGCCACAGCAAAATCCCTAGTTCCAAACCTCGACGGTTCACCAGCAACCTAGAGACAACCGCGACATTCGTCTCGATACAGCAGACGCAATGCCAGCAAACGAAGCGAAGGCCAAATTCCTAGCTTCAGGGTCTTGACGGCAACTCATATAAAACCTGAAAGACCATCGGAGATCATCTCACACTAGCGTGGAGTGATCACCACCTCGACGTTCGTCTTGATACAGCAGACGAGATATCACCACAACGTTCTTCCTCCAGCAGAATTCAGACGCGACAATCAAACAACGGAACCACGGTAAAATCCCTAGTTCCAAACCTCAACGGTTCACCAACAACCTAAAGACAACCGCGACATTCGTCTCGATACAGCAAACACAATGCCAGCAAACGAAGCGAAGGCCAAATTCCTAGCTTCAGGGTCTTGACGGCAACTCATATAAAACCTGAAAGACTATCGGAGATCATCCCACGCTAGCGTGGAGTGGTCACCACCTCGACGTTCATCTCGATACAGCAGACGAGATGTCACCACAGCGTTCTTCCTCCAGCAGGATTCAGATGCGACAATCAAGCAACGGAGCCACGGCAAAATCCCTAGTTCCAAACCTCGACGGTTCACCAACAACCTAGAGACAACCGCGGCATTCGTCTCGATACAGCAGACGCAATGCCAACAAACGAAGCGAAGGCCAAATTCCTAGCTTCAGGGTCTTGACAGCAACTCATATAAAACCTGAAAGACTATCGGAGATCATCCCACGCCAGCGCGGAGTGGTTATGACTCATCGGGGCTCTCCAAAATGAGCCTAACCTCAAGTAAAAAGCGGCATGACAAAATTCCTAACGCTTGCTCTTCCGACGGTCAAACTGCCTAGGAGGATTGCTTAAAGACGTCTTGTCCAGCCTCCGAAGGGATCAGAGACACGACAATCGCAAGGCTACTCGAACAGCAAGATTGCCTATCGAGGAATACATCAGCCAACGCGACGGTACGACGGACAAAACCCTAGTACCACAGACCCTAACGGACCTTTGTCGTAAAGAGTAGAGGTTAACTGTGATGTTAGGATATCCTTACGAGAAATGCTCGATTCGTCTCGACTCGTAGGGAAAAGCCTTAGGCAATCGGGATAAGAACCGATTTCTTAAGCACTGGGGCCCTGCAAGTCAGTCCAAAATGGACTTTTTCATACTATTCACGGGCCACACTCTCCAAAGTCGAATCTCGACAAGGAGGGAAGCAACCGCTTATGGGTCATCTCGACTTGTAAGAGGGAAAATTCTCTTATGAGATCCTTACGACTCTTAAGAGAAAACGCACTTAGGAATCCTCACGATTCCTAAGGAGAAAATATACCTACGAGATCCTCTCGACTCATAGGGAGAAAAGTCTTTATGAGACCCTCACGACTTATAAAGTTGAAAAGTCTTAGGTGACAGATCCTACCCCTGTCTCCTAAGCCATCACTATCTTATAAAGAGTTCAAGATTAACTGTTATCTACTATCTATAGGCCACACTTGCCAAAGCTACATGCCACTGAAATGGAGAAGTTACTCATGAGCATATAAACTACTTCACGCTAGAGTAAAACATAAAGGAATAAAAGGGTACGGCTCATGGAGCTGAGGGTTTGGGACTATACCCCTTAAGAGTCGAGATTTGAATCAATGATAAATGACGACGCTTGTGTCCGCTCGTTATCTTCTCAGATCAAGATTCTGAAAATTATATACCAACCCGAAACTGGTTATATACTATGAATTACTCTGCACTACTTCACCCACGTATATACTTACGTGGGCAAAGTAATGGGGGGTATTTGTTCCCGCCAAAAATTTCTGCACAAAAGAGCCCAAGGCATCAAATGGCAACGATACGCTTAAGAAAATGTGAACCTGTATTTTCCGGGCTATATTTTGACAAACTACCGAATGAGAAACAGCTAAATTCTGATGGTATTGAAAGCATCTCGAAAAAACCTTCGATTTGATATATTATGGGCCTCATAATTCATCTGGGATCAAAAGTTATGAGTAAATGTCTATGCACATGTGATCTGAGGAAGAAAATGCGAACCAGTATTTTCCAAGCTGTATTTTGACAAACTCCGGAATGAGAAACAACTAAATTTTGATGGTATCAAAAAAATCTCGAAAACACCTTTGATTTGATATATTATGGGCCTCATAATTCATCCGAGATCAAAAGTTATGAGCAAATGTGCTATGCATGTGTAATCTAAAGTAATGCTCTACTACATGGGGAATGCATTTTTAGTCCCACATCGGGAAAAGGAGAGATGGTTTCTCTACCACTCCCATATAAATAAGAGAGGATACCTCTTAGAAAGGGTAGAGTTCAATCCTCAAAGGATTCAATTCTCAAAGAAGCTTAGTTCTCCAAGATAGGAGCATGCTCCTCCCCATAATGCGCAAGCGCCACGTGCGCTACGTGCAACACACGTGTGCCCGCCATGCGTGCACCACGTGCAATGTACGTGCGCACCACATGAGAATATTCAATAATATTAAAAGGATCTTAGTTCTCCATAGGAGCTTAGTTCTCCAAGTTAGGAGCTTGCTTCTCCCCATAATGCGCATATGCGCAAGCGCCATGTACTCTGCGTGCAACACACGTATGCTCACCATGCGCGCACCACGTGCAACGCACGTGCGCAATACATGAGAACATTTAATAATATTAAAAGGAGATACGTTCTCCATTGGAGCTTTCTCCCCCCCATAATGCTCATATGCGCAAGCTCCATGTGCGTTACGTGCAAATATGTGCGCCCAACACGTGCGACGCACGTGCGCGAACGCAAAGAAGCCTTTTTCAGCAGCGAGAAGCTTAAGCTCCAGCCTATTCTTTCCCCCTAATGAGTGGGACATGGTTCAAAGGGTACAAACCTCCACACCTTCGATATATGGCGCTGTAATCTCTCAGTGTCGTCGGAGAGGTGGTGGGTCCCAACGACCAATGATCCTTCTTTTCAATAAAAAAAAAGGAAAAGAAACAGATATACAGAAGAGATAGAGAAAACCGTCTGCAAACTTTGAGAAAACTCAAAGAGAAAGAAAGGCAAGCCTTTAGGAAAAGAAGATCATTTCTTCATCTTCAAGGTAAAGAACTAGTTCTTGAACCACAGAGATGAAATCATCTCGTAAAAAGAAGAACCATCTTCTAAAAAGATCATAGATCTAAAAAAGGTCAATGTCTTTAATAAAAAGAGAAAGATCCAAAGATCTAATCATAAAAAAAATAAAAGAAGTATTTACTTCATTCACAGGTCCTTGATCTACAAAGGCAGAGCCCTTTTATAAATAAGAACTTTTGTTCTTGAATCTTGAGGCAAAGCCTCCTTTAAAAAGAACATAGACTTATTCTCTGATCATAAATTTGATCAAATGCGCCTTGCGCTATTGAACAGTGCCTTGCACGAACTGTACTTTTGCGCTCTTTGGACCGGCGCTCAGCGCCAAAACATGCCACGTGTCAATCACAGAAACAACTTGCGCTTTGCGCTTCTGAAACAGAGCACTGCGCTCATGGGCTGGCACTCAGCGCCAAGCGCGCCACGTGTCACTCACTGGCGCGCCCCTATATCAGCGCAAAGCATTCATAAATTGAAAACGCAATGCGCTAATAAACTAGCGCTTAGCGCTAAGCGCGACACGTGTCATCTTCGTATGCGCTACCTGACAGAAGCGCAACGCGCTCTGTAATTGGCGCAAAGCGCCTGACGCGCCACGTGTCATCTTCGTGTGCGCTACCTGACAGAAGCACAATGCGCTCTTTAATTGGCGCAAAGCGCCTGACGCGCCACGTGGCGCGCTGTCAGAACACACTTTGTACTGATGAATGCTATGCATTCAATACAAAACAAAAAATGTCAGGATCTAATGCTCGACATTATTAAAAGAGCCAAGCCCAAACAAATGTTCAACAGCCCAGAACAATAAAATGTTAAACATTTTAATCTTATTGGATTTAGCCCAATTCTGGCCATAAGTCTTCAACTTATATTTAATTGAGCCCATCTGCTTACGAATATTCAACAGATCTCAGTCCCAAAATGGGCTACAGATCTTTCAACCAACTCATACCGGTTCGAGGGTACATCTCTTTACTTCTCTGATATTTGTCGTTGTAATTCTTCAACGTCTTCAGAGAGATGACGGGTCTCGACAACCATACATCTTATAGACTATGACGTCTTTAAACTGGACTGTGGGGTCTTTAAAACCATGGACTATGATGTCCTTAACCTTGGACCACTATGTCCTTAAACTGGTAATCGACTGCAATGTCCCTAAACTAAACAACAGAGGCCAAATGCTGTCTCGTTGGATCTAAATGATCCTGTTAAGTTGATCTTAGTTTAAAATTAGACTAATGTATTCTTAACAAACGTTTAAGTTGATCTTAGTCTCAAATGAGACTAACATATTCTTAAACCCAAACCAAAACCCAAATCTAAGAAGATACGGATTTGGACTAATCCACGCCCTACGGGCGACAAAATAAATTAGTCTCCGTATACAATCCACGAGCAACCACAAACAAAACAAACACCCACGACACAAAGTGACCATCTGGAGAAGGAGAAAGTGGTTACCACGATGCGGTAGCGTAATTAACTGCAGGGGCTTGCGCCTGCAGGGAAGAGCGTCCCCACAATAAAAAAAACCCCTCAAATGAGGGGGAATCTGACGAAGTCTGCTACATCGGCCGCATCCGTTTAAACCTTCGATACATGGTGCCATAAATCAACTTGGCATCTTCGGAGAGGTGGACGGATAGCACCATATAACATCTGCCCCCAGATTCAGGCAAGACGTGTGATGCGTCTTCCCGCTTTCCGGCGGTAAACAGTGATGAATGTTCATTCCTATATTGGAGAAATTATTTTGTGTGCCGGGTGTAATACACCCGCGTAGGGGATGAGAAAGTGGGGGAGTTTCGGACAGCTTTGGGCAACGTGTGGTGTCACGCCCCGCTTCCCAAAATACGGAATACGAGGGGTCAACAAGGCCTGCCATGCTCCTACGGTCAAGGAAACATCCTGCCGTAATCACACTTCGGCTTCTAGCTTTACGTGGTAATCAGTAATCAATGCACAGGTAATGAGAAATGCAGTCACTAAATCAAAATAGATACAAAAACTAAACAGATAGAGATCAAGGAAAGATAGCGCTGAGTCGCTGATCTAGATGTCCGCAATATTCTCAAGGTACATCAGGTCCTGATCCAAGCTACATCCACTTCTCACTCTGAGCATGCATACTCAGGTTGTCAGAGCGACACAATAGCAATAAATAGAAATACATATGTAACATGTGTAATAATGATGAATATGAAACAGCAAGCATGAAGTGATGATATCAGCATGAAGGAGCCAGTACAGGTAAACGGTAAAGCGGGTAAACGATAAGGCAGGTGTATCGAGTCAATAATCAAAGCATGTCATTAAACCTATCAGTCTCTAAGTCTCTCTGTCCAGGCCGCTAAACCTATCGTCAGTCTAAGTGTGAGAGTCAACCACACTGGAGTATCCCCCATCCAAGGGTAGAGCCCCAGGGACAAGGGAACACGGGCCCGAATCGCTCGCTAATAATCAGTAATATCATCCATATGACTTCCAGAATCGCTGTATATGCTAGAAATGGGACTCCCGAGATTCCGTTGAACTCATACTCAAACTACTCCACACCCCGTGGTCTACATCTAACACCGACCATAAACACAAATACTAGTTGGTCCATGACAAGTCTACGCGAGAACTGGAGACAGGATCTCCATCAAGCATGTCTCAACTGGTACCCAAGATAAATGGACTGTGTTTGACGCCTTACCTATGAAACTAATATAAGTGCTTCCATAACCATTCTATACCAGTTATAGTTACACTTACATATGCCCCATAGGCGTCGACAATGCAATAAATCAACCGGGTCCGCTGATTGTGTACAAGTACGTGTCACTTTCACTTATTCATTCACGCTTTAACACTAACGTACTTACCACAATCAAAACACTAATATCTAACACTGGGTAATGTACACGATCACTAGGTTACCAATGTATGTGACCTCTACATGATATGATGAGAATGCAATGATTATGATATGAATAAAATCTCATCGGCCAGTGTCCTACCACTTGGAAAATTCACTATAAATCATACATGCAGAATTAAGCGAAACAATGTAAAAGGTGTAATCAATACATTTAATTATCTATCCGTAAAAATTGGTTTCGCGTCAATCGGCTTTCAGGTTTTTTAGATACGGCCATTTCAATTTAAGTGTTCACTGCTGGAAATCCGGTTTCAGAATTGGAAGTCTGTTTCGTAACATGTTTTAATCCCAGTTGGGATCGAAATTAGGCTACATTATAGTTGAACAAAATTTAAGTTTACCAGTTAGGTTTCCAACTCACTAGACGGATCGATAATATCCATGGTGTACTGGAAGTTATGCATTGTACAATAAAGTGGTATACGTTCTGTCCCTTTTTGGGACTGCTATATGTTGTGCTGATTTAAAATATAATTTAAATAGTAAACGATAGTAAAAACGAATGAAACCACTTTCAATGGTTATCTAACAGATTTTTCCTCGCTATGGTATAGGGTTCCACATCATAACATTTTCATACAGCAGGGTGAAAGTATTACAAAACGAGAATCGACAGCCAGTGTTGCTCTGGACTGCAGTCCAGAGCCGCACTACGAACCGGTTTCCGTCACCTTTTTAGCATATAAATAGATTAAAACTCTTATGGGGTTCTAGTTAGTCGAGTCGGATTCGCTGTGAGCCCTTGAACGCAACATTCCGATTTGTAACCAAATAACTGTGATTTTTACAAGGTTCATGTACGGGAAAATTTCAGTTTTAACGGGTCTAAATGGGAAAGACCTATCACGTCATTAAAGACCGTATTTTCCAGCCAAATCATAACACAACGTTCGTTATCACTCGGGCCATCCTATGTGATTAGTTTCCGTCAATTTAACGGGGGTTTTCAATTCGGGTTTTGTATCGAACACTTGTATTCCATTAGTTCGCACGAAAAATATATATGAAATTAATTGGTAATTGAATTGAATGGGTAATATTAGCATGAAGCAAGCGTTATACTTGCCTGACGATGTATCGACGATGGTACGGCAGCGGCAATTTGCGCGATCGCGACACAAGCGCGGCACGAAAACTCGACTTGGCTCGAGCTCGAGTTCTCGGCAGCGACGGCGATGGGTTTGAGCTTGGATGCTGGAATTAGCCCGGGCTGGTGCTCGGCTGCTTGGACTTTGGAGGAAATGGGTGCAGCAACGGTGGCGGTACAGGGAGTCGGGGTGAGATGGTTGCTGAGGTTGCTCGTAGTGGTGATGGGGGATCGAGCGGTTTCGTCGGGTCGGGTAGTGGTAGCCGGTGGCAAGAGGGTGCGGCAGAGGTGAGATGTGAGGAGGCTCAGTGTTGTTGGCGATGATGGAGATGACTCCGGCGATGGTTTGCAGCGATGCGGCGGTGCAGGGAGTGGTGACAACGATGGTGCTCGGCCGGCGGAGGTACGGTCACTTTGAGAAAGATGTGGTGGGGATGGGGCTCGGTGTGCAGGAGGTGGTCGGGGGTTTGAGGAGGAGGTGAGGGTGTTGGTGGAAGGAGGTGGGGTTATTGAGGCGGAGTCAGGGATGCAGGCGAGGTCGAAGGTGAGGCGGCAAGGTGAGGTCGTTGATGACGAAGTCGGGTTTTGTTTGGAAGAGAACGAGAGAGGGAGAGAGAGAGGGCGAGAGTGTGAAAACAGAGAACGAATGAGGAAGAGGGGGTGAAGTGGGGGGAGTCGTAAGGGGCCAGTGCGAGGGAGGAGGGAAAGAGAAGGAGTGGGATCATGGGTTGTTAGAGGAGCGGGTCTCGCGGGAGTGGGGGAAGCGGCGCAGCCGTAGGGGCGTGGGCGCGATGGAGATGAAGAAGTTAGGGAGAGGGGAGGCGCTGCGGAGGTCGTTGGGTTGGAGCAGGTCTCGGGGGTGTAGCGCGAGAGATGGGGTCGCGGGGTCAGTTGGCGTGTGTCGTAGATGCGAGAGAAGCGGGGGCGAGGAGGGGAAAAAGAGCGGGAAGAAGGAATACGATGGAGGAAGAAGGGGGAAAGCGGGTCGGGTGTGGGCGCGTTGGGCCGGGCTTAGGGGAGAAAAGGGAATGGGTTTGGGGTTTTAGGGAGTGGGCCTGGGCTTGGGCTGGGGTTTGGGTTATGTAAAAAAAGAAAAACAAAATAAAATGAAAGGATTTAAAGAAGCTGTGCTGGGGTTTGGGTTTGGATTAGGTTTAAAGGTTAGGGTTTTAAAATAAATAAATAATTATAAATATAAATAAACAAATTTTGTAAGCAATATTTTATATAAATACGGATATTGGCGTACAAAAAGAACTGGGTATTATATCATACCACTCTTACAAAAATTTCGTCCTCAAAATTTAAAATAAACGATAAGCTATAAAATAATATGTGAAAAGCCACAAAATCAAACATTAACATATAGTGATTTATTTAAAAGCAGCTAGATAAAAATCCAAGATCTATATATGTATAAGAAATAACGCAACTAAGAGAATAAGCCTAAATAAATACAAGGCAGAGGCATCTATAATGATAAACTATATGCACAATACCAAAAAATAAAATAACAATAACAAACAATAGTGAAAGATTTGCCATTAGGCCAAAATATTTTAGAATAAATATATTGATCAAACAATTTAAAATAACTTGAGAAAACCAATATGGTGAAAAAACAAAATTGTATGTGCGACATATATTTGCGCTATTGAAAATGTGACGAATAGTAAAATATTCAGAATAAGTAAAATGGGAGTAGTTAATAACTCGCAATTTTTTTTGGATAAACATAAAATAACGAAAACTAAATTCAAATAGCAGTGTTATTGAACGTAATTATAGTAATAAGAAATAGCACTAGTAATGTATAAGGGCTAGTCAGGATATGGATTACAATGGAGTATGGCCCATTCAAAAGAAGTAGGAACGCGACACTTTAATCTGAATGTTGAAGAGGTTAGGGTCAGATCAGCACAAGGTGCACGGGTAAATAGTAATGAATCTCGGGAGGGAAAGAAATGTATTGGGGAGGGAGAACAGTCAATGCATCATGCGAATCAATACTCAAAAGATGCGCGCACTCAGGAACTTTATTATTATTTATTTTCCCAGAAGAATTTCAAACAAGGTATACTCGAAAGATAAAAGTGGCCCTAAACTATACATAGATTTTGTTTGGCCAGAGGAAACAAAGATAAGTCGCGTCAGTCGCGATTATGGAAGTTCAACAAGTTACGGTAAGCTCTCGCGCTAAGATAGGGGCGTCCATTTCCATAACGCCTCGCAGGGATTGCCACTGGAGGTTCTTCATCGTGGTCTGCTTCCGTGTGATTCATCTTTTCTGGATCTTCTCCCACGGGATTTTCTTCGACTGGATCCTCCTCAGGGTCTTCCTCTCCTGGATTTTCTTCTACCAGGTCTTCCTCGGGATCTTCCTCTATCGGGTCCTCTTCGGGGTCCTCTTCCTCCTCGTCGGAGTTACTGATCATGTCAACTTCTGGGGCCGCGACTCTCTCATCCTCAGAATCGCTGTTGCCAAAAATAACCTGTGGGCTATCGACCTCATCATCTGAACTCACCAGCTTGCAGTCCAAGGAAACGCATGACCGAGTGTCCTCATCGATAAGCGGCGCTGCTCCAGGATTGGCCATGGCCTGAAAAGCAGGAGTCATGATCAGATAGTGGAACACACAAGGAAAATAACCAAAGATGTGGAGCATATGGAAAATATACGGCAGGTAAGGACTGAAAATCAAAATTCTGAATAATGATGCAGTAAGTAGCATAAGGAAAATGAGTAGCAAGGGGACGATACGTAAATCACAACTTACAATTTTATTGCATTCAAACTAAGAAGTTCAACGGATATAAGATTTTAAATGAAAGGAAACATTTACTAAAGAGTGACAATATTTTTTTTTATTGAAAGCAGAAAAGGTGATAATTCTTCGTTGATATCTATTTCTGCAATCTCGCAAGACAAGTCTGAATCTTGTGCTGGGTCCATATCATCCTCGAACTCGAACTACGAACAACCAAGTCGCTCAAGTAGATGTGGAAGATGCTGACGAATCTCCTCCTTGTAGCTTTTTCCTTCGAGGGCAACCATTGATAAGATGCTCGTTGGATCCGCAAATCAGGCATTGCCCTTTAGCCCTGCGACAGTCTCTCTGAAGGTGTCTTGGTCTCTTACAGTATCCACAACATTGAGCTCTCCGCTGCTTCCGTTGCTGAGGAACAAATGGGTGCTTCGTCTTCACATCTTTTCTTTGTTTAACAGTGATTCCCTTACGATTGGAGGCTTCCGCTGGTGCTTGAGCCATTTGCCTTCTTAGTCCTTCATGTAAGAGATCGTTCGTTCGCTCCTGGACTTCCTTCAAGCCTTGCAGTACACCCAAAATCTCGACGGTCTGACTCTGGGGAGTGGAGATAGAAGATGAGTCGTTGGAAGACATGGTCCTGAAACAAAAAAATTTTTGAGGACGATATAAGGTACAAGGAATAAGAATCAGAATAAGATATAGAATAGACAACGAACCTGTAACAACTCCAATTTTTGTATACCTAAATTTGAATTAAATTTGAAGTATACTTGGAGTATTGATGTTGCTGATAACATTTTAAGTATCTACTTTCCTACAATAATTACAAGAAGGAGCTTGTAGCTCATTAGTAATACCTTGCACTGCTGAACCAAGCCACCAGAGTTCGAATCCCATGCCCCACATAATTTTTATATCTTTTTGTTTTAATTTTTTTAGGAAGTCAAACGGTCAAACAACCATAACTCACAATTTAATACAATATATAAAAAATGAAGTACACCATAAATCCCCCCAGAAAATTCCACACGAAACGAGACCTGACTCGGCCCTGACTCGGCCAAGTCGGCCGGCGACTCGGCCGAATCGGCCGGCGCCGCCGGCCGGACTCGGCCGGTCGGCCGAGTCGTCAACACGAAAAAAATTCGTGTTGACTTGGTCTTCTCACCTGAAACCTCCATTTTTCCAGAACGGTTATAGAATACACAATAAAACTCTTTTACTTCCAAAATTAATGATATTTTAATGAATTTTTATATTTTTTAATATTTTTTTTAATCCAAACCCTAATCCTAGCTTAGCCCTATATAAAGACCCATACCCTCTACTATTTCACCTCACAACTCTAAGTCCACTCTCCCAAATTCTCGAGAACTCGGTACAAAGAGTGAGAAGCGAAGCGCTGCCGAAACCGACGACAGATTCCGGCGATCGTAGTAGAACCTTCACGACGTTTTCGACATACCGACAATCACCACCTCCCTTAGCCTCCTTAGTTTGTCCAAAACCGTAAGTCCCATCTCTTCTATCTCTCTTTTCTTTTAATAGAAAATACGACTTTTTGGAACCCGACGGAAATCGGAACAAACCGATTTCCGATTCGTTTTTCTACAAATTTCCACTTGTCACCTAATACATAATACCCAAACCTATCTATGATGACTATTAATCACCTAGAAACCAATTTAAATAAAGTTTCTCACATGAAATGATAGCTTTCTTGTAAAACCGTATTCTTTTCATAAAAATACCATGAAGTTTATTTTTCTTCGTTTAATCAATTCCCTCACTCCTAAATATGTTTATCTTGATAAATAAACTTATAGAAATCAATTTGAATGAATTTTCACACATGAAATGATAACGTTTTCAAATACCGTATTCTTGCGCTTTAATACCTTCAAGTTTAATATATCATGTTTAACCTCTAAACTTCATTAAAACTTAAAATAAGTCACGAGGTAATGGCCTACCTCTACACATACACAAATATAACTCTAATTGATAAACATCAAAATATAGAATACGAAAATATAGGATTTTTTACTAAAATACCATATTCTTTATAAACCTTCCTTGAAAGCTTTAAGTTGTACACAATTCTAAATAAAATCTTTAAAATAAAAGCACGATATGTCATGGATATCGATCGTTTATCTAAACTGTCTTGTGGTGTCTAGGCAAGTGTGTTTAGGCTAGTGGTTTTTAATTAGGCCCACGACTGTGGTTCCTTCCCACTTACCTGGCACTTACCTGGCCGCAATTGACGGTGAAGAGGCGATTTGAGGCTTCTAATGACTTGTCGTTTAGACCTTAGAAATAGGCTAGTTGGTTTTGGAAACCCTAGAAAATAAAATACGGAAAGTTATACCCTTTTACAAATAAATACCTTATATTTATAAAACCGTTTTCCTAAATGAATAGTATTTGTTAAACCTAAGCAAAGCGCCGCTACAACCCATTTTTGGGGAACCCGTTAGGGATAGTACGGTTCATCGTGCACCCGCGGGCTAGTAGTGCGAGATTCAGACCTCCGCAAGGAGCATTCGGTCTCGAAAGGTTTAAAATACGACATTTAAGAAAAATGAGATTTTGGAGAATAAAATATTTATTTAAAATTATTCTTGTATTAATATATATTTAAATACCATTTAGACACCTATTTTATTATAATATAAAGTTTCCACATTTTCCTAAAAATTACAAGATTAAAAGTTACATTAAAATACCATGAGTTTCAAATAAATCAATTAATACTTTTATTAGGATATATTCACTAGAATAACACAAATAAAATTCATACTCATTATAATTATAAAGATGAATAATAAATACTTGAGGTGTATTTTGAAAATTATACAATAGTACTTTTACATAAAACCCCCTCAAGTTTTATAAATTACAATAAGGCCCCTAGCAAATAAAGAACTTCAACTTACCTTCTTTTAGTCTGACTCGGGTTAGAGTCTGACTATTTCTGACTTGAATATGATTCAAGTCAATTTATATTCTTTTATATTCCAACTCAACATGAATACATGAATCCCAGAATCCAGATAACAACCTATTCAATTTGACTGAATCAAGCCATGGATATTCATCCATTATCCTGATATTCCATTTACCTGATCATACAGTTGCAACATGTTTACTGATATCATGGTTTTGGTCAGTCACCCAATTTACACAATATAATACTACGTTACTGTTAAAACACTACGGGGTTTAAGGGGTAGATTGGTACGGAAGGTGTTAAAGGTGGCACGAGGTGGTCAGATTAAGACACCTAACCTGAATCCTATTGCTGTTGTACCGTGGCATAACGGTTCCTTGTACTACACGTGCCTTAGTCTCTGGCAAGTGAGACTCCCCTCGTATACACTGGCATCCTTCTGTACCAAGCTACAAACAACAGCGTTAACTCAATATTCCATAATATTCAACAATATAATACTTTAGAAAATACTTTTACACTGTCTTCCTAATTCTTCTTTATCTTGGGACTTACCGAGCGACCTGTTCGCTGACGACATTCTATTTCTTTCTTCTTTGAATGTCGTCAGGTGCGTTGGATCAAGCTGAGATCGAGCCCACCGGTGAAGATTTGGAGCAATTCCAGGAAGATCCCGAGCTCTAGATATTGTACCTTGTTCTTTCCAGTTTATTTCATTTTCTGTTATGCCACTGTTTAGGCATCGCTTTTCATTCAGTTGTATTTTCTTTTCATGCATTGTACAAAGAATGTTATTAATAAAAGTTGTTGTTATTCCTATATCATTTGTCTCTTGTGATTTACTTTATATTGCTTAGTTACGCTTAGCGTATGTACTTCTGAGTATATACGTAGCGGGCCTCGTCGCGTCCACTTCGCCGTACACTGGGAAGCGGGGCATGACGGGTTTTGTTGGTGGCCCATGCAGGTCAGAGCTGTATGAATCCCTGTCATGCAGTTCTGGTCTGCGTGAACAACCTAAGCAATATAACACAAGAACCAGCAACTAAAACATTCTTTACAATTCATGTTCCTTGAATCTTGCAAATTTCTATTCTTTGAATCTTATCATTTCATGTATTTGAATCTGTCCTAATCCAAATTTTTCTTCAGAATTATGGATTCCCCGAACAACACCAGCACCAACGTCAACAACACCCCACCAGCACTACCTCTCACACCAGCCATTCCTGCACCACCCACTGAGCAAACGATGCTATTCGAGGCAATCCGCAGCCTTCTCGAGGGACAACAACAACTTTTTAACCGTCCTGATAACGATGCACCGGGAGTAAAGCAATTCAGAGCTTTGCACCCAAAGCAGTTCTCTGGTAAAGGAAGCCCTCTAGAAGCGGAAGAATGGGCACAAAGTATCGAAGACGATCTGGCAACAGCTCAAGTGCCAGACCACGCTTGGGTCCATGTAGCGAAGCTACAGCTCACGGATAATGCTCGCAATTGGTGGAAGGCGGAAGAAATCCGTCTGGTACAGCCGATTGAATGGAAGACATTTCGCGAGAAGTTCGACGCGAAATATTTCCCTGTGACTGCCAGGTTCGCCATGGAGCAGCAGTTTATTCACCTACAGCAAGGATCAATGTGGGACAAATCGGTAGATGAATACGACGCTGAATTCACTATGTTGAGCCGGTAAGATATGTCACGATAGTTCAATTTTTAGATATCATATACTACACAGCTAACACAATCTTTAAACAGATTCGCGGCACACTTGATACCGACGGACGATATCAGAGCCCGTCGCTTTCAGCAAGGTTTGGACACAGAGATTAAGGCTGCTCTAGCCACAGGAAAGTTTTTGACTTATGAGAATGCACTAGAAGCTGCCCGCAGTTATGAGGCAGTGATAAAAGAGAGGGGCAGACCTTAGTCTGCTGGAGTCAAACGCCCTGCCAACCAGATGGCAGGTGGAGCCTCGTCCAGACCATCTTTCGTGCCAAGGCGACCCGGAGTACCAACCCATCGTCCTAGTCCAGCCTTTTGCACCTACTGCAAGAGAACTGGACATATGATGAAGGACTGTCGTCGAGCCAACCGCCTTTGCTTGATCTGCGGTTCAGCCACTCACGGTATTGGGTCTTGTCCCCAAAGACAGAACCCAGTTGCTGCACCCAGGCCAGCCATTACTTATCAGCAGCGACCAGCTCTTCAGGCACCTGCTCCCAGACTTGCACTGCCTGCACCAACCAGGGGACCACAAGCTACACCACCTCCTCGACAGTTCCATCAAGCTCAAAGGAACGTTCCGAGGAATGCTCCTCAGGCCAGGAGGAATGTGCCGAAGCGCCAGGCTTTCATGATGTCTGTGGAATGTTCCCCCAATCTGAGCAGGGCTCATTTGAATTTTGAAAATTCAAATTTTCTGAAGCAACGCTTCAAATTCCGTGCGTTGCGCAATGCGCAAGCGGTCCACAGTGCGATACGTGTCTGCGCAGTTGCGCAAGCGCACCGCTGCGCGACACGTGTCTGCGCAGTTGCGCAAGCACTGTTGCGCAAGTGCACACCTGTGCGACACGTGTCTGCGCAGTTGCGCAAGCACTGTTGCGCAAGCCTTCCACTGCGCGACACGTGTCATTCATTGGGGAGTTGCGCAGAAACAGAATGAAAATTTAATGAATCTTTTCTGTTCTTTCCAAAACCAGAAGATTTTCTTCTGCCTTTGGATCAAAGATCCAATGATGGGAAAATTCCCAAAATCATTCAGAAAAGATCTTATTAACAAATTCAACAAATTTGTGAGCACTATAAATAGGATCCCAGACCTCATTCAAAGGCATCAACTGGAAGAATCAACTTCTGGCATAAAAAAAAGAGAAGAGAAAGAACTCTTGAAGATTAATCAAGAACATAAAAAAAGGTAAAAACTTCTTTTGGAAGAAGAGAAAAATCTCTGAAGAACAGAGGATTAAAAAGTGAATAATTCAATAAAAATAATTCAATAAAAATAAATAAATAGTGCCTTGCACTTGTTGTGAACCCTTGATTCTGTGAAATCAGGGAAAACAAGAAGAAAAACTTGTTTTCCTTTGATCCAAATTTAGATCAAAAGTGCTATGCAGTTTTGTTCTGAAATCTGAAAAATTCTTGGGGTTCTGCACAAATGCAACCCATTATTTAAAAGGGCCTGGCCCAAATCAAATTGCAAAATAATAAAGGGGCAGAGCCCTGTTTGGAAAATTCTTGAGGTTCTGCACAAATGCAACTCATTATTTAAAAGGGCCTGGCCCAAATCAAATTGCAAAATAATAAAGGGGCAGAGCCCTGTTTGGATTGATTTTTTTAGTCGGGTAGAGCCCAAAATAAATAAAAAAATTGGACTTAACCCAATCCTGGCTGTAAGTCCTTAAATTAAATTGATTGAGCAAAATGGCTCTCCTAAACCAATTCACGACCGGTTCGAGGGTACATCTCCGAACTCCTTTGACATCCCTCGTTGTAATTCCTCAACGACGTCAAAGAGGTGACGGGTCCCAACGACCACACATCCAAATGGACCGAAATGTCCCTAAACTAATATGGGACTGAAACGTCCCTAAACTAACAGCGGACCGAAACGTCCCTAAACTAATATTGGACCGAAACGTCCCTAAACTGACAGCGGACCGAAACGTCCCTAAACTAATATTGGACCGAAACGTCCCTAAACTAACAGCGGACCGAAACGTCCCTAAACTAATATCGGACCGAAACGTCCCTAAACTAATACCGGACCGAAACGTCCCTAAACTAACAATAGACCACCACGTCCTTAAACTGGCGATGGACCACCACGTCCCTAAACTGGCGAACGGACCACTATGTCCCTAAACTGGAACAATAGAGCCCGAATGCTCTTTTGCCGGATCTAAACGGTCCCGTTTAAGTCGATCTTAGCCCCAAACACGGCTAACGTATCCTTAAACATTCACATGGATTATAAAATTCCCAATCAACTCTGGGTTCGAGGGTACATCTCCGAGCTCCTCTGATACATGTCGTTGTAATCCTTCAACGACGTCGGAGAGGTGACGAGTCCCGATGGCCATACACTAAATTAATCACTACGTCGAGTCGATCTTAGTCCAAAACAGGACTAACGTATCCTTGACGAACGTTTAAGTTGATCTTGGCCGCAACGCGACTAATGTATACTTAAACTAAAACACCAAACCCAAATCTAAGTAAATACGGATTTGGACTAATCCACGTCCTACGGGCGACGGCATTACTCAGTCTCCGTATACAATCCACGGGCAACCACAAATAAAACAAACACACACGACACGAAGTGAAATTCTGGAGAAGGAGAAAGTTGTTACCGCAATGCGGTAGCGTAATTAACTGCAGGGGCTTGCGCCTGCAGGGAAGAGTGTCCCCACAATCAAAAAACCCTCACCCTGAGGGGGAATCTGACGAAGTCTGCTACATCGGCCGCATCCGTCTAAACCTCCGATACACGGTGCCATAAATCAACTTGGCATCTTCGGAGAGGTGGATGGATAAAACCAAATAGCATCTGCCCCGAACCTCAGGCACGGACGCCCTAACGTCCAGGCCGCCGTTCGGAGGGGAACAGATTCTGGCACGCTCGGTGGGACCTTTTCCTCTTTCCACTCCACACTTCGTGTGTCGTCTTCGCGAACCAATCGCGGTTTGTTAAATGGTTGTCCTCGGATTTCAAGTTGCTAAGATTTGGTCTTTTATCTGGCGCAGAACTCAAGATTCAATGGCCTTCAACTGCACCAACTGCTCGAAAGGCCACTGCAATGGACGCTCCACTTCACCAGGAGGTGTGACATATGGGCCCCAAGCGGCTTCCTTCCTTACTCTGCCGGTAGACCAGGTGACCCAGGCTACCACCGGCCTGTTTTTCGGGACCATGGTCCCACCTACAAGCTTCTCTATGCCGATATCCGTACCGGAAGCGAACAAGAAGTCGGTGTTCGACCGGCTCACTGCTACCACGACCCCTGTCAACGGGTCGCCCGCTACTAAACCGACAGCCTCCGTTTTCACCAGGCTAGGTCGGAAATATAAAGTGGCCGTCCCAAAGAGGGCAACGGCCGCTGCTTTGGAAGTCGTTAAAGCGGCTTCTCCCATTAGAGAGTCGGTCTTCACAAGATTGACGGTTCCCACTCCTCTCCCAGCTGGTCAAAAGTCATCAGTCTTCGATAGGCTGACATCGGCAGTTACCCCACACTCAAACAGGAGGCAACGAGAAACCATCTCGATTTCCGAGCCAGTCCCAACGGCTCGTCGTGCGCGACGTCGCCATTGGCAACGAGTAAGGAAAGCAGGGGGCAACTCCCCCTCAGGGCTAACCCCACCTGCTCCAGTGGTGGAGGTCAACGCTGCTGTTCCAACTGGGAACAGCTTTGAATTGCTGAGGAAGGTGAGAAAGAACTCTCCAATTGCTACATTGAAAAGATCTCCTCCGCCTGTGGAAAAAGCTCCGGAGACAAAGCAGGAACAGTCCCCTCAACGGCTGTCGTCAAAAATTTATAAAGTTTGGCGGAGGGTTCAAGACTCCGTGATTGACCCAGACCACTTTCATCGCCAGAAAAAGGCAAAGGTGGAAAAGGACAAAAACCGCCCCATTAAGCAGCAGGGGGCAACAAATGCTAGGATGCCCACTTCAACGGCTCCTTCAACCTCAATGGTCCACAAAAGGAAAAGGCCAGAGAAAGCTCCCGTGACAATGACAAAGTTTAAAAGCGGTGAGCCTAAGCGCCCCAAGTCAGGGGGCATAACAGTTCATACGGTTTATATGGCTTCTGGAAAGGAAGAAAGTCGTACTTCTACGGGTCACCGACCGCTCACCCGATCCGTGACGAAAGCCCAGGAGCAGCAACAAAAGCTCCAGGAGATGATGACTACAATGGCTGCACTCACGGGGCCAAAAGAGAATCCTGAGACGTCCTTAGATGAACGTCAAGAGGAAGAGACCGACGCCGAGTTCCTCCGCCGAGTACTGGAAAAGAGAGACAAAGAGGCTGCTGAACAAGCAGCCAATATACAGCGTATGGGCCTCCTCTTCCAGGACATGATAGGGATGATGATACAACAGGATCCCCCGACTGAAGAACCCCCGATTGTCCTTGGGGATGATAGGGGAGAGACATCAAACCCTCAGCCCGTTCTATCAACGGCTAAAGAGGATACAATCTCTAAAACTGATCTGGACGAATATATAGCCCAGCAAATAAAGGTTCATCATGCGGCCGAAGCAGCCGGCCACGTCGTAAAAACGGGGCGGCCATATCCGGGCTGGTATGACCAAATCAAATACCCGCCGGGTTACACAATTCCCAAGTTTCATGTCTACAAAGGGACCGGCAATCCCCATCAACATGTTGCCCAGTTCAGGGCGCTTTGTGGCAACACCGGCGGCGACGACAAGCTTTTGCTTCGCCAGTTCGTTGGAAGCCTATCAGATACGGCCTTCGAATGGTATTCTGAGCTCCCCAATGACTCTATTAAAACCTTCGCGGAGATGGAGCTGCTCTTCACCCAACGCTTTGCAAGTGCCAGTGAGCGTACCCCGATAACGGCACTGATTAACGCCAGGGTAAAACCCGGCGAGACATGGGTTCAGTACGCTATACGGTGGCGTAATCTATGGTCGAAGTGTGAGCAGCGCATAGAAGAAGCCCCTGCGGTGGGAATGTTTGTTGGAACCCTTGATCCACAAGCAACCATCTCACAGTTTATGATGTTCTTCAAGCCGACTTCCTTCCAGGCTTTGATCGACAAATTAGCGCAGATGGACCAGATGGGCCATAAACCCCCTCTCCCGAAGCCGGACTCCCGAAACGATAAAGGGAAGGGAAAAGCGATCATTGTCGCCAATGCCCAACAACAACCAAGCGACTCGAAGCCGGTTGCTCGTCCAAACAATACACGCCCATACGTACCCCTTGAGGACAGGATGGGACGTCCTTACTCCTTCCCCCGCGATAAAACAAGGAGGCTATTCGAGCTGGCGTTGCGCAACAGACTCATAAATCTGCCAGATCCAAAACGCCCGTTGCAACCAAGCGACGTCAACGAGCCCAACTACTGCCCTTACCATCGAGTGCTAGGCCATCCCATCGAGGATTGCTACGTTTTCAAGAATTGGCTTGAGAATCAGTACCGTCAGGGCAAATTTGCGCTATCTGACAAATGGAAGGTAAATCCCCCACAGCCCCACACCTCTAAGGGGACGAATACGCCGGGGGCAACATGCTCCTCATTGAAGAAGCTCCCTGGGAGGTTGTATTATCAGCCAAAACGAGGAGAATGCTAAATGATCTTCAGACCTGTCCAGCGGTCGAGTGGAAGAACCCCTTGGAGCCGCAGGTTATTGAGGGGATGTTGAAGCCACGTCCGACTCCGAAGGCCGATGGTGGTAGTTCAAGCGTTCATAACCAGCCGTCAAAATCTTCGAAAAAGAAGAAGAAGAAATCTAAGAAGCCCGTGAAGCCTGGCGACAAGCGCACGGACTTACAGAAGCAAATCGACGCACTGGATGAGTACAACCAAAAGGCGCGGACTCCCATTACGCTCCAAGATTTCCTTGATCACGTCTTTCAAAAAGAAGATGAGGGAGAAACTTCATCGGATGAATCCGACGAATATGTGGCAAGCTGTCATATGATCTCCCATGTGACCACGAACGATAAAGGGACTTCTGGCACTGAAACGCCGGGGGCAAATACTGAGCCAAGGGTTCCGGAGTTATCAATCGAAATGATTAGCGCGTTTCTTAATCAAGCTCGATTGAAAAGCAAAGCTGATCGAGAACGCGAGACGGTAAAGGCCAAGCGCCAGCGACTTGAGGAAAGAGCTGAGATGATCCCGCTGGAGCAAAATGCCTCCACCGCTGACAAAAGCCAATTCAAGATAAAAAAGAAGTTTGCCAAGGCCATATCGACGGGCATGAAGCTACCACCCTCTGAAGAAAAAGTTACTGGCGCGGTAGAAATGCACCCCTCTTATTGCTTATATCATCAGAAGGTTTCGCATCCCACCCAAGATTGCAAAGCTTTCAATGGATGGTGGCAAGGATACGTCGCTAATCGACAACGCTTTAAACGGGAAAAACGTAAAATTCGCCGGGAGCAAAGAAACACGACCAAAGAGCTTGAAAGAACTGCCGGCAATTGTCACATGGTTAACACTACCGGGTCACAAGTGCCTACATTTGGGAGCGACTCTGATGAGGAGCTAGAACTTGCCCCTCTCTTTAAAGAGTCAACTTCGGGAAAAGAAGAAGAGCCAAAGGCTTGCGAAAATATACAGCTACGCAATCGAACATTACCCGAAAAGAATCTCGGACCCTTAAACAAGAAAGACAAAGGGAAAGAGAAGGTCTCTGAAGATATCGCCTTGGATGACCGAGTTACGGAAGAGTTAACCGCCAAGAACCCGCCAAAGAGGAATAAAGTGGATTACAATGTCTTGGCGCATCTGAGAAAGCTACCCTCACAACTCAGCATTCTCGATGCCCTGTTACTATCAAGAGAGGCGAGGGATTCTTTGATTAAGGCCCTACAAGATCCGGACCAGTTCCAAGCCTTTCTAGCCGAAGAAAAGATGAAAGACGAATTAGAGGAAGTGCACACAGCCGACGTTGCTTTTGGTGATGAAGACCTTCTCCTCGGGACGTGTGAACACAATCGCCCCCTTTATGTCTCAGGATACTGCCATGACATAAAGATAGGTAAAATATTGGTCGATAACGGATCGTCTGTCAATTTACTCAATGTGCGAGTGTTAAAGGAGATTTGCATGAGTGTCCAACACCTCGTCCGAGACAAAATCACTATCTCCGGTTTCGACTCTCAATCCTCAAAGACTCTTGGATCTGTGATATTGACGCTACGCTTCGGGTTGCTCGTCACAGACATCAAATTCCATGTTATAGATGCCAAGACGTGCTACAATGCTCTGCTCGGCCGACCATGGCTACATGAGTACAATATCATCCCTTCTACACAGCATCAGTGCATGAAGTATTCTAAGGATGGCCTCGAGTACACAGTGGCGGGAGAGTTGAATCCGTTTTCCGTAAACGAAGTTCGCAAGTATGAAGATGCCAAATACTTCTTACCGAGTTTCGAAGACACGGAAAGGTGTCACAAACCGGAGAACAAAGCTAACGCAACCATCCCTGTCTTCGGTAGTGATACCGAGGAAGAAGAGGATATAGTTTATTCAGGTCCATCCCAATCCACCAGGCCAGGACCATCCGTTCCTTCATTGATCTTCGGTAGTGATTCAGAGGATGAAGTTCATGCTGTATTCCCTGCTCGGCCTTCAATACGGGTTTCCGCTGATGAAGAGCGAAGTCTGCAGATAACCATGGTGCCGCTTGAACATTACAAAGAACTGGATGCACTCGACACCAACAGCGTTGAAGAATTGCAGACATTCTATATCCCTCCCGGACGAAAAGGCGAGAAGGCAATCCTATTCTACCGTTCTGAAGAAAACAAGGTGGAAAAAGAAATTTGGCATGGCGCGGATCCCACGCTCGACAGGCTTCAGCCTATCCGTCTTCCCAGATATTATACCGAAGGTTTGAAGAAACTGCTGAAACGCCAGGGGATATCCTTTACACAGACCGTTAGAAAAGCCAAATTCTATGATAAGGTCTGGAACGTTCCCGGGACTCAATGCAAGCTGCCTAGCGGGAGAATAGAAACAAAAGGGCTTGGGTACATCCGGTCAAAGAAACGGGAGCTAGTAAACAGCTGTTATGTCATGTATGACTTCGATGAAGAGGCGGACGCTCAATGGGAGGACGCTAATCCTGAACCAGCAAAAGTTCCTGATACAAAACCGCCCGGTCCATCGTTTGAAGACCAGATGAGCAAACTTATAAGGGATGCAAGTCAAAAAGCCCGAGATGATCACAATCGTGAAATGGCCATCTATGAGAAAGCCAAGACACAGCGCCTCCTTCAACAGGCGGTGAAGGACGAAAATGCCGCTCCTTGTCAACCTGCTACAAAAAGGGTTCGACGCGAAAGCAGAAACAAGTCGAAAGGCAAGAAAGGCGCTCGACAACCACAAAGCAGAGCTAAGAAGCCACGCATCCGAGAGTCGAGCGTTATTGACCTAGCCCTCATGAAGAAAATGGGTCGAGCATACTCATTTCCTCGGAACAAAACAAGGAAAATACTTGATCTTGCTCTAAAACATCAAATGCTTACACTGCCAGAGTCTAAACACCCTGAGCAAGCGGGCGAAGTCTCCAACCCAAATTATTGCTCTTACCATCGAGTAGTAGGGCATCCGCTTGAAGATTGCTTCACCTTTAAGAATTGGGTTGAGGACCAATATCAGCTTGGCAAATTCGCGTTGTCTGACAACTGGAGAGTAGCGCTGCCGCAAAAGCACGAACCCGAAAACACAAGGATAGAACCAACTCCGCATTGGGATTGGCAGAAAATTCGCACTTGCCACGTGGTAACAATACTAAAAGAAGAGTCCGAGGACATGAACAGCCTCCCTTGGTGCTTTGAAAACAGCAGCGATGAGGTAATCTCAGAATTTCCCCCAGCTCCGAAAGAACTGGAGGATGGAATCCATACCACTGCAGACAACCTCAAGAAAATCGAGTTGGGGACAATAAATGATCCGCGACCGACATTCGTCAGCGAGCTGCTGTCTGAAGAGAGGGTGGCTGCGTTAAAAGACGTCCTTGTACAACATAAAGATTGCTTCGCATGGAACTATTCCGAGATGCCAGGACTAGATCCAGAAGTCGCTGTACATAGACTAGCAATATCCCCAAACGTCAAACCAGTCAAACAGGCACCGAGAAGAATGCGGCTCGAGCTTGAAATGAGCATCAATACCGAAGTCAAAAAGTTAATTGACTCTGGCTTTATCCAGGAAGTTCAGTACCCTGAATGGATCGCCAACATTGTCCCAGTGATGAAGAAAAACGGGACAGTGCGCGTATGCGTAGACTTCCGGGATCTTAATAAAGCTTGCCCGAAGGATGATTTCCCAGTGCCAGTCACTGAACTGAAGATAGACAATACATCCACTCATGAAGTCTTCTCCTTCATGGACGGCTCATCGGGGTATAACCAGATAAAAATGCATCCAGAAGACCAGAAGCACACAGCCTTCAGGACTCCTCTTGGTATATTTTGTTATAAAGTGATGCCCTTCGGTTTGAAGAACGCCGGTGCTACTTATCAGAGGGCCATGACAAAGATCTTCGACGACCTTATACACGAAATCGTTGAATGCTATATCGACGACCTCGTGGTTAAAAGCAAATCATGCGAGGAACATCTCGAGCATCTGAAGACCGTATTTCAACGCCTTCGGCAATACAACTTGAAGATGAATCCTCTTAAATGTGCGTTCGGGGTTTCCTCGGGCAAATTCCTGGGATTCGTTGTTCGACACCGAGGTATTGAAATAGATCCGTCAAAAATTAAAGCGATCATGGAAATGCCTCCGCCGAGGACTCTCAAACAGCTGCGGTCTCTCCAAGGGAAACTCGCATACATACGGCGATTTATAGCCAACCTTTCAGAAAAGTGCCGTCCTTATAGTCACCTGATGAAGAAGGGAACCCCATTCGTTTGGGATCAAAAATGCCAAGGCGCACTGGATGAGATCAAGCAATACCTGCAGAACCCGCTGGTGTTGGCTGCTCCGGTTAAGGGGAAGCCTCTCATTCTTTATACAACCGCCCTCGAAGGTTCCTTAGGCGCATTATGGGCACAAGAGAACGATCAAGGGAAAGAAAGAGCACTCTACTACTTAAGTCGAGTTCTGCTGGGGGCAGAAAGCAACTACTCTCCCATTGAAAAACATTGCCTGGCGTTGATCTTCGCAATAACGAAGCTTAGGCACTATGCGTTGGCGCACGAGGTCCGTCTTATTTCAAAAGTGGACCCTCTCAAATATCTAATGTCAAAAACCATATTGACAGGACGACTCGCTAAATGGGCCCTGCTCTTGATGGAATTTTCGATAACATATCAACCTCTCAGGGCAGTAAAAGGCCAGGCCATCGCCGACTTCCTTGCTGAGCATCCCATACCTGCCGATTCTCCTTTAAATTGCGATTTGCCAGACAGACATGCGTTTGACGCAATCGACAGTGGTGATACCCGTTGGGAGCTTTATTTCGATGGAGCGTCTTCCATGAAAAAGCACAAACAAAGTACCCCTATAATTAAATCAGGGGTAGGACTCATCTTTGTAACTCCACGAGGAGGGATAATGCGCTACGCATTCTCCCTGACGGAGCCGAGAACAAACAATGAAGCCGAATACGAAGCCCTGATAGCAGGCCTTGAGATCGCCATTGACATGGGAATTGAAGACCTCCTCATATACGGTGATTCTCAACTGGTCGTTAGTCAAGTAAACGGCGACTACCAAACGTGCAAACCGGAATTGGTAAAATACGGTGAAAAAGTGCAGCAACTGCTAACCCAAATTCCCTCCTATACTTTGGAAAGTATACCGCGCGCGGAAAACAGCAAAGCGGACGCACTGGCCAAACTTGCTAAAGAACTGGCTGACGAGAACCTTGATGACGTTAGAATCATAGTACAAAGCCGTCGGGTGCTTGCCCCAGCAGAAATACCTCCAGAATCATATAGAGAAAAGGGAGCAACTGAGCAGGCGACCTTACAAATAAAAGACCATGAGAAGACCGAAGACTGGAGAGAAGTCTTCATAGATTACTTCAAGTTCCATCGAATGCCTGAAGAAGCGTCCATAAGACATCAGCTCGTGAAACGAGCTCTGTCTTTCGCCTTCGTCAACGATACTCTATACAAGAGGTCATTCGATTCTCTGTGGCTGAGATGCCTAGGACCTGACGAAGCGAGAAGGGTCGTCCAAGAGGTTCACGACGGACTCTGCGGTTCCCACCAAGCAGGCCCTAAGATGAAGTTGAAAATAAAACGGATGGGCTACTACTGGCCCACGATGATGCAGGACTGCCTGGAATACGCGAGGCAATGTCATTCATGCCAAATTCATGGGGACTTCATCCATCAGCATCCCAATCCACTGCATCCAACAGTGGCTAGTTGGCTATTCGAAATATGGGGAACTGACATAGTCGGCCCCAACGAACCAGCATCGTCAAAGGGACATCGTTTCATCTTGGCAATGACTGATTACTTCTCCAAATGGGCAGAGGCGGTCCGTTGAGGGAAGTGAAGACGGAGAACATCCTCCATTTCTTCAAAACGCACGTCATATACCGGTTTGGAACCCCGAGAAGGATCATCTCTGATAATGGGCCAGCCTACCGAAGTCATAAAATTAGCCGCTTCGCACAACAGCACAACATAGACTGGAGATATTCCTCAGTTTATAATCCGCGAGCTAACGGTCTAGCCGAGGCCTTCAACAAGACCTTGACGAAGATCATAAAGAAAACAGTGTCACGAAATAAGAGAGATTGGCACGAAAGATTGCAAGAGGCTCTTTGGGCGTATCGAACTACGTTTAAAACGGCCACAAACACAACGCCATACGCGTTGGTATTTGGGACGGAAGCAGTACTCCCTCTCGAGATAGAACTACCCTCTCTACGAGTGGCAGTCCACTACGAGCTGACAGACGAAGAAAATGCTCACCTTCGGTTTGAAGAGCTTGATGCCCTTGATGAAATCCGGCTTCTAGCACAGCAAAATCTGGAAGCTTATAAAGCAAAGATGACGCGCTCATACGAAAGATTGACCCGACCGAGGACATTTTGTCAAGGCGAACTCGTGCTAGTGGTCAAAAGGCCTATGATCCCTAATCGCGCCAAGCGGGGAAAATTCGAGCCAAACTATGAAGGCCCGTACATCATAGATAAAGTTTACCGAGGTGGAGCCTATCTACTCATGGACATGCACGGTGAAAGGCCTTTCAGGCCAATAAACGGTCGCTTCCTAAAGAAATATTATGCTTAATAAGCCACGGCCTAGGTCAATGATAGATGACGACGACTATGTCCGCTCGCTATCTTCCTAAGCTCAAGCTTTATAAGCAGTAGCCGGCCTCCGCAACAATGGACCGAAATGTCCTTAAACTAATAGCAGACCGAAACGTCTTTAAACTACTACCGCAGCATCCTGAGGCTGACAAAAAAAAAAAAAACGGTATGTCCATAAAGCAAAAAAGGGCACGGATGAAAACCCGAGAGGGCTCCGTGAGTAAAAACAGCAGGGCTACCGGCGAGTGTTCATGAAAACCTGGAAGGGCGCGACCTCGTAAAAAAAAAAAAGAAGAAAGATTTCCACGTGGGGTATGGAATTCGAACTCTGGTGGCTTGGTTCAGCGATGCAAGGTATTACCAATGAGTATGCTGCTAACACCATATGATATATGGAGTGGGATTTGGTAAAACCATATATACTTGTTATAAATATCGTAATTATTGTTAATATGGGGAGTTGAAAAGTCAGGATCTCAATAACAAAGGGTGAAAGGATCTCAATAACAAAGGGTGAAAGGATCTCAATAAAAAAAAAATAAAAAATAAGAAGAAAAACGGTATGTCCATAAGCAAAATGGGCACGGATGAAAACCCGAAAGGGCTCCGTGAGTAAAAACAGCAGGACTACCGGCGAGTGTTTGTGAAAACCCGAAAGGGCACAACTTCGTTAAAGAACCCTTATGGAGTCCTCTCGACCTTGTAAGGAGAAACCACCTGCGTGAGATCCTTACGACTCACAAAGGAGCAACACACTTAGGGATCCCCATGACTCCTAAGGAGAAAATACACTTGCGAGATCCTCACGACTCGTAAGGAGAACTCTCTTATGGGACCCTCACGGCCCATAGGATTTGAAAGTCTTAAGTCACAGAGACCTAAACCTGTGCTTAAGCAAACCCCCACAAACTTCCAATATTGCCCTACAAGTGGCTCAATACTGACCCTTGTATACAATCTACGGACGCGAATAAACATTTCCCTAGCCAAATTTCATCCATGACTGGGAATACGTTCGCATGGTAAGCAACCCTTATAAATCCCCTCGATTTATGAGGAGAAAACCTTCCTGTAGGATCTTTACGACTTACAGAAGAACAAAATACTTAGGAACCCTCACGGTTCCTAAGGAGAAAATACACCTACAAGATCCTCACGACTTGTAGGGAGAAGTACCTTCACGAGACCCTTACGGCTCACGAAGTCAAAAGTCTTAGCCGACAGGACCCTAACCCTGGTCGCTAAGCCTCCTTTGTTCGACAACGACAGAGGCAAATGATGATTCGCTCCTGGTAATATCCCAGTGATAGCGGTGCTGATGCCGAAATCGGTGTCCAATTTCAGGTTTACGGCGAAAGCCAGTAGGCCGCTCATGCATACGAAACAGCCGAAATGATAGGGCAACTTGCAATAAAAAACAGCAAGTAAAATGTATGCATGCAAAATAGCCGAAATGATCGGGCAACTCGTAATAAAAAGCAACGAGTAAAGATAAAATAAAAAGCCGAAATGATTGGGCACCGCGAAAAATAGCCGAAATGTTTGGGCAATCGCAACTCTCGCGATATAAAAGCTGAAATGATAGAGCATCGCGGGAATAAAATAAAATAAAAAGAAGAAATGATAAAACTTCGGCCCTACAGTTAAGATCACATTGATCCCTGTATACAATCCAAGGGTGTAAACAAGGAAGGGACCATACTTCCCCAGCGGATTCCGTCAAATGACGAAGCCAAATCTCAACGGTTCATTTCAACCGAAGAAGCCAGTGACTTCAACAAGCAAATTCCTCGACTCACGGATACAAACACTCCTTGACGAGAGCCTTCTGATCTGCGTCGACCCACAGAGCCACCAGTGCCTCCGTAGGAACCCTCGACTCGTTTCAAACCCCAAGGACACAAATAATCCTTGGCGCCTGGGAAACAAATAATCCCTAGCAAAATTCCTCGACTCACGGATACAAACACTCCTTGACGAGAGCCTTCTGATCCGTGTCGACCCGCAGAGCCACCAGTGCCTCCGTAGGAACCCTCGACTCGTTTCAAACCCCAAGGACACAAATAATCCTTGGCGCTCGGGAAACAAATAATCCCTCGCAAAAATCCTCGACTCACGGATACAAACACTCCTTGACGAGAGCCTTCTGATCCGCGTCGACTCGCAGAGCCACCAGCGCCTCCGTGAGAACCATCGACTCGTTTCAAACCCCAAGGACACAAATAATCCTTGGCGCTTGGGAAACAAATAATCCCTCGCAAAATCCTCGACTCACGGATACAAACACTCCTTGACGAGAGCCTTCTGATCCGCGTCGACCCGCAGAGCCACCAGTGCCTCCGTAGGAACCCTCGACTCGTTTCAAACCCCAAGGACACAAATAATCCTTGGCGCTTGGGAAACAAATAATCCCTCGCAAAACTTCTCAACTCACGGATACAAACACTCCGTGACGAGAGCCTCTTTGACTCACATCTCGGGCAGTAAGGATTCAAAAACTTGCTTCCTGAACAATGGGACCCTGCAAGTCAATCCTAAATGGTCTCTTGCATACTATTCACGGGTCTCACTCTCTGAAGTCGATTCTTGATAAAGAGGGAAACAACCGCTTACGAGCCCTCTCGACTCGTAAGAGGGTAATGGGACCCTGCAAGTCAATCCTAAATGGTCTCTTGCATACTATCCACGGGTCTCACTCTCCGAAGTCGAATTTCGACGAGGAGGGAAACAACCGCTTACGAGCCCTCTCGACTCGCAAGAGGGAGAAATTCTCTTATAGGATCCTTTCGACTTATGAGAGAAAACCACACTTAGGAATCCTCACGATTCCTAAGGAGAAAATCCACCTACGAGATCCTCTCGATCCGTAGGGAGAAAAGTCTCTATAAGACCCTCACGGCTCATAGAGTTGAAAAGCCTTAGGCGGCAGACCTGAATCTGCAACTTAAGCCATCGCTACCTCTCGGAGAAGTTAAGTTGCCCGCCGATCAGGTTCATCGAAAACACCATAACAAAAAAAAAAGCGAAGAAAAAGTACCAGACATTGCAAGAAAGAACGTGTCTTTATTCATAAGTTCAATCAAAATACAAGGCGGATCGTATAAAGAATAAAATGCGTATATGCTATATACAAACTACAGGTGTGTAAACGATACAAAATATTCAGGGAGAAGGGAGCTTCTTGAACAACTCTATCAATTGCTCGCGTACTTCCTTCCACGCCTTCTCCTGATCAACTGCCACTGCCAGTTCAACCTCTACTTGAGCCCGCTGCTGCGTGAAGGATGTGAGCTGTTCTCCAACAACCTGATGAGCTGCTTCTTGGCCTCGGGCATCACGCTCAGCGGCATCAAGTTTCCGCTTCAGTGCTAGCCCATTAGATATACGCTTGAGAAGACCTTCAAAGACAGCTTTCACTTCAGCAGCATTCGTCCTAACTTCAGCACGAAGGCGAGCGGTCGCGTTTGAAGATTCCCGATGCGCCTTTAGCCGTAAAGCTGTCTCCTGCTCCAAATGGCGGAGATAAGAGGCGCTTTGCTCAAGCCAAGCTATCCGTTGGGCGCTCGCGGCCAAAACCTCGGGAGAAGGGCGCGTCGACTCCAACCGATGCAGGCGAGCCTCGATCTCTCTGCAGTGGTTAACCCAAGATTCGACAACGCCTTCGTTATGAAAAGTTACGAGCGCCGCCAACATTGGATTAACATCCACAGCGAAATCTACGGCAGAAGGGAGAGCATCCATGTTGAGCTCCTCGATGTACCCGCTCAGCATGCCCAAACTCATCACAGCACCCTTTGAAGACGGGCGTCTCAAGAAAGGGCCTGCCGGTAGAAGAACACGAGACTCAAAGGGGATCGGAGCTGGAACAATAGCTGCAAAACGAAACATGGTTAAACAATGATTCGAAAAAATGTTAAAGGATCATATAAAAAGGGGGTGGAATATACTGTACCAGCGGCAACAGACGGCAAAGCGGGAAGGGCCGGTGGCGTGGCAGGTCTTGCGTCCGCTCTTTCGATTTGTGGCACTGCAATAAGGAAGAGGAAAAGTCAGAAATCATCCCATTGCTAAAAAAAAAAGGGGGCAATAAACAAAGACATCAAAATGAAAATGTACTCACCGGCACCGCTAGAGGGAGAAGCGAGTTCGGACGGGAAGGAGAAGTGTGGGAGTAACACTTGGTATAGACGATCGAAGAGCACTCCTGAAAAGAGCATAGTGGTATAACGTTAGTACATAAGCTACACGTTAAAAGATTAATGCATAAGTCGTAAATTCATACCTTCCAACATCCGCGATGGCACAAGAGAAGGCTGAGGAACGACCACCGCCAAAGCAGTAGTTGACGGTGTGCCTTCAAGCAATGGAGCATCGACACTAGCCGCACCTGCGTTTAAAACAAAGACAAACTGGTTAAAAGAGATTGTGAGATATATATAAACGAAGGACATTGGTAATTCAAAATTTACCCGACAAGCTGCCAGCGGAAACGGAGGCAATCCCTCCCTCCACTGACGGGTGGCCACCGCCTGTAGCTTCATCACCCGACTCGAGGGGAACCGTTGTTATGCTCGCAAGCTCTACAGGCGGCGGGGGACCAGAGGCAGGAAGGGCTATGATAGGAACATTGCCAGATTCCTGAGAAGGAGCGCCTAGCCCGTCTTCAGGAATCATGGCCGCCTCACCCACTGCTCCCTCAGGATCGGCGGTCGCAGCTGCCTCGTCCATCGGCACTACGAGGTCCCCAGCCTCAAGCACCTCGCCCTCTACCGCCTTCGGCTCGGTTGAGACAATCATCTCATCTGCCGCCACTTCAGGTGCGACATCAATGACCCTCTCCGCGGCAGATCCCTCGACCTTGGCTCCAGGCCCCATGACCCCGACAACGCTGCTTACTGTCGGTTCGGGTTCAGCAAGTACCGCTTCCTCCGCTCCCCTAGGTTCGACGGTCGTCTCCGCCTCCCCCTCAGTCGGACTTGGCTCTGCAAGATGGAATACGTATGAGCCAATAGCTTTACAATTCGTACAACAAGGTTCTGAAAGGAGTGCTACCTGAAGCAGATTTATCATTGGCGCTCCGAACCGCGCGCGCCACTTGCCGACGAGCAGTAGACAGGACAACAGGGGGCTCTTCGGAAGGAGTACTAGCGCGAGGAACGATGCTAGGGCCCGCTCCCGTGGCCAAAGCAGCTTTCCGCGCCTTTGCTTCACGTCTCAACCGCTTCCGCTCTCCTCGAGCCGTTGAGACGGATGCCATCAGAGCTTCCTTGAGTGAAGCATCCTCATCCGTGTAGAGGGATGCCTCCAGATTTTTCAGAGCATCCCTCGTCGTTGAGTCAAGCCGAGGCTCTTGCGGCAGCTTCGATGGAGCCGGGGCTTCGGTGGCAAGCTCGGGAAGGATCCCCGCATCAACTGATATAGCCCCTGTAAAGAAACAAAAGAAGGTTAAATTGACCACCAGAAGAAATAACAAACTTTCCCTATTAAAAAAAAAGAAAAGGGGTGGAGCATACCAACACCTGCCAGGGCACGCCTCTCCTCCTCTTCCTGGAAGGTTTTCAGGGAGGCAGCAATAGCCTCTTCGGTAGAAACACCTGTTGAAAAGGGAGCAAATATCAGTTAAAGATAATAATAAAAAGTGCAATAAAATGACGAAGAAAGTGGCTGATGATTACCTGACTCAGCGAGTTTACTTAACATCGCTTCGAGCCTCGCCGATCGCTTCGAAGCTGCAATGGCGGCAGCCAAATTAGTGTCTGCAGGGTCTACCAAGAAGCCCTCGTTACTGCCATATTCACTTATGCCTTCGTTGGGAGGAGCCACAGGCTCTAGGCTAAGGATCGCATCGAGGGAAAGGGTGGACTTTTTCTTCTTCTGTCCGCCAGCTTTGGATCCACTCGGAGCAGCTTTGCGCTTGGCAGTCACTTTCGGGCGGCGAGTCCCGATATCCGCTCCTGCGCCCGACTCTGGCGATACCATTTTAACCGTCTTTGTCGGAGCACGGGGCGCCGTTGGTGCATCCACCGTAGTAGACAGTGGCAATCCACGCGGAGGGGCCAACACGCGTGGTCGGTCAGCTCCGGCATCTTTTATCGGGAGGGTGACCTGGGTCCTTGGCTGCAAGGGAGCCTTGCGATCACCGCCAAGAGGCGCACCCCTACGGTCAACCATCAGGCGTTTCTCCATTAAAATGATTGGGCCCATAGCGTGCGCATACCAGGCCACATATGAATTAAGCATCTTAGGGACACAGCTGGGTTCACTAATGAAGAAATAGCAACCCGTGTTAATCCGTATAAAGTGATGCATCGCATTCCTTACCCCCTCTGGGCCAACCACGGGCGTTTCCAAGAAGGCTTCCATCGGGATCCCCTGGTTGTAGCTTGATTGCTGGGCAAATCGATGCGGATTATACCTCATAAACAAAGCCGTCTCATTCTGCCGAAACACTAGGTAGCCCGGCCGAATGGAGTAGAGATGGACGATTTCCCGAGCCTTCAGTACAGAAGCCCCGCCCTTAAACTCGTCACGTAGGGGCACCACCGACTTAGTAGTCTCCGAGCCTATGGTGATAACCTTATCCACGAAAGAAGTCGTCGCTCCGACCAAATGTGGGCGCAGGAGGAGTCCCCTAGAATCCCGCGGGGATGCAAACACAATTGAAGCCCCGACTAACCGTATGACTCTCGGGAGTCTGTACTTCTCGAAAAATGGGGGAGTCTTGTGGGCGCCAAACACCCCTCGCACGTGCATCTCCATCCAAGAAACGAAGTAATGCATCGAGAAGTTAGCAGGCTGTGTCCCAGGATCATTGGCGTCCGCCGCTACGCTGAGTCCATGATAAAGGTAAGCTAACCCAGCAATTCCTACCGACAACTGCAGACCGGCCATCATCCGATGCGCCGGGTAAAAGACAGAGGGCCGCATGAAGCGCGGGTGCATGGGGAGCGCAAAGTTGCATAACCACAAGCCCAAGAATCCAATAAAGAAGGTTTCCTCATCCATGCCGGGGACGGCGATTTCCGAGAAAGCAACGATGGCAGCATTGGGGAGATAGAAATCCCTCTGGTTATTTTCCGATACGGGTCGGCGATCCAAACCGAAACCAAAGGGGTCGTCAAGCTCAGCGAACTTCTCGCCCTGCTCTGATAAGAACTCCGGGCGGATAAAGCGAGCAATGAAAGCTGCGAAACTGACGCCCTTGTCTCCCGATTCCAAATGGAGTTCCTCATAGATCTCCAACACTTTCACCAAACCCGGATGCTGAATGGCATTCTCCGGGGTTAAGTCAAATACCAGCTGCTTGATGGCAAAGACATACTCATCAGGAGGAAGCAACTCCTCGTAGTGCTCTCCCCTTATTGGCAGACCTGAAATTTCGGCAAATTCCTCCAAAGAGATAGAGACTTCCTTATCCGCCATCAGGAAGGTATGGGTGGGGATATTCCATTGTTCAATGAAGGCCTTTATCCACCACGTTGGAGGAGAGGGCTACTCGAAGAGCGAGACGAAGACGGCCGAGTATAGACCAATCTTCGTTAGGTGGGTCCTCTTCGCCGATAGAATGTACCGGGCCCACTGCAAATATCCGGCGGGGGGTCGCGGGATCATTCCAATGTTATAAGCCTGTCCCCAAGGGCGTGCTTCGCCCTGACAGATTCGCCTCCCCAGAATATCTATCGCCGGCGGCGGCTGCACGGGGATGGCGCCGATTGCAGGTTGAAGGAGGTCATCAGAATTCCAATTCTTAACCTCCACGGCATACTTCACCGGGGGTTCGTCCGCATAGGGGATCGTAACTATGGGCTCAGAGGGCGCGGTGGAACTAAAACTGTGACGGCCTTGGATGATCTGGCTATACCACCTTCCCCACAGATGGAGCTTTTTGCACTCAGGATCGCGATCTTTAATAAGAGCGAACACCACCCGATCCACTGGCGCATGGGGGAACCCTCCTTCCGAGCGAACGAAGGGAAAAGACAAGTCGTCAGACATCTTTTCTGTGGAAAGACAAAAAATATATATCATTAGTGGCCTAACGCTTGGCATTTTAAAAAAAAATAAAAATCTTGCTCCACACTGTGATGCAGTGGGTAGGGGACCAAAGGGGGACCCACAAAATCTGGATGATGTGCATCATTTAATAAGACAATCCCATCATTAGATGGGACTGTCAATTCATAAAAAGTCCCCAATAGGATACACCCACTGGTGGGGAAGTCCCTAGAGACAAAGAGAAAATCTCCTCTTTTAGAGCAAAGCTCTGTCACAGAGTGACATTTGTCAAACTCTGGTCTCAGGGGAACAAGATTCCTTAAAAGAGCATGGCTCTGTGGTAATAATCGAAAATCCATCAATACTTAAAAGAATTGAAGTTTTTGAATCCTGAAAAATCCATGAAAACTCATAAAAAGTTTTTCAGTTCATCCAAGAGCAAAGCTCTGTTCATGGGTCAAAACCCATGAACATGACCTCTGTAAATCTTGAGAGCAAAGCTCTGGTGAAGAAGCCCCAATGGGGTTTTCTTTAGATCAAAGATCCCAAGAGCAAGGCTCTGTTCATGGGTCAAAACCCATGAACATGACCTCTGTAAATCTTGAGAGCAAAGCTCTGGTGAAGAAGCCCCAATGGGGTTTTCTTTAGATCAAAGATCCCAAGAGCAAGGCTCTGTTGAAGAAACCCCAAAGGGGTTTTCTTTAGATCCAAGATCTACAAGAGCAAGGCTCTGTCAATTAAGTTTAATTTGAATTAATCAGACTTTTTACCTAGAAATTCTAAGTTCTGAACTTGAAAGTTCTTGAGAGAAATCAAGAGCAAGGCTCTGAAATTTTTTAAGCAAGAGCAAGGCTCTGATTCTTGAAGATGGTAAGAAAAAATTACCAAGGACCAAGGGTCTTATTTATAGGCGCCTGCGCCCCTTCAACTGACCCCCCCTGATCCAACGGCTAGGATCTGGCCACCGTTGCACTTACGTCGCGCCACGTAAGCACAACGGTGGGGGGGCATTTGTTCCCCCAATCTGAGCAAGGCTCATTTGAATTTTGAAAATTCAAATTTTCTGAAGCAACGCTTCAAATTCCGTGCGTTGCGCAATGCGCAAGCGGTCCACAGTGCGACACGTGTCTGCGCAGTTGCGCAAGCGCACCACTGCGCGACACGTGTCTGCGCAGTTGCGCAAGCACCGTTGCGCAAGTGCACCGCTGCGCGACACGTGTCTGCGCAGTTGCGCAAGCACTGTTGCTCAAGCCTTCCACTGCGCGACACGTGTCATTCATTGGGGAGTTGCGCAGAAACAGAATGAAAATTTAATGAATCTTTTCTGTTCTTTCCAAAACCAGAAGATTTTCTTCTGCCTTTGGATCAAAGATCCAATGGTGGGAAAATTCCCAAAATCATTCAGAAAAGATCTTGTTAACAAATTCAACAATTTGTGAGCACTATAAATAGGATCCCAGACCTCATTCAAAGGCATCAATTGGAAGAATCAACTTCTGGCATAAAAAAAAGAGAAGAGAAAGAACTCTTGAAGATTAATCAAGAACATAAAAAAAAGGTAAAAACTTCTTTTGGAAGAAGAGAAAAATCTCTGAAGAACAGAGGATTAAAAAGTGAATAATTCAATAAAAATAATTCAATAAAAATAAATAAATAGTGCCTTGCACTTGTTGTGAACCCTTGGTTCTGTGAAATCAGGGAAAACAAGAAGAAAAACTTGTTTTCCTTTGATCCAAATTTAGATCAGAAGTGCTATGCACTTTTGTTCTGAAATCTGAAAAATTCTTGGGGTTCTGCACAAATGCAACCCATTATTTAAAAGGGCCTGGCCCAAATCAAATTGCAAAATAATAAAGGGGCAGAGCCCTGTTTGGAAAATTCTTGAGGTTCTGCATAAATGCAACTCATTATTTAAAAGGGCCTGACCCAAATCAAATTGCAAAATAATAAAGGGGCAGAGCCCTGTTTGGATTGATTTTTTTAGTCGGGTAGAGCCCAAAATAAATAAAAAAATTGGACTTAACCCAATCCTGGCTGTAAGTCTTTAAATTAAATTGATTGAGCAAAATGGCTCTCCTAAACCAATTCACGACCGGTTCGAGGGTACATCTCCGAACTCCTTTGACATCCCTCGTTGTAATTCCTCAACGACGTCAAAGAGGTGACGGGTCCCAACGACCACACATCCAAATGGACCGAAACGTCCCTAAACTAATATGGGACCGAAACGTCCCTAAACTAACAGCGGACCGAAACGTCCCTAAACTAATATTGGACCGAAACGTCCCTAAACTGACAGCGGACCGAAACGTCCCTAAACTAATATCGGACCGAAACGTCCCTAAACTAATATCGGACCGAAACGTCCCTAAACTAATACCGGACCGAGATATCCCTAAACTAACAATAGACCACCACGTCCTTAAACTGGCGATGGACCACCACGTCCCTAAACTGGCGAACGGACCACTATGTCCCTAAACTGGAACAATAGAGCCCGAATGCTCTTTTGCCGGATCTAAACGGTCCCGTTTAAGTCGATCTTAGCCCCAAACACGGCTAACGTATCCTTAAACATTCACATGGATTATAAAATTCCCAATCAACTCTGGGTTCGAGGGTACATCTCCGAGCTCCTCTGATACATGTCGTTGTAATCCTTCAACGACGTCGGAGAGGTGACGAGTCCCGATGGCCATACACTAAATTAATCACTACGTCGAGTCGATCTTAGTCCAAAACAGGACTAACGTATCCTTGACGAACGTTTAAGTTGATCTTGGCCGCAACGCGACTAATGTATACTTAAACTAAAACACCAAACCCAAATCTAAGTAAATACGGATTTGGACTAATCCACGTCCTACGGGCGACGGCATTACTCAGTCTCCGTATACAATCCACGGGCAACCACAAATAAAACAAACACACACGACACGAAGTGAAATTCTGGAGAAGGAGAAAGTTGTTACCGCAATGCGGTAGCGTAATTAACTGCAGGGGCTTGCGCCTGCAGGGAAGAGTGTCCCCACAATCAAAAACCCCTCACCCTGAGGGGGAATCTGACGAAGTCTGCTACATCGGCCGCATCCGTCTAAACCTCCGATACACGGTGCCATAAATCAACTTGGCATCTTCGGAGAGGTGGACGGATAAAACCAAATAGCATCTGCCCCGAACCCCAGGCACGGACGCCCTAACGTCCAGGCCGCCGTTCGGAGGGGAACATGGAAGAAGCTGAGGCCACTGGCCAAGTCATTACTGGTAAACTTTCCTTCCCAAACTTATCTTTTAGTCTTGTTTACCTACACACTTTCCCTATACCTAAAACCTATCCCATATACCTTAGGTACAATCCTAGTAGCTTCACTACCTGCACTTGCACTGTTTGATACTGGAGCATCCCACTGCTTTATGTCGCGACGGTTTATCCGAACCCATGCGATTCCAGTCTCACCGCTTGTATCCAGCTGGAACGTCAGTTCCGGAAATGGTGTTCTAAAAGCAACTATGGGATACATCATGTGTCCAGTCGTCGTCTGCAGTCGAGAATTTTATGCTGACTTCAAGGTACTGGATATACCAAACTTCGATGTGGTTCTAGGAATGGACTGGCTTGGAACCTTTTATGCTACCATCGACTGTCGTCAAAGGAGGGTAGTATTTGAGATTCCAGATCATCCGGTTTTCTATTTCAAGAGTGGAGATCGTACCCTGGAGCCAAGTACCTACAAAGCGAAGCCAAGGGAAGCAGTAGTTGCGGCAGCTCAAGCAGAAGAAGAATCAAGACCGGAGGTAGTTCGAGAGTTTGATGATGTATTTCCTGACGATATATCAGGTTTGCCTCCCGATTGAGCTCTTGAATTCAGTATTGACTTAGTACCAGGAGCACAACCGGTGATCAAAGCACCCTATAGACTAAGTCCGGAAGGATTGAAGGAAGTCCGAACACAGTTGGACGAATTACTGGCGAAGGGATGGATTCGTCCCAGCACTTCAAGTTGGGGAGCACCTGTATTATTGGTTAAGAAAAAGGAAGGTTCATACAGAATGTGCATCGATTATAGAGCCTTGAACGAAGTCATAATAAAGAACAAGTATCCACTCCCGCGCATCGACGATTTATTCGATCAGCTAAGTGGATCTTGTGTCTTCTCTAAACTAGATCTTCGTTTAGGTTATCATCAAGTGAAGGACAAGGAAGCTGATATTCACAAAACAGCTTTCAGAACTCGCTATGGACATTACGAATTCCTAGTAATGCCATTTGGAGTGACCAATGCACCAGCAATCTTCATGAATCTAATGGACCAAGTTTTCCGGGAGTATTTAGACAGGTTTGTCGTCATCTTCATCGACGACATCCTGGTATATTCTAAGAATCGGAAAGAGCATGCGGAGCACCTACGAATTGTCCTGGAAACTCTTCGACAACATAAGCTTTATGCCAAGTACAGCAAATGCGAGTTTTGGCTAAATCAAGTTGGTTTTCTTGGACACATCGTATCAGGAGAAGGAATTTCTGTGGATCCAGCAAAAGTTTCGGCAGTTAGCGAATGGCCTACACCAAAATCAGTAAAGGATATTCGAAGTTTCTTGGGATTAGCTGGATATTACAGAAGGTTTATTGAAGGCTTTTCGAAGATAGCAACACCCCTGACCAAGCTCACACGAAAAGATGAAGAATTTGTGTGGTCAGAAGCATGCGAGCAAGCTTTCGTAGAACTCAAGTCAAGACTGACATCAGCACCTATGCTCGTAATACCGGATCAATCTGGAGGATTCGAAGTGCATTGCGATGCATCCGGTAAGGGATTAGGATGTGTTCTACATCAACGCGGTAAAGTTGTGGCTTATGCTTCAAGACAACTGAAGACTCATGAGCGCAATTATCCGACACATGATCTGGAGTTGGCAGCCGTCATTTTTGCTCTCAAGATTTGGCGCCACTACTTACTTGGTGAACGAGTGAACATCTACACAGATCATAAAAGTTCGAAATATGTGTTTACTCAGAAGGAGTTGAATATGCGGCAGAGAAGATGGTTAGAACTCATGGCGGACTTTGACATCAACTTGCAATATCATCCAGGAAAGGTGAACGTAGTACCTGATGCTCTTAGTCGCCAACCATTAGCAATGAATCTCACCGCCCAGTGGAAGCTTCAGCAAGACCTACATCAAATGGAGATTGAACTAGTCATGCCAGGTGATGTTTCATGTTTGATGAATCTACAAGTTCAATCAACCATTGTCAATCAGATCAAAGCAGCTCAAGCAAGTGATGCTAAGTTGCAAAAGATCAGAGAACAAGTGGAGAATGGACTCAGAACAGATTTCGTCATTCATGAAGACGGATCTTTGAGATACGGCAGCAGATTGTGTGTACCAAAAGGTCCTGTTCGGGAAGAGTTAATGAAAGAAGCTCACAGCTCTCCCTATTTAGTACATCGTGGAGGTACCAAAATGTACAAAGATCTACTTCAGAATTATTGGTGGCATGGAATGAAGCGTGAAGTAGCCAGAAGTGTCGCAAAATGTTTGGTATGTCAGCAGGTAAAGGCTGAACATCATAGGACAGCTGGACTGCTTCAACCGTTACCAATCCCAGAATGGAAATGGCAGCACATCACGACGGACTTTGTAACTGCCCTTCCTCGCAGCACAAAGGGTAACGATGCAATTTGGGTCATTGTGGATCGACTCACAAAGTCGGCTCACTTCATCCCATTTCGAGTTGGCCAATCAACTGAGACACTAGCAAAGAAGTAGATGGAGGTAATAATCTAATTTAGATTTAAAACTCTTCTTAAGGTACTATCTCTGATACCCATGAACTCATACAGGAAATTGTGAGACTTCATGGAGTACCGGTCTGCATTGTCTCCGATCGTGACATCATGTTCCGATAGCAATTTTGGCAGAGTCTACAAGCTAGCTTGGGAACAAGTCTGAACTTCAGCACGGCTTATCATCCACAAACAGATGGTCAGTCGGAACGAACTATTCAGATCTTGGAGGATATGCTCAGAGCATGTATGCTCGACTTCAAAGGACCGTGGGAAGATCACCTGCATCTTGTGGAGTTTGCATACAACAACAGCTACCAAGCAAGTATAGAAATGACACCTTTTGCAGCATTGTATGGAAGGAAGTGTCGATCGCCATTAAGTTGGGACGACATCGGAGATAGGGAACTCCTTGAACCAGAGATGATAGTAGCGACCGTTGATGTGGTTCGTGCTATCAGGGAAAGAATGCGCATAGCCCAAAATAGACAGAAACACTGGGCTGATGCGAAGAGACGACACTTGGAGTTCCAGCCAGGAGATCATGTATTCCTGAAAATCTCTCCGAACCGCGGAGTGATCCGATTTGGAAGACGGGGAAAGTTGAGTCCGAGATACATTGGACCGTTCGACATACTCGAACGAGTCGGTGAAGTGGCATACCGATTAGCGCTTCCACCCTCATTGGAAGGAGTGCATAACGTGTTCCACATATCCCAACTCAGAAGGTATGTGAGTGACCCCAGCCATGTACTTGATCATTCCGAGCTCACGATACAGCCCGATTTGTCTTGTGAGCAACAACCTGTGGAGATCCTGGATAGGAAAGTGAAGACACTTTGGAACAAAGAAGTTAATTTGGTCCGGATAATGTGGAGGAAAGACACTCCAGGAGAATCCACGTCGGAAAGGGAAGATGAAATGCGTGCAAGATATCCGCACCTTTTTGTAAACTAGTCCTCAAATAAAAGTTGTAAATTTCGAGGACGAAATTTTTGTAAGGAGGGTAGATTGTAACAACTCCAATTTTTGTATACCTAAATTTGAATTAAATTTGAAGTATGCTTGGAGTATTGATGTTGCTGATAACATTTTAAGTATCTACTTTCCTACAATAATTATAAGAAGGAGCTTGTAGCTCATTGGTAATACCATGCACTGCTGAACCAAGCCACCAGAGTTCGAATTCCATGCCCCATATAATTTTTATATCCTTTTGTTTTAATTTTTTTGGGAAGTCAAACGGTCAAACAACCATAACTCACAATTTAATACAATTTTTCGTGTTGACGACTCACCTGATATTCTTGTTTCTGTCACGCGCCGCCGATCGGCCGAGTCGTCAACAAGAATATCAGGTGAGGTGAAACTCAAACGGGTAGAAATAAAAAAAAGAACTCGAAGTCACTCAAACAGAGTACAGTATTGTAACTATACTGCAGTTCATAATTACAATCACATAACTCTACTAAGTCATCCAAAACTCTAGCGGGTGGATCAAAATATGTAGCAGAACACACTATATGAATCAAGATCAAGGATAACAAGTTTACAATCTAGACCGAAGGGTGGCTTAGACTGTCACGCCCTACTCGGAAACTTCAATTCCAATCATAACAAACCTGTCTCTAATACCAGCAAAACCATGTCATGTCCCGCTTCCCAAAATACGGAATACAAGGGGTCAACAAGGCCATCCATGCTCCTACAGTCAAGGAAACATTCTGCCGTAGTCACACTTCGGTTTCTAGCTTTACATGGTAATCAGTAATCAATGCACAGGTAATGAGAAATGCAGTCACTAAATCAAAACAGATACAAAAACTAACCAGATAGAGATAAAGGAAAGATAGTGCTGAGTAGCTGATCTAGATGTCCGCAATATTCTCGAGGTACATCAGGTCCTGATCCAAGCTACATCCACTTCTCTCGCTGAGTATGCATACTCAGGTCGTCAGAGCGACACAATAGCAATAAATAGAAATACATATATAACATGTGTAATAATGATGAATATAAAACAACAAACATGAAGTGATGATATGAGCATGAAGGAGCCAGTACAGGTAAACGGTAAAGCGGGTAAACGGTAAGGCAGGTGTATCGAGTCAGTAATCAAAGCATGTCACTAAACCTATCAGTCTCTAAGTCTCTCTATCCAGGCCGCTAAACCTATCTTCAGTCCAAGTGTGAGAGTCAACCACGCAGGAGTATCCTCCACCCAAGGGTAGGGCCCAGGGACAAGGGAACACGGGCCCGAATCGCTCGCTAATAATCAGTAATATCACCCATATGACTCCCAAAATCGTTGTATATGCCGGCAATGGGACTCCCGAGATTCCGTTGAACTCACACTCAAACCACCCCACACCCCGTGGTCTACATCTAACACCGACCATAAACCCAAATACTAGTCGGTCCATGACAAGTCTACGCGAGAACTGGAGACAGGATCTCCAACAAGCATATCTCAACTGGTATCCAAGATAAATGGACTGTGTTTGACGCCTTACCTATGACACTAATATAAGTGCTTCCATAACCGTCTCATACCAGTTATAGTTACACTTACATATGCCCCATAGGCGTCGACAATGCAATAAATCAACCGGGTCCGCTGATTGTGTACAAGTACGTGTCACTTTTACTTATTCATTCACGCTTTAATACTAACGTACTTGCCACAATCGAAATACTAATATCTAACACTGGGTAATGTACACGATCACTAGGTTACCAATGTATGTGACCTCTACATGATATGATGAGAATGCAATGATTATGATATGAATAAAATCTCATCGGCCAGTGTCCTACCACTTGAAAAATTCACTATAAATTATACATGTAGAATTAAGCGAAACAATGTAAAAGGTGTAAGCAATAAGTTTAATTATCTATCCGTAAAAATTGGTTTCGCGTCAATCGGCTTTCAGGTTTGCTAGATACGGCCATTTCAATTTAAGTGTTCACTGCTGGAAATCCGGTTTCAGAATTGGAAGTCCGTTTCGTAACATGTTTTAATCCAAGTTGGGATTGAAATTAGGCAACATTATAGTTGAACAAAATTTAGGTTTACCAGTCAGGTTTTGAATGCACTAGACGGATTGATAATATCCATGGTGTACTGGAAGTTATGCATTGTACAATAAATGGGTATACGTTCTATCCCTATTTGGGACTGCTATATGTTGTGGTGATTTAAAATATAATTTAAATAGTAAATGACAGTAAAAAGGAATGAAACCACTTTCAATGGTTATCTAACAGATTTTTCCTCGCTATGGTATAGGGTTCCGCATCATAACATTTTCATACAGTAGGGTGAAAGTATTACAAAACGAGAATCGACAGCCAGTGCTGCTCTGGACTGCAGTCCAGAGCCGCACTCCGAACCGGTTTCCGTCACCTTTTTAGCATAGAAACAGATTAAAACTCTCATAGGATTCTATTTCGTCAAGTCGGCTTCGCTTTGAGCCCTCGAACGCAACATTCCGATTTGTAACCAATTAACTGTGATTTTTACAAGGTTCAGGTACGGGAAAATTTTAGTTTTAACGGGTCTAAATGGGAAAGACCTATCACGTCATTAAAGACCGTATTTTCCAGCCAAATCATAACACAACGTTCGTTATCACTCGGGCCATCCAATGTGATTAGTTTCCGTCAATTTAACGGGGGTTTTCAATTCGGATTTTGCATCGAACACTTGTATTCCATTAGTTCGCACGAAAAGTATATATGAAATTAATTGGTAATTGAATTGAATGAGTAATATTAGCATGAAGCAAGCATTATACTTGCCTGACGATGTATCGACCATGGTACGGCAGCGGCAACGGCGTGATCGCGACACAAGCACGGCACGGAAACTCGACTTGGCTCGAGCTTGAGTTCTCGGTAGCGACGGCGATGGGTTTGAGCTTGGATGCTGGAATTAGCCCGGGCTGATGCTCGGCTACTTGGACTTCGGAGGAAATGGATGCAGCAACGGTGGCGGTGCAGGGAGTCAGGGTGTGGTGGTTGCTGAGGTTGCTCGTAGTGGTGATGGGGGATCGGGCGGTTTCGTCGGCGTCGGGCAGTGGTAGCCGGTGGCAAGGGGGTGCGGCAGAGGTGAGGTGTGAGGAGGCTCAATATTGCTGGCGATGATGGAGATGACTCCGGCGATGGTTTGCAGCGACGTGGCGGTGCAGGCAGTGGTGATGGCGATGGTGCTCGGCCGTCGGAGGTGCGGTCACTTGGAGAAAGAGGTGGTGGGGATGGGGCTCGGTGTGGAGGAGGTGGTCGGGGGTTTGAGGAGGAGGCGAGGGTGTTGGTGGAAGGAGGTGGGGTTGTCGAGGCGGAGTCGGAGATGCAGGCGAGGTCGAAGGTGAGGCGGCAAGGTGAGGTGGTTGAAGACGAGGTCGGGTTTTGTTTGGAGGAGAACGAGAGTGGGGGAGAGAGAGAGCGATAGTGTGAAAACAGAGAACGGATGAGGAAGAGGGGGTGAAATAGGGGGAGTCGTAGGGGGCCACTGCGAGGGAGAAGGGAAAGAGAAGGAGTGGGATCGTGGGTTGTTAGAGGAGCGGGTCTCACGGGAGTGGGGGAAGCGGCACGGCCATAGGGGCGTGGGCGTGATGGAGATGAAGAAGTTGGGGAGAGAGGGGAGGCACTGCGGAGGTCATTAGGTTGGAGCGGGTCTCAGGGGTGTAGCGCTAGAGATGGGGCCGCGGGGTCAGTTGGCGTGGGTCGTGGGCGCGAGAGAAGTGGGGGCGAGGAGGGGAAAAAGAGCGGGAAGAGGGAATACGAGGGAGGAAGAAGGGGGAAAGCGGGTCGGGTGTGGGCGCGTTAGGCCGGGCTCGGGGGAGAAAAGGGAATGGGTTTGGTGTTTTAGGGTGTGGGCCTGGGCTTGGGCTGAGGTTTGGATTATGTAAAAAAAGAAAAACAAAATAAAATGAAAGGATTTAAAGAAGCTGGGCTGGGGTTTGGGTTTGGATTAGGTTTAGAGGTTAGGGTTTTAAAATAAATAAATAATTATAAATATAAATAAACAAATTTTGTTAGCAACACTTTATATAAATACGGATATTGGCGTACAAAAAGAACTGGGTATTACATATGGGGACCACACTTCAATTTCTTCTTTCTTGTCCGGATGTATACGGCCGGCACATGGAATATTTTTTCCCTATGTTGGGGCCTATTTAACATGAGTATTACTTTTGAGTAAAACGAGCGTACCTTGATCACATTTGTTATGAAAGTTGAGTTCTATCACGTGAATTTTGAGCTCTTGATTCGTTGGGAAGATTACCTCCATTCTATGAAGATGTGCGAAAGGAGTTTCCTCTATTTGAGGATAGAGGGCATAAGACGACCTGTTTGACTCGTGAGAGCCAATCTTCATATGAATTGCCTTTGTAAGCATCATAGATTGGACCTTCTGCTAGAGAATAGGCTAGTATGACAGATCGTGGTCCATCGTCTAATGCCGAGTTGTAGGCATCTACATGCGGCAATACCCGCATATTGTTGTTTGGAAGGAATCTACCTCGAAAGTGGAAGCGAAAGTCTCGAAGTTGCTCTTCATAGCATGGTTTGCATGGTTCTAGAACATGTATGCTTAGAAGAACGTCGGTGAGAAATATTGCGACGATTATCTCGAGCAACTTGAACTTTGGCACCTATCCGCATTTCTTCTTTTATTTTTTGCTTATGTATGGATCGTTTGGTTGGACTTATGACTGCCCCTTACAGGAAATTTCAACGTGAACAGTTGACGATAATATTTATCATACCCCACTTCCCAAAAACGAGAAACGGGAGCGACAAGCCCGCAACATATTCATATCGAGAAACACTCTTTCTCGACATGAATACACTAAGCGTCTATATAAGCAGTTTAGGAAATTATAGTACAAGAATTTTAAGTTTATAAAATTTCCAACAATATTTATAACAGTCCCAAAAACAATAATCGAACACAATTCGAAAATTTAAGGAATTAGAAATGGAAGATAATTTTGAACAAAAAGCATACTTACTGAAAAGGAAAACTAAAGCTCGACCTGACTTGAAAAATATTGACTGTCATCCTCGGTTGGTATCATCTTGTACTAGCCTTGTCATCTGTCCCAAACTTGTCTGACGATATTTTCAAGAAAAGAAAACAGAAATACCGTCAGCAAACTAAAGTTCGGTAAGTCCCAATTTTATTAAAATACAATATTTTTCTATGTTAACGGTATTTATAATGAAACATGATATTTTGGCTACAATTCAACTATTAATGTTTATAATCTAATAGGTTTAATACAGGGTTTCAATTAGTTGGAACAAATGTAAAAAAATAATAATGTTTGTTTATTTTATAGAAAATAGTAATAATAAAGTTTTGTAATTTAAGAATAATAATATATATAGAGTTGCTATTAACATCATCAAAAGATAATAAGGTAAAAAGATTTATGATTAAAAAATATATAAGGTATGTTTTATTTTAGAATTATTTGATAATAAATTAGTTTAGTAAAATATCATGTTATACTAATAAGAATGTAATGTAGAATTATTTTTGGTATACTAGTTAAATTATGGTGTATTTATATAATCATTAAACGATATTTGACACGAAACATGATATACATAATAATAAGCATAAGAATAACTATGAACAGTAAACGGTAGTGGGCATGTCAAATAAATAGCATGTGTTAATCAATACAATGTAACAAGTGTACCACGGTATTCGATATTTCAGTGCTAATAACTATAAGTATAAACTCGATTGTGGGAGTTTTAATATGTGACTAGGATATTCCGTAATGCCACGGAACAATATCAATACGAGATTCACGAGACTCAAAAAATATATATAATGCAATGTACCGTTTTTCTTCGGTACCATGAGGAACAAGACATGATCCTCCATTACACATAAATACCCCTATTTTCGAGCTACCCCATCCCTATGATATATATTTATACAGTATATATATCCAATAAATAATGTACATGTCATATTTACGAGATTCAAGATATTCATTAGATTCACGAGATTCACGATATTCAAGATATTCATTAGATTCACGAGATTCACGATATTCAAGTGGTTCATGTCAGGTTTAAGTCAAGATAGTATAATCTAATGCAGAAGTATTTACAAACCCAAGGCTGTCATTTAGGGGCAAGCAAACACGGGCCCACTCATGAGTAATGGGACTCCAACCAACGCAGGAATATTCACAGACCTAAGGGTATCATCCAGGGGCCAGAAAACACAGACCTATTTATGAGTTAGTCATGAGACTCATGAAAATACAAGTCAAGTCTTAGATATAATTCTAAGTCTCTATATATATGTAACAAGCGTGTGATAATAGATTGGTTTAAGGCAAGAAATAATAACAAGTTCGCATGCGAAAATCTATGGGTTTGGTTTAGAATTAGAGGATCTTACACAGGAAATAATTTGTAGTTCAGAACGTCGTGTAAATAACGAGACTGAGTTTCCCTCGATCGGGCTCTTGATGACAGAGTTATGGAGGTTTTCGTAACGCCGCGCAGAGCAGGCCAGTGCAGATTTAAGATTACGTACACTAATAAAATTTTACATTTTTGGTAGGTTTTGGTCCAGATTATGGTTTCCTATATCAGACAGAAAATTTAGTGTCTGCGAGTCATGAACGATTCACAATAAGAAAATCCCGAATACGAAAAACGAGCAGAGAGTTGTGCCTATTTTATTGTAACCGTGCAGATAGTTTCTACTGTAGTCCAGATCCGTCACATTTTCTGAGGATTCTATTTTCATAAGTTTCTATAACTTTTCAGGTAAATTAACCTAAGAATAAAATACAGCCAACTTTCTGTATATATTTCAGCAACTTGATTTTTCTCAGTTTGGACTCCAGAGTTAATAATTATGATCATTTAAATCTCATATTAAAACAGTTTCAGCGAATGTATAAAAACAGATTTTACACATCGAGTGAATTACATGCCTACAATCGCACATGAAATGAGATACACCAAAACGTAATACAATATAAACAACACCTGTTAACTATGGCGTTAAACAATTTAAAATAAAACATCCAAACTCCATTGCGATATGTTATTTGATTTAAAGATCTAGATTGAACATGTAGGTATCATTTATTAGGTGGGATCTAATAGATAATTTAAAATTCCCCATCAATCAAAAGTAAAACCTTTCACTTTATATACAAAATTTATTTTTATTTTCCTAATCATATTTAGGGTTTGTGATTTTACCTAAAATTTTCTCCATTGAAGAGAGAACAATTTTAAGTAATCAATCATTTTTATAACATGGTCTAGGTTCTCTTTTTAAAAATCTAGATGAAAACAATCACAAAAGATCGAGAGCAACTTACTAATAGGTAACAAACTAGTAAAATCATAATACATCCTGTGTGATTAGACAATATTTTTCAGACCTGCTAAACATATACAGTAGATGTAAAACGTAAATCTATCAATAAGCAGTAAACATAAAATAATATAACCTTATAAATACAAAGCATACACTTCAACTATTTTTTTGGGTCTAATTTGCATATCAATGACAATATTTAATCAATATGCAAAAATTAGCAAAACAGATATTGTATTGTAGTACAACTATATACAAATAGAAAATAGTATAATTAATATATGTAATAATAAATCTATAACCGCATTATATATGAATAGAACATGCATATGATATAAATATATATATGGATCATATGTGAAAATTTATAAGTAAATATAACTTACCATAGTATTGCATTATACAATAACATCACTAAATACATTATATATTTATATTAAATACAATACAAGAAGAAGGGACTTATTTCTTGAAAAACAACATCAATTATTATTATTTTTCTAGATCCATGAATCCAAATGCTTGCAGACTCTTCTTTTTATAAACAAAAACGAATTAGGGTTTAATTAAAAATACTTAATTTTGTTTAAATTTTCAAATTTTAAATATGCAAAAGAAATAAAAGATGATAGAGAAACTTACAACCAAGAAAGATCAATGATCTTTCTCAGAAATTGGAATCAAGAACGTTTCGATTGATTGAGACGATGACACACGTTGGCGAGATTCCATAATCAATCACTCCATGCATGTATTAGAATTCTTATTTCTTGATGTATTTACAATAGGGGGAAGAGACCAGAGTAAAGAGAAGATTTTGGATTAGGAAAGAAAACGGGTCCAAAGGGAAGATCATATTAGAGTTTGAGGATCAGGTTAAGATTTATACATAGAAATAAGAATTAGGCCTATAGAGATCAAGGGCAAGAATTGCACAATAATAGATCTAACGGCTTATAAAGAGTTAAACAAATAAAAAATTTAAATAAAGACAAATAAAATCTATTACTTTATTTGTTAAAAACAAATAAAAACAGAATAAAATAAAAACAGATAAAATATCTTTAAGTATAGTTTAAACAAGTTTGTAATTATTATAAGATCTAATAAAATCTTTTTTTTCAAACATTAAAAGAAATTACATTGAAAATAAATTCTAGAAAAATTTATAAAATTATTTTCTTTTAAATTCAGAATTAATTTAAATATTTTTTCTTCAATAAAAATTATTTAAAATATATTTAAAGACTATAAAAATATCGAAAAATCACAGAAAATTCTAATTTATTTATTTACTCACTTTATAACAATATTTCTCAGAAATAATTCTTTTTATAAATATTCCGTTTCAAATAAACCTTAGAAAATTATTTAAAAATAGTTTTTAAAAAATCCCTTTCTTCATTTAAAAATTATGTCAACCATTTAAAAATTCAAGAAATTTCTTTGAATAATTTTTCATCCAAACAAAATATTGCAAACAAAAAAATCGAACTCACAACCTATAAGATGGCGATACAATAATATTAGTAATCTTATATTTAAATCACAAGAATATTAACATTTACTTATTTGATTCAAATAAAATATTTTATTAACAAAGGAATTTTAAAAGGAAATAATACAAAATTTATGGTTGTTATAGTATTTCTTGAAAGCTCAAGCTCGAGTTTTGTAATTCATCTTCTTGTCCCATCGAAGATGTGTCTCCTTGAAAAGGGAGTAGTTATAGAGGCGTGGAATTTTGATCATCTTTGTACTTCACGGATATTGAATCACCTTCTTGAAAAGAGGGTAGACGTATGGAACTTTGATCGTCTTCTTCTTCATGCATCGAGTTCTAGAGCCTCTTCTGCTTCACAGTAAACCTCTGAGGGAGATTCTTGGAAAGATGGTAGAGGTAAGGGATTTTGATCGTTGAATTCTATAACCTCTTGTGCTTCGTCGAACTCAATTTTGGAATCGTCAAATTGCTCTAGAAGATACCCCTTGAGATGATTGGAAAAATGGTAGAGGTAGCATTTTATATTTCTTGTGAATTTTAAAGTATCTTTTAATTTTCATTCTATCCTTCTTCATTTAGCATTGTTCCTTGTTTCAACCGTAAATAATTTGCCTACTACTTAGAGTAAATGTCACCACATTTACACAGCGAAGTCTGCATTTATATATATGAGCTTATTTACAGTATTAATTTTGGCTAAATTACAATGACAAGTTCGATCACCTATGTTTATTATAAATCATTGAAATTGATTGCATGCAATCCAAACGTGTAAAATAGAAATATCTAGTATGTGAAGTTGTTACTTGAGCGAACCATAAAATAATGAGAAGGAGCGTTACCTAGGCACGCTGACATAAAAGCTACTTAAAATTTGTTTTGTTTTTCTTTTCGCTTGATGTTTGTCTTGATTTATGCTTCTTTCCTTGCAGAGCAAAACAGGAAAAAAGAAATACTAGAAAAAAATGAAGAAATCATTGATATTACAATAATAATAATAATTAATAATGATAAGATTTAAATAAGCGGATGGGCTCCATCCCCTTGTATAAATAGCTAAGGCAACCTCATGGTCTCTCTTGATCACTTAACCCTTCCTACGTCAAAATCATCTAAACCATTCCTTCATTAACCGATCGAATGATTGATATGTTGACGGAGGTGGAGCCTCCGGTCTTCAAACTATTCGGAAAAACGATACAAGCGCACGACCTCAAACGGTCAACAGATGATCCTATCGCGACGGTGAGATCAGGAATAGCACTGCCGTGCCTGAGATGCAGGAGCAAGGAGACCAAGTTCTGCTGCTTCAACAACTACAACGTCAACCAGCCCCGCCACCTCTGCAGGGCTTGCCACCGCTACGGGACGGCCGGCAGGGCCCTCCGCAACATGCCCGTAGGAGCGGGACGCAGGAAGAACCGGGCCCCGCCTCATGACAGCCCCGCCGGCTGTTGACCGTTAACCTTTTTTTAGAAACATACTTTGAGGGTGCATGTAGGATGGGGATGGACTTCGTGTTTCTTGATTGATTTTAGTTTGAGATGGAATTTATTTTATTTTTTTCTTTCTTTTTTGTCCTGTTATCTATTATGTTCCATTGGCTACATGCTTTGAGATGGTTGGTTATTAACAGTTCTGACTTTTTCATGTATCAGAGATGTCTGCGCTATTTTAGTGGAGTTTACAAATTAACTGTTGGTTTTTTTTCCTTGGTGAAAATTAATTGTATGTTTTAGCGTAGCTAGTTTAGCAAGAAGGTTTACGAAATCATGGTTTCAATTTCGTTTAAACAGAATCACGGTTAGTCTGTACGTGTGCAAACCGTGCTTTCATATTAATGAGGTTTCACTAAGTTTAGTATCGCCTGTCAACACTGTTTATGAAACTAAAATTTACTTTAACTTAACTTATTCTTAAGTGAGAGATAGAAGGGGGGGGAGGGGGGGGGGGGCGCGGAGACAACACCAAATTTCATTTCCCAAACATCACCATTTTCAAAGTTTAGAAAATGAAGTTTCATGTCCCGAAACTTAATTGAAAAGAAAGAAAGGGAAAAAAGCACATTATTTATGTCCAATGGAGCAAGCTTGGAGCTGAAAGGATGGAGACTTGGAGCTGAAAGGATGGAGACTTGGAGCTGAAAGGATGGAGACATATACACTGATACTTAATCTCCCCTCTTGAATCCATATCCTCTTCTATTCAGGAGACAAATATCATGGGTGCATGACATTATGATTTAAACCCTATCTTTGTGTTTTTTGGATAGGAGATTGTATGAATTCAAAATGGATAGATAAAATATTACTATGTACAAGTTCAGGGGACAAATTAATGACCCGGTTTAGTTATGTCCAATATTTTCGAACCCAGCTCCATCTACCTCGTACTATATAATACATCATCTCTTTTTTTTTTTTGGTTAAATAAATTGAACCATCAACAACTCCCCCTCCATTTTCCTCTGAAAAGATGCAAATTCTAAATACAAGATGTTACTCATGGAGATATTTTCACTCTCATCCATTTTTTTCCCTCCACATAACCCCATTGGTTTACAGTACAGATAACAAAACAATTTTATAACATAAATATCAAAACGGTATATAATTGACAGTGAAGAAAGATGGTAATATGCAACCAATTGAATAAAATATTTGCTAGTTTTCCTAGCATTTGGACCACCATTATGAATGATCAAACATAAGAACAAGAGACAAAGCCCAAGGTGTCATCAAATGTTCAAAGGAAAAGTATCTACTGGGCAGCGGAAATGCAAAAACTTTGTTTTAGGAAAGATTGAAAAAGACTATCCAACCGATACCAAATCATGTGAAAAAACAAACCAATAACAACACATAAGATTTATCCAGGTTCGGCGCAAATTTGCACCTAATCCGGCAACCCGCAACGAGAACTTTCACTATGATCAGAAAGAATTATAAAAGATTATACCGACTTCTCATTCCTTCTTTACAAAGGAATTACCCTTCTTTACAAAATCTCTCTCTATCAGCGACCTCACTTGGACGCCTCTATCACTCTAATCAAACCCTAAGTTATTAGAGAATTATGGATTACGTCAAAATCTTAAAGAAAGCCTTCTATTTATATGTTAAATATATACTTGGAGATAAATTCATATTTAAAATAGAGATAAATATGAATTTAAACTTGAAATATAAACGGATTAGATTTAAATCAAATTCTAAACCTCTTCGTACAAATACCTCTTAGTAGCCCAAGTTGAAGGCTATTTCTCATCTGTCTAGTGGCTGGACCTCAAAACATAAAGCCTGGTGATTTTTGATGGGTTGTCTTCAAGAAATGTTCATATTTTATGTTAAGAGTTGTACAATTTTGGGTAAATTGTTGAAAGACCCCGATCCAGCCCAGAGTTGTGAAAAAGCCCCTGGTATTCTCAAAATTATGAAAAGGGCCTACGGTTGCAAAACTTTGTGAGAAACCTCTTGGGCCTCACCTGATTGCCTTCAAAATTAACTTCTTGGACTATATTTGAAATGGAGTGATAAAAATGCCTTCAAAATTATCTCCTTTTCTTTCTCGCTCTTACAATCCTCTCTCATCTCCTCTGTCGACGATCCTCCGCTTCGATCGCCGCCACACCAACGCCGCCTTCTCCTCCTCCGTTTCGATCGCCGCCATCCCATCGATCTCCGTCCCCGAGAGTCATTACCCTCGACGATTCTCGCTGTTGCCCCGTCGCCGCCTTCTGTTTCTCTGCCTCGATTCCCGCCGCCCATCAATCTATGTCCTCGAGCACCATCACCCTCAGACAATTCTCGCCATCGCCGCCTTCTCCTCCTCTGCCTGAATCGTCGTTTCTTCATCGCCGTCCCCATCGATCACCTCTGTTCAGAGATTCCCCTCTTCATTATTTTTTAGGGTTTTTGAGAAATTGAATTGTTGCAAATCAATTCTTCATTTTAGTTTTCTTTCTTTTTTTCCTTTTTTCGAAGTGTTGCAGATGTCTAAATTGTTAGCTTTAAATTGATTTTAAATGCTTGAATGTTGAAGCATTAAATCACTTGAAATGGTTGATGGTGCTTAAAATTCAGCCAATGAGATTAGGGTTTTGTGTTGCTGGTGGTGATTGTGAGAAAAGAGGTTAATTGGATTTAGATTAGTGATAATGTTGAGTAAACCGGAATTAGAATTAGAATTAGAATTAGAATTAGAATTAAATCACTTGAAATGGTTGATGGTGCTTAAAATATGCTTGGTTTTGTTATGGTTTTTTTTATTTTGGATGTGGTTATTCTTTGAGAAATTTTAACAAACAGGTTATGTGTATGATCTTGATGATTAGTATGATCTTGATGATTAGTTCATGCAAAAGTTTGCACTTTGATTATAACCCTTTGGTTATCTTCTTTGTTTTATGAATGTGTCGAACTTGTTTTTGCTAATCATTGTGTCTAGGCTCTTAGTTCTTAATGCAACAACTAAAACCTCAAAAGCTTTTGTTTTGCTAATAATTGTGTCTATGCTTTTGAGAGAAACTGTCTAATCTCTTGGATACTCTTAGAGATGTTATGTGGGAAAATAAATCATCATGGCTTCCAATCCAAACCGAACTTAAGATCAATTACTTTCGCAGCAAAAGCTATAGCATCCTCAACGCAGCTGCATGTAACTTGTAACAAGTTGGCTGTAACCTCTAATGAGTTGTCTGTAAGCTCTAATAAATTGATTATAACATATAGTGAGTTGCCTGCAACCTCTTATAAGTTGCCTGTAACTTTCAATATTGTAACACTCTAGTACGTTTATACAATATAATTTAGTATTTTAAGTCTTTCTGTCACGCCCCGCTTCCCAGTGTACGGAAGCGAAGACGTGATAAGCCCGCAACGTATTTACTAAGAAATAAGAAATAAATACGTTAAGCGTAAATAAGCAATATATATATAATACACAAGAAATGACAAGAGATATAAAATAAATATCAACTTTTATTAACATTCATCTTTACAATACAACTGCTTTGAAAATGAATGATACAATGATATAAAACAATGCCTAAACAGTGACATACAAAATAAAAGTAAGTACAAGGAAAGCTAGTAGTCTTGCTGAGCAGTGAGCTAGTCCACGTCCTTCTGGCTAGGCTCGATCTACTGAGAGTCCGGTCCTCCTGACGAACATTCCAAAGAAAGAAAAGACAGGAATATCGTCAGCGAACTAGCGCTCGGTAAGTCCCAAAAGAAAGAATGGAATAGAATAAGTAATGAGAATTGAACTAGTAAGTTGTACAGGTATAAGTTTGTTATTCTAACGTAGTTGTTTGTAATTTGGTACAGAAGGTATTTGTGTATACGAGAGGAGCCTATCTTACCCCGTGGACTATGGTAACATGTAGTACAAGGTCCCGTCAAAACCCACGGGACAACGGCACGAGAGTTTATGTAGGTGTCTTTTAGAGACCATCCCGTGCCACGCTATATATTCCGTACCAATCTACTCCGTTATCCCTGTGTAATGTATTGTATAGAGTTATATTTACAAGTCTTGCTGAAACCATGGATACAAGTTGTTCAAGTAGTCAGGTTCATGATGTAATCTTGCAGTCACGTCAAGTTATAGCCATGGTTTGGTCAAATCAAGTCATATATTCATATTTGATATTAAAGTTTGAATTCAGGTTTTTTAGGTTCATGTTCAAGCATACATGTTAGATTTTGGATTCATGTTTGAATTGGATTCTGATTTGAGTTCGGATTCAGGTTTGAGTTAGACTCAGACTGAGTCAGACATTTGTAACTGATTTAGATCCTGAATTAGGTTCGGGAGTTATCGGTAACCACTGCACATGGACGACAGGATTTATGTTTTTTTCCAAGACAATTACCATTGATAACCCCGTTAAGTTTTTCTACCTTAAATAGGTAAGCGCTCACTTTCTCCGACTCCCTGAGACTCAAGAGAATTGATCTCGCTTAAACCTATATTTACTAAAGTTCTTAATGTTGGGTTACGGCAGCGCTCTGGCCATCAAACCGTGGCCAAATGCGGAACAAAAATTTACAAAACTGGCGCTACCACAACCAGATACCTGGATCTACCCTAAACCATATACTAGCAATATGTAAACTAGGAGTTAGATGGTTATACCAAACGGATCGTGTCTTTCGGGTCTTCAACCATCATCCCAAGCTCCTAATGGTCGCGGATCGAATTTGTTTGCCGGTCTTCCTCCGTCCATAATGATCCACCCGAGAGAAACGGCGCAAGCTCCAGTCTCGCCTAGCGAGGCAACCGACACTCCAAGATTGCTAGCAATGGATAGTGGAGGTGTAGCAATGCCTCACTTTCTTTTTTTCTCATGTGACATGCTCAAATGAGCAATCCAAGAAGAAAGAGAATGGACGTGAGGATAACAAATGGCATGAGCAACTCAAGAATGGTTAAGTCTCAAGAATGAGAGTGAATGAATCAAGTGAAGAAAGAATAGGTAGCATGGCATGTAAAGAATTGTGGCTATAATAATTTTCATCCATGAAAATATCTCCTCAATTTTCCAATAAACAAATGTGTGTCATACCTCTCTACATGCCATGTCTATGCCCATGCCAACTCACCCCTCCACCTCATTTCCAAAATGATTTTCTAAAAAGAAAATCTAATAATGAGGTGGCCATCTTCTAGAAGCAATTTCGTATAAATACGGAATACTACCCGGTACACGTATCGAAATACATATACGCGTATTTGTACAAAAATACGAATAGCCGAGAAAGAAAATAAATAGTGAACAATAATACTAGAATATATATATATATATATATATATATATATATATATATATAAATTATTAAATCAAAACCCGATTTAATAATCCGGCTTAATCCTAAGCCGCTAGTATTATCAACCGTCCGATTAAAGTCTGTGCAGCCTGTACACATATTTAGTCGGACACCTGTATGTACCAACATACGTCATCTACACCATATCGCCTGAACCGTGAAAACCCTCTGTGAGGGACTCTAAAGACTCGTCAATACGCTGGCAGTGGGTTTAACCACAAGCACGTCAGCGGCACTAGTTGTACGTAACGGCTACCCATATATTGAGCGAAAAGAAGACCGACGAGCAAACTCATCCGTACCTCTACCGAGTCTGACAGTGACAATCTCCTTACAGTCTCGTCTGTTCGTCTAAGAGTATCGCATATCGAGTCTACGGGGTGGAAAAAGTCAGACCCCTAATAACGCGATAATTCGTGTCGGTATGAAACCCATCACCCTTTGAGAAACTACTGATCCTAGATCAATAATTCTCGACTACCTTGGCCAAGAATTTATGGTGATGGCCACCCGTGCACAGCGCGACATCAACCCCCAATACCGGGAGAGACAAATCCCCGACGATCCGCTCACTGCCTCCATGTGGCTCGGGATTGTACCCAACTAAAACCTGTTTGCACGACTCCTTTGAGCCGTGGTAGGATAGTAATTAAAGCACAATGGGAACTCATACGAGATAAATGACGATCTCAGGTCGACAGACTAACCTGTACACATGTCACCAGGGAACTACCATCTGACAATAGCTATAATACCAACTAGAATGTTTCCGGCGAGTCCGTCCAGTGTACTCATAACCCAATAAGCACCTGTATACTATCTTAGGTGAACAAACTAACACCAATGGCTTGTGAGACCTGGACACCGCCCCTCGTCGGGGTCTCGATCAGTATACACTAGTCTACTCTGGAGTATCGATGCCCAGTCTCGAAACTCCCACGACTAGGGAAATTTAAGGATGTGCTTATAGACCACTCAGCTCCCACGTATATGATCGCCATCATAATGCTGGTAGTCAAGCAAGAATCCTGTGGGCTCTATCAACATGTAATAGTGATCTGTAATACCACCTGAAGCATGTACATGATGATAAAGACAAACCAGATAGTATACTATCATCTGTAAAGTTGATCATTATGAGTGTTATAATAAATTCGATATAAGACTGCTCTACCGGTATAAGTCCTCCCTCAATCATCATAATCTCCTGCCTGCGACTATGATAATTGCCTTGAGGGCACTATAGCCAACAATCTCCCGCTTGCACTTAAGGCCAATTATTGCGGTGTCGCATACTCACAGCCCGTGTGATACCGAACACCCAACTTCTCTACTAATCAGTCTCGCAAAGCCCGTTTGCGAAACTATTGTATTCGAGAAATAGCCTCAGTGATTTGATCCGCTCCAGTGTTTCTATCTTTATCTCTCTATATCTGAACTTCGCGGTGAAAGACTATCTCCCGAAATGAGCAATACATGTTTTAGAATTTGTTTGGATATCTGATGGGACCCAGTTCACAAATGAACTCCAAATCCAACAAACTTCTTAGACTGTATCATCCACTGAATTTAATCAGTATCATCCGCCATGCCTGCCCCAGTATCCTCTTGGACCACCTGTCCAACATACTGTCCCTCAAAAGAGGGAAAACTATAACTCAGACAGCCACTCTGTCATCCATGTCACCTTAGAAGCCTGAAATGATAACCGTCTCCCGAAGGAGGCCACCGTTACCATATCTCTAGAACATCCACTTATATTCATAACCACTCCCCAACGTTTCTCCAGGATTGGATTAATATATGTTTATTGCAGCTAGTGCAATAACAACATCTGGTGTGGTACTTGACATCGCATGATTTACTCAATTGCCTAAGCAAGTGATATACCAATCATGCAAATCCCTCTCCTCATCAGTCTAGAAGACATCTTTTTAGAGATGGTGACTCTATCACCTGCGGGTACACCACCTCGCTAAGAGTCGTCCATTCTAAAACACTTTAGAATAGTGTCAAAGTACCCAAATTGGGACATTTCCCAAATCTAGATCTAAAACCATAAATCTAGTCATCAGAAAGCCTGATATTATATCCATATCTTATGTGGAGAAATAACTTTGTGACAACCACAGTATAACCGATTGTAGTATAGGAATTTCACTTTCTATAAAGTGCATGTCATCCAAATACTAGGACATCACACCCTACTACCTTCTTACCAGATCTATCTTCTATTCTGATGAAATCAAAGTCTATGACTGTCATGTCAAAAATAGATGATCTATTTCCGCTATATCTGCTTTAGTCTATAAATAGACACAAGCTACTTGTCCACTATGCTTCCGCTGCTCCCACTGACTACAACAACCCTCTGGCGGAGTCATATACACGTGTACTTCCAAAACTAGTTTAGAATGACGCTATACTCATCCTCCTGCCGGGTCTTATAGTCTAGAATAGCAGCAATGACAAGTCTGGGTAAACAAGAACCTCGCTGTCACCGTCTCTGAGAAGACCGAAGTACCTCTCGGGTGCCTGAGGTTACCCACCATATCTGCGGAGTGGCTAATGGAATGTCAAAACCAATTGAATCTTTAGGTTCTATTAAATTTTCAGTAATTGTTTGTGGTTCTAGAATCACTTCCGGTTCTACCATACTCCCACTAATGTTTTCTGAAAAGAATCCATTTTACTAAAACTGGTGGTGAGTCAAGAACAATATAACCATTGATCTTCTAGATGGTAGAAAGTTAACCGTCGTCATAGCCCGGGATAACCCACAAACAACCCTTACTGAAACGTGCCTTGAGTTTGTCCAGATTCTGGTTTTAAGCATCAGCCGGACTACTCCGTATACCTTAACATCGTTAAGATATGAATCCATTCTATATATCCATATAGAAACAAATGCACTAATTTAATTGGAACAAGATTCAAAATACATGCAGCTGTCTCCAGTGCATATCAACTAAATGGAAAGAGGCCAATTAACATTACTCATCAAGGAATGCATACACATATGAGTAATCTGAAAAAAAACAAGTTCTCAAAACCATCACTTACAACGGAATACCTAACACAAGTATCTACATTTTCGATCACCTTGAAGAATCCTGATACTTGCAACAAATGGCTTTCTACTTTATTCTTATACCTATAACTTCTCAAAACTTGGACCTTGTATTTCAACGAAACACTTGTCTAAAACCAGAGAAGTCATGAGTAAACAGAATATAGTAAGAGTACCAACCCCTTTGTCCTAACGAACATTGGACAACATACAATACTCTGTATAAGTCCACCGAGTTTAATAACTCGAACCATGTGCGTCGTAGGTTGAAAACTGTACTATGGTTAAGAAGAATTACACCGTTGTTGAATGCTCCTTACCTAACCACCAACTGATATTGGTAAATATCATAGACATAATTTCAAAAAGTTATATCTCACTTTATAAAATAAACGTACAGATATATCAGTTTGAAATTGGTGCATAACAATCGGATATTCAAAACCAAATATTTGCCGTCAGGCAAAAACCCAGGTGATTTCCTCAAATATCACCAATTACAACGAATTCCGATATAATGAGAATATAATCACCTAATTCCCAATATTCTACTCCCACTCATCATCTGTAACAATATACAGATGTGAGAATCAAAGCTGGTAAATACATACCCTTGAGTCAGAATCTAATTAGGAAATCAGTTTTCAATTGACACTTCACAGTGAAACTGAAATTTGAAAATGTTTCGAAGGGGTATCCGGGTATTCCTAGTAATGCCTCTTCCACTATCCTGATTCATGACTGTAACCGTATAATTCCATGCCCTCGCTCCAATCCCTTTATTATGTCTTTACTTATTACCTTCTGTACACCACCTTTAGGCTAATTGGTTTTCTTCCTTCCCTACCTTTCGGCAGCAGCCTATGGTATGGAAGAAGACTGTCCAATAAGCGTAATAGGTATACCCCTTTAATCCTAGGAGCCCTCGCAACCTGAGAGAAGGTAAAAATAAAAGACAACCCGAATAATCCTATTCGATTTCTCCTAAACCGGAATCCATCCTCGAACTGGAACAAGTTTCTTCGAGTTCGTATGTAACTATACGATGGTTTATCCAATAAATGTGGATCTTCGTAGTGATACGGAATGTTCAGGTGAAATGCAAAGGTGGAGTAGGAGTGGCGATGATATACGCGGTTTCGTCGTGAATGATAGCAGTCACATTTTACTTTGCCCTATTTCTAATCCCTTTATTTGTCTTTACTTATTACCTTCTGTACACCACACTTAAGCTAATTGGTATTCTTCCTTCCCTACCTTTCAACACCGGCCTATGGTTTGAAAGAAGACTACCAATAAGCGTAATAGGTGTACTCTCCTAAATACCAGGAGTTCTCGCAACCTGAGAGAAGCTAAAGGGAAAAGACAACCGAATAATCCTATTCTATTTCTCCAGAACCGGAAACCATCCTCGAATCTGAAACAAGTTTCTTCAAGTCCGTATGTAACTATACGATAGTCATATCCAATAAAAGGGGATCTTCGTAGTAATACAGAATGTTCCGGAGAAATGCAAAGGGTAATATAGGAGCGGCAATGATTTATGCGATTATGACAATCCAATAGCCAAAGTGTTTTTAGACGGTTCGGTTAACTTGGTTCATGAGTTATAGTCTAGGGTCGGGCTATGGTTGCTGCCAGAGAGAGAGAGAGAGAGAAGAAACACTCAGCGTGCACTCTAACCTAGATCAGAATGGTTAATCACTTTATCTAATCAGGATGGCTCCCACTGTTTCCTTGAAATCTCCTCCAAACCCAAAAGAAGAATTAGTTGGGATCATCTAAAATCACCCGAGGAGTAATCCTACTCATCAGTGGGAATCAAGATCCAATTATCATCGCATGATAACTTGATAGAATCCACTCAAGTTACCACACTTTAGAAGGTATGCGCAAGCCTGACAAGTTTCCTGTATGTTTGAAACTCCCGATGTGATTTTTACCCCTAGGACCCAAGTGACATTGACGGAGTCAACAAATCAAAGAGTCCTAGTCAAGTTCAACCCGTCATTATCTTGATTGCATTAAACCCACCCGCACGAGCCCTTGACGGAGTCAACAAGGCCGTACGACTGTCCTAACTAATCGCATATCCATGCTACAAACAAGCACCACTCAGCTACCGTACACTACGTCTTGACGGAGTCAACAAACGCAGCACGAATAATAAGTACTACTCGTAGGAAATGACGGAGGGCTACGGCTGATTTTTGGCGAAAAACCTTTAACGTAATGAACCTGATATCGTTGAAGGAATCCAAGTGTTTTTATAAATGTATAGTGGCGAAAACTTTTGCTAAAGAGGTTACTCTTGGTGAAGAGATCTCGGCTCTTTCCCCGTCAAATGAGGTGCAGGATATTCCAAACTGAATACCACGATCTAAAGCAAAAGAATCAACTATAGTAAAGTTATTACGTTGACGCAAACTTCTGCCCAAGGGGTCACTCCCGATGAAGGGATCCCGGCCCTTGCCTCGTCGAATGAGGTGCAGGATATTCCCAATCGAATACCACTGTGCAAAACAAAAGAAAATGTCTGTAATGTCTATTTTTTAAAAAGTTAGTTCCAACAACATCATATATATAAGTTTGTTATCCTTACATTGATCAGAATCAACGCAATCCCATCAATTAATCACACCAGAAAAGAACGAAAATATGATGTACGTATATGCCATCCGCATTCGCCACTGAGCCCCGCCATCACCCGTTAGGTTACTTAACTAACGACAGAGCGGGGGCTGGACTAGCGCGGGTGCAAAACATATACAACATCTACTAGTATATATATAAATATATATAACAATCGTCCCAGGAAAGATATAAAGCAACATCTCAGAATCACAGCCAAGCAACACAGAGTGGTGGATAATCCTGGAGCCCCGGGTTTCACTTGAGCCGCAAATGAGATCCGACATTCCTTGTCATGTGGATAGCCTGTGAAATGAAAACCTGGACCCCTATGAGCACGACAAGTTACCCGCCAACCCCGGAAGCAAGGCAACCCCAATCAACAACGTGAATGGGCCACCCAACACTTCACGGAATCCGATAACCTGAGCACCCCTCCATGGGTCAACCTATACCCCCTACGAGTACGGCGAATAGCCTGCCAATTCTAGAGTAAGGCCCCCTCCATATCAACACCATGAGATGTGGGCCCGTTGCCCTCTAGAACCCGGCTATTCGTGCACTCCACCGCGGGGTAATCCTAGTACAGAAAAAAAAGTATATACAACGGTGACATCGACCTCAACCCGGTCATGCCCCAAACAAATAATATACAAACTGGCAGTGACGGCAGTCCACATGTCGGACGCTCGCCCCGCAAAATCAAATGTACAAATGAAACTAAACTGTACTAACATTGCACCCAAGCTATCCACCACGACGATCCAACCACAACCACCGCACAACATAGAACATCAACGTGAATGTCACGTTCGCAAACCCGTCTAAAAGTCATATAGTAATTAGACGAGTTATACCGCTCTAATGATATTCACGGTCGCAGATAGTAATGCATGTACCGTAAACACACAATTAAAATTTCGATCGACTAAATCTTTCCAAATTGGCCCCAAATGCAAAACCAGCACTCAGACAAATCTGGGCCAAAACCATATATACCAAAAGTCAAATTTCCATGAACTAAAGCCCCAAAAAAAATTGGGCCACTGTAGCCCAAAAAGCGCGGCGGAACCGCCTCCAAATGTGCCATTTTGCTTAGGTTCCGCCGCGTAATTTTGGAATTAGGTTCCCAAATTTTTTGTGTAGCTATAGTTTTGCCTGCATATATTTTTAAGATATCCAAAAAAAATTTCTGAACAACTTTGAAATTCGACAGCAAGCACATGAAATGAAAATTTGATTCGGAAAAAATTTATCGATCGATATTCTAACGTTGTGCAAACAAGCTAGTATGAGGTCAAAGGGTTGGCTCAGATACCATGTTGGGTTACGGCAGCGCCCCGGCCATCAAACCGTAGCCAAATGCGGAACAAAAATTCAAAAAACTGGCGCTACCACAACCCGATGCCCGGATCTACCCTAAACCCTATACTAGCAATATGTAAACTAGGAGTTAGATGGTTATACCAAACGGATCGTGTCTTTCGGGTCTTCAACCATCATCCCAAGCTCCTAGTGGTCGCGGATCGAATTTTTTTGCCAGTCTTCCTCTATCCATGATGATCCACCCGAGGGAAACGATGCAAGCTCCAACCTCGCCTAGCGAGCCAACCGATGCTCCAAGGTTGCTAGCAATGGAGAGTGGAGGTGTAGGAATGTCTCACTTTCGTTTTTTCTTATGTGACATGCTCAAATGAGCAATCCAAGAAGAAGGAGAATGGAGGTGAGGAAAACAAATGGTATGAGCAACTCAAGAATGGCTAAGTCTCAAGAATGAGAGTGAATGAATCAAGTGAAGAAAGAATAGGTAGCATGGCATGTAAAGAATTGTGGCTACAATAATTTTCATCCATGAAAATATCTCTTTAATTTTCCAATAAACAAATGTGTGCCATACCTCTCTACATGCCATATCCATGCCCATACCAACTCACCCCTCCACCTCATTTCCAAATTGATTTTCTAAAAAGAAAATCTAATAATGAGGTGGCCATCTTCTAGAAGCAATTCCGTATAAATACAGAATACTACCCGATATATCTATCGAAATACATATACGCGTATTCGTACAAAAATACGAATAGCCAAGAGAGAAAATGAATAGTGAACAATAATACTAGAATATATAAATACACACACACACACACACACACACACACATATATATATACATATATAAATTATTAAATCAAAACCTGATTTAATAATCTGGCTTAATCCTAAACCGCTAGTATTATCAACCGTCCGATTAAAGTCTGTGCAGCCTGTACACATATTTAATCGGACACCTGTATGTACCAACATACGTCATCTACACCATATCGCCTGAACCGTGAAAACCCTCTGTGTGGGACTCTAAAGACTCGTCAATACGCTGGCAGTGGGTTTAACCACAAGCACGTCAGCGGCACTAGCTGTACGTAACGGCTACCCAGCTATTGAGCGAAAGGAAGGCCGACGAGCAAACTCATCCGTACCCCTACTGAGCCTGACAGCGACAATCTCCGTACAGTCCCGTCTGTTCGTCTAAGAGTATCGCATATCGAGTCTACGGGGTGGATAAAATCAGACCCTAATAACGTGATAATTCGTGTCGGTATGAAACCCATCACCCCTTGAGAAACTACTGATTCTAGATCAGTAATTTCCGACTACCTTGGCCAAGGATTTCTGGTGATGGACACCCGTGCACAGCGCGACATCAACCCCCAATACCGGGAGAGACGAATCCCCGGCGATCCACTTACTGCCTCCATGTGGCTCGAGACTGTACCCAACTAAAACATGTTTGCACGAATCCTTTGAACCGTGGTAGGGTAGTAATCAAAGCACAGTGGGAACTCACACGAGACAAATGAAGATCTCAGGTCGATAGATTAACCTGTACACATATCACCAGGGAACTGCCATCTGACAATAGGTATAATACTAACTAGCATGTTCCCGGCGAGTCCGTCCAGTGTACTCATAACCCAATGAGCATCTGTATACTATCTTAGGTAAACAAATTAACACCAATGGCTTGTGAGACCTGACTACCGCCTCTCGTCGGGGTCTCGATCAGTATACACTAATCTACTTTGGAGTATCGATGCCCAGTCTCGAAACTCTCACGACTAGGGACATTTAAGGATGTGCTTATAGACCACCCAGCTCTCACGTATATGATCGCCATTATAATGCTGGTAGTCAAGCAAGAATACTATGGGCTCTATCAACATGTAATAGTGATCTGTAATACCACCTGAAGCATGCACATGATAATAAAGACAAACCAGATAGCATGCTATCATCTCGAGTAAGACTGCCCTACCGGTATAGGCCCCCCCTCAATCATCATAATCACCTGCCAGCAACTAAGATAATTGCCTTTAGGGCACTATAGCCAACACTTAAATGTTGTTTTATATAACTCGATGGGGTTTTATGAAAAACATTTTTAATTAAATTTCCAAAATAAATCTCGAGAAGTTATTTACATTATTTAGGGTTTTCATGGATGTGAATTATAAGGATTTGAGATATTTTAGTGATACCAGCTTAGTTTGGAAAGTTCATGGTATTTTATTGTAAAACTTGTCTTTTTTGGGTATCTTTATGGTATTTTGGTGAAACTTATAATTTTTTCAGTTAAAAAATGTAAGTTCATTATATTTTGAAAATATATGGATTTGAAATATTTTATATAATTATTAAAAATTAAATTTTATTTAAGTAGAAAAATGCGTTTCTCTTAAAAACAGTATTTAAAACCTTTCGAGACCGAATACTCCATGATGAGGTCTGTCTTATGGTTACATGTTGGTAAAGCCCTTAGGATGTGTACTTGACTATCAGGATTATGATGCGGATCATACTAGTGGGGCCATGGTACTCCATAAGTTCATCCTTTAATGTTCCTAGTCGTGGGTGTATCGAGACGGGGCATCGATATACTAGGGTCGACTAGCTTATACGCTTCTCGACCCATATGATGGGCGATGGATGATCCCATATCCATTGGTGTTTGACATCAGAGATGGTATACGGGTGCTCAGTGGAGACTGGGTACACTGGACAGACTCGCCGAGAACTCCTGATGGTATTATACCTGACGTCAAATAGCAGTTCTCTGGTGACACTGGTACAGGTTAGTCTGTAGACCCGAGATCGTCATAGAGCCTTGTATGATTCCTACTATGCTTTGATTTCCACCTTACCACGTTCAAGATGACATGCAAAACGGTGGTTTTTTGGTACAGTCCCGAGTCACATGGAGGCAATGAGCGATAGGAGGGGATTTCGTCTCTCCCGGTATTAGGGGTAGATGTCGTGCAATGCTCGATTGGCTATAACTGGAAGTCCTTGGCCAGGGCTGATTTAGAGATTTACTAGTAAGTGTTACCAGTAGTTTCTCAACCCGTTATGAGCCTCGTATCGGCATGACTTATCGAGTTATTGGGGTCTGCCGTTTACCACCCCTAGACTTAATATGCAATATCTTAGACGAAGAGACCGGACTGTACGGTAGTGTTACTGACAGGCTTTACAGGAACGAGCTTGCTTGTTGATCTTCTAATCGCTCAATACCCGGGTAGCCGTTACGTCCAGCTAATACAACTGACGGCTTGTGGGTGTTTGATGTGATCATCACCTACTACCGGCGTATTGACGAGTCTTTAGAGTCCTACATAGAGATTTTACTGGCTTAGGAAAAACGAAGTAGGAGCACATATGTGATATGTGCGGGACCGAGAATGATGCAAGTATGTGATACCGCATTCTATTCTCGCGATTTTTGTATCGTTCGGTTATATGTGATATAGCCGGGTTATCGAATCAAGTGTTGATTTGATAAGATGGTATATATAATATTAGTCGGTTATATGAGATATAGCCAAATTATTAAATCAAGTGTTGATTTGATAATTTAGTGTATAATTGTATATTTGATATACTAGTTTACATTAACTAATATTAGCTCACTTAAGCATTTGTTTTTCTCACATGTGCACACTTAATATATATGTGATATATATTAATTGTGTTATTTTTGTGTCATGGTTGTTGATACCACTACATGGGTGTATAAGATTTACACCATACTAATTATAATGTGGGGTTTAACTATTTAAAATAAATCCAAATTAGTGGATAAATGGTCATATGCATGAAGCTTGTAGAAGCTTATGGATGCATTGACTTGGTCCACTAATTTTGTTTTACTTAAGATATTGAATAACCTAACCATTATAATTTAGCCATGGTTATGTCTCTACATGAGTTAGCTATATGATAGAAACTCACCCATGGTTGATTCTCTCACCTCATTAGTTCATTCTCATTTCTTTGCTTCATCTTCTTCAACCTTGAAAAAAAGCTCACTAGCTTTTTGCAAAGTGAGAAAATATTGTGAGAAAAATAAAACTAAAGTGAGCCCACTTCCTACTTCATCATCCTCTACTAGATTAGTACTTTAGTATAGCGTGTTAGCTTCACTAGTCTTTCATTAGTGAAGTAGTAGCTTGAGTTAGTGTCTCCTCGACGTAGATCATTTTCGGCCTCGAAGACTTCAAGCAAGACCGTTCCTTTCACCTTGAGAAGCCATGCAAGAGTCCGGGAGTTCAATGATCGCAGCGAAGGGACGACTACAAGGAGCTAATGAAGTGAAGGACCGATATACAAAGGTTGTATTCCGTTATCACTTAGATGTAAATTTGTTTACTTTCTAGTTTAGCTCCTAAAACTCTAGTTATATCCTTGGTTAGGGTTGTTTGGCACACTAAATTTTTAAATATAACATGTTTGATGTCTTGTGAAACCTTATGGTTGTGCGTAAGAACCCAACAGAGGTCTGCATCTCGCTCTACTAGCCCAAGGATGTGCGATAATCCGCACCATCAAATAGCGGGTCCCCTAAAAAGGGTTGTAGAGGCTTATTTGCAAAGGAATTTAAAATACAATTTAAAAGAAAATCATTTTTATAGTAAATGGTAATTTAATGTAATATTGTACTCGTAAAAAAATTCCAACAAAGATGTATCGTGCTATGGAACCATGTGTGTATGTGAGAGGTAGGTCGTTACCTCGTGAATTTTCCTAAAGGTATATTTTAACAAAATACGAAAAGAGGTGTTATCTAAAGTTCATGGTATTTTAATGTAAAAGTTAGGTTAAAGTTATTTTGCATGATGTTTTTGATTAAAAGTTGGTCATAAACATTGGTTTTATGATAACAAGCATGGTGTAAGAATATGGATGAGCAATGTTTAAGAAAAAGTGGAATTTCTAAGGTTTAGAAGAAGATGTCGGTATTAACTCTACTTACCGACATATGTTTTGAAATGAGATTTTGAAGAAAAAAGAAGAGGGATCGAGAGGGTCTTACAGGTTAGTTAGCTTATGAAAAGGTAGAAGAGGGAGGTGTGAACTTCATGGCGTCGTGTGATCGTCGGAAAAGCTTCGATTCTTCGCCGGAAGTTCACCGCTTGCTAACTTCTCTTCTACTCCACTTTTACTTAAGAAATTTTGAGAGTTTTGGCTAGAATTTTCAGAATTATGAAGGGCTAGAGCATGGGGTAGTATTTATTGTGTAGAATCAGGGTTTTAGAATTAAAATTGTGAATTAAAATGCATTAAAATGATGATAAATGGGGAATTGAAGGGTCTCTATTTGATTGCAGAGCAATCAAACAGTGCAGGAGAGTTAGGGGTAGAGGAAAGGTCGAGTGTGCAAAGCACGGAGCTTATTGTTCACGTTTGGACCATCCCCGCCGGCCAATATTGAAGATTCTCAGGTCCTTTGAGGGAGTGGGGTCGTTGGATTGGTGTCACGTGTTCATGTCCATATTTAAATCCTTGTGCACATGTTTGATTTTTCTGTCTTTTTGTTTTTGTGTGTATTGCACGTGTAAACTTTTGGACTTCCAAAAAGTTTTTTAAAAAATCAGAAAAAAAATAATGTGTCTGATGGGATTCAAACACTGGGGCTACGTCACAGCAGTGCAAGGCTTTACCAGTGAGCTACAAGTTGTTTCTTGCTGTTCTTAAACAAAAATTAACTTATAATTTGTACTCAGGCTTGTAAACTCCTCTCTGTACGTTAAACTAAAAAATTTTGTACACTAAATTCAGAGTCGTTACACTTTCTTTATAATTCTTTTATTCTTTATGCTATTGGGTTGCGAATGATTCAAATAGTAGTAATCATTATCCGACCCGACCCGCATGTTTATAACCCGATATGGTACAAGGTTATATCAAATAATTACTATATATAATAATATAATTCTTTACATATCTATTTATAGTACAAAATATAAATAAACAATATTTTTCTAACTAATTTTGCATGGTATATCACCCTATATCTTATTATTGCTCTTATCTATTATGGTCAAATCCTAAAATATAGACAACAAAATATTTAATAAATCTTTATGAATATTTACCTAAATTTTATTTGGGGGTATATGTATTTAACACTAGATTATTGCATTATGGCCAAAATCTTTATGTATATATTTTATTCTCAAAACTATATTTTTGACTAGATTCGGGTAATATTTGAAGTGATTTGATATTATCCATAAACAAATACTATATATATATAATATTATATACTATATATAATAATATAATTCTCTCTCTCTCCTCTCGTCTCTCTCCCCAGCCACCGTGCCACCACCAGATCACCATCATTTCATCACCAGACCACCACCATGCCATCACTGTGCCACCACCATGTCACCATTAGACCACCACCATTCCTAGACCAGACCACCACCATACCATGCACCATACCCAGATCAGACCACCATCAGAGCATGTACCATACCCAGACTATGCCATGACCGTATCCAGACCATGCCATGACCGTGTCATCACCATACCCAGACCGTACCCACACCATGTGCCCTGTTCCTGTGCCACGCCATACCCGCTTCGTGCTCAGCTCATGCCACTTGTGTGTCGCCATCGCATCAGCCCGTGTCACCGCAAGGCCTAGCACCGTGTCGTGTCGCTTCACGCACTGTGTCGTGTCGTGCCGCGCCGACCCGCTGCACACCTTTATCATTACGGACGCCATTGTCTTTTGATTCCTTATGTAGCAATAGTCGATCAACCTATTGACGTCATCGCCTGCACATCAACCATTATTTTCGAGGCAAGTTTTAAACTTGCAGCATGCTACTTTATTTATATTTATATGATTAATGATAGTATACGTGTTTTAATATTCAGCAAATATTACCAATTTACAGTTTTACATTATCAGTATGTATCTGTACCGATAATGGTTTATCTAGTTGCATGCCGGATCATCACAATATTATCATACCACTATATCAGTTCAGTATGTTATCTAGATTGCAATATACATGGTAATGGATGTGAAACGGTTATTACAGATAGATACATATACATCATGGCATTAGTTATGGTTACCGTGTTTCGATATTGGTCATAGTTTTACATTCGGTGTCTATTTGGATTAAAATATATTGCATGACATGTTCACGATCCACTACCAGACTTGTTACTTGGATCTTATTACTAATGCCAACAATCCTGATTTATTGTCATGACGGACGTGACTTGTTATCTATATAGACAAGACATGTATCTAGTTGATCCTGTATTGGCATTAGATTTATATCATCAATACCCGACTTGAACACAAAACCCGGAGGTAAGGGGAAATCAATAATGAAACTTGACTTGTAACTCAACAGTTCTATACTTTCAGATACTGATTAGTCTATACGGGCTTGGCCGGCCCGGAATAATGATGCTGACATCATTCATCTATATATGTTACATGTTTACTGCTTAGCGGCACGTTTTGGATTCAGCCCCGAGAATCTTGACCGTGGTCCTGGGCACGCACGTGATACTATTGAGTTATATCGATGATTCCATTAAATTGATTTCAAGGACTTGTAAAATAGATAATCTAGAAGCACAGACTTCATGATATACATCACATACATATAGCTCACTATTTTACACCTATGTTTATTATTTACATTCATGTTTAATCATAGCATCCTATTCTGGTTATTACTATTATCTTGATATTACGACGCACTGACGTCTGGGTTTTGCATGGCCCAGTTCCTCTGACTTTATCGCAGGCAGATCAGGAGTATTTGAGCAAGCAAGCCGAGCAATGAGGAGCTAGATGTTCAGTTTTAGAGATGCTTAGTTGATTTATTTCCGTGGTTTTATTTTTATTGATGTGATCCTATAAAGGACGTATTTCAGATATTATTTATTGGATCTTGATTCGTTTTCACTATATGCATTTCTTGAATTTTATTTACTGTGGCAGATGGACATGTGTTAGCTAGATTTTATTTTACTGTTCTTGATATCTGCTTGACAGATGTAATGTGACTATGTAAGGATTATTCCTAACCATAGGTAGCATGGTTGGCTCTGTCACGTGCCGTATTTACGTATCTTGGGAAGCGGAGCGTGACAGGGTTTGGTTGGTATCAGAGACATAGGTTTTAGGTTAGCTGGGGCTTGGTTCAATTTGTAGTTGGGTATGCTACCCAATACATTGTCCTTAAGACCCAGAATTTTAGGAACATGTCCTGCCACATTATTGTCTTGTCATTCGAATTCTTGAATCTTATTTTTCTCTTAACTCTTTTATCTTGACGATATGAAAATGACTTTGCATCTCAATTTGGAATCCTCCTGATTCCTTATTGTTTCTTTCTTCTTATTCTTTCGATTTTGATGGTAGGATTTGGGTGACTTGAATGGAGTTATGTGATTGTAACTATGTATCACGGTATGATTACAATGCGGTACTCTATCTTGGTAACCTGGAATCCTATTTAGATTCATTTTCTTGACTTATGTTCATTGTACTACTTTGTTTCTCTCGGTTTCATTGCTTACGAATTTATGCCTTATCGCGAACTTGAATCCAACAACCGCGTTATATCTTTCCCCTTGTCCCATAGTGATCAGTCCGTCTGTTTTTCAAAGAACAAGGAGAAACACAGGAAAACATATGATGATTGCAGTAGTTCGAGATTAACCCCAGCGGGAGCTGGTACAAACTGCTTTAAGGTTGATTAGATGTAAGATGTTTGATTGAAGAAGTTCCGACGAACCCGCCTTAGTTTATCAGAGCAGCGCAGCGGAAGTGTGGTTGGCTGATAACCCATAAGTCTTAGAACAGACTTGTAAATTCATGATGAAGGGAACTGTTTGTGTGTGCGCCGAAAGGTAAGGTTCGTGAACAGGTTGCAGACGAAGCATCGATAGTTGTTCGGGAATTCATAGAGGTATTCAAGGAAATCTTGGGTGTATCATCTAAACAAGATGTGAAATTCGCGATTGATCTTATTCCTATAACGGCGCCAATTTCGAAGGCTTATTATCTGATGGCACCGGTGGAACTGGAAGAGGTAAAGAGACAAGTTTTTGAATTACTAGAGAAGGGCTGGATTCTTAGCAATGGTTCACCGTAGGAAGCTCTAGTTCTTTAGTCAAGCAGAAAGATGGCACGCGTAAGATGTGTATTGACTATCGAGATTTAAATCGAGTGACTATTGAGAATAAGTACCCAATCCCTCGCATCGACGAACTATTCGATCAACTCAGTGGTGTGAGAGTATTCTTGAAGTTAGATTTACGATCAGGATATCATCAAGTTCGGGTGAAAGAAGAAGACATTTGCAAGACAACGTTCCGAACTCGATATGGGCATTACTGTCACGCCTCGCTTCTCAGAGTGTATTAACTACGGCACGTTACAGAGCCAACCATACTACCTGTGGTTAGGAAACATCTCTCCACAGTCACATTACGGCTGTCTATAGGATATCAAGAACAGTAAAATATAAAATCTAACTATTACATGTCCATTTGCCACAATAAAAGAGTCAAGAAAATATATAAGTGGAAACGAATTAATATTCAATAAACAACATCTGGAAATACGTCTCAATATGGGCTCACATCAAGAAATAAAAGTGCGGAAAAAATAACTAAACTAAGCATCACTAAACTCAGTTCCTCACTGCTCGGCTTGACGGCTAAAATACTCTTGTTCAGCCTGCGATAGAGATAGAGGAACTGGGCCATGCAAAACCCAGACGTCAGTGCGTCATAATACCAAAATAGTATTAATAACTAGGATGTAACAGCATATGTAAATATGAATATAAATCAACATAAATATAAATAGTGAGGTACGTGTGTGCATGTGATGTGTAACCTAAAACTGGGCTTCTAGGTTATCTATACTAAAAGTCTTTGAAATCAATTAATGTAATCCTCATCGTAACCCATCTGTTTATGCCCCGTTCATTCCCCACGGGACCACGATAACAGGATTATTCTGCAACGCCCTAAAAAACGGCAAACATGTAATAATAGTCTTTTGAGTTACGTTTTGGTTACAATCTTGATTTCCCCTTTATCCCCAGATTTGTGTTCAAGTCAGGTATTGCCTGTCACGCCCCGCTTCCCAGTGTACGGGAAAGAGAAATGGCAAGGTCCGCTTCGTATTTACTCAGAAGTAAACACGCTAAGCGCATCTAAGCAATATAAAGTAAAGTACACAAGAGACAGGAATGTAAATGAACAACAACTTTATTTATTAAACATTCTTTTACATGTACAACTGAAATGTAAATACATGAATAGAAAGCGATGCCTAAATAATGGCATAACTGAAATGAAATAAATATATACAAGTGTCTAAAGCTCCGGGTCAAAAGCAAACTGCTGCAAATCCTCAGTGCTAGGCTCGGTCTCTAATGCGTCCGAAACACCTGACAACATTCCAAAGAAAGAAGAAGATGAATGTCGTCAGCGAACAATCGCTCTGTAAGTCCCAAAAGTGAGTAGAGATAGAATAGACAGAAAAATAATATAACTTATAATGTTTGATTATATTATTAACGCTGTTGTTTATACCTTGGTACAGAAAATGCCAGTGTATACGAGAGGAGTCCCGCTATTCCGGAGACTAAGGTATACAGAGCACAAGGAACTGTTCAGCCACGGTACAATAGCAATGGATATTCATGTTAGGTGTATTATGGTTACAGTCTCGTGCCACTTTTAACACCTTCCGTACCAATCTACCCCTTATAAACCCCGCGATATCTTTTATATTGATTGTATGGTTTTGTTATTTAGATGGATGACTTGCCGAAACCAGTATCAGTAAATACAATGGATATAAATGGAGAGTCATGTAGACGGAGTATATCCATGGTTCGGCTCAGTCAATATAGATTGATATAGATTGAATAGACGGATTCATGGATTCATGTTGTATTGTAGTTTATACTTGAATCACATTCAAGTCAGATTGATTAGATTGAGACTCAGTCTAAGTCAGATACTTTGAAAAGAACTTGAAATCCTGAATTAATTTTGATGTTATCGGTAATTGCTGCACATGGACGGCATGATTCGTGTCTTTTTCCAAGATAATTACCGTGTTGATAACACCGTTTGTTAGATTGTCTACTTTAAATAGGCAAGCACCCATATTCTCCAGCGCCCTAAGGCTCAAGAGATCGGTCCCGCTTAAACCTATGTTTACTAGGGCTCTTATTGTAATTTAGTATAACTTGAGGGGGTTTTATGTAAAAATAGATTGCTATAATTTTAAAAATACCCCTCAAGCTTTTAGTTATCGTCTTTAGGGTTTCATGGATGTATATTTTATAAAAGTGAAATTTCTAGCGAGTAAAACCTAGTTTCATAATATATAGTATTTTATTGAAATATTGGAATTGTGTTGTATTTGGATGGTATTTTCATGTAATAGTGATTCCTTTGGTTTAGAAAACTTGGAATATTTATATAATTAAAATAGATATTTTGATAATAGATATATATATATTTAATGAAAATAAATTTTATTTATTTTCTGATAGAAATCTCATTTTCTTAAAAATAGCATTAAAATTCCATCGAGATCGAATGCTCCTTTCGGAAGTCTGTATCTCGCTCTACTAGGCCCGAGGATGTGCGATAACCCGCACCATCCCGATTGGGGTCCCCAAAAGTGGGTTGTAGAGGCGCAATTGCAAGAAATTGTTTAATACACTTTTTAAAGAAATGGTTTTATAAGTTGATGGTATTTATTTGTAAAGTCGCGTTATCCCATGAATATATATCCAAAACTTCATCATGCTATGTCAAAGATATGTGTTGTGATGAGGTAGGTCGTTACCTCGTGAGTTATCTAAAGGTAATACAATTTTTATGTTGTTTTATGTCGAAACTAAAATATGTGGTATTTTACTGTAAAAATACAATAAAAATTGCATAGAAGTGTATTTTGAGATGAAACTTGTTTTAAAGTGTTTGTTAATGTTTGTTAAACATTATATGAGAGTATGGTATTTTGTTGATTAAGAAAAATAGAGCTTTTAAGAAAAACCGAATCGGAAGTCGGGTTAACTCCGCTTCCATCGGGTTTTAGAATTGAAAGTTTTTAGAATAGAAGATGAGAGGGGGAGAGGAGAATTACTGGCTTTTGGACAAGAGAATGGAGAGAGAAAACTAAGGAAGGCTTCGGGGCGTCGTTTCGTCGCCGGAAACTCCTTGGAACGTCACCGGAACTTCGCCCTTCGCTAACTCCACTTGTACACTATTAGGACTTGGGAATTTTTGAGAGTTTTGGCAGGGAATTTCTGAGTGAGGAGGGATGAAATATGGTATGGTATTTATAGGGAAAAATTAGGATTTAGAGGGTTAAAGATTGCATTGAAATTTGCATTAACAATTGGATTAAAGGGAGTTTAATTGTTCACTGGATGAATGCAGAGAAAATAAACAATGTGAGAGAAGTGGGGTAGCTGAAGAGGTGCTCGGGTCAAAATTTGAGAGCGGTACCGGCGGGTGGAACCGGTGGTACCGGGATTTTGAGGAGTTTCGCCGGCCATTTCCCGGTGGAAATGTCTTAGGATTTAGCCACGTGTCCCTGTCGCCTTATATACCCTCGTCCACATGTTTATTTAATCTGTAACTTATTATTCTACGTGTAGTACACGTGAAAACCCTTGGGCTTCTAAAAGATTAAAAGAAAATTAAATAAAAAGATAATGTGGCTGGGGGGATTCGATCATAGGGGCTACGTCACAGAAGTGCAAGGCTTTACCAATGTGCTACAAGTACTTTCTTGATGTTCTAAAGTAAAACAAATAGTTATAGTGTACACATGATTGCAAATACCCCAATCGTACATTAACTTTTAAATAATTTTCTGTACATTGAAATTGGAGTTGTTACAGTCTACCCTCCTTACAAGAATTTCGTCCTCGAAATTTACAATTTATTTTAAGGACTAGTTTACAAATAAATGAGAATATCTTGCACGCATCTCATCTTCCCTTTCCCATGTTGATTCTCCTGGTGTGTCTTTTCTCCACATCACTCGAACCAAGTTGACTTCCTTGTTCCGAAGTGACTTCACTTTTCTATTCAAGATCTCAATAGGTTGTTGCTCACAGGATAAGTCTGGCTGTACAGTGAGCTCGGAGTGATCAAGAATATGGCTGGAGTCACTCACATACCTTCTGAGTTGGGATATGTGGAACACATTGTGCACTCCTTCCAATGAAGGTGGAAGTGCCAAGCGATAAGCTACTTCACCGACTCGTTCGAGTATGTCGAACGGTTCAATGTATCTTGGACTAAACTTACCCCGTCTTCTAAAACGGATCACTCCACGGTTCGGAGATATCTTCAAAAATACGTGTTCTCCAGGTTGGAACTCCAAGCTACAACGCTTTGCATCAACCCAGTGCTTCTTTCAATCTTGGGTTATGCACATTCTTTCTCTGATAGTGTGAACCACATCGTCTGTTGCTACTATCATCTCAGGTCCAAGGAGTTCTCAATCTCTGATGCCGTCCCAACTTAATGGCGATCGACACTTCCTTCCATAAAATGCTGCAAAAGGTGACATTCCGATACTTTCTTGGTAGCTGTTGTTGTATGAAAACTCCACAAGATGTAAGTGATCTTCCCATGATCCTCCGAAGTCTAGCATACACGCTCTGAGCATATCTTCTAAGATCTGAATAGCTCGCTCAGACTGACCATCTGTTTGTGGATGATAAGCCGTGCTGAAGTTCAGACTTGTTCCCAAGCTCGCTTGCAGACTTTGCCAAAATTGCGATCGGAACCTGGTGTCACGATCGGAGACAATGCAGACTGGTACTCCATGAAGTCTCATGATTTCCTGCATGAGTTCATGGGTATCAGAGATAGTATATATTTCAAGAGTTTAAATCTTACTTAGATTCTTACCTCTATGTACTTCTTTGCTAGTGTCTCGGTAGATTGGCCAACTCGAAATGGGATGAAGTGAGACGACTTTGTAAGTCGATCCACAATAACCTATACCGCATCGTTACCCTTCGTGCTGCGAGGAAGTGCAGTCACGAAATCCATTGTGATGTGTTGCCACTTCCATTCTGGGATAGGTAACGGTTGAAGTAATCCAGCAGTCCTGTGATGTTCAGCCTTTACTTGCTGACACACTAAGCATTTAGTGACGCTTCTGGCTACTTCACACTTCATTCCATGCCACCAGTAATTTTGACGCGGATCTTTGTACATCTTTGTACCTCCAGGGTGTACTGAATAAGGAGAGCTGTGAACTTCTTTCATCAACTCTTCTCGCACAGAACCTTTTGGTACACACAATCTACTGCCGTATCTCAAAGATCCGTCTTCACGGATGATGAAGTCTGTTCGAAGTCCACTTTCCACTTGTTCTCTGATCTTTTGCAACTTAGTATCACTTGCTTGAGCTGCTTTGATCTGATTGAAAATGGTAGATTGAACTTGTAAGTTCATCAAACTTGAAGCGTTACCTAGCATGACCACTTCAATCTCCATTTGATGCAAGTCTTGTTGAAGCTTCCACTGTACAGTGAGATTCAATGCTAATGGTTGGCAATTAATGGCATCAGGTACTACATTCACCTTCCCTGGGTGATATTGCAGGTTGATGTCAAATTCCGCCATGAGTTCTAACCATCTTCTCTGCCGCGTATTCAACTCTTTCTGAGTAAACACATATTTTAGACTCTTGTGATCTGTGTATATGTCCACTCGTTCACCAAGAAGATAATGGTGCCAAATCTTAAGAGCAAAGATAACGGCTGCCAACTCCAAATCATGCGTCGGATAATTGCGCTCATGAATCTTCAGCTGTTTTGAAGTATAAGCCACAACTTTTCCGTGTTGATATAGAACATATCCTAATCTCTTACCAGATGCATTACAATGTACTACAAAACCTCCAGATTGGTCCGGTATGACAATGATAGCTGCTGTTGTCAATCTTGACCTGAGTTCTACGAAATCTTATTCGCATGCTTTTGACCACATGAATTCTTCATCTTTACGTGTGAGCTTGGTCAGGGGTATTGCAAGCTTCGAAAATCCTTCAATGAACCTTCTGTAATATCCAGTTAGACCCAAGAAACTTCAAATGTCCTTCACTGATTTCGATGTCGGCCATTCACTTACTGCTGAAACTTTAGCTGGATCCACAGAGATTCCAATGCCCGATACAATATGTCCGAGAAAACCAACTTGATCTAGCCAAAACTCGCATTTGCTGTACTTGGCATAGAGTTGATGTTATCGTAGAGTTTCCAGGACAATTCGTAGGTGCTCGGCATGTTCCTTCCGACTCTTAGAACACACCAGGATGTCGTCGATGAAGATGACAACGAACCTGTCTAGGTACTCTCGGAAAACTTGATTCATTAGGTTCATGAATATAGCTGGTGCGTTGGTTACTCCAAATGGCATCACAAGAAATTCGTAATGTCCATAGTGAGTTCTGAATGCCGTTTTATGGATATCAGATTCTTTGACCTTCACCTGATGATAACCTGAATGAAGATCTAACTTCGAGAAAATGCAAGATCTACTTAGCTGATCGAACATATCGTCGATGCGCGGGAGTGGATACTTGTTCTTTATAGTTACATCGTTCAGAGCTCTATAATCAATGCACATTCGATATGAACCTTCTTTCTTCTTTACAAGTAGAACCGGTGATCCCCAATTTGAAGTGCTGGGACGAATCCATCTTTTTGCCAATAATTCATCCAACTGAGTATGAACTTCCTTCAAATCTTCCGGACTTAATCGATACAGTACTTTGATCACCGGTTGTGCTCCAGGTATTAAATCAATGCTGAATTCAAGAGCTCGATCGGGAGGTAAACCTGATATGTCTTCAGGAAACACATCATCAAACTCTCGAACTATTTCCGGCTTTGATCCTTCCTCCGCTTAAAGTGTTGCAATCACTGCCTTCTTCGGTTTTGCCTTGTATGTACTTGGCTCCAGGGTACGGCCTCCACTTTTGAAATAGAAGACCAGATGTTCTGGAATCTCGAATACTACCCTCCTTTAACGACAGTCAATGGTAGCATAGAATGTTCCGAGCCAATCCATACCTAAGATGACATCGAAGTTCGGTATGTCCAGCACCTTGAAGTCAGCATAGAATTCTCTGCTGCAGACGACCACTGGACACAGATCATATCCTATTACTGCCTTTAGAACGCCGTTCCCTGACCAGATATTCCAGCTGGATACGAGGGGTTTGACTGGAATCGCATGAGTTCGGACAAACCGTTGCGACTAAAGCAATGCGATGCTCCAGTATCGAAGAGTGCTAGTGCAGGGAGTGAGGCTACTAAGATTGTACCTAAGTTATGTGGGATAGTTTTAGGTATAAGGAAAATATATGGGTATGTATAGATGGAGAATAAAGCTTGATGGGGAAGTGTTACCAGTAATGACTTGGCCGGTGGCTTCAGCCTCTTCCACAGTCATTGTGAAAGCCTGTCGCCTCAGCACATTCCTCCTTGCTGGAGGAGCATTCCTCTATCCGTTCCTTGGTCCTTGAGGTACGTTATGTTGATCTTGATGGAACTGATGGGGAGGAGGTGCAGTCGGTCCATGAGGAGGTGGAGCAGGTAGTGCGAGTCGTGGAGTAGGTGCCTGGATGGCTGGGCGCTGCTGGTAAGTGATTGCTGGTCTGGGTGCAGCATTTGGGTTATGTCTCCAAGGACAAGACCCAATGTCATGAGTAGCTAAGCCGCAGACTAAGCAAAGACGACTTGCAAGCCGACAGTCTTTCACCAAATGTCCATCCTTCCTGCAGTAAGTACAAAAGGCTGGGTTGGGTCGGTTGTTCGGTACTCCCGGTCTCCTGGGCACAAATGGTGGCCCTAAAAAGGATTCTCCTGCCATATGAGTGGCAGGGCGCTTCATCCCTGCAGATTGAGGTCTGCCCCTCATTTTCACCACTTCCTCATATCGGCGGGCAGCTTTCAGGGCCAATTCGTGGGTTGGGAAATCCTCTGTAGCTAAGGCAGCTTGGATTTCCGAATCTAACCCTTGCTGAAACCGTCTGGATCGGATCACAGCAGTCGGTATCAAATGTGCTGCGAACCTGTTAAGGTCTGTATTAGCTGTGTAATATGTGAATTAGGAAATCGAATATTGAGACATATCTTACCTATTGAGTATGGTAAACTCAGCGTCATACTCATCTACTGACTTGGTCCACATCGAACCCTGTTGTAGATGAATAAATTGCCGCTCCATGTCGAATCGGGCAGTCTCTGGGAAGTATTTCGCATCGAACATATCACGAAACGTCCTCCATTCGATCGGTTGGTCAAGACGGCTTTCTTCCGCTTTCCACCAGACCCGTGCATTGTCAGTGAGCTGCAGCTTCGCAACTCGAATCCAAGCTATCTCTGGCACTTGTGCCGCTGCCAGATCATATTCAATACTTTGAGCCCATTCTTTAGCTTCTAGAGGGCTCTCTTTTCCCGAGAATTGCTTGGGGTGAAAAACCCGGAATTGCTTTATCCCCGGGGCTTCCGCCTCTGGACGGTTCATCAAAATTGCAGTCTGCTGCTGCTGTCCCTCCAGGAGGCTGCGGATCGCTTAAAGCAGTACCGTCTGCTCATTGATTGGAGCAACGACGGTAGGTGTAAGCGGTAGAGGTGGTGGAGTGTTGTTGAAATTGGTGCTAGTGTTGTCTGTGGAATCCATAACCTTGAAAGAAATTTTTTGGTTAGGACAGATTCAAAATATATGAAATGGTAAGATTTAAGGAATATGTAAAGAATGTTTTTAGTTGCTGGTTCTTGTGTTATATTGCTTAGGATTTCATGCAGAATTAACCCGCATGTCTATGAAGAACCGACCCGCATGTCCATACAAAGCTGACCTGCATGGGCCACCAAAAAAATCTGTCACGCCCTGCTTCCCAGTGTACGGGAAAGAGACATGGCAAGGTCCGCTACGTATTTACTCAAAAGTAAACACGCTAAGCGTATCTAAGCAATATAAAGTAAAGTACACAAGAGACAGGAATATGAATGAACATCACCTTTATTTATTAAACATTCTTTTACATGTACAACTGAAATGTAAATACATGAGTAGAAAGCGATGCCTAAACAATGGCATAACTAAAATGAAATAAATATGTACAAGTGTCTAAAGCTCCGGGTCAAAAGTAAACTGCTGCAAATCCTTAGTGCTGGGCTCCATCTCTAATGCATCCGAAACACCTGACAACATTCCAAAGAAAGAAGAAAAGGAATGTCGTCAGCGAACAATCGTTCGGTAAGTCCCAAAGGTGAGTAGAGATAGAATAAACAGAAAAAGAATATAACTTATACTGTTTGGTTATATTGTTAACGATGTTGTTTGTAGCTTGGTACAGGAAATGGCAGTGTATACGAGAGGAGTCCCACTATTTCGGAAACTAAGGTATACGGAACACAAGGAACCATTCATCCACGGTACAACGATAATGGATATTCAAGTTAGGTGTATTATGGTTACAGTCTCGTGTTAACACCTTCCGTACTAATTTACCCTTTATAAACCCTGCGATGTCTTTTGTATTGATTGTATGGTTTTGTTATTTAGATGGATGACTTGCCGAAACCATGATATCGATAAATGGAATGGATATAAATGGAGAGTCATGTAGACGGAGTATATCCATGGTTCGGTTCGGTCAATATAGATTGAATAGACGGATCATGGATTCATGTTATATTGTAGTTTATACTTGAATCACATTCAAGTCAGATTGATTAGATTGAGACTCAGTCTGAGTCAGATACTTTGAAAAGAACTTGAAATTCTGAATTAGTTTTGATGTTATCGGTAATTGTTGCACATGGACGGCAGGATTTGTGTCTTTTTCCAAGACAATTACCGTGTTGATAACACCGTTTGTTATATTGTCTACCTTAAATAGGCAAGCACCCATATTCTACGGCTCCCTGAGGCTCAAGAGACTGGTCCCGCTTAAACCTATGTTTACTAGGGCCCTTATTGTAATTTAGTATAACTTGAGGGGGTTTTATGTAAAAATAGTTTGCTATAATTTTCAAAATACACCTCAAGCTTTTAGCTATAGTCTTTAGGGTTTCATGGATGTATATTTTGTAAAAGTGAAATTTCTAATGAGTAAAACCTAGTTTCTTAATATATGGTATTTTATTGAAATATTGGAATTGTGTTGCATTTGGATGATATTTTCATATAATCGTGATTTCTTTGGTTTACCACTGGACAACGACACGAGAATTCATGTAGGTGTCTTTTAGTGACCATCTCGTTCCACTTCTAATACATTCCGTACCAATCTACCCCGTTAACCCCGTGTAATGTTTTATATAGATTATAATTATCAGACTTGCCAAGACCATGTATACTAGTTGTTCATGTAATCAGGTTCAGGATGTAAACTAGTAGTTATGTAATCAAGTCAAAGTTATAACCATAGTTCGGTCAAGTCAAGTCATGTTTGCATGTTGATATTGTTCTGGTATTCAGGTTCAGGTTCAAGTATACATGTTAAAGTTTAAATTCATGTTTGAATTAGATTCTGGTTTGAGTTTGGATTCAAGCTTGATTTAGACTCGGACTTGAGTCAGACACTTAGAACTGATTTGGATCCTGAATTATGTTCGGGAGTTATCGGTAACTGCTGCACATGGACGACAGGATTTGTGTCTTTTTCCAAGACAATTACCATTGATAACACCGTTAATTTTCTACCTTAAATAGGCAACCACTCACTTTCTCCGGCTCCCTGAGGCTCAAGAGAATTGATCCCACTTAAACCCATATTTACTAAAGTCCTTAAATGTAATTTTATATAACTCGAGGGGGTTTGATGAATTTTTTTTTAAGATATAGTTCAAAATAACCTCGAGAAATTATTTATATTATTTAGGGTTTCCATGGATGTGTATTTTATGGATATGAGGTATTTTAGTGATAATTACCTTAACTTGAATAGTTCATGATATTTTACTATAAACTTGTGTTGTATTGATATCTTGATGGTATTTTGATGAAACTTGTAATTCATTTATTTGAAAAAAAATATAAGTTATTATATTTTGAAAGTATATGGATTTGTAATGTTTATATAATTATTAAAAAAATTAATTTTGATTAATAAATAGAAAATTTCGTTTTTCTTAAGAAATCGTATTAAAAACCTTTCGAGACCGAATACTCCGTGAGGAGGTCTGCATCTCGCTCTACTAACCCAAGAATTTGCGATAATCCGCACCATCCAATAGCGGGTTCCCTAAAAAGAGTTGTAGAGACTTATTTACAAAGTGATTTTAAATACAATCTAAAAGAAAATCGTTTTTTATAGTACATGGTATTTTGATGTAATATGGTAACAAAAATATGTTCAAGGGATATCGTGCTATGGAAACGTGTGTATATGTGAGGGGTAGGTCATTACCCCGTGAAGTTTCTAAAGGTATATTCAAACAAAGGAATAAAAGATGACGTATATAAAGTTCATGGTATTTTCATGTAAAAGTTAGATTAAAGTTATTTGGCATGATGTTTTTGAATGAGAGTTGGTTCTAAATATTAGTTTTTTGGTTATAAATATAGGATAAGAATTTGGATGAAAAATTTGGAAGAAATAGTGAAATTTTTAAGGTTTAGAATAAGATGTCGGTATTAACTCCACTTAACGACATATTTTGAAAAAAGATTTTTCAAGAAGAAGAAAAGGGATTGAGAAGGACTTACAAGTGAATTAGGTTAAGAGAAAGTAGATGAAAAGAGATTGATAGTCGTGGCGTCGCGGGGTCGCTGGAATAGCCTCGATTTCTCGCCGGAAGTTAGTCATTGGCTAACTCCTCTTCTACTCCACTTGTACTTGAGAAAATTTGAGAGTTTTGGCTAGAATTTTCAGAATGAGGAAGGGCTAGGGTATGGAATAGTATTTATAGTGTGAAATTAAGGTTTTGGGATTAAAAGAGTGAATTAAAATGTGATAAATTGAGGAATTGAGTGGTATTTGTTTGATTGCAGAGCAATCAAACAGTACAGGGGTGATGGGGGTAGGGCAAGGGACTTGTGTGCAAAGCACGGACACATTTGGCTACGGTTCACCCGTCCCCACCGGCCCTATAGGTCATTCTGCCGATCGATTTGTGAGGGAAAGCCGTTGGATTTGTGCCACGTGTACTCTTCTGTATTTAAACCCTTTTCCACATGTTTATTTTTCCAGACTTTTTATTTTTATGTGCATTGCACGTGTAAACTTTTGAGCTTCCAAAAAATTTAAAAGAAAAATCAGAAAAATATAATGTGTCTGATGGGATTCGAACACAGGGGCTAAGTCACAGCAGTGCAAGGGTTTTACCAGTGAGTTACAAGTTGTTTCTTGCCGTTCTTAATAAAAATTAACTTTAAATTGTACTCAGACTTGTAAACTCCTTTCTGTACATTAAATTGAAAATTTTCGTACAGTAAATTCAGAGTCGTTACTTTCTACCCTCCTTATAAAAATTTTGTCCTCAAAATTTACAATTACATAAGGACTAGTTTAAAAATAAGAAAGGGTATCTTGCATGCATGTCATCCTCTTGTTACTACGTTGATTCTCCTGGTGAATCTTTTCTCCACATCACCCGGACAAAGTTTACTTTCTTGTTCCACAGTGTTTTCACCTTTCTGTCCAAGATTTCAACGGGTTGTTTCTCGCAAGTCAGGTCAGTCTGTACAGTGAGCTCAGAGTGATCATGGATGTAGCTGGGGTCGTTCACATATTTTCGAAGCCGGGATATATTAAACACGTTGTGCACTCCTTCTAATGAGGGTGGTAGTGCTAAACGATATGCCACTTCTCTGACTCGTTCGAGAATGTCGAACGGTCCTATATATCTCGGACTGAGCTTACCCCTCTTGCCAAAGCGGATTACTCCTCGGTTTGGAGAGATCTTTAAGAAAACATGATCTCAAGGTTGAAACTTCAGATGTCGGCACTTTACATCAGCCCAATACCTCTGTCGGTCTTGAGCTATGAGCATTCTTTCCCTGATCGTGCGAACTACGTCCACAGTTGCCATGATCATCTCTGGTCCTAAGAGTTCATGATCTCCGATGTCGTCCCAACTTAGTGGTGAACGACACTTCCTTCCATAAAGAGCTGCAAATGGTGTCATTCCAATACTCGCCTGATAGCTGTTGTTGTTTGAAAACTCCACAAGGTGTAGGTGATCTTCCCACGAACCTTCGAAATCTAACATACAAGCTCTTAGCATGTCCTCCAAAATCTGAATTGTTCGCTCAGACTGTCCGTCCATTTATGGATGGTAAGCTGTGCTGAAGTTCGGACTCGTTCCCAGGATAGCTTACAGACTCTGTCAAAACTGTGATCGGAATATGGTGTCACGATCGGAGACGATGCAAACTGGTACTCTATGTAATCTCACAATCTCCTGCATGAGTTCATAGGTATCAAAAATAGTACACTTTGAAGTTAAATCTTACTTTAGATTCATACTTACCTCCATATACTTCTTTGCTAACGTCTCGATAGATTGGCCAACTCGAAATGGGATGAAATGTGCCAACTTGGTGAGTCGATCCATAATAACCCATACTATGTCGTTACCCTTCGTGTTGCGAGAAAGGGCAGTCACGAAGTCTATGGTAATGTGCTGCCATTTCCATTCTGGGATTGGTAACAGCTGAAGTAGACTGGCAGTTCGGTGATGTTCAGCCTTCACTTGCTGACATACCAAGCACTTGGCTACGCTTCTGGATACTTCGCGCTTCATTCCATACCACCAGTAGTGTTACCGTAGATCCTTATACATTTTAGTACCACCGGGGTGTATCGAGTAAGGAGAGTTGTGAGCTTCTTTCATCAACTCTTCTCGAACAGGACCTTGTGGTACACACAATCTACTTCCATATCTCAAGGATCCGTCTTCGTAGATGATGAAGTCTGTTTGAAATCCACTTTCTACCTGTTCTCAAATCTTTTTCAGCTTGACATCATTTGCTTGAGCTGCCTTGATCTGATTAACAATAATAGACTGGACTTATAAGTTCATCAAATACGGAGCGTTACCTGGCATAACTACTTCGATCACCAATTTGTGCAATTCTTGCTGTAGCTTCCACTGTGCGGTGAGATTCATTGATAATGGCTGACGGCTAAGTGCATCAGGAACTACATTCACCTTCCCTGGATGATACTGTAGATGTCGAAGTCCGCCATGAGTTCTCACCATCTTCTCTGCTGCATGTTCAATTCCTTCTAAGTAAATATATACTTCAGACTCTTTTGGTCAGTGTATATATCCACTCGTTCTCCCAGAAGATAGTGGCGCCAAATCTTAAGTGCAAAGATAACATCTGCCAGCACCAAGTCATTTGTTGGATAGTTGCGCTCATGAACTTTCAGTTGTCTTGATGCAAAGGATACAACTTTTCCCTACTGGTGTAGAACACATCAATCTCTTACCAGACGCATCACAATGTAGGACAAAACCTCCAGATTAATCCGGTATTACGAGAATAGGAGCTGATGTCAATCTTGACTTAAGTTCTACAAAAGCTTGTTCACATGCTTCTGACCACATGAATTCTTCATCTTTAGGTGTGAGCTTGGTCAGGGGTGCTGCAATCTTCGAGAAACCTTCAATGAATTTTCGGTAGTATCCTGCTAATCCAAAGAAACTTCGAATGTCTTTCACTATCTTTTGTGTCGGCCATTTGCTAACAACTGACACCTTAGCTGGATCTACTGAGATTCTTTCGCCTGAAACGATATGTCCGAGAAATCCGACTTGATCTAGCCAAAATTCACACTTGCTGTACTTGGCATAGAGTTGATGTTGTCGTAATGTCTCCAGGACAATTCATAAATGCTTGACATGCTCTTTCCGATTCTTTGAATACACCAGGATGTCATCGATGAAAATGACAACGAACATGTCTAGTACTCTCGGAAAACTTAGTTCATCAGAATCATAAATATAGCAGGTGCATTGGTCACTCCAAATGGCATCACGAGATATTCGTAATGACCATAGCGAGTCTTGAATGCCGTTTTAGGAATATCAGACTCTTTGACCTTCACCTGATGATAACCCGAACGAAGGTCTGGTTTTGAAAATACGCAAGACCCACTTAGCTGATCGAATAGATCATCGATGCGCGATAGTGGATACTTGTTCTTTATCATCACTTCGTTCAGAGCTCGGTAATCTATACACATTCTGTATGAACCTTCTTTCTTCTTCACAAGCAAAACTGGAGATCCCTAACTTGAAGTACTGGGACGAATCCAACCTTTCTTCAGAAGTTCGTCCAACTGAGTACGGATCTCCTTCAATCCTTCTGGACTTAACTGGTACGGAGCTTTGATTACCGGTTGCGCACCAGGTATTAAGTCGATGCTGAATTCAAGAGCTCGATTGGGAGGCAAACCTGTTATATCTTCAGGAAACACATCCTCGAACTCTCGAATTACCTCTGGCTTTTCTTCTTCCGCCGGTACAGTAAATACTTCTGCATCCTTCGGCTTGGCACGGAAGATTCCTAACTCCAAAGTTCTGTCTCCACTCTTGAAGTAAAAGACTGTCGATCTGATATCTCAAATACTACTCTCTTTTGACAGCAGTCAATCGTAACATAGAAAACTCTCAGCCAGTCCATTTCCAACACAACATCAAAGTTTGGGATGTCCAGTACTTTGAAATTTGTGTAGAATTCTCGTCCGCAAACTACAACTGGACATTGACAATCCTATAGTTGCCTTCAATACTCCATTTCCGGAACTGACATTCCAGCTTGAAATGTGTGGCTTCATGGGAATCGCATGTGTTCTCACAAAACGTTGGGACATGAAGCAGTGTGATGCTCCAGTGTCGAACAGTGCTAGTGTAGGAAGAGTGGCTACTAGTATAGTACCTAAGTTTTATGAGGTTGGTTTAGATACAGGAAAAATATAGAGATGTACAAGGATTTGAAAAAGATGAAAGGATTGGGAATTACCAGTAATAACTTAGCCAGTGGCTTCTGCTTCCTCAACTGTCATGGTGAAAGCCTGACGCCGGGGTACATTCCTCCTTGCTGGAGGCGCATTCCTCTGTCCCTGGGGCATGTTCCTCTACCCTTGAGACATGTTCCTCTGTGCTTGATGGAATTGACGAGGAGGCTGTGTAGGAGGTCCACGTGGAGGTAGAGCAGGGAGAGCAAGACGAGGTGCATGAGCCTGAATAGCCGGCCGCTGCGGAACTATGATCACTGGTCGGGATGCGGGAGCTGGGTTGAGACGATATGAACAAGCTCCGATGGCGTAAGTGGATGCGCCACAAACCAAACACAGGTCATTCGCACACCTGCAGTCTTTCGCCAGATGTCCATGTTCCCGCCAAAAAATTTCTGCGCAAAAGAGCCCAAGGTATCAAATGGCAGCGATACGTTTAAGAAAATGTTAACCAATATTTTTCGGGCTGTATTTTGACAAACTCATGAATGTGAGATAGCTAAATTCTGATGGTATCGAAAGCGTCTCGAAAAAGCCTTCGATTTGATATATTATGGGCCTCATAATTCATCCGGGATCAAAAGTTATGAGCAAATATGCTATGCACGTGTAATCTAAGGAGGAAAATGTGAACCAGTATTTTCCGGGCTGTATTTTGATAAACTCCCGAATGAGAAACAGCAAAATTCTGATGGTATCGAAAGTATCTCAAAAAATCCTTTGATTTGATATATTATGGGCCTCATAATTCATCCGGGATCAAAAGTTATGAGCAAATGTGCTACGCACGTGTAATCTAAAGTAATACTCTACTACATAGGGGATGAATTTTTAGTCCCACATCGGGAAAAGAGAGATCCCTTCTCTACCACTCCCATATAAATAAGAGGGGATACCTCTTAGAAAAGGATGGGCATTCCATAATACTCAAAAGAGATTTTTTCTCCATAGGAGCTTGCTCCCCTCTATAATGCGCATATGCGCAAGCACCATGTGCGTCACATGCAATGCACGTGTGCCGGCCACATGCGCGCCACGTGCAACGCACGTGAGCTAAACACGTGCAACACACGTAGGGGTATTCGATAATACTCAAAGGAGATTATTTCTCCATAAGAGCTTGCTCCCCCCATAATGCGCATATGCGCAAGCGCTACGTGCGCCACGTGCAATGCACGTGCGTCGGCCACATGCGCTCCACGTGCAACGCACGTGGGAGTTTTCCATAATACTCAAAAGAGATTATTTCTCCATAGGAGCTTGCTCCCCCCATAATGCGCATATGCGCAAGCTCCATGTGCGCTACATGCAAACATGTGCACCCAACACGTGCGACGCACGTGCACGAACGCAAAGAAGCCTTTTTCAGCAGCTAGAAGCTTAAACTCCAGCCTGTTCTTTCCCCCTAATGAGTGGTATATAGTTCAAAGGGTACATCCCTCCACACCTTCGATATATGGCGCTGTAATCTCTCAGTGTCGTCGGAGAGGTGGTGGGTCCCAACGACCAATAATCCTTCTTTTCAAAAAAAGGAAAAGAAACAAAAAGTGAGAGATACAGAAGCATAGAGAGGAACCCCCCAGAAGCTTTGAGAAAATCTCAGAAAGAAGAGCCAAGCTCTCGATAGAAGAACTTCTTTTCTTCAAGGTAAAAGAACAGAGAGATGAAATCATCTCATAATCAAAAAGAAGAATTCACTTCTTTCTTTAAAATTATAGATCTACAAGACCAAGGTCTTTTACAAAGAGGTCAAAAGATCTCAACATAAAATAAAAGAAGAATTTACTTCTTTCTCACAGATCATAGATCTATAAGACTAAAGTTTTTCTCAAAGAGATCATGAACATCTCATTATAAAAAAGGGGGGAAGAATAATTCAATTCTCTTAAGAATCACAGATCCATCAAGGCAAAGACTTTCATCAATATAAGAGATTAAAATATCTCCTGTGAAGCTAAGAACTTTATTCTTAGATCTATGAGACAAAGTCTCTTAAAAGAGAATTTAATTCTCAGTGCATAGCGCTGCATAAAAGAGCCTTAGAGCTCCATATTAAAAAGCGCTTCAGCGCACCGGAACTAGCTCACAGCGCTGCATAAAAAAGCCTTAGCGCTCCATATTAAAAAGAAGCTTCTCAGCGCTCCTGATCTGGCGCAAAGCGCCGAGCGCACCACGTGCTTCTCACGTGTGCGCCACTCAACAGTTAGCGCTCTGCGCTCTTGAACTAGCGCTTTGCGCTCATAAGACTGGCGCTTAGCGCTAAGCGCACCACGTGCTCCCCACGTATGCGCCACTGTATGTAGCGCTTCCGCTCATAAGATAGCGCTCTGTGCTCATAAACTGGCGCAATGCACCCATGATGTGGCGCTTAGCGCCAAGCGCAACACATGTCCCCCACGTATGCGCTACCCAGCAGAAGCGCAATGCGCTCATAAACTAGCGCACTGCGCTCTTTGATTGGCGCAAAGCGCCAAGCGCATCATGTGCTGCGCTGATAGAACATAAATTGTTCTTTAATTAGCCCAGAGCTTTAATGAATGCTCAGTATTTAATAAAATACAAAAATTGTCAGAAGCTCAAATCAATGCTCAGCATTGTCAAATGTTTAACATTTTAACTGAGTGGGCCGAGCCCAAATTGGCTATAAACCCCTCATTCAGATTAATTGAGCCCATATGCTCATAAATCTTTTAACAGATCTTAGCCCCAAATTGGACTACAGATCTTTCAACCAAAATTGGTTCGAAGGTACATCTCTGAATCCCTCTGATATATGTCGTTGTAATCCTTCAACGTCTTCAGAGAGGTGACGGGTCCTAACCCTTACGAGACCCTTACGGCTCGTAAAGTTAAAAGCCTTAGTCGATAGGATCCTAACCCTGTTTACTAAGCCACCTTTGTTCGACATCGACAGAGGCAAATAATGATTCGCTCCTGGCAATATCCCAGTTGTAGCGATGTTGATGCCTAAATCGGTATCAGATCCTAAATCCCATACTTGCGATAAAAATCAGCGAGCCACAAATGCATATGAAATAGCCGAAATGGTTGGGCAACTTGCAGCAAAATCAGCAAGTAAAAATGTATCCATACAAAATAACCGAAATGATTGGGCAACTCGCAATAAAAAAACAGCGAGTAAATAAAACAAATAGCCGAAATGATTGGGCACCGCGAAAAATAGCCGAAATGATTGGGCAATCGCGACTTTCGCTATATAAAAGCTGAAATGATAGAGCATCGCGGAAAGAAAAATATATAAAATGAAACTTTTTGCCCTACAGGTGAGATCACATCGATCCCTGTATACAATCCAGGGGCACAAACAAAGAGGGAACCATATCATCCCACCGGGCTCCATCAGAAGAAGAGCCAAGTCTCGACGGCTACATCTACAGCCTGAAGACCCACAACGGCGTTCCTTTGCAGTCCAGCAGGATGCAGATGCAACGTCAATGAAAGACCTCACGGTCGAAACAAAGAGGAGTAACGGCAAAATCCCAGCTCCACCTCAGCATTCGTCTCGTTACACCAGACGCAATGTCAACAACGGCGTTCCTTCGTAGTCCAGCAGAATGCAGATGCAACGTCAATGAAAGACCTCACGGTCGAAACAAAGCGGAGTGACGGAAAAATCCCAGCTCCACCTCAGCATTCGTCTCGTTACAGCAGACGCAATGTCAACAACGGCGTTCCTTCGTAGTCCAGCAGGATGCAGATGCAACGTCAATGGAAGACCTCACGGTCGAAACAAAGCAGAGTGACGGTAAAATCTCAGCTCCACCTCAGCATTCGCCTCGTTACACCAGACGCAATGTCAACAACGACGTTCCTTCACAGTCCAGCGGAATGTAGATGCCACGTCAATGAAAGACCTCACGGTCAAAACAAAGCGGAGTGATGACAAAATCCCAGCTCCACCTCAGCATTCGTCTCGTTACACCAGACGCAATGTCAACAACGACGTTCTTTCGTAGTCCAGCAGGATGCAGATGCAACGTCAATGAAAGACCTCACGGTCGGAACAAAGCGGAGTAACGGCAAAATCCCAGCTCCACCTCAGCATTCGTCTCGTTACAGCAGACGCAATGTCAACAACGACGTTCCTTCGCAGTCCAGCAGGATGCAGATGCAACGTCAATGAAAGACCCCACGGTCGAAATAAAGCGGAGTGACGGCAAAATCCCAACTCCACCTCAGCATTCGTCTCGTTACAGTAGACACAATATTAACAACGGCGTTCCTTCGCAGTCCAGCAGGATGTAGATGCAACGTCAATGAAAGACCTCACGGTCGAACAAAGCAGAGTGACGGCAAAATCCCAACTCCACCTCAGCATTCGTCTCGATACAGCAGACGAGATGTCACTACAGCGTCCTTCCTCCAACAGGATTCGGACACGCCAAAACAAACGAAGCGAATGCCAAATTCCCAGCTTCAGGGTCTTGACGGCAACCCATATAAAACCTGAAAGACCATCGGAGATCATCCAACACCAGCGAGGAGTGATCACCACCATGACATTCGTCTCGATACAGCAAACGCAATGCCAGCAAACGAAGCAAAGGCCAAATTCCTAGCTTCAGAGTCTTGACGGCAACTCATATAAAACCTGAAAGACCATCGGAGATCATCCCACACCAGCGCAGAATGACCACCACCATGACATTCGTCTCGATACAGCAGACGCAATGACAGCAAATGAAGCAAAGGCAACATTCCTAGCTTCAGGGTCTTAACGGCAACTCATATAAAACCTGAAAGACTACTGGAGATCATCCCACATGGAGTGGTCACCACCTCGACGTTCGTCTCGATACAGCAGACGAGATGTCACTACAGCGTCCTTCCTTCAACAGGATTCGGACACGCCAAAGCAAATGAAGCGAAGGCTAAATTCCTAGCTTCAGGGTCTTGACAGTAACTCATATAAAACCTGATAGACTACCGGAGATCATCCCACATAGAGTGGTCACCACATCGACGTTTGTCTCGATACATCAGACAAAATGTCACTACAGCGTCCTTCCTCCAATAGGATTCGGATACGCCAAAGCAAACGAAGCGAAGGCCAAATTCCTAGCTTCAGGGTCTTGACGGTAACTCATATAAAACCTGAAAGACTACCGGGGATCATCCCACATAGAATGGTCACCACCTCGACGTTCGTCTCGATACAGCAGACGAGATATCACCACAGCGTTCTTCCTCCGGCAGGATTCAGACGCGACAATCAAACAACGGAGCCACGGCAAAATCCCTAGTTCCAAACTTCGACGGTTCATCAACAACCTAGAGACAACCGTGACATTCGTCTCGATACAGCAGACGCAATGTCAGCAAATGAAGCAAAGGCCAAATTCCTAGATTCAGGGTCTTGACGGCAACTCATATAAAACCTGAAAGACTATCGAAGATCATCCCACACCAGCGCGGAGTAGTTGTGACTTATCGGGGCTCCCCAAACTGAGCCTAACTTCAAGTAAAAAGCGGCATAGAAAAATTCCTAACGCTTGCTCTTCCGATAGTCAAACTGCCTAGGAAGATTGCTTGAAGACGTCTTGTCCAGCCCCCGAAGGGATCAGAGACACGACAGTCGCAAGGCTACTCGAATAGCAAGATTGCCTATCGAGAAATACATCAGCCAACGCGGCGGTACAACGGATAAAACCCTAGTACCACAGACCCTAACGGACCTCTGTCGTAAAGAGCAGAGGTTAACTGTGACGTTAGGACATTTTTGCGAGAACTGCTCGATTCGTCTCGACTCGTGAGGAAATTAGTGTCTTTGCGAGAACTTCTCGATTCGTCTCGACTCGTAGGGAAAAGCCTTAAGTAATGGGGATAAGGACCGGTTTCCTAATCACCGTGGCCCTGCAAGTCGGTCCAAAATGGACTCTTGCATACTATTCACGGACCACGCTCTCCAAAGAAGGGAAACAACCACTTACAAGTCCTCTCAACTTGTAAGAGGGAAAATTCTCTTATGAGATCCTTACGACTCTCAAGAGAAAGCACACTTAGGAATCCTTACGATTCCTAAGGAGAAAATACACTTACGAGATCCTCACGACTCGTAGGGAGAAAAGCCTTTGTGAGACCCTCACGGCTCATAAAGTTAGAAAGTCTTAGACAACAGATCCTAACCCTGTTTCCTAAGCCATCGCTACCTTATAAAGAGTTTAAGATGAACTTTTATCTATCATCTATGGGCCACACTTGCCAAACTTACATGCCACTGAAATGGAGAAGTTACTCATGAGCATATAAAATACTTCACGCCAGAGTAAAACATAAAGAAATAGTAGGTGCGGCTCATGGAGCTGAGGGTTTGGAACTATATCCCTTAAGAGTCGAGTTTTGAGTCAATAATAAATGACGACGCTTGTATCCGCTCGTTATCTTCACTGATCAAGATTCTGAAAATTATATATCAACCCGAAACTGGTCATATGCTTAAAATTACTTTGCACTACTTCACCTACGTATATACTTACGTGGGCAAAGTAGTGGGCGCATTTGTTCCCGCCAAAAAATTTCTGCGCAAAAGAGCCCAAGGTACCTAATGGCAGCGATACGTTTAAGAAAATGTGAACCAGTATTTTTCGGGCTGTATTTTGATAAACTCCCTAATGTGAGATAGCTAAATTCTGATGGTATCGAAAGCGTCTTGAAAAAGCCTTCGATTTGATATATTATGGGCCTCATAATTCTTTCGGGATCAAAAGTTATGAGCAAATATGCTATGCACGTGTAATCTAAGGAGGAAAATGCGAACCAGTATTTTCCGGGCTATATTTTGACAAACTCCTGAATAAGAAACAGCTAAATTCTGATGGTATCGAAAGTGTCTCGAAAAATACTTCGATTTGATATATTACGGGCCTCATAATTCATCCGGGATCAAAAGTTATGAGCAAATGTGCTACGCACGTATAATCTAAAGTAATGCTTTACTACATAGAGGATGCATTTTTAGTCCCACATCAGGAAAATGAGAGATCCCTTCTCTACCACTGCCATATAAATAAGAGCGGATATCTCTTAGAAAAGGATGGGTATTCCATAATACTCAAAAGAGATTATTTCTCCATAGGAGCTTGCTCCTCACCATAATGCGCATATGCGCAAGCGCCATGTGCGCCACGTGCAATGCACGTGCGCCGGCCACATGCGCGCCATGTGCAACGCACGTGAGCCAAATACGTGCAACGCACATGGGGGTATTCCATAATACTCAAAGGAGATTATTTCTCCATAGGAGCTTGCTCCCCCCATAATGCGCATATGCGTAAGTGCCATGCGCGCCACATGCAATGCACGTGTGCCGGCCACATGCACGCCACGTGCAATGCACGTGAGCCAAACACGTGCAACGCACGTGGGAGTATTCCATAATACTCAAAGAAGATTATTTCTCCATAGGAGCTTGCTCCCCACATAATGCGCATATGCGCAAGCTCCATGTGCGCTACGTGCAAACATGTACGCCTAACACGTGCGACGCACGCGCGCTCAACACGTGCGATGCACGTGCACGAACGCAAAGAAGCCTTTTTCAGCAGCGAGAAGCTTAAGCTCCAGCCTGTTGTTTCCCCCTAATGAGTGGGACATGGTTCAAAGGGTATATCCCTCCACACCTTCAATATATGGCGTTGTAATCTCTCAGTGTCGTCGGAGAGGTCGTGGGTCCCAACGACCAATGATCCTTTTTTTCAAAAAAAAGGAAAAGAAACAAAAAGAGAGAGAGATACAGAAGCTTAGAGAGGAACCCCCTCCAGAAGCTTTGAGAAAATCTCAGAAAGAAGAGCCAAGTTCTCGATAGAAGAACTTCTTTTCTTCAAGGTAAAAGAACAGAGAGATGAAATCATCTCATAATCAAAAAGAAGAATTCACTTCTTTCTTTAAAATTATAGATCTACAAGACCAAGGTCTTTTACAAAGAGATCAAAAGATCTCATCATAAAATAAAAAAAGAATTTACTTCTTTCTCACAGATCATAGATCTATAAGACTAAAGTCTTTCTCAAAAAGATCATGAACATCTCATTATAAAAAAGGGAGAAGAATAATTCAATTCTCTTAAGGATCACAGATCCATAAAGGCAAAGACTTTCATCAATATAAGAGATTAAAACATCTCCTGTGAAGCTAAGAACTTTATTCTTAGATCTATGAGACAAAGTCTCTTAAAAGAGGATTTAATTCTCAGTGCATAGCATTGCATAAAAGAGCCTTAGCGTTTCGTATTAAAAAGCGCTTCAGCGCACCGGAACTAGCGCACAGCGCTGCATAAAAAAGCCTTAGCGCTCCATATTAAAAAGAAGCATCTCAGCGCTCCTGATCTGGCGCAAAGTGCCGATCGCACCACGTGCTCCTCACGTGTGCGCCACTCAACAGTTAGCGCTTTGCGCTCTTGAACTAGCGCTTTGCGCTCATAAGACTGGCGCTTAGCGCTAAGCGCACCACGTGCTCCCCATGTGTGCGCCACTGTACAAGTAGCGCTTCCGCTCATAAGATAGCGCTCTGCGCTCATAAACTGGCTTAATACGCTCATGATGTGGCGCTTAGCACCAAGCGCAACACGTGTCCCCCACGTATGCGCTACCCAGATGAAGCGCAATGCGCTCATAAACTAGCACACTGCGCTCTTTGATTGGCGCAAAGCGCCAAGCGCACCATGTGCTGCGCTGATAGAACATAAATTGTTCTTTAATTAGCGCAGAGCTATGATGAATGCTCAACATTCAATAAAAGACAAAAATGTCTGAAGCTCAAATCAATGCTCAGCATTGTCAAATGTTTAACATTTTAACTGAGTGGGCCGAGCCCAAATTGGCTATAAACCCCTCATTCAGATTAATTGAGCCCATATACTCATAAATCTTTTAACAGATCTTAGCCCCAAATTGGACTACAGATCTTTCAACCAAAATTGGTTCGAGGGTACATCTTTTAACCCCTCTGATATATGTCGTTGTAATCCTTCAACGTCTTCAGAGAGGTGACGGGTCCCGACAACCATACATTTCATAGACTATGACGTCTTTAAACTGGACTGTGGGGTCTTTAAACCCATGGACTATGATGTCCTTAACCTTGGACTGTGGGGTCCTTAAACTCATGGACTATGATGTCCTTAACCTTGGACCACCATGTCCTTAAACTGGTAATCGACCGGAATGTCCTTAAACTAAACAACAGAGGCCAGATACTCTCTTGTTGGATCTAAACGATCCCATTAAATTGATCTTAGTCTAAAATTAGACTAACGTATTCTTAACAAACGTTTAAGTTGATCTTAGTCTCAAATGAGACTAACGTATCCTTAAACCCAACCCCAAACCCAAATCTAAGAAGATACGGATTTGGACTAATCCACGCCCTACGGGTGACAACATAAATTAGTCTCCGTATACAATTCACAGGCAACCAAAAAACACAACAAACACCCACGACACGAAGTGACCATCTGGAGAAGGAGAAAGTGGTTAGCGCGATGCGGTAGCGTAATTAACTGCAGGGGCTTGCGCCTGCAGAGAAGAGCGTCCCCACAATCAAAAAACCCTCAAATGAGGGGGAATCTGACGAAGTCTGCTACATCGGCCGTATCTGTTTAAACCTTCGATATACGATGCCATAAATCAACTTGGCATTTTCGGAGAGGTGGACGTATAGCACTAATTAGCATCTTCCCCGAAATTCAGGCGAGACGGATCTGCGCGGTCGTGTCTCCGTGTTTTCGGCGGGGAACAATCCATTCCTCTTGCAGTAGAAGCAAAAGTCTGGGCTGGGCCGGTTAAAAGTTACTCCCGGTCTCCTGGGTGCAAAAGTTGGCCTGAAAGAGGCTCCTCCTGTCATCTGAGTGGCAGGGCATTTCGCACCGGCAGTCTGAGATCTGCCCTTCTTCTTCACCACTGCCTTATAACGTCTGGCAGCCTTCAGAGCGAGATCATGGGTTAGGAAATCACATGTAGCTAGTGCAACTTGGATTTCCAAATCCAACCCTTACTGAAATCGTCGTACCCGGATCTCAGCAGTCAGAATCAGGTATGCCGCGAACTTATTACGACCTTGTGTTAGCAGTGTAGTATGTGATCTCAGGAAATTGAATATTGAGACATATCTTACCTGCTAAGCATGGTAAACTCAGCATCGTATTCATCCACGGATTTCTTCCACATTGAGCCTTCTTGTAAGTGGACGAACTGTTGTTCCATGTCGAAACGGGCAGTCTCAGGAAAATATTTCGCGTCGAACATATCGCGAAATGTCCTTTATTCAATCGGTTGGGCGAGTCGGCTTTCTTCAGCCTTCCACCAGACTCTGGCGTTATCTGTTAGTTGCAGCTTCGCAACTCTCATCTAAGCAATCTCTGGCACTTGTGCTGCTTCTAGATCATCCTCGATAGACCGATCCCATTCTTTTGCCTCTAGTGGGCTCTCTTTCCCATAGAAATGTTTCGGGTGCATTTCCCGGAATTGTTTGACTCCGGGTGCCTCGACCTTTGAACGGTGCATGAGAATAGCAATCTGCTGCTGCTGACCCTCCAAGAGGCTCTTGATTGCCTCAAGCAGTACCTTTTGCTTATTGATGGGAGTCGCAACGGTAGGTGGTGGTGGTAGAGTAGGTGGTGGGGTGTTTCTATTGACGTTGGTACTCGTGTTGTTTGGTGAATTCATGATCTTGATAGAAAAAGAAGGGTTATGATAGATTCAAGGAATTTGAAATGTAAAGAATGTATAGTTGTTGATTCTTATTATTCTTGTGATATATTGCTTAGGATTCCATGCAGAAGTGACCTGCATGGGCCTCCAACAAAACCTGTCACGTCCCGCTTCCCAGTGTATGGGGAAGGAGACGTGACGGGCACGCGACGTATTTACTCAGAAATAAATACGTTAAGTGTAAATAAACAATATATGTAATGCACAAGAAATGACAAGAGATATAATGTACACAGACTCTGTCAAGACATTTGCAGAAATGGAGCCACTGTTTACACAAAGGTTCGCAAGCGCCAGCGAACGTACCCCGACCACGACATTGATCAATGCCAGAGTGAAGCCGGGAGAGACCTGGGTTCAATACGCCATTCGGTGGCGAAACCTATGGTCAAAGTGTGAATAGCGCATAGAGGAAGCTCCTGCCGTGGGCATGTTTGTAGGAACCCTCGATCCTCAGGCGACTATATCCCAATTCATGATGTTTTTCAAGCCGACCACCTTCCAGTCCTTGATTGACAAGCTGGCCCAGATGGATCAGATGGGCCATAGGCCGCCCTCCTCGAAAACGGAGCTTCGAAACAAAAAAGGCATAGGGAAAGCGACCTTCGTCGCCAAAGCTCAACAGCAGCCGAGTGATCCGAAACCAGCTGCTCGCCAAGGCAACAAATCGCGATTCCTCGACGAGAAGTTAAGACGTCCTTACTCGTTTTCCCGGGATAAAACGAGAAGACTGTTCGAACTAGCGGTGCACAACAGGCTCATCACCCTGCCGGATCCAAAGCACCCACTGCAGCCCAGTGACGTCAACAATCCCAACTACTACCCCTACCATCGGATGTTGGGTCATCTAATCGAAAATTGCTTCATCTTCAAAAGCTGGATTGAGGACCAGTACCAACAAGGCAAATTTGCGCTGTCTGAAATTTGGAGGGTAAACCCGCCACAACCACATGCTCCGAAAAAGATGGACACCCCGGGGGCATCATGCTCATTCATAGAGGAAGCTCCATGGGAAGTAGTTCTTTCGGCGAAAACTAAAAGTACGCTGAAAGATCTTCAAGCATGCCCGGCAATCAAGTGGAGAAGGCCGCTAGAGCCAGAAATCATTGAAGGGATGCTGAAACCGCGACCAACATCGAGAGTTGGTAGCAATGGGCAAAATACCCAGGCCCAGCCGTCAAAGTCTTCGAAGAAAAAGAAGAAGACCGAGAAGCCCGCGGAGCCTGACGGCAAGCGCACGGAGCTGCAAAAGTATATTGACGCTCTGGAAGAATATAACCAGAAGGCGCGAACCCCGGTCACACTCCAAGAGTTTCTCAACCACATCCTTGAAGACGGAGATGACTACAATGATGAGGGAGAAGACTCGTCAGAAGAACCTGAGAATTATGTGGCAAGTTGTCACATGATCTCTCATTCACCAATAAATGACGAAGAAACCCACTCGGCATCAAAAGATAATATAGAGGCGCTGGGGGCAGAACCGGTGCCAAAATCCTTGGGACCGTCAGACGAGATGATCGACATGCTACTGAACGAAGCCCGTCAGAAGAGCAAAGCTGATCGAGACCGCGAAATGGCCATATTCGAAAAAGCCAAACGTCGGCAACTGGATGAAAGGGTTGAAGCACTCCAACCAAATCGAAGCACGCCCGCGGTAGATAAAAGCAGGCTTAAAACGAGGAAACGGTTCGCTAAAGCCCTGTCAATGGGAATGAAGCTGCCATCTCCCAAAGGAAATACTCCTGGCGGTATACACCTTGACGAAGCGGATGTGCATCCTAACTACTGCTTATACCATTAAAGGATTGCACACCCTACCGAATAATGCATGGCCTTTAAAAAGTGGTGGCAGGGATACATTGCTCACCGACAATATTTCAAGCGGGTGAAGCGCAAGGCTCGTCGGGAGCAGAGGAGCACGACAGATGAGCACAAAAGAACTGCCGGCAACTGTCGCATGGTTAATTCTGTGGGATTGCAAGTTCTCACATTCGGAAGCGATTCTGATGAAGAAATAGCCCTCGGCCCTCTCTTCAAAGAATCCACCTCAGGAAATGAGGAAGAGACGAAGGGTTGTGGGAATATTCAGCTGCGCAACCGTACGTTGCCCGAAAAGAGTCCCGGACCTACAAACAAGGGATCAAACAAAAATGATAAGGGGAAGGAAAAAGTCCCTGAGGATATCGACCTCGATGATCGAGTCGTTGAAGAGCTGGTAGCCAAGGACCCGCCTAAGAAAAACAAGGTGGATTACAATGTCCTGGCACATCTGAGGAAGATGCCCTCACAATTGAGTATCTTGGATGCCCTTCTCCTGTCTAAAGAAGTACGGGATTCTCTAATCAAGGCATTACAAGAGCCCAAGCAGTTTCAAGCTTTTCTTGCCGAAGAAAAGATGAAGGACGAGCTGGAAGAAGTACACACAGCTGACATCACTTTCGGCGACGAAGATCTCCTCCTCAGAACGTGCGAGCACAACCGTCCCATGTATGTCATCGGATACTGCCATGACATCAAGATAGGGAAGATCTTAGTTGACAACGGGTCCTCTGTCAATCTCCTGAATGTGAGGGTGCTAAAAGAAATCTGCATGAGCGTTTAACACCTTGCTCGGGATAAAATCACTATCTCCGGGTTTGACTCCCAGTCATCACGGACGCTTGGATCTGTAATACTTACGTTGCGCTTTGGTCTGCTCATCACTGACATCAAATTTCATGTCATCGATGCAAAGACCTGCTACAACGCTTTGCTCGGCTGGCCTTGGTTGCACGAGTACAACATCATCCCTTCTACACAACATCAGTGTATGAAGTATTTCAAAGATGGTCTCGAGTATACCGTGATAGGGGACTGAACCTATTTTCCGTAAATGAAGTCCGAAAGTACAAGGGTGCAAAATATTTCTTGCCAGACTTTGAAGACACAGAAAGATGCCATAAACCGGAGAATAAGCAAAAAGCTATCACCATTATTCCGGTCTTTGGGAGTGATACCGAGGAGGAAGAAGAGATAGTTTATTCAGGGCCACCCCAATGCAACAAGCCGGGACCATCTACCCATATTCTGGTTTTTGGCAGTGACTCTGAAGACGAAGTCAACGCAGTGTTCTCGGTCCGTCCATCAGCACAGGCCTTCACTGGAGATAATCAGAGTTTGCAAATCACTATGGTTCCGCGGCAGCACTACAGAGAGCTTGATGCGCTTGAGACATATAGTGTGCAAGAGCTGCAGACATTCTACGTCCCTCCCAGGCGAAGAGATGAAAAGGCGATCTTATTCTACCGATCCACGGAGAATAAAGTTGAAAGAGAAGTCTGGCATGGTGCCGATTTTGCGCTCGACAGGCTCCAACCAATCTGTCTGCCCAGATACTACACAGAGGGATTGAAAAGGTTATTGAGATGCCAAGGCGTACCCTTTAAGCAAACCGCGAGACAAGCCCAATTCTACAACAGGATCTGGAACGTCCCCGGAACTCAGCGAAAATTGCCTGACGGAAAAATGGAAACGATCTGACTTGGATATGTCCAGTCCAAGAAACGGGAGCAGTTCCATAGCTGCCTGTCATAAAGGACCTTGATGAAGAAGAGGATGCTCTTTTAAAAGACTCTAACGCTGAACCAGAACGCGGTCCTGCCATAAAAATGCCGAGTCCGTTGTTTGAAGAACAGATGGACAAGCTAGTGAGGGAAGCGAGTCAAAGGGTTCGAAACGACTACAGCCACGAAATGGCCATCTACGAGAAAGCCAGGATGCAACGCATCCTTCAGCAGGCCACGGAGGATGACGATGCCCTTCACCGTCAATCCGCCATGCATTCCTAAGATAAGAAAAGGGCCCGACGCGGAGGCAAAAACAAGTTAAAGAACGGAAAAAAACGTTCGACAGCAGCAAAACAGATCCAAAAGGCCATGCGATCAAGAAAGGGTCAGCCAGAATCCGTCTCTTTTGAGAAAGATGGGTCGAGCATATTCTTTCCCTCGAGACAAGACAAGGAGAATTTTCGACCTCGTCATGAAGTATCAAATGATGACACTCCCGGAGTCCAAGCACCCCGAACAACCAAACGAGGTCTGTCAGCCGGATTATTGCTCCTATCATCGAGCAATAGGTCATCCTCTTGAAAACTGCTTCACTTTCAAAAAATGGGTCGAAGACCAATATCAACTCGGCAGATTCTCTTTATCCAACTGTAACATTTCAGAAAAATAAAATATTATTTTTGGGAATTTAAATAATTAAAATAATAAATATTAAGAATATTTTAACGAGGGAGGTTTGTTTTAATGATATGGTTTGATTATATACCAATAGATTGGAAAAAATATTGGAAAATACATTTGAATTTTGATTTTGAAAGAATATTATATAATTTAGACACTTTATAAAGAATTTATAAAGTTAATTGTATAGGGGTTATTACTAAACTCGATTAGTGTTACTAATCTTGCATTAAGCATGACTATGCATCATGACATGCAACAAAACTTGTTACATTTTATTCTACCATGATTTCTTTTTTTTTTGTGCATGGTTGCATTTTGGGGTTTTTCATTTTGGTTTACAAAAGAAAAGGAAAGAAAAAGAAAAGAAAAGAAAAGAAAAGGGAATAGATTAAACAATTGGTTATGGACAAGAGAGAGAAGAGAGGGTGAGGGGTCAACCTTGGGCATGGCTCATCCTCATTCATTCCCTCTTCATCTTTTTCCCTCCTCTCCCCTCACCATGGCTGCTCTCTTCTTCTCCCTCCTCTACCTCCTCACAACACACCCTAAAACACATCAAAACATCATCTTCCTTTCATTAAAAATGTGCACAAGCTCACTACAAGCATGGAGAACCAAGCAAGTTAGGATTTTGAGCACTTGGGGCAACTCAAGAAAATTCTTGAGTTGCCAAATGAGGTAATTCTTTCATCATTAGTGAAGTATTCCATTTCCTTTAGCTTAAATGTTAGTTTAGAATTGGTTTAGTGGGGTTTTGTGACATAGGAAAATTCCTAGAAGAGATTTGAGGGATTCTTGAATTGAGATAGTGTAATTGAAGTTGGTAGAGGCCATAAAACCCCTGTGGTGGTAGTATATTGGACTAAATCAGAGACTAGGACCCTAAGTCATGAACTTAGAAATCCCCGACATCGGTTTTGTATAGGAATAGTGATGACTTTAGAGATCTGTTATGACCCGGGGCACCTGAAAAATATTTACCAAAGACTGAGAGATGTGCAGGCAACCTAGAAGCTACCCTGAAGACCCAAGACCTAACCATCTCCCATGGCCGTAGATTAATTCCTTCTGGCCACAAATTGTGGCCAGGGTAGGGGTGTTGGAATTCGTGTTTGGTCCATGGCTTTATCTTCAGTAAACTAGACCCTCCACATGTGCAAAATTGGCTAATTTCACCTGAGGTAAAATATGGAGTAAGTTTTCTAAGAGGTTGTTTCGGTTTCATTGTTGTTTATGACTTGAACTTTGTATTTTGTGTTTTATCTCGATCAATTGGTGTTTGTACGTCGATATCGAGAGTTATTTGATTCTTTTGCATGCGTAGACCATAGGTTCTAACTTATGTGTGTTTCGTGTGCCATTTTGGTTTTCATCCACGATTTCGGTTTACGATACTATGTGTGATATGTGTAGGTACCTCTGCATGGACTTCGGACGACAAGCAAGAGCAAGGCGGCATCGACTTCGGCAAGCAAGGATCAAACTGATTAGATATATATTTACGGGGGAAGTCGGGTGGATGGCGTATAGCACCCCTGCAGTTTCGTAGTGTAGTATACGAATACGCGCGTGCGTGCGTGTGTGTGTGTATATAAATTGTGTATTGTGAGACTAAATGATTATCAATATAGGCTTTAGGTGTTCATGGGTTAGTTTTAGTGTAATTGGAAGTAACTTAGTTTAGTTTCTTAGTCGTGAATCCCTAGAGTAATGATTTGCACACACGCACGCACACGCATATATTTGATTTTCTTGTGCGTATATGGGGATATATATATATACACACACACACATATATGTATGTGAGTATGTATATATATGTGTGTGTGTGTGTGTGTATGTATACGTATACATGTATGATGAGGATGGTATATGATACTTGGAGATGAGTCAATGTGATTGGACATGATACTGTGAGATCGGTGATATGACTTGGGTTGTATTATGAGATACGACATGATATTATAGCGGGTCGTTGAGCGATGCGTTTTCATACACACAGGGATTATGTTAATGGTTTCAGTATGTACGAGACTTTAGATCAATACCCCCAGTTCATGATATGTGATGATGATACCATATGAATGTTGTGTTATATGTGAAATTCGACCCGTACCCTGATTTGGGATGCCGTACGATGGATTTACCGTACGTGATATAATTATGATGATAGATCCGCACTCTTGACTCGAGGATGTCATATTATATATTGTATCGTGCGTCACACTATTGAGGCGGGATCACCGAATACTAGATATAAATATCGACTCAGACTTAGGTGGTTTTCCTTACCCTTTCGATTAGTCTGTTATTTAGTCTTGTAGTTTACTTAGTAGATGTTAGACTGGACTCGAGTCATACTTATTTCCAAAACTAACGAATCGTGAGTATTTTAAAGACAGGCCAAGGGATACTACGGATATTTCAAAGGACGTACATTTTTTTAAAAACACCGTAGCCCCTATTTTCTAAACACCACGATTCGTGTTATTTCGAATGCCAAAACTGTATGACTCATATATATATTGTACATTCTTTATTGTTGCTTTTACAATTCATTTTCCGTATATTCTTGCTATTCGCATCGCATTGCATGCTCAAATGTGTTTTCGTAGTTATTATGAAATCCTGCTGTCAGGACACCAGCACCATTACAGATGAAGCGTATGCTCCACGTACACTTACTTGCCGGCTCACAGACATCATCATCGGTAATTTTTATGTCACGTACACATTAGAAAACACTATTTCATTAGTATAATTTGCTAGCCGATAGTTTTGACATAGTACTAGTGCGCTTGCTTTTATATGCTAGTTTAATTATTGCATTCTTTGTTTGATATCCGATGCATTCATATATTCATTTGTCATGCAATATTATGGTATTCACAGTTTACCGATTTTTTATTATAGGATTCGGATTTTCCATGAGATTTATGGATTTGGAGAAACTGCAAGGATTTTATAAACTCATTATCATTTTCAAAATATAGATATTGTGGTTTTCTCATGTTATGATGTGAGATATGTCCACCATGAGTTTTCTCGGCTCTTGAGCGATATCATACACCCGATTCGAGGAGGAGGAGGAACCGTCTGTGGGTGCATGGTAGACCCGGTGCGGTACCCCGGGGCAAGATGGTCGCAGATGATGGCGTTGAGCCTGGCAGGGGAGCACTATCGACCGGATATTGTGACACGGCGGATATCCGGAGGATACCGATGTAGTCTTGAGATTTGATGATATCGGCCAGTCCGGATTGCCGGAGCCTGAGGTATTGAGATTTGATGATACGGGCCGGTCGGGATTGCCGGAGCCCGAGATATTGAGATAGCGAGATATATATTTTGTGTCGATACTAGACACAGATTCTCTATTGATTTCATTGATGATACTTCGATTTTTATACAGAAATCTCACTGAGATAAGGAAACAGTTTTCTCATTTAGATATATTCTGTTTTCATGCATTCATATATCATATATATGATATGTTGCTACCCGAGGCACTGACACGAGCACTTAGTATTACACTTATGTTTAGATATTTACCCTGGCCATTATCAAATGTTTCAGGTTATATATTATATGAATATTATGGTATGACCTAGGATAGAGTCATATATGCGATTTCTGCTCGGTGATGTTTTCTACTCACGAGTTGGCAACTCACCCCGTTGTGCCACAGTTTCTTGCAGGTTTTGCCGTACAGGTTTTCTTGGCGGCTTTGCTGGCACATTGCTTCTTTCCAGGTGATTGCTTTGGTAGGTGGGTTCACTTATATCGTGACCACCATTGTATTTTATTTATTCAGTTGTATCTAGTAAACTCCATCAACCAGACTTGTATATTTTATAGATTTAGAAGACCAGTGTTTATTCTTTCGACCTTAGAGTCGCGCTTGTATTATTATGGTTTTCTAGTGGTTATTGGTTTCCTTCTGAGTTTTGATCCTCGCCCTTCGACGTTGTATACTATTTCTTGCGTGGTTGTGACCGCCAATTGGCGAAGAGCTAGCTCCCGCTTGGGGATGCCTTTATCCATTATGTATATTATTCATGTTTGTACCCGTTTGGGGCCAGTATTTACAAAGGAGACTCTGTCGAAATTTTCGGAAAAATATGACGTTGCTTTTAAATGTTTAATGCCACTTAATTATTAAAACCACTTACTTTAAAACAATTTTTCTTCACTTCTTCCATAAAATGGTTTAGATTTCTAGGATTTTTTAGCTTACTTGAATTAGATGGGGTCCTATAAACTTCATATAATTCAAGTGTCAGTCACGTGCCATTTCGGGTCGTGACACCAACAGTTGGAGGGTATCCTCACCGCAAAGGCATGTGCCAAAAGCAACGTATATGACGAGAGTAGAACTAGATCAACATCGGTCTTGGAAACGATCTCGTACCTGTTACGTGATAATACTGTCAGAAGAAGGAGTGCCCGAGAATATGGACGACCTCTCCTGGTGCTTCGAAAATGAGGATGAAGATGAGTTGATCTCAGAATATCCACCGACGCCAAAAGAATTGGAAGATAGAATACATACTACTACGGACAACTTAAGGAAAATCGACTTGGGGACGGCAAACGATCCACGGCCAACGTTCGTCAGTGAGCTGCTGTCTAAAGAGCAGGTGGCCCCGCTAAAAGGCGTACTCATACAGTATAAAGACTGCTTTGCATGGAACTATCCCGAGATGCTGGGGCTAGATCCAGAAATAGCTGTGCATAAATTGGCGATATCTCCGGACGTCAAGCCAGTCAAGTAAGCACCAAGAAGAATGCGGCTCGAACTTGAAATGAATATCAACGCCGAAGTCAAGAAACTAATCGATTCCGGCTTCATCCAAGAAGTTCAATACCCTGACTGGATCACAAACACCGTCCCAGTGATGAAGAAAAATGAAACGGTGCGCATCTGCGTAGACTTTCGGGACCTCAACAAAGCTTGCCCGAAGGATGATTTTCCCTTGCCGGTTACCGATCTGATGATAGACAACACGTCCACTCACGAAGTCTTCTCCTTCATGGACGGCTCATCAGGGTACAATCAAATAAAGATGCATTTCGAAGACCAGAAGTATACCGCTTTCCGGACTCCTCTGGGCATATTCTGCTACAAAGTGATGCTTTTCGGTCTGAAGAACGCTGCCGCTACCTACCAGAGGGCCAAGACGAAGATTTTCGATGACCTCATACATGAAATCGTCGAATGCTATATCGACGACCTCGTGGTGAAAAGCAAATCACACGAGGAGCACTGGGAACATTTGAAGATCGTGTTTCAGCGCCTTCGGAAATACAACCTTAAGATGAACCCTCTCAAATGCGAGTTCAGAGTTTCCTCGGGCAAATTTCTAAGATTCATCGTACGACACCGGGGCATCGAGATAGAACCATCAAAGATCAAGGTGATTATGGAAATGCCTCCGCCGAGAACTCTCAAGCAACTGCGGTCTCTACAAGGGAAGCTCAAGTATATCCGGCGGTTCATAGCTAATCTCTCCGGCAAATGCCGCCCCTATAGTCACCTGATGAAGAAGGGAACCCCGTTCGTTTGGAATCGCAAATGCCAAAGCGCACTGGACGAAATCAAGCAATACCTGCAGAATCCGCCGGTGCTGACCGCTCCAGTCAAGGGAAAGCCTCTCATCCTGTAAACAACTGCCCTTGAGGGTTCCTTAGGCACACTTTGGGCACAGGAAAATGGCCAAGGGAAGGAGAGAGCCCTCTACTATTTGAGTCGAGTTCTCCTGAGGGCAGAAAACAACTACCCCCCATCGAAAAACACTGCCTGGCGTTAATCTTCGCGATAACGAAGCTCAGACACTATGCTTTGGCGCATGAGGTCCATCTCATATCAAAAGTGGATCCTCTCAAATATTTGATGTCAAGAGCCATACTAACGGGACGGCTCGCTAAATGGGCCCTACTCTTAATGGAATTCTCGATAATATACCGACCTCTCAAGGCAGTGAAAGGCCAGGCCATCGCCGACTTCCTCGCTGAGCATCCGATACCTGCCGATTCACCCATAAATTGTGAATTGTCAGACGAGAACGCGTTTGACACGATCAACAGGGAGAGAGGAGAGAGTGATACCCTATGGGAACTCTATTTCGATGGGGCATCTTCCATGAAGAAGCGAAAGCATGGCTCCCCCATAATCAAGTCCGGGGTAGGCCTCATCTTCGTGACTCCACAGGGAGGGATAATGCGCTTTGCCTTTTCCTTAACAGAGCCGAGGACAAACAATGAAGCAGAATACGAGGCTTTGATAGCAGGTCTTGAGATTGCTGTCGACATGGGAATCGAAAATCTCCTCATTTACGGAGACTCCCAGCTGGTCGTTAGTCAAGTAAACGACGACTATCAGACGTGCAAACCAGAGTTGGTAAAGTACGGCGAGAGAGTGCAGCAATTGCTGACACAAATCCTCTCTTACATTCTGGAGAGCATTCCACGTGCAGAAAATAGCAAAGCAAACGCATTAGCTAAACTCGCTAAAGAAGACGAAAATCTCGATGACGTAAGAATCATTGTACAAAGCCGTCGGGTTCTTGCACCAGCAGAAATATCTCCGGAGTCGTCTGAAGAAAAGAAAGTGGTCAAGCAAACAGCCCAGAAAATAGAAGATCAAGAAAACTCTAAGGATTGGAGAGAAGTATTTATAAACTACTTAAAATCCCGTCAAGCACCTGAAGATGCATCCTCAGGACATCAGCTCATGAAACGAACTTTGTCTTTCGCCTTCGTCAATGATACTCTATATAAGAGATCGTTCGACTCTCTATGGCTGAGATGCCTAGGACCGGAAGAAGCAAGGAGAGTCGTCCAAGAAACTCATGATGGACTCTGCGGTTCTCATCAAGCCGGGCCAAAAATAAAGCTGAAGATCAAAAGAATGGGCTACTATTAGCCCACGATGATTCAGGACTGCCTCGAATACGCGAAGCAGTGTCACTCGTGCCAAATTCATGGAGACTTCATCCACCAGCATCCAAACCCGCTACACCCAACAGTGGCTAGCTGGCCGTTCGAAATGTGGGGAACCGACATAATCGGGCCCATCGAACCGGCGTCATCCAAAGGACATCGGTTCATATTGGCGACAACTGAATACTTTTCTAAATGGAGAATATTCTCCATTTCTTTAAGACACACGTCATCTATCGGTTCGGCACTCCGCGACGGATTATCTTCGATAACGGGCCGGCTTACAGAAGTCACAGAATCAGCCACTTCGCACAGTAGCATAACATAGACTAGAGATACTCTTCGGTATACAATCCCCGAGCTAATGGTCTAGCTGAGGCTTTCAACAAGATCATAAAGAAGACGGTGTCCAAAAATAAAAAGGACTGGCACAAGAGACTGCATGAAGCTCTCTGGGCATATCGGACTACGTTCAAAACGGCTACGAATACAACACCGTATGCATTGGTATTCGGCACGGAAGCGCTACTTCCCTTGGTGATAGAGCTACCCTCTCTACGAGTGGCGGTTCGGTACGAACTGATAGATGAAGAAAATGCCCATCTTCGGTTTGAGGAGCTCGATGCCCTCGATGAAACTTGTCTCATGGCGCAGCAAAACCTAGAAGCTTACAAAGCAAGGATGACGTGCACATACGAAAGGTTGACTAGGCCGAGAACATTCCGCCAAGGCGAACTCGTGCTAATTGTCAAAAGACCTATGATCCCTAATCGTGCCAAACGGGCGAAATTCGAGCCAAACTACGAGGGCCCGTATATTATAGACAAAGTCTACTAAGGTGGGGCTTACTTGCTCATAGATATGCATTGCGAAAGACCCATCAGGCCAATAAACTTCCGGTTCCTGAAAAAATACTACTGTTCCCGCCAAAATCTTCGGCCAAGATCTATTAGTTCATGTTTATGTCGGCTTAACTTTCGTTTACAGATATGTGTGAAACCAGGCTCATTCATATACGCACATGCACACATCAGAGGAAGAACAGGTGTTCAACGACAAAAACAAAGTATTTAATTGAACATTTTATTCTACAGGAAATAAATCACCAAACATGGGATCGAAAGTACAGGGATTCATAAAACTATGGATAAAATTATCTAACCCCATCTCTGCCTTCTCCACCATGACAAAGCGGCAATCTTCACGAGGAGTAGCTACCCATCGGTCAGCACCGCACCCATCAACAAAGATAGACATGACAACCCGCTGAGCCCGTATCTGGCTTAGCAGCCGGACAGAGCGATCCCTTAGAGCTGTGGTGATCAAAAGTGCTTCGTGGAAGAACTCGATCTTGTCTTCCACGGCGTCGAGCATTGCCGGAGTCATCTCCGCCGGAGGAGGGGGAATGTCATTGATCACAGACAAGAAAACCATCCGGAGCCAAATGGAGCCGATGGGGAGAGGAGATCCTATACGAGTCAAGAGCTCGTGCAGGACCGTGTCGCATTGGTCATCCGTAAGAGTAGGGTTCACCAAGCGCGCAGCAAAACGAGGAACAATTTCCTCAATGGGCACCTCCCATGGCTGACGGCGGGCATATGGGTGATTATAAGCCATAGCTCTTCTCTGTTAAAATGATTCCCTGAAAATGAGAGAGAAAAAAAAGCATTGCATCAGATTATGAAGGGAGACATTTAAGTTTAGGCACAGAAAATGTTGTGCATGATGGAACTATTTCCAAGTTCCGGGAAAGAGAAATTTGACTCAGGAAAAGTGGAGAAAGAAGGTGAAAAGACACCTTTAGTAATGAGGCAGCACCTCATGTGCAAAGCACGAGAGCGCTGAGCGCCAGCGCTAAAGAGTCAAAGAATCTGAGGCAGCGCATCACGTGCAAAGCACGAGAGCGCTGAGTGCCAGCGCCATGAGTCAAAGACTCTGAGGCAGCGCCTCACGTGCAAAGCACGAGAGCGCTGAGCGCCAGCACTAAAGAGTCAAAGACTCTGAGGCAGCGCCTCACGTGCAAAGTGTCACGCCCCGCTTCCTGGTATACGGCGAAGGGGACGCGACTGGTCCGCTACGTATTTACTGTGAAGTAAATACGCTAAGCGTATCTAAGCAATATAAAAGTAAAACACAAGAGACAAGATATAATAAAAACAACAATTTTATTTATTCACATTCTTTTGTACAATGCATGAAAAGTAAATACAACTGAAATAAAAGCGATGTCTAAACAATGGCATAACAGGAAATGAAAAGTACTGAATGGAAAATGTACAATGTCTAGAGCTCGGGGTCTTCACTGAACTGGTCTAAGTCTTCAGCAGTAGGCTCGATCTCTGACGTGTCCAGATCACCTGACGACATTCAAAGAAGAAAGAAAGAGAATGTCGTCAGCGAACAGATCGCTCGGTAAGTCCCAAAGAGAAGGGAGAAATAGAATAGACAGAATAAGAAGATAGCTTTTAAAGCTGTATTATATTGTTATGATGTTGTGTTAACGCTGTTGTTTGTAGCTTGGTACAGAAGATACCAGTGTATACGAGAGGAGTCCCACTTACACCGGAGACTTTGGTAAACCGTAGTATAAGGCTCCGTCGATAATACCACGGAACAACGGCATGGATGTAATTACGTCTTAAGTGACCACCTCGTGCCACCTTTAACATATTCCGTACCAGTCTACCCCTTAAACTCCGTAGTGTTATCTTGATTGTATTGTTGTATTGTATTGTCTTGTATTGTAAACTGTATAGATTGTATAATTAGATGACTGACCGAAACCATGATATCAGTAAACGGATGTAACTGGAGAATCATGTATGTAACTGTAGAATCATGGATGTAACGGTATAATCATGTAAATGGAATGTATATCCATGGTTCGATTCAGTCAAGTTGATAGATTGAATAATGGATTCATGGATTCATGTTGAATTGTAATATTGTAAATTGTAGATTGTAAATTGTAGCTTGTACTTGAATTATATTCAAGTCAGATTATAATGAGACTCAAACTGAGTTGGACAATTAGAAAAGTAAATTGAAGTCCTGATTGTTTTGATGTTATCGGTAACCACTGCACATGGATGGCAGGATTTGTGTCTTTTTCAAAGACGATTACCGTGTTGATAACACCATTATTAAGTTGTCTACCTTAAATAGGCAAGCACCCACTTCTCCGGCTCCCTGAGGCTCAAGAGATTGGTCCCGCTTAAACCAATATTTATTAGGGTCCTTAGGGTAATTTATAGAACTTGAGGGGGTTTTATGTAAAAATGCATTTATATACTTTTCAAATTACACCCCAAGTATTTATTAATCGTCTTTAGAGTTGTAATGAATGTAGATTTTATATTGTGATATTTCTAGTAGAAATATCCAAATTTCATAATAAGTGGGATTTATTTGTAATATTGGTTTTGTATGGAATTCATGGTGTTTTAGTGTAAAATTGATTCTTGTGATTTTTGAAAAGAGTTGGAATTTTTATATTATTACAAAATAGGTATTTTAATGTTATATATACATATATTTATACAAAAATAATTTTAATATATATTTTATATTCTAAAAATCTCATTTTCTTAAGATGTCGTATTTTAAACCTTTCGAGACCGAATGCTCCTTGCGGAGGTCTGCATCTCGCACTACTAAGCCCGAGGATGTGCGATAATCCGCAACATCCCGAACGGGTTCCCCAAATGGTTTGTAGTGGCGCTTTGCAAAGATTTGTGTAAAATACTAATCATTAAGAAAAATGGTTTTATTAGTAATGGTATTTATTTAAAAAGGTGTCATTTTCCCGTATTCTATGTTCTAGGGTCTCCTAAGTTAACTAGACTGCTCCTAACTGGTCCAAAACGACAAGTTGTGAGATATCCTTCAAATCGTCTTTTCACCGCCAATTGTGGTCGGATAAGTACAAGTGAAGAAAGGAGGGTTCCGCTCACGAATCACCGTGAGACGGGCCTTTTAAAGTTACCTTTTATGAAATGAAACTTGATCAATTTGGTTGATTAGTATTTAATAGTCAACATGAGAGACTTTAAGCATAATTGTATTAACGAGAAGTGAAGTTTTATAAGAAACCGAATCGGAAATCGGATTTGTTCCGATTCCGTCGGGTTTTGTAAATCCGTATTTTTAGAATAGAAAAGAGAGGTAGAAAATGGGGACTTACAGGTTTAGGACAACCAAGAGAGGGTGATGAATCGGGAGGAGTCGCCGGTGCGTCACTTCGTTGCCGGGAGCTCCTAGAATGATCGTCGGAAATGCGCCGTAGCTTCGCCTCGTGCTCGATTTCAAAGTACACAAGGTTTGTTGGAAATTTTTGAGAGTTGGCTCAAAATTTGGAGTGAGAAGGTAGAGGGTAGGGGTGGTATTTATAGGGTTAGGGTAGGTGAAAGGTTAAAATGAAAAATGTGATAAAATGTATTAAAAGTGGAGTAATTGGGGTTTTAAAAAAGATCTGGAAATGGTCTGAGGCTAAAATTTTGCAGGTGCATAGAGAATGTGAAAAGACACAATTTTCATGTTGGGGTCGTCGCTGGAATCGGCCGACTCGGGGGTGACTCGGCCGTGACTCGGTCGGAGAACTGAGTCGGCCGAGTCGAGGCCGATTTGGCCGATTCCCGGCCGAGTCAGGCGGCCGGGATCCCCCCCGACGGTTCATCTAAGCTCTGGCAATGTTACATTTTTGGGTGTAGTGGGGTTTTTGTGAGATATGCACGTGTAAACCCTTGGTATTCTAAAGGTTTCAAAACAAAATAATATTAAAAATAATGTGGGGATGGGATTTGAACTCTGGTGGCTTGGTTCAGCAGTGCAAGGTATTACCAATGAGCTACAAGCTCTTTCTTGTAATTAAAGTGCTAATTAATTACTTAAGTCTTGTGCTCAGGCAATAAATATCCCTTTATGGATTTTTTTGAAAATTTTTTGTACAAAAGTTGTATAGGAAATTTGGGGTTGTTATATTCTACCCTCCTTATAAAAATTTCGTCTTCGAAATTTGGAAAAGGAAAGTGTATCAAGGAAAGTTTGGTGACTAAAGTACTAACAGTGTATGAAAAATAATAAGGTGGTGCAAGGGTTTAAAAATGTGAAAGAGTCTTACTAGTGTTACCTTGGTCAACTGTCTTGGCTTCTATGGCTGCTAAGGTGTAAACCTGTCGCCGTGGCACGTTCCTCCTAGCTGGAGGCATATTCCCCTGTACTCGAGGCATATTTCTCAATGCCTGATGGAATTGGCGATTTGGCTGAACAGGAAATCCACGTGGAGGTGGTGATGGAAGTGCAGGACGAGTTGCAGGAGCCTGGATAGCGGGCTGTTGCGGGTAGTTGACGGGTGTGTGAGTAGGGTTGCGTCTATAGGGACAGTTTCCAATTCTGTGATTGGACGCGCCACAAACCAAGCATACGCCTTTTGCGCGCCTACAGTCCTTCCACAAGTGTCCTTCTCTCTTGCAATAAAAGCAAAAATCGGGTCATGGCTGATCATTGCCTTCTTCCAGTCTTCTGAGTTCAACAGCTGGCCTTGAAGAAGTCCTACCAGCTGGCCTTGAAGAGGCCCCTCCTGCCATTTGAGTGGCAGGGCGTTTCACTCCTGCAGACTGAGGTCTGCCCCTTGCCTTTATCACTGACTCATAACTGCGGGCAGCTTCCAGAGCATCTTCATGAGTTGGAAATCTCCCTGTGGCTAGTGCAGCCTGGATTTCCATGTCCAAACCTTGTTAAAATCGACGGGCTCTGATCTCATCCGTCGGTATCAGGTGTGCTGCAAATCTGTTACGGTCTTGTGTTAGCTGTGTATTGTGTGATATTAAATTTTTTAAAATATTGTGACATATCTTACCAACCGAGCATGGTGAACTCAGCGTCATACTCATCTACAGACTTAACCCATATAGAATCTTTTTGTAGATGAATGAACTGCTGTTCCATGGCAAACCTGGCAGTCACAGAGAAGTACTTCGTGTCGAACCTATCGCGAAAAGTCTTCTATTCAATAGGCTGATCAAGACGGTTTTCTTCCGCCTTCCACCAGTTCCGTGCATTGTCCGTGAGCTATAATTTTGCCACACGAACCCAAGCTATATCTGGCACTTGTGCCGCTGCCAGATCATCTTCGATACTCTGAGCCCATTGCTCAGCTTCCAGTGGGCTTCCCTTGCCTGAGAACTGTCTGGGATGCAAAGCTCTGAATTGCTTCACCCCAGGTGCTTCAGTCTCGGGACGGTTCAAGAGCTGTTGTTGTACTTCTAGGAGGTTGCGGATTGTCTCAAGCAGAACCGTTTGCTCGTTGAGTGGAGTAGGAATGACAGGTGTGATTGGTAGTGGAGGTGGAGTGTTGTTGAAATTGGTGTTGGTGTTGTTTGGGAAATCCATAACCTTGAATGAAAAACTTAGGTTAGGACAGATTCAAAGTATATGATTCAAAGAATATGAAATGATAAGATTCAAGAAACATGATTGTAAAGTTTTAGTTGCTGGTTCTTGTGTTATATTGCTTAGGTTGTTCACGCAGAACAGAATTGCATGGCAGTGTTCCATACAACTCTGACCTGCATAGGCCACTAACAAAACCTGTCATGCCCCGCTTCCCGGTATACGGCGAAGGGGACGCGACTGGTCCGCTACGTATTTACTGTGAAGTAAATAAGCTAAGCGTATCTAAGCAATATAAAAGTAAAACACAAGAGACAAGATATAATAAAAATAGCAACTTTATTTATTCACATTCTTTTGTACAATGCATGAAAAGTAAATACAACTCAAATAAAAGCGATGCCTAAACAATGGCATAACAGGAAATGAAAAGTACCGAATGGAAAATGTACAATGTCTAGAGCTCGGGGTCTTCACTGAACTGGTCCAAGTCTTCAACAGTAGGCTCAATCTCTGACATGTCCAGATCACCTGACGACATTCAAAGAAGAAAGAAAGAGAATGTCGTCAGCGAACAGATCGCTCGTTAAGTCCCAAAGAGAAGGGAGAAATAGAATAGACAGAATAAGAAGATAGCTTTTAAAGTTGTATTATATTGTTATGATATTGTGTTAACGCTGTTGTTTTTAGCTTGGTACAAAAGATGCCAGTGTATACGAGAGGAGTCCCACTTACACCGGAGACTTTGGTAACCCGTAGTACAAGGCTCCGTCGATAATACCACGGAACAACGGCATGGATGTAATTATGTCTTAAGTGATCACCTCGTACCACCTTTAACATATTCCGTACCAGTCTACCCCTTAAACCCCGCAGTGTTATCTTGACTGTATTTTTGTATTGTATTGTCTTGTATTGTAAACTGTATAGATTGTATAATTGGATGACTGACCGAAACCATGATATCAGTAAACGAATATAACTGGAGAATCATGTATGTAACTGTAGAATCATGGATGTAACGGTATAATCATGTAAATGGAATGTATATCTATGGTTCGGTTCGGTCAAGTTAATAGATTGAATAATGGATTCATGGATACATGTTGAATTGTAATATTGTAAATTGAAGATTGTAGCTTGTAGCTTGTACTTGAATCATATTTAAGTCAGATTATAATGAGACTCAAACTGAGTCGGACAATTAGAAAAGTAAATTAAAGTCCTGATTGTTTTGATGTTATCGGTAACCGCTGAACATAGACGGCAGGATTTGTGTCTTTTTCAAAAACGATTACCGTGTTGATAACACCATTATTAAGTTGTCTACCTTAAATAGGCAAGCACCCACTTCTCCGGCTCCCTGAGGCTCAAGAGATTGGTCCCGCTTAAACCTATATTTACTAGGGTCCTTAGGGTAATTTATAGAACTTGAAGGGGTTTTATGTAAAAATGCTTTTATATACTTTTCAAATTACACCCCAAGTATTTATTAATCGTCTTTAGAGTTGTAATAAATGTAGATTTTATATTGTGATATTTCTAGTGGAAATATCCTAATTTCATAATAAGTGGTATTTATTTGTAATATTGGTTTTGTATGGAATTCGTGGTATTTTAGTGTAAAATTGATTCTTGTGATTTTTGAAAAGAGTTGGAATTTTTATATTATTACAAAATAGGTATTTTAATGTTATATATACATATATTTATACAAAAATAATTTTAATATATATTTTATATTCTAAAAATCTTATTTTCTTAAGATATCGTATTTTAAACCTTTCGAGACCGAATGCTCCTTGCGGAGGTCTGTATCTCGCACTACTAAGCCCGAGGATGTGCGATAATCCGCACCATCCCGTACGGGTTCCCCAAATGGGTTGTAGCGGCGCTTTACAAAGATTTGTGTAAAATACTAATCATTAAGAAAAATGGTTTTATTAGTAATGGTATTTATTTGAAAAGGTGTCGTTTTCCCGTATTCTATATTCTAAGGTCTCCTAAGTTAACTAAACTGCTCCTAACTGGTTCAAAGCGACAAGTTGTGAGATATCTCTCAAATCGCCTCTTCACCGCCAATTGTGGCCAGGTAAGTACAAGTGAAGAAAGGAGGGTTCCGCTCACGAATCACCGTGAGACGGGCCTTTTAAAGTTTCCTTTCTCACTTGTCTAGCCTAGGCACCACAAAGTCAGATTTAGATAAACGACTGCATGCCCACAACCTTCCTCTGTCCTAATGAGCGCGACAGTCCTTAATTGGCTGAGTCTAGATATTTTTATTATTAGGTCAAAGGTTATTTATTTGTAAAGAAGCATCAATACTAAATCTTTTAGAAATGGTTTTATTAGGTAAATGGTATTTAAATGAAAATGTTTGTTTTCCCGTATTCTAAGTTCTCGAGGGTACCGTGTTATGTTGCATATGAGTGTGTGAGGAGGTAGGTCATTACCTCGTGGTCTACTTAAAGGTATAGCAAATTTAATGGAGTTAAATGTAGAATTGAAACAATGTGGTATTTAAGTGAAAAATACGATAAATTGAAATAGCCATTATTTTATGAAATGAAACTTGATCAATTTGGTTGATTAGTGTTTAATAGTCAACATAAGAGAGTTTAAGCATAATTGTATTAACGAGAAGTGATATTTTATAAGAAACCGAATCGGAAATCGGATTTGTTCCGATTCCGTCGGGTTTTATAAATCCGTATTTTTAGAATAGAAAAGAGAGGTAGAAAATGGGGACTTACAGGTTTAGGACAACCAAGAGAGGGAAATGAATCTGGAGGAGTCGCCGGTGCATCACTTCGTCGCCGGGAGCTCCTAGAATGATCGTCGGAAGTTCGCCAAAAAATTCGCCGTAGCTTCGCCTCGTGCTCGATTTCAAAGTACACAAGATTTGTTGGAAATTTTTGAGAGTTGGCTCAGAGTTTGGAGTGAGAGGGTAAAGGGTAGGGATGGTATTTATAGGGTTAGGCTAGGGTTAGGGTAGGTGAAAGGTTAAAATGAAAAATGTGATAAAATATATTAAAAATGTATTAAAAGTGGAGTAATTGGGGTTTTAAAAGAGATCTGGAAATGGTCTGAGGCTAAAATTTTGTAAGTGCATAGAGAATGTGAAAAGACACAATTTTCATGTTGGGGTCGTCGCCGGAATCGGCCGACTCGGGGGTGACTCGGCCGTGACTCGATCAGAGAACTGAGTCGGCCGAGTCGAGGCCGATTTGGCCGATTCCCGACCGAGTTAGGTGGCTGGGATCCCCCCCGACGATTCATCTAACCTTTGGCAATATTACATTTTTGGGTGTAGTGGGGTTTTTTGTGAGATATGCATGTGTAAACCCTTGGTATTCTAAAAGTTTCAAAACAAAATAATATTAAAAATAATGTGGGGCATGGGATTTGAACTCTGGTGGCTTGGTTCAGCAGTGCAAGGTATTACCAATGAGCTACAAGCTCCTTCATATAATTAAAGTGCTAATTAATTACTTAAGTCTTGTGCTCAGGCAATAAATACCCCTTTATGGATTTTTTTGAAAAATTTTTGTACAAAAGTTGTATAGGAAATTTAGGGTTGTTACACAAAGCACGAGAGCGCCAAGCACCAGAACTAAATGTTCTCCACCGTTGGATCAAAAATCCAACGAACATGATTAAAAATCATCAATTGACCAGAATAAAATTCTGTTAAGGAAACATTCCTCAGAATCTTTCCAAACAGGAAAGATTATACTCTGAAAATCAGAGCACCGTTGGATCAATGATCCAGTGGTGATTAAAAATTACCAAAATACAGAATAAATTTTGTATGGAAAAAGATTTTCCAATCTTGTTAAAAAACAAGAAGATTGCCTTCTGTAAATCAGAAGCCCTTGGATCAAAGATCCAACGGGGGAAATATCTCCAAATCAATTAGAGAAAAGATCTTCTTAACCGATTGAACAAATCAGCCTTCATTATATAAAGGCCCCAGGATTTCAAGTCTTAGATAGAGGAACCCCCCTATAAACTTTGAGAAATCTCAGAAAGAAGAGCAAGTTCTCGGTAGAAGAAGAACCTTTCTTCAAGATAAAAAAAACAGAGATAAGAAAAATCTCATTAAAAAGAAGAACATAATTCTTCTCACAGATCATAGATCTACAAGACTAATGTCTTTTTACAAAAACATATCATGAACATCTCATTATAAAAAGGGGGAGAATAATTCAATTCTCTTAGGATCACAGATCCATAAAGGCAAAGCCTTTCACCAAAATAAGAGATTGAAACATCTCCTATAAAATAAGAACTTTGTTCTTAGATCCATGAGACAAAGTCTTTCATAACGGAGAATTTAATTCTCAGAGCGCAAAACTGATCAAAGTTGCATAAAAGAAGAGCATCAGCGCTCCAATTTAAAAGAAGTGCCTCAGCGCTCCACATCTAGCGCAAAGCGCTGCAGCGCCTTAGCGCTCCAAATTTAATGAAGCGCTATGCGCTCAAGACTGGCACACAGCGCCAAACACGCCATGTGCTCCTCATGTGTGCGCTACTTAACAGGAGCGCCTCAGCGCTCCACATATAGCGCAAAGCGCTGCAGGACCTCAGCGCTCCAAATATAGCGCACTGCGCTCATTGACTGGCGCTAAGCGCCAAGCATGCCACGTGCTCCTCACGTGTGCGCTATTTCACCAGAAGCGCTTTGCGTTCATTGACTGGCGCTAGCGCCAAGCGCGCCACGTGTTCCTCACGCGTGCGCTGAAAGAATATAAACTGTTCTTTAAATAAAGCCCTAGAGCTATGATGAATTCTCAACATTCAATAAAAAATAGAATGGCTGTTAGAACCCAAATCAATGCTCAGCATTATCAAATGTTTAACATTTTAACTGAGTGGGCCGAACCCAAGTTGGTTCAAATCCCTCATTCAGATTAATTGAGCCCATATGCTCATAAATCTCAAATCTTATTCCTAATTGGACTACAAATCTTCCAACCAAAATTGGTTTAAGGGTACATCTCTTCACTCCTCTGATATTTATCGTTGTAATCCTTCAACGTCTTCAGAGAGGTGACAGGTCCCGACAACCAGACGTTCCTTGGACTGTGGGGTCCTTAAACCCATGGACTATGATGTCCTTAACCTTGGATTGTGGGGTCCTTAAACCCATGGACTATGATGTCCTTAACCTTGGACTGTAGGGTCCTTAAACCCATGGACTATGATGTCCTTAATCTCGGATTGTGGGGTCCTTAAACCCATGGACTATGATGTCCTTAATCTCGGACTGTGGGGTTCTTAAACCCATGGACTATGATGTCCTTAACCTCGGACTATGGGGTTCTTAAACCCATAGACTATGATGTCTTTAAACTGGACCGCAATGTCCCTAAATTAAACAATAGAGTCCAAATGCTCTTTTGTTGGATCTAAATGATCCCGTTAAGTTGATCTTAGTCTAAAATTAGACTAACGTATTCTTAACAAACGTTTAAGTTGATCTTAGTCTCAAATGAGACTAACGCATTCCTAAACCCAACCCCAAATCTAAATCTAAGAAAATACGGATTTGGACTAATCCACGCCCTACGGGCGACAACATACATTAGTCTCCGTATACAATCCACGGGCAACCAAAAACAAAACAAACACCCACGACACGAAGTGACCATCTGAAGAAGGAGAAAGTGGTTACCGCGATGCGGTAGCGTAATTAACTGCAGGGGCTTGCGCCTGTAGGGAAAAGCGTCCCCACAATCAAAAACCCCTCAACGAGGGGGAATCTGACGAAGTCTGCTACATCGGCCGCATCCGTCTAAACCTTCGATACACGGTATCATAAATCAACTTGGCATCTTCGGAGAGGTGGACGAATAACACCAAATAGCATCTGCCCCCAGATTCAAGGAAGACGTTTGTCTTCCCGGCTTTCGGAGGTAAACAGATTCTGGCACGTCCGGTAGGACCTTTTCCTCTTTCCACTCCACACTCGTGTGTCTCGTTTCGCGAACGAATCGCGGTTTGCTATGGTTGCTCCTGGATTCGAGGTACTAAGATTTGGTGTCTTCCTCCGTGCAGAAAACAGAAGATCAATGGCTTCAAACTGCACTAACTGCAACAACTCCCACTCCGTCTTCGCTGGAGGAGTAACCTACGGGCCCCAAGCGGCCTTCCGTTTTACAATGCCGGTAGAACAAGTGACCCAAGCCACCACTGGGTTATTCTCCGGGACTATGATCCCACCAACAAGCTTCAACGTTCAGATGCCGTAACAGGAAGCTGTGAAGAAGTCGGTCTTTGATCGGCTTACAACTAGTACAGCCCCTCTCAGCGGGTCGTCCAACTCCACTGCCTCAGTCTTCGACAAGCTCGGTCAAAGCTCAAGTGGGCCCGCAAAGAGGCTCGCAATACCAGAGAAGGACACTCCAACTCCTGCTACAGTTGAGGTCGTCCAAGCTGCTCTCCTTACTCGAAGGTTGGCTTTCGACAGGTTGACCGTTCCCTCTCAGCGGATGTCTGTCTTTGACAGGCTGGTGCCAACAACAGACTCTCATCAGAACAGGGGGCATGGAAAAGCTGATTCAACAATGGAGGTGGTCCCGACCGCTCGCCATGCTCGACGTCGCCACTGGCGCCGAGTGAGGAAGGCTGGGGGCAATTCCCCTTCCGGACTGACTCCACCAGCTCCGATGGTGGAAATTGATGCTGCTGTTCCAACTGGGAACAACTTTGAACCGCTCAGGAGGGTGCGCAAGAACTCTCCAAAGGCCGTGCTGAAGAGATCTTCTCCATTTGTGGAGAGCGCTACAAAGGCGAAGCTGGAGCAGCCCCCTCAGCAGCTGTCTTCCGAAATTCACAAGGTCTGGCGACAGGTCCAAGACTCGGTGATTGATCAAGACTACTCCTGCCGACAGAAAAAGATGAAAGTTCGGCGAGAAGAGGACTATCCTGTCAAGCCACAGAAGGTGTCATCTGTTTGGGTGCCCGCTGCAACGGCTCCCTCAACTTCGACCGCCCACAAGAGGAGAAGACCGGAGAAAATTCCCGTGTCTGCGACAAATGTCAAGGGCACTGAGCCTAAACACCCTAAGTCTGGGGGCATGGTGGTGCATACCGTCTATATGGCATCCGGAAAAGAGGACAGCCGTATCTCCACAGGTCATCGACCACTTACGCGATCAGTGACTAAGGCTCAGGAGCATTAACAACAAAAGCTCCAAGAGATGCTAACAGCTATGGCCGTGCTCACAGGACCAAAAGCAGGCCCGGAGACATCTTCGGAGCAGCGTCATGAGCAGGAAACGGATGCCGAATTCCTTCGAAGAATGCTTGAGAAGAAGGACAAAGAAGCTGTGGAACAAGCGGCCAACATAAAACAAATGGCCATTTTATTCCAAGATATGGTGGGCCTGATGATCCAGCCGGACCCTCGAGCCAAAGATCCTCTAATAATAATTAAAGATAATAAAGGGGAGACATCGAATCCTCTTCCGGCTCTATCAGCAGCCAAAGAGGAGACCATCTCCAAAACCGTCCTGGATGACTATATCGCTCAACAGATACGAGCTCATCAGGCGAGCGAAGCGGTCAGCCAAATTGTTAAGACTGGACGACCCTATCCGGGTTGGTATGACCAAATAAAGTACCCGTCGGGGTGTACGATCCCTAAATTCTATGTATATAAGGGGCCGGGAAATCCACACCAGCACGTTGCTCAATTCAGGGCTCTGTGCGGCAACACCGGGGATGACGACAAACTGCTGCTTCGCCAATTCATTGGCAGCTTGGCGGAGACGGCATTCGAATGGTATTTAGAACTTCCCAACGATTCCGTCAAAACTTTTACGGAGATGGGGTTACTATTCACTCAGCGTTAAGCAAGCGCTAGCGAACGCACCCCAATCACGGCGTTGATCAATGCCCGAGTGAAGCCAGGGGAAACATGGGTTCAGTATGCAATTCGATGGCGGAACCTATGGTCGAAATGCGAACAGCGCATAAAGGAAGCTCCTGCCGTGGGTATGTTTGTGGGTACCCTTGATCCGCAGGCGACCATATCTTAATTCATGATGTTCTTCAAGCCGACCACCTCTCAGGCCTTGATTGACCAGCTGGCCCAAATGGACCAAATGGGCCATAGGCCTTCCTTTTCAAAGACGGAGTCTCGGAATGAAAAGGGCAAAGGGAAAGCAACCTTCGTTACCAACGCTCGATAACAACCTAGTGGATTGAGACCGGTTGTTCGCCAAAGCAACAAGCGACAATCTCTCGAAGAGAAGTTGAGACGTCCTTACTCGTTTTCCCGGGATAAAACAAGGAGACTGTTCAAACTAGCAGTGCGCAACGGGCTCATCACTCTACCGGAGTCGAGACACCCACCGCGACCGAACGACGTCAACGATCCTAATTACTGCCCCTACCACCGAGTATTGGGCTTTCCGATTGAAGACTGCTACGTCTTCAAAAACTGGGTTGAAGACCAATACCAACAGGGCAAGTTCGCGTTATCTGAAAATTGGAAAGTAAGCCCGCCCGAGCCGCACGCTTTTAAAAAGGTGGATACATCGGGGGTGTCGTGCTCTTTTATAGAAGAAACTCCATGGAAGGTCGCTCTTTCAGCCAAGACGAAAAGAATGCTGAAGGATCTTCATACATGCCTGGCAATCAGGTGGAAAAGCCCGCTAGAGCCTGAGATCATTGAAGGAATGCTGAAGCCGCGCCCGATGTCAAGAATTGGTAGCGATAGTCAAAACGCCCATGCCCAACCGTCAAAGTCTTCAAAGAAAAAGAAGAAGACCAAAAAGCCCGCGCAGTCTGACGACAAGCGCATGGATCTGCAAAAGCATATTGACGCGCTGGAGGAATACAACCAGAAGGCGCGAACCCCGGTCACGCTTCAAGAGTTTCTCAATCACATCGTCGAAAGTGAAGATAACGACAATGATGAGGGAGACGACTCGTCAGAGGAACCCGAAGATTATGTGGCAAGTTGCCATATGATCTCTCATTCGTCGCTAAGTAACAAAGAAGCTCACTCGGCAATAGAAGATAACGTAGAGGAGCTGGGGGCAGAAGCAGTGCCAAAATCCTTGGATTATTTGACAAGGTCTATCAAGGGGAAACCTACTTGTTCATAGAGCATCCGGCGAAACTTCGCCTCAAAGCTACTACGGACCGAAATGTCCCTAAACTAACGATGGACCGCAATGTCCTAAAACTTGCAACTGACCGAGACGTCTATAAACTACTACGGACCGCAGCATCCTAAGGCTGACGTAAAAAAACGGTATGTCAATAAGCGAGATGGGCACGAATGAAAACCCGAAAGGGCTCCATGAGTAAAAACAGCAGGACTACCGGCGAGTTTGTCAAAACCCGAAAGGGTGCAATCTCGTTAAAAGACACTTGTAAGGTCCTCTCGACCCTGTAAGGAGAAACTACCTGCGTAAGATCCTTACAACCACAAGGGAGCAACACACTTAGGAATCCCCATGATTCCTAAGGAGAAAACACACTTACAAGATCCTCATGACTCGTAAGGAAAATTCCTCTTTGAGACCCGCACGGCTCATACGATTCAATAGCCCTAAGCTACAGAGATCTGAACATGTTCTTAAGCCGTCATACACCCCGATTCTGCCCTACAAGTGTTTCAATATTGACCCTTGTATACAATCCACGGGCACGAATAAATATTTCCCTAACAGAGTCCCACCAGCGACTAGGGATATGCTCGGATGGTGAACAAACCCTTGTAAATCCTCTCGACTTATAAGGAGAAAACACTCTTATAAGATCCTTACGACTTATAAGAGAACATACACTTAAGAATCCTCACGATTTTTAAGGAGAAAAAGCACCTACGAGATCCTCACGACTCGTAGGGAGAAATACCTTTATGAGACCCTTACTACTCGTAAAGTCAAAAGCCTTAGTCGACAGGATCCTAACTCTGTTTGCTAAGCCACCTTTGTTCGACATTGACGGAGGCAAATGATTCGCTCCTGGCAATGTCCCAGTGGTAGCGATGCTGATGCCTAAAACGGTATCAAATTCCAAGTCCTTTCAAGCCAAATGATGATTCGCTCCTGGCAATATTCCAGTCGCAGCGATGCTGATGCTAAGATTGGCACCAGATTCCAAGTTCCACACTCACGATAAAAATCAGCGAGCCAAAAATACAAATGAAATAGCCGAAATGATGGGGCAACTTGCAACAAAATCAGCAAGTAAAAATATATATGCATACAAAAATAGCCGAAATGATTGGGTAACTCGTAATAAAAAACAGCGAGTAAGAAACAAAAATAGCCAAAATGATTGGGCGCCGCGAAAAATAGCCGAAATGATTGGGCAATCGCGACTTTCGTGATATAAAAAGCTGAAATGATTGAGTATCGCGGAAAGAAATAAAAAAATGAAAGAATGAAACTTATGCCCTACAAGCAGTCCATACCGACCCCTGTATACAATCTATGGGCATAAACGAAAAGGGAACTATATGTCCCCCACCAGATCCTGTCAAAAGGGAAAGTCAGATCTCAACGGTAACATCTGCATCCCAGAAGATCAACAACGGCGTTCCTTCTTATGCCAGTAGAGCACGGAAGTGACACAACGAAACGAAGCCATGGCAAAGTCTCTAGTTCCAAATCTTAACGGCAACATCTACAGCCTAAAAATCAGCAAGGGTGATACTCCTCATTCCAACAGGACTCGGACACAACATCACCAAACGGAGCCATGGCAAAGTCCCTAGTTCTAAGACTCTACGGTCCACAGATAACCTAGACTCAACCAATGACCTCCCCGCCGGATCAACGCTCCATCTCGGAAACAAGTCAATCAACCCCAGGGAAATCAGTGTCCTCGGCAAAAACCTCGATTCAGGGAAATCAGCGTCCTTGGCGAGAGCATCTCGATTCGCGTCGGCCCGCAAGGAAATCAGTGTCTTTACAGGAATCTCTCGATTCGTCTCAACTCCGAGGAAATCAGTGTCTTTGGCAAAAACCTCGATTCAGGAAAATCAGCGTCCTTGATGAGAGCATCTCGATTCACGTCGACCCGCAGAGAAATCAGTGTCTTTGCAGGAATATCTCGATTCGTCTCGACCCCTAAAAAAATCAGTGTCCTTGGCAAAAACCTCGATTCAGGGAAATCAGCGTCCTTGACGAGAGCATCTCGATTCACATCGACCCGCAGAGAAATCAGTGTCTTTGCAGGAATCTCTCGATTCGTCTCGACCCCCAGGGAAATCAGTGTCCTTAGCAAATACCTCGATTCAGGAAAATCAGCGTCCTTGGCAAGAGCATCTCGATTCGTGTCGACCCGCAGAGAAATCAGTGTCTTTGCAGGAATATCTCGATTCGTCTCAACTCCGAGGAAATCAGTGTCCTTGGCAAAAACCTTGAATCAGGAAAATCAGCGTCCTTGGCGAGAGAATCTCGATTCGCGTCGACCTGCAGAGAAATCAGTGTCTTTGCAGGAATCTCTCGATTCGTCTCAACTCCGAGGAAATTAGTGTCCTTGGCAAAAACCTCGATTCAAGGAAATTAGTGTCCTTGACGAGAGCATCTCGATTTGCGTCGACCCGCAGAGAAATCAGTGCCTTTGCAGGAATCTCTCGATTCGTCTCAACTCCGAGGAAATCAGTGTCCTTGGCAAAAACCTCGATTCAAGGAAATCAGTGTCCTTGACGAGAGCATCTCGATTCGCGTCGACCCGCAGAGAAATCAGTGTCTTTGCAGGAATCTCTCGATTCGTCTCAACTCTGAGGAAATCAGTGTCATTGGCAAAACCTCGATTCAGGGAAATCAACGTCTTTGACGGGAGCATTTTGATTCGCGTCGACCTGAAAAGAAATCAGTGTCTTTGCAGGAATCACTCGATTTGTCTCAACTCCGAGGAAATCAGTGTCCTTGGCAAAACCTCGATTCAGGGAAATCAACATCCTTGACGAGAGTATCTCGATCCGCGTCGACCCGCAAGGAAATCAGTTCTTTTGCAGGAATCTCTCAATTCGTCTCAACTCCAAGGAAATCAGTGTCCTTGGCAAAAACCTCGATTCAGGGAAATCAGCGTCCTTGACGAGAGCGTCTCGATTCGCGTCGACCCGCAAGGAAATCAGTGTCTTTGCAAGAATCTCTCGATTCGTCTCAACTCCGAGGAAATTAGTGTCCTCTGCAAAAATCTCGATTCAGGGAAATCAACGTCCTTGACGAGAGCATCTCGATTCACGTCGACCTATAAGAAAATCAGTGTCTTTGTAGGAATCTCTCGATTCGTCTCAACTCCGAGGAAATCAGTGTCCTTGGAAAAAATCTCGATTCAGAGAAATCAGCGTCCTTGACGAGAGTATCTCGATTCACGTCGACCCGCAAGGAAATCGGTGTCTATGCAGGAATCTCTCGATTCGTGTCAACTCCGAGGAAATCGGTGTCCTTGGCAAAAACCTCGATTCAGGGAAATCAGCGTCCTTGACAAGAGCATCTTGATTCGCGTCGACCCGCAGAGAAATCAGTGTCTCTGCAGGAATATACGACGTTAGCAAAACGGAGCCATGGCAAAGTCCCTAGTTCCAAGTCTCGACGACAACATCTACAGCTTAGAGATCAACAACAGCGTTCTTCCTCCAGCAGGATGCAGACGCGACATCAATCTCGGAGCCACAGCAGAATCCCTAGTTCTAAGTCTCGACAGCCACATCTACAGCCTGGAGACCCATAACATCGTTCCTCCTCATTCCAGCAGGATTCAGACGTGACGATCAACCTCAGAGACATGGCAAAGTCCCTAGTTCCAAATCTCGACGGTTCATAGACAACCTAGAGACCACTTCGACATTCGTTTCGCTACAACAGGCACGAAGTTAGTAAAGTGGAGCCGCGGCAAAGTTTCCAGTTCCATGACTCGGCGGTGCACAGACAACCGAGAGTCAACCCCTGACCCCGTACGGCTAAAGTCAATCTTGACCCCGTATGGCCAAAGTCAACCCTCGACCTCCCCGTCAAAGCAATGCTTTGATTCGGGAGCAGGTCCACTCATCAATCACTTACGAGTCCTCTCGACCTGTAAGGAAGAAAATTCACTTGGGAGATCCTTACCACTCTCAAGAGAAAAACACACTTAGGAATCCTCACGATTCCTGAGGAAAAAATACACCTATGAGATCCTCTTGACTCGTAAGAAGAAAAATCTTTATGAGACCTTCACGGCTCATAAATTTGAAAAGTCTTAGGCGGCAGATCTGAACCCGTTTCCTAAGCCATCGCTTCTTATCTCGATTCAGGGAAATCAGTGTTCTTAGCGAGAACCTCTCGATTCATTTCGACCCGCAAGGAAATCAGTGTCTTTACGAGAATCTCTCGATTTCGTCTCGACTTGCGGGGAAATTAGTGTCCCTACGCATAAAGAAAATTCTCTTGTGGGATCCTTACGATTCTCAAGAGAAAACGCACTTAGGAGTCCTCACGACTCCTAAGGAGAAAAGACACCTACAAGATCCACACGACTCGTAGGGAGAAAAGTCTTTGTGAGACCCTCACGGCTCATAAAGTTGGAAAGTCCTAAGCAACAGATCCTAACCGTATTTTCTAAGCCATCGCTACCTTATAAAGAGTTCAAGATGAACTGTTATCTACCATCCATGGGCCACACTTGCCAAAGCTACATACCACTGAAATGGAGAAGGTATTCATGAGCATACAAACTACTTCACGTCAGAGTAAGACATAAAGAAATAGAAGGGTGCGGCTCATGAAGGAACTATATCCCTTAAGAGTCGAGATTTGAGTGACGACGCTTGTGTCCGCTCGTTATCTTCTCGGATCAAGATTCTGAAAGTTATATACCAACCCGAAACTGGTCATATGCTATGAATTACTTTGCACTACTTCACCCACGTATATACTTACGTAGGTAAAGTAGTGGGGGGCATTTGTTCCCGCCAAAATCTTCGGCCAAGAGCTATTAGTTCCTGTTTATGCCAGCTTAAGTTTCGTTTACAGATATGTGTGAAACCAGGCTCATTCATATACGCACATGCACATATCAGAGGAAGAACAGGTGTTCAACGACAAAAACAAAGCATTTAATTGAACATTTTATTCTACAGGAAATAGATCACCAAACATGGGATCGAAAGTACAGGGATTCACAAAACTATGGATAAAATTATCTAACTCCCTCTCTGCCTTCTCCACCATGACAAAGCGGCGATCTTCACGAGGAGTAGCTACCCATCGGTCAGCACCGCACCCATCAGCAAAGGCAGACATGACGACCCGCCGAGCCCGTATCTGGCTTAGCAGCCGGACAGAGCGATCTCTTAGAGCTGTGGTGATCAAAAGTGCCTCGTGGAAGCACTCGATCTTGTCTTCCGCGGCGTCGAGCATTGCCGAAGTCATCTCCGCCGGAGGAAGGGGAATGTCATTGATCACAGACAAGAAAACCATCTGGAGCCAAATGGAGCCGATGGGGAGAGGAGATCCTATACGAGTCAAGAGCTCGTGCAGCACCGTGTCGCATTGGTCATCCGTAAGAGTAGAGTTCACCAAGCACGCAGCAAAATGAGGAACAATTTCCTCAATGGGCACCTCCCATGGCTGATGGCGGGCATGTGGGCGATTACAAGCCAAAGCTCTTCTCTGTTAAAATGATTCTCTGAAAATGAGAGAGAAAAGAAGCATTGCTTCAGATTATGAAGGGAGACATTTAAGTCTAGGCACAGAAAATACTGTGCATGATGGAACTATTTCCAAGTTCTGGGAAAGAGAAGTTTGACTCAGGAAAAGTGGAGAAGGAAGGTGAAAAGACACCTTCAGTAATGAGGCAGCGCTTCACGTGCAAAGCACGAGAGCGCTGAGCTCCAGCGCTAAAGAGTCAAAGACTCTGAGGCAGCGCCTCATGTGCAAAACACGAGAGCGCTGAGCGCCAGCGCCATGAGTCAAAGACTCTGAAGCAGCGCCTCACGTGCAAAGCACGAGAGCGCCGAGCGCCAGCGCTAAAGAGTCAAAGACTCTGAGGCAGCGCCTCACGTCCAAAGCACGAGAGCGCCAAGCGCCAGAAATAAATGTTCTCCACCGTTGGATCAAAGATCTAACGAACATGATTAAAAATCATCAATTGACCAGAATAAAATTCTGTTAAGGAAACATTCCTCAGAATCTTTCCAAACAGGAAAGATTATGCTCTGAAAATCAGAGCACCGTTAGATCAATGATCCAATGGTGATTAAAAATTACCAAAATACAGAATAAATTCTGTATGGGAAAAGATTTCCCGATCTTGTTAAAAAACAAGAAAATTGCCTTGTGTAAATCAGAAGCCCTTGAATCAAAGATCCAACGGGGGAAATATCCCCAAATCAATTAGAGAAAAGATCTCCTTAACCGATTGAAAAAATCAGCCTTCACTATATAAAGGCCCCAGGACTTCAAGTCTCAGATAGAGGAACCCCTATAAACTTTGAGAAATCTCAGAAAGAAGAGCAAGCTCTTGGTAGAAGAAGAACCTTTCTTCAAGGTAAAAAAAACAGAGATAAGAAAAATCTCATTAAAAAAGAAGAACATAATTCTTCTCACGGATCATAGATCTACAAGACTAAGGTCCTTTTACAAAAACAGATCATGAACATCTCATTATAAAAATGGGGGAGAATAATTCAATTTTCTTAGAATCACAGATCCATAAAGGCAAAGCCTTTCACCAAAATAAGAGATTGAAATATCTCCTATAAAATAAGAACTTTGTTCTTAGATCCATGAGACAGTCTTTCATAACGGAGAATTTAATTCTTAGAGCGCAGAATTGATCAAAGTTGCATAAAGGAAGAACCTTAGCGCTCCAATTTAAAAGAAACGCCTCAGCGCTCCACATCTAGCGCTGCAGCGCCTTAGCGCTCCAAATTTAAAGAAGCGCTCTGCGCTCAAGACTGGCGCACAGCGCCAAGCGCGTCACGTGCTCCTCACGTGTGCGCTACTTAACAGGAGCGCCTCAGCGCTCCACATCTAGCGCACCGCGCTGCAACGCCTCAGCGCTCCAAATATAGCGCACCGCGCTCATTAACTGGCGCTCAACGCCAAGCGTGCCACGTGCTCCTCACGTGTGCGCTACTTCACCAGAAGCGCTTTGCGCTCATTAACTGGCGCTAGTGCCAAGCACGCAACGTGTTCCTCACGCGTGCGCTGAAAGAACGTAAACTATTCTTTAAATAAAGCATTAGCGCTATGATGAATCCTGTCACGCCCCGCTTCCCAGTGTACGGCGAAGTGGACGCGACGAGGCCCGCTACGTATATACTCAGAAGTATATACGCTAAGCGTAACTAAGCAATATAAAGTAAATCACAAGAGACGAATAATATGGAAATAACAACAACTTTTATTAATAACATTCTTTTTACAATGCAGGAAAAGAAAATACAACTGGAATGAAAAGCAGCAATGCCTAAACAGTGGCATAACAGGAAATGAAATAAACTGGAAAGAACAAGGTACAATTATCTAGAGCTCTGGGTCTGCCTGGAACTGCTCCAAATCTTCACCGGTGGGCTCGATCTCAACTTGGTCCAACGCACCTGACGACATTCAAAGAAGAAAGAGATAGAATGTCGTCAGCGAACAGGTCGCTCGGTAAGTCCCAAAAGAATAAGAAGAATGAGAATGATAGAGTAACAGTATTTTCTAAAGTATTATATTGTTGAATATTATGGAACATTATATAACGCTGTTGTTTGTAGCTTGGTACAGAAGGATGCCGGTGTATACGAGGGGGATCTCTATATGCTAGAGATCAGGGCAAAAGGAAAGTACAAGGAACCGTTATGCCACGGTACAACAGCAATAGGATTGAGGTTAGGTGTCTTAATCTGACCACCTCGTGCTACCTTTAACACCTTCAGTACCAATCTACCCCTTAAACCCCGTAGTGTTTTAACAGTAATGTGGTATTGGAATATGTAAGTTGGATGACTGACCAAAACCATGATATCAGTAAACATATTGTAACTGTATAATCAGGTAAATGGAATATCAGGATAATGGATGAATATCCATGGTTTGATTCAGTCAAAAAAGAATATATTGTTAACTGGATTCAGGGTTTCATGTATTCAAAGTGTGTTGGAATATAAAAGAATATAGATTTACTTGAATCATATTCAAGTCAGAATTAGTCAGACTCTAACCCGAGTCAGACTAAAAGAAGAGAATTTGAAGTTCAATATTAGCTAGGGGCCTTATTGTAATTTGTGAAACTTGAGGGTGTTTTATGTAAAAAGTACTATTGAATAGTTTTCAAAATACACCTCAAGTATTTAATAATCGTCTTTATTGTTATAATGTATGTGAATTTTATTTGTGTTATTCTAGTGAATATATCCTAATAAAAGTATTAATTGTTTTATCTGAAATTCATGGTATTTTAGTGTAACTTTTAATCTTGTAATTTTTAGAAAAATGTGGAAACTTTATATTAGGATAAAATAGGTATTTAAATGATAATTATATATATATTAACACATGAATAATTTTATATAAATATTTTATTTAGAAAAAATCTCATTTTCCCTAAATATCGTATTTTGAACCTTTCGAGACCGAATGCTCCTTGCGGAGGTCTGAATCTCGCACTACTAGCCTGCGGGTGCACGATGAACCGTACTATCCCTAACAGGTTCCCCAAAAGTGGGTTGTAGCGGCGCTTTGCTTAGGTTTATAAATACTTTTCATTTGGGAAAAACGGTTTTATAAATATGGGGTATTTATTTGCAAAAGAGTACAGTTTTCCGTATTTTAGTTATTAGGGTTTCCTAAACCAACTAGCCTATTTCTAAGGTCTAAACGATGAGTCATTAGAAGCCTCAAATCGCCTCTTCACCGTCAATTGCGGCCAGGTAAGTGCCAGGTAAGTGGGAAGGAACCACAGTCGTGGGCCTAATTAAAAACCACTAGCCTTAGACACACTTGCCTAGGCACCACAAGACAGTTTAGATAAACGATCGATGTCCATGACCAATCATATTTTCATTTTATTAAAAGATTTTATCTAGAAAAGTTTACAACTTAAAGCTTTAAATAAAGATTAGGGTATTTTAGTGAAAAGTCTTGTAATTTCGTATTCTGTGTTTTGATATTTATCAATTAGGGTTATATTGAGTGTGTGTAGGGGTAGGTCATTACCCCATGACTTATTTTAAGTTTTGGTGAAGTTTAAAGGTAAAACATGCTATGTTAAACTTAAAGGTATTATAGCGCAATAATACGGTATTCGAAAACGTTATCATTTTATGTGTGAAATTTCATTCAAATTGGATTCTACAAGTTTAGTGATCAAGATAAACCTATTTAGGAGTAAGGGAATTAATTAAACTAAGAAAAATGAACTTCATGGTATTTTTATGAAAAGAGTACGGTTTTGCAAAGAACTTATCATTTCATATGAAAAAGTTTGATTAAATTGGTTTATGGATGATTAATAGTCAACATGAATATGGGTAGATAGTATGTATTAGGTGACAAGTGGAAATTTATAGAAAAACCGAATCGGAAATCGGTTTGTCCGATTTCCGTCGGGTTCCAAAAAGTCGTATTTTTATACTTATAGAAAAGAGAGATAGAGGGGATGGGACTTACGGTTTGGACAAGCTAAGAAAGTTAGAGGTCGTGGTGGTTGTCGATTCGTTGAAAACGTCGTGAAGGTCTTGATTCGGTCGCCGGAATCCGTCGTCGATTTCGGCAGCGCTTTGCTTCTCGCTCTTCGTACCGAGTTCTCGAGAATTTGGGAGAGTGGACTTAGAGTTGTGAAGGGAAAAGGTAGAGGATAGGGGTCTTTATATAGGGCTAAGCTAGGGTTAGGATTAAAAAATATAAAAAACATTAAAAATTCATTAAAAATCATTAAACCTAGGAGTAAAAGGGATTTATTGGCCAAATCAAAACCGATCCAGGTATAATAAGTGTGCAAGAGGGTTGACCAAGTCAAGAGCCAACTTTTCTCAGTTGGTGACTCGGCCGTCCGGCCAAGTCCGGCCGGCGGCGCCGGACCGAGTCGGCCGAGTCGCCGGCCGGCGGCGCCGAGTCGGGCCGAGTCAAGGGTCCAATGGCCGGGGGTTAACCTGAGGAACAACTTGGTATTTTTACTTTTTGTTGTCCAGTACATATTTTGGGAGTTATGGCCTTTTTACCGTTGACTTCCAAAAAAAAAATAAAACAAAATAAATACAAAAATAATGTGGGGCATGGGATTTGAACTCCGGTGGTTTAGTTCAGCAGTGAGCACTATCAATGCTCAGCATTCAATAAAAGACAGAATGGCTGTCAGAACCCAAATCAATGCTCAGCATTATCAAATGTTTAACATTTTAACTGAGTGGGCCGAGCCCAAGTTGGTTCAAAACCCTCATTCAGATTAATTGAGCCCATATGCTCATAAATCTCAGATCTTACTCCCAATTGGACTACAAATCCTCCAACCAAAATTGGTTCAAGGGTACATCTCTTCACTCCTCTGATATTTGCCGTTGTAATCCTTCAACGTCTTCAGAGAGGTGACGGGTCCCGACAACCAGACGTTCCTTGGACTGTAGGGTCCTTAAACCCATGGACTATGATGTCCTTAACCTTGGACTGTGGGGTCCTTAAACCCATGGACTATGATGTCCTTAACCTTGGACTGTGGGTGTTTCCCCCAATCAGAGCAAAGCTCTGTTTAAAATTCAAATTTTTGAAATGAAGCAACGCTTCAGATGCAGCGCCAAGTGCGCTGCGCCCTAAGCAGCGCACCACGTGCAAAGCACGTAAGCCCTAGCGCTAGGTGTGCTGCGCTCCAAGCAGCACGCCACGTGTGCGCTAGCGCTAGGTGCGCTGCGCTCCAAGCAGCGCACTACGTGTCAAACACAGGTGTGCTAGCGCAATGTGTGCTGCCCTTCAAGCAGCGCACCACAGAGCACGGGTGCGCTAGCACTGGAACTAAAAGCTCCCCACCGTTAAATCAAAGATCTAATAATAATGATAAATCATTAATTAATCAGAGTTAAACTCTGTTAAGGAAAGATTCCTCAAAATCTTTCCAAATAACAAGATTGTGCTCTGTAAATCAGAGCACTGTTGGATCAATGATCCAATGTTAAATAAAAATTACCAAAAAACAGAATAAATTCTGTATGGAAAGATTTTCCAATCTTGCTAAAAACAAGAAAATTGACTTCTGTAAAACAGAAGCCCTAAGATCAAAGATCCAATGGTGGGGAAATATCCCCAAATCAATAAGAGAAAGATCTCTTTAACTGATTCAACAAATCAGCCTACCCTATAAAAAGGCCCCTAGATTTCAAGTCTGAAATATACAGAAAGAGAGAGAAACCTCCCCAAAAAAACTTTGAGAAAATTCAAAGAGTAAGCTCTTGCAAGAAGATCTTTTTTCAAGGTAAAAATGATGATGATGAACATAGAGATGAAATCATCTCATAAAAAAAAGAATTCATTTCATTAAAAAGATCATAGATCAAAAATGACAAAAAGTCTTTCACAAAGAGATCAAAAGATCTCATCATAAAATAAAAGAAGAACTTATTTCTCACAAATCATAGATCTATAAGACTAAAGTCTTTCTCAAAGAGATCATGAACATCTTATTATAAAAAGGAGAATAATTCAATTCTCTTAAGAATCATAGATCCATAAAGGCAAAGCCTCTCATCAATATAAGAGATTGAAACAAAATAAAAACGATTGTTCAGATCATAAAATTGATCAAATGCGCTTTGCGCTCTTGAACTGCGCTTCTGCGCTCTCTGGACTGGCGCTCAGCGTCAAATGCGCCACGTGTCAATCATGTATGCGCCAATTAACCACTAGCGCTTTGCGCTCTTGAAATAGCGCACTGCGCTCATGGGCTGGCGCTCAACGCCAAGCGCACCACGTGTCACTCATGTGTGCGCCACTAAACTGAAAGCGCAATGCGCTCATGGATTAGCGCTCAGCGCTCATAAACTGGCATCATGCGCTCATCATCTGGCGCCTAACGCCAAGTGCGACACGTGTCCCTTACATGTGCGCCACATGGAATAAGCGTGCTGTGCTTTTTGACTGGTGCAAAGCGCCTAGCGCGCCACATGTTGCGCTGACAGAACATAAATTGTTCTTTAATAAGCCTAGAGCTCTGATGAATGCTCAGCATTCAATAAAAGACAAAAACATTGTCAAGATATAATGCTTAGCATTGCTAAAAGGGCCAAGCCCAAATAAAGGCTCAACAGCCCAAAATAAAATGTTAAACATTTATTGGACTTAGCCCAAGATTGACCATAAGTCCTCAACTCATATTAATTGAGCTCATCTGCTCATAAATATTTTAACAGATCTTAGCCCCAAATTTGACTACAGATCTTTCAACCAACTCACGTCGGTTCGAGGGTACATCTCTTTACTCCTCTGATATTTGTCGTTGTAATCCTTCAACGTCTTTAGAGAGGTGACGGGTCCCGACAACCAAACATTCTACGGACTGTGGGGTCCTTTAAAACCCATGGACTATGATGTCCTTAACCTTGACTGTGAGGTCTTTAAACTCATGGACTATGATGTCCTTAACCATGACTGTGAGGTCTTTAAACTCACGGAATATGATGTCCTTAAACTCGGACTGTGGGGTCCTTAAGCCCATGGACTATGATGTCCTTAACCTCGAACCGAGATGTCCTTAAACTAACACTGGACCGTAATTTCCTTAAACTAATCGACCGCAATGTCCCTAAACTAACAATAGAGACCAAATGCTCTTTTGTTGGATCTAAATGATCCTGTTAAGTTGATCTTAGTCTAAAATGAGACTAACGTATCCTTAACAAACGTTTAAGTTGATCTTAGTCTCAAATGAGGCTAACGTATCCTTAAACCCAACCCCCAAACCCAAATCTAAGAAGATACGGATTTGGACTAATCTACGCCCTACGGGCGACAACATAAATTAGTCTCCGTATACAATCCACGGGCAACCAAAAACAAAACAAACACCCATGACACGAAGTGACCATCTGGAGAAGGAGAAAGTGGTTACCGCGATGCGGTAGCATAATTAACTGCAGGGGCTTGCGCCTGCAGGGAAGAGCGTCCCCACAATCAAAAACCCCTTAAATGAGGGGAATCTGACGAAGTCTGCTACATCGGCCGCATCCGTTTGAACCTTCGATATATGGTGTCATAAATCAACTTGGTATCTTCGGAGAGGTGGACGGATAGAACCAATTAGCATCTGCCCCGAAATTCAGGCGAGACGGACCCGCGCGGTCGCGTCTCCGTGTTTCGGCGGGGAACGGATTCTGGCACGCCTGGCGGGACCTTTTCCTCTTTCCACTCCACACTTCGTGTGTCGTGTTCGCAAACGATTCGCAGTTTGATATGGTTGCCCTTGGGTTCGAGGTACTAAGATTTGGTGTCTTGCTCCGTGCAGAAAACGAAAGATCAATGGCTTCTACCTGCACAAAATGCTCCAGCTGCAACTGCAACTTCCGTTCCGCCTCATCTGGAGGTGTGACTTATGGGCCCCAGGCAACCTCCCTGTTCACGATGCCGGTGGACCAAGTAACTCAAGCCACCACTGGGCTGTTCTTTGGGACTATGATCCCACCCATGAGCTTCAATGCCCCGATGCTGCCGTAAGAAGCCCCAAAGAAGTCGGTCTTTGATCGACTTACCACTGCCGCGGCCCCTCTCAACGGGTCACCCAAGTCCAATGCCTCAGTTTTCAACAGACTGGGCTAGAATGCCAACAAGCCCGCAATACCTGAAGCAGCCATCCCAAAGCGGATAGCCATCCCGACTCAAGCGAACGAAATTATTGGAAAGGCTTCTCCTGAAAAGAAGTCAGTTTTCACAAGGCTGGCCACTCCGGCTCCCGCTCCAGGCGAAGTCACCTCTGCCCAGAGGTCTGTATTCGATAGGTTGGACATTACTGCTCGGCGAACGTCAGTCTTCAAAATGCTGACACCGGTGACAACCCTCCGACAAGACAGGGGGCATGACGAAGCCATCTCCTTAGCTGAACCAACTCCATCTGCACGACATGCTCGCCGTCGTCACTGGCGCCGAGTAAGGAAGGTTGGGGGAAACTCCCCTTCTGGATTGACTCCACCAGCCCCCACGGTGGAAATCGATGCTGTGTTCCAACTAGGAACAACTTTAAACTGCTTAGGAGGGTTTGCAAGAACTCTCTGACTGTCGTGCTGAAAAGATCTCCTCCACCTGTGGAGATTGCTACAGAGAAGAAGCCGGAGCAGCCCCCTCAACGGCTGTCCTCCAAAATTTATAAAGTCTGGCGACAGGTCCAGGAATCGGTGATTAATCAGGACTACTCTTGTCGGCCAAAGAAGCTCAAAGCTCAGCAAGAAAAGAGCCATCTCGTGGTACCACAGAAGACGTCATCCGTCTGGGTGCCCGCTGCAACGGCCCCGTCGACTTCGACTGCTCACAAGAGAAGGAGGCCAGAGAAAACCCCCATGAATGCGGCAAACCGCAAGGACGTCGAATCTAAACGCCCCAAGTCCGGGGGCATGGTAATACATACCGTTTATATGGCTTCCGAAAAAGAAGAAAGCCGTGCTTCCACGGGTCATCAACCGCTTACCCGATCGATAACGAAGGCTCAGGAACAACAGCAGCAGAAACTTCAGGAGATGCTGACTGCAATGGCCGCACTCACTGAGCCAAAAGAAAATCCAGAGACCTCATAGCAGCGCCGGGAGCAAGAAACTGATGCTGAATTCCTCCGAAGAATGCTCGAGAGGAAAGAAAAAGAGGCCGCGGAGCAGGCAGCCAATATAAAACGAATGGCTCCTTTGTTCCAAGACATGGCTGGGATGATGTTACAGCCGGAACCTCCAGCTGAAGACCCCCCGATCATCATTAAAGATGACAAAGGGGAGACATCGAACCCTCCTCAGGCTCTTTCAGCAGCCAAAGAGGAGACCATCTTCAAGGCCGCTCTGGATGATTACATTGCTCAGCAAATACGAGTTCACCAGGCAAACAAAGCGGCTGGACAGATCGTTAAGACTGGACGACCTTATCCAGGCTGGTATGACCAAATAAGGTACCCGCCGATCCCTAAATTTCATGTATATAAATGGACGGGGAATCCACATCAGCATGTCGCTCAATTCAGAGCCTTGTGCGGCAACACCGGGGGTGACGATAAATTTCTGCTCCGTCGGTTTGTTGGTAGCTTATCGGAGACGGCATTCGAGTGGTATTCTGAACTTCCAAACTACTCCGTTAAAACCTTTGCAGAGATGGAGCTACTATTCACCCAGCGTTTCGCGAGTGCTAGTGAACTCACCCCAATAACGGCATTGATCAATGCCAGGGTGAAGCCAGGTGAAACGTGGGTGCAATACGCAATACGATGGCGAAATTTATGGTCAAAATGTGAGTAGCGCATCGAGGAAGCGCCGGCAGTGGGCATGTTCGTGGGAACTCTTGACCTTCAAGCAATTATTTCCCAATTCATGATGTTCTTCAAGCTGACCACGTTCCAGGCCTTGATTGACAAACTGGCCCAGATGGACCAGATGGGTCATAGACCGTCTCCTCCAAAGCCGGAGCCGCGAAACGAAAAGGGTAAAGGGAAGGCGACCCTCCGAAGCGAACGCTCTTGGTGAAGCGGAAACACATCCTAGCTACTGCTTATATCATCGAAAGAATGCGCACCCCACTGAAGAGTGCAACGCTTTTAAAAGATGGTGGCAGGGATATGTTTCCCACCGACAACATTTCAAGCGGATGAAATGCAAAGCTCGTCGGGAGCAAAGAAATACGACCGAGAAGCGCAAAAGAACTACTGGCAACTACCATATGGTTGACTATGAGGGATCGCAAGTTCTCACCTTTGGAGGCGATTCTTATGAAGAAATAGCTCTTGGCCCTCACTTCAAAGAATACACCTCGGGAAAAGAGGAAGAACCGAAGAGCTGCGAGAACATTCAGCTGCGCAATCGCACATTACCTGAAAAGAATCTCGGACATGCAAATAAGGGCTCGAACAAAAAGGATAAGGGGAAAGAAAAAGTCCCTGAGGATATCGCCCATGATGATCGAGTTGTCGAAGAGCTGGTAGCCAAGGACCCGCCCAAGAAAAGTAAGGTGGATTACATCGTTCTTGCACACCTGAGGAAGATACCCTCGCAGCTCAGTATTCTCAACGCCCTTCTGCTATCCAAAGAGGCGAGAGATTCGCTGATCAAGGTGTAACAAAAGCCAGAGAAATTCTAAGCTTTTCTCGGCGAAGAAAAGATGAAGGACGAGCTGGAAGAAGTGCACACAGCGGATATCACTTTCGGCAATGAAGATCTCCTCCTTGGGACATGCGAGCATAACTGTCCCCTTTATGTCTCCGGATACTGTCATGACATCAAGATAGGCAAAATCCTGGTTGACAATGGATCTTCCGTCAATCTCCTCAACGTGAGAGTTTTGAAGGAAATCTGCATGAGCGTTCAGCACCTCGCTCGTGATAAAATCACCATCTCCGGATTTGACTCTCAGTCATCACGGACGCTTGGGTCTGTAATATTGATACTACGCTTTGGGCTGCTTGTCACGGACATTAAGTTTCATGTCATTGACACCAAGACATGCTACAATGCTTTGCTCGGCAGGCCTTGGTTACCCTAGTACAACATTATCCCTTCTACACAACATCAGTGTATGAAGTATTTCAAGGATGGTCTCGAGTATACCGTAACAGGAGAGCTGAACCCATTCTCCGTGAACGAAGTCCGAAAGTACGAAGATGCAAAATACTTCCTGCTAGATTTCGAAGATACGGAAAGATGTCGCAAATCGGAGGACAAAAACAAAGCTATCACCACTATTTCAGTCTTCGGGAGTGATACTGAGGAGGAAGAAATAGTTTATTCAGGTCCGCCCAAGTGCAACAAGCCGGGACCGTCCACTCCTATGTTGATCTTCGGCAGCGACTCGGAAGATGAGGTCAATGCCGTATTCTCTGCTCGGCCATCAATACAAACCTTCGCTGATGAAGATCAAAGTTTGCAAGTTACCATGGCTCTGCCAAAGCATCATAAAGAGCTAGACGCGCTTGATACCTACAGTGTGGAAGAACCGCAGACATTCTACGTCCCTCCCAGGCGAAAAGGTGAAAAGGCGATCCTATTCTACTGATCCAGGGAAACCAAAGTAGAGAAAGAAATTTGGCATGGTGCGGATTCTACACTTGACAGGCTCCAGCCCATCCGTTTGCCCAGATATTACACAAACGGACTAAAGAGACTCTTGAGACGCCAAGGTGTACCCCTTAAGCAAACTGCGCGACAAGCACGGTTCTATAACAGGATCTGGAACGTTCCCGGAACTCAACGAAAGTTGCCCAACGGGAGAATGGAAATGATCGGGCTTGGATATGTTCGATCCAAGAAACAGGAGCTATTCCGCCACTGCTACGTCATACATGACTTTGATAAAGAAGGAGACGCTCTGTGGGAAGATGCTAACCCTGAACCAAAACGAGCTCCTGCCGTGAAAATGAAAAGTCCGTCGTTTGAAGAACAGATGGAAAAGCTTATAAGGGAAGCAGGTCAAAAGGTTCAAGACGATCATAATCGTGAAATGGCCATCTATGAGAAAGCCAGAACGCAGCGCCTCCTTCAGCAGGTTGCGAAAAATGAAAATGCTCTTCCTTGTCAACATGTCATACAAAAGGCCCGACGCAGAGGCAAAAATAAATCAAAAAGCGGGAAAGGCGTTCGACAGCGACAAAGCGGGACTAAGAAACCACGCGATTAGGAATCGAGCAATCCGGATTCGTCCCTTATAAAGAAGATGGGTCGAGCATACTCTTTTCCCCAGGACAAAACACAGAAGATACTTGATCTTTCCATAAAACATCAAATGATTACCCTCCCCGAGTCCAAGCACCCCGAGCAAGCAGGTGAAGTTAATCACCCAGATTATTGCTCCTATCACCGAGCAATAGGACATCCTCTCGAAGACTGCTTCATATTCAAAGACTGGGTAGAAGACCAGTATCAGCAAGACAGGTTCGCTCTATCCAGCAGCTGGAGGGTAACTCCGCCACAGAAGCATGAACCAAAAGCCACGCCTACAGCGAGAGTAGAACCAGATCAACATCGGTCTTGGAAGCGATCTCGTACTTGTCATATGATAATGTTGTCAGAAGAAGAACCGGAGAATACGAATCACCTCCCATGGTGCTTCAAAAACAATGATAACGAAATGATATCAGAGTTTCCACCGGTGCCAAAAGAGCTGGAATATGGGATACATACTACTGCAGACAACCTCAGAAAGATTGAATTGGGGACGGCAAGTGACCCGCGGCCGACATTCATCAGTGAGCTGTTGTTTAAAGAAAGGGTGGCTACGCTTAAGGACGTGCTCATGCAGCATAAAGATTGCTTCGCATGGAACTATTCCGAGATGCCAGGACTAGATCCAGAGATTGTCGTACACAAATTGGCAATATCCTCGGACGTCAAGCCGATCAAACAAGCACCGAGAAGAATGCGGCTCGAGCTTGAGATGAGCATCAACGCCGAGGTCAAGAAGCTAATCGACTCCAACTTCATCCAAGAGGTCTGGGTCGCCAATATCGTCCCAGTGACGAAGAAAAATGGGACGGTGCGCATATGTGTGGACTTTCGGGATCTCAACAAAGCTTGCCCGAAGGACGACTTTCCAGTACCGGTCACCGAGCTGATGATAGATAATACGTCCACTCATGAAGTTTTCTCCTTCATGGACGGCTCGTCAGGATACAATCAGATAAAGATGCATCCCGAGGACCAGAAGCATACCGCTTTCCGGACCCCTTTGGGCATATTCTGCTACAAGGTGATGCCCTTCGGTCTAAAGAACGCCGGTGCCACCTATCAGAGGGCCATGACGAAGATTTTTGATGGCCTCATACATGAAATCGTCGAATGCTATATTGACGACCTCGTAGTTAAAAGCAAATCATACGAGGAACATATAGAGCATCTGAAGATCGTGTTTCAGCGCCTTCGGAAATACAACTTGAAGATGAACCCTCTCAAATGCGCGTTCAGAGTTTCCTCGGGCAAATTCCTAGGATTCATCGTCCGACACCGAGGAGTCGAGATAGACCCATCAAAGATCAAGGAGATTATGGAAATGCCCCCGCCAAGGACTCTCAAGCAACTGCGGTCTCTCCTAGGAAAGCTCGCGTATATCCGGCGATTCATTGCCAATCTTTCCGGCAAGTGCCGTCCTTACAGTCACCTAATGAAGAAAGGGACTCCCTTTGTCTGGGATCGCAAATGTCAAAGCGCACTGGACGAAATTAAGAAATACCTGCAGAATCCGCCAGTGTTGACTGCTCCGGTCAAGGGAAAGCCTATCGTCCTGTATACGACAGCCCTCGAAGGCTCTTTAGGCGCGCTGTGGGCACAAGAGAACGATCAAGGAAAAGAGAGAGCCCTCTACTACTTGAGTCGAGTTCTACTGGGGGCAGAAAGCAACTACTCCCCCATCGAAAAACACTGCCTAGCGTTGATCTTCGCGGTAACGAAGCTCAGACACTACGCGTTGGCGCATGAGGTCCATCTCATATCAAAAGTGGATCCTCTCAAGTATTTGATGTCAAAAGCCATATTAACGGGACGTTTCGCTAAATGGGCTCTACTCTTGATGGAATTCTCGATAACTTATCGGCCTCTTAAAGCAGTGAAAGGCCAGGTCATCGCCGACTTCCTCGTTGAGCACCCGATACCTGCTGATTCTCCTTTGAACTGCGAATTGCCAGACGAACATGCATTTGACACGATCGACGGGGATGATAGCCGGTGGGAACTCTATTTTGATAGAGCGTCTTCCATGAAGAAGTGCAAACAAAGCACCCCTATAATCAAATCAGGGGTAGGCCTCATCTTCGTGACTCCAAAAGGAGGGATAATGCGCTTTGCCTTCTCCCTAACAGAGCCGAGGACAAATAACGAAGCCGAATACAAAGCTTTGATAGCAAGTCTTGAGATCGCTATCGACATGGGAATTGAAAACCTCCTCATATACGGAGATTCCCAACTGATCGTTGGTCAGGTAAACGGCGACTATCAAACGTGCAAGCCAGAGTTGGTGAAATACGGCGAAAGAGTACAGCAACTGCTGACTCAAATTCCTTCCTACGCCCTGGAAAGCATACCGCGTGCGGAAAATAGCAAGGCAGATGCGTTAGCCAAGCTCGCTAAAGAACTGGCTGACGAGAGCCTCGATGACGTGAGGATTATTGTGCAAAGCCGTCGGGTTCTTGCACTGGCAGAAATATCTCCGGAGTCGTCCGAAGAAAAGGGAGCGACCGAGAAAATGGCTATGCAAATAAAAGACTAGGAAAAGGCTAAGGATTGGAGAGAAGTCTTTATAGACTACTTCAAATCCCGTCGAACACCTAAAGATACGTCCTCAAGACATCAGCTTATGAAACGAGCTCTGTCTTTCACCTTCGTCAATGATACTCTGTATAAGAGATCATTTGATTCTCTGTGGTTAAGATGCCTGGGACCTAAAGAGGCAAGGAGATTCGTCCAAGAAACTCACGACGGACTCTGCGATTCTCACCAAGCCGGGCTGAAGATGAAGTTGAAGATCAAACGGATGGGTTATTATTGGCCCACGATGATCCAAGACTGCTTAGAATACGCAAAGCAGTGCCACTCGTGCCAGATTCACGGAGACTTTATCCATCAGCATCCAAATCCACTGCATCCAATAGTGGCTAGCTGGCCGTTGAAATGTGGGGAACTGACATAATCGGCCCCACCGAGCCAGCATCGTCCAGAGGACATCGGTTCATTTTGGCGACAACTGATTACTTTTCCAAATGGGCAAAAGCAGTACTGTCACGCCCCGCTTCCTAAAATACGGAAAACGAGGGATGACTAGGCCAGCCATGTTTCTACGGTCAAGGAATAATCCCGCCGTAGTCGCACTTCGACTTCTAGCATTACATGGTAATCTGTAAATAAAGCATAGTAGTAAAGGAATTACATCACTAAATTATTACATTAAAATCCATTGTTCATAAATTACAAATAATAAGAACAGTTACTAACCAAGTTCAATTTCACGATCTCTTTTATGGAAAGCAATAAAGAAGGAAAGTACACCAGACTAGATCTCCGTGAACTCGAAAGATAGATCCGTCTCCTGCGCTGGTCCTTCCACGGGATCTGAGCATGCATACTCAGGTCGTCAGAGCGACACAATAGCAATATTATTATAATAAGGTGAAACAGGTAAATGAGGTAATAACAGTGAAAGTACAATGCGAGTAATCACTATGTCACTATATGATGCAAAATATGATCTGTGTCCTTATCGGTCTCTTGGTCATGTTTGAAATCGCATAGTGGAAAGGAGGATCATGTTTAACAGGAGTCTCGTACATACCCGAGACAACGGCCCACATGCCCGGGACATAACCCTGTCAGCCGGTTCGCTAGATCCTACCTAATATATATATCGCTGCTCGAATGATCATCCTCTAAAACACGGTCCCGCTAAATACGATTCTCTTTCCACTTCGATTTCCCCTTTATCCCCAGGTATACACTATTTATGATCTTGATTTAGTCGTGTACAAGTATACCAATGGCACGGTTTTATCACAGTTCACTGTATCAATCACTGTCACGAATGTTCACTTTCCATTGGTGTACTCGCCACTCCTAAACCAATATCAATCATGCACGATAATGCAATGTCCACTGAACACTAACACACACTAACACTATGTATATGGCAAATGGGGTAAGATATGTGTATGTATGCCATTAACAAGCCAGGTATGATATGGACTAATATGCACGTCATCAACTTACAAAATTTGCATAAATTCACATGTTTAGAATTCAACGAAATGATACAAATACGATAAATGTCACACTCTATCAGCAATTCATTAAAATTAGTTTCAGTTCAATCGGGTTCCCGGTATTCAAGTTACAGCAGTTTCATTTTAAGTGCTCGCGGCTGAAAATTCAGTTTCTGAACTGAACATCCGTATCGCGACACGAATTTCACCCAGTTGGGTTCAGAATTTAGCGACACTACAGTTGAATAAAATCTAGGGTTTTCAATAGGGTGTTCAACTCAATAGACGGATTCTCAATCTCATCTGTACGTCGAAAGTTATACATAGTTTAACATTAGTATGTCACTTCTGAATCTGTTCTGGACTGTTATACGTTCTGCTCTCTTAATTTACAAATTAAATAGCAAACGGCAATGAAATGGAATGAAACCACTTGTTTTGTTTAGCTAACAGATTCACCTTTAATACACTCCAGAGTTCCGTAACATACTAATTCGGGAAACAAAATGACACGCATTATGAGACAGTAAATAGTAATCAGAGTCGCTTTGGACTGCAGTCCAGAGCCGCACTCCGATCCAAATATCGTCACAGTCTCAGTACAGAAACCATTAAAAACTTGCATAGGGTCAAAGTTCGTCGAGTCGGCTTCGATTTAAGCCCTCTAATGCATCATTCCAGTATGTACATAATTTACGATGATTTTAACCATTTTCAGATACGGGGAATTTCTAGTTTCACCGGTATATTTGGGGGTATTCATTTTAGTCACTAATAGTCGTAATTTCCAGTGAGATTTCTACAAGATATTCGTCACTACATGGGCCAACATAAACAATCCATTTCCGTCAAATTAGGTTAGTATTTTCATTGGGATCACGCATCGAACAGGTATGTCACATAATCTATCGGAAATCTTTAAATTATAATCTATACGATTTAAATTTGTAACACGATTATATTAACATGTAGCAAGTAAAACACTTGCCTGGAAACGTTTCGGGGATGCACGGCGACGGTAACGTCACGAACGCGCGACGAACGGCGTGAATCGATTTGCGCGACCTTGGCTCGCGATACGGTTTGGCGTTGGAGTTTCCCGGAGTCGACTTGTGCTCGCTGGAAGCGTAGAGGGGGCTCTGTGGATCTTCCGGGTGCGCTGGGGTCGACGACAGTCGACGACGTCGCTCCGGCGATGGGCCGCAGTGGTGTTTGTATGTTGGTAGTGGTTTTGTGTGGTTTTAGAGAGAGGGAGAGAGTAGGGGCTCGGGTGCTGTCGTGATGGAGATGATGCTGAGGAGAAGAGGGTGTAGAGGTCGACGACGTGATGGGGAGATCGTCGGTGTCGTGGGTGCCGGTGGTGGTCGAGCTCGGTTGCAGCGGGTCTCGGGTGTGTAGGGTTCTAGGTTGGTAGAAGAAGATAGGGAAGGGTTCTGTGGTGGAGGAGAAACGAGGGAGGATGAATGAGGGTCAACGAGGAGGTTCGTCGTCGTCGTCGGAGGGGGCGACGAGTGATGGGAGCAATGGGTTCGTATCAGTTTTGGGGAACGGGAGGGGAGATTTGAGAAGAGAGAGAAGTGAGGGTGTGAGGGAGATAGGGGAGACGAGGGGAGAACGTTGAGGGGATCGCGAGGGTCGTGGGGAAACGGCAAGGCGTGGGCGTGAGCGTGGGGCGTGAGGTGCGGTGAAGCGAGCGGAAAAGGAAAACTAGCCGTTGGGAAGAAGAAGAGAAAAGAAGCGGGTCGGGTCGGGAGGCGCGGGTGCGGGTTTAGGGAGTTAGGCTGTTAGGTTGCTGGGCTTGGAGAAAAAAAGTTAATTAATTTATTGGGGAAAAGGAGTGGGCCGAATGTTGGCTGGGCTGAAGAGATGGGTAAAGGGCTGGGAATATAAAGAATTTTAATTTAATGTTTTAGTTTGGGCCATAGGAAAATTTTGGGGGATGGGCTGACGTTTATTTAAATTGCTTTAAGTTTAGAAGTTTTGCTTTAATTTAGGTTTGGTCTTAATTGGTTTTAAATCTTAGGTTTTGACTTTAAGGGTTTGGGAAAATTTTAAATATTGGAATTTAAGCAACCAGTCATCACATAAAGTAAGATTACAGGAAAAATGGGATGGCATTCGGGGACTAGGAAAAATAAAGGAAAATACATAGATGGGAACGGGGATTTACATCATACCCCCCGTACAAAAATTTCGTCCTCGAAATTTAACAAGGATACAAGAAAAACAACAGGACTACACAAAGAGATGCGGAAAACGTGCGTGGATATCTTCCTCCCGCTCCCAGGTAGATTCTCCTAGTGAACGACCGCCCCAAGACACTCGGACTAACGGAATGACCTTGTTCTTCAGCACTTTCTCTCTGCGGTCGAGGATGGTAGTGGGCTATTCCTCGTACGATAGATCGATACCCAACACTAGCTCCGAATAGTCCAGGACATGGCTCTCATCCCGAACATAACGCCACAACTGTGACACGTGGAAGGTATTGTGCACACCAGCTAGTGATGGAGGCAAGGCAAGTCGGTAGGCCACCTCTCCTACTCGCTCTAGCACCTCAAAAGGTCCGATAAAATGGGGACTGAGCTTTCCCCGACCCCCGAACCTCATAACTCCACGGGTAGGGGAAATCTTTAGGAACGTGTGATCTCCGACTTCGAATTCTAGTGCCCTCCTGCTGGTATCTGCCCAACTCTTTTGTCGATCCTGAGCTGTCTTAATTCGCTGCCTGATCATTTGGACTTTGTCGACTGTCTGAACGATGAGCTCGGGGCTAGTAATCTTCGTTCTCCCACATCATCCCAACATACTAGGGATCGACACTTCCGCCCGTAAAGTGCTTCAAAAGGAGCCATCTGAATGCTAGCCTGATCACTATTGTTATAAGAAAATTCGACTAGATGTAGATGGTCCTCCCATGAACCCTGAAAGTCCAACATACAGGCTCTCAACATATCCTCGAGCGTCTGGATCGTACGCTCGGATTGTCCATCCGTCTGCGGGTGATAAGCTGTGCTGAATTTGAGGCGGGTGTTTCCCCAATCAGAGCAAGGCTCTGTTTAAATTTCAAAAAAAATTCAAATTTTGAAGCAACGCTTCAAATACCGTGCGCTGCGCGCAACGCGCCATGTGTCAGAAGTTGATACGACAGCGCAACGCCCAAGGCGGTGCGTCCAATCAGAGCAGGGCTCTTTTAAAAACTAAAAGTAAAAGAAACAACTTTCAGTTGCGCAAGCGCTGCGCTGCGCGACACGTGTCTGCGCAGCTGCGCAAGCACAGCTGCGCAACACGTGTCTGCGCAGCTGCGCAAGCACAGCTGCGCGACACGTGTCACGCGCTGGGGGAGTTGCGCAAAACAGAATAAATCTTTTATGTTCTTGTTAAAACAAGAAGATTTTCTTCTGTAAAGCAGGGGCCTTTGGATCAAAGATCCAACGGTGGGGAAAATTCCCCAAATCACTCAGAGAAAGATTCTTTTAACTAATTTATGGGCACTATAAAAAGGACCCCAGACCTCATTTCAAGGGGAGGAACATTTTTTTAAAAAAAAAAGAGAGAAAGAGGACTCTGAAGAACTCCTCAAGAATAAAAAAGGTAAAAAACCTTTGAAAGAAGAGAAATTTCTCTTATGAACAGATCAGGGATCTAAGAACAAGATCATAGATCTTCAATAAATAAATAAACAAATAAAAAAAATAAAAATAAAAACAGTGCCTTGCACTTGTTATGAACCTTTGGTTCTCTGAAACAAGGAAAAAACTTGTTTAGATCAAGGGATCAAAAAGTGCTTTGCACTTCTGTTTTGAATCTAAAAAGATTCTTAGTGCTTTGCACAAATGCAGTGCATTACTTAAAAGGCCAGGCCCAAGTCAAAAAGGCCTAACAGGTCTAATAAAATGCAATGCATTGTTTTAAAAAAAAAGGGGCAGAGCCCAAACTAAAATAGATGCTTTGCATCATAAATAAAGGGACAGAGCCCAAATCAAAAGCCTAGCAGGCCAGAATAGAATGCAGTGCATTATTAAATATGGGCAAAACCCTAGCACAGGCCTAATAGGCCAAAGATCAAGAAAAATGTTGAATATTCTCAACTGGACTTAACCCAATTTTGGCCGTAAGTCCTTAAATTAAATTGACTGAGCAAGATTGCTCTCTTAAATCAATTTACTACCGGTTCAAGGGTACATCTCCGAACTCCTCTGACATCTATCATTGTAATCCTTCAACGACGTCAGAGAGGCGACGGGTCCCAACGACCACACATGAATACGAACTGCGGGGTCCTTAAACTCGTGGACCGAAACGTCCTTAAACTAATGTCGGACCGAAACGTCCTTAAACTAATTTCGGACCGAAACGTCCTTAAACTAATATCGGACCGAAACGTCCTTAAACTAATGTCGGACCGAAACGTCCCTAAACTAATATCGGACCACCACGTCCCTAAACTGGAATATGGACCACCACGTCCCTAAACTGGCGATGGACCACCACGTCCCTAAACTGGAAAATGGACCACTACGTCCCTAAACTGGAACAATAGAGCCTTCAAATGCTCTTTTGCCGGATCTAAACGGTCCCGTTTAAGTTGATCTTAGCCCCAAATACGGCTAACGTATCCTTAGACATTTAAATGAATGATAAAACTCCAAATCAACTTCGGCTCAAGGGTACATCTCTGAACTCCTCTGACACCTGTCGTTGTAATCCTTCAACAACGTCAGAGAGGTGACGAGTCCTGACGGCCATATATTAATCACTACGTTAAGTTGATCTTAGTCTAAAACAGGACTAACGTATCCTTAACGAACGTTTAAGTTGATCTTAGCCGCAACGCGACTAATGCATCCTTAAACTAAAAACACCAAACCCAAATCTAAGTAAATACGGATTTGGACTAATCCACGTCCTATAGGCGACGGCATTACTCAGTCTCCGTATACAATCCACGGGCAACCACAAACAAAACAAACACACACGACACGAAGTGAAATGCTGGAGAAGGAGAAAGTTGTTATCGTGATGCGGTAGCGTAATTAACTGCAGGGGCTTGCGCCTGCAGGGAAGAGCGTCCCCACAATCAAAAACCCCTCACCCTGAGGGGGAATCTGACGAAGTCTGCTACATCGTCCGCATCCGTCTAAACCTCCGATACACGGTGCCATAAATCAACTTGGCATCTTCGGAGAGGTAAACGGATAAAACCAAATAGCATCTGCCCCGAATCTCAGCGTCAGGACATCGCGGTCCTGTGTGCCGTCTTTCGGAGGGGAACAGATTCTGGCACGCCCGGTGGGACCTTTTCCTCTTTCCACTCCACACTTCGTGTGTCGTCTTCGCGAACCAATCGCGGTTTGTTAACGGTTGCCTTTGGATTTCCAAGTTACTAAGATTTGGTCTTTTGTCTGGCGCAGAACTCAAGCATCCATGGATTCTAACTGCACCAACTGCGCGAAGTGCCACTGCAACGGACGCTCCACCTCACCTAGAGGTGTAGCATATGGGCCTCAAGCGGCCTCTTTCCTCGCTCTGCCGGTAGAACAGGTGACCCAGGCCACCACCGGCCTGTTTTTCGGGACCATGGTCCCACCTACAAGCTTCTCTATGCCGATACCTGCACCGGAAGTGAACAAGAAGTCGGTGTTCGACCGGCTCACTGCTACCACGACCCCTGTCAACGGGTCGCCCACCACCAAGCCAACAGCCTCTGTCTTTGCGAGGCTGGATCAAAACTCTGAAGGGCCCGCTAAGAAGCCCAGGAACTCTAAAATGGCTATCCCAAGGAAAGCAATAACTGCTGCTCCAGAAGTCGTCAAGGCGGCTTCCCCTGTCAAAGAGTCAGTCTTTTCAAGACTGACGATTCATGCTCCTGCCCCCGCTCGAGGATCCGTCTTCGACTGGCTGAATATCACCCCTCAAAAGACAACCTCAGTCTTTAAGAGGTTAACACCAGCGACGCCTCATTCAGACAGGGGGCAAAAAGAAGCTATCTCTATCTCTGAGCCAGTCCCAACGGCTCGTCGTGCTCGACGTCGCCATTGGCGACGAGTGAGAAAGGCAGGGGGCAACTCCCCCTCAGGGCTAACTCCACCCGCTCCAATAGTGGAGGTCAACGCTGCTGTCCCGACCGGGAACAGCTTTGAACTGCTGAGGAGGGTACGAAAGAACTCTCCAACCGTTACACTGAAAAGATCCCCTCCACCTATGGAGAGAGATCCGGAAACAAAGCAAGAACAGCCCCCTCAACGGTTGTCTTCAAAAATTTATAAAGTTTGGCGGAGAGTTCAAGACTCCGTGATTGACCCAGGTCACTCTCGTCGCCAGAAAAAGGCGAAGGTGGAAAAAGACAAAGACCGTCCCATTAAACAGCAGGGGACAGCAGCTGCTAGGATGCCTACTTCAACGGTTCCTTCAACCTCAACGGCCCACAAAAGAAGGAGGCCAGAGAAAACTCCCGTGTCAGCGGCAAAATTTAAAAATGATGAACCTAAACGCCCCAAGTCAGGGGGCATAACAGTCCATACGGTTTACATGGCATCGGGAAAAGAAGATAGCCGCATGTCAACAGGTCATAGACCGCACACAAGATCAGTGACCAAGGCTCAGAAGCAGCAGCAGAAGCTCCAAGAAATGATGAACGCTATGGCCGCACTTACAGGGCCAAAAGAAACCCCGGAAACATCCTCAGACGAGCGTCAAGAACAAGAAACGGACGCCGAATTCCTTCGGCGCGTGCTAGAGAAGAAAGATAAAGAAGCTGCGGAGCAGGCAGCCAACATAAAGAAAATGGCCCTCCTGTTCAAGGATATGGTGGGTATGATGATTCAACAAGATCCACCTGCTGAAGATCCCCCGATCATTCTTGAAGACGATAGGGGAGAGACGTCGAATCCTCCACCGGCTCTATCCACAGCTAAGGAGGATACAATCTCAAAAACTGATTTGGATGAATACATCGCCCAGCAAATACGGGTGCATCATGCGACCGAAGTGGCCGGTCAGATCGTAAAAACGGGGTGGCCATACCCAAGTTGGTACGATCAAATCAAGTACCCGCCAGGTTATACAATTCCTAAGTTCCATGTCTACAAGGGGACGGGCAATCCTCATCAGCATGTTGCCTAGTTCAGGGCACTCTGCGGCAACACCGGCGATGACGACAAGCTGTTGCTTCGCCAGTTTGTTGGAAGCTTATCAGATACGGTGTTCGAGTGGTATTCTGAACTCCCAAACGACTCTATTAAAACCTTCGCGGAGATGGAGCTGCTGTTTACTCAACGTTTTGCAAGTGCCAGTGAACGTACCCCGATGACGGCACTGATTAACGCCAGGGTAAAACCCGGCGATACGTGGGTTCAGTACGCTATACGATGGCGGAATTTATGGTCAAAGTGTGAGCAGCGCATTGAAGAAGCTCCCGCAGTTGGTATGTTTGTGGGAACCCTCGATCCACAAGCAACCATCTCGCAGTTTATGATGTTTTTCAAGCCGACTACCTTCCAGGCCTTGATCGACAAATTAGCATAGATGGATCAGATGGGCCATAAACCTCCTCTTCCAAGGCCGGACTCCCGAAATGACAAAGGGAAGGGAAAAGCGATCGTCGTCGCTAATGCTCAACAACAACCAAGCGACCCGAAGCCAGTGGCTCGTCAAAATAATATGCGCCCGTACGTACCCCTTGAGGATAGGATGGGACGTCCTTATTCCTTTCCCCGCGATAAAACGAGGAGGTTATTCGAGCTGGCGTTGCGCAACAGACTCATAAATCTGCCGGATCCAAAACGTCCGTTGCAACCAAGTGACGTCGACGAGCCCAACTACTTTCCTTATCATCGAGTACTAAGCCATCCGATCGAAGATTGCTACGTTTTCAAGAATTGGCTTGAAAACCAGTACCGACAGGGCAAGTTCGCGTTATCTGACAAATGGAAGGTGAATCCCCCGCAGCCCCACACCTCTAAGGGGACGAATACGCCGGGGGCAACATGCTCCGTCATTGAAGAAGCTCCTTGGGAGGTTGTATTATCAGCCAAGACAAAGAGGATGCTAAACGATCTTCAGGCATGTCCAGCGATCAAGTGGAAGAACCCGTTGGAACCGCAGGTCATTGAAGGGATGTTGAAACTGCATACAACTCCAAAGACTGATGGTGGTGGCTCAAACACTCGCAACCAGTCGTCAAAATCTTCGAAAAAGAAGAAGAAGAAATCTAAGAAACCCGTGAAGCCTGGCGACAAGCGCACGGACTTACAAAAGCAAATTGACGCGCTAGATGAATACAACCAAAAGGCGCGGACTCCCATTACGCTCCAAGAGTTCCTCAATCACGTCTTTCAAGAGGAAGATGAGGGAGAAAGTTCATCGGATGAATCCGAGGAAAATGTAGCGAGCTGTCATATGATCTCCCATTCGATCACGAACGATGAAGAGACTTCTGGCACTAAAACGCTGGGGGCAGATACCGAATCAAGAATTCCGGAGCTATCAGTCGAAATGATTGACGCGTTCCTTAACGAAGCTCGACTGAAAAGTAAAGCTGATCGAGAACGCGAGATGGCTATATTTGAAAGGGCCAAGCGCCAGCGACTTGATGAAAGAGCTGAGGCGATCCCGCTGGAGCAAAACACCTTCGCTACCGACAAAAGCCAATTCAAGATAAAGAAAAGGTTTGCTAAGGCCACATCAATGGGCATGAAGCTACCATCCTCTGAAGGAAAAATTACTGGTGAAATAGAAATGCACCCCTCCTTTTGCTTATATCATCAGAAGGTTTCGCACCACACTCAAGAATGCAAAGCTTTCGATAAATGGTGGCAAGGATATGTTGCTCGTCAACAACGCTTCAAGCGGGAAAAGCGTAAAACTCGTCGAGAGCAAAGAAATACGACCGAAGGGCTTAAAAGAACTACCGGCGATTGTCGCATGGTTAACACTGCCGGGTCACAAGTGCCTACATTCGAGTGCGATTCTGATGAAGAGCTGGAACTCGCCCCTCTCTTTAAAGAGTCAACTTCGGGAAAAGAAGAAGAGCCAAAGGTTTGCGAAAATATCCAGCTACGCAATCGGACGTTACCTGAAAAGAATCTCGTACCCTTAAACAAGAAAGATAAAGGGAAAGAAAAGGTCTCTGAGGATATTACTCTAGATGACCAAGTTGCGGAAGAGCTAACCGCCAAGAATCCGCCGAAAAGAAATAAGGTGGATTGCAATGTCTTGGCGCATCTGAGGAAGCTGCCCTCACAACTCAGCATTCTTGATGCCCTGTTACTATCAAAAGAGGCGAGGGATTCTTTGATTAAAGCGCTACAAGATCCGGACCAGTTCCAAGCCTTCCTGGCCGAAGAAAAGATGAAGAATGAGTTGGAAGAGGTGTACACGGCCGACGTTGCTTTTGGCGATGAAGACCTTCTCCTTGGGACGTGCGAACACAATCGCCCTCTCTATGTCTCAGGATACTGCCATGATATAAAGATAGGCAAAATCCTGATCGATAATGGATCGTCTGTTAATCTCCTCAACGTGCGAGTGTTGAAGGAAATCTGCATGAGCGTCCAGCACCTTGCTCGGGACAAGATCACCATCTCCGGGTTCGACTCCCAATCGTCAAAGACTCTTGGATCTGTGATATTGACGTTACGCTTCGGGTTGCTCGTCACAGATATTAAATTCCATGTCATAGACGCCAAGACATGCTACAATGCTCTGCTCGGTCGACCATGGTTACACGAGTACAATATCATCCCTTCTACACAGCATCAGTGTATGAAATATTGTAAGGATGGTCTCGAGTACACTGTGGCAGGAGAATTGAATCCGTTTTCCGTGAATGAAGTTCGTAAGTATGAAGATGCCAAATACTTCTTGCCGAGTTTCGAAGACACGGAAAGGTGTCACAAGCCTGAGAACAAAACTAACGCCACCATCCCTGTCTTCGGCAGCGATACCGAGGAGGAAGAGGATATAACCTATTCGGGTCCGCCCCAATACACCAAGCTGGGACCATCCGTTCCTTCATTGATCTTAGGTAGTGATTCGGAGGATGAAGTTCATGCTGTATTCCCTGCTCGGCTGTCAATGCGAACTTCTGCTGATGAAGAGCGAAATCTACAAATAGCCATGGTGCCGCCTAGACACCATAAAGAACTGGATACACTTAGTATCTACAGTGTAGAAGAGTTGCGGACATTCTATATCCTTCCCAGGAGAAAGAGAGAGAAAGCAATTCTGCTTTACCGCTCTGAAGAAAATAAAGTGGAGAAAGAGATCTGGTATGGAGCAGATCCAACGCTGGACAGGCTTCAACCCATTCGTCTACCCAGATATTATACAGAAGGCTTGAAACGACTGTTAAAGCGCCAAGGGATACCCTTCGAACAGACTGTTAGGAAGGCCAAATTCTATGACAGGGTTTGGAACGTCCCCGGAACTCAACACAAGCTACCTAATGGGAGGATGGAGACGATCGGGCTCGGATACATCCGGTCAAAGAAACGAGAGCTATTAAACAGCTGCTATGTCATATATGACTTCGATGAAGAAGCGGATGCTCAATGGGAGGACGCTAATCCTGAGCCAATAAAAGTGCCAGATGCAAAGGAACCCAGTCCATCGTTCGAAGAACAAATGGACAAGCTTATAAGGGAAGCGGGTCAAAAAGTCCGAGACGACCATAACCGCGAAATGGTCATCTACGAGAAAGCCAGAACGCAACGCCTTCTCCAACAAGCCGTGAAGGATGAAAAGGCTGCTCCCTGTCAACCTGTTATAAAGAAGGTTCAGCGCAAAAGCAGAAATAAGTCGAAAGGCCAAAAAGGTGCTCAACAACAACAAAGCAGGGCTAAGAAGCCAGGCAAACGGTAGTCGAGCGCTATTGATCTATCCCTTATGAAGAAAATGGGTCGAGCGTACTCGTTTCCTCGGGACAAAACGAAGAAGATATTTGACCTCGCTCTAAAACATCAGATGCTTACACTGCCGGAGTCCAAACACCCCGAACAAGCAGGCGAAGTCTCACACCCAGACTATTGCTCTTATCACCGAGTAATAGGGCATCCTCTTGAAGATTGCTTCACCTTCAAGAATTGGGTTGAAGATCAGTACCAGCTTGGCAAATTCGCTCTGTCCGACAACTGGAGGGTAACGCCACCACAAAAGCACGAGCCCAAGGCCACGAAAGAAGAACCAGTTCCGCATTGGGATTGGAAGCGAATTCGCACCTGTCACATGATTACAATATTAAAAGAAGAGCCCGAGGACATAGATGAGCTCCCTTGGTGCTTCGAAAACAGCAGCGACGAGATAATCTCAGAATTCCCACCAGCGCCAAAAGAGCTGGAAGATAGAATCCATACCACTGCAGATAATCTCAAGAAAATTGAGTTGGGGACGGCAAATGACCCGCGACCAACATTCATCAGCGAGCTGCTATCTGAAGAAAGGGTGGCTGCGTTAAAGGATGTGCTTCTACAGCATAAAGATTGCTTCGCATGGAACTATTCCGAAATGCCGGGACTAGATCCAGAAATTGCTGTGCACAGATTGGCGATATCTCCGAACGTCAAACCAGTCAAACAGGCGCCGAGAAGAATGCGGCTCGAGCTTGAGATGAGTATCAATGCCGAGGTCAAGAAGCTGATCGACTCTGGTTTCATCCAGAAAGTTCAATACCCTGAATGGATCGCCAACATCGTCCCGGTGATGAAGAAAAATGGGACAGTGCGTATATGCGTAGACTTCCGGGATCTTAATAAAGCTTGCCCGAAGGATGATTTCCCAGTGCCAGTCACCGAACTGATGATAGACAATACATCCACTCATGAGGTTTTCTCCTTCATGGACGGCTCATCGGGGTATAACCAGATAAAGATGCATCCCGAAGACCAGAAGCACACAGCCTTCAGGACCCCTCTAGGTATATTCTGTTATAAGGTGATGCCCTTCGGTTTAAAGAACGCCGGTGCCACCTATCAAAGGGCCATGATAAAGATCTTCGATGACCTTATACACGAAATCGTCGAATGCTATATCGACGATCTCGTGGTTAAAAGCAAATCATATGAGGAACATCTCGAACATCTGAAGACCGTATTTCAACGCCTTCGACAATACAACTTGAAAATGAACCCGCTCAGGTGTGCATTTGGAGTTTCCTCAGGCAAATTCCTGGGGTTCATTGTTCGACACCGAGGTATTGAAATAGATCCGTCAAAGATTAAAGCGATCATGGAAATGCCTCCGCCGAGAACTCTCAAACAGCTGCGGTCTCTCCAAGGGAAGCTCGCATACATACGGCGATTTATAGCCAACCTTTCGGGAAAGTGCCGTCCCTACAGCCACCTGATGAAGAAGGGAGCCCCATTTGTCTGGGATCACAAATGCCAAGGCGCACTGGACGAGATCAAGCAATACCTGCAGAACCCGCCGGTGTTGGCTGCTCCGGTCAAGGGAAAACCCCTCATTCTTTATACAACCGCCCTCGAAGGTTCCTTAGGCGCATTATGGGCACAAGAGAACGATCAAGGGAAAGAAAGAGCACTCTACTACTTAAGTCGAGTTCTGCCGGGGTAAGAAAGCAACTACTCTCCCATTGAAAAACATTGCCTGGCGTTGATTTTTGCGATAACAAAGCTTAGACACTATGCGTTGGCGCATGAAGTCCGTCTCATTTCAAATGTGGACCCCCTTAAATACTTGATGTCGAAGGCCATATTGACGGGACGACTCGCTAAATGGGCCCTGCTCTTGATGGAGTTCTCGATAACATATCAACCTCTCAAGGCAGTGAAAGGCCAGGTCATCGCCGACTTCCTCGCTGAGCATCCGATACCGGCCGACACTCCTCTGAATTGCGATCTTCCAGACGAACATGCGTTTGATGCGATCGACGGTGATGATACCCGATGGGAGCTTTATTTCGACGGAGCATCCTCCGTGAAGAAGCGCAAACAAAGTACCTCTATAATTAAATCGGGGGTAGGACTCATCTTTATAACTCCACAAGGAGGGATAATGCGCTATGCGTTCTCCCTGACGGAGCCGAGGACAAACAACGAAGCCGAATACGAAGCTCTGATAGCAGGCCTCGAGATCGCCATTGACATGGGAATTGAAGACCTCCTCATATACGGGGATTCTCAACTGGTCGTTAGTCAAGTAAACGGCGACTACCAAACGTGCAAGCCAGAATTGGTAAAGTACGGCGAAAAAGTGCAACAACTGTTGACCCAAATTCCCTCCTATACTTTGGAGAACATACCGCGCGCGGAAAACAGCAAAGCAGACGCGCTGGCCAAACTTGCTAAAGAACTGGCTGACGAGAACCTCGATGACGTTAGAATCGTGGTACAAAGCCGTCGGGTGCTTGCCCCAGCAGAAATATCTCCGGAATCATCCGAAGAAAAAGGAGCGAGCGAGCAGACGACCCTGCAAGTAAAAGATTGGGAAAATACCGAGGATTGGAGAGAAGTCTTCATAGATTACTTCAAGTCCCACCGATTGCCCAAAGAAGCGTCCACGAAACATCAGCTCATAAAACGAGCTCTGTCTTTCGCCTTCGTCAATGATACTCTGTACAAAAGGTCATTTGATTCTCTGTGGCTGAGATGCTTAGGACCTGACGAAGCGAAAAGAGTCGTCCAAGAAGTTCACGACGGACTCTGTGGTTCTCATCAAGCAGGCCCTAAGATGAAGTTGAAGGTCAAACGAATGGGCTACTATTGGCCCACAATGATTCAGGACTGCGTCGAATATGCGAAGCAATGCCACTCATGCCAAATTCATGGGGACTTCATCCACCAGCATCCAAATCCACTACATCCAACGGTGGCAAGCTGGCCATTCGAGATGTGGGGGACTGATATAGTCGGCCCCATCGAACCAGCATCGTCTAGGGGACATCGTTTCATCTTGGCGACGACTGACTACTTCTCCAAATGGGCAGAAGCAGTACCGTTAAGAGAAGTTAAGACGGAGAATATCCTCCATTTCTTCAAGACGCACGTCATATATCGGTTTGGAACTCCGCGACGGATCATCTCCGATAACGGGCCAGCTTACAGAAGCCACAAGATCAGTCGCTTCGCGCAACAGCATAATATAGACTGGAGATATTCCTCGGTTTACAATCCGCGAGCCAACGGACTAGCTGAAGCCTTCAACAAGACCTTAACAAAGATCATAAAGAAAACGGTGTCCCGAAATAAGAAAGACTGGCATGAAAGACTGCAAGAAGCTCTTTGGGCATATCGAACAGCATTCAAGACGGCCACAAACACAACGCCGTACACGTTGGTGTTCGGTACAGAAGCAGTACTCCCCCTCGAGATAGAGTTACCCTCTCTACGAGTGGCAGTCCACTACGAGCTGACGGACGAAGAAAATGCTCACCTTCGGCTTGAGGAGCTTGACGCCCTTGATGAAACCCGGCTCATAGCGCAACAAAATCTGGAGGCTTATAAAGCAAAGATGACGCGCTCGTATGAAAGATTGACCCGACCGAGGACATTCCGCCAAGGCGAGCTTGTGCTAGTGTTCAAAAGGCCTATGATCCCCAATCGCGCCAAGCGGGGAAAATTCGAGCCAAACTATGAAGGCCCGTACATCATAGATAAAGTCTACCAGGGTGGAGCCTATCTACTCATGGATATGCACGGTGAAAGGCCTTTCAGGCCAATAAACGGTCGCTTCCTAAAGAAATACTACGCTTAATGAGTTACGGCCTAGGTCAATGATAGATGACGACGACTATGTCCGCTCTCTGTCTTCCTAAACTCAAGCTCTATAAGCAGTACCCAGCCTTCTCAATAACGGACCGAAACGTCCTTAAACTAACGACGGACCGAAATGTCCTTAAACTAATAGCAGACCGAAACGTCTTTAAACTACTACCGCAGCATCTTTAGGCTGACGAGATATAAAAATAAAAAACATATAAAAATAAAAAAAAACGGTATGTCCATAAGCAAAAAGGGCACGGATGAAAACCCGAAAGGGCTCCGTGAGTAAAAACAACAGGGCTACCGGCGAGTGTTCGTGAAAACCCGAAAGGACGCGACCTCGTACAAAAAAAAAAGAGAAAAAGAAAATAAAAAGAATAAAAAAATAGGTATGTTCATAAGCAAAATGGGCACGGATGAAAACCCGAAAAGGCTCCGTGAGTAAAAACAGCAGGACTACCGGCGAGTGTTTGTGAAAACCCAAAAGGGCGCAACCTCATTAAAAGACACTTATAGGGTCCTCTCGACCTTGTAAGGAGAAACCACCCGCGTGAGATCCTTACGACTCACAAGGGAACAACACACTTAGGGATCCCCACGATTCTTAAAGAGAAAATACACTTGCGAGATCCTCACGACTCGTAAGGAGAACTCTCTTATGAGACCCTCACGGCTCATAAGAGTTGAAAGCCTTAAGTTACAGAGACCTAAACCTGTGCTTAAGCAACCCCCACAACCTTCGATATTGCCCTACAAGTGGCTCAATACTGACCCTTGTATACAATCCACGGGCGCGAATAAACATTTCCCTAACCAAGTCCCATCCGAGACTGGGGATATGTTCGCATAGTGAATGACCCTTGTAAATCCTTTCGATTAACAAAGAGAAAACCCTCCTGTAGGATCCTTACGACTTACAGAGGAACATACACTTAGAAATCCTCACGATTCCTAAGGAAAAAATACACCTACAAGATCCTCACGACTTGTAGGGAGAAATAACTTTGTGAGACCCTTACGGCTCATGAAGCCAAAAGCCTTAGCCGACAGAACCTTAACCATGTTCGCTAAGCTACCTTTGTTCGACATCGACAGAGGCAAATGATGATTCGCTCCTGGCAATATCCCAGTTGTAGCGATGCTGATGCCGAAATCGGTGTCTAATTTCAGGTTTACGGTGAAAAGCCGGTAGGTCACACATGCATACGAAATAGCCGAAATGATGGGGCAGCTTGCAATAAAAAAAAACAGCAAGTAAAGAAAATGTATGCATGGGAAATAGCCGAAATGATTGGGCACCGCGAAAAACAGCCGAAATGATTGGGCAATCGCGACCTTCGCGATATAAAAGCTGAAATGATAGAGCATCGCGGAAATAAAATAAAATAAAAAAAAAGAAATGATAAAACTTGGCCCTACAGTTAAGATCACATCGATCCCTGTATACAATTCAAGGGCGTAAACAAAGAGGGAACCATACTTTCCCAGCAGGCTCCGCTAGAAAACGAAGCTAAATCTCGACGGTTCAGTCCAACTCCGAAGAAACCAGTATCTTCATCAAATTCCTCGACTCACGGATACAAACACTCCTTGACGAGAGCCTCCTGATCCGCGTCGACTCGCAGAGCCACCAGTGCCTCCGTGGGAATCCTCGACTCGTTTCAAACCCCAAGGAAACAAATAATCCTTGGCGCTTGGGAAACAAATAATCCCTAGCAAACTCCTCGACTCACGGATACAAACACTCCTTGACGAGAGCCTCGTGATCCGCGTCGACTCGCAGAGCCACCAGTGCCTCCGTGGGAATCCTCGACTCGTTTTAAACCCCAAGGAAACAAATAATCCTTGGCGCTTGGGAAACAAACAATCCCTAGCAAACTCCTCGACTCACGGATACAAACACTCCTTGACGAGAGCCTCCTGATCCGCGTTGACTCGCAGAGCCACCAGTGCCTCCGTGGGAATCCTCGACTCGTTTCAAACCCCAAGGAAACAAATAATTCTTGGCGCTTGGGAAACAAACAATCCCTAGCAAACTCCTCGACTCACGGATACAAACACTCCTTGACGAGAGCCTCCTGATCCGCGTCGACTCGCAGAGCCACCAGTGCCTCCGTGGGAATCCTCGACTCGTTTCAAACCCCAAGGAAACAAATAATCCTTGGCGCTTGGGAAACAAATAATCCCTAGCAAACTCCTCGACTCACGGATACAAACACTCCTTGACGAGAGCCTCCTGATCCGCGTCGACTCGCAGAGCCACCAGTGCCTCCGTGGGAATCCTCGACTCGTTTCAAACCCCAAGGAAACAAATAATCCTTGGCGCTTGGGAAACAAATAATCCCTAGCAAACTCCTCGACTCACGGATACAAACACTCCTTGACGAGAGCCTCCTGATCCGCGTCGACTCGCAGAGCCACCAGTTCCTCCGTGGGAATCCTCGACTCGTTTCAAACCCCAAGGAAACAAATAATCCTTGGCGCTTGGGAAACAAACAATCCCTAGCAAACTCCTCGACTCACGGATACAAACACTCCTTGACGAGAGCCTCCCGATCCGCGTCGACTCGCAGAGCCACCAGTGCCTCCGTGGGAATCCTCGACTCGTTTCAACCCCTAAGGAAACAAATAATCCTTGGCGCTTGGGAAACAAATAATCCCTAGCAAACTCCTCGACTCACGGATACAAACACTCCTTGACGAGAGCCTCCTGATCCGCGTCGACTCGCAGAGCCACCAGTGCCTCCGTGGGAATCCTCGACTCGTTTCAAACCCTAAGGAAACAAATAATCCTTGGCGCTTGGGAAACAAATAATCCCTAGCAAACTCCTCGACTCACGGATACAAACACTCCTTGACGAGAGCCTCCTGATCCGCGTCGACTCGCAGAGCCACCAGTGCCTCCGTAGGAATCCTCGACTCGTTTCAAACCCCAAGGAAACAAATAATCCTTGGCGCTTAGGAAACAAATAATCCCTAGCAAACTCCTCGACTCACGGATACAAACACTCCTTGACGAGAGCCTCCTGATCCGCGTCGACTCGCAGAGCCACCAGTGCCTCCGTGGGAATCATCGACTCGTTTCAAACCCCAAGGAAACAAATAATCCTTGGCGCTTGGGAAACAAACAATCCCTAGCAAACTCCTCGACTCACGGATACAAACACTCCTTGACGAGAGCCTCCTGATCCGCGTCGACTCGCAGAGCCACCAGTGCCTCCGTGGGAATCCTCGACTCATTTCAAACCCCAAGGAAACAAATAATCCTTGGCGCTTGGGAAACAAATAATCCCTAGCAAACTCCTCGACTCACGGATACAAACACTCCTTGACGAGAGCCTCCTGATCCGCGTCGACTCGCAGAGCCACCAGTGCCTCCGTGGGAATCCTCGACTCGTTTCAAACCCCAAGGAAACAAATAATCCTTGGCGCTTGGGAAACAAATAATCCCTAGCAAACTCCTCGACTCACGGATACAAACACTCCTTGACGAGAGCCTCCTGATCCGCGTCGACTCGCAGAGCCTCCAGTGCCTCCGTGGGAATCCTCGACTCGTTTCAAACCCCAAGGAAATAAATAATCCTTTGCGCTTGGGAAACAAATAATCCCTAGCAAACTCCTCGACTCACGGATACAAACACTCCTTGACGAGAGCCTCCTGATCCGCGTCGACTCGCAGAGCCACCAGTGCCTCCGTGGGAATCCTCGACTTGTTTCAAACCCCAAGGAAACAAATAATCCTTGGCGCTTGGGAAACAAACAATCCCTAGCAAACTCCTCGACTCACGGATACAAACACTCCTTGACGAGAGCCTCCCGATCCGCGTCGACTCGCAGAGCCACCAGTGCCTCCGTGGGAATCCTCGACTCGTTTCAAACCCCAAGGAAACAAATAATCCTTGGCGCTTGGGAAACAAATAATCCCTAGCAAACTCCTCGACTCACGGATACAAACACTCCTTGACGAGAGCCTCCTGATTCGCGTCGACTCGCAGAGAAACCAGTGCCTCCGCGGGAAATTCCCGATTCGTCTCAACTTGCAAATGATGCCTCAGGCAGCAGGGACTAAAAAACTTGCTCCCTGAACAATGGGACCCTGCAAGTCAATCCAAAATGGTCTCTTGCATAATATTCACGGGTCTCACTCTCCAATGTCGAGTTTCGACAAGGAGGGAAACAACCGCTTACGAGTCCTCTCGACTCGTAAGAGGGAAAATTCTTTTATAGGATCCCTACGACTTATAAGAGAAAACCACACTTAGGAATCCTCACGATTCCTAAAGAGAAAAACCCACCTACGAGATCCTCTCGATCCGTAGGGAGAAAAGTCTCTCTGAGACCCTCACGACTCATGGAGTTGAAAAGTCTTAGGCAGCAGATCTGAACCTGCGGCCTAAGCCATCGCTATTTCTTAAGAAAGTCAAGATGCATGCCCTATTATCCGTCAATCATGGTTACTAAGGTGGCACGCTGACAACGAAAGAAAGAAAAGGGCGGAGAAATGATATAAGACGTTACAAAAAAAATGTGTATCTTTTATTCATAGACTTGATTGAGTACAAGATACATTGTGCTAAAGAATAAAAAATATGCATATACATTTTTTATTTACAAGTACAAACGATACAAGGAGAGTTACTGAGAAGGAAGCCTCTTGAGTAGCTCTATCAATTGCTCGCGTACTTCCTTCCACGCCTTCTCTTGATTAGCCCCCATCGCCAGTTCGGCCTCTACTTGAGCCCGCTGCTGCATGAAGGAGGCAAGCTGTTCCCCAACGACCTGCTGAGCTGCTTCACGGCCTCGGGCATCACGCTCGGCGGCATCAAGCTTCCGCTTCAGTGCTAGCCCATTAGAAATACGCTCCAGAAGTCCTTCAAAGACGACTTTCACCTCAGCAGCATTCGCCCTAACTTCAGCGCGTAGGCGAGCAGCTGCGCTTGAAGATTCCTGACGTTCCTTCAACCGTAAAGCTGCTTCTTGCTCCAAATGACGGAAATAAGAAGTGCTTTGCTCGAACCAAGCTGTCCGTTGGGTGCTTATGGCCAAAACTTCAGGAGAAGGACGCGTCGACTCCAGCCGATGTAGGCAGGCCTCGACCTCCCTGCAGTGGTTAACCCAAGATTCGACGACGCCTTCATTATGAAAGTTTACGAGCGCCGCCAACATTGGGTTAACTTCCACAGCGAAATCTGCGGCAGAAGGGAGAGCGTCCGCGTTAAGCTCTTCGATATACCCGCTCAGCATGCCCAAACTCATCACGGCACCCTTTGAAGATGGATGTTTCAAGAAAGGGCCTGCCGGTGAAAGGACACGAGACTCAAGAGGGATCGGAGCCGGAACGATAGCTGAAAAACAAAACATGGTTAGACGATGGTTCAAGAGATGTTAAAGAATCATCAAAAAGGAAATTTACTATACCAGCTGCAACAGATGGTAAAGCTGGAAGGGCCGGTAGCGTGGTAGGTCTTGCGTCCCCTCCTTCAATTCGTGGCACTACAATAAGGAAGAGGAAAAGTCAGAAATCATCCCATTGCTAAAAATGGGGGGGAATAAAGACATCGAAATGAAAGTATACTCACCGGCACCACTAGAAGGAGAAGCGAATTCGGATGGGAAGGAGAAGTATGGGAGCAACACTTGATATAGATGATCAAAGAGCACTCCTGAAAGGACACAGTGGTATAACGTTAGTACATAAGCTACATGTTTAAAAGACTAACTCATGAGTCGTAAATCCATACCTTCCAGCATCCGCGATGGCACAAGGGAAGGCTGGGAGATGACCACCGCCAGAGCAGTAGTTGACGGTGCTCCTTCAAGCAATGGAGCATCGGCACTGGCCGCGCCTGCGTTAAAAAACAAAGACAGAATTGTTAGAAAAGATCGCAAGATATGTAAAAAAAAAAAGGGAATGATGGTAACTCGAAGTTTACCCGACGAGCTGCCAGCCGAAACTGAGGCAATTCCCTCCTCCATCGACATGAGGCCACCACCCGTAACCTCATCACCCGACTCGATAGGGACCGTCGTCGTGCTCGCGCGACCAGGAGACGGCAGAAGATCGTAGACGGGGAGGGCAATGATTGGAGCGTTGCCGGACTCTTGGAAGGAAGCGGCTGACTCTTCCCCAAGAGTCGTACCCATCTCACCCGCTACTTCCTCGGGCTCCGCTGTCTCCATCGGCTCATCTACCGTCACCACGAGGTCGCCAGCCTCAAGTGCCTCGTCCGCCATCACCCCGGACTCAGTTGTAATGATCGTTTCATCTGCCGCCACTTCAGGCTCGGCATCAACGACCTTCTCGGCTATAGGCCCCTCAACCTCCGCACCAAGCTCCATGGCCTCAACGATGTTGCCCACTGTCGGCTCGAGTTTGGCAGGAACCGCCTCCTCTGTCCCCCTGGGTTCAACGGTCTCCGCCTCACCCTCGGTCGGACTTGGCCCTGCAAAATAATAGATATGAGAACCGTCGACATTATAACTCTCACAATAAAAATTCTGAAAGAAATGTTACCTGAAGTGGACTTATCATTTGCGCTTCGAACGGCGCGCGCCACTTGTCGGCGAGCAGTGGATAGGGCGACAGGGGCCTCTCCGGAAGGAGTATCTGCCCGAGGGACGGTGCTTGGGCCCGCTCCCATAGCCAAAGCAGTCCGGCGTGCCTTCGCCTCGCGCCTCAGCTGCTTTCTCTCCTCCTGGGCCGTTGAAACGGACCTCACCAGAGCCTTTCTCATTGAGGCGTCTTTGTCCGTGAGTAGGGATGCCTCCAAATTTTTCAAGGAATCCCTCGTCGTTTTGTCAAGTCGAGGCTCTTGCAGCAGCCCCGACGAGACCGGGACGTCATTAACAGGCTTGGGAAAGATCCCCGCATCAACTGATGTAGCCCCTACAAAGAAACAAAGGAAGAAGGTTAGGTTGACCATCAGAAGAGATAACAAATTTTTCTTATGAAAAAAAAAGGGGGGTGGAACGTACCAACGCCTGCTAGAGCACGTTTCTCCTCCTCCTCTTGGAAGGTTTTCAAAGAGGCAGCAATAGCTTCTTCGGTAGAGACACCTGTTGAAAATGGGAAAAGTATTAGTCAAGAATAATGAAAAAAAATGCGATGAAATGATGAGGAAAGCGGCTAATAATCACCTGACTCCATGAGTTTGCTTAACATCGCTTCGAGCCTTGCTGATCGCTCAGAAGCTGCAATAGCGGCCGCCAAATTGGTGTCTGCAGGGTCTACCAAGAAGCCCTTATTGCTGCCATATTCACTTATTCCTTTGGTAAGAGGGGCCTCAGGCTCTAAATTGAGGATCGCGTCGAGAGAAAGGATCGACTTCTTCTTCTTTTGCCCGCCAGCTCTAGATGCACCTGGAATTGATTTGCGCTTGGCAGTCACCTTGGGGCGGCGGGTCCCGATATCCGCTCCTACGCCGGACTCTGGCGACATTACACTAACCGTCTTCGTAGGAACACGGGGTGCCTGTGGTGCATTCACCGTAGCAGACAGCGGCAATCCACGCAGGGGACTCAACACGCGTGGTCGGTCGACTCCGGCATCTTTCAACGGAGGAATGACCGGGATCCTTGGTTGCAAGGGGGCCTTGCGATCACCGCCAGGAGGCGCACCCCTACGGTCAACCAGTATACGCTTCTCCATTAAGATAATCGGGCCCACCGCATGCGCATACCAAGCCACGTACGTGTTAAGCATCTTAGGGACACAGCTGGGTTCACTAATGAAGAAATAGGAACCCGTGTTAAGACGTGTGAAATGATGCATTGCATTCTTCATCCCCTCTCGGCTGACCACAGGCTTTTCCAAGAAAGCTTCCATCGGGATCCCTTGGTTGTAGCTCGATTGCTGAGCAAACCGGTGCGGGTTGTACTTCATGAAAAGTGCGGTCTCATTCTGCCTAAACACTAGATAGCCCGGCCGAATGGAGTAGAGGTGGAGGATTTCCCGAGCCTTCAATACGGAAGCCCCGTCCTTGAAATCATCGCTCAGTGGCACTACTGACTTAGTAGTCTCTGAGCCTATGGTTATAACCTTATCCACAAAGGAAATCTTCGCCCCGACCAGATGTGAACGAAGGAGCAGCCCCCTAGACTCCCGTGGGGGTGCGAACACAATTGAAGCGCCGACCAACCGCATGACTCTCGGGAGTCTGCATTTCTCGAAGAACGGAGGAATCTTATGGACACCGAACACCCCTTGCACGTGCATTTCCATCCAGGAGGTGAAATAATGCGTCGGGAAGTTAGCAGGCTGTACCCCCGGCTCACTAGCGTCCGCCGCTACGCTAAGTCCTTTATAAAGGTAGGCCAGCCCGGCGATTCCTACCGATAACTGTAAACCAGCCACCATCCGATGCGCTGGGTAAAAGACGGAGGGCCGCATGTGACGCGGGTGCATGGGGAGCACAAAGCTGCATAGCTACAAACCCAAGAACCCAATAAAAAAGGTCTCTTCATCCATGCCCGGGACGGTAATTTCTGAGAAAGGGACGACGGCAGCGCCAGGGAGATAAAAATCCCTTTGATCATTCTCCGATACAGGTTGGCGGTCTAAGCCGAAGCCGAAAGGGTCGTCGAGCTGGGCAAACTTCTCACTCCGCTCTGATAGGAGCTCCGGGCGAATGAAGCGGGCAATAAAATCTGCGAAACTGATGCCCCGGTCGCCCAATTCCAGATGGAGTCCTTCGTAGATCTCCAACATCTTCACCAGGCCCGGATACTGATGCTGGACGGCGTTTTCCGGAGTTAGGTCAAACACCAGCGGCTTGGTGACAAAAACGTATTCGTCAGGAGGTAGCAACTCCTCGTAATGCTCCCCCCTCATCGGTAAACCCGAGAGCTCGGCAAACTCCTCCAAGGAAATTGAGACCTCCCTATCCGCCATCAAAAAAGTGTGGGAGGGGATATTCCATTGTTCAATGAAGGCTTTGATCCACCACGTTGGAGGAGAGGGATACTCGAAGAGCGAGACGTAGATGGCCGAATACAACCCAATCTTCATTAGGTGAGTCCTTTTCGCTGATAAGATGTATCGGGCCCACTGCAAGTATCCGGCAGGCGGTCGCGGTACCAATCCAATATTATAGGCCTGTCCCCAAGGGCGTGCTTCACCCTGACAGATCGCCTTCCTAAAATGTCTATTGCCGGCGGCGGCTGCACGGGAATAGCACCAATTGCGGGTTGAAGGAGGTCATCTGAATTCCAATTTTTAACCTCCACGGCATACTTCGCCGGGGGTTCGTCCGCATAAGGGATTGGAGTTATGGGTTCAGACGGCGTGGCAAAACTGAAACTGCGGTGACCCTGGATGATCTGGCTTACCACCTCCCCCACAGTTGGAGTTTTTTGCACTCGGGGTCATGATCCTTAATAAGAGCGAGCGCCACCCGGTCCACTGGCGAATGAGGGAACCTTCCTTCCGAGCGAACAAAGGGGAAAGACAAATCGTCAGACATGTTTCCTGTGGAAAGACAAAAATAACCGTTTAGTGTTCTAACGCTTGGCATTTTAAAATCTTACTCCACACTGTGATGCAGTGGGTAGGGGACCAAAGGGGGACCCACAAAATCTGGATGACGGTGCATCATTTAATAAGACAATCCCATCATGAGACTGTCAATTCATGGAAAAAGTTCCACAAAAGAATATCCTCATTGATGGGAAATCCCTAGAGACAAGGAGAAAATCTCCTCTTTTAGAGCAAAGCTCTGTCACAGAGTGACATTTGTCAAACTCTGGTCTCAGGGGAACAAGATTCCTCACAAGAGCATAGCTCTTTGGTAATAATGGAAAAATCCATCAATTTTTTTTTAACACACTTAAAAGAATTAAAATTTTGGAATATTGAGAAATCCATGGAAACTTATAAAAAAAATTCTTCATTTTTCAGATCTAAAAAGATCTACATTTGATCCAAGAGCAAGGCTCTGTTCATGGGTTAAAACCCATGGACAAGATCTCTGTAGATCTGTAAGTTTTTGAGAGCAAGGCTCTGGTGATAAAACTCTAAAGGGGTTTTTCTTTAGATCAAAGATCTATAAGAGCAAGGCTCTGTTAATTAAATTTAATTTAATTTAATTTAAATTACCTAGAGTGATTCTAAGTTCTGAACTTTGAAGTTCTTGGGGAAAGAACAAGAGCAAGGCTCTGAAAATTCTTAGGCAAGAGCAAGGCTCTGAGAATCAAAATTCTTAAAAGTTGTAAGAATTTTCTAAGGACCAAGGGTCCTATTTATAGGCGCCTGCGCCCCTTCAACTTATCAGTAGATCCAAGGGCTGAGGTTTTGCCACCGCTGCACTCACGTGCGCGCCACATGAGCGCAACGGTGGGGGGGCATTTGTTTCCCCAATCAGAGCAAGGCTCTGTTTAAATTTCAAAAAAAATTCAAATTTTGAAGCAACGCTTCAAATACCGTGCGCTGCGCGCAACACGCCATGTGTCAGAAGTTGATACGACAGCGCAACGCCCAAGGCGGTGCGTCCAATCAGAGCAGGGCTCTTTTAAAAACTAAAAGTAAAAGAAACAACTTTCAGTTGCGCAAGCGCTGCGCTGCGCGACACGTGTCTGCGCAGTTGCGCAAGCACAGCTGCGCAAGCGCTGCGCTGCGCGACACGTGTCACGCGCTGGGGGAGTTGCGCAAAACAGAATAAATCTTTTCTGTTCTTGTTAAAACAAGAAGATTTTCTTCTGTAAAGTAGGGGCCTTTGGATCAAAGATCCAACGGTGGGGAAAATTCCCCAAATCACTCAGAGAAAGATTCTTTTAACAAATTTAACTAATTTATGGGCACTATAAAAAGGACCCCAGACCTCATTTCAAGGGGAGGAACATTTTTTTAAAAAAAAAGAGAGAAAGAGGACTCTGAAGAACTCCTCAAGAATAAAAAAGGTAAAAAACCTTTGAAAGAAGAGAAATTTCTCTTATGAACAGATCAGGGATCTAAGAACAAGATCATAGATCTTCAATAAATAAATAAACAAATAAAATAAAATAAAAAATAAAAACAGTGCCTTGCACTTGTTATGAACCTTTGGTTCTCTGAAACAAGAAAAAAACTTGTTTAGATCAAGGGATCAAAAAGTGCTTTGCACTTCTGTTTTGAATCTAAAAAGATTCTTAGTGCTTTGCACAAATGCAGTGCATTACTTAAAGGGCCAGGCCCAAGTCAAAAAGGCCTAACAGGTCTAATAAAATGCAATGCATTGTTTTAAAAAAAAAGAGGGCAGAGCCCAAACTAAAATAGATGCTCTGCATCATAAATAAAGGGACAGAGCCCAAATCAAAAGCCTAGCAGGCCAGAATAGAATGCAGTGCATTATTAAATATGGGCAAAGCCCTAGCACAGGCCTAATAGGCCAAAGATCAAGAAAAATGTTGAATATTCTCAACTGGACTTAACCCAATTTTGGCCATAAGTCCTTAAATTAAATTGACTGAGCAAGATTGCTCTCTTAAATCAATTTACTACCGGTTCAAGGGTACATCTCCGAACTCCTCTGACATCTATCATTGTAATCCTTCAACGACGTCAGAGAGGCGACGGGTCCCAACGACCACACATGAATACGGACTGCGGGGTCCTTAAACTCGTGGACCGAAACGTCCTTAAACTAATGTTGGACCGAAACGTCCTTAAACTAATTTGGGACCGAAACGTCCTTAAACTAATATCGGACCGAAACGTCCTTAAACTAATATCGGACCGAAACATCCTTAAACTAATGTTGGACCGAAACGTCCCTAAACTAATTTTGGACCGAAACGTCCCTAAACTAATATCGGACCGAAACGTTCCTAAACTAATATCGGACCGAAACGTCCCTAAACTAATATCGGACCGAAACGTCCTTAAATTAATATCGGACCACCACGTCCCTAAACTGGAATATGGACCACCACGTCCCTAAACTGGCGATGGACCACCACGTCCCTAAAATGGAAAATGGACTACCACGTCCCTAAACTGGAAAATGGACCACTACGTCCCTAAACTGGAACAATAGAGCCTCCAAATTCTCTTTTGCCGGATCTAAACGGTCCCGTTTAAGTTGATCTTAGCCCCAAATACGGCTAACGTATCCTTAGACATTTAAATGAATGATAAAACTCCAAATCAACTTCGGCTCAAGGGTACATCTCTGAACTCCTCTGACACCTGTCGTTGTAATCCTTCAACGACGTCAGAGAGGTGACGAGTCCTGACGGCCATATATTAATCACTACGTTAAGTTGATCTTAGTCTAAAACAGGACTAACGTATCCTTAACGAACGTTTAAGTTGATCTTAGCCGCAACGAGACTAATGCATCCTTAAACTAAAAACACTAAACCTAAATCTAAGTAAATACGGATTTAGACTAATTCACGTCCTACGGGCGACGGCATTACTCAGTCTCCGTATACAATCCACGGGCAACCACAAACAAAACAAACACACACGACACGAAGTGAAATGCTGGAGAAGGAGAAAGTTGTTATCGCGATGCGGTAGCGTAATTAACTGCAGGGGCTTGCGCCTGCAGGGAAGAGCGTCCCCACAATCAAAAACCCCTCACCCTGAGGGGGAATCTGACGAAGTCTGCTACATCGGCCGCATCCGTCTAAACCTCCGATACACGGTGCCATAAATCAACTTGGCATCTTCGGAGAGGTAGACGGATAAAACCAAATAGCATCTGCCCCGAATCTCAGCGTCAGGACATCGCGGTCCTGTGCGCCGTCTTTCGGAGGGGAACAGCGGGTACCCAAGCTCTCCTGTAGGCTTCTCCAAAAGTGCGACAAGAATCTGGTGTCCTGATCTGACACAATGTTGACCAGAACACCGTGAAGTCGCACAATCTCCTGCATATATCTCTCTGCCAGTGACTCTGTTGACTGTCCCACTCGGAATGGTATGAAGTGTGCAGCTTTCGTGAGGCGATCGACAATAACCCAAATGACGTTATTGCCCCTAGGGCTCCGTGGTAAGGCCGTCACGAAATCCATGGTAATGTGCTCCCACTTCCATTCTGGTATCGGCAGTGGTTGCAACAATCCAGCTGTCCTCTGATGCTCCGCCTTCACCTGCTGGCATACCAAGCACCTGGATACGAACCTCGCAATTTCCCGCTTCATTCCGTTCCACCAAAAGTGTTGTTTTAGATCCCGATACATCTTTGTACCTCCCGGATGCACAGAATAAGCTGAACTATGCGCTTCAGCCAGTACTTCTTCTCGAACATCTTCCTTGGGTACGCAGAGTCTGCTACCGAATCTCAGAGAGCCATCTTCATGTATGATCAAGTCCGTTCTCAGCCCGGCTTCTACTTGCGTTCTGAACTTTTGCAATCGGGGATCATCCGCTTGTGCAGCCTTGATGCGATCCACCAGAGAAGACTGCACCTGTAGTTGCCAAAGTTGACTGAGTGCGCCCGGTGTAACGACTTCAAGCTCGAGTCTCTGGAAGTCCTCAATAATGCTCCTCTGACCGGTCAACATCATGACCGCTGGCTTACGACTGAGCGCATCTGGTACAACATTCACCTTCCCCGGGTGATATTGAAGGTCCAAGTCATAATCTGCCATTAGTTCTAGCCATCGGCGTTGCCTCATGTTTAGTTCCTTCTGAGTGAAGACGTACTTCAAACTTTTATGATCTGTGTACACCTCCACTTTCTCGCCCAATAGGTAGTGCCTCCAAATCTTCAACGCAAAGACTACTGCAGCTAACTCCAAGTCATGCGTAGGATAATTCTTCTCGTGATTTCTCAGTTGTCGAGAGGCGTAAGCAACCACTCGGCCGTGCTGCATCAGAACACAGCCTAATCCCTTCCCTGAGGCATCACTGTGTATCACCAAACCACTGGAATCATCTGGTACTGTAAGAATAGGCGCCGTGGTTAACTTCTGCTTCAGCGTGTCAAATGCCTGAGTGCACTCCTCTGTCCACGCAAACGGTACATCCTTCCGTGTAAGCCTCATCAAAGGTTCAGCGATTCTTGAGAAGTCTTGGACGAATCTCCAATAATACCTCGCCAATCCCAGAAAACTCCTGATCTCGGCCACTGACTTCGGCGTTGACCAATCTCTGACAGATTCTATCTTTGTCGGGTCCACCGAGATGCCTTCGCCCGAAACAATATGTCCCAAAAACTGAACCTTGTCGAGCCAGAACTCACACTTGCTTAGCTTCGCATACAGCTTCTCTTCCCGAAGAATTTGTAGAACCGTGCGCAAATGCTCAACATGCTCCTCTCGGGTCTTCGAGTAGACAAGTATGTCGTCGATGAACACAACGACAAACGTGTCCAAGTACTTTGCAAATACCATGTTCATCAAGTCCATGAATATTGCTGGGGCATTGGTAACACCGAACGGCATCACAAGGAACTCGTAATGTCCGTATCGGGTCCTGAAAGCCGTCTTGCATACATCCTCGGCTGCTACTCTGATTTGGTGATATCCAGAACGGAGATCCAACTTCGAGAATACCTTGGCTCCACTTAGCTGATCGAATAAGTCGTCAATGCGCGGGATTCGGTACTTGTTCTTTATTGTGACCTTGTTCAGCTCCTGATAATCTATACACATTCGCAGTGATCCATCCTTCTTCTTTACTAACAGAACTGGTGCACCCCACGGTGAAGCGCTCGGCCGAATAAATCCCTTCTCCAATAGCTCTTCAATTTGCTTCTTCAATTCCGCCAACTCAACTGGTGCCATTCTGTATGGGGCCTTGGATACTGGGGCCGTACCTGGAGTCAAATCGATCGAGAACTCCAAGATTCGAGGAGGTGGTAAACCTGGTAGATCTTCAGGAAATACGTCCAGAAAGTCCCGAACAATTTCTGGGACTGGGCTCTCATCAATCTCCATAGCTGTCAGCTCCTTGGGCTTGGCTCTGTACTTAGCTGGCTCCAAAGATTCGCTTCCGCCCTCGAAAATAAACTCCGGGTGATTGGGAATGCGGAAGATCACATTCCTTGCACAACAATTGATAACTGCATAGAAAGTGCTCATCTAATCCATCCCGAGAATTGCGTCGTAACTGCCTGTCCCAATCAGAAGGAAATTCGCATAGAATTCCCTGCCACACACTACAACCGGACATGATCTACATTCTCGACTAGATATTATAATGCCATTACCCGTATGTATTTCCCATCCCTTGGTTAGTGGTTTATGTGGTATGGAGTGTGTATCAGTGAAATGCTCAGACAAGAAACAGTGCGATGCTCCAGAATCAAATAGTACTCTAGCTGGCAAGGAATATATGAGTAGAGTACCTGTAACAACGTCTCCTGACGCCTCTACCTGCTCGGCGGTCAAGTTGAAAGCCCGTCCCTGACCGCGACCTGTAAAGGGTTGCTTCTGCTCCTGTGGCCTCTGTTGCAACGGTCTAGAACCTCCCTGTATCTCTGCTCGCTCGGGTCAACCGCTAATCATGTGCTGACTAGATCCGCAAATCAAGCACTGTCCCTTGGCACGACGACAGTCCTTCTGGGTATGCCCACCTCTACCGCAGTAGCCGCAAACTACGTTCTGTTTCTGGGGGCGATGCTGCGGTACGAACGGGCGCTTCATTTGTGTCGTTCCCGGCCTGTGAACCGGTATGGCTCCTCGAGAAGGTGCGTGGGTACGTGCTGGAACGACTAGGGGTCTCCTGAACTTGTTGATCAATTGCTCCTGAACTCTCGCCGCGTTGAGTACCTGTGCGAAAGTCTGCAAATCCAGTGATGCAATCAACTGCTGCAACTCGAAATCTAGCCCCTGTAGGAAGCGTCTGGCCCTGGTGGCCTCTGAGACGACCATGTATGGAGCAAAACGGCTCAGACGGTTGAACTCTGCCGCATTTACGTCCACTGGGTGTCCATTCTGCTTCAAAAGAATAAACCTTTCCTCCATTTCTGCCTTGGCTGTGGAAGGAAAATAATGATCTAGGAAGCACTCCTTAAATTTGCCCCATTCAATCGGCCCGTCTAGCCTGCTTTCTTCCACTGACCACCATGTACGGGCTTCATCTTCCAATTGGATCTTTATCACGTCCACCCTATCTTCCTCTGGAACCCTGGCGGCTGTCAGTAAGTTCTCCATGTTCACCAGCCATTGCTCGGCCTCAAGGGGTTCAGCTAGCCCTGTGAATGCAGCTGGATGTAACCGTCGGAAGTCTGATACGGTACCAGCCCTAGCATGATAAGCTGGTGGGGTAGCGCCCTCGGAAGCGGTAATGAGTGCGGAGGGTCCTCCTGCGGCGGTAATCGTCCTGAGTCCCTCAGCGAGTAAGTCTGTCTTCCTCTCCTGAGCTTCCGCGAGAGAGGTCAGTGCACTAAGTATTCTTTCCGTGCGGTCCTGAGAGCTGGAGTCCGAGGAGGGGTCGTTCGGGGACATCATATCTCTGGAAGATTCAAAAGGATAAGATCAGATTCAAGGATGAAAATCAGGAATAGTGAGACGAAAAATAATGTAACACAGTATAGTTAATGTCGGGATCCGGTTCTTGCTCACGGAGCAAAGTGCCACACGGAACAAAGTGCCACACCAAGTGTCGTGTTAAGTGGGCGGGGGCTACCTCTTGAATCCATGGGGGCCACCTCTTGAGTCCGTGGGACTCACTGTAGAACAATGGGGACTCTTCGGAATACATTCCGAAAGAGGGCAGACCTGTACTATAAATGGAATGATACCACTCTTCAATACAGAGGCGCCTTTTAAGTGAACCGGCACTACAGGAGCTTGAGAACTCCGTAGTTAAGCGTGCTCGAGCCAGGGAAGTTCTAGGATAGGTGACCTCCTGGGAAGTGGCCCCTGGCCGGGTCCGGTTCACCCTTAAGGAAAAAACCGTGCGGTTCGGCCAGAGCGGACAATACTCTCTGTATTGGAGGTGGGGCGTGACAGAATGGTATGAGAGCTGGTCCCTCAATAGTTGGTCTGTGGTTCGAGGACGAACCGTTGTTCAAAGGTGGGGAGAATGTCGGGACCCGGTTCTTGCTCACAGAGCAAAGTGCCACACGGAACAAAGTGCCACGCCAAGTGTCGTGTTAAGTGGGCGGGGGCCACCTCTTGAATCCGTAGGGGCCACCTCTTGAGTCCGTGGGACTCACTGTAGAACAATGGGGACTCTTCGGAATACATTCCGAAAGAGGGCAGACCTCTACTATAAATGGAATGATACCACTCTTCAATACATAGGCACCTTTTAAGTGAACCGGCACTACAGGAGCTTGAGAACTCCGTAGTTAAGCGTGCTCGAGCCAGGGAAGTTCTGGGATGGGTGACCTCCTGGGAAGTGGCCCCTGGCCGGGTCCGGTTCGCCCTTAAGGAAAAAACTGTGCGGCTTCGGCCAGAGCGAACAATACTCTCTGTATTGGAGGTGGGGCGTGACAAGTACCACGGAGGAAAGTGAAAACGGAAAATATACTCCATTTCTTCAAGACACGCGTCATTTATCGGTTCGGCACTCCGCGACGGATCATCTCCGATAACGGGCCAGCCTACAGAAACCACAAGATCAGACGTTTCGCACAACAGCATAACATAGATTGGAGATACTCTTTAGTCTATAATTCTCGAGCTAACGGTCTAGTTGAGGCTTTCAACAAGACATTGACAAAGATCGTGAAAAAGATGGTGTCTCGAAATAAGGACTGGCACGACTGCATGAAGCTCTCTGGGCGTATCGAACTACGTTCAAAACGGCTACGAACACAACGCCATATGCATTGGTGTTCGGCACAGAAGCGGTACTCCCTCTTGAGATAGAGTTACCCTCTCTACGAGTGGCGGTTCGCTACGAGCTAACAGACGAAGAAAATGCTCACCTTCGGCTTAAGGAGATCGATGCCCTTGATGAAACCCGGCTCATAGCGCAACAAAATCTGGAGGTTTATAAAGAAAAGATGACGCGCTCATATGAGAGATTGACTAGACCGAGAACATTCCGCCAAGGCGAACTCGTGCTAGTGGTCAAGAGACCCATGATCCCTAATCGTGCTAAGCGGGGGAAGTTCGAGCCGAACTATGAATGCCCGTATATTATAGACAAAGTCTACCAGGGTGGAGCCTATCTACTCATGGACATGCATGGTGAAAGACCTTTCAGGCCAATAAACGGTCGCTTCCTAAAGAAATACTACGCCTGATGAGTCACGGCTTAGGTCAACAATAGATGACGACGACTATGTCCGCTCGCTATCTTTCTAAGCCCAAACTCTATAAGTAGTAGCCGTTCCGGACCGAAACATCCTTAAACTAACGATGGACCACTATGTCCTAAAACTAGCTGTTGACCGAGACGTCGATAAACTACTGTGGACTGCAGCATCACAAGGCTGACACAAAAAAAAGAAAGAAAGAATAAAAAAAATAAAAAGAAAACGGTATGTCCATAAGCAAAATGGGCACGGATGAAAACCCGAAAGGGCTCCGTGAGTAAAAACAGCAGGGCTTCCGGCGAGTTTTTGTGAAAACCCGAAATGGCGCAACCTCGTTAAAAGATACTTGCAAGGTCCTCTCGACCTTGTGAGGAGAAACCACCTGCGTGAGGTCCTTACGAATCACAAGGGAGCAACACACTTAGGGATCCCCACGATTCCTAAGGAGAAATTACACTTACGAGATCCTCACGACTCGTAAGAAGAACCCTCTTATGAGACCCTCACGGCTAATAAGATTCAAAAGTCTTAAGCTACAGGGATCTAAACCTGTTCTTAAGCGGCCACCACAACCTCCAATGCCACCCTACAAGCGGCTCGATGCTGACCCTTGTATACAACCCACGGGCGCGAATAAACATTCCCTAACAAAGTACCATCCGTGACTAGGGATATGTCTACACGGTGAACAGCCCTTGTAAGTCCTCTCGACTTAGAAAGAGAAAATACTCTTGTAAGATCCTTACGACTTACAAGAGACCATGCACTTAGGAATCCTAACGATCCCTAAGGAGAAAACGCACCTACGAGATCCTCACGACTCGTAGGGAGAAATACCTTTATGAGACCCTTACGGCTAATGAAGTCAAAAGTCTTAGTCGATAAGATCCTAACCATGTCTACTAAGTCACCTTTGTTCGACATCGACGAAGGCAAATGATGATCCGCTCCTGGCAATATCCCAGTTGTAGCGGTGCTGATGCCGAAATCGGTGTCTAATTCCAAGCTTGCAGCAAAAAGCCAGCGAGCCACACAGGCATACGAAATAGCCGAAATGATGGGGCAACTTACAATAAAATCAGCACGTAAAAATGTATGCATACAAAAATAGCCAAAATGATTGGGCAACTCGCAATAAAAAGCAACGAGTAAAAATAAAACAAATAGCCAAAATGATTGGGCACCGCGAAAAATAGCCGAAATGATTGAGCAATCGCGACCTTCGCGATATAAAAGCTGAAATGATAGAGCATCGCGGAAGAAATAAAAAAATGAAATTTATGCCCTAAAGGTGATATCACATCAATCCCTGTATACAATTCAGGGGCGCAAACAACGAGGGAATCACACCTTCCCTCCCCAGGCTCCATCGGAAGAAGAAGCCAAATCTCAACGGTTCACAGACAACCTGGAGATCATCTCAACATGCGTCTTATTACAGCAGGCGAAACATCAAGCAAAGCGGAACCGCGGCAATTCCCAGTTCCATGACTCGGCGGAGCACAAATGACCGAGAGTCAAACCCCGACTCCGTGAAATGCGGATAAAGTCAACCCTTCCTGGTCACGTGGAACACGGCCTATGTCAATCTTGACCCCGTGGGAAACGTTCAGAGCAGATCCTGGTCCTCGCAGAACACGGCTATGACCCCATGGGAAGCATCCAGAGCAAATTCCTGGCCACGTGGAACACGGCCTATGTCAATCCTGACCCCGTGGGAAACGTCCAGAGCGGATCATGGTCCTCGCAGAACACGGCTATGACCCCATGGGAAGCATCCAGAGCAAATTCCTGGTCACATAGAACGAGGCTTATGTAAATCCTGACCCCGTGGGAGCGGAGCCTGGTCCTCGCAGAACACGGCTATGACCCCGTGGAAAGCATCCAAAGAAAAATTCCTGGTCATGTGGAACATGGCCTATGTCAATCCTGACCCCATAGGAAACGTCCAGAGTGGATCCTGGTCCTCGCAGAACACGGCTATGACCCCGTGGGAAGCATCCAGAGCAAATTCATGGTCACGTGGAATGCGGCTTATGTCAATCCTGACCCCGTAGGAAACATCCATAGCGGAGCCTGGTCCTCGCAGAACACGGCTATAACCCCGTGGGAAGCATCCAGAGCAAATTCCTGGTCACGTGGAACGCGGCTTATGTCAATCCTGACCCCGTGGGAAACGTCCAGAGCGGAGCCTGGTCCTCACAGAACACGGCTATGACCCCATGGGAAGCATCCAGAATAAATTTCTGGTCACGTGGAACACGGCCTATGTCAATCCTGACCCCATGGGAAACGTCCAGAGCGGATCCTGGTCCTCGCAGAACACGGCTATGACCCGTGGGAAGCATCCAGAGCAAATTCCTGGTCACATGGAACGCGGCTTATGTCAATCCTGATCCCGTGGGAAACGTCCAGAGCGGAGCCTGGTCCTCGTAGAACACGGCTATGACCCCGTGGAAAGCATCCAGAGCAAATTCCTGGTCACGTAGAACGCGGCTTATGTCAATCCTGACCCCGTGGGAAACGTCCAGAGTGGAGCCTGGTCCTTACAGAACACGGCTATATCAATCAGACCCCGTGGGAAGCATCCAGAGCAAAATTCCTGATCACGTGGAACACGGCCTATGTCAATCCTGACCCTGTGGGAAACGTCCAGAGCAGAGCCTGGTCCTCACAGAACACGGCTATGACCCTGTGGGAAGCATCCAGAGCAAATTCCTGGTCACGTGGAACATGGCTTATGTCAATCCTGACCCGTGGGAAACGTCAAGAGCGGAGCCTGGTCCTCGCAGAATACGTCTATGACCCCGTGGGAAGAATCCAGAGCAAATTCCTGGTTATGTGGAATACGGCCTATGTCAATCCTGACCCCGTGGGAAACATCCAGAGCGGATCCTGGTCCTCACAGAACAAGGCTATGACCCCGTGGGAAGTATCCAGAGCAAATTCCTGGTCACGTGGAACGCGGCTTATGTCAATCCTAACCCCGTGGGAAACATCCAGAGCAGAGCCTGGTCCTCACAAACACGGCTATGACCCTGTGGGAAGCATCCAGAGCAAATTCCTGGTCACGTGGAACACGGCCTATGTCAATCCTGACCCCGTGGGAAACGTCCAGAGCGGATCCTGGTCCTCACAGAATACGGCTATAACTCCGTGGGAAGTATCCAGAGCAAATTCCTGGTCATGTGGAACGCGGCTTATGTCAATCCTGACCCGTGGGAAACGTCCAGAGCGGAGCGTGGTCCTCGCAGAACATGGCTATGATCCCGTGGGAAGCATCCAGAGCAAATTCCTGGTCACGTGGAACACGGCCTATGTCAATCCTGACCCTGTAGGAAACGTCCAGAGCGGATCCTGGTCCTCGCAGAACACGGCTATGACCCCGTGGGAAGCATCCAGAGCAAATTCCTGGTCAAATAGAATGCAGCTTATGTCAATCCTGACCCCGTGGGAAACGTCCAGAGCGGAGCCTGGTCCTCGCAGAACACGGCTATGTCAATCAGACCCCGTGGAAAGCATCCGGAGCAAAATTTCTGGACACGTGGAACACGGCCTATGTCAATCCTGACCCCGTGGGAAACATCCAGAGCGGATCCTGGTCCTCGCAGAACATAGCTATGACCCCGTGGGAAGCATCCAGAGCAAATTCCTGGTCACGTGGAACGCGGCTTATGTCAATACTGACCCCGTTGGAAACGTCCAGAGCGGAGCCTGGTCCTCGCAGAACACGGCTATGACCCCGTGGGAAGCATCAAGAGCAAATTCCAGGTCACGTGGAACACGGCTTATATCAATCCTGACCCCGTGAGAAACGTCCAGAGCGGAGCCTGGTCCTCACAGAACACAGCTATGACTCCTTAGGAAGCATCCAGAGCAAATTCCTGGTCACGTGGAACACGGCCTATGTCAATCCTGACCCCGTGGGAAACGTCCAGAGCGGATCTTGGTCCTCGCAGAACACGGATATGACCCCGTGGGAAGCATCCAGAGCAAATTCCTGGTCACGTCGAACGCGGCTTATGTCAATCCTGACCCCGTGGGAAACGTATAGAGCGGAGCCTGGTCCTCGCAGAACACGGCTATGACCCCGTGGGAAGCATCCAGAGCAAATTCCTGGTCACGTGGAAGACGGCCTATGTCAATCCTGACCCCGTGGGAAATGTCCAGAGCGGATCCTGGTCCTCGCAGAACACGGCTATGACCCCGTGGGAAGCTTCCAGAGTAAATTCCTGGTCACGTGGAACGCGTCTTATGTCAATCCTGACCCTATGGGAAACGTCCAGAGCGGAGCCTGGTCTTCACAGAACACGGCTATGACCCCGTGAGAAGCATCCAGAGCAAATTCCTGGTCACGTGGAACACGGCCTATGTCAATCCTGACCCCGTGGGAAACGTCCAGAGCGGAGCCTGTTCCTCGCAGAACACGGCTATGTCAATCAGACCCCATGGGAAGCATCCAGAGCAAAATTCCTGATCACGTGGAACACGGCCTATGTCAATCCTGACCCCGTGGGAAACGTCCATAGCGGAGCCTGGTCCTCGCAGAACACGGCTATGACCCCATAGGAAGTATCCAGAGCAAATTCCTGGTCACGTGGAACGCGGCTTATCTCAATCCTGACCCCGTGGGAAACGTCCAGAGCGGAGCCTGGTCCTCGCAGAACACGGCTATGACCCCATGGGAAGCATCCAGAGCAAATTCCTGGTCACGTGGAACACGACCTATGTCAATCCTGACCCCGTGGGAAACGTCCAGAGCGGATCTTGGTCCTCGCAGAACACGGATATGACCCCATGAGAAGCATCCAGAGCAAATTCCTGGTCACGTAGAACGCGGCTTATGTCAATCCTGACCCCGTGGGAAACGTACAGAGCGGAGCCTGGTCCTCGCAGAACACGGCTATGACCCCATGGGAAGCATCCAGAGCAAATTCCTGGTCACGTGGAACACGGTCTATGTCAATCCTGACCCCGTGGGAAATGTCCAGAGCGGATCCTGGTCCTCGCAGAACACGGCTATGACCCGGTGGGAAGTATCCAGAGCAAATTCCTGGTCACGTGGAACGCGGCTTATATCAATCCTGACCCCGTGGGAAACGTCCAGAGCGGAGCCTGGTCCTCGCAGAACACGGCTATGACCCCGTGGGAAGAATCCAGAGCAAACTCCTGGTCACGTGGAACACGGCCTATGTCAATCCTGACCCCGTGGGAAACGTCCAGAGCGGATCCTGGTCCTTGCAGAACACGGCTATGACCCCGTGGGAAGCATCCAGAGCAAATTCCTGGTCACGTGGAATACGGCTTATGTCAATCCTGACCCCGTGGGAAACGTCCAGAGCGGAGCCTGGTCCTCGCAGAACACGGATATGACCCCGTGGGAAGCATCCAGAGCAAATTCCTGGTCACGTGGAACGCGGCTTATGTCAATCCTGACCCCATGGGAAACGTCCAGAGCGGAGCCTGGTCCTCGCAGAACACGGCTATGTCAATCAGACCCCGTGGGAAGCATCCAGAGCAAAATTCCTGATCACGTGGAACACGGCCTATGTCAATCCTGATCCCGTGGAAAACGTCCAGAGCGGATCCTGGTCCTTGCAAAACACGGCTATGTCAATCCTGACCCCGTGGAAAGCGTCCAGAGTAAATCCTGGTCCCGTGGAACACGGTTAAAGTCAATTTTGACCCCTGTTCCCGCCAAAATTTTCTGCGCAAAAGAGTCCAAGGTATCAAATGGAAGTGATACGCTTAATAAAATGCGAACCAGTATTTTCCGGCCTGTATTTTGATAAACTCCCGAAGGAGGAACAGCTAAATTCTTATGATATTGGAAGCATTTCGAAAAACCCTTCGATTTGATATATTATGGGCTCCATAATTCATCCGGGATCAAAAGTTATGAGCAAATATGTTATGCACTGTTCCCTGATTAAAAATCAGGAATTAGCTCAATGAGGTATCACGTGTTCACACGTGATCAATGGTCACGTATAGACACGTGATGGTTAAAACTTCATTGAACAGAAGCGAAAACAAACTGCTGAAAAATAACTCAATTGAGAGTTACGTGCTCACACGTGACCAATGGTATCACATGCTTAAAAGAATTTAATTCTAAAAGTCAGAAAAAATACCTCAACGAGGTATCACATGCTCACACGTGACCAAGGGTCGCGTGTCAGCACGTGACTGGCTTCGAAAGCCTTACAGTTAATAGAATTAAATTCTAAAAGGTTCTAAATCTTTCCAAATGGAAAAGGATTATGGGGACCGTTGGATTAAAAATCCAAGGGTGATTAAAAATCACCAATTAATGGAAAAAATCTTAGACAAGGAAAGATTTCCCCTAAATCTCACCGAAAATAACAAACAGAATATTTTTGGATTTAAAATCCAACGATGAATAAAATTCACTGAATGATCTAAAAGATCATATTAATGATGAAAACAAATCAAATCTTTCAATGAGAGATTTGCTAAACAAATTGATTCTTTTCCTTCTCCTATAAATAGGAGCCAAGAAGAGAAGAGAAGGGATCTACTTTTTTTGGAGGAGAATTTGGAGAGAGAAAAACTTTGGAGAGAATTCTGATCTTGAAATTGCAGAGAGAAAAGAAAGGAGAATTTAATTCTCGACAAAGAAAACCCTAGGTGAGAAAAGGGAAAAAGATCAACTTCAAACAGAGAATTTAATTCTCAAAATCTAAGAGTTTAACTCTTCTGCAAATAAAGAACCTAGTTCTTCTTCTGGTTGAAGATCTGTACAGAGCACATCTCCCCATAGGATGAGAATTTAATTCTCATCGGGTTGAGATCCTGCCATGCAGATCCAAAACTTAGAGGGGGAATTGAGTTTAGAGAATTTAATTCTCCCAAAACAGAACTAGGGTTTAATCCTAATTGAGAATTTAATTCTCTCAAATTCACAGGAATTTAATTCCTCTTAAAAAGAAATTAGGGTTTAACCCTACATGAGAATTTAATCTTCCTAGAATTGTAGGAATTTAATTCCTCCAAAATCATAATTAGGGTTCAACCCTACAGAGAATTTAATTCTTAAAAATAACAGAGAACTCAAAAGATCTCCATCACGTGTCCCCACGTGACCCCTGAAAAGATCCCCAAAAACAAGAAGGAAAATGTTCTGAGGCAACGCCTCACGTGTTCCTACGTGACTTACAAAACGCAGAAAGGAAAAGCAAAGGAAATGAAGGTTTTGGGCGCTCTCACGTGATACCACGTGACCCCTTAGCAAACGCTTTAATAGTCAGCGCATAAATCACCGTCACGTGTCAGCACGTGATGCTCAAAAATAAAAAAATATAAAAAAGTGTTTAACACTTAATTGCAGAACGAAAAAAAGGGATCTGGTCCCACCTTTGGGCGCTCTCACGTGTCCACACGTGACCCCTCTTTCTTTAGTGTTTAACACTAATTGGAGATTATATTTCCAGTGTTTAACACTGATTGTTTCTAGTGTTTAACACTAAATTGAAGATTATATTTCCAGTGTTTAACACTGATTGTCTTTTAGTGTTTAACACTAATTTGAGAGTTCTACCTCCAGTGTTTAACACTGTTGTTCTCTAGTGTTTAACACTACTTTTAGCCAAATTGGCTAATTTTCCAGAGGCAAAAGTCCCTCCTCCAAATGAATCTCAAAATTGAGGAAATCAAAAACAAAATGCTGTCAGAGCCCCCAAACCTCAGTTTAGCACTGCTGAATGATGAGGGGCTGAACCCAAACAAATGTCTAATGGCCCAAAGGGCCAATATTTCAAACATAATTGGACTTAGCCCAAACTGGCCATAAGTCCTCAAATCATCTTGAACTGAGAACATCTGCTCTTTCAACCAACTCATTGGTTCAAGGGTACATCTCTGAACTCCTCTGACACATGTCATTGTAATCCTTCAACGTCGTCAGAGAGGTGATGGGTCCCGACGACCATACATTCAATGGACCACTATGTCCTTAAACTGGTATTGGACCACCATGTCCCTAAACTGGCAATGGACCACCATGTCCTTAAACTGGCAATGGACCGCCATGTCCCTAAACTGGAACAATAGAGTCCAAATGCTCTTTTGTCGGATCTAAACGATCCCGTTAAGTTGATCTTAGTCTCAAATTAGACTAACGTATCCTTAACAAATGTTTAAATTAATCTTAGCCTCAAATAAGGCTAACGTATCTTTAAACCCTCAAACAGACTTTAGTCCCAAATTGGACTATAGATCTCCCAACCAAATTTGGTTCAAGTGTACATCTCTGAACTCCTCTGATATCTGTCGTTGTAATCCTTCAACGTCGTCAGAGAGGTGACGGGTCCCGACGGCCATACGTGTAATGGACCCCTATGTCCCTAAACTGGAATAATAGAGCCCAAATGCTCTTTTGTCGGATCTAAACGATCCTGTTAAGTTGATCTTAGTCTCAAATCAGACTAACGTATCATTAACAAACGTTTAAGTTGATCTTAGCCTCAATTATGGCTAACGCATCCTTAAACCAAAACCTCAAACCCAAATCTAAGAAAATACGGATTTGGACTAATCCACGTCCTACGGGCGACGATATAAATTAGTCTCCGTATACAATCCACGGGCAACCACAAACAAAACAAACACCCACGACACGAAGTGAAATTCTGGAGAAGGAGAAAGTTGTTACCGCGATGCGATAGCGTAATTAACTGCAGGGGCTTGCGCCTGCAGGGAAGAGCGTCCCCACAATCAAAAACCCCTCAAGCGAGGGGGAATCTGACGAAGTCTGCTACATCGGCCACATCCGTTCAAACCTCCGATACACGGTGCCATAAATCAACTTGGCATCTTCAGAGAGGTGGACGGATAAAACCAAATAGCATCTGCCCCGAATCTCAGGCAAAACGTCCATGTCTTGGCCGCCGTTCGGAGAGGAACAGATTCTGGCACACCCGGTGGGACCTTTTCCTCTTTCCACTGCACACTTCGTGTGTCGTGTTCGCGAACGAATCGCGGTTTACTGTGGTTGCCTGTGGATTCGAGGTACTAAGATTTGATGTCTTGCTCCGTGCAAAAAACAGAAGATCAATGGCTTCAAACTGCACTGCCTGCAACTGCAACTCTCGCTCCGTCCTTGCTGGAGGAGTGACTTATGGGCCCCAAGCGGCATCCCTTTTCAAGATGCCAGTGGAGCAAGTAACTCAAGCCACTACTGGACTATTCTTCGGGACCATGCTCCCACCGATGAGCTTCAATGCCCCAATGACGTTGCAAGAAGCCCCAAAGAAGTCAGTCTTTGATCGACTTACCACTGCCGCGACCCCTCTCAACGGGTCGCCCAACTTCAATATCTTAGTTTTCAACAGACTGGGCCAGAACGTCTACAAGCCGGCGATACCCGAAGCTGCCATCCCAGAGCGGATAGCCATCCCAGAGCGGATAGGCGAACGAAATCATTGGAAAGGCTCCTCCTTCCAAGAAGTCAGCTTTTACAGGGCTGGCCATTCCGGTTGCTGCTCCAGGCGAAATCACCAAAATTGCTTCCTCTACTCGGAAGTCTGCTTTTGATAGGTTGGCCGTTCCTATCCAACGGACGTCGGTCTTTAAGAGGCTGATACCAGCAAATTCTTACCAACACAGGGGGCATGACGAAGTCACCCTTATAGCTGAAACAACTCCATCCGCGAGACACGCACGTCGTCGCCACTGGCGTCGAGTGAGGAAGGCTGGGGGCAACTCCCCCTCTGGGATAACTCCGCCAGCTCCAACGGTGGGGATCGATGCTGCTGTTCTAACCGGGAACAGCTTTGAACTACTTAACAAGGTGCGCAGGAACTCGCCAACTGCTGTGCTGAAAAGATCTACTCCACCTATGGAGAAGTCCCCAAAGGCGAAGCTGGAACAGCCCCCTCAGTGGCTGTCCTCTAAAATTTACAAGGTCTGGTGTCAAGTCCAAGACTCCGTGATGGATCAAGACTATCTCCGCCGACAGAAAAAGATGAAGGTTCGGCGGGAGAAGGACTGCTCTGCCAAGCCAGAAAAAGCAACAGCTGGCTGGGTGCCCACTGCAACGGCTCCCTTAACGTCAATCACTCAAAAGAAAAGGAGGCCGCAAAAAGCCCCTGTGAATATGGCGAACCGTAAAAGCGCTGAGCACAAACGCCCCAAGTCTGGGGGCATAGTGGTGCATACTGTTTATATGGCATCCGGGAAAGAGGACAGCCGCGCTGCGACGGGTCACCGACCACTCACCTGATCCATCACAAGAGATCAAGAACAACAGCAGCAGAAGCTTCAGGAAATGCTGACGCAAATGGCCACACTCACCGGGCTAAAAGAAAGCTCGGAGGCATTGTCAGAACAGCGTCACGAACAAGAAACCGACGCTGATTTCTTATGTAGGGTCCTCGAAAAGAAGGACAAAGAAACCGCAGAGCAAGCGGCTAACATAAAACAAATGGCGCTCCTCTTCCAAGACATGATAGGGATGATGTTACAGCCGGATTCCCCAGCTGATGACCCTCCAATCATTGTTGAAAACGATAAAGGGGAGACATCTAATCCTCCTTTGGCTCTTTCAGCAGCTGTCACGCCCCACCCCCAATACAGAGAGTATTGTCCGCTTTGGCCAAAACCGCACGGTTTTTCCCTTTAGAGCGAACCGGACCCGACCAGGGGCCACTTCCCAGGAGGTCACCCATCCCAGAACTTCCTTGGCTTGAGCACGCTTAACTACAGAGTTCTCAAGCTCCTGTAGTGCCGGTTCACTTAAAAGGCGCCTCTGTATTGAAGAGTGGTATCATTCCATTTATAGTATAGATCTGCCCTCTTTCGTAATGTATTACGAAGAGTCCTCATTGTTCAACAGTGGGTCCCACGGACTCAAGAGGTGGCCCCCGCGGACTCAAGAGGTGTCCCCCGCCCACTTAACACGACACTTGGCGTGGCACTTTGTTCCGTGTGGCACTTTGCTCCGTGAGCAAGAACCGGGTCCCGACATTCTCCCCACCTTTGAACAACGGTTCGTCCTCGAACCACAGACCTACTATTGAGGGACCAGCTCTGATACCAGTAGGAGGGCACTAGAGTTCGAAGTCGGAGATCACGTGTTCTTGAAGATTTCCCCTACTCGTGGAGTTATCAGGTTCGGAGGTCGGGGAAAGCTTAGTCCCCGCTTTATCGGACCTTTTGAGGTGCTAGAGCGAGTAGGAGAGGTGGCCTATCGACTTGCCTTGCCTCCATCACTAGCTGGTGTGCACAATACCTTCCACGTGTCACAGTTGCGGCGTTATGTTCGAGATGAGAGCCATGTCCTGGACCATTCGGAACTAGTTTTGGGTACCGATTTATTGTACGAAGAGCAGCCTACTACCATCCTCGACCGCAGAGAGAAAGTGCTGAAGAATAAGATTATTCCTTTAGTCCGAGTGTCTTGGGGCGTGACAGCAGCCAAGGAAGAAACCATTTCCAAGGCCGCACTGGATGACTATATAGCTCAGCAAATACGAGCTCATCAGGCGAGTGAAGCGGCTGAGCAAATTGTTAGAACCGGACGGCCCTATCCGAGCTGGTATGACCAAATCAGTTACCCGCCGGGATATACGATCCCTAAGTTTCACGTATATAAAGGGACAGAGAATCCCCATCAGCATGTCGCTCAATTCAGGGCTTTATGAGGCAACATGAGAGGCGACGACAAACTGTTGCTTCGCCAATTCGTCGGCAGCTTAACAGAAACAGCCTTTGAATGGTATTCGGAGCTACCTAACGACTCTGTTAAAACATTTGCGGAGATGGAGCTGCTGTTTACACAAAGATTCGCGAGCGCTAGTGAACGCACCCCGATAACAGCATTGATTAATGCCATGGTAAGGCCAGGCGAGACGTGGGTTCAATACGCAACACGATGGCGGAATCTATGGTCAAAGTGCGAACAACGCATCGAAGAAGCACCTGCGGTAAGCATGTTCGTGGGCACTCTTGATCCGTAAGCGACCATCTCGCAATTCATGATGTTCTTCAAGCCAACTACTTTCCAGGCCTTGATTGACAAGTTGGCCCAAATGGATCAGATGGATCATAGATCATCTCCTTCAAAGACGGACCCTCGGAATGAAAAGGGGAAAGGGAAAGCAACTTTCGTCGCTAATACTCAACAACAGTCGAGCAACTTAAAACCGGTTGTCCGTCAAAACAATATGCGTCCACGCCCATCCCTCGAGGAGAGACTGGAACGTCTTTACTCGTTTTCTCAGGATAAAACGAGAAGACTGTTCGAGCCGGCAGTGCGCAACAGACTCATCAATCTGCCGAGTCCAAAGCGTCCGTTGCAGCCAGGCGATGTCAACGATCCCAATTATTGCCCTTACCACCAAACGGTAAGTCACCCGATCGAGGATTGCTTCGTCTTTAAAGGATGGATCGAAGATCAGTACCTACAAGGCAAGTTTGCGCTGTCCGAGAAGTGGAAAATAAACCCACCACAACCGCACACTCCAAAGAAGACGGACACACCGGGGGTAACTTGTTCTTTTGTTGAAGAAGCTCCGTGGGAGGTCGTGCTGTCAGCCAAAACCAAAAAGATGCTGAATGATCTCCAGACATGCCCGGCGATCGGGTGGAAGAACTCGCTAGAACCCCAGATCGTCGAAGGGATGCTGAAGCCGCGCCCAACTTCAAAGATTGATGGTGAAGGCCCCAGCACTCACACCCAGCCGTCAAAATCTTCAAAGAAAAACAAGAAGAAATCCAAGAAGCCCGTGAAGCCTGGCGACAAGCGCACGGATTCGCAAAAACAGATTGACGCGCTGGAAGAGTATAACCAGAAGGCGCGGATTCCAATCACGCTCCAAGAGTTCCTCAGCCACGTCCTCGAGGACGAAAATGATGGAGAAGACTCATCAGATGAATCTGAGGACTACGTAGCAAGTTGTCATGTGATCTCTCACTCATTGATAGATGATAAAGAGGCTCCTTGCACCGAGAAACCAGGGGCGGGTCCTGAACCAGAACTTCTGTGGCCGTCAGACGAGATGATCGATGCCTTCCTGAACGAAGCCCGTCTTAAAAGCAAAGTCGATCGAGAGCACGAGATGACCATATTCGAGAAAGCTAAACGCCGGCGACTGGACAAAAGGGTCGAAACACTCCCACCGGATCAAAGTACATCCGACGCAAATGAAAGCAGGATCAAGACAAGGAAACGATTCGCCAAAGCGATATCGATGGGGATGAGGCTGCCCTCTTTCAGAGAAAAGTCTCCTGGTGGCATACATCTTGATGAAGCGGAAGTACATCCTAATTTATGCTTATATCATCAGAAGATCGCACATCCTACTGAGGACGGCAACTCCTTTAAGTGTTGGTGGCAAGGGTATGTCGCTCACAGGCAACACTTCAACAAGACAAAGCGTGAAGCTCATAGACAGCAGAAAAATGCGACAGATGAGCGTAAAAGAATTGCCGGCAATTGTCATAGGGTTGATCCCGAGGCACCGTGAGTTCTCACATTCGGGAGCAATTCCGACGAAAAGGTAGCCCTCGGCCCTCTTTTCAAGGAGTCCATCTCTAAAACGAAAGAGTTGAGGAGTTGCGAGAACATTCAGCCGTGCAATCTCACACTACCCGGAAAGAATCTCGGACCCGCAAACAAGGGATCGAACAAAAAGGATAAAGGGAAGGAAAAAACGGCCTTCATCGCCAACGCTCAACAACAATCGAGTGGCCCTAAACCGGTTGTTCGCCAAAGCAACAAGCGGAAACCCCTCTATGAAAAGTTGAAACGTCCTTGCTCATTTCCCCGGGATGAAATAAGGAGGCTGTTCGAACTAGCAGTGCGCGACGGGCTTCTCACTCTACCGGAGCCGAAATGCCAGCTACAACTGAATGAGGTCAACAATCCTAATTACTGCCCTTACCACCAAGTATTGGGCCATCCGATCGAAAACTGCTACGTTTTCAAAAATTGGGTTGAAGACCAATACCAACGGGGCAAGTTCGTGTTGTCCGAAAACTGGAAGGTGAGCCCGCCACAACCACATGCTCCGAGAAAGATGGATATACCGGGGGCATCATGCTCATTCATAGGGAAAGCCCCATGGATCGAAAAGTCCGTAAACTAGAAATTCGCCTCTAATACGGCAACGGTGGACCGCAATGTCCTAAAACTTGCAAATGACCGAAACGTCGTTAAACTACTACCAACCCGTGGTACCCTCAGGCTGACGTGTTAAAAAAACGGTATGTCCATAAGCAATGGGCACGAATGAAAACCCGAAAGGGCACCGTGAGTAAAAATAGCAGGGCTACCGGCGAGTCTTGTGAAAACCTGAAAGGGCGCAACCTCATTAAAAAAAAGAATAAAAAAAAAAGACGGCATGTCCATAAGCAAAATGGGCACGGATGAAAACCCGAAAGGGCTCCGTGAGTAAAAACAGCAGGGCTACCGCCGAGTCTTGTGAAAACCTGAAAGGGCGCAACCTCGTTTAAAAAAAAAGAATAAAAAAAAGACGGTATGTCCATAAGCAAAATGGGCATGGATGAAAACCCGAAAGGGCTCCGTGAGTAAAAACAGCAAGGCTACCAGCGAGTGTTTGTGAAAACCCGAAAGGGCGCAACCTCGTTTAAAGACACTTGCAGGGTCCTCTCGACCTTGTAAGGAGAAACCACCCGCGTGAGATCCTTACGACTCACAAGGGAGCAACACACTTAGGGATCCTCACGATTCCTAAGGAGAAATTACACTTGCGAGATCCTCACGACTCGTAAGGAGAACTCTCTTATGGGACCCTCACGCCTCATAAGATTTGAAAGTCTTAAGTTACAGAGACTTGAACCTGTTCTTAAGCAACCCCCACAACCTTCGATATTGCCCTACAAGCGGCTCGATACTGACCCTTGTATACAATCCACGGGCGTGAATAAACATTTCCCTAACCAAGTCCCATCAGCGACTAGGGATATGCTCACACGGTGAACAAACACTTGTAGGTCCTCTCGACTTGCAAGGAGAAAACACTCTTATAAGATCCTTACGACTTATAAGAGAACATGCACTTAGGAATCCTCACGATTCCTAAGGAGAAAACACACCTACGAGATCCTCACGACTTGTAGGGAGAGACACCTTTGTGAGACCCTTATGGCTCATGAAGTCAAAAGCCTTAGTCGACAGAATCCTAACCCTGTTTGCTAAGCCACCTTTGTTCAACATCGACAGAGGCAAATGATGATTCGCTCCTGGCAATATCCCAGTTGTAGCGATGATGATGCCTAAACCGGTATCAAATTCCAAGTCCTTTCATGGCAAATGATGATTCGCTCCTGGTAACACCCCAGTTGTAGTGGTGCTGATGCCGAAATCGGTGTCTAATCCCAAGCTAGCGGCAAAAAGCTAGCGAGCCAAAAATGCATACGAAATAGCCGAAATGATGGGGCAGCTTGCAACAAAATCAGCAAGTAAAAATATATGCATACAAAATAGCCGAAATGATTGGGCAACTCACAATAAAAAGCAGCGATTAAAAATAAAACAAATAGCCGAAATGATTGGGCACCGCGAAAAACAGCCGAAATGATTGGGTAATTGCGATTTTCGCGATATAAAAAGCTGAAATGATAGAGCATCACGGAAAGAAAAAAAAAGAATGAAATGAAAGAATGAAACTTTTTTCCCTACAGGTGAAATCACATCGATCCATGTATACAATCCAGGGGTACAAACAAAGAGGGAACCATACCTTCCCAACAGGCTCCGTCAGAAAGCGAAGCCAAATCTCGACGGTTCATAGACAACCTAGAGACAATCTCGACATGTGTCGCAATATCGCAGACACAATGTCAACAAGCGAAGCAAAGGAAGATCCCTAGCTTCAGGATCTCGACGTCGATATCGACAACTTAGAGATCACCAACGGCGTTTCTCCTCACTCCAACCAAATGCAGACGTGACGTCAACAACCGACCTCAGAGTCGCAACGAAACGGAGCCATGGCAAAGTCCCTAGTTCCAAATCTCAATGGCCACATCTACAGCCTGGAGACCAACAACGGTGTGCCTCCTCATTCCAGCAGGACATAGATGCTATACCATCAAACGGAGCCATGGCAAAGTCCCTAGTTCCAAATCTCAATGGCCACATCTATAGCCTGGAGACCAACAACGGTGTGCCTCCTCATTCCAGCAGGACATAGATGCTACACCATCAAACGGAGCCACGGCATAGTCCTTAGTTCCAAATCTCAACGGTTCACAGACAACCTAGAGACCGTCTCAGCATTCGTCTCGTTACAGCAGACGAGATGTCAACGACGGTGTTCCTCCGCAGTCCAGCAGGATGCAGATACAACGTCAACAAAAGACTTCACGGTCGAAACAAAGCGGAGCGACGACAAAATCCCAGCTTCACCTCAGCATTCGTCTCGATACAGTAGACGCAATGTCAACAACAGCGTTCCTTCACAGTCCAGCAGGATGCAGATACAACGTCAACAAAAGACCTCATGGTCAAAACAAAGCGGAGCGACGACAAAATCCCAGCTTCATCTCAGCATTCGTCTCGATACAGTAGACGCAATGTCAACAACAGCGTTCCTTCGCAGTCCAGCAGTATGCAGATACGACGTCAACAAAAGACCTCACGGTCGAAACAAAGCGGAGCGACGACAAAATCCCAGCTTCACCTCAGCATTCGTCTCGATACAGTAGACGCAATGTCAACAACAGCGTTCCTTCGCAGTCCAGCAGGATGCAGACGCAACGTCAACAAAAGACCTCACGGTCGAAATAAAGCGGAGTAACGGCAAAATCCCAACTTCACCTCAGCATTCGTCTCGATACAGTAGACGAGATGTCAACAACGGCGTTCCTTCGCAGTCCAACAGAATGCAGATGCAACGTCAACAAAAGACCTCACGGTCGAAACAAAGCGGAGTAACGGCAAAATCCCAACTCCACCTTAGCATTCGTCTCGTTACAGTAGACGAGATGTCGCCACAGCGTCTTTCCTCCAACGGGATCCGGAAACGCCAAAGAAAACGAAGCAAAGGCCAAATTCCTAGCGTCAGGGTCTTGACGGTAACTCATATAAAACCTGAAAGACAAACGGAGATCATCCGACACCAGCGCGGAGTGGTCACCACCTCGACGTTCGTCTCGACACAGAAGACGAGATGTCACAACAGCGTCCTTCCTCCAACAGGATTCGAACATGCTAAAGCAAACGAAGCGAAGGCCAAATTCCTAGCTTCAAGGTCTTGATGGTAAGTCATATAAAACCTGAAAGACCACCGGAGATCATCTCACACCAGTGCGGAATGGTCACCACCTCGACGTTCGTCTCGACACAGAAGACGCAATATCATCAAACAGCGGAGCCACGGCAAAGTCCCTAGTTCTAAACCTCTATGGTTCACCAACAACCTAAAGACAACCGCGACATTCGTCTCGATATAGAGGACGCAATGCCAGCAAATGAAGCGAAGGCCAAATTCCTAGCTTCAAGGTCTTAACGGCAAGTCATATAAAGCCTGAAAGACAACCGGAGATCATCTCACACCAGTGCGGAATGGTCACCACCTCGACGTTCGTCTCGACACAGAAGACGCAATATCATCAAACAGCGGAGCCACAGCAAAATCCCTAGTTCCAAACCTCTACGGTTCACCAACAACCTAGAGACAACCGCGACATTCGTCTCGATATAGAGGACGCAATGCCAGCAAACGAAGCGAAGGCCAAATTCCTAGCTTCAAGGTCTTAACGGCAAGTCATATAAAGCCTGAAAGACTACCGGAGATCATCCTACATGGAGTGGTCACCACCTCGACGTTCGTCTCGATACAGCAGACGAGATGTCACCCCAGCGTTCTTCCTTCAGCAGGGTTCAGACGCGACAATCAAACAAACTGAGCCACGGCAAAATTCCCAGTTCCAAGCCTCGACGGTTCACCAACAACGTAGAGACAACCGTGACATTTGTCTCGATATAGAGGACGCAATGCCAGCAAACGAAGCGAAGGCCAAATTCCTAGCTTTAAGGTCTTAACGGCAAGTCATATAAAGCCTGAAAGACTACCGGAGATCATCCCACATGGAGCGGTCACCATCTCGACGTTCGTCTCGATACAACAGACGAGATATCACCCCAGTGTTCTTCTTCCAGCAGGGTTCAGATGCGACAATCAAACAAACGGAGCCACGGCAAAATTCCCAGTTCCAAGCCTCGACGGTTCACCAACAACCTAGAGACAACCGCGACATTCATCTCGATACAGCAGACGCAATGCCAGCAAACGAAGCGAAAGCCAAATTCCTAGCTTCAAGGTCTTAACGGCAAGTCATATAAAGCCTGAAAGACCACCGGAGATCATCCCATGTGGAGTGGTCACCACCTCGACGTTCGTCTCGATACAGCAGACGAGATGTCACCCCAGCGTTCTTCCTCCAGCAGGGTTCAGACGCGACACTCAAACAAACGGAGCCACGGCAAAATTTCCAGTTCCAAGCCTCGACGGTTCACCAACAACCTAGAGACAACCGCGACATTCGTCTCGATACAGCAGACACAGTGCCAGCAAACGAAGCAAAGGCCAAATTCCTGGCTTCAGGGTCTTGACGGCAACTCATATAAAGCCTGAAAGACTATCGGTGATCATCCCACACCAGCGCGGAGTGGTTATGACTCATCGGGGCTCTCCAAAATGAGCCTAGCCTCAAGTAAAAAGCGGCATGGCAAATTCCTAACGCTTGCTTTTCCGACGGTCAAATTGCCTAGGAAGATTGCTTGAAGACGTCTTGTCCAGCCCCCGAAGGGATCAAAGACACGACAGTCGCAAGGCTACTCGAACAGCAAGATTGCCTATCGAGGAATACATCAGCCAACGCGATGGTACGACGGGCAAAACCCTAAGTACCACAGACCCTAACAGACTTCTGTCGTAAAGAGCAGAGGTTAACTATGACGTTAGGATATTCTTGCGAGAAATGCTCGATTCGTCTCGACTCGTGAGGAAATTGATGTCTTTGCGAGAACTTCTCGATTCGTCTCGACTCGTAAGATAAAGCCTTAGGCAATGGGGATTAAAAAACATGTTTCCTAAGCACTGGGGCCCTGCAAGTCAGTCTAAGATGGACTCTCACATACTATTCACGGGTCACACTCTCCGAAGTCGAACATCGACAAAGAGGGAAACAACCACTTACAAGTCCTCTCGACTTGTAAGCGGGAAAAATTCTCTTGTGAGATCCTTACGACTCTCAAGAGAAACATACACTTAGGAGTCCTAACGACTCCTAGGGAGAAAATACACCTATGGGATCCTTTCGACTCGTAGGGAGAAAAGTCTTTATGAGACCCTCACGGCTCGTAAAGTTGAAAAGTCTTAGGTGGCAGATCCTACCCCTGTCTCCTAAGCCATCACTGCCCTGCAAAGAGGTCAAGATGGACCATCTATGAGCCACACTTGCCAAAGCTACATTCCACTGAAATGGAGAACTTACTCATGAGCGTATAAACTACTTCACGCCAGAGTAAAACATAAATAAATAGAAGGGTGCGGCTCATGGAGTTGAGAGTTTGGAAATATATCTCTTAAGAGTCGAGATTTGGGTCAATGATAAATGACGACGCTTGTGTCCGCTCGTTATCTTCTCAGATCAAGATTCAGAAAGTTATATACCAACCCGAAACTGATCATACGCTATGCATTACTCTGCACTACTTCACCCACGTATATACTTACGTGGGAAAAGTAGTGGGGGCATTTGTTCCCGCCAAAATTTTCTGTGCAAAAGAGTCCAAGGTATTAAATGGCAGCGATACGCTTAAGAAAATGTGAACCAGTATCTTCCGGCCTGTATTTTGATAAACTCCCAAAGTAGGAACAGCTAAATTCTCATGATATTGGAAGCATCTCGAAAAACTCTTCGATTTGATATATTATGGGCTTCATAATTCATCCGGGATCAAAAGTTATGAGCAAATATGCTATGCACTGTTCCTCGATTAAAAATCAGGAATTACCTCAATGAGGTATCACGTGCTCACACGTGATCAATGGTCACGTGTAGACACGTGATAGTTAAAACTTCATCGAACAGAAGCGAAAACAAACTGCTGAAAAATAACTCAATTGAGGGTCACGTGCTCACACGTGACCAATGGTCACGTGCCAGCACGTGACAGGCTTTGAAAACCTTACAGCTTAAAAGAATTTAATTCTAAAAGTCAGAAAAAATACCTCAACGAGATATCACGTGCTCACACGTGACCAAGGGTCACGTGTCAGCACGTGACTGGCTTCGAAAGCCTTACAGTTAATAGAATTAAATTCTAAAAGCTTCTAAATCTTTCCAAATGGAAAAGGATTATGGGGACCGTTGGATTAAAGATCCAAGGGTGATTAAAAATCACCAATTTATGGAAAAAATCTTAGACAAGGAAAGATTTTCCCTAAATCTCACCGAAAATAACAAACAAAATATCTTTGGATTTAAAATCCAACGGTGAATAAAATTCACTGAATGATCTAAAGGATCATATTAATGATGAAAACAAATCAAATCTTTCAATGAGAGATTTGCTAAACAAATTGATTCTTTTCCTTCTCCTATAAATAGGAGCCAAGAAGAGAAGAGAAGGGATCTACTTTTTTTGGAGGAGAATTTGGAGAGAGAAAAACTTTGGAGAGAATTCTGATCTTGAAATTGCAGAGAGAAAAGAAAGGAGAATTTAATTATCGACAAAGAAAACCCTAGGTGAGAAAAGGGAAAAAGATCAACTTCAAACAGAGAATTTAATTCTCAAAATCTAAGAGTTTAACTCTTCTGCAAATAAAGAACCTAGTTCTTCTTCTGGTTGAAGATCTGTACAGAGCACATCTCCCCATAGGATGAGAATTTAATTCTCATCGGGTTGAGATCCTGCCATGCAGATCCAAAACTTAGAGGGGGAATTGAGTTTAGAGAATTTAATTCTCCCAAAACAGAACTAGAGTTTAACCCTAATTGAGAATTTAATTCTCTCAAATTCACAGGAATTTAATTCCTCTTAAAAAGAAATTAGGGTTTAACCCTACATGAGAATTTAATTCTCCTAGAATGATAGGAATTTAATTCCTCCAAAATCATAATTAGGGTTCAACCCTACAGAGAATTTAATTCTTAAAAATAACAGAGAACTCAAAAGATCTCCATCACGTGTCCCCACGTGACCCCTGAAAAGATCCCCAAAAACAAGAAGGAAAATGTTCTAAGGCAACGCCTCACGTGTTCCCACGTGACTTACAAAATACAGAAAGGAAAAGCAAAGGAAATGAAGGCTTTGGGCGCTCTCACGTGATACCACGTGACCCCTTAGCAAACGCTTTAATAGTCAGCGCATAAATCACCGTCACGTGTCAACACATGATGCTCTCACGTGTCCACACGTGACCCCTCTTTCTTTAGTGTTTAACACTAATTTGGAGATTATATTTCCAGTGTTTAACACTGATTGTTTCTAGTGTTTAACACTAAATTGAAGATTATATTTCCAATGTTTAACACTGATTGTCTTTTAGTGTTTAACACTAATTTGAGAGTTCTACCTCCAGTGTTTAACACTGTTGTTCTCTAGTGTTTAACACTACTTTTAGCCAAATTGGCTAATTTTCCGGAGGCAAAAGTCCCTCCTCCAAATGAATCTCAAAATTGAGGAAATCAAAGACAAAATGTTGTCAGATCCCCCAAACCTCTGTTTAGCACTACTGAATGATGAGGGGCTGAACCCAGACAAATGTCTAATGGCCCAATAGGCCAATATTTCAAATATAATTGGACTTAGCCCAAACTAGCCATAAGTCCTCAAATCATCTTGAACTGAGCACATCTGCTCTTTCAACCAACTCATCGGTTCAAGGGTACATCTCTGAACTCCTCTGACACCTGTCATTGTAATCCTTCAACGTCGTCAGAGAGGTGATGGGTCCCGACGACCATACATTCAATGGACCACTATGTCCTTAAACTGGTATTGGACCACCATGTCCCTAAACTGGCAATGGACCACCATGTCCTTAAACTGGCAATGGACCGCCATGTCCCTAAACTGGAACAATAGAGCCCAAATGCTCTTTTGTCGGATTTAAACGATCCCGTTAAGTTGATCTTAGTCTCAAATTAGACTAACGTATCATTAACAAATGTTTAAATTAATCTTAGCCTCAAATAAGGCTAACGTATCTTTAAACCCTCAAACAGACTTTAGTCCCAAATTGGACTATAGATCTCCCAACCAAATTTGGTTCAAGGGTACATCTCTGAACTCCTCTGATATACGTCGTTATAATCCTTCAACGTCGTCAGAGAGGTGACGGGTCCCGACGGCCGTACGTGTAATGGACCCCTATGTCCCTAAACTGGAACAATAGAGCCCAAATGCTCTTTTGTCGGATCTAAACGATCCCGCTAAGTTGATCTTAGTCTCAAATCAGACTAACGTATCCTTAACAAACGTTTAAGTCGATCTTAGCCTCAATTATGGCTAACGCATCCTTAAACCAAAACCCCAAACCCAAATCTAAGAAAATACGGATTTGGACTAATCCACGTCCTACGGGCGACGATATAAATTAGTCTCCGTATACAATCCACGGGCAACCACAAACAAATGAAACACCCACGACACGAAGTGAAATTCTGGAGAAGGAGAAAGTTGTTACCGCGATGCGGTAGCGTAATTAACTGCAGGGGCTTGCGCCTGCAGGGAAGAGCGTCCCCACAATCAAAAACCCCTCAAGCGAGGGGGAATCTGACGAAGTCTGCTACATCGGCCGCATCCGTTCAAACCTCCGATACACGGTGCCATAAATCAACTTGGCATCTTCGGAGAGGTGGACGGATAAAACCAAATAGCATCTGCCCCGAATCTCAGGCAAGAAGTCCATGTCTTGGCCGCCGTTCGGAGGGGAACAACCCCGTAGGAAACGCCCAGAGCAACTCCTGACTCCGCGAAGTGCGGATAATGGCAACACCATCAATCACTTACAGGTCCTCTCGACCCGTAAGGAAGAAAACTCTCTTGTAAGATCCTTACGACTTATAAGAGAAAACACACTTAGGAATTCTTACGATTCCTAATGAGAAAATACACCTACGAGATCCTCTCGACTCGTAGGGAGGAAAGTCTTTATGAGACCCTTACAACTCATGAAGTTGAAAAGTCTTAGGCAGCAGATCTGAACCTGCTTTCTAAGCCATCACTACCTCTCGAAGAATTTAAAATGGAATGCTCTCTCTATCATCTACCGGCTATGCTTACTAGAGTGACATGCTAATAACAAAGAAAAGAAGAAAGTCAAGAGATGACACAAGACATTGCGAAAGAAATGTATCTTTTATTCATAAATTCAATTGGGTACAAAATACATCTTATGAAAGAATAAAAAAAATTGGATACATTTTATTCAAAATTACAAATGGTACAAAAACAGTTATTGAGAGGGAAGCGTTTTCAATAGACCAATTAACCGCTCGCGCACTTTCCTCAGCCCCTTTTCATGGTCAGCCGCCACGGCCAACTCTGCTTCAACCTGAGCTCGTTGCTGCAGATAAGATGAAACTTACTCGTCAACGACCCGCTGAGCCACCTCACGACCTTGTGCATCTCGTTCAATGCGGTCGAGTTTCTACCTCAGCGTTAGCCCGTCAGAAATACATCATAGAAGGCTTTCAAAGATGACTTTCAGCTGTGCAGCGTTTGCATCAACTTGAGTATGCAAACGAGCAGATTCGCTTAAAGTCTCCTCGCGCTCCTTACGCCTCAAAGCCGCTTTTTGTTCAAGATGGCGGAAGTAAGGGGTGCTCTCCTCGACCCATGCAGCCCGCTGGGAGTTCACAGCCAAGACCTCAGGGGCAGGACGTCTAAACTCAAGCTCATACAGACAGGCCTCGATTTTTCTGCAATGATTAACCCAGGACTCCACGATGCCTTCATTATGAAAGTGCACGAGCGTCGCCAGCATGGGATTAACCTCAGCAGCGAAATCTGCAGCAAGGGCATGAGTCTCCACATCAAGCTCCTCGAGATGATCGATCAATGTGTACAGGCTATTCACAGCACCTTTAGAGGAGGCGCGTCGAGAGAAGGGGCTTGCTGGCATTATGACTTGAGACTCAAACGGAGCTGAAGTCGGTGTCACAGCTACAAAACAAATCACAGTCAAATAACGGTTCAAGAAATAAGGGAGGTTCATGAACAACGGAGTTTACTATACCGGCTGCAGCAGGTGGCAAGACCGGGAGTACCGGCGGCGCAACTGTTCTTTCATCTCCTCCTCCGATCTGTAGGGCTGCAATTAAAACAAAGAAGAATTAGAAATGATTTGACTACCCGCCAAAGAAAAGAAGAGACGTTAGCTAAAGGATGTACTCACCAGCTCCGCTAGAAGAGGCAATCTCTGACTGAAAGGAGAAGTATGGGTGTAGCACCTGATACAGGTGATCAAAAAGGACTCCTGCAAGGATATAATAATGCAATGTCAGTACATGAAGTATACTGCCTACAATGAAGCTGATGGGTCACAAATCCGCACCTGCCAGCATTTGAAAGGGTACGAGAGAAGGTAAAGGAGGGGTCACCGTCAAAGCAGCAACTGGAGACGCTTCCTCGGATGGCATAACCCCAACGCTCATCACACCTGCATTAGATATAAAAGAAACACTGTCAAATGAAATTGAAAGGGATTGCAGAATAAAGGGGAAAGTGATGACCCAAAATCTACCTGGTCAGTCGCCGGTCGAGACCACAACAAGGGCGTAACTGAATGCAGCGAATGCTTCACCCTCCTCCATCGGAACGGTCTCGCCACTCATAGCCTCATCTTCCGATTCCACGAGAATCGTCGTGACACTCGCAGCGCCCGGCAACGGCAAGGAGCCGCAAGGGGAAAAAGCGACGATTGGAGCAGTGCCCGACTCTTGAGAAAGAGTGGCTATCTCGGGCTCAGCGGTTATAGCCATCTCACCCATCTCTACCTTAGGATCGGTGATTGTGGGTGTCTTACCTGCCGCTACCTCAGGCTCGGTGGTTGCCGCCACGTCACCTACCACTTCCTCGGCAAGACTCGGCCCTACAGGATAGGATATATGAGAACCTGAAAATTAAAGTTTTGACAAAAGAACCCAATGTCACGTTACCTTGTGTCGGTTTTTCGATTGCCTCCCAAGCCGCACGTGCTGCCTGTCTGTGGACGGTAGACAAGGCAGCCGAAGTATCCTCTGAAGGAGTAGGGGCAGGGGTAATAGCGCTTGGACCTGCACCAGCATCCAAGGCGGTGGTACGCTCCCTTGCCGCGCGCATCCTACGCTTCCTTTCCGCCCGGGCCGTGAGGGCAGATCTTCTAAAGACCTCCTTCAACGGGACGTCATCGTCCGTGCCAATAGTTACCTCTAGAGCCGTTATGGCATCCGTCATCGGTTGCTTAAGTGAAGCTTCTTTCGGCAATACCGGCGAAACTGAGACTTCGATAGCCGACCCGGGAAGCATCTCCGCACTGCCCTGTGAAGTCGGTGTCACGCCTGGAATAACCTGAGTAGAGGTAGTTCCTGTAATAAGATAAAAAGGAGGGGTCAGATTACCTATAAGAAACGGGAGCGGAGACGCGGTGAACCGAAATATACCGATGCCTAAGGATGCTCAAAGTCTTTCCTCTTTCTCAAAAGTCTTGAGAGAAGCTGCGAGAGCTTTTTCGGTGGAAATGCCTGTTAAAAAAATGGGGAAAAGTGTCAGTCAAAACATGATGACAAAAATATGATGCAATGACGAAAGATACAGCTAATGGTTACCTGATTGCGCGAGGATGGCCAATCCCGCTTCGTGGCTTGCCAATTGCTCAGAAGCTGCAATGGCAGCCGCCAGATCAGTATCATCTGGCGGAATGAATAGACCCTCGTTTGTCCCATACTCGCTCTGGCCCTCACCATAAGGAGCGTGAGGCTCCTGGCCGAGTACAACGTCGACAGAAAAGATCGACTTTTTCTACCTCTTCTGCGAGCGAGCTCCGGTCGCAGCTAGCACAAGCTTACGCTTGGTAGGCACTTTAGGACGACGAGTCCGGATATCTGAACCGACGCCAGAATCGGGGGAAGCTACAGTCGCCGTTTCTACAGGAGCCCGGGGTATCGGTAGCTCGGGCCTGTCGTGCGGGACTTCGATCACGGCAGCTTCTCTTAAGGGAGGCGGGACAATTGCCCGTCGCTTCATAGGGTTGTTTCGATCACCAGCAGAGGATGCACCTTTGCGATCGGGCAACAGTCGCTTCTCCTCCCTGATGACGGCGCCCATTGAATGTTGGTACCACGCCACGTACACACTGAAGGCCTTCGGGACACAGCTCGGTTCGCTAATAAAGAAGTTGGACCCCGTGTTCATGCGCATGGAATGATGCAGCGCATTTCGCATTCCCTCTTTAGTGACAGCAGGTTCTAACAAGAAAGCCTCAAGCGGGACTCCCTGATTGTAGCTCAGCTGCTGGGAAAAACGGTGTGGATTGTATCTCATGAATAATGCCACATCATTTTGCCTAAACACTAGAAAGCCCGGTCTGATGGAATATAAATGAAGGATTTCCTGAGCTTTCAAAACAGAGGCTCCATCTTTAAAAATGTCCCGCAATGGCTGCACCATTGTCGCGGACTCTTTGCCGATAGTCAGGATCTTGTCGGTGAAAGCCATGCCGTCTCCAATCGTGCGGGGACGAAGGAGCAAACCTCTAGCTTCCCGCGGTGACGAATTTACAATAGATGCGTCGACTAATCGCATAATCCGGGGAAAGCCGCACCTGTCGTAGAAGGACAGCCTTTTATGGATACCGAAAACGCCAAGTGCATGTAGCTCGAGCCATGACATGAAGTAATGCATCGAGAAGTTTACATACTGCACTCCGGGTTCAGTAGTATCCGCCGCTTGGCTAAGGCCGTAATACAGATGAGCTAACCCGGCAACCCCGACAGCCACTTTCACCCCAATAATCATTCAGTGGGCCGGATAGAAGACAGACGGTCTCATACGGCGAGGGTGCATCGGGAGCGCAAACCAGCTCAGCCATAGCCCAAGAAACCCCAAAAAGAACGTTTCCTTATCAATCCCAGGGACTGCGACCTCCGCGAAAGAAACAACTGGAGTGTTGGGAAGGAAGAAACTCTTTTGATCTGCCTCCGCCGTTGGGAAGTTGTTTAACCTTAAACCGAAAGGCTCGTCAAGTTTGGCGAATTTAGCAGCATCCTTCGAGAGGACTTCCGGATGGAGAAAACGAGCAATGAAATCCTCGAAAGTAACCCCGCGGCTCCCAGATTCGAGAAAAAGACCCTCATAAATATTCAGCACTTTGATTAAACTAAGGAACTGGTGTTGAATGGCGTTCTCCGGGGTAAGGTCTGTCATCACTGGCTTAGCACCAAAAATGTATTCATCTGTAGGAAGTAGTTCCACATAATGTTCCCCCACAACCGGCAAGCCAGAAACTTCTGCAAATTCCTCTAAAGAAATTGATACTTCTCGGTCCAGCGAAAGGAAGGTGTGAGTAGGAATATTCCACTGTTCCAGAAAGGCCTTAACCCACCAGGCGGGAAGCATAGAATACTGGAAGAGAGAAGCATAAATGGCGGGATACAACCCAAGTATCAACAACTGTGACTTCTTCGCTGACAGAATGTTGCGGGTCCATTGCAGATAGCCAGCTGGATGATGAGGAATTAGGACGATCATATATGGTTGTCCCCACGGTCGCGCCTCGCCTTGACAAATACGTCGCCCCAGAATATCCAAAGCCATTGGAGGCTGAACGGGTATCGAAGCCATAGCAGGCTGAAGAAGACCTCCCGAAGTCCAGTTGACTTCTTCCACGGTATAATTCACCGGGGGTGGGTCGGCGTAATGGATCGCCATGATGGGCTCTGAGGGTACCGCGCACGAAAAGCACTGTCGACCCTTAATAATCTGATTATACCATGTCCCCCAGAGGTAAGGATTCTTATGTTCCGGTTCATGATCTTTGATCAATGGTAAGACTTCCCGGTCCACAGGTGCTCCAGGGAATCCTCCCTCTGAACGAACAAACGGGAAAAATGGATCGAAAGAAATGTCGCCTGCGCAAAAAAGGGACAAAAGTCAACTGTCAGTGCGATAATTTAATTTAAATTCTGACACTTGGTACTTTAGAATTTGTACCACACTGCAATGCAGTGAAGAGGGACCAAAAGGGGCCCACAAAATCTAAATGACAGTTCATCATTAATAAAACAGCCTCATCATTTGATGAGACTGTTGATTAAATGAGGAAATCCTCAAGAAATTCTCATTAAACGAGAGATCTCTCGGGCAGAGGAGTAAATCTCCCTTTGAGAGTAGTGCTCTATGACAGAGTGACACTTGTCAAACTCTGATCATGAAGGAATAAAAATTCCTCAAGAGCCTTACTCTGAAAGAAAATGATGGAATAATCCATCAAGAAAATTAAAAACAATTTTTTTTATATATACGAATTAAAAAAATTCTGAGATCTTCAAGATCCATGAACAAACTCTTAAGAGTTCTTCATGATTTGAAGAGAGCAAAAGCTCTGTTAATGAAACCCTAAAAGGGTTTTCTTTAGATCAAAGATCTATGAAGAGCAAGACTCTGTTAATGGGTAAAACCCTAGATTATTAAAAGATTTAATCTTTACCTAAATTTTAACAGAGTTTTTGTCCTTAAGAAAATTCTTACGATGGAGAGCTATACTCTGTGAGAGAATAAAAATTCTCAGAAAATAAGGAAGAAGATGAACAGAAATCATCCTAAGGACCAAAGGTCTTATTTATAAGCACTGAGTGCCGTTTCAACTTCTCAGTTGATCCAAGGGCGCAGATGTTGCCACTGCTGTACTCACATGTGGGCCACGTGAGCGCAACGGTGGGGGGCATTTGTTTCCCCTAATCAGAGCAAAGCTCTGTTTAAAATTCAAATTTTTGAAATGAAGCAACGCTTCAGATGCAGCACCAAGTGCGATGCGCCCTAAGCAGCGCACCACGTGCAAAGCACGTGAGCGCTAGCGCTAGGTGCGCTGCGCTCTAAGCAGCACGCCACGTGTGCGCTGGCGCTAGGTGCGCTGCGCTCCAAGCAGCGCACTACGTGTCAAACACAGGTGCGCTAGCGCAATGTGCGCTGCCCTTCAAGCAGCGCACCACGTACAGAGCACGGGTGCGCTAGCACTGGAACTAAAAACTCTCCACCGTTAGATCAAAGATCTAATAATAATGATAAATCATTAATTAATCAGAGTTAAATTCTATTAAGGAAACATTCCTCAAAATCTTTCCAAATAACAAGATTGTGCTCTGTAAATCAGAGCACCGTTGGATCAATGATCCAATGGTAAATAAAAATTACCAAAAAACAGAATAAATTCTGTATGGAAAGATTTTCCAATCTTGATAAAAACAAAAGATTGACTTCTGTAAAACATAAGCCCTGGGATCAAAGATCCAAAGGTGGGGAAACATCCCCAAATCAATCAGAGAAAGATCTCTTTAACTGATTCAACAAATCAGCCTACCCTATAAAAAGGCCCCTGGACTTCAAGTCTGAGATATACAGAAAGAGAGAGAAACCTCCCCAAAAAAACTTTAAGAAAATTCAAAGAGTAAGCTCTTGCAAGAAAATCTTTCTTCAAGGTAAAAATGATGATGATAAACATAGAGATGAAATCATCTCATAAAAAGAAGAATTCATTTCTTTAAAAAGATCATAGATCTAAAAAGACAAAAAGTCTTTCACAAAGAGATCAAAAGATCTCATCATAAAATAAAAGAAGAACTTACTTCTCACAGATCATAAATCTATAAGACTAAAGTCTTTCTCAAAGAGATCATGAACATCTCATTATAAAAAGGAGAATAATTCAATTCTCTTAAGGATCATAGATCTATAAAGGCAAAGCCTTTCATTAATATAAGAGATTGAAACAAAATAAGAACGATTGTTCAGATCATAAAATTGATCAAATGCGCTTTGCGCTCTTGAACTGCGCTTCTGCGCTCTCTGGACTGGCGCTCAGCGTCAAATACGCCACGTGTTAATCACGTATGCGCCAATTAACCACTAGCGCTTTGCTCTCTTGAAATAGCGCACTGCGCTCATGGGCTGGCGCTCAGCGCCAAGCGCACCACGTGTCACTCACGTGTGCGCCACTAAACTGAAAGCGCAATGCGCTCATGAATTAACGCTCAGTGCTCATAAACTGACATCATGCGTTCATCATCTGGCGCCTAACGCCAAGTGCGACACGTGTCCCTTACATGAGCGCCACGTGGCAAAAGTGCACTGTGCTCTTTGACTGGCGCAAAGCGCCTAGCGCGCCACGTGTTGCGCTGACAGAACATAAATTGTTCTTTAATAAGCCCAGAGCTCTGATGAATGCTCAGCATTCAATAAAAAGACAAAAACATTGTCAAGATATAATGCTCAGCATTGCTAAAAGGGCCAAGCCCAAATAAAGGCTCAACAGCCCAAAATAAAATGTTAAACATTTATTGGACTTAGCCCAAGATTGTCCATAAGTCCTCAACTCATATTAATTGAGCTCATCTGCTCATAAATATGTTAACAGATCTTAGCCCCAAATTGGACTACAGATCTTTCAACCAACTCACGTCGGTTCGAGGGTACATTTCTTTACTCCTCTGATATTTGTCGTTGTAATCCTTCAACGTCTTCAGAGAGGTGACGGGTCCCAACAACCAAACATTCTACGGACTGTGGGGTCCTTTAAAACCCATGAATTATGATGTCCTTAACCTTGACTGTGAGGTCTTTAAACTCACGGACTATAATGTCCTTAACCTTGACTGTGAGGTCTTTAAACTCACGGACTATGATGTCCTTAACCTCGGACTGTAAGGTCCTTAAGCCCATGGACTATGATGTCCTTAACCTTAGACCGAGATGTCCTTAAACTAACACTGGACCGTAATGTCCTTAAACTAATCGACCGCAATGTCCCTAAACTAACAATAGAGCCCAAATGCTTTTTTGTTGGATCTAAATGATCCTGTTAAGTTGATCTTAGTCTAAAATGAGACTAACGTATCCTTAACAAACATTTAAGTTGATCTTAGTCTCAAATGAGACTAACGTATTCTTAAACCCAACCCCCATACCCAAATCTAAGAAGATACGGATTTGGAATAATCCACGCCCTACGGGTGACAACATAAATTAGTCTCCGTATACAATCCACGGGCAACCAAAAACAAAACAAACACCCACGACACGAAGTGACCATCTGGAGAAGGAGAAAGTGGTTACCGCGATGCGGTAGCATAATTAACTGCAGGGGATTGCCCCTGCAGGGAAGAGTGTCCCTACAATCAAAACCCCCTCAAATGAGGGGGAATCTGACGAAGTCTGCTACATCGGCCGCATCCGTTTGAACCTTCGATATATGGTGCCATAAATCAACTTGGCATCTTCGGAGAGGTGAACGGATAGCACCAATTAGTATCTGCCCCGAAATTCAGGCGAGACGGACCCGCGCGGTCGCGTCTCCGTGTTTCGGCAGTGAACAGTGGGGTCCTTAAACCCATGGACTATGATGTCCTTAACCTAATCCTTAAACCCATGGACTATGATGTCCTTAAACCCATGGACAATGATGTCCTTAACCTCAGACTGTGGGGTCCTTAAACCCATAGACTATGATGTCTTTAAACTGGACCGCAATGTCCCTAAACTAAACAATAGAGTCCAAATGCTCTTTTGTTGGATCTAAATGATCCCGTTAAGTTGATCTTAGTCTAAAATTAGACTAACGTATCCTTAACAAACGTTTAAATTGATCTTAGTCTCAAATGAGACTAACGCATCCTTAAACCCAACCCCAAACCCAAATCTAAGAAAATACGGATTTGGACTAATCCACGTCCTACGGGCGACAACATACATTAGTCTCCGTATACAATCCACGGACAACCAAAAACAAAACAAACACCCACGACACGAAGTGACCATCTGGAGAAGGAGAAAGTGGTTACCGCGATGCGGTAGCGTAATTAACTGCAGCGGCTTGCGCCTGCAGGGAAAAGCGTCCCCACAATCAAAAACCCCTCAACTAGGGGGAATCTGACGAAGTCTGCTACATCGGCTGCATTCGTCTAAACCTTCGATATACGGTGTCATAAATCAACATGGTATCTTCGGAGAGGTGGACAGATAACACCAAATAGCATCTGCCCCCAGATTCAGGCAATACGTTTGTCTTCCCGGCTTCCAGCGGTAAACAACTACGCCTGACGAGTCACGGCCCAGGTCAACGATAGATGACGACGCCTATGTCCGCTCGCTATCTTCCCAAGCCCACACTCTATAAGTAGTATCCGGCGAAACTTCGCCTCGAAGCTACAATGGACCGTAATGTCCTTAAACTAACCGAGGACCGAAACGTTCCTAAACTAGCAACGGACCGAAATGTCCTGAAACTAGTTACAGACCGTAACATCCTTAAACTACTACAAACCGCAACATCCTTGGGCTGACGTAAAAAAAAGCAGTATGTCCATAAACGAAATGGGCACGGATGAAAACCCGAAAGGGCTCCGTGGGTAAAAACAGCTGGGCTACCGGCGAGTTTGTGAAAACTCGAAAGGGCCCAGACTCGTAAAAAATTCATGCACACTTGCAAGGTCCTTTCGACCTTGTAAGGAGAAAATACCTGCGTGAGATCCTTACGACTCACAAAGGAGCAACACACTTAAGGATCTCCATGATTCCTGAGGAGAAATTACACTTACGAGATCCTCATGACTCATAAGGAGAACCCTCTTATGAGACCCTCATGGCTCATAAGATTCAAAAGCTTTAAGCTACAGGGATCTGAACCTGTTCTTAAACCATCACATTTCCCAGACTGCCCTACAAACGGTTCAATATTGACCCTTGTATACAATCCACGGGCACAAACAAACGTCTCCCCCACCAAGTTCCACCAATAGCGTGAAATTTCCCCATTTGGCGAACGGCACTTGTAAGTCCTCTCGACTTATAAGGAGAAAACGCTCTTGTAAAATCCTTACGACTTATAAGAGAACACACACTTAAGAATCCTCACGATTCCTAAGGAGAAAACGCACCTACGAGATCCTCATGACTCGTAGGGAGAAACACCTTTATGAAACCCTTACGGCTCATGAAGTCAAAAACCTTAATCGATAGGATCCTAACCCTGTTTGCTAAGCCACTTTTGTTCGAATCGACAGAGGCAAATGATGATTTGCTCCTGGCAATGTCCCAGTGGTAGCGATACCGATGCCTAAATCGGCATCAAATTCTAAGTCCTTTCACGACAAATGATGATTCGCTCCTGGCAATATTCCAGTCGCAACGATGCTGATGCTAAGACTGGCATCAGATTCCAAGTTCCATACTCGCAATAAAAAGCAGCGAGTAAAAAGAAAAATAGCCGAAATGATTGGGCACCGCGAAAAATAGCCGAAATGATTGGGCAATCGTGACTTTCGCGATATAAAAAGTTGAAATGATAGAGCATCGCGGAAAGAAATAAAAAAAATGAAAGAATGAAACTTCTGCCCTACATGCGTGTCCATACTAACCCCTGTATACAATCCATGGGCATAAACGAAAAGGGAATCACATTTCCCGGTAGACTCTGTCAAAAAGAGAGTCAGATTCTAACGGCAACATCTGCATCCCAGGAGATCAGCAACAGTGTTCATCCTCGTTCCAGCAAGATACGGACACAACATCACCAATCAGAGCTACGACACAATCCCTAGTTCTAAGACTCTATGGTTCACAGACAACCTAGAGTCAACCCCGACACTGTAGAAAGCGGAGCAAGTCAACCCTGACACCGCAGAAAACGGAGCAAGTCAACCATGACACCGTAGAAAGCGGAGCAAGTCAACCCTGACACCGCAGAAAACGGAGCAAGTCAACCATGACACCGTAGAAAGCAGAGCAAGTCAGCCCCGACACCGCGGAAAGCAGAGCAAGTCAACCCCGACACCGTAGAAAGCGGAGCAAGTCAACCCCGACACCGTAGAAAACGGAGCAAGTCAACCCTGGCACTGCAGAAAGCGGAGCAAGTCAACCATGACACCGCAGAAAACGGAGCAAGTCAACCATGACACCGTAGAAAGCGGAGCAAGTCAACCCCGACACCATAGAAAGCGGAGCAAGTGAACAATAACACCGCAGAAAGCGGAGCAAGTGAACCCGATACTGCAGAAAGCAGAGCAAGTCATCCCTGACACTGAAGAAAGTGGAGCAAATCAACCACGACTGTAACAACCCTAAACTTTCTTTACAACTTTCTGTAAAATAATTTCAAAAATACAGAAAGGGGTACTTTTTCCTAAGCACAAGTTATAAGTTTGTTTTGCTTTTTAATAACAAGAAGGAGCTTGTAGCTCATTGGTAAGACCTTGCACTACTGAACCAAAGCACCAGAGTTTAAATCTCATCCCCCACATTATTTTTAATATTGTTTTGTTTTGAATTTTTAGAAGTCCAAGGGTCTACACATGCATAACGCGTAAAACCCCACTACACATATAAGACAAAATAGCTCAGGGAGTAGACCAACCGACGACGGACCCACGGCGACCGACCCCGGCCCGACTCGGCCTGACTCGGCCGGCGGATTGGCCGACTCGGTCGCCGCCGCCGGCCGAACTCGGGCGGATCGGGTTGGCTCCAACATGAAACTTCTGTCTTTTGGTCTTCTTAACTCTTCTGTACACTTTAATTTTTCTGCACGTGAACAGAACTCTTTAAAACTCCATTAAACCATTTTTAAATACAAATTTTAATACAATTTTCAATTCACCCTTTCACCTACCCTAACCCTAGCTTTACCCTATAAATACCACCCCTAAACACACACCCTCACTCACAATTCTGTTCAAACTCTCAAGAAATTCCTCTAGAACTTTTGTGTACAAGTGGAGTTAGCGAAGGGCAAAACTCCGGTGATCTTCCGACGACGACCCTAAGAGCTTCCGACGACGAAACGACGCACCGGCAAATCCTACTTCCTCATCTCCCTCTTCTCTTGATTCTAAACCCGTAAGTCCCACCTCCCTCTTCTCTTTTCTTTTCTAAAAACTCGTATTAATAAAACCCGACGGAATCGGAGTTAATCCGATTTTCGATTCGGTTCTTCCTAAAAATTCCACTTTTCTTTAAATACAAACATACCAAACCATTACACGTTGATTATTAAACATTAACAAGTCATATTGAATAAGTTCCATATCAAAAGGATTTCTATTTCAATTTTTATCGTACTTTTTCAGTAAAATACCATATAGTTTAGTTTCGACTTTAAAATATCTTTAATCTTGTTATACCTTTAATTATATCACGAGGTAATGACCTACCTCCTCACAACACTCACATACAACATAGCACAATATCTTTCGGGAATATATAATACGGAAAAACGAAACTTTACATATTAATACCATTTACTATTAAAACCGTTTCTACAAGATTATGTATTTTACACAAATCTTTACAAAGCGCCACTACAATCCATTTTGGGGAACCCGATCAGGATGGTGCGGATTATCGCACATCATCGGGCTTAGTAGTGCGATATGCAGACCTCCGCAAGGAGCATTCGGTCTCGAGAGATTTAAAATACAAATATCTTAAGAAAATAGGATTTCTAGAAAATAATAAATTAAAATTATTTTTATAAATATATATATATATATCATCAAAATATATATTTTTGATATATTATAAATATTCCAATTTTTCTAACTTACAAGAATCACTTTACATGAAAATACCATGAAATTCCATACAAGTCCAACACTTTACAATTAAATACCATGTATTATGAAAAATAGGTTTATTTACTAGAAATGTCACAAATATAAAATCTACAACTATGAAACTCTAAAGACGATAATTAAATACTTGAGCTGTATTTTGAAAACTATACAAAATTATTTTTACACAAAACCCCCTCAAGTTCTATAAATTACCCTAAGGACCCTAGTAAATATAGGTTTAAGCGGGACCAGTCTCTTGAGCCTCAGGGAGCCGGAGATATTGGTGCTTGCCTATCTAAGGTAGATAACTTAACAAACGGTGTTATCAACACGGTAATCGTCTTTGAAAAATACACAAATCCTGCTGCCCATGTGCAGCGGTTACCGATAACATTAAAACAATCAGGACTTCAATTTCTTTTCTAATTGTTTGACTAAGACTGGGTCTCATTATAATAATCTGACTTGAATATGATTCAAGTACAATCTACAATACTACAATTCAATATGAATCCATAAATCCATATATTCCATATATTCAATCTATTTAAGCTATATTGACCGAACCGAACCATGGATATACTTCCATTTACATAATTCTCCAGTTACATCCATTTACTAATATCATGGTTTCGGCAAGTCATCCAATTATACAATCTATATTACAAAACAATACAGGTTGTAATACAATTTACCATACAAACAATACAAACAAGACATCGCGGGGTTTAAGGGGTAGATTGGTACGAAAGGTGTTAGAAGTGGCACGAGACTGCAAGATTTAAGACACCTAACCTGAATACCACGCCGTTGTTCCGGGCTTTCTAACGGAGTCTTGTTCTTCCATTTGCCTTTAGTCTCTGGCATATAGAGACTCCTCTCGTATACACTGGTATCCTTCTGTACCAAGCTACAAACAACAACGTTAACTCTAAATACAACTTTAAAAGCTGCTCTCTCTCTCTCTCTTACTCTCTGTCTATTCTACTTCTCCCTTATTTTTGGGACTTACCGAGCGATTTGTTTGTTGACGACATTCTCTTTCTTCTTCTTTGAATGCCGTCGGGTGTTTCGGACCTTCCAGAGATTGAGCCTAGCACTGAAGACTTGGACCAGCTTATTGAAGATCCCGAGCTATAGTTACACTTGTACACATTTCATTTCTGTACTTTCCATTTCTGTTATGCCAGTGTTTAGGCACGCTTTATCCCATGTATTTACTTTTCTATGTATTGTAAAAAGAATGTTAATAAATAAAGTTGTTGTTCAGTTATACCTACTGTCTTTGTCTCTTGTGCACTTTCATTTATATTGCTTAGATACGCTTAGTGTATTTACTTTGGAGTAAATACGTAGCGGCCTCGTCGCGTCCTCTGCCCGTATTCTGGGAAGTGGGGCGTGACAACGACACCGTAGAAAACGGAGTAAGTCAACCCTGACACCGCAAAAAGCGGACCAAGTCAACCCTAACACCACAGAAAGCGGAGAAAATCAGCCAATGACCTCCCCGTCGAAGCAATGCTTCGACTCGAAAACAAGTCAACTCACCAAACACTTACGAGTCCTCTCGACTTGTAAGGGAGAAAATTCTCTTGTGAGATCCTTACGACTCTCGAGAGAAAATGCACTTAGGAGTCCTCACGACCCCTAAGGAGAAATTACACCTATGAGATCCTCTCGACTCGTAGGGAGAAAAATCTTTATGACGGCTCATAAAGTTGAAAAGTCTTAGGCAGCAGACCTGAACCTATTTTCTGAGCCATCGCTACCCTATAAGGAGTTCAAGATGGACCGCTGTCTACCATCTATGAGCCACACTTGCCAAAGTTATATGCCACTGAAAGGAGCTACTCATGAGTATATAAATTACTCCACGCCAGATTAAGACATAAAGAAATAGAAGGGTGCAGCTCATGGGGCTGAGGGTTTGGAACCATATCTCTTAAGAGTTGAGATTTGAGTCAATGATAAAGGACGATACTTGTGTCCGCTCACTATCTTCTCAAATCAAGATTCTGAAAGTTATATACCAACCCGAAACCGGTGATACGCTATAAATTACTCTGTACTACTTCATCCACGTACATACTTACGTGAGCAAAGTAGTGAGGGGAATTTGTTCCCGCCAAAATTTTCGGCCAAAAGCTATTTGTTCATGTTTACGCCGGCTTAAGTTTTGTTTACAGATATATATGAAATCGGGATCATTCATAGATGCACATACACACATCAGAGGAAGAACAGATGTTAGAAAGGGAGTACTTGGTAGTCGACGACAAAAATAAAGCATTTAATTGAACATTTTATTCTACAGGAAATAGATCACCATACATGGGATCGAAAATACAGGGATTCACAAAACTATGGATAAAATTCTCTAACTCTCTCTCTCTCTCTGCTCTCTCCACCATGGCAAAGCGGCGATCTTCACGAAGAATCTCTCCCCATCGGTCGGCACCGTGCCCATCACCGAAGGCAGACATAATGACCCGCTGAGCCCGTATCTGGCTTAACAGCTGAACAGAGCGATCCCTCAGAGCCGTGGTAATCAAAAGCGCCTCATGAAAACATTCGATCTTGTCCTCCACTGCGTCGAGCATCGCTAGAGTCATCTCCGCTAGATGAGGGGGAATATCATCGAGCACGGACAAGAAGACCATTTGGAGCCAAATGGAGCCAATAGGGATAGAAGATCCTATACGTGTCAAGAGCTCGTGCAGCACCGTATCGCATTGATCATCCGTAAGAGCAGGGTCCACCAGGCGTGCAGCAAAACGAGGAACAATTTCCTCAATAGGCACCTCCCATGGCTGCCGGTGAACATGTGGACGATAACAAGCCATAACTCTTCTCTGTTAAAATGATTCTCTGAAAGTGAGAGAAGAGAAGCATTGCTTCAGATTATGAAGGGAGACATTTAAGTCTAGGCACAGAAAATGTTGTGCATGATAGAACTATTTCCAAGCTCTTTAAAAGAAGGCATTAGGAAAGAATGGTTTGACTCAGGAAAAGCAATGGGAAAAGTCCCCAAATGGAGCATCATGTGCCCACACGTGATAGGCACTGCGCTTGACAAAGCAGGGCTGAAACTGAGCCTTACGTGCAAACACGTGACCTCTATATACAAAGTATATAGGCGCCTTCTAAAAACAAACAATTGGCCAGAAAAATCCACGTGATAGCACATGACGCTCTTTGGTGGGTATAACTTTGTGGGGCCACGTGCTACACGTGATGGGCTCATATGCCTTCTGAACCGATAGAATTAAATTCTAAATAAAAGGGATCAAAGCCCTATTTGGAAAATATTTTCTTAGATCTTTCTAAACAAGAAAGATTGCGCTCTGTAAAGTAGAGCGCCATTGGATTAAAAATCCAATTGTGATTAAAAATCACCAATTTACAGAAGAAGATTCTGTGTAGGGAAATATTTTTCTAATCTTGTGAGATATATCCTCTGTAAAACGGAATTCCTTGGATTAAAAATCCAACGGTGAATAAAATTCACCGATTGATCTAAAAGATTATTTTAGTTGATCAAAATCTCTCAATGAGATATGTTCTGAACAAATTGATTCTTTTCTTTCTCCTATAAATAGGAACCAGGAGGAATAGAAAGAAAGAAAAGAAACCCCCTATAAACTTCAAGATCAAAAGAGAAAATAGAAAGAGAAATCCTAGGAAAGAAGGAACAAAACACAGAGAATACCTTACTTCTTCTTCGTCTCCACAAAAGTTTAACTCTTCCAAAGAACTTAGTTCTTTCTTCTGGCAAAGGATCTGCAGAAGCAGATCTCTCTACAAGTTGATAATTTAATTCACATCGAGGAGATTCTGCCATGCAGATCCAAATCCTAGGGGAAGGTCTAAGTTCAGAGAATTTAATTCTCCCAAAGAGTATATAGGAATTTAATTTCTTTAATAAAACAAGGGTTTAACCCTTCATATGAGAACTTAGTTTTACCTTATGGCAAAAGATCTGCAGAAACAGGATCCCTACAAGTTGAGAATTTAATTCTCATCGGGGAGATCCTGCCGTGCAGATCCAAAACCTAAGAGAAAAACTAAGTCCTAAGAATTTAATTCTTACAAAACAGTGGGCTTGAAAGTCTCAAAACTCAAGATCTTCATGCATATAAAAAGATTAGCATCCAACATGATAACGGCCGATCGCATGCTCCCACGTGAGCACCCTTGATGAATGAAAAAGAACGACTGAGATCGGGTCACGTGACCCTACTAAAATGCTTAGCACTTCCAGAAGAGAAAGGGTATAAACCCCAGAAACAGTTACCACTTTCGTAACGCCTCACGTGATCCCACGTGGCCCTCTAAAAAGTGCTTAACACTTATGCAGAAAAGGGAATGAGCCCAAAGGCAGCGCTCACATTTTGAGAGCACCTCACGTGTTCGCACGTGATCGTTAATGAAATAAGCGCTGTAACAACCCTATTTTTCTACACCAAAATTTTTCAAATATTTTTTCAAAAATCCACAAAGGGGTATTTTAGCATGAGCACAAGATATAGGTAATTATTTTGTTTTTAATTACAAGCTACAAGAATGTAATAACTCCATTTTTAGTGTACAAGAAATTACTTTAAATTTAATGTATACTAGGAGTATTTATTCTTGCTGCTATCAGTTTAAGTAATTAAATACCACAATAATTACAAGAAGGAGCTTGTAGCTCATTGGTAATACCTTGCACTGCTGAACCAAGCCACCAGAGTTCAAATCACATGCCCCACATTATTTTTTATATTGTTTTGTTTTAATTTTTTTGGAAAGCCAACGGTCAAAAGGCCATAACTCCCAAAATATGTACTGGACTTGAAAAAGTAAATATACCAAATTGTACCCCAGGAAAATCCCCGACCACTGGAACCTTGACTCGGCCCGACTCGGCGCCGCCGGCCGGCGACTCGGCTGACTCGGCCCGGCGCCGCCGGCCGGACTTAGCCGGACGGCCGAGTCACCAACTGAGAAAAGTTGGCTCTTGACTTGGTCAACCCTCTTGCACACTTATTATACCTGGATCGGTTTTAAATTGGCCAATAAATCCCTTTTACTCCTAGGTTTAATGATTTTTATATATTTTTATATATTTTTTTAATTAAAACCCTAACCCTAGCCTAGCCCTATATAAACACCCCTACCCTCTACCCTTTCACTCTATATTCCTAAGTCCACTCTCTAAAAATCTCAAGAGAACTCGGTACATTAGAAAACGAGCGAAAGGCGAAGCGCTGCCGAAATTGACGGCGAATTCCGGCGATCGTACTAGGACTCTTCACGACGATTCGACGCCCGACAAACCCTCTACCTCCCTCTCACTCTCTAACGTGTCCAAAACCCGTAAGTCCCCCTCTTTCTATCTTTCTTTTCTTTTAAGAAAAGTACGATTTTTTAAAACCCGACGGAAATCGGAACAAACCGATTTCCGATTCGGTTTTCTATCAAAACTCACTTGTCACTAATTCCATAATGCTTAAACATATTCATGTTGACTACTAATCACTTAAAAATCAATTTGGATAAAGTTTCTCACATGAAATGATAACGTTTCCATTTATCGTATTTCTTTCACTTAAATACCACAATGTTTAGTTATCACATTTAACCCTTAACAATTGCTATACCTTAACGTAGATCACGAGGTAATGACCTACCTCCACACACACGCAAATACAACCCTAATTGATATCATCAAAACTCAGAATACGAAAATACAAGACTTTACATTAAAATACCCTTTTCTTTATAAACCTTTTCTGAGAGTTCTAAGTTGTTTATAATTTTAAAACAAAACATTTTAATAGGAAAATACGATATGTCATGGACATCGATCGTTTATCTAAACTGACTTTGTGGTGTCTAGGCTAGGCAAGTGAGCTTGGGTAACTTTAAAAGGCCCGCCTCACAATTCGTGAGCGGATCCCTCCCTCCTCACTTGTACTTACTTGGGGTGTATCTTGAAAACTATACAAAAGTACTTTTTACATAAAACCTCCTCAAGTTTTATAATTTACAATAAGGACCCTAACAAATATAGAACTTCGATTTTCATTTCTTTTAGTCTGACTCGGGTTTGAGTCTGACTATTTCTGACTTGAATATGATTCAAGTCATTCTATATTCTTTAATATTCCAACTCAATATGAATACATGAATTCCAGAATCCAGTTATCAATCTATATTCTTTAATATTCCAACTCAATATGAATACATGAATTCCAGAATCCAGTTATCAATCTATATTCTTTAATATTCCAACTCAATATGAATACATGAATCCCAGAATCCTGCTAACAATCATTACAACTTGACTGAATCAAACCATGGATATACATCCATTATTCCGTTATTCCGTTTACCTGATTATGCAGTTACCACATGTTTACTGATATCATGGTTTTGATCAGTCATCCAACTTATACAATACAACACTACAATACAATCATAACACTACGGGGTTTAAGAGGTAGACTGGTACGGAATATGTTAAAGGTGGCACGAGGAGGTCACTTAAGACGTAATTACATCCATGCCGTTGTTCCGTGGTATTATCGACGGAGCCTTGTACTACAGGTTACCATGGTCCCCGGTGTAAGTGGGGCTCCCCTCGTATACACTGGCATCTTCTGTACCAAGCTACAAACAACAGCGTTAATACAATATTACAATATTACAATACAACATTAAAAGCGCTCTCTCTCTCTCTCTCTCTCTTTCTTACTTTCTGTCTATTTCTCCCTTATCTTTGGGACTTACCGAGCGACCTGTTCGCTGACGACATTCTATTTCTTTCTTCTTTGAATGTCGTCAGGTGCTTTGGACCCAGCAGAGATCGAGCCCACCGGTGAAGACTTGGAGCAGTTTCACGAAGACCCCGAGCTCTAGATATTGTACCTTGTTCTATTCAGTATTTTCATTTCCTGTTATGCCACTGTTTAGGCATCTCTTTCCATTTCAGTTGTATTTACTTTTCATGCATTGTACAAAAGAATGTTATTAATAAAGTTGATGTTATTTCTATATCTCTTGTCTCTTGTGATTTACTTTTATATTGCTTAGATACGCTTAGCGTATGTACTTCTGAGTATATACGTAGCGGGCCTCGTCGCGTCCCCTTCGCCGTATACTGGGAAGCGGGGCGTGACAAGCGCTCAGCACCCAAATACAGCGCTTACATTTAGGAAATACCTCACGTGTCCGCACGTGACCATTTAATGAAGCAATCACTCAGCACTCATATAGAAAGAAATATGTTCAAAAGCAGCGCTCACATTTTGAAGGCGACTCACGTGTTCACACGTGAGCACCACAAGGAGATGATTAACACTCCATATAAAAGAATACAAGTAAAACAAAAAGAATAAAGGGAGTTAAAACCCTTTCAATGCTCAACATTGCTGATGCAGAGAGGGGACCAAGCCTAAATAAATAATCAAGTGGGCCGAGCCAAAGGTTGGTCAAACCCCAAAATCGACCGAGCCCATAGGTCTTCTTCCAAATTGGACTTAGTCCCAAACAAGATCATCAAATCTTTGATGAAAATTCTCTGGTTCAAGGGTACATCTCTTCATACCTCTGATACATGTCGTTGTAATTCTTCAATGTCTTGAGAGAGATGGAGGGTCCCAATAACCAATAACTTTTTGCGCATCCCCAAACTGTTAAACCCAGACTATGATGTCTTTAAACCTTACAGACTATGATGTCTTTAAACCAGACTATGATGGCTTTAAACCCTACAGACTATGATGTCTTTAAACCCAGACTATAATGTCTTCAAACCAATGGACCGCAATGTCCCTAAACTAAATTCTATAGATTATGATGTCCTTAAACTTATATGGACTATGATGGGTCTAAATGATCCACCCCACCCCCCCACCCCCGTTGAGTAGATCTTAGTCTAAAATTAGACTAACGTATCCTCAATAAACGTTTAAGTTGATCTTAATCTCCAGCGAGATTAACGAGCCTTAAATCCACTAAACCCAAATCTAAGAAAATATGGATTTGGACTAATCCCCACCCTACGGGTGACAACATAAATTAGTCTCCGTATACAATCCACGGACAACCAAAAAATAAAACAAACACACACGACACGAAGTGACCTTCTGGAGTAGGAGAAAGTGGTTACCGCGATGCGGTAATGTAAATAACTGCAGCGGCTTACGCCTGCAGGGAAGAGCGTCCCCACAATAAAAAAAACCTCACAATGAGGAGGAATCTGACGAAGTCTACTACAACGGCCGCATTCGTCCAAACCTCCGATGCACGGTGTCATAAATCAACTTGGCATTTTCGGAGAGGTGGACGCATAAAACCCAAATAGTATATGCCCCCAAATTCAGGCAAGACGACCTACGTGGTTTCGTCCCTGTTTTCAGCGGTAAACAAGCACGATTCGCTTGAAACCAATATCATGTGGCAAAATACTACTTTCCAAATAAATACCTTAAACTATTAAAACCCGGATTTCTTTAAATTGTGTTAATTCATTCCTTGCGATTATACCTCTACAACCCATTTTGGGTAATCTGATCGGGATGGTGCGGATTATCGCACGTTCTTGGGACTAGTAAAGCGAGATGCAGACCTCCTCACGGAGTATACGATCTCGATGGAATTTTAATACAATTTTTAAGAAAAACGAGAATTTCTATTTAATAATAAAAATTAATTTTTAATAATAAATATCATCAAACCATCTATTTTTAATATATTATTAAATTCCATGTTTTCTAGAAAATAAACGAATTACAAGCTTCATGAAAATACCATCAAGAATCAATACAAGTCAAACTTTACACTAAAATACCTTGAACTATTCAAGCTAGGTATATATTCACTAGAATACCTCACTTTTTAAAAGTTACATCCATGAAAACTTTAAATACGATAAATAAATACTTGAGGTTTATTTTGAAAGTATATTTAAAATATTTTTTCATAAAAACCCCTCAGGTTATATAAAATTACATTAAGCACCCTAGTAAATATAGGTTTAAGCGGGACCAATTCTCTTGAGCCTCAGAAAGCCGGAGAAAGTGGGTGCTTGCCCATTTAAGATAGAAAACTAAAATGGGATCATCAATGGTAATTGTCTTGGAAAAAGACACAAATCCTGCCGTTCATGTGCAGCAGTTACCGATAATTCTAAAACTTAATTCAGGAATCCAAATATGTTTAAGTGTATGACTCAATCCGAGTCTCAGTCTAATCTGAATACAATCCAAATATAAATACAACTCCAATTCAATATGAATCCAATATACCAAATATGACCACTTGAACTTGAACATGAATACCAGAACAATATCAACATGACTTGACTTGACCGAACCATGGCTATATCTTAAACTTGACTACATGACTATCCGTTTACATCCTGATTCATTTACATGAACAACTTATACCATGGTCTCGGCAAGTCTGGTACCTACAAATCAATACAATCGATACTATATACGCTACGGGGTTTTTAAAAGGGTAGACTGGTTCGGAATGTGTTAAAAGTGCCACGATGATGGTCACTAAAAGACACCTACATGAACATCCTGTGTCGTTGTCCTGTGGGTTTTGACAGGGCCTTGTACTACGGGTTACCATAGTCCACGGGATAAGTTGGACTCCTCTCATATACAGTGATACCTTCTATACCAAGTTACAAACAACTACGTTAACATAACAAACAGATAATTTACCAGTTCTATTCTCTTTACTTGTCTATTCCTTTCTATATTTTGGGATTTATCGAGCGTTAGTTCGCTGACAACATTCCTTTCTCTTCTTTCTTTGGAATGTTGTCAGGAGGACCTGACTCTCAGGAGATTGAGCCCAGCCAGGACGATTTGGAGCAGTTCATAGAGGAGCCAGAGTTCTAATTTCTATTTGTACTTACCTTTCTTTCAGTTCATATGCCATTGTTTAGGCATCGCTTTCTTTCATTGTACTTTACTTTTCAGTTGTATGTAAAGAATGAATATAGATAAAAAGTTTTTGTTTTATTACATATCTTGTCATTCTTGTGTTATTTCATTTATATTACTTATTTACGCTTAAAGTGTTTACTTCTGAGTAAATACGTCGCGGCCTCGCCACGTCTCCTTACCCGTATACTAGGAAGAGGGGCGTGACAACGGCTTTCCCTCACAAATCGACCGGCGGAATGACCTAAAGGGCCGGCGGGGATGGGTGAACCGTAGCCAAATGTGTCCGTGCTTTGCACACAAGTTCCTTGGTCCACCCCCCATCACCCCTGCACCAATCAAACAGAGACCCCTCAATTCCTCAATTTATCACATTTTAATGCATTTTAATTCACTCTTTTAATCCCAAAACCCTAATCACACTATAAATACTATCACATGCCCTATCCCTTCCTCATTCTGAAAATTCTAGCCAAAACTCTCAAATTTTCTCAAGTACAAGTGGAGTAGAAGAGGAGTTACCCAACAACCAACTTCCGGCGAGGAATCGAGGCCATTCCGGCGACCCCGTGACGCCATGACTACCAATCTCTTTTCTTCTACTTTCCCTTAACCTAATTCACTTGTAAGTCCCTCTCAATCCCTTTTCTTCTTCTTGAAAAATCTTTTTTCAAAATATGTCGGTAAGTGGAGTTAATACCGACATCTTATTCTAAACCCTAAAAATTTCACTATTTCTTCCATGTCTTTCATCCAAATTCTTATCCTATGTTTATAACCATAAAACTAATGTTTAGAACCAACTTTCACTCAAAAACATCATGCTAAATAATTTTAATCTAACTTTTACATGAAAATACCATGAACTTTATATACGTCAACTTTTATTCCTTTGTTTGAACATACCTTTAGAAAACTTCAAGGGGTAATGACCTACCACTTACATACACACATGTTTCCATAGCACGATATCCCTTGAACATATTTTTGTTATCATATTACATCAAAATACCATGTACTATAAAAACGGTTTTCTTTTATATTGTATTTAAAATCTCTTTGTAAATAAGTCTCTACAACCCTCTTTAGGGGACCCGTTATTGGATGGTGCGGATTATCACACATCCTTGGACTAGTAGAGCGAGATACAGATCTTCTCATGGGGTATTCGGTCTCGAAAGGTTTTTAATACAATTTTTTAAGAAAAACGAAAATTTCTATTTAATAATAAAAATTAATTTTTTTAATAATTATATAAATATTACAAATCCATATACTTTCAAAATATAATAAATTATATTTTTTCAAATAAAAGAATTACAAGTTTCATCAAAATACCATCAAAATATCAATATACGACAAGTTTACAGTAAAATACCATGAACTATTCAAGTTAAGGTAATTATCACTAAAATACCTCAAATCCATAAAATACACATCCATGAAAACCCTAAATAATATAAATAATTTCTCGAGATTATTTTTAACTATATCTTAAAAATATTTTTCATAAAACCCCTAAGAGTTATATAAAATTACATTTAAGGACTTTAGTAAATATGAGTTTAAGTGGGATCAATTCTCTTGACCCTCAGGGAGTCGGAGAAAGTGAATGCTTGCCTATTTAAGATAGAAAACCTAACGGTGTTATCAATGGTAATTGTCTTAGAAAAAGACACAAATCTTGTCGTCCATGTGCAGCGGTTACTGATAACTCCCGAACATAATTCAGGATCCAAATCGGTTCTAAGTGTCTGACTCAAGTCTGAGTCTAAATCAAGCTTGAATCCAAATTCAAACCAGAATCCAATTCAAATATGAATCCAAACTCTAACATGTATACTTAAACCTGAACCTGAATACCAGAACAATATCAACATGCAAACATGACTTGACTTGACCGAACCATGGCTATAACTTGACTTGATTACATGAATACTTGTTTACATCCTGAACCTGATTACATGAACAACTTGTATTCATGGTCTCAGCAAGTCTGATAATTATACTCTATATAAAATATTACACAGGGTTAACGGGGTAGATTGGTACGGAATGTATTAGAAGTGGAACGAGATGGTCACTAAAAGACACCTACATGAACTCTCGTGCCGTTGTCCCATTGGGTTTTGACGAGGCCTTGTACTACCTGTTACCATAGTCCACGGAGCAAGTTTGACTCCTCTCGTATACACCGATATCTTCTGTACCAAGCCACAAACAACTACGTTAGAATAGCAATCTCATACATGTACACCTTAATAGTTCAATTCTCAATACTTGATATATTCCTGTATTTCTTTTGGAACTTACCGAGTGCTAGTTCGCTGACAACATTCCTGTCTTTTCTTTCTTTGTAATGCTCATCAGGAGGACCGGACTCTCTCGAGATCGAGCGTAGCCAGGAGGACGTGGACCAGTTCACTGAGCAGCCGGACCTCTAGCTTTTTCTTGTACTTACTTTTCATTTCATATGCCACTGTTTAGGTATTGCTTTATTAGCATTGTACTTTCCTTTTCAAAGCAATATATTATAAAGATAAATGTTAATAAAAGTTGTTGTCAGGAGCTCAGAGTACCATTCGAATGTTGTCTCCGACAAGCTGCCAACAAACTGGCGAAGTAGCAGTTTATCGTCACCCCCAGTATTACCGCATAAGGCTCTGAATTGAGCAACGTGCTGGTGTGGATTACCCATCCTCTTATATACGTGGAATTTAGGGATCGTATCTCCCGGCGGGTACTTTATTTGATCGTACCAACCCGGATAGGGTCGTCCAGTTTTGACGATTTGGCCAGCCATTTCACTCGTCTGATGAGCTCGTATCTGTTGAGCTATATAGTCGTCAAGGGCAGCTTTCGAGATCGTCTCCTCTTTGGCTGCTGAAAAAGCAGGAAGAGGGTTTGATGTCTCCCCTCTGTCATCTTCAAGGATAATCAGAGGGTCTTCAGCTGGGGGATCTGGCTGTATCATCATCCCGACCATATCTTGAAATAGAAACGCCATTTGCTTTATGTTAGCCGCTTGTTCCACGGCCTCTTTGTCTTTCTTCTCGAGTATTCTTCGGAGGAATTCGGCATCGGTTTCCTGCTCCTGGCGCTGCTCCGATGATGTCTCCGAGCTTTATTTTAGCCCAGTGAGTGCGGCCATCTTTGTCAGTATCTCCTGGAGCTTTTGCTGTTGTTGCTCCTGAGCCTTAGTTACTGATCGCGTAAGTGGTCGATGACCCATGGAGGTACGGCTATCCTCTTTTCCGGATGTCATGTAAATGGTGTGCACTATCATGCCCCCAGACTTGAGGCGTTTGGATTAAGTGCCCTTGAGATTTGTCGCAGACACAGGGATCTTCTCCGGCCTTCTCCTTTTATGGGCGGTTGAAGTTGAGGGGGCTGTTGCAGCCGATGATTTCAGTGGTACGACGGCGATGAGATGGTCCTCCTCTTTCCGAACCTTCATTTTCTTCTGTCGGCGAGAGTAGTCTTTGTCGATTACAGAGTCTTGGACTCTTCGCTAGACCCTGTGGATTTTAGAGGACAGCCGCTGAGGAAGCTACTCCAGTTTCGCCTTAATAACATTTTCAGCGGGTGAATGAGACTTTTTCAACACGGCGGTTGGAGGGTTCTTGCGCACCCTCCTGAGAGGCTCAAAATTATTCCCGGTTGGAACAGCAGCGTCAATTTCCAGCATCGCAGCTGATGGAGTCAGTCCAGACGGGGAACTGCCCCCAGCTTTTCTCACTCGACGCCAGCGGCGACGTTGAGCGTGTCTTGCAGATGGTACTTGCTCAGTTATGGGGTGGCTTCATCATGCCCCCTGTCCTGGTGAAGGGTTGCTGTTGGTGCCAGCCTATCGAAGACTGACATTCGCTGAGAAGAAACGTCCAATCTCGCAAAGACCGACTTTTTGGCAGAGGAAGCATTTTTAACGACCCCGCCTATAGAAGAAATTGGAACGACCAGTCTTGCGAAAACCGTTCCCTTAGCAGGAGAAGCCCCTTCGATTACTTCGTTTATCGGAGTTGGAATGGCTATCCGCTTTGGGATAACTCCTTCAAGTATTGCAGGCCTCTTTACGGGCCCACTGGAGCTTGGGCTCAGCCTGTCGAAGACTGATGCCATAGACTTGGACGACCCATTGAGAGAGGCCACGGTAGTTGCAAGTCGATCGAAGACCGACATCTTTGGAGCTTCCTGTGACGGTATCGGGACGCTGAAGCTTGCCGGTGGAATCATGGTCCCAAAGAACAGTCCAGTGGTGGCCTGAGTCACATGTTCTACTGGCATGGCGAAGATGGAGGCCACTTGGGGCCCATGGGTCACTCCTCCGACGAGGACGGAGTGGGAGTTGTTGGTGCAGTTGGAAGCCATTGACCTTCTTTTCTCTGCACGGGAGCAAGACACCAAATCTTAGTACCTCGAATCCACAGGCAACTATATTAAACCGCGATTCGTTCGCAGACACGACACACGAAGTATGGAGTGGAAAGAGGAAAAGGTCCTACCGGGCGTACCAGAATCTGTTTACCGCCGAAAACAGAAAGAAACCGCGTAGGGCGTCTTGCCTGAATTTGGGGGCAGATGCTATTTGGGTTTTATCCGTCCACCTCTCCGAAGATGCCAAGTTGATTTATGGCACCGTGCATCAAAGGTTTGGACGGATGCGGCCGTTGTAGCAGACTTCGTCAGATTCCCCCTTATTGTGAGGGTTTTTTTTATTGTGGGAACGCTCTTCCCTGCATACGCAAGCCCCTGCAGTTAATTACATTACCGTATCGCGGTAACCACTTTCTCCTGCTCCAGAAAGTCACTTCGTGTCGTGTGTGTTTGTTTTATTTTTTGGTTGCCCGTGGATTATATACGGAGACTAATTTATGTTGTCGCCCGTAGGGCGGGGATTAGTCCAAATCCGTATTTTCTTAGATTTGGGTTTAGTAGATTTAAGGCTCGTTAACCTCGTTGGAAATTAAGATCAACTTAAACGTTTGTTGAGGATATGTTAGTCTAATTTTAGACTAAGATCTACTCAACGGGGGGGGGTCAGGATCATTTAGATCCATCATAGTCCATATAAGTTTAAGGACATCATAGTCCATAGAATTTAGTTTAGGGACATTGCGGTCCATTGGGTTTAAAAAAATCATAGTCTGTAGGGTTTAAAGACATCATAGTCTGGTTTAAAGACATCATAGTCTGTAAGGTTTAAAGACATCATAGTCTGGGTTTAACAGTTTGGGGATGCGCCAAAAGTTATTGGTTATCGGGACCCTCCATCTCTCTCAAGACATTGAAGAATTACAACGACATGTATCAGAGGTATGAAGAGATGAACCCTTGAACCAGAGAATTTTCATCAAAGATATGATGATCTTGTTTGGGACTAAGTCCAATTTGGAAGAAGACCTATGGGCTCGGTCGATTTTGGGGGTTGACCAACCTTGGGCTCGGCCCACTTGATTATTTATTTAGGCTTGGTCCCCTCTCTGCATCAACAATGCTTAGCATTGAAAGGGGTTTTGACTCCCTTTATTCTTTTTGTTTTACTTGTATTCTTTTATATGGAGTGTTAAACACTCAGCTCCCTGTGGTGCTCACGTGTGAACACGTGAGCCGCCTTCAAAATGTGAGCGCTGCTTTTGAACATATTTCTTTTCCATATGAGTGCTGAGTGATTGCTTCATTAAATGGTCATGTGCGGACACGTGAGGTATTCCCAAATGTAAGCGCTGTATTTGGGTGCTGAGCGCTTATTTCATTAACGATCACGTGCGAACACGTGAGGTGCTCTTAAAATGTGAGCGCTACCTTTGGGCTCATTCCCTTTTCTGTATAAGTGTTCAGCACTTTTTAGAGGGCCACGCGGGATCACGTGAGGCGTCACAAAAGTGGTAACTGTTTCTGGGGTTTATACCCTTTCTCTTCTGGAAGTGCTAAGCACTTTAGTGGGGTCACGTGACCTGATCTCAGTCGTTCTCTTTCATTCATCAAGGGTGCTCACGTGGGATCATGCGATCGGCCGTTATCATGTTGGATGCCAATCTTTTTATATGCATGGAGATCTTGAGTTTTGAGACTTTCAAGCCCACTGTTTTGTAAGAATTAAATTCTTAGGACTTAGTTTTTCTCTTAGGTTTTGGATCTGCATGGCAGGATCTTCCTGATGAGAATTAAAGTCTCGACTTATGAGGAGATCTGTTTCTACAGATCTTTTCCCATAAGGAAGAACTAAGTTCTCATATGAAGGGTTAAACCCTTATTTTATCAGAGGAATTAAATTCCTATATACTCTTTGGAAGAATTAAATTCTCTGAACTTAGACCTTCCCCTAAGTTTTGGATCTGCATGGCAGAATCTTCCCGATGAAAATTAAATTATAAACTGTGGAGAGATCTGCTTCTGCAGATCCTTTGCCAGAAGAAAGAACTAAGTTCTTTGGAAGAGTTAAACTCTTGTGGAGAAGAAGAAAAAGTAAGGTATTCTCTGTGTTTTGTTCCTTTTTACCTAGGGTTTCTCTTTCTGTTTTCTCTTTTGAACTTGAAGTTTATGGGGGGTTTCTTTCTTTCTTTCTGTCCCTCCTGGCTCCTATTTATAGGAGAAAGAAAAGAATCAATTTGTTCAGAACACCTCTCATTGAGAGATTTTGATCAACTTAAATAATCTTTTAGATCAATCGGTGAATTTTATTCACCGTTGGAGTTTTAATCCAAGGAATTCCGTTTTACAGAAGATATATCTCACAAGATTAGGAAAATATTTCCCTACACAGATCTTCTTCTGTAAATTGGTGATTTTTAATCACCATTGGATTTTTAATCCAATGGCGCTCTGCTTTACAGAGCGCAATCTTTCTTGTTTAGAAAGTTCTAAGGCAATATTTTCCAAATAGCGCTTTGATCCCTCTTATTTAGAATTTAATTCTATCGGCTCAGAAGGTATAGGAGCCCATCACGTGTAGCACGTGACCCCACAAAGTTAAACCCACCAAAAAGCGTCACGTGCTATCACGTGGATTTTTCTGGCCAATTATTTATTTTTAGAAGGCGCTTATATACTTTGTATATAGAGGTCACGTGTCTGCACGTGAGGCTCAGTTTCAGCCTTGTTTTGTCAAGCGCAGTGCCTATCACGTGTGGGCACGTGATGCTCCATTTGGGGACTTTTCCCATTGCTTTTCCTGAGTCAAACCTTTCTTTCCCAATACCTTCCTGTAAAGAGCTTGGAAATAGTTCCATCATGCATAACATTTTCTGTGCCTAGACTTAAATGTCTCCGTTCATAATCTGAAGCAATACTTTTCTTCTCTCTCACTTTCAGAGAATCATTTTAACAGAGAAGAGTTATGGCTTGTAATCGTCCACATATTCACCGGCAGCCATAGGAAGTGCCTATTGAGGAAATTGTTCCTCGTTTTGCTGCACGCCTGGTGTACCCTACTCTTACAGATGATCAATGCGATACGGTGCTGCACGAGCTCTTGACCCGTATAGGATCTCCTCTCCCCATCGGCTCCATTTGGCTCCGGATGGTCTTCTTGTCCGTGCTTGATGATATTCCCCCTCATCCAGCGGAGATAACTCTAGCGATACTCGACGCAGCGGAGGACAAGATCGAATGCTTTCATGAGGCGCTTTTGATTACCACGGCTCTGAGAGATCGCTCTGTTCAGCTGTTAAGCCAGATACGGGCTCGGCGGGTCATTATATCTGCCTTCGCTGATGGGCACGGTGTCGACCGATGGGGAGCGAATCTTCGTGAAGATCGCCGTTTTGCCATGGTGGAGAGGGCAGAGAGGGAGTTAGAGAATTTTATCCATAGTTTTGTGAATCCCTGTACTTTCGATCCCATGTATGGTGATCTATTTCCTGTAGAATAAAATGTTCAATTAAATGCTTTATTTTTGTCGTCGACCACCAAGTACCCCCTTTCTAACATCCGTTCTTCCTATGATGTGTGTATGTGCGTTAATGAATGAGCCTGATTTCACATATATCTGTAAACGAAACTTAAGCCGGCGTAAACATGAACAAATAGCTCTTGGCCAAAAAATTTAGCGGGAACAATGCTATGTCAAGATGTGTGTATGTGAGAAGTAGGTCATTATCTCGTGAGATATTCTAAAGGTATGCTAAGCTAAATACTTAAAAGATGTCATATGTAAAGTTTGTGGTATTTAAACGAAAAACGCTAATTAAAGTTACATAACATGATATTTTAAGATGAAAATTGTTCTTAATATTTGTTTCATGATTACTAAGCTAGATATAATGATTTGGATGAATGATTCTTAAGAAAAAATTGTGATTTTAACGATTTTAGAATCGAATGTCGGGATAACTCCACTTCCGACAAGTTTTGAAAAGAGAACTTTTTAAGGTGAAAGAATAGAATAAAAAGCGGGACTTACGAGTTAAAATGAGAGAGGGGAGGTATAAGATGAGAAAGGTAGCTTCGTGAAGTCGCGGGATCGTCGGAACTGTCTCGAATCCTCACCGGAAAGTGACCTTGAGCTAACTCCACCTGTACTCTTCTTTGACTTATAAAATTTTGAGAATTTTGGCAATGGATTTCAGAATGAAGAGGGCTAGGGTATGGTGTTGAATTTATAGGGTAAAATTAGGGTTTAGGGATTGAAGAGAGAATTAAAATTGCATTAAAAATTGGATTAAAAGGTGAATTTATGTTCTCTGGATAATTGCAGGAAAAACAAAACAGAATAGGAGTAGTGGGAGTATGCCAAAGGACTGGTGTGCAGAGAATGTGGGTCATTCCCTATGGGGGCGGTGCCAGCCCAGGGATCAATCTCGCCGGCCATGCTAGGGTTTTGGGGGCTTGGATTGATGCTACGTGTCTAGGGCTGCTGATACAGCATTTAACACATGTTTTTTTTTCTGTTTTTTTCATTTTTACGTGTATGTGTAAACTTTTGGGCTTCCAAAAAGTTTAAAATAAAAATTCAGAAAAATATATGTGGCTGATGGGATTCAAACACAGGGGCTACGTCACAGCAGTGCAAAGGCTTTACCAATGAGTTACAAGTGCTTTCTTGCTGTTTTTAAACAAATTAAATTTATAATTTGTACTCAGGTTAGTAAACTCTATTCTGTACATTAATTGTAAAAATTTTCTTACAGTGAAATTAGAGTCGTCACAGCTGTCGGATTTGTGCCGCGTGTACTCTTCTGTATTTAAACCATTTTCCACATGTTTATTTTTCTAGACTTTTCATTTTTATGTGCATTACACGTGTAAACTTTTGGGCTTCCAAAAATTTTAAAAGAAAAATCAGAAAAATATAATGTGTCTGATGAGATTCGAACACAAGGGCTACGTCACAGCAGTGCAAGGGCTTTACCAGTGAGTTACAAGTTGTTTCTTGCCGTTCTTAACAAAATTTAACTTTTAAATTGTACTCAGGCTTGTAAACTCCTTTTTGTACATTAAATTGAAAATTTTTGTACAGTAAATTCAGAGTTGCTACAATGATTTTGGCGATCGTTAGTGGTCAAAATACCATTGACAGAGTTTTAACCTCTCTAAAAACATCAACAGAAATTAAATCTACATATAAAAAAAACTCAGCGCCTCACAAGAAAAACACGTGGCGCCCAAGACAGAAGGCCAGCGCCTCACGTGAAATACACGTGAGCGCTGAATTAAAGTGTTTGGCACTTCATATACAGCCAAAACGGCTAAGTGCTTGGCACTGATTGGGCAGCGCCTCACGTGAAACACACGTGGGTGCAAGACCAAAATAAATGAGACAGCGCCGTACGTGCTCCTCACGTGGACTCCCCCAACAAAGACTCAGCGCCTCACGTGCTTTCCACGTGGGCATCCTCAAACAAAGGGCCCAGCGCCTCACGTGCTTCCTACGCGGGCGCTTACAACAGAAAGTCAGCGCCTCACATGAAATACATGTGAGCGCTGAATTAAAGTGCTTAGCACTTCATATGCAGCCAAAACGGCTGAGTGCTTAGTACTAATTGGGCAGCGCCTCACGTGCTCCTCACGTGGACACCACACAAAAAGTGCTTAGCATTTCATATACAGCCAAAACAGTTGAGTGCTTAGCACTGATTGGGCAGCGCGCATAACTGAAGGCTTCACATGATACCCATGTGAGCGTCAGAGCGTCAAACAAGTTCTTAGCACTTCTGCATAAAAAAAATGGCTAAACAAACAAAGCCCAAATAAGTGTTTAGCACTTTTGAACAAAAAGAAAGACTGAGCAGACTAAGCCCAAATTGGCTAAGTCTCTTGCAGCTGAGCCCAAATACTCTGTTGACTGGACCTTAATAAAATTTAAGGACCTTGAAAATATTGCTGAGTTGATATTAGTCTCAAATAAAACTAATGTATCCTTAGTTAAAATAAATTGGGCCCAAACGCTCATATGTTTAAGTTGATCTTAATCTCAAACTAAATTAACGGTCCTTAAACCAAACAAAATATTTTGAACTAAAGGAAAAATATAACTTAAGTTCAAAATTCCAAATCTAAAATATACGAATTTGGATCAATCCGTGCCCTACGGGCGACGACATAAACTAGCCTCCGTATACAATCCACGTGCAACCAAAATAAATAAAAATATGCACGACACGAAGTGAACTGCTGGAGAAGGAGAAAGTAGTCATCGCAACGCATAACGTAATTAACTGCAAGGGTTTGCGCGTACAGGAAAGAGCGTCCCCACAATCAAAAACCCCTCACAAATGAGGGGGAATCTGATAAAGTTTGCTACAACGATCGCATATATCCAAACCTCCGATATATGGTGCCATAAATAAACTTGGTATTTTCGGAGAGGTGGATGGATAAGTCTAAATAGCATTTGCCTCCAAAATTCAGGCCAGACGTCCCAAGCGTCTCGGTCCGGTCTTTCGGCAGTGAACACTCATCACCCGGGACAAGTTTGCCACCTTCGTCGAGCATTATATGGTCTCAAGCAAGCACATCATGCTTGGTTCTCTCGGTTCACTATTGTCATCCACAATGCCGGATTCAAATCAAGTCAAAATGACCCCACCATGTTCACTCACAAATCTTGCACCATCCTCTTTTTATGTGTGGATGACATGATCATCACTGGTCCCAATTCTAATCATATTCAACTTGTCAAGTATCATCTACATAGACAATTCGAGATGAAGGATCTTGGACATCTCCGCTGTTTTCTTGGGTTAGAGATTGCTAACTCGCCTCACGGTTACATTCTCTTACAATAAAAGCTCATATCTGATATCTTAGACCGCTCCGGAATGACTGATACTCGAGTTTCTGCTACATCTCTGGAGCTAAACACTAAGCATTGTCCAGATGATAGAGAGCCACTGTCTGATCCAACTTGATATCGACAACTAGTTGGTAGTCTGGTTTATCTCACTATTAGCAGGCCGGACATTGCTTATGTGGTTCACATTGTCAGTCAGTTTGTTTTGGCTCCTCGGATAGCTCACTATGTTGCCTTATTGCACATTCTTCGCTATCTACGAGGGATAATTTCTAGATTTTTTTATTCTCAGCTTCCTCATCTTTTCAGCTATGAGCTTACAATGATGCTGACTGGGCCAATGACGTTACGGATCGTCGCTCTACTACCGGCTACTGCATCTTTCTTAGAGACTCTATGATCTCTTGGAAAGACAAGAAACAAGATGTTGTCTCTCGATCTAGTGCGGAAGCTAAGTAATGTGTCATGGCATCCGCTACTGCAGAAGTCGCTTGGCTTTGTCTGTTACTTGAAGATATGGGTGTTTCTCAATCCGTTGCTACTTCTCTCTACTGCGATAATAAAAGCGCTATTCGAATTTCCTGTTGTAATACCCAGCCCCTTTTATACCAAATTTGTATTTTGTTACTTTAGAATTCTATTTATTCTTAATTATAAATTATTTATTTTATTTATAATTTTTTTTATTTTATTTATAAATTTATTTCTTCTAAACCTCATTTTCTTCTATCAATAAAACCCAAACCTTATTATATCTTATATTTTCCTTATCATCAGCCCAAGTTAAGTGATAATGGAAATTGATTTTCTTTTATTTAAATTCTCGACCCGTTTCAATCCTCAGCCCACAAGGTTTAATTAAAAGGAATTCTTTTAAAAATCAGCCCAGCCAAATTCCTTCAGCCCGTTCCATTTCCTATTTTTTTTAAACTTAATTTCCTTATCAGAAACCCCGGCCCATTCTTTATTTTCTCCTCTAATTTCCCATTTTTAATTCCCTGGCCCGGCCCGTTTCTTCTTTTTCCCATCTAAATTTATTTTATTTTCCTTGTGCAGGCCCAGCCCACTCTCCCCTCACCCGCGCCCGCTACCCGACTCGGCCCGCTACCTTTTCTTCCCCAACGGCTCCTTTTCTCCCGCCCACGCCATCGATGCCTCGATCCGGTTCCTCCGCCCACGTCCACGTCGCAGCGCGCGCTTCCCCACGACCCGCTCCCCAACGCTTCACACCTCCTCTCTCCTTCACCCCCATCACTTTCCTTCATTCCTCACTCTCTCAACCCACCATGAAACCACTGCACACCCCTTCACCGTAACCGAGCTCCTCTAACCACCATCGTCGTTGGCAGCAACCGCCATCACCGACCACCTCATCCCTTCATCCACCTCCTCACCTCCCTCGTCTCCTCCCATCGCCTGCCCCGAGCTCCACTTGCATCCAACCCCCGCGCCCTTCACCGACGCCCACGACGCCGACGAACCCCCACCTGCACCGACTACCTCATCACCTCCATCGGCCGTCGGCGCCTCCTGCCTCCAGCCACCATCCGAGAACCCATCTCCTTCTTCCCAAACTCTTCACCACCGGGCCTCACCCTCGCAGCCCGACCTCGTCGTCGTCGTCGACGCCCCTGCAACTCTTTTCTCTCTCTATGTCTCTCTCGCTACCTCTTCCCCTCCCTTCTTCTCACTCCCCTCTTCCAAGTTCTCTCTCTCTCTCTGATTCTCTCTCATCTCTCTCTATCTGCTTGCTCTCTCTCTCTCTCTCTGCTTGCTCTCTCTCTCTGCTCTCTCTCTTTCTCTCTCTATATCTCTAACTCTTTCTCTCTCTCTAAATTCTCCCTCTCTCACTCTGCAATCTCTCTCCATCGGCCTCGACAGCATCAGCGATCCCCAGCCCCGACACCACCTGAGCTCGCAACAGCCCCTCCTCAAGCTCGAGCCAAGCCCAAGCTTAGTCGAGACTCGTCGTGCGTTTGCTACTCCGTGCCGGGACGTGTCACCACTGCCTTAACTGCCGCGCCATCAGTTCACCGTCTCCAGGCAAGTATTTTACTTGCTTACATGCTATTCACTTAAGTTGCAATCTTTAATTACATAGATCATAAAGTTACAAGTTTAGATCAATTATGTGCCATACCTGTTCGACGTGTGTTCCCAATGAGAATACTTTTCTAATTTGACGGAACTAAATGGTATAAGCTGGCCCGTATGGCCGTGAATCTAGTGTGTGAATTTCGTTGGATAATATGACCATTAACGACAAAAATGACTACCCCCAAGTTTACTAGTAAAACTGGAATTTTATTGTACCTGAAAACCGTTAAAATCGCCATAAATTATATACACACTGGAATGATGCGTTCGAGGGCTCAAATCGAAGCCAACTCGACGAAATTTAACCCTATACTAGTTTCCAGATATTCCTGTACTTGAACTGTGACAATATTTGGATCGGAGTGCGACTCTGGACTGCAGTCCAGAGCGACTCCAGTTGTTGTTTACTGTTCCGTAATGAACACCACCCTGTTTCCTAAACTCGTAGGTTGCGGAACTCCACTGATTATCAAAGATGAATCGGTTATATAGAGAATACAAGTGGTTTCATTTTGGTTCGTTATCGTTTGATATTTTAATCTGTAATTTAAAAGATGGGGACGTATAACAGTCTCAGCAGAATCAGAACTGACGTATTGGTATTGAACAGTGTATAACTCCTAACGTACAGACGCGATTGAGAAACCGTCTGTTGCGTTGAAAACCTTACTGAAAACCCTAGATTTCATTCAGCTGTAGTGTCGCTAAAATCTGATCCCAACTAGGATTAAAATGCGTTTCGAAACGGATTTCTGATTCTGAAACCGGATTTCCAGCCGTGAACGCTTAAAATGAAATGGCTATAATTAGTGGTCCTGGAACACGATTGGCGTGAAACCAAATTCGATGGATAGATAACTGAACATACTAATTATTACCTGTTCATCGTCTCACTAAATTGTAACCGTATGATTTATGATAAATTATGCAAGTGGTAGGTTATTGATTCAGGACATCCTAAATATGCTTTATATACTGTTTAAGCATCATATCATACACATGTCATTGCATTGATAACCTAGTGATAACGAGCATTACCCAGTGTTAGGTATTAGTGATGATTGTGGCAAGTACGTTAGTGTTCGTGTATAAGTGATTAAGTGAAAGTGATACGTACTTGTACACAATCAGTGAACCTTATTATTCTATTGCATTGTCGACGTCTGTGGGATGCGTGTACGTGTGACTGTTAGTGTATATGCCCTAGGGGCCATTATTGTATCATACTAGTTTGTATATTACTTAATGGAAGCTTGGGATATTCACATGTATATAACAGTCTTGCTAAATGTGGTAGTATGCTACTTGGTTTTTTCTATCTTAATATGTGAGTATACGTATTGATAGAGCTCTTAGGATCTTGCTTGACTACCAGCGTTGTGATGGCAGTCACACTAGTGGGGGCTGGGTAGTCTACAAGCACATCCTTATTCAGGTCCCTAGTCGTTGGATTATCGAGACAGAGCATCGATACTCCGGAGTAGACTAGTGTGTACGCTTCTCATCCCAGTTGGGGAAATGGTCTGTCCCACAGCCGTTAGTACGTCGTACTGGAGATAGTATGCAGGTGCTCGTTAGGTTACGGGTACACCGGACAGGACTCACAGGGAACTGTTGGTTGGTTTTATACCAGTCGTCAGTGAACAGTTCCCAGGTGACATGAGTACAGCATAGTCCGCAGACTTGACACTGCTACTTCGCCTCGAGTGTGTCCCACTGTTCTTAGATTGCTACCCTACCACGGCTCAAAGGAGTCGTGCAAACAGGTGGCAGTTGGGTGCAGTCCCGAGCACTTGGAGGCAGTGGCGGTTAGACAGGATTCGTCTCTCCCGGTATTGGGGGTTGATATCGCGCTGTGTCAGAGAGCCATTACGCAAAGTCCCTGGCCAGGGCAAGCGAGATTTGCTGGTAGGTTCCAGTAGTTTCTCAGGGTGTAATGGGCTTTCCTCCGACACGACTTATACCGCTATTAGGGGACTGACGCTTGCCGCCCCCCTAGGCCCGATATGCGATAGTCTTGGACGAACGGACCGGACTGTATGGAGATTGTCACAGCAGGCTCAGTAGGAGTTCGGATGGGCTTCCTCATCGGCCTTCTTATCGACATCTACTTGGGGATCGTTACGTACAGCTAGTGCCGCTTGCGGTCTGTGGTTAAACCCACTGCCAGCGTAGTAGTCGAGTCTCTAGAGTCCCACACAGAGAGTTTCCCTACTCCGGGCGAAACGATATAGAGGTCGTATGGTTTTACGACAAGGGTTCGGACGCATACGTGTGTTTACGCACGTACGACTTTCGGACAGTTTTTACCAGTCGGGTTTGGTTTAAGCCAGTTACTGGTATCCGGTTATTGGATTTATACAGTCTAAAGTTTTTCCGTATTTTTGCGGAAAGGAGGGGCGTTCTCGTAATTGCGCGAGAAGCTTCTAGAAGGTGGTGACTAAGGAGGTTTAGGTAGCATATACAATGAATGTGATTAGTGAGTCATATGGATGATTCATCCATGTCATTAATGCATGATAAATGCTTAATGACTCATGGAGAGAATCATCACTAAATATTATCAAGCATGGTTGTTAAATTCATTTATATTCTTTTCTTGATAAAAAAAAGAAATGCTTGATATATTATCATAACTCATTATTCTCACTTCATTATTATTCTCATCTTCTCTCTCCTCAAGCTCTCCCTCTTCAAACCCTAATCCTCCCCTCTCATGTGTTGAGTACAAGGATTAGCTAGACTAATTAAACCATAACCCTCACTCTATATCACCTAGCTTCTTTGATTAGCACTTAAAGAAGGTTAGTTGCCTCAAGTTTAGAGGCTAAGCTTGGAGTAAAGCTCTCGGGTGGATCGTCTACTACTTCGAGAAGGCCGAGGAGGAGGAGGAGTTCGCAAAGACGAAGGACACGTTTCGTTAGGTATAATCCCTAAGCATAGTAGTATAGAACTTCTATGTTTCATGTTAGTTATCGTTTAGCTTCGATTCATGCGGTTAGTCGATATTTAAGCAAAGAACAAGATTGTTTTTCAAATTTCCGCCTCCCCGCAAGTCGTGGGGTGTTGCACATCGAATTACAGTGGTATCAAAGCCTCGCTAAACAATAAATAACTTACTTGCAAATTTGTATGAATTTCGAACGAAAAAAACAAAACCGGAAAAGCCCGAAATCACAAGTTTCTGTCGATTTTTAAATGAAGTCCAAAATTTTTCAGGGAGGTTCAGAAAGCTTAAAATGACAGTAGAAGAACACCCAAGAAATTTGGGCCCCTGAATCGTCTAAAGCGCCGCGGAACCGCGGCGGATCCCACCGATCCGCCGCGCTTCCGCCGCCGAGTTGGCGATTCAGGAACCCAAATTTACTGTGTTGGTTCTATGGCATATTTGGTATTTTCTGGAATTTTTTATTTTTGCTCAGGTTTCAGATTTACAGAGAAGTATTGGAGCAAAATTAAAAGTGTTTAATCGATCGAAATTATACAGTATTTGCTTGTTGGATTATATCTGTGTTTGTATAATGTGTTCGTAAACCTCCCCTAACTGCTAGTATGTCGGTTGGCAGGGGGTTGCACATTTCTGTAATGGATTTTATCTGTTTGTGCATATGAACTGTGTTGGACTGTTGTGATGTATAGCCGGGGTTATGTGATGGGTTATTATTTAATTCATTTGATGTAAATGTAATTTGTTGTAATATTATTTTGCGGGGCACATCCAGGTTGCGGTTGTAGCCACCGTTGTATTATTTCATTTTACTGTTTTTGCTCCTAGGACAGACCCAAGGTGGGGTGCACAAACTGCCGGGTGGGTAGTTTGCAGTACCCGTTGGGGTCTTGGGTGGGGTAATGGCTATTCATCACAACTGTGTAATCCGTCTTTTGTTGCAGGCTCAAAACAAACACGGATTGCTTGCAAATCCAATTAAGTTCATCTGTGATCTGGAATGAATATCATTGCGTCAGACGAATGTAAAATATCTATATATATGATAGCTATTTTAGACGTCACTTATGTTTTACACCCGTGCTAGCCCAGTCCCCGCTCTGTCGTTAGTTAAGTAACCTAACGAGTGATGACGGGACCCAGTGGCAAATGCGGATGGCATAAGAGGACGTCATATTTTCGTTGTTCTCTGCAATGATAGGTTAATGATGGGACGCATTATCTATAATGCAAAGAAAATAAACCAAAGTTTTAATCGTTGGAACAATTTAAAAGAAACCACTCGGTTAATTTTAAAAACAGATATTTTTAAATGCAGAGCTTTAACCACTCCTTTTAAAAGCTATCAGGTTCCTTCGGTTATATCAAGTTCACTACGTTCACGGTTTCGCCAAAACCATTCGTAGCCCTCCGTCATTTCATTTGGGTATTCAGTAGTATTCAAGCTATGCATTTTGGCCAAAGTCAAGGCATAGTGTTTGGTAGCTGCTGGGTTTTCATTTGTTGCATAAGATAGATGAGTTGGTTTGGGACAGTCGTATTATCATTTGACCAAAGTCATGGGTATATACGGATGGGTTCAAATTAACAAGATAATGACGGGTAGAACTTGACATGTGACTTATGACATTTTGACCAAAGCCAAGGTCATAAGAGCATGGGGCAAAAACTTATATCGGGAATTTCTAAAGAAACTGAAATTTGCAAAGAGTTGCATACCATTTGGAGTTTGATGAATGTTGGTAGGATTCCTTCAACATTATCATACGATGATATTTGGATCCCGATCCTACTGTGAGTATATGCTACTTATCAGGATATTCGTCACTTAACGATCAATGCTATAAACCTAGTAGGTGTCAAGAAAGGTGTCAGCGGGGTTACGCCCCCAGAGAAAAGAGGTTATTTAATTAAGGAACTTCGCGAAAGCGTTGGAAAACCTCCCTCGAAGTACCGACACCAGCCTGGCTGAACGGTTAAGCAAGTATTGTACAGTGAGAATAGTCCTGGCTAATTCTTCTTTTATGGTTTGAGGAAGGATTCGAGAAACAGTAGGAGCAATCCAGTTTAGATAAACTAAAAACCACTCTAAACTTGCAAGAGCATCATGCTAAAGAGTTTTCTTCTCTCTCTCCTAATTGCAGCGATCCTGAAAATGACTGGACTTAAGTTACTTTTAGAGAAAAATATACTGACAGGGCCAAACTATAAAGATTGGCTGCGGAATGTCAAAATGGTTTTGACCTATGACAAATTGGGGTACGTCCTCACCGCTACGGCACCTGCTGTCCCTGGTCCCAAATCCAGCAATGCGGATAAGGAAATCCGCAAAACCTGGGATTTAGATTGCGCGAAAGCCAAGTGCATCGTGCTTGCCTCGATGAACAATGAACATCAGAGGAGGCACGAGGATATGGAACTAGACGCCATATTTCTCCATACAAAGGAACTTTATGGAGAGCAATCTCGTATAGCAAGATACGAGACCTCAAAGAACTTGTTTCGAGCGAGGTTGGCTGTCGGGTCATCGGTAGGAGAACATGTCCTAAAGATGATCGGCTATATAGAAGAGCTCGCAGACCTTGGGACGACTTTGGATAATGAGCTCTATACAGACCTTATTCTCCAGTCCCTTCCTTCCACCTACGCCCAGTTTATCCTGAACTTCAACATTCAAAGAAAAGAAGTTGAACTTCCGGAACTCCTGAACATGTTAAGGAGTGCAGAGGGCACCTTGCAGAAAGCAAGGGAAACACCCGCTATGTTTGTTGGCGGTGCATCTTCTTCCGGGTCCAAGGCTAGGGCCAAAGGAAGGAAGAAGAAGACCGTCCCCAGACCTAGAGGAGGTTTAAGTAAGGTGGGAGGGAAGGGAAAGAAAAAGTTTGCGGTACCGGTAGTTGGCCAGGATGAGTGCTTCCATTGTCACAGGAAAGGGCACTGGAAGAAGGATTGCAAGGCGTGGAACGCCAAGAACCAGGAACCGAAGTAAGCTGTGGCTTCGACTTCAGGTGTGTTTGTAATTGAGAATTGTCTGTCGATCAACTCTACTTCCTGGGTATTGGATACCGGATCAGGATCTCATATTTGCAATTCATTGCAGGCACTGAGAAACCGTAGAGTGTTGAAGGAAGGTGATATGACCCTAAAGGTTGCTAACGGAGCTAGCGTGGGAGCTGCGTCCGTCGGGGATTATCACCTAGGATTGACGAGTGGACACATTTTGGTTTTACATAACTGTTTTTTTGTACCAAGCTTAACGTGTAATATCATATCAGTTTCCTTGTTATCAAATAAAGGTTATGATTTCACGTTTGTAAGAGATGTTGTTGACATCCACCTTAATCATGGTTTGATTGGGTCAGGTACACTAAATAACGGTATATATGTTTTAAACCAACTCCAAATTTTCAATGTCCAGAACACACTAAAAAGAAAGTCTCCAGATTTAAATAAAGCTTTCTTATGGCATTGTAGACTGGGTCACATCAATGAGAGAAGGTTGACTAAGTTGCATAGAGAAGGATATTTGGACTCGTTCGAATATCAAACTTATGACACTTGTCAATCTTGTCTCAAAGGAAAGATGACAAAGACTCCATTTACTGGACAAGGAGTAAGAGCGAGCGAGCTCTTAGGACTCATACACAGCGATGTATGTGGTCCAATGTCTACACATACAAGAGGTGGTTTTTCCTATTTCATTACTTTCACAGATGATTACTCAAGATACGGATTCATTTATCTGATGAAACATAAATCCGAGGCTTTTGAGAAATTCCAAGAGTATAAGAATGAAGTAGAAAACCAAACCGGCAAAAGTATCAAGACACTTAGATCTGATCGAGGTGGTGAATACTTGAGTGCCGAGTTCCTAGGTTACCTAAAAGAGAAAGGAATTCTCTCTCAGCTTACTCCTCCATACACTCCACAGCATAACGGTGTATCGGAGAGACGGAATCGAACCCTATTGGATATGGTACGATCCATGATGAGTAATGCTGAGTTACCGCGATCTTTTTGGGGTTATGCGCTAGAATCAGCAGCATATCTTCTGAACAGGGCTCCTACCAAGACTGTGCCTACCACTCCATATCAGATGTGGACTGGGAAGAAACCCCATCTTCAGCATATGAAGATTTGGGGATGTCCAGCTTTTGTTAAAAAGCAGCATGTGGACAAGCTCGAGGCACGATCAGTAAAATGTATGTTTGTGGGATATCCAAAGAACTCCAAGGGATATTATTTCTATTACGCAGAGGAACAAAAGGTCTTTGTTTCTCGTAATGCCCATTTTCTGGAACATCTGTTTTTAGAAAAAGAAATAAGTGGGAGCAAAATAGAACTGGAAGAAATTCCAGAACCACAAACTGCTGCTGAAAGTTTGGTAGAACCGGAAGTTCAAGAAGTACAGGACATTCCCGCACCCCTCCGCAGGAGTAGTAGGCCGTCTCATCCGCCTGAGAGATACTACGGTTTTCTCATAGATGGGGATAGAGAGGATTGCATCATAGATGATGATGAACCTACTGACTTCCAGCAGGCCATCCAGAGCGACGACTCGGTACGATGGCTAGATGCAATGCGGACCGAAATGGAGTCCATGTACACCAACAAAGTATGGACTTTGGACTTTGCTCCAGATGGGATAAAACCCATAGGATGCAAATGGATCTTCAAGAAAAAGATTGGTGTAGATGGACAGGTGGAAACCTATAAGGCTAGACTTGTTGCAAAGGGTTTTCGTCAAAGACCTGGTTTGGACTATGGCGAAACTTTTTCTCCAGTGGCTATGCTCAAATCCATTCGGGTCCTTCTTGCTATTGCTGCCTTCCATGATTATGAAATCTGGCAGATGAACGTAAAGACGGCTTTTCTGAATGGAAATTTAGAAGAGTGCGTCTATATGGATCAGCCAGAGGGTTTCAATCAGAGTGGGAGCAGCGGGAAAGTATGCAAGCTGCTTAAGTCCATTTATGGACTAAAGCAGGCATCGCGGAGTTGGAACATCTGTTTTGATGAGACAGTCAAAGAATATGACTTTATCAAAAATCCAGATGAACCGTGCATATATAGTAAAGTTGTAGCCAGAAGTGTCGTATTCCTCGTCTTGTACGTGGATGACATTCTATTGATAGGAAATGACATTCCTATGCTACAATCTGTCAAAAGATTCTTGTCACACAGGTTCTCCATGAAAGACCTGGGTGATGCCTCTTACATTCTGGGGATCCGGATCTATCGTGATAGATCCAAGAGGATGTTGGGACTTTCGCAGTCCAGGTATATCGACACTGTACTGAAAAGATTCAGTATGGAAGATTCTAAGCGCGGTAATCTACCGGCTTGTCACGGAATCACCCTCTCCAAAGAGATGTCTCCCAAGACTGATTTGGAAAGGGAACGCATGTCTATTATACCCTACGCTTCTGCGGTAGGCTCTATAATGTATGCGATGTTGTGCACCAGACCAGATGTAGCTTACGCACTGAGCGTGGTAAGCCGGTATCAGTCAGACCCAAGGGAGAAACACTGGATAGCAGTAAAGAACATTCTCAAGTACCTGAGAAGGACTAAGGAGATGTTCTTGGTTTACGGCGGAAAAGACCTCAGGTTGGAAGCATTTGCTGATTCCGGCTTCCAGAGTGATAAGGACGATTCCAAGTCCATGTCGGGTTATGTCTTTACCCTCAATGGAGGGGCGGTGTGCTGGAAGAGTTCCAAGCAGGACACCGTTGCTGACTCAACGATGGAAGCGGAGTATATAGCTGCTTGCGATGCCGCAAAAGAAGCAGTTTGGATAAAGAAGTTCCTAACAGAACTTCAGGTGGTTCCTACCATAGTTGATCCAATACCTCTGTATTGTGACAACAACGGAGCTATAGCTTTAGCGAAGGAACCAAGGTCCCATCAGAAGTCCAGACACATCTTAAGGCGGTATCACCTGATCAGGGAGATCATTGATCGTCAGGAGATCGAGGTTCGGAGAGTTGCTTCTGAAGAGAACATTGCTGATCCATTCACGAAGGCCCTACCTCAGATTCAGTTCGAGAGGCTACTCGAGATCATCGGTCTTCGATATGCCAGTACATGGCCCTAGTGCAAGTGGGAGATTGTTAGTGTATATGCCCTAGGGGCCATTATTGTATCATACTAGTTTGTATATTACTTAATGGAAGCTTGGGATATTCACATGTATATAACAGTCTTGCTAAATATGGTAGTATGCTACTTGGTTTTTTCTATCTTAATATGTGAGTATACGTATTGATAGAGCTCTTAGGATCTTGCTTGACTACCAGCGTTGTGATGGCAGTCACACTAGTGGGGGCTGGGTAGTCTACAAGCACATCCTTATTCAGGTTCCTAGTCGTTGGATTATCGAGACAGAGCATCGATACTCCGGAGTAGACTAGTGTGTACGCTTCTCATCCCAGTTGGGGAAATGGTCTGTCCCACAGCCGTCAGTACGTCGTACTGGAGATAGTATGCAGGTGCTCGTTAGGTTACGGGTACACCGGACAGGACTCACAGGGAACTGTTGGTTGGTTTTATACCAGTCGTCAGTGAACAGTTCCCAGGTGACATGAGTACAGCATAGTCCGCAGACTTGACACTGCTACTTCGCCTCGAGTGTGTCCCACTGTTCTTAGATTGCTACCCTACCACGGCTCAAAGGAGTCGTGCAAACAGGTGGCAGTTGGGTGCAGTCCCGAGCACTTGGAGGCAGTGGTGGTTAGACAGGATTCGTCTCTCCCGGTATTGGGGGTTGATATCGCGCTGTGTCAGAGAGCCATTACGCAAAGTCCCTGGCCACGGCAAGCGAGATTTGCTGGTAGGTTCCAGTAGTTTCTCAGGGTGTAATGGGCTTTCCTCCGACACGACTTATACCGCTATTAGGGGACTGACGCTTGCCGCCCCCTAGGCCCGATATGCGATAGTCTTGGACGAACGGACCGGACTGTATGGAGATTGTCACAGTAGGCTCAGTAGGAGTTCGGATGGGTTTCCTCATCGGCCTTCTTATCGACATCTACCTGGGGACCGTTACGTACAGCTAGTGCCGCTTGCGGTCTGTGGTTAAACCCACTGCCAGCGTAGTAGTCGAGTCTCTAGAGTCCCACACAGAGAGTTTCCCTACTCCGGGCGAAACGATATAGAGGTCGTATGGTTTTACGACAAGGGTTCGGACGCATACGTGTGTTTACGCACGTACGACTTTCGGACAGTTTTTACCAGTCGGCTTTGGTTTAAGCCAGTTACTGGTATCCGGTTATTGGATTTATACAGTCTAAAGTTTTTCCGTATTTTTGCGGAAAGGAGGGGCGTTCTCGTAATTGCGCGAGAAGCTTCTAGAAGGTGGTGACTAAGGAGGTTTAGGTGGCATATACAATGAATGTGATTAGTGAGTCATATGGATGATTCATCCATGTCATTAATGCATGATAAATGCTTAATGACTCATGGAGAGAATCATCACTAGATATTATCAAGCATGGTTGTTAAATTCATTTATATTCTTTTCTTGATAAAAAAAAGAAATGCTTGATATATTATCATAACTCATTATTCTCACTTCATTATTATTCTCATCTTCTCTCTCCTCAAGCTCTCCCTCTTCAAACCCTAATCCTCCCCTCTCATGTGTTGAGTACAAGGATTAGCTAGACTAATTAAACCATAACCCTCACTCTATATCACCTAGCTTCTTTGATTAGCACTTAAAGAAGGTTAGTTGCCTCAAGTTTAGAGGCTAAGTTTGGAGTAAAGCTCTCGGGTGGATCGTCTACTACTTCGAGAAGGCCGAGGAGGAGGAGGAGTTCGCAAAGACGAAGGACACGTTTCGTTAGGTATAATCCCTAAGCATAGTAGTATAGAACTTCTATGTTTCATGTTAGTTATCGTTTAGCTTCGATTCATGCGGTTAGTCGATGTTTAAGCAAAGAACAAGATCGTTTTTCAAATTTCCGCCTCCCCGCAAGTCGTGGGGTGTTGCACATCGACTTACAGTGACTATAAGTGGTATGGGACACTTATGGAAGCTCTTGCACGGGTGTCACAGATAAGGCACCAGACACTGCCATTTATCTTAGGTATTAGTCGGGACGTGCTTGATGGAGGTCCGCCTCCAGTTCTCGCGCAGACTTGTCACCGACCGATTGGTATTTAGGGTTATGGTTAGCGTTTGATGTAGACCACGGGGTGTGGGGTAGTTTGAGTGTGAGTTCAACATAATCTCGGGAGTCCCATACCGGCTTATATGTTTAGGGAGATATATGGAGATTTACAGGGTATGTGATTATTACCGTGATATACATGTTGGGCCCGTGGTCCCTTGCCCTTGGGTTCTACCCTTGGGTAGAGGACACTCGCGAGTGGTTGACTCTCACACTTGGACTGACGATGGGTTTAGTGACCTGTACAGTGAGACTTAGAGACTGATAGGGATGATAGCATCGATATACATACTTACTATGTTGACATACGTGGCATATCATTCTACTGCTTTTACTGTTCCGCTGCATTGATTACTGCATGTTCATATCCATACTGCCATTGATCTACTGTTATCTATTATCACTGCTAGAATTGTCACATGATCTTATATATTATATTGCTATTGTGTCGCTCTGACGACCTGAGTATGCATGCTCAGTGTGAGGAGAAGATTTAGCCTGGACCAGGACTAGACGTATATCACAGACACCTCGACTTGCTATCCAGAGTTATATTCGTTTGTTTCCCCTCAGGTCAGTTCTTTACATTGTTTCATTCAGTTACTGCATTTCTCATTACCTGTGCAACATTTACCGTTTACCATGAAAAACTAGAAGCCGAAGTGTGACTACGGCAGGACATCTCCTTGACCGTAGGAGTATGGTTGGCATTGTCAACCCCTCGTATTCCATATTTTGGGAAGCGGGGCGTGACACCTGTAATCCAGTTTTTCATGAGCGCACGTAACACGTAGAGATTGACCGTCATTTCGTACGCCAACATTTTCTCTCTGGGACTATATCACAACCGTATGTCCGCTCTCAGATGCAGCTTGCGGACTTCTTCACTAAATCACAAACCTTCAATGACATCTCTTTCTTCTTGGCAAACTCTCATTGTGTGGCCCAACGTGTTTGAGGGGGTGTTATATATATATATATATATATATATATATAAGGGTTAAGGGTCCTGAGCTCAGGCTCAGGAATTTTTCCTGAGCTCAGGCCTTTAACCCTCCCTCTTTCTCTCTAACCCATGGGTCCCGCGCCGCCGCCGCCGGCCGCCGCCGCCGTTGCCCCCACGCCATGCAACCCCTCTACCGCCGCAACCCATCCTCACCGCCGCCGCCGCCATCACCCACCACCATCACCACCGCCGCCATCGCCGCCGCCGCCACCATCGCCGCCACCGCCACAACCCGCGACCCATACCCATCGCCCCACCCTCACCCATCATCTCCATCCGATCCACGTCGGACGACGACGTGGATCGGATGGCGATGATGGGTGAGGGTGTGGCGATGGGTATGGGTCACGGGTTGTGCGGGGGTGAACCGGGAAGGAGGGGAGAGTTGAGGATGAGGAGGGGAAGAGAAGGGAGAAGATGTCGACGAGGGTGTGGGATGGTCGACGACGACGACGAGGGCAGGCGAAGGCGTTGGGTTGGCTGCTGTGGGTTTCGTGGTCGGGCTCGGGGTCCTCGTCGGGAAGGAGGTGAAGGGGAGAGGAGGTCAAGGAGCTCGTGGTGACGAGGGCGTTGCGGCGGCGACGGCGACGGCGACGAGGCGAGCGAGGGGCGCGGGCGAGTTTCACGGAGGAAAATTTTGAGAAGAAGGAGAGAGAGAGAGGGGAACAGTGGAGGGCACAGGAAAGGGCGTTGCGGCGGCGGTGGTGACGAGGGCGATCACAGGCCGGCGGCGGCGGGACCCATGGGTTAGAGAGAAAGAAAGAGAGGGTTAAGGGGCCTGAGCTCAGGAAAAATTCCTGAGGCTGAGCTCAGGACCCTTAACCCCATATATATATATATATATATGAGATTAATGGAGGAAAGAGGCCATAGGAGGGGATTTCCTCCTATGGCGTGGAAAAAATACAACCTCCACTATTTTTTCCGACGATCGGCACCCATCATCATCGTTATCATCTAAGATGTGCGTATACCAAATTTCATGTGATTCCACAACTTTTTCACCATTGATTTAGTGGGTTCAAAATTAACGGTTTACCGACAATAGAACATTTTACATTGCTAAATCAACGGTGCAAAAGTTGTAGAATCACATGAAATTTGGTGTACCCACATCTTAGATGATAACGATGAAGATGATGAGGGCCGATCGTCGAAAAAATTGGTGGAGGTTGTATTTTTTCCACGCCATAGGAGGAAATTTCCTCCTATGGCCTATTTTCTCCGTTATTCTCTATATATATATGACTTGAATAATTTTTCACATGTTATATATATATGACTTGAATAATTTTTCACATGTTGAATATATATATATATATATATATATATATATATATATATATATATATATGACTTGAGTAATTTTCACATGTTGAAGATATGTATATATTTGATATCAGGTTATCATTATTTGACAGCATGCTCAATGCCGCTAATAACAGCCCCTCTCGAATTCGCTCAACAGATTTGGGACTTTTCTCTCCAAAAAAATTATTACTGTCATAGAATTGTTCAGTTGTCTTTATTTGTTATTTATTTATTTACATGTATGTATATATTTATGTATACATTTATTCGCCTAACAATTCGATGTACAGACATATCCCGTTTTAGGTTTTTTGACAATTATGAATCCGTGATTTTGGATCATATTGTACCTTGTATCTGTATCTGAATTTGTGTTGCAAATTCTTATGTCAATATGTCTCTAGCAAATTAATATACCTTTTCAAGGGCTCTAAAGATCTACAAATGTAAACGGTAAATCTTCGTCTTTTGTATGAACTGGGGTAATGGTTAACCACAAATGCTAGCACGCATATGCGTTCTAAACACCTAACTCAATTTCAGTTTGCTCGTCTGGTATCTTTGATCTACTCACAAAAAGGGTTTTTGTCGGACCGTGTTTACCATTATGATCAAATTTCGTTTTGCTTCTAAACAAGACAGTGATCATGCTTGTATTTGAAATTTTTCTCTGGATCAATCGCATTTAGGGGTAGTAACTGAACGAGCCAATTCAGGTTCGATTAGGGTTCAGCTCAGTATCTGCTCGTTCAAGCTCGGTTTATTTATTAATGAGCCGAACATGAACCAGAAAGCCTGACTCGTTTATTAAATGAGTCGAACTCGAGCCCAGCCAGGCTCGTTCGGTAATTACTCGAGTTCGGCCCGGTTACACGGTTTGAAAAAAAAACAGTAATATGTAATATAGAGCAAATTCTATACAAATTTCAGGATACTTAATTCAATTAAGGGACAGTAAATAAAGTGCAACCGAAGTGAATATAAAACTCATTATTTAGACCCATTCCATACTCTAGATGTTAATTTTTTTAATCTTTTCATATCTCAAAGCCCTGGTTCTTGGGCTCTATGATAGTTGTCCTCAGCCCAGTCTCTTACAAAATACTTTCATGTTTTTTTCTGAACTGTAATGGCCATTGACCTATTCTCAGCCTTCACAAAACGCCTTTTTATCGTTTTACTTTCAGAGATCGCCAAATAGAATATGTATCCGAGCTCGACTTGGGCTCGTTTAAAGCTCGGTAAGCTAACGAGCTAAACATGAACCAGATCTGTTCAGCTCGAGACGAACTCGAACCGAGCTTGAGCTAGCATAAACTAGGCCGAACCGAGCTTGAGCTAGCATAAACTAGGCCGAACCAAGCTTGGACAAGGGTCGGCTTGTTCAAGCTCGGCTCGGTCAAGCTCGGCTCGGTTACACCCCTAATCGCATTGTGCATCTGGCATAAATATCAAAAATTGGTGGCGTACATGGAAACAAATAAAGAAATCCATATGGCACAAATACAAGTCCGGGTTTCGAAATCAATATGATAACCGTCTAATTACGTTTCTAATCCACGGATCAGGTTACATCGCTGGAGAGGTTGGGCTCGGACTCAAACGGGTCACCCCGATCCAATTGCTCACCCGCTTAATCGGATGTGTTCGTGTCCGACACGACCCAATGGGAACATATGTAATCGAAAATGGTATGTTTGTAGGTAACGTATACTTCAAATCTATTTATGGTTCATCTTTTTATATCTTCGTTTCCAAATTCAAAACCGAATTTTCTGTTTGGTTGAACAAAAAGAATGGCAGCAAAACATCGATCCTAAATCTACAGTAACAGAGTGGTGCGACAAATAGACACCTTCAACATCAGCTTAAATTTGTTGCATCTTGGAACTCCATTGTGTGAAGATACATCTAGTTATCAGACATGGGATAAAAAGGAAAAAAATGAATTAATTTTTATTTTTATATTTTCAAGAAAAGACAAGTATAACATGCATGTCCAATTCCAAACCAGCAAAATGTCATCATTAAATACCAGGCACTACTGGCCCATGGTATTTTCCATCTATTATCCATTCCCCCAATTTCTCTCTCTCTCTCTCCATTTTCTTCTTCCTTGTAATCGAATCCTGGATCACTGAGAAGTGACGGAGACGACGACGTCAATGGCTTCTCTAAGCGAACGCGAGATCTTCGTCTACAAGGCCAAGATCGCGGAACAGGCCGAGCGATACGAAGGTAAAAAACCCTAGCATTTCTCCCAATCTGTAGATATAGGGTTAGGGTTTTGATCCGATCCGATCCGATCCCTTTGATTTCCCCCTTTCAGAGATGGTTGAATTCATGAAAGGCGTCGCGAATCTTGACGTGGAGCTCACCATCGAAGAGCGCAACCTCCTCTCCGTCGGCTACAAGAACGTGGTCGGAGCTCGGAGGGCGTCGTGGAGGATTCTCTCGTCGATCGAGCAGAAGGAGGAGGCGAAGGGGAACGAGAGTCACGTAAAGAAGATCAGAGAGTATAGGCAAAAGGTCGAATCGGAGCTTACGAACATCTGCAACGATATCATGGTGGTGATCGATGAGCATTTGATCCCTTCGGCTGGTGCTGGGGAATCTTCCGTTTTTTATTACAAGATGTGAGTGCTTTTTTGGATCAGAGATCTTGAGCTTTTGTTTTGAATTGTTAGAATTGCTTACAGGGGACGCGATTTGATATTAACCAAATTTCAGGAAAGGGGATTATTATCGGTATTTGGCGGAGTTCAAGTCGGGTGATGAGAAGAAAGAGGTTGGCGATTTGTCTCTGAAAGCGTACCAGGTTTGCTTTTTCTACTTTCTTATTGTTTTAAAAATTAGAAATTATTTTACAACCGAGGAATCGTAAATGATTCAACTAGCATGAAACGATGAATGCTGTCTGCATTTTGGTTTATTTGATATTCTGGTATTTATAAGTATTATTCTAAAAGTTTAGTGTTCCTTATTTCCCCTTATAGTATAGTTGTACTCGAAGTCTCTGTACATTTTCAGTAAATTTCATTTCCAGAATGAAGGGAAAATAGGATCATTGTAATCAACTAAACTGGTTGATATCCGATGCCTGTAATTTATAACTTGTCACTGATGATTTCCAAAAAAGAAGGGTATCAGATCGAATTAATGAGTTGAAACATATTAACTTTTTCCTTTTAAATATTACATTGTTTTGTATGGCTTTCGTCATAGATTCATGCTTAGTTTGTAAGAAGTTGGTTAATGGTCTAGAGGTGGTGTAAATGAACATGGATGGAGCCATGGAGGCAATTAAAAAGGATATGGTACTTGTTACTTCAATTAAAGATATGGATCATGATACCTGAATTGGAAAAATAAAATTAACTCATCTACCTGACCTCAAAAGTCTGGGTTTCTAGGTTATTGCTGTTGTTCCATGTCAATTTCTTAATTTTAGTGTTTACGGAATGGATAACTATCAGGAGAAGTTGCAATTGTTGGTGTAAAACACTGCATTCTATTATCTATGTTGAATTTCAATCAGAAATGGATAATGCTGCAAGTATCTTGATTCTTGGAATCCTTTGTTAGTGCATTGGAGAAGGAAAAAAGCATATATGCAAGGGATATATTAACTATCATGAGGGGATTCAAAGACATGTTGGCATTCACTCAAACAACTAGAAATTAAACTTGTTTGATTGATATATGCTTGCTGCTTGGTAATTAGCAGCTCTGTAAAAAAAACACTAGTTTGGATGGCAGAAAGTTATCGGAATTTTAGTTGCAAGCTTGCAATGATTTTGAGGGTTCATGGAGAAGGAGATCTTTAATATGAGTTCTTGAAATTGTATAAAGTTACTATGGATATTTGGTAGGTGCTATGTCCTTGGCTATAGACATAGTTTAATCATGATTTTGTTTGGATTTGAATGAATTTTCTTCTATTAGACATTCTCTATTGGTTACATACCGATATCACCATTAAGCTGGAGGGTTGAATTATTTAGTTGTCTTATGCTACACCACTAGGATTTATTATGCATGATAAAAGCAAAAGATTTTGTTACGTAATTGTGCTAGGCTTTGTATCATCCATGTTTATATATAAGTGATTAAACCACAAAAATAATCAATGAATTGTGCAAAGAAATGTATAATTGTTTGTGTTATTGAATTTTGTCTTCCTTACAGGCTTAGTTCAATGTTTTAAAAACTGTTATATCCAGGGGAAGTGAGCAGCTAAATTTTTGTAGCAACTGGCTTCTAATATTTAATCTTTTGTTCTAAGCTATATATCATTACCACCATGAAGACCTTGTAGAAAGTCACGCTAGTATTGATGAATGGTCTTAGGTGACATGTGCCTTCCAGGGCATGTGAGAAATTCAAAGCCTGATACTTTTTTTTCTGTAGACAAGTGTACTATTTAATAGTCTGAGCTATATATCTTTACTGCTGGGATGAGATCTTTTGATACTTCACACTTATTTATCGAGGTAGTGTTTTGTAACGGTGACCAGAAATGTTAAATGGAGGGCCTTTTTATTTATCCATATTAATTAATGTGCACTTGTGGTTGTTTTGAGATTTCTGGCCTTGCCTGATTGGAAACTTCTTAATACAAGTGCTTTCAAATCATTGATGAACAAAACATAATAATAAGGTTAAGAGTACCTTTTTTGGGGTGAACCATTATTGATTTATTTTCTTGAAGTGGATACATGTTGATGGTTTCATAGGATCCGTCTAGCTTCCCGGAACATAGGTTTCCTTACGGGTAGACAAATAGAATTAGTGGAGGTGATGATTAGGAGGAGAGTTGGTATTATGTGTTTGCAAGAAACTAAGTGGGTAGGTGAAAAGAGTAGAGTCATAGAGCCTTGGGGTTATAAGCTTTGGTATACGGGTAGAGATAAAATCGTAATGAGGTAGGCATAATCATAGATAGACGGTTGCTTGAGGATATAGTTGAGATTAGGAGAAAAGGTGATAGAATTTTACTGGTTAAGCTTATTTCAAGTGGAGAGATCCTTAATGTTATTAGTGCTTATGCACCACAGATAGGTTTTGATGACGCTAGTAAGCGTCTATTCTGAGAGGATTTAGACGAGATGGTGCAAAGCATACCTAGTGGAGAGAAGTTATTTATTGGTGGTGATCTTAATGGACATGTAGGTACTAGTCGTAGTGGGTTTGATACTATCCATGGAAGTTTTGGTTTTGGACAAAGGAATGAAATAGATGACTCGATTCTAGATTTTGCCTTATCTTATGACTTGATCTTAGCAAACACCTGGTTTAGGAAAAGAGAGTCCCACCTTATCACTTTTAGGAGCGGATAAAGTGCTAGTCAAATAGACTTTTTTCTAACGAGAAGAATAGATAGAGTTTGTTGTATCGACTGTAAGGTAGTGCCAGGTGAGAGTGTAACCACTCAACATAGACTTTTAGTTCTAAACTTTCGATTTAGAAGATGACTTAGGAAGATTAGACGTAAGGTAGAGCCTAAAATTAAATGGTGGCGATTGAAAGAAGGTAACCAAAAGGTTTTTATAGATCGTGTAGTCCTAGAAGCGGATTGGCAGTCGGAAGATGATTCAGACAGAACATGGAACAAAATGGCTAGTTGTATCAAGAAGGTAGCTAGAGATCTACTTGGTGAGTCGAGAGGTGGTGCTCCACCATCTAAGAACACATCATGGTGGAATGAAGAAGTAAAGGCTGCTATTAAAATTAAAAGGGATTCTTATAAAGATTTGAAGAAAAATGGAGATGTGGAGAGATTTGAGAAGTATAAAATGGCTAAAAAGGAAGTTAAGAAAGCTGTTCGGGAAGCTAAATCTAAGGTCTAAAAGGAGGTGTACGAGAAATTAGACACTAAAGAGGCTGAAAATGATATATACCGGATTGCTCGGATGCGGGAAAGGAAGACTAGAGACTTATGTGCGGTGAAGTGTGTCAAAAATGAAAATCAGAAGGTTTTAGTTCGAGATGAGGATATCAAGGAAAGATGGAGAGATTATTTTGACAAATTGTTCAATGAGAGCTTTACTAAGAATTTGGATGGACTTGTCATTCAATCTCAAGATATAAACCGTGATTTCATGCGTAAAATAAGACTACCTGAGGTTAAAGAAGCTTTGAACAGAATGGGTTTAAGAAAAGCAGTTGGTCCTAACGGGATTCCTATCGAGATTTGGAGATGCTTAGGAGAAATAGGCGTTAAATGGCTGACAGATCTGTTTAATAAGTTTTGGCAGACAAAAAAGATGCCAAATGAATGGAGGAAAAGTATCCTTGTACATATCTACAAGAACAAGGGTGACATTCAAAGTTGCTCAAATTACCGTGGAATAAAACTTATGTGTCACACCATGAAACTTTGGGAGAGAGTGATTGAACATAGGCTAAGGAAAGATATTAAGATAACAGAGAACCGGTTTGGGTTCATGCCTGGACGATCGACGACAGAGGCTATTCATTTGCTTCGTCAACTTGTCGAGCATTTTCGAGAGAGGAGAAAAGATTTGCATATGATATTTATTGATTTAGAAAAAGCGCACGACAAGGTACCTAGAGAGGTATTATGGGGGACAATGATGAAGAAGGGGGTCCCCGTCAAGTATATTGACATAATGAAGGATATGTACGATGGAGTAGTGGCAAATGTTAGAACCTGCGGTGGCTTAACGAGTGATTTTCCGATTCCAATTGGTTTACATCAAGGATTTGCATTAAGTCCATTCCTGTTTACCATCGTGATGGATGAACTTACTAGAACTATCCAAGATGAGGTACCTTGGTGTATGCTATTCGCTGATGATATTGTTCTAGTAAATGAGACGAAAGCAGGGGTTAATACCAAATTGGAATTATGGAGGCAAACATTGGAATCTCGGGAATTCAGATTGAGTAGGTCCAAGACAGCATATATGCATTGCAAATTTAGTAACCAGAGAAGTCAAAACCATATTGGTATAACATTGGAAGGGCAAGAGATATCACCGAGCGACCAGTTTAGATATCTAGGTTCCATCATCCAAAAGAATGGGGAGATCGATAGTGTCGTTAATCAAAGGATCCAAGCTGGTTGGTTGAAATAGAGGAGTGCAACAGGGATTTTGTGTGATTGTAACTTTCCGTTAAAATTGAAAGGGAAGTTTTATCGGAGCGCTATTCGGCCTGCCTTATTATATGGTACAGAATGCCGGGCTCCTAAGAAGCACCATACACAGAAGACGCACGTAGCGGAGATGTGTATGTTTCGTTGGATGTGCGGTAACACTAGAAAAGATAAGGTGCGAAATGAGGATATTCGTGCAAAAGTTGGTGTAGCACCTGTGGAGGAGATGATGCGGGAAAACCGGCTAAGATGGTTTGGTCATGTGCGACGCAGACCTATGGAAGCACCGGTTCGACGAATAGATACTCTAGATATGGGTAATGGCAAAAAGGCAAAAGGAAGACCGAAAAAACCATGGATGGAGGTGATACGAAACGATATGGTTGCCAAAGGACTCGATGAAAGTATATTGTTCGAAAGAAGTGAGTGGAGGCGGAGGATTCATGTGCTGGACCCGGCGTGATTCTTATGTTGGTTCATGTAGCCTACCCCATATGCTTGGGATAAAAGGCTCAGTTGTTGTTGTTGGATACATGTTGATGGTGACCAATCTATCTCTGTCTGCAATTCTGCAATTCTGCATGCCATCTGTGTAAGTGCATTCATAGATTACTGCTGATAATGTCGAGAGTATTACTTTGTGTTCGGTAGCAAATTGTCATGGAGTTGTCCAAGCATTTTGGCGGAAATTCTTGTGTTTTTTTTACGTCGGTATATAGATGTATAGCGGCCAAATTGGAACTATCTGCTGTCCATATGCTGGTTGGTTATTGGACCTGAATAGCTTGCACACGAGCACATGTTTCTTCATAAGATATATAGAAATTGTAGATGCTAACTATGATTTTTCTTCCACTGCAATATTATATAAAAATTTGTTTCCGGTTAGTATTGTGTAGCATAAGTACATTATAAATCTTTCTTGTAAAGCTATGTTTTGTGTAATCATGTAAATATGAGTTGCTCGTCATTTTACATATTTAGTGTATATCTGCTTTTGATCCGATAGCCTTTGTTCTTTGCCTTTCACCTTTCTCCCCCCCCCCCCACCCCCCTAAAAAAATCCCCCAAACCCCCTTTTTTAGGTTTGTACAGAAGCTGGGTATGGTAAGTTTGTATTCCTATATAACTAGCCAAACTAACTAGATAAATTGAATTCTGTTTACGAGCTGCTATGCAAGACAACCATTTGATTGAACATATGCATGCTGTCACTTTTTTTTAAAAAAACATTGCATCTTAAAAGCTTTTAAGCGTATTCTTAGTTACAACATCATTGACAAGACTACAACGTCGTCCAGCTTGAGTTATTTTTATGCATCCGCTGGGAGGGTAATATCATCAGCGTTTTAAAAAAGTCCGTTTAAACAGTTGAGCGGTCTTCGCCATTCCGCCTTTTACCGCTTAAGCGGGGTGATGTTCTCACCATTTTAATTGAGTAACGGTACTATACTTATTGATTTTGGATGCATTTAAAGGATTATGGGATTGGTTTCAGTACTTCTAATATCACACTCCTTGAAATTTGATGTTAATATCCTTATAAGTTTTATATTGAGCAACTATGTATTACATTTGATGTGATATTAACACTTAAGTTAGCCCTAGATCCCCAAATCTTTTTATGTTTTCTTCCTACCTAGCGAGACTTCAAATTGAGATTTTGGGGACTTCGACTTCAACTGGGAGACTTCAACTTAGAGTAGAACATTTCGACATTAACAAAGACGCTTTGGCGATAAGCAACCAAGCACGTTAGGTTTTCGGCTTGGAGATTCCGACTTCAAGATTGGAGGAGATTAGATTATGGTTTTAAAGCAAGTGATTGAGCGTCTAGGCTGTCAAGTGTTTGATTTTTATTTCAAAGGTAGGGATTTTGAGTAGCTTTGGTTTCAACTTTAGAGCTTCAAATAACTTTGCAATTATTTCTTTGAACAATTTTGATTCCAACTTTAAAACCCGACTTGATAAAATTCAAGTATCAGAAAGCAGTTAAAAAACATATTAAAATCAATCTTTAACAAACAATTGCCAAAAAATATCAAATTAAACCAAAATTGAATATTGTTGATTTCTGAGCGGCCATGTAAGCCCTTAAATCAGCACTCAAGCGGCCAGACACTCGGGCCGCACTGCTCTTTTCTACCAATTTTAAGACATTGATATCATGCATGATATCATGCAAAAGACAAGGTTTATGTAGTTTCTAATTTCCTAGGAAAGAGATCAATGGAGATGAAAATGCATTCATGTTTCTGATCGTAAACTCATAAAAGTGTTAATGACGTTTTTTAGTAAAATGTTCCAAGTGTAATGCCCCCCTCCCCCCCCCCCCCCCCCACCCAAAAAAAAGAAGTAGAGAAAATTGATCGCCACCAATAGCAACTTGAACCTTTATCTGGTAAAGTGATGTTTTATCTACTATAGCATTGAATGTTTTTATAATTTTTTAAGTAAAGATTTATCTCTGATTCTCAAGAATTGAAACAGTCAAAACTGTAGATTGGCAGCTTTTGGCATGCATATTGGCATAAACTTGTTTTATCCTAATTTATGACATTGGTTGTTCCTCTAGCTGGTAGAATTCTGGGAGTTCTTAGATTTTGCATATCACATGCCCGAAATCCTCGATGCTTTTGAATTTTTTGCTCCTATTTAACAATTCTTGAAATGCTCTATCTTTCCATTACGCGGAAATATCCTCCTGTGACTTGTGAATCGGTACGAGTGGTTTTTCTACGAACTTTTTAGGTGTTGGCTTCTGACTATTAGTTCCGCCTGTTTGCAGGCAGCTTCAAGTACGGCCGAGGCAGATTTATCTCCAACTCATCCTATTCGGTTGGGATTGGCATTGAATTTCTCAGTATTTTATTATGAGATCATGAATTCGCCTGAAAGGTGTGTAAGATATCAAATTACAGTTCTCTTTATTTCTGGTTGTTTATGTTATTGTTAACCTAAACTAGTCATTTTTCTAATAATTCAGGGCTTGCCACCTTGCTAAACATGCCTTTGATGAAGCCATCTCCGAGCTAGATTCACTGAGCGAAGAATCTTACAAGGATAGCACTTTGATCATGCAACTTTTGAGGGATAACCTTACACTGTGGACTTCTGATATACCTGAGGATGGAGGTAAATGTCTAATTCCAAGTCCAAGATAAGGATGCTCTCCGCATAATTACTTTTTCCGCTTTGTTATGTTAAGGGTACCAGTTAAGGGTACCATTTATATATGGTGGGAAAGTACTTAACTGCTTTAATCTTGGATATGCGCAAAGCTGTGAAATATTTGAACGTACTTATGGTTTACATCTTAATAGTTTTTCTGGTTACTGTAGTTAATACAATTGCCAAGGATTATCTTTAGTTATATATGTTTCAATGCTGTGATCTGGAAAAGTTAGTACGGTCTGCCTAATTTTCGTGCCCATTTTTTGGTGGCTTATGCTACTGAATGATGCATGTGAACTGAATCTTCTTGTGGACTTGAAATCGTATCAGGCCAATCTTTTTGTTCTTTTTTGTCATTTCACGTTTTGGATTTCGACCAATATATTCTCTTGTCTAAAATTAAAAAAAGTGATGTTTCTATCGTATAAATAGCGAATGGCAGCAAGATTATTGATTTTAGGGTTTCTCTTATATAGCCCCCTAAAACATTGGTATTTTGAAAAACGCCCTCTAAAACTTTATATTTTTAAATACTCCCCATAAAACCTCTCTCTAAACCAAAAACACCCATTTCCTAAGTTAATTAGGATTAATAGTTGGATTAGAGCTAAAATGATGAATTCGATTCAAAACTCATATTTTCTCCTTCAATCTTCCAACATTACTTGATAAATCTCTCTTCCTTTTCTCTTTCCAATGCAAATATAAAACCAGTATTGGACAAAGTTGTCATTTTATCTTCTCAACGGAGATTTCTATCAGTGTTAGGGATGTTAATTAAGTATAGAGGTTAATCTAGTTTAATTAAGTATTTTAGGGGGTGTATTAGAAAATATGAAATTTTAGGGGTGTTTTTCAAAATACCAATGTTTTAGGGGGCCTATATAAAAAAAACCCTGATTTTAATGTTTTAACAGAAAATCTGGAACTTATCTTGGATGGCTTCAATGCATCATTGGTTTCTTGTTGGGAAATCTTTTTACTGTTTATGAGGGGTTCTGCCTGGCAATTATGTACACCGGGGCAGAATATTCTTCAACTGGCAGCCAAAAAAAGATTGCATTTGCATTGTTCTGCACCAAAATTTTCAAGGATGTTCGCTGAGTTGGTGAAGTGCACATGTGAAATTTATGATGTCTACGACAAACTTTTAGTGTTCTAAAAAACTGGGCAGATGCATCTCAAGCATGGATCCCAAGCATGGATGGATCCAGGATGGTAGGCTGAGCTTTAGGCGAGCAACCCACATACATGGATGTAAATTCCCAAAATAAATGTTTGAGCAACTCTGTAAAATAATCAAGAAGATTTGGTTAATAGTTTAAACTGGCCTACTGATTTTAGGCCCAAGGTTTGAGTACCTAAAATTGAGCTGGGCTTAGGTTAAAATCTCTCACCAACATCATTGTTTTTGAGGATTTCTGCTTGAGGCTTAGATGCTTTCTAAAGTGACAAGTGTTGCCATACAACTAGGAATCCGGATCTAGATTTTTTTTCAGGATATGGATATGATTTCAGATTCGGTCGAATACAAATATGGATACGGATACAAATACAAACAGGGATATCATATATCATGTCGGATACGGATACGGATATCCGCAGACAATTACGTGATAACATATCGTTTTAAATTTATTTTTAGTTAATAATGCTTATTCGTACCATATATTCTTTGCTCATTTTATATATTATGCATTCAAGAGAATATTTTGACATATTACTTCATTAATTGTGTTTCAAAATAGGCAAAATAGGCAACTAATATGCACAATATTTGTTAGCATATTTATCTATTGATATAATATTCATTTGCATGCATGTTTGTCTTTCTAAAATATATTTACTCATACTAAATTCAAATTTGTCATTGAAAATTTGAGATGCATCAATGACATACATTTCCGCTCCTCATCCATATTTTGATCTTTAATTTTTTTATACCCATATCTGATTTGTATGCATATCGGATATTGTCAAATATAGGTATGATTTATTTATTACCGAACTATATTTGTATTCGCCCCTAGAAAACACGTATGGATATCCGCCCAATCTGGATGCAACCCTACGTACAAGTAACAATACATAAAAACTCTATTTGAGTCTCAAATATTTGCTATGTTGAATTTTTTGCCCCACCCGGTAGAAAACCCCAACTTTGCCACTGATCTAAAGAACTGTTGTAAAATTCCTATAAAGACCCGCTTTAGCTTAAAGGGGCCATGAGGCACTTCGCTTTCATAGAAAGCAGTAGTATAAAGCCTCTATGCTTCTTTTGAGGCATGAGGCATCAAGATTTATGTGCATAAAGCCCCACTAAAACCAGCTTTTTAGCGGGTGAAAATGGGATGGAGCCCTTATTCTAATCAAATATGTGGAATTATCGTATGAAATGATATAATAATAGAATCTAATTGGTGTCTCTAATCTATAACATAATCAACTTGCACTAAAAATTGACCTAATACTTAATTTCGAAAATGGATTAGCACATTTCTATTGTTGTATGGAACCAAATAATAAATCTTTTATTTTTATTTTTTTATTTCTAGAACTATTTTCTAATTTTCGATCATTATTATCCATTTATTATTTGCCTTGGCGCTTTTTGCCGCTAAAGCCTAACTTTGCCTATTGGCTTCGCTATGCTGTCCGCTTTCCACAACATTGACCCAAAGTAATTATCATTGTATTTGTAACTTATCTGGACTATTTTTTAATTTAATTATTTGAACTATACTTTCAATCTTATTATGAGGTTTTTGATTTCTTCTCAGTAAATTAATACCAAGAAAACCATCTATAATTAAAGATTAATTGTTTAAATTAAACAATACTTAGGAGGACAAATTGGAAGTTATGATTACTACTTAAATTGAATTTGGAAGTCGGTTTCTCCATTAATTTTTTTGTTGATAATAACCTTTAGTTTATTTTTTTCATGCTTGTTGGGCAACAATTTCCTCACTTGGATTTTCCATGCAAATTTTACATGAGTCCAGAGAAAGGGAGTTGTCTGTCTTATATTTCCATGCGTAGTTGATTTGGGAAGATGAAGCCTCAAGGCAAAGAAATATCTGATTTGGGGAGATGAAGCCTCAAGACAAAGAAAAATGGTCCCTCCTTGAATGAGTAACAAACTGAATAAAAAATTGATAACCAAAAGTTATGAAAAGAAATTGGAAGTAGATAATGATCTAGAAAAAAAGTCTAGAAATAGAAGTTATTTGGTAGGTGCATTGTTCCCCTGATATGTCCATTATATCACCCACAATGTCTTTTTGAGCGCTGGTTGCACCGACATGCAATAATATTTAGTTTTTAATATTTTTGCGGTCCTTAACATGTTGACCCGACATATCACCAATATTTCCTATCTTCGGACTATTCCTATATATCTGTGATTTAAAAATTAAATCTTTATTTTTATTTAATTGTTTTTTTAGTTATATTATTGTTTAATAGCAATGCAAGGACTCAAAATAAGTTTACATACAATTAGTTGTAAACATGTCGGTTCTTTTATTAAATTTTGTTTGTGTTGTTAATAATTATGTCATTATTAATGACTTATGTTTAATGCCAGTGCGCCTTGCAATGGCTTTTTGTTAGTGTTAGAGTGGTGATATTTAGGAAATTTGGTATATGCAGAACTTGTCAAAATCATGTTTAGAATACAACTTTCATCCACCATACAACCGATATTTAGTAGATGTCCCTAATATATTCCGACACCCGCAATCCGATATGAAATTTTTCTGGCTGACTTGAATCCCACACAGGGCATTAAAAGCCTCGAGCAGGATTTTTCACTTGTAGGTTTTTAGTGCATATTTAACCATAGGGAGGTATGGTGGGAGATCATATATGTCTATCTTAATTTGCAAAGTAAATGAAACTTGTCTGACCACAGTAGGAAAGGGAGGGATTTTATGAGATGTCTCCTTGTGTTTTCCATATCTGACATTTACGCATTCTAAGAAGAGAAAGGTACCTCCCTCATTTTTTCCCTATGTGGAAAAGGTAGACATGTAAAGCATACCATGAAAGTGACCCACCAATTGAGGAAGAGTGAGGATAACAAATAATGTGCAACTTCTGAAGTGAACTTCCTTTTTAGTTCTGAAAACTTTCACATTAAGTGATCTGATAATATTACCCCCGCTTCCACATAGGAAAAATAAATAAAACCAATAAATATTTCTATATCAGGTCGCAAATTCATGTAAGGCGGACCCTTGGATTTTCTTGTTAATCTACACAACCTTTGAAATACTGACACCTGAAAGAAAGAGTTTAATGCCCCTGTAAGACACGTGCCTGACAGTGTCACGCATCGAACACACTCCAAGGACGCATTTATGCCGTCTTCAATAACAAATAGGCCTCGGTTTTTTGCAGTGACACGCGTCGATATGCTCTGAGGACACGTTTGTGCCGTCTTTGATAGCAAATAGGTCACAATCTTTTGTTGGGTTAAGAAATTGACTTTGTTAATTTCATCTTTGATTAGTCTATGTATAGATTTGATTTCTAATTTTAGATGTTTTGTGACTAGTTTTTCGAGGGATTGCGTTTTATAATTTATATGGTATTATGAATTATTCGTTACTTTAATTTCCTTTTAGAGTGATTGTGGAGCCCATCCACTTCTATATGATTTGAAGGTGGAAGACATAACAAGTAATGATTAGTCAGTCAGCTCCAAAGTAAATTTTTTTATCTATAAATAAATATATCTCATTCAGCTCTAAATCCTTCAGATATGAGCCATTTCGTCTGTCTATACTCAGCACATGCATGTTTATGTGTGTATATGCAAACATGCATACATATGTATGTATGTATCAATGTTGAAAATAGCGCGCCTCGTAGCACAAATAGCGTGCCTCAGAGCATAGCAAAGCCAGAATCGATATATAGCACTATAAATAGCGCAAATACCTCATAACTCAAAACTTTTTTCATAAATAGCATACGCTACGTAGCCTAAGTTACGTAGCTTAGCTATAAGCGCTATCTTGCATAATAGATTCAGTGGGTAGTTTACAAAAATATCCGACCCGAACACTTAAAACCCCGCTAACATATCAACAAAACCCATGCCTTGCGCTCCCATCCCGATCGATTAAGGTTTTTGCATGCTCTCTCCCCTTGCCCCAACCAATTTCGATCCGGCCACCTGAGGCCTCCACCGGCCACCTAAGGAGGATGCTTGTGAGATGGAATGAATATGATGAGCCAATGAAGATGACTTTGGTTTCTAGATTTCTTGTGTCTTTTGGATTCTTCATCATGCATTTTGAATGATGTCATAGTTCATTTAACTACTCTTTGTAGGACTTGTGATGTATTAATAGTTATTTGCTTGTGATGTTAGATGAGAAATGAGAACTCATGAATTAAACATTATGAAATTGTTGCTATGTCTTAGTTTTAAGACTATTTTTACTACCTTTATATTTCGTATGGTTATTGTTATATTTTTAAAATTAAAGTATTAATAAACCGCATAACTTACGCTATGTGTTACGCTATTTACGCATTTTGCTATTTGGTGGCGGAGCGCTTCGCTCTATGCTTTCGCTATTTTCAACATTGGTATACATATATGCATGCATGTATATATGTGTGTGTCCGCGTCCCCTTATTCTATTTTATTATACAAATATATTGTGTCCCATTTCCATTCCCGTGTCTTTGCTCCATAGTACAATATTGTTCATATTTTTTAATGAACTCAGTTGAGATTATGGCACACCTCCATTAATAGTTACTAACCAGCAGATGCTTATCTTCTCATAACTATCACAACAGTCTGAAATGAGCCATTTTCTCCTTTCGCAAGCCCTTAATTGAGAAAATAAAGTGGAACATAAGTGTAGCAGGCTACTGATAAAGGGGAAGAACAGTTCTAAAGCCGGTTTACGAAGTATGAGTTGTTTTTTATAAATAATAGGAAGTAGTAATAGAGTGTAATTAAATGGTTTAAGAGAACTAACATGTAACTACCAATGTTTGAAGGACCAATATAGTAACAAGGCTAATTGAGGTACAGATGTAATTTGTCTTCTATTTTTCATGACTGGGTATTGAAAATTTCACCTTTGATGTAATTCTAACATCTTTCTGTCGAGAAAGTTACTGATAAGGTTGTGAAACGAGGTGAGGCCGCGAGGGTTACACAAGCTGAAAATTTTGTACAGGCTTGGTTCTTTAAGTTATCACCAGTTTCATTAATCTCAGGGGTGGTACCGCTCAGATTGCGGCCAATCCTCCTAACTGGAATTGGGAATGGAATACACCGTTACTTATATGCCAATTTCAATTTGAGCTTACTTTACATGCCTGTTCTTCGAATTAACGTTATTACAATCGTACTAACCATTTTACCAATTGTTTTGGCATACCCAGTTGTGCTTTCATTTTTTTGATGTATCTGCCATCATCATATTCTTTCACAACTGTTTAAAACGACTCTGTTATCAGAAAATATTAGTTAGCCTATTATGTTTATGTAACATGAGGGTTAATATTGATTTTAATGCCTTGCACTCTGTTTTGCAACAGCAGAAGATGCAGCAAAAGTTGGAGCTGCCAAAGCTAATGGATCAGATGAGGTGAGTTCATGAAGTTGGCATCGCAGCCCAGTTATTGTTTTCCTATGATGGACCCACTTTATCGATTCTGTATATTTTGCTTTCATAATTTTTCCCCACTTTTCTTATTCTTGTGCCTGCATAATATGCAGTGAAGCTGAACTGCGAAGAGCCACACCAGATGTGAAGGAAAAATTGATGTTATTTTCCCCCACTTCGCATGCCATGTTCCGGAAGTTCTATAGTTCTTTCTTTGTTATTGTTGTTTCCATGGGTTTTTAGATCTTAAATGGCAGTCTGTATTAAAGGGCATTTGTGGACTGATTGCTGCTTCTGTCGGATTGCCAAGGTTCAGACACCGATGGCAGGCAGTGGCTGTGATGGTAATAGTTTATATGAATGTGATGATAGCAGCAAGAATCCCCCCCCCCCCCACCCCCCACCCCATATGTTGATTGTGTAATTTCCTGATTTTTAAGGGTTATATATGAATAGCAGGATTATCAACAAATGATTGATTGGAGCTTAATAGATATATCTGCTAGCTGTCAATCTTCATGAGATCATGATCGATATGTTGTATTTGTTTAATTCTGTGGTGTCTGCTAAGCAACTTGGCAAGCAAAATGTTGATTAATGTTTGTTAAAAATGAAATGAATCAAATACTTCCTTTTGTCAGGATTAAGATAGGACTATTTCCATGGTTCGGTCTGCTGTTAAATTGCAGTTTTTGAAAGTTGATGTAAGAGTCGAGTGTATATCTTGGCGACATGCTCAAATAGGTAATAGGTGATGCTGTATTATTCTTTACTTTAATGAAAGTCAATTCAACAGAACATTTGAAATGGCAAATATGGTATTAAGAATGATATACTGCTTGGGTATTGTCTGTAATATTCTTTAATTTAATGAAAGTCAATTCAACAGAACATTTGAGATGGCAAATATGGTATTAGAAAGGATATACTACTTGGGTGTTGTCGCTGTGTTCTTTGTTGTAAAGCAGGTCTTCTACGGTTGTTTATATTAGCAGTACAAAGAATAATACATTAACAAATCAAGTAACAAACAAAGAATTAAGCAGTTTCTTATATCAATAGTACCTGAAAACGAATCTGATGCCAAAATACAGTTACAGACTTACAGTAAGAAAACTTCAAACTTCTGTATTTGACAAAACATGGTTTACATTCTTTGTCACATCGAAATGTACACTTCATCAAGCTGTATGGAATCGATCTCTCTTTTGATGTCGGCGCCTAGCAATTTAAGCTTTTCATCAAATTGTTCGTAACCCCGGTCAATATGTGAGGCACCTGCAACCTCAGTTACCCCTTCTGCCAATCCTGCCAACACAAGAGCAGCTCCGCCTCTCAGATCAGCTGCTGTGACCTGAGCACCAAAAAGCGGGAGGCTGGGAACCAAAATAAGATAATCAACAAATTTTAGCCATTTAAACATCAGCCTAAATGAATATTGATGGCATCCATGTTTTGTGAAGTTGAGATAAGGAGTACCTCCCATTCTTTTTTCCTCCCATGAATGCTGAATTCCCGCTGACCTTTATTCTGGCGCCAAGTTTCTGCAGCTCTTTCACTGTAAAGGGGGAGCTTTTTTAGCAAACCAGCCTGATTAATAAATATGATAGCTTTAGATCTCTACCTAGTGTGCATCTTGACAATCATACAAGAACAATACAAGATGATTCTACCACCATGGCCGTGACAATTGAAACACCATTATAAATGACTTTTTGACTCCAAGAATATGCAAGATAAGTAACAATGGAGGGGGGAAATTATGGTACATGTTAATGATCTAAGTTGTCTCAATTTATTTTTATATTGGAAGTTTTACTCTCTCTATATTTTTTTCCCATAAAATTTATTATACTGGATGAAATATTAGGATAACAACCAATAGAAGCAATCTAATCCAAAACACAATCGATAAATTCTTATCAATGTTCATCAATTCTATACCATGATGATGCATACGGTTCTCAAAGATGGATTCCTCCACAATGCTCGACCCAGTGCAAGTCGTAAGCAAAGCCATGAACTGAGCCTGTACATCTGTAGGAAACCCAGGATAGGGTAATGTCTTAATATTGAAACTTTGAAGATACCCACCGGTCACTGCGGACACCGCAGAAATCGGCCAATGCAAGTAAAAAGTTTCTCATGCCATTCAATCAAAAACATCTCCTGAAAAAAGGCTATATTGCAGGAAATACCCTCTTCTCAAATCCTGAGCTTTGTACTTTCTGTGCGTATTATTGTTTCTGTTAAATCATTTTTTATTTCCAAAAATACCTTTACACTTCTACAATTGTTTTATTAATTGTTCATAATTACGTAATTATATTCTTACTTACTGTTACCTGGAACGCAGAATGTTTCGATATGCAAAACGAAAACGGGAACGCAGAACGTTTCGATATGCAAAACGAAAACGGGAACGTTGTACGATAACGGCAGTCTTCTTTCATATGTTTACGAGATGGAAAATGTTATCTCTAAAAAAGGAAAAAATTTGGACCATTGTATGTATGCGTGTATTTATGTATAATATACACAAATATAATTTAATTTCTTTTGCTAAAAAATAAATATTTTTTAGTATAATCTAATAAAAACCTGACTAAATACCCCATTTAACTTAAGATTTAATCGGAACGGCAATTCTTCCGATCCGGAGTGTTAGTGTTCTCGAATTGGAAACAATCGTTCCAAATCGCAATTTACTAGAGGTTTAGCGATTTATGGCAGCATAGTTATTATTTAGGGGTAAAAGAATAAATTTTGGGCTCATGGGAAAATGAACGGCTGTTATAATAGGGGGCAAAATGCACATCTTGGAAAGGGGTATTTCCTGCTATATGGCCAAAACTTAAGGGGCGTCGCTTGCAATATAGCCGAAAAAACAAAAAGTCTAAAGCTGCACCTACTTCAAGAGTTTGAGGCCCTTTTTGTGTAATCTTGCACCCGGCTTCAGAAAACTTCTCCACAATGCTTGTTAAATGAGATGGGATAACAGGCGACAAAGAAATGCACGATCGAGTACTTGCTGCAGTGGCCATAAATGTACCTGCTTCGATGCGATCAGGTATGATAGTGAACTCGGCGCCGTGTAACTTTTTCCGACCGTTAATAACAAGTGTGCTTGTACCAGCACCCTTGATGCAAGCTCCACTGGCATTCAGAAACTGTGCAAGGTCAACCACTTCTGGCTCCTGTAGAGATATTAAACAAGTCTAAACTATACTAAACATATTTAACCATGAGCAATTTTTATTAAGCTGCCTTAAAGTTTCGTTATTACATTAAGCTGCATATAAGCGTATCCTAGTAAAACTCCAAACCAAAGCTTACGATAGTTAAAAAGCTTAAAGGTAGTTAGTTTCGTGAAAATTTCAGGGCAAGTTATCCATCGAATAATGTTCGGAACAGGGGGATGCATTTTTCTTGTGATAGTATGAATATTTAGGGTCTCGCCCAAGCTACATTTGTAAGCACGATTGTGCCTTCTGCCATCGATGCCGCCATCATTAAGGTTTCATTAAGGTTTCTGTTGCGCCGACACTTGGATAATCAAGATGGAATCTACTTCCAACAAGCCCTTTGCCATTTGCCGTATGCACATGTACTTTCCCATCACTGTAGTTTATGCCAATGGATCTATGTTAGTTTTGGATCTTAGAATTCATTAAGCTGTAATATTGAAAGTTTATACTTAGAAGCCCAACTCTTTTTGCTCACAGTTGTTAAGATGTCATTGCTACTTGTTATCTAACTTTTGTAATCTCAGTATCTCGGCGTGTCAGCCCTACATCTATAAATTTACATGTCTTCCTGACATAACTCTGAATAAGTCTCGAGCAAATCGATAGGATACAGGTACAGCGCAGATCTAAATGCTAATACGAAAGTTTTCAGTTTGGATACAAATCGTGAGAACCAAATGCAACTGTGATATATATTTCGACTGGGCATAGCTCAGGTATAAGTGATAGGTTGCTGGTTAAATTCAGGAAGCATAACAAAAATGCACCATGATACTTAATAAAAGCACGGAATCGGTAATCAATTATGTGAATAAATAAAACTCAACCAAGCTCGAACACCGCACCGAGCACGGTGAGCTCACGGACATAAAGATCCACCGGCCTGGCCCCAATATTACAACCGCCCAGCAGCACCACGTCAGCCTTCCCAAACCTGGCCACCAGTGGGCCCACCACGAAAAACCCTGCCCAGATCTGACCCATCAGGACGGATGTTGAAATTGATTCAACAATTCAAGGCCCGAAGAAGATGGGCCAACATGAAGGCCCAAATTTAAAGCCTGCCACATGAAGTGCACGGGGATCCAAGTCTCTTGATTGAGGTGCGGATGTGGATTTGTTAAAGACTTGAAATTGATCCAAAAGATTAATTTAAATATTGGCTATCTAGAGCCTCTCTCTCTCTCTCTCTCTCTCTCTCTCTCTCTATATATATATATATATATATAATCAATTAATTCACACATTTAGAGAGATCTTTGTATTTGGGCGGTGATCGGAAAGAACATTATCGTGCAATTTTTTCTTAATAGTGGAAGTTTTCGTCGTCGGGTAAATCTTGTATTTGTGTTGTTTGGTGTGATTCTGATAATTTGTATTTGTTTGATTGTCCGGTAAATTTTTTTTAAGTAATTTGTTTGCACACGATCCTGATAGATTATTTTTCCGCTGTGTCACTTGGTGTGTTTTGTGACTCATTGGAGAATTACGGATATAGAAAATTCACAACAAATGGTATCAGAGCATCAGATTCGGTATTTTTGGATTATTTGGGAAGGTAGAATTTACGCATTACAAAGTGGTCAAGTTTGATGGACGGAACATTTTTAGCTTTTGAAGGTTGAAGATGAAGGCTATTCTCAAGCAGCAGGGGTTCACAACAAAAGACAATATTACAGAGATGACCACGAATGATAAGAAAGAAGAGATGGAGAATAAGGCATTCGGTTCGATACGGTTTCAGTTGGCTGACGAGGCTCTTTACGAGATTGCGCAAGAAACAACGATGGTGGAGTTATGGAGCAAGTTGGAGTCTTTATACATGAAGAAATCTCTTACAAATTGTCCCTACCTCAAACAACGATTGTACACGTTAAAAATGAAGGAGAGGACATCCGTCAAAGATCATCTGGACGAACTCAGCCAGATCATGATGGACTTGCGGAACGTGAAGGTGCAAATAGAGGATGAGAATCAGACGATGATTCTACTCTATTCGTTGACCTCAGAGTACAGGCAGTTCGTCAAGTCGATGGTGTATGGCCGGGATAAGCTTTGTTTTGAAGAAATCAAAGCAGGTCAGCATAGTGAGGTGTTGAGGGAGAAGATAGTAGATGACAAGAGTAGTCAGGAGACGCATTGTCCGTTAGATACCGTTCAGATGGAAGCTCCAAGGAAAAATCGAGAAATCGCGATAATGACAAGTGCTTTATTTGCAAGGAGAGCGGGTATTGGAAAAAGGATTGTCCAAAGCGCAAGGTGAAAAGAAAGCTAATGTCTTCCGCTACTGCAGTTGCGGTGGAGGATTCGGATGAGGGCAGTGATGGTTCGATTCTATCGGCATATGCGACTTCAGACGCATATGGACCATGGATGTTGGATTCAAGATGTTCATTCCATGAGACTCTGAATCAGATTTGGTTTGCTACGTATCTTTCAGTTGATAGAGACTCGGTCTTTATGGGGAACGGTATAGTAAGCAGAGTTGTTGGGATTGGTACAGTTCGGATCCGCATGCATGATAGGAGAGTACGGGTGTCGACAGATGTCAGGCACGTGCCAGATCTGAGGAGGAGTTTGATTTCATTCCGTGCTTTGGGCAGATCGGTTACAAGTGCGTGATCGATAGAGATTCCGTGATGATTTCCAGTGATGCTCGTATTGTCATGAAGGCGAAGAGGATGAGGAATCTGTATTTTCTTCAGGGACGGACGATCTTAGGAAATGTTGTTAGATCTCTTACTGGTTCAGGTGGTTCAGACTTCGTCAAGATGTGGTGTCCACAATCGATCCATATTAGCGTGGCGAGTTTGAAGGGGTCTCAAAAGAGACAGTCACTTGAAGGTGTAGAGACCGGCAGGAGAAATTTTCGGAAGGATTGTATTTAAGGGAAGAATACAGAGATGGTTCCGGCACCGATTTGTACTCGAGATAGAGTCAGACATCATGGTTCCTTCATTGACGACTTCTTGAAAAGTTGCGGGTGTATGTTGTAGAGCCGAATGCCGAGAATTTACAGATTTTCAGGAAGGCTGTTTTGGAGAAGCAGTTCGGAAAGCGTGTGAAGGTTCTTCGTTTTGATTATGGTGGAGACTTCTGCAAGTCAAGGAGGATCATGAATCACACCGCTTTTGATCCTGGGTATATTGGCAAGCAGGGTGGATAGTTCGAAAGGTGTTTAGGAATAACAGGTATTCACGGCTTGTGGCTGTAGTTCCGAAGGAGTTTTGGACGAAGGCCATATCTTTTGCCGAGTACCTCATTGATTGGTTACCATCGACGGCAGTAGACATGATAATTCCTAAGGAGGTATGGACTGGAGGGGATGGGATTACTCAGGGCTTCGTAATTCTAAAAGCGAAGTAAAAGGGTACAGGTTGTGGTGTCCTGGTATTAAGGGTAGAGTAATCAGCCAAAATATGATAGTCGACGAGTTTGCGATTTCTCGAAGAAAACAAACTCAATCGGATGGTGAGCAGGGAACAATATCACCTAACCAGGTGGTGTTCGAGGCTTTTGTCCATGTTATAGATGAGATGGTCGATACTTCGACTCAGACGGAGAGTCCGGTACAGCCAGTTGTGACGTATGGTATTTAGGCGCACGAGAGAGGATAGGGATGAAGCTCCGAGAATATGGGGTCGGGAGTTCGACAGAAAGTCAGCATGCGAGATTCATGGCATGAATATTGTCATAGATGAGTAGTTGCGTCCGTTGCAGCGGCATATCGAGCAGTTTCTCGCTTGGTATGGGAGATAGACTCAGCCCGTGTCTTCTCAGTTAGAGGCACACTTCGGTTTGATGTCATCATCAGGTATAGCTAGCGATGGGAACAATTGGAGGTCGAAAACGGGTTACAGGGATGCGAATACAGTGTCAGGTATATCGACGCTTCAGATTGTTACCGCGGCATCAACAGGAGAGGCAAGATTGTTGACCATCTTGAAGGCGGTTAAGGAGACCAGGTATTTGTGGAAATTGTTGGTTTTGGATGTTCTACAGGAGGTGAGAGTGTTCTTCTTGGAGGACGGGAAGACGGCTGTGGCTCTTACGAAAGTTGATACCTATGAGAGTCTGATAGTTGCATTTACGGGGATGGTTCCAAATTTCAAGTTCAAGCAGTGCTTGAACTTGATCTGTCTAATTGATTGATGATGCACGACGACGGTGAGAGCGAGAGTTCCAAGTTTTTTCAAGAAAGTGTCGAGAGTGTTGAATTTTGAATCAATATGAAGATTGTTGAAATTGATTCAACAATTCAAGGCCCAAAGAAGATTAGCCCAAGATGAAGGCCTACATTTAAAGCCAACCACGTAAAGTGCACAGGGATCCAAGTCTCTTGATTGAGGTGCGGCCGTGGATTTGTTAAAGACTTGAATTGATCCAAAAGATTAATTTAAATCTTGGTCATCTTTAGTTAAATCCCTTTACTCTCTCTCCCCCCCCCCTCTCTCTCTCTCTCTCTCTCTCTCTCTATATATATATATATATATATATATATATATATATATATATAGATTAATTAAATAGTTTTCAAACCTGCGACCAAAACATAAGAGGGTCGAGAGAGAAAGAAAGAGGCAAAGAGAGAGGTAGAGTGATTTGTATTAGAAAGATCTTTGTATTTGAGCGGTGATCGGAGATGACGTTCTTGTGTAATTCTTTCTTAATAGTAGAAATTTTCGTCATCGGGTAAATCTTGTGTTTGTGTTGTTTGGTGTGCTTATGATAATTTGTATTATTTTGGTAGATTGTCCAGTAAATATTTTTCAAGTAGTTTGTTTGCACACGATCCTGATAGATTATTTTTCCACTGTGACTCTTGGTGTATTTTGTGACTCCTTAGAAAATTACGAAAATAGAAAATTCACAACACCGGGCACGGTTCCACCGAACCGACCTGGCCCAAATCCACCACCAAATCTCCACCCTCGCCTTTCTCCACACTCGCACCCAACGACTGCAAGATCGAGGCCATGGTGTCCGTATCTGAGAGCCCGGGACTCCGCGGATCAGCGAGGCAACGTCAGAGCAGCACAAGGCGCCGGCGAGGGTGGAGTTCTTGGAGCCAATGATGGTGGAGTGGCGGGAGAGGCGGCAGCCACCGCCGACGGAGAGCTTCTCGGGTCAGGTTTGGACGAAGGCGAAGGGGTCGCCGCCCGATAAGGGGTTCCGATGATGGAAAAAGCGGCGGCGGCCATCTTTTCGATGCTAGGTGTTCCCCTCCGAAAGACGCGCAAGACAGACGTCTTGCCTGAAGTTCGGGGCAGATGCTAATTGGTGTTATCCGTCCACCTCTCCGAAGATGCCAAGTTGATTTATGGCACCGTATATTGAAGGTTTAAACGGATGCGGCCGATATAGCAGACTTCGTCAGATTCCCCCTCGCTTGAGAGGTTTTTGATTGTGGAGACGCTCTTCCCTGCAAGCGCAAGCCCCTGCAGTTAATTACGCAACCGCATCGCGGTAACAACTTTCTCCTTCTCCAGATGGTTACTTCGTGTCGTGGGTGTTTGTTTTGTTTGTGGTTGCCCGTGGATTGTATACGGAGACTAAGTTATGTTGTCGCCCGTAGGGCGTGGACTAGTCCAAATCCGTATCTTTCTTAGATTTAGCTTTGGGGGGTTGGGTTTAAGGATACGTTAGCCTCATTTGAGACTAAGATCAACTTAAACGCTTGTTAAGGATACGTTAGTCTAATTTTAGACTAAGATCAACTTAACGGGACCGTTTAGATCCAACAAAAGAGCAATTGGGCTATGTTGTTTAGTTTAGTGACATTGCGGTCGATTAGTTTAAGGACATTACGGTCCATCGTTAGTTTAGGGACATCTCGGTCCGATGTTAGTTTAAAGACATCGCGGTCGAGATTAAGGACATCATATTCCATGGGTTTAAGGACCCCACAGTCCGATGTTAGTTTAAAGACATCACGGTCGAGGTTAAGGACATCATAGTCCATGGGTTTAAGGACCCCACAGTCCGATATTAGTTTAAAGACATCACGGTCGAGGTTAAGGACATTATAGTCAATGGATTTAAGGACCCCATAGTCCAATGTTAGTTTAAAGACATCACGGTCGAGGTTAAGGACATCATAGTCCATGGGTTTAAGGACCCCACAGTCCAATGTTAGTTTAAAGACATCATGGTCGAGATTAAGGATATCATAGTCCATGAGTTTAAGGACCCCACAGTCCATAGTTTAGAGATGTCATAGTCTGTGAAATGTGTGGTTGTCGGGACCCGTCACCTCTCTGAAGGCGTTGAAGGATTACAACGACAAATATCAGAGGAGTGAAGAGATGTACCCTTGAACCAAGATGGATTAAATGATCTGTAGTCCGATTTGGAACTAAGATCAATTAATTATATTATGAGCACATTGGCTCAGTTGAGTCTGAGTTGAGGACTTATGGCCAACTTGGGCTAAGTCCAATTAAGTTTGAAGAATTGGCTCTTTGTTGGACCATTAACACTTGTCTGGGTTCAAGCCCACATTATTTAGTAATGCTAAACATTTTCATCTTTGATTTCCTCAATTTTGAGATTCATTTGGAGGAGGAACTTTTGCCTATAGAAAATTAGCCAATTTGGCTAAGACAGTGTTAAACACTAAACAACAACAGTATTAAGCACTGGAAATAAGATTATCAAATTAATGTTAAACACTAGAAATGTGATTCTCAATTTAGTGTTAAACACTAAAAGATAACAGTGTTAAACACTGGAAACAAAATTGTCAGATTAGTGTTAAACACTAGAAGAGAGAGAGGTCACGCAGGAGCACGTGATACCATCAAAAAGTGGGGCCAGATCCCCTTTATTTTGTTCTGCGAACAAGTGTTAAACACTTTTAATTTTCATAGCCATCACGTGTGGGCACGTGATGTATACTCATGCACTGATTTGTTAAGGCATTTATTAGGGGTCACGTGGTAACACGTGAGAGCGCCCAAGTTAGGTTTTGCCTTTGCTTTCGTTCCATATATAATGAAGGTCATGTGGGAGCACGTGAGGCATTGCCTCAAAACTAATCTCTTCTCATTTGTGGGGATCTTTTCAGGGGTCACGTGGGGACATGTGACTCTAGTTCTTTGCATGCATGGAGATCCTTTAAGTCTCCTTATTTTATTTTGAGAATTCAATTCTCTGTAGGGTTAAACCCTAATTACGATTTTGGAGGAATTAAATTGCTATTATGAAAGAATTAAATTCTTATATAGGGTTAAACCCTATTTCTTTTAAAGGTATTGAATTCCCATATATGTAAAAGAATTAAATTCTTGTATAGGGTGAAACCCTAACTCCATTTTTTAAGAGGAATTAAATTCCTGTGAATTTGAGAGAATTAAATTCTCAATTAGGGTTAAACCCTAGTTCTGTCCATCTTGAAGGAATTAAATTCCTGTGATTTTGGTAGAATTGAATTCTCATGCAGGGTTGAACCCTAATTTTATCTTGGAGGAATTAAATTCCTATAACTTTGGAGAATTAAATTCTCATATAGGGTTAAACCCTAATTTCATCTTGAACGAATTAAATTCCTGTGAGTTTGGGAGAATTAAATTCTCATATAGGGTTAAACCCTAACTTTGTTCTGGGAGAATTAAATTCTCTAAAGTCAATTCCCCCTCTAAGTTTTGGATCTGCATGGCAGGATCTCAACCCGATGAGAATTAAATTCTCAACTTATGGGGAGATGTGCTCTTTGCAGATCTTCAACCAGAAGAAGAACTAAGTTCTTTTGTGTAGAAGAGTTAAACTCTTAGATTTGAGAATTAAATTCTCTATTTGAAGTCTTGATCCCCTTTCTTTTCTCATCTAGGGTTTTCTTTGTTGAGAATTAAATTCTCCTTTCTTTTCTCTCTGAAATTTCAAGATTCCAAAACTCTCTATCCCTCTTCTCTTCTTAGCTCCTATTTATAGGAGAAGAAAAAGAATCAATTTGTTTAGTAAAGCTCTCATTAAAAAAAATTGTTTGTTTTCATAATTAATATGATCCTTTAGATCATCCAGTGAATTTTATTCACCATCGGATTTTAAATCCAAAAGATATTCTGTTTGTTATTCTTAGTGAATTTTAGGGAAATCTTTCCTTGTATAAAATCTTTCCATAAATTGGTGATTTTTAATCACCGTTGTATTTTTAATCCAACGGTGCTCCATTTTACAGAGCACCATCTTTTTTGTTTGGAAAGATTTAGAGAAATATTTTTCCAGTTAGGGTCTTTGATTTCCCAACGTTTGACCATTGAAATAGAATTTAATTCTATCAATTAAAGAGCTGGGGGACCTGTCACGTGTTGGCATGTGACCCCCCTTGATTAACACCTTACCCATAATTTAATTCTGTCGTTTCAAAGGACTAAGGATCGTCACGTGTCAGTACATGACCCTTGGTCACATGTGAGCACGTGATGCCCCATTGGGGTTTTTCCTTAGTCTTTATTATATTTTTTAATTCCTTTTTAGTGGATTGAAGGCCCATCACGTGTGGACACGTGACTCCACTGATTGATTATTTGATTAGAATTTAATTCTATTAGTTAAAGAGCCTAAGAACCCATCACGTGTCTGCACGTGACCTTTGGTCACGTGTGGACACGTGATCCCCAATTGGGGTATTCTTGATTGCGCCTTTAATTTTCTTCAGTGGGTTTTCAAAGGCCTATCACGTGATGGCATGTGACCCCACTTAATTATTTATTTTATTCAGTACCTACAGGCTTTGCCTGTAAATGGTCACGTGTGGGCACGTGATGCCAAGTCACGTGTGGGCACGTGATGCCTCATAACTTTTGATCCCGGATGAATTATGAGGCCCATAATATATCAAATTGAAGGATTTTTCGAGATACTTTCGATACCATCAGAATTTAACAGTTTCTCCTTCGGGAGTTTATCAAAATACAGGCCGTAAGATACTGGTTCGCATTTTCTTAAACGTATCGCTGCCATTTGATACCTTGGACTCTTTTGCGCAAATTTTTTTTTTGGAGGGAACACTAGGGTTAGGGTTGCTTTCGATTGGGGTCTCGCATTAAAATGGAGGAGGATTAGGGTTAGGGTTGTTTTGGGGGAAAGGTGCGTTTGGTGTGTTTCACTTCTTCCTCATTTGAAGCTTTCCGTGTCGAATTTAAATAAAAATAATTGGGGTGGAGTTTGCGTTTAGGTGCTTATATTTGTAAAATGACACAAATCGTCATCTTCTTCTTGATTAATATGTACTTTTTTTAATGTGAGTGTTTGGGGTTAAAATTTACAACCCATTGCTAAAATTAAAAATTAAAATGTCAAAAAATGAAAGTCAAAATATCAAAGTCAACGACCAAACAAATGGACCCAACCCAACCAAGTGGGCCCACGCTTAAACCGTCCCAAGTCCAAGCGAAACCGGCCGGCTATCGAAGAAGAAGAAATATAAAGAAATTTGTAATAAATAAATTTTGTGTGCAGATAAGTGTGAAAATATAATACAAATAGACAAAAAATCAAAATTATGTAAAACCCATGACTTATGTGCAAAAAGAAATGAGCACATGGATCTAAAAGAAACAAAAAGTAATTATGTAAAGCCCAATGACTAAGTTGCAAAATTTAATTGTTATTTAAACCCAATCATATGATGAAATGTTATGTTTTTTCCATACCCACAAAATACTGAGGTTTGTGTCTCCTTCTCTTTCTCCTTCTTCTTCAAATAAATGAAAAGGAAAATCTCTCTTTTTCTTAAAATAAATAACAAAATCCTATAAATTAATTGAAAGAGAGTCTCTATCTTTCATCAGATCTCAAAAAGGAAAGCATTTGAGCCTTCTCATATTCTTTCTCAAATCCAAAGAAAAGTTGAAGAATCAAAAGGAAATCATCTCTCAAAACACTATCATTTCAAGATCCAAGGCATAAAAGAGGAAAAAGGAGTCCAAGATCTCAATCTCATGTTCTTAAGAATCAAGAGAGCTTTTTTTTAACAAAATAGTGAGAAGGTTGAGGGTGACCCACTAAAGGAAAGGCCTTTGGGCTTTTCTTTCGGTAAAACCTTCGAGATGCAGATTTTGATCCGTACTCTTCTCTTGAATACGGATTGTCATCCGTGTTAGTTATATGTATGCCCTAGAGGCCATTACTGTACATACGATGTATATTGTAGTGGATGCTGGGACATATATAGGGAGGACTTTCTTGCTCGACATGATAGTATGCTATCTGGTTGTACTTTATCTTAACATGTACTCTGATTGTCTCTATATTACATGTTGATAAAACCCTTAGGATATGTACTCGACTACTGGGACTATGATGAGATCATACTAGTGGGGCCACGGTAGTCGACGAGTACATCCTATAACTGTTCCTAGTTATAACTGTTCCTAGTTATAGAAGTTCTGAGAATTACTGTGAAGTAAGGACTTCTAATTCGCTAAAATGGCCGCGGAACCGCGGCCAAACCAGGGGTTTTGTGGCTGTTCCGCGGCCAAAATTGTGACTTAGTCCCTTGAATTTCATGTAATTATTCTTAGGTCCTTTCTTGTTATTTTTTTCTGTAAATTTTTTAATTCCACTCAAGTGTTGAGTTTTCAAGGGTTGTATTGGGGAATCGTTGATTCGATCGGATAATTTAACTTTGTTTAGTTTGTCCGGATAATTTTTAGAAACTGTTAAAAAGTTCGAACGGATATCAATAACTCACTTTTTCCCCTGTCGGAAAATTTTTCAAAAGTTGGATTTTTTCTCGTGTTTAAGAAAGTTCTAAGTCGTGCAAGTAACGCGGTGGACCCTCTAGAAGACAACAAACCTTAACTCGATTATGTGACCGTCTTGAACTGCCTCTGAACCTTAGGGTTTGTGGCAGTACGGCGTGCCACATATGAGGCGTTGGCTTGACCCTTCTACGGCTGGACCATTGGTACTGTGGCATGTGATTGATGTTTTTAAACTGATTTCAAGTGTTGAGAACTATTTGGGAAATCTTGGGTGTTTGATTATTCGATCGGAAAGTTTAACATTGTCTTTTTATCTGGAATGTGATACAATATTTGGAATCCACACATACTTATGAGATAACTGATTTGAATATTATAAACATAGCAGTTTAGTCTCAGATGATCGGTTGCCACGGAATTTTGATATGATCAAAAGTCCGTCGCAATCACGTAGCGTACGCGGATACTCGCCGGGTAAACTTAAGAGACAGCCACGCCCTATAGCCCCGACCAAGTGACTGTAGGAGAACCCCGTCGCCAAAAGCATCTGTTCGGGTGCTCGCGGCAACGGTGTTCCGCCTTAGTGCACTTCGTCGACGGCATCTGGGGGTGCGGCTATTAAAGTTTGCGACGAGCATTTGATCAGAATGTCGGGAATCTTGTTGAATTGCATGATTTGATATTGAAAAGAGTTTTCAATAATGAGACTAAAATGCGGGGTTTATAATTGTTAGGCATGAGATGTCTAAGGAATTCATTTGGTTAGGCATGCGATGTCTAAAGGAAGTTGCAGATTCCAACTGTTGTAGTTTTACACTTTCTTTTCTGTGACCGTAAGTGTAGTATGTAGTTGTATTGCCGGTTTTCGTTGCTATATATCGACGACAATCGGTGTATGCATACTTACTTACGTTGATGATATGAGATATTATGTGTTGCTGTGATATATTATATTGGATCGTCGCGTTTTGAATAGCCGGGGGTTTTATGTGAGATGAAAGTTTTTCTTTTTCATTCATGTAAAATTTATTGTGTGTAATATTCTTTTATTGGGGCACTTCCAGGTTGCGGATGATGTCACCGTTGTATATTATTTACTTTTCCGCATTAGGTAGACCCAAGGCGGCGAGCACAAGTAACCGGGTTCTAGGGTCCAGTGGGAGACCATCTCGAGGAGTCGAGACCGGGTCTCCTAACCCTAGAATTGGCAGTGCTACTTACCGCTCTCGTAGGGGTCTAGGGATGTGGGTTTGGCTATTCATCACGACCGTGGAATCCGTGTTTTATACAGGCTCGTATTGAAAACACGGACGTCCTAGTATATCCAATATTTCATATATGTTCTTCTGCTGCAATGTTCTGTGATGAGATCATATTACTGCCTGAGATGAATGTTTATATTATATATATGAGATATATATTATATATTGTTTGTTACGTTTCATATCTGATTCTTGTGAAGCATAAGCAAATAGGACTTCATTAATGAGATTAATGAAATAAAAGAAACCTAAGATGTTGTGGAATCGAATTTCAAAAATAAAACAGGTAGCTACAGTTCTTGCTTTGCATCGCGGTGTTCCTTGTAGAACATCCTGCATCTTATTCGATAAGGAAAGGACCGAGATCCTTTCACCGGGAGTGACTCCTTTAGCGATAACTGGCAGATACTACAACCCTCAGTTTGTCTTTTGATTGCTTCTATAAGTTTCTGCTTTGCATAGCGGTATATTTGATATATCCTGCACCTTATTCGATAAGGAAAGGGCCGATGATCCCTTCACCGGGAGTGACCCCTTTAGCAAAACTAGAAAAGCCTAAAAAACACTCCATTTTAAAATCACTCGTTTCTACAACGATATCAAGTTCATTACGCAAAGGGTTTTCATAAAAACCTGACGTAGCCCTCCGTCATTTCAGATAAGTCCTACTTAGTATTCGTGCTACGTTTGTTGGCCTGCGTCAAGGCGTAGTGTGCGGTAGCTAACTAGTATTTATCTGTTTATGCATATGATGCAGATTGGATTAGGGTAGTTGTGCGACTTTGTTAGCCTGCGTCAAGGGTCGTGCGGATGGGTTTAATTCAATCAAGAAATGACGGGTTGAACTTGACTGGCGGACTATGATTTGTTGGCCTGCGTCAAGGTCATAGGACGCTAGGGGTAAAATATTATTGGGAATTTCAAGTGTTGAAATTTGCAATGAGATTGCATACCTTCTATGAGATAGTTGGATCCCGATACCCACTGCGAGTAAGAGTTACTCCTGGAAGAGTTTTATACATTACAATTAGCTGATCAAGTAGGTGTCTAGAAAGGTGTCAACAGGGTTACGCCTCTGGGAAAACGAGGTTTACATTAATTAGGTTCGTGCGAAAGCACAGGGGACCTCCCTCAAAGTACCGACACTGGCCTGGCTGAAAGATTGGCGAACTTGTAGCGTGTAATTAATCCCGGCTAGTCTTTCCTTTTAGGGTTTGAAGGAAGATTTGATTAAAACAGTGAGAGACATCCTGATTAGATATATTATATAACCAATCTAATCTTGCAAGAGCATACGCTGAGTGTTTTCTTCTCTCTCTCTCTCCAGGTAGCGACCATATCACGCCTTAATCAAGATAATAATACAGATATATTGACCGAACCCGTTTGTTATACTGAGCTAGGGAACGTTGGTCCCGCTCCAACTTATAATTGTTATAAGACAGAGCAGGAAATTCGGGAATACCAGATTTCCCATGCCGCCCAAACAAAGAAAGTGCATGCCGATGCATCTTCTTCGGGTGTGTTCATTACAGAGAACTGTTTCTCAGTATCCTTTACGTCCTGGGTATTTGATACCGGATCAGGATCCCGCATGTGTAATCTATTACATGGGCTACAGATAGGTAGAGAACTGAAAACGGGTGATAAGTTTCATGAGACAGAAAACGGTGCAAGTGTTGCAGCCAAGTCTGTTGGTCACTGTCACCCTGTATTACAAGAATACATTGATTCTGAACGAATGTTATTAGATACCGAACCTGATATACAACATCATATCATTCTCTTTATTAGTAAAGAAAGGATATAATTTTGTATTGTTGGATAATGTTTTGAACATTTCCTATATCAAGAGTTGATCGGTTCAGGCACGTTATCTAAAAGCATAGACGTTTTAAATCAAACTACAGTTCTTAGTATACAGAACACACACAAGAGGAAGAGTTCAGAAATGAACGAATCCTTCTTGAGGTATTGTAAACTAGGTCATATCAATATGGCCCGACTAGCTGAAGTTACATTAAGATGCATATTTAAATTTGTTTGAATTTACATCTTGTGAAACTTGCCGGTCATGTCACAAAGATAAGATGACCATAACTCTGTTTATTGGAAACAGAGAAAGAGTTAGTGAACTCTTGGGATTGATACATGTTGATGTATGTAAGGTCCCCTATCTACACATGCCAAGATCGGTTCTTTGTACTTCATTACATTATCTGATAATCTCTCAAGATTCATACATATGTTCCTGTTGAAACACAAGTCCGAACCTTTTGAGATATTCACAGAATATAAGTTAGAAGTAGAGAACCAACAACGGGTATAAGTATTATGTCGTTTGATGAGATCAAGGATGAGAATACTTGAGCACGGGATTCCTGGACTATTCTAAAGGAGAATGAGATTCTCTCTTAGCATTACTCCTCCGTATACACCATAGCACGATGGTATATCGGGACGGAGCAATAGCACCCTATGTGATATGGTGTGCTCTATGATGAGTACTACTGAGTTTCCTATTTCCTTTTGGGAGTTATGCACTTGTGAAGCTGCATGCCTATTGAATGTGGATTCAATAGTTTCCAACGAACCTCAGCCTCTCCGCCGATCTAGTAGGGTTCCTCACCCACCTGAGAGATACTTCGGTTTCTCTATGACAGTGGGAGCGAGGATTGCATCATGAGATGATGACCCAACTAGTTTCGAGCTGGCCATCAGGAGTGGGACTCTGTAAGAATGGCTGGATGCTTAGCGATCTGAGATGGAATCCTTATACACCAACAAAGTATGGACTTTGGTTGTTTTATCTGAAGGGTTAAATCCCCATCAGGAGCAAGTATATCTTGAGAAGATTACTTGGTGTACATGGAAAAGTTGAGACTTTCAAAGCTATGCTTAAGTCCATCCAGATCCTACTTGCCACGGCTACATACCATGACTACGATATCTGGTGGTTGGGTATCATGACTGATATTCTAAATGATGTTTTATAAGAGAGCGTCTATAAGTACACAGCCAGAGGGCTTCGTAGACACTGGGAGCAGCTGAAACATGAGCAAGATGCTTTATAGGATAAAGCAGGCATCGCGGAGTTGGAACATCTATTTTGATGTGGCAGTCAAAAAATTTGACTTCATCAAAATGGTAGATGAACCTTGTATATACAAAGAGGCAGTAGGGAGTATGGTGGTGATCCTCGTAGAGTACGTGGATGACATACTCTTGATAGGGAAGGAGTTTCCTATGCTACGCTCGGTCAATCTCCGCTTATCACAAGGATTCTCCATATAGGATCTAAGTGATACCTTCTAAATCCTGGGTTTTGGATCTATGAGATAGATCTAATTGGATGTTAGGATACTCACTAGATGTAGTGAGATGGTATCAATCGATCCTGGGAAGAATCACTGGGAAGGTTCCAGGGTGATAAGGACGACTGAATGTCAGTCGCAGGCATTGTCTTTACCCTCAGTGGAGGGACGGTATGTTGGAAGAGTTCCAAGCTAGATACCGTGACTTACTAGACGATTAAAGGCAAGATACACCGTTACCAAAGATGCTACCAAAGAGGCAGTCTGGATATATATAAGTTCATGAGATGAATTTCGTTCCTACCATTGTGTGACAATGGAGTTATGGCTTTTGCCAAGGAACCCCCGTCCCATCTGAAATCCAGATATAATTCTTAGGCAGTATCACCTGATCATGGAGATGGTTGATCTCCAGGGAGATCGAGGTTAGGAGAGCAGACGCAGAGGACAACAGCGCGGATCTACTCACAAAGGCCTTTTTCCCAGTAGAGACTATTATGGGATGGTTAAGTATGAGATACTTCAACCGCAGCTAATTGTTGGGTATGTGATACCACAACAGATGGCCCTAGTGCAAGTGGGAGATTATTAGTTATATGTATGCCCTAGAGGCCATTACTGTACATACGATGTATATTGTAGTGGATGCTGGGACATATATAGGGAGGACTTTCTTGCTCGACATGATAATATGCTATCTGGTTGTACTTTATCTTAACATGTACTCTGATTGTCTCTATATTACATGTTGATAAAACCCTTAGGATATGTACTCGACTACTGGGACTATGATGAGATCATACTAGTGGGGCCACGGTAGTCGACGAGTACATCCTATAACTGTTCCTAGTCGAGGGTGTATCGAGACAGGGCATCGATGCACCAGCGTAGACTAGCGTATACGCATCTTGACCCATATGATGGGTGATGGATGATCCCATATCCATCGGTGTTTGACATCAAGGATGGTGTACGGGTTCTCAGTGGAGACTGGGTACACTGGACGGACTCGTCGAGAACTTCCAGATGGTATTATACCTCACGTCAGATGGCAGTTCTCCGGTGACACTGGTACAGAGTAGTCTGTTGACCCGAGATCGTCATAGAGTCTTGTGTGATTCCCACTGTGCTTTGATTTCCATCATACCACGTCCAAGAGGGCGTGCAAAAAGGTGGCTTATGGGTACAGTCCCGAATCACATGGAGGCAATGAGCGATAGGAGGGGATTCGTCTCTCCCGGTATAGGGAGTTGATGTTGCGCTGTGTTCGATTGGCTATAACCGGAAATCCCTGCCAGGGTTGCTGAGATTTTCTGGTAAGTGTTATCAGTAGTTTCTCGAACTGTTATAGACCTCATATCGACACGACTTATCGAGCCACTGGGGTCTGACGTTTACCACCCCTAGGCGAGATATGCAACATATCAGACGATGAGACCGGACTGTACGGGAGTGTTACTTTTTGGATTCACAGGAGAATGTACAGGCTTGCTTGTTGATCTTCTGAGCGCTCAATACCTGGGTAGCTGTTACGTTTAGCTGATCGCTTGCAGCTTGTGGGTGTTTGATATGATCATCACCTACTGCCGGCGTATTGACGATTCTTTAGAGTCCTACACAGAGGTTTCTTGGCTCAGGCAAAACGGAGTAGGGGCATGTATGAGATATGTGCGGGACCGAGGATAATACGATATGAGATACCGTATTCTATTCTCGCGATATTTGATATCAGCCGGGTCATCGGATCAAGTGTTGATTCGATGAATCGGTACGGATAAATATTAGTCGGTTATATGCGATATAGCCGGATTGTCGGATCAAGTGTTGATTCGATAATTTAATGTATAATAATATATTTGATATATTAAATTGCATTAACTAATATTAGCTCACTAAAAGATTCTTTTTCTCACTTGGGTAATACATTGATATATATGCGATATATGTTAATTGTATTATTTTCTTTTGTTGCAAATATATAATATATATGTGATATATATTATTGTGACATGATATGATTTATTATAAAACATGTTTAAGGATGATAAAATGGGATTAGGGTTTGATTAGGGTTAGCTCCTTCTTGTTCATTCTAGAAGGATTCTATTTTGTCATGATAAAGATATTTTGTTATGACTCATGCTTTGACCTAACCAAACCCTAACTCTAGTTTATTCTCTACATTGGTTTGGCCTCTCATCCTTGACCATGGTTTGATAATCAATCATATATTCTTGATTACTATTCATCATAAAAGGAATTCTATTATTCATCATCTTCTTCCTTCTTCTTTCTTCATGGAAAAAGTTTACTAGTTTTTTTCAAGTGATGAATGAGTGTGAGAAAAAGATTATAAAAGAGAGCAAAAATCCTACTTCATCATTCTCATCTTCCCTAGCCTTTTAGATGAGAGTGTTCACTTAATTTAGTGAGTGTTAGCTTGTGTTAATGAAACTTCAAGGTAGATCATCTTTGTATCGAAGATCGGAAGCAAGACTGCATCTTTCTCTTCGTGGAGCCTCTCGAGAGTCCAGAGCATGATGATCGCAGCGAAGGGACCTCAACACGGGGCTTATGAAGTGAAGGACCGGATCTACAAAGGTTGCAATCCCTCTCACTTAGTGTTAAAGTGTTTAACATGTTAGTTTTCGCCTAAACCCTAGTTTAAAGATCCGTATTTGGGTTGTTCGGCACGGCTAAAATTTTAATCGGGCATGGTTGATACCTCGTAGACCCTTGTGCGCGTGCATAGCAACCCTACAATCCGTGCTTCACTCAAACGGAAATATAGGCTCCGGTCTATATTTCAATAAACGAAAACCGATGAAATTCAACGGTTATGCGGTCGAAATTTCGTCAAAATCCGCGCACTTAGTGTTTTCAAGAAAATTGGTTTAAAATTGAAAATAAAAGATAAAAAAATATATAATAATAATTATAAATAATAAATAAATAAATAAACTCAAGCCGCCGAGAGGACGTTCGATCTGGACACCCTCCTTCTAAAAGCTGCTGGGTACCGCAAAACGGGATACCCGCTCCCATTTAAAAGAGCCGACCCCCTCCCCAAAAAAAGGGGGAACCGGCCCCTCCCCAAAGGTTGGTATAACAGCTCCAATTTTAGTGTACATAAAATTCATTTAAAATTAATGTACAATTGGGGTATTTACAATTCCTGTGAAGGCTATAAGTATTTGTTTTGATTTAATACAGCAAGAAAAGAGTTTGTAGCTAACTAGTAAGACCTTGCATTGCTGAACCATAGCACCAGAGTTTAAATCCCATCAGCCACATTATTTTTTTGTTTTAAATTCTTTTAATGTTTGAGAAGCCCAAGAGTCTACACGTGCAACACGCGTAATAGGGTAGGTTACAGAATAATCAAACTTGTTAAATAGGCTAGTTGAAGCGTCGAGGACACGTGGCCCAATCCAAGCCCCCACCTCCATGATCGGACCGGCAAGAGATCCTCTCAGACCGGCGCCGCCGGTTTTCCCATGCCCAAACCTCATTTTTTTTAAAACCCTAGACCCTTGGACTACCCCCTTAACCCCAGATTCAGGCAAGACAGTCCGTCTTCCCGGCTTCCGGCGGTAAACAACCATGTATCAAAGGTTTAAACGGATGCGGCCGATATAGCAGACTTCGTCAGATTCCCCCTCATGATAAGGGGTTTTTGATTGTGGGGACGCTCTTCCCTGCAGGCGCAAGCCCCTGCAGTTAATTACGCTACCGCATCGCGGTAACCACTTTCTCCTTCTCCAGATAGTCACATCATGTCGTGTGTGTTTGTTTTATTTGTGGTTGCCCGTGGATTGTATACGGAGACTAATTATGTTATCGCCCGTAGGGCGTGGATTAGTCCAAATCCGTATTTTCTTAGATCTGGGTTTGGGGGTTGGGTTTAAGGATACGTTAGTCTCATTTGAGACTAAAATCAACTTAAACGTATGTTAAGAATACGTTAGTCTAATTTAGACTAAGATCAACTTAACGGGATCGTTTAGATCCAACAAAAGAGCATTTGGACTCTATTGTTTAGTTTAAGGACATTGCGGTCGATTACCAGTTTAAGGACATGGTGGTCCGATGTTCGTTTAAGGACATCTCGATCCAATGTTTGTTTAAAGACATTGCGGTCGGGGTTAAGGACATCGTAGTCTGTGAGTTTAAAGACCCCACAGTCAAGGTTAAGGACATCGTAGTTCGTGTGTTTAAAGACCTCACAGTCAAGGTTAAGGACATCATAGTCCATGGGTTTAAGGACCCCACAGTCCATAGAATGTCTGGTTGTCGGGACCCGTCACCTCTCTGAAGACGTTGAAGAATTACAACGACAAATTTCAAAGGAGTGAAGAGATGTACCCTTGAACCAATTTTGGGTGAGAGACCTATAGTCCAATTGGGACTAAGATCTGTGATTTATGAGCATATGAACTCAATTAATCTAGATTGAGGACTTATGGCCAATCTTGGGCTAAGTCCATTCAGGTTAAAATGTTTAACATTTGTTTTTGAGTTGTTAGATATTTGTTTGGACTTGGCCCTTTTAACAATGCTGAGCATTGATTTGGATTCTGACAATGTTTTGTCTTTAGTTGAATGCTGTGCATTTATCATAACTCCAGGCTTATTCAAAGAACAGTTTATGTTCTGCCCAAGCGCACATAAAAGCATGTGGCGCACTTGGCACTAGCGCCAGTTGATGAGCGCAGTGCGCTATGGTTAAAGCGCTAATGCGTTTAGCGCCAAATGTGAAGCGCTATAGCGCTTTGCGCTAAATGAAGGGTGCCGATGCGCTTAGCGCTTTGCGCCAGATGTAGAGCGCTGATGCGCTTAGCGCTTTGCGCCAGATGTAGAGCGCTGATGCGCTGTAATTGAAACGTTGAGGCGTTTGGCGCCGGTTCCATATAATGAGCGCAAAACGCTTTTAGTAATACAGCGCACACGTGAGGAGCACGTGGCGCGCTTAGCGCTAGCCAATGAGCGCAGTGCGCTGTGTTTGAAGCGCTATGGTACTGCGGCGCTTTGCGCTAGATGAAGAGCACTAATGCACTTTTGAATTAGGAGCGCTAAGGCTCTTCTTAGATTAGGAGCGCTAAGGCTCTTCTTAGGTTAATTTTACGCTTTGCAGATTATCTGTTCTTTGATAATAGAGTTTGTCTCAAGATTCTAAGAACAAAGTTCTTAATTCATAGGAGGTATTTCAATCTCTTTTTGATGAAAGGCTTTGCCTTTATGGATCTGTGATCCTAAGAGAATTGAATAATTCTCCCCCCCCCTTTATAATGAGATATTCATAATCTCTTTTATGAAAGACAATTTTGTCTTATAGATCTATGATCTGTGAAATAAGTAAATACTTCTGTTTATATTGAGACAATTTCGTCTTTCTATTCTTTCTACCTTGAAAAAGAATTGTCTTCTTTTGCCGAGAGCTTCTTCTTCTTCTTGAGATTTTCTCCAAGTTTATGGAGGGTTCCTCTGTTTTAGACTTGAAGTCTTGGGTCCTTTGTATAGGGGAGACTGATTTGTTGAATCAGTTAAAGAGATTTATTCTCTAATTGATTTGGGAATTTCCCCACCGTCGGATCTTTGATCCAAGAGCTTCTGGTTTACAGAAGATAATCTTCTTGTTTTAACAAGATTGAGAAATATTTCCCTCTTACAGAAATTGTTCTGTATCTTAGTAATTTTTAATCACCATTGGATCATTGATCCAACGGTGTTCCAAATTCAAGGCACAATCTTTTCTGTTTGGAAAGATTCGACGGAATCTCATTCTTGTTAATTGATGACTTAATCATATCCGTTGGATATTCGATCCAACGGTGAGGAACATTTAGTTCCAGCGCCAGCACTTATGCGCTCTGCCCATAGTGTGCTATTTGGAGCGCATCGCTCCTAGCGCTAGCGCACTCGTGTTTTGCACGTGGTGCGCTAGTCAAAGTCTTTGACTCTTAGCACTGGCGCTCTTGGCGTTAATGCTTTATGAAGCACGGCTTTATTTTGAATTTCAAGACTTGAGCAGAGCTTTGCTCTGATTGGAGGAAACATTTGCTCATAACTTTTGATCCCGGGTGAATTATGAGGCCCATAATATATCAAATCGAAGAATTTTTCGAGACACTTTCGATACCATCAAAATTTAGCTATTTCTCATTCGAGAGTTTGTCAAAATACAGCCAGGAAAATACTGGTTCACATTTTCTTAAGCGTATCGCTGCCATTTGATATCTTGGGCTCTTTTGCGCAGAAATTTTTGGCGAGAACAAATGCCCCCCACTACTTTGCCCACGTAAATATATACGTGGGTGAAGTAGTGCAGAGTAATTCATAGCGTATGGCCAGTTTCGGTTTGGTATATAACTTTCAGAATCTTGATCTGAGAAGATAACGAGCGGACACAAGCGTCGTCATTTAGCATTGACTCAAATCTCGACTCTTAAAGGATATAGTTCCAGACCCTCAGCCCCCATGAGCTGCACCCTTCTATTTCTTTATGTTTTACTCTGGCGTGAAGTAGTTTATATGCCCATGAGTAATTTCTCCGTTTCAGTGGCAATGTAGCTTTGGCAAGTGTGGCCATAGATGGTAGATAAGAGTTCATCTTGAACTCTTTATGAGGTAGCAATGGCTTAGCAAGCAGGGTTATGATCTGTTGCCTAAGACTTTCCAACTTTATGAGCCGTGAGGGCCTCACAAAGGCTTTTCTCCCTACGAGTCGTGAGGATCTCGTAGGTGTCTTTTCTCCTTAGGAATCGTGAGGATTCCTAAGTGTGTTTTTGTAACAACCGAGTCCAGTTCTACAAATTTCTGTTACCGTATGGGTTGTTGTGGTATTTATTTCGTTTATCATGCTTTGGCTGTTACTAGTTATAGTTTACTCCGACATTTCATATTCTTGCATATAACAATTTAAGTCATTTAAAATAAATTAAGAATACTTGTCATGGCCTGCTCGATACCCCTAACCCTGTGGTAGTGTCCTTGTATCGTGTTCTCGTCCCGTTCAGTGAAACGGACGGGTTTGGACGACTACGCACACGTACGTGCGTCCGTTCTTGGGGGTATGCTTTTTCAGTACAAAATCCTTCATTTTAATTTTGGAACCTGCCAATAATTTTCGTGTTTCAAATCCAAATTTTGGACCCGACCAGGGCGCATTTATGAAATATTTTGTATTTCCGCCAAATCCTATTTTTTCTAAAATTTTAACCGGCCGAGATATTTTTTTACAACCTATAATTTTTTTTAAAAAACCAACGATATCTTTTTTAACACCCAGGAAATCTTTTATAATTTCCCCACCTATTCTCTTCAGAAGGATTCTTCATTGAAATCTTTAATTAAATTTCCTTAACTGATTCTTTCATATTTTGCTCCAAACAAACTTTAACTCCCCACCAATCAAAACCTTCAGTGACCCCGGCCCCCACAACTTTACCCTTCTCTCTTCCTTTTCTCCTTCTCTTTCTCTCTCTTCTCTCTCTCTCTCCCCTACGCTAAACGCCAATTTTCTTTCTCCTCTTCCTTTTCTCTCTCCTCTCGATCTCTCCATCCTTCTCTATCTCTCCCCTCTTCTCTCTCCTCTCTCTCTCTCCCCCCGTGTCTCTCTCTCTCTCTTCTTCTCTTTATATTTTTCTTTCTTCGTCTTCTTTAAACAAAGAAACCCACTACCTACGAAACCCTAGCCGACGTCCCTCGTCTCTGCCTAGCGCCGACGACGCCCGCACAAGCCTCGTCGCCCCTCACCCTCGTCGCAGTCGCCTCCACCTTCTCTTCCTCCTCCTTTCCTTCTCTCCCGAGCACCCCTGCACCCCTGCACCCCTGCACATTTACATCGCCGGAATTGTTGCCATCGGCGACTCGTCTCTGTGTCCCTGGCATCGTGCACACCCCAGTAAGCGCTCCTTCTCCCCCTCATTCTTCTTCTTCTTCCCATGTTTTTCTGTTAAAAAGAGTTTCTTGCTGTTTTCTTGAAGGGAGGTCCCTGTTCATCGCCGGAGCCTCGTCGATCTCGCCACGGTTGGTCTCGCCGCCACCACAGCACCTCCTCTGCAACCCTGTATGCTATAGTACCCTCATTCCTCCTCTGTTCTTTCCCTTGCTTTCTTTTCTTTTCTTGTTAAATTTTGGTTTTTCTTGTTGTCGCTGTTCGCCGGAATCCGACGGTGCCGACGACGTTTCCCGACGACCCAGCGAGAACCTCTGATCCATGTGACTCCACTGTTCGTCGTTTGGGTTCATTCTGTGTACCATGAGAGCGTCACGACTTTTCCCCGCTGATGCGTAACGTTTCGTTTTCCGTATCGTGACCCGTCGAGGCAAGTAAAACTTGCTACATGCTATTCAAACTATTCTTATACTAATTTATTTATTTTCCTATTAAATCTCTAAGTAGAATTAAGTAGAATCGAAAGTCTTGGATTTCAAGTTAGCCGTATAACATTCCGTTACATATTTTCTGATCTCGAACTTAAAACTTAATTGTTGCATCTAGTTGTTTATACCTAGTAATCACCTGTAAATATTAGACCACATGATCATAAATATTTTATAGATGTGATACCCTTTTTCTCTAGTATTAATCTATTGGACATCCGTGTGCATCTTAAACCGGTTTAATTACAATTGCATCTATTGAACAGACTATACATGTCGTCGCATCCCTAGATTACTCAATACTTATTAACCTGTTTTTTTAGCATTCACATCTATCATACTGTATTTATATAATGCTGACACCATCTCTTAAACACAACTGATAATTATACAGCTAACTAGTTTAATCTGCTTTATTGCTTAACCTATTACGTGTGCCAATTTATTGTGTTGTTGATACCCATGCTCGTTTATTTATAACCATGATTATGCTAGTTGATTATGAGCACTCACATAATACCTTTTACACCCGGACATGACTAGCTACACACATATTACTTGACCCGACATGGTACCGTACACTACTTGACTTGACCCGATAAACCATGGCTTGACCTGTTACCTAATCTTGTGTCTGATGCTAACAAACCTGACTTGTAGTCCTCACGGACCGTTCCTGTTGTCTATCCAGACAAACCTGCTCCTACCTGATCCTGTGTTGGCATTAGTTCTTGATTACTGAATACCTGACTCGACATACATAACTTGGGGTATGGGGAAATCAATGATGAAACCTGACTTGTAACTCGACAGTTGCTTGCTTTTACTGATCAGTTTTGAGGCTAGGCCCGCCTCGTGACGATGCTGCTGACATCGTTGGTCTGTTCCCTTTTCCTGTTAGTGCCTAGCGGCATGTCTCGGTTTCAGCCCGAGAGTCTTAGACCGTGGTCCCGGGCATGCACGGGATACTATTGAGTTACATCGATGATTCAACAAATTGATTTTAAAGACTTGAGAGTAGAAAACCTAATAGAACAGTTTAGTTTACTCACTGCACACTACCTTTCACTGCCCTGATTTATATTACTGTTATACCTGCTTTATCATTCATGATTATATTTACATTGCCTGTTACCTTGTTTATATTTTATTGCTTGATGACATGACGCGCTGACGTTTGGGTTTTGCATGGCCCAGATTCCGTAGCTTTGCTGCAGTCCGAGCAGGAATACTTCAGCCAGCAGGCTGAGCAGTGAGGATTCAGTAGCAGTTAGTTCTTTACTTTTCTGCATTTATTTCCTGATGTGAGCCCATATTATGGGACATACATTCCGGTTATTTTGTATTGGATCTTTTGCTTCCGCATTTTATTATTCTTGACTCATCTTATCTTGGCTTATGGACATGTATTAGATAGTTATATTCTGTTCTTGATATCTCTACAGCCGTAATGTGACCGTGGATAGATATTTCCTACCCACAGGTAGCATGGTTGGCTATGTCACGTGCCCATTTTAGCGTACTCTGGGAAGCGGGGCGTGACAGTTTTCTCTTGAGAGTCGTAAAGATCTCACAGGAGAATTTTCTTTATGTGTAGGGACACTAATTTCCCCGCAAGTTGAGACGAATCGAGAGATTCTCGCAAAGACACTGATTTCCTTACGGGTCGAAACGAATCGAGAGGTTCTCGCTAAGGACGCTGATTTCCCTGAATCGAGATAAGAAGCGATGGCTTAGGAAATAGGTTCAGATCTGCTGCCTAAGACTTTTCAATTTTATGAGCCGTGAGGGTCTCATAAAGATTTTTTTTTCCCTACGAGTCGAGAGGATCTCGTAGGTGTATTTTCTCCTTAGGAATCGTGAGCATTCCTAAGTGTGTTTTCTCTTAAGAGTCGTAAGGATCCCACAAGAGAATTTTCTTCCTTACAAATTGAGAGGACTCTATGTGATTGATGAGTTGACCTACTTCCGAGTCAAAGCATTGCTTCAACAGGGAGGTCGAGGGTTGACTTTGGTTTATCTGTGCACCGCCGAGTCATGGAACTGGGAACTTTGCCGCGGCTCCGCTTTGCTGACGTTGTATATTTCTGCAGAGAAACTGATTTCTCTGCGGGTCGGCGCGAATCGAGACGTTCTCGTCAAGGACGCTGATTTCTTTGAATCGAGATATTTGCCAAGGACACTAATTTCCTCGGAGTTGAAACGAATCGAGGTATTCCTGCAAAGACACTGATTTCTCTGCGGGTCGACGCGAATCGAGATGCTTTCGTTAAGGACACTGATTTTCCTGAATCGAGGTATTGCCAAGGACACTGGTTTCCTCGGAGTTGAGACGAATCGAGATATTCCTGCAAAGACGCTGATTTCTCTACGGGTCGACGCAAATCGGGATGCTCTCGTCAAGGAGCTGATTTCCCTGAATCGAGGAGTTGGCTAAGGACACTGATTTCCCTGGGGTTGAGACGAATCGAGATATTCCTGCAAAGACGCTGATTTCACTGCGGGTCGACGCGAATCGGGATGCTCTCGTCAAGGACGTTGATTTCCCTGAATCGAGGAGTTGACCAGGACACTGATTTCCCTAGGGTCGATTGACTTGTTTCCGAGACGGAGCGTTGATCCGGCGGGGAAGTCATTGGTTGACTCTAGCTTGCCTGTGGACCGTAGAGTCTTGGAACTAGGACTTTATCGTGGCTCCGCTTTGTTAATGGTGTAGCATCTGTGTCCTGCTGGAATGTGGAGGCACACCGTTGTTGGTCTTCGGGCCGTAGATGTGGCCATTGAGATTTAAAATTAGGGACTTTGCCATGGCTCCACTTCGTTGGGACTCTGAGGTCGGTTGTTGACGTCACGTCTGCATCTTGCTGGAGTAAGGAGAAACGCCGTTGGTGATCTCTAGGCTGTCTGTGAACCGTCGAGATTTGGAATTAGGGGACTTTGCCATGATTCCGTTGTTTTGACCCTGGGGTCGTTTGTTAACGTCGCATCTGCATCCTGCTGGAGTAAGAAGAAATGCCGTTGGTGATCTTTAGGCTGTCTGTGAACCGTCGAGATTTGGAACTAGGGGACTTTGCCATGGTTCCGGGGTAGTCTCTAGGCTGTCTTTGAACCGTCGAGATTTGGAACCAGGGGACTTTTCCGTGGCTCCGTTTGTTGATGTTGCGTCTGCATCCGATAGGAGGGAGGAAGAACGCCGGTGTTGATCTCTAAGTTGTCGATGTTGACGTCGAGACCCTGAAGCTAGGGATCTTCCTTCGCTTCGTTTGTTGACATTGTGTCTGCAATATTGCGACGAATGTCGAGATTGTCTCTAGGTTGTCTATGAACCGTCGAGATTTGGCTTCGCTTCGACAAAGCCTGGTGGGACGATATGGTTCCCTTCTTGTTTGTGCCCATGGATTGTATACAGGGGTCAATGTGACCTCACCTGCAGGGCAAAAAGTTTCATTCTTTCGTTTTTTTTATTTCTTTCCGCGATGCTCTGTCATTTCAGCTTTTATATCGTGAAAGTCGCGATTGCCCAATCATTTCGGCTATTTTTCGCGGTGCCCAATCATTTCGGCTATTTTTTCTTTTTACTCGGTTTTTTTTATTGCGAGTTACCCAACCGTTTCGGCTATTTTGTATGCATATATTTTTACTTGCTGATTTTTTTGCAAGTTGCCCTATCAGTTCAGCTATTTCATATGCATTTTTGGCTCGCTAATTTTTTATCGCGAGTGTGGAACTTGGAATCGGGTGCCAATCTCAGCATCAGTATCGCTGCGACTGGAATATTGCCAGGAGCGAATCATCATTTGCCACTGTCGATGTCGAACAAAGGTGGCTTAGCAAACAGGATTAGGATCTTGTTGACTAAGGCTTTTTGACTTTACGAGCCGTAAGAGTCTCATAAGAGTATTTCTTCCTACGAGTCGTGAGGATCTCGTAAGTGTATTTTCTCCTTATGAATCGTGAGGATTCCTAAGTGTGTGTTCTCTTATAAGTCGTAAGGATCTTACAAGAGTGTTTTCTCCTTATAAGTCGAGAGGACTTACAAGTATCATTCACCGCGTGAGTATATCCCTAGTCGCTGGTGGGACTCTGTTAGGGAAATGTTCATTCGTGCTCGTGGATTGTATACAATGGTCAATATTGAACCGCTTGTAGGACAGCATTGGAGGTTGTGATGGCTTAAGAACATGTTCAGATCCCTGTAGCTTAAGGCTTTTGAATCCTGTGAGCCGTGAGGGTCTCAAAGAGGAATTCTCCTTACGAGTCGTGAGGATCTCGCAAGTGTAATTTCTCCTTAGGAATCGTGGAGATCCCTAAGTGTGTTTCTTCTTTGTGAGTCGTAAGGATCTCACGCAGGTGGTTTCTCCTTACAGGGTCGAGAGGACCTCGCAAGTGTCATTTAACGAGATTGCGCCCTTTCAGGTTTTCACAAAGCTCGTCGGTAGTCCTGCTGTTTTTACTCACGGAGCCCTTTCGGGTTTTCAGCCCATCTTGCTTGTGGACATACCGTATTTTTTAACGCGTTAGCCCTAGGATGCTGCGGTTTGTAGTAGTTTAACGATATTTCGGTCAATTGCAAGTTTTAGGACATTGCGGTCTATCGTTAGTTTAAGAACGTTTCGGTCCGTAGATAGTTTTAGGACATAGTGGTCCATCGTTAGTTTAAGGACGTTTCGGTCCGTCGTTAGTTTAAGGACGTTTCGGTCCGCCGTTGCCATATTTGAGGCAAGTTTCTAGTTTACGGACTTTTCGGTCCAAGGGGCTTTCTCTATGAATGAGCATGATGTCCCCGGCATGTCCACCTTTTTAGGGCGTGAGGTTGTGGTGGGTTCACCTTCCAATTTTCAGATAATGCGAACTTGCCTTGTTGGTATTGGTCCTCAATCCAGCCTTTGAAGACGAAGCAATTTTCGATTGGATGGATTACTGCTTGGTGGTAAGGGCGGTAATTAGGATTGTTGACATCACCTGGCTGTAATGGACGTTTTGGGTCCGGCAGATTGATGAGCCTGTTGCGCACTACCAGCTCGAACAGTCTCCTCGTTTTATCCCGGGGAAACGAGTAAGGACGTCCCAGTCTCTCCTCGAGGGATGGGCGTGGACGCACGTTGTTTTGGCGAACAACCGGCTTTAAGTTGCTCGGCTGTTGTTGAGTATTGGCGACAAAGGTCGCTTTTCCTTTCCCTTTTTCATTCCGGGAATCCGTCTTTGAGGAGGACAGTCTATGGCCTATCTGGTCCATTTGGGCCAGCTTATCAATCAAGGACTGGAAAGTGGTCGGCTTGAAAAATATCATGAATTGGAAGATGGTTGCCTGTGGATCAAGAGTACCCACGAACATGCCCACTGTTGACGCTTTTTCGATGCGCTGCTCACATTTCGACCACAAGTTCCGCCACCGTATTGCATATTGAACCCATGTTTCGCCTGGCTTTACCCTAGCGTTAATCAATGCGGTGATCGGGGTGCGTTCGCTAGCGCTTGCGAATCTCTGCATAAACAGCAGTTCCATCTCTGCAAATGTCCTGACAGAATCGTTCGGGAGTTCAGAGTACCATTCGAACGCTGTTTCTGACAAGGTACCGACAAACGGCGGAGCAGGAGTTTATCATCACCTCCGGTGTTGCCGCACAGGGCTCTGAATTGAGCGACATGCTGATGTGGATTTCCCGTCCCCTTATATACGTGGAATTTGGAGATCGTGTATCCCGGCGGGTACTTTATTTGGTCGTACCAACCCGGATAGGGTCGTCCCGTTTTAACAATTTGGCCGGCCGCTTCATTCGCCTGGTGAGCTCGTATTTGCTGAGCAATATAATCATCCAAAGCGGCCTTGGAGATGGTCTCCTCCCTGGCTACTGAAAGAGCCGGAGGAGGGTTCGATGTCTCTCCCCTGTTATCTTCAATGATAATCGGGGGTTCTTCAGCTGGGGGTTCCGGCTGTAACATCATCCCTGCCATATCTTGGAACAAAAGAGCCATTCGTTTTATATTGGCTGCCTGCTCCGCGGCATCCTTTTTCTTTTCTTTCGAGCATTCTCCGGAGGAAATCAGCATCGGTTTCTTGTTATTGATGCTGCTCTGAGGTTTCCGGATTTTCTTTCGACCCAGTGAGTGCGGCCATTGCAGTCAGCATCTCCTGAAGCTTTTACTGCTGTTGCTCCTGAGCCTTTTGTAAGTCCATGATGCACATCCCACGTGTGGCGGGGAGGCGGAATACTTTAAAAAACGGTTTTCTCACTACAAAAGAAACTTGTTTTGCTTTGCATCATGAACTTTTTCGCACTTTAGGATCTTTATTTAGCCTTATCTAACAAAACTAAACTAAGAGAGTGCTAACTACTAGGTTAAGAAGTTATACTCTCGTGTCTAGTCCTTCGGATCTTCAAGTTCCTCCTTGCTCCTTGGTTCTGGCTCCTTGTTCTTGATCTCCTTTCTTTGGCTACTTCTAGGGTTTGGAAGAGTTCGGTTGCCGGTCTCCTTTGCGTCAAAGATGGATCCACCCGAGGTGCCTACGATCAAGCTCCAACCTCCATGAGATAACTTAGTGATCAAACTTGCTAAGTGAGAAGACTAAGTAGATGTAGAGTGAGTGTTATGGATTAATTGATCTCAAAACTCATTGATTTGCAACACATGCAAGTGTATGAGTTTCATGAAGAAGAGAAGAAAAACCTAGGAGAGAGAAAGCATTTGTGAGAATGAAAATAAAATAAGAAGTGAGAATGGCTATGTATTTTTCACAATAATTCAACCATGGAATTCTTTAATCAAATAAAAGGCAACCTTACTTGAATAGTAATTCCAAAGTAAATAAATAAATACATAGCCATGCTTTCAACCCATGTTTCATAACTCTCCTAATTCCACCTCATTAATCCTTTAATGAAAAAGAATAAATCAATAATGAGGTGTCTCCTTCTAGAAGGTCAACCTTGTGAATTTACAAGAATGCCCTTTTCCGTATTTTCATACCCGTATCCGTATTCCGAAAAATACGGATACACTGAGATCAGTATAATCCAATACTACAATACTCGTATCCGGCTTAAACCAAAGCCTACCAGTATTATCCGTCCAATCGTCATTCGAGTAGCCAGTACACGAATGCGATCGAAACCCTGCTGTAAGACCATACGACATCTACATCGTCTCGCCTGATCCGGGGAAACCCTCTGTGTGGGACTCTAAAGACTCGACAGTACGCTGGCAGTGGGTTTAACCATAAGTCCGTCAGTGGCACTAGCTGTACGTAACGGCAACCCAGGTACGTGTCGAAAAGGAGGCCGACGAGCGAACTCGTCCGTAACCCCTACTGAGCCTGTCCGTGACAATATCCGCGCAGTCCAGTCCGTTCGTCTGAGAGTATCGCATGTATGGTCTAGGGAGGTGGTGAACGTCAGACCCCTAACAACCGTACAAGTCGTGCCGGCGTGGCTCAAGACCATCCGAGAATCTACTGATCAGTCCACCAGTAATTCTCAATCAGCCCTGGCCAGGGACTTATGGTAATGACCAACCGATCACAGTGCGATATCGACTCCCTATACCGGGAGAGACGAATCCTTAACAGTCGCTCACTGCCTCCATGTGGCTCGGGACTGTACCCAACTAAAACCTGTTTGCACGACTCCTTTGAGCCGTGGTAGGGTAGTAATCAAAGCACAGTGGGAACTCACACGAGATAAATGACGACCTCAAGTCAACAGACTATCTGCACACATGTCACCTGAGAACTGCTATCTGACGTTAGGTATAATACCATCCAGTCAGTTCTCGGCGAGTCCTGTCCGGTGTACTCACATTCGGTGAGCATCTGTATACAATCTTAGGTGAATATCACCAATGGCTGCGGGACCAATCCATCGCCCCTCGTCAGGGTCTAGATATGTATACACTAGTCTACTCTGGAGCATCGATGCCCAGTCTCGATACTCCTGCGACCAGGGACATTTAAGGATGTGCCTATTGACTACCCAGCTCCCACAAGCATGACTGCCATCCCGACGCCGGTAGTCAGGCAAATATCCTATGGGCTTTATCAACATGTATAAAATATATCACACGTTAAAATAAAGACAAACCAAATAGCGTACTATCATATCAAGCAAGATTGTCATGTACATATATATCCCTAGCATCCTATACAATGAAGGCCTCTAGGGCATATATATCCAACAATCTCCCACTTGCACTAAGGCCTATAATTGGCGCAATGAGTACCCACTGTCTGTACTAGATCCAGTTGCTGGCGTACCGCATGCCCAACATCTCAAACAGCCTCTCGAACTGGACTTGAGGGATGGCCTTGGTGAATGGATCTGCCGTGTTGTCTTTTGTGTCCACTCTCCGCACCTCGATCTCCCGACGATCCACGATCTCCCTGATCAGGTGATACCACCTCAAGATATGCCTGGATTTCTGATGGGACCTTGATTCCTTCGCTAATGCTACAGCCCCATTGTTATCACAATACAAAGGTATTGGATTAGCAATGGACGGAACCACCTGAAGTTCAGAGATGAACTTCTTCATCCAGACAGCTTCTTTCGCGGCATCGTTAGCAGCTATATACTCAGCCTCCATAGTTGAGTCTGCGACGGTATCCTGTTTGGAACTCCTCCAACATACCGCCCCTCCATTGAGGGTAAACACAAAACCCGAAACGGATTTAGAGTCATCTTTGTCACTTTGGAAGCTGGAGTCGGTAAAAGCCTCGACCTGGAGGTCCCTATTACCGTAAATCAAGAACATCTCCTTAGTCCTTCTCAGGTACTTGAGAATGTTCTTTACAGCTATCCAATGCTTCTCACCTGGGTCAGACTGATACCTGCTTACCACACTAAGTGCGTAAGCTACATCTGGTCTGGTACATAATATCGCATACATTATGGATCCTACTGCCGAAGCGTAGGGTATAATGCCCATGCGAGCCCTCTCTTCATCAGTCTTTGGAGACATCTCTTTGGAGAGGGTGATCCCGTAACAAGCGGGTAAATTACCGCGCTTGGAATCTTCCATACTAAATCTCTTTAATATAGTGTCAATATACCTGGATTGTGAAAGTCCCAACATCCTTTTGGATCTATCACGATAGATCTTAATGCCCAGAATGTAGGATGCATCTCCCAAGTCTTTCATGGAGAATTTCTGTGACAAGAAGAGCTTTACTGATTATAGCATAGGGACATCATTCCCTGTCAGTAGTATGTCGTCGACGTACAAAACGAGGAAGACTACTACTCCTTCTACAATCTTCCTATAAATGCATGGTTCATCTACATTTTTGATAAAGTCAAATTCTTTGACTGTCTCATCAAAGCAGATGTTCCAACTCCGCGATACTTGCTTTAATCCATAAATAGATTTAAGCAACTTGCACACTTTTCCGCTGCTCCCACTGTCTAAGAAACCTTCTGGTTGATCCATGTAAACACTCTCTTCTAAATGTCCATTTAGAAAAGCTGTTTTTACGTCCATCTGCCAGATTTCATAGTCATGGAAGGCAGCAATGGCAAGCAGGATCCGAATGGATTTAAGCATAGCTACTGGTGAAAAGGTTTCATCATAGTCCAATCCTGGTCTTTGACGAAAACGTTTTGCAACGAGTCTAGCTTTGTAGGTATCCACTTGTCCAAATGCACCAATCTTCTTTTTGAAGATCCATTTGCATCCAACTGGTTTCACCCCAGGAGGAGCAACTTCTAAAGTCCATACTTTATTGGTGTACATGGATTCCATTTCGGATCTCATAGCATCCAGCCACTTCACCGAGTCTTTACTTGTGATAGCCTGCTGAAAATTAGTAGGCTCATCATCATCGATGATGCAATCCTCTCGATCCCCATCTACAAGAAACCCATATTATCTTTCAGGAGGATGAGAAAGCCTACTAGATCTGCGGAGTGGCGTTGGTTCGTCGGGCTCTATTGAAACCTGAGGTTCTGCTAAATCATCGGCAGTAGTTTGAGGTTCTAGAATTTCTTCCAGCTCTACCGCGCTCCCACTAATTTCTTTTGCAAGAAATTCGCTTTCTAAGAAGATAATGTGGCGAGCGACAAACACCTTTTGTTCTTCAGTGTGGTAGACCTGATATCCCCTTGAATGCTTGGGGTATCCTACAAACTTGCATAAAACCGATCGTGCCTCGAGCTTGTCCGGATTATGCTTTTTAATATATGCCGGACACCCCCATATCTTGATATACTTGAGACATGGTTTCTTTCCGCTCCATATTTCATATGGAGTTGTAGGCACAGACTTAGTCGGAACTCTATTCAATAGGTATGCTGCTGATTCTAGCGCAAAACCCCAGAAGGAAAGTGGCAACTCAGCACTACTCATCATTGAACGCCATGTCCAGTAGCGTGCGATTCCTCCTTTCTGATACTCCATTATGCTGAGGTGTATAAGGCGGAGTAAGCTGAGAGAGAATTCCATTCTCTTTTAAGCATTCAAGGAAACTGGTACTTAAGTATTCTCCACCTCGATCAGATCGAAGTGTCTTGATGCTTTTACCAGTCTGTTTCTCCACTTCATTTTTATACTCCTTAAACTTCTCAAAGGCCTCAGATTTATGTTTCATTAAGAACACATGTCTATACCTAGAGAAGTCATCAGTAAAAGTGATGAAGTAGGAGTGACCGCTTCGTGCATGTGTAGACATTGGACCACATACATCACTGTGTACAAGTCCCAACAGTTCTGTGGCTCTTTCTCCGTGTCCGGTGCACGGAGATTTGGTCATTTTTCCTTTGATACATGATTGACAAGTTGCATATGATGAATATTCAAACGGATCTAAATATCCATCTTTATGTAATTTAGTCAACCTTGTTTCGTTTATATGACCAAGTCTACAATGCCATAGGAAGGCTTGGTTTGAATCTGGAGCCTTTCTTTTAAGCGTGTTTTGAATATTGAAAACTTGAGGTTGATTAAGTATGTATATGCCGTTTTCCAGTGTGCCAAACCCAATCATTTCTTGATTTAGGAGAATGTTCATGACATTTCTTTCAAGCGCAAAATTATATCCTTCATTAGATAATAAAGATACTGATATAATATTACACAGCATACTGAGAATACAAAAACAGCTGTACAACACCAAAATGTGCCCACTAGTCAACCCCAGGTGATATTCCCCTATTGCAACAGCATCTACGTGCATTCCATTGCCCATCCGGAGAGTCATATCACCTGTCTTCAGTGCTCTACGGTTTCTCAGAGCCTGCAAAGAATTACAGATATGAGAACCAGAACCGGTATCAAGTACCCATGATGTAGAGTTTACTGAAAGACAATTTTCGATTACAAACACACCTGAAGCAGCAGCAGCAACTTGCTTCGTGTCCTTGGCTTTGAAGGCCATGCAATCCTTCTTCCAGTGCCCTTGCTTGTGACAATAGTAGCATTCGTTCTTATCTGCCTTCACCCTTCCTACCTTGTTCGTTCCCTGCACCTTCTTGACCCCGCCTTTCGGTTTGGTGACTTTCATCTTCTTCTTCCCTTTAGCTTTCGCTTTAGATTTAGAAGAGGATGATTGGCCAACATACAGAACGGGGGTCTTTTCCTTTTTCAAGGAGGTCTCTGCCACCCTCAACATGTTGAGGAGTTTTGGAAGATCAGCTTCCATTTCGTGCATGTTGAAGTTCAGTACGAACTGAGAGAAGGTGTGGGGAAGGGACTGCAAAATCAAGTCGATGTACAAATCATTCTCTAGCACGCATCCCAGGTTTGCGAGTTCCTCAATGAGGCTGATCATTTTCAGGACGTGCTCTCCTACAGGTGATCCTGGAGCTAACCTCATCTGGAACAATTTCCTTGAGGTCTCGTACCTCGCGATACGGGAGTGCTCCCCATACAATTCCTTGCAATGGAGAAAGATGGATATAATATCCATACCCTCGTGCTGTTTCTGGAGTTCATTGTTCATGGACGCCAGCACGATACACTTAGCTCTCTCACAGTCTAGATCCCAGGTTTTGCGAACCTCCTTGTCCGCAACTGTGGAATCTGGTCTTGGGATAGGGGGAGGAACAACGGTGGTAACATATGCCACTTTGTCATAAGTCAGTGCAATGTTGACGTTCCTTAGCCAATCTTTATAGTTAGGCCCGGTCAGCGTATTTTTTTCAAGTAATAGTTTTAGTCCTGTCATGGTAGCTGCCAGAGAGAGAGAAAAGAAACACTCAGCATATGCTCTTGCAAGTTTAGATTGGTTTATTAGTTTATCTAAACAGGATGGCTCCCACTGTTTCCTCAAATCCTTCTTCAAACCCTAAAAGAAGAATTAGTCAGGATTTAATCACACATCACAATTCTTGCTTAACCTTTCAGCCAGGCCAGTGTTGGTACTTCGAGGGAGGTTTTCCAACGCTTTCGCGAAGTTTCTTAATTAAAGAACCTCTTTTCCCTGGAGGCGTAGCCCCTCTAACACCTTTCTAGACACCTACTTGGTTTATAGCATTGATTGTTAAGTGAGAAAATTTCCCGAGAGTAATCCTACTCATCAGTGGGATCGGGATCCAACTATCATTGCATGATGCCCTAGATGGAAGCCACTCTAGTCACCACACTCCAGATGGTATGCTAAATCTGCAAGTTTCCATTATGTTTGAAACTCCCGATGTGATTTTTACCCCAAGCTCTTATGATCTTGACGTAGGCCAACAAATCATAAGATGCAAGTCAAGTTCTACCCGTCGTTGTCCTGATTAATTTAGATCCATCCGTACTCGCCCTTGACGTAGGCCAACAAGGCTGTACGACTGTCCTAAACTAATGCATCTATCTATGCAACAAATAAGCAACACATTGCTACCATTCACTATGCCTTGACGTAGGCCAACAAACATAGCATGAATACGATGTGTTGTTTATTTGAAACGACGGAGGGTTACTGCTGGTTTTTGGCGAAACCGTTAACGTAATGAACTTGATATGATCGAAGGAACCATGATAGCTTTTTAAAAGGAGTGGTTTAGGCTCCGCATTTAAAATTTGCTTTTTAAAGAAAACCGAGCGGTTTTGAAATTGTTCCAACGATTTAGTTTAGGTTTATTTTCTTTGCATTAATGAATTAATGATGTCCCATCATTTAATCCTACCATTGCAGAAAACAACGAAAATACAACGTACGCTTATGCCATCCGCATTCGCCACGGGGCCCCGTCATTACCCGTTAGGTTACTTAACTAACGACAGAGCGGGGGCTGGACTAGCGCGGGTGAAAAACATAAGCAACGCCTAATAAATATCATATATAGATATATCCATCCGTCGCACGCAATAATAAGCATTCCAGATCACAGATGAAGATATTGGATATACTAGGAATGCCGTACTTCGTTTAAGACTATAACGAAGGACGGGTTCCACGGTCGTGATGAATAGCCAAAACCCCACCCGAGACCCCTACGGGTGCGGCAAACTACCCGCCAAGTACCAGAAGTGAAGCAGTCTCCCTCAACAACGTGAGTAGGCCACTAAGCACTTCAAAATACCCGGTAGTTTGTGCACCCCTCCTTGGGTCTATCCTAGGAGCAAAAACAGTAAAAAGAAATAATACAACGGTGACTACAACCTCATCCTGGATGTGCCCCGCAAAAAATAATATTACATCAATTTCACAAATTACATTGAATGAAAGAAAAGAAAACACTCGTCTCACAACCCCCCGGCTATTCATCATCGACAGTCCAATAACATTCATATACACAAACAAACCATTACAGATATGTGCAACCCCCACTAATCGTCGTATAGCGATTAGCGGACGTTTCAAAACACATAAAGCATTACAGAAGAACTGATTAGCTTAAGCAATTAGAATTTCGATCGAATAACCAATTTTGAATCTATTCTCAGGCCAACACAGTACACAAAATATCTGGGCAGAATCAAAATATCCTAAAAATCACAACTCCAGAAACTAAGAATAACAGATGAAATTTGGGCTGAATCCGAGTCAACTCGGCGGCGGTTCCGCGGCCTAACCCATGGTTAGGCCGCGGATCCGCGGTGAGTTGATCGATTCAAGGGCCCAAATTTCATCAGTATTCTTAGAAAACCCTGCCTGTATTTTTAAGCTCTCTGGAAAAATTTTAGGAGCAGATTTCAAATCGACAGAAACTGATTTTTATCGGATGTGATTTTCGGGTTTTTCCGGTGATCGAATTTCCAACACTTTGCTAACAAGTTAGATAAGGTTTAATATGGCTCTGATACCAGTGTAAGTCCATGATGCACATCCCACGTGTGGCGGGGAGGCGGAATACTTTAAAAAACGGTTTTCTCACTACAAAAGAAACTTGTTTTGCTTTGCATCATGAACTTTTTCCCACTTTAGGATCTTTATTAAGCCTTATCTAACAAAACTAAACTAAGAGAGTGCTAACTACTAGGTTAAGAAGTTATACTCTCGTGTCTAGTCCTTCGGATCTTCAAGTTCCTCCTTGCTCCTTGGTTCTGGCTCCTTGTTCTTGATCTCCTTTCTTTGGCTACTTCTAGGGTTTGGAAGAGTTCGGTTGCCGGTCTCCTTTGCGTCAAAGATGGATCCACCCGAGGTGCCTACGATCAAGCTCCAACCTCCATGAGATAACTTAGTGATCAAACTTGCTAAGTGAGAAGACTAAGTAGATGTAGAGTGAGTGTTATGGATTAATTGATCTCAAAACTCATTGATTTGCAACACATGCAAGTGTATGAGTTTCATGAAGAAGAGAAGAAAAACCTAGGAGAGAGAAAGCATTTGTGAGAATGAAAATAAAATAAGAAGTGAGAATGGCTATGTATATTTCACAATAATTCAACCATGGAATTCTTTAATCAAATAAAAGGCAACCTTACTTGAATAGTAATTCCAAAGTGAATAAATAAATACATAGCCATGCTTTCAACCCATGCTTCATAACTCTCCTAATTCCATCTCATTAATCCTTTAATGAAAAAGAATAAATCAATAATGAGGTGTCTCCTTCTAGAAGGTCAACCTTGTGAATTTACAAGAATGCCCTTTTCCGTATTTTCATACCCGTATCCGTATTCCGAAAAATACGGATACACCGAGATCAGTATAATCCAATACTACAATACTCGTATCCGGCTTAAACCAAAGCCTACCAGTATTATCCGTCCAATCGTCATTCGAGTAGCCAGTACACGAATGCGATCGAAACCCTGCCGTAAGACCATACGACATCTACATCGTCTCGCCTGATCCGGGGAAACCCTCTGTGTGGGACTCTAAAGACTCGACAGTACGCTGGCAGTGGGTTTAACCACAAGTCCGTCAGTGGCACTAGCTGTACGTAACGGCAACCCAGGTACGTGTCGAAAAGGAGGCCGACGAGCGAACTCGTCCGTAACCCCTACTGAGCCTGTCCGTGACAATATCCGCGCAGTTCGGTCCGTTCGTCTGAGAGTATCGCATGTATGGTCTAGGGAGGTGGTGAACGTCAGACCCCTAACAACCGTACAAGTCGTGCCGGCGTGGCTCAAGACCATCCGAGAATCTACTGATCAGTCCACCAGTAATTCTCAATCAGCCCTGGCCAGGGACTTATGGTAATGACCAACCGATCACAGTGCGATATCGACTCCCTATACCGGGAGAGACGAATCCCTAACAGTCGCTCACTACCTCCATGTGGCTCGGGACTGTACCCAACTAAAACCTGTTTGCACGGCTCCTTTGAGCCGTGGGAGGGTAGTAATCAAAGCACAGTGGGAACTCACACGAGATAAATGACGACCTCAAGTCAACAGACTATCCGCACACATGTCACCTGAGAACTGCTATCTGACGTTAGGTATAATACCATCCATTCAGTTCTCGGCGAGTCCTGTCCGGTGTACTCACATTCGGTGAGCATCTGTATACAATCTTAGGTGCATATCACCAATGGCTGCGGGACCAATCCATCGCCCCTCGTCAGTGTCTAGATATGTATACACTAGTCTACTCTGGAGCATCGATGCCCAGTCTCGATACTCCTGCGACCAGGGACATTTAAGGATGTGCCTATTGACTACCCAGCTCCCACAAGCATGACTGCCATCACGACGCCGGTAGTCAGGCAAACATTCTATAGGCTTTATCAACATGTATAAAATATATCACACGTTAAAATAAAGACAAACCAAATAGCGTACTATCATATCAAGCAAGATTGTCATGTATATACATATCCCTAGCATCCTATACAATGAAGGCCTCTAGGGTATATATATCCAACACCTTTGTTATCGATCGGGTAAGCGGTCGATGACCCGTAGAAGCACGGCTTTCCTCTTTTCCGGAAGCCATATAAACGGTATGTGTTACCATGCCCCCAGACTTGGGGCGTTTAGATTCAGCGTCCTTGCGGTTCGCTGCGGTTACAGTGGCTTTCTCCGACCACCTTCTCTTATGAGCGGTTGAAGTTGAGGGAGCCGTTGCAGTGGGCACCCAAACAGCTGTCGCCTTTTGTGGCTTGACAGGATGGTTCTCTTCTCGCTAAGCTTTAAGCTTCTTTGGCCGGCGAGAGTAGTCCTGGTTAATCACCGATTCTTGGACCTGTCGCCAGACATTATAAATCTTGGAGGACAGCCGCTGAGGGGGCTGCTCCAGCTTCTTTTCTGTAGCAATCTCCACAGGTGGAGGAGATCTTTTCAGCATGGCAGTCGGAGAGTTCCTGCGCACCTTGTTAAGCAGTTCGAAGCTGTTCCCAGTTGGAACAACAACATTGATTTCTACCGTTGGAGCTGGTGAAGTAAGCTCAGACGGAGAGCTGCCCCCAGCCTTCCTTACTCGGCGCCAGTGACGACGACGAGCATGTTACGCGGGTGGTGCTGGTTCAGCTATGGGGTTGGCTTCGTCATGCCCCCTGTTCTGGTCAGGTGCTGCTGGTATCAGCCTCTTGAAGACCGACGTCCGTTGAGTGGGGACGGCCAACCTATCAAAAGCAGACTTTCGCGCAGGAGGAGAAGTTTTGACGACTTTGTTTGGGGCGAAAGCCAGAACAGTCAGTCTAGCGAAGACCGACTCCTTGGAAGGAGAAGCCGCTTTGACGACTTCGGGAGTAGGGATGGCTATCTTTTTTGGAATAACCCTTTCTGGTATTACGGGCTTCTTCATGGGCCCATTGGAGCTCTGGCCCAGTCTGTTAAAAACTGAGGCAGTGGAGTTGGGCGACCCGTTGAGAGGGGCCGCAGTGGAGTTGGGCGACCCGTTGAGAGCCGATCAAAGACCGACTTCTTAGGAGCTTCCGACGGTAAAAGGGCATTGAAGCTCATCGGCGGGATCATGGTCCCGAAGAATAGCCCCGTGGTGGTTTGAGTTACTTGCTCCACCGGCGTCTTGAACAGGGAGGCTACTTGGGGCCCGTAAGTTACACCTCCAGATGAGGCGAAACGGGAGTTGCAGTTGCAGCTGGAGCAGTTAGAGGCCATTTGATGTTCCGTTTTCTGCACGGGAGCAAAACCAAATCTTAATACCTCGAACCCAAGGGCAACCATATTAAACCGCGATTCGTTCACGAACACGACACACGAAGTGTGGAGTGGAAAGAGGAAAATGTCCCACCAGGCGTGCCAGAATCTGTTCCCCTCCGAAAACACGGAGACGCGACCGCGCAGGTCCGTCTGGCCTGAATTTGGGGCAGATACTATTTGGTGCTATCTGTCCACCTCTCCGAAGATGCCAAGTTGATTTATGACACCATGTATCGAAGGTTTAAACGGTTGTGGACGATGTAGCAGACTTCGTCATATTCCCCCTCATGATGAGGGGTTTTTGATTGTGGGGACGCTCTTCCCTACAGGCGTAAGCCCCTGCAGTTAATTACGCTGCCGCATCGCGGTAACGACTTTCTCTTTCTCCAGATGGTCACTTCATGTCGTGTGTGTTTATTTTATTTGTGGTTGCCCGTGGATTGTATACGGAGACTAATTTATGTTATCGCCCATAGGGCGTGGATTAGTCCAAATCTGTATTTTCTTAGATTTGGGTTTGGGAGTTGGGTTTAAGGATACGTTAGTCTCATTTGAGACTAAGATCAACTTAAACGTATGTTAAGGATACGTCAGTCTAATTTAGACTAAGATCAACTTAACGAGATCGTTTAGATCCAACAAAAGAGCATTTGGACTCTATTGTTTAGTTTAAGGACATTGCGGTCGATTACCAGTTTAAGGACATGGCGGTCCAATGTTAGTGTAAAGACATTGCGGTCGAGATTAAGGATATCGTAGTCCGTGAGTTTAAAGACCCCACAGTCAAGGTTAAGGACATCGTAGTCCGTGAGTTTAAAGACATCACAGTTAAGGTTAAGAACATCATAGTCCATGGGTTTAAGGACCCCACAGTCCATAGAATGTCTGGTTGTCGGGACTCGTCACCTCTCTGAAGACGTTGAAGGATTACAACGACAAATATCAAAGGAGTGAAGAGATGTACCCTCGAACCAATTTTGGGTGAGAGACCTATAGTCCAATTGGGACTAAGATCTGTGATTTATGAGCATATGAACTCAATTAATATAGATTGAGGACTTATGGCCAATCTTGGGCTAAGTCCATTCAGGTTAAAATGTTTAACATTTGTTTTTGAGTTGTTAGATGTTTGTTTGGACTTGACCCTTTTAACAATGCTGAGCATTGATTTGGATTCTGACAATGTTTTGTCTTTAGTTGAATGCTGTGCATTTATCATAGCTCCAGGCTTATTCAAAGAACAGTTTATGTTCTGCCCAAGCGCACATAAAAGCATGTGGCGTACTTGGCACTAGCGCAAGTTGATGAGCGCAGTGCGCTATGGTTAAAGCGCTAATGCATTTAGCGCTTTGCGCCAGATGTGAAGCGCTAATGCGCTTAACGCTTTGCGCTAAATGAAGGGCGCCGATACGCTTAGCGCTACAGAGCGCTGATGCGCTTAGTGCTTTGCGCCAGATGTAGAGCATTAATGCGCTGTAATTGAAGCATTGAGGCGTTTGGCGCTGGTGCTATATAATGAGCGCAAAGCGTTTTTAGTAATGCAGCGCACACGTGAGGAGCACGTGGCGCGCTTAGCGCTGAGCGCTAGCCAATGAGCGCAGTGCGCTGTGTTTGAAGCGCTATGGCACTGCAGCGCTTTGCGCTAGATGAAGAGCACTAATGCACTTTTGAATTAGGAGCGCTAAGTCTTTTCTTAGATTAGGAGTGCTAAGGCTCTTTTTAGGTTAACTTTGCGCTCTGCAGATTATCTTTTCTTTGATAAGAGATTTTGTCTCAAGATTCTAAGAACAAAATTCTTAATTCATAGGAGATGTTTCAATCTCTTTTTGATGAAAGGCTTTGCCTTTATGGATCTGTGATCCTAAGAGAATTGAATAATTCCCTCCCCTTTATAATGAGATATTCATAATCTCTTTTGTGAAAGACAACTTTGTCTTATAGATCTATGATCTGTGAAAGAAGTAAATACTTCTGTTTATATTGAGATGATTTCGTCTTTCTATTCTTTCTACCTTGAAAAAGAATTGTTTTCTTTTTCCGAGAGCTTTTTCTTCTTCTTGAGATTTTCTCCAAGTTTATGGGGGGTTCCTCTGTTTTAGACTTGAAGTCTTGGGTCCTTTATATAGGGAGGCTGATTTGTTGAATCAGTTAAAGAGATTTATTCTCTAATTGATTTGGGAATTTCCCCACCGTCGGATCTTTGATCCAAGGGCTTCTGGTTTACAGAAGATAATCTTCTTGTTTTAACAAGATTGAGAAATCTTTCCCTCTTACAGAAATTGTTCTGTATTTTAGTAATTTTTAATCACCATTGGATCATTGATCCAACGGTGTTCTAAATTCAGGGCACAATCTTTTCTGTTTGGAAAGATTCAACAGAATCTCATTCTTGTTAATTGATGATTTAATCATATCCATTGGATATTTGATCCAACGGTGAGGAACATTTAGTTCCAATGCTAGTGCTTATGCGCTCTGCCCATGGTGCGCTACTTGGAGCTCAGCGCTCCTAGCGCTAGCGCACTCGTGCTTTGCACGTGGTGCGCTAGTCAAAGTCTTTGACTCTCAGCACTGACGTTCTTGGCGTTAGTGCTTTATGAAGCGCCGCTTTATTTTGAATTTCAAGACTTGAACAGAGTTTTGCTCTGATTGGGGGAAACATTTGCTCATAACTTTTGATCCCGGGTGAATTATGAGGCCCATAATATATCAAATCGAAGGATTTTTCGAGACACTTTCGATACCATCAGAATTTAGCTGTTTCTCATTCGAGAGTTTGTCAAAATACAGCCCGGAAAATACTGGTTCACATTTTCTTAAGCGTATCGCTGCCATTTGATACCTTGGGCTCTTTTGCGCAGAAATTTTTGGCGGGAACAGCGGGGTTTAAGGGGTAGATTGGTACGGAAGGTGTTAGAAGTGGCACGAGACAGTAAAATTTAATACACCTAATCTGAATCAAGTTGTTGTTGTACCGTGGCATAAACGGTTCCTTGTACTACACTTGTCTCTAGTCTCTGGCATATAGAGACTCCTCTCGTATACACTGGTATCTTTCTGTACCAAGCTACAAACAACAGCGTTAACCATATAATATAACTTTAAAAGCTACATTCTCTTTCTGTCTATTCTATTTCTCCCTTATTGTTGGGACTTACCGAGTGATTTGTTCGCTGACGACATTCTCTTTCTTTCTTCTTTGAATGTCGTCAGGTGATTCGGATCTTCCAGAGATCGAGCTTACCAGTGGGACTTGGATTAGCTTGCATACGATCCAGTGCTCTAACTACATTGTACACTTTTTATTTCAGTACTTTTCCTTTTCTGTTATGCCACTGTTTAGGCATTGCTTTCTTCCGGATATATTTAATTTTCCATGTATTGTACAAAAGAATGTGAATAAATAAAGTTGTTGTTTTATTATATCTTGTTTCTTGTGCATTTATATTTATATTGCTTAGATACGCTTAGCGTATTTACTTTACAGTAAATACGTAGCGGTCTCGTCGCGTCCCCTTCACCGTACACTGGGAAGCGGGGTGTGATATTCTTTCGCCTTAAAGCGAGTGACAATTAACCGCAGTTTTGTCTGCGCTTGCCGGAAATTTGGATCCACACAATCAATAAACCTTTACCCACTATCGGGTGGAGATCTGTACAACGTCCGATAGACGAGCGCATCCATCTCAATGGGTGACATAAAACACTCTGTGGTGAGACAAATCGATTTTAGTTTATCAGTATGTATTTTTTACTGGAAATTCGAGGAAAATAACAATGAAAAAATTGATCAGTGGCGGAGCCAGAAAATAATGCCAGGTAAGACGAAAAATTTAAAAATCACAAAATGTCATAGCGAAAGAGCCATAAAAAATTTAACTTGAAAGGATGATTAAATTCGTTATCGTTTATTTTGTTTAAGTTCGTTCACATAAGAATAGCTATTGTTTAATTAAATTTTGCCAAATGTTTCCAAACACCAAAAGAGGAAAAATAGCAAAATCTAAAGGTTCGTCTTTCAATTCAATTTATTCAAATATAATGATAATTAATAAAATGAAAAGGCCAACTAGCTTTATATTTATATAATTGCGGAGCTTATGCTTTAGTATATACTAAGAACACATGGCTAGGCATAGTACATTTCTTATTTCGATGAATATATAAAAAAAAAACCTTAAATGCATTATTATGGATGAATACATAAAGAAGGATGGGCTTATTTCCAATCTTATGATATATTTTTGTATTAAAACAAAATAAAATTAATGCCCTCTACTTTTATTTTTCAACTTTGCATAAGCTTTTCATAATTCTTTACAATGAAATCTATTTGCTAATTCATATAACATTACTTGTAGGCCACCCATAAAAGAATGTTATCAAAATGTAATGCCCAACAGACTCAAACCTAAAAACCTCCACCATCAGGACCTCGAGCCTCAACCATTTGGCGGTTGATTCAATTTATAGGATCTTAGAACATAAATTATATATATAATCAAATTATTGATTGGGCATATTATATGGACATCACAGATGCAGATAGGACGGTCGCCTACCCTCAGCTATGTAGATCCTCTCCTGAAATTGCTAATAGTAAGGAACTATAACATAATGTGATCTCAATAAAAACAAAATAAAAAACAGCCTCCTTTCATTAGCTCTAACTTTGAAATTCAAATTCTAACATAGAACTTTCAAATCTTCATTCTAGAGTTTATCTATATTACCACAAGAGAAACTTTATAAATAAATAGCGAGCTTTTCAGATCTTTTTCATCGGTTTTTTTGGGAATCTTTTTAAATCAACAAGTCGGCTAAAAAACATCTAATGATTTGTAATATTTTAATTGAAATTCTTAAAAAATCTTATCGGATTTTCATCGATGGTGTCAAAACATACACGCATGCATCGCACATACTAAACCCTAGTATTATCAATTGCAGCTTAGTTAAAGGAAATGGAGAGTAAAAATGGAGAGCTATGGAAAACCTAGTGGTTGTGCTGATTGAGGATGTTAAAGATTGAGACCTGAGGGAGATTTGCTGAACAATACTATATAGATATGTAGTATAGTCATCTGGACAATAAATGATGCATCATTTTAGAATACACGCTTTTTTTTTAAATTTTAAACCAAGGACACCTCAAAAACCTTCTTACTTGTTACTGGCTGTGGAGAGTTTCAATCAGGTATCCAAAATGCACGCCGTAGCCAAGGAAAAAATGTAGCATAGTGATGCGGAAATTCGAAGATTGTGTGGTTGATAAAGTTAATTAGAGTTAAACGTTCGTATTATTATACATAGATCCGTAGTAGTCCCGGCAACGGAATATTCTTTATATGTCACTAAAATATCTTCTATGTTTAATTTTCATATCAACACTGCTTGGATAGTGTTTGGCGTTTTCATCCCTAAATAGCCCTAAATAGCGTCCATAATGAATTTTGCATTGTTTGATAAATTATTAGCACATAATTTTGCATGAGAAGTTGTTGACGAAAAGCATCTCTATGATGATATCATGGTACCATCCCTCTTTGTATATATTTAGCTCGTATGCGGCAAGGTGGGTGCGTCAGGGAAGCATGATCAATAGAGGCGCTTGAGCAATATACCGTCGAGACTTACAAAAAACATTTATTTATAGAGATAAAAACGAGACAATTAAATTCAGGATATAAGAAGAAACGATACAACTTTAAGACACGTTATGGAAAACAATATTTTGGATCTCTATGGTGTTATTTATGAGATTTCATTCATAACAATTCTCTTAATATATGGTTCACGAAGTCTAACCATTTCTTGGGGCTAGGGGTGGTAATTGAACGAGCCGGCTCGGGTTCGATTAAGGTTCGGCTCGGTATCAGCTCGTTCAAATTCGGTTCATTTATTAACGAGCCGGACATGAGCCAGAAAGCCTGGCTCGTTTATTAAACGAGCCGGACTCGAGCTCAGCCAGGCTCGTTTATTAAACGAGCCGGACTCGAGCTCAGCCAGGCTCGTTCGGTATTGACTCGGGTTCGGCTGGGTTACACAGTTTGAAAAAAACAGTAATATGTAATATATAGCAGATTCTATACAATTCTCAGAACACTTAATTCAATTAAATGACAGTATATAAAGTGTACTGAGATAAATATAAAACCCAGCACTTAGACCCATTCAATGCCCTAAATGTTAATGTTTTTTAATTTTTCCATATCTCAAAAGTCTGAGTTTTAAGCATTATTGTTAATCATGTGTTTTTCTTGGAAGATACTATTAATATGAGTAAATGAGCTGAAAACGAGCCGAACTCACAAACGAGCTCAGTTGAGCTCGGCTCGTTTAGTTAATGGGCCACAAATGAACCGAACACAAGCTGGGCATGTTTAATCGAGCCGGACTCGAGCCGAGCATCTCTAGCTCGGTTAACTAAACGAGCCGGACTTGGGCCGACAAAAAAAACCACGAGCCGAACTCGAGCCGAGCTTGGCTGGCTCGAGTTCGGCTCGTTTACATCCCTACTTGGGGCATGTTCTTTTGCTACAAAAGATTAAAATGTATTTTGTAATTTTAGCATTAATCTCCTATTTTCTAGCAATTATGTCTCTCTAAACAAATTCTATAATTTCTTAAGATTAAGTTCCATTATATAAATCATATAAGTCTCTTCCTCATCCTATTTTTTATTTTTGTCGAATCTTATATACATGGTGTGAATTCATGACTTTATTTATAAATACAAATGATATGATATGACATGTACCGTGTGGTTCATGTTCCGATCAAAACCATATGTTGTCAAACAAAAATTCTGAAGCATGATACGTGCTTACGTTAGTTTACCATATCTACCGTCATTGAGAAAGAATAATCAATGTCCGTTTCAAGATGGTGAAAAGCAATAGGTTGCGTAAGGTTGACACCAAACGAATCAAGGAATCTATGAACCTAAGTTAGGCGTACTAAGCGAATAAAATATTCAATACCGGGCGTGAAAATATCAGAAACCCAAATTATTATGCCTGTATAAAGGTAAGCTTTGATATCACGCATTCGATCCAAAACTTCGAGGGCTTCGCACACTCTCTCCCCCTCCTCTTCGATTTCGCTCAAAAACGGGGAAAAAAGGTGGGGGAAAACCCAAGGGCTTTGATCGATCGATGGCGAACAGCAATTTACCTCGGAGAATCATCAAGGTTCGCAACTCGATCCGATCCTTGTTCGTTTCTATCGATCTGGATCATTTATTTTTACGGTTCTGATCATTGTTTTCTTTTGATTTTCTTTTGTGGTTAACAGGAGACGCAGCGTCTTCTCAGTGAACCAGGTAGTGATCAAAAGCTCAGTTTGGTTGATTATTTGATGGAATTGTTAAGCTGTCGATGCAATTTAGGGTTTTTGATTGTTTAGGTTTAGGGCTCTGTTATGGCTTTTTGAGTTTAGGGTTTTGATTGTGTGATGATGTTGTTTGTGACAGCCCCTGGTATCAGTGCGTCTCCATCTGAGGAGAACATGCGCTATTTCAATGTTATGATCCTTGGCCCAACGCAATCTCCTTATGAAGGTATTGAGCTATTGGCATCTGAAGTTACTATTTTTTATTTGAATTGTATGGAATGGAACATCTTTTTCTTCTTCTTTTGTGGTGTGATTAGATTGGTCGATGGTGTTTGGACACAGTTTAGTGATGGTTTATTCTTTGTTTTTGTTCATGTTCCTTTTTATTGCTTGAATTTTTTGAGAACTCCTCACCGGGGCTGATAGCTGACTTGTTTGTTTGTTTCACTGTTTCCCACTGGTTTTGCCATAATATTAAGTTAGATTGTTTAAAATCTCAGTCCTCAAATGCTCAAGGCTTTATTAAATATTTGATAAAGTTTTATGACCGGTTGTGAGCCTGATACCGATGCTGTGTTGTTACCTCTTTCCAACGCTCTGTGTTGTTGCCAATTTCTTTCCAAAGGATGACGTAAACAAGAGAGAGGCCTGCCATAAATCCCCATAAAGGCATGATGGCTGGGACTTTACCATGATATGCGATTTGAGATTAAATACCAGAGGAGAAGGCATTCAGAAAATTTCATAGACCAAAAGTCTTGAGGAAAGGAGAAAATTCATTCCCATGTACTTATAAATTATAATTTAGGAAATTACATTCAAATATAAGGATGACATATGTTATGGGTGCATGTTTATTTTAAGCACTTATTTACTCCTTGCTAGCTTAGTATCAATGGCCTATGAACAGTGATAACAATCTTTCTATATATGCAATCAACTTGATTGAATGTATGCGCTTGTACTTACTTTTGGGAAAGTCACTTATCTAAAATGAGTGAACAATAACAACGTTTCCATATATGCAAGCTCCCATCAATGACCATATGTTCTTGTACATACTTTTGGAAATCCTCTCCTTTAGAATGAGATAACCAATCTTATTTGCAAGTTTCTTTTGGACATTGATAGCGTCCTGGACCCATACACTGCCCTCCTTTAGATCAGAAGGTTAACTTTTGTTGGTTGACCGTTGACGTATGTCGATGCATGTTGTGCACCATTGGTGATATAAATTTCTACTTTCAGATAATCTACTGAGTTGTTTATAGTTGTTTTGTTTTACTTTTATAAGGATCCAGGATGAATAGCAATTTTTGTATTCCACAATGCATTTATAGAACATGATATTAGCCCTTGCTGCTTAATTTACATCATGAGAGGCCCACCTGTCATATATTACTTATTACTTGTTTTTTTGGGGGTATTACAATGGCAGGAGGGTACACTATTGTAGATTATTAGATAAGGTAATGTGAGGAAGGCACATTAGAACTTATTAACCATTATCTTCTTTATCTTTATACCGATGTATAGGTAATCATCAACTGTTAAGTTTCTATTTTTAATGGGATTTTTTTAATAATGTATGGGGAGTCCCAAATCACCTCTTGCATAGAATTACTGCTAGATATGGGAGAAGGGTCATTTAAAGTACGAATCATGGGAGATATAATTAGCCGTTGTATTATAAATAGAAACTAGAAACAGGTTTTATTCGAGGAAAATCAGATATGCTGCTCACTCTTACGGTTCGAAGTCCCAAATCGGAGTAAAGATTAGACAGTCAAAATTTAGAAGTGATTTTAGGTTGGTCTTGGACAAATGAATTGGGTATGTGATGTATAATCTTAGCTAATATTCCTGAAGGTGCCTAAATTAATGAATTAATCTGACAATATCAGCTTTTGTTGGGACCAAAATGAAACAGCTAAGATCGGGATATGTATACATGTTTGGCTTCCAAATGTTACTGTAAGAAACTTCCACTACCAAACAAGGGAGAGAAAATTGTGAACGTCTGAAATATGATTAATATTACAATATTTACTCAAGAAACAACCAACTTTTCAGGATAATTGATGACTGTTAGATTATGAGATATTTGAATCTAACTGTATTAGATATTATGGTTATCATAAATCAGGATAAGTTCTGATTTATTTTATTGAGCTTATGATTAGTGTGTAAGATTGTTAGGATTATTAGTTGTCAGTTAGATATGTTATGAGGTGTATAAATTAAGATGATTTATCTTTTAATAAAATTGATCGAGTTTGTTGCTTCTTATCATGGTATCAGAGCCAATGGCTCGATTTAAAATTTATCTTCATTTATAATTTTAGTTTATTATTCCAAAATAAATAAAATTGCGTCAATAATATCTAATTCAGAAATGAGTTCTTTTAGTTTGATCATAAGCAATTGCCTCTATATCAAGTCTAAGCAGCTATTCTTTTTTTAATGATGTCTTCTAGCGGCAGCATGATCTTCCATCCAAACAGCTATTCTTTTCTTATGACATCTTCTGGCAGCATGATCTTCTTCTTTTAGCACTTCCAGTGACAGAGAGCAGGTTATTCGGTTCATCTTGCAATCCGCGAAAGAGACCAAAGGGTATTAGTCCGCCGTGCTTGATTTAGATCTGTTCTCCTTCGTCGTTCTACAAGTATATTTTGGTTCAAGATATTATCTAAACTCTCGTTTATCCACCGTGACCAGTAGATTATGAGATATTTGAATATAACCGTATTAGATATTATGGTTATCATAAATCAGATAAGTTCCGATTTATGTTATTGAGATTATGATTAGTGTGTAAGATTGTTAGGATTATTACTTATCACTTAGTTATGTTACGAGGTGTATAAATTGAGATGATTTCTCTTAATAAAATCGATCGAGTTTATTGCTTTCTTATCGACTAATTGTCATCCAGACATACATTGATGTATATCATTAAATGGCCATTTTTGAACTTGAGTTCTGACAATAAGTGGCATATTCCTCTAATGGGATTTTGGGATTTACATCCGACTTGGTCAAGACCATCATCATCATCACATCATTGCCACCTTTGATCTTGTCATATGGGGCACCGGGCAAACTATGAAGCACTATGAAGCTCAAGCCTCCATTTAAGTTTGACAAAATATTATGATTGGCTGCAAGCTTGACATTTAAGTTGGCTGGCACTGATTCCTTGCTAAGGAATCTGCAGACAAGATATGGTCTGTTGCCATTCCGAGACTTAAGGAGGAGTCTGTTCCCCTCCGAAACACGGGGACGCGACTGCGCAGGTCCGTCTTGCCTGAATTTCGAGAGCAGATGCTATTTGGTGCTATCCGTCCACCTCTCCGAAGATACCAAGTTGATTTATGACACCGTGTATCGGAGGCTTAGACGGATGCGGCTGATGTAGCAGACTTCGTCAGATTCCCCCTCGTTGAGGGTTTTTTGATTGTGGGGACGCTCTTCCCTGCAAGCGCAAGCCTCTGCAGTTAATTACGCTACCGCATCACGGTAACCACTTTCTCCTTCTCCAGATGGTCACTTCGTGTCGTGGGTGTTTGTTTTGTTTTTGGTTTTCCGTGGATTGTATACGGAGACTAATTTATGTTGTCACCCGTAGGGCGTGGATTAGTCCAAATCCGTATTTTCTTAGATTTGGGTTTGGGTTGGGTTTAAGGATACATTAGTCTCATTTGAGACTAAGATCAACTTAAACGTTTGTTAAGGATACGTTAGTCTAATTTTAGACTAAGATCGTAACAATTTGTTAAGGATATGTTAGTCTAATTTTAGACTAAGATCTACTTAACGGGATCATTTAGATCCAATAAAAGAGTATTTGGGCTCTATTGTTTTAGTTTAGGGACTTTGCGGTCCATAATTAGTTTAAGCACGTTACGGTCCAATGTTTGTTTAAGGACATCTCGGTCCAAGGTTAAGGACATCATAGTCCGTGGGTTTAAAAGGACCCCACAGTCTGAGGTTAAGGACATCATAGTCCGTGGGTTTAAAGGGACCCCACCGTCCGAGGTTAAGGACATCATAGTCCATGGGTTTAAGGACCCCACAGTCCAGTTTAAAAACGTTATAGTCTACGAAATGTATGGTTGTCGGGACCCGTCACCTCTTTGAAGACGTTGAAGGATTACAACGACAAATATCAGAGGAGTAAAGAGATGTACCCTTGAACCATTTTTGGTTGAGATCTGTAGTCCAATTTGGGGCTAAGATCTGTTATTTATGAGCATATGGGCTCAATTAATATGAGTTGAGGACTTATGGCCAATCTTGGGTTAAGTCCAATCAAGTTAAAATGTTTAACATTTTATTTTGGGCTGGTGAGCCTTTATTTGGGCTTGGCCCTGACAGTGTTTTTGTCTTTTACAGAATGCCGAGCGTTCCTCATAGTCCTGGGCTTATTAAATAACAACTTATGTTCTATAAGCGCGACACGTGGCGCGCTTGGCGCTTTGCGCCAGTAAAAGAGCGCAGTGCGCTTTTGCCGAGTAACGCACACGTGAGGGACACGTGTCGCGCTTAGCGCTAAGCGCCAGATGATGGGCGCATTGCACCAGTTTATGAGCGCATTGCGCTATTAGTTTAGTGGCGCACACGTGATTGGCACGTAGTGCGCCTGGTGCTGAGCGCCAGTCCATGAGCGCAGTACGCTATTTCAAGAGCGCAAAGTGCTAACCGTTAAATGGCGCACGTGACTAGCACGTGTCGCGCTCGGCGCTGAGCGCCAGTCTAAGAGCCCAAAGCGCAGTTCCAGAGCGCAAAGCGCATCTAATCAATTTTGTGATCCAAAAAGAGACTTTGTCTTGAGATTCTAAGAACAAAAAGTTCTTATTTTGTAGGAGATGTTTTAATCTCTTTGATTGATGAAAGGCTTTGCCTTTATGGATCTGTGATACTTAAGAGAATTGAATTATTCTTCCCTCTTATGATGAGATGATCTTTGAAAGACAATTTGTCTTATAGATCTATGATCTGTGAGAAGAATTATGCTCTTTTTATGATAAGATCTTTTGATCTCTTTGTGAAAGATCTTGGTCTTATAGATTTATGATGTTTTAAAGAAGTAAATTCTTCTTTTTATATGAGATGATTTCATCTCTTTGTTCCTTTTTTTTACCTTGAAGAAAGTTTTCTTCTTTTGAGACCTTGCTCTGTCTTTGAATTTCTCAAAGTTTATAGGGAGGCTTTTCTCTCTATTTCTGTATATCTGAGACTTGAAGTTTAGGGGTCTTTTTATAGGGCAAGCTGATTTGTTCAATCAGTTAAGGAGATCTTTTCTCCAATTGATTTGGGGAATTTCACATCGTTGGATATTTGATCCAAGGGCTTCTGATTCACATAAGGCAATCTTCTTGTTTTTAATAAGATTGGGAAATCTTTCCCATACAGAATTTATTCTGCATTTTGTTGATGTTTAATCACCATTGGATCATCGATCCAACGGTGCTCTGATTTACAGAGCACAATTTTGTTGTTTGGAAAGATTTGAGAAATTTTTCCTTAACAGAATTTAATTCTGATTGATTAATGATTTATCATTACTATTAGATCTTTGATCTGACGGTAGGGAGCTTTTAGTTCCAGCGCTAGCGCATCCGTGTTTTGCACGTGGTCTGCTGTTTAGAGCGCAGCGCATCTAGCACTAGCGCATCCGTGCTTTACATTTGATGCCCTGCTTAGAGCGCAGCGCACCTGGCGCTAGCACATACGTGTTTTGCACGTGGTGCGCTACTTAAGGCGCATCGCACTTGGCGCTGCTTCTGAAGCGTTACTTTATTTCAAAATTTGAAATTTTTGAACAGAGTTTTGCTCTGATTTGGGAAAACAGAGTCCAGAAAGAGGGAAATTGATTAAGTTTCTGTTGTGGAATTATTTTCATATCCAGGACACGTATACTGAAGCCCTTGCTCAATTCTTTTACAGCACATAGATATCACCTACTTGTTTAGGTGGGCATCAACAACCTTGTAGTGATAATGACATGCTGCTGTACATAAGTGAATGTATGTTCTTGCCCATACAGTTGGAAATATCTCTGGTTCATGCGAGTAAAACGATGTATTTTTGCATTTTTTGTCTTGACATAATAGCATTTTTTATCCCATGCATTAGCACCCTGTGCAAATTAATATGTTCTTAACCGTCAGTATTATTTAGCCAATGCATTAACAACCCTGTGCAGATAAGAAGATATAACTTCTATTGGTTTAAATCAATGTTGTAAAACACGTATTCGTTTTCTATTCGTTCGGGAGGTGTTTAGCGTTTAATCAGATAATTCGGCGATTAAACATTTTATACAGATTATACGGTCATACATATTTTATATTATTTTAGTATAATTATTATATATAAAATTATGACAAATATATAGGATTATAGATATTAAAAATTTGAAATATACTCGTGGCCTAAATGATAAGGCATCTGAACAAAATCTGAAGTGTGTGGATTCGAATCCCATCGGGTATGCATTCTTGTCAATGGAATTTTTTGAAACACAATATATAACGTTCCCTATGCAACAAAAAATAGCTCATGGCAAAAGACAAATTACATCGCAATGCAACATGAAACCCTGTAAACATAAGCAAATACTAGAGCATACATGCTAAAGCCTAAAAGCATAACACCAAAATAACATATCAATGTCTTGTGTCACTACTCAATGTCATATAAACATAAGCAAACACAAAAGACCTACGGGCCACAAATAATTTCAAAATCAACAAAATATCAAACCGTATAATCACTGTTTAAAATTGGATAAACACCGTTTAAACACGGTTAAAATTGGATAAACACCGTTTAAACACTGTTAAAATTGGATAAACACCATTTAAACTGTATAATCGCCGTGTAAACGTTTTGACCGCATAATTGACCATTTAATAACTTTATTGTTCGTTTTGTCACCGTTTTCATTTAAATGGCCATTTAAACCTTTTTTTAACACCGGTTTAAATGTTTCGTATTGTGCACTATAATTATGATATATGGAACTAATAGTTGTATTTTTTGTTTGTGTGCCATTTAGGAGGTGTTTTCAGGCTTGAATTGTTTTTACCTGAAGAGTATCCTATGGCTGCACCAAAGGTAAGATAGTTGAAAGCAGACATTTTTCTTCTCAATCATGTGTTAGCCGATGTAAGCTATGAGAACTTGCCTGGTGATTACTTTCAAATATTTAAGAGTTCATTACAATTGCCGGAACCTTACTGTCTGCACAAGTTTTTGGAAGTAGTTGCACAAACCCTCATACATGGCCTCCCCAACCCCACCTTCACCCCACCCGTGTGTGTCTGGTTGGACAGGCTTTCCATCTACATGCACAGAATTGTGAAAGTGTTGTTTCACATGAGTTAAAAATACCTTTGATCTTTCATATATTGTGTGTACTAGTCTAGCAGTGTATAATGACCGTCCCTTGTGCATGCAAAACACCTTTTTGATGGTTTTAAACATACAAAAGCCTTCACTAGTTAAGAAACCGTCATCCATTATCACCTCCTCTTGTCATAATCATCACAATCTCCAGAATTCATTCGGAATAATGAAATGTGGTCGATATAATTCTTTAAATTAATTTCTGATGCCTAGAGAATGAAAGATGAAAAAGAGTGGGTCTTATCAGTTGGTTGGCTGGTAAGATATGCCTACAAGCTCACACAACCAAGAAGCAACCTCCAAAATTCTTCTACACTAACAAAGATTCGTGACAATGGAAAGATGATAGATTTGCTATAGGGAATCACCACTAATTTTTAGGTGTAGTTAAACATAGTTGAAGACAAAGAACCAAACCGATAACCTGACCGAACTATTTCACAAGTCTTGTTTAGCATTAGGTTTTTTGGTACTCAGGGCTCTTGATCCTTTTTTCTTTGTATTACTTTGTATTATCTTGGTTGATTGTATTTTTTTCAGTCTTTTTAATATATGGGTTGGTCTAGAGTCACGGGTCTGCAGGCACTAATATCTTATGTCTGCTGGTTTATCTAGAGTCTTTTTGATATATGGGTTTATCACATATGCCTGATGATGTTAAGAGTTTATATCATTGTCAGTCACTGCGGGTACTGATGTCTCTTATTATATCATCTTGGAAACTGCATCCATGTTTTTATATTTTCCATTGCTGAGAGGACATTGTGAATAATTTCCTCTTCACGGTTACTCAATCACAAATAATTGTATAATAGCTGGATTTGCCTCTGTGATCTCCACATTTGCATCATTAAAAACTGAGAAGCCAAGAGGACTTGGGACATCACTTGTATGAAAATGTTGAACTTCCCTATGTGATGTGATGATGTACCGGATGATATTTTTGAAGATCACCATAATTTGTGCCCTTCGTTTGACTGTCTTTATAGAACCCCCCCAAAAAAGTATCCCCCCAGCCCCGAATACTGAAGTCCTTTTTAAACAAGTTTTATTCTCCCTCATCTTCATTCTGCATTGCAGTTGAACTGTATTTTCATTCTTTTGATATTCTCTTAAACAGGTTCGATTTCTCACGAAAATATACCACCCTAACATTGACAAGGCAAGCGCTTCTCTTATCCTTTTGTCAGTATTTTTTTTGCATTGAAATTGTTCCTTAGCTAAGTCAACTTTTATTCTGTGCAGCTTGGAAGAATATGCCTTGATATTCTTAAAGACAAATGGAGTCCAGCTCTGCAGATTCGAACAGTATTGCTAAGGTGATATCTATTTGCTTATACGCTATTCTACATGTATTCTATGAAAGAAAGAGTAGGGATACATTAGTATGGCGGGCATACAATTTGATCTGCACCTTGCCACCAAGATGTGTGTATGAAATTGAATACTAGTTGATGAATGTTATATTTCCTCCATGTAGAGAAATGCACCTTCTTTGTCTTCTGAATGTATTTACGGATTCTTAAGTATAAGTGAACCTTGCTACCAAAACTTTTGACAAAGGTCATATTATTGCTAATAAAAAAATTATAGAATACCTTTAGTATAACGAGCATACTGTATTTTTTTGTTTGTATAAAATTCTTAAATCAGTAAGTAATAACTTGAGTTTTTGTAATAACACCTACATATCCAGATTTTTTTCTTTCTCAGTGCCGAGTTTGTTCAGAGAACATAATTATCCCTAGATTTTCTTATACTAAATAGGTTTTTAATAGTTTGTTCATTGTTGTTTGATAATATAACCTAGCTCTCAATTTCTAGTCTGCAAGAACATAAATTATGCTCACTTTGATTCTGAAGGTTGTCTTTAATTTCTTTAATTTAGATGCTAGTGATTCTTTCGTCTTTCTGTATAATTGTGTAATTCTGTACTTTATCGTTCCTCGGGAATTTTGTTATCTGCTTACCATTCTTGTTCTCATTTTCTTCGATAACTGAGAGCATTGTCTTAAGAGTTGAGATCCTCACACGATCACTTTTTGGGCAACTACACCTCATTGTGCAATGTTTAAATAGTGCATTGAATATCTATCATTTTCTTTATAGAATAAAAAGAACCTTCATTATCTTTCCAGGAGCAATCAGATATTTATTTCAATCGCAACACACTATTTAATTATTTTTGAACTTCTGGTTGATGTCAGGTTTGTTGAATGAAAAGGTTCCTCCATTTCTATGCTCTAGCACGTTAAATAAGAAATACAAATGTTGTTTTTCCTGATTGCAGTATTCAAGCACTTTTGAGTGCTCCAAACCCAGACGATCCTCTTTCAGACAACATCGCAAAGCATTGGAAGGCAAATGAAGCTGAAGCTGTAGAAACAGGTGACATCCAATGCCCTTGATCATTTTCATTAGTTTGTGGTTAACAATAAAGGCTAAATCTTTTCCTAATTTATCGTTTCTATGTTAATCCATTGATTGCAGCAAAGGAATGGACACGTCTATATGCCAGTGGCGCCTGATCACATTGTGCACAGTATTTGGGCACTCAATAACATGTCTATTGTTCACCGGCAGACCTAGCTTTTTCCATAAATATCGATGGGAAGTGCTAAATATAACAAGTGCTAACAGTTTGATCCTTTCATATACTGTACTCTGTATCACTTTCGTTTTAAGTTCAGGCATCTCCCTATACTTGTATCAGTGTTTAAGAAATATGTCAACTATTCTATTTTCTGTTTAGATAATAGTAAATCCTTGCGTGGATCTCTAGTGCAGAAAGCTAAATTTGAGTCTCTCTTTCTAAGTGTCCATTTATAGCGAAATAAACATTCGTAGACGAAGACATATTGCATTATTATCTTCATTGGGTTGATGTTGATCAACACCATGACACAAATAAAGGAGGGGCAAGGTGTTGGGTTGTATATATCTTGTAGTGTTTTAAGTATTTGATCTGAGGAGTTTTAAAGAAATGAGGAGTGGTAGATCAGATAATCGAATACGGATGAGTTGCATTGCTGTTTGCCGATGCTGTAAGCTGATGTTTTCATCCCTAGATGTCATGAGCGATTATTTATGCATTCTGGATGTCATAACAATTCTTTTAAGCAGAAATGAAGGGAAAAGTAAACAAAACTTTCAATATTAAAACAACAGCACTTGTTCTTGATGTTTGAAGGAGATTCCCTCGGTGAAGTCTCCCTCTGCATTAAAAAAAAATACATTTAATCCATAATTGACGTTAGGGCTAGAGATTTTCAACAGCTTAAATGAACTTGTAGAATTGAGAGAGTTTGAAGACGTTCATTTTAGAGTTCCGATGAGTTATTGAGAGGTATATTAGGATATGTCTCTTGAATCCTAGTCTAAAGTTCAGATGAGTTATTGAGGGGTATATTAGGATATATCTCTTGAATCCTAGTCTAAGCTAGCCTTAACCCAAACATAAACTCTGGTTAAGATTACAGAAAATCCTATTTGATTTGCAAGGATGTTTAAGGGTTGTTTTGAGAAATAGTAAGTTTTAGAAGTTTTATTTAGAATTAGCCAAGTTTTAGGGTTCAATCAATATAATGTATTTAAAATTACACGAGAGAATATTTTTAGGAATATTCTTTTATCTAGTTTGGACTTTAGTGGAAAAATTGTTATTTAGCCCTTGTTTAATTCTCATACCACATTTAAATCATGATTTTTTTTTATAGGCTTCATATTCAATAATTATAGCTTTTTTTTCTCGTAGGCCTATGTGTGGAAAAATTCGGCCATTTCTTTAAAATCTTTTTTTACTCTTTCTCTCGGTTTTACTATTGAAATATTGAAAAATTTCATGAATTTTGTGTCTTATATCATGCAAAAAATTGAAAATTCAGAAAATACAGAAAAAATTAGTGACTTTGTTTCTATAATGAATATAGAATGGATTCATATCTTAACGATGTTAAGTTATACTTCGTTTTATGTTTAGTATTGCAAAAAATATAGGAAAACAAAAAAAACAGAAAATTTTGATATTTTTGAATAATTTACTATTTTCATGTATTTATAGAATGTAAAATATTAAAAGAATTAGAAAATTTGAGATTTTAAAAATTTTCACATTTTTCGTGTGCATAGCATGCATAATTGAAATAACAGAAGAAAACAAAAAATTTCTGATTTTTTAAAATTTTGCGATTTTCTCATACTATCCCATGTATAGCATGTAAAATATAGAAAAACGGAAGAAAACAAAAAGAGTTGGGACTTACGAAAATTTCACTATTTCATGTGTTATATAGCAAACAAAAAATATTGCAAATCAAAGAAAAATAAAATTCTAGAGAGTTTTGAAGATTTTGCGATTTTTGTATTTTATAGCAAGCAAAATATTTGAAAACCAATGAAAACATATTTTTTTGAGCTTTTAAAAATTCCGCGAGTTTCGTATGCTGCAAAATATTGGAAATTTTTTTAAAAAGAAAAAGTGGGATTTTTTTATATAAATTTCATGATTTTCAGGCTTTCGATCATCTGAAACCTCAATCACTCGGATCAAATTTCTTTGTTGTGCTTTATTATTATTAGCAATCCGCGACCTTTTTTTTTTTACTTCACATAGTTTTTTGTCATTTTCATACTTGGAAGTTCTCCAAAAATATTAGCAAGCAAGATATTGGAAAATTGACGAAAATAGAAAATTATGGGACTTTTGAAATTTCATAATTTTTGTGTGCGCTATAACATGAAAAATAATTTTAAAAGGATGAAAATAGAATTTTTTGAATTTTAAAATAATTTTGCGATTTTCAAATATTGAAAAAGCGAAGAAACTGGAATTTTTAGATATTTCTAAAAAAATTGCGATTTTCTCTTTTTATATCAAGTAAAATGATGAAAACTGAAGAAAATTTATTTTTTTGGGATTTTTGAAAATGTTGTAATTTTCATTGTCTATATATAACAAGCAAAATAAAAATAAAAATTTCGATGTTTTTGAAAATTTCACGAGCAAAAAATTTTATGGCCGAAGAAAACAAACATTTTTGAGATTTTTACAAATTTAGCAATTTTCATGTGTTACAAGACGCAAAATATTAAAAATAGAAAACATAAAATTTTGATAGTTTCGAAAAGTTTCTGATCTTTGTGTGAAAGCAAGCAAAATATTGAAAAGTCAAATAAACCAGAAAATATTCAGATTTTAAAACTTTTACGATTTTCGTATGCCATGCAGAATATTGAAAATTTGAAGAAAACAGAATTTTTTTAATTTTTAACAAATTTGTGATTTCGTGTGCTAAAGTATTAAAAGTTTGAAGGAAATAGAAATTTTTGGGATTTTTTAAGATATCGCGATTTTCATGTGCTGTATATATAGCGGGCAAAATGTTGAAAATCCGAAAAGCACATAAAATTTTGATATTTTTGAAATTTTAGTGATTTATGCGCGCTATATAGCATGCAAAATATTCAGAAAACAAAGAAATTGAAAATTTAAACTTTATTTTAAAAAAAATTCGCGATTTTGGTTTTGCTACAAGAGTGCAAAATATTAGAAATTTAAAGCAAACAAAAAAATTTGGGAATTTTTTAAAATTTCATAATTTTCTTGTGTTGCTAATGATTTTTAGTTACCCGGAGTGTCAGTCATTCGGATCAGATTTTTTTGTTCTATTAGATTCTTATTAGTTTAATCAGCGATCTTTTCTTTTACTTCAGAAAACTTTTTGTCATTTGGATACCCAGGCGTTTGTCAAAATATGAACAAGTAAGATATTAGAAAACCGACAGGAATATTATGAGATTTTTGAGATTTCATGATTTCCCTGTGCTTATAAAATGCTAAATAATGAAAGTTGAAGAAGAAAACAAATAATATTGCAAAATACAGAGAAACTCGAAGAAATCAAATAATATTTAATGTTTTGAAAATCTTGTAATTTCTTACGTATATTAGTAAATTAGAAATATTGAAAAACCAGAGGAAACAAAAAAATCTTGAGAGTTTTGAAGATTTTCGTATGTTTAATGATTTTCATATACACAAGTAAAATATTTTAAAAAAGAAAAGTTTAACGATTTTAATGTGCTATAAGAAGAAATATATTGAAAAATGGAAGAAAACAAAATATTTGATATTTGTAAGTCCACGATCTTTTTGTGCTATAGGATACAGAATATTGAAAATTGAATAAAACAATAAATATTCTGATTTTTGAAAATTTCTTGATTTTTGTGTGCTAGCTTGCTAACTTTTGAAAATTTGAAGAAAAATCAATTTTTTTTTGAATTTTTAAAAATTCGTAATTTTCATGACTCAGCATGCAAAATATTGAAAATATTTCGAATTTTTAAAGTTATCGCGATTTTCGTGTACTATGCAAAATATTGAAAAACAGAAGAGAACATAAAGCATTGAGATTATTTTAATTTTCGCGATTTTCACATGCACGCAAAATATTGAAAAAACCATAAGCACAAAAATTTTGAGTCTTTTTTTTTTACATATTTCGTGATTTTTGTCTGATACACTGTGCAAAATACCAGGAATTTGAAGAAAACAAAATTTTTCGTGATTTTCATGTGTTCCTTGGGATTCTCAGCCGCCCGGAGTCTCGGTCACTCAGTTTGGATTTCTTTGCCTTGTTAGGTTCTTAGTAGCAATCACGACCTTTTTTCTTTTACTTCACAAACCCTTTTGTCATTTTCATACTAGGAAGTTCTAAAATGTATTAGCAGGTAAGATATTGGAAAATCGATGAAAACAGAAATTCTGATATTTATGAAATTTTATGATTTCGTCAACTATATAGCATTCAAAACAATGGAAAAAGAAGAAATTAAACTCTTAGATTTTTGAAAATTTCCATATTCTATATCACGTAAGATATTGAAAAAATGAAGAAATCATGACTATTTTGAGATTTCTCAAAATTTTGCGAATTTTGTTTGTTATTCCAAGCAAAATGTTGAAAAAGAAAATTTTTAGGATATTTGAAAATATTGCAATTTTTATGCTCTATATATAAACACTCTATGACTTTCATGAGTTATATATATTATACAAAAAATTGTAAAATCGAAGATTTTTTCTTTGAGATTCTTAATAATCCAGGGATTTTTATGTGCTATATGAAGTAATAAAATTGAAAAATAGAAGAAATAAGAAAATTTTAATATTTTCCAAAAATCATAGCAAGCAAAATATTGCAAATTGAAGAAAACTTAAATTTTTTGAATTTTTAAAATCTTACGATTTTCATGTGCTTTAATAGCACACGCAAAAATGAAAATTTGATGCAAACAAATGTTTTTTTTGAAATTTTGAAGATACCACAGTTCCTGTGCTATATATAATAAGCAAAATATTGAAAAACCGAAAAGCACAGAAAATTTTGAGATTCCTGAAAATTTTATGATTTTCGTGTGTCACATGCAAAATATTGAAAAATCGAAGAAAACAGTTTTTATTTTGTTGAGATTTTTGAAAATTTTGTGATTTCCGTGTTCTATAACATGAAAAAATCGAAATATTGATGAAAATAGAAAAGTTTGAGTTCGCTATTGTCATGTGTTATAGCGTACAAAATATTTAAAGGAAAAAGAAAACATAAAATTTGGAGATTTTAAATAGTTTCTTGAGTTTTGTATGCTTGCATATTAGGAAAAAAGAAGAAAACATAAAATTTGGAGATTTTGAATATTTTTGTGTGCTTGGCATAATATTGGAAAAGAAGAAGAAGAAAACATAAATTTGGAGATTTTTATAATTTTCGTGTGCTATATCATGGAAAATATTGAAAAACCAAAAGAAAATAAAAATAATTTGTATTTAGAAAATTTCATTATTTACTTGTGCTACAGGAAGGAAGGAAAATATTGAAAAACAAGAAGACAGAAAATTTGAGCTTTTTAAAATTTCACTGCTCGTGTAAAATGTTAATAATTTAAATAAAACAATTTTTTTGGTAATTTTCTTACATTTCATGTTTTTTGTATGGTATAAATATTGAAAAACCTAAGAAAAAAGAAAATCTTAAGATTATTAAAATTTCACAATTTTTACATGCTATATAACAAGGAAAATATTAAAAAGCTGAAGAAAAATACCGGGATACTTATAAATTAATCCATCATATATTTTACATATGAAACACATAAATATAAAATATTACAATTTTCAAATCATATGATAATAAACTTTTAAATTAATATGAAATTTCTTGATTTTGGGCTTCGTTTCCACGCATTGCTTGGAGAACCTAGTACAGAAAAAACCCATATTTGTATCTAATAATCATGTTCGGATTAAGGTTTAATTAAAAAAAAAAAAAAAAACCTTTTAGCGAAAGTATGAGATACCGTTTTTTTTCTTTTGAAATTAACCCTCGGATTAAATTAGAGTAAGCGCCCAACTAAGAGCATTACTACGCCCATAGGAACTTTTTTAGTCAATGTGATCCAAAAGTAATAACATCAGCAATTATTTAAAAGCACTGAAATACACCAAAAGCATATAATCAGCAGTTTTTGAAACGTATCGATATGAAGAAATCAGCCAAGGACTATTGAAACAGTCAATTATCAGAATGAGTTGATATAAGCCGAGAGCATCGATACGACATCAGCCTTGAATTGGTGTCAGGTTTTGAGTCATCATGAAGCTGAAGAAACAAATTTAAGACAAGAACCAATAATTACTAACATTTAGGGGCTGTTTTGCAGAATTTTGAAATTTGGATTCCTAAATAGTACAATTGAAAAAATTTGAAAAAATCTGGATTGGCTAATTTTGTGTTTGGTTGGTATTGAATTTCTATTGTTGGATTTGTAAATACTTATAATCTTTATTTGGTTGGAAAAAAATAAATGAGATTTGGATGTGAGGATTATAGAGAGAAATAGAGAGAGGATTTTTTAATAACATAAAGTACATGGGACCCATGTGAACAGTGCCAAATCCATAGAAATTCATTTTTTTTGGGATTCAAGAATCCAAAAAATGGTGGCCCCTCACAAAAAACAAGCAAATCCATAGCAACCAAAATCCTACAACCAAACAAAGAATTGAAGAATCCAAACTCTTTTATGGATTCAAGAATCCAAACAGCGTCAAATCCTATCCTAATCCTACAACCAAACAGCCCCTTAAGAGATGAAAGGAGCTCAAAGAAGATTTTCGCAGGAAAAACCCCTAAACTTAAGAAAGACACATTGTGGGCATTTTCAATATAAACATTGCATCGGGATCTCATTAGCGCAGTCCATTTTTTATGGACATGCTGTAATGCCTCAGCTTGCATTAAACATGAACTCAAATGCAGCAACCATAAAAAGATAAAACATGGTTGCGAAATGGAAATAGATGGAACTTCTAAGGTTGTTGGTGCAGGTTTCTGCCATGAAAAGAAGAAACAAAGAAAACAACAGTTCATCATTTCTTCCAACAGAACGAAGCTCATCTAATTGAAACTAAATCAGAATTATTGCAGAGTGGCCCGAGGTGCACGGGGCCTCACCGGAGTCTTTGAAGGGCTTACCCTGATATAGTAGTGATGGGCCAAATAAGAGAAGATATAAGATAGGAACCAAAGCTAGTTTAAGAAATTATCAACAACTGGAGATAAAGAAAAGGTACCTAATTGGAAGAGATCTCAGAGGAATCCCACTACAGTTTAGAGCAATAAGGGCACTATCTGCCTGCACAAACATAAATAAACACGGGGTTATGATGCTAATTTCATATATAAACGCCAAATAGCATGTTTACACTATCTCCATTAGAATGTCTTGAATTCATAGTTAATAAATGAAAATTTTATCTTTATTCCGCAGGAGCATCTTTGCTGTTATAAAGACTACCAGTCCTCTTCTGAAAACACCATAATTTCTCAAAACTTGAAATCTAACCACAAAGCAGTCATATCATCCGACGAAGATGGCTAGTTCAATGACTAATGGGATAACCTGAATAGGAAAACATGTCACATGCAAGAAAAATTTTCAATAAATCTCCCGGATAAAAACTGTAACCTTTCGTCTGTATGGTTATTTTAAGCCAGGCATTCACTGCAACAGTAGCAGTCATGCTTATCAAATTACCAATATCTATGCATGGTCTGATACATGTAATATGATGATTGTTGTGATGAATTGTAGATATCTATGTGGTGCAGTAAATGGTTATGACTTTGTTTCTTGAGATATTCACTAAACCCTATCGCAATATGCTAAAAGTATTCAAACTCAAATCACTTCGGTTACAAGAGACCATACTTTTCGAATGCAGGATAGAAAAGCATATTAATGACATAACCGCGAAAGTACAAAGACATGCAGATATACAAATCCATATATCCGATGCCCTTTCTTATTTTCTTAGAAATTGGGATTATTTAACCTGATGCTAATAGAATAATTAACTATCCTTTTCCCAACCACTATAAGGTTCAGGGAAACTACAATTTAGTTTAAATATATTCATATTTAAGACTTTTTGGGTCTTATATGATCATATTTTTCTTTTAAGAACGATAGGTTACAAGTGCTTGTTCTTAACATATACAGATATCATGACTGTACCATATAAAGTTATAAACAGTATCTCCAATAAATAATTCAAAAATTCTGCTTTTGGGTTGCGTTAGACTAAAAAACCCAAACAACTTTTTCATGGTACAAAGCTATTGCTTAATTAAATTTCAAAATACATAATTATGCCTCAGTGCAAGCTGCACACCAAGGGTTGGATAGGACGGGTTAAAGGTTGGACTGACATGAGGTTCAGATTTTCATATATGAATGCTTGAGTGATAACATTGCTGTTGTTTTCTTAATTATGTAGCTGAGGTGGGCCCCACAGTAGGAAAATGAACTACTGACATTAGTAAGAATGTGATTTCTGTTTAGGTCTATGCGCCACAATGACGAAGAACCGCTGGATATTAAAACAACATTGTATTGCCTCTTCCTCTAAACTATAGACCTATTTGGCATGTGAAATGCAAAAGTCAAATATTTAACATTTCTAGAATTGTAATCTCAAGCATCAGATTCCAAGATACTGTGTGTGCTTGTAAAATATAAGCATTCCCATAATATTTGTTTCTGTGTTTGGTAAGTATATTTTGCCAAACTAACCATACAAACTACTTGATGACAGCAATGCCTACAAGTGGAGGTGTAGCTAAGGGTGAAACACTTGATCGACTTGATTATGATTTTGGAAATCAAACTCAAAATCGATAGCCAAAAGTATCGAACTATACTAAAACGAACCTTCGGTAAAGTTTTCAATTTTGTTTTAATTATTTTCCTCAAGGTTTATTTTGACAAAGGTTTATCTTCATATAAATCATTATGATTATAATTCCAAGTAGTCACTCAAATTCTTAGATCAACACCCTTCAACCCATAAAAATAAAATTCCTGATGTTACAGTTGCTTACTCTTGCTACCTCTTCAAAAACCCCACATATATCAGACCACTTTAGCAGATTCCTCGCCTTTATCACTGCTTCACGAGCAAATCGATTCCTCATAAAGTTACAATGTCCAAAGAGGAAGTTATGATCTAGGCACTTAAAGGGTTTAAAAACAAGAATTGCATCAATGGTTACAGAGTTGAGCCAGCGAAGTCGGAGAGAACACTTAACATGCACACATTTGCACACACCATGCACCCATTTGCACTCAACATGCACACATTTGCACACAGTGTGCACACATGGAACATGTTAACAAACTTGATAGTATAAGATAGTAATATGGTGATGGTGCACTTCTCTATGTTAACAAACTCGCTTGCCTGCCTGTTTCCCCTGCCAAATAAATGCAATTAAGAGTATTTAATCTAAAATGATCTCTGCCCTTGCCTCCTCTTCTCAAAAAGCAAGGTTATAAAAAGCGCTAGGTGGAGCTGAGCGTTTGGGGTATCGTCTAGCGCCGCTTAAGCGCTGCCTAGACGGATTTTACTTTTAGGTAAAATTATATTTAATATATATCCATATCGAAATTTCAGCAATATATTGACACTTCAGCATAGAAAATAGCAACATTGAAATTTCAGCAGTAGAAAAATAAATACATCGATAATTTAGCATGATAACTCGTAACATATTCATATTTTAACCATAAAAGTCTGCAAAAAATAAATTTTAAGCTATATAATTCAAAAACTATTCTAAAAAAGGGGACAAAATTGACTAACTTTTATATTATTAAGTATGAATTTGCGTCAGGTAGCTGAAAAAAACCAAACCCGACCCATGTTTCTTCAAAAAGACTAATTTTTATTCCATTAAGTGGGCTGGGTCTACCTAGGCATCCGTTTAAGCGGGCTGGACGGCTTAAGTGCTTATTAATTGCTTAGGCCACACCGCTTCCGTCTAGACGTCCGCCTAATTAAACCGCCTATGGCTAAAGCGGAGTGGCTTTGCACCGCTTCCGCCTAGACCGTTTTTTAGCCAAAAGTATAGTTAATCCACCTTCATTATCTCATTCTACTAGGATTCCAACTTCGTATCTTGCTCTCCATTCATTTCCTAGAAGCTGATGGGAAATTGTATTATTGTCAAAGAGTCGATGAAGACCCTAAGTTTACATCTTCGAATACGATGTCATCAATAGTTGTCAAAGTCTCAAAGACTAAGGTAAAGGTATACACCAAATTTTAAAAGCGATGCGCTGAGTTTATGAAGGGTGGTTCAGAGATCCGTAAGGTTGACGTCATGCCAAATCATCGATATTCAACAATATGGAACGTGGGATACAGATTATGGATCATTTGGGGTCTGCATATTTTGGTAACATATGACGATGGCGATTAAATTATCTCAGTTCTTTCTTCCTATTTCTCTATGGTTACCAATCATTCTCAAATATGATTTGATGGACATTTCTTCAAAATCATTCTATGTAATATATATAAAGCTATACGAGTGAATATTCCTTGGAATATTCACTTATCTAGCTTGAACTTAAATAAACAAATTGTTATCTAGCCCATATTTAATTCTCTTCCAGTCTTACTACATTTGGGTTATAATGTTGTATTGGTTTCCTATTCAATATTTATTTGGACATGTGAAACGAAAACCATCCGATGCCCCAATTAAAAAAAAAGACAAAATTGTAGTTCTTGACGTAACTGGGGATAGGGGTAGACTAAACGAACATGGATGGAGCCTATTAAGAATGATTTCTCAGAAGAAATAGCCATTAACAGAGCAGAATGGAAAAGAATGATTCATACCTGACCCTAGAAATTTGGGATAAAGACCTTGTTATTCCTACTCAATATTTATCACTCTTTTATCCCATATAACTAGGTTTATATGGTGGAAATTTTTTGATCGGCCCCCTTTTTAAAATTTCTTTCTATTTTCTCTCACCACTTAGATTTTACTGGTAAAATATTAAAAAATTTCATAATTTTTTGCGCTATAATAGGATGCAAAATATTAAAAAATTGAAAGAAATAGCAGAAAAAAATTTAGAGTTAAATTTCGCGATTATCATTTTGTATTGAAAAAAAATTAGAAAAACCCAAAGAAAATAGATGAAATATTAGCTATTTTCATTTGCTATAACATGTAAAATATTAAAATTTTGGAGCAAACAGAAAATTTGAGATTTTTAAAAATTATTTGATTTTCTTTTGCATATGCATGATATTTAGAAAGCGGAAGAAAATAGAAAATTTTGAGAATTTTGAAAATTTTATGATTTTTTTACGCTATAGCATGTAATATATAAAAATCGGGAGAAAACTGAAAACATTGACTTTCAAAATTTTCACAATTTTCATCTGCTATAGCAAACAAAAAATATTGAAAAACCGAAGAAAACAGAAAAAGCTTGAGATTTAAGATTTTTACGATTATCATATGCTATAACAATCAGATATTGAAAAACCAAAGAAAACAATTTTTTTTGGGTTTCTTAAATATCACGATTTGTGTGTTGCTAGAGGTTCCTCGTCATCCTGTGTCTTGATCACTATCGATTTCCTTGTTATGTTAGGTTCTTAGTAAGATTGTAAAATACGTGTTCGGTATCCGTTCGGTCGGTCGGCAGATAAAAGATAATCGGATTATTCGATGGGTATTCGATTTTTCTGGTTTGTTCGCAATCAATATTTTAATATACATTAAATATAGTATATATATATATAATTCATTTGTTCATATGTTTAATGAGACATTTTCACAAACACTTGGTGGAATCGATGTAAATTATGATTTATGAAACTTATATATAGCAATACAAAATAAATAAATTATAAATAATAATGAATTATGAAAAAAGATGAAAAAATCAAACACCCATAAACCAATATTCTCGTTTAACCATTATTCGTCCGAATAAACCAGTTATTCGGTGGATATCTGGTTTGAGCGGATAATAGACCGAATAATGAGTTTTCCGTTTGGTTTGCCCGCAAATCCGGCCGGATATTCTATTTTTTTGAATCTTGGATCGTAACAGCAATGGGCAACCTTTTCTTCTTTTACTTTATATAGACTTTTGTTTTCTTGATATTCAGAAGTTTCCAAAAATATGAGCAAGTAAAAGATTGGAAAACTGAAGAAAACAAAAAATTATGAGCCTTTAAAATTCCATGCTTTCAGTTTGCTATATATAGCATGCAAAATAATAGAAAAAAGGAAGAATATATAAATATTTCTTAGATTTTTGAATTTTTTGCGATTTTTATGTGTTATATCATGCAAAATATTGAGAGAAGAAAACAAAAATTTTGAGATCTATGAAAATTTTGCGATTTTCGTTAAAAGTGAAGAAAATAAAAAGAAAATTGGGATTTTTGAAAATATTGCAATTTTATGCTCTATAACAAGCAAAATATAATAGGCAAAATATTCAATAACTGAAGAACACAATTTTTTTTTATATTTTAAAAAAATTTGCGATCTTTATATTCTACAACAAACAAAATATTGAAAAACCGAATAAAACATAAAATATTGATATTTTTGAAAAGCCCGCGATTTCTGTGTGCGCAAAATATTGTATATTTGAGTAAAACAGAAAAATTTATAACTTCCAAAAAAATCATGATTTCTTGTGCTATAGAAAGCAAAATATTGAAAATATGAAGGAAACAGAAAATTTTGGGATTTTTGAATATACAACAATTTTCATGTGTTAAGTATTGAAAAACCAAAGCGCGTTAAAAATTGAGATTTTTGAAAATTTCGTGATTTTCTTATGCTATACTATCAAAAAATTGAAAAACCTACGAATCCACAAATTGTAAATTTAAAGAAAACACATAATTTTGGGATTTTTGTAAATTTCTTGAAAAATTACGCAATTTTCTTGTGGTAGCATGCAAAACATTGTAAATTTGAAGAAAACACATAATTTTGGGATTTTTGTAAATTTCGTGATTGTGATGTGCTATATATCATGCAAAATATTCAAAATCAAGTTTTCATACAAATTTAAGATTTTTGAAAATTTCACGATTTTTCGTATGCTAATATTGAAAAAAGGGGGAAAAGGAAAATTTTATGATTTTCATGATTTATATCATATAAAATATTGAAAAATCAAAGAAAATAAAAATATTTTATTTTTGAAAATTTCATGATTTTCTTGTGCTATATATAGCAAGCAAAAGATTGGAAAAACGAAGAAAACCGAAATTTTGAGATTTTTAAAATTTTGTCATTCGTTTGATATAGTATGCAAAATGTTGAAAATTTGAACGAAATAATTTTTTTGGAGCTTTGTACATTCGTGATTCTCGTCTGCTATAACAAACAAAATATTGAAAACCCAATTTTTTTGGAGATATTTAAAAATTTCACGATATTCGTATGCAAGGAAACTTTTGAAAAGCTGAAGATTAATCTCTGCAAGTTAATTTTTCATATATTTACATATGAAGTTCATAAATATGAGATATTACAACTTGCAAATCATATACCATTTAACTTTTGAATTGATATGATTTTTTTGACTTCGGACTTCGAACCTTTGCGGGTAAATGAATAAAATGAAGATTCCTCAATTCTAATAATCTCACTCTATTCTCACTCTAATTCTCTTACATTCTTTTGCACATTTCTCTATTTTCTACAATTTTTTCAACTTAACTCACTAGTTAAAACATAAAACCAACGTGCAAAAGCAGGATTCTATGAAGGACAAACCCAACATGCATTATTACCCCATAATTGGATTTTAAATGCCACATAAAACTAAATGCGATCACATAAAAAAGATATATTGATCAGAACAGAAAATTATAAATAATCACCTGAACAAACTCAACAAATGCTATGCGTGTTGAATGCACATGATCCCCAAGGAGCCTTAAGCGAGAGACCTAAGTAAAAATGATTAATGCTGTCATGTGAATCGCCTTGAATCACCTGAAGACACTGCCAGTGTACAACATTGGGAAAACTATACTCACCTCACCACAATGAAACTCGAAGAAATCTTTTATTTCTGTTTGTGTAACCTGACAGCAAGAAAATGCAAAGATATCAGTATCAAAAGAACAATCAATCAGTTTTTCTAATGAAACAAAACTTGGAATCAAACTATACTATATTTGCAACTTTTAATAATCAATACAAGACAAAATAGTAATCTCGAGAAGCCAAACAGTGTGAGACGCTGAGAAACAATTATCTACCTTCTTATCAATATTTGTGCAATATACAGTCCTTGTACACATTTCTCGCTCATCTGGAGACTGTAATAAACATCAATAATTAAAAACTCCTGAAGCAAAAATATTCTCTCTGTGTGTGTGTGTGTTAGAGAGAGAGAGAGAGAGAGAGAGAGAGAGAGAGAGAGAGCTCCATTGCAAATCGGTCAACGTTTTTTAAAAACAGGAAATGTTTGCAATAAAGCGCTCTCTTATATATATAAGGGAGCGCTCCATTGCAAACCGGTTCGCGTTTTTTAAGAACGGGAACTCTCGATCCACGACATATTTAAACGATCCGAACCGTTCAAATTGATCATCCTACCTTCAAGTCTGCGTATGGAAAGCAAAGGATTTGAAGACCTCCGACCAATGTATTAGATGAAGTTTATGTTTCTATATTGAAAGACGATCATTTTGCACTCATTCGATGCATGAGTTAGAGGTCTTTAACTCCTTTGATTTTTCATACACATACATTTGAGGGTAGGGTGATCAACTTGAACAGTTCGAATCGTTCAAATATGTCGTGGATCGAAAGTTCTCATATTAAAAAAACACGGACCAGTTTGCAATGGATCACTACCTTATATATATATATATATATATATATATATATAGAGAGAGAGAGAGAGAGAGAGAGAGAGAGAGAGAAAGAGAGATTAATGGAGGAAAGGTGGAATTTCCTCTTATGGCAGCGAAAAAATACCATCCATGTTTTATTTCCAATGCTTGATACCCATCGTTCTCATCTTTATCATCTAAAAGATGTGGATATAGCAAATTTTATATGATTCTACCACTTTTTCACTATTAATTTAGCGGGTGCAAAATTAATGGTTTATCAACAAAAGAACTTTTTATATTGCTAATTCAACGGTGAAAAAATGGTAGATACACATGAAATTTGGTGTATCGACATCTTAGATGATAAATATGAAGATGATGTGTGCCGATCGTCGAATAAAATGGAGGATTAATTTTCATTGCCGCCCTAGGAGGAAATTCCCTCCTATGGCCTCTTTCCTCCATTATCCTTATATATATATACACGCACGCACGCGCACACGAACACACACACGCGCACACGAGAATAATGGAGGAAAGATGCCATATGAGTGAATTTCCTCCTACGGCGTCAGAAAATCTTTATCCTCCACAATTTTTTCGACGATCGGCACTCATCATCATCTTTGTCATGTAAGATGTAGATATACCAAATTTCACATGATTCCATCACTTTTTCACCGTTGATTTAGTAGGTGCAAAATTAACGGTTTACTGACAATAGAGCCTTTTACATTGCTAATTCAACGGTGAAAAAATGGCGAATCACATGAAATTTGGTGTATCCATATCTTACATGATAAAGATGATGATAGGTGTCGATCGTTGAAAAAAAACGTGGGGCATATAGAATTTTGACACCATCTAATGAAAAAACCTTCTAGGCCTCTTTTCTTCATTATTCTCATACACACACACATACGAGGATAATGGAGAAAAGATGCCATAGAAGGGAATTGCCTCCTATGGTATCGAAAAAAATACACCCCCATGATTTTTTTCGACGATCGGCACCCATCATCATCATCATCATCTAAGATGTGGATACACCAAATATCATATGATTCCATCACAATTTCACCATTGATTTAGTGAGTGCAAAATTAACGGTTTACTGACAATATAACTCTTTGCATCGTTAATTCAACGTTGAAAAAAATGATGGAATCACATGAAATTTAGTGTATACACATCTTACATGATAAGATGATGACGATGGGTGCCGATCGTCGAAAAAAATCATGGAGGATATAGATTTTTGACGATACCTAATGAAAAAGCCTCCTAGGGCCTCTCTCTCTCTCTCTCTCTATATATATATATATATATATATATATATATATATATATATATATATAAAGTAGCATGATTATTGATCGCACCCGGGGAAGAAATATAGGATTCACAGGCAATATGGCAGTCTTAGAAGGTAACACTCTAACAGGATAAAAACCTAGCATCGTCCCTCCAAGATTTAGGGCATTCCTTGCTTCTCCTGGTAGAAAATACATACAAAATATTATTAGGTAGAGAGATTCCAACACGCGCACAGAAAAATATGATAATATGGGAACACGAGCAAATAAAAATATGATAATATAGGAATGAACTTACGCTCATCAGAGAACTCTATAAATGCAAATCGAAGAACTGAATGTGGGTCACCACAAACACGGCAATCAATTACCTTCAATGCAGATTTGCAGAATGACAAGTTCATTATTACAAATAAATATAGTATCAACAATAACAAAAAAATGAGTCAAAGATTAATAGAATCACGAGTATTCTTGTATCGACTTGGCAAGATAATGCAGCATCCAGATGCGATATAATGATCATTTTAGGTATGTGCATGTATATATATTTCTCCATACTGGAAAATTTACTCTATTTGCTGCTATCATATCAACTTAGGATGAGCATATAATAACCATATGCATTCCCAGATTCCAAAGGCATATATAATTCATGATACATTAGTCTTCATGATTAATTCCCAAAACAGAAACTTTGGAAGGCTAAACATTCAAACCAATGCACATAAGCGTGATCACACACGCGCGCGCAGAAAGGAAGCTGTATGCATCAAGGTTTAAAATCTCGGGATTGGGATGTCACTTTTAGGATTGGAATCGGTACCGGCCATCTCAGATCGGAATTATCAGATTATATATAATTGAAAAGAAGAGTTTTAAAAGATTAGTAAAAAATCTTATTTGAAGTAACAATAAACAATTTGATGAATTGTCTAGTAACTAATGCTAGCTAGAGTGGTTGTTTTAATATTTAGTAAAAAAAATACTATAAATCACTTGATATTTTTGAAGTCGCTAGTGAGGTCAAATAAGCCGTGCTAATCCATCAATTATTAGACATATTAATTCATTCAAAAACTTGATTCTATAACCCACTTAATCAAATAATAGAATATTGCTTGGTATCCGACAATATCGGGATCAGAACTCAGACAGCCCATATTTGGATTGGGATCGGCCATCTCGGATCAGTATGGCTCACATCATTAGTCAAATAAACTGTTGCTAAGATGTAGGTTCACATGGACTGACAAGCGCATCGTAAGAGATCCAACCCGAGACATTAGTTATGTAACATATATCAACAGTTTCCTTTTCTTTTTGGATTTTGTTTCCCCCTTTTATTTGACAGGAGAATTTCTATAGGCTCCAATATTGCAATTTGCATGTTAGTTTTTTTAGAGGATTGATGTTAAGCTTTAAAGCAGGTCATAAAAATTATCACTAACCCCCAAATTTTCTAACTGAACTATTTTGGCCCCCCTGGTTAAATTTCCATCCAAAATAGTTATATTTAACTGTTGCGTACATACCATCCTGCTAGACTTTAACCTTCACTTAGGACTCAGAAGGGGCCAATTTCTTTTAATAATTTGCATCATTTTGACACGATGGTATTCTTAATTGTTTCTGAAACGAACATTGTTGGGGTCAAAAATTACACCCCGGTTGACCAAGTCAAAGTCAAAGTCAACCCCAAATCAAGTGGGCCTGAGCCCAAGTCAAGAGCAAGCATGGAAGAGGCCGGTTCCATGACAAAAAGGTGGCAATAAATTAGTCTAAATGCAATTTTTAAAAATAAATGTATGAAAAGTAGGCAAAAAGCCAAAATTTTGTAAACCCCATGGTTTATGTGTAAAAAGAAATAAGCATATAAAGCATGGGGTGGCACAAGTGCCATTTGGCGGAGCATAAGGGGCTATATATAAAGTGTGTAGTCTATAAAGACAAACATGATGAAAAATCAAGGATAACTTTTCATTCTCTCAAAAATTAGGGTTCTGTGCTTCCTTCTCCTTTCTCAAGGTTCTAAACCCTCTTTCTTCCTTTTTTTTGAATTAAATCAAGAGTTTAACTCTTATTTTTCCAAAAAGAACCCGTTTTTCACCATGAAACCCTTGAAGGAGAGTTCAGATCTTCCATCAAATCCTCAAAACGGGAGATTTTTACGTCTCACCCTTTTTTCTCCACGATCCAGCCAACAGAGAAGAGGAAGGAGACCCATCTCCCAAAAAACCCTACTTCGAGAAGATCCAAGGCTCAAAAGAAAATTCAGGGCTAAATGGGAGAAGAAAGGGGCTCCCTTTGATCATTTCCAAACATTTCTGGGAGTTCAACTCTATTTGTCAAAAATCTTTTGGGGTTTAACTCCATAAATAAAATCCTTTTGGGAGTTTAACTCCACTCAAAATCCTTTTGGGAGTATAACTCCATAAAGATAAAATCCTTCCATTTTCTGGGAGTTTCCAAAATCTCTCAGGAGTTTAACTCCATATCCAAGCCTTTTAGGAGTTTAACTCCAAATCCACATCCAATTTATTACATAAGAGTTTAACTCCAAATCCAAATCTTTTGGGAGTTTAACTCCAAATTTATACCTAATTCCCGTTTAGGAGTTCAACTTCAAAGCCCCTCGAGAGTTCAACTCCCAGCCCAGAGGCTAAGCCCCTTTCTCTGCTGGTGTTTTAAGCGGTCGCGTGCCTCATACGTGACCCACTGGCGCTCAGCGCCAGCGCACCGGGCGCATGACCCGCGGGCGTCCAGAGCCCGTGTGCCACTCACACGTCCTTAGGATGCTCCTCACCCCTTTTTTTCCATATACTCCACATCCAAAACACGTCCACTGTTAGAAAAAATTTCTAACACGACGCTGCCCCGCACCCCGCAAGGGGCTGCTAGCCTCCTTGACCCCCAGCCCGCTATCCGTGTAGCGGGACCCCGTAAACTCCGCGAAGCCCCCGATATACCCCAAACCCCTCAAGACACACATACGCATACTGCACATTGAGTTCGCATGACTAGTTGACCCGTTAATCGGAGGTTCCTTCGCTTCAAAGGCGAGAGATAATTAACGGTAGCTTAGGTCGCGGCTGCCGGAGCTTTGGATCCCCACAATCAATAGGCCCCGGCTTACCCTAGGCAGGGGGAATCTGTATACGCCTGACAATCGACGCGCATTTCCATCTCAATGGGGTGACGAAAAACACCCTACAGATTCTAGCACACCTGGTGGGACCCTTCTCTCCTCCCATATCTCGGGTCAAGTGTTCATACGAACTCATTTAACATATATACCGATATTTATACTGAAATAATGTTTTTCCGTACATCAATCAACTTTCAATGGCGATATCTTCTAAAGATGAATTCAGCTTCTGACGCGACCCCGATCCAGTACGTAGTCAAGATCAATGCCTGCATGGTTCTCCCTGCAAGTCTCAGCCGGCAATAGGAGGGGCCACCTCGTCAATTTTGTTCCGTCATCATCTACCCTGCCAAAAGCGTTCATCTGGTGGAGGTCACGGCAAACCAAGCGGCCAAACCGACCTCAAGGGGTAGGAGACCGAACGTTGTGGTCGCCAAAACATCCCATCCCAAATGCAAATCTGTATTCGAACGGCTCTCCGTTGTTCCGACTGGGGGACAAGACCGTCAACACCAATGGAGCTGCAAAGCATCTCCAGCAAGCTTAGATGGTGCTCTTGACAATCGCGCGAGCAGGCGTCTTCTTTGAGCTCTCCATCGCTCGGTCTACGGCGACTTCCCGAAGAGCCGAAACCTGCCAAGTGCTCAAAACAGAAAAGGCTGAGACAGAAGCGGCTTAGGTATCGAGCCAACAAGAGGGCCAAGACTTCGGCCATGTGGAATCTTGTGAGATTCCAAGAGAAGGGTTACCCCGTAATGACGGCTGAGTCGGCCATAAAAGTCAGCAATTCTTTCGAACATCTAAAGTGGGTTCAGCAAAATTCCATGACCGTCAGAATCAAGAAGACAACAGTCCGAATGGTGCCTACAAAAAGACGTGTCCCAGCCTCAACAAAGAAAGTATAACACCGTCTCTTCAAGAGTCTATCAGGTGCTCTATACCACGCGAAAGTAGCAGGACAAATCCAGAAAAGAAGCACTGGCACTATTCAAGAACCCGGTCAGGCTAGCCGCCTTCAATTGATTGCCCGTTACCGAAAAAGAAGGGCCACGTTATCAGTCCGCAAATCAGCCGCCAAGGGTGAAAAGACAGCCGAATATGTTATCCACGTGGTCTACATGGCGGGCACGCGTCCCAGCGACAACCTTCGCAGCAAAAGCAAGGATGGAGCCACCACATCCCAATTCCAATTTGGCTTGAATGTGGTTGTTGTTTCCTAAGATCAGCCACTTCCACTAGACGATGAAAATCCTTTAGATGAGACCGGTAGATAGAAAGACCTCTCAATCCATATGGAATCAAAGCTCGGACGGTGAAAAAGAGCCGACTTTCCGCCTTAGGACCGCAGAGCAAGAGCTGCTTCAAGAGCTTCGAAAACAGCTCAGGAGCAAAGATAAAAAGATGTCCAAGCTCTACTAAAAAATTGATGACCTGACTGTAACAACTCTAAACTTTCTGTACAAATTTTTCCAAAATACAGAAGGAATACCTTAGCCTGAGCATAAGTTATAGATTTAATTTGCCTTTGAACAACAGCAAGAAATAACTTGTAGCTCATTGGTAAAGCCTTGCACTGCTGTGACATAGCTCCTGTGATCGAAGCCTCCCAGCCACATTATGTTTTTATTAAATTTTTTTTTAATCTTTTAGAAGCCCAAGGGTTTGCACGTGCACTATACGTAAAATGATAAGTTACAGTATAAATAAACATGTGCACGAGGGTATATGAATCGTGAGGGACACGTGGCACAAATCTGGAGCTCCACCGGTTTTGGACCACCATAGTGTGCAAGTGGAGTTAGCAAAGGGTGAAGTTTTGGCGACGTTCTAAGGAATTTCCGGCGACGAAACGACGTCCCGATACTTCCCTAGTCTTCCCCTACCTCTCTTCTTTCTCGTTAGCCAGTAAGTCCCATCTCCCCCTCTCTTATTCTATTCTAAAACTTTCAATCTTCAAAACCCGACGGAAGCGGAGTTAATCCGACTTCCGATTCGGTTTTTCCTTAAAAAGTCTATTTTTCTTAAGCAATAAAATACTATACTGTCATATAATGGTTAACAAATATTACCAAACACTTTAAAACAATTTTCATCTCAAAAGAATCTTTTATGCAACTTTTATCGTATTTTTACGGTAAAATACCACATACTTTATTTTCGACACAAATCAACATAATACTTGTATTACCTTTAGATAACTCATAAGATAATGACCTACCTCATCACAACACACATTTTTGACACAACACGATGAAATTTTGGGAATATAGTTATGGGATAATACGACATTACAAATAAATACTATCAAACTTGCAAAACCATTTCTTTAAAAAATGTGTTAATCAATTCCTTGCAATTGCGCATCTACAACCCACTTTTGGGGACCCCGTTCGGGATGGTGCGGATTATCGCACATCCTCAGGCCTAGTAGAGCAAAATGCAGACCTCCGAAAGGAGCATTCAATCTCGATGGAATTTTAATACATTTTTCTTTAGAAAATGAGATTTCTACAAAAATAAATAAAATTTATTTTCATTAAATATATGTATAACTATTATCAAAATATTTATTTTAATTATATTATATAAATATTCTAAGTTTTTTAAATCAAAGAAATCACCATTACAGGAAAATACCAATACAGTTCAATGCAAAATACCGATATTTCAATAAAATACCATATACTATGAAAACTAGGTTCAACGTGCTATGTCAAAAATGTGTGTTGTGTAGCCTACCCCATATGCTTGGGATAAAAGGCTCAGTTGTTGATACTATGAAAACTAAGTTCTACTCACTGGAAATTTCACTTTTATAAAAATATACATCTATGAAAACCATAAAGACGATAATTAAATGCTTGGGGTGTATTTTGAAATTATATCAAAATTATTTTTACATAAAACCCCCTCAAGTTATACTAATTTACAATAAGAACCCTGGTAAATATAGGTTTAAGCAGGACAGATTCTCTTGAGCCTCAGGAAGCCGGAGAAAGTGGGTGCTTACCTATCTAAGGTAGACAATCTAACAAACAGTGTTATCAATACGGTAATTGTATTAGAAAAAGACACAAATTCTGCCATCCACGTGCAGCAGTTATCGATAACATCAAAACTAATTCAGGATTTTAATTTCTTTTCAAAGTGTCTGACTTGAATATGATTCAAGTATAAAACTACAATTCAACATGAATCCGTCTATTCAATTTATATCAATCTATATTGACCGAACCGAACCATGGAAATACTCCGTCTACATGACTCTCTATTTATATCCATTCCATTTACTGATATCATGATTTCGGCAAGTCATTCATATATATAACAAAACAATACAATCAATACAAAAGACATTGCGGGGTTTTAAAGGGGTAGACTGGTACGGAACATGCTAAAGGTGGTACGAGGTGGTCACTTAAGACGTAATTACATTCATGCCGTTGTTCTGTGGTATTTTCAACAGAGCCTTATACTACGGGTTACCAAAGTCCACGGTGTAAGTTGGACTCCTCTCGTATATACTGGCATCTTCTGTACCAAACTACAAACACTACGTTAACCTAACAATCAAATATTATATTAGTTATACTTTTTTCTGTCTATTTTACTTCTCTCCTTCTTCGGGACTTACCGAGCGATTGTTCGCTAACGACATTCCTATTTCTTTTCTTCTTTGGAATGTTGTCAGGTAGATCGGACGCACTAGAGATCGAGACCAGCACAGAAGACGTGGAGCAGTACACTGAGTATCCCGAGCTATAGTCAGTTGTACATATTTTCATTCCAGTTCATGCCATTGTTTAGGTATTGTTTTCCATCCATGTATTTACATTTCCAGTTGTACCTATAAAAGATGTTTAATAAATAAAGTTGTTGTTCAATTACATCTATTGCCATTTTCTTGTGTACGTTTACTTTATATTGCTTAGATACGCTTAGCGTGCTTACTTCTGAGTAAATACATAGCGGACCTCGCCGCGTCCCCTTTCCATAGACCGGGAAGCGGGGCGTGACACCGACGAATATTGTGATGCAGCTCACAGCTCAAATTACTCAGGCGCCTTCCTATTAAGCACATGTCTCTACTCATGAGCCGAATGATGACAACCCGAAACAACCGATGATGTCCTCTTGGGTACAAGAGTGGGTGAGCTGCATGAAAGCCGACCACATTCCGCTTCTGAGGACGCCTTGGCCCCAGATAGCACTGTCCCGCCGACACAAGATTGGATAATGGATTTGGTCACCGGCAAGGTTAAAACATTGGTGGCCAAATCCGAAACTCAGAAAGAAATTGGCAGTAGTGGACGGCCATATCCCGCACAGTACGATCTGATCGAGTTTCCGAGCGGCTACGTCATTCCTAAGTTCGGAAGACTTGACGGGACGGAAAACGCAAATCAGCACGTCACCCACTTTAAAGCGTCGTGCGGAAATACAGAGAGCAATGACGCGCTCCTTCGTCAGTTTGTCAATAGCCTGACTGGTGTCGCTTTCGACTGGTACGCAAGTATACCAGACGGGTCCGTCACTACTTTCACCCAAATGGAGTACTTTCGCCCAAATGGAGTCTCTGTTTCGGTAAAGATTCATGAGTGTTAGTGACAAAATTTCCATTGCTGACCTCGTGAGAACCAAACCGGAGAAAAACGAATGCAACATGGACTTTCTTGCCTGATGGCGCAACCTCACGGTCAAGTGCGAACCGCCGCTAGAGCAAGACCAGTCCGTCAGCTTCCTCATTGGGAAGCTCAGCAATTGGAGGGACCCCCGTAAACTTTGCGAATCCCCCGATATACCCAAAACCCCTCAAGACACACATAAGCACACTGCATATTGAGTTCGCATGGCTAGTTGATCCATCAATCGGAGGTTGCTTCGCTTCAAAGGCGAGGGGTAATTAACGACAGCTTTGTCCGTGGCTGCCGGAGATTCGAATCGCCACAATCAATAAACCCCGGTCTACCCTAGGCAGGACAAGCGACGCGTATTCCCATCTTAACGGGGTGACGAAAAACACCCTACAAACATATCATTCGCTAAAAGCTTAGTTGCTAGTGTCCATCGCTTGTTTAATATCCATACATAACGACAATTACATTCCTTTACAAATTGTATAAACTGATTTAACAGTTTGTCACAAGACATCATATGTTAATCAGTTCATCACCTCATCCATGCTTCTCCTATGTATAATGATCTCATTTTTTGTTTTAACTTTATTGCTATCCAAATGTCAAATGTCTAACAAAACCTAATTCAGATATGCTCCATCCTATGGCATTGCCTCTACATGCTCCGGAGTTTAAATCATGGGAGTGAAAACACAACCGACATTGTTTTAACCAATACAAATGGGATTCCAATGTCAATATATCTACAAGCCTTCAATCGATATACTCTGGCTTTTCGATCACGATTACAGCTTGGCCACATTATTCATTCAATGGAATATAAAGCTTTAGTCTTCCAACAACATGCAGGCATACAGAAAACAAGAAGCCCTTAACTACAGTCAATATTCTAGATAACCAAACCACAAAAAACCAATCGAGTTAATAACAAATTTAAGAAACATATGAATGCAGACTAGTCTTGAATCGAGTTAAATCATCCTTCCCATATAAAAATATATCTCTCAATCCTTCAAACATACCCAAATAAACAAGGAGCTCTTCAATTAAGCTACTACTGGCATTGAAAACATGCAGATTATATAGCATCAGACAGCTATCAACAGAAAAAGCTACCAATCACACACATTTTTTCAATAACAAAAGCAATCTACGATATCCAAGAGAATATTGAAAATATGAACAGACAAAAATGAATGATATACAACTATACAAGCCAACAGCCTCAATCTAATCCACGAAGATATTCATTCTATCATATTCTTGTAAATCCTATGCCTATATATCTCAGATTAGTTAGCAGAAGGTCTCATTTAAAATGTCGTGATAGTGGGTTAAATTTGAAAACTCACCTGTCCACAAGTGTTAAATAACGCAGCAAGCTGTTCTTCAGTGACCTGATGTTTACCAACCACAAAGTTTAGATTAGCAGACAGTAATGAACAATTTTATAATAGAATATAAATACATGGGAAAAAAACTGATTTAACATATAATCCAACATGTGCTCTTAATTTGATAGATAGAAAATTGCAACATCGATGATAAGGAAAGCGGAACAAAGGTATGGAGGTCTCACATGCTGATCTATATCAGATACATATACAGTTCGCCTAATGCAATCCGCATTTTGAGCTTTCTGAACTCTCTCATTGAACCTTCGCCGCCCTTGATGGAAGCCATTCTTCCTCTAAACCAAATAATAAAAGAAATTAGCACAATTACACAAATCATTGATGTGCTTCAATATATCATACCATCGGGGAACATTGAATTATAAATTTTTAAATCCTATTATGCGTTGAAACTGAAAAAGACACAATTTTGCAAGATTATACAAAACAGGAGGAAAAATAAATCATACACATTTAAATTCTTTACATTACTAACTATGTTGGCAGTCTAAAATTTTAAATTGCAATTTATCCCAATTCTGACAAGAAACTCAGATAAAGTTCTAAACTTTAACCAACAAATTCACATCAAACAAGCATTTAGGCGACGATCAAAAACCCATACCCTATCATAGGGCTGGTGATCACTGAAATGAGGCGATCCATCACTCGAAAAGCCGCCAAAATAATCAAAGCCGCCACCAATCAACATATTATAGTAATCGGCCGATGACGCCACGAACAGAGGCGCATCGGCCGATAATCTCCCATTCGATTTCGACGAAGGGACGAACTCTTCCGCCGATGGGTTCAATTTCGACAAGAGATCGACCAATTCCCTCACATCGCTGTACTCGTCCTCTCGCCGCTCATCGCGAACACGGTGATCGTTGGAGTTGACTCCGTTCTCAGCGACCGCCGCCATTGATAGCTTAAATCGATCGATCGATCACAAATTTCGAGGATAAATAGAGTGAGAGAGAGAAATGGGGGAAGATATTAGGATCAGTACGTTGGTTATAAAAGGAAAAGCGTCATTTATAAAAATAAAAATCAAGTCTTTAATTTCGATTCCCCAAAGATTACGTCGCAAGAAAGATGAGAGAGAAAGAGAGTAGAGAGAGAGAGTGAAACGAAACGAAAAGGGCGAAGCTAGAGGGAGAAAGGGGAGGTTGTTACGTTGTCACTCGCATGAGCGGCCTGTTTTTACATAAAAGGACATGGGTTTGTTAGGATTTAGAAAGATATGGTTTTTTTGGATTTTTAATTTAAAAATGGATTAATTAAGAGTTTGAAAAGAATCCGGTTACAGTACATGGGAGCAAGTCGATGACCGTTGAAAATCTCTCCTGGGAAATAGACATTTTCTCACCAGAATACAAAGAAAGTTGTTTTAGGGGGGAGAAAAATTAAGCCAAGGTGATGGTCTGGTCAAACTTGAGTTTTCCGTTTTACGAATGTGTGCCTGTGTGGACCAATATTTATTTTGTTGGCATGCAAAACGGTACATCAGTTGGTATGGATATATTAAACACAATATTAACCGAGTTGTGTTATAGTTTGCCTTTTACAGAAAAAATTGTCGATGAATACAACTTATGATATCGCACTCCTAATTCCTAAAAGAAATATCTAATAACCCTCTATGAGTACATTCTTACTCATTTAATTTAAATATGCCCTTCTTATTTAACTTGAATAACTTAAATAAGCCTTTCGTGTCTTGTATAATAAGCTGGAAGTGCATTTACATAGGGATGGTATTCTCTTTTGTTTTGCCTTTATTAAGACTTCTTTTTTCTGGTTCTTTTGTCACGATCCTATTTTTGCACCGAATCCAAAATTGTTTGGTTTATGAGCGTGTCATATATTTCTTAGCTTGGGTGATTATTTGCTTCTCGTTGATATATTTTGTCCGAGATGAGATACACCAACGTTACAAATTAACTATCAAGGTATTATCTTTTCTTTTTCTTTTTCTCTTATAAATATCTGATTTTTCAAAATAAAATATTTCTGTTCTTTTAATTTAACAGACGATATTGATAGGAAGTTGATTCGACGAGAAAAGAACGAGAAAAATCGGTAATGGCACTTGCCGAAGCTAATATACTCATTGATTCACATTGGGTTTGGATATAAAATCCTCTCCCTTTTTTCCCTTTTAGTTTTGGTTTATTATTGAATGAAATGTTCTTTTATAATAGGCAGATATCATTATGGGCAAACTTCAAATTAATGAGTTTGGAAAGTAGAACCCACACTCTTGACAGCAACCCAATAACTAAGCTCTGGATTACAGCGGCATGCATGGTATATGGCATCCGATGCAATATAGAATTTCACGTGCAACTTTGAACGGGGACGAAGAACAATGCGTTGGACCACCGATGCAGCAAAACTGTATAACAAAGGTCGCCCGAAAATGATCAACCAGGGATTTCTTCCCATACTCAAATCGGTAGCCACCAAAGATGCATGGAATTTTAGGATAGACGAAGTGCTTACCGAAATTAGCGCTGAGAGCTGACTTGCACAGGAAGAAACATCACCAAAGTCTCAGTACATCATATCCAAGACACAAAGCAAATAAAGCCACACTCAAATATGAAGACACAGTAAAAAAAATGGATCAAAAATTCAAAATACAACCATGTAAACCACCAACAAAATATACCATTAACAAAATGGGACCAGGGCAATATTTGTTGCAGCCATATCCTCCAAGAACTCGGGCATAACCCGTGCCTGCATGAATGAATCATTGCACAAACCAAGCCCAAAAGCAACATGCTAGTAGACATTGTCATGCTCCGAATAGATTTTTAAATTTCAAAACAAACATCAACATCCGGAGCTTGAAACCTGAAACCTATCGAAAAGAACATCCCACTCGTGCACACGAAATATGTGGATCTTGACATTTCACTAATTGAATAAATACTTGAGATTTATTTATGTAGTCATCTCTTACCAGTTAACTATGATTTAAAAAAAAAGGATTAATGCCAAAACTTAATAATTCAATGTAATTTAGCACCTTAAACCATTCCAGTATTATTTAATGTCATTTCTTTACCGACGCTACATGCATTATTTGGATTAAGAAATCTATTAAAATAGTTTATACAGAACTTTGAAAACATAAAAATGATTTATGTTCTTATGAGATTCACAAATCAATGAATGCTGCTATGTTACTATTTAATTAAAATCCACTCTAAGTAAAGAAGTTTTGGCTTGCAGACACACTTGGAAAGCAGCCACGTGATCAAATTACCATTTTGCTCGTAAATATTCAAACATGACATCTAATTACCATTTGCATTATACACTTCAATTTATTTTGCATGCTAAAGTTTGGTGCATTATGAAGAACATAGTTGACTGGTTCAAGTCTCAAATCTCATGAACCCAACAAAAGCTCATGTGACCCATTTCGGTTTTGTTTTGATCATAACTTTTGTGTCCGACATTGAGTAGCCAAATCTTAGGTTTGTTGGGTTCCTCTCGACCATGCCTACAAACTCTGATGTCTGAGAATTTTTCGGAGCACAATTTCCTTGAAATGACCAATATCTTCATGTTCAGGAAACGTCTAAGAATTCATATCTCGTGAATTGTTGCACTACTTGCTATGAAAATTCTTCTGAGGTTTCCCATGATTTATTATGGATTACCAAAGCAAAAAAAAAGGTATTGGCATGTCAATTTCCCTGTGCATTAACCCCTCGCACTTTCCAAAATTGTACTCTTTCACCCAATTGATGGGAATTTTTGCTTTCATCATCATTATAGTTGATCATCCTATATCAACCACATTTATTTCCTATGGATAATTTCCTCCAGAACTCATTCGATTCCTTAATGGTGTCTAAATTGTCTTGTCATTCATGGTTCCGACTTATCATCTCAACATCCGCATATTCAAATGCCATGAAACTTTTGTTGTCTCAACATATTATTTACAACTACTACTAGCCTTTTATCCCAAGCATATGGGGTAGGGCTACATGAACCAACATGAGAATCATGCCCGGTCCAGCACATGAATCCTCCGCCTCCATTCACACTTATCGAACAATATACTTTTATTGAGGCATCCATATCTTTTCGTATCACTTCCATCCATATTTTCTTTGGTCTTCCTTTCGCCCTTTTGACATTGCCTATATCAAGAGTATCCATTCGTCGAACCGGTGCTTCCATACGTCTGCGTCGCACATGACCAAACCATCTTAGCCGGTTTTCTCGTATTTTCTCTTCCACAGGTGCTACACCAACTTTTGCACGAATATCCTCATTTCGCACCTTATTTTTTCTAGTGTTACCACTCATCCAACGAAGCATGCGCATCTCCACCACGTGCATCTTCTGTGTATGATGCTTCTTAGGAGCTCAGCATTCTGTACAATATAATAAGGCAGACCGAATAGCGCTCCGATAAAACTTCCCTTTCAACTTTAACGGAAAGTTACGATCACACAAAATCACTCTTGCACTCTTTCATCTCAACCAACCAGCTTTGATTCTTTGATTAACATCGCTATCGATCTCCCTATTCTTTTGAATGATGGAACCTAGATATCTAAACTGATCGTTCGGTGATATCTCTTACCCTTCCAATATTATACCAATATGGCCCTGACTTCTCTGTTTGCTAAATTTGCAATGCATATATGCTGTTTTGGACCTACTCAATCCGAACCCCCGAAATTCCAATGTTTGCCTCCATAACTCCAATTTGGCATTAACCCCTGCTTTCGTCTCATTTACTAGAACAATATCGTCAGAGGATAGCATACACCAAGGTATCTCATCTTGGATAGTTCTAGTAAGCTCATCCATCACGATGGTAAATAGGAATGGACTTAATGCAGATCCTTGATATAAACCAATTGTAATCAGAAAATCACTCGTTAGGCCGCAGCAAGTTCTGACATTTCCCACTACTCCATCATACATGTCTTTGATTATGTAAATACACTTGACAGGGACCCCCTACTTCATCATTGTCCTCCATAATACCTATCTAGATACCTTATCATACGCTTTCTCAAAATCAATAAATATCATATGCAAATCTCTTCTCCTCTCGAAAACGCTCGACAAGTTGATGAAATAAATAAATAGCCCCTGTCGTCGATCGTCCAGGCATGAACCCAAACTGGTTCTCTGTTATCTTAATATCCTTCCTTAACCTGTATTCAATCTCTCCTAAAATTTCATGGTGTGACACATAAGTTTTATTCCACGGTAGTTTAAGCAACTTTGAATGTCACCCTTGTTCTTATTGATAGATACAAGGGTACTTTTTCTCCATTCATTTGGCATCTATTTGGGCTGCCAAATCTTATTAAACAAATCTGTCATCCATTTAACACTTATTTCTCCTAACCATTTCCAAAGTTCGATAGGAATCCCGTCTGAACCAATCGCTTTTCTTGATCACATTCTCTTCAAAACCTCTTTAACTTCAGGTAGTCTTATTTTATGCATGAAATCACAGTTTATATCTTGAGATTGAATGACAAGTCCATCCAAATTTTTAGTAAAGCTCTCATTGAACATTTTGTTAAAATAATCTCTCCACCTTTTCTTAATATGCTCATCTCGAACTAAAATCTTCTGATCTTTTTGATACAGTTCACCGCATAGAAGTCTATGGTCTTCCTTTTCCATATCCAAGCAATCCAGTATATATCATTTTTAGCCTCCTTAGTGTTCAACTCCTCGTACATCTCCTTATAGACATTAACTTTAGCTTCCTGAACAACTTTCTTAAGTTTCTTATTAGCCATTTTATACTTCTCAAATATCTCTGCATCTCTGTTTTTATTCAAATCTTTATAAAAATCCATCTTAATTTTAATAGCAGCCTTTATTTCTTCATTCCATCATGATGCATCCTTAGATGGTTCGACTCACAAAGTAGATCTCTAACTACCCTCTTGATACAATTAGCCATCTTATTCTATATTCTGTCTGAATCATCTTCAGACTGTCAATCCGCTTCTTGAAATATACGATCTATAAAATCCTTTTGGTTATCTTCCTTCAGTTGCTACCATTTAATTCTAATCTCTATCTTACGTCTAATCTTCCTAGGTTCTCTTCTAAATCGAAAATTTAGAACTAAAAGTTTATATTGAGTAGTTATACTCTCACCTAGCTCTACCTTATAGTCGATACAACAATCTCTATCTATCCTCCTTGTCAGAAAAAAATCTATTTGACTTACACTTGATCCGCTCCTAAAGGTGATAAGATGTGACTCTCTTTTTCTAACCAAGTGTTTGCTAAGATCAAGTCATAAGACAAGGCAAAATCTAAAATCGAGTTACTTGCTTCATTCCTTTGTTCAAAACCAAAACCTTCATGGATAGTATCAAACCCACTACGACTAGTACCTACATGTCTATTGAGATCACCACCAATAAATAACTTCTCTCCACCAGGTATCTTTTGCACCATCTCATCTAAATCCTTCCAGAATAGACGCTTACTAGCGTCATCAAGACCTAACATTAAGGATCTTCTGTCACGCCCCGCTTCCTAAAATACGGAAAATGAGGGATGACTAGACCAGCCATGCACCTACGGTCAAGAAATAATCCCGCCGTAGTCACACTTCGGCTTCTAGCATTACATGGTAATCAGTGAACAAAACACAGAAGTAAAGGAAATACATCACTAAATTATTACATCAAATTGCATTGTTCACAATTTACAATAAAGTAAGAAAAGAACTACTAACCGAGTTCGAATACAAGATCTCTTTAGGGAAAGCAGAAAAGAAGAAAAATGTACTCCGGACTAAATCTCCGCTAGCTCGAAGGGTAAGTCCGACTCCTGCGCTGGTTCTTCCTCGAGGTCTGAGCATGCATACTCAGATCGTCAGAGCGACGTAATAGCAATATTATAATAATGACATGAAACATGCAAATAAGATAACAGTGGAAGTGATATGCAGATAATCACCATGTCACTAAATGATACAAAGTATGATCCGTGTCCCTATCAGTCTCTAAGTCATGTTTGAAATCGAGTTGTGGAAAGGAGGATAATGTTTAACGAGGGTCTCGTACATACCCGAGACAACGGCCCACACGCCCGGGACATAACCCTGTCAGCCGGATCACTAGATCCTACCTAATATATATAAGAGTCGCTGTTCGAATGATCATCCTCTAAATCACGGTCCTCGCTAAATACGATGCTCTTTCCACTTCGATTTCCCCTTTTCCCCCAAGTTTACACTATTGATATGGTTTAGTCGTGTACAAGTATGCACCAACAACACGGTTTTGTCACTGTTCACTGTATTAATCACCGTCACGAATCATTCACCTTTTCATTGGCGTACTTGGCACTCCTAAACCAATACCATTCACGCACGATAATGCATTGTATACTGAATAATAACGTGCACTATCACTAGGTATATGGCAGTTGGGTAAGTTATGTACATTTATGCAGTTAATAAGTCATGTGTAATATAAACTATTATGCACCTTATAAGCTTACAGAAATTGCAGTAAATCATGCGTTCAAAATTCAGTAAAACGATACAAAGACGGTAACAAGTAGACTCAGTCGGAAGTTCAGCAAAATTTATTTCAGTGCAATCGGATTTCGGGTTTGCAAGTTACAGCCGTTTCAATTTAAGTGCTCGCTGCAGGAAATTCAGTTTCTGAACTGAACGTCCGTTTCGCGGCACAATTATTACCCTGTTGGGATCAGAATTTAGAGACGTTATAGTTGAATGAAATTTAGGGTTTTCAATAGGGTTTCCAACGCACCAGACGGATTCTCAATCGTGTCTCTACGTCAGAAGTTATGTACTGTTCAATCATAAGGTGTCAGTTATGTCCCTGTTTGGGACTGCCATACGTCCTGTTCTTTTAAATTGCAGTTTAAATAGTAAACGACGATAAAAAGGGGTGAAATCACTTGCGTTATTTAGTTAACAGTTTCATCTTCAATAAAGTATAGGGTTCCGCAACATACAAGTTCAGGCAGAAAAATAGTAAGCATTACGAGATAGAAATCAACAGCCAGAGCTGCTCTGGACTGCAGTCCAGAGTCGCTCTCCGAACCAGTTCTCGTCATATTTTCAGTACAGAAACAATTAAAAACTTTTATAGGGTTCCAAGTCGTCGAGTCGACTTCGATTTGAGCCCTCGAACGCATCATTTTAATATGTACACAATTAATTATGATTTTAACAAGTTTCAGACACGGGAAATATTCAGTTTTAACAGGTGTAATTGGGGGTGATCGTTCGAGCCAGTAACGATTATATTTTCCAGTCAAATTTCACCACAATGTTCATTGCCACACAGGCCAGCATATATAATCAAGATCCGTCAGTTTAATGGAAGGTTTTCGTTCGGATTTTGCATCGAACACTTGTGTCATATAAAGTTTCACGAATTATAAACACGTGATTAATACGATTTTGATTTGTAACAGGATAATCTAGCATATAGCAAGTAGGATACTTGCCTGGAGACGCTTTGGCGACGCACGGCAGCGACAACGGCACAAACGCGCGACGAACGACATGGTTTGGATTCACGGCCTTGGCTCGAGTTCGGGTTCGTTGTCGGAGTTGCCCGGAGATGGCGCGTAATCGCTGGAAGCGGAGTGGGGTGCTGTGGATCTCCTGAGAGTGCTTGGTGTCGACGATGGTCGGCAGTGGTTGCTCCGACGATGGGCACAGCGGGGGTCCGAGGTTGCAGTGAGGGAAAATATAGTGGTTTTGGAGAGAGGGAGGAAGCGGTGGGGGCTCGGGTTTCGGAGGAGGTGATGCTAAGGATGTAGAGGAGTCGACAAGGTGGTTCGGGGGCTCGTTGGCGTGAGGGTGCAGGGTTGAAGCTTGGGGTTTTCTGTTTTTTTTTTAGTGAGAGAAGAGTGGAGATCGAGTGTGAGGAGGGAGAAAGGAGAAAGGGGGCGAGGGTGAGCTTGAGGAGGGTGCGCGGGCGCGGGCTAACGTGGGTCGTGGGTTCGTGGGAAACGTGGTCGCGAGCGGGCGTCGGCGACGTGGGCGACGTGGAGAGTGAAGGAAATCGAGCGGGAAAAGATTCGTGGGGAGGAAGAAAGAGAGCGGGTCGGGTCGGGTTAGGTGCGGGTGTTTGGGCACGGGTAGCTGGGCTGGGCCGGCTTATAAGATTATTTGTTTTTGTTTTATTTACCGGGCTGGGGCTTAAGAGGAATTATTTATATATCTTTGGATTTTAATTCATTTGTTTAGGCTGGGGTTTATATGTATTTCGTTTTGGTTTTTTGTGTTGGGCTGAGGTTTAAATGGGGAAATTATATACATTTATTTTGTTTTGGAAAAATTTAAATATTAAAACCTAAGCAACTAATTTTTCACACAAAATAATACAAGGAAAAATAGGAAAATATTCGGTGGACTAGGAAAAATATAAAAAAAAATTACTGATGGAAACGGGGATTTACATCTTCCCACCTAGAATAAACTTAACCAGTAAAACTCTATCACCTTTTCTCATAATCTCAATTACATCCTCAAGCAACCGTCCATCTATGATTATGCCTACCCATTACGAGTTTTATCTTTACCCATATACCAAAGCTTATAACCTCAAGGCTCTATGACTCTACCATTTCAACCTACCCATTTAGTTTCTTGTAAACATATAATACCAACTCTCCTCCTAATTATCACCCCCACTAATGCTGTTAATCTATTCGTAAGAGAACCTATGTTTCAAGAAACTAGACAGATCCTATGAAACCCTTGCTTATTTGTCACTACATCCGGGGTCCGATATAGCGTGCCGTTTCCGAACGACCTAGAAGCCTTTATATACTTAACACTACACCCGGGATCCGATATAACACGTCGCTGAGTAGAGAACGTCCCAACGATATTCTTATTATGGTTCATGTCATAGAATGTGACAAAGTTTTACGTTGGCTGTCACAAACCTACCATAACTCACCCTTTCTCATCCGGATATTATTAGAGTCGTTGTCACTTACGGGCCGGTTAAAAAAATAAAAATAAAAATAAAAATAATAATTTAAAGTCGTCGTTTCCGTTCTATGGAGTGCAAAGGATTAAGTGGAGGCTTATCCATCATGTGGCAGACTCAAGGGCGGATTAAAATTAATGAGGTAAGAGATTTCTTCTTTCGCATGGAAAATTATCGAGGAAGAAATGCCTGAAAGTTGCAACTTATTATGTCTACATGCGAGCATTGATGGTAATTTTAGAAAGATTCAACGGAACACGGTGAAGAACAAAATCGATCATACATGAGGTAATATCAGAATCCTTGTTCTTTTAGATCAAAGATGGTTGAAGCACTCTGAATGTAAGAAAGTGAATTGTGAAGCATGGGGGAAAAGCTTTAATGGATCCATAATGTTTTCGATGGCAAAAATGATAGGGTGGCATAGGCATAAACTTTGGCTTTTTAGCCATTTTATACTTCTCAAATATCTCTGCATCTCTGTTTTTATTCAAATCTTTAAAAAAATCATTCTTAATTTTAATAGCAGCCTTTACTTCTTCGTTCCATAATGATGCATTCTTAGATGGTTCGACTCACCAAGTAGATTTCTAACTACTCTCTTGATACAATTAGCCATCTTATTCCATATTCTGTTTGAATCATCTTCAGAATGTCAATCCGCCCCTTAAACTATACGATCTATAAAATCCTTTTGGTTATCTTTCTTCAGTTGCCACCATTTAATTCTAAACTCTATCTTACGTCTAATCTTCCTAAGTTTTCTTCAAAATCGAAAACCCAAAACTAAAAGTCTATACTGAGTGGTTACACTCTCACCTAGCACTACTTTATAGTCGATATAACAATATCTATCCTTTTCAGAAAAAAATCTATTTGACTTGCATTTGATCCGGTCCTAAAGGTGATAAAATGTGACTCTCTTTTCCTAAACCAAGTGTTTGCTAAGATCAAATCATAAGACAAGGCAAAATCTAGAATCGAGCTGCTTGCTTTAATCCTTTGTCTAAAACCAAAACCTCCATGGATAGTATCGAACCCACTACGACTAGTACCTACATGTCTATTGAGATCACCACCAATAAATAACTTCTCTCCACTAGGTATCTTTTGCACCATCTCGTCTAAATCCTTCCAGAATAGACGCTTACTAACGTCATCAAGACTTAACATTAAGGATCTTCCCATCTAGAATAAGCTTAACCAGTAAAACTCTATCACCTTTTGTCCTAATCTCAATTATATCCTCAAACAACCGTCTATCTATGATTATGTCTACCCATTACGAGTTTTATTTTTACCCATATACCAAACCTTATAATCTCAAGGCTCTATGACTTACCATTTTCACCCACCCACTTAGTTTCTTGTAGATATATAATACCAACTCTCCTCCTAATCATCACCTCCACTAATACTGTTAGTCTATCCATAAGAGAACCTATGTTTCAAGAAACTAGACAGATCCTATGAAACCCTTGCTTATTTGTCACTACACCTGGGATCCGATGTAGCGCGCCGTTTCCGGACGACTCAGGAACCCTTGTATAATTAACACTACACCCGGCATCCGACATAGCACGTCGCTGAGTAGAGAACGTCCCGACGATATTCTTATTATGGTTCATGTCATAGAATGTGAAAGTTTTGCGTTGGCTGTCACAAGTCTACCATAACTCTCACCCTTTTTCATCCGGACTTGGGACCGGCAACGGTGGGTTTCTCAACATATTATTTAATCGTTTTTAAACCATGCTAGCATACATAACGTCAAACTAGTTGTCTCAACATCCACATTCACTTATCTCAATTCCCTGACAATGATGTTTTTATTGGAAACAAAAAATAAGAACGATAAAATCGATATTATTAGAGTCGTCACTTACGGGCCGGTTAAAAAAAATAATAATAATAATAATAATTTAAAGTCGTCGTTTCCGTTCTGTGGAGTGCAAAGGATTAAGTGGAGGCTTATCCATCATGTGGCAGACCGAAGGGCAGGTTAACATTAATGAGGTAAGAGATTTCTTCTTTCGCATGGAAAATTATCGAGGAAGAAATGCCTGAAAGTTGCAACTTATTATGTCTACATGCGAGCATTGATGGTAATTTTAGAAAGATTCAACGGAACGCGGTGAAGAACAAAATCGATCATACATGAGGTAATAACAGAATCCCTGTTCTTTTAGATCAAAGATGGTTGAAGCACTCTGAATGTAAGCAAGTGAATTGTGAAGCATGGGGGAAAAGCTTTAATGGATCCATAATGTTTTCGGTGGCAAAAATGATAGGGTGACATAGGCATAAACTTTGGCTTTGGAGCAGGCATCACAAGTTTAATTCAAAGCAAAGAATAAAAGAGCGAGAAATTAGGGTGAACACAAACTTTGACTTATATGATGCAAGAAAGCTAGAAGTTTAGAGTGCCAACAGCAAGAAGCTTATGAGGCCGAAGAGTAATACTGGAGTCAAAGAGTTAAACATTATGTGATTTACAAACATGCAGCTTTTAGTATTTGTGGAAACATGCAGCTTTTAGTATTTGTGGATCAAAGGCACCATGATCGGACGGGATCTCAGCAAATTTATATCAATCACATTGGAATACAGTGGGGAATGATGAGCTTCTTCCGCAATGGTCATCTGCTGAAGGTTGTCAGTCATGCTCATATACGCTTGATCCCAAAAGTTAAAAACACAGGAAAATATGTGGTTAGTTTAGGCACATAAACCTTTGCAATGTGATTTACAGGATTATTGCGAAGGTTTTGGCCGATAGATTTCGAAGAATCTGGCCGAGAATTATTAGCGAGAATCAAAGTGCTTTTGTACAAGATCGACAAATTACCAAGAATATTATATATGGTGGCACATGAGATCTTGATTATCTAAAAAAACAAAAGGACGAGGAAAGTTGGGTACATGGCACTTAAACATGATAAAAGAAAAGCTCACGATCTTGAATCAATGGCCTTTCTTGAAGGAGTTAATGACTCGTATGGGTTTTCATGAAAGATGGACGGAATGGATGACGGTAGGCATAATGACAGTGTCATATTCGGTGCCATTAAACCTTCTAGAGTAATTCAGAATGAATAATGGAAGGCATAATGACAGTGTCATACTGGTAAACGCAATGCCATGTTTTAAGTTGCCGAAGAGCTTGTGCAGAGAAATAAATGGAGCAATTGCAAAAAATTTGGTGAGGTCAGAAAAAAGTCAAGGGGCGAATCAATTGGATTGGTTGGGCGCCGAAAATGTGTGCAAATTTGATGGAGGGTTAGGATTTTGGAATATCGAAGATTTTAATCTTGTGTTGCTCGCAAATCATGGATGGAAGTTATTAATCGACCCTGATAATTTGTTTACAAAATATTTAAAGGTCGGTATTGTTGGATTAAAAACCTTTTTGATGTTTCAGCTTCCTTAACGTCATCTCCGGCTTGGCAAGGGATTGTAGTGGGCTTGTCAGTGCTGAAAAGAGGTAAGCGATGGAGGGTGGGTGATGGAAAGGATAAAAATAATTGGAGCGATCCATGATTGCCTAGGAAAACAAATATTAAGGTTGTGTCTCCTATTCCTCAACACCCAAAATACAATAAGGTTTGTGAATTAATTGATCCAATAACTATGAAGTGGAGGTTAGAAAAGCTTCAAGAGGAATTTTTGACTCATGATACAAAAATAATCAAGTCATTGCCTTTGAGTATTACCACAAGATCGATTGGTGTGGCATTTCTTTCGCGCTTACATGGTTAGCTAAATCAATATATTTAGCGGCGGAAAATATGATAGCAGAAAGAAGCACAAGTTTAAGAGAGGAATCGAGCAATCGTGGGTGATTTATGGAGTTTAAAAGTTCCGCAGAAGATCAAGATTTTTCTTTGGAAATGTGCTAGAGAAGCATTGCTAGTTAAAATAAACTTGAAGAAACGGGGAATTGAAACTGGCATTCACTGCCCATTATGTCAAGATGCAGAAGAAACAACCCTTCATTAAATTTTTGGGTGTCCGAAAGGTAATCAATTTTGGCCCTTCTGCCTTGGTGCCGTGTTAACAAAGTTGCAGGCAATTCCTTTATGATGTGGTGGAATAGTTTGATGGGTAATGTGGGAATGGAGATTCTGGTGATCGGTTAAAGTGACAGCTATGTTTTAATTTGTTGGTAGTGGAAGATACGCAACAATGTTGTCTTTAATCAAGAAGGTTGGAAGACTGATATTTTGAGCCGATTTATGTAAAGGATTTTGAAGACTGGGAAAAGTCATTGGTCATGGAGAAAAGAAGGGATCGAGCAACATGTCAAAATAAGAATGGAGATGTCGATCATGTAACAACATGGAAAGCTCTACAGGATGGAATAGTGAAAGCAAATTTTGATGGTTCCTTTTTAAAAGATAAAGGTCGAGGTGCGATTGGTGTGGTGATTAGGGATGCAGGAGGACAAATTATCTTTAGCTGAAGCAAATATTTTGGATGCTATCGCATCAGCAACAGAAGCTGAAGCAGGCGCTGTAAAAAGAGTAATGTTGATAGCGAAAAACATGAATGCCGGGAAGGTAATATTTGAAGGGGATGCAAAAAAAATGGTAGAGACGTTTCAAAAGAATAAACAAGTTGAGTTAGAGATGAAGATCTATATTGTTGATACCAGACGGCCTATAAGGCATTTGGATTTGTGCAAATGATCATTTTGTAAGCGTCTGTGTAATTGGGTGGCTCAAGAGGTGTAGCAAAACACGCCATGCCAACACGCTGTCGAACTTGTTGGAAATCATCATTTCCTAACTGGTTGACTAATTGTTTGTAATAATGATGTTAATTCCCATCAATAAATAATTAACAACTGTCATTCGTACAAAAAACATGCATTATTAACTAAAAAAATAAACTGAGAATGATTTAATTTCTTATATCTGTCTACGTATTCATATCTGTATTCATGTCTTCGGATATCCGTATCCATGTCTGGATAATTTCGCTAAGATCGTAGCCGTATCCGGGAAATTATTTAAGTATATACTTGTATCCGTATCCGTATCCGAAAAACCAGTATCCATATAAAAAATCCGGATGTGGATCTGGATAGTATTTGGATATCTAGATCCGGATGCAACCCTGCCGCTTAGTGTTTTTACATTTTGGTGTCGCGGTTTTACAAGGACAAAAATACTTTATCTGCGGTAATTTGTGGTTTCTCTCTTTCTTTTCTCCCACATCTTCCTCCCCTCTGCCCCTTACTCCACCGCCTTCTTCATTCTATCTTCCTTTTCTTGGTTTCCTTTTCTTATCTCACATTTTACCACTGAATATTGATTAAGGAAGTCTATAGAAGAGGTTGTAGATCCAACGGCACTTTTAAAATACATTTTAAACCAAATCCCTGTTAAATGTCGTTGTCACTACACCAAAACTCCGAAGTTATTATAAGGGTTGAGGGTTATTATTTTATAACACTAACTACATGTGCAATTACCTGGTAACAGACTTTTCAAACCAAATCAGAACTCCGAAGTTATAATAAGGGTTAAGGGTTATTACTACATGTACATATATATACTAGACAATATGAGGGTTGAACGTTATCCATTATTGTGAGCAATTACTTCGGGGCAGACTTTTCGAATCAGTTTACAAAGCTTGTTTACAAGATAAGAATATGTCAACAACATGTGAACATACCAGTGGCGGAGACCATCTTCCAAACCCTTACTCAAAGGTCAGATGATCGATCGCGGTCAGAACTTTCTTCTCCATACCTTGAGTGATCCGAAGCCGATCCTACCAAACTCCATCAAGTTCATTGTGTGGATCCCTACACAAACAGCCATCAACCGTCGTCAATTCTTTGGAAAAATATGTGGTTATTTACGAAAGATCATATTTAAAATTAAAGAAAGCAAGAATGAATGATTATTTAGAAATCTAAGAAGACATTAAATAATTTCCCTGTTCAGGTGGGGTGGCATTCAATAATTTGATCACTGTATAATATTACTATGAATTCAGAGAGTTAGTGGAGCAAATTGGAAATTACAGAGTGGTGTTAAGGAAGAATAAGCACTAATGTAGTCTGTCTTTTTTGAACTAAAACAAACAAAAATCATTAGTTTATGAAGAGATTTTTAATGAAATATCTTCCGCGCGGGTGGGGGGTGGGGTGGAGGGGTGGGTTTACATATCTCCAGAGCAAAAGGGGAAAAAAAGAGAACAGAGATATACACCAAATTTCAAATATGGTAGAAGGTAGAGCAATTAATATGAAAAGCATCAAATTTTAATTGTGCTCAAATCCAGAACATAGGCACCAAAAACTCAAAAGATGAAAGATCAATGCCATAAAAGATTTTTATAACTATAAGCACCAAAGTTCAATGTCGCATCATCTAGATATACACCTAGTTTAAAGTTCAGCCGGCCATCCACACACAATAATTCAAATGGCATGAATGAAACAAAGCAAAAGCGATCGTTAAGGCAAGAGTTTACATGAGAACAACTATCTATTCCAGAGAAAAACTAAGCAAGAGTGTCAAGAACCCATATTGAGCTGCATGTATTGGGAAGGAGACTTGACTTCATGTTAGAAATAGGCAACAACTTTAGTGAAATGTTATAATTCAACTCAAATAAGACATAAAAGAGCTTGACATACGCCGCTCGTGCCTTGGAGGAATGGAGAGATGCGACCCGCCTGATCACGGATCGACTAAATGATGGTATAATTCAACTCAAGAAAAAGCTTGTGTGGTAGTAAAGGTTAAACCAGTAAACCCTTATTATGGAAAAGATAATCTAAAAATAAGTTGACACCTACAAATTAGCAGAATCAAAATTAGAAAATATGAACAAAAACTGTAGATCTGGAAAGAAACAAAAATGATCATAATCCCCAAGGAGGAAGAGAGGAAGAATATAAAAGGATGATAATTAAAAGAACAAATATGCTAAAAACGCATACTCCGTCTGTTCAAAAGGCAATAAGACAGGACTCATGATTGTTCTAATAGGTATATGAAAATTTTATTTGACAATCAGAATATCCAAAAACCGCTCCTCTCATCATATTAATGCATATGATGTGAAAAGGTTAGTTAAAAAAATGAATCTGCAAATACATCCACGAAGAAACAACAACGTAAAACAACAAAATCAACTGCAAATTGAAATAGCAATAAGAAACAACAAAACCAGTATTGCCAAGGCAAATTCACATCAGCAACAGAAAAATGCAAGCAACAGATATTTGAAGATCTCGATAGAGGGGAGGGGACCTTAACCCACCAAGATTTTTCTTCAAACATGTGATTACTCCCATCTAATCTCGAATTATAATTTGGGGGCACACACACACAAGGTAGGAATTTGTACCCAAAGTGCAACGCCAAAGATTTTCTACTTTATGAAGATGTGAACATGGAGAGGAAAAACAATACTAAGAGTGAGTGAGACGTTGAGCTTAAAGGTAAAAATGAAAGGGCTCATCAAACCTCTTTAAATATATGAAACAAAACAAAAAATCCACAATCACATCCATATTTACCTATCATTTTCTCTCATTGATTCACAATTTTGGTGTATACAAAAAACAACAAAAAAATAAAAACCAAGAAAAAGTAGGGATTTGTAACCAAAGGGCGGACCCAGAAATTTTGGTCAGAATGAGCACACCAAGAACCACACATAATAGGGTTTCATTAAGATGCTTGGTTACATTATATATTAAAGCCATCACACAATTTAATAACCGAGCAATGAAATTTTCAATCAATATAAAGATAATAGTTCTTACAATATTATATCTCTAGACTTCATAATACAAACTGCATCACACACACTCTAGACTTTTATGAGTTTTCAAAAATTAGGTTTTATTTGAAAGTTTCTGGTTTTTCTTTAGTTTTCAATGTGGGCCGAAGCTTTCTCTTGTTTAAAAAAACTAAATAAAATCAAAATTATAATTAGGGCGATGGAATTTAAACCCATGACATCTTACTACCTCTTGAGCTATATACTCTTAGGTATTATTTCAGAGGGGACACATGCCCCATCACCCTTAGCTTTGGATCCGGCCCTGCAATGACCTATACAACTTTCATTTTAATCTTTTTAAAAATGATATGAATACATTTTAAAAGAGGATTTTGTCTGTTATTCTTTAGAAAATAAAATAAAATAAAATAAAATAAAAGGGTAAGAGAGGAAAGATCATGGATTATAGCTATACACATATCGATCATATAATAAAAAGAGAAGATGATACATAGTCCAAGTCGGATCCGAATCCTCTGTTTGCCAAGCAGGGTTTTTGTGAATTCAACGGCCGGGAATGGGATTCAGGGGGCCCATGGTTTGTGTGGGCGTCAAGAAGGGATCCAATGGTTAGAGCAAGATGCTTGCCAAAAAAGACAAGCAAAGGATCCTATTCCATCCAAGTCTACCATCAAATCTTTCAATTTTCATAGAACGGCAAAGGATAAAAAAGTACTTAGAAATTTGGGCATGTTATTGGATTCTGATGGAATATACGATAACGATGCCAATAATTTTAAGAAATATATCAAAGATCTTTACATGATTGATAACGAATTAACCGTCTCAATGAAGCTATATATATGAGCCCTGTTATCTTTAGATTGCTGCCTAATTTTATCATTGCCCATTTAAATGCCTATTGATTATTCATTGCTAATAATGCATTCCATTAGCTACTCATGTCATTCACAGCGATATTTGGACGTTAAAGTGATTTTCTTCTTCTTTACTTTGTATGTTTTGTGAAAAGTTTTAAAGATATCTACAGTATTTTTAAAGTTAAATTAAATTAATACGGTTAATGGTAATATTTGAATTGAAAATTTTATAAGTTATACCAAATAACAAAGATATAAGGGCTCTTGTATAAATCTGCACGGCATACCACTTCTTGGGTTTTGGAGCATGCGAGAGAATGTGTAATGAATGAGAGACATTGTGACATTTCAGAAAATATAAAATAATATTTTTGGGATTTAAATAATAAAATAATAAATTTTATGAATATTATGCAAGTATGGAAATAAGTTTTAGCAAAATGATAATAATTATATACCTATGTTTTGAAAAATATTTGAAAATTAATATGAATTATTAATTATGAAGGCATTTATTGGATTTGGACATTTTATAAATTATTATACAATTATTTACATACAAGTTTATATTAAACTTGATTTGTATATTACTAATTGTGCATTTAACCAAGTTATTTTGTTAAAACCATTTTTAAGTGTCATGACTTGTAACCATTTGCATTTCTGACGTTTGGTTTTATGTTTATTTTAAAAGAAGAGAAAAGGAAAAGCAAAGAAAAGAAAAGGATATAGAATAATATGATGAGGGGACAAGGAGGTATGGGGTGAGAGAGGGAGAATGAGCCATGGTCACGAATGGTTGCTAGATTCCATCATTTCCTTTTTCCTTCATCTCCTTTTCCTCACCTCCCTCTTCTTTCTCTTCTCCTTTACCTCCACCACCCTCACTACCACCTCCACAAACACCAGCAAAACCATCCCCAAACCTCACTTTACCTTCACAAAACTTGTTCACAAGATCATCTTACACCCCATGGTGGATTCAAATTGGAGTTTTGAGCACTTTGGACCACCAAGAAATTTTCTTGATGTGCTCCCTTGAGGTAAAACGCTCATCTTTGTTTAAGTGTTTAGTTTCCTAACCTCCACCTTTAGTATAGAAAGTTTAAGTTTTGGTGATCTTGGAAAATTCTAAGGTGAGGATTAGTGGGTAAAACTTGTAGTAGTGTTTAGTAGAGAGTTTAGGAGGTGCATACAAGACCATTAGTGATAAGTGAGGGTGATATAGTAGAGAAATCCTCGGATTCGACGAATTTAGAATTTTCCGATATCGCTTTTTGTTGAATTGTGGTGATCAATTAGAAGCTGGAATGACTCGAGAACTCTGAAAAATATATTGCAGATACAGTGGGATATGCAGGCAATTAGGAAGCTACCCACGAAGCCCGAGCCCCCATCTCCTTATCTTGGCCGCCAAAATATTAGTATTGGTCGCAATTTGCGGCCCGATGTAGGAATTAGGGTTTGGGCTTAGTTCTATAGTACACATATGATGACTAAACCTACCCTATATGCAAAATGCAATAATTTCATCTTAGGTAGAATTTGGGAGTGTTTTACTAAATTTCGGATTTCGTTTTGCGACTTTTGAAAACTAGGTTTTTGATATTTGAGTTTTGACTTGGTCATTTGACGTTTGTACGTCAACACCGGAGGTTGTTTGGTTGTTCTCGCATGCGTGGACCATAGGTTCTAACCTATGTATACTTCTCTTGCCGTATCGGTTTTCAAGAGTTGATTTTGATTCCGATATGATGTGTTTTGATTTGTAGGTACATTTGCGTGGACTTCTGAGACGACGGAAGAGGGCAAGACATCCGTCGGGGTCGACTAGAGCAAGACGTAGTAGGTGAGTAGATGTATATCTACGGGGGAAGTCGGATGGATGGCATATAACATCCCTGCAACCATTGTACTAGGATACTAGGTATATAGTTAAGATATATATATATAAAGACTAGATATGTTTATCTAGCTAATAGGGATCTAGAATTCTAAGTAACCGTAAGTACACTCGTGGAGAAGAATATTCCTTAGTTCTAATCTTTCTTATGCCTTTAGCCATATGTAATCGTGCTTCTACGCATACACACACATATGTACGTAAGTTTGAGAAAAATTTCGATATAACATCACGAGATGAGGATATGATATGTTATAATGACACAAGTCGATATAATATATGAAGATTAGACGATATATATTCATGATGCGATACGTGATGATATGACATGTGACGATATGTGACCAGATAAGATGATATGATATACGTGACAATATATCCGTACTCTTAATTGATGATATCGTACGATGGATTATACCATATGTGATATGATGTAAAAGACGATAGATCCGTACTTTTGATTTGATGATACTGTACGATAGATTATACCGTACGTGATATTATGATAATGGATCGCTGACTTATGAATATATCGACTCGGAAACATATTGTTTTAAATCACTTAAGCAGATATTAGGATATATTTGGAGTCATACCTATTTTCAAAACTAACAAATCATTATGCACTTTTAAATGACAATCTCAAGGGACGCTACGGATTTTCAAATGGTATATTTTTCTTAAAAACACCGTCACCCCTATTTTTCTAAAAACAACGATTTGTACTATTTTAAACTATATTGTATAGCTCATATATAGTTATGTATTTTATACTGTTTGCGTTTACTTTTTTCTCTTTCTGTTATGCTCGTATTATTCTCATTTTGAGGTATATATATCTACGTTCATTTTCCTTATCCTTGTATGACTTCACCTGCTAGAACACATGCACCATTACCGATGATGCGCATGTCGCACGTACGCATCCTCGCCGGCTCATACACTCATCACGATAATTCCCGTAGCACGTACACATTAGAAATCGCTATGTCATCGTATCGCCTAATAACCTGTAACTTTTTAGTTATTGTTTAGTACCCATACCACACTTACTAGTTCGGTTATCGTATTTTCTTACCTAGTTAGACACCACGCTCATATAAACATACTGGATATGCACTACAGAATTGTTCTCTGTCGGTACTCATTGTTCATTATTGTTTCATGTTTATGAGATTCGGTTTTCATGAGATTTCTAAATTTGGGAAATCGCAGATACATTTTGAAAACTTATGGTTGTTTTAAAAACGCGGTTTCTCTTGATATGATATTTAGCGTCCACCATGAGTTTTCTTGGTTCTAAATTATGTGTGTACCCGATTCGAGGAGAGAAGGGACACCGACTGCGGATACATGGTGGACCAGGTACGGTACCCGGGACAAGACGATCGTATAGAAAGGCGTTGAGCCCGGCAGGGGAACATTACCTACCGGTGATAGTATTGGACCCGAAGGATACCGACCGGAGCAATTGAGACAGATGGATATGAGGGCCGATCCGATGAGACGGCGTCTGAGATATGAGGATTTACGTGTCGATGCTAGACATGGGTTTTATGATGTTTTCGAGTGTCGATACTGGACACTCATGTTCTTATGATGATTTGATGTGTCGTTGATGGACATACGTTGAATGATACACATATACATATATATGATACAGATGACATGGTACCATATAATGACACGGGCACGATAATTTTATTATTATTATACTTATATATACACGATTATCCTTCTTACCATCCGGTATTATATTATTATATTACTGTATGATCTAGAAGATCGTCATACATTCGATTTCTACCTGCTGATGTATTCTACTCGTAAGTTGGCAACTCACCTCCATTGTGCCGCAATTTTCTTGCAGGATCGACCGTTCGGATTCAGTAACGGCTTGTTGGCACACTACTCCTTTCTGGATGATTGCATTTGGTAGGTGAGCTATAGTTCAGAGCGTAACCATCCTTATACAACAACCGAGCCTTTTATCCCAAGCATATGGGGTAGGCTACATGAACCAACATGAGAATCACGCCGGGTCCAGCACATGAATCCTCCGCCTCCACTCACTTCTATCGAACAATATACTTTCTTTGTATTTCGAGCCGAGACTTGTATATTCTTTCGAAGTTAGAATCACGAATATGTATTTATTCTTTATTTTTGGGTTTGATAATACTTTGGTTTTTTATCCTCTTTTCTGTGATTGATTTTCGCCTTGGAGCGTCGTATATTTTTATTTGTATGGTTGTGATTCCGCCAATTGGCGAAGAGCTGGCTCCCGCTTGAGGATGCCTATATATTGTTATGTATTGATTTTGGATCAAATTTACAAAGAAGATGCTGCCCAAATTTCAAATGACGAAAATGTATTCAAAAATAGTATACAGCTCACTTGTAAATTTTCATATAACATTACTTATACTTTTTAAGAAAGAATTTGCATCCATTATACTTTTATTTCAAAACTGCACCTCCAGTGTTTTCCTAAAAAGGTTTAGATTTCTGGGCTTTCGGCTTATTTGGATTACGGTGGGGTCTTATAGATTTCACGTGATTCAAGTGCCGGTCACATGCCAATTCCGGGTCGTGAGACATATATAGTGAATTGTTTACTTTTCTTTTTCTTATTTTTGTCTTTTGTGGTGGATGGGATGGACATCTTCAATTCTCAAATTTGGTTATTGAAATTTTTGTCATTTTTTTTATTTTGTTGATCAATGACATCATTTATGAAACTTCTAGTTATAATAGTAAAGATTAGGCGTTCCTTAGGTATGGAGTTAGGATCACTTGCGATTATTTTTAAGTGGAGGTGGCGAGATGCAAACTGTGGTTTGCAAGTCCAAAACTCAATTTAAAATTAAACTGTGGTTATTTTTGAAGCCCCTGTTTGGATAGAGTTAGGAAAATCGGAGTTTATTTTTAAGCGGAGGCGAGGGGATGCAAACTACGGTTTGCAAATCCCAAACACCATTTTCAATTAAACTATGGTTTGTTTATAGAGATGTTTTTGGGAAAATAGAGTTCAGTAAACTTAGATCATATTGGAGTTTAGCTAACTGCGGTTATCCCAACTTTGAAGTTGAGATAATTACGGTTATCTCAACTTCAAAATGAATGCCAAATATGGCAAAATTAGCATTTTGGAGTTGAGTTTTGCTTACTTTATGAAACTCCAGTTTTGAAAACTTGACTCCATTCCCAAACAGGCAAGGGACAGAGACGCAGCCTTCAATAGAGGATCTCATCAAGAGAAGAGCTCGGCCTTTCTTTCATGATGTTTCTTGGCAACATGCTCTTGATCTAATAAAAGACAACAAACCATCCCTACAATATATCTACACTATCAAAATTTCAATATATTAAATGATAACTAAACTTATCTAAAATAATTAAAACATGCAAGACATTTACAATGAGATTTATCATATACCAACAATTCTAATATCTTTTCATCATCAGGAGATCATTTCTCTCTCTCACCCATTGAGATCTATAGATCTCTTTTCTTTTTTCTTTTATCTAAACTTAATATATCAATGGTTTTGTCGTCTCAACCCGCCAAATTGATACCACAAAAAATTGGGCTATTTACCAAAAAGCTTCGTCAGACTTCGCTAATTATTAAAAGACCCATCATACTTCATATTTACTAGCGTAAAAGATTCCCATACATTTAAATTGCACTAAAAAACTCTAATGTGTCAAAAAAGAAAATCTTTTTAGCATTTTTCATTACTCCGTTAAGGTGTTAACGGCGAGTATCGAGTTAGGGCTTTGAAACACTTCAGTCCCTCCTCTCCTCTCAAAATTCCTAACTTTTCCTCCAAATCGGTTTTAGGGTTAGTTTTCGATCTAATCTCTCTCAAATTGATAATAAAAATCAATTTGTCTTTCTCAACCTTCTCCAGCAACGAAATTGGCAAATGTCGTTATGCCTTCAACTGTAAACTTCAAATTAATGAGAAAGCTAATTGGAAAGGAAAGCGATTCTTTAATTAGCTGCAAATAATTCAAATCTTCAATTACATGAGGATTTGAGTTTTTTTTTAGAAAGACCTATCTAAATACTCAAAAGGTAAGAGAGCAACTCTAGCTCAAGTTCCAGCTCCTAATGGGGCGCTAATTTTGGATTGAAAACTAATAAGATGGTCTTTTAGTGCAATTTAAATGTGTGGAGTGTTTTTTAAGTAAATACGAAGTATGAAAGTGTTTTGGTAATTAACGAGTTATGAAGAGGCAATTTAGTAAAAATCCCCCAAAAATTTATTATATACTTTTCCTTTCTCGTCTCAATTTCATTAAGATAAGAATACGAATGAAAGTAACATATAACCTTATTTATTATCAAAAAAAGTTTGTTATTTATTTATTATGATTTTTTCATAACAAAAGTGTTAATTAGAAATTGAAAGTTTTCTTTCTTTTTTTAAATGCTTACTGATCCCGTGGTTTCAAATCTATATACGTTCTCAAACTACCCTGCACTTTTCAAAACCACATTTTCATGAAATCACGGTTTGTATTTTGCAAACCGCGGTTTCGTTTTAACTTAAACTAAATCATGGTTTTCGAAACCTTGTTGCCAAACTAGGCCAAAATGTTAATCTTTAGAATTTTTCTTTTTGATTTTTTAGCTAATTAAACAATATTTTAGATGTTGGTTAATATTTTATTTTGATACGCACGTGTATCGCCTGTGCAAATACAAGTATGGAGTGAATTGGAAATCCAAAAATTCAGTATGAACCACAATGGCCATGACCAAAGTTGTCGAATCATGATATAAATCATATATCGTTTTTCCTATGAATCGTATCGAATCGTAGATCATAAGATATGATATCCGTTTGTGCAAAATCTAAGAAATTAGAAATATTATCATATATATAATAAGAGAAAATGGAATCTCATGTGTCATATAAGAGAATTTCTTCCTATGGAATTGAAAAAATTCAACCGTTCACCAATTTTTTTAACGATCGGCATCCTTTATCTTCATCATCATCCCCTAAGATGTGGATACATCAAATTTCATATGATTTTAACATCTTGAGATTCCTATGATTTCCTCCAATAGCATCTTGAAATTCCCTCCAGTAGCATCTTGAGATTCCCTCCACATGAGAGAATTTTCTTACGGATCATCCGAGATTCTGTCATCTCATATAATAATTATATTATTAGATTAACAATATAGTACAAATACACTATATATAGTCAATTACCGGTCAAATAAACATCATGAGATTTCGGTATCACATATCTTGTAAATTGCAAAAGAATATCACAAACTACTTCGTGACATTTAAATAAACACCATGAGATTTTGGTATCTTTTCATTTTTAATATTATATATCGTTTTTGGTGAAAACCTTCTTATCTTTATAATTATTTTTTTGTTATTAACGTATTTCTAACTAAGCTTTCGTGTGTGTGTATAGAGAATAATGGAGAAAAGAGGCCATAGGAGGAAATTTTCTCCTATGGCGTGGAAAAAATACAACCTCCACCAATTTTTTCGACGATCGGCCCCGTCATCTTCATCGGTATCATCTAAGATGTGGGTACACCAAATTTCATGTGATTCTACAACTTTTTCACCGTTGATTTAGCAATGTAAAAAGTTCTATTGTCGGTAAACCGTTAATTTTGAACCCACTAAATCAACGGTGAAAAGTTGTGGAATCACATGAAATTTGGTGTACGCACATCTTAGATGATAACGATGATGATGATGGGTGCCGATCGTCGGAAAAAATGGTGGAGGTTGTATTTTTTCCACGCCATAGGAGGAAATCCCCTCCTATGGCCTCTTTCCTCCATTAATCTCATATATATATATATATATATATTTTTATATATATATTTCCCTTCGCTTAGATTTTTAAATTTCCCTTTTACCAAGCAGTGGTAATATATTGAACATTTTTTTTGAAGTAAAAAGCTGGTCCCATAAGGAAACCCATCCCAAACAAAAGTTATTAATACCAAAAAGACAAAAATTAAGAGAAAACAATATATCTGCGAGAATGAACAATTTTATTTAAAGTTGCATGCATGCAAACTTGCATCCAATCACACTTAATTATAAAGCAACATAGATATTACACGCATTAATAAAACTTCTTAGTCAACCAAGTAGTGCAAAATATCTCCCATGAAGATCAGAAATACCCCGCCTCTTGATTTCGATTCCTTTATTTACGAATACGGATAATAATATTAAATATATCATTCAGTGACGGCATCAACTGTCCAAGACATGTCCCATGGAAAAATCCAATGGCACACCTCAATCTTACCTGGAGAGGATGCTAGCATAGCGAACACAATAAGATCCGCATCCCAATCGGACGTGTCGGCGTGACAAATCGCAATTCTTAAATTGATCTTGTTCTTCGTTTCGACATCTAAAATCTCAACCTCTAGATCCTCGTCTTACGCACGGTATGGCAGTGACACAACATGTATGGAAAAGGTTCTTGGTGGCATGACAAGGACTTGGTGAGGTTCCTATTGTCGCCAATATTCACGATCTTCATATCTCCAATCATAATGTTGCTTCCCGATCCGCTGAAGTTCTCCATGCTCCTGACAATGGTGTTATTAGATCCTATAGTAGAGGTAGCAAAGTCGATCATATCTTCTGCCGATGATACACATTGCCTTATGTCGCCTTTGTTCGGCGGCATTTCGCACCTCATGATGCACTTCCACAACTTTACCCATTGCTGTATCTGCACATACATGAAAGATTTCTCTTATTGCGGCGGCGGAGAATGGGATCTTGGTAGTAATGGATCTAGGCAGAAAATGATATTTGCGATGGCCTCAACTCTCTAAAGTCAACCATATGTATTATTGTTCCCTCTTCAAATTACTCTCACTAAAGAAAGTGTCAATAGGCGTTCTTAACAAGGGGTTATGTCGGGCAGCTGAAGCATCGCTATATTCAGAATTGTAAGTGCTTGACTACAAAGATAGATTATTTAATTAAAACACAATAATTAACAATTAATATACACACACACAAATACATGCACAAAAACAATATATATATGCGCGCTCTTTTCAACTGTCCAGTTGAACCAAATAATTAGAAGAGAACAAATGTTTCTTGAATCAGCTAGAGCTGATAACTAGTTCTATACACACATTTTCTGCTTTTTTGTTTTCTTCGCTTGTCGCCATCTTAATATTGTTTGAGTCCACATCGTCGGGGGCAGAAGTATGGCTACCATAAGAATCATGATGATAGTCGAAATAGGGAAACGGGTTGGTGGTCAGAGAACCGTCGGCTCGATTTTTCTCGGAACCACGATGATAGTTGAAATAATAGTTGAAATAAGGAAAAAACGGGTTTAGGTCGGAGACCCCTCGGCTCAGTTTTTCTCGGAATCACGATGATAGTCGAAATAGGGAAACGAGTTAGGGGTGAGAGAACCGCCGGCTCGATTTTTCTCAGAATAGCGATGATAGTCGAAATAGGAAAACGGGTTGGGAGTCAGAGGACCCTCGGCTTTCTTATTGAACTCATCAACGATCATTTGTTTTATATCATGACGGTAATTAAGTTGGAGAGGAGAGTGTGGCCGAGAGTTTTGAGAGAAAAAAGGGTGAGGAGACTTGTTGGTGCCTAGCTTGTGGTTCCAATACTGAATTGCAGCAGCTTTGGCATTGACTGTTGATGAGATTTGAGTTGTGGTGGTCGTGGTGCAGCTACAATAGAGGAGAGAATTAGCAAGGAACGTGGAGTACTACGCATGGCCATTTTCTTTTGTTTTGTGTTGCTTGACTGCATGAAGTGAGGATATATATATATATATATATATATATATATATATAAAAGGATGTTTGATAGTACGATATGCACTTATCTTGATTTTATCTATAAACTATATGTTAACATTACTTTCCTTATTTTTATTCTCAAAATTTCCCTAGATATCATACACAACGCGAGCATTATGCATGTGCATGAGGGAGTAATACACCGGACAGGAAGAAAGCGAAGAGAATTTTAGGGAGGTTTGAGAAGGCATGAGAGGCTCACTCTTCTATTTCTTCTCTTTTTCTCGAGCGTAACATCCGGCATATATAGGGAATAACTTTAATCATTTAAATGATATTTTTTATCATTTCTTATGGTCATTAATTTATGGGGATAAGTTGTACATTTTCCAAAAGAATTTTTGTATCGGATAATGATATAACGGTAATAACTTTTACATGGGATGACATTGTATGCTTTTAATCTAGCATTCTTTAATGGAATTTTCCTTTTCAACATTATTTTTTAAGGAAATAAAAAAAAATTATGCCCTCATGAATTTAAGTTATAACGGTAACGAAGGTTTAATAACTTCGTATAATTAATGTCTATAAAAGTAGGTGTGAGTTAATTTATTTAATAACTTCTTATAATTAATGTTTACAAGGGTAGATGTGAGTTAATTTTTCACCAGAAATTTTACACATGCCATACACGTGTTAAAAAAATGTTTAATTTGTTTAAAACTTGAATTCAAAAAATTAGAAACGATCCAAATCAACATCATGGGATTGTTAATTTGTTTTAGGGCTTTTTACTAAAAAGCACCTTCATACTTCGCTAATTACTAAAACACCCTCTCATATTTCATATTTACTTAAAAGATTCACCATACATTTAAATTGCACTAAAAAATCTTTCGTTAGTTTCCATCCAAATTTAGCATCTTGTTAGAGAAATAGAGCCGACACTTGAGCTTAAGTTGCACCATTACATTTTAGGCATTGATGTATCTTTCTCCCAGAAAAAGAATTCAAATCCTCACTTAATTGAAGATTGGGCACAACTAAAGAATCGCTCTCATTTTGAATGAGCTTGCCCACTAACTAAAAGTTTGCAATTGAAGAGACCAACGGCTTTCTACAAGCTCATTGCTGAGAAGGCCGAGAAAGACGAGCCGGTTTTCATTATCCAAAAGATTTTTGCTCAAAATCTAACCATTAATCCAATTTGGAGGAAAAGTTATGAATTTTAACACCAGTACAAAGATGGATTGCCCCTACGGATGGAAAATTCCGTAGGGTCAATTTTAGGTTGTCCATCCGTAGGGGCAATTTTAGGTTGTCCATCCGTAGGGGCAATTTTAGGTTGTTCCTATGATTCCCACCGTAAGGACGACTAATGCCCCTATGGTTCCCACCGTAAGGGCCTATATAAATAAAATTTTGTAAAAAATTAACATATATGCAGTTGCCCCTAAACAAAACAAAGAGCTTTAAGATGGTAATCAAAACAAAACAACCATATACTTTGTTGTTTTGTTTGCCAAACAACCGTGTGAAAATCTTTTGATGGTGACCGTATACTTAGTTCCTTACAATGTTGTAAAATGCGTTATATGCGACGCAAATGTGTTAGGCCCTTCTGGCACATCATAATTGAGTAACATAGCCCATTATAAGGACATTTATTTTTGAAGAAAAGAAATGCCTATATTGGTGTTGTTTGGTACAGTTAGGACGCTATGCGGAATTTGAGACGTATGGCTGATACATATACTATATGTTGGATATAGTGCCCTCAAAGTCAATTATTGGATCGCAGGTACGTGATTGCAATGATTGAGGGAGGACCTATACCGGTAGGACAGTCTTACTCAAGATGATAGTATGCTATCTGGTTTGCCTTTATCAGTCGTGTACAGCTTTAGGTGACATGATCACTATTACATGTTGATAGAGCCCTTAGGATCCTGTTTGACTACCAACAGTATGATGACGATCATATATGTGAGAGTTGGGTAGTCTATAAGCACATCCTTAAAAGTGGTCCCTAGTCATGGAAGTTTCGAGACAGGGCATCGATACTCCGGAGTAGACTGGTGTATACAGTCGAGACCCCGACAAGGGACGGTGGCCGGTCTCACAAGCCATTGGTGTCAGTTGGATCACCTAAGATGTATACAGATGCTCATTGGGTTATGAGTACACCGGACATGACTCGCCGGGAACCTGCTAGTTGGTATTTATACCTAGCGTCAGATAGCAGTTCCCTGGTGACATGTGTACAGCTTAGTTCATCGACCTGAGGTCGTCATTTGTCTCGTGTGAGTTCCCACTGTGCTTTGATTTCTACCCTACCACGGCTCAAAGGAGTCATGCAAACAGGTTTTTTTGGGTACAGTCTCGAGCCACATGGAGGCAAGTAGACGGATCGGCAGGGGATTCGTCTCTCCCGGTATTAGGGGTGAGATCGCGCTGTGTCTAGGAGAGCCATTACACCAAGTCCTTGGCCAAGGCAGGTGAGAATTACTGGTAAGTATTCCAGTAGTTTCTCATGGTGTTCAGGGCTACTCTCCGACACGACTTATACCGCTATTGGGGGTCTGACGTTACCAGCCCCTAGGCCCGATATGCGATGCTCATAGACGAACGGACCGGACTGTATGTATATTGTCAATGATAGGCTCAGTAGGGTTCCAGGATGAGTTCGCTCATCGGCTTCCCTTGAGGTCAGTATATGGGCAGCCGTTACGCACAGCTAGTGCCGCTGACGTGCTTGTGGTTAAACCCACTACCAGGGTACTGACGAGTCTTTAGAGTCCCCCACAGATAGTTTCCCAAGTTCGGACGAAACGTTGTAGAGGCCGTATGGTTTTATGGCAGGGTTCGGAAAATGCACGTGCACTTGTGCACTTGTCATATTTCGGACAGATAATACTGGTGGGCTTTGGTTTAAGCCGAATACAAGTATTATATGGAGTCGGAATATTTTAGTCTCTCGTATTCGTATTCGGTCGGAATACGGATACATGTATGTATATACAGATGAGGGGTATTCTCGTAATTCGTTACGAGAATATTTTAGAACATGCATTTCTTTTGGATTAATCATTTTGGTTTAAATGATTATTGGTTTTGGAAAGGGTGACTCATTATTGATGATACATTTCTTCTAGCATGTTCATTAGTGACTCATGCTAATGAGTCACTAAGTAAGTCATGATAGAATTAATGTGTTTTGTTTTGGGTTTGGATATTTGAGGAGATATTTTCATAAGATATTTTGCTTATGGTTTTGATTATATAACCTCATATATCTATTCACAGGAAAAAAAGGATAGAACACAAGTTTATGAGCTTAGTTTTCTTTTGGCTCACTAGTGTTTCTTGAGTTCGCCATTTCCAATCCTAAGCATCTTCTTCAACCTCCACCCTAACCCTCTCATGTGATGAGAACCCTAAGATGTTTGAGACAAAGTATTCTAATCATTCTTTACTTCATCTTGGTCATCTCTTTTAGCAGACTTGATGACCGAGTTGCCTCAGTATAGAGGCAGGAGCCCGTTTAAAGATCCGTTGACGTGGTGCCACCTCGATGAGGAGACAAGAGATCGGAGTTGCCGCGAGGAGCGTGGGATGATGGCTAAAGACCGAAGGACTCGGATCGATCGGTATAGCCTTTCTACCACTTTACAGTTTGTTAGTTTAGCGTTAATGGTAAGATCTGGGTTATAGCATGCGATAGCGCTAGTTATAAAAGTTTTTGTTCCGCGTTTGGCGTTAGAATGACGGCCGGGGCGCTACCGTAGACTTACATGGTATCAGAGCCACGCTATTAACCTTTTACTAATTTGTTCTAACGTGTTTAAATATCGATCGAACGAAATTTCGAAAACCGCGATTTCAATGTTAAAGTTTCTGTCGATTTTGTTTTGTCGTCTAAAAATTATTTTGAGCATCTTAGAAAATCGTGCAGGCTTTTTTAAGAATACTGTAGAAATTTGGTGGACCGAATCCATAAAACTGCCGCGGAACCGCCGCACAAACCATGGTTTGGCCGCGGTTCCGCCGCCGATTTGTGCCAACAGTACACCATATTTCTACAGAGTGTTTCTCATGAGGAATTATGGTTTCTGGAATATTTTGTTTGGGCCCAGATTTTGTTTGAGTACTACAGTTGTACTTAGGGCCCACTTCGGGAAGTTTTGTTGATCGGAATTTTAAATATATTAGTTTTCAGTACTTATATTATATCTCCGACCATGAATGTCATTCGAACGGTAAATTGCCTCTAATTGCTATAGCTCTTTTAGACGGGTTTGCGAACGTGACATTCGCATTGATGTTCTGTGTTGTGCTGTGATGTTGCGGATTTGTCGTGGTGGATAGCTGTGTGCAATGGTAGTGCAGTTTGGATTTATTTGTACATTTGATATTGCGGGGCGAGCGTCCGACATGTGGACTGCCGTCACTGCCTGTTTGTATAATATTCTTTTGGGGCACGACCGCGCTGAGGTCGATGTACCCGTTGTACATATTTTTCATTTCTGTACTAGGTTTACCCCGCGACGGAGTGCACGGATAGCCGGGTTCTGGAGGGCAACGAGTCTGTATCTCATGGCTTTGAGAGGCAAAGGGGCCTCACTCTAGAATTGGCAGACTATTCGCCGCACTCGTAGGGGTACAGGTTGACCCAAGATGGGGTGCTCAAGTTACCGGATTCCGTGAAGTGAAGGGTGGTCCACTCACTTTACTGTAGGGGGCTGCCTCGCTTCAGGTTTTGACGGGTAACTTGCCGCACCCGTAGGGGTCTAGGTTTCATTGCACAGGCTATCCACACGACCAGGAGAACGTCGGGTTTCAGCAGCGGCTCTGTGAAACCTGGGAATCCCAGATTATCTGTATTGTTCTGTGATGCTTATTACTTTTCTGTAATGTTGCATTTATCATGCCTGGAGCGATTATTGTATATTGGTATATATACTAGTAGATGATGTATATGTTTTACACCCGCGCTAGTCCAGTCCCCGCTCTGTCGTTAGTTAAGTAACCTAACGGGTGATGACGGGACCCAGTGACGAATGCGGATGGTATATACGTATATTTTATTTTCGTTCTTTTCTGGTGTGATTAATTGATGGGACTGTGTTGATTCTGATCAATGCAAAGGAAAACAAACCTGTTTGGACGTTGTTGGAACAGTTTTTAATAAGTGTTATTACAATGACGTTTTCTTTTGTTTTGCACAGTGGTATTCAGTTGGAATATCCTGCACCTCATTCGACGAGGCAAGGGCCGAGATCCCTTCACCGGGAGTGACCCCTTGGGCAAAAATTTACGTCAGGGTAATAACTTCACTACAGTCGATTACTTGTTTTGCATCACGGTATTCAGTTGGAATATCATGCACTTCATTCCACGAGGAAAAAGCCGAGATCCCTTCACCGGGAGTGACCTCTTAGCAAAGGTTTTCGCCGCTATATTTTTATAAAAAGCTATCAGGTTCCTTCAACGATATCAAGTTCGTTACGTTAAAGGTTTTTCGCCAAAAACCAGCCGTAGCCCTCCGTTATTTCAGTTGGGTATTCAGTAGTATTCAAGCTATGTATTTTGACCAATGCCAAGGCATAGTGTTTGGTAACTGCTGGGTATTCATCTGTTGCATAGATAGATGAGTTGGTTTGGGGCAGCCGTTCTGCCATTTGGCCAACATCAGGGGCATGTGCGGATGGGTTCAAATTGACAAGATAATGATGGGTAGAACTTGACATTTGACTTATGGCATTTTGGCCAACGTCAAGGTCATAGAGCATGGGGCAAAAATCCACATCGGGAGTTTCTAAAGAAACTGAAACTTGCCAAGTATGCGCATACCTTCCGGAGTGTGATAACGTGAGTGGATTCCTTCACGTTATCATGCGATGATAGTTGGATCCCGCTTCCCACTGATGAGTTGGTTTACTCTTCGGGTGATCCCGATTAATTCTTCTTTCAGGTTTGGAGGAGAAATTGACAATACAGTGGGAGGTTTCCTGATTAGATAAAGTGATAACCATTCTGATCTAGGTTAGAGTGCACGCAGACTGTTTCTTTTCTCTCTTTGGCAGCGACCATTGACCGACCCTAGACTATGACTCAGTGACCAAGTTGACCGAATTTTCTTAAAATACTGGCTTTTGGATTGTCTGAGTTGCATAAGTCATTACCGCTCCTTCTTTTACCCTTTGCATTTCTCAGAACACCCCGTATTACTACGGACATCCACTTCCATTAGATAGATCCATCGTATGGTTATATACGAACCCGAAGAGACTTCTTCGAAGATGGATCTAGGTTCAGGAGAAATTGAATTGGTTTATTTGGTTGTCTTTTATCATCACGTTCTCTCAGGTTGCGAGGGCTCATTGATTTAGGAGAGTACGCCTATTACGCTTATTGGATAGTCTTCTTCCAAACCATAGGCAGGTGCCGAAAGGTAGGGAATGAAGAAAACCAATTAGCCTAAGTAGGGTGTACAGAAGGTAATAAGTAAAGACAAATAAAGGGATTAGAAAGTGGGCAAAGTAAATTACGACTGCTATCATTCACGACCAAATCGCATACTTCATCGCCACTCCTACTTCATCTTTGCTTTTTTCCCCAGTTCGGGAGAAATAGAATAAGGTATTATTCAGTTGTCTTTTATCACCACCTTCTCTCAGGTTACGAGTACTCCTTGGTTTAGGAGAGTAATATTACGCTTATTGGATAGTCTTCTTCCAAATCATAGGCTGGTGCCGAACGGTAGGAAAGGAAGAAAACCATTTAGCCTAACGATGGTGTACAGAAGGTAACGACTAAAGACAAATAAAGGGATTCGGAGAGATGGCAAAGAAATATACGGTTACAGTCATGAATTGGATTATGGAAGATGCATTACTAGGAATACCAGGATACCCCTACGAAACATTTTCATGTTTCAGTTTCGCTGTGCATTGTTAAAAGGAAAACTGATTTCCCGATTAGATACTTACTCCAGAGTATGTATTAACCAGGCATGATTTTCACATCTGTATGGTTTTACAGATGATGAGGGGGAGTAAGTTATTGGGAATTAGGTGATCATCCTCATTATATCGAAATTAGTTGTAATTGGTGATATTTGAGGAAATCGTCTGGGTTTTTTGCCGGAAGGCAAGTATTTGATTTTGAGTATCCGTTGTTGTGCACCAATTTCAAACTGATATATCTATACGTTTATTTTTATAAAGTGAGATATAACTTTTTGAAATTATGTCCGTGACATTTACCTATATCAGTTGACGATTGGGTAAGGAGCATTGAACAGCGGAATAGTTCTTAACCATAAGTACAGTTTTCAACCTACGATGCACAGGTTATGAATTATTCGACTCAGGGGACTCATACAGAGTATTGTATACTGTCCAGTGTCCATCAGGACAAAAGGGTTGGTCCTCGTAATATGTTCTGTTTACTTATGACTTCTCTAGTTTTTAGACAAGTGTTTCGTAGAAATACAAGGTCTAAATTTTAAGAAGTAGGTATAGGAATAAAGTAGAGAACCAGATGTCGCAAATATCGGGATTCTTCAAAGAGATCGAAGATGTAGAAACTTGTGATTGGTATTCAGTTGATAGTAATGGTTTTGAGAAACTTGTTTCCTTTTCAGGTTACTCATAATTGGATGTATTCCTAAGTTGAGTATTGTTGATTAGCCTCTCTCCATTAAGTTGATATGCACTGGAAACAGCTGCATGATTTGAATCTGGTTCCAATTAAATAAGCGCCAAAGTTTCTATATTGGATATAGAATGGTTCATATCTTAACGATGTTAAGGTATGGGGAGTTGTCCGGCTTATGGTTAAAAACAGACTCGGGATAACTCAAGGCACGTTTCTGTAATGACAGTTTGTGGGTTGGCCCAGGCTGTGACGAGGGTTGACATTCTACCATCTGGAAGATCAATGGTGATATTATTCTTGACTCGCCACAGTTTTAGTAAAATGGATTTTTTCAGAAAACAGTAGTTGGAGTATGGTAGAACTGGAAGAGATTCCAGAACCGCAAACGATTACGGAAAATTTAATAGGACCTAAAGATTCAATCAAGTTTGACATTCCACTCCGCAGATATGGTGGGTAACCTCAGACACCCGAGAGGTACTCTGGTAGCCTCAAGGACGGTGACAGTGAGGTTCTTGTTTATCCAGACTTGACACTACTGTTGTTCCAGGCTATGAGACCCGGCAGAAGGTTAAGTATAGCGTCGTTCTAAACTAGCTTTAGAAGTGCACGTATATATTATTCTGCCAGAGGGTGGTTGTGGTCAGTGGGAGCAGCGGAAGCATAGTGGGCAAGTAGTTTATGTCTATTTATAGACTAGAGCAGATATAGCGGAGATAGATCATCTAATTTTGATGTGACAGTCATGGGTTTGACTTCATCAGAATAGGGGATGGATCTGTTAAGAAGGTAGTAGAATGTGATGTCCTGGTATTTGTATGACATACACAGAGTAGAAAGTAAAATTCCTATATTACGATCGGTTATACTGTGGTTGTCACACAGTTGTTTCTCCATACAGGATATGGATATAATATAAGACATTCTGGTTACTAAATCTATGGTTTTAGATCTAGATTTGGATAGTTTCCCAATGTAGGTACTCTGACAGTATTCTAGTAGTATTTTAGAATAGATGACTCCTGGCATGGTGGTGTACCTGCAGGTAATGGAGTCTCCCTCTCTACCACACCAGATGTTTTTGCATTAGATGCAATAAGTTTATATTAATCCAATCCTGAAGAAACATACGGAAGCAGTTTTAAAACATAAGTGCATATTCTAGGGACTTGATGACGGCAGCCTCCTTCGGGAGACGGCTATCATTCCAGGCTTCCAAAGGTGACATGGATGACAGAGTGATTGTCAGAATTATAGTTTTCTCTCTGACAAAGGGGGCAGTATTATGGACAGGTGGTCCAAGAGGATACTGTGGGAGGTATGATGCTGGATACTGATTAGGTTCAGTTGTCGATACAGTCTAAGAAGTTTGGATTTGGAGTTCATTTATGAACTAGGTCTCATCAGATATCCAGACATATTCTAAGACAGGTATTACTCAATTTGGGAGATGGCTTTCTCCACGAACTTGAGATTAAGAGAGACATAGAAAGAAACATCAGAGCGGATCCACTCACTGGGCTATTTCTCGAACACAAGAGTTTTACAAACGTGCTTTGTGAAACTGATTAGTAGAGGAGTTGGGTGTTCGGTATCACACGGGCTGTGAGTATGCGACATCGCAATAATTAGGCTTAAGTGCAAGTGGGAGATTGTTGGATATAGTGCCCTCAAAGTCAATTATTGGATCGCATGTACGTGATTGCAATGATTGAGGGAGGACCTATACCGGTAGGACAATCTTACTCAAGATGATAGTATGCTATCTGGTTTGCCTTTATCAGCCGTGTACAGCTTTAGGTGACATGATCACTATTACACGTTGATAGAGCCCTTAGGATCCTGCTTGACTACCAACAGTATGATAGCGATCATATACGTGAAAGTTGGGTAGTCTATAAGCACATCCTTAAAAGTGGTCTCTAGTCGTGGGAGTTTCGAGACAGGGCATCGATATTCCGGAGTAAACTAGTGTATACAGTCGAAACCCCGACAAGGGGCGGTGGCCGGTCTCACAAGCTATTGGTGTCAGTTGGATCATCTAAGATGTATACAGGTGCTTATTGGGTTATGAGTACACCGGACAGGACTCGCCGGGAACCTACTAGTTGGTATTTATACCTAGCGTCAGATAGCAGTTCCCTGGTGACATGTGTACAGGTTAATTCATCGACCTGAGGTCGTCATTTGTCTCGTGTTAGTTCCCACTGTGCTTTGATTTCTACCCTACCACGGCTCAAAGGAGTCATGCAAACAGGTTTTTTTGGGTACAGTCCCGAGCCACATGGAGGCAAGTGAGCGGATCGGCAGGGGATTCGTCTCTCCCGGTATTGGGGATGAGATCGCGCTGTGTCTAGGAGGGCCATTACACCAAGTCCTTGGCCAAGGCAGGTGAGAATTACTGGTAAGTATTCCAGTAGTTTCTCAGGGTGTTCAGGGCTACTCTCCGACACGACTTATACCGCTATTGGGGGTCTGACGTTACCAGCCCCTAGGCCCGATATGCGATGCTCATAGACGAACGGACTGGACTGTATATATATTGTCACTGATAGGCTCAGTAAGGTTCCAGGATGAGTTCGCTCATCGGCTTCCCTTGAGGTCGGTACATGGACAGCCGTTACGCACAGCTAGTGCCGCTGACGTGCTTGTGGTTAAACCCACTGCCAGGGTACTGACGAGTCTTTAGAGTCCCCCACAGATAGTTTCCCAAGTTCGGACGAAACGTTGTAGAGGTCGTATGGCAGGGTTCGGAAAATGCACGTGCACTTGTCATATTTCGGACAGATAATACTGGTGGGCTTTGGTTTAAGCCGGATCCAAGTATTATATGGAGTCGGAATATTTTAGTCTCTCGTATTCGTATTCGGTCGGAATACGGATACAGGTATGTATATACAGGTGAGGGGTATTTTCGTAATCTGTTACGAGAATATTTTGGAACATGCATTTCTTTTGGATTAATCATTTTGGTTTAAATGATTATTGGTTTTGGAAAGGGTGACTCATTATTGATGGCACATTTCTTCTAGCATGTTCATTAGTGACTCATGCTAATGAGTCACCAAGTGAGTCATGATAGAATTAATGTGTTTTGTTTTGGGTTTGGATATTTGAGGAGATATTTTCATAAGATATTTTGCTTATGGTTTTGATTATATAACCTCATATATCTATTCACAGGAAAAAAGGATAGAACACAAGTTTATGAGCTTAGTTTTCTTTTGGCTCACTAGTGTTTGTTGAGTTCACCATTTCCAATCCTAATCATCTTCTTCAACTTCCACCCTAACCCTCATGTGATGAGAACCCTAGGGTGTTTAAGACAAGGTATTCTACTCATTCTCTCCTTCATCTTGGTCATTTCTTTTAGCAGACTTGATGACCGAGTTGTCTCGGTATAGAGGCGGGAGCCCGTTTAAAGATCCGTTGACGTGGTGCCAACTCGATGAGGAGACAAGAGATCGGAGTTGCCGCGAGGAGCGTGGGATGATGGCTAAAGACCGAAAGACTCGGATTGATCGGTATAACCTTTCTACCACTTTACAGTTTGTTAGTTTAGCATTAATGGCAAGATCCGGGTTATAGTATGCATTAGCGCCAGTTATAAAAGTTTTTGTTCCGCGTTTGGCGTCAGAATGACGGCCGGGGCGCTACCGTAGACTTACACTATATTGAACCTACTGGTCAAGCAACTAAAGATAAATGAACTATCTTTGTTTTAAAAAGAATTAAATTCTTCTTGTCTTTTATCTCCTTACTCTTTGGCTTCTTTCTATTCTCTTTTCTTCTCTTCTGCTTCTCCAGGGATTTCTTCCTCATATTTCTTACTTCTCCTGCTAAGGCTCTAGAAAGCAGACAATGCTTTTATCAAAACCCAAAGGAGCAAAACCTTATGGTAAAACTCTTCTCCCAAGTCAGAGATCACCGATTCGTTTCCTAAATGGGGGTCGAGCATTAAAAAAAGAGACCACTAATTTCCGATAAAAAAAAACCCTAAAGGAAAGAGTCTAGACTACTTTTCTTCAGTTCTTTGAATAGGTAATGTATTTCATCATTTTTGAAATAAACCGTAAACTTTTAAGTTTTTCCTCATATTCTTGATTTCTCTATCAACTTCTTTCTTATCGTCCTTTCCTTCTTTTCCCTCTTTCTCCCTTTTCTAAATGTCATACTAAATGCGGTATACACCATTCAACATCATGGTGGCATATATCGCGTTCAATAACCTTGGTTCCTTTTACATGAGTATGAAAAGAACCCAGGTGCCTCCTCTAAGGACACCTGAAAAACTCAAAGGTGCATGTATAGAAAAGTGCTTGTGTGATAAAAAAAATGGTTATCTAAAAATAAATATATGAAGTGACGGGAAAGAAACTTTAAATTGTTAATGTAGATATTACTACGACAGAGAATAAAATTTGGTGAAAATGCATTGATTTGCCATATTTTGGAAAAAATAGACAAGATGATAAGTGATATATTTGATTTTGTGATGTATAATCCATGAGTAGCGTATTAATTTTTTTTATAAAATTGAGCTCAGCATGACTCATTGCCATGTGAGAATCAGGCCCATCTCAGACAGATTGTAATAGTGCTCAAGCGGAGAGGGCAAAAGCTCTCCTAGACATTGAAAACAACACACATAAAGGGGACATGAATAGTATTTAAAGTGAGATTTGAAACCCAGACCTTTTTACGTCCAGTGTACAATATACTAGAAGTCTATAATTTGCCAAAAGTTTATGTTATTAAATAGTGGGACGCATTATTTAATCCCAAACATTTTAACCGTTCTCATTTAAAAGTTAATAATGATACGCACATGCACATGCACGCACAGAGAGAGATAGAGAGGAAGAAAGACATGTGCCTGCATGCGTGTGCGCACACGCGTCTCTATAGTAGTTTTTTCTCGACTTTCTCGGCATGTGCAGAGCCCATGCAACAAAATCTACTTACCTTTTAAAATAAAGAGCTGAGAGGCAAATTCTACTTCTAACAATAGTGTGTTTTCTATAAAAAAGACCAAACAGCAGTTGCCAACCCTCTGATCAGCGTTTGAGATATAATAGGTAAGACATTGAGCATAACTCGATTGAAACTTAACCAAAACTTTTGGTTTCCGGTTCGGTTTCGATTTTTATTTAAAATAAGGTTACAAAGATTACCTGAGACTATATGATGCAGGATCAACCGTTATTAGCAAGTTTTTTTTGGTTTTAGATATTTTTTATTTTGCTATTTCTGGGTATTTTCATAATTTTATGATTTTTATGGTTTATTTTGCAAATTGTGTTAGGGTTTCACTATAAAAAGAAACCCTAGAACTCCTTTATGAGTTACCGAATGATATTGATTAATGAAATTTTGCGATTGAAAATTGGTGAGATCTTTATGGAGTTTTGCAATTTAATCGGCTGCGGTCGATCTTCTTTCTTTGACTGTGGTCGAAAATCCTTCGGCTGCGGTCGGAGTTCTTTATCGGCTGCAGTCAATATTTTATCCCTAAGGATTTCATCAAAATCAACCGGTTTTCATCTTCGTCTTCATCATCATAAAGGTTAGCATTGGATATTTGGCACCATCGTAATCGCAACAATTCCGTTGCCACATCGTATTCAGTCAACGGCAAGCCATATCCTTCACTCGAAATCCACCATTGAGATCTTACAAAGAAGCCATGGGTTCAAATTCTTGATTAATAAAGCATCAAACTTATCTTGCATATTGATTTTAGTGCTTGGTTAATGTGTAAGATTGCTGGCTATCATGATTTACCCATGAGTTTCACAATACCAACCAACACTAGTCAAGCCCAGATCTGAGGTGACTATATTCTTTCTTGGTTTAATTAGTTGGAATATTGATGGTTATTGATTTAGGACTCAAACTTATATACTAAACATCTTCTTGAGTATTAAATCTAGGATTTATTTGGGTCCAATTTCAGAGCTATAATATTTGGATCGATACACGAATTGTCTAGTTCATTTACTCTCAGGGGTTATCAGATGTTAGCACAAAATCAATCGCTTTAAATTGGATGTTCTATTGTGAATATTTAGCTTGCATGTGTTAAATAATTTATTTATTTGCAGCTATTAATTGTTGGGCTCATAAATTTGTATTCGCATCGCCTGCTTGTGTTAATCATTTTGGCATCTGCAAGCACAAACGTATGTCTAGCAGCCCTAACGTTCTCGTCCTGCATCAGTTTGGTATTATAACTTAGATTTTAGGATGTATTATCACAGTGAGAATTCTAGGGCGGGTGCTCGAAGCACAATATATAATTGTGATAAGAATTGTGATTATGACTATGAAAATTATTATTCTGATCGTAGAGATTCTTATAACCATTATCCTAATGACTATGATTATAATAATTATTGTGAATATGATTATCTCCCTAAAAAAACACGTGCTAGAGATAGAATTAAACGTATAATTAAGTCGGACGATTACTACGGTAAAGAGGATCCGCAACATATAGTTGATTGGTTGTCCGAGATAGATAACTATTTTGATAATTATGACTATTCTGATTTTTGTAGAATTAGGCTTACAAAGCTGAAATTAAAAGGCGCAGCTAAATTTTTTTTGATGAAGCTAGAGTTTCAATTTGAAAATCGTAAGTGCTTATTGAGTCTTGGCAAGAAATGATAAATATTTTGATAAAAATGTGTTCTATCTGAAACAAGCCTGCTCCTAAAATATGAAATAACGTGTCTATTAGATATAACAATTTTGAACCGTCCAGAGTGGAGTCTAGGACCACTTGCGAGATTTTTGAGAAACTGAATCTTGTTAACAGTACGAGTGATATTTTACAAAAGCCTTTAGAGCCAGTTGTTAATAAGTTGCGTGTAGCGAGTTTCCTTCAGTCTCCCATTCATTATGTCATGATTCTTTCAGTTTCTATCAAGTCTAGGGAAAATGTTGATAATTTTCCGTTAGATGATACTTATTGTTGATATTCCATCAGAGATTAGTGTCATAGTTGGATCACCTTAGATGTCATTCCTTATTTTCAGGATCCCATTGATTATGATGTTCTTAGTCGCCATATAGAATCATTGGAACAATTGCATATTTCAAGGTCGAGATTTCATTCCAATGCTTATGTATTCCTTTTCTCGTCTAAGAATAAGCACCGATGTGGATTACCCATGTTTAGGCATGATGCTAACATTGCTCAAATTGTTAGGTCCAAAGTGTTTAGTTAATTTCTTCTATATGATGTGTGCTATCATTTGTGTCTGCATAATGACAGGTTATTTGATTGGTTAGTGTTAATGTTTAGTTTATCCAAAGCATTAAGTACCCATCATTCGAGTCTAGTCCTAAGGGTGCGAATTAGAGTAAGTCTACATTTTTATTCACAGCTCTGCATGTTTGCATTTTGAGATCCGACAATAGATAGTTGTGATAAATAGATTTTATAAAACTGCAGCTAATATTTACAAGCGAACTAAAAATTTAAAGCAGGAGATGAGTGTTGATAAAGGTGCATCTAAAGATGGTAATTAAACTAACACTCGATGTTTAGATCCATGTTATATTTTAGAAATTTGGGTCACATACCGAGTTTAAATATTCTGATAATGTTCATATTGAAGACTTGACCCATTATACCATTATTCTTGAGAAACGGTTCAGCTTGAGCCATTCAGAGTTTAATCGGAGCTTCAATTGCGGTCCCGACTTCCTGACTGTGCACAGTGGCCACACCTGGTTTTGACGCACCATCAAAGTTTCATCATTTTACCATTCACCAGGTGATGAATTTTTGAAGCCGGGGATGATGCAGGACCAACCGTTGTTAGCAAGTTCTTTTTGTTTTTAGATATTTTTTATTTTGCTATTTCTGGATATTTTCATAAATTTAGGATTTTTATGGTTTATTTTGCAAATTGGGTTAGGGTTTCACTATAGAAAAAACCTTAGAACTCCTTTATGCATTGACGAATGATATTGATTAATGAAATTTTGCGATTGAAAATTGATGTTTTGAGATCTCTGAGAAGTTTTGCAATTTAATCGTCTGCGGTCAATCCTCTTTTCTTCTGCTGCGTCAAAAATCCTTCGACCGCGGTCAAAGTTCTTTATCAGTTGCAGTCGATATTTTATCCCTCACAATCTCATCAAAATCAACCGGTTTTCATTTTCGTCTTCACCATAGTCAAGGTTAGCATCATATCACCGGCACCATCGTAATCGCAACAATTCCGTTGCTACATCATATTCGGTCAACGGCAAGCCATGTCCTTCACTGGAAATCCACCCTTGAGACCTTACAAAGAAGCTCGTGGGTTCAAATTCTTGATTAATGAAGCACATGTTGATTTTAGTGTTTGGTTAATGTGCAAGATTGCTGGCTATCATTATTTACCCATGAGTTTCACAACACCAACCAGACCCAGTCAAGCCCAGATCTCAGGAGACTACATTCTTTCTTGGTTTAATTAGTTGGAATATTAATGGTTATTGATTTAGGACTCAAACTTATATACTGAATATCTTCTTGCGTATTAAATCTAGGATTTATTTGGGTCCAATTTTAGAGCTATAATATTTGGATCGATACACGAATTGTCTAGTTCATTTGCTCAAGGATCATATGATATTCGCACAAAATCAATCGCTTTAAATTGGATGTTCTATTGCAAATATTTAGCTTGCATGTATTATATAATTTATTTATTTGCAGCTATTAATTGTTGGATCTCATAAATTTGTATTTGCATTGCCTGCTTGTGTTAATCATTATGGCATCCGCACGACACTCGTGCGTCTAGCAGCCTTAACGTTCTCGTCCCGCGTCACTATGTTAATTAGATAAAGTATTATTATGTGTTTTGTGTGTAATTAATGACATGTATGCCACTATCAGTATATCTATATAGAGTATGCAGAATAACATAATATTAAAACTGAAACCAAACAGACTTATGTCACCTTGATTCAGGTTCAGTTTGGAACTTCCCTACGAGAAATGAATTAAAACCGACTCACCCCCACTATAAGCGCACACACAAACCATTTTCGGACATCGAAACTTATTTTAATGATTCCCTCAAAAAGAGAGCAAATCAATCAATTAGAGGATTAGCTAGCATGGTTCATAATATCATCTTTCCATAATAGTTTAGTTTTCATATGACACAATAACGAGGAGACGGGGGATAAAAGAAAAAAAGATGAGAGCTCACTAGTAATTCTTTGTCTAGGATCAAATGTCAGCATCTTTTCAACAAGATCAATGGCTGATGGGTGAACATGGGGAAACTTTTCAAGAAGTGATTGGCGTGTGTGACGAGGAAGTTGGTGGATATATCTTCTTGCATTTTCATTGACAAATCTTAAATCAGACGCATCTGGGGTACCAACGAGCTGCATTAATCGGTACTTGTTACTAAGACTGGAGAAATTAATAAAGTACCAAACATAAATATAGAATAAGTTTAATGTATGAAGAACATGAAAGCAAGCATTCTAAAGTACTGAAGACATGTGCATGCACTAGTGTATGCAAGTTAATCATTGAGCACAGTGCCCAAGTATATACAAATCAACAATTCTAGGAGATATCTTTCCTGAGATGGTCCTAGCCAACAGCTAAATAAAAGTCAGAACCATTGATTAATAGCAAAGTATACACTCTAATATGTGTTTTCTTGACGTTCTCGTACAAATTGTATGGTCCTGGTGACTAAGTAACAAACACCAAAAGAATATGGGAGTTCAATGACAACTGAAAATAAATATAATATCATAAGCTTATATAACCCAGGAAAACAAACTTCAACTAGTGTTCATCTTGCACAACTCCAGTAAAAAGAATACTGATGAATAGTGACCATTCTTGACCGACAGCAGAACTCAAAGATTCAACAAAATAAAGCCCATAATGACGAAAGCAAACAATCATATTCTTCACCATGGCAGTCAAGTCCTAGCAATAGGATTTAAATGATGCCATAACAATCTAATAGAAGAGATGATAGGAAAGTAAAGTAAGCAAATGAGATAACCTGGGGACTAGATTCAGCACAACCAGAACAAAGTAATCATTCAGTTATGGGGAAAGAGAGATTTATCTTCTTTTGTAGAAAAAATACAATAGTCAATATAAGCATAAACTTGGCATCATTATAAAATGATCATCAAGTGTAATAAATCGAGCAACAACCTCTTAAGATAGGAAAAGAAAAATGAATTAGAGATTGTTTTAGTGCACTTCACACATGATATAACGATGAATACATAACAAGAACTATATGGTCTCACCTCCATCAGTAAACGTAGCTGGTGGACATAGTCTCTCCCAGGAAATAAAGGCTTTCGGTCCCATCAGTTCCACAAAAATACATCCCACAGACCACACATCGATTGCTGCAGTATATTCTGATGAATTTAACAATAGCTCTGGTGCTCTATACCACCTGGTAACAACATATTCAGTCATGAAATCCGTTTCAGCAGCAGTACGAGCGAGCCCAAAGTCACAGATCTTCAGATCACAATTCGCATTTAAAATAAGGTTGCTTGGCTTTAAATCTCTGTGAAGAACGTTTGCTGAATGGATATATTTTAAGCCACGGAGAATCTGATACAGAAAATACTGCAAAGGAAAAATATGAAGTGGAAATTAGTTGTTTACATCCGTAATTCAATGATGTACAATTATTATATGTTTAGTTATTCAAGTGTTCAAAGGGGAATAAGTTGACATGGTACATATGACATCTTAGCATACTTTGCCATGTTTCAAATCACAATGTAGACAAGTAAAATCCAGTTCCCCAAAAGAATATGCATTCAGCTATACTTATCTAACTACTCCTACAAATGTAGCTGGTAAGGAATAGCAATATGGATTCATGCTTCTGGTAAGCTACAAACTAATTATCGCAAATAGCATAGTGCCTCAATGAAAAGTACAACCGGCCTTCTTTGAATTAAGTTAGATTGGTGTTGTTTCCTCATGTTTAAAATAGAACCCAACAGAAGAAATCTGGAATAGCAGTTTATTTTATAATTGGAAATCCAAATTTGCAAAGGTTTCCAATGCCAATAAAAAGTGACATCCTATGGTATTTAACATCCAGAAAACCGAATAGCAGTTTTTTTATAATCGGAAATCCAAATTTGCAAAGGTTTCCAATGCCAATAAAAAGTGACATCCTATGGTATTTAACATCCAGAAAACCGCCAAATAATATATTGCACCATTGCCATCAGAAATGCCAGGTAATATGGATGGAAGGCTAAGTTAGCAGCGATACTTCGATCTTTTAAATAAAAAGGTACAATTTTTTATGACAAAGGAATCTAAAAATATTTATAAAAAAGTTCTTCACAGTTCTACAGCTTCTGGAAGTTCATTATGTGAGGTTTCATAAGCTGGCAACGAGCGTCTGGTGCATCCATGCAAGCATTCAGCACTATACTGAAATTTTACATCTCATGTGACACTCGCTTCACAAGATCCTAGTTCTATGTTTGCTATGCAGTTTGTCTGGGCCGATAATATTCAACTTATGTAAGGAGAAGTCTTCTGGATTTATAGAAATTTTATCCTCACACGACCAAATCTAGTGCTAAGTTGCAGGGATCTATTGTATTCTTTATTTCTTTTTCTCAGTCTTTATTTGTAGAAGTCCACTAAGTATAGTATAATCGCTTTTTGGCAGACCTACGATGCCAATTTATATTTTAAAGAACAACGCAAAAGTATAAAATTAGTCCCAGGAGTATCAGTCTTCTACATTCTCGCTCAAAGTAAAAGCGCACATGAAAAACATCTGGAATTCACAAGAATACAAAAAACAGCAGTAGCATTTCACTTTCAAGAAGATTATTCAAGGAAATGAACAACCATTCTTTTCATGATGGAAAGAAACCATATTGTCAATAATCAAGAATGATGACGGCATGCAATGTTTCATGTTCTGTTTTGGGAAGACACCAACCTGACATTACTCTTCAGATAAAGCTTGATTGGAGCGAATTATTTGATGCAGATCAGTATCCATCAACTCATAAGCAATGTAAACATCATTAATTGAATCCCTCAGTGCGGTGGTATTATATCTCTGATTGCCACAATCTGTAAAATATTTAGAAAGAGGTAAAAATTAGAAACAGTTATATGTATCGAGAAAATTATTCTCTGATATACAGAAGATTAACTAAAACCATAAAGTGTTCATCATTTAGCAATGAATTTTGCATTACTATTCTTCTTTGGTGTATTGTATTCGAATAGCGTATCTACAAAGCTCAATTATATGAAACCATGTCTCAGAAGGGATTATACTGGCAGGTTGAAAGTAGAATCAACAGAATATAACTGACTTAGAGCTTGTTTAGATGCTTTTGGGGGCCAAAATAATCAGAGCTAGGTAGCCATATATTGAATTATTGGGTCAAAGAAGGGAGAGCACATGAAACTTGCATAGAATTAGTAAGAGATAGTATCTAGCTTGGGTGGAGGTAATAATAGATATCATTTAGATGCCGACCTTTTTTCTTTTAAGGACTCGTTTAGAACGACGACAATCCAATATAACGATGATATGACATTATTTAAGAATGTCATTTGCCTGATAGTTAATCTTGGTATCACATGGCAATCCGACACAAGTGATATGTAAATTTGTTTGCAAACGCCATGTCAAGTTGACTATGAATTATTGACCTACAACGGTACAACCTAAGAACTTGAGATTTTGTTACTGGCATGGTGTCAAAGAACACCACATTTCTACATATCTTGAATTCAAATCTTAATAAAATTTGCATACTCCATTTTTCTTCCAAGTGAGCAAGGGCGTTAATCAGATTACACGCATCGTTGCCCCACCGATCACCTTATAGCTTAAGCATTTTGACTAAAGCGATTTCCAGCATGGCAGTTTTTTTCTTTTTCAAGTCAAAATGAAGCATCTTCTATGGCGTTGGTAATGAAGCACTGTGTTTCGAAGTCTAGGCTGAAACTCACCATAAGAAAATTCTTTCAAGATTTCTATGTGTGCTTGTTCCAAGGTTTAAAAACTCGATATCAGGACTGGAATCGGATGGAAACTTTTGGGGTTAGAATTGGCAATCTCGGACATATCAGCCGTCTCGAATCAGGAATATCGGATTTTATATCGTTTGAAAAATATTTAACAATTATGGATTTTTCAAAAAAAAAAAGAGCAGTGAAAGTAAGTATAACAATTTGGTAAATTCTTTAGCAATTAATGATGCGTATTCTGACCTAGAATCACGAAGATGCCGACTTTGCGCTATGCCATACGATCTCAGGATAGATGTCATATAAACGGTGTCCACTTTACCATAATTACCCAATAACCTACAATAAACCCATTAAACCATGAATGAACCTGTTAGCCGGTCAATAAACCCACTCACCATTAACCACCTAAACATTAAAACCCCAATAATCAAATGGTAAACCAAACATTACTCGGTATAGACAGTATCGGTCTCAAAACTAGGACAGTTTTAAGATCGGAACTGGTCATCTAGGATCGGGATTGTTCAAGATTTCAAACCATGCTTGTTCCCATGTTTTCTTTCTCCATATGGGGAGAGGAGCTTACAACAACTGAGTCTTTTATCCCAAACATATAGGGTAGGCTACATGAACCAACATGAGAATCACGCCAGTCCAACACATGAATTCTCCGCATCCACTCACTCCTATCGAATAATATACTTTCATTAAGGCCTTTGGAAACCATATCTTTTCGTATCACCTCCATCCATGTTTTTTTCGATCTCCCTTTTGCCCTTTTAACATTGCCTATATCGAAAGTATATGTCATCGAACCGGTGCTTCCATAGGTCTGCGTCGCACTGACCAAACCATTTTAGCCGGTTTTCCCGCATCTTCTTCTCCACAGGCGCTACACCAACTTTTGCACGAATATTCTCATTTCGTGCCTTATCTTTTCTAGTGTTACTACACATCCAACGAAGCATGCACATCTCCGCTATGTGCATCTTCTGTGTATGATGTTTCTTAGGAGCCTAGAGGAGGCGAGCGGTTTATATATCTTCTGTGTGATGATGTTTCTTAGGAACCCGGAGGATGCCAATAAAAAGTGACATCCTAGCGGAGTGCAACAGTTTATTTATATTATTGGAGCACAAAGGATTTTATCACTTTTATCCGCAATCCACCACTCGCCACCTCTTCCTCTACAGCCACTGCACCAACCTATTGCAAGTCATAGTCACACCATCAACAAATTCAATTATTTACTTGTGTATTCTATCATATTATCACATAATTTCCAAGAAGATCATGACAGGATATATTTAAAACTGGAGAGATAGATGTGCATGCAACTCAATTGTGGATCAGGGAATTACAACAATACTCTTATTAATTGTATAATACATGATATGTTAATTGAATATTAAATGATATATATTTGGTGATGTGAACAACGCTATGCATCTTTGTCAATTTTATGGTTTAATTACAGTAATATAAGAGGCTATTGAAATTGATCTTTGCGTCTCTTATTGTAGCAAGTTGGTCGAACAACAATAAAAATTTGAAAGATTTGATTCATGATACTTCAATAAGATGTATTATGTACAATAGAAGTATCACATAATAAGGTACTCAAATTCAAATCTGAATAATATACATTGGAACTAGTGATGTAATCAAGCTTCTTGCAAGTAATCGTCTTTATAGTACCCATACGAACATGAACTGACCCAATATGACATGAACTTGTTTTGGACATGCCCGTGGTGATTATAGAGTCAACCGAAGGTCTAGTAGCAATGCCTATCAGGACATGCATGCCTACAAAGGGTTTTTTTCAACTAAATTGCAACTAGAACATCTTTTAGTCTCATGTACTTTATAAATGGATGTTAACTTTTTTTTAAGACTACTGCTTAAAGGCCGAGGAACTCAAAGGTCAAAAACAGTGTAATATGACAGTAAAAACAAATGGAAAACAAATGGATGATTTAATAGATAGTGCATAGGAAAAATACTAGCTAGACCATCAGCCCATATGGAAAAAATGATATGGCGCTCTCCTGTAATAGATAAAAGCCTCGCACCTACATTGGGCGCCGAAGCATTCCCCTGGTATGTAGACCAAAGGTCTATATATCACTAGTCCTATGTGTAATAAACAGGTCTCTAAAAATGGAATAAATCTAGGGAAAGTGTATAGAGTTGCATCAGGATCGACATCGACCACAATAACGAGTAGCTAATAAGGACACAGTGTTCCATATATCGGCGATATAGCTCAAATATCGTCCGATATATCGAAAATGGAGAAGAAACAATATGATATGTCAACTTTAAATTGTTTGGTAGGTTTGGAGAATATCAGCCGATACATATCAATCGATATATTGCATCCTTAATATCAGCTAAGATACATGTTTTTTCTACTAAAATTTATTTTGTGTTTATTATCATCTCAAACGCGTTCTAATTTCTTTCGCATCCCAAAAAGCTAGTAACCAAGCTCAATATCCTCATTGTCGTATATCTCAAACCTGGGGCACCGGTCGCATAATAATTCTAGCTTCTATGTTATTATACATATTACAAACTTATTTAGTTTTAAACATACAAATACAAATTAAACATTATTTGGTTTGTTGAAAGATAAGGTATATGCTTGGATTGAAGTTGGTTTTAAGATTCTCATATACTCTTTGCAAAATATATTCTAAATGATCTGTATCCATTTCGTAAAAGAAATCGAAGTATATGTATTTTGTTTTAAGAAGATTGTTAACAGTGTTTTATGATTATGTTTTATTACGATTATCAATTATAAACACTAAATATTTATGTTTCCATATATGTTTAACAACAAATCTCCTCAAATAGACTTCGAACCTACGACCAGTCGCTTAGTGGTGATTGCTCTACTGTCATGCCTCGCTTCCCAAAATACAGAAATACGAAGAGTAACGAAGTTCAGCCATGCTACCTACGGTAAGGAAAGATCCTTCCATAGTCACATAAAGGCTGTCTAGATAAACCCGTCAATATAGTGTCAAAGACAGAATAGATAATACTGATAATCATGCTGCAACGAAACCACAAAGAATACTAGCAATAGGTTCCTAAGATGAAGACACAAAAATAAGATTATGATACAATAGGTTCGAAATAATACAAAATCCAAAAAGACATCTAAATCCTAATGTCCCACAAGGGCACACATACTAAATGCTAACTGAAAAAGAAATAAACCTGAGGGTTACTAACCTTCTGTAAGCTCCTGATATCCGCTCTTATTCTGCTCGGCCTGAAAATCCATCTCTAAACCTGAGATGAGGGATGTCAGAACATCCCAACAAGTACTCCATGTAAAAGTGTATATATGTGGTGTGATAATAAGAATATATGAGTGCAGTAAAGCCCGTGTGCAGGTGTAGATATAGATATTGCAGTAATATGAAGCAAGAAAGCAAACAGGTCAAGTCGGTCAAGTCATATCCTAGTTGGTTGCTAAAACGGTAATTTATCCTATTGTGAGTTTGAGTGTGTACGTCAATCTCTTCAGGAGTATTCCCAACCCAAGGGTAGGGTCCTAGGGGCAAGAAAACACGGGCCCAAACGTGGAATGAATAAGCGACCGATATAGCCTGATACGAGCTGTAGTGACAAGCGACCGATATAGCCCGGTACGAGCTGTAATAACATACGACTGATATAGCCCAGTACGAGCTGCCGGCATGGAACTCCTGAGATCCTGTTGTACGAACGCACACTTAAACTACCCAACACCCCACGTATTCATACCTAATATGGTAATAACTGAATCACTAATTAAGAATGCTGAATAGACTGGAACTTGTAATAACATGTTAATTATGTAGAAAGGAAACTTGTAAACAGTATAGGTTGTGTCATGGCATGTAACTCAGCATTCTAATTAGAGAACTCATTTTAATATAAGGAAACAATAGTCGTGAACAAGCATGTCATGTCAAGGTGTTTTCGTACACGTCAATCAATAATGGCCTCGCATATATAAAGCATGTTAAAAAGTGTTCTCATGCATATCAATGATAACAATAAGCATGTCATAGCATCAATATTTAACAAGGTTTTTACGCAACATCATTTTAAAGAGGGTTCGATTCTAATCGAACAATTCTAATAGATGTGGCATTTTACAAAAAATTATTTATAATTAAATATGAATGCATTATAATAATACACTATATAACTATTTGAATTAACTATAACTGAGACTTGTATTGTTATATTTATAATATTTGTATATATATGTCCATACTTAATATATAAATATCATTATCTGTAATACTTACACTACCGTGTATCGTGTTAATAATTACTAATACTGTACACCTATATACATAAAATATATTATATTATTTTAGTGTATTATATATGACTATCACCAATATGTACTAATAATCTATGTATGCTATAACTTATCATACTATTCTAACTAAATATATTAATAACTTACCTACTGTATTAACATATTATTTATAACTACACTTCATATTGTATATTTAAATATATTAATTATATATATACAAACTTATTTATGCTATATGATAGTTACAATAAAAAATCACAGCAGACAATTATATACATGAGTATGAATAATTAATAGCGCATACAAGCAATATGAGTTTAAATTTACATTATATATTAGTTAAGTAAATATGATCACATGATATTTTTACATAAAACAATAATAACACATCTAGAATATAATAGATCAATATGAACGAAAATTATATATACACAGTGTGGATACAAATAGTTATATACATAATTTGTATGATAATATTATTTATCAGCAATAGTTGAGAGATTCGCCGATATTATATCGACTAAAAATAAAGGAGCAAGAGAACTTGCCTTGAAAATGGATAAACACGACGACATGAAGCGCAACTCCAAACTTTGATAGTTCGGCTAATTTTGCAGAAGAAAATATTGTGATGGAAAAAAGAGAGAAGGTTGACTCACATGAGAAGGAGAAAAATGACGATAATGAATATATGTAAAGTTGTTATAAGATAGGAGAATAAAATATTGAGGAGAGAAATATATTTGAAGAGATCCAAATACTGTTAAAGAGATTAAATTATGTGAGAGTTTGTAAAGATTATTTGGTATAAGATATATATATATATAGTTAAAATAGGTATAGAGTTTGTTATTATATAGGATAATAGAAAATATTTATATAAATCAATATAGGGTTTTAAATAGATATGATATATATAGATTAATTTAAATCGGTATGATTAAAATAGGTATAGATTTGTTTGGAGAGATGAAATATATTTGGAGAGAGCGTATAAGAAAATATATATAAGTTAAGGAAAATAATTCTCATAACGCCCAGTAGTTTAATTTGAAAGATTTAAAATAGGATTTAAAGATTAAAAAATTATTAATAATATAATGGTAGACAAAATATTGTACTAGAATATAAATAAGATATTATTAAGTTTAGCAAATCAAAACTTTAAAAGTTAAATATCACATACTTAACTAACTTAGATAACCATAATATATTTGTTTACATATCTAGTATTTGAAAATATAATAGATTCAAATTAAATTAAGATGTTAATAAATTATCAAACAATCTTAAATACTAAATATTTTTTGTTAAAACAACCATACTAATATTATCTATTTAGTTACGAAACTAATGTTAGACAAATAAATATTATATGTATAGAAATTTAAGATATTAATCAAATAGTAAACAAACATAAATACTAATAATATACTTATTTAATAAATTTGGAAAACCATAACTATAACAAACTTAAAACAACCATAATAATATGTCCTATCTTAACTAGAAAGTATTAAACTCCAACTTAAAATAATAATAATAATAATAATAATAATAATATAACAAAACCCAATACATTCAAAAAGAAAAAAGAAAAAAACTTACGGTCGGGTTAGGGTGTTACATCTACCATTGAGCTGTTGAGGAAAAACTCATTTAAGAAAATCGATTTATTATATTGAGTTATATTAATTATGTTTATAATTTAAAATATATGTCAACCTTGTTAAGGTATAAATTACAATAGAAAATTTATAGTCCAAGTTTTAGAGGACATGAAAATTTTCGTGCGGATACGACACTGACAACCGACATTTAGAACACTCTATATTTATGAAGAATAGGCTGCAGTTTGAATAATTAGCAACACAAATAATTCTTTTTTCTTACCACTTTTAACAGACTCTAACTACTCATATGAGTGAAATGTAACTAAGAGCATATCCCTTCCATTCATGCTATATGGTCATGTTTAACATTTTTCTTCCGCGATCACAGCTGATTCAGAAGTTTCTTTTCGTAATCAACAAAACTGAGGCACATTAAGATGGGATAAACTCAACAGGACACCAAAAAACAAACTCACTAACATTTTCATGATCCATGTGCCTCAAAAGCTTGATCTCCCTCAAGGTCCTCTTCACATCGATCTTGTTATCGAAAGAATTCCCGATCTTTTTAATAGCCACCTGCTCTCCAGTCTCCGAATTCAACGCCGAGTTGATCAATTCTTCCAAAATCCCAAACTCATCAAAAATTATATGAAACAAGAAAAAAGAAATCCAAAATTTGAGCAAATTACCATACGATCCCGTAAGCGCCCTTTCCAATTGGCAAGATTGGGGACCTGTATTTGTTCGTGACCTCGAAGATGTTGCCGAAAATGTTGTATTGGATGAATCGCCCGCCGTGGCTGAGCGTAGCAGAGATGTTCTCCGCCCCCGGCGCCGGCGCCGCCGCCGCCGCCGCCGGAGGCGATGAGGCGGTGGGCCCGTCTCCGACATGACGGCATCTAAGGGCGGAGCTCCGGCGTCCATGGCTCTCCCTCTCTCACTCTCTCGTTTTCTTGGAAACCGAGGAGGCGAGATTGGGAAATGAGTTTATTTATTTTGGTTAAGGGTTCTTTTGCAAATATGCTTCTCCGTATGATGGGGCATCAAGGTTTTTATACAGCCCCTCAATAAACTTCTATTTCCATATTAATTTCTAAACCCTAAAAAGCTTGTAATTTGCAAGAATGGAGAAAAGTTATCCAAAATGGCTTAAAAACAAAATATTAAAATATCCTGGTAAATTGGGATAAAGAATGGCATGAAATTAGACAGTTTGGGCCCAACTAGTGGGGGGTAATAATTAGTTTGAATCTGGTCCGAGTTCGTGTAGTGTTATTTATTAGTAAACGGATATGGACTTGTATTTCACTATTGAACCACCAAGTTTCGAGCAAACAATTGTCAATTTGCCTATATTGGTTTATGATATGTTTGTAAAGTAAAAAAATATGTATGCAAAAAATTTCTTAAGATATGAAATTGATTTTTTTCTTTGCAGGACAAGCTCTTGTTTAAGGCTTTGATAAGCCTGGCTCTATCTCAATTTAAATAAGAAACTTCAAATACATGATTCAAAATGTGGTACATAGGGAAACACTTGGAGCTATTTAGAGCAAGTCTAAATAGATTCTAACAAGTGAGGAAAAATTTCTTAATTCATGTACAAAGGGCAATCATACCCAAGAAGAGAAGTGGGGAAAAAACCTTCTCCCAGTGAAAATCTTCTATATCCAATTTATATGGATTAGATAATGAGGAAACAGGTCTGCAAGGGATCCTGCGGGCCCCAACTGTAGTCTCTCTAACAGTCCGGGATGGGACCCACCGGTAATTTTGCGCTCCCGGGCCCTACTCATAGTTGTGGGTAACCACTTGATATTGCAGTTCGGGGCCTGCCGGTCCTGTTTTCTCATTAGATATATGTTCTGTTTAGAAATGCATCCAAGGATACAGCATTTGGTTCAGATTTAATTCCAACTATTGTTGTTAGCTAAAAATGTAAGCAGCACTGTGTAAAACAGTTAAAAACTGCCACCAAACTTATTCAGGTATGAACTATGAAAGCAATATCTAAAGAGACCAAAAACTTCAGGCGGGCTAGGATTCAGATATCTTCATCCAGTCAACCTCTCGCTCAATTCTCAAGCTCTGTTGGAGACTACAAACAGAGCCTAATAAGGCTTGGGTCCAACTTCTTATGGCCAAGCACTTTCCTAATTCCACGTTCTCAAAAGCCTACATATGGAGATCGGGATCGGCGATATGGAAATCGATCTTATAAGTGCAGGGATATATTATTTAATAATTGCATCTGGTCGGCCGTGAACGGTGAGAGTATCAGAGTTTTCGGTGACATAAGGATCCCTTCTAGCAAAGCCGGTATACCATGTGGTTCAACCAGACGACTCTACCTCTCATCCCACACTTGTTACAGATCTTTTGACCCTTGATGGTAAGAATTGGAATGTTCATATCGTCTCCCACAGTGTTCAGCGGAATCTAGCATTCTGATTAATCACCTTAAGCCTTCAGGTCAAGACATCATTCTCTGAGTGAAAGGTTTCACACGAAGTCGGAAACTTTTAGTGCCAAGTCCCGCATATCATATCATTCGAGGGTCCAATTCGATCGTTGAATCATCTGCTACCGATTTACCCACGGAGTTTCTTAAGAAGGTTTGGAAAGTGAGATTTTGTCCGCAGATCGTGATGTTTGTTTGGCGATGCCTCGTGGTTGCTATACCCACAAAAAGTGCGAGGGCAGTAAGGATTCCAAGTGTTGACCCCTCATGCCCTCACTGCCAATCAACACCAGAGACCCTTGACCGCCTTCTCCTTGGCTGTGATTTCGCTCGAGCTACATGGTTTGGAATGTCTTCAGGCCTTCGTAGTGATTATGTCAGTCCATTCAAAGAGTTGGTCTTCGAGTGGCTTCGTCGTCCTGACGATCTAGACTACTATTATTTCAAGTAAGGGGAAGCAGTTAGTTGGAGCTTATGGAAGGCCAGGCGTGATATAATATTTGGTAGGAAGACAAGCTCGCCTGTGTCCTGCCGCAACGAGACCCTACGATACCTCTCTGCATACAACCCTGAACCCCGTACAACTAGTCCAACGCAACCTAAGCCTACTCTAAATCCAAGATGGGAACCAGCACCTCGGAATATCTCTAGAGTCAATGTCGACGGAGCTACCCACCCAACTAGAGCCGTCGCTGCTGCCCTGATTCAAAATCATGATGGGAAAGTGTTGGCGTGTGCAAACAAACTTGTTGGCCCCTCATATGCGGAGACAATTGGTATCAAGATTGCTATAGACGGCAGATTTGGCTAAGAAACTGTTAAGGGTGACTCCACCAATGTCGCCACATGGCTTAACAACGCCAAGCACCTGGGACCATGGACGCTCAAGCATTGGATTAATGAGTGCCCCTTGTATCTTCAGCAACATTGGGATACCACCGTTTCTTCTACGTCTCGGAAGAATAAGTTCACTGCGCATAACCTTGCTCAGACTATCTGTTCTTTGGATGAGCGATGAGCTCCCTTACTGTATCTCTCAAGCTGTAGCTTGTGAGTCCTATTGAGACTTAATAAAAGTTCATTGCAGCTTGTGATAGTCCTACTGAGACTTGATAAAAGTTTATAGAGCAAGACTCAGATGAGTGCCTCTCATGCAAATTTCACTAACAAAAAATAAAAATTACTACAGCAGTACAAAAACAAAAAAACAATGCCACTCATACATCATATCCATCAACTAAAAATACAAATAAAACAAGAAAGAGAAGAGAGAACAGAAAAGACTGTACAATGGACTGTACAATGGAGAAACAAAAAAGAACAGAGCCAGTATATAGCACCTCTAATTAATCATAAAGCAGCAGCAGCAGAAACTTGAGGGAATCAGCTCAAAGAGGAGTCATCCCCTTTGTTGATGCAGTCATCAAGTATTTGTTCAATAGCTCATTCTTGCACTCTAGAACAACAATCGTCCGTAGATTTATCCCTACGACATCGCACCATGTTATTCATTAGAACGGTGTTTAAAAATAACCTCACTATTTTGCAAGCGGAGAATCTACATACTTCGCCACAATCCCCATACGCGGGCAGTGAGTGCCAATACAGTTATTAAGAACTATACAGGTTCTACAGGCTGTTACAGGAAACTTATTTCATCATTGTGAAACATTCTTCTTATGTAATGTAATAATAAAATTAAACCAACCGCTGCCGGTCCCGAGTCCGGGTGAGAAAGGGTGAGGATTGTAGGCTGGTGACAGCGAACGTAAAACTTTGTCACATTCCATGACATGAACCATAATAAGATTATCGTTGGGGCGTCCCCTACTTAATGACGCGCTACATCGGATTCCGGATGTAGTGTTAAGTATGTAAGGATTTCTAGCTCGTCGTCCGGAAGCAACGCACTACATTAGACCCCGGGTATAGTGACAAATAAGTAAGGGTTTCATAGGCTCCGTCTACCTTCTTGAAACATAAGTTTCCTTACGGGTAGACTAACAGAATTAGTGGAAATGATGATTAGGAGAAGAGTCGGTATAATGTGTTTGCAAGAAATTAAGTGTATAGGTGAAAAGGGTAGAGTCATAGAGCTTTGGGATTATAAGGTTTGGTATACGGGTAAAAATAAAAATCGAAATGGGATAGATGTAATCATAGATAGACGGTTGCTTGAGAATATAGTTGAGATTAAGAGAAAAGACGATAGAATTTTACTGGTTGGGCTTATTCTAGGTGGGAAGATCCTTAATATTTGTCACGTCCCGCTTCCCAGAGTACGCTAAAATGGGCACGTGACATAGCCAATCATGCTACCTGTGGGTAGGAAGTATCCATCCACAGTCACATTACGGCTGTAGAGATATTAAGAACAAAATAAAACTATTTAAACCATGTCCATAATCCAAGATAACATGAGTCAAGAATAAATAAATGCGGAAGCGAAAGATCCAATACAAAATAACTGGAATGTATGTCCCATAATGCGGGCTCACATCAGGAATAAAATGCAGGAAAGAAAAGCTAACTACTGCTAACACTCATAGCTCAGCATGTCGGCTGAAGTACTCCTGCTCGGACTACGACAGCGGTACAGAATCTGGGCCATGCAAAACCCAGACGTCAGCGCGTCATGTCATCAAGTAATAAAATATAAACAGGGTAACAGGCAATGCAATATAAACATGAATAAAGTAAGGGTAACAATAATATGAGTCAGAGCAGTGCAGGGTAGTGTGCAGTGGGTAAATTAAACTGTTCTATCAGGTTCTAAAGTCTTTGAAACCAAATTGATGAATCGTCGATATAACTCAATAGTATCCCGTACATACCCGGGACCACGGCCCCAAGATTCTCGGGCTGAAACCGAGACATGCTACTAGGCACCAAACAGGAATGTGTACAGATGAATGATGTCAGTATCATCATTCCAAGGCTGGCCTAGCCTAAAAACTGATCAGAACAGGTAGCGAACTGTTGAGTTACAAGTCAGGTTTCACCTTTGATTTCCCCATACCCCCAAGTTATAAGTGTATGTCAAGTCAGGTATCCCGTAATCAAGAAACTAATGCCAATGCAGGATCAGGTAAACAGGTTTGTCTGGATAGACAACAGGAACGGTCCATGAGGACTACATGTCAGATTTGTTGGCATTAGACACAAGATCAGATAACGGGTCAGGTCATGGTACATCATGACAGGTCAAGCAGTATACGGTACCATATCGGGTCAATCAGTATGTATGTAGCAAGTCAGGTCAAGATGTAAACAATATCATGAGTGTGCTCATACTCAGTTACATAATCAAGCATGGTTAACAACATGATCTAAGCAATGAATTAAGCAATATGCAGATTCATTCAATTAGCAATACAGTTATCAATTGCGTCGCAGAGATGATTTCAACATTATAAGAATGCAGTATGACAATTATAGCCGTTTAATAATGCTACCAAGTTTAAGACTTCATGGATGCAATGATATATATATAAATATAAGTTCCATGAATGAAATCACAGTTTATGCAGGTTAGATGTACACGAGTGTCCGAATGAAGTAAAACGATAGATAAAGTGCCACAGGCTACGTCCTTAGTGAAAGTGAAATTAAATTATGTAATTGTGGTTATTAGGTTCAAAACAGTAATTGCAACAGGTAGGTTCCAAGTTTGAAAGATAAAATGATATATCACAATATTGTACACGAAAATGGGAAATGATCTTACTAAAGTTAAAACTACAGGTTTAGGGTGTCATCAATGTGTAAGTAAATATTATTTAGCATGTAGCAAGGGGTACTTGTCTTGACGGGTCGCGAATCGGGAAAACGGAACGTTAACCGTCGGGGAAAATCTCGCGACGGGCGCACGGTTCACGGAATGAACCCAAACGACGAACAGTGAAGCCACACAGGTCGGGGTACCACGCTGGAACGTCGGGACACGTCGTCGGCACGGCCGAATTCCGGCGAGATGCAAAACAGCGAACGATCAAGATTGCAACAAGAAAAGAAAAGAAAATAAAGAAGAAAGGAAGGAGGATAAAGAAGGGAATGCTCACGAGGATCTGTGGGACGGGTGGTGATAGTCGACCTCGTCGACGGAGCTCCGGCGGTGGCTTACGACGACAGCGACCAAAAACTGCAGATTAAGAAAATCTTAACATAGAAGGAAAGGAAGAAAGGAAAGGAGGAGGAAGAAGACGGATAGGTAAAGCTTACAGAGGGGTGTACGAAGGCCGGGGCACAGAGGCGAGGCCGCCGGCGGTGCAACTGTGTGCAGCGGCACGGGCCTGGTCGGGGTGTGCAGGCTCGGAAGGAAGGAGATGGGAGAGAAGGTGATGAGGGTGAGGAGATGACGAGGACGAGGAGGCCGGTGATGGTGTCGTCGGTGTTGGGGCTGCAGCGGCGAGGGCAAGGCGGCAGGGTTGGGTTTACGTGAGGGTTGGGTTTCTGATGAAGGAAAAATATATAAGTGGGAGAGAGAGAGATATGGGAGAGAGAGAGAGAGAGAGGAGAGAGATAGAGAGACGGGGGGGAGAGAGAGATAGAGAGACGGGGGAGAGAGAGAGAGTGATGGAAGGTGGGGCCCACGGGAAAATAAATGGAAGCTGATTGGTTGGAAGAAAAAAAATTTGAAAGATTTAGAGATAAAAAAATATTGTAAGGTTATAAAAAGATTTTAGGCGGTTAAAATTAAATATACGATGGTTTAAAATATATTAGAAAATGAGATTTTGGCGCAAAATAAAACATTTCCAAATTGCGCCCGGGTCGGGTCCAAAAATTGGAAATTGAAATAAGAAAATTTTAGGCGGGATCCAAAATTTAAAATGAAGTATTTTACAATCAAAAAGCATACCCCCAAAACGGACACACGTACGTGCGTGTAGCCGTCCAAACTCGCCCGTTTCACTGAACGGGACGAGAACACGACGCACGGACGCTACAACGGGGTTAGGGGTGTCAAGCAGGCCATGCCAAATATTTTTAATTTTATTTTAGATGCCATAAATTGTTATATGCAGAATTGAATTGACGGGGTAAAATTACAATAAGTAACAATCAAGCAAGATAAATGAAATAAGTGCCACACTACGTTCAAACGGTAACTGAAATTAGTAGTATTGGGCTCGGGTGTTACAATATTATTAGTGCTTATGCACCACAGATAGGCCTTGAAGTCGCTAATAAACGTCTATTATGGAAGAATTTAGATGAGATGGTGCAAAATATAGAGAAGTTATTTAGTGGTGGTGATCTCAATAAACATATAGGTACTAGTCGTAGTGGATTTGATCCTATCCATGGAGGTTTTGGTTTTGGACAAAGGTATGAAGCAGATAACTCGATTCTATATTTTGTCTTGTCTTATAACTTGATCTTAGCAAACACCTGGTTTTGGAAAAGAGAGTCTCATCTTATCATCTTTAGAAGCGAATCAAGTGCAAATCAAATAGATTTTTTTCCGACGAGAAGGATAGATAAAAGTTGTTGCATCGACTGTAAGGTAGTGCCCGGTGAGAGTGTAACCACTCAATATAGACTTTTAGTTCTAAATTTTCGATTTAGAAAATGGCCTAGAAAGATTAGACATAAAGTAGAACCTAAAATTAAGTGGTGGCGGCTGAAGAGAGGTAACCAAAAGGATTTTATAGATTATGTGGTTCAAGAGACGGATTGACAGTCTGAAGATGATTCAGACAGAACATGCAACAAGAAAACTAGTTGTATCAAGAGGGTAGTTAGAGATCTACATGGTGAGTCGAGAGGTGGTGCTCCACCATCTAATAATACATCATTATATAACGAATAAACTGTTATTAAAATTAAGAGAGATTCTTATAAAAATTTAAAGAAAAGCAGAGATGTGAAGAAATTTGAGAAGTATAAAATAGTTAAAAAAGGAAGTTAAGAAAGCTATTCGGGAAGTTAAAACCAAGGTTTATAAGGAGGTGTACGAGAAGTTGGACACTAAGGAGACTGAAAATGATATATACTGGATTGCTCGGATGTGGGAAAGAAAAACCAAAGACTTATGTGCAGTGAAGTGTGTCAAAAATGATGATCAGAAGGTTTTAATTCGAGATGAGGATGTCATGAAAAGGTGGAGAGCTTATTTTAACAAATTATTCAATGAGAACTTTACTAAGAATTTGGATGGACTTGTCATTCAATCTCAAGATACAAACCGTGATTTCATGCGTAAAATAAGAATACCAGATATTAAAGAGGTTTTGAAGAGAATGAGATCAAGAAAAACGGTCGGTCCAGACGGAATTCATATCGAGATTTGGAGATGCTTAGGAGAAATAAACGTTAAATGGCTGACAAATCTGTCTAATAAGATTTGACAGACCAAAAAGAAACCAAATAAGTGGAGAAAAGGTACCCTTTGTAGGAATGCCTAGCACGACAGCAAGGTTTCGGGAGATATCGTCAATGCCATTTTAAAAATCCATGCTAAACAACCCTAATCCTAGAATCTTGACTAGAGATTTAGACAATACTAAGTGTAAACAACTTTACAACTAAGTGAATATGGAATACAACCTTTGTAGACCGGTCCTTCACTTCAATAGCTCTGTGTAATAGTCCCTTCGCTCCAAGTAGTGATCTTCCGGACCCAAGAATGACTCCACAAGATGAAAGGAACGAGCTTGCATGAAGTCTTCGAGGCCGAAGATGATCTACGTCGAGAAGACACCAACCCAAGCCATCTCTTCACTAATTAGGGATTAGTGAAGCTAACACTCTAAACTAAATGGCTAATCTAACAGAGAATGATGAAGAGAGATTTTTGCTCACTTTAGAATTAATTTTCTCACTCTTTTACTTCACCTTGAGAAAAATAGAGAGCTCAATCAAGAAGATGAAGCAAATAATGGATGAGAGAGTGAATGACAACCATGGATGAGAAATATCTCATATAACTCATGTAGAGACTTAACCATGACTTAAGTTAATGGTTGGGTTAATAAATATCTAGTGTAAGACAAAACTAGTGGACTAAGTCAATGGTTGTACAAGCTTCCACTAAGTTAACCCATGTGACTAATTTCCAACTAATATTTGATTTACTCTAAATAAATAAACCCTATATTATCATGAGCATGGTGTGAGTCTCGTACACCTATGTAGCATGTGGCATCAAGCATGACACAATAAGAAATACAATTAATATATATCACATATATATTAAATGCATAAGTGAGAAAAAGAAAAACTTAAGTGAGCTAATATTAGTTAATGTAAATTAATATATCAAACATATAATTATACATTAAATCATTAAATCAATACTTGATTTAATAATCCGGCTATATCTCATATGACCAACTAATATTATTTGCATCAACTTATCGAATCAACACTTGATTCGATAACCCGAGATATAACCGACCGATATTGTATCAACTTATCGAATCAACATTTGATTCGATAACCCGGCTATATCTCATATAACCGACCGATATCATAAATCGCGAGAATAGAATACGACATCACATACTCGTATTAATCTCGGTCCTGCACATATCACATATGTACTCCAACTTTGTTTTTCCTGAGCCAGTAAACCTCTGTGTAGGACTCTAAAGACTCGTCAATATGCCGGCAGTAGGTGATGATCATATCAAGCACCTGTTCCCTTCCGAACGGCGGTCGCGACGCGAGGACGTCTTGCCTGAGGTTCGGGGCAGATGCTATCTGGTTTTATCCGTCCACCTCTCCGAAGATGCCAAGTTGATTTATGGCACCGTGCATCGGAGGTTTAGACGGATGCGGCCGATGTTGCAGACTTCGTCAGATTCCCACTCGCTTGAGGGGTTTTTGATTGTGGGGACGCTCTTCCCTGCAGGCGCAAGCCTCTGCAGTTAATTACGCTACCGCTTCGCGGTAACAACTTTCTCCTGCTCCAGAATTTCATTTCATGTCGTGTGTGTTTGTTTTGTTTTTGGTTGCCCGTGGATTGTATACGGAGACTGAGTAATGCTGTCGCCCGTAGGACGTGGATTAGTCCAAATCCGCATTTACTTAGATTTGGGTTTGGTGTTTTAGTTTAAGGATACGTTAGCCATGTTTAGGCTAAGATCGACTTAAACGTTCGTTAAGGATACGTTAGTCTTGTTTGAGACTAAGATCGACTTAACGTAGTGATATATGGCCGTCAGGACTCGTCATCTCTCTGACGTCGTTGAAGGATTACAACGACAGGTGTCAGGAGAGCTCAGAGATGTACCCTCGAACCAGAGTTGATTTGGAATTTTATAGTCCATTTGAATGTTTAAGGATACGTTAGCCGTGTTTGGGGCCAAGATCGACTTAAACGGGATCGTTTAGATCCGGTAAAAGAGCATTTGGAGGCTCTATTGTTCCAGTTTAGGGACGTGGTGGTCCATATTCCAGTTTAAGGACGTGGCGGTATATATTCCAGTTTACAGACGTGGTGGTCCGTATTCCAGTTTAAGGACATGGTGGTCCATGTTCCAGTTTAGAGACGTGGTGGTCCAACATTAGTTTAAGGACGTTTCGGTCCAACATTAGTTTAAGGACGTTTCGGTCCAACATTAGTTTAAGGACCTCGTAGTCCATATTGATGTGTGATTGTCGGGACCCGTCACCTCTCTGACGTCGTTGAAGGATTACAACGATAGGAGTCAGAGGAGTTCGGAGATGTACCCTCGAACCAGATGTAAATTGATTTAAGAGAGCAGCTGTGCTCAGTCAATTTAATTTGAGGACTTACGGCCATGATTGGGCTAAGTCCAGTTAAAAAATATTCAACGCTTTTATTTATTTTTGGTCTATTAGACCTGTAATAGGGCTTTGCCCACATTTAAATAATGCATTGCATTACTTTTTATTTTTATTTGGGCTCCGCCCATAAAGGATGCAGAGCATCAATTTTACTTGGGCTCTGCCCTTTTATTGCTTTGCAATTTATTTTGGCCTGCTGGATCTTTTTGACTTGGGCCTGACCCCTTAGCAAAAGAAATGCATTGCATTTGTCAGGCGCTTTGCGCCAACCAAAGAGCGCAAGCGCTTGTGGTGATGGCACGTGTCATGCAACGCAGTATGCTGTGCTAGTGCGCTACGCTTGCGCTAATGACACGTGGTGCGCTCTGGTGAGTTGCGACAATTTCAGAGAGCAAAGCTCTATTTCAAAAGCGCGTAGCGCAACTGGTTCAGATGCTGACACGTGGCGCTCTCTGGTAGCTTGCGCCAGCCCAAGAGCGCAACAATGCAGATTTATAAGTGCAAGGCACTATTAATTTGAGAATCTTTTAGATTCAAGAACCAAAGGTTCATAAAGGAAGTGCAGAGCACTATTTGATTTCTTGATCTAATTTAGATCAAAGAAAAACAAACTTTTTCTTATTTCAGGAACCAGAGGTTCATAAAAGGTGCAAAGCACTATTTTTATTTTGTTTTTTATTAAAGATCATTGATCTTGTTCTTAGATCAATGATCTGTTCATAAGAGAATTTTCTCTTTTTCTAAAGGTTTTTACCTTTTTTGTTCTTGAGGAATTCTCTCCAATTCTTCAGAGTTCTCTCTATTTGATTTCTCAAAAAAAAAATTGTTGATCCCTTTGAATTGAGGTCTAGGGTCCTTTTTACAGTGCCCATAAATTAGTTAAATTTATTAAAGAAATCTTTCTCTGAGTGATTTGGGGAATTTTCCCCACCGTTGGATTTTTGATCCAAGAGCTTCTGTTTTACAGAAGAAAATCTTCTTGTTTTAACAAGAACAGAAAGATTTCTTAGAATTTTAATTCTGTTTGGCGCAAATGCTCCAGAGCGTGACACGTGTCACGCAGCGCACAGCGCAGCGCAACTGCGCTGACACGTGTCGCGCACCGCAACTCCGCTAGCGCAGCTACGCTGCCACGTGGCGTGCAGCGCAGAGCGCAGGCCAGCTGAAGCGTTGCTTTTTTAATTAAAGTTTGAATTTTCAAAGTAGAGCTTTACTCTGATTGGGGGAGGATGAAGCGTTGCTTCATCTTTCGCCTTGGAATTTGAACAGAGCTTTGCTCTGATTGGGGTAAACAAATGCCTCCCCCACCGTTGCGCTTACGTGGCCTCCAAACGTGAGCGCAGCGGTGGCAGACTCCCAACCGTCGCGCCATCCCTTGGAAGCTGTAAGGGCACTTGATGCCTATAAATAGGACCTTTGGTCCCTTAGATGATTTTCATCTTCACAATTTTATTTTCAGAACTTGGAGCCCTGCTTTCTTGTTTAAACACTTTTAAAAGTTCAAACTTTAGAGAATTTTAGGTAAAAATATTAATTTTGATTAAATTAAATCAATTTTAAGAGCATTGCTCTCAATAGATCCCAGATCTAAAGAAGACCCATTTAGGGTTTCACTTAGCAGAGCTTTGCTCTAAGGGGGTCTATAGAAGACTAAGGATATCCCTATTAGGGTTCCATTAATAGAGCTTTGCTCTCTAAAAGATCTTCCCTGTATTTTCTCATTTCATTAATGGAGCTTTGCTCCTCCCAAATCATATAGAAGAACTCTTAAGAATTCTTCATGGATCTTGGAAGTTAAAGATGTCATTTTATTCCTCAGTGCATTATATCGTTTTGCTTAATTAGTCTTTCTGATAATTTTTGTTGATTTTCTTTTACAGAAACAATGAACGCCCACATGTACAATCTTGACGAGATCATCTCTTACGGGGACATCCGCCGACTTGGTCGTTCTCAAAATCGAGAGTTCACAAATGCGGAGTGTGCTGAAATCATGAGCCGCTTCGACGCATATAACGGTCCATTGCTTCCCTGACGTTCCTCCCTCCTGAAACTTATCGTGGGAGCCATCTGGGAAGCGCTTCCCCTGTTCTGTTCCGGTGTGCCGCTTAGGGCGTTGGATGCCGCCGATGATAAGGTGCACTCGGTGTACCTGATAAACTTTATCTCGAAGAGACGGCGAGACAGTCTCGTCGATCTCCTGTACGAGGTCTTCCAACAGTCTGCCATACTCGCTGCTTACCGGAGGGTGGAAGACATCAGGGGGGATCCCGACGCTTGTGCTCGCGAAAGAAAGCACACCAGGATGGTCCGCGAGGCCTGGAAAGTCATAGATAGGGCCTCTTTCGAGTTCCTCAATCCATGTCCTGGGTTCGAGGTTATACCTTTGTAATAATATTTCTCATTTATTTCTTTATGATTGTAAGAATTCTTGGCAATATTAATGGAAAAGTTTTATCCCAGCTTGTCTTATTTTTCGTTCTGAGTCTTTTGCCTATACATGAATGAGTGTGTCTCGAACGCTCGATCAAACGTAAGTCGGATGCTCCTTCTGTTGCTTTCTCCTTTCTCTTATTATTGGCATGCTGTCTTGATAAACATAGTTGACAGATAATGGCGTAGGCATCTTAGTTTCTTCAAGAGATAGCGATGGCTTAGGCCGCAGGTTCAGATCTGCTGCCTAAGACTTTTCAACTCTATGAGTCGTGAGGGTCTCATATAGATTTTTCTCCCTACGGATCGAGGGGATCTCGTAGGTGGATTTTCTCCTTAGGAATCGTGAGGATTCCAAAGTGTGTTTTCTCTTATAAGTCGTAAGGATCCTATAAGAGAATTTTTCCCTCTTACGAGTCTAGAGGACCCGTAAGCATTTGTTTCCCTCCTTGTCGAGTTTCGAGTTTGGAGAGTGAGACCCGTGGATAGTGTGCAAGAGACCGTTGTGGGCCAACTTGCAGGGTCCCAGTGCTTAGGAAACATGCTCCTTTTATGCCTATTGCCTAAGGCTTTATCTCACAAGTCGAGCCGCATCGAAAATTTCTCGCAAAGACATCGATTTCTTCACAAGTCGAGACGAATCGAGCATTTCTTGCAAGAATATCCTAACGTCACAGTTAACCTCTGCTCTTTTCGACAGAAGTCCGTTAGGGTCTGTGGTATTTAGGGTTTTGGCCGTCGTACCGTCGCATAAGCTGATATGTTCCTCGATAGGCAATCGTGCTGCTCGCGTAGCCCTGCGACTGCCGTGTCTCTGATTCCTTCGGGGGCTGGACAAGACGTCTTCAAGCAATCCTCCTTGGCAGTTTGACCGTCGGAAGAGCAAGCGTTAGGAATTTGCCATGCCGCTTTTTACTTGAGGTTAGGCTCATTTTGGAGAGCCCCGATGAGTCATATCCACTCCGCGCTGGTATGGGATGATCTCCGATAGTCTTTCAGGTTTTATGTGAGTTTCCGTCAAGACCCTGAAGCTAGGAATTTGGCCTTTGCTTCGTTTGCTGGCATCGCGTCTGCTGTATCGAGACGAATGTCGCGGTGGGAACTAGGGATTTTGCCTGGCTCCGTTTGTTTGATTGTCGCGTCTGAATCCTGCTGGAGGAAAAACGCTGGGGTGACATCTCGTCTGCTGTATCGAGACGAACGTCGTGGTTGTCTCTAGGTTGCTGGTGAACCGTCGAGGTTTGGAACTAGGGATTTTGCCGTGGCTCCATTCGTTTGATGACGTTGCGTCTGCTGTGTCGAGACGAACGTTGGGGTGACATCTCGTCTGCTGTATCAAGACGGACGTCGAGGTTGTCTCTAGGTTGCTGGTGAACCGTCGAAATTTGGAACTAGGGATTTTGCTGTGGCTCCATTTGCTTGATGATGTTGCGTCTGCTGTGTTGAGACGAACGTTGGGGTGACATCTTGTCTGCTGTATCGAGACGAACGTCGCGGTGGAGCTGGGATTTTGCCGTTACTCCATTTGTTTGATGATGTTGCGTCTGCTGTGTCAAGACGAACATCGTAGTTGTCTCTAGGTTGCTGACGAACCGTCAAGGTTTGGAACTAGGGATTTTGCCGTGGCTCCATTTGCTTGATGATGTTGCGTCTGCTGTATCGAGATGAACGTTGGGGTGACATCTCGTCTGCTGTATCGAGACGAACGTCGCGGTAGAGCTGGGATTTTTCCGTTACTCCATTTGTTTGATGATGTTGCGTCTGCTGTGTCGAGACGAACATCGTAGTTGTCTCTAGGTTGCTGACGAACCGTCGAGGTTTGGAACTAGGGATTTTGCCGTGGCTCCATTCGTTTGATGACGTTGCGTCTGCTGTGTCGAGACGAACGTTGGGATGACATCTCGTCTGCTGTATCGAGACGGACATCGAGGTTATCTCTAGGTTGCTGGTGAACCGTCGAGGTTTGGAACTAGGGATTTTACCGTGGCTCCATTCGTTTGATAATGTTGCGTCTGCTGTGTCGAGACGAACGTTGGGGTGACATCTCGTCTGCTGTATCGAGACGGACATCGAGGTTATCTCTAGGTTGCTGGTGAACCGTCGAGGTTTAGAACTAGGGATTTTGTCGTGGCTCCATTCGTTTGATGACGTTGCGTCTGCTGTGTCGAGACAAACGTTGGGGTGACATCTCGTCTGCTGTATCGAGACTGGCGTCGAGGTTGTCTCTAGGTTGCTAGTGAACCGTCGAAGTTTGGAACTAGGGATTTTGCCGTGGCTCCATTTGCTTGATGATGTTGCGTCTGCTGTGTCGAGACGAACGTTGGGGTGACATCTCGTCTGCTGTATCGAGACGAACGTCACGGTGGAGCTGGGATTTTGCCGTTACTCCATTTGTTTGATGATGTTGTGTCTGCTGTGTCGAGACGAACATCGTAGTTGTCTCTAGGTTGCTGACGAACCGTCGAGGTTTGGAACTAGGGATTTTGTCGTGGCTCCATTTGCTTGATGATGTTGCGTCTGCTGTGTCGAGACGAACGTTGGGGTGACATCTCGTCTGCTGTATCGAGACGAACGTCGCGGTGGAGCTGGGATTTTGCCGTTACTCCATTTGTTTGATGATGTTGCGTCTGCTGTGTCGAGACGAACATCGTAGTTGTCTCTAGGTTGCTGACGAACTGTCGAGGTTTGGAACTAGGGATTTTGCCGTGGCTCCATTCGTTTGATGACGTTGAGTCTGCTGTGTCGAGAAGAACGTTGGGGTGACATCTCGTCTGCTGTATCGAGACGGACATCGAGGTTGTCTCTAGGTTGCTGGTGAACCGTCGAGGTTTGGAACTAGGGATTTTACCATAGCTCCATTCGTTTGATAATGTTGCGTCTGCTGTGTCGAGACGAACGTTGGGGTGACATCTCGTCTGCTGTATCGAGACGGACATCGAGGTTATCTCTAGGTTGCTGGTGAACCGTCGAGGTTTGGAACTAGGGATTTTGCCGTGGCTCCATTCGTTTGATGACGTTGCGTCTGCTGTGTCGAGACGAACGTTGGGGTGACATCTCGTTTGCTGTATCGAGACGGAAGTCGAGGTGGTGACCATTCTGTGTTGGTGCGAGATGATCTCCGATTGTCTTTCCGGTTTTATATGAGTTACCGTCAAGACGTTGAAGCTAGGAATATGGTCTTCGCTTCGTTTGCTTTGGTGTGTCCAAATTCACTTGGAGGAAGAACGCTGGGGTTGACATTGCGTCTACTGTATCGAGACGAACGTTGAAATGAAGCTGGGATTTTGCCGTCGCTTCGCTTTGTTTCGACCGTAGGGTCTTTTTTTTGGCGTTGTATCTGCATCTTGATGGACTACGAAGGAACGCCTTTATTGACACCTCATCTGCTGTAACGAGACGAATGCTCAAATGGTCTCTAAGTTGTCTGTGAACCGTCGAGATTTGGCTTTGCTTTTTTATGGAGCCTGTTGGGAAGGTATGGTTCCCTCTTTGTTTGCGCCCCTGGATTGTATACAGAAATCGATGTGATCTAATCTGTAGGGCAGAAGTTTCATTTTTTTATTTTTTTATTTCCCCGATGCTCTATCATTTCAGATTTTATATCGCGAAGGTCGCGATTGCCCAATCATTTCGGCTATTTTTCGCGGTGCCCAATCGTTTCGGCTGTTTATTTTTGTTTTTTTTACTCGCTACTTTTTATTGCGAGTTGCCCAATCATTTCGGCTGTTTATTTTATTTTTACTCGCTGTTTTTTATTGCGAGTTGCCCAATCCTTTCGGCTATTTCGTGTGCATACGTTTTTACTTGCTGCTTTTTATTGCAAGTTGCCTCATCATTTCAGCTATTTTGTATGCATGTGCGGCCTATCGGCTTTCCACCGTAAACCTGAAATTAGACACCGATTTCGGCATCAGCACCGCTACAACTGGGATATTGCCAGGAGCGAATTATCATTTGCCTCCGTCGATGTTGAACAAAGGTGGCTTAGCGAACAGGGTTAAGGTCCTGTCGACTAAGACTTTTGACTTCATAAGCCGTAAGGGTCTCACAAAGTTATTTCTCCCCACAAGTTGTGAGGATCTTGTAGGTGTATTTTCTCCTTAAGAATCATGAGGATTCCTAAGTGTATGTTCCTCTGTAAGTCGTAAGGATCCTACAGGAGGGTTTTCTCCCTGTAAGTCGAGAGGACTTACAAGGGTTGTTCATCATGCACACATATCCCCAATCACGGATGAAACTTGGTTAGGGAAATGTTTATTCGCGCCCGTAGATTGTATACAAGAGCCAGTACTGGACCACTTGTAGGGCAGTATCGAAATTTGTGGGGGTTGCTTTAGTACAGGTTTGGGTCTCTGTAATTTAAGACTTTCAAATCTTATGAGCCGTGAGGGTCCCATAAGAGAGTTCTCCTTACGAGTTATGAGGATCTCGCAAGTGTATTTTCTCCTTAGGAATCGTGGGGATCCTTAAGTGTGTTGCTCCCTTGTGAGTCGTAAGGCTCTCACGCGGGTGGTTTCTCTTTACAAGGTCGAGAGGACCCTGTAAGTGTCCTTTAACGAGATTGCGCCCTTTCGGGTTTTTACAAACATTCGTCGATAGTCCTGCTGTTTTTACTCACGGAACCCTTTCGGGTTTTCATCCGTGCCCTTTTTGCTTATGGACATGCCCTTTTTTTATTCTTTTTATTTTTATATGTTTTTCTTTTCTTCCTTTTTTTTACGAGGTCGCACCCTTTCGGGTTTTCGCGAACACTCGCCGGCAGTCCTGCTGTTTTTACTTACGGAGACCTTCCGGGTTTTCATCTGCGCCCATTTTGCTTATGGACATACCGTTTTTATATATTTTATTTTTCTTCCTTTTTTTTGTCAGCCTATGGATGCTGCGGTATTAGTTTAAAAACGTTTCGGTCGTTTGCAAGTGTTAGGACATTGTGGTCCATTATTGGTTTAAGGACGTTTCGGTCCGTCGTCGCCGTCTTTGAGGCGAAGCTCTAGTTTACCGACATTTCGGTCTATGGGGTTTTCTCTATGCCTGAGCATGATGCCCCCGGGTATCCGTCTTTCTCAGAGCGTGCGATTGTGGCGGGTTCACCTTCCAGTTTTCAGACAGCGCGAACTTGCCCTGTTGGTATTGGTCTTCAACCCAGTTTTTGAAGACGTAACAATCCTCGATCAGGTGACCTACTGTTTGGTGGTAAGGGCAATAATTAGGATTATTAACATCTCCTGACCGCAACGGACGTTTTGGACTTGGCAGATTGATGAGTTTGTCGCGTACTGCCAGATCGAACAGTCCCCTTGTTTTATCTTGCGGAAACGAGTAAGGACGTTTCAACTTTTCCTGGAGAGGTTGCTGCTTGTTGTTTTGGTAAACAACCGGTCTAGGGCCACTCGACTGTTGTTGAGTGTTGGCGACGAAGGTCATCTTCCCCTTTCCTTTATCCTTTTTGCTCGACTCTTTGCTTGTGGGGCCGAGACTTTTCCCGAGTAACGGACGATTGCAAGGCTGGATGTTCTCGCAACTCCTTAATTCTTTCATTTTTGAAATGGATTCCTTAAGAAGAGGGTTGAGGGCAATTTCTTCATCAGAGTCGCTTCCAAAGGTGATAATTTGTGATCCCTTAGAGTCGGCTAAATGACAATCGTCGGCGGCTCTTTTGCGCTCATCTATCACATTTTTCTGATGTCTACGAGCTCCACACTTTGTCCTGTTGAAGTGTTGCTTTTGAGCGACATACCCCTGCCACCAACACTTAAAGGATTCGCAGTCTTCGGTAGGATGAATGATCTTCTGATGATATAAGCAGAAGTTAGGGTGCATCTCTACCTCGGCGAGAGTATTTTCTTCAAAGGGCGGTAGCTTCATTCCTACTGATAGAGCTTTGGCGAACCTTTTTCTCGTCTTGAATTTGTTTTTATCCGCAGCGGATGGCTTTTGATTTGATGGAAGTGCTTCGACTCTTTGGTCTAGTAGTCGGCGTTTGGCTCCTTCCAGTATGGCCATCTCACGCTCTTGATCAGCTTTAACTTTCAAACGAATCTCATTCAGGAAGGCATCGATCAACTCGTCTGATGGCCGCGGAATTTCTGGTTCAGGGTCCGCTCCCGGTTTCTCGGCGCAAAGAGCCTCTTCATCATCCGCCAGTGAGTGAGAGATCATGTGACAAGTCGCTACGTAGTCTTCAGACTCGTTTGATGAGTCTTCTCTATCATCTTCGTTCTTGACAAAAGAACAAGCTGCCCCTATCGTGTCCGTCTTCTTTGGAGTGTGCGGCTGTGGTGGGTTTACCTTCCAGTTTTCAGACAGCGCAAACTTGCCTTGTAGGTAGTGATCCTCGATCCATCCCTTAAAGACAAAACAATCCTCGATCGGGTGACTTACCGTTTGGTGGTAAGGGCGATGTAAATCCCCATTTCCATATTAATAAAGGTTTCTTTTTCTCTGAATCCCAGTGACTTCTTTTCTTTTTCCTTCATATTTTGAATTGGTTGTTTAAGCGTAATATGTATATCTGTCCAAACCCTCAAAGCCTAAACCCAGGATTTAAATCAAGGCCAGAGTAAATTTAAAACCAAAATTTTATCAATAAAATCCTAACCCAATATTTAAAACCCTAAGTCTTACTCAGCCCACATTTTTTTTATAAATCCATTAATAAATTTTTCCCAGCCCGCTGCCCTCAGCCCACTCCCAAAATCTTAAATAAATTCCTTACTAAAATCCCCGGCCCGTTCCCCTCACCAGCCCACATCCCATTTTTAAATAATTCCTTAACCAAAGTTTTGGCCGGCCCTTTCTTTCAAACCCCCTGCAGGCCACTTCTGTTTTATTTTTAAAGGGAATTTCTTTTTTATAGCCTGGCCCACTCCCTTTAACCTAAGCCCGCTTCCTCCTTACCCGACCCGACCCCCATTCCTATTCATCTTCCCCCTCCTCCAACGGTAACTTTCCCCTGTTCACGCGCGATCCCATTTCCTCGCCGCGCCTCACGCCCACGCCCTCGCTCCTGCCGTTACACCCACGACTTCAACCCGTTCTCTTCCCTCACACCCTATCTCTCTTCTCTGTTTTTCAAAGCTAATCCCTCATCTCTCTCCCTCATATAAAAAATTCATAGAGCACCAAAACCATTGCCACCTCCACCGCCGGCGATCATCCCACCGCTTCGCTCGACCCACGACGACGACAGCCACACGTTCACCCCTTCTACCTCTACGACTTCGCACCCCCACCAACTCGAGACCCTCTGCACCCACTCCCCTACACACCTAAACCCATTTTTGCACCTAACCACGGCCACCCCCTGGCACTCAACGCCGCGAGCCCCTCTGACCTGAACCACCCCGCGATCCTCTACATCCTCAGCACCATCCTCACCACTCCAAACCCGACCCCACTGCTCCCCCTCTCTTTCCAAAACCCATTTGCAAACATTTTTCCTTCACTGTGAATTGCACTGCGGCCCATCGCCGGAGCGACGCCGTCGACCGTCGGCAACCCCAACACTTCTCAGGCGAACCACAGAGCACCCCCTAAGCTTCCAGCGCGCACAGGACGACTCCGGGAAACTCCGACGTAAAACCCGTGGTTCGAACCAAGCTCGCGAGAATCCGTTACACGGCGTACGTCACGCGTCCGTGACGCCACGGCTGCCGTACGACCCCGAGACGTTTCCAGGCAAGTGTTTACTTGCTTCATGCTAATATAGTTGTGTTACAAACCTAGATCACGTAGTTTATAAACTTACCGATTACCGATATGTATCATGACCTAGGTGTTTGATGCTAGTCTCTCATGGAAATGATAGTTTATTTTGACGGAAACTGATATTTTCTATTGGCCCATTTGATAATAAATATTGTGTATGAATATCGCTGGAAAATACGATTGTTCGTGACAAAAATTGATACCCCCAAATATGCCGTTAAAACTAGAATTTTCTCGTACCTGAAAACGAATAAAATCACCATAAATTATATTCAAACCGAAATGCTGCGTTCGAGGGCTTAAATAAAATCCGACTCGACGAAATTTAATCCTATGTAAAATTTTAATGATTTCTGTTCTGTAACCGTGATGATAATTGGATCGGAATGCGTCTCTGGACTGCAGTCCAGAGCGTTTCTGATTATTGCGTTCTGTCCAAAGACTTGTGTCACTGTGTTTCCTGAAGTCGTATGTTACGGAACTCTACCGTAGATTAAATATAAATCTGTTAGCTAAATAAAACAAGTGGTTCCATTCCGTTTCATCGCCGTTTTCTATTTTAAACTGTATTTAAATGGGCAGAACGTATAACTGTCCAGAACAGATTCTGAAATGACACACTGAGGTTAAACTGTGTATAACTTTCAACGTACAGATGCGATTGAGGATCCGTCTATTGCGTTGAATACTCTATTGAAAACCATAGATTTCATTTAACTTTAACATTGCTAAATTCTGAGCCCAACTGGGTGCAATTCGTGTCGCGAAATGGACGTTCAGTCCTGAAACTGAATTTCCAGCCGCGAGCACTTAAAATGAAATAGCTATATCTTGAGAACCGGAATCCCGATTGAACTGAAACAAATTTTGATGAATTGCTAACTGAGTGTTCTATTTATCTTACTTGTATCATTTGCTGAATTCTGAACATATTGACTTATGCAAATTATTTTAGTTAATGATATGCATGTTGATTCATAACATACAGAGTTATTGGTAGCATACAATACATATATCATACCCTTGCCATATACTCAGTGTTAGTGCGTGTGGACATTGCATTATCGTGCGTGATAGATGTTGGTTTAGGAGTGACGAGTACACCAATGGAAAGTGAATATTTGTGACAGTGATTGATACAGTGAACAGTGATAAAACCGTGCCATTGGTATACTTGTACACAACTAGATCAAGATCATAAATAGTGTAAACCTGGGAAAAAAGGGGAAATCAAAGTGGAAAGAGTATCGTATTTAGCGGGACCGTGTTTAGAGGATGATCATTCGAACCGTGATACTGATACGTGTAGGGTAGGATCTAGCGATCCGGCCGACAGGGTTATGTCCCGGGTATGTGGGCCGTTGTCTCGGGTATGTACGAGACTCCTGTTAAACATGATCCTCCTTCCACTATGTGATTTCAAACATGACCTAGAGACCGATAGGGACACATAACATATTCTGCATCATATAGTGACATAGTGATTACTCACATTGTTCATACTCCAGTATTACCTGTTTCACCTTATTATAATAATATTGTTATTGTGTCGCTCTGACGACCTGAGTATGCATGCTCAGATTCCGCGGGAGGACCAGCACAGGAGACGGATCTATCCTTCGAGTTCACAGAGATATAGTCTGGTGTACTCCCTATCTTTACTGCTTTCCATAGAGTGATCGTGAGATTGAACTTGGTTAGTTATTGTTCGTATTATCTGTAATTTTGTGAACAATGGAATTTTAATGTAATAAATTAGTGATGTGATTCCTTTAATACCGTGCTTTATTTACTGATTACCATGTAGTGCTAGAAGCCGAAGTGTGACTACGGCGGGATAATCCCTTAACCGTAGGAGCATGGATGGCCTAGTCATACCTCGTATTCCGTATTTTGGGAAGCGGGGCGTGACATGGTTTAGTTGGTATCAGAGCCTGTGTTTAGTATCAAGGAATAACATTAACTATACTGTATTACGTTATTCTTGTTTCACTACTCTTAATTTTCATCCTTGAATCTGATCCTATCCTTTTGAATCTTCCAGTGATATGACGTCCCCGAACGACCCCTCCTCAGACTCCAGCTCTCAGGACCGCACGGAAAGAATACTTAGTGCACTGACCACTCTCGCGGAAGCTCAGGAGAGAAAGACAGATTTACTCACCGAGGGACTCAGGGCGATTACCGCCGCAGGAGGACCCTCCGCACTTATTACCGCCCCCGAGGGCGCTACTCCACCAGCTTATCAGGCTAGGGCTGGTACCGTATCAGACTTCCGACGGTTACACCCAGCTGCATTCACAGGGCTAGCTGAACCCCTTGAGGCTGAGCAATGGCTGGTAAACATGGAGAATTTATTGACAGCCGCCAGGATTCCAGAGGAAGACAGAGTGGACGTGATAAAGATTCAATTAGAAGACGAAGCCCGTACATGGTGGTCGGTGGAAGAAAGCAGACTTGACGAGCCGATTGAATGGAGAAAGTTTAAGGAGTGCTTCTTAGATCATTATTTTCCTCCCACAGCCAAGGCAGAAATGGAGGAAATGTTTATTCTTTTAAAGCAGAATGGACGCCCAGTGGACGTATATGCGGCAGAGTTCAACCGTCTGAGCCGCTTTGCTCTATACATGGTCAAATCCGAGGCCACCAGGGCCAGACACTTTCTTCAGGGGTTAGATTTCGAGTTGCAGCAGTTGATTGCATCGTTGGATTTGCAGACTTTCGCACAGGTACTCAACGCGGCGAGAGTTCAGGAGCAATTGATTAATAAGTTCAGAAGACCCCCAGTCGTTCCAGCATGTACCCACGTGCCTTCTCGAGGAGCCATACCAGTTCACAGAGCAGGAACGACACAAATGAAGCGCCCGTTTGTACCACAGCATCGCCCCCAGAGACAGGGCGTAACTTGCGGCTATTGCGGTAGAGGAGGACATACCCAGAAGGACTGTCGCCGTGCCAAGGGACAGTGCCTAATTTGCGGTTCCAGTCAGCACAGGATTAACAGTTGCCCTGAGCGAGCAGAGATACAGGGAGGTTCTGGACCGCCACAGCAGAGGCCGCAGGAGCAGAGGCAACCATTTACAGGTCGCGGTCAGGGACGGGCTTTCACCTTGACCGCCGAGCAGGCAGAAGCGTCAGGAGATGTGGTTACAGGTACTCTACTCGTACATTCCTTGCCCGTTAGAGTACTATTTGATTCGGGTGTATCACATTGTTTCTTGTCTGAGCATTTCACTAACACACACTCAATACCACATGAACCACTAACCAAGGGATGGGAAATTCATACGGGTAATGGCATTATTATATCTAGTCGAGAATGTAGATTATGCCCAGTTGTAGTGTGTGGCAGGGAATTCTATGCGAATTTCCTTCTGATCGGGACAGGCAGTTACGACGCAATTCTCGGGATGGATTGGATGAGCACTTTCCATGCAGTTATCGATTGTCGTGCAAGGAAGGTGATCTTCCGCATCCCCAATCACCCGGAGTTTATTTTCGAGGGCGGAAGTGAATCTTTGGAGCCAGCTAAGTATAGAGCCAAGCCCAAGGAACTGTCAGCTATGGAGATTGATAAGAGCCCAGTTCCAGTAATTGTTCGGGACTTTCTGGATGTATTTCCCGAAGATCTACCAGGTCTACCACCTCCTCGAATCTTGGAGTTCTCAATCGATTTGATTCCAGGTACAACCCCAGTATCCAGAGCCCCATACAGAATGGCACCAGTTGAGTTGGCGGAATTGAAGAAGCAGGTTGAAGAACTATTGGAGAAGGGATTTATTCGGCCAAGCGCTTCACCGTGGGGTGCACCGGTCCTGTTAGTAAAGAAGAAGGATGGATCGCTGCGAATGTGTATAGATTATCAGGAGCTGAACAAGGTCACAATAAAGAACAAGTACCCAATACCGCGCAGTGACGACCTATTCGATCAGCTAAGTGGAGCTAAGGTATTCTCGAAGTTGGACCTTCGTTCTGGATATCATCAAATCAGAGTAGCAGCCGAGGATGTATGCAAGACGGCTTTCAGGACCCGAAACGGACACTACGAGTTTCTTGTGATGCCGTTCGGTGTTACCGATGCCGTTCGGTGTTACGAATGCCCTAGCAATATTCATGTGATGCCCTAGCAATATTCATGGACTTGATGAACAGAGTGTTCGCAAAATACTTGGACACGTTCGTCGTTGTATTTATCGACGACATACTTGTCTACTCGAAGACCCGGGAAGAGCACGCTGAACATTTGCGTACGGTACTACAAATTCTTCGGGAAGAGAAGCTGTATGCGAAGCTGAGCAAGTGTGAATTCTGGCTCGACAAGGTTCAGTTTTTGGGACATATTGTTTCGGGCGAAGGCATCTCGGTAGACCCGGCAAAGATAGAATCTGTCAGAGATTGGCCAACGCCGAAATCAGTGGCCGAGATCAGGAGCTTTCTGGGATTGGCAGGTTATTATCGGAGATTCGTCCAAGATTTCTCAAGAATCGCGGAACCATTGACGAGGCTGACACGGAAGGACATGCCGTTTACATGGTCAGAGGAGTGCACTCAGGCATTCGACACACTGAAGCAGAAGTTAACCACGGCGCCTATTCTTACCGTACCAGATAATTCCGGTGGTTTGGTGATACACAGCGATGCCTTAGGGAAGGGTTTAGGCTGTGTTTTAATGCAGCACGGCCGAGTGGTTGCTTATGCCTCTCGACAACTGAGAAACCACGAGAAGAACTACCCTACACACGACTTGGAGTTAGCTGCGGTAGTTTTTGCATTGAAGATTTGGAGGCACTACCTATTGGGTGAGAAAGTGGAGGTTTACACGGATCATAAAAGTTTGAAATATGTATTCACTCAGAAGGAACTGAACATGAGACAGAGCCGATGGCTAGAGCTAATGGCAGATTATGATTTGGACCTTCAGTATCACCCGGGGAAGGTCAATGTTGTACCAGATGCGCTCAGTCGCAAACCAGCGGTCATGATGTTGACCAATCAGAGGAGCATTATTGAGGATTTCCAGAGACTTGCACTTGAGGTCGTTACGCCGAACGCACTCAGTCAACTTTGGCAACTACAGGTGCAATCTTCTCTGGTGGATCGCATCAAGATTGCACAAGCGGATGATCCCCGATTGCAAAAGTTCAGAGAGCAAGTGGAAGCTGGATTGAGAACGGATTTGATTATACATGAAGATGGCTCTCTGAGATTCGGTAGCAGACTCTGCGTACCTAAAGGAGATGTTCGAGAAGAAGTTTTGGCTGAAGCACATAGTTCAGCTTATTCTGTGCATCCAGGAGGTACAAAAATGTATCAGGACCTAAAGCAACACTTTTGGTGGAACGGAATGAAGCGGGAAATTGCGAGGTTCATATCCAGATGTTTGGTATGTCAGCAGGTGAAGGCGGAACATCAGAGGACAGCAGGACTATTACAACCTTTGCCGATACCTGAATGGAAGTGGGAGCACATTACTATGGATTTTGTGACGGCCTTACCACGGAGCCCTAGAGGCAATAACGCCATTTGGGTTATCGTCGATCGCCTCACAAAAGCTGCACACTTCCTACCTTTCCGAGTGGGACAGTCAACAGAATCACTGGCAGAAAGATATATGCAGGAGATTGTGCGACTTCACGGTGTTCCAGTCAGCATTGTGTCAGACCGGGACACGAGATTTTTGTCACACTTTTGGAAGAGTTTACAGGAGAGTTTGGGAACCCGCCTTAAATTCAGCACAGCTTATCACCCGCAGACGGATGGACTATCCGAGCGTACGATTCAGACGCTCGAGGATATGTTGAGAGCCTGTATGTTGGACTTTCAGGGTTCCTGGGAGGACCATCTGCACCTAGTCGAGTTCTCTTACAACAATAGTTATCAGGCTAGTATTCAGATGGCTCCTTTTGAAGCGCTATACGGGCGGAAGTGACGATCCCCAGCATGTTGGGATGACGTGGGAGAACGAAGACTACTGGGCCCCGAACTCATTGTGCAGACAGTCGACAAAGTACAAATGATCAGGCAGCGTATCAAGGCGGCTCAGGATCGACAGAAAAGTTGGGCAGATACCAGCAGAAGGGCACTTGAGTTCGAAGTCGGAGATCATGTGTTCTTGAAGATTTCCCCTACTCGTGGAGTTATCAGGTTCGGAAGTCGGGGAAAGCTTAGTCCCCGTTTTATCGGACCTTTTGAGGTGCTAGAGCGAGTAGGAGAGGTGGCCTATCGACTGGCCTTGCCTCCATCGCTAGCTGGTGTGCACAATACCTTCCACGTGTCACAGTTGCGGCGTTATGTTCGGGATGAGAGCCATGTCCTGGACCATTCAGAGCTAGTTTTGGGTACTGACTTATCGTACGAGGAGCAGCCTACTACCATCCTCGACCGCAGAGAGAAAGTGCTGAAGAATAAGGTTATTCCGTTAGTCCGAGTGTCTTGGGGCGGTCGTTCCCCAGGAGAATCCACCTGGGAGCGGGAGGAAGATATCCGTGATCGTTATCCACATCTCTTTGTTTAGTACATTGTATTCTTGCATCCTTGTCAAATTTCGAGGACGAAATTTTTGTTAAGGGGGTATGATGTAAATCCCCATTTCCATATTAATAAAGGTTTCTTTTTCTCTGAATCCCAGTGGCTTCTTTTCTTTTTCCTTCATATTTTTAATTGGTTGTTTAAGCGTACTATGTATATCTGTCCAAACCCTCAAAGCCTAAACCCAGGATTTAAATCAAGGCCAGAGTAAATTTAAAACCAAAATTTTATTAATAAAATCCTAACCCAATATTTAAAACCCTAAGTCTTACTCAGCCCACATTTTTTTTATAAATCCATTAATAAATTTTTCCCAGCCCGCTGCCCTCAGCCCACTCCCAAAATCTTAAATAAATTCCTTACTAAAATCCCCGGCCCGTTCCCCTCACCAGCCCACATCCCATTTTTAAATAATTCCTTAACCAAAGTTTTGGCCGGCCCTTTCTTTCAAACCCCCTGCAGGCCACTTCTGTTTTATTTTTAAAGGGAATTTCTTTTTTATAGCCCGACCCACTCCCTTTAACCCAAGCCCGCTTCCTCCTTACCCGACCCGACCCCCATTCCTATTCATCTTCCCCCTCCTCCAACGGTAACTTTCCCCTGTTCACGCGCGATCCCATTTCCTCGCCGTGCCTCACGCCCACGCCCTCGCTCCTGCCGTTACACCTACAACTTCAACCCGTTCTCTTCCCTCACACCCCATCTCTCTTCTCTGTTTTTCAAAGCTAATCCCTCATCTCTCTCCCTCATATAAAAAATTCACTGAGCACCAAAACCATTGCCACCTCCATCGCCGGCGATCATCCCACCGCTTCGCTCGACTCACGACGACGACAGCCACACGTTCACCCTTTCTCCCTCTACGACTTCACACCCCCACCAACTCGAGACCCTCTGCACCCACTCCCCTGCACACCCAAACCCATTTTTGCACCTAACCACGGCCACCCCCTGGCACTCAACGCCGGCGAGCCCCTCTGACCTGAACCACCCTGCGATCCTCTACATCCTCAGCACCATCCTCACCACTCCAAACCCGACCCCACTGCTCCCCCTCTCTTTCCAAAACCCATTTGCAAACATTTTCCCTTCACTGTGAATTGCACTGCGGCCCATCGCCGGAGCGACGCCGTCGACCGTCGGCAACCCCAACACTTCTCAGGCGAACCAAAGAGCACCCCCTAAGCTTCCAGCGTGCATAAGACAACTCCGGGAAACTCCGACGTAAAACCCGTGGTTCGAACCAAGCTCGCGAGAATCCGTTACACGGCGTACGTCATGCGTCCGTGACGCCACGGCTGCCGTACGACCCCGAGACGTTTCCAGGCAAGTGTTTACTTGCTTCATGCTAATATAGTTGTGTTACAAACCTAGATCACGTAGTTTATAAACTTACCGATTACCGATATGTATCATGACCTAGGTGTTTGATGCTAGTCTCTCATGGAAATGATAGTTTATTTTGACGGAAACTGATATTTTCTATTGGCCCATTTGATAATAAATATTGTGTATGAATATCGCTGGAAAATACGATTGTTCGTGACAAAAATTGATACCCCCAAATATGCCGTTAAAACTAGAATTTTCTCGTACCTGAAAACGAATAAAATCACCATAAATTATATTCAAACTGGAATGCTGCGTTCGAGAGCTTAAATAAAAGCCGACTCGACGAAATTTAATCCTATGTAAAATTTTAATGATTTCTGTTCTGTAACCGTGATGATAATTGGATCGGAATGCGACTCTGGACTGCAGTCCAGAGCGTTTCTGATTATTGCGTTCTGTCCAAAGACTTGTGTCACTGTGTTTCCTGAAGTCGTATGTTACGGAACTCTACCGTAGATTAAAGATAAATCTGTTAGCTAAATAAAACAAGTGGTTCCATTCCGTTTCATCGCCGTTTTCTATTTTAAACTGTATTTAAATGGGCAGAACGTATAACTGTCCAGAACAGATTCTGAAATGACACACTGAGGTTAAACTGTGTATAACTTTCAACGTACAGATGCGATTGAGGATCCGTCTATTGCGTTGAATACTATATTGAAAACCGTAGATTTCATTTAACTTTAACATTGCTAAATTCTGAGCCCAACTGGGTGCAATTCGTGTCGCGAAACGGACGTTCAGTCCTGAAACTGAATTTCCAGCCGCGAGCACTTAAAATGAAATAGCTATATCTTGAGAACCGGAATCCCGATTGAACTGAAACAAATTTTGATGAATTGCTAACTGAGTGTTCTATTTATCTTACTTGTATCATTTGCTGAATTCTGAACATATTGACTTATGCAAATTATTTTAGTTAATGATATGCATGTTGATTCATAACATACAGAGTTATTGGTAGCATACAATACATATATCATACCCTTGCCATATACTCAGTGTTAGTGCGTGTGGACATTGCATTATCGTGCGTGATAGATGTTGGTTTAGGAGTGATGAGTACACCAATGGAAAGTGAATATTCGTGACAGTGATTGATACAGTGAACAGTGATAAAACCGTGCCATTGGTATACTTGTACACAACTAGATCAAGATCATAAATAGTGTAAACCTGGGAAAAAAGGGGAAATCAAAGTGGAAAGAGTATCGTATTTAGCGGGACCGTGTTTAGAGGATGATCATTCGAACCGTGATACTGATACGTGTAGGGTAGGATCTAGCGATCCGGCCGACAGGGTTATGTCCCGGGTATGTGGGCCGTTGTCTCGGGTATGTACGAGACTCCTGTTAAACATGATCCTCCTTCCACTATGTGATTTCAAACATGACCTAGAGACCGATAGGGACACATAACATATTCTGCATCATATAGTGACATAGTGATTACTTACATTGTTCATACTCCAGTATTACCTGTTTCACCTTATTATAATAATATTGTTATTGTGTCGCTCTGACGACCTGAGTATGCATGCTCAGATTCCGCGGGAGGACCAGCACAGGAGACGGATCTATCCTTCGAGTTCATAGAGATATAGTCTGGTGTACTCCCTATCTTTACTGCTTTCCATAGAGTGATCGTGAGATTGAACTTGGTTAGTTATTGTTCGTATTATCTGTAATTTTGTGAACAATGGAATTTTAATGTAATAAATTAGTGATGTGATTCCTTTAATACTGTGCTTTATTTACTGATTACCATGTAGTGCTAGAAGCCGAAGCGTGACTACGGCGGGATAATCCCTTAACCGTAGGAGCATGGCTGGCCTAGTCATACCTCGTATTCCGTATTTTGGGAAGCGGGGTGTGACAGGCAGTAATCGGGATTATTGAGATCGCCTGGTCGCAACGAACGTTTTGGATTCGGCAGATTGACGAGTCTGTTGCGTACTGCCAGTTCAAACAGTCTTCTCGTTTTATTATGAAGAAACGAGTAAGGACGTCCTAGTCTCTGCTCGAGGGATGGGCGTGGATGCGCGTTATTTTGGCGAACGACCGGCTTTGAGTTGCTCGGCTATTGTTGAGCGTTGGCAATGAAAATCGCCTTCCCTTTTCCTTTCTCATTTCGAGAGTCTGGTTTTGGAGGAGACGGTCCGTGGCCCATCTGGTCCATCTGGGCTAATTTGTCGATCAATGCTTGGAAGGTGGTCGGTCTGAAGAACATCATGAATTGCGAGATGGTTGTTTGCGGATCAAGAGTGCCCACGAACATGTCTACTGCAGGTGCCTTTTCTATGCGTTGTTTGCATTTCGACCATAGGTTCCGCCATCGTGTTGTGTATTGGACCCACGTTTCGCCTGGTTTTATCCTGGCATTTATCAGTGCTGTTATCGGGGTGCGTTCACTAGCACTCGCGAATATTTGCGTGAACAGTAGCTCTATCTCCGCAAATGTTTTGACAGAGTTATTAGGTAGCTCCGAATACCATTCAAAGGCTGTTTCTGCTAAGCTGCCGACAAACTGACGAAGCAACAATTTGTCATCGCTTCCAGTGTTGCCGCATAAGGCCCTGAATTGAGCGACATGTTGATGTAGATTCCTTGTCCCTTTATATACGTGGAACTTAGGGATCGTATATCCCGGCGGGTAACTGATTTGGTCATACCAGCTAGGGTCGTCCAGTTCTAACAGTTTGCCCAGCCGCTTCACTCGCCTGATGAGCTCGTATTTGCTGAGCTATATAGTCGTCAAGCGCGGCCTTGGAAATGGTTTCTTCCTTGGCTGCTGAAAGAGCCGGAGGAGGATCAGATGTTTCCCCTCCGTCATTTCCGATAATGACTGGAGGGTCTTCATCTGGAGGGTCTGGCTGTAACATCATCCCTACCATGTCTTGGAAGAGGAGCGCCATTTGTCTTATGTTAGCCGCTTGTTCTGCGGCTTCTCTATCCTTCTTTTCAAGGATTCTACGTAAGAAGTCAGCATCAGTTTCTTATTCGTGACGCTGCTCTGATGATACTTCCGAACTTTCTTTCGGTTCGGTAAGTGCAGCCATCACAGTCATCATTTCCTGAAGCTTCTGTTGCTGCTCCTGGGCTTTTGTCACGGATCGGGTGAGCGGTTGGTGACCCGTCGAAGCACGGCTTTCCTCCTTTCCAGAAGCCATATAAACGGTGTGCACTACCATGCCCCCAGACTTGGGGCGTTTGTGTTCGGTGTCTTTGCGATTTGCTAAAGACACAGGGGATTTTTGCGGCCTTCTTTTTTGAGCGATTGGAGTTGAGGGGGCCGTTGTAGTGGGCACCTAAGTAGCTTTTGCTTTTTGTGGCTTGACAGAGTAATCCTTCTCCCGCACCTTCATCTTTTTCTTTCGGCGGAGATAGTTTTCATCAATCACCGACTCTTGGACCTGTCGCCAGACTTTGTAAATTTTAGAGGACAGCCGTTGAGGGGGCTGCTCTAGCTTCTTCTCTGGAGTATTCTCCACAGGTGAAGGAGTTAGTTTCAACATCGCAGTAGGAGAGTTTCTGCGCACCGTGTTCAGCAATTCAAAGCTGTTCCCGGTTGGAACAGCAGCCTCGATCCCCGCTGTTGGAGCTGGCGGAGTTATCCCTGAGGGGGAGTTGCCCCCAGCCTTCCTTACTCGGCGCCAGTGGCGATGTCGAGCGTGTCGTGCAGATGGAGTTGTTCTAGCCATAGGGGTGACCTTCTCATGCCCCTTGCTTTGAAGAGAGACCGTTATTGGTGCTAGCCTGTCGAAGACTGACACTCGTTGAGAAGCAATGTTTAATCTGTCAAAGACAGACCTTTGGGCAGAGGAAGCAGCTTTGAGGACCTCGCCTGGAGCAGAAGCCGGAATGGCCATCCTTGTAAAAACTGACTTTTTGGAAGGAGAAGCCTTTCCAATGATTTCGTTCGCTTGAGCCGGGATGGCTATCCGCTTTGGGATGGCAAATTCGGGTATCGTGAGCTTGTAGACGCTCTGGCCCAGTCTGTTGAAAACTGAGGTATTGAAGTTGGGCGACCCGTTGAGAGGGGCCGCGTCAGTGGTAAGTCGATCAAAGACCGACTTCTTTGGGGCTTCTTGCAACGTCATTAGGGCATTGAAGCTCTTCAGTGGGAGCATGGTCCCAAAGAATAATCCAGTGGTGGCTTGAGTTACCTGCTCCACTGGCATCTTGAAAAGGGAGGCCGCTTGGGGCCCATAAGTCACTCCTCCAGCAGGGACGGAGTGAAAGTTGCAGTTGCAGGTAGTGCAGTTTGAAGCCATTGATCTTCTGTTTTCTGCACGGAGCAAGACACCAAATCTTAGTACCTCGAATCCATGGGCAACCACAACAAACCGCGATTTGTTCGCGAACACGACACACGAAGTGTGGAGTGAAAAGAGGAAAAGGTTCCACCGGGCGTGCCAGATTCTGTTCCCCTCCGAACGGCGGCCGCGACGCGAGGACGTCTTGCCTGAGGTTCGGGGAAGATGCTATCTGGTTTTATCCGTCCACCTCTCCGAATATGCCAAGTTGATTTATGGCACCGTGCATTGGAGGTTTAGACGGATGCGGCCGATGTAGCAGACTTCGTCAGATTCCCCCTCGCTTGAGGGGTTTTTGATTGTGGGGACGCTTTTCCCTGCAGGCGTAAGCCCCTGCAGTTAATTACGCTACCGCTTCACGGTAACAATTTTCTCCTGCTCCAGAATTTCACTTCGTGTCGTGTGTGTTTGTTTTGTTTGTGGTTGCCCGTGGATTGTATACGGAGACTGAGTAATGCCGTCGCCCGTAGGACGTGGATTAGTCCAAATCCGCATTTACTTAGATTTGGGTTTGGTGTTTTAGTTTAAGGATACGTTAGCCATGTTTAGGCTAAGATCGACTTAAACGTTCGTTAAGGATACGTTAGTCTTGTTTGAGACTAAGATCGACTTAACGTAGTGATATATGGCCGTCAGGACTCGTCATCTCTCTGACATCGTTGAAGGATTACAACGACAGGTGTCAGGGGAGCTCAGAGATGTACCCTCGAACCAGAGTTGATTTGGAATTTTATAGTCTATTTGAATGTTTAAGGATACGTTAGCCGTGTTTGGGGCCAAGATCGACTTAAACGGGATCGTTTAGATCCGGTAAAAGAGAATTTGGAGGCTCTATTGTTCTAGTTTAGGGACGTGGTGGTCCATATTCCAGTTTAAGGACGTGGCGGTATATATTCCAGTTTAAGGACGTGGCAGTATATATTCCAGTTTACAGACGTGGTGGTCCATGTTCCAGTTTAGAGACGTGGTGGTCCGACATTAGTTTAAGCACGTTTCGGTCCAACATTAGTTTAAGCACGTTTCGGTCCAACATTAGTTTAAGGACGTTTCGGTCCAACATTAGTTTAAGGACCCCACGGTCCATATTGATGTGTGGTTGTCGGGACCCGTCACCTCTCTGACGTCGTTGAAGAATTACAACGATAGGAGTCAGAGGAGTTCGGAGATGTACCCTCGAACCGAATGTAAATTGATTTAAGAGAGCAGCTGTGCTCAGTCAATTTAATTTGAGGACTTACGGCCATGATTGGGCTAAGTCCAGTTAAAAAATATTCAACGCTTTTATTTATTTTTGGTCTATTAAACCTGTAATAGGGCTTTGCCCACATTTAAATAATGCATTGCATTACTTTTTATTTTTGTTTGGGCTCTGCCCATAAAGGATGCAGAGCATCAATTTTACTTGGGCTCTACCCTTTATAAATGATGCAGAGCATCAATTTTACTTGGGCTCTGCCCTTTTATTGCTTTGCAATTTATTTTGGCCTGCTGGGTCTTTTTGACTTGGGCCTGACCCCTTAGCAAAAGAAATGCATTGCATTTGTCAGGCGCTTTGCGCCAACCAAAAAGCGCAAGCGCTTGTGGTGATGACACGTGCCATGCAACGCAGTGCGCTGCGCTAGTGCTCTACGCTTGCGCTGATGACACGTGGCGCGCTCTGGTGAGTTGCGACAATTTCAGAGAGCAAAGCTTTATTTCAAAAGCGCGTAGCGCAACTGGTTCAGATGCTGACACGTGGCGCTCTCTGGTAGCTTGCGCCAGCCCAAGAGCGCAACAGTGCAGATTTATAAGTGCAAGACACTATTAATTTGAGAATTTTTTAGATTCAAGAACCAAAGGTTCATAAAGGAAGTGCAGATCACTATTTGATTTCTTGATCTAATTTAGATCAAAGAAAAACAAACTTTTTCTTATTTCAGGAACCAGAGGTTCATAAAAGGTGCAAAGCACTATTTTTATTTTGTTTTTTATTAAAGATCATTGATCTTGTTCTTAGATCAATGATCTGTTCATAAGAGAATTTTCTTTTTTTCTAAAGGTTTTTACCTTTTTTGTTCTTGAGGAATTCTCTCCAATTCTTCAGAGTTCTCTCTGTTTGATTTCTCAAAAAAAAATGTTGATCCCTTTGAATTGAGGTCTAGGGTCCTTTTTATAGTGCCCATAAATTAGTTAAATTTATTAAAGAGATCTTTCTCTGAGTGATTTGAGGAATTTTCCCCACCGTTGGATCTTTGATCCAAGGGCTTCTGTTTTACAGAAGAAAATCTTCTTGTTTTAACAAGAACAGAAAGATTTCTTAGAATTTTAATTCTGTTTGGCGCAAATGCTCCAGAGCGTGACACGTGTCACGCAGCGCACAGCGCAGCGCAACTGCGCTGACACGTGTCTCGCAGCGCAACTGCGCTAGCGCAACTTCGCTGACACGTGTCGCGCAGCGCACAGCGCAACTGCGCTGACACGTGTCGCGCAGCGCACAGCGCAACGCAACTCTGCTAGCGCAACTGCGCTGCCACGTGGCGTGCAGCGCAGAGCGCAGGCCAGCTGAAGCGTTGCTTCTTTAATTAAAGTTTGAATTTTCAAAGTAGAGCTTTACTCTGATTGGGGGTGCTTCATCTTCCGCCTTGGAATTTGAACAGAGCTTTGCTCTGATTGGGGTAAACAGCACCCACAAGCCGTCAGCGGTACTAGCTGGATGTAAAGGCTACCCGGGAGCGATCAGAAGATCAACAAGTAAGCCTGCTCTTACTCCTGTAAAGCATGTCAGTAACATTACCGTACAGTCTGGTCTTTTCGTCTGATATGTCGCATATCTAGTCTAGGGGTGGTAAACGTCAGACCCCAGTAACCGATAAGCCGTGCCGATGTGAGGCTCATAACGGGTCGAGAAACTACTGATAACACTTACCAGTAAATCTCCGTATCAGCCCTGGCCAGGGACTTCCTGTTATAGCTAATCGAGTACAGCGCAACATCAACCCCCAATATCGGGAGAGATGAATCCCCTCCTATCGCTCATTGCCTCCATGTGATTCGGGATTGTACCCAAAAGCCACCGTTTTGCACGTTCTCTTGAACGTGGTAAGGTGGAAATCAAAGCATAGTAGGAATCACACAAAACTTTATGACGATCTCGGGTCTACAGACTAACTTGTACCAGTGTCACTAGAGAACTGTTATCTGACGATAGGTATAATACCAACTAGGAGTTCTCGGCGAGTCCGTTCAGTCTACTCAGTCTCCACTGAGCACCCGTATACCATCTTTGATGTCAAACACCAATGGATGTGGGATCATCCATCGCCCATCATATGGGTGAAGAAGCGTATACGCTAGTCTACTCTGGAGTATCGATGCCCTGTCTTGATACACCCTCGACTAGGAAAAATTATAGGATGTACTTGTGGACTACCCTTGGCTCCACTAGTATGATCTCCATCATAGTCCTGGCAGTCAAGTACACATCCTAAGGGCTTTATCAACATGTGAGAGCAAGACAGTATCACAATACAAGTCTACATGTTAAGACAAAGAGCAACCAGATAGCATATGATCATGTCGAGCAAGAAATTCCTCTCTTTATATATCCAGACATCCACTATAATATATATCACATGTACAATAATAGCCTCTAAGGCATACATATAACTAACACCCTTGTACCTATCTATAAGAACAATGGTGGTATTCAAAGTTACTCAAACTACCGTGAAATAAAACTTATGTGTCACACCATAAAGATTTGGGAGAGAGTGATTGAACCTAGGCTAAGGATATTAAGATAACAGAGAACCAGTTTGGGTTCATGCTTGAACGATCGACGACAGAGGCTATTCATTTGTTTCAACTTGTCGAGCGTTTTCAAGAGAGGAGAAGAGATTTGCACATGATATTTATTGATTTAGAGAAAGCGTATGACAAGATACTTAGAGAGATATTATAGGGGACAATGATGAAGAAGGAGGTACCCGTTTAGTATATTGACATAATCAAGAATATGCACAATGGAATAGTGGTAAATGTCAGAACTTGCGGCGGCTTAACGAGTGATTTTCTAATTACAGTTGGCTTACATTAAGAATCTGCATTAAGTCCATTCCTATTTACCATCATGATGGATGAGCTTACTAGAACTATCCAAGATGAGGCACCTTACTGTATACCATTCGTTAATGATATTGTTATAGTAAATGAGACGAAAGCATGAGTTAATGCCAAATTGGAGTTATGGAGGCAAATATTGGAATCTCAGGGGTTCAGATTGAGCAGATCTAAGACAACATATATGCACCGCAAATTTAGCAAACTGAGAAGTCGAGACCACATTGGTATAACACTAGAAGGACAAGAGATCACCGAGCGATCAATTTAGATATCTTGGTTCCCATCATCCAAAAGAATGGAGAGATCGATAACGATGTTAATCAAAAGATCCAAATTGGTTGGTTGAAACGGAGTGCAACAGGGATTTTGTACTATTGCAACTTTCCATTAAGGTTGAAAATGAAGTTTTATCGGAGCGCTATTTGGCCAGCCTTATTATATGATACAGAATCCTGGGCTCCTAAAAAGTATCATACACAGAACATGCACGTAGCGAAGATGCACATACTTCATTGGATGTATGGCAACACTAGAAAAGATAAGGTGCGAAATGAGGATATCCGTGCAAAACACATGTGGAGGAGAATATGCGGGAAAACTGACTAAGATGGTTTGGTCATGTGCGAAGCGGACATATGGAATCACTGGTTTGACAAATGGATACTATCGATACAGGTAATGTCAAAAGGGAGACCGAAGAAAACATGGATGTAGGTGATATGAAAAGATATGGTTGTCAAAGGCCTCAATGAAAGTATATTGTTCGATAGAAGTGAGTGGAGACAGAGGATTCATGTGTTGGACCGGACGTGATTCTCATGTTGGTTCATGTAGCCTACCTCATATGCTTGGGATAAAAGGCTCAGTTGTTGTTTTAATGTAATAATAAAATTGATTAACTTCTTTAATTTATTGAATCCTCGCTTCACATTTCACATGCTGTGTGTTTCCTGAAATGTAATTATTCAAAAGTAAATTGTATCATTCCTGTCAAACAAAAATGTCAAGTGTATGATAACCACTCGATTTCTTCCACTGCGCCCTCCATCAACTTTCTGCATATTGAATCAATTGTTCACTGTACATCACAGATTCACGCTCTTTTTCAATCACATTAAAAAAAAATTCATGAATTTGCATAAATAACGTCCTAATCCGGAAAAGCCTCACCGGCCAAATTCTGCCAAGAAAACCTTACAAAAATCGGCACCAATCATTAAGAAGTTAATCGCCCCTGGATTCTCTCCAATCACAATATATACGGTCACACAAAACCACCAACTGATAAAGAAATCATGGCGGCCAACTATCCCCTTGGAGGAAATGAAAGGGACCGCGACATTCCGTTATGCGTCCTTTTCTTAAGCGGTTTAGCTCAGAAAGGCTACCAGTTGCCTGCTCATAGCCGTGTCTGGGAGGACTTCCCGTCCTAAATAGTTGATCTTTTCCGAGCAGCATTTCTATCCCCCTATTCTTTCCAATCTTAACTTTTAACCTCCAGTGTGGTGGTACGAGTCTTAGGGATATGGAGGTAGCTTATAGAGCCATGGAGTTTGGCTTCTTGATATCTAAGTTTTTTCCCGTTTCTTGTATCGTTTTTCATTCTTGCTCTATTGTTCTGTGTAATGCTGGGTAATACCCAGTCATAATTGCTTAAAATAAACATATAAAAGTGAAAAGGGCTGATTTTTGTTCTTAATGTTTTTGGGGTCTTAATTTGATCTACCGTCGCTTGACTTAGGCTCGAGTTTATATACATAATATCCTGCTATTGCATGATACCTTGAGCACAAGAAAAACAAAATAAGGTACAATGAAGGGTAGAAATAAGATGCCTCGTTGAACTTTTGTCACCCTAAAACAATTCCTTAATGAATTGAGCCAATTTGGTAAAGAGTTAACTCAACATATCGCAAAACCTTACATATAGTCACTAACTATTTGTTTATCCAAAAACCAATCTAAGGCATTCAAAATATTGCTTTCTTCCTCGACACCTATATCATAAATGCAACCAACTGACCTCCCAAAACAAATATAAATAATGAATTCTATTAACTTATAAATCCAAATAGACAACAAGCGGGATTTCTCAATCGATAATTTTAGGGTGGAAAAATCCATAATACACAATATATCTTTTCTTTTCATGCAACAAACTAAGAGTGATGATGCCCGATATCGGTGATCTCCCAGATCATGACACGTGGCAGATGACGTGTCCCGAAGCTTGCAAGAAAAGACCTGCAGTGGCCGACCAGACCACTCCTATGCCCGTCCTACAAACAACCGCTGGCTCACCTCCGAGCCCCCTGCACAATTGGCTTCCTCGGCCCTCTCAGCTCGCCTCCGGGCGACCACAGAACCAAGATAGTTCGGCTTTCCGCTCGGTTCTGAGCCTCCTGCCGAGCTCATCTTCCTTGGTCCTATCGACCGACCGACGGCATCGATCGCAGGTGCATCCGTTTCGCCTTCGCGAATCTCGCCATGCGCGAGATATCCGCCGGCTACGATCCCGCGTTCCACGCCATCACAATCCCCATTAACGAGTCTGCCTCGACATTAATGGGAGATCCCGCCTATCACGCGGGCGTGACGTCGGGGGCTTAACGGCCGGCGTTATTTTCGCACCTGCCTGCCTGTTGCTACCGCTACATAAACCCCTCTTTCAAGCGACTGAAGTAAGCAATTCCTTCATCACTAAGCCGTTACTCTGCTCGACTTGCACCACTAACTTGATCGTCGGAGGGTCCTCGGTGGTACAACCATCTCGGGACTTCCTTGCAGGTAGCTCGGCTCAACCTCAAAACCACAGCCCATTGAGATCCACATGTTTCAGGAGTCAACCTCCAACTCAAATCTCAGCCGTCCATCATCGCCAACAGCAAATCAACGGAAGGTAACATCTTGACGCGATACGGCACGTGTCAGCTGGCGCCGTCTGTGGAAACTCTTGATTCCACTAAAATAAAATTTCATCGTCCGGTCTCAACCCAATGGCGAGCGACCATAACGACGATCCAAGCACTAGCCGTCGCCTCCACACAACGGAGGCGTGGACGAATCTCTTCCCCCGAACGCCATCAACGCCCTAGCCACCTGGATAGATCGATTTGTGTTCGTCGTGGACGCGCTCGTCCGTGTCCAAACGGCGGGGCAAGCTCTCCGGGTCGCCGCTCCCCCACCTCGGGACCGGGACCCCTACAGAGGGAGAGAAGACTCTGCCCGCATTGGCACTGCCGACCATCGCCTCGCTGCCTCCCACGGCCGCCGATCTCCTGGGCCAACATATTCGATGACCCGTGTTTCGTCCAATCAGAGCAAAGCTCTGTTGAAATTCAAAATTCAAAATTTTGAAGCAACGCTTCAAATCTCGGACGCAACAAGCCACATGTCAGGCGCTGATACGTCAGTGCAGCGCCCAAGAAGGCACGCCCAATCAGAGCAAAGCTCTATTTAAAGAAAGCGACGCTTCAGTTGCGCATGCGCTGCGCTGCGCAACACGTGTCAGCACAGATGCGCTCGCGCAGTTGCGCTGCGCGACACGTGTCACGCGCTGGGGCATCTGCGCCAAACAGAATTAAAATTCTAAGAAATCTTTTCTGTTCTTGTTAAAACAAGAAGATTTTCTTCTGCAAAGCAGAAGCCCTTGGATCAAAGATCCAACGGTGGGGAAAATTCCCCAAATCACTCAGAGAAAAATCTCTTCAACAAAATCAACTAATTTATGGGCACTATAAAAGAGACCCCGGACCACAATTCAAGAAATCAACATTTTCTTGAAAAAAGGTCAAGAGCTTCAAACAGAGAGAGAATTCTGAGAAAATTTCAAAGAAAAAGGTAAAAACCTTCACGAGAGAAAAGAAATCTCTTTTAATAAATCATTGATCTAAAAACCAGATCAATGTTCTTCACATAATAAACAGTGCTTTGCACTTCTCATGAACCACTGGTTCTTTAAAAACAAGAAAACAACAAAATAAAAATAGTGCTTTGCACTTTTATGAACCTCTGGTTCTTGAAACGAAAAGAAAAACTTATTTTTCTTTGATCTAAATTAGATCAAGAAATCAAATAGTGCTCTGCGCTTCTGTTCTTGAATCTAAAAGATTCTTAGTGCTTTGCACTTCCAAACTGCGCTGTTGCGCTCTTGAGAGAGCGCCACGTGTCAGCTACAAAACAACTTGCGCTACGCGCTCTTGAAATAAAGCTTTGCTTTCTGGAATTGGCGCAACTCACCAGAGCGCGCCATGTGTCAGCAGCGCAACACCGCAGCGCACTAGCGCAGCGCACTGCGCCGTTGCGCTTGCGCTCACCACAGCATGACACGTGTCGTCATCACAAGCGCTTGCGCTCTCTGATTGGCGCAAAGCGCCTGAAAATGCAATGCATTTCTCAAAAGGGCCAGGCCCAAGTCAAAAGACCAAACATGCCTAATTAAATTGATGCTCTGCATCATTCATAAATGGGCAAAGCCCAAACAAAATAATAAAAATGCTATGCAGATGCCTTGCAGAGTCCAAAATAAATTGATGCTCTGCATCTTTTATGGCAGAGCCCAAACAAAAAAATAGAAAATAATGCAATGCATCATTTGAAAATGGGCCAAGCCTTAACACAGGTCTAACAGACCAAAAACAAATAAAAAGCGTTGAATACTTTGGACTTAGCCCAATCATGGCCGTAAGTCCTCAAATTAAATTGACTGAGCGATATTGCTCCCTTAAATCAATTTATATCCGGTTCGAGGGTACATCTCCGAACTCCTCTGACACATATTGTTGTAATTATTCAACGTCGTCAGAGAGGTGACGGGTCCCAACGACCACATACATCAATTTGGACTGCGGGGTCCTTAAACTCGTGGACTGAAACGTCCTGAAACTAATATCGGACCGAAACGTCCCTAAACTAATAATGGACCCCTACGTCCCTAAACTGGAATATGGACCACCACGTCCTTAAACTGGCGATGGACCACCACGTCCTTAAACTGGAACATGGACCACCACGTCCTTAAACTGGAACAATAGAGCCTCTAAATGCTCTTTTACCGGATCTAAATGATCCTGTTTAAGTCGATCTTAGTCCCAAACATGGCTAACGTATCCTTAAACATTCAAATGGATTATAAAACTCCCAATCAACTCTGGTTCGAAGGTACATCTCCGAGCTCCTCTGATACATGTCATTGTAATCCTTCAACGACATCAGAGAGGTGACGAGTCCTGACGGCCAAATATTAAATGGATCACTACGTTAAGTTGATCTCAGTCCCAAACAGGACTGACGTATCCTTAATGAACGTTTAAGTTGATCTTAGCCGCAACACGTCTAATGCATTCTTAAACTAAAAACACCAAACCCAAATATAAGTAAATACGGATTTGGACTAATCCACGTCCTACGGGCGACGGCATTACTCAGTCTCCGTATACAATCCACGGGCAACCACAAACAAAACAAACACACACGACACGAAGTGAAATTCTGGAGAAGGAGAAAGTTGTTACCGCAATGCGGTAGCGTAATTAACTGCAGGGGCTTGCGCCTGCAGGGAAGAGCGTCCCCACAATCAAAACCCCCTCAAGCGAGGGAGAATCTGGCGAAGTCTGCTATATCGGCCACATCCGTCTAAACCTCTGATACAAGATGCCATAAATCAACTTGGCATTTTCGGAGAGGTAGACGGATAAAACAAAATAGCATCTGCCCCGAATCTCAGGCGAGACGCAAAGTCTAGGCCGCCATTCGGAGGGGAACAGATTTTGGCACGCCCGGTGGGACCTCTTCCTCTTTCCACTCCACACTTCGTGTGTCGTCTTCGCGAACCAATCGCGGTTTGTTAAATGGTTGCCTTCGGATTTCAAGTTACTAAGATTTGGTCTTTTGCCTGGCGCAGCATTCAAGCATCAATAGCCTTTAACTGCACCAACTGCTCGAAGTGCCACTGCAACGGACGCTCCACCTCACCGGGAGGTGTAGCATATGGGCCCCAAGAGGCTTCCTTCCTCACTCTTCCAGTAGACCAGGTGACCCAAGCCACCACTGGCCTGTTCTTCGGGACCATGATCCCACCTACAAGCTTCCCTACGCCAGTACCTGCACCGGAAGTGAACAAAAAGTCGGTCTTCGACCGGCTCACTGCTACGACGGCCCATGTCAATGGGTCGCCCACTACCAAACCGACAGTCTCTGTTTTCACCAGGCTAAATCAGAACTCTAAACTGGCTGTCCCAAGGAAAGCAATAACTGCTGCTCCAGAAGTCGTCAAGGCGGCTGCCCCTGTCAAAGAGTCAGTCTTTTCAAGACTGACGATTCCTGCTCCTGTCCCTGCTCGAAGATCTGTCTTCGACAAGTTGAATATCATCCCTCAAAAGACAACTTCAGTCTTTAAGAGGTTAACACCGGCGGCGCCTCATTCAGACAGGGGGCAAAAAGAAGATGTCTCAATCTCCGAGACAGTCCCAACGGCTCGTCATGCTCGACGTCGCCATTGGCAACGAGTGAGGAAGGCAGGGGGTAACTCCCCCTCAGGGCTAACTCCACCAGCTCCAATGGTAGAAGTCAACGCTGCTTTTTCAACTGGGAATAACTTTGAACTGCTGAGGAGGGTACGGAAGAACTCTCCAACCGCTACACTGAAAAGATCTTCTCCGCCCGTGGAGAGAGTTCCGGAAACAAAGCAAGAACAGCCCCCTCAACGGCTGTCCTAAAAAATATATAAAGTTTGGCGGAGGGTTCAAGACTCCATGATTGACCCAGGTCACTCCTCTCGTCGCCAGAAAAAGGCGAAGGTGCAAAAAGAAAAGGACCGTCCTGTTAAACAGCAGAGGACAACAATCGCTAGGGTGCCCACTGCAACTGCCCCCTCCACTTCAACGGCCCACAAAAGAAGAAGGCCGGAGAAAACCCCCGTGTCGGCGACAGATATCAGAGGTGATGAACCCAAACGCCCCAAGTCAGGGGGCATGATAGTTCATACCGTCTATGCGGCGTCTGGTAAAGAGGACAGTCGCATATCTACGGGTCATCGACCGCTTACGCGATCAGTAACCAAGGCGCAGGAGCAGCAACAGAAGCTCCAAGAGATGATGAACGCTATGGCCGCACTTACAGGGCCAAAAGAAACCCTTGAAACGTCCTCGGACGAGCGCCAAGAACAAGAAACGGACGCTGAATTCCTTCGTCGCGTACTGGAGAAGAAGGATAAAGAAGCTGCGGAGCAGGCAACCAACATAAAGAAAATGGCCCTCCTGTTCCAGGATATGGTGGGTATGATGATTCAACAAGATCCACCTGCTGAAGATCCCCCGATTATCCTTGAAGACGATAGGGAAGAGACGTCGAATCCTCCACCAGCTCTGTCCACGGCTAAAGAAGATACAATCTCTAAAGCTGATTTGGATGAGTACATAGCCCAACAAATACGGGTTCATCATGCGACCGAAGTGGCCGGTCAGGTCGTAAAAACGGGGCGGCCATATCCAAGTTGGTACGATCAAATCAAGTACCCACCCGGTTACACAATTCCCAAGTTCCATGTCTACAAAGGGACGGGCAATCCTCACCAGCATGTTGCCCAGTTCAGGGCACTCTGCGGCAATACCGGTGGTGATGACAAGCTTTTACTTCGCCAGTTCGTTGGAAGCTTATTAGATACGGCATTCGAGTGGTACTCTGAGCTCCCGAACGACTCTATCAAAACCTTCGCGGAGATGGAGCTACTGTTTACTCAGCGTTTTGCAAGTGCCAGTGAACGTACCCCGATGACAGCACTGATTAACGCCAGGGTAAAGCCAGGCGAGACGTGGGTTCAGTATGCTATACGATGGCGGAACTTGTGGTCGAAATGCGAGCAGCGCATTGAAGAAGCTCCCGCGGTGGGTATGTTTGTGGGGACCCTTGATCCGCAAGCAACCATCTCACAATTCATGATGTTTTTCAAGCCAACTACCTTCCAGGCCTTGATCGACAAACTAGCGCAAATGGATCAAATGGGCCATAAACCCCCTTTTCCAAGGCCGGACTCCCGAAATGACAAAGGGAAGGGAAAAGCGATCGTCGTCGCTAATGCTCAACAACAACCGAGCGACTCGAAGCCGGTTGCTCGTCAAAATAATATGCGCCCGTACGTACCCCCTGAGGATAGGATGGGACGCCCTTATTCATTTCCCCGCGATAAAACGAGGAGGTTATTCGAGCCGGCGTTGCGCAACAGACTCATAAATCTGCCGGATCCAAAACGTCCGTTGCAACCAAGTGACGTCAACGAGCCTAACTACTGTCCTTATCATCGAGTACTAGGCCATCTGATCGAAGATTGCTACGTTTTCAAGAATTGGCTTGAAAACCAGTACCGACAGGGTAAGTTCGCGTTATCTGACAAATGGAAGGTGAATCCCCCGCAGCCCCACACCTCTAAAGGGACGAATACGCCGGGGGCAACATGCTCCGTCATTGAAGAAGCTCCTTGGGAGGTTGTATTATCAGCCAAGATAAAGAGGATGCTAAACGATCTTCAGACATGTCCAGCAATCAAGTGGAAGAACCCGTTGGAACCGCAGGTCATTGAGGGGATGTTGAAGCCATGTCCAACTCCAAAGACCGATGATGGTGGTTCAAGCACTTGCAATCAGCCGTCAAAATATTCGAAAAAGAAGAAGAAGAAATCTAAGAAGCCCGTGAAGCCTGGCGACAAGCGCACGGACTTACAAAAGCAAATTGACGCGCTGGATGAATACAACCAAAAGGCACGGACTCCCATTACGCTCCAAGAGTTCATCAATCACGTCTTTCAAGAAGAAGATGAGGGAGAAAGTTCATCGGATGAATCCGAGGAATATGTGGCGAGCTGTCATATGATTTCCCATTCGATCACGAATGATGAGGAGACTCCTTGCACTGGAAGGCAGATCTTGAACCAAAATTTCCGGAACTATCAGATGAAATAATTGACGCATTCCTTAACGAAGCTCGACTGAAAAGTAAAGCTGATCGAGAACGCGAGACGGCTATATTCGAAAGGGCCAAGCGCCAGCGACCTGCTGAAAGAGCTGAGATGATCCCGCTGGAGCAAAATGCCTCCACCGCTGACAAAAGCCAATTCAAGATGAGGAAAAAGTTTGCTAAGGCCATATCAATGGGCATGAAGCTACCATCCTCTAAAGGAAACATCGCCGGTGAAGTGGAAACGCACCCCTCCTATTGCTTATATCATCAAAAGATTTTGCACCCCATTCAAGAGTGCAAAGTTTTCGATAGATGGTGGCAATGATATGTTGCTCATCGACAACGTTTTAAGCGGGAAAAGCGTAAAACTCGTCGAGAGCAAAGAAATACGACCGAAGGGATTAAAAGAACTACCGGCAATTGTCGCATGGTTAACACTGGCGGGTCACAAGTGCCTACATTCGGGAGCGATCCTGATGAAGAGCTGGGACTTGCCCCTCTCTTTAAAGAATCCACTTCGGGAAAAGAAGAAGAGCCGAAGGTCTGCGAAAATATCCGGCTGCGGAATCGGACGCTGCTTGAAAAGAACCTCGGACCCTCAAATAGAAAAGATAAAGGGAAAGAAAAGGTCTCTGAAGATATCGTCTTAGATGACCAAATTCTGGAGGAGCTAAGCGCCAACAACCCGCCGAAGAAGCATAAGGTGAATTACAACGTCTTAGCACATCTGAGGAAGCTACCCTCACAGCTCAGCATTCTTGACGCTCTTTTGCTATCAAAGGAAGCGAGAGATTCGTTAATTAAGGCACTACAAGATCCGGAGCAATTCCAAGCTTTCCTGGCCGAGGAAAAGATGAAGGATGAATTGGAGGAAGTGCACACGGCAGATGTCACCTTCGGTGATGAAGACCTTCTCCTTGGGACGTGCGAACACAATCGCCCTCTCTATGTCTCAGGATACTGCCATGATATAAAGATAGGCAAAATCCTGATCGATAACGGATCGTCTGTTAATCTCCTTAACGTGCGGGTGTTAAAAGAAATCTGCATGAGCGTCCAGCACCTTGCTCGAGACAAGATCACCATCTCCGGGTTCGACTCCCAATCATCAAAGACCCTTGGATCTGTGATACTGACGTTACGTTTCGGGCTACTCGTCACGGACATTAAGTTCCACGTTATAGACGCCAAGACATGTTACAACGCTTTGCTCGGCCGACCATGGTTACACGAATACAACATCATCCGTTCTACACAACATCAGTGTATGAAGTATTTTAAGGATGGTTTCGAGTATACCGTGACGGGAGAACTGAACCCGTTCTCTGTGAACGAGGTCCGCAAATACGAAGATGCCAAATACTTCTTACCGGATTTCGAAGACACGGAGAAGTGTCATAAGCCGGAGAATAAAACTAACGCCACCATCCCAGTCTTCGGCAGTGATACCGAGGAGGAAGAGGAGATGGTTTATTCGGGTCCGTCCCAACACAACAAGCCGGGACCATCAGCTCCTACGTTGATCTTTGGCAGCGACTCGGAAGATGAAGTCCATGCTGTATTCTCTGCTCGACCTTCAATACGAACGTTCGCTGATGAAGAGCAAAGTCTGCAAGTCGCCATGGTGCCGCTTAAACACCTTGAAGAACTGGATGCACTTAATATTTACAACGTAGAAGAGCTACAAACATTCTACATCCCTCCCAGGCGAGAGAGCGAGAAAGCAATTCTGTTTTACCGCTCTGAAGAAACCAAGGTAGAAAAAGAAATCTGGCATGGCGCGGATTCTACGCTCGACAGGCTTCAGCCTATCCATCTCCCCAGATATTATACGGAAGGTTTGAAAAAGCTGTTGAAACACCAGGGGATACCCTTCAAACAGACCGTTAGAAAGGCCAAATTCTATGACAGGGTCTGGAACGTCCCCGGGACTCAACGCAAATTGCCTAACGGGAGAATGGAAACAAAAGGGCTTGGATACATCCGGTCAAAGAAACGAGAGTTACTACCCGGCTGCTACGTCGTGTATGACCTTGATGAAGAAGCGGATGCTCAATGGGAGGACGCTAATCCTAAGCCAGTGAAAGTTCCAGATGCAAAGGAGCCCAGTCCGTCGTTCGAGGAACAAATGGACAAACTTATAAAGAAAACTGGTCAAAAAGTCCGAGATGATCACAACCGTGAGACGACCATCTACGAGAAAGCCAAAACGCAACGCCTTCTCCAACAAGCCATAAAGGATGAAAATGCCGCTCTTTGCCAACCTGTTATAAAGAAGGCTCGGCGCAGAAGCAGAAATAAGTCGAAATGCCAAAAAGGCGCTCAACAGCAACAAAGCAGGGTTAAGAAGCCGCGCAAACCGGAGTTGAGGGTTATTGATCTACCCCTCATGAAGAAAATGGGTCGAGCATACTCGTTTCCTCGGGACAAGACGAAGAAGATACTTGATCTTTCTCTAAAGCATCAATTGCTTACACTACCGGTGTCTAAAAATCCCGAACAAGCGGGCGAAATCTCACACCCAGACTATTGCTCTTATCACCGAGTGATAGGACACCCTCTCGAAGATTGCTTCACCTTCAAAAATTGGGTTGAAGATCAATACCAGCTCGGCAAGTTTGCTCTGTCCGGCAACTGGAGGGTAGCGCCGCCACAAAAGCATGAGCCCAAGGCCACGAAAGAAGAACCAGTTCCGTATTGGGATTGGAAGCGAATCCGTACTTGTCACGTGATAATGATATCAAAAGAAGAGCCCGAGGACATAGATGAGCTCCCTTGGTGCTTCGAAAACAGCAGCGACGAGATAATCTCAGAGTTCCCACCAGCGCCGAAAGAGCTGGAAGATGGAATCCATACCACTGCAGATAACCTTAAGAAAATTGAGTTGGGGACGGCAAACGATCCACGACCGACATTCATCAGCGAGTTACTATTTTAAGAAAGGGTAGCTGCGTTAAAGGAGGTGCTTTTGCAGCATAGAGATTGCTTCGCGTGGAACTATTCCGAAATGCCGGGACTAGATCCAGAAATTGCTGTACACAAATTGGCGATATCCCCGGACATTAAGCCAGTCAAACAGGCGCCGAGAAGAATGTGACTCGAGCTTGAGATGAGCATCAATGCCGAGGTCAAGAAGCTGATCGACTCTGATTTCATCCAGGAAGTTCAATACCCTGAATGGATCGCCAACATCTTCCCGGTGATGAAGAAAAATGGGACAGTGCGCATATGCGTGGACTTTCGGGATCTCAATAAAACTTGCCCGAAGGATGATTTTCCAGTGCCAGTCACCGAACTGATGATAGACAATACGTCCACTCATGAGGTTTTCTCCTTCATGGACGGCTCATCAGGGTATAACCAGATAAAGATGCATCCAGAAGACCAGAAGCACACCGCCTTCAGGACTCCTCTGGGTATATTCTGGTACAAGGTGATGCCCTTCGGTTTAAAGAATGCTGGTGCCACTTATCAAAGGGCCATGACGAAGATCTTCGATGACCTTATACACGAAATCGTCGAATGCTATATCGACGACCTCGTGGTTAAAAGCAAATCATACGAGGAACACCTCAAGCATTTGAAGACCGTATTTCAACGCCTTCGGCAATACAACTTGAAGATGAACCCGCTCAAGTGTGCATTCGGAGTTTCCTCGGGCAAATTCCTGGGATTCATCGTCCGACACCGGGGTATCGAAATAGATCCGTCAAAGATCAAGGCGATCATGGAAATGCCTCCGCCAAGGACTCTCAAACAGTTGCGGTCTCTCCAAGGAAAGCTCGCATATATTCGGCGATTTATAGCCAACCTTTCAGGAAAGTGCCGTCCTTACAGCCACCTGATGAAGAAGGGAATCCCGTTCGTCTGGGACCAAAAATGCCAAGGCGTGCTGGACGAAATTAAACTGTACCTGCAGAACCCGCCGGTGTTGGCTGCTCCGGTCAAGGGAAAACCCTCATTCTTTATACAACCGCCCTCGAAGGTTCCTTAGGCGCATTATGGGCATAAGAGAACGACCAAGGGAAAGAAAGAGCACTCTACTACTTAAGTCGAGTTCTACTGGGGGCAGAAAGCAACTACTCTCCCATTGAAAAACACTGCCTGGCGTTAATCTTTGCGATAATAAAGCTCAGACATTACGCATTAGCACATGAAGTCCGTCTCATTTCGAAGGTGGACCCTCTCAAATATCTAATGTCAAGGGCCATATTGACAGGTCGACTCGCTAAATGGGCTCTGCTCTTGATGGAGTTCTCAATAACGTATCAACCTCTCAAAGCAGTGAAAGGCCAGGTCATCGCCGATTTCCTCGCTGAGCATCCGATATCGGCTGATTCTCCTCTGAATTACGATTTGCCAGACGAACATGCGTTTGACGCGATCGATGGTGGTGATACCCAATGGGAACTTTATTTCGATGGAGCATCTTCCATGAAAAAGCGCAAACAAAGTACCCCTATAATCAAATCGGGGGTGGGCCTCATCTTCGTGACTCCACAAGGAGGGATAATGTACTTTGCTTTCTCCTTAACAGAGCCGAGGACAAACAATGAAGCCGAATACGAAGCTCTGATAGCAGGCCTTGAGATCGCCATCTACATGGGAATTGAAAATCTCCTCATATACGGGGATTCTCAACTAGTCGTTAGTCAAGTAAACGGCGACTACCAAACGTGCAAGCCGGAGTTGGTGAAGTACGGCGAAAAGGTGCAACAACTGTTGACCCAAATTCCTTCCTACACTTTGGAAAACATACCGCGCGCGGAAAACAGCAAAGCAGACGCATTAGCCAAACTTGCTAAAGAACTGGCTGACGAGAATCTCGATGACGTTAGAATCATGGTACAAAGCTGTCAAGTGCTTGCCCCAGCAGAAATATCTCCGGAATCATCCGAAGAGAAGGGAGCGACTGAACAGACGACCCTGCAAGTAAAAGATTGGGAAAATAGCGAGGATTGGAGGGAAGTCTTCACAGACTACTTTAAGTCCCACCGAATGCCTGAAGAAGCGTCCGCAAGACACCAGCTCATGAAACGAGCTCTGTCTTTCGCCTTCGTCAATGATACTCTGTACAAGAGGTCATTTGATTCTCTGTGGCTGAGATGCTTAGGACCTGACGAAGCGAAAATGGTCGTCCAGGAAGTTCATGATGGACTCTGTGGTTCTCACCAAGCAGGCCCAAAGATGAAGATGAAGATCAAACGGATGGGCTACTACTGGCCCACAATGATCCAGGACTGCCTCGAATATGCGAAGCAATGCCACTCATGCCAAATTCATGGGGACTTCATCCATCAGCATCCAAATCCACTACACCCGACTGTGGCTAGCTGGCCATTCGAAATGTGGGGGACTGATATAGTCGGCCCCATCGAACCAGCATCGTCTAGAGGACATCGTTTCATCCTAGCGACGACCGACTACTTCTCTAAGTGGGCAGAAGAGGTACCGCTGAGGGAAGTAAAGATGGAGAATATCCTCCATTTCTTCAAGACGCATGTCATATATCGGTTTGGAACGCCAAGACGGATCATCTCCGATAACGGACCAGCCTACAGAAGCCACAAGATCAGTCGCTTCGCGCAACAGCACAATATAGACTGGAGATATTCCTCAGTTTATAATCCACGAGCTAATGGTCTAGCCGAGGCCTTCAACAAGACTTTGACAAAGATCATAAAGAAAGCGGCATCCCGAAATAAGAAAGACTGGCACGAAAGACTGCAAGAAGCTCTTTGGGCATATCGAACTACGTTCAAGACGGCCACGAACACAACGCCGTACGCGTTGGTGTTCGGTACAGAAGCAGTACTTCTCCTCGAGATAGAGCTACCCTCTCTACGAATGGCAGTTCACTACGAGCTGATGAACGAAGAAAATGCTAATCTTCGGCTTGAGGAGCTTGATGCCCTTGAAGAAACACGGCTCATAGCGCAACAAAATCTGGAAGCTTATAAAGCAAAGATGACGCGCTCATACAAAAGATTGGCCCGACCGAGGACATTCCGCCAAGGCGAACTCATGCTAGTGGTCAAAAGGCCTATGATCCCCAATCGCGCCAAGCGGGAAAAATTCGAGCCAAACTATGAAGGCCCGTACATCATAGATAAAGTCTACCAGGGTGGGGCCTATCTACTCATGGACATGCACGGTGAAAGGCCTTTCAGGACAATAAACGGTCGCTTCCTAAAGAAATACTATGCTTAATGAGCCACAGCCTAGGTCAATGATAGATGACGACGACTATGTCCGCTCGCTATCTTCCTAAGCTCAAGCTTTATAAGCAGTAGCTGGCCTTCTCCGTGAAGGACCGAAACGTCCTTAAACTAATAGAGGACCGAAACGTCCTTAAACTACTACCGCAGCATCTTTTAGGCTGACAAGATAAAACAAAACATATAAAAATAAAATAAAATAAAAACGGTATGTCCATAAGCAAAAAGGGCACGGATGAAAACCCGAAAGGGCTCCGTGAGTAAAAACGGCATGGCTACCGGCGAGTGTTCGTGAAAACCCGAAAGGGCGCGACCTCGTAAAAAATATATAAAAATAAAAAGAATAATAAAAAAAACGGTATGTCCATAAGCAAAATGGACACAGATGAAAATCCGAAAGGGCTCCGTGAGTAAAAACAGCAGGGCTACCGGCGAGTGTTTGTGAAAACCTGAAAGGGCGCAATCTCGTTAAAGGACACTTATAGGGTCCTCTCGACCTTGTAAGGAGAAACCACCCGCGTGAGATCCTTACGACTCACAAGGGAGCAACACACTTAGGGATCCTCACGATTCCTAAGGAGAAAATACACTCGCGAGATCCTCACGACTCGTGAGGAGAACTCTCTTATGGGACCCTCACGGTTCATGAGATTTGAAAGTCTTAAGTTACAGAGACCTAAACCTGTGCTTAAGCAAACCCCCACAAACTTCCAATATTGCCCTACAAGTGGCTCAATACTGACCCTTGTATACAATCCACGGGCGCGAATAAACATTTCCCTAATCAAATCTCATCCGAGACTGGGGATATGTTCACATGATGAACAACCCTTATAAGTCCTCTCGACTTACAAGGAGAAAACCCTCCTGTAGGATCCTTACGACTTACAGAGGAACATATACTTAGGAATCCTCATGATTCTTAAGGAGAAAATACACCTACAAGATCCTCACGACTTGTAGGGAGAAATACCTTTGTGAAACCCTTACGGCTCATGAAGTCAAAAGCCTTAGCCGACAGGACCCTAACCCTGGTCGCTAAGCCACCTTTGTTTGACATCGACAGAGACAGATGATGATTCGCTCCTGGGAATATCCCAGTTGTAGTGGTGCTAATGCCGAAATTGGTCTGCAGCAAAAAGCCAATAGGCCGCACATGCATACGAAATAGCCGAAATGATAGGGCAACTTGCAATAAAAAGCAGCAAGTAAAAATGTATGCATGCAAAATAGCCGAAATGATTGGGCAACTCGCAATAAAATGCAGCGAGTGAAAACAAAATAAATAGACGAAATGATTGGGCACCGCGAAAAATAGCCGAAATGATTGAGCAATCGCGACCTTCGCGATATAAAAGCTGAAATGATAGAGCATCGCGGAAATAAAACAAAAAAAAAGAAATGATGAAACTCTGGCCCTACAGTTAAGATCACATCGATCCCTGTATACAATCCAAGGGCGTAAACAAAGAGGGAACCATACTTTCCTAACAGGCTCCGCCAGAAGACGAAGCCAAATCTCGACGATTCAGTCCAACTCCGAATAAACCAGTGTCTTCAGCAGATACCTCGATTCACAGATACAAATACTCCTTGACGAGAACCTCCTGATCCGCGTCGACTCGCAGAGCCACCAGTGCCTCCGTGGGAAATCCTCGACTCGTTTCAAACCCCAAGGAAACAAATAATCCTTGGTGCTTGGGAAACAAATAATCCCTAGCAAACTCCTCGACTCACGGATACAAACACTCCTTGACGAGAGCCTCCTGATCCGCGTCGACTCGCAGAGCCACCAGTGCCTCCGTGGGAAATCCTCGACTCATTTCAAACTCCAAAGAAACAAATAATCCTTGGCGCTTGGGAAATAAATAATCCCTAGCAAACTCCTCGACTCACGGATACAAACACTCCTTGACGAGAGTCTCCTGATCCGCGTCGACTCGCAGAGCCACCAGTGCCTCCGTGGGAAATCCTTGACTCGTTTCAAACCCCAAGGAAACAAATAATCCTTGGCACTTGGGAAACAAATAATCCCTATCAAACTCCTCGACTCACGGATACAAACACTCCTTGACAAGAGCCTCCTGATCCGCGTCGACTCGCAGAGCCACCAGTGCCTCCGCGGGAAATCCTCGACTCGTTTCAAACCCCAAGGAAACAAATAATCCTTGGTGCTTGGGAAACAAATAATCCCTAGCAAATTCCTCGACTTACGGATACAAACACTCCTTGACGAGAGCCCCCTGATCCGCGTCGACTCGCAGAGCCACCAGTGCCTCCGTGGGAAATCCTCGACTCGTTTCAAACCCCAAGGAAACAAATAATCCTTGGCGCTTGGGAAACAAATAATCCTTAGCAAATTCCTTGACTCACGGATACAAACACTCCTTGACGAGAGCTTCCTGATTCGCGTCGGCTCGCAGAGAAACCAGTGTCTCCGCGGAAAATTCCCGATTCGTTTCAACTTGCAAATGAAGCCTCAGGTAACAGGGACTAAAAAACTTGCTTCTTGAACAATGGGACCCTGCAAGTCAATCCAAAATGGTCTCTTGCATACTATTCACGGGTCTCACTCTCCAAGGCCGAGTTTCGACAAGGAGGGAAACAACCGCTTACGAGTCCTCTCGACTCGTAAGAGGGAAAATTCTCTTATAGGATCCTTAGGACTTATAAGAGGAAACCACACTTAGGAATCCTCACGATTCCTAAGGAGAAAAACCACTTATGAGATCCTCTCGATCCGTAGGGAGAAAAGTCTCTATGAGACCCTCACGGCTCATAGAGTTGAAAAGTCTTAGACAGCAGATCTGAACCTGCGGACTAAGCCATCGCTATTTCTTAAAACAGTCAAGATGCGTGCTCTGTTATCCGTTGACCATGTTTATTAAGATAGCATGCCGATAATAAGAGAAAGAAAAGGGCGGAGAAATGACACAAGACGTTAAAAAAATGTGCATCTTTTATTCATAGACTTGATTGAGTACAAGATACATCGTGCTAGAGAATAAAAAATATACATATACATTTTTTTTTATTTACAAGCACAAATGATACAAAGAGGGATAGCTACTGAGGAGGAAGTGTCTTTAGTAAATCCACAAGTTGCTCTCGCACTTCCTTCAGCGCCTCCTCCTGAGCAGCTGCCGCGGCCACCTCTGCTTCCACCTGGGTCCGCTGCTGTAAAAAGGTTGAAAGTTGCTCCTCGGCCGCCTTCTGGGCCGCTTCTTGGTTGGGTGCATCCCGCTCGACAACGTCAAGCTGTTGCCTCAAGGATAACCCTTCAGAAAGACATTGTAGAAGACCCTCAAAGACAACCTTCAGCCGTGCGGCGTTGGCCTCCACCCGAGCATGCAGTTGGGCAGACTTGCTCGAAGTCTCACCATGCTCCTTACGCCTTGAAATGACTTCTTGTTCGAGGTGGCGGAAGTAAGGAGCGCTCTGCTCAATCCACGCTGTTCTTTGATTACTGGCAGCCAAGGTCTCGGGAGCGGGACGCAGCAACTCCAACTGATATAGGCGACCCTCGATCTCCCTACAATGGTTAACCCGGGATGCGATGATGCCCTCATCATGAAAGTTCACAAGTATTGCTAGCATCGGGTTAACCACCGTAGCGAAGTCTGCGGCAGATATAGGAGTTTCAACGTCGAGTTCCTCGACGTAGTCATTCAACATGTGCAGACTATTCGCGGCGCCTTTTGAAGACAGACTTCTCAGATAAGGACCCGCCGGCATTGTAATACGAGGCTCGAAGGGCGACGAGGCCGGAACGACAGCTGAAAAGAAACAGGATGTGATCAGATAACAGTACAGAAAATAAAGAGAGGGAAGTTATCAACGTGATAGTCGTTGTACCAGTCGAGACAGGTGGCAAGGTCGGAAGGGCCGGTGGCACAACTGATCTTTTATCCCCTCCTTCAATCTGTAGCACTGCAGTCGAGATAAAAAAAGGGGGGTTAGAGGTAACTCCATCAATGAAAAAAGAAAGATGTCAATGGAAATCATACTCACCAACGCCACCAGGGGAAGAAGCAAGTTCGGATGGGAAAGAGAAGTGTGGGAGCAACATCTGATATACATGATCAAAGAGCACTCCTGAAGAGACACAACAATATGACTTTAGTACACAAATTATATGTCTGAAGTATAGGATTAATAAATTGCAAACCCATACCTTCCAACATCTTAGATGGTATGAGAGAGGGTTGAGAGGTGACCACCGCCAAGGCAGTTGTTGAAGGCGCTCCCTCAAGCAGTGGAGCATCGGCACTGGCTGCACCTGCGTTACAACAAATTCGAATTTGTCAGAAAGGATTGTAAGATAAAGAAGATAGCAACTTGGGATTTACCTGATGAGCTGCCGGCTGAAACGGAGGCGATTCCCTCCTCTATTGACATGAGACCACCGCCCGTGGCCTCATCACCCGACTCAATGGGAACCGTTGTGGTGCTTGCGAGACCTGGAGACGGCGGAGGACCATAGACGGGGAGGGCTATGACTGGAGTATTGCCAGATTCCAGAGAAGGAGCGGTTGGCTCGTCCTCGGGAATCATGGCCACCTCACCCACTACTCTCTCAGGTTCAGTAGTCGCGGTTGTATCATCCACCATCACCACGAGATCGCCGGCCTCGAGCGCCTCATCCGCCACCACCCTAGGCTCAGTTATAATGATCATATCATCTGCCACCACTTCAGGTTCGGCATCAATAACCTTCTCGGCTGCATGCCCCTCAACCTCCACCTCAGGCTCCAAAGCCACAACGACGTTGCCCACCGTCGGCTCGAGTTCGGCAGGTACCGCCTCCTCTGTTTCTTTGGGATCAATGATTTCCGCCTCCCCCTCGATCGGACTTGGCCCTGCAAGATAAGAGATATAAGAACCAATGACATTAAAATCCTTATAACAAAAACTCTGAGAGAAATATTACCTGAAGCGGATTTACCATTTGTGCTCCGAACTGCACGCGTCACCTCTCTGCGGGCAGTGGATAGGGCGACAGGGGGCTCTTCAGATGGAGTATCAGCACGAGGGGCGGTGCTGGGACCCGCTCCCATAGCCAAGGCAGCCCTGTGCGCCTTCGCCTCACGCCTCAGCCGCTTCCTTTCCTCCCGGGCTGTCGCGATGGACCTTTGTGATGCCTCCTTCAAGGCGTCGTCATCCTCATTCAGGGATGCCTCCAGAGCCTTTAAGGCATCTTTCATCGGCTCTTCAAGACGAACCTCCTGCGGTGGCCCAGAGGAAGCAGGAACATCGGCAGCTGGTAGAACATCTGCGTCACTTGGAGGGAACGACATTGAGGTTCCTGTGATTAAAAGGGAAAGGTTAGATTGACCATAACACAAGGGAAATGAAAACTTAGTGAATCGAAACTTACTAAGGCCCATGGATGCTCTAAGACGTTCCTCCTCCTGGAAAGTCTTCAGAGAAGCGGCAATGGCTTCTTCATCAGTGATGCTTGTTGAAAGAAAAGAAAGAAAAGCGTTAGTCAAAGGCAATAAAGAGGATATGTTGCAATAAAGAAAAGGCGACTAGTAGTTACCTGATTGCGCAAGCTTAACTAGCCACGCGTCACGCCTCGCCAACCACGCTGAAGCTTCGAGAGCAGCCTCCAAGTTTGTATCGTACGGCGGCGGCATCACTAATTCTTCGTTAGTCCCGTATTCGATCAGGCCCTCGGCATAGGGAGCATGGGGTTCCTGACCGAACACGACGTCCGCAGCGAAGAGAGACTTCTTTTTCTTTTGCCCTCCGACCCTAGGCTCACGTGGGATCGACTTCCGCTTAGCAGCCACTTTGGGACGACGGGTCCCGATGTCCGCACCCACGCCAGACTCCGGCGAGGATACAACCACTGTCTCCACTGGAGCACAGGGTACGGGAGGTGCATCTGTGATATCAGGGAGCGGCAACTCACGTGGAGGACTTTGCGCACGCGATGGTCTGCCCCCGGCATCTTTTAGAGGAGGAACCACCGGGGTCCTTGGCACTAAAGGAGCGTTATGGTTGGTGCCGGGAGGTGCTTCTTTACGGTCGATCAACACTCTCCTCTCTTCCTTTATAACGGCCCCCGTCGCATGATTGTACCACTCTTTATATTAAGGAGTCGTGGAGCGCAGGCCGGTGTGCCGATGAAGAAACGAGAACCCGTGTTCAGGGGCATGAAGTGATGTAACGCGTTCTCCATCCCTTCTTCATTGGCAGCAGGTTCCAGTAAGAAAGCTTCCAAGGGTACCCCTTAATCGTAGCCCAGTTGTTGGGAGAAATGATGCGGATTATATCTCATGAAGATTGCCGCACCGCCCTGCCTGAAGACTAGGAAGCCCGGTCTAATAGAATACAAGTGGAGGGTCTCCCGGGCCGTCAACACTGAAGCTCCATCCTTAAAGGAGTCCTGTAATGGTCGCACCGCAGTGGTGGACGCTTTTCCAATGGTTAATACCTTGTCAATGAAGGATATCCCGACTCCAACGGTGTGAGGGCGAAGCAGTAAACCTCTGGCGTTCCGTGGTGAAGGGGTCACGATTGATGAGCCAATCAACTGTATAATGCGAGGAAAACCGCACTTGTCAAAGAATGAAGGCCTTTTATGCATGTCGAAGACACCCGCCGTGTGTAGCTCGAGCCACGATGCAAAGTAGTGCATCGGGAAGACCACGTGCAGTACCCCGGGCTCATTGGCATCCGCTGCTCGGCTGAGGCCATGATATAGGTGCGCCAAGACAGCAATCCCAATAGCCACCTTTACCCCGATGGCCATCCGGTGGGCTGGGTAAAAGACAGAGGGCCGCATACGATGAGAGTGCATCGGGATCGCAAACCAGCTCAGCCACAATCCAAGAAATCCTAAGAAAAAGGCCTCCTCATCCATTCCAGGGGCCGCAATTTCTGCAAAAGACATGGTTGGGGAGTTAGGAAGAAAAAAGTCCTTTTGGTCTATGTCTTTCGCTGGCAGGTTATCCAAACCTAAACCGAAAGGGTCCTCAAGGGTGGCAAACTTGGCAGCTTCTGCCGAGAGGACGTTTGGATGAAGGAACTGAGCAATGAAATCCTTAAAATTAACTCCGCGGCTCCCACGTTCAATAAAGAGAGATTCATAGATGTTCAACACCTTAATCAAGCTTGGGAATTGATGTTGAACAGCGTTCTCCGGTGTGACCCCCCTTACCACCGGCCTAGCACCAAAGACGTACACATCTGTCGGGATCAGCTCTTCATAATGTTCTCCCATGACTGGCAGACCGGATACCTCCGTGAACTCCTCCAAAGAGATGGACACTTCCCGATCCATGGCAAGGAAAGTGTGGGTAGGAATATTCCACTGCTCCAGGAAAGCCTTGAACCACCAGGTGGGAAGCGTGGGATACTGGAAGAGAGAAACATAGACCGCGGTGTACAGTCTTAATCTTATCAACTGCGACTTCTTCGTCGACAGGATGTACCGGGCCCACGGCAGATAGCCGATTGGGTGGCGGGGAATCAGACCAAGGTTATATGATTTCCCCCAGGGTCGTGCTTCACCTTGACAAATACGGCGTCCTAGGATATCTAAAACCATGGGACGCTGAACCGGAACCGCATCCATAGCGGGATGAAGAAAGCTGTTCGCGGTCCAATCCACCATCTCCACGGCATACTGCACCGAGGGTGGGGTAGCGTAGTGAATCGCCGTGATAGGCTCGGACGGCACTGCGCATGTGAAGCTGCGTCGACCCATAATGATCTGGTTATACCAAGACCTCCAAAGGTGGAGATTCTTGTACTCTGGGTCGTATTCTCTAATCATAGTCAAGACTTCACGGTCCAAGGGTGCCTCGGGAAATCCCTCCTCCGAGCGGACGAACGGGAATGAAGTCTCCAGAGACATGATCGCTGCAAGAGAACAATCTAGCCGTTAGTGTTGTAATTCCAACGTTTGGCGTCTAAAAAAGGAAATGCATTAACTAAATTAAAATTAATTAATTACATCACACTGCAGTGCAGTGGGAAGGGGACCAAATGGGGACCCACAAAATCTGGATGAAAATGCCTCTTTTAATAAGACAGCCTCATCATTGGATGAGACTGTCAGTTAGAGAAAAGATCCCCAAGAGAATATTATCATCAGTAGGGAATCCCTAGAGACAAGGAGAAAATCTCCTCTTTCAGAGCAAAGCTCTGTCACAGAGTGATACTTGTCAAACTCTGGTCCCAGGGAAATAAGATTCCTTAAAGGAGCATGGCTCTGTGGTAATAATGGAAAAGGGCCATCAGAAATTTTTTTACACTTAAAAGAATCAACAATTTTGGAATCTCGAAAGATTCATGAAAAACTTATAAAAAGATTCCTCATTTTTCAAATCTAAAGGAGCTATTTTTGGATCCATGAGCAAAGCTCTGATCATGGGTTAAAACCCATGAACAAGATCTCTGTAGATCTATGGATTCATAAGAGCAAAGCTCTGTTGATGAAACTCCAAAGGGGATTTCTTTAGATCAGAAGATCTGTGAGAGCAAAGCTCTGTTGGTTAATTAAAATTAATTTAACTTAAGATTAATTTTACCTAAAGTTTTCTAACTTGGAAAATGAGAGCAAAGCTCTAAAGTTCTGGAAACGAGAGCAAAGCTCTGGAGTTCTAAGCAAGAGTAAAGCTCTGGAAATCAAAATCTAGAAAATGGTGAGATTTTTTTCTAAGGGCCAGAGGTCCTATTTATAAGGCGCTTGCGCCCCTTGAGCTCACCCCTTGATCCAACGATCAGGAGTTTGCCACCGCTGCACTCACGTGTGCGCCACGTGAGCGCAATGGTGGGGGGGCATTTGTTTCGCCCAATCAGAGCAAAGCTCTGTTGAAATTCAAAATTCAAAATTTTGAAGCAACGCTTCAAATCTCGGGCGCAACGCGCCACATGTCAGGCGCTGATACGTCAGCGCAGCGTCCAAGAAGGCGCGCCCAATCAGAGCAAAGCTCTATTTAAAGGAAGCAGCGCTTCAGTTGCGCATGCGCTACGCTGCGCGACACGTGTCAGCGTAGATGCGCTCGCGCAGTTGCGCTGTGCGCTGCGCGACACGTGTCAGCGCAGTTGTGCTAGCGCAGTTGCGCTGCGCGACACATGTCAGCGTAGTTGCGCTAGCGCAGTTGCGCTGCGCTGTGCGCTGCGCGACACGTGTCAGCGCAGATGCGCTAGCGCAGTTGCGCTGCGCTGTGCGACACGTGTCACGCGCTGGGGCATCTGCGCCAAACAGAATTAAAATTCTAAGAAATCTTTTCTGTTCTTGTTAAAACAAGAAGATTTTCTTCTGCAAAGCAGAAACCCTTGGATCAAAGATCCAACGGTGGGAAAAATTCCCCAAATCACTCAGAGAAAGATCTCTTCAACAAAATTAACTAATTTATGGGCACTATAAAAGAGACCCCAGACCTCAATTCAAGAAATCAACATTTTTCTTGAAAAAAGGTCAAGAGCTTCAAACAGAGAGAGAATTCTGAGAAAATTTCAAAGAAAAAGGTAAAAACCTTCACGAGAGAAAAGAAATCTCTTTTAATAAATCATTGATCTAAAAACCAGATCAATGTTCTTCACATAATAAACAGTGCTTTGCACTTCTCATGAACCACTGGTTCTTTAAAAACAAGAAAACAACAAAATAAAAATAGTGCTTTGCACTTTTATGAACCTCTGGTTCTTGAAACAAAAAGAAAAACTTATTTTTCTTTGATCTAAATTAGATCAAGAAATCAAATAGTGCTCTGCACTTCTGTTCTTGAATCTAAAAGATTCTTAGTGCTTTGCACTTCCAAACTGCGCTGTTGCGCTCTTGAGAGAGCGCCACGTGTCAGCTACAAAACAACTTGCGCTACACGCTCTTAAAATAAAGCTTTGCTTTCTGGAATTGGCGCAACTCACCAGAGCGCGCCACGTGTCAGCAGCGCAACAGCGCAGCACACTGCGCCGTTGCGCTTGCGCTCACCAGAGCATGACACGTGTCGTCATCACAAGCGCTTGCGCTCTCTGATTGGCGCAAAGCGCCTGAAAATGCAATGCATTTCTCAAAAGGGCTAGGCCCAAGTCAAAAGACCAAACATGCCTAATTAAATTGATGCTCTGCATCATTCATAAATGGGCAAAGCCCAAACAAAATAATAAAAATGCTATGCGGATGCCTTGCAGAGTCCAAAATAAATTGATGCTCTGCATCATTTATGGGCAGAGCCCAAACGAAAAAATAGAAAATAATGCAATGCATCATTTGAAAATGGGCCAAGCCTTAACACAGGTCTAACATACCAAAATCAAATAAAAAGCGTTGAATACTTTGGACTTAGCCCAATCATGGCCGTAAGTCCTCAAATTAATTTGACTGAGCGATATTGCTCCCTTAAATCAATTTATATCCGGTTCGAGGGTACATCTCCGAACTCCTCTGACACATGTCGTTATAATTATTCAACGTCGTCAGAGAGGTGACGGGTCCAAACGACCACACACATCAATATGGACTGCGGGGTCCTTAAACTCGTGGACCGAAACGTCCTTAAACTAATATCGGACCGAAACGTCCCTAAACTAATATCGGACCGAAACGTCCCTAAACTAATATCGGACCCTTACGTCCCTAAACTGGAACATGGACCACCACGTCCTTAAACTGGAACATGGACCACTACGTCCCTAAACTGGAACAATAGAGCCTCCAAATGCTCTTTTACCGGATCTAAATGATCCCGTTTAAGTCGATCTTAGTCCCAAACATAGCTAACGTATCCTTAAACATTCAAATGGATTATAAAACTCCCAATCAACTCTGGTTCGAGGGTACATCTCCGAGCTCCTCTGATACATGTCGTTGTAATCCTTCAACGACATCAGAGAGGTGATGAGTCCTGACGGCCATATATTAAATGGATCACTACGTTAAGTTGATCTCAGTCTCAAACAGGACTGACGTATCCTTAATGAACGTTTAAGTTGATCTTAGCCGCAACACGGCTAATACATCCTTAAACTAAAAACACCAAACCCAAATCTAAGTAAATACGGATTTGGACTAATCCACGTCCTACGGGCGACGGCATTACTCAGTCTCCGTATACAATCCACGGGCAACCACAAACAAAACAAACACACACGACACGAAGTGAAATTCTGGAGAAGGAGAAAGTTGTTACCGTAATGCGGTAGCGTAATTAACTGCAGGGGCTTGCGCCTGCAGGGAAGAGCGTCCCCACAATCAAAAACCCCTCAAGCGAGGGGGAATCCGACGAAGTCTGCTACCTCGGCCGCATCCGTCTAAACCTCTGATACAAGGTGCCATAAATCAACTTGGCATTTTCGGAGAGGTAGACGGATAAAACCAAATAGCATCTGCCCCGAATCTCAGGCGAGACGCAAAGTCTAGGCCACCATTCGGAGGGGAACAACCCGCTGGGCACCCCATAATTCAACATCGAGGTCTTACGCCAGAGAGCTTCGCCTTGAGTCTCGTCGCACCTCTCTCCCTCTCGGGGCGGTGGCGGTCAGCTCGCCTGCTCCCAGGCATGACCGGCATCCCCTCCCTCAACGGGGTCGCACACGCGAGACTCGCCACGACAGCTTAAAAACGACCTCACCAGGAGACCTAAGGAACCTCATCGAGAGGAACCGGGGCTCATCAGAAATCATGGTCATGTCGACGGGGGGTACGTCGAGTACTTACGAGACTTAGCACCCCACGCCGACCGCAGAGGCTAACAGCCGTTTGAGGAAGAAGGCCAGGGAGACCGAGCCGATCATTTTCGATGACGGGGACCTCCACGGCATATCCCTGCCCCACAATTACCCTCTGGCGATCACGTCTCGGGTCCACCAATACGAGGTGCACGTGATACTGGTCGACTCGAGAAGCTCGGCAGACATTCTCTTCTACGACTGCTTTCTGCGCATGGGGTTCACCCCAGCAAACCTGAGACCGACCTCCCACGTCCTTTCAGGATTCACCAACCACTCTATCCCGGTGGAAGGGGTAATCACTCTGTGGTTTAACGTCGGAGAGGTCGGCCGTACGCGAACAGTGCCTGTGGAATTCATCGTAGCGAGAATCCCATCGGCTTACAATATCCTCCTCGGCCGCCCAACGCTGAACTCACTCCGGGCCCAGATATCGACCTACCACCTGGCGATGAAGTTCCCTCTCGATCAGGGCGGGATAGGTCGGGCCTATGGAGACCAGTGGATTGCAAAGGTTTGCTTCACCGCGACATCTTCATCTGGGCGGCCAACCGACGATGTCGAAGGTGAAGGTGACATTAGGGGTTCCCTGGATACTCGAGATGAGCAAAGAGAGGTCCGAGGGACCCGGTGGAGCTATTGACAGAGGTCCCCCTCGTAGAAGGGGATGACGAAAAAATCGTTCAGATGAGATCGCTCTTGACAGGAACACAACGAGATGATCTGGTTCATTTCTTCAGAAACAACTCCGATGTGTTCGCCTCGGCGCCTGCTAACATGCCTGGGATCGACCCCAAAATCATATCTAATAAGCTCGGGATAGATCCCATGGCCCGACCCGTCAGGCAGAAAAAGCGAAGCTTTGCCCCGGTCAAACAGAAGGCTATCGAGGACGAAGTAGATCGGCTCCTCGCCGCCAACTTCATTCGGAATGTGCCCTATTCGGAGTGGCTGGCGAATGTAGTTCTGGTCAAGAAGTCGAGCGGGAAATGGCGCATGTGCGTCGACTTCACCGACCTCAACAAGGCCTACCCCAAAGACAACTTTCTTCTCCCTCGAATAGATCAGCTCGTCGACAGCTCGGAAGGCCATGAGCTATTGAGCTTCATGGATGCCTTTTCCGGCTACAATCAGATCCGTATGAATCCGGCAGACGAAGATTTTACCGCATTCACAATGGACCGGGGGATATACTGCTACAAGATGATGCCCTTCGGTCTCAAGAACGCCGGAGCTACGTACCAACGATTGGTTAACCGCATGTTCAAACCGCAGATCGGCAGGAACATGGAAGTTTACGTCGACGATATGCTTGTCAAATCCATCTCGTCGGTCGACCACGCCAAGGACCTGGACGAGGCCTTCGAAGTGCTCCACAAGTTCAAGATGAAGCTGAACCCCGCTAAGTGCGCATTCGGAGTCACCGGGGGAAAGTTCCTCGGTTTCATGGTCACCCACCGCAGAATCAAAGCTAACCTAGAGAAAATCGACGCTATCCTCAACATGGCCACGCCCAAGAACAACGTCGAGATCATGCGACTTACGGGGCGAGTAGCCGCTCTGAGCCGTTTTATATCGAGGTCTGGGGAGAAGTGCCTCCCGTTCTTCAAAGCTCTTAGGAAGATCCCGAGGTTCAAGTGGTCAGAGGAGTGCCAGACCGCCTTTGACCAATTGAAGAGGCACCTAGCGATGCCACCACTGCTCACCCGACTAGTTGAAGGAGACGAGCTATCACTGTATCTGGCAGTGTCCGACCAAGCAGCAGGCTCGGTGTTCATCCGAGAGGTCGATGGCTTGCAGAAGCCGGTGTACTACGTGAGCCACGTCTTCAAAGATGCAGAAACAAGGATCCAGCCATAGAAAAGATCGTCTTGGCACTCGTTGTGGCCTCAAGGAAGCTACGGCACTACTTTCAGGCACACACCATCCTCGTCCTTACCGAGCAACCGCTGGGGGCTATCCTCGCCTCACCCGAATCCTCAAGCTGCTTAAAGAAGCGGAGGTGGGAGTTGTCCCAGTTTGACATAAAATACCGCCCGAGGTAGGCCATCAAGGCACAAGCTCTGGTCGATTTTATCGTCGAGTGCACCATCCACAGCAAGAAACCGGAGTTCACGCCGACCCTCACGGCTCAACCCTCGGTCGGGGGGAGGTCCGACTCCGTCCCTGAATGGGTCATTTACGTCGATGGGTCCTCAACCGAGGAAGGCTGTGGTGCTGGCCTCATCATTCGAGGCCCGAACGAGGCGGAAATGGAGTATTCTCTGAAGCTCGGATTCAAGGCCTCAAACAATGCTGCAGAGTACGAGGCTTTGCTAGCTGGACTGCGCATGGCCTCCGGGCTGGGGCTGAAAACAATTCGAATCCTCAGTGACTCAGCCCTAGTCGTCGGCCAAGTGACCGGCCATTTCGAAGCTCGGGAACCTCTAATGGTGAAGTATCTCGCCGAGGTAAGAAGACTTCGAGAGAACTTTGACGAGGTCCAGGTAGAGCAAATACCCAGATAGCTCAATACCCAAGCCGACGCCCTGAGTAAGCTGGTGTCATCCTACTCGGCCAACAACAAGTGGTCTATCCTCTTCGAGATCTTGCCACGGCCCAACGTGGAAGACGGGGCGACAATACTTCATATGTACACAGCCCAGGAGGAGGACCAAGACTAGAGGAAGCCCCTCATGGAATTCTTGAGGGAAGGTACGCTCCCGAAAGATCGGAAAGCAGCCCGCCGTCTCCGAGCCAAAGCCTGTCACTTCGTCTGGAGCAATGGGAACCTTTACAAGAAGTCCTTCACCCACCCCCTGCTCCCGTGCGTCGACCCCCATGAAGCCGACTACGTCCTCAGTGAAATCCACGAAGGAGTCGGCGGCGCACATCAAGGGGGCCGCACCTTAATCCAGAAGGCATTGCTCTAGGGGTACTACTGGCCAACTATTCACGAAGACGCCCAGAAGCTCGTCAGTAGATGCAAAAGTTGCCAACTCCACGGAAGCATACCTTTCCTTCCGGCTACCGAGCTAACTGCCCTTACCTCCCCGTGGCCATTCGCCCAGTGGGGATTTGACATGATAGGTCAGTTCCCTACCGGTACGGGCGGGCACAAGTGTGTCCTCGTCGTAGTGGATTACTTCACGAAGTGGATTGAGGCCGTCCCCATCAGGAAACTGGATACCACCACGATTATCAAGTTCCTGCAGAACAATGTGATACTCCGGTTCGGTATACCGAGGTGTATCATCACCGACTACGGGACAAACTTTGAGAACGAGAAAGTGAAGGAATTATGCAGTGAGTATCATATCCTCATAAAGTTTGCCGCGGTTGCACATCCCCAATGCAACGGGTAAGCCGAAGTCGCTAATCGGTACGTCCTCCGAAGTCTATGAACCCGCCTAGAAGGGCGCCAAAGCGGTTGGGTCGAAGAGTTACCCCGGGTCTTATGGGCCTTGCACATGTCAAAGAAGACCCCTACCGGGGAAACCCCTTTCAGCCTCTGCTACGAGACCGAGGCTATGGTCCCAGCGGAGATCGGGCTACCCAGTCACTGGGTCGAACACTTCGACGACAAAGCGAACACCATGGCCCTCCGGCCCAACCTAGATATCTTGTTGGAGAAACGAGACAGGGCTCAGATCCGAGCTGCCGCCTATCAGCAGCAAACCGCCCGATACTACAATGCACGAGTCAAACGTTGCTTCTTCAAGATCGACGACCTAGTCCTGAGGCGAAACGAGTTCGTCGACCAAGGCAGGCTGCACAAGTTCAATGGGACGGTCTCTTCCTTGTCTCCGAGGTCTTTCCCGGCGGGGCCTACTGCTTGCAAGACGCGGACGGGCGCAAATTTCCACGACCTTATATCGCTGAGAAGCTCAAGCTATACCAGCGAGGGCAACCACCCTGTTCGGTCCATCCTTAGCAGGCCTCTTACGGCCCCTCCCGCGCTAAGGATCGAAGCCCTCATCAAGAGGCAGCCGAGCAGCTACCCTGCTCGGTTACCCCCGGCTGGTAGTTCCCTACCTCGCAATGCCAGGGACCTAAGCCCTCGCCAAGAGGCAACTAAGCAGCTTCACTGCTCGGTCCATCCTTAGAAGGCCTCATACGGCCCCTCCCGCGCTAAGGATCAAAGCCCTCACTAAGAGGCAACCGGGCCCGCCCTTGCTCGGTTATCCCTGGCCAGTAGTTCCCTACCCCGCAACGCCAGGGATCAAAGCCCTCACCAAGAGGCAGCCGAGCGGCCACCCTGCTCGGCTATCCTTAGCTGGTAGTTCCCTACCCCACAACGCCAGGGATCCAAGCCCTCGCCAAGAAGCACCGGGCAGCAACCCTGCTCGGCCTGTCCTTAAGGATCAAAGCCCTTGCCAAGAGGTATCGGGCAGTGACCTTGTTCGGCCCGTCCTTAGTAGGCCTCTTATGGCCCCTCCCGTGCTAAGGATCAAAGCCCTCACCAAGAGGCAACTGGGCCCGCCCTTGCTCGGTTACGCCAGGGATTAAAGCCCTCGCCAAGAGGCACCGGACAGTAACCCTGCTCGGCCCGTTCTTAAGGATCAAAGCCCTCGCCAAGAGGCACCGGACAGTAACCCTGCTCGGTCCGTCCTTAGTAGGCCTCTTACGTCCCCTCCTGCGCTAAGGACCAAAAGCCCTCATCAAGAGGCAACCGGGCCCGCCCTTGCTCGGTTATCCCTGGCTGGTAGTTCCCTACCCTACAACGCCAGAGATCAAAGCCCTCATCAAGAGGCAACCGGGACCTCCCTTGCTCGGTTATCCCTGGCTGGTAGCTCCCTACCCCACAACGCCAGGGATCGAACCCTTCACCAAGAGGCCATTGAGCAGCTTCACTGCTCTTACGGCCCTGCCAGCGCTAAGGATCACCGCTCTTACGGCATCGATCGCAGGTGCATCCGCCTCGCCTCTGCGAATGTCGCCATGCGCGAGATATCCGCCGGCCACGATCCCGCGTTCCACGTAATCACGATCCCCATTAACGAGCCTGCCTCGCCATTAATGGGAGATCCCGCCTATCACGCTGGTGTGACATTGGGGGTGTAACGGCCGGCGTGATTCTCGCACCTGCCTGCCTGTTGCCACCGCTACATAAACCCCTCTTTTAAGCGACTGAAGTAAGCAATTCCTTCCTCACTAAGCCGTTACTCTGCTCGACTTGCACCACTAACTTGATCGTCGGAGGGTCCTCGGTGGAACAACCACCCCGGGACTTCCTTGTAGGTAGCTCGGCTCAACCTCAAAACCACAACCCATTGAGATCCACACGCTTCAGGAGTCAACCTCCAACTCAAATCTCAGCCGTCCATCATCGCTAACAGCAGATCAACGAAAGGTAACATCTTAACATGATACGACACGCGTCAAAGAGTAATAACTTAGGCAAAACTAAAATTGAGTGGTTAATGTTAAGTTATAATTCTTTTCCTACTATGTATACCTGAATATAGCTACATACCAGAAATAATAGCGTGCTTGAAAAATGCAGCATTAACAAGATTAAAATGTTGGTTTGATGTTAATAGAAGAATGTGTTCCCGCCAAAATTTGGCACTCGAACCTTAAGCTCCACCAAGGTAAAAACGCCAAGGCAAATGCGCCAACCTTTGTCGCGCAAACCTGCCGCGTGCAAAGCACATGGCGCAAGCGCACTACATGCGCCAGCGCCAAACGTGCAATGCATGGGCACTAGCGCAAGTACGCCACGCGCTAGCGCCAAACGTGCAATGCACGTGGCACTAGCGCATATTTTTTTGAAGCGCACGCTTCAATCAGAGCTTAACCTCTATTTAGGAAAATATTTTCCTGTATCTTTCTAAAACAAGAAAGATACTTTCTCTGTTAACAGAGAGCCCTTAGATTAAAAATCCAACGGTGTTTAAGCATCACCGGTTGATCTTAAGATCGATTAAGATCTCTCAAATGAGAGATTCTCTCAACTTGATTAATTCTATCCTCTCCTATAAATATGAGCCTAAGAGATTAATCTCTTGACATACAAGACCCCTTACAAGGTCAAAAACCGAGACTTAAGTCTCTGTAAGAAGAAAATTCTTCTTCATCCTCCTCAAACCCTAGGTAAAGAACATGGAGAAAGATCTCTCCTTTGCCTCCCTTCGAAACTTTAGCTTCTTGAGAACCCTAGGTTCTTCCTTCGGATTAAAGATCCATGAGTTATATCTCTACTGGGCGAAGGTTAACACTCATGAGGGATCCAATCTCGAGATCTGGAATCTTAGAAGAAAAACTATGGCATTCTCCCTATTAAGGATCACCAAGATCACCAAAAAGTTCGAAGTCTCAACTTCATGAAACATAGTTTTCCCAAAAAAATATTCATACCCGAGAACTTAAGTTCTGAAGGCCACAAAAAATATGATTTTTATAGACTTGATCAAAAGATCATCTTGAAAGGTTAACCTTTTCATAAACAGAGCTTAAGCACTCAAACCCCGGCATGCGCCACGTGCAAATACGTGCACCAGCACCAAAGAAGGCCCACCAAGACCCGTTGTGCCACGTGCAAAGCACGTGCACAGGCACCGAGCTGCGCCAAAGTCGTGCACCAATGCCAAGCATACACTTTATCCCACCGAGCGCCATGAGCAATGCACGTGAGCATACTTCAAAGTCGTGCGTCAATCCCAAGACACGAGCCGCACCGGCGTCAAAGCCAAGGACAGTGCCAAACAAGTGCACACTACGTGCAATACACGTGCACAAGCACCATGTCCCACCAAGCGCAGCGCAGCACATGAGCGCCACATGCAATGCATAAGAGCCAACGCCATATGCAATGCATGTGCGCAAGCACATCTGTTTACTGAGCACAAGTGCACATCATTTCAGTGCCAAACAACACTAAGACATAGAAAATTGGCTAAGTATGGAAGCCTAGGCTTCACTGATGATTCAATGATCTATAGAGAACAATGTACTCAATATACGATCAAGTCATCTAAGTTGACCTAGTTCTCAAATGAGACCGTGTCCTTAGGAAAAGCATATGCTCCCTAAACTTAGGGTGTTATGGTTGCTCTTGGATTTCGAAGTACTGAAGCTGATGTTCTATCTTCTACCTAGATCATCTCAATGGCATGCTGCAACCGCAACTCTGGTTCCAACACCACCCCATCTTGGTTGATCATGTCCGGGCAAATCATAGCCATGTTGCTCTACATTCCAGCTGCTCAATTAATGCAGGAGTGGAATGGGCTCCAATTCGGGAAAATGCATCCACTTCTCCCTACCATTGGTTCCGCAACGCCAAAAGATGAGACTCAAAAGAAGTCGGTGTTTGACAGGCTGACACCAAGCTCCGCAAACCCGTTCAAGAATCAGAAAGCTCGGTCTTTAAAAGGCTGGCATCAAGCTCCATAGGCGCAGCAAATAGACCGTGAATTCCAAAATCTCGGTCTTTAAAAGGCTGGCTCATGCTTCTCCCGAAGCACCAAAAGACGCTTCACCTCCAAGAAAATCTGTCTTCCACAGACTGAGGCCAAATGCTCCAAATCTATCAAAGAAGTCAGTTTTCAAGCAACTGACACCTGCTGAAGCTCCAAAGCCACACAGGGGGCATGGCTATGAGGTACCTAAAACCGAAGAAGTTCCTGCTTCAAGATGTGCTCGACGCCGTTACTGGCGCATGCAAAGACAGGATGGGGGCATTTCCCCATCATGATTAACTCTACCCACGCCAGCTAGCGATGCAGCTGTCTCGAGTGAAAACAGTTTCGAGCCGCTCAGAAGGGTTAGGCGAAACTCACCTACCACTGTTTTAAAGAAGTCTCTGTCGTCTGTAAAGGCATCAAATGAGTAGAAGCCAGTACTTTCACCGCCGCGGCTCTCTTCCAGAATCTACAAAGTCGAGAAAGAGGTTCGTAGCTCCGTGGTCAACAACAAACAATCTCTGAAATTAGAGAAGTTCAAGATTTAACCATAGGCTGATAAACGAGCTCTTAAGTTTAAGGAGGTCTTCTAGAAAAAAGCAAAGGTAGGAGAGATCCTGCCGCCTAGGGTAAATCCCAAAAAGCGAAATATCAGAAGCTCCATGCACAAAGCTGAAGTAGTTCACATTGTGCGGATGACACATATCAATGGAAGTGAAAATAACGTTTCCATCAGTCATAGACCCCATACTCGGTCTCTAACTGCAACCCAAAAGTAGCAAGAGTTGTAGGAATTAGCCACTAAAGCAGCAGCGCTTGTCGGTCCTCCACCCAAAGCTCGCCCGGAAGACGAACAAGAAGATCTTGCAGGTCAAAGGTCTGATGTTGACTCCCTGAAACGTGCTCTTGACAGGAAAGACAAAGAGACGACAGATGGCCGCCGACATGTGCAAAATTGTTAGTGTATATGCCCTAGAGGCCATTACTGTATCGTACTAGCTTGTATATTACTTAATGGAAGCTTGGGGTATTCACAGTTGTATAGACAATCTTGCTCAAAATGGTAGTATGCTACTTGGTTTGTTTCTACTTCAATATGTGCATGTGTTTCTTTTAGCATATCGCTTATACATATTAGTAGAGCCCTTAGGATCTTTGCTTGATTACCAGCGTTGTGATGGCAGTCACACTCGTGGGGGCTGGGTGATCTATAAGCATATCCTTATACAGGTCCTTAGTCGTAGGACTATCGAGACAGGGCATCGATACTCCGGAGTAGACAAGCGTATGCGCTTCTCATCCCAGCAGGGGAGATGGTCTGTCCCACAGCCATCAGTACGTCGTACTGGAGATAGTATGCGGGTGCTCGTTAGGTTACGAGTACACTGGACAGGACTCATCGGGAACTGATGGTTGGTATTATACCTATCGTCAGTTATCAATTCCCAGGTGACATGAGTACAGCTTAGTCCGCTGACTTGACACTGTCACTTCGCCTCGAGTGTGTTCCCACTGTACTTAGATTACTACCCTACCACGGCTCAAAGGAGTCGTGCAAACAGGTAGTAGTTGGGTGCAGTCCCGAAGCACTTGGAGGCAGTGACGGTTATACAAGATTCGTCTCTCCCGGTATTGGGGGTTGACATCACGCTGTGTCTAGGAGAGCCATTACACGAGTAGTCCCTGGCCAGGGCAAACGAGATATACTGGTAGGTTTCCAGTGTTATCTCAGGGTGTTCTGGGTTACACTCCGACACGACTTGTACCGCTATTAGGGGACTGATGTTCACCGCCCCTAGGCCCGCCATGCGATGTATCAGACGAACAGACCGGACTGTACGGAGATTGTCATATACAGGCTCAGTAGGAGTTCGGATGGGTTTACCTCATCGGCCTTCTTATCGACATCTACCTGGGGACCGTTACGTACAGCTAGTGCCGCTTGCGGTCTGTGGTTAAACCCACTGCCAGCGTAGTGTCGAGTCTTTAGAGTCCCACACAGAGAGTTTCCCTGCACTGAGCAAAACGTGTAGAGGCCGTACGGTTTTACGGCAGGGCTGCGATCACTTACGTGCACTTGTGTGCGTATGCTGTTCGGGCAGGCAATACTAGTGGGCTTTGGTTTAAGCCGGATCCTAGTATCGCACAGATGGATTTTTTTTGTCTTCTGTGCATTCGCATTCTACGGAATGCGGATGCGGGTGTGTATGCACAGTTTTGCGGAGCGAAGAAGGAGGAGGTGCCTCATTAGGGTTTTGGCAGTTGGTTCGGCCAAAACCGTTATGTGGCAGGTTCATTAGGGTTTTGACAATTCGTTTGGTCAAAACCATTATGAGCCGGAGACATTGTTTACTAATCCTTTTAGTGATAATTTTATGATGGCTAATTGCTTTGAGCATTTGACCACTTTGACCACTCTTGACTTTGTTGACCCGTTGACCAAAGTTGACCATTGACCTTCATGAGAGGTCTACACTCTTCTTTGGATTTCTTTTTCTTTTATGGATTATGAAAATGGTCAATTCAATTAGTAGCCATCAACTTTATCATGAAAGGATTGGTAATGATGATATTTTTGCATTATTGCAACCATGGTTCATTTCTTTAGCTCATAATTCTTTTCTCATTCTCTCTCTTGTTCTTGTGAGAAGAAAAGAAAAGCTCTCATGGTTGCTAGCTCCTCCTTCCTCCTCCTTTTGATTTCTTCTTTTGATCTCATGTGTTAAGAGAAAAAGATCCCACAAAGACAAACACTTCCATATATCTCTACTACACAACCTAGGGCATCTAGACTAGCGATCTTGTTGCCCTAGTTGCTTTGGCTCGAGGTGGAGCTCGGTGTACATCTCTCGGGTGGATCGTCTTCGACTCAAGAAGGCCGCGGAGGTGACCAAGATCCGGATCGACCCTAAGAGCGTGGATGGACGAGCCGGACAGCGGAGAGAAGACCCGAAGGACCGGTTTCGTGAGGTATAATTTCTACGGCATAGTAGTTAAAGCCTCTTGTAGTTTGCTAGTTTCTAGTTTAGCAAAGATCCGGCTTTTAGTCCATGTTGCCTTTGCGCCAAAAATTGTTTTTCGCCGTTTCCGCCTCCCCGTAAGAACCAGGATGAGCAATGTGGACTTACAGTGGTATCACAGCCTAGCTAAACATAAACTAGTAAGTTAGCAAAGTGTTTAGAATATCGATCGAAAAAAGGTCGCAAAACACGCCCGGAAAAACCAAGTTTCTGTCGATTTTTTATATTGCTCAAAAAGTGATTTAACATATATGAAAAATTGTCTCAGGGTTTTGTAAAAACACAGCAGAAAAACGATCCAGTGGCTCGATCAAACCACCGCGGTTCCGCGGCCGATTTGACTCGGCCGTGGACCGGGTTTTGTGCAGTGTTTTAGTTTGGCTATTTTGGGATTTTTAATACATGTTGTTTCTACCCAGATTTTCCAGAGAGCAAATTGACTTTTGGGGTGGTTACAAATCCGTATTTTGATCGATATTCCGTAGACTTTGGCTAATGGATATTATCTGTGATGTGATATATGTATTGAACGTCTTCTAATCGCTATACGTCGATTAGTGGGGGTTATACATATCTGTGATCTGTAATGTTGATGGTTTGTGTATATGAACTCGGTGGATTGTTGCGGATGAATAGCCGGGGTGGATGTGAGATGAGAGTTTCTTTTTCTTTCATTCATTGTAAAATTTGTAAATTGATGTAATATTATTTGTTTGGCCGCACATCCGGGTCGAGGTTGTAGCTGCCATTGTATAATTTATTTTTACTGTTTTTGCTCCTAGGATAGACCCAAGGTGGGGTGCACAAACTACCGGGTATCTCGAAGTGCCGAGTGGCCTACTCACGGGTTGAGGGAGGTTGCTTCGCTTCGGGTACTTGGCGGGTAGTTTGCCGCACCCGTAGGGGTCTAGGATGGGGTTTGGCTATTCATCGCGACCGTGTAATCCGCTTTTCATTGCAGGCTCGAACGAATCGCGGGTTCCTAGTATATCCAAAGTGTTCGTCTATGATCTGGATTGGCTATCATTGCTATATATCTATATATGATAACTATTTAGGTGTTGCTTATGTTTTGCATCCGCGCTAGTCCAGCCCCCGCTCTGTCGTTAGTTAAGTAACCTAACGGGTGATGACGGGGCCCCGTGGTGAATGCGGATGGCATAAGCGTACGCCATATTTTGGTTGTTTTCTGCAATGGTAGGATTAATTGATGGGACGCATTAAAATTAATGCAAGAAAATAAACCAAGTAAAAGTCGTTGGAACACTTTCAAAACCACTCGGTTCTTTTCAAAAACCAGTTTTTTAAACGCGGAGCTTGAACCACTCCTTTTAAAAGCTATCTCGTTCCATCGATTATATCAAGTTCACTACGTTCACGGTTTCGCCAAAACCATCCGTAGCCCTCCGTCGTTTCATATGAATATCCAACAGTATTCAAGCTGTGTTTGTTGGCCTTAGTCAAGGCACAGTGTTTGGTAGCTGGTGGGTATTCATATGTTGCATAGATAGATGCGTTGGTTTGGGACAGTCGTATTACTTTGTTGGCCATAGTCAAGGGTATATACGGGTGGGTTCAAATCAACCTGGACAACGACGGGTAGAACTTGACATGTGACTTATGATTTGTTGGCCTTAGTCAAGGTCATAAGAGCATGGGGCAAAAATCCACATCGGGAGTTTCAAAAGAACTGAAACTTGCTAGTGCTGCATACCATTTGGAGTGTGATGATTCTGATAGGATTCCTTCAGTTTTGTCATACGATGATATTTGGATCCCGATCCTACTGTGAGTATATGCTACTCCTCGAGATCTTTCTCACTTAACGATCAATGCTATAAACCAAGTAGGTGTCTAGAAAGGTGTTAGCGGGGCTACGCCCACAGGGAAAAGAGGTTACTTAATTAAGGAACTTCGCGAAAGCGTTGGAAAACCTCCCTCGAAGTACCGACACTGGCCTGGCTGAACGGTTAAGCAAGTATTGTACGGTGAGATTGATCCTGACTAATTCTTCCTTTATGGTTTGAGGAGGGATTCGAGAGACAGTGGGAGCCATCCTGTTTAGATAAATTAAAAATTATTCTAAACTTGCAAGAGCATCATGCTGAGTGTTTTCTTCTCTCTCTCTTAATTGCAGCGACCCAGTTACCGCACCTAGGTTACATCTAGATAATAAAATGACTGATTCTGATTGTTATGACTGGCAAAGGTCTGTCCAGATGTCCATTGCCCATGACAAGCTGGGACACCTCTTGACTGATCCAACCCCTGCCGTCTCAGGTCCAGTTTCCCCTGTCACGGATATTCATATCCGCGAGACATCAGAAAGGAACTGTGCGAAAGACAAGTGCCTCGTGTTAGCCTCAGTTGATGGTGCACACTAGAGGCAGCACGAGAAGATGGACTTAGTTTCTGTCTTCCTCCATAACAAAGATTTATATGGAGAGCAATCTCGTATCGCAAGATATGAGACCTCGAACGAATTGCTTCCAGCGAGGTTGGCTATCGGGTCATCTGTAGGGGGCAACGTCCTTACAGAGACCAGCTCTTTTGAGCTCTCGGACCTGAAGACCACGTTGAAGAATGGGTCAGATGCTGACTTAGTTCAACAGTCTCTACCTACTACCCTGAAAGAAACCAGGGAAGTAGAAAGAAAGGGAAGGGCAGAAGTTTTGGGGCTGGATGTAGTAAAAGAGGGACGTTCCTATTGTTACGGGAATGAACATTGGCAGAAGGATTGCAGGGCTAGTATAGCCAGTAGCCAGAATTCGAAGCATGTTGTGGCTTCGGCTTCGGGTGTGTTTGTAATAGAGAACTGTATGTCAGTTAACCCTACTTCCTGGGTATTGGATACCGGATCAGGATCTCATATATGTAATTCGTTACAGGCTCTGAGAAACCGTAGGGTTATCAAGAAAGGTGATATGACTCTCAGGGTTGCTAACGGAATGAGCATGTATGCTGAATCCGTAGGGGAATATCATCTAGGACTGACAACTGGGCAGATATTGATTCTGCGTGACTGTTTTTATGTACCAGGTGTGACTTGTAATATCATATCTGTATCCTTACTTTCTAAGGAAGGATATGATTTTACTTTTGTAAGCGATGTAGTAAACATCCACCTAAATCAAGTTCTGATTAGGTCAGGTACATTGAAAAACGGTATATACGTTTTGAATCAAGCTCAGGTCTTCAGTGTCCAGAACACACTTAAAAGAAAGTCTCTGGAATTAAATCAGGCTTTCTTATGGCATTGTAGACTGGGTCACATTAATGAGACATGGTTGACAAAGTTACATAAAGAAGGATACTTGGATCCGTTCGAGTATCAGTCTTATGCCACTTGTGAATCTTGTCTCATGGGAAAGATGACAAAGACTCCGTTCACTGGACACGGAGAAAGAGCAAGTGAGCTCTTGGGACTCATACACAGTGACGTGTGTGGTCCAATGTCTACACATGCGCGAAGTGGTTATTCATACTTCATTACTTTCACAGAGGATTTCTCTAGGTATGAGCATGTCTTCTTGATGAAGAACAAATCCGAGGCCTTTGAGAAATTTCAGGAATATAAGAATGAAGTTGAAAAACAAACAGGCAAAAGTATTAAGACACTGAGATCTGATCGAGGTGGTGAATACTTGAGTGTCGAGTTTCTGGGCTACTTAAAAGAGAATGGAATTCTCTCTCAGCTTACTCCTCCATACACACCACAACACAACGGTGTATCGGAAAGGCAGAATCGAACCCTATTGGATATGGTTCGTTCCATGATGAGTAAGGCTGAGTTGCCGCGATCCTTCTGGAGTTATGCACTAGAAACAACTGCATATCTTTTGAACCAAGTTCCTACTAAGTCAGTGCCTACCACACCATATCAGATATGGAGTGGGAAGAAACCCTGTCTTAAGTATCTAAAGACATGGGGATGTCCGGCTTTTGTAAAGAAGCAGCATGCGGACAAGCTCGAGGCACGTTCAGTACAGTGTAAGTTTATAGGATACCCAAAGAACTCCAAGGGGTATCTTTTCTATTACGCAGAGGAACAAAAGGTTTTTGTTTCTCGTCATGCCTGCTTCTTGGAAACTGAGTTTTTGGAAAACCAGATAAGTGGGAGCGCAATAGAACTGTAAGAAATTCCAGAACCACGAGCTATTACTGAAAGCTTAGTAGAACTAGAGGGTTCGAAAGAACAGGATATTCCTACGCCACTCCGCAGGAGTAGTAGGCAGTCTCATCCGCCCGAGAGATACTACGGTTTTCTCATAGACGGGGATAGAGAGGATTGCACTATGGATTATGGTGAGCCTACTAGCTTCCAGCAAGCCATTCAGAGTGGTGACTCGGTAAAATGGCTGGATGTAATGCGGACCGAGATGGAGTCCATGTACACCAACAAAGTTTGGACTTTGGACTTTGCTCCAAAAGGGGTAAAACCCGTAGGCTGCAAATGGATCTTCAGAAAGAAGATTGGTGTAGATGGGCAGGTTGAGACCTATAATGCTAGACTTGTTGCAAAGGGTTTTCGTCAAAGACCTGGTTTGGACTACGACGAGACTTTTTCTCCAGTGGCTATGCTGAAATCCATTCGGATCCTTCTTGCCATTGCTGCCTTCCACGATTATGAAATCTGGCAGATGGACGTAAAGACGGCTTTCCTAAATGGAAATTTGGAAGAGTGCGTCTATATGGATCAGCCGGAGGGATTCATTCAGAGTGGGAGCAGCGGTAAAGTGTGCAAGTTGCTAAAGTCCATTTATGGACTGAAGCAAGCATCGCGGAGTTGGAACATCTGCTTCGATGATACTGTCAAAGAATTCGACTTAATCAAAAATCCAGATGAATCATGCATTTACAGTAAGATTGTAGGGAGAACTGTGGTATTCCTCATCTTGTACTTGGATGACATTCTCCTAATAGGAAATGATATTCCTATGCTACAGTCAGTCAAAGGATTCTTGTCGCAGAGGTTCTCCATGAAGGACCTGGGCGATGCCAACTACATTCTGGGGATCCAGATCTATCGTGATAGATCTAAGAGGATGTTGGGACTTTCACAGTCAAGGTACATCGACACCATACTGAAAAGATTCAGTATGGAAGATTCCAAGCGCGGTAATTTACCGGCTTGTCACGGGATCACCCTCTCCAAAGAGATGTCTCCCAAGACTGATTTGGAGAGGGATCGCATGTCTATTATACCCTACGCTTCTGCGGTAGGCTCTATAATGTATGCGATGTTATGTACCAGACCAGATGTAGCATACGCATTAAGCGTTGTAAGCCGGTATCAGTCGGACCCAGGGAAGAAACACTGGATAGCGGTAAAGAACATTCTCAAGTACCTGAGAAGGACTAAGGAGATGTTCTTGGTGTATGGCGGAAAAGACCTCCAGATCGAGGCCTTTGCTGACTCCAACTTCCAAAGTGACAAGGATGACTCCAAGTCCATGTCGGGTTATGTCTTTACCCTCTATGGAGGGGCGGTTTGCTGGAAGAGTTCCAAGCAGGAGACCGTTGCAGACTCAACTATGGAAGCGGAGTACATAGCTGCTTGCGATGCCGCAAAGGAAGCTGTCTGGATGAAGAAGTTCCTCACGGAGCTTCAGGTGGTTCCTACCATTGTTGATCCAATACCGCTGTATTGCGACAACAACGGCGCTATAGCTTTAGCGAAGGAACCCAGGTCCATCAGAAGTCCAGGCACATTTTGAGGCGGTACCACCTGATCAGGGAGATCGTAGATCGCCGGGAGATCGAGGTGAAGAGAGTAAATACGGAGAACAACACTGCAGATCCACTCACAAAGGCCCTACCCCAGACTCAGTTCGAGCGGCTGATCGAGATGATAGGTCTTCGATACTCCAGTACATGGCCTTAGTGCAAGTGGGAGATTGTTAGCGTATATGCCCTAGAGGCCATTACTGTATCATACTAGCTTGTATATTACTTAATGGAAGCTTGGGATATTCACAGTTGTATAGACAATCTTGCTCAAAATGGTAGTATGCTACTTGGTTTGTTTCTACTTCAATATGTGCATGTGTTTCTTTTAGCATATCGCTTATACATATTAGTAGAGCCCTTAGGATCTTTGCTTGATTACCAGCGTTGTGATGGCAGTCACACTCGTAGGGGCTGGGTGATCTATAAGCATATCCTTATACAGGTCCCTAGTCGTAGGACTATCGAGACAGGGCATCGATTCTTCGGAGTAGACTAGTGTATGCGCTTCTCATCCCAGCAGGGAAGATGGTCTGTCCCACATCCATCAGTACGTCGTACTGGAGATAGTATGCGGGTGCTCGTTAGGTTATGGGTACACTGGACAGGACTCGTCGGGAACTGATGGTTGGTATTATACCTATCATCAGTTATCAGTTCCCAGGTGACATGAGTACAACTTAGTCCGCTGACTTGACACTGTCACTTCGCCTCGAGTGTGTTCCCACTGTACTTAGATTACTACCCTACCATGGCTCAAAGGAGTCGTGCAAACAGGTAGTAGTTGGGTGCAGTCCCGAAGCACTTGGAGGCAGTGACGGTTAGACAGGATTCGTCTCTCCCAGTATTGGGGGTTGACATCGCGCTGTGTCTAGGAGATCCATTACACGAGTAGTCCCTGGCCAGGGCAAGCGAGATATACTGGTAGGTTTCCAGTGTTATCTCAGGGTGTTCTGGGCTACACTCCGACACGACTTGTACCGCTATTAGGGGACTGACGTTCACCGCCCTTAGGCCCGCCATGCGAAGTATCAGACGAACATACCGGACTGTACGGAGATTGTCACATACAGGCTCAGTAGGAGTTCGGATGGGTTTACCTCATCGGCCTTCTTATCGACATCTACCTGGGGACCATTACGTACAGCTAGTGCCGCTTGCGGTCTGTGGTTAAACCCACTGCCAGCGTAGTGTCGAGTCTTTAGAGTTCCACACAGAGAGTTTTCCTGCACTGAGCGAAACGTGTAGAGGATGTATGGTTTTACGGCAGGGCTGCGATCACTTACGTGCACTTGTGTGCGTATGCTGTTCGGGCAGGCAATACTAGTGGGCTTTGGTTAAGCCGGATCCTAGTATCGCACGGATGGATTTGTTTTGTCTTCTGTGCATTCGCATTCTACGGAATGCGGATGCGGGTGTGTATGCACAGTTTTGCGGAGCGAAGAAGGAGGAGGTGCCTCATTAGGGTTTTGGCAGTTGGTTCGGCCAAAACCGTTATGTGGCAGGTTCATTAGGGTTTTGACAATTCGTTTGGTCAAAACCATTATGAGCCGGAGACATTGTTTACTAATCCTTTTAGTGATAATTTTATGATGGCTAATTGCTTTGAGCATTTGACCACTTTGACCACTCTTGACTTTGTTGACCCGTTGACCAAAGTTGACCATTGACCTTTATGAGAGGTCTACACTCTTCTTTGGATTTCTTTTTCTTTTATGGATTATGAAAATGGTCAATTTAATTAGTAGCTATCAACTTTATCATGAAAGGATTGGTAATGATGATATTTTTGCATTATTGCAACCATGGTTCATTTCTTTAGCTCATAATTCTTTTCTCATTCTCTCTCTTGTTCTTGTGAGAAGAAAAGAAAAGCTCTCATGGTTGCTAGCTCCTCCTTTTTCCTCCTCTTGATTTCTTCTTTTGATCTCATGTGTTGAGAGAAAAAGATCCCACAAAGACAAACACTTCCATATATCTCTACTACACAACCTAGGGTATCTAGACTAGCGATCTCGTTGCCCTAGTTGCTTCGGCTCGAGGTGGAGCTCGGTGTACATATCTCGGGTGGATCGTCTTTGACTCAAGAAGGCCGCGGAGGTGACCAAGATCCGGATCGACCCTAAGAGCATGGATGGACGAGCCGGACAGCGGAGAGAAGACCCGAAGGACCGGTTTCGTGAGGTATAATTTCTACGACATAGTAGTTAAAGCCTCTTGTAGTTTGCTAGTTTCTAGTTTAGCAAAGATCCGGCTTTTAGTCCATGTTGCCTTTGCGCCAAAAATTGTTTTTCGCCGTTTCCGCCTCCCCGTAAGAACCGGGGTGAGCAACGTGGACTTACAAAAATGGATCTCCTCATGCAGAAGATGTGTGGAATGATGGCCCAACCGTCAGAACCGCCGACAGAAGATGCTCTAGTGGTCCTTAATAATGAGAAGGGGATGCTACAAGTTCTCTGCAAGTGTCATGCCCCGCTTTCTAGAATACGAGCAGAGGACGCGACGAGGCCGCTATGTATTTACTCAGAAGTAAACACGCTGAGCGTATCTAAGCAATATATGTAAAATGCATAAGAGACAATGACAATGGATATAATTGAACAACAACTTTATTTATTAACATTCTTTTTACAATACATCTGAAAAGTAAATATATGGAATGGAAAGTAATGCCTAAACAGTGGCATAACAGAAATGGAAAATACAGAATGTAAATGTATACAAGTAACTAGACCTCTGGGTCGAAAGCTAGCTGGTCCAAATCCTCGCTGGTGGGCTTGATCTCCAGTGAGTCCGAATCACCTGACGACATTCCAAAGAAGAAGAAAGAGAATGTCGTCGGCGAACAAAACGCTTGGTAAGTCCCAAAGATAAGGGAGAAGTAGAATAGACAGAGAGAGAGTGTGTAACTTTTAAAATGGTATTATATTGTTATAATGTTGTATTTAGTGTTAACGCTGTTGTTTGTAGCTTGGTAAAGAAGAGGCCAGTGTATATGAGAGGAGTCTCACTAGACCAGAGACTATGGTTTATAGAGTACAAGGCTCCGTGATAATACCTGGAACAACGGCGATTGAATTCAGGTTAGGTGTCTTATGGTTGCTATCTCGTGCCACTTCTAATACCTTCCGTACCAATCTACCCCTTTAAAAACCCCGCGATGTCTTGTTTATATTGTTTGTATTGTATTGTCTTATAAATTGAATTGTATAGATGGATGACTTGCCGAAACCATGATATCATTAAATGGATGTAACTGGAGATTCATGTAGATGGAATTATATCCATGGTTCGGTTCAGTCAATACAGATTGAATAGATTGAACAGATTGATTATATGGGTTCATGAATTCATATTGAATTGTTATATATATGTACTTGAATCTCATTCAAGTCAAATTGATTATATCGAGACTCAGTCTGAGTCAGATAATTAGAAAAGAAATTGAAATCCTGAATTAAGTTTTGATGTTATCGGTAACCGCTGCACATGGACGACAGGATTTGTGTCTTTTTCAAAGACGATTACCGTGTTGATAACACCCTTTGTTAAGTTGTCTACCTTAAATAGGCAAGCACCCATATCTCCGGCTCCATGAGGCTCAAGAGACTAGTCCCGCTTAAACATATGTTTACTAGGGTCCTTATTGTAATTTAGTATAACTTGAGGGGGTTTTATGTAAAAATAATTTTGTATAATTTTCAAAATACAGCTCAAGTATTTTATTATCGTCTTTATAGTTTTCATGGATGCATATTTTATCAATATGACATTTCTAGTGAATAAAACCTGATTTCATAATATATGGTATTTATTTGTAATATTGGAATTGTATATTATTTTCTTGTAAATGAGATGTTTTTCTTGAATTTTGGAAATGTGGAATTTTATAAATATTAAAAATAGATATTTTGATATTAATTACACACACATATATATATATATTTATTAAAAATATAAGTTTTATTTATAATAGAAATCACATTTTCTATAGAAAACTGTATTTTTAAATCTTTCGAGACCGTATGCTCCTTGCGGAGGTCTGCATCTCGCACTACTAAGACCGAGGATGTGCGATAATCCGCACCATCCCGAACGGGTTCCCAAAAATGGGTTGTAACGGCACATTGCAAAGATTTGTTAAAAATACATATCTTGTAGAAAAAGGTTTTTATAAGTTTGAGGTAGTTTTGTGTAAAATCGTATTTTCCCAAAACCATGTTCCCAAAGATCATCGTGCTATGTTGCATATGTGTGTTGTGAGAAGGTAGGTCATTACCTCGTGAACTATCTAAAGGTATAGCAATGGGTAATGATGTTTTATGTCGAAACTAAACTAAATGGTATTTTTCTGTAAAAGTGCTATAAAAATTGAAATATGAATTCTTTTGATATGAAACTTGTCAATATATTTTGTTAATATTTAATGATCATGATGTAAGAGTTTGGTATTATTGTGTTTAAGAAAAATATGATTTTTAAGGAAAAACCGAAGCGGAAGTCGGATTAACTCCACTTCCGTCGGGTTTTAAAATTCTAAGTTTTTAGAATGGTAAAGAGAAGGGGGAGAAGGGACTTACCGGTTGATTGTGTAGAAGAGAGGAAAAGAAAGATGTGGGAGGTGCTGGTGTGTTGTTTCGTCGCAGGAAACTCCTCGGATCGTCGTCGGAAGTTCGTCGGAGCTTCGCCCTTTACTAACTCCACTTGCACACAAAAAGTCTATGGGATTTTCTTGAGAGTTTGGACAGAGATTTGGAAGTGAGGAGGGGTGATTTTTGGTGTGGTATTTTAAGGAAAAATTAGGGTTTAGGAATGTGAAAAGGTGTATTAAAAATTTGTATTAAAAATGGTTTAATTGGGTGTTTTAAATTGCTCTGTAAATGTGCAGAGAAAATGAATAGTTCTGGAGTTATGAGAAGTCCAAGAGTTGCCAGAAAAATCAAAGAAAATAAGGTTTCGGCCGAGTTGAGCCGGCGCCGCCGGCCGAGTCAGCCGCGTCGCCGGCCCGAGTCAACCGAGTCAGGCCGAGTCTCACATGCCACGTGTCCCCTGTCGCTTGGTTACTACAGTAGAGTCGTTTGTTTTATGTGTGACTCTTGGTTTTTACAGGTTATGCATGTATAGACTCTTGGGCTTCTAAAAATATTAAAAGAAAACTAATTAAAAAAATAATGTGGCTGATGGGATTTGAACTCTGGTGCTTTAGTTCAGCAATGCAAGGTCTTACCGATGAGCTACAAGCTCTTTCTTGCTATTCAAAAGCAAAACAAACTTATAATTTGTGCTCAGGCAAAAGTACCCCTTTCTGTATTTTTGAAAAAATTGTACAGAAAGTTTAGGGTTTTTACAGCAAGCCTCTTCAATCGCGAAAGATGAAGCGATCTCGAGGGCGCAGCTCAATGAGTACATCGTTCAACAGGTCAAACTCCTCATCGACATTGAAGCAGCCGCTAAACTGGTCAATACAGTTCGTCCATATTCAGAATGTGTGACCAAAAGCAATACCCTCCGGGATAAACGATCCCGAAATTCAATGTTTTCAAAGGAACGAGGAATCCCTACCAACATATCGTACAGTTCAAAGCAACGTGCGATAACACCGTAGGTGATGATAAGTTACTCCTCCGACAGTTCGTCAGCAGTCTGGCGGATACTACCTTCGAATGGTACTCGGAACTCCCAAATGATTCCGTAGAGACCTTCACTGATATGGAACTGCTCTTTATACAGAGATTCATTAACGCAAGCAAGCGTACTACGATCTCCGCATTAATCAACAAGAGGATAAAATCAAACTAAACATTGGTGCAATGTCATCTAATGGAGAAATCTTACCTCAAAATGTGAGCAACCCATCACTGAACCCTTAGCCATCGGGATGATCATAGACACTCTCGACCCACAACTGAAGGTCTATCGATTTTTGTCCTTCGCCAAACCTACTACATATCAAGAGCTCCTTGAAAAGCTGGTTCAACTGGAGCAAATTGACTGGGTCTCCTCTGCAGAAGGGGAATCTCGAAGCAATTAGGATAAGAACAAAGCGGCGTTCGTCACCAATACTCAGCAACAACAAAGCGTCTCCAAAGCATCCAGCCGTCCGAACAATAATCATTCGGGTCCTACCCTTGAAGAAAAGATGGGGCGCGAATACTCCTTTCCTCATGACAAAACAAAGAAGTTATTCGACCTTACCATGAAGAATCGCATGTTGTCGCTGCCTGAACTACGACGACCAGTGCAAGCCAACACGGTCAACGACCCTAATTATTGCCTTTATCATCAGGTTATAAGTCACTCGATCGAGAATTACCGTCTTCAAGAATTGGGTCGAAGACCAATACAAGGTAAAAGCATGCTGACAAACAGCTGGAAGTGTTAGTGTATATGCCCTAGAGGCCATTACTGTATCATACTAGTTTGTATAGTACTTAATGGAAGCTTGGGATATTCATCTTGTATAAACAATCTTGCTCAATATAGTAGTATGCTACTTGGTTTGTTTCTACTTCAATGTGTACATGTGTTTATTTTAGTATATCACCTATACGCATTAGTGGAGCCCTTAGGATCTTTGCTTGATTACCAGCGTTGTGATGGCAGTCACACTAGTGGGGGCTGGGTAATCTATAAGCACATCCTTATACAGGCCCCTAGTCGCAGGACTATCGAGACAGGGCATCGATACTCCGGAGTAGACTAGCGTATGCGCTTCTCATCCCAGTGTGGAAGATGGTCTGTCCCACAGCCATCAGTACGTCGTACTGGAGATAGTATACGGGTGCTCGTTGGGATACGAGTATACTGGACAGGACTCGTCGGGAACTGACAAGTTGGTATTATACCTATCGTCAGTTATCAGTTCCCAGGTGACATGAGTACAGCTTAGTCCACTGACTTGACACTGGCACTTCACCTCGAGTGTGTTCCCACTGCGCTTTGATCATTACCCTACCACGGCTCAAAGGAGTCGTGCAAACAGGTAATGGTTGGGTGCAGTCCCGAAGCACTTGGAGGCAGTGACGGTTAGACAGGATTCGTCTCTCCCGGTATTGGGGGTTGACATCGTGCTGTGTCTAGGAGAGCTATTACACGAGTAGTCCCTGGCCAGGGTAAGCGAGATATACTGGTAGGCTTCCAGTGTTATCTCAGGGTGTTTTGGGCTTCACTCCGACACGACTTGTACCGCTATTAGGGGACTGACGTTTACCGCCCCCTAGGCCCGACATGCGATGTATCAGACGAACAGACCGGACTGTACGGAGACTGTCACATTCAGACTCAGTGGGAGTTCAGATGGGGTTCACCTCATCAGTCTTCTTATCGACATCTACCTGGGGATCGTTACGCACAGCTAGTGCCGCTTGCGGTCTGTGGTTAAACCCATTGCCAGCGTAGTGTCGAGTCTTTAGAGTCCCACACAGAGGGCTATTCGTCTATGGGCAAAACAGAGTAGAGGTCGCATGGTTTTGCGACAGGGTTCGTTCTCATCCGCGCACTTGTGCACGTTTGGAGTCCGGACAGATATTACTAGTAGGCTCTGGTTTGAGCCAGATACTGGTATATGTTTTGGGGTTGATTTTATCTCTTGGTATTCATGTTCCTCGGAACAAGAATGCGGGTGTGTATGCACAGTTGATTGAGGCGGAGGAAGAGGATTTTCATTAGGGTTTCGGAACGGGTGCGTTTGCACAGTTGACAGTCGTCTTTTTCCAAACCCTAATGGAATTATGATATATCAATTAATAATATTAATTAAATGAAATTGTGTCATGGTTGGGTTTGTTGACTTGTTGACCAAGGTTGACTAGTTGACCATAGTTGAAAGTTTGACCATCATCATTACTTTACAAAGATGCTCTTTGATTCTAGCAAAATTCATTTAATGAATGTAATGATAATGGTCATTCCAAACCATCCATCAACTATTTCATTTTTATTATTATTGTTAATTTGATAATTTCTTTTCTTTTTGGTTATGGTTGTAAAAAGAAAAGAGAGCTCATTCTATCATAACTCTTCTCTCTCCTCACTTCTTCTTCTTCCTCCTCTAGTTCAAGGAGAATCCTTCTCATGTGTTGAGAATCCCTCTCCTTTAGATAAAAACACCCCAAAGACACTCTCTACTCACTCTAGGGTTAGAGGTTTAGCAAGCCGAAGATCCTAGTTCTCTCAAAGTTCGAGAAAGAGCCTGAAGGTTGAACCCTCAGGTGGATCCATCTTTGACGGAAGAAGGCAACGAGAAAAGCATCATCAACCCCTACAAAGGTTTCAAGAAGAAGGAGTTCAAGTTAGGTATAACTTCTTTTCCGAGTAGCTAACTCTCTTTAGCTTTCGTGCTAGTTTAGTTTAGAAAAGATCCCGACTTTGTTAGTCCATGTTGCCCCATGCGCTAAAAATTTGATTTTTATACCGTTTCCGCCTCCCCGCAAGAACCGGGGGTCGCAACGTGGACTTACAGTGGTATCAGAGCCTAACTAAACTTAAACTAGCTTAGTTGTAAAGTGTATGGAAGTTCGAATCGCAAAAAAAACCGGAGAAACAAAACCCTAACTTTCTGTTGAGATTTTTTGTGCTCTAAAGTGAAAAAATTTTACTCCTAAAATCGGCTCAGGGTTTTGTGAGAACACCCACGAAAAAAGATCCCCTGATTCCCTCAAACCGCCGCGGTTCCGCGGCAAGAGGTATGCATTTTCCGCGGAACCGCCGCCGTTTAGGCTCCTCTCGTGATCGGGTTTTGTGCAGTGTTCTTCTGGTAGGGTTTTGGGATTTTTCAGATGGGTTATTTGTGCCCAGATTTTCCAGAAAAGAAATTTGTTTTTGGGGGCCTATAAATCCGTATTTTTATCGAACTTCACTACACTTTGACTACAATGGTTATATCTGTGATGTTTACATGTATTGAACGTCGGCTAATCGCTATATGTCGATTAGTCGGGGTTATACATATCTGTGATCTGTGTTTGATGATGGTTTGTGTATATGAATGCGTTGGACTGTCGCGGGTGAATAGCCGGGGTGGATGTGAGATGAGTTTTTCTTTTTCTTTCATTCATTGTAAAATGTAAATTGATGTAATATTATTATTTGTTTGGCCGCACAACCGGGTCGGGGTTGTAGCCGTCATTGTATAATTCTTTTTACTGTTTTTGCTCCTAGGATAGACCCATGGAGGGGTGCACAAACTACCGGGTATCTCGAAGTGCCGAGTGGCCTACTCACGGCGTTGAGGGAGGTTGCTCCACTTCGGGTACTTGGCGGGTAGTTTGCCGCACCTGTAGGGGTCTTGGGTGGGGTATTTGCTATTCACCGCGACCGTGTAATCCGCTTTTCGTTGCAGGCTCGAACGGATTGCGGATTCCTAGTATATCCAATGTATTCATCTGTGATCTGTAATGTCTATCATTGCTATATATATTTATAACTATCTAGGCGTTGCTTATGTTTTACAGCCGCGCTAGCCCAGCCCCCGCTCTGTCGTTAGTTAAGTAACCTAACGGGTAATGACGGGGCCCCGTGGCGAATACGAATGGCATAAGCGTACGTCATATTTTGGTTGTTTTCTGCAATGGTAGGATTAAATGATGGGACGCATTAAAAGAACTAATGCAAGAATATCACGTATTAAAAGAACTAATGCAAGATAATAAACCAAGTTAAAGTCGTTGGAACACTTTCGAAAAACCACTCGGTTCTTTTCAAAACTAACTTTTAAATGCGGAGATTGAGCCACTCCTTTTAAAAGCTATCTCGTTCCATCGATTATATCAAGTTCTCTATGTTCACGGTTTCGCCAAAACCATTCGTAGCCCTCCGTCGTTTCACATGAATAGTCAATAGTATTCAAGCTGTGTTTGTTGGCCAAAATCAAGGCATAGTGATTGGTAGCTATTGGGTATTCATGTGCAGCATAGATAGATGCGTTGGTTTGGGACAGTCGTACTGCCTTGTTGGCCAAAGTCAAGGGTAGGTACGGGTGGATTCAAATTAACCTGGAGAACGACGGGTAGAACTTGACATGTGACTTATGATTTGTTGGCCAAAGTCAAGGTCATAAGAGCATGGGGCAAAAATCCACATCGGGAGTTTCATAAGTACTGAAACTTGCTAGATTTGCATACCATTTGGAGTGTGGTGATTCTGGTAGGATTCCTTCAGTTTCGTCACGCGATGATATTTGGATCCCGATCCTACTGTGAGTATATGCTACTCCTCGGGAAATTTCTCACTAAACGATCAATGCTATAAACCTAGTAGGTGTCTAGAAAGGTGTTAGCGGGGCTACGCCCCCAGGGAAAAGAGGTTCTTAAATTAAGGAACTTCGCGAAAGCGTTGGAAAACCTCCCTCGAAGTACCGACACTGGCCTGGCTGAACGGTTAAGCAAGTATTGTGCGGTGGGATTGATCCCGACTAATTCTTCCTTTATGGTTTGAGGAGGGATTCGAGAGACAGTGGGAGCCATCCTGTTTAGACAAATTAAAAACCACTCTAAACTTGCAAGAGCATCATGCTAAAGTGTTTCTTCTCTCTCTCCTAATTGCAGCGACCAATCGACATGACTGGACTTAAGTTACTTCTAGATAAAAACATACTGACAGGGCCAAACTACAAAGATTGGCTCAGGAATGTCAAAATGGCAATCACTTACGACAAGCTGGGGTATCTTCTTACCACCAAAGCTCCCCCCGTCCTAGGTCCCACCTCCAGCGTCGCGGATAAGGAAATCCATAAGACTTGGGAGATTGATTGCGCGAAGGCCAAGTGCCTCGTGCTTGCCTCTATGGACAACGAACATCAGAGGAGGCACGAGAATATGGACCTGGAATCCATATTTCTTCATACAAAAGAACTGTATGGAGAGCAGTCTCGTATCGCAAGATACGAAATGTCGAAGAAGTTATTTTCGGCAAAATTGGCTGTCGGATCATCGGTAGCGGACCACGTGCTTAAGATGATTGGCTACATTGAGGAGCTTGCGGAACTTGGGACCACGTTGGAAAGTGAACTCTATACGGACTTAATTCTCCAGTCCCTTCCATCCACTTACGCCCAGTTTATATTGAACTTCAACTTACAAGAAAAAGAAGTTGAACTTTCAGAACTCCTCAACATGCTGAGGAGCGCAGAGGGCACCCTACAGAAAGGTAAGGAAACACCCACTTTGTTTGTAGGAGGATCTTCTTCTTCTAGGTCCAAGGCGAAAGCCAAGGGAAAGAGGAAGAAAGCCCCCGCCAAACCAAGGGGCGGTGTTAGTGAAGTGGGTACGAAGGGAAAGGAAAAGGCAACAAAGCTAGCGGGGAAGCTTGTGGGTAAAGAAGAATGCTTCTATTGTCATAAGAGTGGACACTGGAAGAAAGATTGCAGGGCTTGGAAGGCCAGGACACAGGAACTGAAGCAGGTTGCGGCTTCAGCTTCAGGTGTGTATGTTATTGAAAACTGTCTTTCTATAAACTCTACTTCCTGGGTATTGGATACCGGATCAGGATCTCATATCTGTAATTCTTTGCAGGCGTTGAGAAACCGTAGGGTTTTGAAGGAAGGTGACATGACCCTCAGAGTTGCGAACGGAGCTAGCATGGATGCTAAAGCCGTGGGGGACTATCACCTGGGAATGTCAGATGGGCATGTTTTGGTTTTGCGTAATTACTTTTTTGTACCCAACGCAACTTGTAATATCATCTCTGTATCTTTGGTTTCTAAAGAAGGTTATGAATTTGCGTTTGTAAGTAATGTTGTAAACATTCACCTTAATCAAGTTCTGATTGGGTCAGGTACATTGAGCAATGGTATATACGTGTTAAACCAACCACAGATTTTCAATGTCCAGAATACACACAAAAGAAAGTCTCCGGAAATCAATCAGACTTTCTTATGGCATTGTAGACTGGGTCACATCAATGAGAGAAGGTTGACTAAGTTACATACAGAAGGATATTTGGATCCGTTCGAATATCAATCGTATGCCACCTGTCAATCCTGTCTCAAAGGAAAGATGACAAAGACTCCGTTCACTGGACACGGAGTAAGAGCGAGCGAGCTCTTGGGGCTCGTACACAGCGACGTGTGCGGTCCAATGTCTACACATGCGCGAAGCGGTTACTCTTACTTCATTACTTTTACGGATGATTTTTCAAGGTACGGTTATGTCTTCTTAATGAAACATAAGTCCGAAGCCTTTGAAAAGTTCCAGGAATATAAGAATGAAGTAGAAAAACAAACCGGCAAAAGTATCAAGATTCTAAGATCGGATCGAGGTGGAGAATACTTAAGTGCCGAGTTCCTGAATTATTTAAAAGAGAACGGAATTCTCTCTCAGCTTACTCCTCCATACACTCCGCAACATAACGGTGTATCGGAGAGACGGAACCGAACCCTATTGGATATGGTACGGTCCATGATGAGTAACGCCGAGTTACCGCGATCATTCTGGGGGTATGCGCTAGAATCAGCTGCATACCTTTTGAACCGAGTTCCTACTAAGACTGTGCCTACTACACCATACGAGATATGGTGTGGGAAGAGACCCTATCTTAAGCACATTAAGACATGGGGATGTCCAGCTTTTGTTAAAAAGCAGCATGCGGACAAGCTCGAGGCACGCTCAGTACAGTGTAAGTTCGTGGGATATCCAAAGAACTCCAAGGGATATTTCTTCTACTGCGAAGAGGAACAAAAAGTTCTTGTTTCTCGTCATGCCTACTTCTTGGAAACTGAGTTTTTGGAAACCCAGATAAGTAGGAGCACAGTAGAACTGGAAGAAATTCCAGAACCACGAACCATTACTGAAAGCTTAATGGAACCAGAGGGTTCAAAAGAACAGGACATTCCTACACCGCTCCGCAGGAGTAGTAGGCAGTCTCATCCGCCCGAGAGATACTACGGTTTTCTCATAGACGGGGATAGAGAGGATTGCATCATAGATTATGATGAGCCTACTAGCTTCCAGCAGGCCGTTCAGAGCGTTGACTCGGTAAAATGGCTGGATGCAATGCAGACAGAAATGGAGTCCATGTACACCAACAAAGTATGGACGTTGGACATTGCTCCAGACGGGGTAAAACCCGTAGGATGCAAGTGGATCTTCAAAGGAAGATTGGTGTAGATGGACAGGTTGAGACCTATAAAGCTAGACTTGTAGCAAAGGGTTTCCGTCAAAGACCTGGTTTGGACTATGACGAAACCTTTTCTCCAGTAGCTATGCTGAAATCCATTCGGATCCTTCTTGCCATTGCTGCCTTCCACGATTATGAGATTTGGCAAATGGACGTAAAAACCGCTTTTCTAAATGGAAATTTAGAGGAGTGTGTCTATATGGACCAGCCAGAGGGTTTCATTCAGAGTGGGAGCAGCGGAAAGGTGTGCAAGTTGCTTAAGTCCATCTATGGACTAAAGCAGGCATCGCGGAGTTGGAACATCTGCTTTGATGAGACGGTCAAAGAATTTGGCTTTATCAAAAATCCAGATGAACCATGCATCTATAGTAGATTTGTAGCGAGAACTGTAGTATTCCTCGTTTTATACGTGGATGACATTCTCTTAATAGGAAATGACATTCCTATGCTACAATCTGTCAAGGGGTTCTTGTCACACAGGTTCTCCATGAAAGACCTGGGTGATGCCTCATACATCCTGGGGATCCGGATCCATCGTGATAGATCCAAGAGGATATTAGGACTTTCACAGTCCAGGTACATCGACACCATACTGAAAAGATTCAGTATGGAAGATTCCAAGCGCGGTAACCTACCGGCTTGTCACGGGATCACCTTCTCTAAAGAGATGTCCCCCAAGACTGATTTGGAGAGGGATCGCATGTCTATTATACCCTACGCTTCTGCGGTAGGCTCTATAATGTATGCGATGTTGTGTACCAGACTGGATGTAGCTTATGCACTGAGTGTGGTAAGCCGGTATCAGTCAAACCCTGGGGAGAAACACTGGATAGCGGTAAAGAACATTCTCAAGTACCTGAGAAGGACTAAGGAGATATTCTTGGTGTATGGCGGAAAAGACCTGCAGATCGAGGCCTTTGCTGACTCCAGCTTCCAGAGTGACAAGGATGATTCCAAGTCCATGTCGGGTTTTGTCTTTACCCTCAATGGAGGGGCGGTGTGTTGGAAGAGTTCCAAACAGGAAACCATTGCAGACTCGACGATGGAAGCGGAATACATCGCTGCATCTGATGCCGCAAAAGAAGCTGTCTGGATGAGGAAGTTCTTGAAAGAACTTCAGGTGGTTCCGTCCATTGTTGACCCAATACCTCTGTATTGCGACAACAACGGGGCTATAGCTTTAGCGAAGGAACCCAGGTCCCATTAGAGATCCAGACACATCTTGAGGCGGTATCACCTGATCAGGGAGATCGTGGATCGCAAGGAGATCGAGGTTCGGAGGGTTGCTTCAGAAGAAAACACTGCAGATCCATTCACCAAGGCCCTGCCCCAGACTCAGTTCGAGCGGCTGATCGAGATGATAGGTCTTCGATACGCCAGTACATGGCTTTAGTGCAAGTGGGAGATTGTTAGTGTATATGCCCTAGAGACCATTACTGTATCATACTAGTTTGTATATTACTTAATGGAAGCTTGGGATATTCACCTTGTATAAACAATCTTGCTTAATATAGTAGTATGCTACTTGGTTTGTTTCTACTTCAATGTGTACATGTGTTTATTTTAGTATATCACCTATACGCATTAGTGGAGCCCTTAGGATCTTTGCTTGATTACCAGCGTTATGATGGCAGTCACACTAGTGGGGGCTGGGTAATCTATAAGCACATCCTTATACAGGTCCCTAGTCGCAGGACTATCGAGACAGGGCATTGATACTCCGGAGTAGACTAGCGTATGCGCTTCTCATCCCAGTGTGGGAGATGGTCTGTCCCACAGCCATCAGTACGTCGTACTGGAGATAGTATACGGGTGCTCGTTGGGATACGAGTACACTGGACAGGACTCGTCGGGAACTGACAAGTTGGTATTATACCTATCGTCAGTTATCAGTTCCCAGGTGACATGAGTACAGCTTAGTCCGCTGACTTGACACTGGCACTTCACCTCGAGTGTGTTCCCACTGCGCTTTGATCACTACCCTACCACGGCTCAAAGGAGTCGTGCAAACAGGTAATGGTTGGGTGCAGTCCCGAAGCACTTGGAGGCAGTGACGGTTAGACAGGATTCGTCTCTCCCGGTATTGGGGGTTGACATCGCGCTGTGTCTAGGAGATCCATTACACGAGTAGTCCCTAGCCAGGGCAAGCGAGATATACTGGTAGGCTTCCAGTGTTATCTCAGGGTGTTTTGGGCTTCACTCCGACACGACTTGTACCGCTATTAGGGGACTGACGTTTACCGCCCCCTAGGCCCGACATGCGATGTATCAGACGAACAGACCGGACTGTACGGAGACTGTCACATTCAGACTCAGTGGGAGTTCAGATGGGGTTCACCTCATCAGTCTTCTTATCGACATCTACCTGGGGATCGTTACGCACAGCTAGTGCCGCTTGCGGTCTGTGGTTAAACCCACTGCCAGCGTAGTGTCGAGTCTGTAGAGTCCCACACAGAGGGCTATTCGCCTCTGGGCAAAACAGAGTAGAGGTCGCATGGTTTTGCGACAGGGTTCGTTCTCATCCGCGCACTTGTGCACGTTTGGATTCCGGACAGATATTACTAGTAGGCTCTGGTTTGAGCCAGATACTGGTATATGTTTTGGGGTTGATTTTATCTCTTGGTATTCATGTTCCTCGGAACAAGAATGCGGGTGTGTATGCACAGTTGATTGAGGCGGAGGAAGAGGATTTTCATTAGGGTTTCGGAACGGGTGCGTTTGCACAGTTGACAGTCGTCTTTTTCCAAACCCTAATGGAATTATGATATATCAATTAATAATATTAATTAAATGAAATTGTGTCATGGTTGGGTTTGTTGACTTGTTGACCAAGGTTGACTAGTTGACCATAGTTGAAAGTTTGACCATCATCATTACTTTACAAAGATGCTCTTTGATTCTAGCAAAATTCATTTAATGAATGTAATGATAATGGTCATTCCAAACCATCCATCAACTATTTCATTTTTATTATTATTGTTAATTTGATAATTTCTTTTCTTTTTGGTTATGGTTGTAAAAAGAAAAGAGAGCTCATTCTATCATAACTCTTCTCTCTCCTCACTTCTTCTTCTTCCTCCTCTAGTTCAAGGAGAATCCTTCTCATGTGTTGAGAATCCCTCTCCTTGAGATAAAAACACCCCAAAGACACTCTCTACTCACTCTAGGGTTAGAGGTTTAGCAAGCCGAAGATCCTAGTTCTCTCAAAGTTCGAGAAAGAGCCCGAAGGTTGAACCCTCAGGTGGATCCATCTTTGACGGAAGAAGGCAACGAGGAAAGCACCATCAACCCCTACAAAGGTTTCAAAAAGAAGGAGTTCAAGTTAGGTATAACTTCTTTTCCGAGTAGCTAACTCTCTTTAGCTTTCGTGCTAGTTTAGTTTAGAAAAGATCCCGACTTTGTTAGTCCATGTTGCCCCATGAGCTAAAAAATTGATTTTTATACCGTTTCCGCCTCCCCGCAAGAACCGGGGGTCGCAACGTGGACTTACAGGAAGGTGGATCCTCCACAGAGGCATGTTCCTAAAAAACCTGATGCGGCAACAGCCTCTTGCTCGATGGTAACGGAAAGCCCATGGGAAATGGTCCTTTCGTCAAAAACCAAGGGGATGTTAAAAGAGCTACGTGGGAGGTCCGTTTGATATCCAAAAACTGCATAGCAACAGTCGGACAAATAGGTAATGTTGGGGTCAACCAAAAAAGTTTGGGTAGAGCCGGATCGAAGTGCTGGTCAGGTAAGCATCCTGTAGTATGAGGAGTAGTTATGAACCCTGTAAACCATCTCCATGGGAGCGGGGAAGGGAGAGCCCCAATTGGTAGAAAAAACCGACAACCCCCTGAGGTTATCATGCGCTTGGAAGAAGTGGGAAAATGAAAAATATAGTGATAGTTTTATTCTTCGTCGCCGTAAATAGGAATATGTCCCGCGATCAAGTGGAAGAATTCGCTTGAACCGCAGATCATTGACGGGGTGTTGATGCCACGTTCTACGACAAAGGTCGATGACAAGGAGAAGTGCCTCCCAATCCCCTCTTCCAAGAAGAAGAAAAAGAGGGCCATGAAACCCATACAGCCTGACGAATATGTCGGCAAGCGTATAAACCTTCAGAAGTATATTGATACGCTTGAAAAATATAATTAGAAGGTGTGTATTTCAATTACGCTTGAGGAATTCCTTCAGCATCTATTCGAAAACAGCAATGCTGAAGAAAAGGACCCAGCAGAAGAAAAGGGAGAGCGTGTGGAAAGCTGCCACATGGTCTCCTACTCTTTCGTATCAGATGAAGATGCTTCGCCAGCGTCAGATGAAGATGCTCCGCCAACGTCAGATGTTTCATCAGTAAACGACATGATTAAACATGGGGCAAGATCCGCACAAGGTTCTCTAAACCTGCCACAAGAAGACCCGATTGATACACTGATAAAAGATGATGTTCAAGAGGGTGAAGATATTATAAGGCATGAAACGACCATTTATGAAAAGGCCAAGCGGCTACACCTAAGTAAACAAGCTGCAGAAAGATCGAGTCATGATACCCCCAGCTGAAGCAACTTTCGGCAACAAAGCGCAGAAGCAAGGCCAAGGTCGAGAAACAGTTTGCCAAGGCCCTGCCAAAGGGGATGAAACTACCACCCCTCGTGCTAAATATTCCTGGAGTGCCGTACTTCGACGGTAGGAAAGAGCACCCGAAGCTCTGTCTCTATCACCAAAGAATCGCACGCCCAATTGAAGAATGCAACAAGTTCAGAAAGTGGTGGCGAGATTATGTCACTCATAAAAGGCAGATGAAGCGGGCCAAAAGGAAGGCATAGACCTGACAGCCTCGAAATGAGCAATGTTGCGCCTTCATCATCCTGGTCTTCGAATGCGACTCCGAGCAAAAGGATGAGATAATATTCTCAGGACAATCCCAGTCGAAAAACAATAAACGAAAGCAAGCAAACATCGTTCCAATCTTCAGGAGCGATTCAGAAGAAGATTGTTGTCATTGGATTTCTAGTATTGAATTTGTAGATCTTTGTAATTCTTGTTTGATTGATGAAAAACAAGTGTGATTTGAATTTGATAATTTTATAGAGAGATATAAAGACAGAGGATTATTAAATAAATAAAGTACCGCGGCCCCATCTAAAAGTAAAATGAATAGTGTCAAATCCTTGCAAATTCTGCAAAATTTTTAGGATGCAAGGATCCTTGTTTTGTGGTGAATCCCCCATAAAAAACAAAGAAATCCTACAAATCCAAATTCTACAGCCAAACTGTCACGCCCCGCTTCCCAGAGTACCCTAAGGTAGGCATGTGACATAGCCAACCATGCTACCTGTGGATATGAATTATCCTTCCACAGTCACATTACGGCTGTAGAGATATCAAGAACAAAATAAAACTATTTAGCACATGTCCATAAGCCAAAAAAAAAATGAGTCAAGAATAAATAATGCGGAAGCAAAAGATCCAATACAAGAATAATTGGAATGTATGTCCCATAATGCAGGCTCACATCAGGAATAAAATGCAGAAAAGTAAAAGAACTAACTACTACTGAGTCCTCACTGCTCAGCCTGCTGGCTGAAATACTCCTTCTCGGACTGCAGCAAAGGTACGGAATCTGGGCCATGGACAACCCAGACGTCAGCACGTCATGTCATCAAGCAATAAAATATAAACAGGGTAACACGACATGCAAGTATAATCATAAATGGTAAAGCAGGTGTAACAGCAATATAGATCAGGGCAGTGAAGGGGAGTGTGCAGTGAGTAAACTAAACCGGTCTGTTAGGTTATCTACTCTCAAGTCCTTGAAATCAATTTGATGAATCATCGATCTAACTCAATAGTATCCCGTGCGTGCCCGGGATCACGGTGAAGATTCTCGGGCTGAAACCGAGACATGCCGCTAGGTACTAAAGGAAAAGGGTAAAGATGAATGATGTCCATGGCATCATCCCAAGGCTGGCCTAGCCTTTAAAAGGTAATGGATAATGATGGATGATGTCAGTAGCATCATCCCAAGGCTGGCCCAGCCTCTAAAATTGATCAGTAAAGGTAGCACACTGTCGAGTTATAAGTCAGGTTTCATCATTGATTTCCCCATACCCCCAGGTTGTGTATTCAAGTCAAGTATTTAAATAATCTAGAGTTAATGCCAACACAGGATCAGTCAAGTACAGGTTTGTCTGGATAGACAACAGGAACGGTCCGTAAGGACAACAGGTCATGTTTGTTGGCATTAGACACAAGATAAGGTAACAGGTAAAGCCATGGTACATCAGGTCAAGTCAAAATAATGTATATAGGTGTCATGTCAAGAGTTGTACGGTACCATGTCGGGTCAAGTAGGAAGTGCAACAGGTCATGTCAGGAAGCTCAAAATGTTATGTGGGTGCTCATAATCAAGCTAGCATAAGCATGTGTATACATCACAAGCATGGGTACTAATAGAACAATAAACTGGACCATGTAATATGATAAGAAAATAGGTGCAGATTAAACTACTTGGATGTACGATTATCTGTTTGAGTTTAAGGGATGGTTTCAACCTTACATGAATACAGTATGACAAATATGGAAGTTAAAATCATGTTAATATGTATTAAGTAATCTAGAGATGCAATGATATGTATAATATGTTCAATGGATGCAATTATAACTAAAACAGGTTAAGGATGCACACGGGTGTCCAATGGAGTAAAACTATAGAAAGGGTACCATATACTATGTAACTAGTTATTATGTGATTTAAAATATAAATGTGGTTACTAGGTTTAGTAAACTAAATGCAACAGTTATGTTTCAAGTTCTGAATCTAAAATATGTAAACGGAACATCGCACTGTTAACTTGGAATTCATAACTTTAGATTCTATCTATAGATTTAATATGAAATTAGATAAATAAATATAGGAATAGTATGAATAGCATGTAGCAAGTTTCACTTGCCTCGACGGATCGCGATACGGTAAACGGAACGTCTCGCGTCGACGGGAAAAGTCGCGACGTGCGCACGGTACACGGAATGAGTCCAAACAACGAACAGTGGGATCACACGGGTCAGATGTCCTCGCTGGGTCGTCGAGATCGTCGACGGCGTCAGAATTTCAGCGATTGGGGTTGGACTGGTGACACAACGGGAGATGAGATGGCGGCGTGAGATCGTCGGAGCTCCGGCCAGGGAACGTGTAGGGGTGTGCAGATCCTGGCAGCTAGGGTTTGGAGTCGGTTGGGGTTTGGTTTTGATGTGGGTTCTGGTGCTCGGGAAAGGCAGAGGAAGAGAGGGAGAGGAAGGAGGTGACGATGAGATGAAGGAGTCGGCGGCGACGAGGTGGTGGTGGTGGAGAAAGGTGCTCGGTTCCTTGGGTGCAGTGGGTTCGTTCGAGGGAGGAAGAGGGAGAAAGAGGCGATGGAGATGAGAGTGACGAGGGGATGCAGAGGGCGTCGACGAGGGTAGAGGAGATGAGGAGATAGGTTAAGGTTGAAGGAGGCGATGAGGGTTATGGGTTTAAGGAGGAGGAGCTGCGGTTTAAAAAGAAGAAGAAGAAATATTATGAAGGGAGGTGACGGGACCCTTCGAGCGGTGACGGGAATCGAGGAGTGCACAGTATTCACGAGCAGAGAGAGAAAGCGCGATAGGAGAGAGAAAGAAGAGAGAGAGAGAGAGAGAATGAGAAAGGGAAAGGAGAGAGAGAGATTCGTGGGCCCGGTACAAAGGAAAGAGAGAGCTGCGATTGGCTCGCAGGGGATTAAAGAAATATGAGGAGAAGAAAAAGAAAAGATTTAGTGGGAAAGGAAACGTGTGGGGGCCCGGTGCAACAGAGGGAAGTTTTGATTGGTTGGGAAATTTTTTTAAAAGGATTTTATTTGTTAAGAATATTTCTTAAGTTAGCTGAGCCAAATCTTTGGCTGTTAAATAAACATGAACGAATTTTAAAGAGATTTAAAATTATTAGAATTTGGCGGAAATACAAAATATTTCAGAAAAGCGCCCGGGTCGGGTCCAAAATCTTGAATTTGAAATATGAAAATTATTAGCAAGTTCCAAAAATTAGAATGGAGGATTTTGTAACAGAAATGCATACCCCCAAGAACGGACGCACATACGTTCGCGTAGCCGTCCAAACACGTCCGTTTCACTGAACGGGACGAGAACACGATGCAAGGACACTACCACAGGGTTAGGGGTATCAAGAAGGCCATGTCATGTATTTTTAAATTATTTTAAGGGACTTAAATTGTTATATCCAACAATATGTAATGTTTGGGTAATCTATAACTAGGAAACAACAAGCTCAAGTAAACGGGTCGAATATAAAGTAAACTACCACTCAAAATCAAACATGGTAAATGAAATAAACACCACAAACAACACATACGACAATAGAAATTGGTATAATTGAACTCGGTTGTTACATTATACCCAACTATAAAAAGAATTTCGTCCTCGAAATTCCAAAACAAGAAAGGATAAAAAATTAATCAACTATAAGAAAAGATGGGGAAACCTCTGCCGGATTTCATCTTCTCGTTCCCAAGTTGACTCTCCATGTGAGCGATTACCCCAAGAAATAAGTACAAGAGGGATAACCTTATTCTTAAGAACCTTTTCCCTTCGATCCTCAATCGCAATCGGTCGCTCCTCAAAAGTCAAGTCTTCTCGTACAGTCAGCTCTGAATGATCCAACACATGTGTTTCATCTCGAACATATTTACGGAGTTGAGATACGTGAAACACATCATGCACATTCGCTAAGGATTGCGGTAACGCCAATCGAAACGCTACCTTAATAACACGCTCCAAAATTTCAAAAGGTCCAACGAATCGAGGACTGAGCTTTCCTCGACTTCCGAAACGAATCACCCCTCTAGTCGGTGATATCTTCAAGAATACGAAATCACCCACAGCGAACACTAGAGGTCTTCTCGACGTATCTGCCTAACTCTTCTGTCGGTCTTGTGCTGCTTTTATATGATTCCGGATAGCGTTAACTTTCTCAACTGTCTGCATGACCAAATCTGGTCCCAACAATCTTCGTTCACCAACATCGTCACAACAAACAGGTGAACGACACTTACCACCATACAGAGTTTCGAATGGAGCCATCTGAATAGTTGCCTGGAAACTGTTGTTGTAAGAAAACTCCACTAAATGTAGATGATCCTCCCATGAACCCTTGAAGTCCAACATGCAAGCTCTCAACATATCTTCAAGAGTTTGGATCGTTTTCTCCGACTGGCCATCTGTTTGAGGATGATAAGCTGTGCTAAACTTCAATCGAGTCCCCAAACTTTCCTGTAAGCTCCTCCAGAAATGTGATAAGAACCGAGTGTCACGGTCGGACACGATACTCACCGGTACTCCATGCAATCTTACAATCTCCTGCATGTACCGTTCTGCCAAAGTTTCTGTTGATTGACCAACCCGAAAAGGAATGAAATGAGCTGCCTTGGTCAAACGATCAACAATCACCCATACTGCATTGTTGTCTTTTGGACTCCGCGGTAGAGCTGTTACGAAATCCATGGTTATATGTTCCCACTTCCACTGCGGAACCGGAAGTGGTTGCAATAAACCAGCAACCCTTTGATGTTCAGCCTTAACTTGCTGACACACCAAGCACTTTGCCACAAAGCGGGCAATCTCCCGTTTCATGCCTTCCCACCAGAAATGCCATCGTATGTCTTGGTACATCTTCGTACCTCCTGGATGTACGGAATATGCAGAACTGCGTGCCTCCTTCATAAGTTCTTCGCGAATATCTCCCTTTGGCACACACAAACGGTTACCATATCGCAACGAACCACCCTCTTGAATCCATAAGTCCATTCGAAGTTCAGTTTCAACCTGTTCTCGAAACTTCCGAAATCTTAGGTCCTGCAATTGCGCTGCTTTAATATCCTTGATCAACGACGACTGTACTTGCAGCTACATCGACTGTCCCGAAGAATGCGGTAGCACAATCTCCAACTCGGATCTCCGAAAATCTTCAATAAATTCCTTATGTGCAGTCAACATCTGAATTGCTGGCAACCGACTAAGCACATCCGGCAAAACATTAACTTTTCCCGGATGGTACTTAAGATCAAGATCGTAGTCAGCCATCAGCTCCAACCATCTATGCTGTCTCGTAAATAGCTCCTTCTGAGTGAACACTTACTTTAGGCCTTTGTGATCGGTGAATACTTCGACCCTTTTTGCCCAATAAGTAGTGTCTCCAAATCTTCAAAGCAAAAGAATTACAGCTGCTAGCCCCAAGTCATGAGTTGGGTAATTCTTATCATGGGTCTTCAACTGTCTCGACGCGTAAGCTACAACCTTCCCACGCAGCATCAAACACATCCTAATCCTTTCCCCGATGTGTTGCTGCGAAACACCAATTCTCCGGAACCGTCTGGTACGGTTAAAACAGGTGCGGTTATCAATCTCTGCTTCAATGCCTCAAAAGATGACGCACACTTATCCGTCCATACAAACGGTACTTCCTTGCGAGCAAAATTCTCCACGAACCTTCTGTAGTATCCTGCAAGTCCAAGAAGACTTCTGATCTCTACAACGTTCTTCGGAATCGGCCAGTCTTGAACTGCTGCAATCATCCCTGGATAAACGGCAGTTCCATCTCCAGCTACGACATGCCCCAAAACTTTACTTCTTCAAGCCAAACTCGCACTTGCTCCTCCTTGCGAACAATCTTTCTTGCTTCAATGTCTGCAGTGCGATCTTCAAGGTAACTACATGTTCTTCCTTGCTCCCTGAGTAGACCAAAATATCATCGATGCACCACTATAAACTGGTCCAAGAACGGTGAAAGATTTGGTTCATCAAGTCCATGAATATCGCCGGTGCATTCGTTACTCCGAAGGGCATCACTAAATACTCGTAATGTCCATACCGAGTTAGGAACGCAGTCTTGCAAATATCTTCTAATTTAACTCGGACCTGATGATATCCGGATCACAAATCCAACTTCGAGAATACCCTCGCGCCACTAAGCTGCTCAAATAATTCACCAATGCGAGGGATCGGGTACTTGTTCTTAATAGTCACCCGGTTAATTCTCGATAATCGATGCACATCCTCCTTGTAACATCATCTTCTTTACTAGAAGAACCGGAGATTCACAAATTAAATTTCTGCTGTGAGTCCAACCCCTTTTAAGCAATTCGGTAACCTACTTCCTGACTTCTTCCAACTCCACTGGTGCCATTGGATAATACGCCTATGAGATTTGCGCTGCACCGGGAACAAGATTAATCGCAAACTCCATATCTCGTTTTGGCGATAATCCTGATATGTCTTCGAACACGTCCATGATCTCTCGAAATATAGCCGGCGCTTCCTCCTGCAAAATAAGCTCCGGATGTCTGGGAATCTGGAGAATCACTTTCCTTTCCTTACAATCAATATGAGCGTGGAAAGTGCCGCGAAAATCCATTCCCAAGACAACAACAACCAAAGGATGTACCAGAATTGAACAATCCTAATGCGGGGAAAACAAGAACAAGTAAGATACCGAGATGACTTCAACCGAAGTCAAGATACTGAAGAGGATTAAACACGGTAAACATGATTCAAACTGGCGATGAAACAATAACTGGTAAGCAATGAAACCGAGAGAACCAAGGTAGTATAACGATCATGGAATAAGGAAGTGAATTAAGACCAGGACTCCAAGTTACTTAAATAAAGTACCGCATTATAACCATGCTGCAGTTCATGGGTACAATTACATAACTCCACTCAAGTCGCCCAAATCCTAGTATTAGAATCAAAGAACGGGAAGAAACAATAGAGAACCAAAAGCTTTCAAGCCGAGATGCAAAGTTGTTTGCATATCGTCAAAACGAAGGATAAAAGAAAGAGATGATTCAAGAATCACGATAACAAGGTGGCAGGACATGTTCCTAATCACGAGTATTCTGATTCGTGTATTGGATCCAATACCCAACTACAAAAGAATCAAACTCGTTTAACCTATATCCCATGGCTTTGATACCAAAAGAACTATGTCACGCCCCGCTTCCCAGAGTACGCTAAGGTAGGCACGTGACATAGCCAACCATACTACCTGTGGATAGGAATTATCCTTCTACAGTCACATTACGGCTGTAGAGATATCAAGAACAAAATAAAACTATCTAGCACATGTCCATAAGCCAAAATAAAATGAGTCAAGAATAAATAATGCGGAAGCAAAAGATCCAATACAAGAATAACTGGAATGTATGTCCCATAATGCAGGCTCACATCAGGAATAAAATGCAGAAAAGCAAAAGAACTAATTACTACCGAGTCCTCACTGCTCAGCCTGCTGGCTGAAATACTCCTGCTCGGACTGCAGCAAAGGTACGGAATCTGGGCCATGCAAAATCCAGACGTCAGCACGTCATGTCATCAAGCAATAAAATATAAACAGGGTAACAAGACATGCAAGTATAATCATAAATGGTAAAGCAGGTGTAACAACAATATAGATCAGGGCAGTGAAGGGGAGTGTGCAGTGAGTAAACTAAACCGGTCTGTTGGGTTATCTACTCTCAAGTCCTTGAAATCAATTTGATGAATCATCGATGTAACTTAATAGTATCCCATGCGTGCCCGGGATCATGGTGAAGATTCTCGGGCTGAAACCGAGACATGCCGCTAGGCACTAAAGGAAAAGGGTAAAGATGAATGATGTCCATGGCATCATCCCAAAGCTGGCCTAGCCTCTAAAAGGTAATGGATAATGATGGATGATGTCAGCAGCATCATCCCAAGGCTGGCCCAGCCTCTAAAACTGATTAGTAAAGGTAGCACACTGTCGAGTTACAAGTCAGGTTTCATCATTGATTTCCCCATACCCCCAGGTTGTGTATTCAAGTCAAGTATTTAAATAATCTAGAGTTAATGCCAACACAGGATCAGGCGGGTACAGGTTTGTCTGGATAGACAACAGGAATGGTCCGTAAGGACAACAGGTCAGGTTTTTTGGCATTAGACATAAGATCAGGTAACAGGTAAAGCCATGGTACATCAGGTCAAGTCAAAATAATGTATATAGGTGTCATGTCAAGAGTTGTACGGTACCATGTCGGGTCAAGTAGGAAGTGCAACAGGTCATGTCAGGAAGTACAAAATGTTATGTGGGTGCTCATAATCAAGCTAGCATAAGCATGTGTATACATCACAAGCATGGGTACTAATAGAATAATAAACTGGACCATGTAATATGATAAACAAATAGGTGCAGATTAAACTACTTGGATGTACGGTTATCTGTTTGAGTTTAAGGGATGGTTTCAAGCTTACATGAATACAGTATGACAAATATGGAAGTTAAAATCATGTTAATATGTATTAAGTAATCTAGAGATGCAATGATATGTATAATATGTTCAATGGATGCAATTATAACTAAAACAGGTTAAGGATGCACACGGGTGTCCAATGGAGTAAAACTATAGAAAGGGTACCATATACTATGTAACTAGTTATTATGTGATTTAAAATATAAATGTGGTTACTAGGTTTAGTAAACTAAATGCAACAGTTATGTTTCAAGTTCTGAATCTAAAATATGTAAACGGAACATCGCACTGTTAACTTGGAATTCATAACTTTAGATTCTATCTATAGATTTAATATGAAATTAGATAAATAAATATAGGAATAATATGAATAGCATGTAGCAAGTTTCACTTGCCTCGACGGATCGCGATACGGTAAACGGAACGTCTCGCGTCGACGGAAAAAGTCGTGACACGCGCACGGTACACGGAATGAGTCCAAATAACGAACAGTGGGATCACACGGGTCAGATGTCCTTGCTGGGTCGTCGAGATCATCGACGGCGTCAGAATTTCAGCGATTGGGGTTGGACTGGTGACACAACGGGAGACGAGATGGCGGCATGAGATCATCGAAGCTCCGGCCAGGGAACGTGTAGGGGTGTGCAGATCCTGGTAGCTAGGGTTTGGAATCGGTTGGGGTTTGGTTTTGATGTGGGTTCTGGTGCTCGGGAAAGGCAGAGGAGAGGAAGAGAGGGAGAGGAAGGAGGTGACGATGAGATGAAGGAGTTGGCGACGGCGAGGTGGTGGTGGTGGAGAAAGGTGCTCGGTTCCTTGGGTGCAGTGGGTTCTTTCGAGGGAGGAAGAGGCGATGGAGATGAGGGCGACGAGGGGATGCAGAGGGCATCGATGAGGGTAGAGGAGATGAGGAGATAGGTTAAGGTTGAAGGAGGCGATGAGGGTTATGGGTTTAAGGAGGAGGAGCTGCGGTTTAAAAAGAAGAAGAAGAAATATTATGAAGGGAGGTGACGACACTCTTCGAGCGGTGACGGGAATCGAGGAGTGCACAGTATTCGCGAGCGGAGCGAGAAAGCACGATAGGAGAGAGAAAGAAGAGAGAGAGATAGAAGGAGAAAGGGAAATGAGAGAGAGAGATTCGTGGGCCCGGTACAAAGGAAAGAGAGAGCTGCGATTGTCTCGCTGGGGATTAAAGAAACATGAGGAGAAGAAAAAGAAAAGATTTAGTGGGAGAGGAAACGTCTGGGTGCCCAGTGCAACAGAGGAAAGTTTTGATTGGTTGGGAAATTTTTTTAAAAGGATTTTATTTGTTAAGAATATTTCTTAAGTTAGCTGAGCCAAATCTTTGGCTGTTAAATAAACATGAACGAATTTTAAAGAGATTTAAAATTATTAGAATTTGGCGGAAATACAAAATATTTCAGAAAAGCGTCCGGGTCGGGTCCAAAATCTTGAATTTGAAATATGAAAATTATTAGCAAGTTCCAAAAATTAGAATGGAGGATTTTGTAACAGAAATGCATACGCCCAAGAACGGACGCACGTACGTGCGCGTAGCCGTCCAAACACATCCGTTTCACCGAACGAGACGAGAACACGCTGCAAGGACACTACCACAGGGTTAGGGGTATCAAGCAGTCCATGTCATGTATTTTTAAATTATTTTAAGGGACTTAAATTGTTATATGCAACAAGATGTAATGTTAGGGTAATCTATAACTAGGAAACAACAAGCTCAAGTAAACGGGTCGAATATAAAGTAAACTACTACTCAAAATCAAACATGGTAAATAAAATAAATACCATAAACTACACATACGGCAATAGAAATTGGTATAATTGAACTCGGTTGTTACACAAACACAAAATTGTGGAATCCTATCATTTTTTTGGATTCCACAATCCTCCAACCAAACACGCCCTAAAGAAGAGATCCTGGCGGTCACTTCAGACCTCTGCAATAAGTGATTTGGGAGCGTCGTCTCAACAAATCCCAGCACACCATTCAATGCTCCCGCATTAGCCAGAAAATCAGCTCCTGCTTTTCCTTCACGGAATATATGAGTAGCTTTAAACTTGAGCAACCGTGTCCACTCCCAGATATCCTCCAGCGTTAACAATACAATGCTAGAAGGATTGCCTTCGTGGTTGATCCATCCGATAACCAGAAGAGAGTCACCCCCAAACCGGAGTTTACTTGCATGCAGCTCAAAAATCGCGACCCTAACAGCTTCTCTAACCGCCGACGGCATAACCAAAGGAATGGTTAACCTTGAAAAACGCCAACCTTTAGCTAGAAGAATGTATACATTCTCATCCCGGCAAAACAACCCCACTCCTGCAATAGAGTACTATTTGACCGAACCATCGAAATCCGCCTTGATTTCATCGTATCGTGTGTAGAGTGTTTTTTGTTACCCATTGGGATGGATGTGCTTGGTTTAAGGCATTGTACAGATTCCTTCCACCCGATGGTGGGCGGGGGTTTATTGATTGTGGGAATTCTAATTTCCAGCAGCCTACGGAGAAACCTGCCGTTAATTATCTCTCGATTTGAGCCGAGCTAACCTTCGACTAATGGGTCTTGCAATCATGCAAACTCAATGTGAAATGTGTGTGTGTGTTTGAAAAGAAAACACATGTTTGTTTACTTCATCTTTATCCTTTTGCTTATTTATTTATATTTCATTTATTTTTTTAATTTTTTTAATTTTTATGTGAAAAAAGGTCCGGGTACCTCCATGGGGGGTACATGGTCCGGGTGCCCCGAAGGGGAACTCGGGACAGCCCTCATGGGGGGCGGCCCTCCCGGGAGGTCGGCTCCCTTAGAGGGCCGACTCATCCACTGGGGACAGGGGCTACCTTAGGGTCGGCTCCCCCTTGTGAGGGGGTCGGCTCCCCTTTTGGGGGTCGGGAGCCCGGTATCGGGTGCCCCCTTTGGGGAGGCTTGAAAGTTCTTAGTGCTCTCGCCGCTAACCCGTAGCCAATGTGGAATCCGAAAACAAATTTTTTTAAGGCAATAAAAACTTACATCCAAGAATCTAAACCAAACATCTAAACAAGAATACTAACAAGATAGAATTCACAATCTTTTTTGCGTCTTCATTTACTCCAATGAGATTGGATTCTAGCATGCTCTCAAGAGCTCCGAATCGTGCTTGCAAGCCGATCTCTCTTCGCCGAAGATGATCCACCCAAGAAAACCAAGTTCAAGCTTCAACTTCAGCCATGAAGTAACTAAAGATCCTAGAATGCTAATTTAGGATGCTCAGTGATGTGTGTGAGTGTTCTAATGATTTTTCTTTCTCTTAATGCTCTTGAATCTCAACTCACGAGAAGGTGGAGGAGGAAGAAAGAGGAGCCATAGAAAAGAGAGAAACATGAATGGTAGAATGAATAATATCCTTCACAAATTCAAATATGTTTCATTACTTTTGTAAAAAGAATTTTTTCCATTTTAAAACTACAATCATGCTTGAATAGTATTTGAAAATGAATTATAGCTCATACCTTCCACCATTTCTCTTTTCCATCTCATTTCTTAATTTCTTAAAAAGAAAAACCTTGAAAATAGTTCTTCTACTTCTAGAAGTATTCTTATATAAATACATGAATACGTCCCCGCAAATACATGGCCGTATTCGTATCAAAATACGAATACCCAAGAGATAGAAAAATACAATGAACATAATACTAGAATATATATATCTATCGAAATATATATATGTAAATTATTAAATCAAAACTTAATTTAATAATACGGCTTAATCCTAAGCCGGTTGGTATTATCATTCGTCCGATTGAAGTTCGTGTGACTAGCACATATACCAAATCGGAACCATGCACGTATCAATATATGGCCATTACATCATTTTGCCTGAACCGAGAAAACTCTGTTTTCAGCAAAGCTCTGTTCAAATTTCAAAATTTTGAAATGAGGCAACGCTTCATAGCAGCGCCAAGTGCGCTACGCTCTAAGTAGCGCACCATGTGCAAAGCATGTGTGCGCTAGCGCCAAGTGTGCCGCGCCCTAAGCAGCGCACCACGTGTGCGCTAGCGCCAAGTGCGCTGCATTCTAAGAAGCGCACCATGTGCAAAGCACGGGTGCGCTAGCGCTGGAACTAAAAGCTCCCTACCGTCAGATCAAAAATCTAATAAAGATGATAAATCATCAATTAACCAGAATAAATTCTGTTAAGGAGAGATTCCTTAAAATCTTTCCAAACAAGAAGATTGGGCTCTGCAAATCAGAGCATCGTTGGATCAATGATCCAAAGGTGATTAAAAATCACCAAAATACAGAATAAATTCTGTATGGAAAAGATTTCCCAATCTTGTAAAAAAAAAGAAAATTTCTTTCTAAAAATCAGAAGCCCTTGGATCAAAGATCCAACGGTGGGGAAATCCCTAAATCAATTGGAGAAAAGACCTCCTTAACCGATTGAACAAATCAGCTTGCCCTATATAAAGGCCCCAAGACTTTAAGTCTCATACAGAAGAAACCCCCCCATAAACTTTGAGAAATCTCAGAAAGAAGAGCCAAGCTCTCGGTAAAAAAAGAAGATTTTCTTCAAGGTAAAAATAGACAGAGAGATGAAATCATCTCATATTAAAAAGAAGAATTCACTTCTTTCTTTAAGATCATAGATCCATAAGACCAAGATCTTTCACAAAGAGATTAAAAGATCTCACCATAAAATAAGAAGAAGAACATAATTCTTCTTACAGATCATAGATCTATAAAATAAAAGGGGGAGAATAATTCAATTCTCTTTGATCACAGATCCATAAAAGAGAAGTGAGAGATTAAGACATCTCCTACAAAAGTAAGAACTTTGTTCTTAGAATCTTGAGACAAAATCTCTTATAAAAAGAGAATTTAATTCTCAGGGCACAAAATGATCTAAGTTGCATAAAAGAAGAGCTTCAGCGCTCCACATCTAGCGCAAAGCGCTGCAGAGCCTTAGCGCTCTTAATCTAAAAGGAGCCCTAGCGCTCCAAATTTAAAGAAGCGCTTTGCGCTCAAGACTGGCGCACAACGCTAAGCGCGCCATATGCTCTTCACGTGTGCGCTACTTAACAGAAGCGCCTCAGCGCTCCACATCTAGCACAAAGCACTGCAGCGCTGCAACGCCTCAGCACTCCAAATATAGCGCACTGTGACTGGCGCTAGCGCTAAGCGCACCACGTGCTCCTCACGTGTGCGCCACTGAATAAATAGTGCTTTGCGCTCATAAACAAGCGCAATGCGCTCATAATCTGGCGCTCAGCACCAAGCGCACCACGTACTCCTCACGTGTGCGCTACCCAGCAGAAGCACTTTGCGTTCTTTGACTGGCGCAAAGCATCAAGCGCGCCACGTGCTCCGCACGTGTGCGCTAAAAGAATATAAATTGTTCTATAAGTAAAGCCTAGAACTATGATGAATGCTAAGCATTCCATAAAAGACAAAAATATTGTCAGAACTCAAACCAATGCTCAGCATTGTTAAATGTTTAACATTTTAATTGAATGGGCCGAGCCCAAAATGGCCACATAACCCTAATTCGGATTAATTGAGCCCATATGCTCATAAATCTTTGATCTTAGTCCCAAATTGGAATATAGATCTCCCAACCAATATTGGTTCGAGGGTATATCTCTTCACTTCTATGATATTTGTCGTTGTAATCCTTCAATGTCTTCAGAGAGGTGATGGGTCCCGACAACCAAACATTCCACGGACTGTGGGGTCCTTAAACCCATGGACTATGATGTCCTTAACCTTGAACTGTGGGGTCCTTAAACCCATGGACTATGATGTCCTTAACCTCGGACTTTGGGGTTCTTAAGCCCATGGAATATGATGTCCTTAACCTTGGACAATGATGTCCTTAATCTTGGACCACCATGTCCTTAAACCGGTAATCGACCGCAATGTCCCTAAACTAAACAATAGAGCCCAAATGGTCTCTTGTTGGAACTAAATGATCCTGTTAAGTTGATCTTAGTCTAAAATTAGACTAACGTATCCTTAGAAAATCGTTAAGTTGAACTTAGTCTAAAATTAGACTAACGTATCCTTAACAAACGTTTAAGTTGATCTTAGTCTCAAATGAGACTAACGTATCCTTAAACCCAACCCCAAACCCAAATCTAAGAAGAAACGGATTTGGACTAATCCACGCCCTACGGGCGACAACATAAATTAGTCTCTGTATACAATCCATGGGCAACCAAAAACAAAACAAACACACACGACATGAAGTGACCATCTGGAGAAGGAGAAAGTGGTTACCGCGATGCGGTAGCATAATTAACTGCAGGGACTTGCGCCTGCAGGGAAGAGCGTCCCCACAATCAAAAACCCCTCAACGAGGGGGAATCTGACGAAGTCTGCTACATCGGCCGTATCCGTTTAAACCTTCGATACATGGTGTTTTAAATCAACTTGGCATCTTCGGAGAGGTGGACGGATAGCACCAAATAGCATCTGCCCTCGAAATTCAGGCAAGATGAACCTACGCGGCCTCGTCTCTGTTTTCGGCGGAGAACAGATTCTGGCACGCCCGGTGGGACATTTTCCTCTTTCCACTCCACACTTCGTGTGTAGTGTTTCGCAAACGAATCGCGGTTTGACATGGTTGCTCCTGGATTCGAGGTACTAAGATTTGGTGTCTTGCTCCGTCCAGAAAACAGAAGATCAATGGCGTTAAACTGCACTAACTGCAACTGCAACTCTCGCTCCGTCCCGTCTGGAGGAGCGACTTACGGGCCCCAAGCGGCCTCCATCTTCTCTATGCCAGTGGAACAGGTGACTCAAGCCACCACTGGGCTATTCTTCGGGACCATGATCCCACCAACGAGCTTCAGCGCTCCTATGCCATCTCAAGAAGCTAAGAAGAAGTCGGTCTTTAATCGGCTTGCAATCACCATGACCCCACTCAACGGGACGCCCAAACCAAGCGCATCAGTTTTCAGCAGACTGGGCCAAATCTCCAACGGACCCATGAAGAAGACCGCAATTCCTGAAGAGGTTATCTCAAAACGGATAGCCATTCCTACTCCTAAAGTCCCCAAGGCGACTTCTCCTGCTAAGGGGTCGGTCTTCACAAGACTGGCCGTTCCAGCTCCTACTCCATGTGAAGTCTGAAGGCTGTTTCCCCTGTTCGAATATCGGCCTTTGCAAGACTGACTATCCCCTCTCAACGGGTGTCAGTCTTCGACAGGCTAGCACCAATAACAGTCTCTCCTCAAAGCAGGGGGCATGAAGAAGCTCATCCAACAGCGGAGGTGATCCCGGCGGCACGACATGCTCGACGTCGCCACTGGCGCCGAGTGAGGAAAGCTGGGGGCAATTCCCCTTCTGGACTGACTCCGCTAGCTCCAATGGTGGAAGTTAATGCTGTTGTTCTAACCGAGAACAGCTTTGAACCACTAAGGAGGGTCCGCAAGAACTCTCCGACGGCTGTGCTGAAAAGATCTCCTCCACCTATGGAGAATACCCCAAAGGTGAAGCTGGAACAGCCCCCTCAGCGGCTGTCCTCTAAAATTTATAAAGTTTGGTGACAGGTCCGGGACTCCGTGATAGATCAAGACTAACCCCGCCGATAGAAATAGATGAAGGTTCGGCAAGAAGAGAACCATCCTGTCAAGCCACAGAAAACGACAGCTACTTGGGTTCCCACTGCAACGGCCCCCTCAACTTCGACCGCCCATAAGAGGAGAAGGTCGAAGAAAATCCTTGAGTCTGCGATGAATCGCAGGACCACTGAACCCAAACACCCTAAGTCTGGGGGCATGGTGGTGCATACCGTCTATATGGCATCCGAAAAAGAGGATAGCCGTATCTCCACAGGTCATCGACCACTTACGTGATCAGTGACTAAGGCTCAGGAGCAACAACAACAAAAACTCCAAGAGATGTTAATAGCTATGGCCGCACTCACAGGGACCAAGGCAAGCCCAGAAAAATCCTCGGAGTAGCGCCGTGAGCAGGAAACTGATGTCGAATCCTTCGGAGAATGCTTGAGAAGAAGGATAAAGAGGCCGCAGAACAAACGGCTAATATAAAATGAATGTCCCTTCTATTCCAAGATATAGTAGGCATGATGATCCAGCCGGACCCTTCAGCCGAAGATCCTCCGGTAATAATTGAAGATGATAGAGGAGAGACATCAAATCCTCTGCCGGCTCTGTCAGCAGCCAAGGAGGAGACCATCTCTAAAGCCACGCTCGATGATTATATAGCTCAGCAAATACGGGCTCATCAATCAAATGAAGCAACTGGCCAAGTCGTCAGAACTGGACGACCATATCCAGGATGGTACGATCAGATCAAGTATCCGCCAGGATACACGATTCCTAAGTTTCACGTATACAAGGGGAAAGGCAATCCCCATCAACAGGTCGCTCAATTCAGGTTTCTTTGCGGCAATACCGGAGGTGACGACAAATTGTTACTTCGTCAGTTCGTCGGCAGCTTGGCAGAAACGGCATTCGAATGGTATTTAGATCTTCCTAACGATTCCGTCAAAACTTTTACGGAGATGGAGTTGCTATTCACCCAGCGTTTCGCAAGTGCTAGCGAACGCACCCCAATCACGGCATTGATCAATGCCAGGATGAAGCCTGGAGAAACATGGGTTCAGTATGCAATACGGTGGCGGAATGTATGGTCAAAATGCGAGCAGCGCATTGAAGAAGCGCCTGCGGTAGGCATGTTCATGGGTACTCTCAACCCTCAGGCAACCATTTCCCAATTCATGATGTTTTTTAAGCTGACCACTTTCTAGGCCTTGATTGACAAGTTGGCCCAAATGGACCAGATGGGCCACAAGCCTTCCTCTTCGAAGCCGGAGCCACGAAATGAAAAGGGAAAGGGAAAGCGACCTTCGTCGCCAATGCTCAACAGCAGCCCAGTGGACCAAAACTAACCGATCGCCTAGACGAGAGACGACGATTTTTTAATGAGAAAATGAAGCGTCCTTATTCGTTTCCCCAGGACAAAACGAGAAGATTGTTCGAGCTAGCAGTGCGCAATAAGCTCATCAATTTGCCGAATCCAAAACGCCAATTGCAACCGGGTGAGGCTAATAATCTCAATTATTGCTCCTATCACCAAGCGATAGGCCATCCAATCGAAGATTGCTTCATCTTCAAAGGCTGGATTGAAGACCAATACCAACAATGCAAATTCGTATTGTCCGAGAATTGGAAAGTAAAGCCGCCTCAACCGTACGCTCTTAAAAGGGGGGACACACCGAGGGCATCATGCTCTTTTGTCGAAGAAGTTCCATGGGAGGTCGTTCTTTCAGCTAAAACAAAAAGAATGCTGAAGGATCTCCAAACATGCCCGGCGATCAAATGGAAAAGTCTGCTGGAACCCGAAGTCATCAAGGGAATGCTGAAGCCACGCCCGACGCCAAAAAATGGTGGTGATAGTCAAAGCACCCACACCCAGCCGTCAAAGTCTTCGAAGAAGAAGAAAAAGACCAAAAAGCCCGTGAAGCTTGGTGACAAGCACACAGACCTGCAAAAATATATCGACGCGCTGGAAGAATATAACCAGAAAGCGCGAACCCCGGTCACGCTTCAGGAGTTTCTCAACCACATCTTTGAAGACGGAGATAGCGACAACGATGAGGGAGAATACTCGTCGGATGAACCTGGGGATTATGTGGCAAACTTCCATGTAATCTCTCACTCGTTAATAAACGATGAAGAAGCTCTGGTTGTATAGAAACTAGGAGCAGATCCTGAGCCGGAACTTCTAGGACCATCAGACGAAATGATTGACGCATTCCTGAACGAAGCTCTTCTGAAAAGCAAAGTTGATCGAGAGCGCGAGATGACCATATTTGAAAAGGCCAAACGCTGGCGACTGGATGAAAGGGTTGAAACACTCCCACCAGATCAAAGTACATCCGCCACAAATAAAAGCAGGATCAAGACAAGGAAAAGGTTCGCCAAAGCCATATCGATGGGAATGAAGCTGCCCTTGTTCAGAGGAAATTCTCCTGGCAATATACATCTTGATGAAGCGGACGTACATCCTAACTTCTGCTTATATTATCAGAAGATCGCACACCCTAGTGAGGAATGCAACGCCTTTAAAAATTGGTGGCAAAGGTATATCGCTCACAGGCAGCACTTTAAGAGGATGAAACATGAAGCTCGTCGACAGCAGAAAAATGCGACAGACGAACGAGGAAGAGCTGCCGGCAACTGTCACATGGTTGATAGCAGGGGATCGCAAGTTCTCACCTTCGGGAGCGATTCTGAAGAGGAAATGACTCTTGGACCTCTCTTCAAAGAATCCACCTCAGGAAAAGAAGAAGAACCAAAGAGCTGCAAGAACATTTAGCTGCGCAATCGCACATTACCTGAAAAGAATCTCGGACCCGTAAACAAGGGTTCAAACAAAAAGGATAAGGGGAAAGAAAAGATCCCTGAAGATATCACCCTCGATGATCGAGTCGTCGAAGAGTTGACAGCCAAGGACCCGCCAAAGAAAAGTAAGGTGGATTACAACGTTCTGGCATACCTGAGGAAGATACCCTCGCAGCTCAGTATTCTCGATGCCCTTTTGCTATCCAAAGAGGCGAGAGATTTTCTGATCAAGGCGCTACAAGAGCCTGAAGAATTTCAAGCTTTCCTCGCCGAAGAAAGGATGAAGGACGAGATGGAAGAAGTGCACACAGCCAATATCACCTTCGGCGATGAAGATCTCCTCCTCGGGACGTGCGAGCATAACCGTCCCGTCTATGTCTCCGGATACTGTCATGATATCAAGATAGGCAAAATCCTGGTCGATAATGGGTCCTCCGTCAATCTCCTCAATGTAAGAGTGTTGAAGGAAATCTGCATGAGCATTCAACACCTCGCTCGTGATAAGATCACTATCTCCAGGTTTGACTCCTAGTCATCAAGGGCGCTCGAGTCTGTGATACTGACGTTACGCTTTGGGCTACTTATCACGGACATTAAATTTCACATCATTGACGCCGAGATATGCTACAATGCTCTTCTCGGTAGGCCTTGGTTACACGAGTATAACATCATCCCTTCTACACAACTTCAGTGTATGCAATATTTCAAGGATGGTCTCGAGTATACCGTAACAGGGGAGTTGAACCCATTCTCCGTGAACGAAGTCCGCAAGTACGAAGATGCTAAGTACTTCCTGCCAGATTTCAAAGACACAAAAAGATGTCGCAAGCCGGAGAATAAGAAAAAAGCTATCACCACTATTCCGGTCTTCGGGAGTGATACCGAGGAGGAGGAAGAGATAGTTTATTCAGGGCCGCCCCAATGCAACAAGCCAGGACCGTCCACCCCTACGCCAGTCTTCGGCAGCGACTCGGAAGATGAGGTCAATGCCGTATTCTCTGCTCGGCCATCAATACAAGCCTTTATTGATGAAGATCAAAGCTTGCAAATCACCATGGTTCCACAAGAGCATTACAAAGAGCTCGACGCGCTTGGTCCCTATAGTGTGCTAGAACTGCAGACATTCTACGTCCCTCCCAGGAGAAGGGATGAAAAAGCGATCCTCTTTTATCAATCAATGGAAACCAAAGCGGAGAAAGAGATTTGGCATGGCTCCGATCCTATACTTGACAGGCTCCAGCCTATCCGCCTGCCCAGATACTACACAGAAGGCTTAAAAAGGCTATTGAGGCGCCAAGGTGTACCCCTTAAGCAGACTGCTCGATAAGATCGGTTCTACAACAGGATCTGGAATGTCCCCGGAACTCAGCGAAAATTGCCCAACGGGAGAATGGAAGCGATCGGGCTTGGATATATCCGATCCAAGAAACGGGAACAATTCCATGGCTGCTATATCATACATGACTTCGATGAAGAAGGAGATGCTCTATGGGAAGATGCTAACCCTGAACCAAAATGATGTCCTGTCGTGAAAATGCCAAGTCCGTCGTTCGAAGAACAGATGGACAAGCTAATAAGAGAAGCGGGTTAAAAGGTCCGGGATGATCATAGCCGCGAAATAGCAATTTACGAGAAAGCCAGGGCGCAGCACCTCCTTCAGCAGGCTACGGAAAATGAAAATGCTCTTCATCGCCAACCCATCATATAAAAGACTCGGCGCCGAGGCAAAAATAAACCAAATAACAGGAAAAACGTTCGACAGCACTGTAGCAGGTCTAAGAAGACACGCGATCAAGAATCTAGCAGCTGGGATCCGTCTCTTATGAAGAAGATGGGTCGAGAATATTCTTTTCCCTAAGACAAGACACAAAAGATATTCGATCTCGTCATAAAACATCAGATGATGACACTTCCGGAGTCCAAGCACCCCGAGCAAGTAGGTGAGGTTCATCGTCCGGACTATTGCTCCTATCACCAAGCGATAGGGTATCCTCTCGAAAACTGCTTCACATTCAAAGACTGGGTCAAAGACCAATATCAATGAGTCAGGTTCTCTCTATCCAGCAGTTGGAGGGTAGCCCATCCACAGAAGCATGAACCGAAAGCCACGTATACAGCGAGAGTAGAACCGAATCAACATCGGTCTTGGAAGCGATCTCGTACCTGTCACGTGATAACGCTGTCAGGAGAAGGAGTACGCGAAGATATGGATGAACTCTCCTGGTGCTTTGAAAACGAGGATAACGAGGTGATCTCAGAGTTTCCACCAGCGCCAAAAGAGCTAGAAGATGGGATACATACTACTGCAGATAACTTCAAGAAAATCGACTTGGGGACAGTAAGTGACCTACGGCCGACGTTCGTCAGTGAGCTATTGTCTGAAGAAAGGGTGGCTACGCTAAAAGACGTGCTCATACAATATAAAGATTGCTTCGCATGGAACTATTCCGAGATGCCGGGACTAGATCCAGAAATAGCCGTGCACAGATTGGCGATATCTCCGGACATCAAGCCAGTCAAACAAGCACCGAGAAGAATGCGGCTTGAGCTTGAGATGAGCATCAATGCCGAAGTCAAGAAGCTAATCGACTCTGGCTTCATCCAAGAGGTTCAGTATCCTGACTGGATCGCCAACATCGTCCCAGTGATGAAGAAAAATGGGACGGTGCACATATGCGTAGACTTCCGGGATCTTAACAAAGCTTGCCCGAAGGACGACTTTCCAGTACCGGTCACCGAGCTGATGATAGACAACACATCCACTCACGAAGTCTTCTCCTTCATGGACAGCTCATCAGGGTACAATCAAATAAAGATGCATCCCGAAGATCAAAAGCATACCGCTTTCCGGACCCCTTTAGGAATATTCTGCTACAAGGTGATGCCTTTCGGTCTAAAAACCGACGGTGCCACCTATCAGAGGGCCATGACGAAGATTTTCGATGACCTCATACATAAAATCATCGAATGTTATATTGACGACCTCGTAATTAAAAGAAAATCATACAAGGAACATTTAGAGCATCTGAAGATCGTGTTTCAGCGCCTTCGGAAATACAACTTGAAGATGAACCCTCTCAAATGCGCATTCGGAGTTTCCTCAGGCAAGTTCCTGGAATTCATCGTCCGACACCGAGGCATCGAGATAGACCTATTGAAGATCAAGGCGATTATGGAAATGCCCCCGCCAAGAACTCTCAAGCTGCTACGGTCTCTCCAAGGAAAGCTCGCATATATCCGGCGATTCATAGCCAATCTTTCCGACAAGTGCCGTCTTTATAGTCACCTAATGAAGAAGGGAACCCCGTTCGTTTGGGATCGCAAATGCCAAAGTGCACTGTACGAAATCAAATAATACTTGCAGAATCCGCCGGTGCTGACCGCTCCGGTCAAGGGAAAGCCTCTCATCCTGTATACAACCACCCTTGAGAGTTCTCTAGGCGCATTATGGGCACAAGAAAACGACCAAGGTAAGGAAAGAGCCCTCTACTATTTGAGTCGAGTTCTCCTGGGGGCAAAAAGTAACTACTCCCCCATCGAAAAACACTGCCTGACTTTGATCTTCGCGATAACAAAGCTCAGACATTATGCATTGGCACATGAATTCCATCTCATATCAAAGGTGGACCCTCTCAAATATTTGATGTCAAATTCCATATTAACAGGACGACTCGCTAAATGGGCCTTGATCTTGATGGAGTTCTCGATAACTTACCGTCCTCTCAAGGCAGTGAAAGGGCAGGCCATCGCCGACTTCCTCGCTGAGCATCCGATACCCACCGATTCTCCCTTGAACTGCGAATTGCCAGAACACGATCGATAGGGAGAGAAGAGCGAATGATACCCAGTGGGAACTCTACTTCGATGGAGCATCTTCCATGAAGAAGCGCAAACAAGGCACCCCCATAATCAAATCTGGGATGGGCCTCATCTTCGTAACTCCACAAGGAGGGATAATGCACTTTGCCTTCTCCTTAATGGAACCGAGGACAAACAATGAAGCTGAATATGAAGCTTTGATAGCGGGTCTTGAGATCGCTGTCGATATGGGAATTGAAAACCTCCTAATATACGGAGACTCCCAACTGGTCGTTAGCCAAGTAAACGGCGACTATCAGACGTGCAAACCGGAGTTAGTAAAGTACGGCGAAAGGGTACAACAATTGCTGACTCAAATCCCTGCCTACGCCCTGGAAAGCATACCGTGCACAGAAAATAGCAAGGCGGATGCATTAGCCAAGTTCGCTAAAGAACTAGCCGACGAGAACCTCGATGACGTAAGGATCGTGGTACAAAGCCGTCGGGTTCTTGCACCGGCAGAAATATCTCTGGAGTCGTCCGAAGAAAAGGGAGCGACTGAGCAAACGACTCTACAAATAAAAGGCCAGGAAAAGGCTATGGATTGGAGAGAAGTCTTTATAGACTACTTCAAATCCCGTCAAATACCTGAATACGCGTCCTTAAGACATCAGCTTATGAAACAAGCTCTATCCTTCACCTTTGTCAATGATACTCTGTATAAAAGATCATTCGACTCCCTGTGGCTAAGATGCCTGAGACTCGAAGAAGCAAAGAGAGTCATCCAAGAAACTCACGACGGACTCTGCGGTTCTCATCAAGCCGGGCCAAAGATGAAGCTAAAGATCAAAAGGTTTGGCTACTATTGGCCCACAATGATCCAAGACTGCCTCGAATACGCGAAGCAGTGCCACTCGTGCCAGATTCACGGAGACTTTATCTACCAGCATTCGAATCCGCTACACCCGACGGTGGCTAGCTGGCCATTCGAAATGTGGGGAACTGACATAATCGTACCCATCGAACCAGCATCGTCCAGGGGACATCGATTCATATTAGCGACAACAGATTACTTCTCCAAGTGGGCAGAAGCAATACCACTAAGAGAAGTGAAGACGGAGAATATCCTCCATTTCTTCAAGACACACGTCATTTATCGGTTCAGCACTCCGCGACGGATTATCTCCGATAACGGGCTGGCCTATAGAAGCCACAAGATCAGCCGCTTCGCACAACAGCATAATATAGACTTGAGATACTCTTCGGTCTATTATCCCCGAGCTAACGGTCTTGCTGAGGCTTTCAACAAGACCTTGACGAAGATCGTGAAAAAGACAGTGTCTCGAAACAAAAAGGACTGGCACGAGAGACTGCATGAAGCTCTCTGGGCGTATCGAACTACGTTCAAAACGGCCACAAACACAACGCCGTATGCCTTGGTATTCGGCACAGAAGAAGTACTCCCCCTCGAGATAGAGTTACCCTCTCTACGAGTGGCAGTTCATTACGAGCTAACGGGCGAAGAGAATGCTCATCTCCGGCTTGAGGAGCTTGATGCCCTCGACGAAACTCGGCTCATGGCGGAACAAAACTTGGAGGCTTATAAAGCGAAGATAACGCGCTCATATGAAAGATTGACTAGGCCGAGAACATTCCGCCAAGGTGAACTCATGCTAGCGGTCAAAAGACCCATGATCCCCAATCGTGCCAAGCGGGGGAAATTCGAGCCGAACTATGAAGGCCTGTATATCATAGAAAAAGTTTACCAGGGTGGAACCTATCTACTCATGGACATGCATGGTGAAAGACCTTTCAGGCCAATAAACGGTCGCTTCATAAAAAAATAATACGCCTGACGACTCACGGCCTAGGTCAACGATAGATGACGACGCCTATGTCCGCTCGCTATCTTCCTAAGCCCAAACTCTATAAGTAGTAACCGGCTACAGACCGAAATGTCATAAAACTAACAACGGACCGAAACGTCTCTAAACTAACAATGGACCACTATGTCCTAAAACTGGCTACTGACCGAGATGTCGATAAACTACTACGGATCGCAGCATCTCAAGGCTGACACAAAAAAAAATTAAAAGAAGAAGAAAAAGAAAAAAATGGTATGTCCATAAGCAAAATGGGCACGGATGAAAACCCGAAAGGGCTCCGTGAGTAAAAACAGCAGGACTACCGGCGAGTTTTATGAAAACTCGAAAGGGCGCAATCTCATTAAAAGATACTTGCAAGGTCCTCTCGACTTTGTGAGGAGAAAATACCTGTGCGAGATCCTTACGACTCACAAGGGAGCAACACAATTAGGAATCCCCACGATTCCTAAGGAGAAATTACGCTTGCGAGATCCTCATGACTCGTAAGGAGAATTCCCCTTTGAGACCCTCATGGCTCATAGGATTCAAAACCCTTAAGCTACAGGGATCTGAACCCGTTCTTAAGCCATCACAACCTCCAGTGTTGCCTTACAAGCGTCTCGACCCTTGTATACAATCCACGGGCACGAATAAACATTTCCCTAACAAAGTCCCACCAGAGACTGGGGATATGCTCGCACGGTGAACAACCATTGTAAGTCCTCTCGACTTATAAGGGGAAAACACTCTTGTAAGATCCTTACGACTTATAAGAGACCATACACTTGGGAATCCTCATGATTCTTAAGGAGAAAATGCACTTACGAGATCCTCACAACTCGTAGGGAGAAATGCCTTTATGAGACCCTTACGGCTCGTAAAGTCAAAGCCTTAGTCGACATGATCCTAACCCTGTTCGCTACGCCACCTTTGTTCGACATCGACAGAGGCAAATGATGATTTGCTCCTGGCAATATCCCAGTTGTAGCGATGCTGATGCCTAAATCGGTATCAAATCCCAAACTCGCAGCGAAAAGCCAGCAATCCACAAATGCATATGAAATAGCCGAAATGATGGGGAAAAATCAGCAAGTAAAATATATGCATATGAAATAGCCAAAATGGTTGGGCAACTCGTAATAAAAAGCAGCGAGTAAATAAAACAAATAGCCGAAATGATTGGGCATCGCGTAAAATAGCCGAAATGATTGGGCAATCATGACTTTCACGATATAAAAGCTGAAATGGTAGAGCATCGCGGAAAGAAAAAATATATATAAAATGAAACTTTTTGCCCTACAGGTGAGATCACATTGATCCCTATATACAATCCAGGGGCACAAACAAAGAGGGAACCATACTTTCACACTAGGCTCCATCAGAAAAAGAAGCTAAATCTCAACGGTTCACAGACAGCCTGGAGATCATCTCAACATTCATCTCATTACAACAGACGCAACATCAGCAAATTGGAATTGCGGCAATTCCCAATTCAATGACTCGGCGGTGCACAGACAACCGAGAGTCAACCCCCGACTCCGTGAAATGCGGATAAAGTCAACCCCTCCTGGTCCTGTGGAACACGGCTAATGTCAATCCTGACCTGTGGAAAGCGTCCAGAGCAAATCCTGGTCTAGTGGAACACGACTAATGTCAATCCTGACCCCGTGGGTAGCGTCCAGAATGGATCCTGGTCCTGTGGAACACGGCTAATGTCAATCCTGACCCCGTGGGAAGTGTACGGAGCAAATCCTGGTCTTGTGGAACACAGTTAATGTCAATCCTGACCCCGTGGGAAGCGTCCAGAGCGGATCCTGGTCTTGTGGAACACGGCTAATGTCAATCCTGACCCCGTGGGAAGCGTCCAGAGCGGATCCTGGTCCTGTGGAACACGGCTAATGTCAATCCTGACCCCGTGGAAAGCATCCAGAGCAAATCCTGGTCTTGTGGAACACGGCTAATGTGAATCCTGACCCCGTGGGAAGCGTCCAGAGCGGATCCTGTTCCTGTGGAACACGGCTAATGTCAATCCTGACCCCGTGGGAAGCGTCCGGAGCAAATCTTGGTCTAGTGGAACATGGATAATGTCAATCCTGACCTCGTGGGAAGCGTCCAGAGCAAATCCTGGTCTTGTGGAACAGGCTAATGTCAACCCCGTGGGAAGCGTCCAGAGCAAATCCCGGTCCTGTAGAACACGGCTAAAGTCAAACCCCGTGGGAAACAGCCAGAGCGAATCCTGGTCCAGTGGAACACGGCAAAAGTCAATCCTGACCCCGTGGGAAATTCCCAGAGCAACCCCTGACTCCATGAAATGCGAATAATGTCAACCTCATCAATCACTTACGAGTCCTCTGGACTCGTAAGGAAGAAAACTCTCTTGTGAGATCCTTACGACTCCCAAGAGAAAACACACTTAGGAATCCTCACGATTCTTAAGGAGAAAATACACCTACGAGATCCTTTCGACTTGTAGAGAGAAAAGTCTTTATGAGACCCTCACAGCTCATAAAGTTGAAAAGCTTTAGGCAGTAGATCTGAACCTGCTTCCCAAGCCATCACTACCTCTCGAAAAGTTCAAGATGGAATGCTCTTTATCATCTACAGGCTACGCTGAATAAAGTAACATGCCGACAACAAAGAAAAGAGAAGAAAGCAAGAGATAACATAAGATAGTATGAAAGAAATGTATCTTTTATTTATAAGTTCAAGTGGGTACAAGATACATCATATGAAAGAATAAAAAATGGATACATGTTATTCAAGAATTACAAATGTTAATCGGTATAAAAACAACTATTGGGAAGGAGGCATTTTCAATAAGCCAATCAGTTACTCGCGCACTCCCCTCAGCCCCTTTTCACGGTCAGCTGCCGCTGCCAACTTCGCTTCAACCTAAGCTCGTTGCTGCAAATAAGATGAAAGTTGCTCATCAATGACCCGCTGAGCTGCCTCACGACTTTGCGCATCTCGCTCAATGAGGTCGAGCTTCTGCCTCAACGTTAGCCCGCCAGAAATACATCGTATAAGGCCCTCAAAGATAGCTTTCAGCTGTACAGTATTTTCATCAACTTGAGCGTGCAGCCGGGCAGATTTGCTTGAAGTCTTTTCGCACTCCTTACGCTTTAAGGCCGCTTCTTGTTCAAGATGGTGGAAGCAGGGAGTGCTCTACTCGACCCACGCAGCCCATTTGGAGTTCACAGTCAGGACCTCGGGACTAGGACGTCCGAGCTCAAGCTCATGCAGGCAGGCCACAATTTTCCTGTAGTGATTAACCCAAGACTCAACGACGCCCTCGCTATGGAAGTTCACGAGTGTCGCCAGCATAGGATTAACCTCGGTAGTAAAATCTGCCGCGAGTGCAGGGATCTCCGCGTCAAGCTCTTCAATAGATTCACTCAACATACGAAGGCTGGTCGCAGCGCCCTTAGAAGATGGACGTCTAGAAAATGGTCCTGCTGGCATTAATATAAAAGATTCGAAGGGAGCAGGAACCGGTGCGACTGCTGCAAAAAGAATTACGGTTAAAAGCTAACTCGCAAAATAAATAAATCACATGAGTGATGAAGTATACTATACCGGCTGCGGTAGGTAGCAAAGCCGGGAGTACCGGTGGCGCAACTATTCTTTCATCTCCTCCTTCAATCTGTAGTGCTGCAGTCAAAACAAAGAAGAATTAGCAACGACTTGGCCGCTCGTAAAAGAAAAGAGAAGATATTAGCTAGAGACTGTACTCACCAACGCTACTAGATGAAGCAATCTCTGACTGGAAGGAGAAATGTGGGTGCAGCACCTGATACAGATGATCAAAAAGGACTCCTGCAAGAGTGTAATAATGCAATGTCAGTACATAAAGTATATTTCCTACAACAAAACCGATAAGTCAAAAATCCGTACCTTTCAGCATTTGGGAGGACACGAGAGAAGGCAAAGGATCGGCAGCCGTCAAAGCAGCAACTGGTGGTGCATCCTCGGGTGGCACAACCTCAACGCTCACTACACTTGCATTAGAAACGAGAGAAATACTGTCAGAAGAGATTAAAAAGGATTGCAGAATGAAAAGGAAAGCGATGACCCGAAATCTACCTGGTGAGTCGCCGGTCGAAACCACGAAAAGGGCATCACTGGGTCCAACGACTGCTTCACCCTCCTCCATCGGAATTGTTTCGTCGCACGTAGCTTCATCCCTAGACTCCACGAGAGCCGTCGTGATACTCGCAGCGCCCGGCAACGGAAAGGAACCACAAGGGGAAAGAGTGGCAATTGGGGCAGTTCCAGACTCTTGAGAAAGAGTGGCCACTTCAGGCTCAGTGGTTGCTGCCGTCTCACCTACCACTTTCTCATCGAGACTCGGGCCTGCAGGATAAGATATATGAGAATCTGAAGATTAAAACTTTGACAAAAGGACTCAGTGTTACGTTACTTTGGGTCGGCCTTTCAATTGCTTCCCGAGCCGCACGTGTCGCCTGTCTGTGAGCGATAGACAGGGTGACTGGAGCACCTTCTGAAGAAGCAGGGACGGGGGTAGCAGCGCTCAAGCCTGCACCCGCGGCCAAGGCGGCGTTACGTTCTCTTTCTATACACCTCCTGCGCTTCCTTTCCGCCTGGGCCGTGAGAGCTGATCTTCTCAGGACCTCTGTCAAGGAGACGTCATCGTCTGCGCCAGGAGCTACCTCTAGAGCCGTTATGGCGTCCCTCATCAGTTGTTTAAGGAAAGCCTCTTTTGGCAATGCTGAGGAGGCCGGGACATCGATAGCTAGCCCTGGAAGCATCTCCGTATCACCCTGCGGGATTGGCACTGTACTGGGGATGACCTGAGTCGAGGTAGTTCCTGCGATAAGATGAAAAAGGGGTCAGATTACCCATAAGAAAGAGGAATGAAGGCACAATGAGCCGAAATATACCAAGACCCAACGAAGCACGAAGCCTCTCTTCCTCCTCAAAAGTTTTGAGGGAAGCCGCAAGAGCCTCTTCAATGGAAATACCTGTTAAACAAGGAGTGTCAGTCAAAACATGATAACAAAAACATAACAGCAAAAAGATACGGTTGAAGTTTACTTGATTGTGCGAGGATGACCAGTCCTGCTTTGTGGCTTGCTAATCGCTCAGAAGCTGCAATAGCAGCTTCGAGGTTAGTATCATCCGGTTCCATAAATAGACCCTCGTTGGTCCCATATTCGCCCAGGCCCTCGCTATAAGGAGCATGAGGCTCCTGGCCGAGTACAACGTCTGCAGAAAGAATCGTCTTCTTCTTCTTCTTTTGCGAGCGAGCACTGGTCGCCGCTAGCACAAGCTTACGCTTGATGGGCACCTTGGGACGACGAGTCCCGATATCTGAACCCACGCCAGACTCGGGAGATGCTACAGTCACCTCTTTCACAGGAGCACGGGGTATCGGTAGCTCAGGCACATCACTCGGGACCATAATCGCAGCAACCTCTCTCAAAGGAGGACGAATGACGGTCCGTTGCTTCAAAAGGATGGCTGGATTACCGGTAGGGGCTGCACCCTTACGATCGAGCAACAGCTTCTTTTCCTCCCTGATAAAGACACCTATCGCGTGTTGATACCAAGCCATGTATACGTTCAGGGCTTTCGGAACACAACTTAGCTCACTAATGAAGAAATAGGACCCTGTGTTTAGGCGCATGAAGTGGTGCAAAGCGTTTCGGCTACCCTCTTCAGTATAAACCGGTTCTGCCAAGAATGCCTCGAGCGGGACGCCCTGATTATAACTTGATTGCTGGGCAAAACGGTGGGGGTTATACCTCATGAACAAAGCCGAGTCGTTCTGCCTGAACACCAAGTATCCCGGCCTGATCGAGTACAAATGGAGAATCTCCCGAGCTTTCAAGGTAGAAGCTCCATCTTTAAAGGTGTCCTGCAACGGTTACACCATCTTAGCGGATTCCTTACCGATGGTCATAACCTTATCAACAAAGGCCATGCCGTCCCCGACGGTACGTGGGGGAAGAATTACACCCTGAGCCTCTCGCTGACTTGGCTCCACAATGGAAGTATTGACCATCCACATGATCCCTGGAAAATTGCAAGTTTCATAGAAATGAGGCCGCTTGTGCATTCCAAAAACACCGAGCACATGCAGCTCGAGCCATGAAGTAAAATAATGCATTGGGAAGTTCACGGGCTGCACCCCCGGTTGAGTAGTGTCGGCCGCCAAACTGAGGCCGTGATACAAATGAGCCAGCCCGGCAATCCCAATAGCAACATGTCTCCCTTCAACCATCCGATGAGCTGGGTAGAAGACAGACGACCTCATGTAGCGAGGGTCTATAGGAAGCGCGAACAAGCTTAACCAAAAACCGAGGAATCCTAGAAAGAACGCCTCCTCATCGATGCTTGGAGCGGCAATTTCTGAAAAGGGGACGATCGCGACGTTTGGAAGAAAGAAACTCTTTTGATCGGCTTCCAATATTGGCCGGTTATTCAAGCCAAAACCGAAAGGATCATCAAGTTTAACAAACTTTTCACCTTGTTGCGATAAAGTTTCTGGGCGGAGAAAGCGGGCGAAGTCCGCAAAGCTAACTCCATGGCTTCCAGATTCAAGAAATAGGCCCTCGTAAATGTTTAGCACTTTGATCAAGCTAGGGAATCGGTGCTGAATGGAATTATCTGGGTTTAGACCCGTCATCACCAGTCGGGTAGCGAAAATATACTCATCAGGGGGCAAGATCTCTTCATAATGCTCCCCTCTGATAGGCGTGCCGGAGATATCCGCAAACTCTTCCAAAGAGATGGAAACTTCCCGATCTAGCATAAGGAAGGTATGAGTTGGAACGTTCCACTGTTCCAAAAAGGCTTTGACCCACCAGAATGGAGGTGGGGAATATTGAAACAGGGAAGCATAGATCGTGGGGTACAACCCAAGCTTTAGCAGCTCTGACTTCTTTGCGATAAGATATATCGGGCCACTGTAGATATCCAGCTGAGTGATAGGGAGTCAGGCCTATGTTGTATGGCTGTCCCCAAGGGCGCGACTCGCCCTGGCATATACGCCGCCCTAGAATGTCCAAAGCCATCGGCGGTTGTACAGGTATTGCAGCCATAGAGGGCTGAAGACAACCCTCTGAAGTCCAATTAACCACCTCCATGGCATTGTTCACCAGTGGTATGTCAGCATAATGAATCGCCGAGATGGCCTCTGAAGGGGTTGCGCAAGAGAAGCTGCGCCGACCCATAATGATCTGATTATACCATGTTCCCCATAAATGAAGATTCTTATGCTCCGGGTCATGGTCTTTGATCAGCGCAAGAACCTCTCGGTCTACGGGCGCTTCGGAGAATCCGCCTTCTGAGCGGACGAATGGGAAGGAAGTATCAAAAGACATAGTACCTGTACGGAAAAGAACAAATTTTCAGCTGCCAATACTACAGTTTAAGTTCTGTCACTAGGTACTTTAAATCTGTACCACACTGCAATGCAGTGAAAAGGAACCAAAGGGGACCCACATAATCCAGATGACATTGCATCATTAATAAAACAGCCTCATCATTTGACGAGACTGTCTTTAAATGAGGAAATCCTCAATTGATTCTCATTCAATGAGAACCCCTCGGGCTAAGGAGTAAATCTCCCCTTGAGAGCAGTGCTCTGTGGCAGAGTGACATCTGTCAACTCTAATGATGAAGGAATAAAAATTCCTCAAGAGCCTTACTCTAAAAAAATGATGGAATAATCCATTAGAAAAATTGAAATCAATTTTTATATGAATTAAAATTCTGAGATCTTCAAGATCCATGAACAAACTCTTAAGAGTTCTTCATGAGAGATTAACAAATCTCCATTATTCAAGAGAGCGAGGCTCTGTTAATGGGTTAAGAAACCCCAAGAATAATCTCTTTAGATCTATGGGAGCAAAGCTCTGTTAATGAAACCCTAAAAGGGTTTTCTTTAGATCTAAGATCTATGAAGAGCAAAACTCTGTTAATGGGTAAAACCCTAAAACACATTTTGAGATCTGTGATCTGAGGAAGAGCAAAGCTCTATTGATAAAGTTCAAATCTTACCAAAAATTTGGCAGAGTTTTGACTATTGAAGGTTCTTAAAATGAAGGGCTATGCTCTGAAAGAGAATAAAAATTCTCAGAAGACAAAAATGAAGATGAACAGAAATCATCCCAAGGGCCAAGGGTCCTATTTATAGGTACTGAGATGCCGTTTCAACTTCTGAGTTGATCCAAGGGCGCAGATGCTGCCACCGCTGCACTCACATGTGGGCCACGTGAGCGCAACGGTGGGGGGCATTTGTTTCCCCCAATCAAAGCAAAGCTCTGTTCAAATTTCAAAATTTTGAAATGAGGCAACGCTTCATAGCAGTGCCAAATACGCTGTGCTCTAAGTAGCGCATCATGTGCAAAGCACGTGTGCGCTAGCGCCAAGTGCGCTGAGCCCTAAGCAGTGCACCATGTGCAAAGCATGTGTGCACTAGCACTAAGTGCGCTGCACTCTAAGCAGCGCACCACGTGCAAAGCACGGGTGTGCTAGCGCTGGAACTAAAAGCTCCCTACCGTCAGATCAAAGATCTAATAAAGATAAATCATCAATTAACCAGAATAAAATTCTGTTAAGGAGAGATTCCTTAAAATCTTTCCAAATAAGAAGATTGGGCTCTGCAAATCAGAGCACCGTTGGATCAATGATCCAAAGGTGATTAAAAATCACCAAAATACAGAATAAATTCTGTATGGAAAAGATTTCCTAATTTTGTCAAAAACAAGAAAATTGCTTTCTGTAAATCAGAAGCCATTGGATCAAAGATCCAACGGTGGGGAAATCCCCAAATCAATTGGAGAAAAGATCTCCTTAACCGATTGAACAAATCAGCTTGCCCTATATAAAGGCCCCAAGACTTCAAGTCTCATACAGAGGAACCCCCCATAAATTTTGAGAAATCTAAGAAAGAAGAGCCAAGCTCTCGGTAAAAGAAGAAGATTTTCTTCAAGGTAAAAATAGACAGAGAGATGAAATCATCTTATATTAAAAAGAAGAATTCACTTCTTTCTTTAAGATCATAGATCCATAATACCAAGGTCTTTCACAAAGAGATTAAAAGATCTCACCATAAAATAAGAAGAACATAATTCTTCTCACAGATCATAGATCTATAAAATAAAAGGGGGGAGAATAATTCAATTCTCTTTGATCACAGATCCATAAAGGCAAAGCCTTTCATTAAAATGAGGGATTGAGACATCTCCTACAAAAGTAAGAACTTTGTTCTCAGAACCTTGAGACAAAATCTCTTATAAAAAGATAATTTAATTCTCAGGGCGCAAACTGATCTAAGTTGCATAAAAGAAGAGCTTCAGCGCTCCACATCTAGCGCAAAGCGCTGTAGAGCCTTAGCGCTCTTAATCTAAAAGGAGCCGTAGCGCTCCAAATTTGAAGAAGCGCTCTGGGCTCAAGACCGGCGCACATCGCCAAGCACGCCACGTGCTCCTTATGTGTGCACTACTTAACAGAAGCGCCTCAGCACTTCATAACTAGCGCAAAGCGCTGCAGCGCCTCAGCACTCCAAATATAGCGCACTGCAACTGTTGTTCCCGCCAAAAATTTCTGCGCAAAAGAGTCCAAGGTATCAAATGGCAGCGATACGCTTAAGGAAATACGAACCAGTATCTTCCGGGCTGTTTTTTGACAAACTCCCGAAGGAGAAACGGATAAATTCTGATTGTATTGAAAGCGTCTCGAAAAACCCTTCGATTTGATATATTATGGGCTTCATAATTCATCCGGGATCAAAAGTTATGAGGCATTATGTGTTCACACGTGATGGGCTTTTAAGAATCCGCTGGAGGAGTTAGAAGATATAATAAAAACTTAGAAAAGACCCCAATGGGGCATCACGTGCTCACACGTGACCATGGGCCACGTGCAGACACGTGATGGGCTCTTAAGGCCTCTAAAATAATGAATAGAATTAAATTCTAAAATCTGTTCCCTGATTAAAAATCAGAAGTTATCTCAATGAAATATCACGTGCTCACACGTGACCAATGGTCACGTGTTGACACGTGATGGTTAAAACAACAATATGAACAAGCGACTGTTAAAGGAACCAATTTCGGGGTTACGTGCTCACACGTGACCAAGGGTCACGTGCCAGCACGTGACAGGCTTTGAAAGCCTTACAGATTAGTAGAATTAAAATTCTAAATTTCTCTAAAAATCTTTCGAAATAGAATTAAAATTCTAAAAGCTTCTAAATCTTTCCAAATGGAAAAGGATTATGGGAACCGTTGGATTAAAGATCCAAAGATGATTAAAAATCATCAATTTATGGAAAAATCTTGGACAAGGAAAGATTTCCCTGAAAATCTCACCAGAATAACAAATAGAATATCTTTTGGATTTAAAATCCACGGTGAATAAAATTCACTGAATGATCTAAAGGCCCAGATTAATGATAAATATAAATCAAATCTCTCAACGATCAAATCAAATCTTTCAATGAGAGATTTGCTAAACAAATTGATTCTTTTCCTTCTCCTATAAATAGGAGCCAAGAAGAGAAGAGAAGGGATGAACATCTTGCTAAAAAAAAAAGAGAAGAGAACTCTTGAAGAATAAAAAAAAAAGGTAAAAACCTTTTAAAGAAGAGAAAATTCTCTTATGAACAAGATCATAGATCTTTAACGATAAATAAATAAATAAATAAAAATAGTGCCTTGCACTTGTTTTATGAACCATCGGTTCTTGAACCTAAAAGGTTCTTAAATTAATAGTGCTTTGCACTTTCATGAACCTTTGGTTCTCTAAGATAAGAAAAACAAGAAAAACTTGTTTTTTCTTAGATCTAAAAAAAATAGTGCCTTGCACTTGTTTTATGAACCATCGGTTCTTGAGTCTAAAAGATTCTCAAATTAACAGTATTTTGCACAAATGCAATGCATTAATTAAAGGGCCAGGCCCAAATCAAAATGACCTGCCAGGCCAAAATAAATTGCAAGGCAATAAATGGGCAGAGCCCAAATAAATTGATGCTTTGCATCCTTTATACGAGGGCAGAGCCCAAAATAAAATTGATGCCTTGCATCATTCCTAAAGGGGCAGAGCCCAAAACAAATTGATGCTCTGCATCCTTTCTGGGCAAGGCCCAAATAAAAATGCAATACAAAGGCAAATAAAAATGTTGAACATTTCAACTGGACTTAGCCCAATTTTGGCCATAAGTCCTTAAATTAAATTGACTGAGCAAAATTGCTCTTCTAAATCAATTTACATCCGGTTCGAGGGTACATCTCCGAACTCCTTTGACATCCGTCGTTGTAATTCCTCAACGACGTCAAAGAGGTGACGGGTCCCAACGACCACACATCGATATGGACTGCGGGGTCCTTAAACTCGTGGACCGAAACGTCCTTAAACTAATATTGGACCGAAATGTCCTTAAACTAATATCGGACCGAGACGTCCTTAAACTAATATCGGACCGAAACGTCCCTAAACTAAATTTTGGACCACCACGTCCCTAAACTGGAATATGGACTACCACGTCCCTAAACTAGCACAATAGAGCCCAAATGCTCTTTTGTCGGATCTAAACGGTCCCGTTAAGTTGATCTTAGTCTCAAATTGGACTAACGTATTCTTAACAAACGTTTGAGTCGATCTTAGCCTCAAAAATAGCTAACGTATCCTCCAAACAGACTTTAGTCCCAAATTGGACTATGAATCTCCCAAACTGGAACAATAGAGCCCAAACGCTCTTTTTTCGGATCTAAACGATCACGTTAAGTTGATCTTAGTCTCAAACAAGACTAACGTATCCTTAACGAATGTTTAAGTTGATCTTAGCCGCAACGCGACTAACGTATCCTTAAACTAAAAACACCAAACCCAAATCTAAGTAAAAACGGATTTGGACTAATCCACGTCCTACGGGCGACGGCATTATTCAGTCTCCGTATACAATCCACGGGCAACCACAAACAAAACAAACACACACGACACGAAGTGAAATTCTGGAGAAGGAGAAAGTTGTTACCGCGATGCGGTAGCGTAATTAACTGCAGGGGCTTGCGCCTGCAGGGAAGAGCGTCCCCACAATTAAAAACCCCTCAAGCGAGGGGGAATCTGACAAAGTCTGCTACATCGGCCGCATCCGTCTAAACCTCCGATACACGGTGCCATAAATCAACTTGGCATCTTCGGAGAGGTGGACGGATAAAACCAAATAGCATCTGCCCCGAACCTCAGGCACGGACGTCCTAACGTCTCGGCCGCCGTTCGGAGGGGAACAGATTCTGGCACGCCCGGTGGGACCTCTTCCTCTTTCCACTCCACACTTCGTGTGTCGTGTTCGCGAACAAATCGCGGTTTGCTGTGATTGCCTGTGGATTCAAGGTACTAAGATTTGGTGTCTTGCTCTATGCAGGAAACAGAAAATCGATGGCTTCGAACTGCACCGCCCGCAGCGATAACTCTCGCTCCGTCATTGCTGGAGGAGTGACTTATGGGCCCCGAGCGGCCTCTCTTTTCAAGATACCAGTGGAACAGGTAACTCAAGCCACCACTGGATTATTCTTCGGGACCATGCTCCCACCATTGAGCTTCAATGCCACAATGACATTGCAAGAAGCTCCAAAGAAGTCGGTCTTCGATCGACTTACCACTGCCGCGACCCCTCTCAACGGGTCGTCCAACTCCACTGCTTCAGTTTTTAACGGACTAGGCCAGAGCTCTAACAGGCTCATGAAGAAGCCTGCCATACCAGAAGGCGTTATCCCGAAGCGGATAGCCATTCCAACTCACGTTCCTGGCAAAATCACCAGGGTTGCTCCCCATGTTCAGAAGTCCGCTTCTGACAAGTTGGCCGTCCCCGTTCAACGGACGTCGATCTTTAAAAAGCTGGTACCAGTATATTCTGACCAACACAGGGGGCATGAGAAGGTCACCCCTATAGCTGGAACAACTCCATCAGCACGACATGCCCGACGTCGCTACTGGCGCCGAGTGAGGAAGGCTGGGGGCAACTCCCCCTCTGGGATAACTCCGTCAGCTCCGATGGTAAGGATCGATACTGTTGTTCCAACCAGGAACAGCTTTGAGTTGCTGAACTCGGTGCGCAGAAACTCTCCTACTGCGATGCTAAAGCGAACTCATTCATCTGTGAAGAATATTCCAGAGAAGAAGCTAGAGCAGCCCCTTCAACGGCTGTCCTCTAAAATTTACAAAGTCTGGCGACAAGTTCAAGAGTCGGTGATCGATCGAGACTGCCTCCGACGACAGAAAAAGATGAAGGTTCGGCAGGGGAAGGATTACTCTGTCAAACCACAAGAAGCAAAAGCTACTCGGGTGCCCACTACAACGGCTCCCTTAACTCCAATCACTCAAAAAAGGAGGCCGCAAAAAGCCCCTGTGTCTTCAGCAAATCGCAAAGACACCGAACACAAACGCCCCAAGTCTGGGGGCATGGTGGTGCATACTGTTTATATGGCTTCTGGAAAGGAGGAAAGCCGCACTTCTACGGGCCACCGACCGCTCACCCGATCCGTGACGAAAGCCCAGGAGCAACAGCAAAAGCTTCAGGAAATGATGACTACAATGGCTGCACTCACTGAGCCAAAAGAAAGCTCTGAAACGTCTTCGGATGAGCGTCAAGAACAAGAAACTGACGCTGACTTTTTACGCAGAGTCCTCGAAAAGAGGGACAAAGAAGCTGCAGAGCAGGCGGCAAACATAAAACAGATGGCGCTCCTATTCAAAGATATGGTAAGGATGATGTTACAGCCAGATCCTCCTGCTGAAGATCCTCCGATTGTCCTTGAAGATGACAAAGGAGAGACATCGAGTCCTCCTTCGACTCTTTTAACTGCCAAGGAAGATACCATTTCTAAGGCCGCACTGGATGACCATATAGCTCAGCAAATACGAGCTCACCAGGCAAATGAAGCGGCTGAGCAAATTGCTAGAACCGGACGACCCTACCCGGGCTGGTATGACCAAATTAGTTATCCGCCGGGATATACGATCCCTAAATTCCATGTATATAAAGGGACAGGGAATCCGCATCAGCACGTCGCTCAATTCAGGGCCTTATGCGGCAATACTGGAGGCGATGACAAATTGTTATTACGACAATTCGTCGGCAGCTTAGCAGAAATAGCCTTTGAATGGTATTCGGAGCTGCCTAACGATTCTATCAAAACATTTGCAGAGATGGAGCTGCTGTTTACACAAAGATTCGCGAGTGCTAGTGAACGCACTCCGATAACAGCACTGATAAATGCCAGGATAAGGCCGAGCGAAACGTGGGTCCAATACGCAACTTGACGGCGGAACCTATGGTCGAAATGCGAACAACGCATAGAAGAGGCACCTGCGGTAGGCATGTTTGTAGGCACTCTCGATCCGCAGGCGACCATCTCGCAATTCATGATGTTCTTCAGGCCGACCACCTTCCAGGCCTTGATCGACAAATTAGCCCAAATGGACCAGATGGGCCATAGACCGTCTCCTCCAAAACCCGAGCCCCGAAATGAGAAAGGAAAAGCGATCATCGTCGCCAACGCTCAGCAACAGTCGAGCAACTCAAAGCCGGTCGCTCGCCAAAACAACGTGCGTCCACGCCCATCCCTCGAAGAGAGGCTAGGACGTCCTTACTCGTTTCCTCAGGATAAAACGAGAAGACTGTTTGAGCTGGCAGTGCGCAACAGACTCATCAATCTGCCGAGTCCGAAGCGTCTGTCGCAGCCAGGCGATCTTAATAATCCTAATTATTGCCCTTACCACCAAACGGTAAGTCACCCGATTGAGGATTGTTTCGTCTTTAAGGGATGGATCGAGGATCAATACCTGCAAGGCAAGTTCACGCTGTCTGAAAGCTGGAAGGTAAACCCTCCACAGCCGCACTCTCCAAAGAAGACGGACACGCCGGGGGCAACTTGTTCTTTCGTCGAGGATGAAAACGATGGAGAAAACTTATCGGATGAATCCGAAGACTACGTAGCGACTTGTCATGTGATTTCTCATTCGCTGACGGATGATGAGGAGGATCCTTGCGCTGAGAAATCAATGGCGGACCCTGAAACAGAAATTCCGCGGCTGTCAGACAAGTTGATCGATGCCTTCCTAAATGAAATTCGTCTGAAAGCAAAAGCCAATCAAGAGCATGAAATGGCCATACTGGAAAGAACCAAGGTATTCCCGTCAAATCAAAAGCCATACACTGCAGGTAAAAACAAATTCAAGACGAAGAAAAGGTTCGCCAAAGCTCTGTCAGTAGGAATGAAGCTACCGCCCTCTGAAGAAAATACTCTCGCTGAGGCAGAGATGCACCATAACTTCTGTTTATATCATCAGAAGATCATACATCCTACCGAAGACTGCGAATCCTTTAACTGTTGGTGGCAAGGGTATGTCGCTCAAAAGCAACACTTCGACGGGACAAAGTGTGAAGCTTGTGGACATCGGAAAAATGCGATATATGAGCGCAAAAGAGTCGCCGACGATTGCCATATAGCCGACTCTAAGGTATCGCAAATTATCACCTTTGGTAGAAACTCTGACGAAGAAGCTATCCCCAACTCTTCCCTCGGGGAATCTATTTCAAAAATAAAGGAATTGAGAAGCTACGAGAACGTTCAGCCATGCAATCGCATGCTACTCGGAAAAAGTCCCGGCCCCGCAAACAACGGAGCGAACAAAAAAGATAAAAGAAAAGGAAAAAAGGCCCTCGTCACCAGCGCTCAACAACAATCAGGTGACCCTAGACCGGTTGCTTGCCAAAGCAACAAGCAGCAACCCCTCCAGGAAAAGTTGAGACGTCCTTACTCGTTTCCGCAAGATAAAACAAGGGGACTGTTCGAGCTGGCAGTGTGCGACAGACTCATCAATCTGCCGGGTCCAAAACGTCCGTTGCAGCCAGGCGATATTAATAATCCCAATTATTGCCCTTACCACCAAACAGTAGGTCACCTGATCGAGGACTGCTACGTCTTCAAAAACTGGGTTGAAGACCAATACCAACATGGCAAGTTTGCGCTGTCTGAAAACTGGAAGGTGAGTCCGCCGCAACCGCACGCTCCGAAAAAGACGGATACGCCGGGGGCATCATGCTCATTCATGGGGAAGGACCCACAGACCGAAAAGTCAGTAAACTAGAAATTCTCCTCAAATACGGAGACGCCAGACCGAAAAGTCAGTAAACTAGAAATTCTCCTCAAATACGGAGACGCTAGACCGAAAAGTCAATAAACTAGATATTCGCCTCAAATACGGCGACAACGGACCGAAACGTCCTTAAACTAACAACGGACCGAGATGTCCTTAAACTAATGATGGACCGTAATGTCCTAAAACTTGCAAATGACCGAAATGTTTTTAAACTACTACCGCAGCATTCTCAGGCTGACGAGAATATAAAAAAAAAAAACAAAAAAAAACGGTATGTCCACAAGCAAAATGGGCACGGATGAAAACCCGAAAGGGCTCCGTGAGTAAAACAGCAGGACTACCGGCGAGTGTTCGTGAAAACCCGAAAGGGCGCGACCTCGTCAAAAAAAAAAAAAAAAGAAAAAAAAAGGTATGTCCATAAGTAAAACGGGCATGGAGGAAAACCCGAAAGGGCTCCGTGAGTAAAAACAGCAGGGCTACCGGCGAGTGTTCGTGAAAACCCGAAAGGGCGCGACCTCGTAAAAAAAATTTAAAATAAAATAAAATAAAATAAATAAATAAAAAGAATAAAAAAAAACGGTATGTCCATAAGCAAAATGGGCACGGATGAAAACCCGAAAGGGCTCCGTGAGTAAAAACAGCAGGGCTACCGGCGAGTGTTTGTGAAAACCTGAAAGGGCGCAACCTCGTTAAAAAAACACTTATAGGGTCCTCTCGACCCTGTAAGGAGAAACCACCTGCGTGAGATCCTTACGACTCACAAAGGAACAACACACTTAGGAATCCCTACGATTCCTAAGGAGAAAATACACTTGCGAGATCCTCACGACTCGTAAGGAGAACGCTCTTATGGGACCCTTACGGCTCATAAGATTTGAAAGTCTTAAGTTGCAGAAACCTTAACCTGTTCTTAAGCAGCCCCCACAACCTTCGATATTGCCCTACAAGCGGCTCATAATGACCCTTGTATACAATCCACGGGCACGAATAAATATTTCCCTAACAAAGTCCCATCCGTGACTAGGGATATGCTTGTACAGCAAACAACACTTGTAAGTCCTCTCGACTTATAAGGAGAAAACCCTCTTGTAAGATCCTTACGACTTACAAGAGAACATGCACTTAGGAATCCTCACGATTCCCAAGGAGAAAACACACCTACAAGATCCTCACGACTTGTAGGGAGAAATACCTTTGTGAGACCCTTACGGCTCATGAAGTCAAAAGCCTTAGCCGACAGGACCCTTAATCCTGTTTACTAAGCCACCTTTGCTCGGGATCGACAGAGGCAAATGATGATTCGCTCCTGGCAATATTCCAGTTGTAGCGATGCTGATGCCTAAATCAGTATCAAATTCCAAGTCCTTTCATGGCAGATGATGATTCGCTCCTGACAATATCCCAGTTGCAGCGATGCTGATGCCTAAACCGGTATCAAATTCCAAGTCCTTTCAAGGCAAATGATGATTCGCTCCTGGAAATATTCCGGTCGCAGCGATGCTGATGCCAAGATCGGTATCAGATCCCAAATCCCCTACTCGCAAAAAAAAAAAAAAAATGCATACGAAATAGCCGAAATGATGGGGCAACTTGCAAACAAAATCAGCAAGTAAAAATGTATGCATGCAAAATAGCCGAAATGGTTGGGCAACTCGCAATAAAAAACAGCGAGTAAAAATAAAATAAATAGCCAAAATGATTAGGCAACTCGCAATAAAAAGCAGCGAGTAAAAAGAAAAAATAGCCGAAATGATTGGGCAATCGCGACCTTCGCGATATAAAAGCTGAAATGATAGAGCATCACGGAAAGAATAAAAAAAATGAAAGAATGAAACTTTTTGCCCTACAGGTGAAATCGCATCGATCCCTGTATACAATTCAGGGGCACAGATAAAGAGGGAACCATGCCTTCCCAACAGGCTCCATCAGAAAGCGAAGCCAAATCTCGACGGTTCATAGACAACCTAGAGACTATCTCGACATTTGTCGCAATATTACAGACACGATGTCAACAAATGAAGCAAACGAAGATCTCGAGCTTCATGGTCTCGACGTCAACATCGACAACTTAGAGATCACCAACGGTGTGCCTCCTCATTCCAGCAGGACACAGATATTACACCATCAAGCGGGGCGATGGCAAAATCCCAGCTTCACTTCAGCATTCGTCTCGATACAGTAGACGCAATGTCAACAACAGCGTTCCTCCGCAGTCCAGCTGGAGGCAGATGCAACGTCAACAAAAGACCTCACGGTCGAAACAAAGCGGAGCGATGGCAAAATCCCAACTCCACCACGACATTCGTCTCGATACAGAGGACGCAATGCCAGCAAACGAAGCGAAGGCTAAATTCCTAGCTTCAGGGTCTTAACGGCAAGTCATATAAAACCGGAAAGACAATCGGAGATCATCTCGCACCAGTGTGGAGTGGTCACCACTTCGACGTCCGTCTCGATACAGCAGATGAGATGTCACCCCAACGTTCGTCTCGACACAGCAGACGTAACGTCATCAAACAAATGGAGCCACGGCAAAATCCCTAGTTCCAAACCTCGGCGGTTCACCAGTAACCTAGAGACAACCACGACATTCGTCTCGATACAGAGGACGCAATGCCAGCAAACGAAGCGAAGGCTAAATTCCTAACTTCAGGGTCTTAACGGCAAGTCATATAAAACCGGAAAGACAATCGGAGATCATCTCGCACCAGTGTGGAGTGGTCACCACTTCGACGTCCGTCTCGATACAGCAGACGAGATGTCACCCCAACGTTCGTCTCGACACAGCAGACGTAACGTCATCAAACAAATGGAGCCACGGCAAAATCCCTAGTTCCAAACCTCGGCGGTTCACCAGTAACCTAGAGACAACCACGACATTCGTCTCGATACAGAGGACGCAATGCCAGCAAACGAAGCGAAGGCTAAATTCCTAGCTTCAGGGTCTTAACGGCAAGTCATATAAAATCGGAAAGACAATCGGAGATCATCTCGCACCAGTGTGGAGTGGTCACCACTTTAACGTCCGTCTCGATACAGCAGACGAGATGTCACCCCAACGTTTGTCTCGACACAGCAGACGTAACGTCATCAAACAAACGGAGCCACGGCAAAATCCCTAGTTCCCACCGCAACATTCGTCTCGATACAGCAGACGCAATGTCAGCAAACGAAGCAAAGGCCAAATTCCTAGCTTCAGGGTCTTAACGGCAACTCATATAAAGCCCGAAAGACTATCGGAGATCATCCCCACACCAGCGCGGAGTGGTTATGACTCATCGGGGCTCTCTAAAATGAGCCTAACCTCAAGTAAAAAGCGGCATGGCAAATTCCTAGCGCTTGCTCTTCTGACGGTCAAACTGCCAAGGAGGATTGCTTGAAGACGTCTTGTCCAGCCCCCGAAGGGATCAGAGACACGGCAGTCGCAGGGCTACTCGAACAGCACGATTACCTATCGAGGACTATATCAGCTTATGCGATGGTACGATGGCCAAAACCCTAAGTACCACCAACCTTAACGGGCTTCTGTCGTAAAGAGCAGAGGTTAAATGCGACGTTAAGATGTTCTTGCGAGATCTGCTCGATCCGTTTCGACTCGTGAGGAAATTGATGTCTTTGCGAGATTTTCTCGATTCGTCTCGACTCGTGAGATAAAGCCTTAGGCAGTAGGGATTAAAAAACCTGTTTCCTAAGCACTGGGACCCTGCAAGTCGGCCCAAAACGGTCTCTTGCATACTATCCACGGGTCACACTCTCCAAAGTCGAATCTCGATAAGGAGGGAAACAACCGCTTACGGGTCCTCTCGACTCGTAAGAGGGAAAACTCTCTTATAGGATCCTTTCGACTTATAAGAGAAAATACACTTAGGAATCCTCATGATTCCCAAGGAGAAAATACACCTACGAGATCCTCATGACTCGTAGGGAGAAAAGTCTTTATGAGACCCTCACGGCTCGTAAAGTTGAAAAGCCTTAGGTGGCAGATCCTACCCCTGTCTCCTAAGCCATCACTGCCCTGCAAAGAAGTCAAGATGGGCCGACCATCTATGGGCCACACTTGCCAAAGCTACATGCCACTGAAATGGAGAACTTACTCATAAGCGTATGAACTACTCCACACCAGAGTGAGACAAAAAAAGAAATAGAAGGATGCGGCTCATGGAGTTAAGGGTTGGAACTATATCCCTTAAGAGTTGAGATTTGAGTCAATGATAAATGACGACGCTTGTGTCCGCTCGTTATCTTCTCAGATCAAGATTCTGAAAGTGATACATCAACCCAAAACTGGTCATACGCCATGCATAACTCTGCATAACTCTGCACTACTTCACCCACGTACATACTTACGTGGGCAAAGTAGTGGGGGGCATTTGTTCCCGCCAAAAATTTCTGCGCAAAAGAGTCCAAGGTATCAAATGGCAGCGATACGCTTAAGGAAATACGAACCAGTATCTTCCGGGCTGTTTTTTGACAAACTACTAAAGGAGAAACGGATAAATTCTGATTGTATTGAAAGCGTCTCGAAAAACCCTTCGATTTGATATATTATGGTCTTCATAATTCATCCGGGATCAAAAGTTATGAGGAATTATGTGTTCACACGTGATGGGCTTTTAAGAATCCGCTGGAGGAGTTAGAAGATATAATAAAAACTTAGAAAAGACCCCAATGGGGCATCACGTGCTCACACGTGACCATGGGCCACGTGCAGACACGTGATGGGCTCTTAAGGCCTCTAAAATAATGAATAGAATTAAATTCTAAAATCTGTTCCCTGATTAAAAATCAGAAGTTATCTCAATGAAATATCACGTGCTCACACGTGACCAATGGTCACGTGTTGACACGTGATGGTTAAAACAACAATATGAACAAGCGACTGTTAAAGGAACCAATTTCGGGGTTACGTGCTCACACGTGACCAAGGGTCACGTGCCAGCACGTGACAGGCTTTGAAAGCCTTACAGATTAGTAGAATTAAAATTCTAAATTTCTCTAAAAATCTTTCGAAATAGAATTAAAATTCTAAAAGCTTCTAAATCTTTCCAAATGGAAAAGGATTATGGGAACCGTTGGATTAAAGATCCAAAGATGATTAAAAATCATCAATTTATGGAAAAATCTTGGACAAGGAAAGATTTCCCTGAAAATCTCACCAGAATAACAAATAGAATATCTTTTGGATTTAAAATCCACGGTGAATAAAATTCACTGAATGATCTAAAGGCCCAGATTAATGATAAATATAAATCAAATCTCTCAACGATCAAATCAAATCTTTCAATGAGAGATTTGCTAAACAAATTGATTCTTTTCCTTCTCCTATAAATAGGAGCCAAGAAGAGAAGAGAAGGGATGAACATCTTGCTAAAAAAAAAAGAGAAGAGAACTCTTGAAGAATAAAAAAAAAAGGTAAAAACCTTTTAAAGAAGAGAAAATTCTCTTATGAACAAGATCATAGATCTTTAACGATAAATAAATAAATAAATAAAAATAGTGCCTTGCACTTGTTTTATAAACCATCGGTTCTTGAACCTAAAAGGTTCTTAAATTAATAGTGCTTTGCACTTTCATGAACCTTTGGTTCTCTAAGATAAGAAAAACAAGAAAAACTTGTTTTTTCTTAGATCTAAAAAAAATAGTGCCTTGCACTTGTTTTATGAACCATCGGTTCTTGAATCTAAAAGATTCTCAAATTAACAGTATTTTGCACAAATGCAATGCATTAATTAAAGGGCCAGGCCCAAATCAAAATGACCTGCCAGGCCAAAATAAATTGCAAGGCAATAAATGGGCAGAGCCCAAATAAATTGATGCTTTGCATCCTTTATACGAGGGCAGAGCCCAAAATAAAATTGATGCCTTGCATCATTCCTAAAGGGGCAGAGCCCAAAACAAATTGATGCTCTGCATCCTTTCTGGGCAAGGCCCAAATAAAAATGCAATACAAAGGCAAATAAAAATGTTGAACATTTCAACTGGACTTAGCCCAATTTTGGCCATAAGTCCTTAAATTAAATTGACTGAGCAAAATTGCTCTTCTAAATCAATTTACATCCGGTTCGAGGGTACATCTCCGAACTCCTTTGACATCCGTCGTTGTAATTCCTCAACGACGTCAAAGAGGTGACGGGTCCCAACGACCACACATCGATATGGACTGCGGGGTCCTTAAACTCGTGGACCGAAACGTCCTTAAACTAATATTGGACCGAAATGTCCTTAAACTAATATCGGACCGAGACGTCCTTAAACTAATATCGGACCGAAACGTCCCTAAACTAAATTTTGGACCACCACGTCCCTAAACTGGAATATGGACTACCACGTCTCTAAACTGGCACAATAGAGCCCAAATGCTCTTTTGTCGGATCTAAACGGTCCCGTTAAGTTGATCTTAGTCTCAAATTGGACTAACGTATTCTTAACAAACGTTTGAGTCGATCTTAGCCTCAAAAATAGCTAACGTATCCTCCAAACAGACTTTAGTCCCAAATTGGACTATGAATCTCCCAAACTGGAACAATAGAGCCCAAACGCTCTTTTTTCGGATCTAAACGATCACGTTAAGTTGATCTTAGTCTCAAACAAGACTAACGTATCCTTAACGAATGTTTAAGTTGATCTTAGCCGCAACGCGACTAACGTATCCTTAAACTAAAAACACCAAACCCAAATCTAAGTAAAAACGGATTTGGACTAATCCACGTCCTACGGGCGACAGCATTATTCAGTCTCCGTATACAATCCACGGGCAACCACAAACAAAACAAACACACACGACACGAAGTGAAATTCTGGAGAAGGAGAAAGTTGTTACCGCGATGCGGTAGCGTAATTAACTGCAGGGGCTTGCGCCTGCAGGGAAGAGCGTCCCCACAATCAAAAACCCCTCAAGCGAGGGGGAATCTGACAAAGTCTGCTACATCGGCCGCATCCGTCTAAACCTCCGATACACGGTGCCATAAATCAACTTGGCATCTTCGGAGAGGTGGACGGATAAAACCAAATAGCATCTGCCCCGAACCTCAGGCACAGACGTCCTAACGTCTCGGCCGCCGTTCGGAGGGGAACAACTGGCACTGGCGCTAAGCGCATCACGTGTGCGCCACTGAACAAATAGCGCTTTGCGCTCATAAACAAGCGCAATACGCTCATAATCTGGTGCTCAGCACCAAGCGCACCACGTGCTCCTCACGTGTGCGCTACCAGCAGAAGCGCTCTGCGTTCTTTGACTGGCGCAAAGCGTCAAGCGCGCCACGTGCTCCTCACGTGTGCGCTAAAAGAACATAAATTGTTCTATAAGTAAAGCCTAGAGCTATGATGCATGCTAAGCATTTCATAAAAGACAAAAATATTGTTAAACTCAATTCAATGCTCAGTATTGTTAAATGTTTAACATTTTAATTGAATGGGCCGAGCCCAAAATGGCCACAGAACCCTAATTCAGATTAATTTAGCCCGTATGCTCATAAATCTTTGATCCTAGTCCCAAATTGGACTATAGATCTCCCAACCAATATTGGTTCGAGGGTACATCTCTTCACTCCTCTGATATTTGTCATTGTAATCCTTCAACGTCTTCAGAGAGGTGACGGGTCCCGACAACCAAACATTCCACGGATCGTGGGGTCCTTAAACCCATGGACTGTGATGTCCTTAACCTTGGACTGTGGGATCCTTAAACCCATGGACTATGATGTCCTTAACCCCGGACTCTGGAGTCCTTAAGCCCATGGACTATGATGTAACCTTGGACTATGATGTCCTTAACCTTGGACCACCATGTCCTTAAACAGGTAATCGACCGTAATATCCCTAAACTAAACAATAGAGCCCAAATGCTCTCTTGTTGGATCTAAATGATCCTGTTAAGTTGATCTTAGTCTAAAATTAGACTAACGTATCCTTAGCAAATCGTTAAGTTGATATTAGTCTAAAATTAGACTAACGTATCCTTAACAAACGTTTAAGTTGATCTTATTCTCAAATGAGACTAACGTATCCTTAAACCCAATCCCAAACCCAAATCTAAGAAGATACGGATTTGGACTAATTCACGCCCTACGGGCGACAACATAAATTAGTCTCCGTATACAATCCACGGGCAACCAAAAACAAAACAAACACACACGACACGAAGTGACCATCTGGAGAAGGAGAAAGTGGTTACCGCTATGCGGTAGCGTAATTAACTGCAGGGGCTTGCGCCTGCAGGGAAGAGCGTCCCCACAATCAAAAACCCCTCAACGAGGGGGAATCTGACGAAGTCTGCTATATCGGCCGCATCCGTTTAGACCTTCAATACACGGTGTCATAAATCATCTTGGTATCTTTAGAGAGGTGGACGGATAGCACCAAATAGCATCTGCCCTCGAAATTCAGGCAAGACGAACCTATGCGGTCTCGTCACTGTTTTCGGCGGAGAACAAACCCTCTGTGTGGGACACTGAAGACCCGGCAATACGCTGGAAGTGGGTTTAACCACAGACACGTCAGCGTCACTAGCTATACGTAACGACTACCCAGGTATTGAGTGAAAAGAAGGCCAACGAGCAAACTCATCCGTACCTTTACTGAGCCTGTCTGCGACAATCTTCGTACAGTTCGGTCTCTTCGTCTGAGATAATCGCATACCAGGTTTAGGGGGTGGATAATGTCAGACCCCTACTAATCTGATAAGTTGTGCTGGTTTGAAGCTTATCACCTACTGAGAAACTACTGATATCACATCAGTAAATCTCATCCATCTTGGACAAGCATTTCTGGTGATGGCTGACCTAACACAGTGCAACATCAACTCCCAATACCGGGAGAGACGAATCCCAGACGATTGTTCACTGCCTCCATGTGGCTGGGAACTTTTGTTAGGAATATGTATGCCCCGGATGCCATTATTGTATATTATAGTGGATGCATGGACATATATATAGAGGACTTTCTTGCTCGACATGACAGTATACTATCTGGTTGCTCTTTATCTTAACATGTACACTTTTATTATTATACCGTCTCTTTGATACATGTTGATAAAACCCTTAGAATGCTGACTTGACTACCAGGAATATGATGGAGATCATACTAGTGGGGCTTGTGTAGTCTGTTCATCACATAATATTGTATTTTATATTCCCCATTCTTATGCATTTTACAATGAAAACAGGTGCTTTTGACGCATGTCTGATACATGTTACAGGTTACAGGTTCTTGGACAGGAAACAGTGAAAACGATGAAAAGATAATGCAAAAGTGGATTTTAACCAACAAACAGAGAATCTTGATCAAGCCTACATGAAGATCAGTTCACAAAGCAAGATTCAAGACATCGACTCAAAGCGAACGGTTAAAAATCCATTGCGAATTGTTCACTGGAAATCTGGAACTAACCTAGAAGCCCAAATGGAAAACAACATATATAAACAGGAATAAAAAGTCACCAGAAGCCAGAATAAAAAAGCCCAGAGCCCAATTCCAGATTTTGGCCGCGGAAGCGCGGCCAAACCGGGCCTCGCGCCGCGCTTCCGCGGCCGTCTAGAGCACGGGGTTCGAGAAAATTTTCCATAATGTAGAGGCGGCGCGGATCTTTGACTTGGTGTTTTCTTAGAGGGCATTTTCGTAAATACAGATGTGCGAATCAAAATGTAACCTAGGGTTTCCTATTATCTATAAATAGGACCCTAATCATTGTAAATTCTCATGCCTCTTTTCAATCAATAAAATTCAGAATTTCTGCGATAAAAATTCAGATCTGTTCTTCTTGTTTGGAGGGAGCCATCAACTAGTAAGTATTTTTATCTCTTTTAATTTAATGTCTTCTCATCCCCTAATGAGCGAGTAGTCTCCTCGCTTGTTAGGGTTAGCCTTAGGGAAAGGGTTGAGAGATGAAATCTCTCGCCCCTTTCAATGCCACCTTCACCTAATGAATAAGAACTTCACGCATACGAGCACAACCGCTCCCTGCGGCATCCTACCCTTCGAGGTAACGATGAACCGTAGTATAAAGGGCCGGTTCCGCGCGTTTTCCGTGAGGGTTAGGATAATTATCAACAAAGGTAGGGTACAAATCTAGAGGAAGAAACATCTTCCCAAAAGATTTGTATCCACTTTATTGATAATTAACTTAACATCTAAGAGATCTAAAAAAGGAAGGTATTGAAAGCGGTGAGGAAAGATATTAATTTCCAAAACTTCCCCTAATCCTAACCCTAGCAAGATTCTTAATTAAATTAATTAGATCTAGTCTTTAGATTTTTATAAACCTACCAAAACTACAAAAAGAATCAACTCGTTAAAACACTTTAAAAGAAATTTACCCGTCTCTGTGGATCGACCCGTACTCACCGGCTAGCTGCGAAGCGACGCCGTTTCTGATTGCGGTAAATTAATATTTTTGAACGTAAAATCTCTACCAATCAAATGGCGCCGTTGCCGGGGACGGCGTAATCTTTCTTTTTTGTGAATTTTCGGGTTGATATAAATTTTATAAAAAAAAAAATCATAAAAATCTGAAAAATCATAAAAAAAATATAAAAATATATCAATTGTTATTTTTGGAAAGGGATACTTTGTGGTTGAATTTTTGCAGGATATACAGAATCGGATCTGGAAGTTTCCAGAAAGCAAAACAGAAAATAAAACATCGGAACAGGAGCGATTTTAAATAACAGAACATTCACATTTTTCTGGAAAACCAAATCCATCAACTTGCCGCGCTTCCGCGGCCAATACCCACCTTAGGCCGCGGAAACGCGGCGGAATTGTCGAGTTGGGGCGCGAAAAAAATTCTCGGGATCCGTGCAAGCTATTCAACCGCGGAACCGCGGTGTAAACATCGTTTAGGCCGCGGAAGGGCGGCGCCGTCGTGCTTTCAGCGCAGGAAATTTGCTCCGTAAGCTTCTCTGGTTCATCCTCCGTGATTTTTGAAATATATTTTCTGAAAATGCCTGCAGGATTTTGTGCACTTTAAAAATATATTCCCTTCCAAATAACGATCTTGTGCAGGATTTGTGGGCCCCGCTTGAACTAAATTGATTGCAAGAAATATTTTGCTGTTAATTCTTTCCAAATAAAGATTCTTGTGATATGCTTAAGATAATAAAAGATTGCAAGTAATTTCTTTTTTTTGTTGCATATCTTTAATTAAAAATCTTTTTGCAAATATTTTCAAATAAAGAAAAAAAAGGGATAAATCTTTTCTAGAAAACTTGCAATCTTTTGCCCCAAATAAATCCTTGCACCATCACCCAACTTTCTTTCTTTGAACCTTTCTTCTTCTAACATGGGTACCCCACATAAAAAATCACTTGCCGAACTTTGGTATCCTGAACCTAATTTTGCGTCGTTCGGCAATTTGTTCGGTCAATCTAAAGACGATCCCTCCATGCCAAAAAGATCTTTGAAAGATCACATAGAGGAGTCTAGGAGAAACAGTTTGACTTTTCAACCCACTTTGTGTCAACCTAGTCAACCTTCACCACCTCCATATGTTGACACCACTTCTTCAAGTCCTTCTGTCACTCCTAGGTCGATGTCCATTGCTGAGCATATTGCTCAATCTCGCAGTCGATCTTTCACCCCTCTGCACTCATCTAGTTCTAGGGATTCGCACGACTATTCACCTTTTTATCCACATGTTGATACCACTTTTCCAAGTCCTGCTGTAACTCCTAGGCCGATGTCCATTGCTGAGCATATTGCTCAATCTCGCAGTCGATCTTTCACCCCTCTCCACACATCTAGTTCTAGGGATTCGCACGACTATTCACCTTTTTATCCACATGTTGACCCTACCCCTGTCCAACCACCCACTTCCTACCAGTCCTACCCGACTTTCCCACCGTCACTAGACCCTGTTCCTACACAGCCTTTTGGGAGTTTCACATATCCAAACAATTTTGAATCTTTTACCGAAACCCCCTTACCACCCAAGTCTAGTTTGGAAGAGGCGTTGGAGGCGTATATCGCAGCAACATATAAAATGGTTAGGAATGTGGAGGCGTCCGTGGCCACCCTTATGCAACCTGCTGAACCGGTAGCTAGTGTCCCGCTAGCTCCAAATTTTTCAATGTATGAGGCGGCAGTTGGACGGAGTGAGAATGAGAGAGGATTTTCAAATCAAACCTACCCTTACCCAATAGAAGCCCACAACTCCTGTTTTCCTTCAATTGCCCTAAATAGTTCACCTGTTGAAAATAAAACTGAGTTGTGTAATTTTGTAGTATTTGATTTGCTAGATTGTGAAGAAGCCCTTTCGAGTGAAACAGCACCTAATCCTTTCGATCTTTACACCTCCACTCTAGAACCTACATTGATAAATATCCATGCTGTGGATGAAGTGTCTAAAGAAATTGATTTTCACTTGATTGAGGATATAGACGCCGGGAATATTTCGGATGATGAACCTGTCGATTTAATTGAAATTTTATGTTCAAATCATCATCCTGAGTTATTAAATGTTTCTCCCGAATCTCATATGCGTCTTGATTTTGATGATAATGGCATGGATGAGTTGAATATTGAGGATAGTACTGAGGAGAGTCTTGAGGATAATATCGAGGCTGAACCGTTTTTATTGGATGTGTCGGATTTTCCAATTCAGCCTCCTGAACTTTTGACTGTTATATCACCATCCCTCCTTCCTACTGTTCTGACCGAACAAATAACCGTTACGCTTTCATCTCCGATACCAAGTTCGGCGTACCCATGTTTTCTTGCGAATCTTGAGGGATTTGACCCCATTTCCCGACGAGTTGATAGGTTAGCGCAATCGCTTTTAACACATCGGTCATCACAAATTGCGCTAATTTATTCACTCAATTTACACCCTCGAGATCGTACTCCACTTCCTTCTTCTTTTCGCCATTCTTCTCCCCCACTGAGACCATATTCTACCATTCTTCTTTCCACACGGTCTCGCGTGATTTTCATATCTTCTCTGTCCATCCCATTCTTGCACCAACTCTACCATTACCATGATAAGATCTTTGAATGGTTGGTGTTAACCTTTGGCTTGTGTAAGGCCAAGCTTAAGTTTGGGGGGAATCTTTGTATATATGTATATATTTTTTGTTTTCTTTATAAAAAAAAAAATTTCAAAACATTAAAAATACAAAAAAAATGTAAATAAATAAACAGGGGAGTGCCGGTATTTTGACCCTCTTGGTTTAGCATGACAGTGAGGACACTGTCAAGTTCAAGTTTGGGGGTATGCTCGGTACGTCTTCTTCCTTCGCATTCATATGTACATTTTTGCATTTGCATATTTATTTGAAAAACCCATAAAAATTGAAAAATTTCAAAAAATTATAAAAATTAATGTATTCAATTTTGGCTAATTGACTAGAGTTTGACAAATAGGTTAACTAGCTAGGAACAACTAGATCTTAGACTTAGTAAATTAAAAACCCTAAAAATAACTTTCCTTAAAAGTTTAACGGTAGAAAGTATATGCCTTGTAGTTTATTTAGAAATAGGCAAATTTTGGGTTCACTTTTTGGGCTAAGTCGAAACAAGGGAAGAGTATTGATGTTCTTATTAGAGTATAAGTTTGAAAAATAGTTCCTAACTTAAGTCTAGATTCTGAAAATGTATACCCTACAATTTGCACAAACACGCACCTTGAAACTTGGATTAGTAGAAGAGACCTTGAAATACTCTTGTCTAAAGTCCTTAGCACAATAAAAGAAAAAAAAAAGTGAATAAAGAAAAGAAAAAAATGAACACTGGTTTTTGTGATTACTTAAGGCTGCAAAAATAGAAAAATATTTAGCGAGGGTGCTTCATCACCTAGTGCCTTAGACCAACTGGTTTGGGAGTCACTGCTAAAAGCCTTGGGTGTTGCAAAACTAGGAAGTACGCTTTAAAGTGCAAACGCATTTTGTAATCGGTCGTTGGTACCTCAAGAAGTATTAACGGTCGCATGAAGGATGTGTAAGCAAATTTCATTCACCAACTAATTAGTACTTTGGACAATGGATGAGAGTACGATTGCTTGATTTGAATTTCCAAGTGTAGGGGTGATCTATACACACACGTAGGGGTATGTGATTGGAATCTAGATAAGAGAAAGGAATGAAGAATAGAACTTGTATCTTTAGTAGAGTTGATAAAAATTCCTAAGTGGAGATGTAACCCTAGAAGGAAGACTTAAGAAATGCCGAAAGCTAAGTAATTCTACATAACATATATAATCTTAAGTTAAATAATGAGGAAGTGTGAAGAATATGGGTGGATAATTTGCGGGTCGACGATAATAGAATTCCTTGTTAGAAAACCTAATTGGAGAACAAAAGTCAATGGGCCAAATTGATAGGATTTTGTGGGTGTAATCCGCTGAAAACCCTCAGGAGACAACACTCCTCCTACTAGGGACACCTAGAGGTTTAATGGCTTGTTGCACGAGCTCAGTGCAATCGCGTTTCCCTGCGAAAGTGCGGTTAGGTTTTTTGTAGAGAATAAAACAATAAGTTTGCTCGAGGACGAGCAAAAGATAAGTTTGGGGGTATTTGTTCATCACATAATATTGTATTTTATATTCCCCATTCTTATGCATTTTACAATGAAAACAGGTGCTTTTGACGCATGTCTGATACATGTTACAGGTTACAGGTTCTTGGACAGGAAACAGTGAAAACGATGAAAAGATAATGCAAAAGTGGATTTTAACCAACAAACAGAGAATCTTGATCAAGCCTACATGAAGATCAGTTCACAAAGCAAGATTCAAGACATCGACTCAAAGCGAACGGTTAAAAATCCATTGCGAATTGTTCACTGGAAATCTGGAACTAACCTAGAAGCCCAAATGGAAAACAACATATATAAACAGGAATAAAAAGTCACCAGAAGCCAGAATAAAAAAGCCCAGAGCCCAATTCCAGATTTTGGCCGCGGAAGCGCGGCCAAACCGGGCCTCGCGCCGCGCTTCCGCGGCCGTCTAGAGCACGGGGTTCGAGAAAATTTTCCATAATGTAGAGGCGGCGCGGATCTTTGACTTGGTGTTTTCTTAGAGGGCATTTTCGTAAATACAGATGTGCGAATCAAAATGTAACCTAGGGTTTCCTATTATCTATAAATAGGACCCTAATCATTGTAAATTCTCATGCCTCTTTTCAATCAATAAAATTCAGAATTTCTGCGATAAAAATTCAGATCTTTTCTTCTTGTTTGGAGGGAGCCATCAACTAGTAAGTATTTTTATCTCTTTTAATTTAATGTCTTCTCATCCCCTAATGAGCGAGTAGTCTCCTCGCTTGTTAGGGTTAGCCTTAGGGAAAGGGTTGAGAGATGAAATCTCTCGCCCCTTTCAATGCCACCTTCACCTAATGAATAAGAACTTCACGCATACGAGCACAACCGCTCCCTGCGGCATCCTACCCTTCGAGGTAACGATGAACCGTAGTATAAAGGGCCGGTTCCGCGCGTTTTCCGTGAGGGTTAGGATAATTATCAACAAAGGTAGGGTACAAATCTAGAGGAAGAAACATCTTCCCAAAAGATTTGTATCCACTTTATTGATAATTAACTTAACATCTAAGAGATCTAAAAAAGGAAGGTATTGAAAGCGGTGAGGAAAGATATTAATTTCCAAAACTTCCCCTAATCCTAACCCTAGCAAGATTCTTAATTAAATTAATTAGATCTAGTCTTTAGATTTTTATAAACCTACCAAAACTATAAAAAGAATCAACTCGTTAAAACACTTTAAAAGAAATTTACCCGTCTCTGTGGATCGACCCGTACTCACCGGCTAGCTGCGAAGCGACGCCGTTTCTGATTGCGGTAAATTAATATTTTTGAACGTAAAATCTCTACCAATCATAGTCCACAAACACATCCTTTAATAGTTCATAGTCGAGAGGATATCGAGATAGGGCATCGATATTCCAGAGTAGACTAGTGTGTACGTTTCTTGACCCTGTATAGGGCGATGGTTGTGTTGGGGTCGAAAATTTCACCCCGGTTGACCAAGTCAAAGTCAAGGTCAACCCCAAGCCAGGTGGGACCAAGCCCAGATTAAGTGGGCTCATGCCCGAGTCGAGCCCGAACATGAAGCGGACGGCCTCCCCTATGCAAATAAAAAATCATGTAATAAATAATTTTTTATGCATGAATGTAAGCAAAATGGGCATAAATCCAAATTTTTGTAAAGCCCATGGCTCATGTGCAAAAGAAGTGAGCACATGAGGCATGGGATGGGTAAAATGCCATTTTGTAAAGCCCAATGAGCTATATGTAAATTTGTAAGCCTATAAAAGGCAACATGATAATGAAATAAAGAATAACGATTCATTCTCTCCAAAAACTTGGGTTTGTGTGCCTCCTTCCCCTTTCTGAAGGGTCTAAAACCCTCTTCCTCTTTTTGAATTAAATCAAGAGTTTAACTCTTCCTTTCTAAAAAAGAAGTAGTTTTTTACCACAAAACCCACAAAGGGGAGCTCGGATCTCCCATCAAATCTTTGAAAGGGAAGATTTTGAATCTCCCCTTTCCCCCAAGAGCTGGCTAACCGAGAGGAAGAAAAAGGAGACCCATCTCCAAAAATCTCACGTTGGGAGGATCCAAGGCTCAAAAAAGAGCCAAAAATTCTTAGGAGTTTAACTCCTTTCTAGATCTGTTGGAGTTTAACTCCAAAAGTTAAATTTCTGATAGGAGATCAACTCCAAAACCCCTTGGGAGTTCAACTCCCCAACCTAGGGGCTAAGCCCTTTCCCACTGGTGTTTCCTGCGGTCACGTGCCGCGCACGTAACCCGCGGGCGCCCAGCGGACTCGTGCCGCGCATGTCACCCTTGGGTGCCCAGCGATTACATGCCGAGCACGTGGCCCGCGGGCGCCCAACGGTTGCGTGCATGGCACATGACCTGCGGGCGCCTAGCGGTCGCGTGCATGGCACATGACCCGTAGGCGCTAAAGTGCCCAACAGTTGCGTGCAGCGCACGTGACCCCGGGCACTAAAGCGCCTACATGCATGCACGTGACCCCCGGGCACCAAAGTGCCTATGTGTGCGCACGCCCCGCGATCGCATGCAGCACACATAACCCATGCTCGCGTGCAAGGCACGCGGGCACCATAGCACCTACGTACGCCCCACGCGACCCACGGGTACTATAGCACCTATGTGTGCCCCATGCGACCCGCTCAATGTCTAGTGGTCGTGTGCAGCACACGTGACCCGCAGGCGCCTCACGGTCGCGTGCTGCGCACGTGACCCACTGGCGCCTAGCGCCCACGTGCTGCGCACGTGACCAGCGGGCGCCAAGCGCTCACGTGCCAGTCGTGTGACCTGTAGGCACCATGCGCCTACGTGCCACGCACGCGTCATTAAGACGCTCCTCCCCCCATTTTTATGCACTCCACATCAAAACACGTCCCCTGTAAGGAAAATTTTTCTGACGGGGCGCTGACCCGCACCCTGCAAGGGGGCTGCTAGACCCCTTGACCCCCAGCCCACTATCCGGGTAGCGGGACCCCTGTAAAACTCTGCGAGGCCCCGATATATCAAAAACCCTTTCAAAACATATGCACACTGCACGTTGAGTTCGCATGACCTGTTTGACCCATCAATCGGAGGTTCCCTCGCTCCAAAGGTGAGGGGTAATTAACGACAGTTTAGTCCGTGGCTGCCGGAGATTCGGATCCCTACAATCAATTAACCCCCATCTACCCTAGGCAGTGGGAATCTGTAGTACGCCTGACAACCGCGCACGTATTCCCATCTCAATGGGGTAACGGAAAACACCCTACAGGTTGATCCTATAACCATTGGCGTTTGACAATAAAGATTGTACACAGGTGCTCATTAGAGAATGTGTACACCGAACAGGACTCGCCGAGAACTCTTAGATGGTACCATACCTATCGTCAGATAGCAGTTTTCTGGTGACACTTATACGGGTTAGTCTGTAGACCCGAGATCGTTATAGTGTCTTGTGTAGTTCCCACCGTGCTTTAATTTCCTCCCTACCATGGCTCAAAGGAGTCGTGCAAACAGGTGGATTTTGGGTACAGTCCCGAGTCACATGAAGGCAGTGAGCGATAGGAGGGCTTTCGTCTCTCTCGGTATAGAGAGTTGATGTTGCACTATGCTCGATTGGCTATAACAGCAAGTCCCAGGTTAGGGCTGATGAGATTTACTGGTATGTGTTATCTTTAGTTTCTCGAACCGTTATGAGCCACACATCGGCATGAATTATCAAGTTACAGGGGTCTGACGATTCTACCCCTAGACTCGATATGCAACATATCAGACTAAGAGACCAGACTGTACGGTAAGTGTTACTTATAGGTTTCACGAGAGTTTGGACAAACTTGCTTGTTGATCTTCTATTCGTTCAATACCTGGGTAGCCGTTACGTCCAGATAGTACCGCTGACGTCTTGTGGGTATCTGATATGATCATTACCTACTGCTAGCGTATTGACGAGTCTTTGGAGTCTCACACAGAGGGTTTCCCTGGTTCAAGCGAAATGATGTAGAGGCCGTATGGTCTTACGGCAGGGTTTCGATCATATACGTGTATTGGCTACATCGATGATGTTCGGATGGATAATACTGGTGGGCTTTGGTTTAAGCCGGATCCTAGTATTATTGTTGGATATGTATGCCCTAGAGGCTATTATTGTATATGTATACATATGGATGCTTGGACATATATATGTACATGGCAGTCTTGCTCGATATGATAGTATGCTATCTGGTTTGTCTTTATCTTAACGTGTGCATATGTTTTACTTGCTATTACATATCATTTATACATGTTGATAAAGCCCGTAGAATCATTGCTAGACTACCTACGTTGTGATGGCGATCATACTTGTGGGAGCTGGGTAGTCGGTAAGCATATCCTTAAATGGTCCCTAGTCGTGGGAGTATCGAGACTGGGCATCGATATTCCGGAGTAGACTAGTGTATACGTTTCTAGACCCCGACGAGGGGCGATGGTATGGTCCCGCAACCATTGGTCTTTTGCACCTAAGATCGTATACAGGTGCTCATTGGGTGTGAGTACACTGGACGGACTTACTAAGAACTTCCAGATGGTACTATACCTATCGTCAGGTGGAAGTTGTCAGGTGACATGAGTACAGGTTAGTCTTTAGACCTAAGATCGTCATTTGTCTCGTGTGAGTTCCTACCGTGCTTTGATCACTACCATAACACAGCTTTACCGAGTCGTGCAAACAGGTTTTGGTTGGGTACAGTCCCGAGCCACATGGAGGCAGTGAGCGATTGTCAGGGATTCGTCTCTCCCAGTATATGGAGTCGATATCGTACTTGTTCGATTGGTCAGGACCATAAGACCTTAGCCAAGGAAGTTGGGATTTACTGATAGGCAGATCAGTAGTTTCCCGGATTGGTCCTGAGCCAAATTAGCATGAATTATCGGGTTATTAGGGTCTGACGTTTACCACCCTCTAGACCCGGAATGCGATACTCTCAGACGAAGAGACCGGACTGTACAGAGATTGTCACAGATAGGCTCGGTAGGGATCCGGATGAGTTTTCTCATCGGCCTTCCTTTTCGACAGGTACCCGGATAGCCGTTACGTACAACTGGTGCCGCTGACGTGCTTGTGGTTATGGATTTATCCAGTAACTCACTGCCGGAGTACTGTCAAGTCTTTAGAGTCCCACACAGAGAGTTTTCCTGATTTAGGAGAAATGATGTAGTAGCCGTATTGGATACGTGCAGGGTTCCAATTGATTGATGTACTGTGTACCCGGACTTTCGATCGGACAGTTGGTAATACTAGTCGGCTCGGGTTTGAGCCGGATTATTAAATCAGGTATTGATTTAATAATTTACATATATGTATTTCGATATGTATATTCTAGTATTATGTTCTTCGTGTTATACTATCTCTTTGGGCATTCGTATTTTTATCCGAATGCAGGTATGCAGATATAGTAGACTGTAATCTGTATTTTAATACGAATAATATTCTAGAAGGTGGACACCTCATTAGCTTTTTCCAATTATTTAATAAATGGAAATGAGGTGTAAATTGAAGGAGGGGGGGGTATGGTGAGAGCTATGGCTTCAATAGTTGACAAATGAATTATTAATTCATTTGTGGCAACTATTGAAGCATGGTTGACATATTATATTGATGGATATTGTTTTACAAAACTATTGCCATCTATTTTCTCTTACATGCTTGATCATTTTCATTTGTGCTCATCATTTTGCTTCACCTCCTTCTTCTTCTCTTGAGTTTCCTCCACCGTCATCATCTACCTCTTCTCTACACTCTCTGTAGGGTTTCCTAGCATGACAGCAAAGGTTCGGGAGGCATCGTCCATGCCATTTTCAAAAATTGCCGTACTAAACAATCCTAACCATAGAATCTTAACTAGAGATTTAGACAATACAATGTGTAAACTACTTTAGAACTAAGTGAACCAGGAATACAACCTTTGTAGATCGGTCCTTCACATCAAAAGCTCCTTGTAGTAGTCCCTTCGCTCCAAGTAGTGATCTTGCGGACTCTAGAGTGGCTCCACTGGAAGAAAGCAACGAGCTTGCATGAAGTCTTCAAGGCCGAAGACGATCTACGTCGATGAGACACTAACCCAAGCTACCTCTTTACTAATGTAAGATTAGTGAAGCTAACACCCTAAACTAAATTGCCAATCTAGTAGAGGATGATGAAGTAAAAGTTTGCTCACTTTAGAATACTTTTCTCACTAATTTTATGCTCCTCTCAAAAACCTAGAGAGCTCTCTCTTGAGCTTGATGAAGATGACAAATAATGGATGAGAGAGTGAATTGGCATTCATGGGTGAGTTTGTATCATATACTAACTCATGTCGAGACATAACCATAGCTAAGTGATAATGGTTAGGTTAATAAATATCTTAAGTAAAACAAAATTAGTGGACTGAGTCAATACATCTACAAGCTTCCACAAGCTTCATTCATGTGACTAATTTCCATCTAATTTGGATTTACTTTAAATAAATAATCCTCACATTATCATGAGCATGGTGTACATCTCATACACCCATGTAGTGTGTATCATCAAGAATGAAACAAAAATGTACATTGATATATATCACATATATACTATATGCACATAAGTGAGAAAAGAAATGTTTAAGTGAACTAATATTAGTTAATGTAATATAGTATATCAAATATACAATTATACATTAAAATATCAAATCAATACTTGATTTAATAATTCGGCTATATCACATACAACCGACTAATATAATTTGTATCAACTTATCGAATCAACACTTGATTCGATAACCCGGCTATATCACATATAACCGACCGATACAAATAAATCGCGAGAATAGAATACGGTATCACATACTCGTATTAATCTCGGTCCCGCATATATCACATATGCGCTCCTACTTCGTTTTTCCTGAGCCAGTAAACTTCTGTGTGGGACTCTAAAGACTCGTCAATACGCCGGCAGTAGGTGATGATCACATCAAGCACCCACAAGCCATCAGCGGTACTAGCTGGACGTAACGGCTAACTGGGTATTGAGCGATCAGAAGATCAACAAGCAAGTCCTCTCTAACTCCTGTAAAGCCTGTCAGTAACACTACCGTACATTCCGGTTAAATTGTATCTGGGGTATGGCCTTTATGAGTGGATCCGCTGCGTTGTTCTTCGTGTCAACTCTCCTGATCTCGATCTCCCGGCTGTTCACCGCCGAAAGCCGGAAAGACAAACGTCTTACCTGAATTTGGGGGCAGATGCTATTTGGTGATATCCGTCCACCTCTCCGAAGATGCCAAGTTGATTTATGGTACCGTGTATCGAAGGTTTAAACGAATGCGGCCGATATAGTAGACTTCGTCAGATTCCCCCTCATTGAGGGGTTTTTGATTGTGGGGACGCTCTTCCTTGTAGGCGCAAGCCCCTACAGTTAATTACGCTTCCACATCGCGGTAACCACTTTCTCCTTCTCCGGAGGGTCACTTCGTGTCGTGTGTGTTTGTTTTGTTTTTGGTTGCTCGTGGATTGTATACGGAAACTAATTTATGTTGTCGCCCGTAGGGCGTGGATTAGTCCAAATCCGTATTTTCTTAGATTTGGGTTTGGGGGTTGCGTTTAAGGATACGTTAGTCTCATTTGAGACTAAGATCAACTTAAATGTATGTTAAGGATACATTAGTCTAATTTTTAGACTAAGATCAACTTAACAGGATCGTTTAGATCCAACAAAAGAGCATTCGGGCTCTATTTCTTAGTTTAGGGACATTGCGGTCGATTAGTTTAAGGACATTACGGTCCAAGGTTAAGGATATCATAGTCCATAGGCTTAAGGACCCCACAGTCCAGGTTAAGGACATCATAGTCCATGAGTTTAAGGACCCCACAGTCCATGAGTTTAAAGACCCCAAAGTCCATTGAGTGATTGGTTATCAAGACCCGTCACCTCTTTGAAGAGGTTGAAGGATTACAACGACAAATATCAAAGGAGTGAAGAGATGTACCCTTGAACCAAAGTTGATTGGGAAATCTGTAGTCCAATTTGGGACTAAAGATCAATTAATTAGATTATGAGCACATGGGCTCAGTTGAATCTGAGTTGAGGACTTATGGCCAACTTCGGCTAAGTCCAATTAAGTTTGAAATGTTGGACTTTTGTTGGGACTGTTGAATATTTGTCTGGGTTCACCCCCCCATTATTTAGCAATGCTAAACATGAGTATAGACTCTGACCATGTATTTATTTTTTATTGAGTGCTGAGAACTCATATGCCATATGAGATGATCAATCTTGGAAGACAAGGGTATATTTGAGGCTCAGTCAAAGGGGAGTCTTGCCTCTGGAAGACTTAGCCAATTTGGGCTAAGATTGGTTTTAAAATAGTGTTAAACACTAGAGGACATTTGGCGGTCACGTGTCCCCACGTGATGCATTTAAAATAGTGTTAAACACTGAGGACAAAATGCTCAAAATAGTGTTAAACACTAGAAAGGAAGGGGTCACGTGGGGTCACTGAGGCGCCTGAAGATGGGGCCAGACCTCCTTTATTTTGTTCTCAGAATATTCAAATAAGTGTTAAACACTTTTGGTCTTCAGGCCATCACGTGTGGGCATGTGATGGGTACCCATGCATTGATTATTAAAGTGTTTGTTAAGGGCCACGAGGGGACACGTGAGGGCACCCAAAATTGATTCTACTCTTGGATTTGTTCCTTTTTGTTTTGAGGGTCACGTGTGAGCACGTGAGGCATTGCCTCCAAGCTTTTTCTTTCTCATTTTGAGGAGTCAGTTTGAGGGTCACGTGGGGGCACGTGACCATGTCTCATTCATTCTTTTCTGATCATTAAAGAAAGGGTCACGTGTTGCCACGTGACCACATTTACATGCATGGATAATTTAAGTCCTTTGTTTGAGAATTAAATTCTTTGGTAGGGTTAAACCCTAATTCTGTTTTGAGGAATTAAATTCCTCTGTATATGGAAGAATTAAATTCTTATGTAGGGTTAAACCCTATTTTTATTTGGAGAAATTGAATTCCTATAAGTTTGGGAGAATTAAATTCTCATATAGGGTTAAACCCTAGTTTCATTTGGAGGAATTAAATTCCTATGAATTTGGCGTAATTAAATTCCTTAAACTTAATTGTCCCTCTAAGTTTTGGATCTGCATTGCAGAATCTCCCCGATGAGAATTAAATTCTTAACTTGTGGGGAGATCTGCTTCTGCAGATCTTCAACTGAAGGAAGAACTAAGTTCTTATTTAGAAGAGTTAAACTCTTAAATTGAGAATTAAATTCTCTTTTTTTTGTTTTATGGAGCTTAGATCTCTTTCCCTTTCTCACCTAGGGTTTCTTTTTCTGAAGAGATCTTCTTTCTCTCTCTTGAGAATTAAATTCTTCTCTTTTTTTTCTCTCTGTTGTTCTATATCTCAAAAAAAATTCCAAGGATCCCTTCTCTTCTCTTCTTGTTTTCTATTTATAGGGGAAAGAAAAAAATCAATTTGCTTACTCAATCTTTCATTAAAAGATTTTGGTTGTTTTTGTAACCAACATGATCTTTTAGATTACTCAATGAATTTTATTCACCATTAGATTTTTAATCCAGAAGATATTCTGTCTGTTATTCTTGGTGAATTTCAGGGAAATCTTTCCTTGTATAAAATCATTCCATAAATTGGTAATTTTTAATCACCATTGGATTTTTAATCCAACGGTGCTCCTTTTACAGAGCACCATCTTTTTCGTTAGGAAAGATTTAAAGAAATATTTTTCCAGTTAAGGTCTTTGATTTCTCTTAATTAGAATTTAATTCTATTAGTTCAGAAGGCTTAAGAGCTTATCACATGTTGGCACGTGATCCTACTGTTTGGTCATTTCTGTAGAATTTAATTCTATTAATTAAAGAGCTTAGGAACCGATCACGTGTTGACACGTGACCCTCTTGATCAACATTTTAACCAGAATTTAATTCTGCTGTTTTAAAGAGTTAAGGAATCATCACGTGTCATCACGTGACCCTCGGTCACGTGTAGACACGTGATGCCTCAGTGGGATCTTTCCTTGCCATTTTATTATGCCTTTTAATTCTTTCAGTGGGTTCTTTAAAGGCCCATCACGTGTGGGCACGTGACTCCACTAATTGCTTGCTTGATTAGAATTTTAATTCTATTATAATAGAGTCCCAGGAAACCATCACGTGTCAGCACGTGGCCCTTGGTCATGTGTGAGCACGTGATGCCCCATTGGGGTTTTTACTGATATTTTATGAGGGAACAAATGCCCTCACAACATTGTTCTCACGTGTTTGCACGTGAGTGCAACGCTGTCATCTTTTGTGGCCGTTGGATCTGTCTAGGGGCCAGGGAAGGTGAACCGTTCCCCATCATATCCTATAAATGTATGGGTCTCTTCAGAAATGCCTCCACTTTTTCCATCTTCTTCCTTGCTCGGTTTTCCTCTGAGAATTTAATTCTCTTTCCCAGAGCTTAGTTCTCCGTTTCAAAAATTTCCAGAGTTTAACTCTGTTAACAAAAGATTTCCTTTTTCCGGTAAGAATCTTGAACGGCTGAGGAACTCCTTGTAGACATTTTCTCTTGGATTTCAAATCCATACCAAGGGTTTTCCCCTTTAAGAAGAACCCATCTTTCCAAGTTCTTTAAAAAATTTCCAATCCTTAAATAATAAACTCCTTTTGCTAGGGCTTCTCTGATCTCAGGGATCGATGGTGATACTTGTCTCTTTTATGGAATTTAATTCCATTCTAAAGAGTCTTTTAGCTCTGAAAATGTTTCCTGGGAATTTAATTCCTCTGTTCAAAAGGAATTTAATTTCTCTAAAGAACTTAGTTCTTTAAAAGAAGACTTCTTGGGATTTTTTTTTTTATCTTGAGTTGCTCTTAGAGAAAAAATAATTTCAGTAAAGGTTCTACTTGATTTTCGCAGAGTCCAAGATAGGTTTCTCTTTGGGAGGAATGTATAGAGTCATTTGAAATCCACTGTTCATTTATTGAGAATCTTCCTTTTGTTCTCATAATGATTACTCTGCCTCATCATTAGTGAGCCGCCATCTTGATTTTGTGGGGCCCCTGTGTTTTGTAACCAATGGTCCCATAAAATAAGTCCTTTGTCGCTTTCTTCCACTGTCTTTTTATATATATATATTTATAAACATATATATATATATACACACACACACGTGTTGGCTTCACTTAACAGTTTCCCCTTCTTTTATTTCAGGAACAATGGCTTCTCTTCCGTACTTCCTTTTTAGCTGCTCGGAGGCTGCCTTTCCTCAGTCACCGTCAGATGAAGAGGTGATGGCGATGATCAGAGCTCATGACCCTAATTGCACCCACTTGTTTTTATGGGGGACCTGGTACGGGCACATCATCCGCGGTCACCGCAACTTTCTCTGCGAGATACCAACAGAGCCTACCTACCCATTTTTGCCGATGGAGCGTCCACGAACCGCCTTCGCTATGGAGATGTTGAACTGGACCCCTACAGGACGGCTCGAGCCGTTAACTACTGGAATTCCGAACCACCCTGTGCCAGCTATAGACATCTTAGGGCGTCGTATCTACCAAGGTGAAGCCCGGCCTTGGGGTCAGGTTTACAAAATAGGGTTTACTCCTCGACAACCCACGTTTTACCTTCTCTGGGCTCGTTATATCTTGTCCGCCCATCGTGCGCGGCTGCAGAGGGTCGGGCTTTATCAGGTGGTGTACGCATCTCTCTTCCACTATCAGTCCCCCATGTCTGGTGGGTTAAAGCTTTCTTAAATCAATGGAATCTTCCTACCAACACCTTATTTATAGGGGAACGCGAAGTTTCATTTTCTCTGGAAGAGTTTCGCGAGATCTCGGGGTTGCCGGTCAGGGGGATGCTCTATGAAGAATTGCTGCCTCCTGATGAGTACGTTTTCGAAACCGAGCCTGCTATGCTTGACGGCCTGTCGATTGAAAATGCCGTCCGTCACAAGCACCCAAGTCTAATTAAGGCTCTGGGCATTTTTGAAAAGCTGTTTGCAGAAATAGATGAGCAGGGTGTCACTTTCAAAAGTTTTATTGCCTGCTTCCTTCGCGGGGACGTTCTATCAAAGACGGCTCCGAAATTCGCAAATATCAATGACCCTTTCAGGTTCGGTCTAAATAAGCTACCGGCTAAAGAAGAGGATTTGCCGCAGTTTTACATTCTAATCCTGTCGGCTGTATCTTTTGAGTCGATCGCAGCCCGTGGCATAGATGAAGAGACTTTCTTCGTGGGTTTTATTAGCGTCTGGCTCAGCTGGTTCACCATTACCACGCACCGTCGTTTCATGAGAGCCTCGATCATTTACCCTGCTCATCGCATTACCGAGGGGACGCGACTAGCTATGGGCATTGCGGCGCTAGCGCATCTGTATCATGGGCTAAGCGCCGCGGCCAATACCTCAACCCCAGGCGTGGATGTGGTAAATTTCTCTCTTCATTACTTTACGTCATGGATTGCGATGCACGTGCTAGGGGCATTTGCTGCGCATAAAAGACCCAGCTTTTATGATGCCTACACTTTTCCGCTGCTTATGAGGTCGGTGGACGCTTCTGCTCCCGATCCGACTTAGTCCAGAGCTATTCATGTGCTGATTAATCTCTATGCGAATACGGGCGGGATGGTATTCAACGATCGAGTCCTCTCTGCTCCTTCAGGACCAATTCAACAGCTTTGTGACTGTCGAAAGAGGGAGTACATTCCCTGAAGCCCAAGGAAGCCATGCACTTATATTCGATCAGACCGGGTTATCTGGTAGTTCGTCAGAACGGTGCGGCCCTTTTTATATGGTACAACCCATACCGCTTTGCTCGGCAACTGGGGTATGACCAGGGTGTCCCCTTTGAGGCATTTACAGTGGAGCCCAGCCCATTATCAGAAGTCGTTCGTGACGCCGCTCATCACTTCATGCGGCAGAACACCGGCACTCGCTTTTTGATTCCCGAAGCTAATTATATTTCTCGATGTGTGGGGTCTTTCACGGGCTGGTACCTCCACCGAGTCAGTCCCATTATTGCTGAGGAAAGGAGGATGCTCCTCGGATATAGGGCTCCTACTCCGATCCAGGCTACGAGAGTCCTGCCGAGACCGTAGGCAGTGGTTTGCCCTCCCTTGAAAGATACTGGTGTCGTGCTTATTCCTGAGGCGGCAGAAGTGGATCTAACTCCCACAGCTGGTATGTCGCTGTGCACTAGAGCTCAATCAAGGGCCAATAAGGCGTCAGTAACAGTATCATCAGCTGCGGCGTCAGCAATCGCGGTGTCGTCATCGGTAGCACCGCCAAGTGAGGATATTGAAGGCGAAGTTGATCAACGCCGCACCAATGCACTAAGGGGAAGGAAGAGATCGTCTTCTGTTGTTAGTTCTGAGTCCAAGAGGCGAAGGAAGACGGCCACCAATCTGCTCTACTTTTTAGTGGAATCAGAGCCTATCCTTCAAGATGAACCACTGGCCATGCAAGAATCGGATGGTGGTATACTTTTCCCGGGTTCATCTGTGAGGAAGCCACACAACTGGCTAAGGCTATAAGATGCTCACAGGATGAATCAGAGAATGTAAGGATCTCGAAGAGGCCTTATCCTGCCGTCATCTTTTATGAAGATCCTCCATTGATATGGCGGATATTCATAAGGCCTCTAGAAGAGGGAGGCGAGAGAGCCCTTAAGCAGCCTACCTCGGCCGACGCTGAAGATGAACTTTCGTTGTGGACCGGTGGCCACGAGTCTACCCTCGAACCCCGGCGAGCATACATCCTCAGGAAGGAACGCCAGCTTGAACAAGCCATACTAGAGGCTCCTTTGCACATTGGTATACTCATATATCTTTTCGTAATATTTTGCACTGCTTATATATACATATATATCCTTATCCTTATGAAAACTTTGCAGGGACTTCGGTGACGGCAGAGGATCTGAGTTCGAGTCGCGCCTTGACTATGGACTCTACAAATATCCCCGATGAGACACTAGTAAGTGTGGAGGGGGTCGATACAACTGTTGTTCCTGCCCCAGAGCTCCCTTCGGTAACTCCCGTTCTCCAGGTGCTTGCTCTCCTGGAAGAGGCATCTTCATTGGCCGCGGATTTAATGGATCTTTCCGGGGACGACCCGGAAACTATGGAACAGGTGATTGAGGCCACTGTCCTTCCATTGGAGCCTGCAGCGATGGCCACTGCTCCTCAACCGGAAGTTATTATACCGGCCCACATCCCTGATGATGTGCCCGGGGGCAGGGAGGAGGCCGTCGAAGCTACTATTCCTCCAGTCCAGAGTGGGAGGAGAATCCAAGGTATTCTTCTATCCTTTTATTTTAATGATCTCTTCATTATCTGAACTTTTCCTGCCTTTTCAGAGCTACGAGGATTGGCAACGTCCATCGTGGACTTGTCCCCTAGGAACTCTTTTCAGCGTCTGCTAGAGATGGCCGCTCCGCAGGCGATATCTCCTCAACGCATCGTCCTCTCTTCCGGGCAAGGTTAGTTTCATTTTCCCTCTCCTCACGGCATTATTATTATTTCATATAATAACACTGATGTCTTCTACAGTTCTGGAAGCTGATGACAAAGTTGAGATTCTTGACGGGCCCGGGGAGCCTTCAGATTCTTTGTAGGATAGCATAACCATGGATAAGTAAAGTTTCGATGTTGTTCTACCTGTTCTTTACTTGTGAGTCTCGCTGATTGTTTTCTACGAATCTTAACAGCTTTGCCAGTTCTTACCACGTTGGAATCTCACATCATGATGCCGCCCGGCCCCTATGATCAACGTGCCTCAGAACGGATGGCAAAGCTAAGCCTTCACTCCTTGTCAGCTCTGATTGAAGACCTTCGTGCTGGCAGTCTGATCACGGCCGAAGCATTTGCCGCTGAAGCCAACGGTTCTCTTCCTTTTCTTGCTACTTACCATAGTGAAACATTGGTGCAAGTCTGGGTTGAGTTCTGTCGTTAGGTAGAGGTTTGCTTTCATAGTCTTGAATGTACATGCCTTCCTTCAGAGGTTGTGGCTGCAAAGGCGAGCTTACGGGGGCTGATTGAGTGGTGCGTTGTGAATATGCTGTCATGCGAGAAGAGGCTCAGCCGAAAGTTTTCGGAGAGGGAGCTGGCTTCCAAAGCGCTGAGGGAACTTCAAGCTAATCTTACGGCCAAGACCACTCAGGCGTATGAACTTTGGCGGCTGCTTCAAGACGCTATCAGGGAAGTGGTAGCCATTGATAAAGCCGTCATTTTCATTCGCGAAATGGTCGAAGCTCATAAGGTTACCGAAAAAGAGCTTGAAAGTCGGCCTGCCTCGTACCAGGCCCAAAAGGCTCAAGCGGAGGCCCTCTCCTAACGATAATAAATCATGAAGCCGAGGCCCAGCGGAAAAGGGATGAACTGGCCAACCTATTAAATCGTCCGTCGTCTTGAAGAATTGTATATTTTTTTCTATTCTTCTTCTGTACATACTCCTGAAGGAGAGTATATTTTTTTATTCTTTCATAAATTGTACTTTGTATTCATTTTGATTGATGAATAAAAGACATATTTTGCTTCATGATGGTGTGTCCCTTTTAGTAAATGCATTTTATGGATAATCTATTTCGATTTCTTTGTAGGACAGCGATGGCTTAGGAGTCAAGGTTAGGATCTGCCTCCTAAGATTTTTCAACTTTATGAGCCGTGAGGATCTCATAAAGAATTTTCACCCTACCGGTCGAGAGGATCCCGTAGATGTAATTTCTTTTTAAGAATCGTGAGGATTCCTAAGTGCATTTTCTCTTGAGAGTCGTAAGGATCTCACAAGAGAATTTTCTCCCTTACGAGTCGAGAGGACCCGTAAGTGATTATTTCTTTTCTTGTCGGAGGGGGTGGGCTGCAGAAAATCTATCTTGACCTCCCTGCGAAGCAACGATGGCTTGGGAGAAAGGGTTAGGATCTTCCTCCTAAGACTTTTCAACTTTATGAGCCGTGAGGGTCTCATAAAGAATTTTCTTTCTACAGGTCGAGAGGATCCCGTAGGTGTAATTTCTCCTTAAGAATCGTGAGGATTCCTAAGTGCGTTTTCTCTTGAGAGTCGTAAGGATCTCACAAGAGAATTTTCTCCCTTACGAGTCGAGAGGACCCGTAAGTGATGGATGAGGTTGACACTATCCGCATTTCATGGAGTTAGAGGTTGCTCTGGCCATTTCCCACGGGTTCAAGATTTACTTTTAGCCGTGTTCTATTGGACCAGGATTTGCTCTGGACGCTTCCCACGGGGTCAGGATTGACATAAGCCATGTTCCGTAAGGACCAGGATCCGCTCTGGACGCTTCTCACGGGGTCAGGATTGACATAGGCCATGTTCCATGAAACTAGGATTTGCTCTGGATGCTTCCCACGGGATCAGGATTGACATAAGCCATGTTCCGCAAGGACCAGGATCCGCTCTAGACGCTTCCCATGGGGTCAGGATTGACAAAAGCCGTGTTCCACAAAACTAGGAATTGCTCTGGATGCTTCCCACGGGGTCAGGATTGACATAAGCCGTATTCTGCAAGGACCAGGATCTGCTCTGGACGCTTCCCACGAGGTCAGGATTGACATAAGCCGTGTTCCACGAAACCAGGATTTGCTCTGGATGCTTCCCACGGGGTCAGGATTGATATAGCCGTGTTCCACAAGGACCAGGTTCCGCTCTGGACGTTTCCCACGGGGTCAGAATTGACATAAGCCATGTTCTACGAAACCAGGATTTGTTCTGGATGCTTCCCACGGGGTCAGGATTGACATAGCCGTGTTCCACAAAGACCAGGATCTGCTCTGGACGTTTCCCACGGGGTCAGAATTGACATAGGCCGTGTTCCACGAAACCAGGATTTGCTCTGGATGCTTCCCACGGGGTCAGGATTGACATAGGCCGTGTTCCATGAACCCAGGATCCGCTCTGGACGCTTCCACGGGGTTTGGATTGATATAAGCCGTGTTCCCCAAGGACCAGGATTCGCTTTGGATGCTTCCCACGAGGTCAGGATTGACATAAGCCGTATTCCACGTAACCAGGATTTGCTCTGGATGCTTCCCACAGGATCAAGATTGACATAAGCCGTGTTCCGCAAGGGCCACGATCCGCTCTTGACGCTTCTCACGGGGTCAGGATTGATATAAGCCGTGTTCTACGTAACCAAGATTTGCTCTGGATGCTTCCCACGGGGTCAGGATTGATATAAGCCGTGTTCCACAAGGACCAGGAGGGGTTGACTCTCGGTTGTCTATGCATCATCGAGTCATGGAACTGGGAACTTTTCCACAGTTCCGATTTGTTGATGTTACGTCTGTTGTAATGAGACGAATGTTGAGATGATCTCCAGGCTGTCTGTGAACCGTCGAGATTTGGCTTCTTTTTCTGATGGAGCCTGGTGGGAAAGTATGGTTCCCTCTTTGTTTGTGCCCCTGGATTGTATACAGGGATCGATGTGATCTCACCTGTAGGGCAAAAAAGTTTCATTTTATATTTTTCTTTCTGCGATGCTCTATCATCTCAGCTTTTATATCGCGAAAGTCGCGATTACCCAATCATTTCGGCTATATTTTCGCTGTGCCCAATCATTTTGGCTATTTGTTTTTTATTTACCCACTGCTTTTTATTGCGAGTTGCCTAACTATTTCGGCTATTTTACATGCATACATTTTTACTTGCTAATTTGCAAGTTGCCTAATCATTTCGGCTATTTCATATGCATTTGTGGCTCGCTGGCTTTTCACTGTGGGTTTGGGATTTAGAATCTAGTGCCAATCTTAGCATCAGCATCGTGGCGACTGGAATATTGTCAGGAGCGAATCATCATTTGCCATGAAAGGACTTGGAATTTGATACTGATTTAGGCATCAGCATCGCTATAACTGGGATATTGCCAGGAGTGAATCATCATTTGCCTTTATCGATGTCAAACAAAGGTGACTTAGTAAACAGGGTTAGTATCCTGTCGACTAAGACTTTTAACTTTACGAGCCGTAAGGGTCTCATAAATGTATTTCTCTGTATGAGTCGTGAGGATCTCATAGGTGTGTTTCTCCTTAGGAATCGTGGGGATCCCTAAGTGTGTTGCTCCTTTGTGAGTCGTAAGGATCCCACGCAGGTATTTTCTCCCCACAAGGTCGAGAGGACCTTGTAAGTGTTTTTTTTAACGAGATTGCGCCCTTTCGGGTTTTCACAAAACTCGTCGGTAGCCCTGCTTTTTTTACTCACGGAGCCCTTTCGGGTTTTCATCCGTGCCCATTTTGCTTATGGATATACCATTTTTTTATGTCAGCCTTGGGATGCTGCGGTCTGTAGTAGTTTATCGACATCACTGTCAACAGCCAGTTTTAGGACATAGTGGTCCATCGTTAGTTTAAGGACGTTTCGGTCCGTCGCCAGTTTTAGGACATAGTGGTCCGTCGTTATTTTAAGGACGTTTTGGTCCGTAGCCGGTTACTACTTATAGAGTTTGGGCTTAGGAAGATTGCGAGCGGACATAGGCGTCATCATCTATCGTTGACCTAGGCCGTGACTCGTCAGGCATAGTATTTTTTCAAGAAGCGACCGTTTATTGGCCTGAAAGGTCTTTCACCATGCATGTCCATGAGTAGATAGGCACCACCCTGGTAAAATTTGTCTATGATATATGGGCCTTCATAGTTCGGCTCGAATTTCCCCCGCTTGGCACGATTGGGGATCATAGGTCTTTTGACCACTAGCACGAGTTCGCCTTGGCGGAATGTTCTCGGCCTAGTCAATTTCTCATATGAGCGCGTCATCTTTGCTTTATAAGCTTTTAGATTTTGCTGCGCCATGAGCCGAGTTTCGTCGAGGGCATCAAGTTCCTCAAGCCGAAGATGAACATTTTCTTCGTCTGTTAGCTCGTAGTGAACCACCACTCGTAGAGAGGGTACCTCTATCTCGAGAGTGAGTACCGCTTCTGTGCCGAATACCAATGCATACGGCGTTGTGTTTGTGGCCGTTTTGAACGTAGTTCGATACGCCCAAAGAGCCTCATGCGGTCTCTCGTGCCAGTCCTTTTTATTTCGAGACACCATCTTTTTCACGATCTCTGTCAAGGTCTTGTTGAAAGCCTCAGCTAGACCGTTAGCTCAGGGATTATAGACCGATGAATACCTCCAGTCTATGTTATGCTGTTGTGCGAAGCGGCTGATCTTGTGGCTTCTATAGGCTGGCCCGTTATCGGAGATAATCCGTCGCGGAGTGCCAAACCGGTAAATGACGTGTGTTTTGAAGAAATGAAGAATATTCTCCGTCTTCACTTCTCTCAGTGGTACTGCTTCTGCCCACTTGGAGAAGTAATCGGTGGTTGCCAAAATGAATCGATGTTCTCTGGACGATGTTGGTTCAATGGGCCCGATTATGTCAGTTCCCCACATTTCGAACGGCCAGCTAGCTACCGTTGGGTATAGCGGATTTGAATGCTGGTGGATAAAATCTCTGTGAATCTGGCATGAGTGGCATTGCTTCGCGTATTCGAGGCAGCCCTGGATCATCGTGGACCAATAGTAGCCCATCCTTTTGATCTTCAGCTTCATCTTCGGGCCGGCTTGGTGAGAACTGCAGAGTCCAACGTGAGTTTCTTGGACGACTCTCTTTGCCTCTTCAGGTCCCAGACATCTTATCCACAGAGAATCAAATGATCTCTTATACAGAGTATCATTGATGAAGGCGAAAGACAGTGCTCGTTTCATAAGCTGATGTCGTGAGGATGCATCTTCAGGTGTTCAACGGAATTTGAAGTAGTCTATTAAGACTTTTCTCTAATCCTCAGCCTTTTCTTGGTCTTTTATTTGTAGGGCCGTTTGCTCGGTCGCTCCCTTTTCTTCGGAAGATTTCGAAGATATTTCTGTCGGTGCGAGAACCCGACGGCTTTGCACAATAATCCTTACGTCATCGAGATTCTCGTCGGCCAGTTCTTTAGCGAGCTTGGCTAATGCATCCGCTTTGCTGTTTTCCGCTCGCGGTATACTTTCCAGGGCGTAGGAAGGGATTTGAGTCAGCAGTTGCTGCACTCTTTCGCTGTATTTCACCAACTCTGGTTTGCACGTTTAATAGTCGCCGTTTACTTGGCTAACGATCAGTTGGGAATCTCCGTATATAAGGAGATTCTCAATTCCCATGTCGACGGCGATCTCAAGACCTGCTATCAAAGCTTCGTATTCGGCTTCATTGTTCGTCATCGGCTCTGTTAAGGAGAAGGCAAAGCGCATTATCCCTCCTTGTGGAGTCACGAAGATGAGTCCTACCCCTGATTTGATTATGGGGGTGTTTTGTTTGTGCTTCTTCATGGAAGATGCCCCATCGAAGTAGAGTTCTCATCGGGTGTCACTCTCTCTTCTCTCACCGTCGATCGTGTCAAACACGTGCTCGTCGGGCAATTCGCAGTTCAGGGGAGAGTCGGTAGGTATCGGATGCTCAACGAGGAAGTCGGCGATGGCCTGGCCTTTCACTGCCTTGAGAGGACGATAAGTTATCGAGAATTCCATCAAGAGCATGGCCCATTTAGCTAGCCGTCCCGTCAATATAGCCTTTGATATCAAATATTTGAGAGGATCCACCTTTGATATAAGATGGACCTCATGTGCCAACGCATAGTGTCTGAGCTTTATTATCGCGATGATTAACCCCAGGCAATGTTTTTCAATGGGGGAGTAATTGTTTTCTTCCCCCAGGAGAACTTGACTCAAATAGTAGAGGGCTCTCTCTTTCCCTTGGTCGTTCTCTTGTGCCCATAATGCGCCTAAAGAATCTTCGAGGGTTGTTGTATACAAGACGAGAGGTTTTCCTTTAACGGGAGCGTCCAGTACTGGCGAATTCTGCAGGTATTGCTTGATTTCGTCCAGTGTACTTTGGCATTTGCGATCCCAGACGAACGGGGTTCTCTTCTTCATTAGGTGACTGTAAGGACGACACTTACCGGAGTGATTGGCTATGAATCGCTGGATATATGCAAGCTTTTCTTGGATAGACCGCGGTTGCTTGAGGGTCTTTGGCGGAGGCATTTCCATGATCTCCTTGATCTTCGATGGGTCTATTTCGATGCCTCGGTGGGATTCACCTAAGGAAACTCCGAATGCGCATTTGAGAGGGTTCATATTCAAGTTGTATTTCTGAAGGCGCTGAAACACGATCTTCAGATGCTCTAAATGTTCCTCGTATGATTTGCTTAACTATGAGGTCGTCGATATAGCATTCGACGATTTCATGTATGAGGTCATCGAAAATCTTCGTCATGGCTCTCTGATAGGTGGCGCCAGTGTTCTTTAGACCGAAAGGCATCACTTTGTAGCAGAATATGCCCAAAGGGGTCCGGAAAGCGGTATGCTTTTGGTCCTTAGGATGCATCTTTATCTGATTGTATCCTGATGAGTCATCCATGAAGAAGAAAACTTCATGAGTGGACATGTTGTCTATCATTAGCTCGGTGACCGTTACTGGAAAGTCATCCTTGGGACAAGCTTTGTTGAGATCCCAAAAGTCCACACATATGCGCACCGTCCCATTTTTCTTCATCACTGGGACGATGTTGGCGATCCAGTCAGGATACTGAACCTCTTGGATGAAGCCGGAGTCGATCGGTTTCTTGACCTCGGCATTGATGCTCATTTTGAGCTCGAGCCGCATTCTTCTTGGTGCTTGTTTGATTGGTTTGACACCCAGAGATATCGCCAATTTATGCACCGCAATCTCTAGATCTAGTCCCGGCATCTCGGAATAGTTCCACACGAAGCAATCTTTAACCGCATGAGCACGTCTTTAAGCGTAGCCTCCTTTTCTTCAGACAACAGCTCACTGACGAATGTCGGCCGTGGGTCATTTGCCGTTCCCAGGTCAATTTTCCTTAGGTCATCTGCAGTAGTATGTATCCCATCTTCCATCTCTTTTGGCGCCGGTGGAAATTCTGAGATTAACTCATCCTCATTGCTTTCGAAGCACCAAGAAAGGTCATCCATATTCTCGGGTTCCTCTTCTGACAGCGTTATCGCGTGACAGTTACGAGATCGTTTCCAAGACCGATGTTGATCTGGTTCTACTCTCGCTATACATGTCGCTTTCGGTTCATGCTTCTGTGGTAGGCTTACCCTCCAACTGTTGGATAGAGCGAACCTGCCGAGTTGATACTGGTCTTTGACCTAGTTCTTAAAGGTGAAGCAGTCTTCGAGAGGATGTCCTGTTGCTCGGTGATAGGAGCAATAGTCTGGGTGAGAGACCTCGTCTGTTTGCTCGGGGTGCTTGGACTCCGGGAGCGTCATAATCTGATGTTTTATGACAAGGTCGAATATCTTCTTTGTCTTGTCTTGGGGAAAAAAATATGCTCGACCCATCTTCTTCATAAGAGATGGATCTCGGCTGCCGATTCTTGATCGCGTGGCTTCTTGGACCCGCTTTGCAGCTGTCGAACATTTTTTCCGTTCTTTGATTTATTTTTTCCTCTGTGCTGGGTCTTTTGTATGACGGGTTGGCACCGAGGAGCATTGTCATTTTCCACGGCCTGTCGAAGGAGGCGCTGCGTCCTGGCTTTCTCGTAAATCGCCATTTCGCGGCTATGGTCGTCCCGGACCTTCTGACCCGCTTCCCTTATTAGCTTGTCCATCTGTTTTTCAAACGACAGACTTGGCATTATGGCGAGACCTCGTTTTGGTTCAGGGTTGTCATCTTTTAACAGAACATCTCCTTCTTCGTCAAAGTCATGTATGACGTAGCAGCCATGGAATCGCTCCTGTTTCTTGGATTGAACATATCCAAGCCCGATCGTTTCCATTCTCCCGTTGGGCAACTTTCGCTGAGTTCCGGAGACGTCCCAAATCCTGTTGTAGAACCGAGCTTGTCGAGCAGTTTGTTTGAAGGGTACACCTTGGCGCCTCAACAGCTTTTTCAATCCTTCTGGGTAATATCTAGGCAGACGAATGGGCTGGAGGCTGTCAAGTGTAGAATCGGCACCATGCCATATTTCTTTCTCCACTTTGGTTTCTGTGGATTGATAAAAGAGGATCGCCTTTTCATCTCTTCGCTTGGGAGGGACGTAGAATGCCTGCCGTTCTTGCACACTATAGGTGTCAAGCGTGTCAAGCTCTTTGTAATGCTCTTGCAAAACCATGGCAATTTTCAAACTCCGATCATCGCTAGAGAAGGCTTGCATTGATGGCCAAGCGGAAAATACAGCGTTGACCTCATCTTCTGAGTCGCTGCCGAAGATCAACATAGGGGTGGACGGTCCCAGCTTGTTGCATTGAGGCGGCCCTGAATAAACTATTTCTTCCTCCTCTTCGGTATCACTCCCGAAGACCGGAATAGTGGTGATATCTTTGTTCTTCATTTTGTGACATCTTTCCGTGTCCTCGAAATCTGGAAAGAAGTATTTTGCATCTTCGTACTTTCGGACATCATTCACGGAGAATGGATTCAACTCCCTTGTCACAGTATACTCGAGACCATCCTTGAAATACTTCATAACTGACGTTGTGCAGAAGGGATGATGTTTTACTCGTGTAACCAAGGCCTGCCGAGTAAAGCGTTGTAGCAAGTCTTGGCGTCAATGACATGAAATTTAATGTCCGTGACGAGCAGCCCAAAGCGTAACGTCAGTATCACAGACCCGAGTGTCCTTGATGATTGGGAGTCAAACCCGGATATAGTGATCTTATCCCGAGCGAGGTGTTGAACGCTCATGCTGATTTTTTTCAACACTCTTACATTGAGAAGGTTGATGGAGGACCCATTGTCAACTAGGATTTTGCCTATCCTGATATCATGACAGTATCCTGAGACATAAAGGGGACGGTTATGCTCGCATGTCCCGAAGAGGATATCTTCATCGCCGAAAGTGATATCAGCCGTGTGTACTTCTTCCAGTTCGTCCTTCATCTTTTCTTCGGCGAGGAAAGCTTGGAATCGTTCAGGCTCCTGTAACGCCTTGAACAAAGAATTTCTTGCTTCTTTTGATAACAAGAGGGCATCACGAATGCTTAGCTGCGAAGGTAGCTTCCTCAAGTGTGCCAAAACGATGTAATCCACCTTGTTTTTCTTTGGCGAGTCCTTAGCTGTCAGCTCTTTGACGACTTGATCATCGATGGTGATATCTTCAGGGACCTTTTCTTTCCCCTTATCTTTTTTATTCGATCCCTTGTTTGTGGGTCCAAGATTCTTTTCAGGTAATGTGCGATTGCGCAGCTGAATGTTCTCGCAACTCTTCGGTTCTTCCTCTTTTCCTGAGGTGGATTCTTTGAAGAGAGGGCCGAGAGTCATTTCTTCGTCGGAGTCACTCCCGAAAGTGAGGACTTGCGATCCCCCATAGTCAACCATATGGCAGTTGCCGGCAGTTCTTTTGTGCTCATTTGTCGTGCTTTTCCGCTGTCGACGAGCATCACGCTTCATCCTTTTGAAGTGTTGGCTGTAAGCGACATATCCCTGCCACCAGTTTTTAAATGCTATGCACTCTTCAGTAGGGTGCGCGATCCTTCGATGATATAGACAGTAGTTAGGATGTATATCTGCATTATCAGGAGTGTTTCCTTCGGAGGGTGGCAGCTTCATTCCCATCGATATGGCTTTGGCGAACCTTTTCCTCGTCTTGAACCTGCTTTTATTTGTGGCGGATGTACATTGATCTGGTGGGAGTGTTTTAACCCTTTCGTCCAGTCGCCGGCGTTTGGCCTTTTCAAATACGGCCATCTCGCGCTCTCGATCAGCTTTGCTTTTTAGAAGAGCTTCGTTCAGGAATGCATCGATCATTTCGTATGATGGCTCTAGAAGTCCCGGCTCAGGATCTACCCCCAGTTTCTCTGCGTAAGGAGCTTCTTCATCATTTATCGACGAGTGGGAGATCACATGGAAACTTGCCACATAATCTTCAGATTCATCCGACGAGTCTTCTCCATTGTCGTCATCTCCATCCTCAAGGACGTGGTTAAGAAATTCTTAGAGTGTGACCGGAGTTCGCGCCTTCTGGTTATACTCTTCCAGCCCGTCAATCTGCTTTTGCAGGTCCGTGCGCTTGTCACCATACTTTACGGGCTTTTTGGTCTTCTTCTTCTTATTCTTCTTCTTCGAAGATTTTGACGGCCGGGTGTGGGCGCTTTGATTATCACCACCAATTTTTGGAGTTGGGTGTGGTTTCAGCATTCTCTCGATGATCTCGGGTTCCAATGGATTTTTCCATCTGATTACCGGGCATGTCTGGAGATCCTTCAGCTTTCCTTTTGTTTTGGCTGAAAGAGCGACCTCCCATGGAACTTCTTCGACAAAAGAGCATGATGTCCCCGGTGTGTCCCCCCTTTTAAGAGCATGCGGTTGAGGCGGGCTTACTTTCCATTTCTCGGATAGTGCAAATTTGCCCTGTTGATACTGGTATTCAATCCAGCCTTTAAAGACGAAACAATCTTCAATCGGATGGCCTATCGCTTGGTGATAAGGGCAATAATTGGGATTATTAACCTCACTGGGTTGCAATGGGCATTTTGGATTTGGCAAATTAACGAGCCTGTTGCGCATTGCCAGCTCAAACAATCTCCTCGTTTTGTCCCGGGGAAACGAATAAGGGCGCTTTATTTTCTCATTATAGAATTGCCGTCTCTCGTCCAGGCGATCGGTTAGTTTTGGGCCACTGGGCTTCTGTTGAGCATTTGCAACGAAAGTCGCTTTCTCTTTGCCCTTTTCATTTTGTGGCTCCGGCTTTGAAGGAGACGACCTATGACCCATCTGGTCCATTTGGGCCAGTTTGTCAATCAAGTCCTGGAACGTAGTCGGCTTGAAGAACATCATGAATTGGGAAATAGTCGCCTGAGGGTCAAGTATGCCCACAAACATGCCCACTGTCGGCGCTTCTTCAATGCGCTGCTCATATTTCGACCACAGATTTCGCCATCGTATTGCGTATTGAACCCATGTCTCGCCTGTCATCACCCTGGCATTAATTAGTGCGGTAATCGGAGTACGCTCGCTAGCACTTGCAAATCTTTGTGTGAATAGCAGCTCCATCTCTGCAAATGTTTTAACGGAGTCGTTCGGGAGTTCCGAGTACTATTCGAACGCTATTTCCGATAAGCTGTCGACGAACTGGCGAAGTAGTAGTTTATCGTCACCTCCAATGTTACCACATAAAGCCCTAAACTGGGCGACATGCTGATGCGGATTGCCCGTCCCTTTATTTACATGGAATTTATGGATCGTATATCCCGGCGGGTACCTTATTTGGTCATACCAGCCCGGATAGGGTCGTCCATTCTTAACAATCTGCTCGGCCGCTTCATTTGCCTGGTGAACTCATATTTGCTGAGAAATGTAATCATCCAGAGCGGCCTTGGAGATGGTCTCCTCCTCAGCTGCTGAAAGAGCCGGTGGAGGGTTCGATGTCTCCCCTCTGTCGTCTTCAACGATAATCAGGGAGTCTTCAGCTGGAAGTTCCGGCTGTAACATCATCCCGGCCATGTCTTGGAACAAAAAAGCCATTCGTTTTATGTTGGCCGCCTGCTCCGCAGCCTCTTTTTCTTTCCTTTCGAGCATTCTTAGGAGGAATTCAGCATCAGTTTCTTGTTCCTGACGCTGCTCTGAGGTTTCTGGATTCTCTTTCGGCCCAGTGAGTGCGACCATTGCAGTCAGCATCTCCTGAAGTTTTTGCTGCTGTTGCTCCTGAGCCTTTGTTATCGATTGAGTAAGCGTTCGATGACCCGTAGAAGCACGGCTTTCCTCTTTTCCGGAAGCCATATAAACGATATGTGTCACCATACCCCCAGACTTAGGGCGTTTAGGTTCAGTGGTCTTACGATTCGTCGCAAACACATGGGCTTTCTCCTGCCTCCTTCTCTTGTAAGCGGTTGACGTTGAGAGAGCCGTTGCAGCGGGCATCCATACGAATGACATCTTTTGTGGTACCACGGGATGGCTCCTTTCTTGCCGAGCTTTAAGCTTCTTTGGCCGGCGAGAGTAGTTCTGGTTAATCACCGATTCCTGGACCTGTCGCCAGACTTTGTAAATTTTGGAGGACAACCATTGAGGTGGCTGCTCCGGCTTCTTTTCTGCAGCATTCTCCATAGGTGGGGGAGATCTTTTCAGTACGGCAGTCGGAGAGTTTTTGCGAACCCTCCTTAGCGGTTTATAGTTGTTCCTAGTTGGAATAGCAGCATCGATTTCCACTATTCGAGCTGGCGGAGTCAGTCCAGAAGGGGAGCTGCCCCCAGCCTTCCTTACTCGGCGCCAGTGACGACGTCGAGCGTGTCGAGCCGGTAGGATTGTCTCAGCTGTAAGGGTGACTTCATCGTGCCCCTGTTTTTTCAAAGGGTTGTCGCCGGCGTCAGCATCTTAAAGACCGATGTCTATTGAGAAGCAATGTCCAATCTATCAAAGACAGACTTCTGGGCAGGGGAAGCGACTTTGAAGACTTCGCCTGGAGCGGGAGCCGGAATAACCAGCCTTGTGAAGACTGACTTCTTGGCAGAAGAAGCCACTTTGACGATTTCGTCCGCTTGAGCCGGGATGGCTATCCGCTTTGGAATGGTTGCTTCAGGTATCGCGGGCTTGTTGGTGTTCTGGCCCAGTCTGTTGAAAACTGAGACATTAGATTTGGGCGACCCGTTGAGAGGGGTCGCGGCAGTGGTAAGTCGATCAAAGACCGACTTCTTTGGGGCTTCTTGCGATAGCAGCGGGGCATTGAAGCTCTTCAGTGGGATCATGGTCCCAAAGAACAGCCCAGTGGTGGCCTGAGTTACTTGCTCCACCGGCATCTTGAACAGTGAGGCCGCTTGGGGCCCGTAGGTTACACCTCCAGATGAGGCGGAATGGGAGTTGCAGTTGCAGTTGGAGGCCATTGACGTTCTTTTTTCTGCACAGGAGCAAAACCAAGTCTTAGTACCTCGAACCCAAGGGCAACCATATCAAACCGTGATTCGTTTGCGAACACGACACACGAAGTGTGGAGTGGAAAGAGGAAAAGGTCCCACCGGGCGTGCCAGAATCTGTTCATCGCCGAAAGCCGGAAAGACAAACGTCTTGCCTGAATTTAGGGGCAGATGCTATTTGGTGCTATCCGTCCACCTCTCCGAAGATGCCAAGTTGATTTATGGCACCGTGTATCGAAGGTTTAAATGGATGTCCGATGTAGCAGACTTTGTCAGATTCCCCATCATTGAGGGGTTTTTGATTGTGGGGACGCTCTTCCCTATAGGCGCAAGCCTCTGTAGTTAATTACGCTACCGCATCGCAGTAACCACTTTCTCCTTCTCCAGATGGTCATTTCGTGTCTTGTGCGTTTGTTTTGTTTTTGGTTGCCCGTGGATTGTATACGGAGACTAATTTATGTTGTCTCCCGTAGGGCGTGGATTAGTCCAAATCCGTATTTTCTTAGATTTGGGTTTGGGGGTTGGGTTTAAGGATACGTTAGTCTCATTCGAGACTAAGATCAACTTAAACGTATGTTAAGGATACGTTAGTCTAATTTTTAGACTAAGATCAACTTAACGGGATCGTTTAGATCCAACAAAAGAGCATTCGGGCTCTATTGCTTAGTTTAGGGATATTGCGGTTGATTAGTTTAAGGACATTACGGTCCAAGGTTAAGGACATTATAGTCCATGGGCTTAAGGACCCCACAGTCCAGGTTAAGGGCATCATAGTCCATGAGTTTAAGGACCCTACAGTCCATGAGTTTAAGGACTCCACAGTCCATGGAGTGATTAGTTATCAGGACCCGTCATCTCTTTGAAGACGTTGAAGGATTACAACGACAAATATCAAAGGAGTGAAGAGATGTACCCTTGAACCAAAGTTGATTGGGAAATCTGTAGTCCAATTTGAGACTAAGATAAATTAATTAGATTATGAGCACATGGGCTCAGTTGAATCTGAGTTGAGGACTTATGGCCAACTTGGGCTAAGTCCAATTAAGTTTGAAATGTTGGACTTTTGTTGGGACTGTTGAACATTTGTCTGGGTTCAACCCCCCATTATTTAGCAATGCTAAACATAAGTCTGGACTCTGACCATGTCTTTATCTTTTATTGAGTGCTGAGCACTCATATGCCATATGAGATGATCAATATTGGAAGACAAGGGTATATTTGAGGCTCAGTCAAAGGGGAGCCTTGCCTTTGGAAGACTTAGCCAATTTGGGCTAAAACTGGTTTTAAAATAGTGTTAAACACTAGAGGACATCCGGCGGTCACGTGTCCCCACGTGATGTATTTAAAACAGTGTTAAATACTGAGGAAAAAATGCTCAAGATAGTGTTAAACACTAGAAAGGAAGGAGCCACGTGGGGTCACGTGAGGCGCCTGAAGATGGGGCCAGACCTTCTTTATTTTGTTCTCAGAATATTCAAATAAGTGTTAAACACTTTTGGTCTTCAGGCCATCACGTGTGGGCACGTGATGGGTACCCATGCATTGATTATTAAATTGTTTATTAGGGGCCACGAGGGGACACGTGAGGGCGCCCAAAATTGATTCTACTCTTGGATTTGTTCCCTTTTGTTTTGAGGGTCACGTGTGAGCACGTGAGGCATTGCCTCCAAGCTTTTTCTTTCTCATTTTGAGGAGTCTGTTTGAGGGTCACGTGGGGGCACGTGACCATGTCTCATTCATTCTTTTCTGATCATTAAAGAAAGGGTCACGTGTTGCCACATGACCACATTTACATGCATGGATAATTTAAGTCCTTTGTTTAAGAATTAAATTCTTTGGTAGGGTTAAACCCTAATTCTGTTTTGAGGAATTAAATTCCTATGTATATGGAAGAATTAAATTCTTATGTAGGGTTAAACCCTATTTTTATTTGTAGGAATTGAATTCCTATGAGTTTGGGAGAATTAAATTCTCATATAGGGTTAAACCCTAGTTTCATTTGGAGGAATTAAATTCCTATGAATTTGGGGTAATTAAATTCCTTAAACTTAATTGTCTCTCTAAATTTTGGGTCTGCATTGCAGAATCTCCCCGATGAAAATTAAATTCTCAACTTGTGGGGAGATCTGCTTCTACAGATCTTCAACCAAAGGAAGAACTAAGTTCTTATTCAGAAGAGTTAAACTCTTAAATTGAGAATTAAATTCTCTTTTTTTTATTTTATGGAGCTTAGATCTCTTTCCCTTTCTCACATAGGGTTTCTTTTTCTGAAGAGATCTTCTTTTTCTCTCTTGAGAGTTAAATTCTCCTCTCTTTTTTTCTCTCTGTTGTTGTATATCTCAAAAAAAATTCCAAGGATCCCTTCTCTTCTCTTCTTGTCTCCTATTTATAGGAGAAAGAAAAGAATCAATTTGTTTAGTCAATCTTTCATTAAAAGATTTTGGTTGTTTTTGTATCCAACATGATCTTTTAGATCACTCAGTGAATTTTATTCACCATTGGATTTTTAATCCAGAAGATATTCTGTCTGTTATTCTTGGTGAATTTCAGGGAAATCTTTCCTTGTATAAATTTTTTCCATAAATTGGTGATTTTTAATCCAACGGTGCTCCTTTTATAGAGCACTATCTTTTTTGTTTGGAAAGATTTAAAGAAATATTTTTCCAGTTAGGGTCTTTGATTTTCCTTAATTAGAATTTAATTCTATTAGTTCAGAAGGCTTAAGAACCTATCACATGTTGGCACGTGATCCCACTGTTTGATCATTTCTGTAGAATTTAATTCTATTAATTAAGGAGCTTAGGAACCTATCACGTGTTGACACGTGACCCCCTTGATTAACATTTTAACCAGAATTTAATTCTGCTGTTTTAAAGAGCTAAGGAATCATCACGTGTCATCACGTGAGCCTCGGTTACGTGTAGACACGTGATGCCTCATTAGGATCTTTCCTTGCCATTTTATTATTCCTTTTAATTCTTTCAGTGAGTTCTTTAAAGGCCCATCACGTGTGGGCACGTGATTCCGCTAATTGCTTGCTTGATTAGAATTTTAATTCTATTATAACAGAGTCCCAGGAAACCATCACGTGTCAGCACACGACCCTTAGTCACGTGTGAGCATGTGATGCCCCATTGGGGTTTTTCCTGATGTTTTATGAGGGAACACCGGTGATCAACTATCTCCCGGATCAGGTGATACCGCCTCAGAATATGCCCGGATCGCTGATAGGACCTGGGTTCCTTGGCCAATGCCACTGCTCCATTGTTATCGCAATACAAAGATATTGGATGCTCAATGGTCGGAACCACACCAAGTTCGTTTATGAACTTCTTCATCCAGACAGCCTCTTTGGCAGCATCGTTGGCAGCAATGTATTCAGCCTCCATCGTCGAGTTTGCCACGATTTCCTGTTTGGAACTCTTCCAACAAACTGCCCCTCTATTGAGGGTAATGACAAATCTCGAGACCAACTTAGAGTCGTCCTTATCACTTTGAAAGCTCGAATCGATAAAGGACTCCACTTGGAGTTCTCCGTTACCATACACCAAGAACATCTCTTTAGTCCTTCTCAAGTACTTGAGAATGTTCTTCACAGCTGTCCAGTGACTCTCTCCTAGATCTGCTTGATACCTACTCACTACACTTAGTGAGTATGCTACATCGGGTCTGGTACATAACATCGCGTACATGATAGAGCCTATTGCCGAAGCATAGGGTATCCTTGCATGAGAGCTCTCTCCAAATCAGTCTTGGAAGACATCTCTTTGGAGAGAGTGAGTCCTGTGATCGTGGGTAAATTCCCATGCTTGGAATCTTCTATACTAAACCTCTTTAGTATGGTGTCAATGTACCTGGATTGGGACAATCCCAGTATCCATTTAGATCTATCTCTATAGATCTTAATCCCCAAGATGTAGGAGGCATCACCTAGATCTTTCATTGAGAATCTATGTGATAAGAAGAGATTGACCGAGTGCAGCATAAGAACATCATTTCCTATCAAGAGTATGTCATCCACGTACAATACGAGGAAGACATCCTTACTCTTTGCCACCTTCTTGTATATACAAGGTTCATCTACGTTCTTGATGAAGTCAAACTCTTTGACTAAAACATCAAAACAGATGTTCCAATTCCACGATGCTTGCTTTAACCCGTAGATGGATTCAAGCAGCTTGCACACCTTTCCGCTGCTCCCACTGTCTACGAAGCCCTCTGGCTGAGTCATGTACACACACTCTTCTAAATCACCATTTAGAAAGGCGGTCTTAATATCCATTTGCCAGATTTCGTAGTCATGGTATGCAACGATGGCAAGTAGGATCCGGATGGACTTAAGCATAGCCACTGGAGAAAAGGTTTCATCATAATCCACACCTGGTCGTTGACGAAAACCTTTTGCAGCAAGTCTAGTTTTGAAAGTCTCAAATTTTCCATCTACACCAAGTTTCTTCTTAAAGATCCATTTGCTCCCAATGGGTTTTACCCCTTCAGGAGCAACTTCCAAAGTCTATACTTTGTTGGTGTACATGGATTCCATCTCAGATTGCATTGCATCCAGCCACTTCACAGAGTCCCCACTCGTGATGGCCTGCTTGAAGCTAGTTGGGTCATCATCTTCCATGATGCAATCCTCGCTCCTACCATCAATGAGCAAACCGTAGTATCTCTCACGTGGATGGGGAACCCTACTAGATTGGTGGAGAGGCTGAGGTTCGTTGGGAACTACTGAATCTTCTAGTTCCAACAAATCTTCTATTGCAGTTTGTGCGGTTGGAACTTCTTCCAGCTCTACCTCTTTACCATTAATTTCCTTTGCAAGAAATTTCTTTTCTAAAAAGGTGGCATGCTGAGCAACAAATACCTTTTGTTCCTCACTGAGGTAGAAATGATATCCATACGAATTGTTTGGATATCCCACAAACTTGCAAAGAACAGATCGTGCCTCGAGTTTGTCCGGATTTTGTCTTTTGACATAGGCCGGACATCTCTTCCCATTCCATATCTCATATGGAGTGGTAGACACTAATTTGGTTGGAACTCTATTCAATAGGTATACTGCTGTCTCCAGCGCATAACCCCAAAAGGAAATAGGCATTTCAGCGGTGCTCATCATAGAGCTCACCATATCCAATAGGGTGTGATTCCTCCGTTCCGATACACCGTTGTGCTGTGGTGTATATGGAGGAGTAAGCTGAGAGAGAATCCCATTCTCTTTTAAATAGTCCCGAAACTCATTGCTCAAGTATTCTCCTCCTCGATCAGATCGAATGATTTTAATATTTCTACCCATTTGGTTCTCGACTTCATGCTTATTTTCTTTGAATTTCTCAAAAGTTTCAGACTTGTGTTTCAACAGGAACACATGTCCATATCTTGAGAAATCGTCAGTGAATGTAATGAAGTATGAGGAACCATTCCTGGCATGTGTAGACATGGGACCACATACATCACTATGTATCAGTCCTAAGAGTTCCGTAACTCTTTCTCCGTGTCCTGTAAACAGAGTTTTGGTCATCTTGCCTTTGAGACATGACTGGCAAGTGTCATAAGATAAAAATTCGAATGGATTCAAATATCCATCCTTATGTAACTTAGCTAGTCGTGTCGCATTGATATGACCTATTCTACAATGCCACAAGAAGGATTCGTTCATTTCTGAACTCTTCCTCTTGTGTGTGTTTTGTACATTAAGAATTGTGGTTTGATTTAGAACGTATATGACATTATTTAACGAGACTGATCCAATCAACTTTTGATTCAGAAAGATATTCATAACATTATCCTGTACTACAAAATTATATCCTTCTTTACTTAATAAAGAAACTGATATAAAATTGCATATCAGGGTCGGTATGTAATAGCATTCATTCAGAATCAATGTATTACCATTCGGTAATACAAGGTGATATTCGCCAACTTCTTTGGCTGCAACATTTAAACCATTCCCTACTCTTACGGAATGATCACTCATTCCCAGTTCTCTACCTTTCCTTAGCCCATGTAATATATTACATATGTGGGATCCCGATCCGGTATCTAATACCCAGGACGTAGAGTGAACCGAGAAACGGTTCTCGATAACTAACACACCCGAAGAAGATGCATCAACATGCTCATTCTTCGTTTGAGTGGCATGGAAATCAGGATATTTTCCTATTTCCTGCTCAGTCGTATAACAATTATAAGAAAGAACGAAACCAACGTTCCCCTGCTCAGTATAACAAGCGGGTTCGGTCAATACATCCATATTATTATCTTGATTAAGGCCTGATATGGTCGCTACCTAGAGAGAGAGAGAATAAAACACTTTAGCGTATGCTCTTACAAGATTAGAATGGTTATTATCTTATCTAATCAGGATGGCTCCCACTGTTTTTATCAAATCTTCCTTCAAACCCTAAAAGGTAAGACTAGCCGGGATTAATTACACCTTACAAGTTCGCCAATCATTCGGCCAGGCCAGTGTTGGTACTTTGAAGGAGGTTCCCCGTGCTTTTGCATGGACCTAATTAAAATAAACCTCGTTTTTCCAGAGGCATAACTCGTTAACACCTTTCTAGACACCTACTTGATCGGCTAATTGTCATGTGTAAAACTCTCACAGGAGTAACTCTTACTCGCGATGGGTATCGGGATCCAACTATCTCATAGAAGGTATGCAATCTCACTGCGAATTTCAACACTTGAAATTCCCGATAATCTTTTGCCCCTAGCAACTTATAACCTTGGTTACGGTCAACAAATCATAAGCGCTAGCCAAGTTCAACCCGTCATTTCCTGATTGAATTAAACCCACCTGTACGACCCATGGCTAAGGTCAACAAAGTCGTACGACTACCCTAATTCAATCGCATCATATGCTGCAGATAAGAACTAATTAGCTACCGCACACTATGCCTTGGCTAAGGTCAACAAAAGTAGCACGAATACTAAGCATCACTTATCTGAAATGACAGAGGGCTACGCCAGGTTTTAAAAAACCTTTTGCGTAATGAACTTGATATCATTATAGAAACAAATGATTTTGAAAAGGAGTGTTTTTGAGGTTTTTACTAGTTTTGCTAAAGAGGTCACTCCCGGTGAGGGGATCTTGGCTCTTTCCTTATCGAATAAGGTGCAGGATATTTCGCAAATACCACTATACAAAGTAAGAACTATAGAAGCAATCAAAAACAAAACCGAGTGAATTGTAGTATCTGCTAGTTTCGCTAAAGAGGTCACTCCCGGTGATGGGATCTCGCTCTTTCCTTATCGAATAAGGTGTTGGATATTCTACAAGGAATACCGCTATGCAAACAAAAAACTAGAGCTGCCCTTTTTGAAAATTTGATTCTACAACATCTTTTAGGATTTTTTCTCATTAATGAAGTCCCATCATTTATGATTCCTAAGAATCACAGAAGAAACGAAAATACAACGTACTCTTATGTCATCCGCATTCGCCACAGTGTCCCGTTATGCACCGTTAGGTTACTTAACTAACGGCATAGCGGGGCGGGACTAGCGCGGGTGCAAAACATAAGCAACGTTTACTATATATCATATATATAATAATAAAGCATTCGTCTCAAACATATAAAGTGATCACATCACAGAATATCAGCAGCAGAAGATAACATATGAAATATTGGATATATTAGGAATTCCGTGTTTTAAATTAAGCCAGTATAAAACACGGATTCCACGGTCGCGATGAGTAGCCAAACCCACATCTCTAGACCCCTATGAGAGCGTCAAGCAATCCTACCAATTCTAGAGTTAGGAGACCCGGACTCGACTCCTCGAGATGGTCTACTACTGGACTCTAGAACCCGGTTACTTGTGCTCCCCTCCTTGGGTCTATCCTAATGCGGAAAAGTAAATAATATACAACAATGGTGACATCATCCTCATCCCGGAAGTGCCCTAATAAAAGAATATTACATACAATTAATTTTACATGAATGAAAATAAAAACTCTCATCTCACATAAAACCCCCGGCTATTCAAAACGCGACGATCCAATATAACATATCACAGCAACACATAACATCATATGTCATCAACGTAAGTAAATATGCGTATCCCAATTGTCATTGACATATAGCAACGAAACCAGTGATACACCATATATTACACTTACGGTCGCAGAAAAAGAAAATGTCAAACTACAACATTTGGAATCCACAATCACCTTAGACATCATAAACCTGAAATATCACATACTTCGGATTTCATGCCTAACTTTAGAATTCCACATATTGTATCACATTCCATAAAAAGCTAGACGATGTTTAAACATTCCGATCGAATAAACAAACACCCAAAAAGCTCAACACTTGAGCAGTGTTAGAAATACCCAGAACTATACCACAGTACCTATGGACCAGCAGCTGAAGGCCCGTCCCAAGCCTCTCAAGCGGCGCTGCGGAACCGCCGCCAAAACTATGTTTTGGCCGCGGTTCCGGGGTCACGAGTTAGGGACTCGTTCTTTAGGTGGGTCCATGGAATTACCTGCATAATTTTTAGAGTATTTTTAACACGAAAAATTCCCACTTTTTGAAAAATTTCCAGAGAGGGGCCCAAAATTGGGTTTTCGGGGTTCAATCGGACTTCTAACTTCGTTTAGACAACGCCTAATTCTCTAGTTTAGCTCTGATACCACTGTAGGGTTGCTTAGCATGACAGCAAGGGTTTAGGAGGCATCGTCCATACCATTTTCAAAAATTGCCGTGCTAAACAATCCTAACCCTAGAATATTGACTAGTGATTTAGAAAATACAATGTGTAAACTACTTTACAACTAAGTGAACTAGGAATACAACTTTTGTAGACCGGTCCTTCACCTCAATAGCTCTTTGTAGTAGTCCTTTCGCTCCAATTAGTGATCTTGCGGACTCTAGAGTGGCTCCACAAGAAGAAAGCAACGAGCTTGCACGAAGACTTCGAGGCTGAAGATGATCTACATCGAGGAGACACTTACCCAAACTACCTCTTCACTAATGTGGGATTAGTGAAGCTAACACCCTAAACTAAATTTCCAATCTAGTAGAGAATGATGAAGTAGGATTTTTGCTCACTTTAGAATTACTTTTCTCACTAATTTTATGCCCCTCTCAAAAACCTAGATAGCACTCTCTTGAGCTTGAGGAAGATGAAGCAAATAACGGATGAGAGAGTGAATTGGCAACCATGGGTGAGTTTGTATCATATACTAACTCATGTAGAGACATAACCATGGCTAAATGATAATGGTTAGGTTAATAAATATCTTAAGTAAAACAAAATTAGTGGACTAGGTCAATGCATCTACAAGCTTCCACAAGCTTCATGTATATGACTAATTTCCATCTAATTTGGATTTACTTTAAATAAATAATCCTCACATTATCATGAGCATGGTGTAAGTCTCATACACCCATGTAGTGTATATCATCAAGCATGACACAAAAATGTACATTAATATATATCACATATATACTATATACACACAAGTGAGAAAAAGAAATGTTTAAGTGAGCTAATATTAGTTAATGTAATCTAGTATATCAAATATACAATTATACATTAAAATATCAAATCTGTTAGTTGTATGTATGCCCTAGAGGCCATTATTGTACATGAGATGTATATTATAGTGGATGCTTGGACATATATAGGGAGGACTTTCTTGCTCGACATGATAGTACGCTATCTGGTTGCTCTTTATCTTAACATGTACACCTATTGTCTCTCTGTTACATGTTGATAAAGCCCTTAGGATGTGTACTTAACTTCCAGGATTATGATGCAGATCATACCAGTGGGGCCTGGGTAGTCTATGAGTTCATCCTTCAATGTTCCTAGTCGTGGGAATATCGAGACGGGGCATCGATATTCCAGAGTACATTAGCGTATATCTTCTCGACCCATGTGATGAGCGATGGATGATCCCATATCCATTGGTGTTTGACATCAGAGATCGTATACGGGTGCTCAGTGGAGACTGGGTACACTGAACGGACGCGCCGAGAACTCCTAGATGGTATTATACCTCACGTAAGATAGAAGTTCTCTGGTGACACTGGTACAGGTTAGTCTGTCGACCCGAGATCGTCATAGAGTCTTATGTATCTCCTACTTTGCTTTGATTTACACCCTACCATGGCTCTACTGAGTCATGCAAACAGGTGGTTTTTGGGTACAGTCCCGAGTCACATGGAGGTAATAAGCAATAGGAGGGGATTCGTCTCTCCCGGTATTGGGGGTTGATGTTGCGCTATGCCCGACTGGCCATAACTGAAATCCCTGGCCAGGGTAGATGAGATTTACCGATAAGTGTTATTAGTAGTTTCTCACCTGTTATGGACTGTCACGCCTCACTTCCCAGTGTACGGGCAGAGGACGCGACGAGGTCGCTACGTATTTACTCTGAAGTAAATACCCCTTTCTATATTTTTTTGAAAAATTGTACAGAAAGTTGTACATAAAATTTAGGGTTGTTACAATCTACCTTCCTTATACAAATTTCGTCATCGAAATTTGTAAAAGGAAAGTGTAACAGATTCAAGGAAAGTTTGGTGATAGAAGTACTTGATAGTGTATGAATAACAAAGTGATACAAGGGTTTTAAGAATGTGAAAGAGAATTACCAGTGTTACCTTGACCTACAGCCTCGGCTTCTATGGCTGCTAATGTGAAAGTCTGATGCCGTGGTACATTCCTCCTACCTGGAGGCACATTTTGTCCTTGGGGCATGTTTCTCTACCCTCGAGGCATGTCCCTCATTGCTTGTTGGAATTGACGAGTAGGTTGTGCAGGTGGTGGAGCAGGGAGTGCAAAACGAAGTGCAGGAGCCTGGATAGCTGGCTGCTGCGGGTAGTTGGTGAGTGTGTGAGCTTGGTTGCATCTATAAGGATAGTTTCTAATCCCGTGATTGGACGCGCCACAAACTATACATAGGCCTTTTGCACACCTACAGTACTTCCACAAGTGTCCTTTTCTCCTGCAGTAGTAGCAGAAGTCTAGACTCGAATGGTTATTGATTTCTTCAGTTCTGCTGGGTTCGAACGATGGCCTAGAAAAGGCTCCTCCTGCCATTTGAGTGGTATGGCGTTTCAAACCGGCAGATTGGGGTCTGTCCTTCCTCTTCACCACTGCCTCATATCTTCGGGCAGTTTTCAAAGCCAAATCATGGGTTGGGAAATCCCTTGTAGCTAAGGCAGCTTGGATTTCCGGGTCCAACCATTGCTGAAATCTTCTTGCTCTGATCTCAGCAGTCGGTATGAGACAAGCCGCAAACCGACTGAGCATGGTGAACTCAGCGTCATATTCATCTACTGACTTGGTCCACATTGAATCTTTTTGCAGATGGATGAACTGTTGTCCCATGTCGATCCTGCCAGTCTCAGGGAAGTACTTTGCGTCGAACATGTCGCGGAAAGTCTTCCATTCGATAGGTTGATCAAGACGGCTTTCTTCCGCCTTGCACCAGACCCGTGCATTGTCCGTGTGCTGCAACTTTGCAACACGAACCCAAGCTATCTCTGGCACTTGTGCCGCTGCCAGATCATCTTCAATGCTCTGAGCCCATTCCTCGGCTTCTAGAAAGCTCTCTTTTCCTAAAAAGTTCTTGGGGTGCAGTGCCCAGAATTGCTTCACTCCGGGTGTTTCCGCTTCTGAACGGTTCAAGAGAATAGCAGTCTGTTGCTGCTGTCCTTCCAAGAAGCTACGGATTGCCTCAAGCAGAACCGTCTGCTCGTAGATCGGAGCAAGGACGGTAGGTGTAATTTGTGGTGGTGGTGGAGTGTTGTTGAATTTGGTGCTCGTGTTGTTTGGGGAATCCATAACCTTGAAGGGAAATTTTGGGTTAGGACAGGTTCAAAGTTTATGAAATGATAAGATTCAAGAAATATGAATTCTAAAGAATGTTTTAGTTGCTGTTTCTTGTATTTTATTACTTAGGTCGTTCACGCAGAACAGAATTGCATGGTAGTGTTCCATACAGCTCAGACCTGCATGGGCTGCCAACAAAACCTGTCACACCCCGCTTCCTGGTATACAGTGAAGGGGACGCGACTGGCCGCTACGTATTTACTCTGAAGTAAAAACGCTAAGCGTATCTAAGCAATATAAAAGAAATGTACACAAGAGACAAATGTAATGAAACAACAATTTTATTTATTCATATTCTTTTTGTGCAATGCATGGAAAAGTAAATACATATGAATGAAAGCAATGCCTAAACAGTAGCATAACAGAAATGGAAAGTACTGAAATGAAATGTGTACAAGTGTAACTACAGCTCAGGATCTTCAATAAACTGGTCTAAGTCTTCAGTGCTAGGCTCGATCTTTGGAAGGTCCGAAGCACCTAACGACATTCAAAGAATAAAGAAAGAGAATGTCGTCAGCGAACAAATCGCTCGGTAAGTCCCAAAGATAAGGGAGAAGTAGAATAGACAGAGAGTAAGAGAGAGAGTGTAGCTTTTACAGATGTATTATATTGTTATATTGTTATATTTAGTGTTAACGCTGTTTTTTGTAGCTTGGTACAGAAGAATGCCAGTGCATACGAGAGAACTCTCTATATGCCAGAGACTAAAGGAAATGGAAGTACAAGGCTCCGTTAGAAAGCCCGGAACAACGGCATGGTATTCAGGTTAGGTTTCTTAATCTTGCAGTCTCGTGCCACTTCTAACACCTTCCGTACCAATCTACCCCTTAAACCCCGCTGTTCCCCCAATAAGAGCAAATGCTTTGTTCAAAATTCAAATTTTGAAATGAAGCAACGCTTCAGATGCTGCGCCAAGTGCGCTGCGCCCTAAGCAGCACACCACATGAAAAGCATGTGTACGCTAGCGCTAGGTGCGCTGCGCTCTGAGCAGCGCACCACGTGTAAGACACGGACGCGCTAGCGCTATGTGCGTTGTGCTCTGAGCAGCGCACCACGTGCAAAGCACGGGTGCGCTAGCGCTAAGTGCGCTGCCCTTTAAGCAGCGCACCACGTGCAAAGCACGGGTGCGCTTGCACTGGAACTAAAAGCTCCCCACCGTCAGATCAAACATCTAATAATAATGATAAATTACTAATTAATCAGAATTAAATTCTGTTAAGGAAAGATTTCTCAAAATCTTTCCAAATAACAAGATGGTGCTCTGTAAATCAGAGCACCGTTGGTTCAATGATCCAATGGTGATTAAAAATTACTAAAAGAATGAATAAATTTTGTATGGAAAGATTTATCAATCTTGTTAAAAACAAGAAGTTGCCGTCTGTAAATCAGAAGCCCTTGGATCAAAGATCCAACGATGGAAAATTCCCCAAATCAATAGGAGAAAAGATCTCCTTAACTAATTGAACTGATCAGCCTGCCCTATATAAAGGCCCCAAGACTTCAAGTCTAAAATAGAGAGAAGCATAGAGAGGAACCCCCCATAAGCTTTGAGAGATCTCAAAAAGAAGAGCCAAGATCTCAAAGAAAGAAGATTCTTCTTCAAGGTAAAAAGAATGATGAACAGAGAGATGAAATCATCTCGTAATTAATTTAAAAAGAAGGATTCACTTCTTTAAAAGATCACAGATCTACAAGACAAAAGTCTTCCACAAAGAGATCAAAAGATCTCACCATAAAAGAAGAAGAACATAATTCTTCTCACAGATCATAGATCTATAAGACAAATTGTCTTCTACAAAAGGAGATCATGAACAAAGAGGGGGAAAGAATAATTCAATTCTCTTAGGGATCATAGATCCACAAAGGCAAAGCCTTTCATCAATACAAGAGATTGAAGAATCTCTTATAAAATAAGAACTTTTGTTCTTAGAATCTTGAGACAAAGTCTCTTTGGGGATCAAAAATTTGATCAATTAGCGCTTGCGCTCATAAGATAGCGCTCTGCGCTCAAGACTGACGCACAGCGCCAAGCGCGCCACGTGCTCCTCACGTGTGCACTACTTAACAAAAGTGCCTCAGCGCTCAAAGACTGTCGCAAAGCGTTGCTGAGCCTTAGCGCTCTAAACATAGCGCACTGCGCTCATTGACTGGCGCTCAGCGCCAAGCGCGACACGTGTCCCTCATGTGTGTGCTACTAAATTAATAGCGCAATGCGCTCATAAGCTGGCACAATGCGCCCATCATCTGGCGCTTAGCGCCAAGCGCGACACGTGTCCTTCTGTGTGCGCTACTCAGCAGAAGCACATTGCGCTCTTTGACCGTGTCGGTCTTCACAAGACTGACTGTGCCGGCTCCCGCTTCAGGCGAAGTCCCCAAAGCTGCTTCCCCTGCACAGAGGTCCGTCTTTGACAGATTGGGCGCCGCTTCTCAATGGGCATCGGTCTTCAAGAGGCTGACAACGACAACTCCCCTCCTAAACAGGGGGCATGAGGAAGTCACCCCTACAACTGAGACAATCCCAACGGCTCGACACGCTCGACGTCGCCACTGGCGCAGAGTAAGAAAGGTTGGGGGCAACTCTCCTTCTGGACCGACTCCGCCGGCTTCAACGGTGGAAATCGATACTGCTGTTCTAACCGGGAACATCTTTGAATTTCTTAACAAGGTGCGCAGGAATTCACCAACTGCCATACTGAAAAGATCTCCTCCACACGTGGAGAATGATACAGAGAAAAAGCCGGAGCAGCCCCCTCAGCGGCTGTCCTCCAAAATTTACAAAGTCTGGCGACAGGTCCTGGAATCGGTGATTGACCAGGACTACTCTCGCCGACCAAAGAAGATTAAAGCTCGGCAAGAAAAGAGCCATCCCATGGTGCCACAGAAGACGTCATCCGTATGGGTGCCCGCTGCAACGGCTCCCTTAACGTCAACCGCTCACAAGAGAAGGAGGCCGGAGAAAGACCCTGTGACCACAGCGAACCGCAGGGACGCTGAATCTAAACGCCCCAAGTCTGGGGGCATGGTAATACATACCGTTTATATGGCTTCCGGAAAAGAGGAAATCCGTGCTTCTATGGGTCATCGATCGCTTACCCGATCGATAACAAAGGCTCAGGAGCAACAACAGCAAAAACTTCAGGAGATGCTGACTGTGATGGCCGCACTCACTGGGCCAAAAGAAAATCCAGAGACCTCCGAGCAGCGTCAGGAATAGGAAACTGATGCTGAATTCCTTCAGAGAATGCTCGAAAAGAAGGACAAGGAGGCCGCGGAACAAGCGGCCAATATAAAGCAAATGGTCCTTCTATTCCAAGATATGGTGGTCATGATGATCCAGCCGGACCCTCCAGCTGAAGATCCTCCGATTATCCTCGAAGATGATCGAGCGGAGACATCAAATCCCCTTCCGGCTTATTCAGCAGCCAAAGAGGAGACCATTTCAAAAGCTTCCCTGGATGATTATATATCTCAGCAAATATGGGCTCATCAAGCAAATGAAGCAACTGGCCAAGTCGTCAGAACTGGGCGACCATATTCAGGATGGTACGATCAGATCAAGTATCCGCCAGGATATATGATTCCTAAGTTTCACGTATACAAGGGGACGGGCAATCCCCATCAACATGTCGCTCAGTTCAGAGCTCTTTGCGGCAATATCGGAGGTGACGACAAATTGTTACTTCGTCAGTTCGTCGACAGCTTGGCGGAAACAACCTTTGAATGGTATTCGGAGCTACCCAATGACTCTGTCAAACATTTGCAGAGATGGAGTTGCTGTTTACACAGAGATTTGCAAGCGCTAGCGAGTGCACCCTGATCACCGCATTGATCAATGCCAGGGTAAAGCTAGGCGAAACGTGGGTACAATACGCGATACGGTGGCGGAATTTATGGTCGAAATGCGAGCAGCGCATCGAAGAAGCGCCTGCGGTAGGCATGTTCGTGGGCACTCTTGACCCTCAAGCGACTATTTCCCAATTCATGATGTTCTTCAAGCCGACCACGTTCCAGGCCTTGATTGACAAACTGGCCTAAATGGACCAGATGGGTCATAGACCGTCTCCTTCAAAGCCGGAGCCACGGAATGAAAAGGGCAAAGGGAAAGCGACTTTCGTCGCCAATACTCAACAACAGCCGAGCAGCTTAAATTCGGTTGTTCTCCAAAACAACGTGCGTCCACACCCATCCCTCGAGGAGAGACTTGGACGTCCTTACTCGTTTTCCCGGGATAAAATGAGAAGACTGTTCGAGCTGGCAGTGCGCAACAGACTTATCAATTTGCCGGATCCAAAACGTCCGTTGCAGCCAGGCGATGTCAACAATCCTAATTACTGCCCTTACCACCAAGCAATAAACCATCCAATCGAATATTTCTTCGTCTTCAAAGGCTGGATTGAGGACCAGTACCAACGAGGCAAGTTCGCATTATCCGAAAACTGGACGATAACCCCGCCACAACCACATGATCCGAAAAAGATGGACATGCCGGGGGCATTGTGCTCATTCATAGAGAAAGCCCCTTGGACCGAAAAGTCCGTAAACTAGAAACTCGCCTCAAATATAGCAAGGGCGGAACGACACGTCATTAAACTAACAATGGACCACTATGTCCTAAAACTGGCTAAGGACCGAAACGTCGTTAAACTAATAATGGACCCCTATGTCCTAAAACTGGCTAAGGACCAAAACGTCGTTAAACTAATAATGGACCACTATTTCCTAAAACTGGTTAAGGACCGAAACGTTGTTAAACTAACAATGGACCACTATGTCCTAAAATGGTTAATGACCGAAACGTCTTTAAACTACTACAAACCCGCGGCATCGCCAGGCTGACGTGATAAAAAAAAAGGTACGTCCACAAGCAAGATGGACACGGATGAAAACCCGAAAGGGCTCCGTGAGTAAAAACAGCAGGACTACCGGCGAGTTTTGTGAAAACCCGAAAGGGCGCAATCTCATTAAAAGACACTTGCAAGGTCCTCTCGACCTTGTGAGGAGAAACCACCTGCGTGAGATCCTTACGACTCACAAGGGAGCAACACACTTAGGAATCTTCACGATTCCTAAGGAGAACTTACACTTACGAGATCCTCACGACTCGTAAGGAGAATTTCCTTTTGAGACCCTCACGGCTCATAGGGTTTGAAGGCCTTAAGCTACAGGGACCTGAACCTGTTCTTAAGCCATCTCAATCCCTAATGTTGCCCTACAAGCGGTTCAATGCTGACTCTTGTATACAATCCACGGGCGTGAATAAACATTTCCCTAACAAAGTCCCACCGGAGACTGGGGATATGCTCATATGGAAAAAGACACTTGTAAGTCCTCTCGACTTATAAGGAGAAAGACACTCCTGTAAGATCCTTATGACTTATAAGAGAACACACATTTAGGAATCCTCACGATCCCTAAGGAGAAAACACACTTACGAGATCCTCACGACTCGTAGGGAGAAATATCTTTATGAGACCCTTACGGCTCATGAAGTCAAAAGCCTTAGTCGACAGAATCCTAACCCTGTTCGCTAAGCCACCTTTATTCGACATTGACAACGGCAAATGATGATTCGCTCCTGGCAATATTCCTGTCGCAGCGATGCTGATGCTAAGATTGGCACCAGATTCCAAGTTCCACACTCGTGATAGAAAATCAGTGAGCCAAAAATGCATATGAAATAGCCGAAATGATAGGGCAACTTGCAACAAAATCAGCAAGTAAAGAAATATATGCATACAAAATAGCCGAAATGGTTGGGAACTTGCAGCAAAATCAGCAAGTAAAAATGTATGCATAAAAAATAGCCGAAATGGTTGGGCAACTGGCAATAAAAAGCAGTGAGTAAATAAAAAAAATAGCCGAATTGATTGGGCACCGCGAAAAATAGCTGAAATGATTGGGCAATCGCAACTTTCGCGATATAAAAACTGAAATGATAGAGCATCGCGGAAAGAAAAATATATAAAATGAAACTTTTTGCCCTACAGATGGGATCACATCGATTCTTGTATACAATGCAGGGGCACAAACAAAGAGGGAACCATATCATCCCACCAGGCTCCATCAGAAAAAGAAGCCAAAACTCGACGGTTCACAAACAGCCTGGTGATCATCTCGACATTCATCTCGTTACAGCAGACGCGACGCGACGTCAGCAAAGTGGAGTGACGGCAAAATCCCAGCTCCACCTCAGCATTTGTCTTGTTACACCAGACGCAATGTCAACAACGGCGTTCCTTCGCGGTCCAGCAGGTGTTGGAGATAGTGCCCTCAGAGTCAATTATTGGATCACAGGCACGTGATTGCAAAGATTGAGGGAGGACCTATCCCGGTAGGACAGTCTTACTCGAGATGATAGTATGCTATCTGGTTTATCTTTATCATCGTGTACTGCTTTAGGTGACCTGACATGTCGCTATTACACGTTGATAGAGCCCCTAGGATTCTTGCTTGACTACCAGCAGTATGATGGCGATCATATACGTGGGAGCCGGTAGTCTATAAGCACATCCTTAAAAGGTCCCTAGTCGTAGGAGTTTCGAGACAGGGCATCGATACTCCATGAGTAGACTAGTGTATACAGTCGAGACCCCGACGAGGGGCGGTGGCCGGTCTCACAAGCCACTGGTGTCAGTTGGTTCACCTAAGATGTATACAGGTGCTCATTGGGTTATGAGTACACCGGACAGGACTCGCCGGGAACATGCTAGTTGGTCTTATACCTGACGTCAGATAGCAGTTCCCTGGTGACATGTGTACAGGTTAGTTCATCGACCTGAGGATCGTCATTTGTCTCGTGTGAGTTCCCACTGTGCTTTGATTACTACCCTACCACGGCTCAAAGGAGTCGTGCAAACAGGTTTTAATTGGGTACAGTCCCGAGCCACATGGAGGCAGTGAGCGGATCTGCAGGGGTTCGTCTCTCCCGGTATTGGGGGTGAGGTCGCGCTGTGTCTAGGAGAGCCATTACGCAAAGCCCTCGGCCGAGGCAGGAGATTTACTGGTAGGTATTCCAGTAGTATCTCAGGGCGTTCTGGGCTACACTCCGACACGACTTGTATCGCTTTTGGGGGTCTGACTTTTACCAACCCCCTAGGCCCGACATGCGATGCTCATAGACGAACGGACCGGACTGTACGGATATTGTCACTGACAGGCTCAGTAGGGTGTCAGGATGAGTTCGCTCATCGACGTCCTTTTTGGTCAATAGCTGGTGGCCCGTCACGTATTGGCTAATACCTCTGACGTGCTAGTGGTTAAATCCACAGCCATAGTATTGACGAGTCTTTAGAGTCCACCACACTTTCAGTTACTCAAGCTTTCGGGCGAAACGCTGTAGAGGCCGTATGGAGATATGGCAGGGTCCGATCAGATACGTGCGGTATTGCACGGATCAGGATCGGACAGTTTTGTACTAGTGGCCGTATAGTTATATGGCAGGGTTCGATCTGATACGTGCGGTATTGCACGGATCAGGATCGAACGGATATTACTAGCCGGCTTTGGTTTAAGCCGGATCCTAGTTTAGTACAGTGTAGATTTTGTCTCATTGCATTTGTATCCGGTCGGAATACAGATGCGGGTGTGTATGCACAGTATCGGGGTTTTCCTGTAATTTATTACGGGACCAGTTTTCTGGAGTTGCCAGTTTGCATTCCGTTCTGGCCGGTTTTCCTTTGTTCTTTCCCGGCCGGACTTTTCCGATGGAGGGGGTTATTTGCAGTTTTGCAAATAACACATTGTGGAGGATTTTCTTGCAAATGTATTTATTATGATAGCATCTTTAGATACCATTATCATCACTTGCTTTTTGTTGATTAGTTGTGATTAGAGTTGATGTGAGGTTGTGATGATGAGGTTTAGGATATGATCACCATTCTCTTTATCCTACACTCACCTCCCTTCTTGTTATGGTTGGTATTCTCATTCCTCCACCATATTCTTCTCACTAGATGAAAAGAAAGCTTCACTTGAGAGAAAGAAAAGAATGAGAGAGTTCATCTTTGTTTTGTGAGGAATTCTTCATCTCCTTCTTCTTCTTGTTTTTGGAAAAATGAAAGCACCATTTTTCCTAACCCCATTCCTCCATCAAGGCAACTACAAACCCCAAATGAGACTAGCATGATCTACTACACATTCTACAGCATATCTTGAGCATGTCGAGTTGCCGGCTTCATGCCCGAGTTGCCTCGGTATCGAGGCGGGAGCCCGTAAGAGACGCAGGCGATGTGGTGCCCTTCCGGCGAGGAGGCGACGATGTGGAGACCGGAGTTTCCTCGGGAGATCGGGACGACGACGAGAAGACCGGAGGACTCGGATCACTCGGTATACTTCTCTTCCCATCTCTTGTTAGCTAGCATTAGGTTAATGGTTACGATCCGGGTTTTGTTTGCCCGCGGTAGCGCCGGTTTCCAAGCAAGGAAAATTTTTGATTCCGCATTTTGGCGTCGGATAGACGGCCGGGGCGCTGCCGTGGCGCAACATGGTATCAGAGACACGCCATTAACCTTACCTAGCTTGTTCTAATGTGTTTTGCTTATCCGATCGACCAAAATTCCAAAAACTACATTTTCTTTCACATCAGTTTTCTGTTGAAAATTTTTGGTCTCAAAAATTTTTTCAGGTTGTATAAAACTTATGTACTGGATATTATAAGACCTCTGTAAAAATTCGACACTTTCAGTCGATGACTTTAGCGCGGAACCGCGGCCAAACCCCCCCTTGGGCCGCGGTTCCGCCGCACTCTAATCTCTTCACTGTGTCAAATTTGTACAGTGGGCTTGTGGGCTGCTTTTGTGGGTTTTGAAATATTAAATTTTGGCCCAGATCTTCTGTGACTGCTACAGTATTACTTGGGGCCCACTTGTTAATTGTTTGATCGATCGGATATTTTTAAACACATTATTTCACAGTATTTACATTATATCTGCGACCGTGAATGTCACTTGATCGGTAAATCCCGTCTAACTGCTATAGCCCGGTTAGACGGATTTGCGAACGTGACTTTCACGTTGATGTTCTATGTTTATGCTGTGTTGTTGCGGATCGGTCGTGGGGGATAGCCTGGATGCAATGTTAGTACAGTTTTGTTTTATATGTACATTTGTTATTGCGGGGCGAGCGTCCGACATGTGGACTGCCGTCACTGCCTGTTTGTATTATTCTTTTGGGGCACGACCTAGTTGCGGTCGATGTACCCGGTGTATGTATATTTTACTTTCTGTACTAGGATTACCCCGCGGAGGAGTGCACGGATAGCCGGGTTCTAGGGGGCAACGGGCCCGCATCTCATGGCATTGAGACGGAGGGGGCTTCACTCTAGGATTGGCGGGCTATTCGCCGCACTCGTAGGGGGTACAGGTTGACCCAGGAGGGGTGCCCAAGTTACCGGATTCCGTGAAGTGCTGGGTGGTCCATTCACGGTACTGAAGGGGGCTGCTTCGCTTCAGGTTTTGGCGGGTGACTTGCCGCGCCCGTAGGGGTCTAGGATTTCCATTGCACAGGCTATCCACACGACCAGGGGAACGTCGGGTTTCAGCAGCGGCTCTGTGAAACCCGGGGCTTCCAGATATCTGTATTGTTCTGTGATGCTGTACATTTCTGTGATGTTGCATTTTATCACGCCTTGAGCGAAATATAATATATTGGTATATATATTAGTAGATGTTGTATATGTTTTACATCCGCGCTAGTCCAGTCCCCGCTCTGTCGTTAGTTAAGTAACCTAACGGGTGATGACGGGACCCAGTGGCGAATGCGGATGGCATATACGTACATCAGTATATTTTCGTTCTTTATGGTGTGATCAATTGATGGGACTGCGTTGATTCGGATCAATGCAAGATAAACATACCTATTCTGATGTTGTTGGAACACTTTTTCAAAAAGCTGTTATTGCAAGGACGTTCACTTTTGTTTTGCATCGTGGTATTCATTTGGAATATCCTGCTCCTCAGTCGACGAGGCAAGGGCCGAGATCCCTTCACCGGGAGTGACCTCTTGGACAGAAGTTTGCGTCAGGACATTAACTTCACTATAGCCGATTACTTTTGCTTTGCATCGTGGTATTCAGTTGGAATATCCTGCACCTCATTCTACGGGGAAAGAGCCGAGATCCCTTCACCGGGAGTGACCTCTTTAGTAAAGGTTTTCGTCACTATATTTTTATAAAAAGTTATCCAGTTCCTTCAACGATATCAAGTTCATTACGTTAAAGGTTTTTCGCCAAAAACCAGTCGTAGCCCTCCGTCATTTCAGATTAGTATTGCTTAGTATTCGCGCTACGTTTGTCGTTGCTATTCGCCGAGGCGTAGTGTGCGGTAGCTTTGTTGTGCTATTCTGTCGCATGGATGAGTGGATTGGTTAGGACAGTCGTACGACTTTGTTGATTATTCGTCAAGGGTCGTGCGGGTGGGTTTAACGCAATCGAGATAATGACGGGTTGAACTTGACTAGGACCTTTTGATTTGTTGATTATTCGTCAAGGTCACTTGGGTCCTAGGGGTAAAAAAAAAATCACATCGGGAGTTTCAAAAGAACTGAAACTTGCCAGGCATGCGCATACCTTCTGGAGTGTGGTGACTTGAGTGGATTCCGTCAAGTTATCATGCGATGATAGTTGGATCCCGATTCCCACTGATGAGTTGGTTTACTCCTCGGGTGACCCCGACTAATTCTTCTTTCAGGTTTGGGGAAGAATTTGAGGTTACAGTGGGAGGTTTCCAGATTAGATAAAGTGATAACCATTCTGATCTAGGTTTGAGTGCACGCTGAGTGTTTCTTTTCTCTCTCTCTTTGGCAGCGACCATTGACCCAACCCTGGACTATGACTCAGTGACCAAGTTGACCGAACCTTCTTAACACTGGCTTTTGGATTGTCAGAGTTGCAAACCTCGTTGCCACTCCTACTTTTACCCTTTTCTCCAGGACACCCCGTATTACTACGAACGTCCACTTCCATTGGACAAAACCATCGTATGGTTAGATACGAACTCGAAGGAATTCGAGGATGGTTTCTGGTTCTGGAGAAAACGAATAGGATTATTCAGTTGTCTTTTCTTTTCACCTTCTCTCATTGCCAGTACTCCTTGGTTTAGGAGATAGTACACCTATTACGCAAATTGGATAGTCTTCTTCCAAACCTTAGGCTGGTGCCGACCGGTAGGGAATGAAGAAAACCAATTAGCCTAAACGGTGTGCAGATGGTATTAAGATTAAGACAAAGCAAGGGATTAGTAAGAGGGCAAAGTAAATTGTGACTGCTATTCACGATCAAACCAAGTATTTCTTCGCCAATCCTAAATCACCTTTGTATTTCTCCAGGACACTCCGTATCACTACGAAGATCCACAGTTTATTGGATACTCCATCGTATGGTTATATACGAACTCGAAAAGAACTTGTTCCAGTTCGGGGATGGATTCTGGTTCAGGAGAAATAGGAATAAGGTTTATTCGGTTGTCTTTTATCTTCACCTTCTCTCGCTTTGCGAGTGCTCCTAGGATTAGGACAGTACACCTTTTATGCTTATTGGATAGTCTTCTTCCAAACCATAGGCTGGTGCCGAACGGTAGGGAAGGAAGAAAACCAATTGGCCTAAAGGGGTGTGCAGACGGTAATGACTAAAGACATATAAAGGGATTTGGACAGATGGCAAAGAGATATACGGTTACAGTTGTGAATCTGGATAATGGAAGAGGCATTACTAAGAATACCGGAATACCCCACCGAAACATTTCAATGTTTCAGTTTCACTGTGTGATGTTAAAAGAAAACTGATTTTCCGATTAGATACTTACTCCAAGGTATGTATTTACCAGATATGATTCTCACATCTGTATGGTTTTACAGATGATGAGTGGGAGTAAGTCATTGGGAATAGGGTGATCATCCTCATTATATCGGGATTCGTTGTAATCGGTGATATTTGAGGAGATCATCTGGACTGTTTGCCGGTCGGCAAATATTTGGTTTTGAATATCCGCTGTTGTGCACCAATTTCAAATTGATATATCTGTACGTCTATTTTCATAGAGTGAGATATACCTTTTGATATTATGTCGATGACATTTACCTATATCAGTGGATGGTTAGGTAAGGAGCATTAAACAGCGGTGTAATTCTTCTTAACCATAAGTACAGTTTTCAACCTACGACACACAGTGAAAGAGTTGTTAGACTCAGCGGACTTATACAGAGTATTGTATATTGTCCAGTGTCCATTAGGACAGAGGGGTTGGTCCTCGTACTATATTCTGTTTACTTTTAACTTCTCTAGTTCTTAGACATGTGTTTCGTGGAAACACAGGGTCTAAGTTTTGAGGAGTTATAGGTATTTGAATAGAGTAGAGAACCAGGTATAGCAAGTATCGGGATTCTTCAAAGTGATCGAAGATGTAGATACTTGTGTATGGTATTCAGTTGATAGTAATAATAAAGAGAAATTGCTTCTCTTTCAGGTTACTCATAATTGGAAGCATTCCTAAGTTGAGTAACGCTGATCGGCCTCCTTCCATTTAGTTTACATGCACTGGAGATAGCTGCATGATTTGAATCTGGTTCAATTAAATCAGTGCCTCTGTTTCTATATTGGATATAGAACAGTTCATATCTTGACATTGTTAAGGTACGGGGAGTTGTCCGGCTTATGATTAAAACCAGACACTGGACAACTCAAGGCATGTTTCTGTAATGGCTGTTTGTGGGTTGACCCAGGCTATGACGACGGTTGACTTTCTACCATCTGGATGAACAATAGCAATATTGTTCTAGACTAGCCACAGTTTTATTAAAAATGGATTTTTTTCCCAGAAAAAGTAGTGGGAGTATGGTAGAACTGGAAGTGATTCCAGAACCACAAACGATTACTGAAGATTTGATAAGGAACCTAAAGATTCAATCTGGATTGACATTCCATTGGCCACTCCGCAGATAAGGTGGGTAACTTCAGGCACCCAAGAGGTACTACGGTAGCCTCAAGGACGGTGACAGGGAAGTTCTTGTTTACCCACAATTACCATTGCTGTTGTTCCAGGCTGCGAGACCCGGTCGAAGGATGAGTATAGCGTCGTTCCAAACTAGTTTTAGAAGTGTACGTCTATATGACTCTGCCAGAGGGTTGTCGTAGTCAGTGGGAGCAGCGGAAGCATTGGTGGACAGGTAGCTTATGTCTATTTATAGACTAAAGCAGATATAGCGGAGTTAGATCATCAATTTCTGATGTGACAGTCATAGGTTTGACTTCATTAGAATAGGGGATGGATCTGTTGAGAAGGTAGTAGGGTGCAATGTCATGGTTTTAGGATGACATACACAGAATAGGAAAAGAAACTCCTATACTACGATCGGTTATACTTTGGTCGTCACACAGTGTTTTCTCCGTATGGGATTTGGACATTATGTCAGACATACTGGTTACTAGATCTATGGTTTTAGATCTAGATTTGGGTGGTTTCCCAATCTGGGTACTTAGACAACATTCTAAGAGTATTTAGAATGGACGACTCCTGGCATGGTAGTGTACCTGCAGGTAATGGAGTCACCCTCTCTAAAGGTGTCTTACAGACTAAAGGGGAGAGGGATGTGCATGATTGGCAGATCACTTGATAGGCAATTGAGTCAATCATGAGATGTCAAGTACCACACCAGATGTTGTTCTTGCACTAGATGCAATAAGTTGACATTGATCCAATCCTGGAGAAATAGTCGGAAGCAGTTTTAGAACATAAGTGGATGTTCTAGGGATATGATAACGACAGCCTCATTTGGGAGACAGTTATCATTCCAGACTTCCAAGGTGACATGGACGACAAGGAGGTTGTCAGAGTTATAGTTTTCCTTCTGACGAGGGGCAGTATTTTGGACAGGTGGTCCAAGGCAATACTGAGGGTGGCATGGCGCAGGATACTGATTAAGTTCAGTTGACGATACAGTCTAAGAAGTTTGGATTTGGAGTTCATTTATGAGCTAGGTCCCATCAGACATCCAGACATTCTAAGACAGGTATTGCTCATTTCGGGAGATGGCTTTCTCCGCGAACTTGAGATATAGAGAGACATAGAAAGAAACATCACAGCGAATCCACTCACTGAGGCTATTCCTCGAATGCAATAGTTTCGCAAACGAGCTTTGTGAGACTGACTAGTAGAAGAGTTGGGTGTTCGGTATCATACGGGCTGTGAGTATGCGGCATCGCAATAATTAGCCTTGAGTGCAAGTGGGAGATTGTTGGAGATAGTGCCCTCAGAGTCAATTATTGGATCACAGGCACGTGATTGCAATGATTGAGGGAAGACCTATCCCGGTAGGACAGTCTTACTCGAGATGATAGTATGCTATCTGGTTTATCTTTATCATCGTGTACTGCTTTAGGTGACCTGACATGTCGCTATTACACGTTGATAGAGCCCCTAGGATTCTTGCTTGACTACCAGCAGTATGATGGCGATCATATACGTGGGAGCTGGTAGTCTATAAGCACATCCTTAAAAGGTCCCTAGTCGTGGGAGTTTCGAGACAGGGCATCGATACTCCATGAGTAGACTAGTGTATACAGTCGAGACCCCGACGAGGGGCGGTGGCCGGTCTCACAAGCCACTGGTGTCAGTTGGTTCACCTAAGATGTATACAGGTGCTCATTGGGTTATGAGTACACCGGACAGGACTCGCCGGGAACATGCTAGTTGGTCTTATACCTGACGTCAGATAGCAGTTCCCTGGTGATATGTGTACAGGTTAGTTCATCGACCTGAGGATCGTCATTTGTCTCGTGTGAGTTCCCACTGTGCTTTGATTACTACCCTACCACGGCTCAAAGGAGTCGTGCAAACAGGTTTTAGTTGGGTACAGTCCCGAGCCACATGGAGGCAGTGAGCGGATCTGCAGGGGTTCGTCTCTCCCGGTATTGGGGGTGAGGTCGCGCTGTGTCTAGGAGAGCCATTACGCAAAGCCCTCGGCCGAGGCAGGAGATTTACTGGTAGGTATTCCAGTAGTATCTCAGGGCGTTCTGGGCTACACTCCGACACGACTTGTACCGCTTTTGGGGGTCTGACTTTTACCAACCCCCTAGGCCCGACATGCGATGCTCATAGACGAATGGACCGGACTGTACGGATATTGTCACTGACAGGCTCAGTAGGGTGTCAGGATGAGTTCGCTCATCAACGTCCCTTTTGGTCAATAGCTGGTGGCCCGTCACGTATTGGCTAATACCTCTGACGTGCTAGTGGTTAAATCCACAGCCATAGTATTGACGAGTCTTTAGAGTCCACCACACTTTCAGTTACTCAAGCTTTCGGGCGAAACGCTGTGGAGGCCGTATGGAGATATGGCAGGGTCCGATCAGATACGTGCGGTATTGCACGGATCAGGATCGGACAGTTTTGTACTAGTGGCCGTATAGTTATATGGCAGGGTTCGATCTGATACGTGCGGTATTGCACGGATCAGGATCGAACGGATATTACTAGCCGGCTTTGGTTTAAGTCGGATCCTAGTTTAGTACAGTGTAGATTTTGTCTCATTGCATTTGTATCCGGTCAGAATACAGATGCGGGTGTGTATGCACAGTATCGGGGTTTTCCTGTAATTTATTACGGGACCAGTTTTCTGGAGTTGCCAGTTTGCATTCCGTTCCGGCCGGTTTTCCTTTGTTCTTTCCCGGCCGGACTTTTCCGATGGAGGGGGTTATTTGCAGTTTTGCAAATAACACATTGTGGAGGATTTTCTTGCAAATGTATTTATTATGATAGCATCTTTAGATACCATTCTCATCACTTGCTTTTTGTTGATTAGTTGTGATTAGAGTTGATGTGATGTTGTGATGATGAGGTTTAGGATATGATCACCATTCTCTTTATCCTACACTCACCTCCCTTCTTGTTATGGTTGGTATTCTCATTCCTCCACCATATTCTTCTCACTAGATGAAAAGAAAGCTTCACTTGAGAGAAAGAAAAGAATGAGAGAGTTCATCTTTGTTTTGTGAGGAATTCTTCATCTCCTTCTTCTTCTTGTTTTTGGAAAAATGAAAGCACCATTTTTCCTAACCCCATTCCTCCATCAAGGCAACTACAAACCCCAAATGAGACTAGCATGATCTACTACACATTCTACAGCATATCTTGAGCATGTCGAGTTGCCGGCTTCATGCCCGAGTTGCCTCGGTATCGAGGCGGGAGCCCGTAAAAGACGCAGGCAATGTGGTGCCCTTCCGGCGAGGAGGCGACGATGTGGAGACCGGAGTTTCCGCGGGAGATCGGGACGACGACGAGAAGACCGGAGGACTCGGATCACTCGGTATACTTCTCTTCCCATCTCTTGTTAGCTAGCATTAGGTTAATGGTTACGATCCGGGTTTTCTTTGTCCGCGGTAGCGCCGGTTTCCAAGCAAGGAAAATTTTTGATTCCGCATTTTGGCGTCGGATAGACGGCCGGGGCGCTGCCGTGGCGCAACAGCAGGATGCAAATGCAACGTCAACGAAAGACCTCACGGTCGAAACAAAGAGGAGTGATGGCAAAATTCTAACTCCACCTCAACATTCATCTCATTACACCAGACGCAATGTCAACAACGCGTTCCTTCGCAGTCCAGCAGGATGCAGATGCAACGTCAACGAAAGACTTCATGGTCGAAACAAAGCGGAGTGACGGCAAAATCCCAGCTCCACCTCAGCATTCGTCTTGTTACACCAGACGCAATGTCAACAACGGCGTTCCTTCGCAGTCCAGCAGGATACAGATGCAATATCAACGAAAGACCTCACGGTCGAAACAAAGCGGAGTGATGGCAAAATCCCAACTCCACCTCAGCATTCATCTCGTTACACCAGACGCAATGTTAACAATGGCGTTCCTTCGCAGTCCAGCAGGATGCAGATGCAACGTCAACGAAAGACCTCACGGTCGAAACAAAGCGGAGTGACGGCAAAATCCCAGCTCCACCTCAGCATTCGTCTTGTTACACCAGACGCAATGTCAACAACGGCGTTCCTTCGCAGTCCAACAGGACGCAGACACAACGTCAACGAAAGACCCCATGGTCGAAACAAAGCGGAGTGATGGCAAAATCCCAGCTCCACCTCAGCATTCGTCTCGTTACAGCAGACGCAATGTCAACAAACGACATTCATTCACAGTCCAGCAGGATGCATATGCAACGTCAACGAAAGAACTCACGATCGAAACAAAGCGGAGTGATGGCAAAATCCCAGCTCCACCTCAGCATTCGTCTCGTTACAGTAGACACAATGTCAACAACGACATTCCTTCGCAGTCCAGCAGGATGCAGATACAGCATCAATAAAAGACCTCACGGTCGAAACAAAGTGGAGTGATGGCAAAATCCAAGCTCCACCTCAGCATTCGTCTCGTTACAGCAGACGCAATGTCAACAACGGCGTTCCTTCGCAGTCCAGCAGGATGCAGATGCAACGTCAATGAAAGACCTCACGGTCGAAACAAAGCGGAGTGACGGCAAAATCCCAGCTCCACCTCAACATTCATCTCGATACAGCAGACAAGATGTCGCTACAGCGTCCTTCCTCCAATGGGATTCGGACACGCCAAAGCAAACGAAGCAAAGGCCAAATTCCTTGCTTCACGGTCTTGACGGAAACTCATATAAAACCTGAAAGACTATCGGAGATCATCCTAAACTAGCACGGAGTGGTCACCACATCGACATTCATCTCAATACAGCAGACGAGATGTCGCTACAGCATCCTTCCTCCAACGGGATTCGGACACGCCAAAGAAAATGAAGCAAAGGCCAAATTCCTAGCTTCAGGGTCTTGACGGCAACTCATATAAAACCTGAAAGACTATCGGAGATCATCCCACACCAGCGCGGAGTGGTCACCATCTCGACGTTCGTCTCGATATAGCAGACAAGACGTCGCTACAGCGTCCTTCCTCCAACGGGATTCGGACACGCCAAAGCAAACGAAGCGAAAGCCAAATTCCTAGCTTCAGGGTCTTGACGGCAACTCATATAAAACCTGAAAGACTATCGTAGATCATCCCACACCAGCGCGGAGTGGTCACCACCTCGACGTTCGTCTCGATACAACAGAAGAGATATCGCTACAGCGTCCTTCCTCTAACAGGATTCGGACACGCTAAAGAAAACGAAGCGAAGGCCAAATTCCTAGCTTCAGGGTCTTGACGGCAACTCATATAAAACATGAAAGACTATCGGAGATCATCCCACACCAGCGCGGAGTGGTCACTACCTCGACGTTCGTCTCGATACAACAGACGAGATGTCACCACTGCGTTCTTCCTCCAGCAGGATTCAGACGCGACAATCAAACAACGGAGCCACGGTAAAATCCCTTGATCCAAATCTCGACGGTTCACCAACAACCTAGAGACAACCGCGGCATTCTTCTCGATACAGCAGACGCAATGCCGGCAAACGAAGCAAATGCCAAATTCCTAGCTTCAGGGTCTTGACGGCAACTCAAATAAAACCTGAAAGACTATCGGAGATCATCCCATACCAGCGCGGAGTGGTTATGACTCATCGGGGTTCCTCAAACTGAGCCTAACCTCAAGTAAAAAGCGGTATGGCAAAATTCCTAAGACTTGATCTTCCGACGGTCAAACTGCCTAGGAAGATTGCTTGAAGACGTCTTGTCCAGCCCCCGAATGGATCAGAGACACGACAGTCGCAAGGCTACTCGAACAACAAGATTGCCTATCGAGGGATACATCAGCCAACGCGACGGTATGATAGGCAAAACCCTAGTACCACAGACCCTAACAGACCTCTGTCGTAAAGAGCAGAGGTTAACTGTGACGTTAGGACATCCTTACGAGAACTTCTCGATTTGTCTCGACTCGTAGGGAAAAGCCTTAGGCGGTAGGGATTAAAAAACCTGTTTCCTAAGCACTGGGGCCCAGCAAGTCGGTCCAAAATGGACCCTTGCATACTATTCACGGACCACACTCTCCAAAATCGAATCTCGACAGGAGGGAAACAACCACTTACGAGTCCTTTCGACTTGTAAGAGGGAAAATTCTCTTGTGAGATCCTTACGACTCTCAAGAGAAAACACACTTAAGAATCCTCACGATTCCTAAGGAGAAAATACACCTACGAGATCTTCTCGACTCGTAGGGAGAAAACCCTTTATGAGACCCTCACGACTCATAAAGTTGAAAAGTCTTAGGCAAACAGATCCTAACCCTGTTTCCTAAGCCATTGTCACCCTGCAAAGAGTTCAGGATGGACCGTCACTTACTATCTATAAGTCACAATTGCTAAAATCACATAGCGATGATACGGCAAAGAGAAGAGAGCAACAATAGAACAAAAAATGTGTATCTTTTATTCAGGAATTCAATGGAGTATAAGTTGGATCATATGAAAAAACAAAAAATGGATATATGTTATTCAAAGATTACAAGCGTTCAATCTATATAAAACAGCTACTAAGAAGGAGGAGATTTCAATAAGTCCACAAGCTGCTCTCGCACTCCTTTCAGTGTCTTCTCTTGATCAGCCGCCGCGGCCAGCTCCACTTCAATTCGAGCCCTTTGTAGAAAACATGATGAAATCTTTTCATCGATTTTCTGTTTGGCAGCTTCGCTACTCTGCGTAACCCGCTCTATAGAGTCAAGCTTCTGTCTCAATACAAGCCCGTCCGAGATACATTGCTGCAAGGTGTCAAAAGTAGCTCTCAGTAGCGCGGCATTTGTTTTAACTTGGGCGCGCAGCCGGGCAGATTCATCCGAAGCCTCCTCGCGCTCCTTCCGCCTCAAGGTCGCTTCTTGTTCAAAATGACGGAGGAAGAACACACACTGCTCGACCCATGCAGCTCGTTGGGAGTTCACAACCAGAATCTCAGGAGCAGGACGCCTAAGTTCAAGCTCATGCAGGAAGGCTTTAATCTTTCTGCAGTGATTAACCCAAGACTCAACGACGCCTTCGTTATGAAAGTTCACAAGCGTCGCCAACATTGGATTAATCTCGGCAGCAAAATCCGCAGCAAGGGCCAAACGTCCTATTTATAGGCACTGAGATGCTTTTTCAACTTCTGAGTTGATCCAAGGGCGCAGATGCTGCCACCGCCGCACTCACATGTGGGCCATGTGAGCGCAACGGTGGGGGCATTTGTTTCCCCCAATCAGAGCAAATGCTCAGTTCAAAATTCAAATTTTGAAATGAAGCAACGCTTCAGATGCAGCACCAAGTGCGCTGCGCCCTAAGCAGCACACCATGTGCAAAGCACGTGTGCGCTAGCGCTAGGTGCGCTGCGCTCTAAGCAGCGCACCACGTGTAAGACACGGACGCGCTAGCGCTAAGTGCGCTGCGCTCTGAGCAGTGCACCACGTGCAAAGCACGGGTGCGCTGCTCTTTAAGCAGCGCACCACGTGAAAAGCACGGGTGCGCTAGCACTGGAACTAAAAGCTCCCCACCGTCAGATAAAAAATCTAATAATAATGATAAATCATTAATTAATCAGAATTAAATTTTGTTAAGGAAAGATTTCTCAAAATCTTTCCAAATAACAAGATGGTGCTCTGTAAATCAGAGCACCGTTGGATCAATGATCCAATGGTGATAACAATTATCAAAAGACAAAATAAATTCTGTATGGAAAGATTTATCAATCTTGTTAAAAACAAGAAAATTTCCTTCTGTAAATCAGAAGCTCTTGGATTAAAGATCCAACGATGGGAAATTCCCCAAATCAATTGGAGAAAAGATCTCCTTAACTGATTTAACTGATCAGCATGCCCTATATAAAGGCCCCATGACTTCAAGTCTAAAATAGAGAGAAGCATAGAGAGGAACCCCCCATAAGCTTTGAGAGATCTCAAAAAGAAGAGCCAAGCTCTCAAAGAAAGAAGATTCTTCTTCAAGGTAAAAAGAATGATGAACAGAGAGATGAAATCATCTCATAATTAATTTAAAAAGAAGGATTCACTTCTTTAAAAGATCATAGATCTACAAGACAAAAGTCTTCCACAAAGAGATCAAAAGATCTCACCATAAAAGAAAAAGAACATAATTCTTCTCGCAGATCATAGATCTATAAGACAAATTGTCTGTACAAAAGGAGATCATGAACAAAGAGGGGGAAAGAATAATTCAATTCTCTTAGGGATCATAGATCCATAAAGGCGAAGCCTTTCATCAATACAAGAGATTGAAGCATCTCTTATAAAATAAGAACTTTTGTTCTTAGAATCTTGAGACAAAGTCTCTTTGGGGATCAAAAAGTTGATCAATTAGCGCTTGCGCTCATAAGATAGCGCTCTGCGCTCAAGACTGATGCACAGCGCCAAGCGCGCCACGTGCTCCTTACGTGTGCACTACTTAACAAAAGTGCCTCAGCGCTCAAAGACTAGCGCAAAGCGCTGCTGAGCCTTAGCGCTCCAAATATAGCGCACTGCGCTCATTGACTGGCGCTCAGCGCCAAGCGCGACACGTGCCCCTCACGTGTGTGCTACTAAGCTGGCGCAATGTGCCCATCATCTGGCGCTTAGCGCTAAGTGCGACACATGTCCTTCTGTGTGCGCTACTCAGCAGAAGCACATTGCGCTCGTTGACTTGCGCAAAGCGCCAAGCACACCACGTGCCCCTCATGTGTGTGCTGATAGAACATAAATTGTTCTTTAATAAGCCCAGCGCTATGATGAATGCCCAGCATTCAATAAAAGACAAAATATTGTCAGAATTCAAGTCCATGCTCTGTATTGTTAAAAGGGCCAAGCCCAAGCAAATGCTCAGCAGCCCAAAATAAATGTTAAACATTTTAACTTGATTGGACTTAGCCCAAGATTGGCCATAAGTCCCCAACTCATCTTAACTGACCCCATACACTTATAAATCTCAGATCTTAGTCCCAATCGGCTACAGGTCTCCCAACTCACATCGGTTCAAGGGTACATCTCTGACCCCTTCTGATATATGTCGTTGTAATCTTTCAACGTCTTCAGAGAGGTGACGGGTCCCGACAACCATACATTTCATAGACTATGACGTCTTTAATCTGGACTGTGGGGTCCTTAAACCCACAGACTATGATGTCCTTAACCTTGGACTGTGGGGTCCCTTTAAACCCACGGACTATGATGTCCTTAACCTCAGACTGTGGGGTCCTTAAGCCCATGGACTGAGATGTCCTTAAACTAACATTGGACCACCATGTCCTTAAACTGGTAATCGACTGCAATGTCCCTAAACTAAACAATAGAGCTTAAATGCTCTCTTGTTGGATCTAAATGATCCCGTTGAGTTGATCTTAGTCTAAAATTAGACTAATGTATCCTCAACGAACGTTTAAGTTGATCTTAGTCTCAAAAGAGACTAACATATCCTTAAACCCAACCCCAAACCCAAATTTAAGAAAATAAGGATTTGGACTAATCCACGCCCTACGGGCGACAACATAAATTAGTCTCCGTATACAATCCACGGGCAACCAAAAACAAAACAAACACCCACGACACGAAGTGACCATCTAGAGAAGGAAAAAGTGGTTACCACGATGCAGTAGCGTAATTAACTGAAGGGGCTTGCTCCTGCAGGGAAGAGCGTCCCTACAATCAAAAACCCCTCAATGAGGGGGAATCTGACGAAGTCCGCTACATCGGCTGTATCCGTTTAAACCTTCGATACACGATGCCATAAATCAACTTGGCATCTTTGGAGAGGTGGACGGATAGCACCAATTAGCATCTGCCCCGAAATTCAGGCAAGACGGACTTACGCGGTCGCGTCGCTGTGTTTCGGCGGGGAACACCCGCGATGTCTTGTTTGTATTGTTTGTATTGTAAATTGTATTGTCTTATAATATAGATTGTATAATTGGATGACTTTCCAAAACCATGATATCAGTAAATGGATGTAACTGGAGAATCATAGATGTAACTGGAGAATCATGTAAATGGAAGTATATCCATGGCTCGATTCAGTCAATATAGATTAAATAGATTGAATATATGTATTCATTGATTCATGTTGAATTGTAGTTTGTACTTAAATCATATTCAAGTCAGATTATTTATAATGAGACTCAGTCTGAGTCAGAACAATTAGAAAAGAAATTGAAGTCCTGATTATTTTGATGTTAGCGGTAACCGCTGCACATGGGCGGCAGGATTTGTGTCCTTTTCAAAAACGATTACCGTGTTGATAACACCGTTTGTTAAGTTGTTTACATTAGATAGGCAAGCACTCATATCTCCGGCTCCCTGAGGCTCAAGAGACTGGTCCCGCTTAAACCTATATTTACTAGGGTCCTTAGGATAATTTATAGAACTTAAGGGGGTTTTATGTAAAAATACCTTTGTATACTTTTCAAAATACACCCGAAATATTTAATTATCGTCTTTAGAGTTGTCATAGATATAGATTTTATATTTGTTATATTTCTAGTAAAAATAACCTAATTTCATATTATAGGGTATTTAATTGTAATATTGAACTTGTATGGAATTCATGGTATTTTAATGTAAAGTTTTTCTTGTGATTTTAGAAAAGGTTGGAATATTGATATTATAACAAAAATAGATATTTTGGTAATACATATATATTTATAAAAATAATTTTAATTTATTATTTTCTAGAAATCTCATTTTCTTAAGATATTTGTATTTTAAATCTCTAGAGACCGAATGCTCCTTGCGGAGGTCTGCATCTCACACTACTAAGCCCAGGGATGTGCGATAATCCGCACCATCCCAGTAGGGTTCCCCAAAATGGGTTATAGCGGCGCTTTGCAAAGATTTGTGTAAAATACATAATCTTGTAGAAAATGGTTTTAATAATAAATGGTATTTATATGTAAAGTTTCGTTTTCCCGTATTCTATATTCCTGAAAGGTATTATTCTATGTTGCATATGAGTGTTGTGAGGAGGTGGGTCATTATCTCATGATCTATTTAAAGGTATTGCAAGATTAATGATGTTTTAAGGTACAAAGTAAACTACATGGTATTTTATTGAAAAAGAGCGGTAAAAATTACAAAATGAAATATTTTTCTATGGAACTTGTTCAACATGTTTTGTTAATGATTAATAGTCAAGATATAAGAGTTTAATATGGTTGTGTTAAGAAAAAATTGAACTTTATAAGAAAACCAAATCGGAAGTCGGATTTAACTCCGCTTCCATCGGGTTTTATTAAAAGAAGTTTTAAGACTAGAGAATAGAAGAGGAGGTGGGACTTACTGGCTTAGAATCAAGAGAAGAGGTAGAGGAGGATGTAGGATTCGCTGGTGCGTCGTTTCGTCGTCGGAAGCTCCTAGGTCGTCGTCGGAAGTTCGCCGGAGTTTCGCCCTTCGCTAACTCCACTTGTACACAAAAGTTCTAAGGATATTCTTCAGATTTTTGGACAGAAATTTGGAGTGAGGAGGGTGTGTTTAGGGTTGATATTTATAGGGAAAGATTAGGGTTAGGATAGGTGAAAGGTTGAATTGAAAATGTAATAAAAATTGTATTAAAAATATGGTTTAATGGGGTTTTAAAGAGCTCTGTTAAGGTGAAGGAAATTTAAAGCGTACAGGAGTTTAGGGAAAACCAAGAGGCAGAACTTTTATGTTGGACAATCGGCGATCCGGCCAAGTCTGGCCAGCGGAGGCAGGCCGAGTCCGGCCAGCGGAGGCGGGCCGAGTCGGCCGAGTCGCCGGCCCGAGTCGGGACGGGGCTCTCCGCCATGTGTCTCTCGTCGATTGGCGTAGCCCCTGGGTCAGTTTGTTTTACATGTGTAGTGGGGTTTTTACGAGTTATGCACATGTAGAACCTTGGACTTCTAAAAATTCAAAACAAAATAATATTAAAAAATAATGTGGGTGATGGGATTTGAACTTTGGAGCTTTGGATCAGTAGTGCAAGGTCTTACCAATGAGCCACAAGCTCCTTCTTGCTATTATAAATCAAATCAAACTTATAACTTGTGTTCAGGAAAAAATACCCCTTTCTGTATTTTTTTGAATAATTGTACAGAAAGTTGTACATAAAGTTTACGGTTGTTACATGCACCTTACATCGGCATAACTTATCAAGCTATTGGGGTCTGACGTTTACCACCCCTAGGCGAGATATGCGACATATTAGACGAACAGACCGGAATGTAAGGTAGTGTTACTAATTGGAATCACAGGAGCATGAGCAGGCTTGCTTGTTGATCTTCTGATCGCTCAATACCCGAATGGCCGTTACGTTTAGCAGGCCTCTTGCGGCTTATGGGTGTTGATATGATCATCACCTACTGCCGGCGAATTGACGAGTCTTTAGAGTCCTACACAGAAGTTTCCTAGCTCAAGCGAAACGGAGTAGGAGCACATATGTGATATGTGCGGGACCGAGATTAATACGAGTATGTGATACCGTATTCTATTCTCGCGATTTGTATCATCGGTCGGTTATATGTGATACAGCCGGGTTATCGATCAAGTGCTGATTCGATAAAATGATACACATGATATTAGTCGGTTATATGTGATATAGTTGGATTATTAATCAAGTGTTGATTTAATAATCTAATGTAAAATTATATATTTGATATATTAATTTACATTAACTAGTATTAGCTCACTTAAGATTCCTTTTCTCACTTGATTGTGCACAAAATGTATATATGATATATATTTATGTACATAGTTTGTGTCATGCTTGATGATGCATGCAACTTGGGTGTGTGTGTGACTTACATCATGCATACATGTAATGTAGGGTTTTTAATGGATTAAGTAATTCAAAATAAGTGGTATTTTGTCATGGCTTGTAAGCTTGTGCAAGCTTGTAAATCATTTGACTAAGTCCACCCGTTTTGTTTTACTTGAGATATTTTAAACCCAACCATTATAATTAAGCCATGGTTAAGTCTCTACAATGGTTAGTAGATGATACTAACTCACCCATGGTTTCCATTCACCACTTAGTTTTATTCTTGAGTTTCTTTCTTCATCTCCTGCCTCTAGCTCTCTAGCTTCATGAAAATGGTGAAAATGAGTGAGAAAAAATAAATCTAAAGTGAGCCCACTTCCTACTTCATCATCCTCTACTACTTGTCATTTAGTTTAGGGTGTTCTCTTCACAAAGTTCATCACCTAGTGAAGAGGTAGCTTGGGTTTGAGTCTCCTCGACGTAGATCATCTTCGGCCTCGAAGACTTTGAGCAAGGTTGTTCATTTCTCCAAGTGAACCCATACTAGAGTTCGGGAGATCTCTACTTGCAGCGAAGGGACTACTACATGGAGCTTTAGAAGTGAAGGACCGGTCTACAAAGGTTATATTCCTCATTCACTTAGTGTAATGGTTGATTACATGTTTCATTTCTTCTATTCACTCTGGTTAGATCCTAGGTTATGGTTCTTTAGCACTCTTGAAAATTTTAATTTGGCATGGATGTTGCTGTGAAAACCCAGTAGGGTGCTAAGGAATCCCAATCTTAACTAGAGATTTAGATAATACAATGTGTAAACTACTTTACAACTAAGTGAACTAGGAATACAACCTTTGTAGACCAGTCCTTCACTTCAATAGCTCTTTGTAGTAGTCCCTTCGCTCCAAGTAGTGATCTTGCGGACTCTAGAGTGGCTCCACAAGAAGAAAGCAACGAGATTGCACGAAGTCTTCGAGGCCGAAGATGATCTACGTCGAGGAGACACTAACCTAAGCTACCTCTTCACTAATGTGGGATTAGTGAAGCTAACACTCTAAACTAAATTGCCAATCTAGTAGAGGATGATGAAGTAGGATTTTTGCTCACTTTAGAATTACTTTTCTCACTAATTTTATGCTTCTCTCAAAAACCTAGAGAGCTCTCTCTTGAGCTTGAGGAAGATGAAGAAAATAATCGATGAGAGAGTGAATTGGCAACCATGGGTGAGTTTGTATCATATACTAACTCATGTAGAGACATAACCATGGCTAAGTGATAATGGTTAGGTTAATAAATATCTTAAGTAAAACAAAATTAGTGGACTAAGTCAATGCATCTACAAGCTTCCACAAGCTTCATGCATGTGACTAATTTCCATCTAATTTGGATTTACTTTAAATAAATAATCTTCACATTATCATGAGCATGGTGTAAGTCTTATACACCCATGTAGTGTGTATCATCAAGCATGACACAAAAATGTACATTAATATATATCACATATATATTATATGCACACAAGTGAGAAAAAGAAATGTTTAAGTGAGCTAATATTAGTTAATGTAATATAGTATATAAAATATAAAATTATACATTAAAATATCAAATCAACACTTGATTTAATAATCCGGCTATATCACATACAACCGACTAATATAATTTGTATCAACTTATCGAATCAACACTTGATTCGATAACCCGGCTATATCACATATAACCGACCGATACGAATAAATCGTGAGAATAGACTACGATATCATATGCTCGTATTAATCTCGGTCCCGCACATATCATATATGCGCTCCTACTTCGTTTTGCCTGAACCAGTAAACCTCCGTGTAGGACTCTAAAGACTCGTCAATACGCTGGCAGTAGGTGATGATCACATCAAGCACCCACAATCTGTCAACGGTACTAGCTGGACGTAACGGCTGCCCGGGTATTGAGCGATCAGAAGATCAATAAGAAAGTCCGCTCTAACACCTGTAAAGCCTGTCAGTAACACTACCGTACAGTCCGGTCTCTTCGTCTGATATGTCGCATATCTAGTGTAGGGGTGGTAGACGTCAGACCCTAGTAACTGATAAGTCGTGCCGATGTGAGGCTCATAACGGGTCGAGAAACTACTGATAACACTTACCAGTAGATCTCCGAATCAGCCCTGGCCAGAGACTTTCTGTTATAGCCAATCGAACGCAGCGCAACATCAACCTCAATACCGGGAGAGACGAAACCCCTCCTATCGCTCATTGCCTCCATGTGATTCGGGACTGTACTCAAAAGCCACCGTTTTGCACGTTCTCTTGAACGTGGAAAGGTGGAAATCAAAGCACGATGGGAATCACACAAGACTCTATGACGATCTCGGGTCTACAGACTAACCTGTACCAGTGTCATCAGAGAACTGCTATCTGACGATAGGTATAATACCAAGTAGGAGTTATCTGCGAGTCCGTTCAGTGTACCCAGTCTCCACTGAGCACCCGTATACCATCTTTGATGTCAAACACCAATTGATGTAGGATCATCTATCGCCCATCATATGGGTCAAGAAGCGTATACGCTAGTCTACTCTGGAGTATCAATGCCCTGTCTTGATACACCCTCGACTAGGAACAATTATAGGATATACTTGTGGACTACATTTGGCCCCACTAGTATGATCTTCATCATAGTCCTGGTAGTCAAGTACACATCCTAAGGGCTTTATCAACATGTGAGAGTAAGGCAGTATCACAATACAAGTTTACATATTAAGACAAAGAGCAACCAGATAGTATACTATCATGTCGAGAATGAAAGTCCTCTTTATATATATCTAAGCATCCACTATAATATACATCATATGTACAATAATGGCCTTTAGAGCATATACATAACTAACACTCTCATGTGTTGAGAAACAAGAGAAGAGGTAAGATAAAGATAGTAAAACACTTAGAACCTCACTCTATATCCTAGACTTCTTGAATTAGCAACCCAAGTTCTCTAGTTGCTCCACTTGACATTTAGTGTGGAGTTAGAGCCATAGATCATATCTATCACGCCCCGCTTTCGAGTGTACGGGCAGAGGATGCGACGGGCCCGCTATATATTTACTCAGAAGTAAATACGCTAAGTGTATCTAAGAAATATAAAGTAAAATACACAAGAGACAAGATGTAAATGAACAACAACTTTATTTATTAACATTCTTTTTACAATACAATGAAAAGTAAATACATAGAATGAAAGCAATGCCTAAACGGTGGTATAACAGAAATGAAAATGGAACAAGTACATGTGGCTACAGCTCTGGGTCTTCTGTGTACTTCTCAGGGGCCTGCTCCAAATGCTCATGACTGGTCTCGTACTCTTCAGCGTCGGGTCCTCCTGACAACATTCCAAAGAAGAAGAGAAATAGGAATGTCGTCAGCGAACAATCGCTCGGTAAGTCCCAAAGATGAGGGAGAAGTAGAATACACACAGAGAGAGTATAGTTTTATAATGTTTTATTATAATGTTAGCGCAGTTGTTTGTAGCTTGGTACAGAAAATACCAGTGTATACGAGAGGAGTCCCACTTACACCGGAGACTTTGGTAACCCGTAGTACAAGGCTCCGTCGATAATACCACGGAATAACGACATGGATGTAATTACGTCTTAAGTGACCACCACGTACCACCTTTAACATGTTCCGTACCAGTCTACCCTTTTATAACCCCATAGTGTTTATGTATTGATTGTATGGATTGTATTGTCTGTTATATAGATGGACGACTTGCCGAAACCATGATATCAGTAAATGGATGTAACTGGAGAATCATGTAGATGGATGTATATCCATGGTTCGGTTCAGTAAAGTTGTATATTGAAATAGATTGTATAGACCGATTCATAATGAATGGTTGTATTGTACTTGAATCGTATTCAAGTCAGATTGATTAGATTGAGACCCAGTCTGAGTCAGACACTTTGAAAAGAAATTGAAGTCCTGAATTAGTTTTGATGTTATCGATAACTGCTGCACATGGACGACAGGATTTGTGTCTTTTCCAAGACAATTACCATGTTGATAACATCGTTTGTTAGATTGTCTACCTTAAATAGGCAAGCACCCATATCTCCGGCTCCCTGAGGCTCAAGAGACCGGTCCCGCTTAAACCTATGTTTACTAAGGTTCTTATTGTAATTTAATATTACTTGAGGGTATTTTATATAAAATAGTTTTGGCATAATTTCAAAATACATCTCAAGCATTTAATTAGCATCTTTAGGGTTTTCATAGATATATATTTTTTTATAAATGTGAGATTTCTAGTGAATATAAGCTAGTTTCATAGTATATGGTATTTTCTTGAAATATTGTACTTGTGTTGTATTTGAATGGTATTTTCATTTAATAGTGATTCCTTTGATTTAGAAAACTGTGACTATTTATATAATTAAATAGATATTTTAATAATATATATATATAATGAAAATAATTTATTTATTTTCTTGTAGAAATCTCATTTTCTTAAAGAAAAATGTATCAAAATTCCATCGTGATCGAATGCTCCTTGCGGGGGTCTGCATCCCGCTCTACTAGGCCCGAGGATGTGCGATAACCCGCACCATCCCAAACGGGGTCCCCAAAATGGGTTGTAGAGGCGTAATTGCATAGAAATATTAAATATATCTTTTTATAGAAAACTGTTTTATATGTTTAGGGTATTTATTTGTAAAGTCGTATTTCCCGTATTCTATTGTCCCAAAATTTATCATGCTATGATAGAGATATGTGTTGTGATGAGGTGGGTCATTACCTTATGAACTATCTAAAGGAAAATAGGTATTATGATGATTATGTCGGAAACTAAAATATGTGGTATTTTACTGTAAAACTACAATAGAAGTTGCCTATAATAATATTTTGTGATGAAATATATTTAAGATGTTTGTTAATTTTTATTGAACATGATGTGAGAGTTTGGTATATTCTTATTTGATAAAAATGGATTTTTAAAGAAAACCGAATCGGAAGTCGGATTAACTCCGCTTCCGTCGGGTTTTAGTTTTCAAACCGAATCGGAAGTTTTCAAACCGTCGGAGATAATATTCTCGTACTTCATCACATATACTGACGATCTCTCTAGGTTCGGATATGCGTATCTTTTGAAACACAGATCTGAAGCTTTTGATAAATTCAAAGAATTCAGAAACGAAGTAGAGAACCAGACTGGCAAAAGTATCAAGATCCTCCGATCTGATAGAGGAGGGGGGTACTTAAGCACGGAATTTCTTGAATATCTAAAAGAGAATGGAATTCTCTCTCAGCTTACTCTTCCATATACGCCACAGCACAACGGTGTATCGGAGCGGAGGAATCATACCCTTTTGGACATGGTCCACTCCATGATGAGTAACACCGAGTTGCCTCTTTCATTCTGGGGATTTGCTCTTGAAACTGCATCATATCTGTTGAATCAGATCCCATCCAAATATGTGCCTAAGACTCTATATGAAATATGGAGTGGAAAGAAACCATGTTTTAAATTCACTAAGATATGAGGTTGTCCGGCCTATGTTAAAGTACAAAATCCGGACAAACTTCAGGCACGATCAGTTTTATGCAAGTTTGTGAGATATCCAAAACATTGAATGGGATATCTGTTCTACCACACTGACGAATAGAAGGTATATATAACTCGCCACGCCACCTTTTTAGAGTCGCAATTTCTTGCAAAATAAACAAGTGGGAGTACGGTAGAACTAGAAGAAATTCAAGAACCGCATACTCAAACTGAGGAATTGGTGGAACCTCAAAATTCCTTAATCCCGGACAAACCTCAGCCACTCTGCAGATCTAGTAGGATTTCTCATCCGCCCAAGAGATACTACGGTTTTCTCATAGACGTGGATCGAGAGGATTGTATCTTGGAAGAAGATGATCCTACTAGTTTCATGCTGGCCATTATTAGTAAGGACTCTGATAAATGGCTGGATGCCATGCAATCAGAAATAGAGTCCATGTACACCAATAAAGTGTGGAACTTAAATATTGCTCCACCTGAGGTAAAACCCGTTGGATGCAAATGGATCTACGAAAGAAAATTTGGTGCAGATGGGCAGGTGGAAACCTATAAGGCTAGACTTGTTACAAAAGGTTTTCGTTAAAGACCAGGTGTGGACTATGATGAAACCTTTTCTCCAGTGGCTATGCTCAAATCCATTCGGATTCTACTTGCCATTGCTGGATTCCATGACTATGAGATCTGGCAGATGGACGTAAAAACGACTTTTCTGAATGGAAGTTTAGAAGAGTGCATTTATATGGATCAACCGAAAGGTTTTGTAGCCAGTGAGAGCAGCGGGAAGGTGTGCAAGTTGCTAAATCCATTTATGGATTAAATCAGGTATCGCGGAGCTGGAACATCTGTTTTGATGAAACAGTCAAGGGATTTGACTTCATCAAGAACGAGGATGGGCCTTGTATATATAAGAAGATTGTAGGCCGAACTGTCGTGTTCCTAGTTTTGTACGTGGACGACATTCTTTTGATAGGAAACGATATTCCTATGCTACAATCGTCCAAGTTGTTCTTGTCACAAAAGTTCTTCATGAAGGACCTGGGTGATGCCTCGTACATTCTAGGAATTAAGATCTACAGAGATAGATCCAAGAGATTGCTGGGACTTTCACAGTCCAGGTACATAGAGACCGTACTAAAGAGATTTAGTATGAAAGATTCCAAGCGCGGTAACATACCCGCATTGCACGGAATCACCCACTCCAAAGAGATGTCTCCCAAAACTGATAAGGAGAGGGTTCGCATGAGCACTATACCCTACACTTCGGCGGTAGGATCTATAATGTATGTGATGCTATGTACCCAACCAGATGTAGCTTACATGCTTAGCGTGGTGAGCCGGTATCAGTCTAACCCAGGTGAGAACCACTGGACAGCTATCAAGAACATTCATAAGTACCTGAGAAGGACTAAAGAACTGTTCCTGGTATTCGGAAATGGGGACATCCAGGTGGAGTCTTTTACCGATTCGATCTTCCATAGTGACAAGGATGACAACAAGTCTGTCTCGGGTTTTGTGTTTACCCTCAACGGAGGGGCGGTCTGTTGGAAGAGCTCCAAACAGGACACCGTCGCAGACTCGACGATGGAGGCTGAATACATAGCTACCAATGATGCCGCAAAAGTAGCCGTCTGGATTAAGAAGTTCATTACTGAACTTCAGGCGGTTCCATCCATTGTTAACCCAATACTTTTGTATTGTGACAACAATGGAGCTATGGCTTTAGCAAAGGAACCACGGTCCCATTAGAAATCCAGGCACATCTTGAGACGGTATCACCTGATAAGGGAGATCATTGATCGCCGGGAGATCGAGGTGCGGAGAGTGGACTCAAAAGACAATATGGCGGATCCATTCACTACGGCACTTCCTCAAGAACAGTTCGAGAGACTTTTTGAGATGTTGGATGTGCGATACGCCAACAGTTGGCCTTAGAGTAGACGTTGGGTACTCGGTACGCCAATATATATGGCTTTATTGCAAGTGGGAGATTGTTGGATATGTATGCCCTAGAGGCCATTATTGTATATGTATACATGTGGATGCTTGGACATATATATGTACAGGACAGTCTTACTCGATATGATAGTATGATATCTGGTTTGTTTTTATCTTAACGTGTGCATTTATTTTAATTGCTATTACATATCATTTATACATGTTGATAAAGCCCGTAGGATCATTGCTAGACTACCTGCGTTGTGATGGCGATCATACTTGTGGGAGCTAGGTAGTCGGTAAGCACATCCTTAAATGGTCTCTAGTCATGGGAGTATCGAGACTGGGCATTGACATTCCGGAGTAGACTAGTGTATACGTTTCTAGACCCCGACGAGGGGAAATGGTATGGTCCCGCAACCATTGGTCTTTTGCACCTAAGATCGTATACAGGTGCGTGTGAGTACACCAGACAGACTCACCGAGAACTTCCAGATAGTACTATACCTATCGTCAGGTGGAAGTTCTCAGGTGACATGAGTACATGTTAGTCTAGACCTGAGATCGTCATTTGTCTCGTGTGAGTTCCCACCATGCTTTGATCACTATCCTACCACGGCTCTACTGAGTCGTGCAAACAGGTTTTGGTTGGGTACAGTCACGAGCCACATGGAGGCAGTGAGTGATTGTTGGGGATTCGTCTCTCCCGGTATAGGGAGTTGATATCGTACTGTGTTCGATTGGTCAGGACCATTAGACCTTGGCCAAGGAAGTTGGTATTTACTGATAGGCGGATCAGTAGTTTCCCGGATTGGTCCTGAGCCAAATTGGCATGAATTATAGGGTTATTAAAGTCTGACGTTTACCACTCCCTAGACCCGGTATGCGATACTCTCAGATGTAGAGACCGGACTATACGGAGATTGTCACAGATAGGCTCAGTAGGGATCCGGATGAGATTGCATTCTAGACTGTAATCCATATTTTAATATGGATAGCATTCTAGAAGGTGGACACCTCATTAGCTTTTTCCAATTATTTGATAAATGGAAATGAGGTGTAAATTGAAGGAGAGTAGGGTATGGTGAGAGTCATGGCTTTAATAGTTGACAAATGAATTATTAATTCATTTGTGGCAACTAGTAAAGCATTGTTGATATGTTATATTGATGGATATTGTTTTACAAAACCATTTCCATCTATTTTCTCTCACATGCTTGCTCATTTTCATTTGTGCTCACAATTTTTCTTCACCTCCTTCTCCTTCTCTTGAGTTTCCTCCAGCTTCATCATCTACCTCTTCTCTACACTCTCATGTGTTGAGAAATAAGAGAAAAATTAAGATAGAAATAGTAAAACACTTAGAACCTTACACTACATCCTAGACTTCTTGGATTAGCAACCCAAGTTCTCTAGTTGCTCCACTTGACATTTAGTGTGGAGATAGAGTCATGGATCACATCTCTCGGGTGGATCATCTACGACAAAGGAGGACTGAAGAGCAAGATCGATTGCGGAGAACCGAAGTAGCCAACAAAAAAGATTAAGCGCGATCAAGGTGGCTACTTGGAGCAAACAATGAGGAAAGAAGACAGAAGGACTTGGATCGTTTGGTGAGACATCTTTTCATAGTAGTTAGCTCTCATAGTTTAGCTAGTTAGGTTTATGGAAAGATTCAGTTTAATGGGTTATTCTAACGCCATTTTTAAACCCGTAGAAAAAATTTGTTCCGCAAACCGCCATGATTAATGGCTAGGGCGTTAGTGTAACCGAACAATTATATTATTAGATTATTGTTATCTTATTGTATTTGTATTTTTCGGAATATGAATACGGGTATGTATATACGGTGAGGGAATCCTTGTAATTTTACATGGTATGCTTCTAGAAGGGGACACCTCATTATTTTGTTTATCTATTTTATGAAATAGATTAATGAGATGGAAATTGGAGAGATTTTTAAAGTATGGGTGAAGCATGACTCTTTGGATTTCTTTATTAGTTTGCATTCACTATTGAAGTATGGTTGGATTTATTATTATGAAACAATCCATGCTTCAATGAGTGAAGAGAGAGGGAGCCATTCTTCACTTGTTGACCTAGTTCATTTGCTCACTTCTCATTCTCTCTCCAAGTTTTACCTCTCCTTCTTCCTCAAGCCCTAACCCTCACATGAGTTGTGAACCCTAGGGATTTTGAGATAAAATACTCCATGCATCTTTATCTACATCTTCTTAGCTGTCTAGTCTAGCAAACTAGACATCTTAGTTACCTCACACTTGAGGTTAAAGCTTGAACCATAGGCCCTCAGGTGGATCATCTTCGGCTTCAAAGATCACGTAGCATGCTCGATCTTTCTTCAAGTGGAGCTAAGAAGGGTTTAGGGACTACTACTTGGAGCTATAGAAATTAAGGACTTGGTTTACAAAGGTTGTAACCCTCTTCACTTAGTATTGAACTTGCTTTCTTGCTTTGGAAACCCTAATACTCTAGTTAGATTCTTAGTATAGCTTAGCACTCTAAATTTTTTTAAATTGCATACTTGATACTTGTATTAACCCAGTGGAGGTACTAAAACATACTTTCATGGTATCAGAGCTAAGCCAAAGTATTAGGCGAAGTCTAAATGACGTTAAAGAGTTCGATCGATGTTTCGAAACCCGAAAATTCATCGTTTCTGTCCATTTTTTTAAAAGTTGATATTTTGCAGATTAAAAATATTCAGAAAATTATGTAGGTTATTTGATGGAGCCCCAAGAAATACGACGGCCCATCTCGACCAAATGGCTGTGGAACCGCCGCATAAACTAGGGTTTAGCCGCGATTCTGCGGCTAATTTGATAGGTTTAGGAGTCGTATTTCTTGTGCTGCTCCATTGTAATATTTAGGACTTTCTGGGTATTTTTAGTGAGGCTCAAGTTATGTCACGCCCCGCTTCCTAGTGCACAGGGAAGGAGATGTGATGAGGCATGCGATGTATTTACTCATAAGTAAACTTGTTAAGCATAAATAAGCAATATAAATGTAAAGCACAAGAATGACAAGAGATGTGATATAAACAACAACTTTTATTAATCTTCATTCTTTTCATTACAACTGATTTGAAAAGGAAATATACAATGGTTGAAAGCGATGCCTAAACAGTGGCATATGAACTGAAAATAAAATAGTACAAGTAAGGACTAAAAGTCTGCCTCCTTTGTAAACTGCTCCAAGTCGTCCTGGCTGAGCTCGATCTCCTGAGAGTCGGGTCTTCCTGACAACATTCCAAAGAAAGAAGAGATATGAATGTCGTCAGCGAACTAGCGCTCGGTAAGTCCCAAAAAATAGAATAGAATAGACAAGTAAAGAGAAGAGAACTGGTAAAGTATATGTTTGTTATACTAATATAGTTGTTTGTAGTTTGGTACAGAATGTATCAGTGTATACGAAAGGAGTCCAACTATCCCGTGGACTATGGGAAACGGAAAGTACAAGGCCCCGTCATTCCTACGGGACAACAACAATGGATGTTTAACTATATCTTCTAGTGTCCATCATCGTGCCACAGTTAACACATTCCGTACCAGTCTACCCCGTTAAAACCCCGTAATATATATTGTATTAATTGTAGTTATCAGACTTGCCAAGACCATGGTATAAGTTATTCATGTAAATGGATTCAAGAGGTAAATGGTAGTCATGTAGTCAAGTTCAAGATATAGCTATGGTTCGGTCAAGTTAAGACTTATTGCATGCTGATATTGTTCTGGTATTCATATTCAGGTTTAAGTGTTCATATTTGGTATATTGGATTCATATTGAATTGGAGTTATGTTTGGATTGTATTCATGTTTGGATTGTATTTAGATTAGACTGAGACTCAAATTGAGTCAGACACTTAAAAAGATTTGGATCCTGAATTAGGTTCTGAAGCTATCGGTAACTGCTGCACATGGACGGTAGGATTTGTATCTTTTTCCAAGACAATTACCATTTGATAACTCCGTTTTAGTTTTCTACCTTAAATAGGCAAGCACTCACTTTCTCCGGCTCCCTGAGGCTCAAGAGAATTAATCCTGCTTAAACCCATATTTACTAAGGTCTTTATTGTAATTTAATATAACTTGAGGGGGTTTTATAAAAATTATTTTAAATATACTTTCAAAATAAACCTCAAGTATTTATTTATGTTATTTATGGTTTTCATGGATGTAAATTTTATAGAATGAGGTATGTTAGTGGATATATATATAACTTGAATAGTTCAAGATATTTTAAATGTAAAGTTTGACTTGTATTGCTTCTTGATTGTATTTTCATGAAACTTGTCATTCTTTATATTCTAGAAAACATGGAATTTTATTATATAATAAAAATAGATGGTTTGATAATATTTATATAATTATTAAAAATTAATTTTTATTATTAAATAGAAATTCTCGATTTTCTTAAAAATTGTATTAAAATTCCATCGAGATCGTATGCTCCGTGAGAAGGTCTGCATCTCGCTCTACTAGTCCCGAGGATGTGCGATAATCCGCACCATCCAAACCGGGTTCCCTGAAATGGGTTATAGAGGCACAATCGCAAAGAATTAAGTAACACAATTTAAAGAAATCCGGATTTTTAATGGTTTAAGGTATTTTGATGAAAAGTCGTATTTTGCCACAAAAATATTGTTCAAGAGAATCATGCTATGTCAATATGTGTGTATGTGAGAGGTAGGTCATTACCTCGTGAGGTTTTCTAAAGGTATGCTATGCAAAAGTACTAAAAGATGTCGTATGTAAACTTCATGGTATTTAAACATAAAAGCTTAATCAAAGTTATTTAATATGGAGTTTTAGAGTGAAATTGGTTTCTAAACATTAATTAAATGATTAGAATTAAGGTATATACATGAGTACACGTGATTCTTAAGAAAAATTATGGTTTTCAAAGGTTATAGAAACAAATGTCGGTATAACTCCACTTACCGACATGTTTTGAAAAGATATCTTTTTAAGGTAGAAAGAGAAGAAGAAAGATAGGACTTACTTACTAGAAGATTAGAGGGGAGGTAGAGGAAGAAAGTAGTAGCCTTCGTGGAGTCGCGGGGTCATCGGAATCGTCTCGAATCCTCGCCGGAATTTAACCCAGGGCTAACTCCACTTGTACTCTTCTTTAACTTAGAATTTTTTTGAATTTATGACAAGAGATTTCAGAATGAAGAGAGATGGGTATGGGGTGATATTTATAGGGTGAAATTAGGGTTTTGGAATTGAAGAAAAAATTAAAAATGCATTACAAATAGGATTAAAGGGTGAATTTAAACTCTCTGGATAAATGCAGGTAAAATAAACAGAACAGGGGTAGTGAGGGTAGGCCAAGGGTTTAGTGGGCAAAGCACGGGGGACTATCCCCTACGAATGGCCGGCGTCGCTAGGATTTGGGCCGATCTCGTCGGTCCATTGGAGGAGATGGGGGCTTGGATTTGTGCCACGTGTCCTCGGCTGTATACACAACATTTTACACATGTTTGATTTTCTGACTTTTCATTTCTTACGTGTATTGCACGTGTAAAATTTTGGGCTTCCAAAAAGTTTAAAAGAAAAATCAGTAAAAATATATATGGCTGATGGGATTCAAACACATGAGCTACGTCACAGCAGTGCAAGGCTTTACCAATGAGCTACAAGCTATTTCTTGATGTTTCTAAACAAGAATAACTTTTAAGTTGTAGTCATACTTGCAAACTCCTTTCTGTACTTTAAGAAGAAAAATTTTGTACAGAAAATTCAGGTTCGTTATAAGTTGTTGAGGTATCTGTGATTTGTGGGTGTTTGATATATCGATCGAAATGCTTAACATCGTCTAGATATTTTTGATATGTGATACAATTTTTGGAATCCACATTAATTAGTTTTGTGAAAACTAGTTTGCAATTGGTAAATCTAGCATTTAGTCTTATTTAATCGATTTCCACGGAGTTTCGATTCGGATCAAAACTCCATCGCAGTCTCGTATTGTACGCGAATAGTCACCGAAAACACCACTAGGTAGCCATGCCCTATAGCCCCGACCAAGTGACTATAGGAGAACCCCATGGCCAAAAGCATCCACTCGGGTGCTCACGGCCGGGGTGTCCCGTCTAAGTGCACTTCGTCGACGACATCGGGAGTGCGTCCATCTACTAAAGTTCCCGACGAGCATTCGATCATTTAATCAGGAATTTTGTTGAATTACCCGATTTGTTATTGAAACGTGTTTTCAATTCGATACTTAAATGCAAGGTTTATAGAGTTAGGCATGAAATCCGGAATATGTGACATTCCGGGTTTATGATGTCTAAGAAATATGCATATTCTAATTATTGTAGTTTTCATTTCTTTTCTGCGACAGTAAGTGTAATATGTGGTGTATCCCCGATCTCGTTGTTATATGTCAACGACATTCAGGATACACATTTACTTGCGTTGATGACATGTGATATTTTAGTGTTGTTTCTAATATGTTATATTGGATCGTCGTGATTGAATAGCCGAGGTTTTTTACGTGAGATGAGAGTTTTTCTATTTTCATTCATGTAAATGTTGTATGTAATATTCTTTTATTGGGACACTTCCGGGTTCAGGATGTTGTCTCCATTGATGTATATTATTTATTTTCCGCATTAGGATAGATCCAAGACGGGGAGCACAAGTAACCGGGTTCTAGAGTCCAGTGGGAGACCATCTCGAGGAGTCGAGACCGGGTCGCCTAACTCTAGAATTGGCAGGGTTGCTTGCCGCTCTCGTAGGGGTCTAGGGATGTGGGTTTGGCTATTCATTGCGACCGTGGAATCCGTATTTTTTTTATTACTGGCTTAATTTAAAACACAGACCTCCTAGTATATCCAATATTTTATATGTTTGCTTCTGCTGCTTAAGTTCTGTGATGTGATCATATAAACTGCATGAGACGAATGCTATATACATATGATATATTAGTAGACACTATATATGTTTTGCATCCGTGCTAGTCTTGACCCCACCCTGCTGTAAGTTAAGTAACCTTACGGTGAAAATTTGAGTCCCTATGGCGAATGCGGATGGCATATATGTGTGTTTTATTTTCGTTTCTTCTTAGATATTTAGGAAACATAAATGATGGGAAGTCATTAATGAGATTAATGAAAAGAAAATAAAGCTAAAGATGTTATAGAATCAAAATTTTCAAAAAGTTAGCTCTAGTTCTTATTTTGCATAGCGGTATTCCATTCTGAATATCCAGCACCTCATTCGATGAGGAAAGAGCCTAGATACCTTCACCGGGAGTGACCTCATTAGCAAAACTAGCAAATGCTACAACCCACTCGGTTTGTATTGAAAACTACTCGATTTTAAAAGTGGAGCTTAAACCACTCCTTTTCAAATCACTAGATTCAACAACGGTATCGAGTTCATTACGCTAAAGGTTTTTCTACAAAACCAATTGTAGCCCTCCGTCATTTCAGATAAGTATTATTTAGTATTTGTACTGCGTTTGTTGACCATAGCCAAGGCGTAGTATATGGTAGCTGATTAGTGCTTATCTGCAGCATATGATGCGATTGGATTAGGGTAGTTGTACGGCTTTGTTGACCATAACCAAGGGTCGTACGGGTAGGTATAATTCAATCACGAAATGACAGGTTGAACTTGACTAGCGCTTATAATTTGTTGACCATAGCCAAGGTCATAAGTCGCTAGGGGTAAAAACAAATATTGGGAATTTCAAGTGTTGAAATTTGCAATAAGATTGCATACCTTCTATATGATAGTTGGATCCCGATACCCATTGCGAGTAAGTGTTACTCCTGAGAGAGTTTTCCACTTTACAATTAGCGGATCCAATAGGTGTCTAAGAAATGTGTTAACGGGGTTATGCCCCTGCGGAAACGAGGTTATTTAATTAGTTCCATGCGAAAGTATGGGAAGACTCTCTCGGAGTACCAATACATGCCTGGCTGACCGATTGGCGAACTTGTAGGGTATAATTAATCCCGGCTAATCTTACATTTTAGGATTTGAAGGAAGATTTGATAAAAATAGTGGGAGCCATTATGATTAGATAAGATAATAACCAATCTAATCTTGCAAGAGCGCACGCTAAAATATTTTCTTCTATCTCTCTCCAGAGAGCGACCATGACACACCTTAATCAAGATAATAATATGGATGTATTGACCGAACCCGCTTGTTATACTTAACTGGGGAACGTTGGTTCCGCTCTATCTTATGATTGTCATAAGTCTGAGCAAAGAATAAGGGAATGCACGGATTCCCATGCCACCCGAATGAAGAAAAAACATTCTGATGCATCTTCTTCGAGTGTGTTCATTATTGAGAACTGTTTCTCAGTATGCTCTACGTCCTGGGTATTGGATACCGGATCAGGTTCCCACGTTTGTAATTTATTATATATGTTAAGGAGAGGTAGAGAACTGGGAAAGGGTGATACGTCTCTCAAAGTAGAGAATGGAGCAATTGCTACAGCCAAAAGAGTTGGCGAATATCATCTAATATTACCAAATGGTAATACATTGATCCTGAACGACTGTTATTTGTACCAAATATGATGTGTAATATAATATCAGTTTCTTTATTACATAAAGAAGGATATAACTTTGCATCAAAGGATAATGTTATGAATATTTTCCTAAATCAAGTGTTGATTGGGTTTGGTACATTGTGTAACGGTTTATACGTTCTAAATTAAACTACAGTTCTGAATATACAGAACACATACAAGAGGAAAAGTTCAGAAATGAACAAAGCCTTCTTGTGGTATTGTAGACTTGGTCATATCAATACGACAAGACTAGATAAGTTGCATAAAGATGGATATTTGAATCCGTTCGAATTTACATCTTATGAAACCTGCGAGTCATGTCTCAAAAGCAAGATGACCAAAACTCCGTTTACTGGACATGGAGAAAGAGCCACTGAACTCTTAAGAATGATACATAGTGAAGTATGTGGTCATATGTCTACACATGCCAAGAATGGTTTCTCGTACTTTATTACATTCACCGATGATTTCTCAAAATTCGGACATGTGTTCTTGTTGAAATACAAATTTGAAGCTTTTGAGAAATTAAAGGAATATAAATACAATGTTGAGATCCAGACAAGTAAAAGTATTAAAATCCTTTTATCTGATCGAGGAGGAGAATACTTGAGCATGAAATTCCGAGACTGTTTAAAAGAGAATGGGATTCTCTCTCTCAGCTTACTCCTCCGTATATACCATAGCGCAATAGAGTATCGGAGCGGAGGAATCGCACCCTATTAGATATGGTGCACTTTATGATGAGTGTTGCTGAGTTACCTATTTCCTTTTGGGGTTATGCATTTGAGACAGCTGCATACCTATTGAATATGGTTCCTACCAAATCTGTGTCTACCACTCCATATGAGATATAGAAAAGGAAGAGACCATGTATTAATTTTATTAAGATATGGGGTTGTCCGGCTTGTGTTAAAACGTAAAATCCGGACAAGCTCGAGGCAAGGTCTGTTATATCCCAAACATTCACAAGGGTATATCTTCTACTACACCAAGGAACAAAAGGTGTTTGTTTCTCGACATGCCACCTTTTTAGAAAAGGAATTTCTTGTAAATGAAATTAGTGGTAATGAGGTAGAACTGGAAGAAGTTCCGGCTACAAAAAATACAACTATGATTTAGTGGAACCAGAGGATTCAATAGTCCCTGACGAACCTCAGCTACTCCGCAGATTTAATAGGGTTCCTCATCCACCTGAGAGATACTACGGTTTTCTCAAAGACGGTGAGAATGAGGATTTCATCATGGAAGATGATGACCCAACTGTTTACCGCCGAAAATAGAGACGAACTGGGATAGATCGTCTTGCCTGAATTTAAGGGCAGATTCTATTTGGATTTATCCGTCCACCTCTCCGAAGATGAAAAGTTGATTTATGGCACCATATATCGGAGGTTTGAACGAATGCGACCATTGTAGGAGACTTTATCAGATTCCCCCTCGTTTGCGAGGGTTTTTTGATTGTGCGGACACTCTTTCCTGCAGGCGCAAGCCCCTGCAATTAATTACATTACTGCATCGCGATAACCACTTTCTCCTGCTCCAGAGGTTCACTTCGTTCCGTGTGTTCGTTTGTTTTTATTTTGGGTTGCCCGTGTATTGTATACGGAGACTAATTTATGTCGTCGCCCGTAGGGCGTGGATTAGTCCAAATTCGTATATTTTTAGATTTCGGTTTGGGTTGATTTAAGCACCGTTAATCTGGTTTGAGATTAAGATCGACTTAAATATGTGGCCATTTGGACTCAATTATTTTAGTTTAAGGACATCACGGTCCATAATCGCCGGGTCTGAAGCGAAGTTTTAGTTTAGGGGCATTTCGGTCCAATGTCGCCATATTTGAGGCGAGATTTTAGTTTAAGGATGTTTCGATCCTTCACTCGTCCTGTACGCACGTCTATTTGTTACGTGACAGAATGAACAATGGAGATATGAACACGTGAGGCTTCAAAATAGTGCTAAGCACTAACGATTCTGGTTTTGAAGACTGCACTTTTTTTGTGGAAGAACTAAGTTCTTATATATATATATATATATATATATATATATATATATATATATATATATATATATATATATATATATATAGGGTTAAACCCTAATTTTTTGAGGAATTGAATTCCTATATATTCTCGTTCTTCTTCTCCCTCTTTTTTCATGTAACTTAGTTCTTTTCCCCTAGGTTTTGAATCTTGCAGAGCAAAATCTCCCCGATGAGAATTAAATTCTCAACTTGTGGGGAGATTTGCTTCTGCAAATCTTAACCAGAGGAAAGAACCGAGTTCTTATATGAAGGGTTAAACCCTTAGAGAGGCAAAGAAGATGTGTTTTCTTTTTACCTAGTATTTCAATGAATCAAGTTTTTTCTTTGAGAATTAAATTCTCATGTTCCTTAAAAGCTCACTGTATGTTCTTTTTTTATAAGCCTTGGGGGATTCTCTCTCTCTCTCTCTCTTTCGGGTGTGCTCCTGTGTCTGTGTGAGACTTGAAGTCTCGGGTTCTTTATATAGTGGAGAGAAGTTTGTTTAATTCTGAGAAAATCTCTCATTGAGAGATCCCAATTGATGTAATTGGTCTCAGAATTGATTTGGGGAATTTTACCCACCGCTGGATCTTTGATCCAAGGACTTCTGTTTTTACAGAAGATATTGTTCTTGTTTTTAACAAGATTGGGGAAATATTTTTCATATGCAGAGTTTTACTTTGTGAAATGGTGATTTTTAATCACCATTGGATTTTCAAACCGAGGGTTCTCTGTTTTACAGAAGGCAATCTTTCTTGTTTAGAAAGATCGGGCGAATATCTTCCCAAACAATAGAATTTTATTATATTGTTGAATCATTGATCCAAAGATTTAGGAGATGCTTTCCTCAATTGGATCTTTGATCCAACGGCTTTGTTTAACAGAGAATATCCCAATCTCTGTTAAGGAAGCGTAGAATTTAATTCTACAGATATTAACTTGGGTGCTGACGCTCACGTGTTGTGCACGTAAGCGCCACTTAAGAATTTAATTCTTAAGATGAGCGCTTTTGTGCTTTGCACATTGGCGCACGCGTAAGGAGTATGAGCGGCACCTTTTGAGAGTTTAACGTTTTATTCAGAAAGTGTTTTTGTGCTTTGCACATTGGCGTCCGCGTGAGGGGCATGCGATGCGCCTTTTAATAGTTTAACTCTTTATTCAGAAAGTGTTTTTGTGCTTTGCACATTGGCGCCCGTGTGAGGGGCACGTGAGACGCCACCATAGGATTTAATACTATAAAATTAGCTTTGGCGCTGGCGTCCTCATGGGGAATACGTGAGGCGCTGCCTCATTAAGTTCTAACAAAGCTTTGCTTTTTATTAGGTTAAATATTGGGGAAACAACGTTCATCGTAGACCCAGTTACTACTGAGGAAGGTGTTCGTAACGCGATGCATCACTTCATGTGTCTAAATACGGGGTCCCACTTCCTTGTTAGTGAGCCGGGTTATACTCCTAGGGCATCGAATGATTAGGTTGCTTGGTACCAACATACAACGGGTGCTATCATTAGGGAGGAGAGGCGGCTGCTGCTTGACCATAAGGATGTCATTCTTGCTAGTAATCCAGCGGTCCCGCTGAAGCGACCGTTCATCTTTCTTTAAAAGATATCGCTACGGCTGTAGTCCCACGAGCTTTTCCTGATAACCTTTGACCAGATGTTCCCGCGACCGTGGTAGCCGTAGCATCCCCAGAGTCGGGCATTGGTTCGGAGATTGGGATTCGCCGTCCGAAGAGACCCGTCAAGCGAAAACTCTTATCATTGGGTGTTGGTGCCAGCTCGCAGAAGAGAAAGAAATCCTTATTTTCTGCTGACGTTGTTTCGGCCAGGAGCCCCATGCTCCTTATAGCGAAGGCTTGTCCGAGTATGGCACCAACGAGGGCTTGTTCGAAGCTCCCGCTGCTACTGATCTTCAGGCTTCCATTGAAGCTTCCGTAAGACTGGCTCGTGAGCAAGCAGCATTAGCTTCTTTCGCCGCGTCTAGTATATTTCATTTACATTTTCTCGAATATCCATTTTTTATCACGCTTTATTAACGCTTTTCTCTTAACAGGAATCTCCACTGAAGAGGCTCTCTTGGCATCCCTTAAGACGTTTGAGGAGGAGGAGGAGAAGATTCGTGCTTCCATGGGCCTTGGTATGTCACGACATATCTAATTCATTTCATTCATACCCTGACTCTCTCCTTCTTTTACAGAAGGAACTGCCATCACTCATGTTGTTCCAAGTACCATGTCGTCTTTAAGCGGTGTCGCGGAGGAACCTTCAAGGACACTGGCTATGGTTGAGGCCACGCCAGGGGTACCGCAAGAGTCGTCTTTAAAGCAGCCGATGATGGATGTTATAGTTGATCCGGAGGCCGAGACTGATTTGGACGATGATGTCCCCTTATCAGAGGTTTTGAGGCGATCTGTTCATATGACTTAGGTTGAGAAGAAGCACATGAAGCATGTTGCAAGAGAGCGTCGGTCTATCTTGGACACGGGCACAGGTTCGTGTGACGTTCGACCTTCTGTCGTTCCTATGGTGGATGTCCGTTCTGACTTGTCTACTGTTCATAGGCGAGTTGCGCGTGCGGCTCGGGAAAAGGCCGAGCGGCTTCTTCAAGATATAATAACGCACAACCCCTTATTAGAACTTAGTAACGGCTTTTTCTCGAATCAAGACACTTTTTAAAGCAAGACCAAGTTCTGGTGGTGGCATGGTAGGTAAAGTGCCGGTGATTAAAGAGCCTGAAGTGGCAAATCCTCCTCTGGAATCTGGGATTGTTCCGACTACCGCTTCTTCTCCCTGTGGGTCCTTGGTATCGGCGGGGGATGCAAACATTACGATAGCCCTTATTGAGTAAGGGGATGAAGGTGTGGGTGCTGAATCCGCTTTCCCAATGAAAATCGAGGAAGCCGTCACAACTGGTGACACTTCGGGCACTGTCTCAGTTTCTGCTCTGTCAGGTACTCCTTGAGTTATTATCTTTGAGTTTTTAATCCCACTAGATATCTAATGATATCTTCTTTATTCTGAGTATAGGCGCGGTAGACCCTGATGCTGTACCGACTGAAGAATTGCCGCCGGTCGTTGCTCTGACTGCCACGGTTCCACCCCTTTCTTCTGCGTCTCTCTGAACTCTGGAAGCTGAAGATTTCCCATTTCTTTGCTTCAGTGTAGATACCATTTTCCTGCATTAACCATATATTTTCTCAATCCTGCAGGAGTGCTCTTTGATCGCTTACACCAGGTGTTAAGCCCGCATTTTGCCCTTCAATCGGAATCCATTCCCCCTTCCGACATTGGTTAGTATATTGTCACTTAGTATCTCTTCTTTCCATGAGTAAGCTTAATTTTGCTAAACTTTCCTTATATTGACCACATATCACGGCTCGAGTGAAGGAGCGAAGGAATAGCCGAGCCTCCCGTGCTCCCTGTCTTGCCACTTTCAACGGCTGGTATGGTAGATCTCGTCCATCTGCTTTCTTCTTTATCTTTCAAGTTGAAATATGACCCTTATTCGTACGCGATTTGTTTTGCAACAACATCCGGCTTCGGTCCCTTTTGAGTCTCGCATTCTTATGCCTACGGGACCTTTCGCTAAGCGTCAATCTTTCAGGGGAACTGTGACTAGCAGGCGGATGTTAAGCGAATTTATCGAAGATCTTGATACCGAGGCTCACACCTCTGCCGCAGATTTGGCTGACGAAGTCAATCCTATGCTGGCGACGCTTGTGAATTTCCACAATGAAGATTTCGTCGGCTTTTAGGTCAACTATTGTAAGAGGATTGAGGCTTGTCTGCATGAGATTGAGCTCAAGTGTCTCGCTCCTGAAGTATTGACTTTGAAGGCTCAGCGGATCGCGTGGATCAAGCAAAGTTCCGATTTCATTCAATATTTTGAAGAAAAGTTGATCCTGAAGCTAAAGGAGCATGAGACGGTTTTTAGCGAATCCATTCAATTGCGCGCCCAGATCGAAGCGAATGCAGTGCAGCTGTAAGTTATTTTCGAAAACCTCCAACGATGTATTTCTGATGGGCTGGCACTGAGGCAGAAGCTCGACTTTACCGAGCGGGGCATGCAAGATTGCGAAGTTGCTAAGCAGGAAATCGCTGAGAAGCTCTCATAATGCTTGCAACAGCGGGCTCAAATTGAAGCGCGGTTGGCCGCGGTAATAGCATGCGAGGAGGAGCTGTGGGGAGCGCGTGAGCGGGTTGCCAATTTGTTGAAAGCCCCGCCTTCTTAACGGTTGTAGTTTTATTCCTAATGTTATATATAGATAACCTTCATTCTTTACGATAGACGTCCGTTAGGTTTTGTGGTACTAGGGCTTTGGTCCGTGGTACGTCATGTTGGCTGATGTATTTCTCGATATGCAGTCTTTAAACTGTTGTTCGAGTAGCCCCGTGATTATCGTGTCTCTGATCCCTTCGAGGGCTGGACAAGACTTCTTCAAGTAATCTCCTTAGACTATAGTGACCGTCGGAAGAGCAAGCGTTAGGAATTTGCCATGTCGCTTTTTACTTGAAGTTAGGCTCAGTTTGGAGCCCCGATGAGCCATAACCACTCCGCGCTCGTATGGGATGATCCCCGATAGTCTTTTAGGCTTTATATAAGTTGCCGTCGAGACCCTAAAGCTAGGAATTTGCCATTGCTTCATTTTTGTTTGACGATGCCATGCCGTTCCTTTGCTGAAGTATGGTAGACATCTGTAGAAACTCTATGTTGTATGTAGTGCAGTTGAAGTCCGGAGTTAGGAATATGCCTTTGCTTCAATTTGATTTGGCTCGTTGGAGCTTTGTTGACGTCATGTCTGCATCCGGATGGAATGAGAGGGAACGCCGAAGTAGTCTTTAGGACATATATGAACTGTCAATACTTGGAGCTAGGATTTTTCCGTTGCTCCATTTTGACTTGGCTCGTTGGAGCTTTTATTGACGTTGCGTCTGCATCCTGCTGGAATGAGAAGGAACGTCGGGGTGGTCTCTGGGTTGTATATGAACCGTCAAGATTCAGAGTTAGGAATTTGCCACGACTCCTTTCTGTTCGACCCTTGGGTCTATGTTGATTCCACGTCTGCACTGAGAAGAAACGTCAAAATGATCTCTAGATTGTAGATGTCGCCATCAAGATCTGGCTCTCCCTTTGACGGAGCCTGGTGGGAAAACATGGTTCTCTTTTTTATTTGTGCCCATAGATTGTATACTGGGGTCAGTGTAGACTCACCTGCAGAGCAAAGGAAACTTTATTTTATTTTATCTTTTATTGCCACGATGCTCTATCTTTTCAGTTTTTCATATCGCAAAAGTCGTGATTGCCTAATCATTTCGGCTTTTTATCCGTGGTGCCCAATCATTTCGGCTATTTTTTTTATATTTTTACTCGCTGCTTTTTATTGCGAGTTGCCCAAATATTTCGGCTGTTTTTATATGCATATTTTTTGCTCGCTGATTTTTATTGCGAGTTGCCCCATCATTTCGGCTATTTTTATATGCATATTTTTTTGCTCACTGATTTTTAAGCGAGTTGCCCCATCATTTCGGCTATTTTTATATGCATGTTTTTTTTGCTCGCTGATTTTTATTGCGAGTTTGGAATCTGATATCAACCTTGGCATCAACATCGCTGCAACTGGAATATTATCAGAAGTGAATCATCATTTTTCTTGAAAGGACTTGGGGTTTGACACCTGTTTAGGCATCAGCATCGCTGCTACTGGGATATTACCAGGAGCGAATCATCATTTGCCTTGAGAGGACTTAGGGTTTGATCCCTATTTAGACATCAACATCGCTACAATTGGGATATTACCATTAGCGAATCATCATTTGCTTTTGTCGATTTGAACAAAGATGGCTTAGTAAACAAGATTAAGATCCTGTCGATTAAGACTTTTTGACCTTATGAGCCGTAAGGGTCTCATAAAATTATTTCTCCCTACGAGTCGTGAGGATCTCGTAGGTGTATTCTCTCCTTAGGAATCATAGGGATTCCTAAGCTTGTGTTCTCTTATAGGTCGTAAGGATCTTATAAGAGTATTTTTTCCTTATAAGTCGAGAGGACTTACAAGTGTCGTTCACTATATAGGGGCATTTCACGCCATTGGTGGAACTAGGTAAGGGCTATATTTATTTGTGCCCGTGGATTGTATACAGGGGTCAATATTGGACCGTCTGTAGGGAAACTTGGGGGATACGACGGCTTAAGAACAGGTTTGGATCCCTGTAACCTAAGACTTTCGAATTCTATGAGCCGTGAGGGTCTTATAGGGGAGTTCTCCTTACGAGTCGAGAGGATCTCGTAAGTGAAAATTTTATGAGATTGCACCCTTCCGGGTTTTCACAAGCTCGCTGGTAATCCTGCTGTTTTTACTCACGGCGCCCTTTCGGATTTTCATCTGTGCCCATTTTGCTTGTGGACATACCGTTTTTTCTGTTCTTTTAGCGACCCATCTGTTTGCCAATGGGACTTTGGGGTGACTTCACCGCTGGAGTAGCTATGTAACCAGTGGGACTTGAGTTGCAGTCTTCGCCGTTGGAGCTTTGATTACAATATAGATCTCAAGGGAGCACATCATCGTGTTAGAGACGATGTGCTAGTTTAGGGATATCTCGGTCCGTTATCGCCATGTTTGAGGCAGATAATTTCTAGTTTAAGAACTTCTCGGTCCAATGTCGTCATATTTGAGGCGAGGTTTTAGTTTAAGGACATCTCGGTCCGTTATCGCCATGTTTGAGCGAATTTTTAGTTTAAGGACATCTCGGTCCGATGTCGCCATATTTGAGGCGGGGTTTTAGTTTAAGGACATTTCGATCCGTTATCGCCATATTTGAGGCGAATTTTTAGTTTAAGAACATCTCGGTCCGTTGTCGCCATTTTTGAGGCAGATAATTTCTATTTTAAGGACTTCTCGGTCCAATGTTGCCATATTTGAGGCGGGGTTTTAGTTTAAGGACATCTCGGTATCAACCATATGACAGTTGCTAGTCATTTTCTCACACGCATTCGTCGCACTTTTTCGCTGTCGACAAGCTTTGCGCTCCATCATCTTGAGGTGTTGTCGATGGGCAACATATCATTGCCACCGCTTCTTGAAGGCACTGCATTCTTCGGTGGGATGAGTAACCCTCCGATGATATAGGTAGTAGTTCGGATATGAGTCCTCTCCGTCGAGGCTTATGACCCCGGACGAGCTTCCTACGAGAGGTGGCAACTTCATGCCCATTGACAGGGCTTTGGCGAACCGCTTCTTTGTCTTGATCCTACTCTTATTTGTGGCAGGTGTGCTTTGGTTTGGTCGGAATACTTTACGACTCCTCCTTGCCACCGCTTCTTCATCCTGACGCCGACGCTTAGCCTTTTCGTATATGGCTATTTTGCATTCTCGGTCAGCTTTGCTTTTTCGAAACGCTTCGTTTAACAGCCTATCAATTGGGTCTTCCGACAATTCTGGGGATTTTGGCGCCGATCCTGCCTCCAGTTCCTCTGCGTTGTTTTCTGACACTGAGAGAGCTTCTTCGTCATTTAACGACGAATGGGAAACCATGTGGCAACCTGCAACATAGTCTTCAGTTTCTGATGGGTCATTTTCCTCATCGAACCTTCAAACTCTTCGAAGGTGACCAATGTCTGTGCTTTCTGGTTGTACTCCTCTAGCACGTCAATGTACTTTTGTAGGTCTGTGCATTTGTCGTCATACTCGGCAGGTTGCACAGGCCTCTTGGTCTTTTTCTTTTTCTTCGAAGACTTCGAAGGTTCGATATGAGAATTTTGCCCTTTGTCGACAGTTTTTGGTACGGGACACGATTTCAGCATCTCTTCGATGATTTTCGGTTCAAGCGGGTTCTTCCACCTGATTGCCGGACATGCCTGGAGATTCTTTAGCATTCTTTTAGTTTTATCTAAATGGAAAACACCCTATGGAGCTTCGTCCACGAGCGAGCATGATGCCTCTGGCATATCAATCTTTTTAAGAGCGTGCTTCTGTGGTGGGTTGACCATCCAGTTCTCAGACAGTGTGAACTTCTCTTGTTGATACTGGTCCTCGACCCAGTTCTTGAAGATGTAGCAATCCTCAATTGGGTAGCTCACTATTCTGTGATAAGAGCAGTAGTTGGGGTTGTTGACAACACCAGGTTGCGGTGGACGTCGTGGGTCTGGCAATGTGATGAGTTTGTTGCGCACCACCAGCTCGAACAGTCTCCTCATCTTGTCACAGGGAAACAAGTAAGCACGTCCTAACCTTTCTTCTAGGGATAGCCATGGACGCATGTTGTTTTGGGGAGCAACCAGTTGCGGGTCACTCGGTTGCTGTTGAGTGTTGGCGACGAATGCCGCTTTCCCTTTACCATTGGCATTTTGAGGGTCCATCTTTGAGGAGGAAGGCCCGTGGCCCATCTGGTCTATTTGGGCTAGCTTGTCAATCAGAGCCTGGAAGGTGGTCGGCTTGAAGAACTTCATGAACTAGGACACATTCGTTTGTGGATCTAGGGTCCCAATGAACATGCCTGTTCAGTTGATAAAACTGCACATTTGTATTACATTTTTCCTACCATTTTCATATTAAAAAAGGACTTTATTATAATATATTATACATATGAGGGTTTATGTGTAAAAACACTATTTTCCATGTGTTAATATATTTTAATTAGCATTTGGTAGGAAAATGTATGCAAATAATTTCATTGACCAAATCCTAGTAGAACAAAGTCTACTAAATATTATTTGAGTTGTTGTGCAGAATTTTTTCCAAGTGTACAGAATTTCTCAAAGACTAGAATCAAGCAAATCAAGTTGTTGAAGAAGACTTGCCTAATTAAGAATCAAAACTTGGGGACCAAGTCTGGCAGCAACCACGAGAAGATTTCCAAATTATTAAGGTTCCAAGGATCGCCAAATGTCATATAGAGACAACCCCAGAAAAATGATTAAGGGCTCAGATCATCAAGCCGCGGATCCACGGCCAAATCCCCTTGATGCTGCGGATCCGCCGCGGTTAAGAAGAGATGGAGGTTGAGGATTTTTGGGGAAAATCTTTTTTACATTTTACCTAATATGGAAGCAAATGATTCTGGCTTTGCACTATAAAAAGGCACCGAGAGCCTCTTAGAAAATTTATCAAGCCGACGAGATCACGAAGTCCCAGACGCTCATGCATCCAGGCTGATCATCAACTGTTCGTCTACCTCCTTAGGAAAGATCGAGAAGCAAATCAAGTTTTGTAATCATTTTCTACGGAATAAAGTGTAGATTGTTCAAGTTGATTAATAAAGGTAGTTATTTTATATTTTACATTATGTTTTCCCTCTCTGTCTTTTCATCTTCTTCTCCCAACATGCGCGAGTAATTCTCCGCTTGTTAGGATTCGTAGGATTAGGGTAGGCTAATGGATGATGAACATCCCTAAACCTTTTTTAAATCCTATAAAGTTTATGAACTTTATCAAAAGAATCATTAACATCCTAATCGGGCGCGCTAACAATTCTTTGTTAGTTCCGACCGCGATTAGAGATTAGATTAATGATTGTTTTGGTAAAGGCTAGATATGAACGGAGTTCCGTGTCGAGATAAGGGTTAAGAGTGGGATTCCTTTTCCCTCCAGAAACCCTAATCTACACGCATCACCGTCGTTCTAGTTTTAAATCTTTTAAAGGATAAAAAGAGTAACTGTTAATTAATCGTCCATGACTACTAAATCCCAACGAACCCTACAAGCCCCCTTATTATATTAACTACATCCCTAAAATAATCTAGATCTATATTTTTGCATTCTTGCTTAACGTAGATCTAGAAACCATTCTTCAAAATTCTTTATCTCTCCTCTCTTTCTCAACACATCTAAAGTAAGAGTAAAAGGTTCAACGTTTCCCTAAGGACAACCCGTACTCACCTCGGTCTAGCTACACGCGACACCGTTCTGATTACGGTTATTCTACAAAAACACTCTTTCGTAACAAGCAAATGGCGCCGTTGCCGGGGATACGTGCGTAATTTTTTATTCTTATTATTTGTGTTGAAATTTTAGACGATTCATATCATTATTAGAAAAAACTGCAAATTGCATATTTAACGATTTGTGTGTGAATTTTGCGAGGGAATCTGGAGTCACGGACTTGAGAAAACGGGAGATCTAGAGTTTCACACTTCTCTGGTATCTTTCTTAACTCTTTCTCTCTCCTTTAAAATCCAATAAAATCTATTTTCTGCAGGATTCTTTGCAAAATAGCGCCGCTCAAAAATCTTTTTGCAAAAGTTTTGTGATTGGTTTTGTTTTGCATATTTTAATACGGACTTTAAGGGGCAAAGACCAAATCAAGATTAGGTGGGGATTTCATCACCCTTCCTAAGCCCCACAAATCACAAACTGAGCATCTGCATCAACCCTACATTAATTTAAAAAATATCTAGACCAGACTCTAAGGACTGTCGCGCTCAATAAGGACAGAGGAAGGTCGTGGGTAATCTATCTCTTATCCGCATTACTTTTGTGGTAACTAGGAAAGTGTGTCCAAGGCGAGTGGTTACTTAATTAGGACCACTACTTTTGTAGTGGGGAGCCTCCCACTCACCTGGCACTTACCTGGCTACAAGGGTAGTAAAGAGGCGGTAGAGGATTTATCCTGCTGCTTGTCCTTTGGAAGTCTAGGAGCGGTCCAGAGACTGGACCTAGGTAACCATAGTTCTAGGGCTGTTTGTGCATTTTTGTGTGATTTGTCTAAATCCGTCATTTTTCAAAACAAACCAATTATTTTCTCCCCTTTTTACCCTTCCCCCTTCTTCTCTTCTTATAATGGGTGACCAAAACAGAAGAACACTTGCCGAGCTTTGCTGTCCACAACCAGATATCTCTTGTTTTCGTAACCCCTTCGGTATACCGTCCGGCTCTTCCATGTCCTTAAGAGATCATATAGAACAAGCAGGAAGAAACAGTTGGCCACCTCAGTCTAGGTCTTATCAACCGTATCCTAATCCTACACCTGTTTCAGTTCATACCCAGAGTGAGGAAGCCCTATACGAATGTCCATTGCTGAGCACATAGCTAGGTCTAGAGGCCAAAGTTTCAACCCAGACCAATATCAACCATCACCACCACTGTCCGGAGAAGAGTTTGATATGCGGTTTGTGGCATATAAGATGTCTATTGAAAATAGCCAACCAACCAACCCATATCAATATTCTTCTTATCATAATATTGATCCTACTCCTACCCAAGTTCCGCAACCATTCTATTCCTATCAATCCAATCCGACTTTTCCACCTACTCTAGACAGTTCTTCTAATCAGTCATTTGGGAGTTTTAATTATCCACAGGAATTTCAATCTTATACTGAAACCCCTTATCAACCCAAGACTAGTCTGGAGCAGACATTAGAAAAATTTCTGGAACTGTCGAACCAAATTAGGAAGGATTTGGGTAGTAAGACCGAACTGTACACCCTTCCTAATCAAACCTCCCCATTCCAAACTGAAATCCACAACTCCAGTTTCATAGATTCATCAAGTACACCAAATAGAATGTCTGATAAGTTGTGTGACTTTGTAATGTTTGATTTACCCGACTGTGAAGGGTCCATTTCAAGTGAAAACATACCCAACCCTTGTGATCTCTACACCTCCACTCTTGAACCAAAACTGATTGAAAACCATACTTTTGATGAGGTGTTTGAGTGTTTTAACCTTCACTTGAATAAGGTGATTGACATTGGGGATATATTGATTGATGAACCCGAAATTTTGAATGATTTTGTCCCACCAATTCATCAAATCCTTTCACTTCCTTGTGGTCATCATCTTGAGCCTTTAATTCTTCCCGAACCCCAAATATGTCTTGAAGTTGATGATAATGGTATACCCGAAGATCAGACCGAAATACAGCCTCCATCTTCCACATCTGGTTCAGCAACACTCGACACACCAATTTGTTTACCCATTTTACCTTCTACTTTCTCCGGTTCTTCTTCTGTTCCTATAGTTTCAATGAGTTTTGATAAATCACAATCCGTTAATTCAAGTTCAATAATACCAGAAATTCAACTTGATTTGGATATTTTTGAAAATGAGGTAGATGAGTTTTTCGAGTTCTCTACCTCAATAATTTTTGAATCAAGTAGGATAAATTCTGGCACAAAACTCTTTGACAGCAAAATATTCAATCACACCATTGATAAAAGTTTTGAAGAACTTTTTGCTGACGAACTTGAATTTTTAAACAATACGGATTTTGTGATTAATCAATCTCCATCTATAGAAGTTGAACCGTCATCATTCCTTCTTCCTAATCATTCACATTCATCCTCATTCTTTCTTTTCTCTAATTTCAAACCCTTTCCAGACCACCTCTTATCCCTTCCCTATTTTTTCTTGACTCGATACAACACATTCTTCCACCAACCTATACGCTATACTGATAAAATCTTTGAATGGTTGGTGTTAACTTTTGGTCTTTGTAAAGTCTTACTTTGACCAAATGACTCACCCCCTCTTAAAATGCTTCGTATTGTCTAACTCATGTTTGAGGGGGAGTATATTTTTGGCTCTTGAACATAACTTTTGTCCTCAAATTTGTGAGCCAGAAATAAGTTTGGGGGAGGATTTTCACTTTCATATATTCTTTCCCCCATTAATAATGTCCTCCCAAGCTTACATGTTTTTGTGATCCAGCAGATAGCAACAATGAGGACACTGTTGAAAACAAGTTTGGGGGAGGTTTGTGCTTATTTACGCATACTTTGCATTATACTATATATAAGCACAAAAATTTTTTGATAATAAAAGAATAGAAAGTGAAAAATTATATATGAAGGATAGGAATAGTTTAAGGAAACCAAGAAAATTAGAAGTTTTCTTAAACGAATTAGTAATAAGTAGTTATGAGCTGTTGTCCCAAGGGTTAGTAAGTTGAAGGAAGTCACTAATCTGAGGATAAAAATAAGTCTGAAAAATAATTTCTATTCTGAAAGCCAAACATTTGAATGTTGATACCCTACTATATGCACTTACACACGTCTTGAAACTCTGGATAGTAGAGGATACCTTGAAATGCTCTTGTCTAAAAGCAAAAGTATGAAGGAAATGAAAAAAAATGAAGAAAATATAACAGTGGTGAAAAGAAAAAAATGAACACTGGTTTTGTTGTCGCCAAGGCAGCAATAAAAAAATATAGCGAGGGTGCCTCTTCACCTAGTGCCCTAAGGCCAACTGGTCTGGAAGTCGCTGCTAAGCCTTAGGTGGTGCAAGACGAGGAAAATATTATCACCTAATCAGCAAGCACATAAGTAATCGGTCGGTTAGTACCTCAAGAAGTATTAACGGTCGCATGAAAATGTGTGAGCAAACCTAAATATTCATCAAGTTAAATAGTACTGAGGCAGATGGAAAAGAGTATGATAGCTTGAATTGAATTCTCCGAGTATAGGGATGTCCATTACACACACGTAGGGTTATATGATCAATGTTTGGACGAAATGTAGGAATGAAAAATAAAGACGATGTTTATTGAGGGATAATCTGATTTCTAACATCTTCTCATGACTGTTAAGATAGGGCTCATGACAACTGAAAAGCTAGTGTAGTTGGAAACTCTTATTTTCAAAGTCTTTCTTTTATGGTTCTTATCTTTATATGTAAATTTCATCATCTCTCTTTTATTATAGGATTTTGTAGGTGTAATCCGCTGAAAACCCTCAGGGGACAACACTCCTCCTATTAAGGACACCAAGAGGTTTAACGGCTTGTTGCACGTGCTCAGTGCAATCGTGTCTGCCTACGAAAGTGTGCTTAGTTTTCTCCTTTCTTTTTCTCCTCTTGAATAAACTAGTTTGCTCGGGACGATCAAAGATAAGTTTGGGGGTATTTGTTCAGTTGATAAAACTGCACATTTGTATTACACTTTTCCTACCATTTTCATATTAAAAAAGGACTCTATTATAATATATTATACATATGAGGGTTTATGTGTAAAAACACTATTTTCCATGTGTTAATATATTTTAATTAGCATTTGGTAGGAAAATGTATGCAAATAATTTCATTGACCAAATCCTAGTAGAACAAAGTCTACTAAATATTATTTGAGTTGTTGTGCAGAATTTTTTCCAAGTGTGCAGAATTTCTCAAAGACTAGAATCAAGCAAATCAAGTTGTTGAAGAAGACTTGCCTAATTAAGAATCAAAACTTGGGGACCAAGTCTGGCAGCAACCACGAGAAGATTTCCAAATTATTAAGGTTCCAAGGATCGCCAAATGTCACATAGAGACAACCCCAGAAAAATGATTAAGGGCTCAGATCATCAAGCCGCGGATCCGCGGCCAAATCCCCTTGATGCCGCGGATCCGCCACGGTTAAGAAGAGATGGAGGCTGAGGATTTTTGGGGAAAATCTTTTCTACATTTTACCTAATATGGAAGCAAATGATTCTGGCTTTGCACTATGAAAAGGCACCGAGAGCCTCTTGGAAAATTTATCAAGCCGACGAGATCACGAAGTCCTAGATGCTCACGCATCCAGGCTGATCATCAACTGTTCGTCTACCTCCTTAGTCAAGATCGAGAAGCAAATCAAGTTTTGTAATCATTTTCTATGGAATAAAGTGTAGATTGTTCAAGTTGATTAATAAAGGTAGTTATTTTGCATTTTACATTATGTTTTCCCTCTCTGTCTCTTCATCTTCTTCTCCCAACATGCGCGAGTAATTCTCCGCTTGTTAGGGTTCGTAGGATTAGGGTAGGCTAATGGATGATGAACATCCCTAAACCCTTTTTAAGTCCTATAAAGTTTATGAACTTTATCAAAAGAATCATTAACATCCTAATCGGGCGCGCTAACAATTCTTTGTTAGTTCCGACCGCGATTAGAGATTAGATTAATGATTGTTTTGGTAAAGGCTAGATATGAACGGAGTTCCGTGTCGAGATAAGGGTTAAGAGTGGGATTCCTTTTCCCTCCAGAAACCCTAATCTACACGCATCACCGTCGTTCTAGTTTTAAATCTATTAAAGGATAAAAAGAGTAACTTTTAATTAATCGTCCATGACTACTAAATCCTAATGAACCCTACAAGCCCCCTTATTATATTAACTACATCCCTAAAATAATCTAGATCTATATTTTTGCATTCTTGCTTAACGTAGATCTAGAAACCATTCTTCAAAATTCTTTATCCCTTCTCTCTTTCTCAACACATCTAAAGTAAGAGTAAAAGGTTCAACGTTTCCCTGATGATGACCCGTACTCACCTCGGTCTAGCTACACGCGACACTGTTCTGATTGCGGTTATTCTACAAAAACACTCTTTCGTAACAATCAATGCCCATAGTGGGGAATTCTTCGATGCGCTATTCGCATTTTGACCATAGGTTCCGCCACCGGATCGCGTATTGGATCCAGGTTTCTCCTGACTTCACCCCGGCATTGATTAATGTCGTGATCGGATGCGCTCGCTTGCGCTGGCGAACAGCTGTATGAACAGCAGCTCCATCTCTGTGAATGTCTTTACGGAATCATTTGGGAGCTCCGAGTACGATTCAAAGGATGTCTCCGACAGGCTACTAATGAACTAGCGAAGCAACAGTTTGTCGTCGCCTCCAGTGTTGCCACAGAAAGCTATGAACTGTGCAGCGTGCTAATGAGGATTGCCCGTCCCTTTGTATACATGAAACTTGGAGATCGTATATCCCGACGGGTACTTGATTTGATCATACCAGCCTGGGTACGGTCGCCCGGTTCTGACGATTTGGCCAGCCGCATCACTAGCTTGATGTGCTCATATTTGTCGAGCAATATAATCATCAAGAGCAGCCTTGGAGATTATTTCCTCCTTGTCCACTGATAGCGCCGGAAGAGGGTTTGATATTTTTCCTCTGTCGTCCTCGATGATTATCGGTGGATCTTCGGCTGGAGGTTCTAGCTGGATCATCATTCCCACCATATCCTGGAACAGAAGCATCATCTGCTTTATGTTAGCAGCTTATTCTACAGCCTCCTTATCCTTACTTTCAAGCACCTTTCGCAAGAACTCTGTATCGGTCTCCTGCTCTTGGCGTTGTTCTCTTGCTGATTGCGGACTCTCTTTTTGTCCAGTGAGTGTTGCCATTTTCGTCAGCATATCCTGGAGCTTTTGTTGTTGCTCCTGAGCTTTTGTCAACGACCGAGTTTACGGTCGATGGCCTTTCGAAGTATGACTTTCCTCTTTCCTGGAAGCCATGTAAACCGTGTGTACGATCATGCCTCCACACTTGGGACGTTTGGGTCTAGCGCCTTTGGAATTTGCCACAGGCAGTGGGATTTTCTCCGGCCTCGTCCTTTTGTGGGAGTTCGAAATCGAAGGAGCCTTTGTAACAGGCACCCGTGTAGAAGAAATCCCTCGATGTATGGTGGAGGGATGGTCTTCCTCTTGCCGAGCCTTCGATTTCTTCGGTCGGCGGGAGTAGTTTTCGTCGATCATAGAGTCCTGGACTTTTCGCCAGACCCTGAGAATTTTGGAGGAGAGCCGTTGATGCGGGCGCTTCGGTTTTGTCTGCATTATGGTTTCTACAAGCGGAGGAGATTTTTTCAGCACCGCGGTTGGAGAGTTCTTTTGCACCCTCTTAAGCAGATCAAATTTGTTCCCGGTTGGAACAGTAGCATCAACTACCACCATTGGAGCTGGCGGAGTAAGTCCAAAGGGGGAGTTGCCCTCAACTTTTCTCACTTGGCGCCACTGACGATGTCGAGTGTGTCTCGCAGACAGGACCGCCTCAGTTTCGGAAGCGGTTTCTTCATGCCCCCGGCTTTGGTAGGGGGCCGCTGTTGGCGTCAACCTGTTGAAGACTAACGTTCTTAGCAGAGTTTGTGGACGAACGACCAATCTTTCAAAGACCGATCTTCTGGTAGGGAAAGCACTTTTGACAACTTCACCTGCAGGAGGAGTTTGGAGGGCTATTCGTTTTGGGGCAGCCCCTTCAGATATGACGAGCCTCTTTGCGGGCCCATTTGATTTCTTGCTCAGCCTGTTGAAGACTGAGGTGGTAGACTTGGAGGACCCGTTGAGAGAGGCCGTGGTGGTGGCAAGTCAATCGAAGACCGACCTCTTGGGAGGTTCTTCCTGCGGCGCAGAGGCATCAATACCCACTGGTGGGAGCATAGTCCCAAAGAACAATCCCGTAGTGGCTTGCGTAACTTGCCCCACCGACATTGAAAAGACGGAGGCCGCATTGGGCCCGTAAGTCACTCCTCCAGTTGAGACGGAGCGGGAGTTACTGTTGCAAGTTGTGCAGCTGGAAGCTATTGATGTTCTCTTCTGCACGGGAGCAAGACACCAAATCTTAGTACCTCAAATCCAAGGGCAACCATAGCAAACCGCGATTTTGTTCGTGAACACGACACACGAAGTGTGGAGTGGAAAGAGGAAAAGGTCCTACCGGACGTGTCAGAATCTTTTTACCGCCGAAAACATAGACGAATTGGGATATATCGTCTTGCCTGAATTTAGGGGAAGATGTTGTTTGGATTTATCCGTCCACCTCTCCGAAAATGCCAAGTTGATTTATGGCACCATATATCGGAGGTTTAGACGAATGCGACCGTTGTAGCATACTTTATCATATTCCCCTCATTTGCGAAGGGTTTTTTATTGTGGGGATGCTCTTCCCTGTAAGCGCAATCCCCTGCAATTAATTATGTTACCGCATTGCGATAACCACTTTCTCCTGCTCCGGAAGTTCACTTCGTACCGTGTGTATGTTTGTTTTTATTTTGGGTTGCCCGTATATTGTATACGGAGACTAATTTATGTCGTCGCCCGTAGGGCGTGGATTAGTACAAATCCGTATATTTTTAAATTTAGGTTTGGGTTGATTTAAGGACCATTAATCTGGTTTGAGATTAAGAACGACTTAAACATATGGCCATTTGGGCTCGATTATTTTTGTTTAAGAACATCACGGTCCATTATCGCCATGTTTGAGGCGAAGTTTTAGTTTAGGGATATTTCGGTCCAATGTCACCATATTTGAGGCGAGATTTTAGTTTAAGGACGTTTCGGTCCTTCACTCGTCCTGTACACACGTGTATTTGTTACGTGACAGAATGAACAATGGAGATATGGATTGTGCCCAATCTGGGGCACGATCATGTTTGAAGCGTGCACGTCAATTAGGAAATGCACCAAAGAGTTGTTGGTTGTCGGGATCCGCCACCTCTTCGAAGAAGTTGAAAAATTATAACGACATATATTAGAGGTGTGAAGAGATGTACTCTTGAACCGAATCCCGTATTTGAGGGGGAAGGGTTATGGTGGCCTTAAGAATTTTTGTTAAGGATACGTTAATCCAATTTGAGAATAAGATCTATTTAACAACATTTTTGGATCTTTCTTATTTAATACCCAGCAACAGAGCATTTGGACTCAGTTGCAAGACTTTATCAACTTAGCCAATTTGGGCTTTAGTCTACTTAGTCTCCCTTTTTTTTTGAAAAAATACTGAGCACTTGTTTGGGCTCTGTTCAATCAGTCCCTTTTTTATGCAAAAAAAATGCTGAGCACTTATATGAGTTCTGACACCCGCATATGATCATGTGGAGCTTTCATTCATGGGGATTGCCCAATAAGTATTGAACACTTTACTCATTTTGCTTTTATATGGAGTGCTAAGCACTCTTTATGGCATCCACATGGGGAACGCGTGAGGCGCTGGGAGCTGCCCAATGAATGTTGAACACTCAGCCGTTTTGGGCTACTTGGGGAGTGCTAAGTACTCTTTTCTTCTCTTTTACAGCGCACACATGGGGAGCACGTGAGGCACTGCCTAGTGAGTGCTAAGCACTCTTCTGTGGCGCCCACATGAAGACACGTGCGGCGCTGGGCGCTGCCTAGTGAGTGCTAAGCACTCTTCTATGGTGCCCACGTGAGGAACACGTATGGCACTGGGGGCTGGGCGCTACCAAGTGAGTGCTAAGCACTCTTCTGTGGCGCCCATGTGAGGAACACGTGAGGCGCAGGGCGCTGCCTAGTGAGTGCTAAGCACTCTTCTGTGGCGCTCACGTGAGGAACACGTGCGGCGCTGGACGCTTTTCTCCTCTGCTGATAGCATTTTTGCCCATTAATGATCAATATGATCTTTGTTTTACACATCTAGGATCAAGCCTCATTTTTAAGAACTAAATTCTTTTACGAGAACTAAGTTTCTCTTATATACTTTGTTTTGAGGAATTCAATTCCTAGTTCTTTTCTGAATCTTTGATTCTCAAGAACAAGTTCCTCCCGATGAGAATTAAATTCTCAACTTATGGGAGACTTGTCTTGTGGATCTCAGATCCAGAAAAAGAACTAAGTTCTTCGAAAAGGGTTAAACCCTTAGGTATGTAAATGAGATGTTTTTATCTCTATTTTTTTTTTTTTTACCTAGAGTTTTTAGAGGGGGATCTTCCTCCTTGAGAATTTAATTCTCTGTTTCTTTTTGAAACTTTCTGTTTTTTTGGTTTTTGGAAGCTTATGGGGGGTTTCTCTATATCAAACTTGAAGTCTTCGGTCCTTTATATAGTGGAGGCAAGTTTGTTAATTAGTTTTGAAGAAATCTCTCATTAAGAGATCCTAATTGATTTGGTGAATTTTACCCACCATTGGATCTTTTGATCCAAGGGTTTCTGTTTTTATAGAATATATTTTCTTGCTTTTAACAAGATTAGAGAAATATTTTTCATATGCAGAGTTTTACTCTGTGAAATGGTGATTTTTAATCACCATTGGATTTTCAATCCGAGGGTTCTCTGTTTCACAGAGTGCATAGAATTTTATTCTATGACCCAACCGAAGGTATCTTTCTTATTTTAGAAAGATTTGGGGAATGTTTTCTCCCAACAGAATTTAATTCTGTATCTTGATAATTTAACATCTCCGCTGGATCTTTGATCCAACGACTATGTTTAACATAAAGTAGAATTTAATTCTACCTAGACGTCGGCGCTCACTTGTTGTGCACGTGGGTTCCACTTAAGAATTTGGTCCTTAGGGTGGGCATTCTGTGCTTTGCACACTAGCGCCCGCGTGAGGAGTACGTGCGGCGCTATATGAGAGTTTTAACTCTTATTTAATCCAATAGATTGTTTTGTACTTTGCACACTAGAGCCCGCGTGAGAAACACGTGAGGCGCCACCATAGAATTTGATCCTATCGGCGCTGGCGCCCTTGTGGAAGGCACGTGAGGCGATGCCTCATTAATTTTGAATAGAGCTTTGCTCTTTTATTGAGGAAACACCAACTAGTTTCGAGTAGGCCATCACAAGTGGGGACTCGATGCTATGCGACCTGATATGAAATCCATGTACACCAACAAAGTATTGACTTTGGAAGTTGCTCCTGAATGGGTAAAACCCATTGGGAGCAAGTGGATCTTCAAGAAGAAATTTGGTGTAGATGGAAGGTTGAGACCTTCAAAGCTAGACTTGTAGCAAAGGGTTTTCGTCAATGACCTGGTGTCGACTATGATGAAACCTTTTCTCCAGTTGCTATGCTTAAGTCGATCGGAATCCTACTTACCATTGTTGCATACCATGACTACGAAATCTGGCAGATGGACATCAAGCCCGCTTTTCTAAATGGTAATTTAGAAGAGAGCGTGCACATGACACAGCCAGAGAGCTTCGTAGAGAGTGGGAGCAGCGGGAAAGTGTGCAAGCTGTTTAAATCAATCTACAGGTTAAAACAGGCATCGCGGAGCTGGAACATCTGTTTTGATGCTGCGGTCAAAGAGTTTGACTTCATCAAAAACGTAGATGAACCTTGTATATACAAAAGGTTATAGAGAGTAAGGTTGTCTTCCTCGTATTGTACGTGCATGACATACTCTTGATAGGAAATAATGTTTTTATGCTACACTCGGTCAAACTCTTCCTGTCACATAAGTTTTCCATGAAAGATCTGGGTGATGCCTCCTACATCTTAGGGATAAAGATCTATAGAGATAGATCTAAGAGGATGTTGGGATTGTCTCAATCTATGTACATTGACACCATACTAAAGAGGTTTAGTATGGAAGATTCTAAACGTGGTAATTTACCCGCTTGTTCAGGAATCACTCTCTCCAAAGAGATGTCTCCCAAGACTGATTTGGAGAGGGCTCACATGCAAGAGATGCCCTATGCTTCTGCAATTGGGTCTATCATGTACGCGATATTATGTACCAGATCGGATGTAGCTTACGCACTGGTTGTGGTAAGTAGGTATCAATCAGACCCAGCGGAGAAGCACTGGATAGCTGTGAAGAACATTCTTAAATACTTGAGAAGGACTAAAGAGATGTTCTTGGTGTATGGTAATGGTGAACGCCAAGTGGAGTCCTTTACCGATTCGAGCTTCTAGAGTGATATGGACGACAGCAAGTCGGTCTCGGGTTTTGTCTTTACCCTCAATGGAGGGGCGGTATGTTGGAAGAGTTCCAAGCAAGATACCATAGCAGACTCGACGATAGAGGCTGAATACATCGCTGCCAATGATGCTGCCAAAGAGCCAGTCTGGAAGAAGAAGTTCATTACTAAACTTGGTGTGGTTCCATCCATTGAGGATCCAATACCCTTGTATTGTGATAACAATGGAGCTGTGGCTTTGGCTAAGGAACCCCAGTCCCATCATCGATCCAGACATATTCTTAGGCGGTATCACCTGATCTGGGAGATAGTTGATCGTAAAGAGACCGCGATCAGGAGAGTTGACATGAAAGACAACACAGCGGATCCACTCATGAAGGCCTTTCCCCAGACGCAGTTTGAGAGACTTTTTGGGATGTTGGGTATAAGATACTACAACAACTGGCCTTAGTGCAAGTGGGAGATTGTTAGGAATATGTATGCCTAGAAGCCATTATTGTATATTATAGTGGATGCTTGAACATATATATAGAGGACTTTCTTGCTCGACATGATAGTATGTCATCTGGTTGCTCTTTATCTTAATATGTACACTTTTATTATCATATTGTCTCTCTGATACATGTTGATAAAGCCCTTAGGATGCTGACTTGACTACCAGGAATATGATGGAGATCATACTAGTGGGGCTTGTGTAATCCACAAGCACATCCTTTAATAGATCCTAGTCGAGGGGATATCGAGACAGGGTATCAATATTTTAGAGTAGACTAGTGTATACGTTTCTTGACCCTGTATGGGGCGATGGTTGATACTATAACCATTGGTGTTTGACATTAAAGATTGTACACATATGCTCATTAGAGAATGGGTACACCGAACAGGACTCGCCGAGAACTCCTAGATGGTACCATACCTATCGTCTGATAGCAGTTCTGTAACAATTCCAATTCTTGTGTACATAAAATTGATTTAAAGTTAATGTATACTTGGGGTATTTATATTTCCTGTGAGTACTATAAGTATTTGATTCAATTTTTCACAACAATAAGGAGCTTGTAGCTCATTGGTAAGACCTTGCACTGCTGAACCAAAGCACCAGAGTTCAAATCCCATTAGACACGTTATTTTTTAATTAGTTTCTTTTAATCTTTTTAGAAGCCCAAGATTCTACACGTGCATAGCCCGTAAAACCAAGAGTCACACACGAGTTCAGGAGGTAGACCAAGAGACAGGGGACACGTGGCGGCGAGACTCGGCCTGACTCGGTCGAATCAGGCCGACGGCGCAGCTGACTCGGCCGGCACCGCCGGGTCAACTCGGCCGAAACTCCATTTTTTTAATGTAACCTGTGACTCTTTAACTCCCCATAACCCCTGTACTGTTTAATTTCCCTGCACTTTTACAGAGCAATTTAAAACCCCATTTAAACCATATTTTAATACAATTTTTATCACACCCTTTCATCTACCCTAAACCCTAATTTTTCCTATAATACCACACCTAAAATCACCCCTCTTCACTTCCAAATCTCTGTCCAAACTCTCAAGAAAATTTCCTAGACTTTTTGTGTGCAAGTAGAGTTAGCGAAGAGCGAAGCTCCGGCGAACTTCCGACGACATTCCGAGGAGATTCCGGTGACGAAAAGACGCACCGGCGCCTTCCACTTCTTCCTTTTCCTCTCCTCTACCCTACAATCTAGTAAGTCCCTTCTCCCCTTTCTCTTTACTATTCTAAAAACTTAGAATTCTAAATACCGACGGAAGTGGAGTTAATCCGACTTCTGATTCGGTTTTTCCTTAAAAATCATATTTTTCTTAAACACAATAATATCAAACTCTCACATCATGATCATTAAACATTAACAAAACATATTGACAAGTTTCATATCAAAAATATTTATATTTCAATTTTTATAGCACTTTTACAGAAAAATACCATACAGTTTAGTTTCGACATAAACATCATTACCCTTGCTATACCTTTAGAAAGTTCACGAGGTAATGGCCTACCTCCTCACAACGCTCATATGTAACATAGCATGATGATCTTTGGGGAGATAGTTTTGGGAAAATACGATTTTACACAAAACTACCTCAAACTTATAAAAAAAACTTTTTTTACAAGATATGTATTTTTAACAAATCTTTGAAATGTGCCGCTACAACCCATTTTAGGGAACCCGTTCAGGATGGTACGGATTATCGCACATCCTCAGGTTTAGTAGTGCGAGATGCAGACCTCCGCAAGGAGCATACGGTCTCGAAAGATTTTAAAATATAATTTCTTTAGAAAACGTGATTTCTATTATAAATATAACTTATATTTGTAATAAATAAATATATATGTAATTAATATCAAAATATCTATTTTTAATATTTATAATATTCCACATTTCCGAAATTCAAGAAAAAGATTCCATTTACAAGAAAATACCAAACAATTCCAATATTACAAATAAATACCATATATTATGAAAAATAGGTTTTATTTCACTAGAAATGTCACATTGATAAAATATACATCAATGAAAACTCTAAAGACGATAATAAAATACTTGAGGTATATTTTGAAAATTATACAAAATTATTTTTACATAAAACCCACTCAAGTTATACTAAATTACAATAAGGACCCTAATAAACATAGGTTTAAGCAGGACCAATCTCTTGAGCCTCAGGGAGCCGGAGATATGGGTGCTTGCCTATTTAAGGTAGACAACTTAACAAACGGTGTTATCAATACGGTAATCGTCTTTGAAAAAGACACAAATCCTGCCGTCCATGTGCAGCGGTTACCGATAACATCAAAACTTAATTCAAGATTTCAATTTTTTTTCTAATTGTCTGACTCAGACTGAGTCTCGATATAATCAATCTGACTTGAATGAGATTCAAGTATATATATAACAATTCAATATGAATCCATGAATCCATATAATCAATCTGTAACAACCCTAAATTTCATATACAAGTTTTTACAAAAAAAATTCAAAAAATTCATAAAGGGGTATTTATTGTCTGAGCACATGACTTAAGTAATTAATTAGCAATTAAATTATAAGAAGGAGCTTGTAGCTCATTGGTAATACCTTGCATTGCTGAACCAATCCACTAGAGTTCAAATCCCATGCTCCATATTATTTTTTTGTATTTATTTGTTTTAAATTTTATGGAAGCCCAACAGTCCACCTGAGATAACTCCCAAACTTTGAACTGAACCTGAAAAACTAAATATACCAGAGGCTACACTAGACGACCCCCTACCTCTCCATGCCCTGACTCGGCCCGACTCGGCCGAGTCGGCCGGCGGACAGGCCGACTCGGGACGGCGCCGCCGGCCGAACTCGGCCGGACGGCCGAGTCGCCAACTGGAAAGTTGTGCCTTTTCCACTTCTCTAACCCCCTACACACTCCAATTACTCAAATCGGCTCCAGAATGCCCATTAACACCTAATTACTCCAATTTTAATGAATTTCCTATATTTTTACATTTTTTTTATTTAAAACCCTTCATCTACCCTAACCCTAGCCTACCCTTATAAATACACCCCTACCCTCTACCCTCTCACTCACATTTCTGAGCCAACTCTCAAGAAAAATCCTTAGAACTCTAGTGTGCAATCGAAGTGAGCACGAGGCAAAGCTACGGCGAATTTCCCGGCGAACATCCGGCGATCGTCCTAGGAACTCCCAGCGACGACGCAACATATCAGTGATTCCACTACTTCCCTCTCACCCTCTTGTGTGTCCTAAAACCCGTAAGTCCCAATTTCTACCTATCTCTTCTATCAAAAAATACGGATTTACAAAACCTAACGGAATCGGAACAAAACCGATTTCCGATTCGGTTTCTTATAAAATTCCACTTCTCACTAATACAACCATACTTAAACTTCATCATATTGACTATTAAACACTAATCAACCAAATTGATCAAGTTTCATCACATGAAATGATAGCTATTTCAATTTATCATATTTTTCACTTAAATACCACATTGTTTCAATCCTTCATTTAACTCCATCAAACTTGCTATACATTTAAAGTAGATCACGAGGTAACGACCTACCTCCTCACACACCTACATACAACCTAACACGATACCATCGAAAACTTAGAATACAAGAAAACAAACATTTTCATTTAAATACCATTTACTTAATAAAACTATTTCTAAAAGATTTAGTATTGATACACTTTTTAAATAAATACCACTTATTAGGAAAATAGGACAAGGCTGTGGACATCAGTTGTTTATCTAAACCTGACTTTGTGGTGTCTAGGCTAGGCAAGTGAGAAAGGTAACTTTAAAAGGCCCGTCTCACTGTGATTCGTGAGTGAATCCCTCCTTTCCTCACTTGTACTTACCTGACCGCAATTGGTGGTGAAGAGGCGATTTGAGGTATCTCACAACTTGTCGTTTGGACCAGTTAGGAATACTCTAATTGACTTAGGAGAGCCTAAAACATATAATATGGAAAATTTACATCTTTACAAATAAATACCATTTACTTCATAAAACCGTTTTCTAAAGGATTTGGTATTTTACAATCTTTGCAAAGCGCCGCTACAACCTATTTTGGTGAAGTCGTTCCGGATGGTGCGGGTTATCGCACTTCCTCGGGCTTAGTAGTGTGAGATTCAGACCTCCGTAAGGAGCATTCGGTCTCGAAAGATTTAAAATACGACATCTTAAAAAAATGAGATTTTTAGAATATAAAATATTTACTAAAATTATTTTTGTATAAATATATGTATATTTATCATTAAAATACCTATTTTGTTATGATATAAATATTCCACCTTTTTTTCTAAAAATCACAAGAATCAAGTTTACACTAAAATACCATGAATCGCTCACAAATCAATATTATAAATAAATACCCTTATTTCTGAAATTAGGATATTTCCACTAGAAATATTACAATATAAAATTTACATTCATTACAACTCTAAAGACGAATAATAAATACTTGGGGTGCATTTTGAAAAGTATATAAAAGTATTTTTACATAAAACCACCTCAAGTTATTTAAATTACTCTAAGGACCCTAGTAAACATAGGTTTAAGCGGAACCAATCTCTTGAGCCTCAGGGAGCCGGAGAAGTGGGTGCTTGCCTATCTAAGTTAGACAAATTAATAAAAACAATCAGGACTTCAATTTACTTTTATAATTGTCTGACTCAGAGTGAGTCTCATTATAATCTGACTTGAATATGATTCAAGTACAATCTACAATTTATAATATTACAAGGCAACATGAATCCATGAATCCAATTATCAATTTATACAACTTGACCGAACCGAACCATGGATATACATTCCATTTACATGGCTCTCCAGTTATTCCATTTACATGATTCTACGGTTACATCCGTTTACTGATATCATGGTTTCGGCCAGTCATCCAATTATACAATCAATACAATTTACAAGACAAACAATACAATTAAAATACTACGGGGTTTAAGGGGTAGACTGGTACGGAATATGTTAAAGGTGGCACGAGGTGGTCACTTAAGACGTAATTACATCCATGCCGTTGTTCCATGGTATTATCGACGGAGCCTTATACTACGGGTTACCAAATTCCCCGGTGTAAATGGGACTACCCTCGTATACACTGGCATCTTCTGTACCAAGTTACAAACAACAGCGTTAACACAACATTACAACAATATAATATAACTTTAAAAGATACCTTCTTATTCTGTCTATTCTACTTTCCTCTTCTCTTTGGGACTTACCGAGCGACCTGTTCGCTGACGACATTCTATTTCTTTCTTCTTTGAATGTCGTCAGGTGATTTGGACACGTCAGAGATCGAGCCTACTGCTGAATACTTGGACCAGTTTGCTGAAGACCCCGAACTCTAGTTTTATTGTACACAATTCCTTTCAGTACTTTACATTCCTGTTATGCCATTGTTTAGGCATCGCTTTTATTTCAGTTGTATTTACTTTTCATGCATTGTACAAACGAATGTTAATAAATAAAGTTGATGTTTTATTATACCTTGTCTCTTGTGTATTTTCTTTTATATTGCTTAGTTACGCTTAGCGTATTTGCTTCTGAGTAAATACGTAGCGGGCCAGTCGCATCCCCTTCGCCGTATAATCGGAAGCGGGGCGTGACACAATCTGTTCAATCTGTATTGATTGAACCGAACCGTGGATATGCATCCATCTACATGATTCTCCAGTTACATCCATTTACTGATATCATGTTTTCGACAAGTCATCCATCTATACAATTCAATTTAGAAGACAATACAATACAAACAATACAAACAAGACGTAGCGGGGTTTATAAGGGGTAGATTGGTACGGAAGGTGTTAAAAGTGGCATGAGACTGCAACCATAAGACACTAACCTAAATTCAATCGTCGTTGTTCCATGGTATTATCGACGGAGCCTTGTACTCTATATACCGTAGTCTCTGGTCTAGTGAGACTCCTCTCGTATACACTAACCTCTTCTGTAACAAGCTACAAACAACAACGTTAACACTAAATACAATATTATAAAAATACAATACAACTTTAAAAGCTACACTCTCTCTCTGTCTATTCTACTTCTCTCTTATCTTTGGGACTTACCGAGTGATTGTTCGCTGACGATGTTCCTTCTCTTTCTTCTTTAGAATGTTGTCAGGAGATCGGGACTTTCAGGAGATCGAGCCCACCAGCGAGGATTTGGACCAGCTAGCTTTCGCTCCGGAGCTCTAGATTCCTTGTACACATTTACATTCTGTATTTTCCATTTCTTTCATGCCACTGTTTAGGCATTGCTTTCCATTCCATGTATTTACCTTTCAGATGTATTGTAAAAAGAATGTTAATAAATAAAGTTGCTGTTCAATTACATTTATTTTCTTTGTCTCTTGTGTTTTTTAATTATATTGCTTAGATACGCTCAGCGTGTTTACTTCTGAGTAAATACGTAGCGGCCAGTCACGTCCCCTCTGCCCGTATACCGGGAAGCGGGGCGTGATAGGTTTTGTTGGTGGCCCATGCAGGTCAGAGCTGTATGGAACCCTGCCATGCAGTTCTGTTCTATGTGGACAACCTAAGCAATATAACAAAAGAACCAGCAACTGAAAATATTCTTTACAATTCATATTTCTTGAATCTTATAATCTCATATATTTTGAATATGTCCTAACCCGAAATTTTTCATTCAAGGTTATGGACTCCCCGAACAACACCAACACCAACATCAACAATACTCCACCTCCACTACCGATTACACATGCCGTCGCTACTCCGATCAACGAGCAGACGATTCTGCTTGAGGCAATCCGTAGCCTCCTGGAAGGACAGCAGCAGCAGACTGCTATCCTGATGAACCGACAAGAGGAAGAACCACCTGGGGCGAAGCAATTCAGAGCTTTGCACCCCAAACAATTCTCAGGAAAGGAGAGCCCTCTAGGAACTAAGGAATGGGCTCAGAGCATCGAAGATGATCTGGTAGCGGCATAAGTGCTAGAAATAGCTTGGGTTCGTTTTTCTAAATTACAACTCGTAGACAATACACGGGTCTGGTGGAAGGCGGAAGAAAGCCGTCTTGATCAACCCATCGAATGGAAAACTTTCCGCGACATGTTCGACGCAAAGTACTTCCCTGAGACTGCCAGGTTCGATATGGAACAGCAGTTCATCCATCTGCAACAAGGTTCAATATGGACCAAGTCAGTAGATGAATATGACGCTGAGTTCACCATGCTCAGTCGGTTTGCGGCCCATCTCATATTGACTGCTGAGATCAGAGCTAGAAGATTTCAGCAAGGGTTGGACCCGGAAATCCAAGCTGCATTAGCTACAGGGGATTTTCCAACCCATGATTTGGCTTTGAAGGCTGGCCGACGATATGAGGCAGTGGTGAAGAGGAAGGGCATACCTCAATCTGCCGGAGTGAAGCGTCCTGCCAATCAGATGGCAGGAGGAGCCTCGTCAAGGCCACCTTTTGTGCCAAGGAGACCGTGAGTACCAATCAACCGGCCCAGCCCAGCCTTTTGTACCTACTCCAAGAGAGATGGATATCTTATGAAAGACTGCCGGCAAGCCAACTGTCTTTACTTAGTCTGCGGCTCAGCTACTCATGATATTGAGTCTTTTCCCAGAAGACACAACCCAATTACTGCACCCAGGCCAACAATCAATTATCAGCAGCGACTAGCCCTTCAGGCACCTGCTCCAAGACTCGTTCTCCCTACTCCACCATCTAGAGGACCACCGACTACACCTCCTCCTCGTCAGTTCCATCAAGCTCAACAGAACGTTCCGAGGAATGCTCCTCCGACCAGGAGGAATGTACCACGGCGACAGGCTTTCACGATGACCGTGGAAGAAGTTGAGGCCACTGGCCAAGTCATCACTGGTAACCCTTTCTTCTCAAGCTTTTCTTTCTGTCTTAACACCTATCTGCATATTTTTCATATACCTAAAACCTATCCTACATACCTTTGGTACAAATCTTAGTAGCCTCACTTCCTGTACTAGCACTCTTCGATACTGGAGCATCTCATTGCTTTATGTCGCAGCGGTTCGTCCGAACTCATGCGATTCTAGTCATATCGCTTGTATCCAGCTGGAATATCAATTCAGGGAACAGCGTTCCAAAGGCAACAATGGGATACAGCTTGTGTCCAGTAGTCGTCTACAGCAGAGAATTATATGCTGACTTCAAGGTGCTGGACATACCGAACTTCGATGTGGTTCTAGGTATGGATTGGCTCAGACCATTTTATGCTACCATTGACTGTCGTCAAAGGAGGGTAGTATTCGAGATTCCATACCATCCGGTCTTCTATGTCAAAAGTGGAGACCATACACTAGAGCCAAGTAGATACAAGGCGAAACCAAAAAAGGCGGTGATTCCGGCAATTCAAGTGGAGGAAGGATCAAAGCCAGAAGTGGTTCGAGAGTTCGACGATATGTCTCCTGACGACATATCAGGTTTGCCTCCCGATCGAGCTCTTGAATTCAGCATTGATTTAGTACCAGGAGCACAACCGGTGATCAAATCACCTTATCGATTAAATCCGGAAGGTTTGAAGGAAGTCCGAACTCAGTTGGACGAATTATTGGTGAAAGGATGGATTCGCTCTAGCACTTCAAGTTGGGGATCACTGATTGTATGTCAAAGAATAATTTTATAACCGCAATCAAGAACGGCGTCGCTTGGTAGCTAGCTGGTGAGTACGGGTCGGTCCATAGGGATTTTGTGAATTTCCAAATTGTTCCAACGAGTTAATTCCAATTGTTGTCGGATTGATTAAATCTAAAAACTAAGTTTATCTAGATCTAAATCTTGCTAGGGTTAGGTTTAGGTTAAGTTTGGAAATGTAAAGATTTCCCACCGCTTTCTATACCCAAATTAAGATCTACTAGGTGTTATGGTAATTATTAACAAAGGGGATTAGTACCATCGGGAAGAAATGGTGTTTCTTCCTCTAGATTCTTGTCCTTCCTTTCTTAATCCTTACCCTAACCTCCATAGAAAACACGCTCAACAGGGCCTTTATACTACGATATCACCGCTACCTCGTGGGATAGGGTGCCGTAGGGAGCGGTGTGTGCATGTATGCATGGAGTCCTATAAAAACGTGTGATGGGCAAGAAAGGGGTGAGAGATCTTCATCTCTCATGCCTTTCCCAAAGCTAACCCTAACAAGCGAGGAGACTGCTCGCTCATTAGGGAATTGAAGAACATATCTAAACTATTTATCCAGGGCAAGGAATTAAAGATCTAACTAGGGCAGATAAGAAATTACCTAAAGCAGATAATAAAATTAACTAGGGCAAATAAAAAGAACTACTTACAAATTGATGCACTCTTCATTCATTGCAGAAATTACAGATCTGAATTTTTAGATATAAAATTAGGCACAAGAAGAGGCATGACCTAAAATAGGTTTTAGGGTCTCTATTTATAGATTCATAGAAAACCCTAGGTTTACAATCGCCGCATGTATACTTTTACAAAATTGCCCTTAGGTAGACTAGTCAACGCGCCGCCAGCAGCTCTGGAAAACTTTTCATCGATACGCGCAATACACAGCCACAGAACCGTGGCCATAGGCCAGGTTTGGCCGCGGTTCCGCGGCCAAATAGTGATGGTTTGGGCTCAATTTTGCTGCACTGCTTCTGGTTGACTTTTGCTTCATGTTTCTTCAGTTGGTTCTTTAGGATGTCTTCTCGTTCTCTTCCAAATCTCCACAGTGAATAATTATAGTGGACTTTTACCGTTGCTTCTTGTCGAAGTCTTGAACCTTGCGCTGCCTTGTTCTTTGTGAACTGATCTTCGTTTCTTTTCCAACTATAGGCTTGATCAAGATTCCCTGTTTGTTGGTCGAAGTCTCACTTTTGCATCGTCTTTTTATTATTTTCACTGTTTTTGTTCCAAGAACCTGTAACCTGTTACTATATAGTAGACATGGGTCAAAAGCACCTATTTATTTATAAAATGCATAAGAATGGGGAATATAATAATGCAAAATTATGGTATGAACAATCACCTGTACTGCTTGTGAAGAAGAAGGAAGGTTCATACAGAATGTGCATCGATTATAGAGCCTTGAATGAAGTAACGATAAAGAAAAAGTATCCACTCCCGTGTATCGACGATTTATTCGATCAGCTAAGTGGATCTTGTGTTTTCTCCAAATTAGATCTTCGTTCAGGTTATCATCAGGTGAAGGTCAAGGAAGCTGATATTCATAAAACAACTTTCAGAACTTGCTATGGTCATTACGAATTTCTTGTGATGCCATTTGGAGTGACCAACACACCAGCAATATTCATGAACCTGATGAATCAAGTTTTCCGGGAGTACTTAGACAGGTTTTTTGTCATCTTCATCGACAACATCCTGGTGTATTCTAAGAGTCGGAAAGAGCATGCCGAGCACCTACGAATTGTCCTGGAAACTCTACGACAACATCAACTATATGCCAAGTACAGCAAGTGCAAGTTTTGGCTAGATCAAGTTGGTTTTCTTGGACACATCGTATTAGGCGAAGGAATCTCTGTTGATCCAGCAAAAGTTTCAACAGTAAGCGAATGGCCGACACCAAAGTCAGTGAAGGACATTCGAAGTTTCTTGAGTCTAGCTTGATATTACCGAAGGTTCATTGAAGGCTTTTCGAAGATAGCAACACTCCTGACCAAGCTCACACGTAAAGATGAAGACTTTGTGTGGTCAGAAGCATGCGAACAAGTTTTCGTAGAACTCAAGTCAAGGTTGACACCAACGCCTATTCTCGTTATACCGGACCAAACTGGAGGTTTCGAAGTGCATTGCGATGCATCCGGTAAGGGATTATGATGTGTTTTACATCAGCACGGTAAGGTTTTGGCTTATGCTTCAAGATAGCTGAAGATTCATGAGCGCAATTACCCGACGCATGATTTGGAATTGGCAGCCGTTATCTTTGCTCTTAAGATTTGGCGACATTATCTTCTTGGCAAACGAGTGAACATATACACAGATCCAAGAGTCTGAAATATATGTTTACTCAGAATGAGCTTAATATATGGCAGAGACGATGGTTAGAACTCATGGCGAACTTCGACATCAATCTGCAGTATCACCCAGGGAAGGTGAATATGGTTCCTGATGCCCTTAGTCGCCAACCATTAGCAACGAATCTCACTGCTCAGTGAAAGCTTCAACAAGACTTGCATCAGATAGAGATTGAAGTAGTCATGCCAGGTAACGCTTCAAGTTTGATGAATTTACAGGTTCAATCTACCATTGTCAATTAGATCAAAGCAGCTCAAGCAAGTGATGCTAAGTTGCAAAAGATCAGAGAGCAAGTAGAGAATGGACTCAGAACAGACTTCGTCATCTATGAAGACGGATTTTTGAGATACGGCAGCAGATTATGTGTACCAAAAGGTTCTGTTCGGGAAGAGTTAATGAAAGAAGCTCACAGCTCTCCGTACTCAGTACACCGTGGAGGTACAAAGATGTACAAAAATCTGCGTCAAAATTACTGGTGGCATGGACTGAAGTGTGAAGTAGCCAGAAGCGTCGCTAAATGCTTGGTGTGTCAGCAAGTAAAGGCTGAACATCACAGGACAGCTGGATTACTTCAACCGTTACCTATCCCAGAATGGAAGTGGAAACACATCACAATGGATTGTATGGCTGCACTTCCTCGCAGCACAATGGGTAACGATGTGGTATGGGTTATTGTGGATCAACTCACAAAGTCGGCTCACTTCATCCCATTTCGAGTTGGCCAATCAACTGAGACATTAGCAAAGAAGTATATGGAGGTAAGAATCTACTTAAGATTTAAACTCTTCAAATATGTATTATCTCTAATACCCATGAACTCATACATGAAATTGTGAGACTTCATGGAGTACCGGTCTGCATTGTCTCCGATCGTGACACCAGGTTCCGATCGCAATTTTGGCAGAGTCTGCAAGCGAGCTTGGGAACAAGTCTGAATTTTAGCACGTTTTATCATCCACAAACTGATGGTCAGACTGAGCGAGCTATTCAGATCTTGGAAGATATGCTCAGAGCGTGTATGTTAGACTTCGGAGGATCGTGTGAAGATCACCTACATATTGTAGAGTTTTCATACAACAACAGCTACCAAGCAAGCATCGAAATGACACCTTTTGCAGCGCTATATGGAAGGAAGTGTCGATCACCATTAAGTTGGGATGACATCGGAGATAAAGAACTCATTGGACCTGAGATGATAGTAGCAACTGTTGATGTAGTTCGTACTATCAGGGAAAGAATGCGCATAGCCCAAGATCGACAGAAGAACTGGGCTGATGCAAAGCGCCGTCATTTGGAGTTCCAGCCAGGAGATTATGTATTTTTGAAGATATCTCCAAACCGCGGAGTTGTTCGATTTGGAAGACGGGGTAAGCATAGTCCAAGATATATTGGACCGTTCGATATACTCGAACGAGTCGGTGAAGTGGCTTATCGCTTAGCACTTCCAACTTCATTGGAAGGAGTGCATAACGTATTCCACATATCGCAACTCAGAAGGTATGTGAGTGACCCCGGCCACATTCTCGATCATTCCGAGCTCACTATACAGCCCGACTTATCTTGTGAGCAACAACCTGTAGAGATTCTGGACAGGAAAGTGAAGTCACTTCGAAACAAGGAAGTCAACTTGGTTCGAGTGATGTAGAGAAAAGACACTCTAGGAGAATCAACATGGGAAAGAGAAGATGAGATGCGTGCAAGATATCCTCACCTATTTGTAAACTAGCCCTTAAAATAAAATTGTAAATTTCGAGGACGAAATTTTTATAGGGAGGGTAGATTGTAACAATTCCAATTCTTGTGTAAATAAAATTGATTTAAAGTTAATATATACTTGGGGTATTTACATTTCATGTGAGTATTATAAGTATTTGATTCAATTTTTAATAGCAAGAAGGAGCTTGTAGCTCATTGGTAAGACCTTGCACTGCTGAACCAAAGCACCAGAGTTCAAATCCCATTAGTCACATTATTTTTTAATAAGCTTTCTTTTAATCTTTTTAGAAGCCCAAGAGTCTACACATTCATAACCCGTAAAACCAAGAGTCACACATAAAACAAACGAGTTCAGAAGGTAGACCAAGAGACAGGGGACACATGGTGTTCACACCATAATATTGTATTATTATATTCCTCATTCTTATTCGTTTTATGAATAAACATGTGCTTTTGACGCATGTCTGCTACATATTACAGGTTACAGGTTCTTGAAGCGAAAATAGTGAAAAAGACAAAAGACGATACAAAAGAGGGACTTTTGACCAACAAATAGAAAGATCTTAACAATGCCTAGACGAAGAACAACTCACAATGTACAAGGCAACGCAAGGTCCAAGATTACGAAGCAAACGGTTAAAAATCCACTGCAAATTGTTCAATGGAGATCTGGAACCAACGTAAAAGCCCAATTGATAAAAGAACCAAGTAAACAAGAGGCCCTAAAAGAACCAGATCAAGCCACAAAATTTGAGACTCCAAGTTGACCAATGGGCCGCGGAACCGCGGCCCAAGCCTACCCATGCAGCGGTTCCGCAGCCAGAAGAAGCCCGGAGAGAAAAGTGTAGGGTTCCTAGGCACTCCCAAGAGGTCTCACATGGCATCGATCATGCCAATTTAAAAAATACGGTGCCGAGAAACCCTAGTGTACGGATCGTCGGCTAGATGTCTAGGAGAAAAACTAACTAGTTAACACTTAACTAAAAGTTTGACGGAAATACAACCTTTGTAGATCCGGTGCTCCACCTCCATAGCTCCGCAACGAAGTCCTCTCCGCTGTCCAAATCAAATCCGGGCTCTAGCGTCGGCTTCGTCGGAGAATGGGCAAGCTAGGTCGTCGATGTCCATGCCGAAGATGATCTACGTCGAAGCATCGCAAGATCAAGCTCTCACTTCACCAAGTCATGAAACTTGTGAAGAAAACACACTCTACTACTTGGCAAGAGGTAGAGGATGAAGAAATAGGAAGTGGGTTCAATTTAGAATTGGATTTCTCACTCTTTATCATCAATCACCATTGATGACCTAAGCTTTTCTTCTTGAGTTCAAGGAAGAAGAAGAAGAAAAATGATATGATAAGTTAATAGAAAAAGAAAAGAAAATGAATTCTTATCATAAAATTAACCATGGTCAAGTGTAGAGACTAAACTAGGGTTAGTGGGAATGGTTAGGGTTAAGGATGAGATAAGAATGGTTGACTTTATCAAAGCTTCATGAAGCTTCAACTAAAGAACAAATAAAGCCACCATTCTTTTCTCTTTTCCATTTATTTTCCAAAATGTATAAACAAATAAATAAATGAATAAATAAGTAATGGAAAATAAAACCCTAACCACTCTCACAACCATGGTTTAATCTTCACACAAAACACAAGTTAGCATGCATCATCAAACATGATACATACAAGTGCACAAAAATATATCACATATACAATGTGCACAATCCAAGTGAGAAAATCCGTTTAAAGTGAACCAATACTAGTTAGTGCAAAGTAACATATCAAATATATAATTATGCATTAAATCATTAAATCAACACTTGATTCAATGATCCGGTCATGTCGCACACAACCGACTAGTATTCAATGTATCGGCTTATCGAATCAACGCTTGAATCGATAACTAGGTTATATCGCATACAACCATTCGATACATTTATCGCGAGAATAGAATACGGTATCACATACACGCATTATTCTCGGTCCTGCACATATCTCATATGCGCTCCTATTTCGTTTCGCTTGAGCCAGGAAACCTCTGTGTAGGACTCTAAAGACTCGTCAATACGCCGGCAGCAGGTGATGATCATATCAAACACCCACAAGCCGCAAGCGGTCTGCTAAACGTAACGGCCACCGGGGTATTGAGCGATCTGAAGATCGACGAGCAAGCCCGCTCACACTCCAGTGAATCCGACCAGTAACACTACCGTACAGTCCGGTCTGATCGTCTGATATGTCGCATATCTCGCCTAGGGGTGGTAAACGTCAGACCCCAATAGCTCAATAAGTCGTGTCGATATGAGGTCTATAACTGTTCGAGAAAATACTGGTAACACTTACCAGTAAATCTCAGCAACCCTGGCCAGGGATTTCCTGTTATAGCCAATCGAACACAGCGCAACATCAACCCCCTATACCGGGAGAGACGAATCCCCTCCTATCGCTCATTGCCTCCATGTGACTCGGGACTGTACCCAAAAACCACCGTTTTGCACGCCCTCTTGGACGTGGTAAGATGGAAATCAAAGCACAGTGGGAACCATACAAGACTCTATGACGATCTCGGGTCAACAGACTACTCTGTACCAGTGTCACCAGAGAACTGCCATCTGACGTGAGGTATAATACCATCTGGGAGTTCTCGGCGAGTCCGTCCAGTGTACCCAGTCTCTACTGAGCACCCGTATATCATCTCCGATGTCAAACACCAATGGATATGGGATCATCCATCGCCCATCTGTATGGGTCGAGAAGGTATACGCTAGTCTACTCTGGTATATCGATGCCCCATCTCGATACACCCACGACTAGGGACTTTCAAGGATGTACTTATGGACTACCATGTCCCCACTAGTATGATCCGCATCATAGTTCAGGTAGTCAGGCACACATCCTAAGGGCTTTACCAACATGTAACAGAGAGACAAACAGCATACACGTTAAGGTAAAGGGTAACCAGAGAGCATACTATCATGTCGAGCAAGAAAGTCCTCCCTATATATGTCCCAGCATCCACTACAATATACATCCTATGTACAGTAATGGCCTCTAGGGCATACATATAACTAACAATCTCCCACTTGCACTAGTGCCATCTGTAGCAGTGGTTGTAGTATCTCATACTCAACCATCCCATAAAAGTCTCTCTCTGGGAACGGGCCTTTGTGAGTGGATCCGCTGTGTTGTCCTCTGAGTCTACTCTCCTAACCTCGATCTCCCTGGAGATCAACCATCTCCATGATCAAGTGATACTGCCTTAGAATATGTCTGGATCACTGATGGGACCGGCGTTCCTTGGCATAAGCCACAACTCCATTGTCACACAATGGGAGGAACATAGTTCATCTCATGAACCAATATACACCCAAACAGCCTCTTTGGTAGCATCTTAAGTAGCGATGTATCCAGCCTTTATCGTCTAGTATGTCACGGTATCTAGCTTGGAACTCTTCCAACATACCGTCCCTCCACTGAGGGTAAAGACAATGCCTGTGACTGACATTCAGTCGTCTTTATCACCCTGGAACCTTTCCAGTGATTCTCCCCAGGATCGATTGATACCATCTCACAACAACTAGTGAGTATCCTAACATCCAATTAAATCTATCTCATAGATCTAAAACTCAGGATTTAGGAGGTATCATTTTGATCCTACACGGAGAATCATTGTGATAAACGGAGATTGATCGAGCGTAGCATAAGAAACACTTTTCTTATCAAGTGTATGTCATCCACGTACTCTACGAGGATCACCACCATACTCCCTACTACCTTTTTTGTTTATACAAGGTTCATCTACCATTTTGATGATGTCAAACTCTTTGACTAATCCATCAAAACAGATGTTCCAACTCCGCGATGCCTGCTTTATCTTATAAAGCATCTTGCACACGTTTCCGCTGCTCCCACTGTCTACGAAGCCCTCTGGCTGTGTACTTATAGACGCTCTCTTCTAAATCATCATTTAGAAAAGCAGTCAAGACACCCAGCCACCAGATATCGCAGTCATGGTATGTAGCCATGGCAAGTAGGATCTGGATGGACTTAAGCATAGTTACTTGAAAAGGTTTTAACATTATGATCCATATCTGGTCAATGATGCAAACCTTTAACAAGTCTAGCTTTGAAAGTCTCAACTTTTCCATGTACACCAAGTAATCTTCTCAAGATATACTTGCTCCTGATGGGGATTTAACCCTTCAGATATAGCAACCAAAGTCCATACTTTGTTGGTGTATAAGGATTCCATCTCAGATCACTAAGCATCCAGCCATTCTTATAGAGTCTTACTCCTGATGGCCAGCTCGAAACTAGTTGGGACATCATCTCATGATGCAATCCTCGCTCCCACTGTCATAGAGAAACATAAGTATCTCTCAGGTGGGTGAGGAACCCTACTAGATCGGCGGAGAGGCCGAGGTTCGTTGGTATCTACTGAATCCCTTGGTTCTATCAAATCATCTGCTGTAGTTCGTATAGATGGAACTTTTCCAGTTCTACATTACAGACCTTGCCTCGAGCTTGTCCGGATTTTGCTTTCAGACATAGGCCGGACAACCCCAAATCTTAACTAACTTAAGAAATGGGCTCTTCCTTTTCCATATCACATATGAAGTGGTAGGCAACTGATTTGATTTGAACCCTATTCAATAGGTATGCAGCTTCTCAAGTGCATAACTCCCAAAAAGGAAAAAGGTAACTCAGTAGTACTCATCATAGAGCACACCATATCAGATAGGGTGTATCTGCTCCGCCCCGACATACCATTGTGCTATGGTGTATACGGAGGAGTAATGCTGAGAGAGAATCTCATTCTCCTTTAGAATAGTCTAGGATTTCCGTGCTCAAGTATTCTCCTCCTTGATCACATCAAAGGACATAATACTTATACCCGTATTTTGGTTCTCTACTTCTAACTTATATTCTGTGAATATCTCAAAAGGTTCGGACTCATGTTTCAGCAGGAACATATGACTGAATCTTGAGAGATTATCAGAGAATATAATGAAGTATAAAGAATCAGTCCTGGCATGTGTAGACAGGGGACCTTCATATATCAACATGTATCATCCCAAGAGTTCACTAACTCTTTCTCTGTTACCAATAAACAGAGCTATGGTCATTTTATCTTTGTGACATGACTGGCGAGTTTCACAAGATGTAAATTCAAACTGCTTTAAATATGCATCTAAATGTAACTCCAGCTAGTCGGGTCGCATTGATATGACCTAGTCTACAATACCTCAAGAAGAATTCGTTCATTTCTGAACTCTTCCTCTTGTGTGTGTTCCATATACTAAGAACTGTAATTTGATTTAGAACATCAATGCTTTTAGATAACGTGCCTGAACCGATCAACCTTTGATATAGGAAATGTTCAAAACATTATCCATCAATACAAAATTTTATCGTTTCTTTACTAATAAAGAGACAGATATGATTTTGCATAACAGGTTCGGTATCTAATAACATTCGTTCAGAATCAATGTATTGTAATACAGGGTGACAGTGACCAACAGACTTGGCTGCAACAATTGCCCCGTTTTCTGCCTCATGAAACTTATCACCCGTTCTGAGTTCTCTACCTTTCTGTAGCCCTATGTAACAGATTACATATCTGGGATCCTGATCTGGTATCACATACCCAGGACGTAAAGGTTACTGAGAAACATTTCTCTGTATAATGAACACACCCGAAGATGATGTATCAGCATGCACTCTCTTCGTTTGGGCGGCACGGGAAATATGGTATTCCCCAATTTCCTGCTCTGTCTTATAACAATTATAAGGTGGAGCGGGACCAACGTTCCCCAGCTCAGTATAACAAGCGGGTTCGGTCAATAATCCGTTTTATTATCTTAATTAAGACGTGATATGGTCGCTACCTGGAGAGAGAGAGAAGAAAACACTCAGCGTGTGCTCTGTCAAGAATAGATTGGTTATTATTTTATCTAATCAGGATGGCTCCCACTGCTTTTTATCAAATCTTCCTTCAAACCCTAAAAGGAAAGACTAGCCGGGATTAATTACACACTACAAGTTCGCCAATCTTTCAGCCAGGCCAGTGTCGGTACTTTGAGGGAGGTCCCCCGTGCTTTCGCACGAACCTAATTAATGTAAACCTCGTTTTCCCAGAGGCGTAACCTCGTTAACACCTTTCTAGACACCTACTTGATCGGCTAATTGTAATGCGTAAAACTCTCCCAGGAGTAACTCTTACTCGCAGCGGGTATCGGGATCCAACTATCTCATAGAAGGTATGCAATCTCATTGCAAATTTCAACACTTGAAATTCCCGATAATATTTTGCCCCTAGCTCGCTATGACCTTGACGAATGCCAAACAACCCATAGTCCATTAGTCAAGTTCAACCCGTACATTTCTTGATCGAATTAAACCCACCCGCACGACCCTTGACGAATGCCAAACAACGCCGTACGAATACCCTAATCCAATCGCATCATATGCTCAAGCAGATAAATACTAGTTAGCTACCGTACACTACGCCTTGACGAATGCCAAACTACCGCAGCACGAATACTAACTAGTACATATCTGAAATGACGGAGGGCTACGACAGGTTTTTCTGAAAACCTATTGCGTAATGAACTTGATATCGTTGTAGAATCAAATGATTTTAAAATGGAGTGCTTTTGAGGCTTTTCTTGTTTTGCTAAAGGAGTCACTCCCGGTGAAGGGATCGTCGGTCCTTTCCTCGTCGAATGAGGTGCTGGATATATCATATATATCACTGTGCAAAGCAAAAACACTTAAAAGCAATCAAAAACAAACCGAGTGTGTAGCATCTGCCAGTTATTGCTAAAGGAGTCACTCCCGGTGAAGGGATCTCGGTCCTTTCCTCATCGAATAAGGTGCAGGATATATCACATATACCGCTGTGCAAAGCAAGAACTGTAGCTACCTGTTTTATTTTGAAATTCGATTCTACAACATCTTAGGTTTCTTTTATTTTCATTAATCACATTAATGAAATCCCATCATTTAAGTACCTAAACATCACAGATAAATACGACGTACACTTATGCCATCCGCATTCGCCTCGATGTCCCCTCATGCACCGTTAGGTTAGGTAACTAACGGCAGAGCGGGGCAGGGCTAGCGCGGGTGTAAAACATAAGTAACGTCTATATAATATATCATATATACTATATACTGTATCTATCACAGAACATCACATGATCACATCACAGATATCGCAGCAGAAGAATCATATGAAATATTGGATATACTAGGACGTCCGTGTTTTCAATACGAGCCAGTATAAAACACGGATTCCACGGTCGTTATGAATAGCCAAACCCACACCCCTAGACCCCTACGAGAGCGGCAAGCAACCCTACCAATTCTGGAGTTAGGAGACCCGGACTTGACTCCTCGAGTTGGTCTCCCACTGGACTCCAGAACCCGGTCACTTGTGCTCCCCTCCTTGGGTCATCCTAGTGCGGAAAAGTAAATAATATACAAAGGGTGACATCTTCCGCAACCTGGAAGCGTCCCAATAAAAGAATATTACATACAAGTTTTTACATGAATGAAAATGAAAAACACTCATCTCACATAAAAAACCCCGGCTATTCAAACACGACGATCCAATATAACATATCCAGCAACACATAACATCACATGTCATCAACGTAAGTAAATATGTCCATCCCAATTGTCGTTGACATATAGCAACGAAACCGGCGATATCACATATTACACTTACGGTCACAGAAAAGAAAGTGTAAAACTACAACAGTTGGAATCCGCAACCACCTCAGACATCGCATGCCTGACCAAATGAATTTCTTAGACATCGCATGCCTAACAATTATAAACCCCGCATTTTAGTCTCTTTATCGAAAACACTTTTCAATACCAAGTCGGGCAATTCAACAGGATTCCCGACATTTTGATCGAATACTCGTCGCAAACTTCAGTAGACGGCTGCACCCCCGATACCGTCGACGAAGTGCACCAAGGCGGAACACCGCTACCGCGAGCACCCGGAAGGATGCTTTCGGCGACGGGGTTCTCCTACAGTCACTTGGTCGGGGCTATGGAGTGAGGCTGTCTATTAAGTTTACCCGGCGAGTATCCGCGTACGCTACGTGATTGCGACGGACTTTTGATCACATCAAAATTCCATGGCAACCGATCAAGTGAGACTAAACCGCTAGATTTACAACATTCATTCAGTTATCTCATAACTTCTTGTGAATTCCAATTATTGTATCCCATTCCAGATAAACAGAAAATGTTAAACTTTCCGATCGAACAATCGAACACCCAAGTTTTCCCGATACATATCAACACATGAAACAAGTCTAACAACATTCCGTTCATGCCTCAGTACCAACGGTCCAGCCGTAGAAGGGTCAAGCCAACGCCTCACATGTGGCACGCCGTACTGCCCCAAACCCGAAGGTTCAAAGGGCAGTTCAAGACGGTCACATAATCGAGTTAAGGTTTGTTGTCTTCTAGAGGGACCATCGTGTTACTTGCACTACTTAGAACGTGATTAAACTACAGAAATATCCAACACTTGGAAATTTCCCGACAGGGGAAAAATTGGGTATTTATATCCGGTCGAACTTTTTAACATATTCAAAAAATTATCCGGAACGACACATAGACAAAGTTTGACAATCCGATCGAATGTATGAACTCCCAATACAACCCAAAATACTCAACTCTTGATTTCAGATTAAAAATTCCCAGGAAAACCAGCACTGAAAAATAGGAGCTACTGTGCAAAATTAACTACAAGATACGGAAATACAACCTTTGTAGATCCGGTGCTCCACCTCCATAGCTCCGCAACGAGGTCCTCTCCGCTGTCCAAATCAAATCCGGGCTCTAGCGTCGGCTTCGTCGGAGAATGGGCAAGCTAGGTCGTCGATGTCCATGCCGAAGATGATCTACGTCGAGGCATCGCTAGATCAAGCTCACAACTTCACCAAGTCATGAAACTTGTGAAGTAAACACACTCTACTACTTGGCAAGAGGTAGAGGATGAAGAAATAGGAAGTGGGTAGACTTTAGAATTGGATTTCTCACTTGTTTCATCAATCCACCATTGATGAAGAAAACTTTTCTTCTTTGAAGAAGATGAAGAAGAAGAAGAAAGAAATGCCAATTTCAAGTGTAGAGATTGAACTAGGGTTAAATCAAATGGTTAGGTTAAGCATGAGATAAGAATGGTGGACAAAGTCAAAGGTTCATGAATCTTCAACTACAAAACAAAGAAAGCCACCATTCTTCTCATTTCTTTTTCCAAAAAGAAAATAAATAAATAAATGAATAAATAGATATGAAAAACAAAACCCTAACCATTTAAATAACCATGGTTTAATCTTTACACAAACCAAAAAGCATGTATCATCAAACATGATACAAGCAAGTGCACAAAAATATATCACATATACAATGCGCACAATCCAAGTGAGAAAATCCGTCTAAAGTGAACCAATATTAGTTAATGCAAAGTAATATATCAAATATATAATTATACATTAAATCATTAAATCAACACTTGATTTAACGATCCGGTCATATCGCATATAACTGTAGGATTCCTAGGCACTCCCAAGAGGTCTCACATGGCATCGATCATGCCAATTTAAAAAATACGGTGCCGAGAAACCCTAGTGTACGGATCGTCGGCTAGATGTCTAGGCGAAAAACTAACTAGTTAACACTTAACTAAAAGTTTGACGGAAATACAACCTTTGTAGATCCGGTGCTCCACCTCCATAGCTCCGCAACGAAGTCCTCTCCGCTGTCCAAATCAAATCCGGGCTCTAGCGTCGGCTTCGTCGGAGAATGGGCAAGCTAGGTCGTCGATGTCCATGCCGAAGATGATCTACGTCGAAGCATCGCAAGATCAAGCTCTCACTTCACCAAGTCATGAAACTTGTGAAGAAAACACACTCTACTACTTGGCAAGAGGTAGACGATGAAGAAATAGGAAGTGGGTTCAATTTAGAATTGGATTTCACACTCTTTATCATCAATCACCATTGATGACCTAAGCTTTTCTTCTTGAGTTCAAGGAAGAAGAAGAAGAAAAATGATATGATAAGTTAATAGAAAAAGAAAAGAAAATGAATTCTTATCATAAAATTAACCATGGTCAAGTGTAGAGACTAAACTAGGGTTAGTGGGAATGGTTAGGGTTAAGGATGAGATAAGAATGGTTGACTTTATCAAAGCTTCATGAAGCTTCAACTAAAGAACAAATAAAGCCACCATTCTTTTCTCTTTTCCATTTATTTTCCAAAATGTATAAACAAATAAATAAATGAATAAATAAGTAATGGAAAATAAAACCCTAACCACTCTCACAACCATGGTTTAATCTTCACACAAAACACAAGTTAGCATGCATCATCAAACATGATACATACAAGTGCACAAAAATATATCACATATACAATGTGCACAATCCAAGTGAGAAAATCCGTTTAAAGTGAACCAATACTAGTTAGTGCAAAGTAACATATCAAATATATAATTATGCATTAAATCATTAAATCAACACTTGATTCAATGATCCGGTCATGTCGCACACAACCGACTAGTATTCAATGTATCGGCTTATCGAATCAACGCTTGAATCGATAACTAGGTTATATCGCATACAACCATTCGATACATTTATCGCGAGAATAGAATACGGTATCACATACACGCATTATTCTCGGTCCTGCACATATCTCATATGCGCTCCTATTTCGTTTCGCTTGAGCCAGGAAACCTCTGTGTAGGACTCTAAAGACTCGTCAATACGCCGGCAGCAGGTGATGATCATATCAAACACCCACAAGCCGCAAGCGGTCTGCTAAACGTAACGGCCACCCGGGTATTGAGCGATCTGAAGATCGACGAGCAAGCCCGCTCACACTCCAGTGAATCCGACCAGTAACACTACCGTACAGTCCGGTCTGATCGTCTGATATGTCGCATATCTCGCCTAGGGGTGGTAAACGTCAGACCCTAATAGCTCAATAAGTCGTGTCGATATGAGGTCTATAACTGTTCGAGAAACTACTGGTAACACTTACCAGTAAATCTCAGCAACCCTGGCCAGGGATTTCCTGTTATAGCCAATCGAACACAGCGCAACATCAACCCCCTATACCGGGAGAGACGAATCCCCTCCTATCGCTCATTGCCTCCATGTGACTCGGGACTGTACCCAAAAACCACCGTTTTGCACGCCCTCTTGGACGTGGTAAGATGGAAATCAAAGCACAGTGGGAACCACACAAGACTCTATGACGATCTCGGGTCAACAGACTACTCTGTACCAGTGTCACCAGAGAACTGCCATCTGACGTGAGGTATAATACCATCTGGGAGTTATCGGCGAGTCCGTCCAGTGTACCCAGTCTCTACTGAGCACCCGTATATCATCTCCGATGTCAAACACCAATGGATATGGGATCATCCATCGCCCATCTGTATGGGTCGAGAAGGTATACGCTAGTCTACTCTGGTATATCGATGCCCCATCTCGATACACCCACGACTAGGGACTTTCAAGGATGTACTTATGGACTACCATGTCCCCACTAGTATGATCCGCATCATAGTTCAGGTAGTCAAGCACACATCCTAAGGGCTTTACCAACATGTAACAGAGAGACAAACAGCATACACGTTAAGGTAAAGGGTAACCAGAGAGCATACTATCATGTCGAGCAAGAAAGTCCTCCCCATATATGTCCCAGCATCCACTACAATATACATCCTATGTACAGTAATGGCCTCTAGGGCATACATATAACTAACAAAAAGATTTATTATATTCCTTATTCTTATTCGTTTTATGAATAAACAGGTGCTTTTGACACATGTCTGCTACATATTACAGGTTACAGGTTCTTGGAGCGAAAACAGTGAAAAAAAACAAAAGATGATACAAAAGAGGAACTTTTGACCAACAAATAGAAGGATCTTAGCAAAGCCTAGACGAAGAACAGCTCACAATCTACAAGGCAACGCAAGGTCCAAGATTACGAAGCAAACGGTTAAAAATCCACTGCAAATTGTTCACTAGAGATCTGGAACCAACGTAGAAGCCCAATTGATAAAAGAACCAAGTAAACAAGAGGCCCTAAAAGAACCAGATCAAGCCACAAAATTTGAGACTCCAAGTTGACCAATGGGAAGAGGAACCGCGGCCCAAGCCTACCTATGCCGTGGTTCCGCGGCCAGAAGAAGCCCGGAGAGAAAAGATTTTTTTTACCAAAGTTGGGTGCGGCGCTGACTAGTCAACCTAAGGGCAAATTTGTAACTGCAGACATGCGAATCAATTGTAAACCTAGGGTTTCTATCTCCTATAAATAGAACCCAAATCATTGTATTTTCTTATGCATCCCTATGCCTCTTTTTATAAATAAAATTTAGATTTCTTTTGGAGAGAATCGATGCCTCTTTTCATTTCAGAAATTCAGATCTGACAAGTCTTGTGTTGATGTTTGGAGAGAGTCATCTGTAAAGTAAGTAGGTAATTTCAATTCTTGCCCTAGGTAATTTTTCATTCTCTGCCCTAAATTAAATTTAATTCCTTGCCCTAATTAGATAGTTAGATCTTTAATTCAATTGCCCTACATTAATTTAGTTTTTAGATTTAATTAATCCATTCACAGCGTTTGGAATTAACTCGTTAGAGCGATTAGGAAATTCACAAAATCCCTGTGGACCGACCCGTACTCACCGGCTAGCTACAAGTGACGACGTTCTTGATTGCGGTTAATAGATAGTTTTTGAGATCAATCAAATGGCGTCATTGCCGGGGATGGCGTAGTTTTTCCTTTTTACAATTTCGGGTTAATCTAAATAAAAAAAATCTGAAAAATCTGAAAAATCAAAAAAATATAAAAATATATCATCTGTTATTTTTGGAAGGGAATTTTTTTTGAATCTCTGCAGGATCGACGGATCTGGAAAAATTCAGAGTTCGAAACAGAAAAGGATACATCAAAACAGAGAGGAATTGCAAGTACAAAACAGCAGAAATTTTTTGGAGCCCTGAAGCCTCCATCCCACCGCTAAACCGCGGCCTAAGAGCGCTCCCACCGCCCTTCCGCGGCCCTCTTACATCATCATCGCGAAATTTTTGCACGGTTTGTGAAATTCACAAAATCCCAGTGGACCGACCCGTACTCACCGGCTAGCTACAAGCGACGCCGTTCTTGATTGCGGTTAATAGATAGTTTTTGAGATCAATCACATGGCGGCGAGACTCGGCCTGACTCGGTAGAATCGGGCCGACGGTGCAGCTGACTCGGCCGGCGCCGCCGGGTCAACTCGGCCGAAACCCCATTTTTTTATGTAACCGGTGACTCATTAACTCCCCATAACCCCTGTACTGTTTAATTTCCCTGCATTTTTACAGAGCAATTTAAAACCCCATTTAAACCATATTTTAATATAAATATTTTAACTTTTACAAAGCAATTCATATTAACCTCAAGTTGATGTGGTTCAAATATTTTATCTGGATTTATGATTATTTTATTAGAATTTAATTTGGACTGCACACACATGTGCATGTTAACTAGGGTTAAGTTTAGGGTTAAACCATGTTTAGATAACCATGGTGGACTAACCCATTTAATTAGGTTAATATGAATTAATTAAGTGTATTAGTTTTTTTTAAATATAAATATGATTTGTGTTAGGGGTTGACTTGGGTTGGAGAGAGAGAGCGCGCATGATGGCATGAGCCATGCTTGGTAATCATTATGAGAGAGAGGGAATGGGTTGACTCTCATTTCTTTTTTTTAAAACAATTATTTTTCCCACACTCAATTCTCACATCTCTCTCTCCCTCTCACTTTCACACACACACACAACTACAACAGCAGGCAGCAGCAGCAAACAGCAGCATCAGCATCAGCAGCAGCAGCAGCAGCATTTGCAACAGCAACAACAGCAGCTGCAACAAAGCCCACCCCCTTCTCCTTCTTCTTCTTCTCCTTATTCTTGTACCTTAGGATCACTTGAGGTATAAATTTTAAACTTAACTTCTTTCTTTTACTAAGAATATGGTTATTTAAGCTTAAATTAGTGTTTAGTGTGGTCATTAGTGCTAGTTTTGTTATTTAAGTGGAGATTTGGCCAAGTGAGGATTTTTATGGCTAAAGTAACTTGACTAAGTGTTTTTAAGGCCATCTAAACCAAGTTTTGCACCAGATTTCACAAAAATATCATAGGGTTTCAAATTAGTGTTATTTAGAGTTTTAATATAAATTGTTAGCCTTTTTAAGATTTTCTGTTGACCCGAGTGCTTCAGGAAAAATCTGAGTTTACTGGAACATGCTCACTAGACCTAGATCACACACACAGAACACGAGACCCCAAGCCCTCTTTTTGGCCGCAAATTTATTCATTCTGGCTGCAATTTGCGGCCAGATGGTGGAGTCTGATGTTGGGGTTTAGGCTCTGGGAGTCTGCTATATGTTTAAGGGTTTTGGTATATGCAACTTGTTACTTTTCCACTCAAGTCAAAATCTGGAACATAATACCCTTTTTCGATACTTTTAACTCGTGCGACACGTGCGTTTTGTGTGTTGAGTCTGTTGTGCACTGCGCAACACAGCAATTCGGGGTGGTTTCTGGTGAGGTTACGCACGTTTTGACGTATCGAGTGCACACGCGTTTATTTTCCAACGCGAGTTTCTCCTTTGATCTCGATATCGCATTTTTGGCAGGATTTAGCCTTATGTGTATTGCTTCTGTGTTTTTAGGGTCGATCGTGGAGACGTCGGACGCGGCGCGGAAGGGAAAAGCGGTGGTTGGACCCGGCTAGCAAGAGATCACGGGTGAGTAGATGTAACATCTACGTGGGGAAATCGTTTGGATGGGGCAAGACGCCCGATAGTTTGAGTAATTTAAAAGACTTCTAGTGGTACTAGTATTTATGAGTATAATGCTTACTTGAACATCTTGCCGCATTCATGATCATATACATTTACATACATGTGCGAACTCATGTCATAGGACACTTGCACTATTGCCAGGGTTTTATGCAGCACGAGCACTATTCATGCGGACACACACGCCTTGGTAATTGCTATACCACAACACTGGATAATTTTTATAACCTGAAATCTAGAACAACTTCACCATATATGATGCTTAAAACTGTGCTAATGCATTTAAATTCCTCAGGATGAACATGTAGGATTGCTAGTCATTGTAACAACTCTAATTTTCTTATACACTTTTTCCATACAAATTTTTAAATTTTTTTCAAAATCCTTAAAGGGATATTTATTGCCTGAGCACAAGACTTAAGTAATTAATTAGCAATTTAATTACAAGAAGAAGCTTGTAGCTCATTGGTAATACCTTGCACTGCTGAACCAAGCCACCAGAGTTCAAATCCCATACCCCACATTATTTTTAATATTTATTTTGTTTTAAATTTTATAGAAGCCCAACAGTCAACACGTGATAACTCCAGATTTTCCCACAATACCCACAAAACTAAATATACCAGAGCCTACACCTGATGACCCACCACCTCTCCATGCCCTGACTCGGCCCGACTCGGCCAAGTCAGCCGGCGGACTGGCCGACTCGGGCCGGCGCTGCCTGCCAGACTCGGCCGGACGGCCGAGTCCCAAACATGGGAGTTGTGACTTTTCATCTGCCCTACCCCTATGCACACTCCATTTAATTGGATCGGTTCCAGAGACCATTAATCCCCATTTACTCTATTTTTAATGAATTTTAACATTATTTTTACATTTTTTAATATAAAACCCTTCATCTACCCTAATCCTAGCCTAACCCTATAAATATCACCCCTACCCTCTACCCTCTAACCCCAAAACTCTGAGCCAACTCTCAAAAATTCTCAAGAAATCTTGTGTACTTTGAAATCGAGCACGAAGCGAAGCTACGGAAAAGCTCCCAGCGAACTTCTGGCGAACGTTCTAGGAACTCTCGGCGACGAATCGACGCACCGGCGATTCCTCTTCTTCCATCTCACTCTCATTATTGTCCAAAACCTGTAGGTCCCATTTTCTATCTCTCTTTTTTATTCTAAAAATACGGATTTACAAAACCCGATGGAATCGGAACAAATCCGATTTCTGATTCGGTTTTCTTATGAAACTTCACTTCTTGTTAATACAATTATGCTTAAACTCCCTCAAGTTGACTATTAAACACTAATCAACCAAATTGATCAAGTTTCATTTCATAAAATGATGACCATTTCACTTTATCGTACATTTTTATTTAAATACCACATTGTTCCAATTATACATTTAACTTCATTAAACTTGCTATACCTTTAAGTAGACCACGAGGTAATGACCTACCTCCTCACACACTCATATGCAACATAACACGATACCCTTGAGAACTTAGAATACGGGAAAACAAACATTTTCATTTAAATACCCTTTACTTAATAAAACCATTTTTAAAACATTTAGTATTGATACATCTTTACAAATAAATAACCTTTGAGCTAATAATAAAAATATCTAGACTCGGCCAATTAAGGACTGTCGCACTCATTAGGACAGAGGAAGGTTGTGGGCATTCAGTCGTTTATCTAAACCTGATTTTGTGGTGCCTAGGCTAGACAAGCGAGAAAGGTAACTTTAAAAGGCTCGTCTCACGGTGATTCATGAGCGGATCCCTCCTTTCTTCAACACTTATTCACTCGAAACCAATCATACAGATTCTTTTTTTGCAATTCCACTCGGGTATTCAACGAGTCGATAAAAGTTAACCGATTACGACGTTTCGCTCGTAAAACTCGCTTCACTCCTTTATCATTCACTGCGTTCACTTGCTTTCGTTCAACTCAATCGGAGCTTGTGCCACAGGCAATTGAAGTCCATTCCACCTGAAGGTGAAGAGAGATCTGGATAAACGTTCACTGGAAAGCTGTAAGCCAACTCCCTTCTAGGGGCCGGTAAGCCAACTCCATTCCAAGACTTTTGAGTTCTTTTCGACGAATGACGCGCGTCCGGTGACGATCCCAACCGATGGCTATCGTAAGCCTGACCCGCTACCACTGCATCCGTCCGTTTTCCTTTGAATGTTGTTATGCCCCTGTGACAGGCAATAGATCGGCTAGGACAGACAGATATCATATCGGAATGGCAAGCAAGCTATGCAAGAAAGAAAGGCGATCCGTTTGAAAGTGTGAAAAGCTACTTGCATTCCTTCTCGGGAGATCACCTCTACACCCCCTGACTCTGAGGATGCCTCTTCTACGAAGCTCCTCGATAGTATTCCTACCCCTCCTATCACTCAGGTCTATCAGCGCTGGCATCCCGTTACAAAGACCATGTCTCCGACTAGCTCCCCAGGACTGAAGACAGGTCCGAGACAGGGTCTGGATGGGAATCTTCGTTATATGAATCTAAAGCTGATACAAGATCTGGAGAATTTCCTTTCATCGATCGAAAGATGCTCTAGACCCGTCCACCGCTCCTCTCTGGAACTATCACAAAACGTTCCGGAGCATTGACTCCCCATAACGAATAGGCTAACTCTATCTCTCAATTGCCTATCCTGTGCTCAAGAAGGTCCCCCAGTTCCTGGGCTGCACCTCGAGTGAAAAGGACCCGCTAGTGCTTATTGCCTTAATGCCTATAAACTGGGACCCTTGAAATCACAGCTAACCAACTTCAGATCAATAAGCACAAGAAGGCAAGTAAACCCTACCACCGATACTAGACTAACGGGTCGACTCACTACTTCTACTGCCTCTCCATACCCAAGCCGGAGAACACACCATCTCGTCATCAGACGACTCTCAGGTACTTGACCGAACAAGGTCAATTCCGCAACTCACGGTAGAAAATGATGGTTTTTTACAGGTTATGGTGACATGAATAGGATGAGCATACGAATGAGCCGGAAGCTAATAACGCTTACCGAAAAGCACTACGAAGCTGGGCGTTCAGTGTTCTTATGGAGGAACCATAGACGAAAGAGAATAGAAAGGCCTTCAAAAAAGAGCGAGGGAGTGATGGGCAACCTTAGTCTATATGTTGCTCGTGAGCCGCCAAGAATAGGTAGTTTCCAAAGGATAGAGTAATTGTATATGACGCTCTATCTGTATTAGATGGATGCCTTAGCTATGGGATAGAAGGCTTTTCTTTCAAGTCTTCTTTTATTTGATCGCCTAAGTCCTTGACTTGAACACTTCGCTGAAATCATGTATAAGAGGTCATCCCTTAGTGGACTGATGGCTAGATTAATAGCCTTTGGTAAATTCTTTTATTCAGAAAGTAGGCATTCAGCCTCTAAGTCAGCTTGTCTTTTGCCTTGTGAAAACCGCAATCGCAGTTTATCAACCACTCACAAGACCACCGAGATCTTCGACTTAGCTCCCAAAGGATAAAGCTACACTCGAACCAAGAGATCAGAGTTCGCTAAAAGAGCGAAAGCCATGGAAGCAGAGGGAAGATGTGAAGGAATAGATAGCTTTAACTGAAAAAGCTAATGAGGTGAGATTCCCACTTTCTTAAACGCCCGGGTTTTCCCCCCGAAAAAACGCAAGCTAACAGTAGTACTTCAGCTGACTTTCAAGAGATTTTTATGTTACACTGCTTCTTCTCTAGCCTGGCCTACCATCGAAGGTCAATGGCCTTCTTTTTGCAATTGGATGGAATATTATTGTTCGGGTGCGACCGGACCACTACCGATCCATTTTTGAAACTTCTTTATAGACTTGTTTGTAGAGACCCCCTATTTAGTTGTCTATCTAGGGCAATCGATCTACTTCCACATAGCTCTGAGGCTATTGTCTCGATCTCCTACGTGCGAAAGATGCAGGAGACGGGGTCCTATGGGGATTCCCCTTGGTCTAATTCCACGACGGAGAGTCGGCGTGGCGTAAAGTGAAGATTGGGGGGAGTAGAGCGCTTTGGTTCATAGGTTTGGTGGTATATCCCTATATAGATAGGCTCTGTAGTCGGGCCCAGTTTCACCGAGGGTTTAAGCAGTGATTAGGTACGAGAAATAGTCTGATTAGGATTCTACTGGAACTGCGCTCTCCATTAAAAGCAGAAAAGACTTCGAGCTAAAGAGATACAAAGGTTTAGTGTGTAGTTCCTTTGTGCCCAGAGGACTTGAAAGAGCTTCGGATTCTACCCGTCTGCTTAACGAAATTCTAGGTCTTTCAGCATAGAAATAGAGTAGGCTGTGATGCCATATAGTGAAGTTACCATCGGAGTGAAATAAGGGATCTAAGGAAGAACAAAGGCTAGACTTTATTAGTAACAAGTGAATACTTTGTATGTAAGAAAATCGAGATCAGGATAAGGCAAAAGAGAGATTTCATTGGTGATATACTAACCTCTGGAAGCAGGACAGAGAAGTCGGGCATGAACACAATGACGGTGTTGTGGTGTGCTAGAGTGAATAATGTCCAGGAACCGTATAAACCAAGTGGTTGAATCCCTCAGGTAGCATAGGATTCTCACACCTTAGGACCTCTTCCTAACTCAGATGATCAAAGCTAAGACCAAGACCAGGAGGGAGATCCTTTTTCACCAAATAAGCTTGGATGGCCGGATACTGCATAAGTAGCAACCTGCACGAATGGTGTAACGACTGCCCCGCTGTCTCCGACATGGACCCGATGAAATTGAATTCTCCACCGAGCTCGGTTTCATCATCGATACTTCTCCCTCTTGTTGGGACTGTGTGTTCCGTCGCCGTCTCGCCAACGTGATGTGCCCAACCAGGACTTCGTACCCCGGCTGAGTCCCCTTTTCGGGCACTATTCTTGCTTGTTTTGTATGCTGGTTCATGTTCGGTTTCCTGTCCTTTCTTTGTTAGCTGGAAAGTTGATACCCCTTTGTTCAATACCCGAATGGAAGTCAGTGAAGAGCCAGCATATTGTCTTCAAATTGAGCCCGCCATCTCTTGTGGCATGCCTCAACTGCTGAAATAGCAGCGCTTATACCCCCAACTGATAAGGATGCATAGTAGCGTTCAAAGAGCACTCTTTGGCCTTACCCGTTAGAGTAAGCAAGTCAAAACTACCTTGAGACTCGTTGAATTGAAAATTACGGGGTTTCGGGAACTCGTTCAAAATGGAATGGATTCAACTTAACTTAACTTAACTTAACTTAACCCCCACTCCCACTGCCTGTAGACGCCTTCCCATCGCTGATCGTTTATTGGTTTCGGATGCAGCGGGCTAGGGCTCAGGATCCCTTTTATAAACTTCTTACCTGGCCACAATTGGCGGTGAAGAGACGATTTGAGGGATGTCTCACAACTTGTCGCTTTGGACCAGTTAGAAGCAGTCTAGTTGACTTAGGAGACCCTAGAACATAGAATACGGAAAATTGACATCTTTACAAATAAATACCATTTACTTAATAAAAACCGTTTCTAAAGGATTTAGTATTTATACAATCTTTGCAAAGCGCCGCTACAACCCATTGTTCCCCTCCGAAAGACGCGGCGGACGTCTCGCCTGATTTTCGGGGCAGATGCTAATTGGTGTTATCCGTCCACCTCTCCGAAGATGCCAAGTTGATTTATGGCACCATGTATCGAAGGTTTAAACGGATGCGGCCGATGTAGTAGACTTCGTCAGATTCCCCCTTGTCTAAGGGGGTTTTGATTGTGGGGACGCTTTTCCCTGCAGGTGCAAGCCCCTGTAGTTAATTACGCTACCGCGTCGCGGTAACAATTTTCTCCTTCTCCAGATGGTCACTTCATGTCATGGGTGTTTGTTTTGTGTTTGGTTGCCCGTGGATTGTATACAGAGACTAAGTTATGTTGTCGTCCGTAGGGCGTGGACTAGTCCAAATCCGTATCTTTCTTAGATTTGGGTTTGGGAGTTGGGTTTAAGGATACGTTAGCCTCGTTTGAGACTAAGATCAACTTAAACGTTTGTTAAGGATACGTTAGTCTCATTTTAGACTAGATCAACTTAACGGGATCGTTTAGATCCAACAAGAGAGCATTTGGACTCAATTGTTTAGTTTAGGGACATTGCGGTCAATTACCAGTTTAAGGACATAGTGGTCCAATACCAGTTAAGGACATGGTGGTCCATGAGTTTAAAGACCTCACAGTCAAAGTTAAAGACGTCATAGTACGTGAGTTTAAAGACCTCACAGTCAAGGTTAAGGACATCATAGTCCGTGAGTTTAAAGATCTCACAGTCAAGGTTAAGTACATCATAGTCCATGGGCTTAAAGACCCCACAGTCCGATGTTAGTTTTAAGACATCACGGTCGAGGTTAAGGACATCATAGTCCATGGGTTTAGGGACCCCACAGTCCAATTTAAAGACGTCATAATCTGTGAAATGTGTGGTTGTCGGGACCCGTCACCTCTTTGAAGACGTTGAGGAATTGCAACGATAAATATCAAAAGAGTGAAGAGATGTACCCTTGAACCAGGATGAATTGGTTGAAAGATCTGTAGTCCAATTTGGGACTTAGATCTGTTAAAAGATTCATGAGCATGTGGGCTCAATCAATTATGAGTTGAGGACTTATGGCCAATTTTTGGGCTAAGTCCAATAAATGTTTGACACTTTATTGTCCTGGGTATTGAGCCTTTATTTGGGGCATGGCCCTTTTAATAATGCTGGGCATTTTGATCTTGACACCTTTTTTGTCTTGTATTGAGTGTAGAGCATTCATCAGAACAAAGTGTGTTCTGACAGCGTGCCACGTGGCGCACCAGGCGCTTTGCGCCAATTAAAGAGCGCACTGTGCTTCTACTGAGCAGCGCACACGTGAATGATATGTGGCGCGCTTGGCGCTGAGCGCCAGATGATAAGCGCATTGCGCTTCTGCTGAATAGCGCACACGTAAATGACACGTGGTGCATTTTAGCGCAGTGCACCAGTCCATGAGCGCAGTGCGCTATCTCAAGAGCGCAAGCTGCCTATATGGTTGACACGTGGCAACTTTTGGCGCTGAGCGCCGGTCCAATGAGCGCAAAAGCGCAGTTCATGAGTGCAAGGCACTTTTCAATAGCACAAAGCGCATTTGATCAATTTTATGATCAGAGAACAAGTTTGTGTTCTTCAAAGTAGGCTTTGCCTCAAAATCCGAGAACAAAAGTTCTTGTTTTTATAAAAGGCTCGGCCTTTATAGATCAAAAAATCTGTGAATGAAATAAAATACTTCTTTTAGTTTTATTTTCTTTATGATTAGATCTTTTGATCTTTTGCTTTTTATTAAAGACCTTGGTCTTTTTTTTTAGATCTGTGATCTTTTTAGAAGATGATTCTTCTTTTTACGAGATGGATTCATCTCTGTTGTTCAAGAACATAGTTCTTTACCTTGAATATGAAGAAATGATCTTCTTTTTTCTAAGAGCTTGCTCTTTTTGCAGAGGGTTTTTCTCTCTCTTTTCTTCTCTGTATTCTGTATATTTTAAACTTGAAGTCTAGGGTCCTTTATATAGGGCCAAATGATTTGTTAAATCAGTTTAAGAGATCTTTCTCTGATTGATTTGGGAATATTTTCCACCGTTGGATCTTTGATCCTAAGGCTTCTGTTTCACAGAAGATAATTTTCTTGTTTCAATAAGATTGAAAAATCTTTCCATAACAGAACTTTAGTTCTAATTAATTAATAATTTATTATTAGTAGATCTTTTGATCTGACGGTGGGGAATTTTTAATTCCAGCGCTGGCGCACCTGTGTTTGACACATGGCACGCAGCGCAGAGCGCAACGCAACTGCGCTAGCGCACCTGTGTTAGACACGTGGCGCCCAGCGCAGAGCGCTGGATCTGAAGCGTTGCTTCAACTTTTAAGTTTTGAATTTTTAAAATAGAGCTTTGCTCTGATTGGAGGTGCGCTGCCTAGGGCGCAGCGCTCCTAGCGCTGGCATGTCTGCTTTTGACACGTGGCGCGCAACGCGCACCGCGCGGAATCTGAAGCGTTGCTTCAATTTTTTAATTTTGAAATTCAAAACAGAGCTTTGCTCTGATTGGGGTGCGCTGCCTAGGGCGTAGCACTCCTGGCGCTGGCGTGTCTTCTTTTGACACGTAGCGCGCAGAATCTGAAGCGTTGCTTCAATTTTTGAATTTTGAAATTCAAAATAGAGCTTTGCTCTGATTGGGGGAAAAAATGCCTCCCCCCCCCATCGCTGCACTCACGTGGCGCACACGTGAGTGCAGCGGTGGCAACATCTGAGCCTTTGGATCAGCTCAAAAGTTAAAGAGGCGGTTCAGTGCCTATAAATAGGACCTTTGGTCCTCAGATGATTATCATCTTCTTCTTAAGAATTTTTACTCAGAGCCTTGCTCTTCTGTTCAAGAACTTTCAAGAGTTAGAACTCTACAAAACTTAGGTAAAATTAAATTAATTTTTAATAAATTAGGGTTTTTACCCATTAACAGAGCCTTGCTCTCCATAGATCCTTGATCTAAAAAAAACCCTTTAGGGTTTCATAAACAGAGCCTTGCTCTCAAGAATCCATAGATCTAAACAGATCTTTTCTTGGGGTTTCTTATCCCATGAATCAGAGCTCTGCTCTTTAGATAATATGTAGATCTTTTAATCTTTGATGAAGAACTCTTAAGAGTTTTTTCATGGATCTTTAAGATCCCAGAATTTTTAATTCATAGTTAATTAATTTTAATTAATCCTTGATGGAACTTTTTATCATTAAAATGTGACAAGTGTCACTCTGTTACAGAGCTTTGCTCTCAAAGGGAGATTTTCTCCTTTTCCCGAGGGATTTCTCATTCAATGAGAAAAATCTTTGAGGATTTCCTCATTAATTGACAGTCTCATCCAATGATGAGGCTGTTTTATTAATTGATGCATTGTCATCTGGATTTTGTGGGCCCACCTTTGGTCCCCTTTCCACTGCACTGCAGTGTGGTGCAGATTTTAAAGTTCCGAGTGTCAGAATTTTGAAATTAAATTGTAGTACTGACAATCGAATTCTGTTCTTTCTTGCAGGCGACATGTATTCCGATCTCTCTTTCTCGTTTTTCCGTTCAGAGGGAGGATTCCTTAAGGCACCTGTGGACCGGGAGGTTCTTGCGCTCATCAGAAACTATGACCCGGAACATAAAAACCTTCACTTGTGGGGCAGGTGGTACAACCAGATAATCAAAGGTCGTCGAAGCTTCTCTTGTGCCATGCCGTCGGATCCGATCTCATCGATTTCGTATGCAGATGCACCCCCGGTGAACTATGTCGTGGAGGTTGTCAATTGGACTTCGGAGGGTCTTCTCCAACCTTCGATTGCCGTCATACCCATGCAGCTGCCGGCGGCTTTGGATACTTTGGGGCGGCGCATATGCCAGGGCGAGTCGCGCCCTTGGGGACAACCCTACAACATCGGGTTGACCCCCCGACATTCGGCAGGGTATTTGTAGTGGGCCAGGTACATTTTGTCAGCGAAGAAGACGCACCTGCTGAAGATCGGTCTATACCCTGCGGTTTATGCTTCGATGTTCCAATATTATGCTCCTCTGACATGGTGGATTAAGGGGTTCCTGGAGCAATGGAACATCCCAACCCATACCTTTCTTCTACTGGACAGAGAAGTTTCCATCTCCTTAGAAGAATTTGCTGAGATTTCCGGTCTGTCGGTGAGGGGGGAGCACTATGAGGAGATGCTTCCTCCAGATGAATATGTCTTTGGCACCAAGTCGGTGGTGATTGGCCTAACGCCGGAGAACGCTATTCAGCACCAGTTTCCTAGTCCGATAAAGGTGTTGAACATGTACGAGAGCCTCTTCTTGGAATCCGGAGGCCGGGGGGTCAGCTTCACAGACTTCATTGCCCGGTTTCTTCACCCGGAGATTCTATCGCAACGAGGCGAAAAATTTGCCAAGCTCGACGATCCCTTCGGCTTTGGCTTGGACCGTTGACCAGCACTGGAAGATGATCAGAAGGGATTTTATCTTCCTGATACCGCGATCATCCCTCTGTCAGAAATCGCCGCTCTGGGCACTGATGAGGAAACTTTCTTTCTCGGGTTTCTCGGGCTATGGTTGTGTTGGTTCGCGCCCCCCATGCATCCTCTCTATATGAGGCCGTCCGTCTTCTACCCAGCACATCGAATGGTGGCCGGAATACAAGTGGCCATCGGGATTGCCGGGCTGTCCCACCTGTACCATGGTCTCAGCGTGGCGGCGGATACAACTGAACCGGGGGTGCAAGCTGCCAACTTCCCGATGCACTACTTTACTTCGTGGATGGAAATGCACGTGCTCGGGGTATTCGACATTTATAAAAGACCCTCGTTTTACGAGAAGTGCAAGCTCCCACGAATTATGCGACTGGTTGATGCGTTTATCGTGAATCCGTCTCAGCGGGAAGCTAGGGGCTTGCTTCTTCGTCCGTGCATGGTCGGGGCTGGTATCTCTTTCACAGACAAGATCCTGACAATCGGCTAGGAAACTTCCAAGACGGTGCTGGCATTGCGCGACAATTTTAAGGACGGGGCCTCCGTGTTGAAAGCTCGGGAAATTCTACATCTATTCTCCATCAGGCCGGGCTTCCTCGTATTCAGGCAAAATGATGCGGCGCTTTTTATAAGATACAACCCCCATCATTTTGCCCAGCAGCTAAGTTATAACCAGGGGGTCCCACTGGAGGCGTTTTTGGAAGAACCTGCTGCCACCAGAGAAGGAATACGGGGTGCGCTGCATCACTTTATGCGCTTGAATACGGGCTCCCACTTCTTCATTAGCGAGCCAAGTTGTATCCCAAGGGCCCTTAACGTATACGGGGCCTGGTATCAGCACGCGATGGGTGCTGCATCAGGGAGGAGAGGCGGCTGTTGCTCGATCGCAAGAGTATGCCCCCTGCCAGCGATCGCAACATCCCTCTAAGGCAACAGATCGCCGTGCCCCCTCCGCTAAGAGAGGTTGTTGCAGTTGAGCCTCCACGTGTGCTAAGCCCGACGCGCGGATTGCCCCGTGATTCTGTGGAGATGGTGGATGCGCCATCGGTGCCTCGTGCTCGCACGGAGACGGTGCATGTACCCTCGCCCGAATCCGGCGTGGGCTCGGATATCGGGACTCGCCGTCCTAAGGTGGTCACTAAGCGCAAGCTGGTGTTCGCTGCGACCGGAGCTCGCTCACAGAAGAAGAAAAAGAAATCGCTCTTCTCTGCCGATGTCGTATTTGGTCAGGAGCCTCATGCTCCTTATAGTGAAGGCTTGAGCGAGTATGGGACAAATGAGGGCTTATTCATGCCGCCATATGATACTTATCTGGCGGCTGCCATCGCAGCTTCCGAGCGATTGGCAAGACGCGAAGAGGGGTTGTCTAACCTCGCGCGATCAAGTAATCATTAGTTGTATTTTTCGCCATTGCATCATACTTCTATCATTGTTTTTTGATTAACGCTTTTCCTTCTTTAACAGGCATTTCTACCGAAGAAGCTCTCGCTTCTTCTCTCAAGACTTTTGAGGAAGAGGAACGGCTTCGAGCATCCTTAGGCCTTGGTATATTTCGGTTCGCCATGTTTCCGCTCCCGTTTCTTATGAGTAATCTGACCCTTTCTTTGTCTTATCGCAAGGACGGCAATGTCTATCTTGCAAGCTGATGCGGAAATTCTCCCCGGGCCAGCTACCGAAGTCCCGGCCTCTTCGGCACTGCCGCAAGAGGCCTTACTTAAAAAACCGATGATGGAAGCCTTGACGGCTCCAGAGGTAACCCTGAATGCGGACGACAACGTCCTGTTGAAGGAGGCTTCGAAAAGGTCTATTTTGACGGCTCGGGAGGAAAGGAAGCGCCCGAGGCGCTCAGCAAGGGAGCGTAGTGCTGCTTTAGCTGCGGGAGTAGGTTCAAGCGCCGTTACCCCTGCTGCTACTCCTTCAGTGGAGTTTCCGGTTGCCTTGTCTACAGCTTACAGACGGGCGGCCCGTGCGGCTCAGGAAGCCAACGGTAAATCAACCCCAGGTAATGTGCTTTGAGTCTTCGTTGTCAAAGTTTTAAACTATCAGTTCTTATATATCTTGTCCTGCAGGGCCGAGCCTTACTGAAGAAGTGGCGGCGACCGCTGAGCCTGAGGGGGCGGTGGAGGAGGTAGCTGTTGAACCCGGGGCAACGGTAGGCGATGTGGCCGTAATTGCTGGGCCCGAGATAGTGGCTGACGAGACAGTCACGATTGCTATACCCGAGATAGCTACCAATGCCGAGCCCGAGGTGGCGGCGGGTGAGACGGCTACCACAGTCAAGCCTGATGCAGCGGTGGATAAGACGGCTACCACGGCCGAGCCTAAGGCAGCGGTGGGTGAGGCGGCTGCAATCACTGAGCCCGAAGTGGTGGCGAGCGAAACGGGTACAATTGCTGGGCCCGAGATGGCCGCTCTTTCTCAAGAGTCGGGCATCGCTCCGATCATCGCTCTTCCCGCCTACGGTTCTTTGTCGTCTCCTGGTGTCGCGAGAGTGACGACGGCTCTTGTGGAGTCAGGGGATGAGGCGACGGGAGGTGAGACCACCCCGATGAAGGAGGGAGACGCCGCCGTTGTATCAAGTGACGCCCTCATCACGACTCCGGCTGGTGACTCATCAGGTAAAATTTAAGTCACCGCCCTTCTTTTTACTCTGCAATCTTTCCTGACAGGGTTTATCTTGTTTCTAATGAAGGTGCGGCTAGTGCTGATGTCGCACTACCCGAAGCAGCGCCATCAGCTACCGCTTTGACGGTGGCGTCTCCTCTACCCTTTCTTATACCATCTCAGATGTTGGAAGGTGCGGATTGGTGACTCATCAGTCTTATTTTTTAAGTTGTATAACTTACGTACTGACGTTGCAATATTGTGTCCTTGCAGAAGTCCTTTTTGACCACCTGTACCAGGTGCTGCACCCATACTTCTCCTTCTTGTCAGAGATTAGTCCACCTACCGGCATAGGTGAGTATTTTCTCTAAACGACGTCCTTTTCTTTAACGGGCAGTCGCATTACTGCTAACTCTTCTTCATATTGCTTGTAGCCTTACGAATTGAATGGGGGACGAGGCCGTCGTTGCGCTACCAGTACTCCCAGCTCTGCCCCCTGCCTTTTCGCGTATTTTCTTTATTTCCTGAGCCGACATCTGATTATGATCTATTTTGCAGCAATCATATCGACTCCAGCCCCGTTCGCGTCTCGCATTATAATGCCGGCAGGGCCTTTTTCCAGGCGTCCATCATCCAAAGGTGCTGTGACCAGTCTACGCCTGCTGAGCGAATATATCGAGGAGTTTGACGCAGAGATTCCTACATCTGCTGCGGATTTTTCCGCAGAGGTTAACCCTATGCTGGCGACGCTCATGAACTTTCATGGTGAGGGCATCGTTGAGTCTTGGGTTAATCGCTGCAGGGAAATCGAGGCTTGCTTGCATGAGCTTGAGCTTAGGCATCCTGCCCCTGAGATTCTGGCTATGAGCACTCAACGGGTTGCATGGATCGAGCAGAGAACTTCTTAGTTCCGCCATCTTGAAAAAGAAATGGCTTTAAAGCAGAGGGAATGTAAAGAAACTTCAAGCGAGTCTGCTCGATTGCATGCTGAGGTTGATGCGAATGCTGCCCAGTTGAAAGTTATCTTCGAAGGCCTTCTGCGATGTCTTTCTGATGGGTTAACATTGAGACAGAAACTCGACGTCGTCGAGCAGGATGCACAAGATCGTGAAGCAGCTCAGCGGGCCGTCGAGGAACAACTTTCGTCTTACTTGCAGCAGCGAGCCCAGGTTGAAGCGGAGTTGGTCGTGGCAGCTGATCAGGAAAAGGGGCTGAGGGAAGTGCGTGAGCGGCTGATTGGATTATTGAAAGTGCTTTCCTCTCAATAAAAATTTTGTATCATTTGTAATTTTGAATAAAATGTATTTGTTCTTTTATTCTTTCATATGATGTATTTTGTACCCAATCGAATTCATGAATAAAAGATACACGTTCCTTGTAATGTCTTGTGTCATCTCTCTATTTTCTTCTTTCTTGCTGTGTTGTTTACCATGTGATTTTAGCAAGTGCGATCTGTAGATAGTATATAACTGTCAATCTTGTACTCTTTGTAAGGTAGTGATGGCTTAGAAAACAGGGTTAGGATCTGTCACCTAAGACTTTTAAACTTTATGTGCCGTGAGGGTCTCACAAAGAATTTTCTCCCTACCGGTCGAGAGGATCCCGTAGGTGTAATTTCTCCTTAAGAATCGTGAGGATTCCTAAGTGTGTTTTCTCTTGAAAGTCGTAATGATCTCATAAGAGAATTTGCTCCCTTACGAGTCATGAGGACCCGCAAGTGATGGGTAAAGTTGCCCTTATCCGCATTTCACGGAGCTAGGGGTTGCTCTGGATGCTTCCCACGGGTTCACTGCCGTGTTTACGAGAACCAGGCTCCGCTCTGGACGTTTTCCAAGATACCGTAGTTTAAATACATCGCGGTTGAGGTTAAGGACATCATAGTCCGTGGATTTAAGGACTTCACAGTCCGTTGTTAGTTTTAAGACATCACGGTCGAGGTTAAGGACATCATAGTCCATGGGTTTAAGGACCTCACAGTCCGATGTTAGTTTGAAGACATCTCGGTCGAGGTTAAGGACATCATAGTCCAAGAGTTTAAGGACCTCACAGTCCGATGTTAGTTTTAAGACATCACGATCGAGGTTAAGGACATCATAGTCCATGAGTTTAAGGACCTCACGGTCCAATGTTAGTTTTAAGACATCACGGTCGAGGTTAAGGACATCATAGTCCGTGAGTTTAAGGACCTCACAGTCCAATTTTTGCTTTGGATGCTTCCCACGGGTTCACTGGCGTGTTCGGCGAGGACCAGGCTCCGCTCTGGATGCTTCACACGGGGTCACTGCCGTGCTCTGCGAGGACCAGGATCCGCTCTGGACGTTTCCCACGGGGTCAGGAGTGACATAATCTGCATTCCACATAGCCAGGAATTTTGCTCTGGATGCTTCCCATGGGTTCACTGCCGTGTTCGGCGAGGACCAAGCTCCGCTCTGGATGCTTCACAAGGGTTCACTGCCGTGCTCTGCGAGGATCAGGATCCGCTCTGGACGTTTTCCACGGGGTCGGGAGTGACATACTCCACGTTTCACGTAACCAGGAATTTTGCTCTAGATGCTTCCCACGGGTTCACTGCCGTGTTCGGCGAGGACTAGGCTCCGCTCTCGATACTTCACACGGGTTAACTACCGTGCTCTGCGAGGACCAGGATCCGCTCTAGATGTTTTCCACGGGTTCAGGAGTGACATAATCCGCGTTCCACGTAGCCAGGAATTTTTGCTTTGGATGCTTCCCACGGGTTCACTGCCGTGTTCGGGGAGGACCAGGCTTCGCTCTGGATGCTTCACACGGGGTCATTGCCATGCTCTGCGAGGACCAGGATCCGCTCTGGACGTTTCCCATGGGGTCAGGAGTGATATAATCCGCGTTCCACGTAGCCAGGAATTTTTTCCCTGGATGCTTCCCACGGGTTCACTGCCGTGTTCAGCGAGGACCAGGCTCTGCTCTGGATGCTTCACACGGGGTCATTGCCGTGCTCTGCGAGGACCAGGATCCACTCTGGACGTTTCCTACGGGGTCAGGAGTGACATAATCCGTGTTCCACGTAGCCAGGAATTTTTGCTCTGGATGCTTCCCACGGGTTCACTGCCGTGTTCGGCGAGGACCAGGCTCCGCTCTGGATACTTCACTTCACACGGGGTCATTGCCGTGCTCTGCGAGGACCAGGATCCGCTCTGGACGTTTCCCCGGGGGTCAGGAGTGACATAATCCGCGTTCTACGTAGCCAGGAAGGGTTGACTTTATACGCATTTCACGGAGTCGGAGTTTGACTCTCGGTCATCTGTACACCGCCGTGTCATGGAACTGGGAGTTGTCGCTGTTCCGCTTTGCTTGATGTTGTGTCCATTGTAATAAGACGAAGTTAAGATAATCTCTAGGCTGTCTATGAACCATTGAGATTTGGCCTCTCCTTCTGATGAAGCTTGGGGAGGAAGGGTGTGATTCCCTTTTTGTTTGCGCCCCTGGATTGTATACAGAGATTGACATGATATCACCTGTAGGGCCTAAATTTCATTAATTTTTTTTATTTCTTTCCGCGATGCTCTATCATTTCAGATTTTATATCGCGAAGGTCGCGATTGCCTAATCATTTCGGCTCTTTTTCGCGGTGCCCAATCATTTCAGCTATTTTTTCTATTTTTTTATTTTTACTCGCTGCTTTTTATTGCGAGTTGCCCAATCATTTCGGCTATTTTGCATGCATATATTTTTACTTGCTGATTTTGTCTGCAAGTTGCCCCATCATTTCGGCTATTTCGTATGCATGTGTAGCTTGCTGGCTTTTCGCTTCAAGCGCGGAATTAGACATCAATTTCGGCATCAGCACCGCTATTACTGGGATATTGCCAGGAGCAAATCATCATTTGCCTCTGTCGATGTCGAACAAAGGTGGCTTAGTAAACAGGGTTAGGATCATGTCGACTAAGGCTTTTGACTTCATGAGCCGTAGGGGTCTCATGAAGGTGTTTCTCCCTACGAGTCGTGAGGATCTCGTAGGTGTGTTTTCTCCTTAGGGATCGTGGGGATCCCTAAGTGTATGGTCTCTTATAAGTCGTAAGGATCTTACAAGAGTGCTTTCTCCTTATAAGTCGAGAGGACTTGCAAGGGCTGTTCACCATGTAGACATATCCCTAGTCATGGATGGGACTTTGTTAGGGAAATGTTTATTCGCGCCCGTGGATTGTATACAAGGGTCAGCATTGAGCCGCTTGTAGGGAAGTATCGAAGGTTGTAGGGGCTTCTTAAGAACAGGTTCAGATCCCTGTAGCTTAAGACTTTCAAATCTTATGAGCCGTGAGGGTCTCATAAGAGGATTCTCCTTACGAGTCGTGAGGATCTCGCAAGTGTAATTTCTCCTTAAGAATCGTGAGGATTCCTAAGTGTGTTGCTCTCTTGTGAGTCGTAAGGATCTCACGCAGGTGGTTTCTCCTTACAAAGTCGAGAGGACCTTACAAGTGTCTTTTAACGAGATTGCGCCCTCTCGGGTTTTCACAAAAATCGCCGCTAGCCCTGCTGTTTTTACTCACGAAGCCCTTTCGGGTTTTCATCCGTGCCCTTTCTGCTTATGGACATACCGTTTTTTTTTCTTTTCTTTTTTTTTATTTTAACGAGGCTGTGCCCTTTCGAGTTTTCACAAAACTCGCCGGTAGCCCTGCTGTTTTTATTCACATGGCCCTTTCGGGTTTTCATCCGTGCCCATTTTGCTTATGGACGTGCCGTTTTTCTTTTTTCTTTTTTTTATTCTCTCTTTTTTTTTGTATCAGCTTTGGGATGCTGCAATCCACCGTAGTTTATCGACATCTCGATCAACAGCTAGTCTTAGGACATAGTGGTCCGTTGTTAGTTTAAGGACGTTTCGGTCCGCTGTTAGTTTAAGGACGTTTCGGTCCGTCGTTAGTTTAAGGATGTTTTGGTCCGCTGTTAGTTTAAGGACGTTTCGGTCTGTTGTTAAGGAAGTCGGTTACTACTTACAGAGTTTAGGCTTAGGAGGATAGCGAGCGGACATAGTCGTCGTCATCTATCATTGACCTAGGTCGTGACTCGTTAGGCGTAGTATTTCTTCAGGAAGCGACCATTTATTGGCCTGAAGGGCCTTTCGCCATGCATGTCCATGAGTAGATAGGCTCCGCCCTGGTAGACCTTGTCTATGATATATGGGCCTTCATAGTTCGGCTCGAATTTCCCCCGCTTAGCGCGATTAGGGATCATAGGTCTTTTAACCACTAGCATGAGTTCGCGTTGGCGGAATGTTCTCAGCCGAGTCAATCTCTCGTATGAGCGCGTCATCTTTGCTTTATAAGCCTCCAGATTTTGTTGCGCCATGAGCCGGGTTTCATCAAGGGCATCGAGCTCCTCAAGCCGAAGGTGAGCGTTTTCTTCGTTCGTTAGCTCGTAGTGAACTGCCACTCGTAGGGAAGGTAACTCTATCTCGAGGGGGAGTACCGCTTCTGTACCGAATACCAATGCATATGGCGTCGTATTCATGGCCGTTTTGAACGTAGTTCGATACACCCAGAGAGCTTCATGCGGTCTCTAGTGCCAGTCTTTCTTATTTCGTGACACCGTCTTCTTCACGATCTTCGTCAATGTCTTGTTGAAAGCCTCAGCTAGACCGTTAGCTCGAGGATTATAAACTGAGAAGTATCTCCAGTCTATGTTGTGCTGTTGTGCGAAGCGGCTGATCTTGTGGCTTCTGTAGGATGGCCCATTATCGGAGATGATCCGTCGTGGAGTACCGAACCGATAAATGACGTGTGTCTTGAAGAAATGGAGGATATTCTCCGTCTTCACTTCCCTCAGCGGTACTGCTTCTGCCCATTTGGAGAAGTAATCAGTTGTCGCCAAAATGAATCGATGTCCTCTGGACGATGTTGGCTCGATGGGGCCGATTATGTCAGTTCCCCACATCTCGAACGGACAGCTTGCCATCGTTGGATGTAGGGGATTTGGATGCTGATGGATAAAGTCCCCATGGATCTGGCACGAGTGACATTGCTTCGCGTATTCGAGACAGTCTTGGATCATCGTGGGCCAATAATAACCCATCTGTTTGATCTTCAGCTTCATCTTCGGCCCGGCTTGGTGAGAACCGCAGAGTCCGTCATGAGTTTCTTGGATGACTCTCTTTGCTTCTTCAGGTCCCAGGCATCTTAGCCACAAAGAATCAAATGACCTCTTGTACAGAGTATCGTTGACGAAGGCGAAAGACAGGGCTCGCTTCATGAGCTGATGTTTTGAGGATGCATCTTCAGGTGTTCGACAAGATTTGAAGTAGTCTATAAAGACTTCTCTCCAATCCTCAACCTTTTCCTGGTCTTTTACTTGCAGAGCCATTTGCTCGGTCGCTCCCTTTTCCTCGGAAGACTCCGGAGATATTTTTGCCGGTGCAAGAACCCGACGGCTTTGTACCACGATCATTACATCATCGAGCTTTTCATCAGCCAGTTCTTTAGCGAGCTTGGCTAATGCGTCTGCCTTGCTATTTTCCGCATGCGGTATGCTTTCCAAGGTGTAGGAAGGAATTTTGAGTCAGCAGCTGCTGTACTTTTTCACCGTACTTTACCAACTCTGGTTTGCATGTTTGGTAGTCGCCATTTACTTGACTAACGACCAGTTGGGAGTCTCTGTATATGAGGAGGTTCTCAATCCCCATGTCGATGGCGATTTCGAGACCTGCTATCAAAGCTTCATACTTGGCTTCATTATTTGTCCTTGGCTCTGTTAAGGAGAAAGCAAAGCGCATTATCCCTCCTTGTGGAGTTACGAAGATGAGGCCTATCCCTGATTTGATTATAAGGGTGCTTTGCTTGCACTTCTTCATGGAAGACGCTCCATCAAAATAAAGTTCCCATCGGGTGCCATTACCGTCGATTGTGTCAAACGCATGTTCGTCTGGCAGTTCGCAATTCAACGGGGAATCGGCAGGTATTGGATGCTTAGCGAGGAAGTCGGCGATGGCCTGGCCTTTCACTGCCTTAAGAGGCTGATAGGTTATCGAGAACTCCATCAAGAGCAGGGCCCATTTAGCGAGTCGCCCCGTTAATATGGCCTTTGACATCAAATACTTGAGGGGATCCACCTTCGATATGAGACAGACTTCGTGCGCCAATGCATAGTGCCTGAGTTTCGTTATCGCGAAGATCAACGCCAGGCAGTGTTTTTCGATGGGAGAATAATTGCTTTCTTCCCCCAGTAGAACTCGACTCAAATAGTAGAGGGCTCTATCTTTCCCCTGGTCGTTCTCTTGTGCCCATAATACGCTTAAGGAATCTTCAAGGGCTGTTGTATAAAGAATGAGAGGCTTTCCCTTGACCGGAGCAGCCAGCACTGGCGGATTCTGCAGGTATTGCTTGATTTCGTCTAGTGCGTCTTGACATTTGAAATCCCAGACGAAAGGGGTTCCCTTCTTCATTAGGTGGCTGTAAGGACGGTACTTGCCTGAGAGATTGGCTATAAATCGTCGGATATACGCAAGATTCCCTTGGAGGGACCGCAACTACTTGAGAGTCCTCGGCGGGGGCATCTCCATAATTGCCTTGATCTTCGATGGATCTATCTCGATACCTCGGTGTCGGATGATGAATCCTAGGAATTTGCCCGAGGAAACACCGAACGCGCATTTGAGAGGGTTCATCTTTAAGTTGTATTGCCGGAGGCGTTGAAACACGATCTTTAGATGCTCTAAATGCTCCTCGTATGATTTGCTTTTCACCACAAGGTCGTCGATATAGCATTCGACGATTTTGTGTATGAGGTCATCGAAGATCTTCGTCATGGCTCTCTGATAGGTGGCACCAGCATTCTTTAGACCGAAAGGCATTACCTTGTAGCAAAATATGCCTAAAGGGGTCCGGAAAGCGGTATGCTTCTTGTCTTCGGGATGCATTTTTATCTGATTGTATCCCGACGAGCCGTCCATGAAGGAGAAAACTTCGTGAGTGGACGTATTGTCTATCATTAGCTCGGTGACCGGTACTGGAAAGTCGTCTTTCGGGCAGGCCTTATTAAGATCCCGAAAGTCCACACATATGCGCACTGTCCCATTTTTCTTCATCACCGGAACGATGTTGGCGATCCAGTCAGGATACTGAACTTCTTGGATGAAGCCAGAGTTGATCAGCTTCTTGATCTCGGCGTTGATGCTCATCTCAAGCTTGAGCCGCATTCTTTTCGGTGCCTGTTTGATCGGCTTGACGTCCGGGGATATCGTCAATTTGTGCACAACAATCTCTGGATCTAATCCTGGCATCTCGGAATAGTTCAATGCAAAGCAATCTTTATACAGTATGAGAACGTCCTTTAGCGTAGCCACCCTTTCTTCAGACAACAGCTCAGTGATGAACATCAGCCGCGGGTCACTTGCTGTCCCCAAATCAATTTTCTTGAGATCATCCGCAGTGGTATGTATTCCATCTTCCAGTTCTTTCGGCGCCGGTGGAAACTTCGAGATCACCTCATTATCATCGTTTTCAAAGCACCAGAGGAGGTTATCCATACCGTCGGGGTCTTCTTATGATAGCGTTATCACGTGGCAAGTACGAGCTCGCTTCCAAGACCGATGTTGATCTGGTTCTACCCTCGTGGATTTGGGTTCATGCTTCTGCGGCGGGGTTACCCTCCAGCTGCTGGAAAGAGCGAATCTACCCTGTCGATATTGATCTTCGACCCAGTTCTTGAAGGTGAAGCAGTCTTCAATAGGATGTCCTATTGCCCTATGATAGGAGCAATAGTCCGGATGAGAGACTTCTCCTGCTTGCTCGGGGTGCTTGGACTCCGGGAGTGTAATCAGTTGATGTCTTATGGCGAGATCAAGTATCTTCCGTGTTTTGTTCTAAGGAAAAGAGTATGCTCGACTCATCTTTTTTATAAGAGACGGATCTGGATTACTCGATTCCCGATCGCGTGTCTTCTTGGTCCCGCTTTGTCGCTCTTGAAAACTTTTCCCGCTCTTTGATTTATTTTTGCCTCTGCGTCGGGCCTTTTGTATGACGGGTTGACATGGAGGAGCATTTTCATCTTTCGCAGCCTGTTGAAGAAGGCGTTGCGTCCTGGCTTTCTCGTAGATGGTCATTTCACGATTGTGATCGTCTCGAACCTTTTGACCAGCTTCCCTTATAAGCTTGTCAATTTGTTCTTCGAACGACGGACTGGGCATTTTCACGTCGGGGGCTCTTTCTAGTTCAGGGTTAGCATTCTCCCACTGAGCATCTCCTTCTTCATCAAAGTCATGTACAACGTAGCAGTCGCGAGATTGCTCCCGTTTCTTGGACCGAACATATCCAAGCCCGATCGTTTCCATTCTCCCGTTGGGCACCTTTCGCTGAGTTCCAGGGACGTTCCAGATCTTGTTATAGAACTGTGCTTGGCGAGCAGTTTGTTTAAGGGGTACGCCTTGGTGTCTCAAGAGTCTCCTCAGTCCATCTGTGTAATATCTGGGCAAACGGATGGGCTGGAGCCTGTCAAGTGTAGAATCTGCACCATGCCAGATTTCTTTCTCTGCTTTGGTTTCCTCGGATCGGTAGAATAGGATCGCATTTTCACCTTCTCGCCTGGGAGGGACATAGAACGTCTGCAGCTCTTCCAGATTGTAAGTATCAAGCGCGTCTAGTTCTTTATGATGCTTGGGCGGAACCAGGCAACTTGCAAACTTTTCTCTTCATCGGCGAAGGTTTGTATTGAAGGCCGAGCAGAGAATATGGTGTTGACCTCATCTTCTGAGTCGCTGCCGAAGATAAGCATAGGAGCAGACGGTCCCGGCTTGTTGTACTAGGGTGGCCCTGAATAAACTATCTCTTCCTCTTCCTCAGTATCACTCCCGAAAACCGGAATGGTGATGATAGCTTTGTTCTCCGATTTATGACATCTCTTTGTGTCTTCAAAGTCTGGTAAGAAGTATTTTGCATCTTCGTACTTTCGGACTTCGTTTACGGAGAATGGGTTCAGCTCTCCTGTTACGGTATACTCGAGACCATCCTTGAAGTATTTCATACACTGATGCTGTGTAGAAGGGATGATGTTGTACTCGTGTAACCAAGGCCGACCAAGCAAAGCATTGTAGCATGTCTTGACATCGATGACATGAAATTTAATATCTGTGATGAGTAGTCCAAAGCGCAGCATCAGTATTACAGACCCGAGGGTCCGTGATGACTGGGAGTCGAACCCGGAGATGGTGATCTTATCACGAGCGAGGTGTTGAACGCTCATGCAGATTTCCTTCAACACTCGCACATTGAGGAAATTGACGGAGGACCCATTGTCGATCAGGATTTTGCCTATTTTTATATCGTGGCAGTATCCTGAGACATAGAGGGGACGGTTGTGCCCGCACGTCCCAAGGAGGAGGTCTTCATCGCCGAAGGTGATATAGGCTGTGTGTACTTCCTCCAGCTCGTCCTTCATCTTTTCTTCGGTGAGAAAAGCTTGGAATTGCTCTGGCTCTAGTAGCGCCTTGATCAATGAATCTCTTGCTTCTTTTGATAGTAAAAGGGCGTCGAGAATGCTGAGCTGTGAAGGTAACTTCCTCAAGTGCGCCAGAACGTTATAGTCCACCTTACTCTTCTTTGGAGGGTCCTTGGCGGTCAGTTCTTTTATGACTTGGTCATCTAGGGCGATATCTTCAGAGACCTTTTCTTTTCCCTTATCTTTTCTATTTATGGGTCCGAGGTTCTTTTCTGGAAGTGTATGATTGCGGAGCTGGATATTTTCGCAAGCCATCGGTTCTTCCTCCTTTCCCAAAGTGGACTCTTTAAAGAGAGGGCCAAGAGCCATTTCCTCATCAGAGTCGCTCCCGAATGTGAGAACTTGTGATCCCCCGGCGTTAATCACACGACAATTGCATGTGGTTCTTCTATGCTCCTCGGTCGTATTTCTTTGCTTCCGGCGAGTTTTGTGTTTCATTCTCTTGAAATGGTACCGGTGAGCGACATATCCCTGCCACCATCATTTAAAAGCGTTGCACTCTTCGGTGGGGTGCGCAGTCTTCCGATGATATAAGCAGTAGTTAGGATGCATTTCTGCTTCATCAAGAATGTTTTCTTTAAAGGGTGGTAGCTTCATCCCCATTGATATGGCTTTAGCAAACCTTCTCCTCGTCTTGAACTTGTTTTTATTCAAGACGGATGTCCCTTGATTCGGTGGGAGTGACTCGACTCTTTCGTCCAGTCGTCGGCATTTGGCCTTTTCAAATATGGTCATCTCACGCTCCCGATCAGCTTTGCTTTTTAGAAGAGCTTCGTTTAGGAATACGTCGATCATCTCGTCTGATGGCCCTGGAAGTTCCGGTTCAGGCTCTGCCCCCAGTTTCTCGGTGCAAGGAGTTTCTTCATCGTCTATTGACGAGTGAGAGATCACATGACAACTTGCTACGTAATCTTCAGATTCATCCGACGAGTCTTCTTCATCATCTCCATCTTCAAGGACGTGGCCGAGGAATTCCTGGAGCGTGATTGGAGTTCGCGCCTTCTGGTTATACTCTTCCAGCGCCTCGATCTGTTTTTGCAGGTCCGTGCGCTTGTCGCCAGGCTTCACGGGCTTTTTGGATTTCTTCTTCTTTTTCGAAGATTTCGACGGCTGGGTATGAGCACTTTGGCTATCACCACCAATCCTTGAAATTGGGCACGGCTTCAGCATCCCTTCGATGATCTGAGCCTCCAGCGGGTTCTTCCACCTGATCGCCGGACATGTCTGGAGATCATTCAGCATCCTTTGGTTTTGGCCGAAAGAGCTACCTCCCATGGAGCTTCTTCAACAAAAGAACACGTTGCTCCCGATGTATCCGTCTTCTTAGGAGTGTGTAGCTGTGGTGGGTTTACTTTCCACTTTTCCGACAGCGTGAACTTACCTTGTAGGTACTGATCCTCGATCCATCCCTTAAAGACGAAGCAATCTTCGATCGGATGGCTTACCGTTTGGTGGTAAGGGCAATAATTGGGATTATTCACTTCGTTGGGTTGCGATGGTCGCCTTGGATTCGGCAAATTGATAAACCTGTTGCGCATCGCCAGCTCGAACAGCCTCTTCGTTTTATCCCGCGGGAATGAGTAAGGGCGCATCATTTTCTCATTGTAATAGCGCCGTCTCTCCTCCAATTGATCCGTTAGTCTGGGAGCACTGGGCTGCTATTGGGTATTCGCAACGAAGGTCGCCTTCCCTTTACCTCTTTCATTCCGCGGCTACGGCTTTGAAGGAGACGGCCTATGACCCATCTGATCTATCTGGGCTAGCTTGTCGATTAAAGCCTGGAATGTGGTCGGTTTGAAGAACATCATGAACTGTGAAATAGTTGCATGAGGGTCTAGGGTGCCCACGAACATGCCCACCGCTGGTGCTTCTTCGATGCGCTGTTCGCACTTAGACCATAGATTCCGCCATCGGATTGCGTACTGAACCCATGTCTCGCTCGGCTTCACCCTGGCATTGATCAATGTCATTATTAGGGTGCATTCACTAGCACTTGCAAATCGCTGGGTGAACAACAACTCCATTTCCGCGAAAGTTTTGACGGAGTCATTTGAAAGTTCGGAATACCACTCGAACGCCGTCTCCGATAAGCTTCCGACGAATTGGCGAAGTAAGAGCTTATCATCGCCGCCGGTGTTGCCACAAAGAGCCCTGCACTGGGCGACATGCTGATGGGGATTGCATGTCCCCTTGTACACGTAGAATTTGGGGATTGTGTAGCCCGACGGATACTTTATCTGATCATACCAGCCTGGATACGGTCGCCAAGTTTTGACGACTTGGCCGGCCGCTTCATTTTCCTGGTGAACTTGTATTTGATGAGCAATATAATCATCCAGGGCGGCCTTGGAAATTGTCTCCTCCTTGGCTGTTGAAAGAGCCGGCAATGGGTTTGATGTTTTTCCTCTATCATCTTCAATTATTACCGGAGGATCTTCGGCCGGGGGATCCGGCTGGATCATCATGCCCACTATATCCTGAAATAGAAGGGCCATTTACTTTATATTGGCCGCTTGTTCTGCGGCCTCTTTATCCTTCTTCTCAAGCATTCTCCGAAGGAATTCGGCATCAGTTTCCTGCTCATGGCGTTGCTCCGAGGATGCCTCCGGGCTTGTTTTTGGCCCTGTGAGCGCGGCCATAGTTGTTAACATCTCTTAGAGATTTTGTTGTTGTTGCTCCTGAGCCTTGGTCACTGATCGCGTAAGCGGTCGATGACCTGTAGAAATACGGCTATCTTCTTTTCCGGATGCCATATAGACGGTATGCACCACCATGCCCCCAGACTTAGGGCGTTTAAGCTCGGTGCCTTTGACATTTGTCGAAGGCATGGGGATTTTCTCCGGCCTTCTCCTCTTATGAGTGGTCGAAGTTGAGCGGGCCGCTGCAGTAGGCACCCAAGTAGCCGTCGTCTTTTGTGGCTTAACAGGACGGTTTTCTTCCTGTCGGACCTTCAACTTCTTCTGCCGGCGGGGATAGTCTTGATCAACCACCGACTCTCGGACTTGTCGTCAGATTTTGTTAACTTTAGAAGACAATCGTTGAGGGGACTGTTCCGGCTTCATTTCTGTGACAGTCTCCACCGGCAGCGGAGATCTTTTTAATACGGCGGTAGGCGAATTCCTGCGCACCTTGTTCAACAGCTCAAAGCTGTTCCCGGTTGGAACAGCGGCATTAATTTCCACCGTTGGAGCCGGTGGAGTTAGCCCAGAGGGGGAGTTACCCCCGGCCTTCCTTACTCGGCGTCAGTGGCGACGTCGAGCTTGTCGAGCTGTTGGGGCTGGTTCGGCGAGGGGATGGCTTTGTCTTGCCCCCTGTCCAGATGAGGCGCCGCTGGTGCCAGCCTCTTGAAGACTGACATCTTTTGAGTAGCGGTATCCAATCTGTCAAAGACAGACCTTCGAGCAGGAACGGGAGCCGGAATAGTCAGTCTTGTAAAGACCGACTCTTTGGCAGGAGAAGCCGCCTTGACGACTTCAGGAGCAAAGATGGCTATCTTCTTTGGGATGGCCACTTCAGGTGTCATGGGCTTCTTGGCAGGCCCATCGGAGTTCAGGCTCAGTCGGGCGAAGACCGAGGAGTAGGAGCTGGACGACCCGTTGAGAGGGGCCGTGGTAGTAGCAAGCCGATCGAAGACCGACTTCTTGGGAGCTTCCGGTGTTGGCATAGGAGCGCTGAAACTCGTTGGCGGGAACATGGTCCCAAAAAACAATCCTGTGGTGGCTTGGGTGACCTGTTCCACCAGCATCGTGAACAGGGAAGCCACCTGGGGCCCGTAAGCTATGCCCCCAATTGAGGCAGAACGTGGGTTGCAATTGCATGTGGAACACTTCAAGCAGGTGAACGCCATTGATCTTTGCTTTCTACACCAAGCAAAACGCCAAATCTCAGTATCTCGAACCCAAGAGCAACCATTAGCAAACCGCGATTCATTCGCGAACACGACACACGAAGTGTGGAGTGGAAAGAGGAAAAAGTCCTACCGGGCGTGCAAGAATCTGTTCCCCTCCGAAAGACGCGGCGGACGTCTCGCCTGATTTTCGGGGCAGATGCTAATTGGTGCTATCCGCCCACCTCTCCGAAGATACCAAATTGATTTATGGCACCATGTATCGAAGGTTTAAATGGATGCGGCCGATGTAGCAAATTTCGTCAGATTCCCCCTCGTCTGAGGGGTTTTTGATTGTGGGGACGCTCTTCCCAGCAGGCGCAATCCCCTGCAGTTAATTACGCTACCGCATCGCGGTAACAACTTTCTCCTTCTCCAGATGGTCACTTCGTGTCATGGGTGTTTGTTTTGTGTTTGGTTCCCCGTGGATTGTATATGGAGACTAAGTTATGTTGTCGCCCGTAGAGCATGGACTAGTCCAAATCCGTATCTTTCTTAGATTTGGGTTTGGGGGTTGGGTTTAAGGATACGTTAGCCTCGTTTGAGACTAAGATCAACTTAAACGTTTGTTAAGGATACGTTAGTCTCATTTTAGACTAAGATTAACTTAACGGGATCGTTTAGATCCAACAAGAGAGCATTTGGACTCAATTGTTTAGTTTAGGGACATTGCGCTCAATTAACAGTTTAAGGACATAGTGGTCCAATACCAGTTAAGGACATGGTGGTCCATAAGTTTAAAGAGCTCACAGTCAAGGTTAAGGACGTCATAGTCCATGAGTTTAAAGACCTCACAGTCAAGGTTAAGGACATCATAGTCCGTGAGTTTAAAGACCCCATAGTCCGATGTTAGTTTTAAGACATCACGGTCGAGGTTAAGGACATCATAGTCCATGGGTTTAGGAACCCCACAGTTCAGTTTAAAGACGTCATAGTCTATGAAATGTGTGGTTGTCGGGACCCATCACCTCTTTGAAGACGTTGAGGAATTACAACGACAAATATCAAAGGAGTGAAGAGATGTACCCTTGAACCAGGATGAATTGGTTGAAAGATCTGTAGTCCAATTTGGGACTTAGATCTGTTAAAAGATTCATGAGCATGTGGGCTCAATCAATTATGAGTTGAGGACTTATGGCCAATTTTTAGGCTAAGTCCAATAAATGTTTGACATTTTATTGTCCTGGCTATTGAGCCTTTATTTGGGGCTTGGCCCTTTTAATAATGCCGAGCATTTTGATCTTGACACCTTTTTTGTCTTGTATTGAGTGCAGAGCATTCATCAAAACAAAGTGTGTTCTAACAGCGCGCCGCGTGGCGCACCAGGCGCTTTGGGCCAATTAAAGAGCGCACTGCGCTTCTGCTAAGCAGCGCACACATGAATGACACGTGGCGCGCTTGGCGCTGAGCGCCAGATGATAAGCGCATTGCGCTTCTGCTGAATAGCGCACACGTGAATGACACGTGGTGCATTTTGGCGCAGTGCACCAGTCCATGAGCGCAGTGCGCTATCTCAAGAGCGCAAGCTGCCTATGTGGTTGACACGTGGCAACTTTGGCGCTGAGCGCCGGTCTAATGAGCGCAAAAGCACAGTTCATGGGTGCAAGGCACTTTTCAATAGCGCAAAGCGCATTTGATGAATTTTATGATTAAAGAACAAGTTTATGTTCTTCAAAGGAGGCTTTGCCTCAAGATCCGAGAACAAAATTTCTTGTTTTTATAAAAGGCTCTGCCTTTATAGATTAAAAGATCTGTGAATGAAGTAAAATACTTCTTTTAGTTTTATTTTCTTTATGATTAGATCTTTTGATCTTTTGCTTTTTATTAAAGACCTTGGTCTTTTTTTATAGATCTGTGATCTTTTTAGAAGATGGTTTTTCTTTTTACGAGATGGATTCATCTCTGTTGTTCAAGAACATAGTTCTTTACCTTGAATATGAAGAAATGATCTTTTTTCTAAGAGCTTGCTCTTTTTGCAGAGGGTTTCTCTCTCTTTTCTTCTCTGTATTCTGTATATTTTAGACTTGAAGTCTAGGGTCCTTTATATAGGGCCAAATGATTTGTTAAATCGGTTTAAGAGATCTTTCTCTGATTGATTTGGGAATATTTCCCACCGTTGGATTTTTGATTCTAAGGCTTCTATTTCACAGAAGATAATCTTCTTGTTTCAATAAGATTGAAAAATCTTTCCATAACAGAACTTTAGTTCTAATTAATTAATAATTTATTATTAGTAGATCTTTTGATCTGACGGTGGGGAATTTTTAATTCCAGCGCTGGCGCACCTTGCGCTAGTGCACCTGTGCTTGACACGTGGCGTGCAGAGTACAGCGCAACTATGCTAGCGCACCTGTGTTAGATACGTGGCGCGCAACGCAGATCGCTGTATCTGAAGCGTTGCTTCAACTTTTAAATTTTGAATTTTTAAAATAGAGCTTTGCACTGATTGGGGTGCGCTGCCTAGGGCGCAGCGCTCCTGGGGCTAGCGTGTCTGCTTTTGACACGTGGCGCGCAGAATCTGAAGCGTTGCTTCAATTTTTGAATTTTGAAATTCAAAACATAGCTTTGCTCTGATTGGGGGTGCGTTGCCTAGGGCGCAGCGCTCCTGGCGCTGGCGTGTCTGCTTTTGACACGTGGCGCGCAGTGCGCAGAATCTGAAGCGTTGCTTCAATTTTTGAATTTTGAAATTCAAAACAGAGCTTTGCTCTAATTGGGGGAAACACCCATTTTTAGGGAACCTGTTCGGGATGGTGCGGATTATCGCATATCCTCGGGCTTAGTAGTGCGAGATGCAGACCTCCGCAAGGAGTATTCGGTCTCGAAAGATTTAAAATATGACATCTTGAGAAAATGAGATTTTTAGAATATAAAATATATATTAAAATTATTTTTGTATAAATATATGTATATTTATCATTAAAATACCTATTTTGTTATGATATAAATATTCCACCTTTTTCTAAAAATCACAAGAATCAATTTTACATTAAAATACCATGAATTACATATAAAACCAATATTACCAATGAATACCATTTATTATGGAATTAGGATATTTCATTAGAAATATCACAATATAAAATTCACATTCATTATAACTCTAAAGACGATTAATAAATACTTGAGGTGTATTTTGAAAAGTATATAAAAGTATTTCTACATAAAACCCCCTCAAGTTCTATAAATTACAATAAGGACCCTAGTAAACATAGGTTTAAGCGGGACCAATCTCTCGAGCCTCGGGGAGCCGGAGAAGTGGGTGCTTGCCTATCTAAGGTAGACAACTTAACAATGGTGTTATCAAAAAGGTAATCTTCTTTGAAAAAGACACAAATCCTGCCTCCCATGGGCGGCGGTTACCGATAATATCAAAACAATCAGGACTTCAATTTACTTTGAGTTTCATTATAATCTGACTTGAATATGATTCAAGTACAATCTACAATCTATAATCTACAATCTATAATATTCTGATTCAATTTGAATCCCTATATTCAATCTATTCAATACATTCAATCTACATTGACTGAACCAAACCATGAATATACATCCATTTACATGATTCTCCTTCAATTTACATGATTATACAGTTACATCCATTTACTGATATCATGGTTTTGGTCAGTCATTCAACTATACAATTTATCCAACACAATACAACAATACAATCAAAATACTATGAGGTTTAAGGGGTAGATTGCTACGGAAGGTGTTAGAAGTGGCACGAGACTGCAACCATAAGACACCTAACCTATATTCCGTTGCTGTTGTACCATGGCCCAACGGTTTCTTGAGTTTCTGATACCTTAGTCTCCGGGGCAAGCGAGACTCCTCTCATATACACTGACATCCTTCTATACCAAGTTACAAACAACAGCGTTAACACAGCATTATAACAATATAATACAACTTTAAAAGATACCTCTTATTCTGTCTATTTCTCCCTTATCTTTGGGACTTACCGAGCGACCTGTTCGCTGACGACATTCTCTTTCTTTCTTCTTTGAATGTCGTCAGGTGATCTGGACACTTCAGAGATCGAGCCCACTGTTGAAGACTTGGACCCGTTCAGTGAAGACCCCGAGCTCTAGTCATTGTACACTTTCCATTTCAGTATTTTTTCATTTCTGTTATGCCATTATTTAGGCATCGCTTTATTCCATGTATTTACTTTTCCATGCATTGTACAAAAAATGTTAATAAATAAAGTTGTTGTTCAGTTCATATCTTGTCTCTTGTGATTTTACTTTTATATTGCTTAGATACGCTTAGTGTATTTACTTCAGAGTAAATACGTAGCGGTCCAGTCGCGTCCCCTTCCCGTATACTGGGAAGCGGGGCATGACAGGTTTTGTTGGTGGCTCATGAAAGTCAGAGCTGTATGAAATTCTATCATGTAGTTCTGTTCTACGTGAACAACCTAAGCAATATAACACAAGAACCAGCAACTAAAACATACTTTACAATCATGTACCTTGAATCTTATCTTTCATATTCTTTGAATCATATACTTTGAATCTGTTCTAACCCAAAATTCCCTCAGCTCTTTTACAATCTTACCAAAACCTTCGCATTCTTTCATTCCTTCACACATTCTTCACATTTTTAAAACCCTTCCACCACCTTGTATTTTTCACATACTGTCAGTACACCAGCACCAAACTTTCCTTGGATTTGTTACACTTTCCTTTTACAAATTTCGAGGACGAAATTTTTATAAGGAGGGTAGAATATAACAACCCTAATTTTCTTATACACTTTTTCCATACAAATTTTTAAATTGTTTTTTTTCAAAATCCTTAAAGGGGTTGTTTACCGCCGGAAGCTGGGAAGACTGACGTCTTTCCTGAATCTGGGGGCAGATGCTAATTGGTGCTATCCGTCCACCTCTCCGAAGATGCCAAGTTGATTTATGGCACCGTGTATCGAAGGTTTAGATGGATGCGGCAGATGTAGCAGACTTCGTCAGATTACCCCTCGTTTGAGGGTTTTTTTTTTATTGTGGGGACGCTCTTCCCTACAGGCGCAAGCCCCTGCAGTTAATTACGCTACCGCATCGCGGTAACAACTTTCTCCTTCTCCAGATGGTCACTTCGTGTCGCGGGTGTTTGTTTTGTGTTTGGTTGCCCGTGGATTGTATACGGAGACTAATTTATGTTGTCGTCCGTAGAGCGTGGACTAGTCCAAATCCGTATCTTTCTTAGATTTGGGTTTGGGGGTTTGGGTTTAAAGATACGTTAACCTCATTTGAGACCAAGATCAACTTAAACGTTCGTTAAAGATACGTTAGTCTAATTTTAGACTAAGATCAACTTAACGGGATCGTTTAGATCCGATAAGAGAGCAATTGGACTCTATTGTTTTGTTTAGTGATATTGCGATCGATAATTAGTTTAAGGACATTACGGTCCAATGTTAGTTTTAAAACATCGCGGTCGAGGTTAAGGACATCATAGTCCATGGATTTAAGGACGCCACATTCCGTTATTAGTTTTAAGACATCACGGTCGAGGTTAAGGACATCATAGTCCATGGGCTTAAGGACCCCACAGTCCGATGTTAGTTTTAAGACATCACGGTCGAGGTTAAGCACATTATAGTCCATGGGCTTAAGGACCCCACGGTCCGATGTTAGTTTTAAGACATCATGGTCGAGGTTGGTTGTCGGGACCCGTCACCTCTTTAAAGACGTTGAGGAATTACAACGAAAAATATCAAAGGAGTGAAGAGATGTACCCTTGAACCCAGGTGGATTAAATGATCTATAGCCCAGTTTGGAACTAAGACCAATTAATTATATTATGAGCACATTGGCTCAGTTAAGTCTGAATTGAGGACTTATGGCCTTCTTGGGCTAAGTCCAATCAAGTTTGGAATATGGGCCCTCTATTGGTCCATTGAAGGGGAGGCTTTGCCTCTAGAAAATTAGTCAATTGGGCTGAATCTAGTGTTCAACACTAAAGAACAACAGTGTTAAACAGTGGTAATAAGATTATCAAATTAGTGCTTAAACACTAGAAATGTGATTCTCAAATTAGTGTTAAACACTAACAGAAAACAGTGTTAAACACTGGCAACAAATTATCAGATTGGGGTTAAGCACTGGAAGAGGGAGGGATCACGTGGGAGCACGTGATAGCATCAAAAAGTGGGGGCAGATCCCCTTATTTTGTTCTCGGTATATTCAAATAAGTGTTAAACACTTTTAGTCTTCAGGCCATCACGTGTGGGCACGTGATGGGCTTCCAGTCATTGATTATTAAATCGTTTTACTAGGGGTCACGTGAGGGCGCCCAAGAATGGTTCCGCATTTGGATTTGTTCTCTTTTGTTTTAAGGGTCACGTGGGAGCACGTGAGGCATTGCCTCCGAGCTTTTTCCCTTCTCATTTTGGGGATCTTTTCATGGGTCACGTGACCTTAGTCCTTTGCATGCATGGAGATCCTTCAAATCTCTTTATTTTCAAGAATTGAATTCTTTTATAGGGTTAAACCCTAATTATGATTTTGGAGGAATTAAATTCCTATTGTGAAAGAATTAAATTCTTATATAGAGTGAAACCCTATTATCATTGAGGAGGAATTAAATTCCTGTAGATCTGAGAGAATTAAATTCTCAATTAGGGTTAAACCCTAGTTCTGTCCATCTTGAAGGAATTAAATTCCTATAATTGTAGGAGAATTAAATTCTCAAATAGGGTTTAAACCCCAAGTTCATCATGAAGGAATTAAATTCCTGTGAGTTTGGGAGAATTAAATTCTCATATAGGGTTAAACCCTAATTTTGTTTTTGGGAGAATTTAATTCTCTAAACTCAATTCTCCCTCTAAGTTTTGGATCTGCATGGCAGGATCTCAACCCGATGAGAATTAAATTCTCATCTTATGGGGAGATGTGCTCTGTGCAGATCTTCAACCAGAAGAAGAACTAAGTTCTTTTTTTGTAGAAGAGTTAAACTCTTAGATTTGAGAATTAAATTCTCTGTTTGAAGTTTTGATCCCCTTTCTTTTCTTACCTAGGGTTTTTCTTTGTAGAGAATAAAATTCTCCTTTCTTTTTTCTCTCTGAAATTTCAAGATTCCAAAGCTCTCTCTCCAAAAAACTCTTCTTTTCTTCTTCTCTTGGCTCCTATTTATAGAAGGAGGAAAAGAATCAATTTGTTTAGCAGATCTTTCATTGAAAGATTTTGTTTGTTTTCATAATTAATATGAGCCTTTAGATCATTAAGTGAATTTTATTCACCGTTGGATTTTCAATCCAAAGATATTCTATTTGTTGTTTCTGGTGAGATTTAGGGAAATCTTTCCTTGTCTAAGATTTTTCCATAAATTGGTGATATTTAATCACCCCTGGATTTTTAATCCAACGGTTCTCCTTAATCCTTTTTCATTTGGAAAGATTTTAGAGAAATTTAGAATTTTAATTCTATTAAACTGTAAGGTTTTCGAAGCCTGTAACGTGCTGGCACGTGACCCTTGGTCACGTGCTGGCACGTGACCCCCAATTGAGCCCTTTAACAGCCGCTTGTTTATGTTGTTGTTTTAACCATCACGTGTCAACACGTGACCATTGGTCACGTGTGAGCACGTGACACCTCGTTGAGGTATTTTCTGATTTTTAGAATTAAATTCTATTAAGCTGTGAGGCTTTCAAAGCCTGTCACGTGCTGGCACGTCACCCTTGGTCACGTGTGAGCAAGTGACCCCAAATTGAGTCATCCTTCAGCCTTTTGTTTTTCATTTCTGTTTAGTGAGATTTTAACCATCACGTGACCATTGGTCGCGTGTGAACACGTGATACCTCATTGAGGTAATTCCTGATTTTTTTTAATCAGGAAACAAATGCCCCCACAGCGTTGCTCTCATGTGTCTGCACGTGAGTGCAACGCTGTCATTTTTGTGACCGTTGGATCCATCTAGGGAATCGGGAAGATGAAGCGTTTCCATCACATCATATAAATGCAGGGGTCTCTTCAGAAGCGCCTACACTCTTTCATCTTATTCCTTTGGCTATCTTTTCTTTTGAGAATTTAATTCTCGTTTCTCAGATCTTAGTTCTCTGCTTCGAAAATTTCCAGAGTTTAACTCTGTTAAAAAATGATTCTCTTTCCTCAGGTAATGATCTTGAACGGCTGAAGAACTTTCATTCATATGAACTCTTTGGATTTTAAATCCACACCAAGGGTTTTTCCCTTTTAACAAGAACCCATTTTTCTTTAAGTTCTTTAACAATAACAGAAAACCATTTAACCTTCAAATAGTAGATCTCTTAGGATTTCTCTAATCTTTAGGGATCGGTGGTGGTGTTTGTCTTTTCCATGGAATTTAATTCCATCATCAAAAAGCTCTGGCTATGGGAAAAGCATTTCTGGGAATTTAATTCCCTTTTTCAAAAAGGAATTTAATTCATATCAAGAACTTAGTTCTTCTCAGGGGACTTCTTGGGTTTTCTTGCCCTGGGTTGTCTCTCTGTAACCAAGAAGAAGAAGCCTGTAATGGTGCCTTTCCCTAGGGAATGTACCGAGTTGCTTGAAATCCTTTGTTTATCTCGACAAGTATTCTTCTCGATTGGCTTATCCATTAAATTCGCATGATCTTTATTTCAGGTATTATGGATGCCCATTTGTATGATCTTGATGAAATCATTTCTTACAGGAACATTCGTGCATTGGGCCGCAGCTAGAACCAGAAGTTCACCAACGCTCAATGTGCTGAGATCATGAGCCGCTTCGACGAGTACAACGGTCGGCTACTCCCTCATCGCTCTTCTCTTTTGAAACTCATCGTGATGGCGATCTGGGAGGCGCTCCCTCTATTTTGCACCAGCGTACCGCTTAGGGCATTGGATGCCGCCGAGGATTAAGTGCATTCGGTGTACCTAATGAGCCTAATCTCGAAGAGAAGGCGAGACAATCTTATTGATCTCTTGCATCAGGCTTTTCAGCAGTCGGCCATACTTGCTGCCTATCGGAGGGTGGAGGACATCCGTGAGGATCCCGACGCTTGTGATCGCGAAAGAAAACATACTAGGATGGTTCGAAATGCCTGGAAGATCTTTGACAAAGTCACTTTTGAGTTTCTCAATCCATGCCCCGAATTTGAGGTCTTGCCATTGTAATTGTTTCTTCTTACTTTTGTATGAACTTTTAAAATATGAGGGATAAGTTTTTCCTTCCCTTCTGTGTTTGCGTGCTTTCTTTATAGGATTTTGTCATATTGTCATTGTTGCTGCTGACGTGTTTGGCGTGTGAGGAACCATTTTACTTTTCAGTGCCTATCAAATTTGGTGCTTACGTGCTCTGCACGTGGGGCCCTTTTGATGGGGCTGTTTAATTTTTCATGCCATATTTTCTGTGCACAGCATTAGATGCAGAAAATGAGCCTTGGAAATAGTTTCATCTCCTTGGTTTCCAATGCCTTCCCTTTTTTGGGCCTTGGAAATAGTTCCACCATGCAATATTCTCCATGCGCAGCATTTAATGCTCCTCTTTATAACCTGAGGCCATAGCCTTCTTTTCCTCTTCACAGAGAAACCTATTCTCAACTTAGTGTGGTTTATCTTGAAGAAACAACTGAGTTCCATGGCCTGCAACCGCCCCCATGCTCGTCGAAAACCATGGGAAGTACCTATCGAGGAGATGATTCCTCGCTTTGCTGCACGACTGGTGGATCCCCTTCTCACCGACGACAAATGTGATTCGGCGACATATGAACTCTTGATCCGTAGGGGGTCCCCTCTTCCAATGGGATCCCTTTGGCTCCGGATGATTCTTGCTGCCGTGCTTGCTGACATCCCTCCTCACCCAGCGGAGATGACCCTGGCAATGCTTGACGCGGCTGAAGACAAGCTCGAGTGTTTTCACGAAGTGTGCCTGATTACTCAGGCTCTGAAAGATTGCTCGGTTCACCTGTTGGGCCAGATAAGAGCCCTGCGGGCTATTACGTCTGCTTTTACGGACGAACATGGCGCTAATCGGTGGGGAGCCACTCCTCGTGAAAATCGTCGTTTCGATGTGCTGGAGAAGGCAGAGAGGGAGTTAGAAAATTTTGCATTTTGTTTTGTTAACCCTTGTGCCACTGATCCTTTGTTTGGTGACCTTTTCCCGGTAGTGTAGTAAGCTTAAATTGATGTACTCTTTTTATCATTGGCTGTTGTACGCTTTTCTGTTGAATTTTCATGTTTGTCGGGTACTCGTATGTGCGTCTTACTTGCGTAAACGAGCTTCATATTTTTCCATGGTAATTCTCTTTATTTGCGAGCATCATCGTTATGTTGCATGCGCATTTTTTTTTGATCTCATTTCTATTCATACAGTTTCACATGTATGCTTGATGGGATATATATCCTGGGCTTTCCTTGTTGCTTCCCATATCAAGTGGTTTGTGTTTATTCTGGATTAAGTATCATCGTTGAAACAGAGTTTTGCTTGCATATTCTTGAATCTACACGCCTTCCTTCAGAGGTTGTAGCTGCAAAGGAGAGCTTGTGGGGGCTGATTGAGCGGTGCGCGGCGAATATGGTGTCGTGCAAGAAAAGGCTTAGCCATAAGTTTTTGGAGAGGGAGCTGGCTTCTAAAGCGCTAGTAGAGCTTCAGGCCAACCTTACAGCCAAGGCCAACAAAGCGTATGAACTTTGGCAAGTGCTTCAAGAGGCCATCAAGGAGGTGGTGGCCATCGACAAGGCCGTCATGTTTACTCACGAAAGGGTCGAGGCTCACAAAGCTACCGAGAAAGAGCTCGAAGGCCGGCTTGCCTCATATCAGGCCCAGCAGGCTCAGGCGGAGGCCCGTCTTCTGGCGATACTGAATCACGAAGGCGCGGCCCAGCGAAAGAGGGATGAGCTGATCAATCTACTAAATTGCCCGCCGACTTGAAGACTTGTATATTTTTTCTTTTGTACATATTCCTGAATAAGAGTATATTTTTGTTCTTTCACGAATTGTACTTTGTATCCATTTTGGTTCATGAATAAAAGACATATTTTTCTTCCCAATGGCGTGTCCCTTTTTATTGAATGTCTTCTGCGGATAGTCTATCTTGATCTCTTTGCAGGACAACGATGGCTTAGGATTCAGGGTTAAAATCTGCTCCTAAGACTTTTCAACTTTATGAGCCGTGAGGGTCTCATAAAGAGTTTTTCTCCCTATGGGTCGAGGGGATCCCATAGGTGTAATTTCTCCTTAAAAATCGTGAGGATTCCTAAGCGTGTTTTCTCTTGAAAGTCGTAAGGATCTCACAAGAGAATTTGCTCCCTTACGAGTCGTGGGGACCCGCAAGTGATGGGTGAAGTTGTCTTTATCCGCATTTCACAGAGTTAAGGGTTGTTCTGGATACTTCCCACGGGTTCACTGTCGTGTTTGGCGAGGACCAGGCTCCGCTCTGGATGTTTTCTGGGGTACCGTAGTTTAAAGACATCGCGGTCGAGGTTAAGGACATCATAGTCCGTGGATTTAAGGACTCCACAGTCCGTTGCTAGTTTTAAGACGTTACGGTCGAGGTTAAGGACATCATAGTCCGTGGATTTAAGGACTCCACAGTCCATTGTTAGTTTTAAGACATCACGGTCGAGGTTAAGGACATCATAGTCCGTGGATTTAAGGATTCCACAGTCCGTTGTTAGTTTTAAGACATCACGGTCGAGGTTAAGGACATCATAGTCCGTGGATTTAAGGACTCCACGGTCCGATTTTTGCTCTGGATGCTTCCTACGGGTTCACTGCCGTGCTCTGCGGGGACCAGGCTCCGCTCTGGACGTTTCCCACAGGGTCAAAATTGACGTTATCCGCGTTCCACGTAGCCAAGAATTTTGCTCTAGATGCTTCCCACGGGTTCACTGCCGTGTTCGGCGAGGACTAGGCTCCGCTCTGGATGCTTCACACGGGGTCATTGTCGTGCTCTGCGAGGACCGGGATCCGCTCTGGACGTTTTCCACGGGGTCAGGAGTGACATAATCCGCGTTTCACGTAGCCAGGAATTTGCTCTGGATGCTTCCCACGGGTTCACTGCCGTGTTCTGCAAGGACCAGACTCCGCTCTAGATGCTTCACACGGGGTCATTGCCGTGCTCTGCGAGGACCAGGATCCGCTGTGGATGCTTCACACGGGGTCATTGCCGTGCTCTGCGAGGACCAGGATCCGCTCTGGACGTTTTCCACGGGGTCGGGAGTGACATAATCCGCGTTCCACGTAGCCAGGAATTTTCCCTAGATGCTTCCCACGGGTTCACTGCCGTGTTCTGTGAGGAACAGGCTCCGCTCTGGATGCTTCACACAGGGTCATTGCCGTGCTCTGCGAGGACCAAGATCCGCTCTGGTCGTTTCCCACGGGTCAGGATTGACATAAGCCGCGTTCCACGTAACCAGAAAGGGTTGATTTTATCCGCGTTTCACGGAGTCAAGGTTTGACTCTTGGTTATCTATGTACCGCCGAGTCATGGAACTGGGGGTTACCGCTGTTCCACTTTGCTTGATGTCGCGTCTGTAGTAATGAGATGGATGTTGAGATGATCTTCATGCTATCTGCGAACCGTTAAGATTTGGCTTCTTCTTCTGATGAAACCTGGGGAGGAAAGGTGTGATTCCTTCTTTGTTTGCGCCCCTGGATTGTATACAGGGATCGACATGATATCACCTGTAGGGAAAAAGTTTCATTTTTTTATTTGTTTCCGCGATGCTCTATCATTTCAGCTTTTATATCGCGAAGGTCGTGATTGCCCAATCATTTCGGCTATTTTTCGCGGTGCCCAATCATTTCGGCTATTTTATTTTATTTTTACTCGCTGCTTTTTATTGTGAGTTGCCCAATCATTTCGGCTATTTTGCATGCATACATTTTTTACTTGCTGATTTTGTTGCAAATTGCCCCATCATTTCGACCATTTCGTATGCATGTGTAGCTTGCTGGCTTTTCGCTGTAACCTTGGGACTAGACACCGATTTCGACATCAGCATCGCTACAACTGGGATAGTGCCAGGAGCGAATCATCATTTGCCTCTGTCGATACCGAACAAAGGTGGCTTACCGGACAGGATTAGGATCCTGTCGACTAAGGCTTTTGACTTTATGAGCCGTAAGGGTCTCACAAAGGTATTTCTTCCTACAAGTCGTGAGGATCTCGTAGGCGTGTTTTCTCCTTAAGAATCGTGAGGACTCCTAAGTGTATGGCTTCTTGTAAGTCGTAAGAATCTTATAAGAGAGTTTTCCCCTTATAAGTCGAGAGGACTCACAAGGGTTGTTCAACGTGCGAACATATCCCTAGTCACGGGTGGGACTTGGTTAGGGAACTGTTTATTCAGGCCCATGGATTGTATACAAGGGTCAGTGTTGCACCGCTTGTAGGGCAGTATTGAAGGTTGTGTGGGCTGCTTAAGAACAGGTTCAGGTCTCTGCAACTTAAGACTTTCAAATCTTATGAGCCGTGAGGGTCCCATAAGAGAGTTCTCCTTACGAGTCGTGAGGATCTCGCAAATGTAATTTCCCCCTAGGGATCGTGGGGATCTCTAAGTGTGTTGCTCCCTTGTGATTCGTAAGGATCTCACGCGGGTGGTTTCTCCTCATAAGGTCGAGAAGACCCTGCAAGTGTCTCTTAACGAGGTTGCTCCCTTTCGGGTTTTCACAAACACTAGCTGGTAGCCCTGCTGTTTTTACTCACGGAGCCCTTTCGGGTTTTCATCCGTGCCCATTTTTCTTATGGACATACCGTTTTTTTTTTCTATTCTTTTTCTCTTTTTCTCTTTTTTTTATTCGAACGAGGTTGCGCCCTTTCGGGTTTTCACAAGACTCGCCGGTAACCCTGCTGTTTTTACTCACGGAGCCCTTTCGGGTTTTCATCCGTGCCCATTTTGCTTATGGACATACCGTTTTTTTTATTATTCTTTTTTTTGTCCCAGCTTTGGGATGCTGCAATCCACCGTAGTTTCTCGACATCTCGGTCAACAGCTAGTTTTAGGACATAGTGGTCCGTCGTTAGTTTAAGGACGTTTCGGTCCGCTGTTAGTTTAAGGACGTTTCGGTCTGCTGTTAGTTTAAGGACGTTTCAGTCCGTTGTAAAGTAAGCCGGTTACTACTTATAGAGTTTGGGCTTAGGAAGATAGCGAGTGGACATAGTCGTCGTCATCTATCATTGACCTAGGCCGTGGCTCGTCAAGCGTAGTACTTCTTCAGGAAGCGACCGTTTATTGGCCTGAAAGGTCTTTCACCATGCATGTCCATGAGTAGATAGGCTCCACCCTGGTAGACCTTGTCTATGATGTACGGGCCTTCGTAATTCGGCTCGAATTTCCCTCGTTTAGCACGATTGGGGATCATAGGTCTTTTGACCACTAGCACGAGTTCGCCTTGGCGGAATGTCCTCGGCCTAGTCAACCTTTCGTAGGAGCGCGTCATCTTTGCTTTATAAGCCTCCAGATTTTGTTACGCTATGAGCCGGGTTTCATCAAGGGCATCGAGCTCTTCAAGCCGAAGGTGAGCGTTCTCTTCGTCCGTCAGCTCGTAATGGACTGCCACTCGTAGAGAGGGTAGCACTATCTCGAGGGGGAGTACCACTTCTGTACCGAATACCAACGCGTACGGCGCTGTCTTCGTGGCCGTCTTGAACGTAGTTCGATGTGCCCAGAGAGCTTCATGCAGTCTCTCGTGCCAGTCCTTCTTATTTCGGGACACCGTCTTCTTTACGATCTTCGTCAAGGTCTTGTTGAAAGCCTCAGCTAGACCGTTAGCTCGGGGATTATAAACTGAGGAGTATCTCCAGTCTATGTTGTGATGTTGTGCGAAGCGGCTGATTTTGTGGCTTCTGTAGGCTGGCCCGTTATCGGATATGATCCATCTCGGAGTTCCAAACCGATAAATGACGTGTGTCTTGAAGAAATGGAGGATATTCTCCATCTTCACTTCCTTCAGCGGTACTGCTTTTGCCCATTTGGAGAAGTAATCAGTTGTCGCCAAAATGTATCGATGTCCTCTAGCCGATGCTGGCTCGATGGGGCTGATTATGTCAGTTCCCCACATTTCAAACGGCCAGCTAGCCACTGTCGGGTGTAGTGGATTTGGGTGCTGGTGGATAAAGTCCCCGTGAATCTGGCACGAGTGCCATTGCTTCGCATACTCGAGGCAGTCCTGAATCATCGTGGGCCAATAGTAGCCCATCCTTTTAATCTTCAGCTTCATCTTCGGCCCGGCTTGGTGAGAACCGCAGAGTCCGTCGTGAACTTCTTGGACGACTCTTTTCGCCTCTTCAGGTCCCAGGCATCTCAACCACAGAGAATCAAATGACCTTTTGTACAAAGTATCGTTGACGAAGGCGAAAGATAGGGCTCGCTTCATGAGCTGATGTTTTGAGGACGCATCTTCAGGCGTTCGACGGGATTTGAAGTAGTCTATAAAGACTTCTCTCCAATCCTCAGCCTTTTCCTGGTCTTTTATTTGCATAGCCATTAGCTCAGTCGCTCCTTTTTCTTCGGACGACTCCGGAGATATTTCCGCCGGTGCAAGAACCCGACGTCTTTGCACAACGATCCTCACGTCATCGAGGTTCTTGTCGGCCAGTTCTTTGGCGAGCTTAGCTAGTGCATCCGCTTTGCTATTTTCTGCACGCGGTATGCTTTCCAAGATGTAAGAAGGTATTTGGGTCAGTAGTTGCTGTACCCTCTCACCGTACTTTACCAGTTCTGGTTTGCACGTTCGATAGTCGCCGTTTACTTGACTAACGACCAGTTGGGAGTCTCCGTATATGAGGAGGTTTTCAATTCCCATGTCGATGGCGATCTCGAGGCCTGCTATCAAAGCTTCATACTCGGCTTCATTGTTTGTCCTCGGCTCTGTTAAGGAGAAAGCAAAGCGCATTATCCCTCCTTGTGGAGTCACGAAGATAAGGCCTACCCCTGATTTGATTATGGGCGTGTTCTGTTTGCGCTTCTTCATGGAAGACGCTCCATCAAAATAATGTTCCCATCGGGTATCACCACCGTCGATCGTATCAAACGCATGTTCGTTTGGCAGTTCACAATTCAAGGGAGAATCGGCCGGTATCGGATGCTCAGTGAGGAAGTCAGTGATGGCCTGGCCTTTCACTGCCTTAAGAGGCTGATAAGTTATTGAGAACTCCATCAAGAGCAAGGACCATTTAGCGAGCCGTCCCGTCAATATGACCTTTGACATCAAGTATTTGAGAGGGTCCACCTTCGATATGAGACGGACTTCATGCGCCAACACATAGTGTCTGAGCTTCGTTATCGCAAAGATCAATGCCAGGCAGTGTTTTTCGATGGGAGAATAATTGCTTTCTGCCCCCAGTAGAACTCGACTCAAGTAATAGAGGGCTCTCTCCTTCTCTTGGTCGTTCTCTTGTGCCTATAATGCTCCTAAGGAACCTTCAAGGGCGGTTGTATACAGAATGAGAGGCTTTCCCTTGACCGGAGCAGCCAGCACCGGTGGATTCTGCAGGTATTGCTTGATCTCGTCCAGTGCGCTATGGCATTTTTGATCCCAGACGAAAGGATTTCCCTTCTTCATCAGGTGACTGTAAGGGCGGCATTTCCCTGAAAGATTGGCTATAAATCGCCGAATATACGTGAGCTTCCCTTGGAGAGACCGCAATTGTTTGAGAGTCCTTGGCGGGGGCATCTCCATAATTGCTTTAATCTTTGACGGATCTATTTCGATACCTCGGTGACGGACAATGAATCCTAGGAACTTGCCCAAGGAAACTCCAAATGCATATTTGAGAGGGTTCATCTTCAAGTTGTATTGCCGAAGGCGTTGAAATACGATCTTCAGATGCTCCAGATGTTCCTCGTATGATTTGCTTTCCACCACAAGGCCGTCGATATAGCATTCGACGCTTTCATGTATGAGGTCATCGAAGATCTTCGTCATGGCCCTCTGATAGGTGGCACCAGCATTCTTTAGACCGAAAGGCATCACCTTGTAGCAAAATATACCCAAAGGGGTCCGGAAAGCGGTGTGCTTCTGGTCCTCAAGATGCATCTTTATCTGATTATATCCTGATGAGCCGTCCATGAAGGAGAAAACTTCGTGAATGGACGTGTTATCTATCATCAGCTCGGTGACCGGTACTGGGAAGTCGTCCTTCGGGCAAGCTTTATTGAGATCCCGAAAGTCTACACATATGCGCACCGTCCTATTTTTCTTCATCACCAGGACGATGTTGGCGATCCAATCAGGGTACAGAACCTCTTGGATGAAGCCGGATTCAATTAGCTTCTTGACCTCGGCGTTGATACCCATCTCAAGCTTGGGCCGGATTCTTCTCGGTGCTTGTTTGATTGGCTTGGCGTCTGGGGATATTGCCAACTTGTGGACAACAATCTCTGGATCTAGTCTTGGCATTTCGGAATAATTCCATGCGAAGCAATCCTTATGCTACATAAGCACGTCTTTTAGCGTAGCCACCTTTTCCTCAGATAGCAACTCACTGACAAATGTAGGCCGCGGGTCATTCGCCGTCCCTAAATCAATTTTCTTGAGGTTATCTGCAGTGGTATGTATTCCATCTTCCAGCTCCTTTGGGGCCGGTGGGAACTCTGAGATCACCTCGTCATCATTGTTTTCGAAGCACCAGGGGAGGTCACCCCTGTCCTCGGGCTCTTCTTTTGATAGTGTTATCATGTGACAAGTGCGAGCTCGTTTCCATGACCGATTTTGATCCGGTTCTACTTTCGCTGTATGGGCGGCTTTTGGTTCGTGCTTCTGTGGCGGATTTATCCTCCAGCTGCTGGATAGGGCGAATTTGCCGAGCTGATACTGGTCTTCGACCCAGTTCTTGAAGGTGAAGCAATTTTCAAGCGAATGTCCTATTGCTCGATGATAGGAGCAATAGTCTGGGTGGAAGACTTCGCATGCTTGCTCGGGGTGTTTGGACTCCGGAAGTGTAATCATTTGATATTTTATGGCGAGCTCAAGTATCTTCCATGTTTTGTTCTGAGGAAAAGAGTATGCTCAGCTCATCTTCTTCATAAGGGACGAATCCGGATTGCTCGATTCCCGATCGCTTGGCTTCTTGATCCCGCTTTGTTGCTGTCGAACACCTTTCCCGCTCTTTGATTTATTTTTGCCTCTGCGTTGGGCCTTTGGTATGACAGGTTGATAAGGGAGAGCATTGTCATTCTCCGCGGCCTGTTGAAGGAGGCGCTGTATCCTGGCTTTCTCGTAAATGGCCATTTCACGGTTATGGTCATCCCGGATCTTTTGACCCGCTTCCCTGATAAGCTTGTCCATTCGTTCTTAAAATGACGGACTTAGCATTTTAATTGCAGGATCTCGTTTTGGTTCAGGGTCAGCGTTTTCTGACAGGGCGTTCTCTTCTTCATCGAAGTCATATATGACGTAGCTACCATGGACTCGTCCCTGTTTCCCGGATTTCACGTATCTAAGCCCGAGCGTTTCCATTCTCCCAATGGGCAACTTGCGCTGAGTCCCAAGGACATCTCAAATCCTGTTGTAGAACCGAGCTTGTCGAATGGTCTGTTTGAAAGGCACCCCTTGGTGCTTCAAGAGCCTTCTCAAGCCTTCCGAGTAATATCTAGGCAGACGGATGGGTTGGAGTCTGTCGAGCGTAGAATCGGTGCCACGCCAGATTTCTTTCTCCACTTTAGTTTCCCCAGATCGGTAGAATAGGATCGCCTTTTCACCCTTTCGCCTGGGAGGGACGTAAAATGTCTGCAGTTCTTGCACACTATAAGCTTTAAGTGCATCGAGCTCTTTGTAATGCTCCCGCAGAACCATGATAATTTGCAGACTCTGGTTATCACCAGCGAATGCTTGTGTTGGTGGCCTAGCAGAGAATATAGCATTAACCTCCTCTTCCGAGTCGCTGCCGAAAATCAACATGGGGGCGGACGGTCCCGGGTTGTTGCGTCGAGGCGGCCTTGAATAAACTATCTCTTCTTCTTCCTCAGTATCACTCCGAAGACTGGAATGGTGGTGATAGATTTGTTCTTCGGTTGGCGACATCTTTCCGTATCCTCAAAATCTTGAAAAAAGTATTTTGCGTCTTTGTATTTTCGGACCTCGTTCACAGAGAAAGGGTTCAACTCCCCTGTCACAGTATACTCGAGACCATCCTTGAAGTACTTCATACGCTGGTGTTGTGTAGACGGGATGATGTTGTATTCGTGTAACCAAGGCCGGCCGAGCGAAGCATTGTAGCAAGTCCTGGCGTCAATGACGTGAAATTTAATATCCGTGACGAGTAGCCCGAAGCGCAGCATCAGTATCACAGACCCAAGAGTCCGTGACGACTGGGAGTCAAAACCAGAGATGCTAATTTTATCACGAGCGAGATGCTGAACGCTTATGCAGATTTCCTTCAAGACTCACATGTTAAGGAGATTGACGGAAGACCCATTGTCGACCAGGATTTTGCCTATCTTTATATCGTGGCAGTATCCTGAGACATAGAGGGGACGGTTGTGTTCGCACGTCCCAAGGAGGAGGACTTCATCGCCGAAGGTAATATCGGCTGTATGTACTTCTTCCAGCTCGTCTTTCATCTTTTCTTTGGCAAGAAAAGCTTGGAACTGTCATGGCTCTTGTAGCACCTTGATTAATGAATCTCTCGCCTCTTTGGATAACAGAAGGGCGTCGAGAATGCTGAGCTGCGAAGGTACCTTCCTCAAGTGTTCCAGAACATTGTAGTCCACCTTGTTCTTCTTTGGCGGGTCCTTGGCAGTCGGCTCTTTGGTGACTTGGTCGTCTACGGCGATATCCTCAGAGACCTTCTCTTTTCCCTTATCTTTTCTGTTCGCGGATCCGAGGTTCTTTTCTGGAAGTGTACGATTGCGCAGCTGAATATTTTCACAGGCCTTCGGTTCTTCATCTTTCCCCAAGGGGGATTCTTTAAAGAGAGGGCCAAGAGCCATTTCCTTGTCGGAGTCGCTCCCGAAGGTGAAAACCTGCGATCCCCCGGCGTTGACCATGCGACAGTTGTCGGTAATTCTTTTATGCTTCTCGGTCGTACTCCTCTGCTCCCGACGAGTTTTGCATTTCATCCGCTTAAAATGTTGCCGGTAAGCAACATATCCCTGCCACCATCTTTTAAAAGCATTGCACTCTTCGGTGGGGTGCGCAATCTTTCGATGATATAAACAATATCTCGGACACATTTCGGCTTCATCGAGAGTGTTTCCTTCGGAAGGTAGTAGCTTCATTCCCATTGATATGGCTTTAGCAAACCTTTTCCTTGTCTTGATCTTGTTTTTATTTGCAACCGATGTTCCTTGATTTGGCATGAGTATCTCGAATCTTTCGTCCAGTCGCCGACGTTTGGCTCTTTCAAATATGGCCATCTCACGCTCCTAATCGGCTTTACTTTTCAGATGAATTTCACTCAGGAATGCATCGATCATTTCGTCTGACGGCCCTGGAAGTTCCGGTTCAGGACCTACCCCCAGTTTCTCTGTGTAAGGAGCTTCTTCATCGTTTATCAATGAGTGAGAGATCATATGACAACTTGCTACATAGTCCTCGGATTCATCTGATGAGTCTTCTCCGTCATTTTCGTCCTCAAGGACGTGGCTGAGGAACTCTTGGAGCGTGATTGGAGTCCGCGCCTTCTGGTTATACTCTTCCAGCGTGTCAATTTGTTTTTGTAAGTCCGTGCGCTTGTCGTCAGGCTTCTCGGACGTCTTGGATTTCTTCTTCTTTTTCGAAGATTTTGACGGCTGGATGTGAACACTTTGGCTATCACCACCAATCTTTAGAGTTGGGCACGGCTTCAGCATTCCTTCGATGATCTGGGGTTCTAGCGGATTTTTCCACCTGATCGCCGGGCATGTTTGGAGATCACTCAGCATCCTTTTGGTTTTGGCTGAAAGAGCCACCTCCCATGGAGCTTCTTCAACAAAAGAGCACGTTTCCCCCGGTGTATCCATCTTCTTAGGAGAGTGCGGTTGTGGTGGGCTTACTTTCCACTTTTCAGACAACGCAAACTTGCCCTGTTGGTACTGATCCTCGATCCATCCCTTAAAGACGAAGCAATCTTCAATTGGATGGCTTACCGTTTGGTGGTAAGGGCAATAATTGGGATTATTCGCTTCACCAGGCTGCAATGGTCGCTTGGGATTCGACAAATTGATAAGCCTGTTGCGCATCGCCATCTCGAAGAGTCTCCTCGTTTTGTCTCGTGGGAACGAGTAAGGGCGCTTCATTTTCTCATTATAATAGCGTCGTCTCTCTTCTAGTTGATCCGTTAGTTTTGGGGCACTGGGCTGCTGTTGAGTATTTGCAACGAAGGTCGCCTTTCCTTTACCCTTTTCATTTCGCGGCTCCGGTTTCGGGGGAGACGGTCTGTGACCCATCTGATCCATCTGGGCTAGCTTGTCGATTAAAGCCTGGAATGTGGTCGGTTTGAAGAACATCATGAACTGTGTAATAGTTGCATGAGGGTCTAGGGTGCCCACGAACATGCCCACCGCTGGCGCTTCTTCGATGCGCTGTTCGCACTTTGACCACAGATTTCGCCATCGGATTGCGTATTGAACCCACGTCTCGCCCGGTTTCACCCTGGCATTGATCAATGCCGTTATCGGGCTACATTCACTAGCACTCGCGAATCGCTGGGTGAATAACTCCATTTCCGCGAAAGTCTTGACGGAGTCATTTGGAAGTTCGGAGTACCACTCAAACGCCGTCTCCGATAAGCTGCCGACGAATTGGCGGAGCAAAAGTTTATCATCGCCACCGGTATTGCCATAAAGAGCTCTGAACTGGGCGACGTGCTGGTGGGGATTACCTGACCCCTTGTACACATGAAATTTAGGGATCGTGTAGCCCAGCGGGTATTTTATCTGATCATACCAGCCTAGATACGGTCGCCCAGTTTTAATAACTTGGCCGGCTGCTGTTGGAGATAGTGCCCTCATAGTCAATTATTGGATCACAGGTACGTGATTGCAATGATTGCGGAGGACCTATACCGGTAGGACAGTCTTACTCGAGATGATAGTATGCTATCTGGTTTGCCTTTATCAGTCGTGTACATGTTCAGGTGACTGATTACATGTTACACGTTGATAGAGCCCTTAGGATCTTGCTTTACCACCAACAGTATGATGGCGATCATATACGTGAGAGTTGGGTGGTTTATACGCATATCCTTAATTGTAGTCCCTAGTCGTGGGAGTTTCAAGACAGGGCATCGATACTCCGGAGTAGACTAGTGTGTATAGTCGAGACCCCGACGAGGGGCGGTGGCCGGTCTCACAAGCCACTGGTGTCAGTTGGATCACCTAAGATGTATACAGGTGCTCATTGGGTTATGAGTACACCGGACAGGACTCGCCGGGAATCTGCAAGTTAGTACTATACCTATCGTCAGATAGCAGTTCCCTGGTGACATGTGTACAGGTTAGTTCATCGACCTGAGGTCGTCATTTGTCTCGTGTGAGTTCCCACTGTGCTTTGATTTCTACCCTACCACGGCTCAAAGGAGTCGTGCAAACAGGTAGTTTTTGGGTACAGTCCCGAACCATATGGAGGCACGTGAGCGGATCGGCAGGGGATTCGTCTCTCCCGGTATTGGGGGCGAGGTCGTGCTGTGTCTAGGAGAGCCATTACACAAAGTCCATGGCCATGGCAGGAGATTTACTGGTAGGTACTCCAGTAGTATCTCAGGGTGTTATTGGGCTACACTCCGACACGACTTATACTGCTATTGGGGGTCTGACGTTTCTAGCCCCCTAGGCAGATATGCGATACTCATAGACGAACGGACCGGACTGTATATACATTGTCACTGTTAGGCTCAGTAGGGTTTCCGGATGAGTTCGCTCATCGGCCTCCCTTGAGGCCAGTCCATGGGCAGCCGTTATGCATAGCTAGTGCCGCTGACGGTTTGTGGTTAAACCCACTGCCAGGGTACTGACGAGTCATTAGAGTCCCCCACAGACAGTTTCCCAAGTTCGGGCGAAACGTTGTAGAGGCCGTATGGTTTTATGGCAGGGTTCGGAAAATGCACGTGCGTTTACGCACGTGTTATTTTTCGGGCAGATGATGCTGGTCGGCTTTGGTTTAAGCCGGATCCGAGTATTATATTGAGTAGATATAATATCTTTGTCTCAGTTGCATTTGTATTCGGTCGTAATACAAATGCCGGTATATTTATACAGTTACGGGGTTATCCTGAAAGTCGTTTCAGGATCACTTTTGGAAGTTGCCAGTTTCCAGTTTTCTATCAGCCGTCTTTTAACATTCGGTTAAAGGCGAATTCGTCTTTTCTTGAGATGAGTGTGGTTTCTTCTAGAAGGTTCTAGAAATGGTGAGGTGTTTAGTGACTCATGGTTGCATTAATGGTTCAATTAATGCTTATGGTGACTAGGTTATTAGATTCATTGTATCTTAGTGACTCATTGTTTTCATTAATGATCAAGATAAGCTTCATCCTCTTATGGTCACCACTTCCCTCCTACACTCATCCCCCCCCTCCTTTTTAGTGGCTGGCCCTCTCTCTCCTCCTTCTCTCTCTCACTTGAGAAAATTATGGTTGCTAAAAAGAAAAGACTAAAGTTTTGGATGCATGGAAATTTCATAGTTCATTTCTTGTTCCATTTCATTTCCATCGGCAACTTCATTAACCGATCGTCCACGGACTTGGACGAAGTGAGACAAAGTCATCTACTCATTCTCTACATCATTCTTGGTCGTCTCTTTTAGCAAACTTGACGACCGAGTTGCCTCGAGTCAGAGGCGGGAGCCCGTTTAAAGAATCAGTGATATGGTGCCACCTAGACGAGCATATAGGAGATCGACAAGATCGGAGCAGCCGCAACGGAGCGTGGGATGATGGTTAAAGAACGAAAGACTCGGATCGTTCGGTATAACCTTTCTACACTCTTTACAGTTTGTTAGTTTAGCAATAATGGCAGATCCGGGTTAAAGTATACGATAGCGCCAGTTAAAAAGTTTTTGTTCCGCATTTGGCGTCTGTAGACGGCCGGGGCGCTACCGTAGACTTACAGTGGTATCAGAGCCTCACCATTTTGCTATACTAACTTGTGCTAACGCGTTTAAAATATCGATCGAACCGGAAATCAAAAACTGCAAAATCCAAGCTTGACAGTTTCTGTCGATTTTAAAAGGGTTCCAAAATTAATTTTACACATACCAGAAAATCAAGCAGGGTTTTTTAGGAATACTGTAGAAATTTGAGGAAGTGATTCCACTGTTCCGCCGCGGATCCGCGGTCCAAGCCAAGGTTTGCCGCGGATCCGCCGCAGAAAAGTGAGATCACTCACTCAATTTTCTACAGTGCATTCCATGTTGGAAATTGGGGTTTTTGGTATATATCTTTTGGGCCCAGATTTTGTTACTGTTCACCAGTTGTTCGTGGGGCCCACTTTGTGATATTTTGTCGATCGAAATTTAAACATGTTAGTTTACAGTGCTTACATTATATCTCCGACCGGGAATGTCATTTGATTGGTAAACCGTGTCTGATTGCTATAGTTCTTTTAGACGGGTTTGCGAACGTGACATTCGCGTTGATGTTCTGTGTTGTGCTGTGATGTTGCGGATTTGTCGTGGTGGATAGCAGTGTGCAATGGTAGTGCAGTTTCAGTTTATTTGTACATTTGATATTGCGGGGCGAGCGTCCAACTTGTGGACTGCCGTCACTGCCTGTTGTATAATATTCTATTGGGGCACGACCAGGTTGCGGTCGATGTACCTGTTGTATTTTTTTTCATTACTGTACTAGGTTTTACCCCGCGACGGAGTGCACGGATAGCCGGGTTCTGAGGGGCAACGGGTCCGCATCTTATGGCTTTGAGAGGCAGAGGGGCCCCACTCGAGAATTGGCAGACTATTCGCCGCACTCGTAGGGGGTACAGGTTGACCCAAGGAGGGGTGCCCAAGATTACCGGATTCCGTGAAGTGCTGGGTGGTCCATTCACTATGCTGTAGGGGGCTGCCTCGCTTCAGGTTTTGGCGGGTAACTTGCCGCACCCGTAGGGGTCTAGGTTTCATTGCACAGGCTATCCACACGACAGGGGAACGTCGGGTTTCAGCAGCGGCTCTGTGAAACCCGGGGATCCCAGTTTATCTGTATTGTTCTGTGATGCTTATTACTTTTCTGTAATGTTGCATATTATCACGCCTGGAGCGATTATTGTATATTGGTTTATATACTATTAGATGTTGTATATGTTTTACACCCGCGCTAGTCCAGTCCCCGCTCTGTCGTTAGTTAAGTAACCTAACGGGTGATGACGGGACCCAGTGACGAATGCGGATGGCATATACGTACATTTTATTTTCGTTCTTTTCTGGTGTGATTATCGATGGGACTGGGTTGATTCTGATCAATGCAAAGTAAAACAAACCTGTTTTCAGTTGTTGGAACAAATTTAAAAAGTGTTATTGCAAAGACGTTTTCTTTTGTTTTGCATAGCGGTATTAAGTGGAATATCCTGCACCTCATTCGACGGGGCAAGGGCCGATATCCCTTCACCGGGACTGACCCCTTGGGCAGAAGTTTGCGTCAGGGTAATAACTTCACTATAGTCGATTACATGTTGCTTTGCATAGTGGTATTCAGTGGAATATCCTGCACCTCATTCCACGAGGAAAGAGCCGAGATCCCTTCACCGGGAGTGACCTCTTTAGCAAAAGTTTTCGCCACTATATTTTAAAAAGCTATCAGGTTCCTTCAGCGATATCAAGTTCACTACGTTAAAGGTTTTTCGCCAAAAACCAGCCGTAGCCCTCCGTCACTTCTTTTGAGTATTCAGTAGTATTCAAGCTATGTATTTTAGCCAAAGTTAAGGCATAGTGTTTGGTAGCTGCTGGGTATTCAATTGTTGCATAGATAGATGAGTTAGTTTGGGACAGTCGTTCTGCCGATTGGCCAAAGTCAGGGGCATGTGCGGGTGGGTTCAAATTGACAAGATAGTGACGGGTAGAACTTGGCATGTGACTTATGATATTTTGACCAAAGCCAAGGTTATAAGAGCATGGGGCAAAAATCCAATCGGGAGTTTCTAAAGAAACTGAAACTTGCCAAGTATGCGCATACCTTCTGGAGTATGAGTAACGTGGATGCATTCCATCACATTATCATGCGATGAGAGTTGGATCCCGATTCCCACTGATGAGTTGGTTTACTCTTCGGGTGATCCCGATTGATTCTTCTTTAGGTTTGGAGGAGAATTTGACAGGACAGTGGGAGGTTTCCGGATTAGATAAAGTGATAACCATTCTGATCTAGGTTAGAGTGCACGCAGAGTGTTTCTTTTCTCTCTCTCTTTGGCAGCGACCTTTGACCAACCCTAGACTATGACTCAGTGACCAAGTTGACCGAATCTTCTTAAAATACTGGCTTTTGGATTGTCTATGTTGCATAAGTCATTGCCACTCCTTCTTCTACCCTTTGAATTTCTCAGAACACCCGTATTACTGTTAGTTATATGTATGCCCTAGAGGCCATTACTGTACATACGATGTATATTGTAGTGGATGCTAGGACATATATAGGGAGGACTTTCTTGCTCGACATGATAGTATGCTATCTGGTTGTACTTTATCTTAACTTGTACTCTGATTGTCTCTATGTTACGTGTTGATAAAGCCCTTAGGATATGTACTCGACTGCTGGGACTATGATGAGATCATACTAGTGGGGCCACGGTAGTCGACGAGTACATCCTATAACTGTTCCTAGTCGTGGGTGTATCGAGACAGGGCATCGATGCACCAGAGTAGACTAGCGTATACGCATCTTGACCCATATGATGGGCGATGGATGATCCCATATCCATCGGTATTTGACATCAAGGATGGTGTACGGCTGCTCAGTGGAGACTGGGTACACTGGACGGACTCGCCGAGAACTCCCAGATGGTATTATACCATACGTCAGATGGCAGTTCTCCGGTGACACTGGTACAGAGTAGTCTGTTGACCCGAGATCGTCATAGAGTCTTGTGTGGTTCCCACTGTGCTTTGATTTCCATCATACCACGTCCAAGAGGGCGTGCAAAAAGGTGGCTTTTGGGTACAGTCCCGAATCATATGGAGGCAATGAGCGATAGGAGGGGATTCGTCTCTCCCGGTATAGGGAGTTGATGTTGTGCTGTGTTCGATTGGCTATAACCGGAAATCCCTGGCCAGGGTTGCTGAGATTTACTGGTAAGTGTTATCAGTAGTTTCTCGAACTGTTATAGACCTCAAATCGACACGACTTATCAAGCTACTGGGGTCTGACGTTTACCACCCCTAGGCGAGATATGCGACATATCAGATGACGAGACCGGACTGTACGGGAGTGTTACTGTTTGGATTCGCAGGAGAATGTACAGGCTTGCTTGTTGATCTTCTGAGCGCTCAATACCTGGGTAGCTGTTACGTTTAGCTGACCGCTTGCAGCTTGTGGGTGTTTGATATGATCATCACCTACTGCCGGCGTATTGACGATTCTTTAGAGTCCTACACAGAGGTTTCTTGACTCAGGCAAAACGGAGTAGGAGCACATATGTGATATGTGCGGGACCGAGGATAATGCGATATATGATACCGTATTATATTCTCGCGATATTTGATATCAGCCGGGTCGTCGGATCAAGTGTTGATTCGATGAATCGGTACGGATAAATATTAGCCGGTTATATGCGATATAGCCGGATTGTCGGATCAAGTGTTGATTCGATAATTTAATGTATAATAATATATTTGATATATTAAATTGCATTAACTAATATTTGCTCACTAAAAGATTCTTTTTCTCACTCGGGTAATACATTGATATATATGCGATATATGTTAATTGTATTATTTTATTTTGTTACAATAAATATTGTATATGTGATATATAATATTGTAACATATTATAATTATTAATGCAACATGTTTAGAGGAGTTTAAACATGATTAGGGTTTGGATTAGGGTTAAACCTTCTAGTTGATTCTAGAAGCTTTACTTTGTCTTTGTTAAGATATTATGATAGATATTTGTAAGTGACTCACCCTTTGACCTAACCCAAACCCTAACCCTAGTAAACTCTCTACAATGGTTACTACAACCATGGTTGCATAAATAATTATGATAACTTTTATTATTCATCACAATTCTATTATTGTTCATCTTCTTCATTTCTTTCATGAAAAGCTTGCTTGATTTTTCAAAGGTGATGAATAAATATGAGAAAAAGATAAATAAAGAGAGCAAAATTCCTACCTCATCATCCTCATCTTCCCTTGCCATTTAGATGAGGGTGTTCACATCATTTCATGAGTGTTAGCTTGTGTTAAAGAAACTTCAAGGTAGATCATCTTAGTATCGAAGATCGGAAGCAAAGGTTGCGTCTTTCTCTTCGTGGAACCTCTCGAGAGTCCGGATCCCGATGATCGCAGCGAAGGGACCACAACACGGAGTATATGAAGTGAAGGACCGGATCTACAAAGGTTGTAATCCCTCTCACTTAGTGTTAAAATGTTTAGCATGCTTGTTTTCGCCTAATCTCTAGTTTAAAGTTCCGTATTCGGGTTGTTCGGCACGGCTAAATTTTAAATCGGGCATGGTTGATGCCTCGTAGACCCTTGTGCGCGTGCCTAGCAACCCTACAGTGGTATCAGAGCCAAGCTAGAGCTTTAGGCGAAGTCTAGACGGAGTTTAAAGTCCGATCGAAACCCGAAACCCCGTTAAAACCCGCTCTCTGGACTTTTTCTAAAAACTGGGATTTTTCCAAATTAAAAATGCTTAAAAAATTCGGCAGGGAATTCTAAGAATTACGGCGCAAAATTTTTTCCATGAACAGTAAAAAGTGCGGCGGAACCGCGGCAGAAGCATGCCTTCTGCGGCGGTTCTGCGGCACATTGATGACGTCATCGTTCACTGTTTGCACAGTAACTCTTATTTTATTATGCTGGATTTTCTGGGAATTTTTAATATTTATTCAAGAGTTGAATTTTCTGGGGTTGTTTTGGGGATTTGATGTTTCGACCGGCATGTCTAATTTTGTCTATGTGGTTGTCCGGATAATTTTTAGAAACTGTTAAAAAGTTCGGACGGATATCAATAACTCAATTTTTCTCCTGTCGGAAAATTTTTCAAAAGTTGGATTTTTTCTCGTGTTTAAGAATGTTCTAAGTCATGCAAGTAACTCGGTGGACCCTCTAGAAGACAACAAACCTTAACTCGATTATGTGACCGTCTTGAACTGCCCTTTGAACCTTAGGGTTTGGGGCAGTATGGCGTGCCACATGTGAGGCGTTGGCTTGACCCTTCTACGGCTGGACCATTGGTACTGTAGCATGTGATGGATGTTTTTTTTAAACTGATTTCAAGTGTTGAGATATATTGGGGAAATCTTGGGTGCTTGATGATTCGATCGGAAAGTTTGACTTTTTCTATTTTATCTGGAATTTGATACAATAATTGGAATCCACAGGTAGTTATGAGATAACTAATTTGAATAATATAAACATAGCAGTTTAGTCTCAGTTGATCGGTTGCTACGGAATTTTGATGTGATCAAAAGTCCGTCGCAATCACGTAGTGTACGCGGATACTCGCCGGGTAATTAAGTTTGCGACGAGCATTCGATCAAGACGTCGGGAATCTTGTTGAATTGCCCGACTTGATATTGAAAAGAGTTTTCGAAGATGAGACTAAAATGCGGGGTTTATAATTGTTAGGCATGCGATGTCTAAAGAATTTATTTGGTTAGGCATGCAATGTCTAAGGAGGTTGCGGATTCCAACTGTTGTAGTTTTACACTTTCTTTTCTGTGACCGTAAGCGTAGTATGTGGTGTATCGCCGGCTTCGTTGTTATACATCAACGACAATCGGGATACGCATACTTGCTTACGTTGATGATATGTGATATTATGTGTTGCTGTGATATGTTATATTGGATCGTCGCGTTTGAATAGCCGGGGTTTTATGTGAGATGAGAGTTTTTTTCTTTTTCATTCATGTAAAATTCATTTGTATGTAATATTCTTTTATTGGGGCACTTCCAGGTGGCGGAAGATGTCACCTTTGTATATTATTTACTTTTTCGCATTAGGTAGACCCAAGGAGGGGAGCACAAGTAGCCGGGTTCTAGGGTCCAGTGGGAGACCATCTCGAGGAGTCGAGACCGGGTCTCCTAACCCTAGAATTGGCAGTGTTACTTGCCACTCTCGTAGGGGTCTAGGGATGTGGGTTTGGCTATTCATCGCGACCGTGGAAACCGTGTTTTATACAGGCTCGTATTGAAAACACGGACGTCCTAGTATATCCAATATTTCATATATGTTCTTCTGCTGCAATGTTCTGTGATGAGATCACATTACTGCCTGAGACGAATGTTTATATTTTATATATATGAGATATATGTTATATTGCAGATTTCGTTTCAAAAGAGATGCTTGTGAAGCATAATAAAATGGGACTTCATTAATATGATTAATGAAATAAAAGAAACCTAAGATGTTGTAGAATCGAATTTCAAAATTAAAACAGGTAGCTACAGTTCTTGCTTTGCACAGCGGTATATATGATATATCCTGCACCTTATTCGATAGGGAAAGGACCGAGATCCCTTCACCGGGAGTGACTCCTTTAGCAATAACTGGCAGATGCTACACACTCGGTTTGTCTTTTGATTGCTTTTAAGTGTTTTTGCTTTGCACAGTGATATATATGATATATCCTGCACCTTATTCGATGAGGAAAGGGCCGACGATCCCTTCACCGGGAGTGACCCCTTTAGCAAAACTAGAAAAGCCTAAAAAACACTCCATTTAAAATCACTCGATTCTACAACGATATCAAGTTCATTACGCAAAGGGTTTTCTTAAAAACCCGTCGTAGCCCTCCGTCATTTCAGATAAGTACTACTTAGTATTCGTGCTGCGGTAGTTTGGCATTCGTCAAGGCGTAGTGTACGGTAGCTAACTAGTGCTTATCTGCTAGCATACGATGCGATTGGATTAGGGTATTCGTACGGCGTTGTTTGGCATTCGTCAAGGGTCGTGCGGGTGGGTTTAATTCAATCAAGAAATGTACGAGTTGAACTTGGCTGGCGGACTATGGGTGGTTTGGCATTCGTCAAGGTCATAGGACGCTAGGGGCAAAATATTATTGGGAATTTCAAGTGTTGAAATTTGTAATGAGATTGCATACCTTCTATAAGATAGTTGGATCCCGATACCCGCTGCGAGTAAGAGTTACTCCTGGGAGAGTTTTACACATTACAATTAGCCGATCAAGTAGGTGTCTAGAAAGGTGTTAACGGGGTTACGCCTCTGGGAAAACGAGGTTTACTTTAATTAGGTTCGTGCGAAAGCACGGGGGACCTCCCTCAAAGTACCAACACTGGCCTGACTGAAAGATTGGCGAACTTGTAGCGTGTAATTAATCCCAGCTAGTCTTTCCTTTTAGGGTTTGAAGGAAGATTTGACTAAAACAGTAGGAGACATCCTGATTAGATATATTAGATAACCAATCTAATCTTGCAAGAGCATACGCTGAGTGTTTTCTTCTCTCTCTCTCCAGATAGCGAACATATCACGCCTTAATCAAGATAATAAAACGGATAAATTGACCGAACCCGCTTGTTATACTGAGCTGGGGAACGTTGGTCCCGCTCCAACTTATAATTGTTATAGGACAGAGCAGGAAATTGGGGAATACCAGATTTCCCGTGCCGCCCAAACGAAGAAAGTGCATGCTGATGCATCATCTTCGGGTGTGTTCATTACACAGAACTGTTTCTCAGTATCCTTTACGTCCTGGGTATGTGATACCGGATCAGGATCCCGTATATGTAATCTGTTACATGGGCTACAGATAGGTAGAGAACTGAGAACGGGTGATAAGTTTCATGAGACAGAAAACGGTGCAAGTGTTGCAGCCAAGTCTGTTGGTCACTGTCACCCTGTATTACCGGAATACATTGATTCTGAACAAATGTTATTAGATACCGAACCTGATATACAAAATCATATCGGTCTCTTTATTAGTAAAGAAAGGATATAATTTTGTATTGTTGGATAATGTTTTGAACATTTCCTATATCAAGAGTTGATCGGTTCAGGCACGTTATCTAAAAGCATTGACGTTCTAAATCAAACTACAGTTCTTAGTATAAGGAACATACACAAGAGGAAGAGTTCAGAATTGAATGAATCCTTCTTGAGGTATTGTAGACTAGGTCATATCAATGCGACCCGACTGGCTGAAGTTACATAAAGATACATATTTAAATTAGTTTGAATTTACATCTTGTGAAACTTGCCTGTCATGTCACAAAGATAAGATGACCACAGCTCTGTTTATTGAAAACAGAGAAAGAGTTAATGAACTCTTGGGATTGATACATACTGATGTATGAAAGTCCCCTGTCTACAGATGCCAAGATTGGTTCTTTGTACTTCATTACATTCTTTGATAATCTCTCAAGATTCAGACATATGTTCCTGCTGAAACACAAGTCCGAACCTTTTGAGATATTCACAGAATATAAGTTAGAAGTAGAGAACCAAAATACGGGTATAAGTATTATGTCCTTTGATAAGATCAAGGAGGAGAAAACTTGAGCACGGAATTCCTGGACTATTCTAAAGAAGAATGAGATTCTCTCTCAGCATTACTCCTCCGTATACACCATAGCACGATGGTATGTCGGGACGGAGCAAACTCACCCTATTAGATATGGTGTGCTCTATGATGAGTACTACTGAGTTGCCTATTTCCTTTTGGGAGTTATGGCACTTGAGAAGCTGCATACCTATTGAATAGGGTTCAAATCAAATCAGTTGCCTACCACTTCATATGTGATATGGAAAGGGAAGAGCCCATATCTTAAGTTTGTTAAGATTTTGGGTTGTCCGGCCTATGTCTAAAAGCAAAATCCGGACAAGCTCGAGGCAAGGTCTGTTCTGTAGAACTGGAAATGTTCCATCTATACAAACTGCAGCTGATGATTTGGTAGAACCAAAGGATTCAATAGTTACCAACGAACCTCAGCCTCTCCGCCGATCTAGTAGGGTTCCTCACCCACCTGAGAGATACTTAGATTTCTCTATGACAGTGGGAGCGAGGATTGCATCATGAGATGATGACCCAACTAGTTTCGAGCTGGCCATCAGGAGTGGGACTCTGTAAGAATGGCTGGGTGCTTATCGATCTGAGATGGAATACTTATACACCAACTAAGTATGGACTTTGGTTGCTTTATCTGAAGGGTTAAATCCCCATCAGGAGCAAGTATATCTTGAGAAGATTACTTGGTGTACATGGAAAAGTTGAGACTTTCAAAGCTAGACTTGTTAAAGGTTTGCATCATAGACCAGGTATGGATTATGTTGAAACCTTTTCTAAAGGATCTATGCTTAAGTCCATTCAGATCCTACTTGCCACGGCTACATACCATGACTACGATATCTGGTGGTTGGGTGTCATGACTGCTTTTCTAAATGAAGATTTAGAAGATAGCGTCTATAAGTACACAGCCAGAGGGCTTCGTAGACAGTGGGAGCAGCGGAAACGTGTGCAAGATGTTTTATATGATAAAACAGGCATCGCGGAGTTGGAACATTTGTTTTGATATGGTAGTCAAAGAGTTTGACTTCATCAAAATGGAAGATGAACCTTGTATATAGAAAAAGGTAGTAGAGAGTATGGTGGTGATCCTCGTAGAGTACGTGAATGACATACTCTTGATAGGGAAGGAGTTTCCTATGCTACGCTCGGTCAATCTCCGCTTATCACAAGGATTCTCCATATAGGATCAAAGTGATACCTACTAAATCCTGGGTTTTGGATCTATGAGATAGATCTAATTGGATGTTAGGATACTCACTAGTTGTAGTGAGATGGTATCAATCGATCCTGAGGAGAATCACTGGAATGGTTCCAGGGTGATAAAGACGACTGAATGTCAGTCGCAGGCTTGTCTATACCCTCAGTGGAGGGACGGTATGTTGGAAGAGTACCAAGCTAGATACCGTGACATACTAGATGATTAAAGGCAAGATACATCGTTACCAAGGATGCTACCAAAGAGGCAGTCTGGATATATATAAGTTCATAAGATGAACTTCGTTCCTACCATTGTGTGACAATGGAGTTGTGGCTTCTGCCAAGGAACTACCGTCCCATCAGAAATCCAGATATAATTCTTAGGCAGTATCACCTGATCATGGAGATGGTTGATCTCCAGGGAGATCGAGGTTAGGAGAGTAGACACAGAGGACACAGCGCGGATCCACTCACGAAGGCCTTTTTCCCAGTAGAGACTTTTATAGGATTGTTGAGTATGAGATACTTCAACCGCAGCTAATTGTTGGGTATGCGATACCATAACAGATGGCCCTAGTGCAAGTGGAAGATTGTTAGTTATATGTATGCCCTAGAGGCCATTACTGTACATACGATGTATATTGTAGTGGATGCTAGGACATATATAGGGAGGACTTTCTTGCTCGACATGATAGTATGCTATCTGGTTGTACTTTATCTTAACTTATACTCTGATTGTCTCTATGTTACATGTTGATAAAGCCCTTAGGATATGTACTCGACTACTGGGACTATGATGAGATCATACTAGTAGGGCCACGGTAGTCGACGAGTACATCCTATAACTGTTCCTAGTCGTGGGTGTATCGAGACAGGGCATCGATGCACCAGAGTAGACTAGCGTATACGCATCTTGACCCATATGATGGGCGATGGATGATCCCATATCCATCGGTGTTTGACATCAAGGATGGTGTACGGGTGCTCAGTGGAGACTGGGTACACTGGACGGACTCGCCGAGAACTCCCAGATGGTATTATACCATACGTCAGATGGCAGTTCTCCGGTGACACTGGTACAGAGTAGTCTGTTGACCCGAGATCGTCATAGAGTCTTGTGTGGTTCCCACTGTGCTTTGATTTCCATCATACCACGTCCAAGAGGGCATGCAAAAAGGTGGCTTTTGGGTACAGTCCCGAATCACATGGAGGCAATGAGCGATAGGAGGGGATTCGTCTCTCCCGGTATAGGGAGTTGATGTTGTCCTGTGTTCGATTGGCTATAACCGGAAATCCCTGGTCAGGGTTGCTGAGATTTACTGGTAAGTGTTATCAGTAGTTTCTCGAACTGTTATAGACCTCAAATCGACACGACTTATCAAGCTACTGGGGTCTGACGTTTACCACCCCTAGGCGAGATATGCGACATATCAGATGACGAGACCGGACTGTACGGGAGTGTTACTGTTTGGATTCGCAGGAGAATGTACAGGCTTGCTTGTTGATCTTCTGAGCGCTCAATACCTGGGTAGCTGTTACGTTTAGCTGACCGCTTGCAGCTTGTGGGTGTTTGATATGATCATCACCTACTGCCGGCGTATTGACGATTCTTTAGAGTCCTACACAGAGGTTTCTTGACTCAGGCAAAACGGAGTAGGAGCACATATGTGATATGTGCGGGACCGAGGATAATGCGATATATGATACCGTATTATATTCTCGCGATATTTGATATCAGCCGGGTCGTCGGATCAAGTGTTGATTCGATGAATCGGTACGGATAAATATTAGCCGGTTATATGCGATATAGCCGGATTGTCGGATCAAGTGTTGATTCGATAATTTAATGTATAATAATATATTTGATATATTAAATTGCATTAACTAATATTTGCTCACTAAAAGATTCTTTTTCTCACTCGGGTAATACATTGATATATATGCGATATATGTTAATTGTATTATTTTATTTTGTTACAATAAATATTGTATATGTGATATATAATATTGTAACATATTATAATTATTAATGCAACATGTTTAGAGGAGTTTAAACATGATTAGGGTTTGGATTAGGGTTAAACCTTCTAGTTGATTCTAGAAGCTTTACTTTGTCTTTGTTAAGATATTATGATAGATATTTGTAAGTGACTCACCCTTTGACCTAACCCAAACCCTAACCCTAGTAAACTCTCTACAATGGTTACTACAACCATGGTTGCATAAATAATTATGATAACTTTTATTATTCATCACAATTCTATTATTGTTCATCTTCTTCATTTCTTTCATGAAAAGCTTGCTTGATTTTTCAAAGGTGATGAATAAATATGAGAAAAAGATAAATAAAGAGAGCAAAATTCCTACCTCATCATCCTCATCTTCCCTTACCATTTAGATGAGGGTGTTCACATCATTTCATGAGTGTTAGCTTGTGTTAAAGAAACTTCAAGGTAGATCATCTTAGTATCGAAGATCGGAAGCAAAGGTTGCGTCTTTCTCTTCGTGGAACCTCTCGAGAGTCCGGATCCCGATGATCGCAGCGAAGGGACCACAACACGGAGCATATGAAGTGAAGGACCGGATCTACAAAGGTTGTAATCCCTCTCACTTAGTGTTAAAATGTTTAGCATGCTTGTTTTCGCCTAATCTCTAGTTTAAAGTTCCGTATTCGGGTTGTTCGGCACGGCTAAATTTTAAATCGGGCATGGTTGATGCCTCGTAGACCCTTGTGCGCGTGCCTAGCAACCCTACAGTGGTATCAGAGCTCCTTGATTTAGGAGAGTACACCTATTACGCTTATTGGATAGTCTTATTCCAAACCATAGGCAGGTGCCGAAAGGTAGGGAATGAAGAAAACCAATTAGCCTAAGCAGGGTGTGCAGAAGGTAATATGTAAAGACAAAATAAAGGGATTAGAAAGAGGGCAAAGTAAATTGCGACTGATATCATTCACGACCAAAACCGCGTACTTCATCGCCACTCCTATTTCACCTTTAAAGGAATAAGGTATTATTCAATTGTCTTTTATCATCACCTTCTCTCAAGATACGAGTACTCCTTGGTTTAGGAGGGTACACCTATTATGCTTACTGGATAGTCTTCTTCCAAACCATAGGCTGGTGCTGAACGGTAGGGAAGAAAGAAAACCATTTAGCCTAACGATGGTGTACAGAAGGTAATGACTAAAGACAAATAAAGGGACTTAGAGAGATGGCAATAAAATATACGGTTGAAGTCATGAATTGGATTATGGAAGAGGCATTGCTATGAATACCAGGATACCCCTACGAAACATTTTCATGTTTCAATGCATTGTTAAAGAAAAACTGTTTTCCCGATTAGACACTTACTCCAAGGGTATGTATTTACCAGGTTTCATTCTCATATCTGTATGGTTTTACAGATGATGAGTGGAAGTAAGTTATTGGGAATTAGGTGATTATCCTCATTATATCGGAATTCGTTGTAATTGGTGATATTTGAGGAAATCGCCAGGGTACAGTTTTCAACCTACGACGCACAAGTTCTGAGTTGTTCAACTCAGCGGACTTATACAGAGTATTGTATGTTGTCCAGTGTCCATCAAGACAAAAGGGTAGGTCCTCGTACTATGTTCTGTTTACTTATAACTTCTCTAGTATTTAGACAAGTGTTTCGTTGAAATACAAGGTCTAAGTTTTGAGAAGTTATGGGTATAAGAATAAAGTAGAGAACCAGGTATCACAAGTATCGGGATTCTTCAAAGAGATCGAAAATGTAGATTCTTGTGATTGGTATTCAGATGATAGTGATGGTTTTGAGAAACGAGTTTCTCTTTCAGGTTACTCATAATTGGATGGATTCCTAAGTTGAGTAATGCTGATTAGTGATTGACAGATACGTGCGTGTTCAAGTTCTAGTTTAAATACCGCAATCAAGACGGTTTCGCTTGTAGCTAGCCGGTTGAGTACGGGTCGTCCGCAGGGAGATGGGAGTCTTTTTCAAAGTGTTTTAACGAGTTAAGTCCTGTTTTCAGATTTTTTTGTGGTTATCCAAGTGTTGAGTTGATATTTAAAGAGAGCGTGTTAGGGTTAGGATTAGGTTAGTTTGAGTTAGGAGTCTCCACATCTTTCGTTGCCCCCTCTTAATATCGGTGTTACGGTAATCGGCAACAACGGGGATTAGCACGACTAGGAAGGACTTTGCGAGTATAAGCTAGGCTTTCCAACGCATAAGTCTTCCTTTTGGTGCTTGTTCGTCCGTTCTTGGCTCTTAGCCATAACCTCCGGTTAATTCAACCACAACCGGTCTCACTACGGAATCACCGCTATCATGTAGGATAGGGTGCCGTAAGGAGCGGATTGTGGTTCAATTAACGGGAGTTGATTTAAGCTGTTGGGCAAGGAAAGAGTGAGAGAGATTTCCTTCTCTCAAACTTCCCTTATCCTACCCTAACAAGTATTAACTACTCACACTTCATGAAAAGGAAAAACAAAACAAAACAAAAGAGGAAGATAGAAAGAAGGAGATTAGAAGAATACGACTAACTATTTGCGACCTCACCTTGGCGAGGATCGAGCGTAAGTATCATTGTCGTATGAATGATAAAGAAAAAGAGAGAAGAAAGAAACAACAAGAAAATAACAACTACTTAATAATTAAAATTACAACAAGTAAAGAAAGAGCAAGACAAGCATGATAATAAAATGATCTTCTTTATTTACCATTCCTCCCTCACAAAGCTCACTACAAGTTTAATGGAGAAGAGATGAGAAGAAGAAGAACATGTGAACTAAAACCTAGAAAAAGAAAATACAAGAATGGCCCCTTTCCTTCACAAAGTTCTGGGCTATTTATAGGCCAAAAAATGAAAACCTAGGGCAACCACCAGAACACCTGTACAATGACCAAAATACCCCCCAAAGCCTATCTTTTTTGGCGCCATAACGGCCGCGGATCCGCGGCCTAGACCCCCCTTTGGCCGCGGATCCGCGGCCCTTTGGAGGAGTTGGGGCTTCTGCTTTTTTGTGCTTCCCTGTTCTTCAATGTACCTAATTCTGGTACATGTATTTTCTCAATTTGGCTCCACGATTTTTCAAGAATTTCTGTTGAGGGAAAGGTGGACTTTTTGTCAAGATTTTGTCATGATTGCCTCGAGCTCCGCGTAGATCTCTTGGATCTTGTGCTACCATTGAGCCTTGTGCATTGATTTGACATTTTGTCTTCCTACTGGTATCTGGCAACATACAGATGAAGGGCGGAGACCGTGTTTTATCTGTGGTTGGCAGGAACCCGGATTTTTTCGTGTTTTCCATGAATTTCACCGTTTTAGAACCGAGAACCTGTATCCTGCAATTGACTAGCAAACACGGCTCAAGAGTATCTACGGATATGCAATGTGATAAAAATTGGGCGGTATAAAAATGCAAAAATCTGATATGAACAAATACCCCCAAACTTATCATTTGCTCGTCCCGAGCAAAGCCCATTTATTCACAAAAATTTTCCTAACCTCACTTTCGCAGGGATCGCGATTGCACTGAGCATGTGCAACAAGCCGTTACACCTCTAGGTGTCCCTAGTAGGAGGAGTGTTGTCTCCTGAGGGTTTTCAGCGGATACTACCCACAAAATCCGGTCAAGTTGGTTTTGTAAAATAACTAAGATTCAAACCCTAAGGTTTTGTTTCAGAAAATAACAATTCTATAATCCTAAGTCTAGACCATCGAACCTTTATTTTTCACACCTCGCTTCTTATTTAACTACAGATTTTATATGTCTTTACGTGCAGTGCAAATAGTGTCGTTAAGTTCCCGAAAGGTCGAATAAAGTCATCATGTCGCACAATAAAGCCCAGATAACAATTTTAAAAGGATCGCATAAGTTTTATAAAGAGTTAAGCATTTTTCAAGTTTCGTTTTCCAGTAAGGTTTCAACTTCAGAATTTCTATCTTTCATAACAGGAAACTAAGTCGTATTTTTCACTCCACCTTTTTCTTGTTTTCATTTTATACACACCTCTGTGAACGTGCAATAGTCTTTATCATAGAATAAAACCTTCATATCTCCGTTACATTTTTTTTTATAAAAGCCTGTCTTTTATCAAGATTATTCTCACACAAAGAACCGTTAGGAATTTTAACTCGGAGAGAACACTTGCTTGACTTTGTTTTAAACTGGACTTTCTAGGCTTCTTAGCGAGCTTTGGGCCAATGCACCCAAACCAGTTGGTTTTAGGGCATTAAGTGTAGAAACACCCCAGCGGACTTAATTACTCAAGTTACCTAGGTCCAAAAACAAAAGACAGTTTGGCGTGTAAATCAGATGATTTAATACGAACGGAGATATAACCGGCAGTTCAATTATTTTTTGGATAAAAGACGTGTTTAGTGGGTTTGGCGTGTAATCATTCCAATCAAGTTTCAGATGGGTTATTTTTCAGACTTAGCTCCAATTAAGGCATCAATAACATTCCTTCATATTCGCTTTACTTCATAAACTATTCTTGACATTACTTATTTCAGAACAAACCTATTTGATCCTCAGAAAATCATTTATCTGTTTAAAAGTTTAAACATGAAAGACTTGTCATCTAATTCCCAAAATTCACGACTCGTGTAGTGTGATGTAAAGACTTATATCAGCTATAGTTAATTTCAAAGGAGAGTTATCTTTCAGGTTTTCAAAATCTAAACATAAGATTTAGTCATTCCTTATTTTTTTTTCAAACAAACACCGTCGAAATGTTGAATCAGGGTTCTTCCACAAGCTAACTTGACAGAAAAGTTTTTATATTTTTAGAAAATTTTCAGATTTTTATGGATTTTATGGATTTTAATATGCAGATGCAAAAATATACATATGAATGCGAAGGTAAGAAATGCGTACCGAGCGTACCCCCAAACTTAAACTGGACAGTGTCCTCACTGTTATTGCATGAAGAGATTATTTGAAGGGTCAAAATTGTCGGTTAGCGATACACAAATTTTTATTTGTTTTTGTTTTTAAAGAAAAGAAAAAGAATATACACAAATATGTACAAAATGGTTTGTACATCCCCCCAAACTTATTTGGAACAGTGTCTACTGTTCTTGGCTGGATAACCGAAGTTTGGAGGTAGGCAGAGGAAGATTAGGCAGGGTAAACCGGCTCCTGTAGGGACAGGAGCTCCTCTGTTGGTTCGACGCTAAGGTACGGTTTTAGTCGGTGTCCGTTTACTTTGAAAAATGAACCGTCCTTTGGATTTTCCAAATCCACAGCGCCCTGCGGATACACATTCCACACAAAATACGGCCCTTTCCAGCGAGATCTGAGCTTTCCTGGATGGAAGTGAAGTCAGGTGTCGTAAAGCAGTACCTGGTGACCAGGTACGAAGGTTTTGCGCAAAATGTACTTATCGTGAAACACCTTCGTTCGATTCTTAACGACAACCGCATTATCGTAAGCCTCATCCCTAAGCTCGCTTAGTTCGTTCAACTGCAGCTTCCGATGGCTGCCCGCATCCTCGAGAGACAGATTCAGCTCCTTTATCGCCCAAAATGCGCGATGCTCTATTTCGACAGGTAGGTGGCAGGCTTTTCCGTACCCAAGCCGATAGGGAGACATGCCAAGGTCGGTCTTATAAGCAGTTCTAAATGCCCAAAGGGCATCAGTGAGTTTCAGCGACCAATCCTTACGGTTCTTGGAAACCGTCTTCTCCAGTATCTGCTTGATTTGCCGATTTGAAACTTCGGCCTGCCCGCAGGTTTGGGGGTGGTAGGACGTAGAGAGCTTATGATTAATGGAGTATTTCCGCATCAAGGCCTCGAAAGTCCTGTTGCAGAAATGACTTCCATTGTCGCTAATGATCGCTCGGGGGTGCCCAAACCGGGAGAAAATGTTTTCTTTAAGGAACCGTTAGTCCGGCTAGGCACAGCCTCGACCCATTTAGAGACGTAATCAACAGCGAGAAGGATGTACAAGTTCCCAAAAGAGCTGGGAAACGGCCCCATGAAATCTATCCCCCAAACATCGAAAATCTCCACAACCAAGATCGGTTGGAGCGGCATCTCGTTCCTCCGGGATATCCGGCCCATGTGTTGGCACCGGGAGCAAGTCTTGCAATAGTCATGAGCGTCTTTGAAAAGTTGTGGCCAGTAGAAACCACATTGCAAGATCTTCTCAGCTGTCTTTCTGGGCCCAAAATGCCCGCCACACGCTTGATCGTGGCAAAATGACAGCACACTCTTGAATTCCTCATCAGGGAAACACCGACGAATAATCTGGTCGGGACAGTACTTGAACAAGTAGGGTTCGTCCCAGTAAAAGTGTTTTACTTGGGATAAGAAGCGAAGTCTGTCCTGACTCGACCATTCAGTCGGTAATAATCCCGTGGCCAAATAGTTCACAATATCTGCGAACCAGGGTTCGCAAGATACTGTCAAGAGCTGTTCATCCGGGAAAACGTCGTTGATCGGAATTGGAAGCGAAGGCGAAGAAGGAAGTCGTGAGAGATGGTCGGCAACTACGTTTTCACATCCTCGTTTGTCTTTAATGACAAGGTCGAACTCTTGAAGCAAGAGGATCCAACGTATTAACCGAGATTTTGCATCTTTCTTCGCAAAAAGATGGCGCAGAGCTGAATGGTCCATGTAGACAATGACTGGAGAGCCGATGAGGTAGGGCCTGAACTTTTCTAAAGCAAATACAACAGCTAAGAATTCCTTCTCAGTTGTTGTATAATTGAGTTGGGCGTCGTTCAGGGTTCGGCTCGCGTAATAGATTATGTGCGGCATCTTGTTGATGTGTTGTCCAAGGACAGCACCAATGGCAAAGTCGGATGCATCGCATATAATCTCGAATGGGTACGTCCAGTCAGGCGAAGAAAGAACGGGAGCAGAAGTGAGTGAGCGTTTCAATGACTCGAATGCAGTCACACAGCTCGAGTTGAAGTCGAAAGGCGTATCCTTGGCCAGCAAAAGAGTCAAGGGCCTAGCAATCTTGCTAAAGTCCTTGATGAACCGTCTATAGAAACCGGCATGGCCAAGGAAGGCTCGGATATCTCTGACGCATCGGGGAGGAAGCAGATTGGAAATGACCTCAATCTTTGCTTTGTCAACCTCTATGCCATTTTGCGAGATGATATGTCCTAAGACAATACCTTCGCGCACCATGAAGTGGCATTTCTCCCAGTTCAAAGTGAGATTCTTGTCCTTACATCGGGTAAGGACAGCGTCAAGATGCAGCAAACACTCGTTGAAGGAGTCGCCGAAGATGGAGAAGTCATCCATGAAAATCTCCAGAAATTTTTCCACCATGTCCGAGAAAATTCCCATCATACACCGCTGGAAGGTAGCGGGCGCATTGCATAACCCAAAGGGCATGCGACGATATGCAAATGTGCCGAAAGGACAAGTGAAAGTGGTCTTGTCCTGGTCTTTTTCGGCGATGGGAATTTGATTATAGCCAGAGTAGCCATCAAGAAAGCAGTAGTACTCGTGTCCGGCCAATCGTTCAAGCATTTGGTCAATGAAAGGTAGCGGAAAGTGGTCTTTCCGCGTTGCGGCGTTGAGTTTTCTGTAATCAATGCAAACTCGCCACCCAGTTTGGGTGCGAGTAGGGATTAACTCATTCGCCTCGTTGGTTATGACCGTGATGCCCGACTTTTTGGGGACAACATGAATGGGGCTAACCCACTAGCTATCAGAGATAGGGTAGATGATACCACTATCTAGACATTTGACGATCTCCTTCTTCACAGCCTCTATCATGACTGGATTGAGACGTCTTTGTGGATCCCGGGCTGGTTTGGCATCATTCATCAGATGAATGTGATGCTCAACGATCAGGGGACTAATCCCCTTGATGTCCGCCATGGACCAGCCAAAAGCTTGCCTGTTGCTGTGCAAGACCGTGAGAAGGGCTTTCTCTTGCTCGGGAGCTAGAGAAGCCGAGATGATGACAGGGAGGGTCTCGTTCTCACCTAAGTAAGCGTACTTAAGGTGAGACGGCAAAGGCTTGAGTTCGAGCGTTAGAGGTGAAACGATGGAAGGCAAGATTGGTGCAAAGGTCTCGAACTCAAAGGACTCCAGCAAAGGTTCAAAGCGAGTGTAGGCAACCGAGTTGGATGGTTCAGGTAACTCATCCGGAAAGTCGAAGGATTCAAACTCGGGTTGTGCGCAGCTAAGATCGTTTGAAAACGTGAAACACTCGTAGTCGTTGTCGGGCGCAGAAACAGCAGCAGGTTCGAAGAGAAACGCACTACTGGCGTCAAGATTATCGTGTTCAAACAGAAACTCCTCGAATTCACACTCTTCGGGGGTGATCTCCTGGATCGAGCAGACGTCCAGTATATGAGCATTAGGTTCGGCGGGCTGATTCCCCAACCTAAAAATGTTGAGTTCAATCGTCATATTTCCAAAAGAGAGGTTCATCGAACCATTACGACAATTGATCACAGCATTTGAGGTTGCGAGAAATGGGCGACCGAGTATCACCGGAATTTGATTCCGGGGGTTAGCTACAGGCTGTGTATCTAATACAATAAAGTCAACGGGGAAGATGAAGTCCCCGACTTTTATTAACACATCCTCTAGCTCACCCCTAGGATGGGTGATCGATCGGTCGGCCATTTGGAAAGTGCATTGCGTGGGTTTCAGCTCTCCGACGCCTAATTGCTCGTATACTGAATACGGAAGCAGGTTAACACTGGCACCAAGATCTAATAGTGTGCGGTTGATGTTCTTATCCCCAATGGTAATTGAAATCGTAGGACAGCCAGGGTCCTTCCGTTTTTGTGGTAAAGATTGGGTAAGGGCATCACTCACAGCACTAGCCAAGAAAACTTTCTTGGGTACCTGAGACTTCCTCTTTTTCGTGCACAAGTCCTTTAAGATTTTCGCGTAGGAAGGGACTTGTTGGACAACATCTAAAAGAGGAATATTAATGTTAACCTGCTTAAATAACTCCAGAATCTTCTCCATTTGAGGATTTTGTTTATTAGACCTCAACCGGTTTGGAAATGGAACATTTTGAAAATTGGTTGAGTCTAATGCTGGAGGAGGAGATTGTGGAGTTGGAACGGATCCCAGAATAGGTGTCTTCGTGGAGTGAGAAGTGGGTCCATTCAGAGCAGAAGAAGAGGGAGGGGAGCCTTGTGAAGAACGGAGAATAGGCTCAGAAGACGAAGAAGAAGAAGAAGAAGAAGAAGCGGCCGGGGTGTCATCGTTGATCCGTTTGCCAATGTTGTTTTGCAGCATCCTCCCCGATCTCAGTGTGGTCACGGCACTCACATTATGGTTTTGTTGTTCAAGAGCAACATGTGCATTATGTGGGTGGCCGGGATTTGGAAGTGGCTGGGACGGGAGCTTCCCCTTCTCTCGCTCGCTTAAGGCCGCGTTCAGCTGTGCAATCTGGGCCTCGATGGTCTTGATGCTTTGCCCGTGTGCGGCAGTCTGTTGCACTAAGGATTGAATAGAAGACTGGATGTTGGCGGTGGATTGATTCGATTGTTTAACAAACGCCTCCAGACTTCGTTCGAGCGAGGAAACCTTATCGTTGTTTGACGGAACAAAGTTGTTTGGTGGAAAAGAATTGTTGGGTGCAAAGTTGTTCGTCTGATTTGGGAAAGGTTGGGGTTGGAAGGGCTGCTGATATTGATGTTGAGTTTGTTGTTGCGCTTGTTGTTGCGGTGGAGGGGCCCTTTGGAAATTGTTGCCCTGGAATTGATTCTGATTCTGATTCCAGGCGAAATTGGGGTGGTTCCTCCAACCGGGATTGTAGGTGGAAGAGTATGGATCATTCCTCGGTCTTTGCTGGAAGGCAGCATTAACCTGATTCTGTCCTTGCGAGGGTGGATTGTAAGGACACTCTTCGGTCAAGTGAGAAGGATCGGAACAACAAGCGCAGATGGTACGGAGGGGGAGAACAGGGGCAGGAGTAGGAGCAGAAAATTTGCTCTCTATCGCTTCAAGCTTTCTTGTTATTGCAGCCATTTCAGCTTTCATCGCAATAGAGACATCAAGTTGGTGGATTCCTACCCTAGACTGACCGGTAGAAGTGGAGGTAGAAGAAGAAGAAGTCGGTCTGGTGCTCTCCCACTGTAGCGTTTGCTCCGTAAGGTCGTCAAAGAACTGCCACGCTTCCTCGTCAGATTTGGATAGGAAGTGGCCCTGACAGATGGTTTCCAACAACTGCTTCGTTGCTGGGTTCAGGCCCTCGTATAAGGTTTGGCAGAGTTGCCATTTCTCTATACCGTGGTGGGGACACTGAACAAGAAGGTCTTTGTATCGGTCAAAGCACTTCCAGAAGGGTTCAGAAGGAAGCTGGGAGAATTGGTTGATTTCATTTCGAATCCTTGCGGTCTTATGATTCGGATAGAATTTTTTTAGGAACGCTTTAACAAACTCGTCCCAGCTGGTGATTGAGTGGGAAGCGGTGCTATACAGCCATTTTTCAGCAAGATCGCATAGAGTGAACGGAATGACCCGTAGACGTATAGCATCGTCCGACAGCTGGGTGGTTTTCATCATGGCACAGACATTTTGAAATTTATTGATGAAGATATAGGCATCTTCAGATTCAAGCCCATGAAAACGTGGAAGCATGTTGATGAAGTGGGGCTTAATTTCAAAGTTGTCCCCATTGGCCGGAGGAAGAGAAAGGCAGGTGGGGAGTGCAGAACGGGTGGGATAGAAACGATCCTGGAGCGCGATTCGCTGTGGCGCTACAACAGGCGGTGGTGGTGGGAGATTGGTCTCCGTAGGAGGTGGAGCCAATCCAGGGGTGGTCAAAGAGATGTTCGGATTAAATCCTGACATCGCGGAAGAAGAGGTTGGTGAAGGTGAAGGTGAAGATATATGAACAGAATTCCGGTCAACGTCGGAGTTGGCCGGCAAAGGAAGGGGTGAAAGAGGAGTGGACGGAGTATCGACGTCTGAGTCGATCGCGTAGTCGGTAGCGACTAACGTAACGCGGACTAGACGGGCGCTAGTGTCCCAAGTCCAAGCGGACATACACTAAACGAGTTTAGTATAGTCAAAGCGGAGAAGGTGAGGGTAAGAAAACGTCAATGGAGAAAGGCGATGGGTGGTGGGTGAAAATGGATTTGGCGACAAAGGGCAAGTTTTTATAAAAGTTTTTGATTTTTTCTTTTTTTTTTGTTTTTGTTTGTAGAAAGAGATTTACAGAAATATGTACGGAAATACGGCTTAAGCAATCACAAACAAGATATGCACAATCACACCTAGATCTAGGGTAACCTAGGTCTACTAGACCTGCTCCTGAACTTGATTGTCGAAGTTAAACAGTGTCGAGAAACGGGCTTAAAAATACACTGATCACGAGGCCAGGTAAGTGCAGAGATAAGGGGAGGATGTCCAACGCTTTCGCGAAGTTCCTTAATTAAATAACCCTTTCTCTTTCAGCGGTTGCGCCTTTAACATTTTCCTAAACACCCCGTAAACAATATACCGTTAAGCGAGGTTCTAAACACGGTTTATCTTCTCCTAATGAGCGCGAAGTCCTTAGGGCTGAAGTCTAGTATTTTTTAATTTACAATGGACAATGCATATGCTTTAGTGATTTTTGGGGTCCTGGGAAGGGTGATGAAATCCCCACCCAATCTGGATTGGTTTCAAGCCCCTTAAGTCCGTATTAAAGAAATGCAAAGAAGTAACAAATCAACTGCAAACAATCTTTTATTTGCGGCACAAAGAATCCTGCACAAGAACAGTTTATTGGAAGGGGGAGAAGAATTTGCGCAAAGAAGGCTGCAGAAAACACAATTCAGTGGAGTCCAGAGGAGTGGGAGAGAGAAAAGGAGGACTTACAGAGAAATTGGAAGCCTGAAGCCACCAGACGGCCGCGGATCCGCGGCCTAAGCTTGCTTATGCCGCGGTTCCGCGGCAATATGATGGAGTTGGGCTTCTAAACTTTTTGGGTGTGCTCTGTTGGATGTCTTCTGCTTGTCTGGATCTTCTGAATTTTTATTTGCTCACTGTACCTGCTCCAGATCTTGACAGTAGACCGTTTGTTCCGTTTTGATCCGTCGCGGTGTAGCCGCGAAATGTGGGTCTATCTTCCCACGTCTTTGGCACTGTACTTGAACTCCGTATTATCCGACGTCTTTGGCGCCGATCTTGAACTTCGTATTTTCCTGCACACTTGCACAAAAGCTAATCAAAAACAACAAGATGGTTTTTTTTTACAATGTATATTTTTTTGTTTTGTTTTTTTGGTTATATTCACAAGTTAACCCGAAATTACACAAGGAAATAAACTACCGTCTCCCCGGCAACGGCGCCATTTGATTGACAGATACGTGCGTGTTCAAGTTCTAGTTTAAATACCGCAATCAAGACGGTTTCGCTTGTAGCTAGCCGGTTGAGTACGGGTCGTCCGCAGGGAGATGTGAGTCTTTTTCAAAGTGTTTTAACGAGTTAAGTCCTGTTTTCAGATTTTGTTGTGGTTATCTAAGTGTTGAGTTGATATTTAAAGAGAGCATGTTAGGGTTAGGATTAGGTTAGTTTGAGTTAGGAGTCTCCACATCTTTCGTTGCCCCCTCTTAATATCGGTGTTACGGTAATCGGCAACAACGGGGATTAGCACGACTAGGAAGGACTTTGCGAGTATAAGCTAGGCTTTCCAACGCATAAGTCTTCCTTTTGGTGCTTGTCCGTCCGTTCTTGGCTCTTAGCCATAACCTCCGGTTAATTCAACCACAACCGGTCTCACTACGGAATCACCGCTATCATGTAGGATAGGGTGCCGTAAGGAGCGGATTGTGGTTCAATTAACGGGAGTTGATTTAAGCTGTTGGGCAAGGAAAGAGTGAGAGAGATTTCCTTCTCTCAAACTTCCCTTATCCTACCCTAACAAGTATTAACTACTCACACTTCATGATAAGGAAAAACAAAACAAAACAAAAGAGGAAGATAGAAAGAAGGAGATTAGAAGAATACGACTAACTATTTGCGACCTCACCTTGGCGAGGATCGAGCGTAAGTATCATTGTCGTATGAATGATAAAGAAAAAGAGAGAAGAAAGAAACAACAAGAAAATAACAACTACTTAACAATTAAAATTACAACAAGTAAAGAAAGAGCAAGACAAGCATGTTAAAAAAATGATCTTCTTTATTTACCATTCCTCCCTCACAAAGCTCACTACAAGTTTAATGGAGAAGAGATGAGAAGAAGAAGAACATGTGAACTAAAACCTAGAAAAAGAAAATACAAGAATGGCCCCTTTCCTTCACAAAGTTCTGGGCTATTTATAGGCCAAAAAATGAAAACCTAGGGCAACCACCAGAACACCTGTACAATGACCAAAATACCCCCCAAAGCCTATCTTTTTTGGCGCCATAACGGCCGCGGATCCGCGGCCTAGACCCCCCTTTGGCCGCGGATCCGCGGCCCTTTGGAGGAGTTGGGGCTTCTGCTTTTTTGTGCTTTCCTGTTCTTCAGTGTACCTAATTCTGGTACATGTATTTTCTCAATTTGGCTCCATGATTTTTCCAGAATTTCTGTTGAGGGAAAGGTGGACTTTTTGTCAAGATTTTGTCATGATTGCCTCGAGCTCCGCGTAGATCTCTTGGATCTTGTGCTACCATTGAGCCTTGTGCATTGATTTGACATTTTGTCTTCCTACTGGTATCTGGCAACATACGGATGAAGGGCGGAGACCGTGTTTTATCTCTGGTTGGCAGGAACCCGGATTTTTTCGTGTTTTCCATGAATTTCACCGTTTTAGAACCGAGAACCTGTATCCTGCAATTGACTAGCAAACACGGCTCAAGAGTATCTACGGATATGCAATGTGATAAAAATTGGGCGGTATGAAAATGCAAAAATCTGATATGAACAATTAGCCTCTTTCCATTAAAGATGATATGCACTGGAGACAGCTGCATGATTTGAATCTGGTTCCAATTAAATAAGTGCCAAAGTTTCTGTATTGGATATAGAATGGATCGTACCTTAAAAGACGTTACGGTACGGGGAGTTGTCCAGCTTATGCTTAAAACCAGACTCTGGATAACTCAGGGCACGTTTTCTGTAATTGCTGTTTGTGGGTTGACCCTGGCTATGACGAGGGTTGATATTCTACCATTTGGAAGATCAATAGTGATATTGTTCTTGACTCGCCACAGTTTTAGTAAAATGGATTTTTTCAGAAAACAGTAGTGGGAGTATGGTAGAACTGGAAGTGATTCCAGAACCGCAAACGATTACGGAAAAATTTAATAGGACCTATATATTCAATCAGGTTTGACATTCCAATAGCCACTCCGCAGATTTGGTGGGTAACCTCAGACACCCGAGAGGTACATCGGTAGCCTCAAGGACGGTGACAGGGAGGTTCTTATCTACCCAGACTTGACACTACTGTTGTTCCAGGTTATGAGACCCGGTAGGAGGGTTGTCGTAGTCAGTGGGAGCAGCAGAAGCATGGTGGGCAAGTAGCTTATGTCTATTTATAGACTAGAGCAGTGATAGCGGAGATAGATCATCTAGTTTTGATGTGACAGTCATGGGTTTGACTTCAATCAGAATAGGGGATGGATCTGTTAAGAAGGTAGTAGGGTGTGATGTCATGGTATTTGGATGACATACACAGAGTAGGAGTAAAATTCCTATACTACGATCGGTTGTACTGTGGTCGTCACACAGTTGTTTCTCCAGACAGGATATGGATATAATATTTTACATTCTGGTTTCTAGATCTATGGTTTTAGATCTGGATTTGGGTAGTTTCCCAATGTGGGTACTTTGACAGATATTCTAATGGTTTTTAGAATAGTTGACTCCTAGCATGGTGGTGTACCTGCAGGTGATGGAGTCACCCTCTCTAAAGGTGTCGTATAGACTAAAGGGGAGAGGGATGTGCATGATTGACAGATCACTTGCTTAGGCAATTGAGTCAATCGTGAGATGTCAAGTACCACACCAGATGTTGTTTTTGCACTAGATGCAATAAGTTTGTATTAATCCAATCCTGGAGAAACATAAGGAAGCAGTTTTAGAACATAAGTACATGTTCTATGGATTTGATGACGGCAGCCTCCTTCGGGAGACGATTATCATTCCAGGCTTCAAAGGTGACATGGTTGACAGAGTGATTGTCAGAGTTATAGTTTTTCCCTCTGACGAAGAGGGACAGTATTATGGACAGGCGGTCCAAGAGGATACTGTGGGAGGCATGGTGCCGGATACTGATTAAATTCAGTGATCGATACAGTCTAAGAAGTTTGGATTTGGAGTTCATTTATGAACTAGGTCCCATCAGATATCCAGACATATTCTAGGACAGGTATTACTCAATTCGGGAGATGGCTTTCTCCGCGAACTTGAGATTAAGAGAGATATAGAAAGAAACATCTAGGCGGATCCACTCACTGAGGCTATTTCTCGAACACAATAGTTTTACAAACGGGCTTTGTGAAACTGATTAGTAGAGGAGTTGGATGTTCGGTTTCACACGGGCTGTGAGTAGTCGACATCGCAATAATTAGCCTTGAGTGCAAGTGGGAGATTGTTGGAGATAGTGCCCTCATAGTCAATTATTGGATCACAGGTACGTGATTGCAATGGTTGCGGAGGACCTATACCGGTAGGACAGTCTTACTCGAGATGATAGTATGCTATCTGGTTTGCCTTTATCAGTCGTGTACATGTTCAGGTGACTGATTACATGTTACACGTTGATAGAGCCCTTAGGATCTTGCTTTACCACCAACAGTATGATGGCGATCATATACGTGAGAGTTGGGTGGTTTATACGCATATCCTTAATTGTAGTCCCTAGTCGTGGGAGTTTCGAGACAGGGCATCGATACTCCGGAGTAGACTAGTGTGTACAGTCGAGACCCCGACGAGGGGCGGTGGCCGGTCTCACAAGCCACTGGTGTCAGTTGGATCACCTAAGATGTATACAGGTGCTCATTGGGTTATGAGTACACCGGACAGGACTCGCCGGGAATCTGCTAGTTAGTACTATACCTATCGTCAGATAGCAGTTCCCTGGTGACATGTGTACAGGTTAGTTCATCGACCTGAGGTCGTCATTTGTCTCGTGTGAGTTCCCATTGTGCTTTGATTTCTACCCTACCACGGCTCAAAGGAGTCGTGCAAACAGGTAGTTTTTGGATACAGTCCCGATCCATATGGAGGCACGTGAGCGGATCGGCAGGGGATTCGTCTCTCCCGGTATTGGGGGCGAGGTCGTGCTGTGTCTAGGAGAGCCATTACACAAAGTCCATGGCCATGGCAGGAGATTTACTGGTAGGTACTCCAGTAGTATCTCAGGGTGTTATTGGGCTACACCCCGACACGACTTATACTACTATTGGGGGTCTGACGTTTCTAGCCCCCTAGGCAGATATGCGATACTCATAGACGAACGGACCGGACTGTATATACATTGTCACTGTTAGGCTCAGTAGGGTTTCCGGATGAGTTCGCTCATCGGCCTCCCTTGAGGTCAGTCCATGGGCAGCCGTTATGCATAGCTAGTGCCGCTGACGGTTTGTGGTTAAACCCACTGCCAGGGTACTGACGAGTCATTAGAGTCCCCCACAGACAGTTTCCCAAGTTCGGGCGAAACATTGTAGAGGCCGTATGGTTTTATGGCAGGGTTCGGAAAATGCACGTGCGTTTACGCACGTGTTATTTTTCGGGCAGATGATGCTGGTCGGTTTTGGTTTAAGCCGGATCCGAGTATTATATTGAGTAGATATAATATCTTTGTCTCAGTTGCATTTGTATTCGGTCGTAATACAAATGCGGGTATATTTATACAGTTACGGGGTTATCCTGAAAGTCATTTCAGGATCACTTTTGGAAGTTGTCAGTTTCCAGTTTTCTATCAGCCGTCTTTTAACATTCGGTTAAAGGCGGATTCGTCTTTTCTTGAGATGGGTGTGGTTTCTTCTAGAAGGTTCTAGAAATGGTGAGGTGTTTAGTGACTCATGGTTGCATTAATGGTTCAATTAATGCTTATGGTGACTAGGTTATTAGATTCATTGTATCTTAGTGACTCATTGTTTTCATTAATGATCAAGATAAGCTTCATCCTCTTATGGTCACCACTTCCCTCCTACACTCACCCCCCCTCCTTTTTAGTGGTCGGCCCTCTCTCTCCTCCTTCTCTCTCTCACTTGAGAAAATTATGGTTGCTAAAAAGAAAAGACTAAAGTTTTGGATGCATGGAAATTTCATAGTTCATTTCTTGTTCCATTTCATTTCCATCGGCAACTTCATTAACCGGTCGTCCACGGACTTGGACGAAGTGAGACAAAGTCATCTACTCATTCTCTACATCATTCTTGGTCGTCTCTTTTAGCAAACTTGACGACCGAGTTGCCTCGAGTCAGAGGCGGGAGCCCGTTTAAAGAATCAGTGATGTGGTGCCACCTAGACGAGCATATAGGAGATCGACAAGATCGGAGCAGCCGCAACGGAGCGTGGGATGATGGTTAAAGAACGAAAGACTCGGATCGTTCGGTATAACCTTTCTACACTCTTTACAGTTTGTTAGTTTAGCAATAATGGCAGATCCGGGTTAAAGTATACGATAGCGCCAGTTAAAAAGTTTTTATTCCGCATTTGGCGTCTGTAGACGGCCGGAGCGCTGCCGTAGACTTACAGCTGCTTCATTTGCCTGGTGAACTCGTATTTGCTGAGCAATATAATCGTCCAGGGCGGCTTTGGAGATTGTCTCCTCCTTGGCTGTTGACAGAGCCGGCAGAGGATTCGATGTTTCTCCTCTGTCATCTTCAATTATTACCGGAGGATCTTCGGCTGGAGGGTCCGGCCGGATCATCATGCCCACCATATCCTGAAATAGAAGGGCCATTTGCTTTATATTGGCCGCTTGTTCCGCAGCCTCCTTTTCCTTCTTTTCGAGCATTCTCCGAAAGAATTCAGCATCAGTCTCGTGTTCGTGACGTGGTTCCGATGACGCCTTCGGGCTTTCTTTTGGCCCGGTAAGTGCGGCCATTGCAGTCAGCATCTCTTGAAGCTTCTGCTGTTGTTGTTCCTGAGCCCTTGTTATTGATCGGGTGAGCGGTCGGTGACCCGTCGAAGTGCGGCTTTCCTCTTTTCCGGAAGCCATGTAAATAGTATGTACCACCATGCCCCCAGACTTAGGGCGTTTGGGCTCGGTGTTTTTGTGGTCTGCCACGTTTACAGGGGCTTTCTCTGGCCTCCTTCTTTTCTAAGTGGTTGACGTTGAGGGGGCTGCTGCCGTGGGCACCCAAGTAGTCGTCATCTTTTGTGGCTTAACAGGACAGTTTTCTTCCTGTCGGACCTTCAGCTTCTTCTGCTGGCGGGAGAAATTTCGATCAATCACCGAGTCTTGGACTTGGCGCCAGACCTTGTAGATTTTAGAGGACAGCCGCTGAGGGGACTGTTCTGGCTTGGCTTCCGCAACATTCTCCACCGGAGGAGGAGATCTTTTCAGTACGGCGGTAGGAGAATTCCTGCGCACCTTATTCAGCAACTCAAAGCTATTCCCGATTGGAACGGCAGCATTAATTTCCACCGTTGGGGCTGGTGGAGTTAGCCCAGAAGGGGAGTTGCCCCCGGCCTTCCTTACTCGGCGCCAGTGGCGGCGTCAAGCATGTCGAGCCGTTGGTGTTGGTTCAGCGATGGGAATGGCTTCGTCTTGCCCCCTATTCAGATGAGGGGCTGTTGCTGGTGTCAGTCTGTTGAAGACTGATGTTCTTTGAGTAGCAGGAGCGGGAGTGGGAGTTGGGACAGTCAGTCTTGTAAAGACCGACCCCTTGGCAGGAGAAGCCGTCTTGATGACTTCAGGAGCAGGGTTGGTTACTCTCTTCGGAATAACCTTCTCTGGAGGTGCAGGCTTCATCATGGACCCACCTGAACTTTGGCCCAATCTGGAGAAGACCGAGGCGCCGATACTGGACGACCCGTTGAGAAGGGCCGTAGTAGCTGTAAGCCGATCGAAGACCGACTTCTTGGGAACTTCCGGCATTGGCACGGGAACGGTGAAGCTCGTTGGCGGGAGCATGGTCCCGAAAAATAACCCTGTGGTAGCTTGAGTGACCTATTCCACGGGCATCGTGAACAGGGAAGCAGCTTGGGGCCCGTAGGCTATGGCACCAGTTGAGGCAGGACGCGGGTTGCAGTTGCATGTGGAACACTTTGAGCAGGTGAACGCCATTGATCCTTTGCTTTCTGCACCAAGAAAAATGCCAAATCTTAGTACCTCGAAACCCAAGGGCAACCATTAGCAAACCGCGATTGATTCGCGAACACGACACACGAAGTGTGGAGTGGAAAGAGGAAAAGGTCCCACCGAGCATGCCAGAATCTGTTTACCGCCGGAAGCCGGGAATACTGGCATCTTTCCAGAATCAGGGGGTAGATGCTAATTGGTGCTATCCGTCCACCTCTCCGAATATGCCAAGTTGATTTATGGCACCATGTATCGAAGTTTTAGACGGATGCGGACGATGTAGCAGACTTCATCAGATTCCCCCTCGTTTGAGGGGTTTTTTTGATTGTGGGGACGCTCTTCCCTGCAGGCGCAGGCCCCTGCAGTTAATTACGCTACCGCATCGCGGTAACAACTTTCTCCTTCTCCAGATGGTCACTTCGTGTCGCGGGTGTTTGTTTTGTGTTTGGTTGCCCGTGGATTGTATACGGTGACTAATTTATGTTGTCGCCCGTAGGGCGTGGACTAGTCCAAATCCGTATCTTTCTTAGATTTGGGTTTGGGGGTTTGGGTTTAAGGATACGTTAGCCTCATTTGAGACCAAGATCAACTTAAACGTTCGTTAAGGATACGTTAGTCTAATTTTAGACTAAGATCAACTTAACGGGATCGTTTAGATCCGACAAGAGAGCAATTGGACTCTATTGTTTAGTTTAGTGACATTGCGGTCGATAATTAGTTTAAGGACATTATGGTCGAATGTTAGTTTTAAGACATCACGGTCGAGATTAAGGACATCATAGTCCATGGATTTAAGGACACCACGGTCCGTTATTACTTTTAAGACATCACGGTCGAGGTTAAGGACATCATAGTCCATGGGCTTAAGGACCCCACAGTCTGATGTTAGTTTTAAGACATCACGGTCGAGGTTAAGGACATCATAGTCCATGGGCTTAAAAGCCCCACAGTCCGATATTAGTTTTAAGACATCACGGTCGAGGTTAAGGACATCATAGTCCATGGGCTTAAGGACCCCACAGTCCATTGTTAGTTTAAGACATCACGGTCGAGGTTAAGGACATCATAGTCCATGGGCTTAAGGACCCCACAGTCCATTGTTAGTTTTAAGACATCACGGTCGAGGTTAAGGACGTCATAGTCCATGGGCTTAAGGACCCCACAGTCCATGAAATGTATGGTTGTCGGGACCCGTCACCTCTTTGAAGACGTTGAGGAATTACAACGACAAATATCAAAGCAGTGAAAAGATGTACCCTTTAACCCAGGTGGATTAAATGATCTATAGCCCAGTTTGGAACTAAGACCAATTAATTATATTATGAGCATATTGGCTCAGTTAAGTCTGAATTGAGGACTTATGGCCTTCTTGGGCTAAGTCCAATCAAGTTTGGAATATGGGCCCTCTGTTGGTCCATTGAAGAGGAGGCTTTGCCTCTAGAAAATTAGTCAATTGGGCTGAAGCTAGTGTTCAACACTAAAGAACAACAGTGTTAAACAGTGGTAATAAGATTATCAAATTAGTGCTTAAACACTAGAAATGTGATTCTCAAATTGGTGTTAAACACTAACAGAAAACAGTGTTAAACACTGGCAACAAATTATCAGATTGGTGTTAAGCACTGGAAGAGGGAGGGATCACGTGGGAGCATGTGATAGCATCAAAAAGTGGGGGCGGATCCTCTTATTTTGTTCTCGGGATATTCAGATAAGTGTTAAACACTTTTAGTCTTCAGGCCATCACGTGTGGGCACGTGATGGGCTTCCAGTCATTAATTATTAAATTGTTTTACTAGGGGTCACGTGAGGGCGCCCAAGAATGGTTCCGCCTTTGGATTTGTTCTCTTTTGTTTTAAGGGTCACGTGGGAGCACGTGAGGCATTGCCTCCGAGCTTTTTCCCTTCTCATTTTGGGGATCTTTTCAGGGGTCACGTGGGTCACGTGACCTTAGTCCTTTGCATGCAGGAGATCCTTCAAATCTCTTTATTTTCAAGAATTGAATTCTTTTATAGGGTTAAACTCTAATTATGATTTTGGAGGAACTAAATTCCTATTGTGAAAGAATTAAATTCTTATATAGAGTGAAACCCTATTATCATTAAGGAGGAATTAAATTCCTGTAGATCTGAGAGAATTAAATTCTCAATTAGGGTTAAACCCTGGTTCTGTCCATCTTGAAGGAATTAAATTCCTATAATTGTAGGAAAATTAAATTCTCAGATAGGGTTTAAACCCCAAGTTCATCATGAAGGAATTAAATTCCTGTGAGTTTGGGAGAATTAAATTCTCATATAAGGTTAAACCCTAATTTTGTTTTTGGGAGAATTAAATTCTCTAAACTCAATTCTCCCTCTAAGTTTTGGATCTGCATGGCAGGATCTCAACCCGATGAGAATTAAATTCTTATCTTATGGGGAGATGTGCTCTGTGCAGATCTTCAACCAGAAGAAGAACTAAGTTCTTTTTTTGTAGAAGGGTTAAACTCTTAGATTTGAGAATTAAATTCTCTATTTGAAGTTTTGATCCCTTTCTTTTCTTACCTAGGGTTTTTCTTTGTAGAGAATTAAATTCTCCTTTCTTTTTTCTCTCTGAAATTTCAAGATTCCAAAGCTCTCTCTCCAAAAAACTCTTCTTTTCTTCTTCTCTTGGCTCCTATTTATAGGAGGAGGAAAAGAATCAATTTGTTTAGCAGATCTTTCATTGAAAGATTTTGTTTGTTTTCATAATTAATATGAGCCTTTAGATCATTAAGTGAATTTTATTCACCGTTGGATTTTCAATCCAAAGATATTCTGTTTGTTGTTTCTGGTGAGATTTAGGGAAACCTTTACTTGTCTAAGATTTTTCCATAAATTGGTGATATTTAATCACCCCTGGATTTTTAATCCAACGGTTCTCCTTAATCCTTTCCCATTTGGAAAGATTTTAGAGAAATTTAGAATTTTAATTTTATTAAACTGTAAGGTTTTCGAAGCCTGTCACGTGCTGGCACGTGACCCTTGGTCACGTGTGAGCACGTGACCCCCAATTGAGCCCTTTAACAGCCGCTTATTTATGTTGTTGTTTTAACCATCACGTGTCAACACGTGACCATTGGTCACATGTGAGCACGTGACACCTCGTTGAGGTATTTTCTGATTTATAGAATTAAATTCTATTAAGTTGTGAGGCTTTCAAAGCCTGTCACGTGCTGGCACGTGACCCTTGGTCATGTGGGAGCACGTGACCCCAAATTGAGTCATCTTTCAGCCTTTTGTTTTTCGTTTCTGTTTGGTGAGATTTTAACCATCACGTGTCATCACGTGACCATTGGTCACGTGTGAACACGTGATACCTCATTGAGGTAATTCCTGATTTTTTTTAATCAGGAAACAGGGGTATTTATTGCCTGAGCACAAGACTTAAGTAATTAATTAGCAATTTAATTACAAGAAGGAGCTTGTAGCTCATTGGTAATACATTGCACTGCTGAACCAAACCACCAGAGTTCAAATCCCATACCCCACATTATTTTTAATATTTATTTTATTTTAAATTTTATAGAAGCCCAACAGTCAACACATGATAACTCCAGATTTTTCCACTACACCCACAAAACTAAATATACCAGAGCCTACACCTGATGACCCCCCACCTCCCCATGCCTTGACTCGGGCCGGCGCCGCCAGCCGGACTCGGCCAAACGGCCGAGTCCCCAAGATAGGAGTTGTGACTTTTCATCTGCCTTACCCCCCTTCACACTCCATTTAATTGTATTGGTTCCAGAGACACCATTAATCCCCATTTACTCTATTTTTAATGAATTTTAACATTATTTTTACATTTTTTAATTTAAAACCCTTCATCTACCCTAATCTTAGCCTGACCCTATAAATATCACCCCTACCCTCTACCTTCTAACCCCAAAACTCTGAGCCAACTCTCAAAAATTCTCAAGAAATCTTGTGTACTTTGAAATCGAGCACGAAGCGAAGCTACGGCGAAATTCCCTGCGAACTTCCGGCGATCGTTCTTGGAACTCTCGGTGACGAATCGACGCACCGGCGATTCCTCTTCTTCCATCTCACTCTCATTATTGTCCAAAACCTGTAAATCCCATTTTCTATCTCTCTTTTCTATTTTAAAAATATGGATTTACAAAACCCGGCGGAATCGGAACAAATCCGATTTTCGATTCGGTTTTCTTATAAAACTTAACTTCTCGTTAATACAATTATGCTTAAACTCCCTCAAGTTGACTATTAAACACTAATTAACCAAATTGATCAAGTTTCATTTCATAAAATGATGACTATTTCACTTTATCGTACATTTTCATTTAAATACCACATTGTTTCAATTATACATTTAACTTCATTAAACTTGCTATACCTTTAAGTAGACCACGAGGTAATGACCTACCTCCTCACACACTCATATGCAACATAACACGATACCCTCGAGAACTTAGAATACGGGAAAACAAATATTTTCATTTAAACACCCTTTACTTAATAAAAACATTTCTAAAACATTTAGTATTGATATATCTTTACAAATAAATAACATTTGAGCTAATAATAAAAATATCTAGACTCAGCCAATTAAGGACTGTCGCACTCATAGGACAGAGGAAGGTTGTGGGCATTCACTCTTTTATCTAAACCTGACTTTGTGGTGCCCGGACTAGATAAGTGAGAAAGGTAACTTTAAAAGGCCCATCTCACGGTGATTCGTGAGCGGATCCCTCCTTTCTTCATTTGTACTTACCTGGCCACAATTGGCGGTGAAGAGACGATTTGAGGGATATCTCACAACTTGTCGCTTTGGACCAGTTAGGAGTATTCTAGTTGACTTAGTAGACCCTAAAACATAAAATACGGGAAATTGACATCTTTACAAATAAATACCATTTACTTAATAAAAACCATTTCTAAAGGATTTAGTATTTATACAATGTTTGCAAAGCGCCGCTACAACCCATTTTGGGGAACCCGTTCGGAATGGTGCGGATTATCGCACATCTTCGTACTTAGTAGTGCGAGATGCAGACCTCCGCAAGGAGCATTCGGTCTCGAAAGATTTAAAATACGACATCTTGAGAAAATGAGATTTTTAGAATATAAAATATATATTAAAATTATTTTTGTATAAATATATGTATATTTATCATTAAAATACCTATTTTGTTATGATATAAATATTCCACCTTTTTCTAAAAATCACAAGAATTAATTTTACACTAAAATACCATGAATTACATATAAAACCAATATTACCAATAAATACCATTTATTATGGAATTAGGATATTTTCATTAGAAATATCACAATATAAAATTCACATTCATTATAACTCTAAAGACGATTAATAAATACTTGGCGTGTATTTTGAAAAATATATAAAAGTATTTCTACATAAAAACTCCTCAAGTTCTATAAATTATAATAAGGATCCTAGTAAATATAGATTTAAGCGGGACCAATCTCTCGAGCCTCGGGGAGCCGGAGAAGTGGATGCTTGCCTATCTAAGGTAGACAACTTAACAATGGTGTTATCAAAAAGGTAATCATTTTTGAAAACGACACAAAGCCTGCCGCTCATGGGCAGCGGTTACCGATAATATCAAAAAAATCAGGACTTCAATTTACTTTGAGTTTCATTATAATTGTACTTGAATATGATTCAAGTACAATCTATAATCTACAATTTACAATCTACAATATTCTGATTCAACATGAATCCCTATATTCAATCTATTCAATACATTCAATCTACATTGACTGAACCGAACCATGGATATACATCCATTTACATGATTCTCCAGATATTCCATTTACATGATTATACAGTTACATCCATTTACTGATATCATGGTTTTGGTCAATCATTCAACTATACAATCTATCCAATACAATACAACAATACAATCAAAACACTATGGGGTTTAAGGGGTAGATTGGTACGGAAGGTGTTAGAAGTGGCACGAGACTGCAACCATAAGACACCGAACCTATATTCCGTTGCTGTTGTACCATGGTCCAACGGTTCCTTGAGTTTCTAATACCTTAGTCTCCGGGGCAAGTGAGACTTCTCTCGTATACACTGGCATCCTTCTGTACCAAGCTACAAACAACAGCGTTAACATAACATTATAATAATATAATACAACTTTAAAAGATACCTCTTATTCTGTCTATTTCTCTCTTATCTTTGGGACTTACCGAGCGACCTGTTCGCAGACGATATTCCCTTTCTTTCTTCTTTGAATGTCGTCAAGTGATCTGGACACTTCAGAGATCAAGCCCACTGCTGAAGAATTGGACCCGTTCAGTGAAGACCCCGAGCTCTAGTCATTGTACACTTTCCATTTCAGTACTTTTTCATTTCTGTTATGCCATTGTTTAGGCATCGCTTATTCCATGTATTTACTTTTCCATGCATTGTACAAAAGAATGTTAATAAATAAAGTTGATGTTCAGTTCATATCTTGTCTCTTGTAATTTTACTTTTATATTGCTTAGATACGCTTAGCGTATTTACTTCAAAGTAAATACGTAGCGACCCAGTCGCGTCCCCTTCCCGTATACTGGGAAGCGGAGCATGACAGTCATATGCATGTACCTCATTACATCATTCGTTCATGCCTAGCCTATTAGTCACACATTGCAGTTTGATTTGTTGATACTATAGGCATTCATTATCATTGACATGTGCACTTATGATGATTTTCTTGAGGATTTCAGCACTTGAGATTTATGAGATTTTGGGGGAAAACCGTAAGGATTTAATAAACCTTATATTATTTTAAACATTGAAAGTTGTGGTTTTTCTCGTGATATGATACATGTGTCGTCCACCATGAATTTTCTGTTGGTTTTCGAGACCCATTTCGAGAAGTTGGATGAACCGTCTCGGGTACATGGTGGACCCGGTAAGGTACCCCGGGCAAGAAGATCGAGTTGTAGACGATGAGCCTGGCAGGAGCAGACTACCTATCGGTGATTGTTGGCGTGGCGGATATCCAGAGGATACCGACCGTGGCCGTGAGATGTTGAGATATTGATACGTTGAGATGGGTCAGCCGGACGGCTGGGACCTGAGATACTGTGATATGGATACATGAGATTTGAGATAGTTGTTTGAGGTGTCGATACTGGACACGGATTTCTGTTGATTCTATTGATATTATGCCGATATTTCAAAAGAGCTTTCTAAGAAGAAAATAATGATTTTATTATATCAACATATTCAGATCACGAGTTGAAATTGATTCATATTGCATACATACCTGCTAGCACATCATGCCAGATTAGTATTGTAAATTGTTCATGTTGCATACATACCTGCTAGTATATCATGCCATATCAGTATTGTTGATGTTAGGACACTTGCATGCATGCTTACGATAGCCTCTATAGATGTTATTTAGTACTCATGAGTTGACAACTCACCCCCATTGTGCCACAGCCTTTTTGCAAGTCCGCTCCATCAGCACAGTAGCGGCGGACGCACTTGCTCCTTTTGCTTCTTTTGCTCCTTTTGCCTGGACTTGAAACTTTTGCTCGTAGGTGGGTTATGATATTATTTTGTTTCCACCTTGTATACTCATTGTATCTAGAGTACTCCATCTACTGTGCCTGTTATTGTATTGATGTATATTGATCTAGAGACGAGACAGTGAGATTGTGGACTTTTATGTTGTATTTTGGGGTCGAGATCACTTGAGCCGGCATGATGTTTATTACTTGTGCCTTTTATGCTTATCTTGCACATTGATGATTTATATTGCATGGGATTTGAGTCCGCTTCGGCGAAGGGCTAGCTCCCGCTTGGGGATGCCTTATTTCATGTTATTCATATATATTCATGTTTGTACCCGTTTGGGGGCCCGTATTTACAAAGGGGACTCTGCCCAAATTTTTTGGAAAATGTGATGTTGTTCTTTAAAAGATTTTGATGCGACTTATATGGGTTTTTTTCACTCTATTGCTTAAATGGGTTTTGATTCTGGGCTTTGGCTTACTCAGATTACGTACGCCTTGAGACGTTTCGTAATTTAAGTGCCAGTCACGTTCCGTACCTTTTTGGGTCGTGACAAAGTTGGTATCAGAGCGATAGGTTTTACCTTTCTAAGTGTAGGATGACCCTTGGTAGATGGAGTAAGTGACTTAAGCAGGGTAACGTAGCATGTGTATGTCCATGGCATACTTACGATACGGTACTCCGCCAAAGTGACTTTAGGATATACTTGCTTGAAATTCCCTCTTCAATTCCGTATATCATATGATTCTATTGCACTGTTATTATTATCTGTTTCCTATACCAGCCACTATGCCGCCGAAGGCTACGAGGGCGCAGAGAGCTACCACCAAAGATGAGATCCAAGCAGGCTCATCCGAGACGAGGATCGAGCAGGACCGTGTACCTACTCCTCAGGGACAGACCGATCCGCCTTCCCCAGGACGCATGGATAGGCTAGAATCTGGTATGGAGGAGTTACGACAGATGATAAGAGGTATGCAGGAGTTACGACAGATGGTGGGATCCTTAGTAGAGGCCAGTCGCGCACCGAGATCGGAGGACGTACCTACCACAGCACAGACTATAATAGTACTTTCTGTCCAGACAGTTGCTCCTACTACTACTACCGTGGCTATTCTAGTATCACTACAGGATTTCATGAGGCTGAGACCCCCAGTCTTCACCGGCACAGATGCAGCGGAGGATCCGCAAACATTCCTTGACAAATTAGTTAGGATTTGTCGTTCACTCAGATGTTCCGACAACAGATGGGTGGAGCTTACGAGTTTCCTTCTAGAAGGCCTTGCGCAGACATGGTGTGAGTCGGTCGAGAGAGGTCGAGCTGCAGGTCTACCTCTTATGACTTGGGTCGAGTTCACAGCAGTATTTCTAGCCCGTTTCCTTCCAGAGAGCGTTTGCGATGCTCGAGCTCGTAGTTTTGAGGCTTTGCGCAAGACTCCAGGGATGACAATGTCCGAGTATGATATCCAGTTTACGCAGTTGTCCAGATATGCTTTGTACTTGGTAAACACTGAAGGGAAGAGGATAAAGAGATTTATGCAGGGACTTGACACCCAGTTATTTCTTGCCATCGGCGCCCAGCACTTCGACACTTATGCAGCTGTTATGGACACGGCCTTACGGATAGAGGCGCGCATTTCAGAGACTTCAGTCGTTTCTGGGCCGAAGAGGATTCGTACCGATATGCCAGCTCAGAGGCATCGTGACAGGTTCTTTCCGAGAGATGGTGGCGGCAGAGGAGTTCGACGGGGTCAGCTATTTGGTTCTTATCCACAGGGCCAGTAGGCATCGCCAGGATGTTTTGGGTGCGGGAGTCCGTACCATCGTGTCAGAGACTGTATAGTGAGACGATAGGGAGCGGCGACAGTTCCACACGTGACTTTACCACCTCCCCAGAGAGCTCTACTTCCTACCCCAGGTGATGCTCCACGTCAGTTAGATGCCCCCAGAGGTCGTGGACGCGGCGGTCCTGTTCAGAGAGGACGAGGAGGCAGAGGTCAGCCAGCTATTGGTGGGGGACAGGCCCGAGTATTTGCTTTGACTCCGCAGGATGCGCAGGCATCCAATGTCGTTGTGACAGGTACCTTTTCAGTATGTTCTTTCGACGCGCGAGTATTATTCGACCCAGGTTCCACACATTCGTATGTATCTACACACTTTGCACCGATGTTGGGCCGTGAGCCATCGTCGTTAGATCAGCCGCTTGTTGTTATTACTCCGGTAGGCGAGTCGTTTGTCGCTCGTTTTGTGTTTCGATTGTGTTCCGTTCGTATCGGGAAGAGGGATTCATCGGTTGATTTGATTCTCCTCGATATGTTGGACTTTGATGTGCTTCTGGGCATGGACTGGCTAGCCACTTGTTATGCATCTGTGGACTGCCGTGAGAAGGCAGTCAAATTTAGCTTTCCGGGAGATCCAGTCCTTGTTATTCAGGGAGACCACAGTGTCACTCTTCCCAGCTTGATTTCGTCTCTTCGCGCCGGTCGGCTCTTACGGAAGGGATGTCAGGGATTCTTAGCTTATGTTTGTGATACTCGAGCTGCAGAGGTTCCTTTGGACCAGGTCCCGATTGTGTGTGAGTTCCCTGATGTCTTCCCTGACGAGCTGCCTGGGTTACCGCCTGAGCGCGATGTTGAGTTCTACGTTGACTTGATTCCCGGCTCGGGGCCTATTTTCATACCGCCTTATCGGATGGCCCCGGCAGAGCTTAGAGAGATGAAAGATCAGTTGCAGGATTTGTTAGATAAAGGGCTTATTCGACCTAGTGTATCTCCGCGGGGTGCTCCTGTCCTGTTCGTCAAGAAGAAAGACGGCAGTTTGCACTTGTGCATTGATTACCGCCAGCTGAACAGGGTTACCGTATGGAACAGATATCCCTTACCACGTATCGATGATTTGTTCGACTAGCTTCAGGGTGCGGGATACTTTTCGAGGATTGACTTGCGATCGGGTTACCATCAGTTGCGGGTGCGGCAGGAGGATATTCCGAGGACGGTTTTTCGCACGCGTTATGGACACTATGAGTTTTTGGTGATGTCGTTCGGACTCACCAATGCACCAGCCGCGTTTATGGATTTGATGAACCGCATTTTCAGGCCGTATCTAGATCTATTCATCATCGTGTTTATTGACGACATTTTGGTGTATTCCCGGAGCCGAGAGGAGCACGAGCAGCACCTGCGGATCACATTGCAGACTTTGAGAGAGCACCAGCTATTCGCGAAATTTTCCAAGTGCGCATGTTGGCTTGACAACGTTGATTTCTTGGGTCACATGATTACGAGAGATGGCATATGTGTGGACCCGAAGAAGATCGAGGTCGTTCAGCATTGGCCCAGACCGACATCAGTAACGGAGATCCGCAATTTCCTAGGCCTGGCTGGATACTACCAACGATTTGTTCAGGACTTCTCCCGTATCGCTGCACCGTTGACCGGGTTGACCCGGAAGGGAGTTCCTTTTGATTGGACCAAGGCGTGCGAGCATAGCTTCCAGCAGTTGAAGACTCGTCTGACTACTGCACCAGTGTTGTCATTCCTTCGGGATCGGGCGGATTCGTGGTTTATTGCGACGCTTCGCAAGTGGGACTAGGTTGCGTGTTGATGCAGCACGATAGAGTTATCGCGTATGCTTCTCGGCAGCTGAAGACACATGAATAGAACTATCCTACGCACGATTTAGAGATGGCTGCAGTGGTGTTTGCACTCAAGATCTGGAGGCATTACCTATATGGCGAGTCGTGCCAGATATTTACGGACCACAAGAGCTTGAAGTACATATTTCAGTAGCGAGACCTGAATCTGAGACAGCGCCGTTGGATAGAGCTGGTAAAAGACTATGATTGCGAGATCCTTTACCATCCGGGCAAGACGAACGTGGTGGCAGATACTTTGAGTAGGAGGCCCGGAGGTAGTCTATCTTATTTGAGCGCCGTACAGAGGCAGTCGTCAGCAGATTGGCAGATTTTATGCGACAGCCGAGTTGAATTCGAGTTCACTCCGACCGGGGGACAGCTTGCGCATATTCGTGCACGTCCGCAGTTGCTTGACCGTATTCACGAGGCACAGCCCAGTGATGACCATATTTCAGAGATCATGGAGCAGATTAGGCAGGGTAGAGATTCCAAGTTCGTGATCGATGATCAGGGAGTACTGCAATTTGCGATTGTACGTACCAGATTCTGAAGGACTGCGGTGTGAGATTCTTGAGGAGGCGCATAGATCGATGTATAGCGTTCATCCAGATTCCACCAAGATGTACCGCGATCTGAGAGATGTTTATTGGTGGGACGGAATGAAGAGGGACGTCACAGACTTCGTGTCGAGATGCCTGACTTGTCAGCAAGTCAAGGCCGAGCATCGGAGGCCCGCTGGAGAGTTGCAGCCTTTGCCCATTCCGGAGTGGAAATGGGAGCAGATTTCTATGGACTTCGTTGTGGGTCTACCCAGGACCAATCGAGGGTATGACTCCATTTGGGTGATCGTAGATCGATTGACGAAAGCGGCTCACTTCCTGCCAGTGAAGACCACTTTCAGTTTTGCTCAGTATGCCCAGATTTACATCGACGAGATCGTACGGTTACATGGCATCCCGACTTGTATCGTGTCAGACCGAGGAACCCAGTTTACCAGCCGGCTATGGCAGAGACTTCAGGAGGCGTTGGGCACCTGTTTGAGTTTTAGCACAGCATTTCATCCGCAGACCGACGGCCAGTCAGAGCGGACTATTCAGACTTTCGAGGACATACTCCGAGCGTGCATTTTAGACTTCGGTGGTAGCTGGGATCATCATTTACCCTTAGTGGAGTTCTCTTACAACAACAGCTTCCAGGATACTATTCAGATGGCACCTTTCGAGGCCTTGTATGGGAGGAGATGTAGATCGCCCGTCTGTTGGACTGAGCTTAGTGAGAGCAGTATTTTGGGGCCGCAGATCGTGCAGGAGATGACCGAGAAAGTACAGTTGATTCGTGATCGGATGAAAGCGGCTCAGAGCAGGCAGAAATCATATGCGGACAGACGTCGTTGCATACTAGAGTTCGCAGTTGGCGATCACGTTTTTCTGAGGGTCTCTCCGATGAAGGGCGTGATGATATTTGGGCGAAAAGGAAAGCTTAGTCCCAGATTTGTGGGTCCCTTCGAGATCCTCGAGCGTGTCGGCGCAGTTGTATATCGTTTGGCTCTTCTACCCAGCTTTCCGGATATTCACCCCATATTCCACGTGTCGATACTTCGCAGATATCTTCATGACCCTTCACACATGATTCAGCATCAGACCGTTCAGCTTGAGCGGGATCTTTCGTTCGCCGAGCAGCCAGTAGTGATATTGGATCGGCAGGTGAAGAAACTTCGATCAAAGGTCTTGCCATCTGTGAAGGTTCTTTGGTGCAGCCCGAATGGTGAAGAGATCACTTGGGAGGCCTAGGGCGAGATGCGGAAAAAATTCCCTCATCTCTTCGAAGGTACACGTAGCTATATTTTAAATTCGGGGACGACTTTTCTTTAAGAGGGGAAGATTGTAACACCTTTGAATGTGATTAGTGGTTATTATGTTTTAATATGGGGTTTTTAGTAAAAAGTTTACCAAAACGATTTTCAAATATTTTATCTGGATTTATGATTATTTTATTAGAATTTAATTTGGACTGCACACACATGTGCATGTTAACTAGGGTTAAGTTTGGGGTTAAACCATGTTTAAATAACCATGGTGGACTAACCCATTTAATTAGGTTAATATGAATTAATTAAGTGTATTAGTTTTTTTTAAATATAAATATGATTTGTGTTAGGGGTTGACTTGGGTTGGAGAGAGAGAGAGAGCATGATGGCATGAGCCATGCTTGGTAATCATTATGAGAGAGAGGGAATGGGTTGACTCTCATTTCTTTTTTTCAAAAAAATTATTTTTCCCACACTCAATTCTCACATCTCTCTCTCCCTCTCACTTTCACACACACACACACACAACTACAATAGCAGGCAGCAGCAGCAAGCAGTAGCAGCGGCATCAGCAGCAGCAGCAGCATTTGCAACAGCAACAACAATAGCAGCAGCTGCAACAGAGCCCACCCCCTTCTCCTTCTTCTTCTTCTCCTTCTTCTTGCACCCTAGGACCACTTGAGGTATAAATTTTAAACTTAACTTCTTTCTTTTGCTAAGCATATGGTTATTTAAGCTTACATTAGTGTTTAGTGTGGTCATTAGTACTAGTTTTGTGATTTAAGTAGAGATTTGGCCAAGTGAGGATTTTTATGGCTAAAGTAACTTGACCAAGTGTTTTTAAGGCCATCTAAACCAAGTTTTGCACCAGATTTCACAAAAATACCATAGGGCATCAAATTAGTGTTATTTAGCGTTTTAATGTAAATTGTTAGCCTTTTTAAGATCTGCTGTTGACCCGAATGCTTCAGGAAAAATCTGAGTTTACTGGAGCATGCTCACTAGACCTAGATCACACACACAGAACACGAGACCCCAAGCCCTCTTTTTGGCCGCAAATTTATTCATTCTGGCCGCAATTTGCGGCCAGATGGTGGAGTCTGATGTTGGGGTTTGGGCTGTGGGAGTCTGCTGTATGTTTAAGGGTTTTGGTATATGCAACTTGTTACTTTTCCACTCGAGTCAAAATCTGGAACTTAATACCCTTTTTCGATACTTTTTAACTCGTGCGACACGTGCGTTTTGTGTGTTGGGTCTGTTGTGCACTGCGCGACACAGCGAGTCGGGGTGGTTTCTGGTGAGGTTACGCACGTTTTGATGTATCGAGTGCACACGCGTTTAGTTTCCAACGCGGGTTTCTCCTTTGATCTCGATATCGCATTTTTGGCAAGATTTAGCCTTATGTGTATTGCTTCTATATTTTTAGGGTCGATCGCGGAGACGTCGGACGCGGCGTGGAAGGGAAAAGCGGTGGTTGGACCCGGCTAGCACGAGATCACGGGTGAGTAGATGTAATATCTACGGGGGAAAATCGTTTGGATGGCGCAAGACACCCTATAGTTTGAGTAATTTAAAAGACTTCTAGTGGTACTAGTATTTATGAGTATAATGCTTACTTGAACATCTTGCTGCATTCATGATCATATACATTTACATACATGTGCGAACTCATGTCATAGGTCACTTGCACTATTGCCGGGGTTTTATGCAGCACGAGCACTATTCATACGGACACACACGCCTTGGTAATTGCTATGCCACAACACTAGATAACTTGTATAACCTGAAATCTAGAACAACTTCACCATATATGATGCTTAAACCTGTGCTAATGCATTTAAATTCCTCATGATGAACATGTAGGATTTCTAGTCATATGCATGTACCTCATTACATCATTCATTCATGCCTAGCCTATTAATCACACATTGCAGTTCGATTTTTTGATACTATAGGCATTCATTATCATTGACATGTGTACTTATGATGATTTTCTTAAGAATTTCAGCACTTGAGATTTATGAGATTTAGGGAAAAACCGCAAGGATTTAATAAACCTGATATAATTTTAAACATTGAAAGTTGCGGTTTTTCTCGTGATATGATACATGTGTCGTCCACCATGAATTTTCTATTGGTTTTCGAGACCCATTTCGAGAAGTTGGATGAACCGTCTCGGGTACATGGTGGACCCGGTAAGGTACCCCGAGGCAAGAAGATCGAGTTGTAGACGATGAGCCTGGCAGGAGCAGACTACCTATCGGTGATTGTTGGCGCGGCGGATATCCAGAGGATACCGACCGTGGCTGTGAGATGTTGAGATATTGATACGTTGAGATGGGTCAGCCGGACGGCTGGGGCCTGAGATACTGTGATATGGATACATGAGATTTGAGATAGTTGTTTGAGGTGTCGATACTGGACACGGATTTCTGTTGATTCTATTGATATTATGCCGATATTTCAAAAGAGCTTTCTAAGAAGAAAATAATGATTTTATTATATCAACATATTCAGATCACGAGTTGAAATTGATTCATATTGCATACATACCTACTAGCATATCATGCCAGATTAGTATTGTAAATTGTTCATGTTGCATACATACCTGCTAGTATATCATGCCATATCAGTATTGTTGATGTTATGACACTTGCGTGCATGCTTACGATAGCCTCTATAGATGTTATTTATTACTCACGAGTTGGCAACTCACCCTCATTGTGCCACAGCCTTTTTGCAGGTCCGCTCCATCAGCACAGTAGCGGCGGACACACTTGCTCCTTTTGCTTCTTTTGCTCCTTTTGCCTGGACTTGAGACTTTTGCTCGTAGGTGGGTTATGATATTATTTTGTTTCCACCTTGTATACTCATTGTATCTAGAGTACTCCATCTACTGTACCTGTTATTGTATTGATATATATTGACCTAGAGACGAGACAGTGAGATTGTGGACTTTTATGTTGTATTTTGGGGTCGAGCTCACTTGAGCCGGCATGATGTTTATTACTTGTGCCTTTTATGCTTATCTTGCACATTGATGATTTATATTGCATGGGATTTGAGTCCGCTTCGGCGAAGAGCTAGCTCCCGCTTGGGGATGCCTTATTTCATGTTATTCATATATATTCCTGTTTGTACCCGTTTGGGGGCCCGTATTTACAAAGGGGACTCTGCCCCAATTTTTTGGAAAATGTGATGTTATTCTTTAAAAGATTTTGATGCGACTTATATGGTTTTCTTTCACTCTATTGCTTAAATGGGTTTTGATTCTGGGCTTTGGCCTACTCAGATTACGTACGCCTTTAGACGTTTCGTAATTTAAGTGCCAGTCACGTTCCGTACCTTTTTGGGTCATGACATAAATATATATCTAATTAATATCAAAATATCTATTTTTAATATTTATAATATTCCACATTTCCAAAATTCAAGAAAAAGATTCCATTTACATGAAAATACCAAACAATTCCAATATTACAAATAAATACCATATATTATGAAAAATAGGTTTTATTTCACTAGAAATGTCACATTGATAAAATATACATCAATGAAAACTCTAAAGACAATAATAAAATACTTGAGGTGTATTTTGAAAATTATACAAAATTATTTTTACATAAAACACTCTCAAGTTATACTAAATTACAATAAGGACCCTAGAAAACATAGGTTTAAGCGGGACCAGTCTCTTGACCCTCAGGGAGCCGGAGATATGGGTGGTTGCCTATTTAAGGTAGACAACTTAATAAACGGTGTTATCAACACGGTAATCGTCTTTGAAAAATACACAAATCCTGCCGTCCATGTGCAGCGGTTACCGATAACATCAAAACTTAATTTAGGATTTCAATTTCTTTTATAATTGTCTGACTCAGACCGAGTCTCGATATAATCAATCTGACTTGAATGAGATTCATGTATATATATAACAATTCAATATGAATCCATATAATCAATCTGTTCAATCTGTATTGACTGAACCGAATCATGGATATGCATCCATCTACATGATTCTCCAGTTACATCCATTTACTGATATCATGGTTTCGGCAAGTCATCTATCTATACAATTCAATTTACAAGACAATACAATACAAACAAGACAAACAAGACATCGTGGGGTTTATGTAACACCCGAGCCCAATAATACTATTTATATTACTAGTTGAGGGTTATATTGCTCATTTCCAATTTTCCTGATTTTCTGGTGTTTATTGCTAAAATTTTAACCGGTTAAGTCATTTTGGCACATAACAAATTTTAACTTCTAAAATGAAATTAAAAGTGTCCATGTTGGCCTACTCGTCGCCACTAGTCGCGTGGTAGCGTCCGCGTGTCGTGATTCCGTCCCGTTTGGCTAAACGGGCAAGTTTGGACGACTACGCACACGTACAAGTGTACGACTTGGGGGCATGCATTTTAATCATTAAACACCTCTTTTCAAAATTTGGAACCCGCTTAAAATCCTATAATTTGAATTTGGAGCATTTGGGCGCAACCCGGGCGCGATTTGGAAATGTTTCATTTAGCGCCAAAAGTGCCCGTTTGATTTATATATATTTAAACCATATATATATTTTTCGTTACCATTTTTTTAACGTTAAAAATCTTTTCAAAATCTTTTAAATATTTTTTTAACTCCCACACACACCCTCAGCCAATCACGAGAAGAGAAATTCTCGTGGGCCCCACCCTTTTCCTCTCTCTCTATCTCTCCAATCTCCCTCTCTCTCTGTCTCTCTCATCAATCTCTCTCTCTCTCTCTCCTCGGGAATCTCTCCCCTCCTATTTTAAAAACTACGCAGCCGCCTCCTATTTCCTCCACCACGAGAAACATCCCACGAACCCTAACCCTAGCCACCTCCGGTCTTCGCCGCCGACCTCCCCGGCGATCTCGCCGTCGCCGTCATCGCCTCTACAACCTAGCCGCACCCTATTCCGCCTTCCTCCTCCCCTCGCCGGAACACCTTCAGACCCGAGCCAGAACCCTGCACCAATCTCCAGGTCGCCGGAAATCGCGCCGACGACCCTCGTCGACGTCTCCCGCGCCACCTCCTTTTCCCTCGATCACCTGAGCCGACCACCACCCTCCTCCACTCGTCGCACCCCCTCTCCAGCAAGCCCAGCGGCTGTTCCAGCCTTCGCAGCCACCGTCGCGGCCTCGCCGGCGTTCCAGCGCCGTCGAGCCCGCCGTGGTCGCCCCCTTGGTGTCTCCCAGTAAGCACCCTTCATCTTTCCTTCGTGCAAAATCCCCCCCCCCGCTGATCTTATTGCTTATATCTTATTGCTAACTCGTTGCCGATGACTTTTGCCGGAATCCGACCGTGCCGTCTTTTGAACCCGATGCTCCAGCGAGGTATCCTGGTCCGTGTGATCCCGTTGTTCTCTGTTGGGACTCGATCCGAAGTCCATGCACCTGTCTCGTGTTTTCTGCCGACGTCGCATCCGTGCGTTCCGGTTTGCGAAACCGTCGAGGCAAGTATCCGAATACTTGCTTTAACATGCTACAAACTTAATCATCATATTATTTGTTATAACCACACGGCTTGGTAACATCGATTAGAATTGATAGTTACAATTATCCGTAACGTTAAATCATTATAGCAGTTACTTGTAGTTAATCGGTATGCTATCAATCCACACTTTAACTAATTAACCAATTAGCACGTCATTGCTTAAATTGCTAGATCATCCTTGTAACTATTAGTATGCTGTAGTTTTAATGGCTTCATTGCTTCGTGTTATTAATATTGTTTTACCCTGTGATTGTTGCACCCAAGGGTGCTTGAACCTGTTAATAAGAGAATACAAAGCATCACTGTGTTTGCATGGAATAATATTGTTATTTTACTGTTTCCTGCTGCTGTTCATTATGTGATTGTATACCTGTTGTGAGCACATACTCGATTGCACTACATATTGGCCTGACCCTGCTACACATGACATATACATACATACCGACCCATCCTGTTGTACCCTGACGTGACTTGTTTCATGATTTCATGCCTAATACCGACAACCTGACCTTTCCTGCTGTCTATCCAGACAGACCTACTTTTACCGGATTCTCTGTTGGCATTAGTCCTTGACTACTGAATACCTGACCTGACATACATAGCTTGGGGGTATGGGGAAATCAAAGGTGAAACCGACTTGTAACTCAACAGTTCGATACATTGTTCTGATCAGTCTTACGGGCTTGGCCAGCTCCGGAGTGTTGATGCTGACATCACTCGTCCATCCTACTACCTTTTACTGCTTAGCGGCACGTCTCGGATTCAGCCCCGAGGGCTTTGACCGTGGTCCCGGGCACGCACGGGATACTATTGAGTTACATCGACGATTCATCAATTGATTTCAAAGACTATAGAGTAGAAACCTGATAGGACAGTTTAGTCACCCGTGCACTTTACCCTACTCTGTTATTGTACTGCTTTATTCATGTTCATACCTGCACTGCTTATTACCATGTTTATACTTTATACTTGATGTTATGACGCGCTGACGTCTGGGTTTTGCATGGCCCAGATTCCGTACCACAGTCGACGACCGAGCAGGAGTACTTCAGCCAGCAGGCTGAACTGTGAGTTCCTTAGGGTTTAGTTCATTTATTTTCATTTCATTTCCAGATGTGAGCCCGCACTATGGGACGTACTGTTTATTCATTGTATTGGATCATTTGCTTCCGCACTTATTGTTTATTGATTCTTGTTATTATGGATTTGGACATGTATTAGATTAGTTTATTATCTTGTTCTTGATATCCTTACAACCGTAATGTGACTGTGGATGGATACTTCCTACCCACAGGTAGCATGGTTGGCTATGTCACGTGCCCAATCTTGCGTACTCTGGGAAGCGGGGCGTGACATGGTTCTTTTGGTATCAGAGCCATAGGTTAATTGGGTTGATTCTTTGTAGTTGGGTATTGCACCCGATACACGAATCATAATACCCGTGATTAGGAGACATGTCCTGCCACCTTGACCGTTTTACCATCCTTGAATCATTCTTCCGGATCATGTCGACATGCAAACTTACTTTGCATTGTTAACTCGAAAACCTAACTTCTTGTTATCTCTAGGACTTAGGCGACTTGGGTGGATTTAAGTAATTGCGGCTATGATACCGCGGCATAGCTACAATGCAGCACTCTATTTAAGTATCTTGGAGTTCTAGCCTTGATCTATACTCGAAATCTATCATGATGCTAATGTTGGGTACTTTGATTTCCAGGAATATGGCCGGTCAGAATTTGAAGATGGACCCAGGGCGTGCGGTCTTAGCCGCCAGGCGTAGAGTGATAAGGGGATTGCTGGAGAAACTAAAGGAACAAATCGAGCTGGAACCCGCATTTGCACTGAACCAAACGTCTGTACGTAGAAGTATTCCGGTGAACAGGCGCAGCGTAGCACCAATGAAGAAAACAAGTGTGGGTGATCGGAAGGGGAGCGTGATCTGTAGCTACTGCCATAAACCCGGACATGTGCGAAAGAAGTGCCGTATGAGGCTGGGACTCTGTTTTAGATGTGGAGCGGCAGATCACACCGTTGATGCTTGTCCGTCGAAGCCTCGCACGAAAGATGATGTTCAGAAGCCTCCGCAGAGACCGTTCCAAGGGCAGAGACAGTTGAATCAAGGATCTAATCAGGCTCGAGCGTTCACGTTGACAGCCGAGGAAGCTAAGGCACCGGAAGGAGTGGTTTCAGGTAATTTACTCGTTCATGGTTTTCCCGCTTTGGCATTACTTAATTTCGGAGCATCCCACTGTTTATGTCATCCAAATTTATAACTACACACTCGATTACCTGCACGACCCTGTCTAGTTTCGGGAAATACACACTGGGAATGGGAAAATCATAGCTAGTAAGGAATGTAGAGATTGTACAGTTGTTGTTTGCGGACGGGAGCTTTTTGCAGATTTCTTGGTGATAGATACGGGCAGTTATGAGGTTGTCTTGGGGATGGATTTTCTTGGCACTTTCCACGCCCACATTGACTGTAGGGCAAGGAAGGTGATTTTCCAGATTCCCGGACATCCTAAGTTTACTTTCATTGGAGGAAGCAGTTCTGTCGGGCCAGTCGAGTTTAGGGCTAGGCCGACGAACAATGTTCTTGCGGCTATGGTTGTGGATAGTAATGAAGAGCCGGCAGTTGTCCGCGACTTTATGGATGTGTTTGAAGATATTGCGGGCTTACCGCCGAAGCGAGATGTGGAGTTTGCGATTGACCTTATTCCTGGTGCAGCGCCAGTATCAAATCTTATTATCCGATGGCACCGGTGGAATTGGAAAAAAGTTAAGAAACAAGTTGGGGAATTACTCGAGAAGGGATGGATTCGAAGCAGCAACTCACCTTGGGGAGCTCCAGTTCTTTAGTAAAGAAGAAGGATGGCACGAGAAGGATGTGCATTGATTATCGAGAATTGAACCGGGTGACTATTAAGAACATGTACCCGATCCCTCGCATTGGAGAACTTTTTGAGCAGCTTAGTGGTGCGAGGGTATTCTCGAAACTGGATTTGCGATCAGGATATCATCAGGTTCGAGTGAAGGCAGAAGACATTTGCAAGACGGCGTTTCGGACTCGATATGGGCATTTTGAGTATCTAGTGATGCCCTTCGGAGTAACGAATGCGCCGGCAATATTCATGGATTTGATGAACGGGGTCTTTTCACCATACCTGGACCAGTTTATTGTGGTATTCATTGACGATGTTCTGGTATACTCGAAGAGTCCGGAGGAGCATGCTGAACATTTAAAGATCGCACTGCAAACGCTGAGACAAGAGAAGTTATTTGCGAAGATGAGTAAGTGTGAATTCTGGCTGGAGGAAGTGAAGTTTCTGGGGCATGTCGTGTCGGGCGATGGAATCGCCGTCGATCCCGAAAAGATTGCAGCAGTTCGAGACTGGCCTATTCCAAAGAATGTTGCGGAGATAAGAAGTTTTCTTGGACTCGCCGGTTACTACAGAAGATTTGTGGAGAACTTCGCGCGTTTAGCTGAACCGTTAACCAAGCTTACACGTAAGGAGGTACCGTTTGTTTGGACGGATGGATATGCATTGGCCTTCGAGACGTTGAAGCAGAAGTTGATAACCGCCCCGATCCTGACCGTACCGGATAATTCAGGAGGACTGGTGATTCACAGCGACGCATCTGGAAAAGGATTGGGATGTGTTTTAATGCAGAATGGGAAAGTCGTCGCTTACGCATCGAGACAACTGAAGACTCATGAGAAGAACTATCCGACTCATGACTTGGAGCTTGCGGCCATGATCTTCGCCCTGAAGATTTGGAGACACTACCTATTGGGCGAGAGAGTTGAAGTCTTTACCGATCACAAGAGTTGAAATATGTGTTCACTCAGAAGGAGTTGAACATGAGACAACGCAGATGGTTGGAACTGATGGCCGACTACGACCTTGATCTTAAGTACCATCCGGGAAAAGTCAACGTCGTGCCGGATGCGCTGAGTCGGTTACCAGCAAGTCAGGTGTTGACCGCACAAAGGGAGATCATTGAGGATTTTCGGAGATTTGACTTGGAGGTTGTGCTACCACATGCTACAGGACAGTTGATGCAGTTGCAAGTACAGTCGTCTTTAGTTGAGAAGATTAAAGCAGCACAATCGCAGGATCCTAGACTACAAAAGTTCCGAGAGCAGGTTGAAGCCGGACTACGAACCGATTTACTGATTTATGAAGACGGTTCGTTGAGATATGGTAGCCGTGTGTGTGTGCCAAAAGGAGATATGCGTGAAGAGCTTATGAAGGAGGCACACAGTTCAGCTTACTCTGTACATCCAGGAGGGACAAAGATGTACCGAGATATTCGACAGCACTTCTGGTGGGAAGGTATGAAACGGGAAATTGCTCGCTTCGTGGCTAAGTGCTTGGTGTGTCAGCAAGTCAAGGCTGAACACCAAAGGGTTGCTGGTTTGTTGCAACCACTTCTGATTCCTCAGTGGAAGTGGGAACATATAACCATGGATTTCGTGACGGCTTTACCGCGGAGTCCAAAGGGCAACAATGCAGTATGGGTGATTGTCGATCGGTTGACCAAGGCAGCTCACTTTATTCCTTTTCGGGTTGGTCAATCGACAGAGACTTTGGCAGAGCGATACATGCAGGAGATTGTGAGATTGCATGGAGTACCGGTAAGCATCGTGTCCGATCGGGACACTCGGTTCTTGTCGCACTTTTGGAGGAGTTTACAAGAAAGTTTGGGGACTCGATTGAAGTTTAGCACGGCTTATCATCCTCAGACTGATGGACAATCGGAGAGAACGATCCAGACCCTTGAAGATATGTTGAGAGCTTGCATGTTAGACTTCAAAGGTTCTTGGGAAGATCATCTACACCTGGTGGAGTTTTCGTACAACAATAGCTTCCAAGCGACTATTCAGATGGCTCCGTTTGAAGCGTTGTATGGTCGCAAGTGTCGTTCACCTGTTTGTTGGGATGATGTGAGTGAACGAAGGTTACTAGGGCCAGATTTAGTGGTACAGACAGTTGAGAAGGTGAATACGATCAGGAAGCATATGAAGGCAGCTCAAGAAAGACAGAAAAAGTTGGGCTGACACGTCAAGAAGACCTCTAGAGTTCGCCATGGGTGATTTGGTATTCCTGAAGATATCACCAACTAGAGGAGTGATTCGCTTTGGAAGTCGGGGAAAGCTTAGTCCTCGATTCGTTGGACCTTTCGAGATATTGGAGCGTGTTGGAGAGGTAGCGTACCGTTTGGCGTTACCACAGTCTTTGGCAGGAGTGCACGAGGTATTTCATGTGTCTCAACTACGGAGGTATGTTCGTGATGAGACTCATGTCTTGGATCACGGAGTCGACTGTACGGGAAGACCTAACTTTTGAGGAGCGACCAATTGAAATCAAGGATCGAAGAGAAAAGGTTCTTAAGAACAAGGTTATCCCTCTTGTACTAGTTTCTTGGGGTAATCGATCGCATGGAGAATCCACTTGGGAGCGAGAAGACGAGATCCGACAGAAATTTCCCCACCTGTTCCAGTAGTTAGCTATCTTGTATTCTTGGAATTTCGAGGACGAAATTCTTTTGTAGTTGGGTATGATGTAACACCCGAGCTCAATAATACTATTTATATTACTAGTTGAGGGTTATATTGCTCATTTCCAATTTTCCTGATTTTCTGGTGTTTATTGCTAAAATTTTAACCGGTTAAGTCATTTTGGCACATAACAAATTTTAACTCCTAAAATGAAATTAAAAGTGTCCATGTTGGCCTACTCGTCGCCACTAGTCGCGTGGTAGCGTCCGCGTGTCGTGATTCCGTCCCGTTTGGCTAAACGGGCAAGTTTGGACGACTACGTATGATTGATGTAAAAAATCGTGTTTTTGTAGTTTAACCGCAATCAATAACGGTGTCGCACGTAGCTAGACCGAGATGAGTACGGGTCGTCCTCTGGGAAACGTGGAACCTTTTAATTTTACTTTAGATGTGTTGAAAAGGAGAAAGAGATAAGGATGGTTGTAGGATGGTTTCTAGATCTACGTTTAATAAGAATGTAAATATAGATCTAGAATAGTTTAAAGATGTGATTAATTATAATAAGAAGGGCTTGTAGGGTTCGTTAGGATTTAGTAGTTATGAATGATTAATTAAAGTTACCCTTTTTATCCATTAATAGATTTAGAACTAGAACGACGGCGATGCGTGTAGATTAGGGTTTCTGGAGGGAAAAGGAATCCCACTCTTAACCCTTATCTCGACACGGAACTCCGTTCATATCTAGCCTTTACCAAAACAATCATTAATCTAATCTCTAATCGCGGTCGGAACTTAGCAAAGAATTGCTAGCGCGCCCGATTAGGATGTTAATGATTATTTTGATAAAGTTCCTAAACTTTATAGGACTTAAAAAGGGTTTAGATATTTTTCATCGTTCATTAGCCTACCCTAATCCTACGAACCCTAACAAGCGGAGAATTACTCGCGCATGTTGGGAGAAGAAGATGAAAAGAAAGAGAGGGAAAACATAATGCAAAGAAAAACAAATAAATAAAACTAAATACCTTTATTAATCAACTCCTTCAAACTACACTTTTTATTCCATAGAAAATGATTACAAAACTTGATTTGCTTCTCGATCTTTCCTAGGGAGGTAGTCGAACAGTCGATGATCAGCCTGGATGCGTGAGCGTCGGGAGCTTCGTGATCTCTTCGGCTTGATAGTTTTTCCAAGATGCCCTCGGTGCCTTTATATAGTGAAAACCCAGAATCTTTTTGTTCAGAAGTTGGTAAAATTCAGCAGTTGTAAATATCCCAAAATCTTGCATTCTGACTTCTTTAAACTGCGGCGGATCCGCGGCCCCAGGGTGGGTTTGGCCGCGGATCCGCGCCCAATGGTAGCGATCTCTTTGCAGTTTTTCTTGGGCTCTCTGATGGTGACATTTGGCATTCCTAAGCATCTTCAGAATCTGAAAATATTTTCTCGGTTGCTTCCAGACTTAGTCTCCAAGTTTGCTCTTTAATTTGGAAAGTATTCTTCAACAAATTGATTTGTTTGTTAAATCCTTCATAACAACTTGGAAATAATCTGCACAACAACTCATATAAGATTTTAGTAGACTTTGTTCTACTAGGATTAGACCAATAATATTATTTGCATACATTTTCCTACCAAATGATAATTAAATATATTAACACATGGAAAATAATATTTTTACACATAAACCCTCATATGTTTAATATATTATAATAAAGTCCTTTTTTAATATAAAAATGGTAGGAAAAATGTACTACAAATGTGCAGTTTTATCGACTGAACAAATACCCCCAAACTTATCTTTGATCGTCCCGAGCAAATTAGTTTATTTAAGAGGAGAAAAAGAAAGGAGAAAACTAGGCACACTTTCGTAGGCAGACACGATTGCACTGAGCACGTGCAACAAGCCGTTAAACCTCTAGGTGTCCCTAGTAGGAGGAGTGTTGTCTCCTGAGGGTTTTCAGCGGATTACACCCACAAAATCCAATAACAAAAGAAAGATGGTGAAATTTACATATAAAGATAAGAACCATAAAAGAAATACTTTGAAAAGAAGAGTTTCCAACTATACTAGCTTTTCAGTTGTCATGAGCCCTATCTTAATAGTCATGAAAAAATGTTAGAAATCACATCATCCCTCAATAAAACATCGTCTTTATTCTTCATTCCTACCTTTTGTCCGAACATTGATCATATAACCCCACGTGTGTGTAAAGAACATCCCTACACTCAGAGAATTCAATTCAAGCTATCATACTCTTGTCCATCTACCTTAGTACTTTCTACTTTGATGAATACTTAGAATTGCTTACACATTTTCATGCGACCGTTAATACTTCTTGAGGTACTAACCGACCGATTACTCATGTGCTTGCAGATTTGGTGATAATATTTTCCTTGTCTTGCACCACCTAAGGCTTAGCAGTGACTCCCAGACCAGTTGGCCTTAGGGCACTAGGTGAAGAGGCACCCTCGCTATATTTTTTTTATTGCTGCCTTGGCGATAACAAAACCAGTGTTCATTTTTCTTTTCACCATTTTATATTTTCTTCATCATTTCCTTCATACTTTGGCTTTTAGACAAGAGCATTTCAAGGTATCCTCTACTATCCCGAGTTTCAAGACGTGTGTAGGTGCATATTGTAGGGTATCAATATTCAAATGTTTGGCTTCCAGAATAGAAACTATTTTTCAGACTTATTTTTATCCTCAGATTAGTGACTTCCTTCATTTTACTAACCCTTGGGACAACAGCTCATAACTACTTATTACTAGTTCGTATAAGAAAACTTCTAATTTTCTTGGTTTTCTTAAACTATTCCTATCTTTTGGATGTAATTTTTCACTTTCTATTCTTTTGTTATAAAAAATTTTTTTTTTTTTTTAAATTTTTGAAAATGTTGTGCTTATGCAAAATATGATGCAAATTGATGTGTAAATATGCACAAACCTCCCCCAAACCTGTTTACAGCAGTGTCCTCACTGATGTCATCTGTTAAGCTCAAAAACCTGTAGACTTGGGAGGAAATTATTTACGGGGGCAAGAATATATGAAAGTGAAAAATCCTCCCCCAAACTTATTTTAGGCTCACAATTTTGTAAAAATCATTTTCTTTCAAGAGCCAAAATATACCACCGCTCCCCCAAACTTGAGTTAAACAATTTTAATCTTTTAAAATCACATGAAGGGGTCAAGGTTATTGGTCAATGCCAAGCTTTGCAAAGACCGAAGGTCAACACCAACCATTCAAAAAATTTATCGATGAAGCACCAAGTTTGGTGGAAGAACATGTCACCTATTGACGTGAAGAAGTGGGGAGGTGACAAGAGGTGTATTGGAAAAGGATTGCGTCTCAATTTGGAGAGACGACACAGTGATAGTAATGATGGATTACTCGCATTGTCATGATTGTCCAAAAGAGGGGGTGAAGGTCCAATTTCTTCACCTTGGAGTTGATTCATCTTAACACCCGTGTCTTGTAAAAATGCGAGTTCATCAGCGAAAATTTCCTCAAAGCTTTCATCGATACCCCGAAAAATAATGTCATCAGAAAAAATGGGGTGATCGTCAGACTCAATATAAAGTTCCTCATTAGATGTTGACCCGGACAATTCGGTGGAAGAGTAAATGGTTGGGTCAAACAACAACATATGAAAAGAGTCTGTATCATGAGGTTGATCAAATTTGCTGCTGTCGACATCCATTAATTCGACAGAACACACATGAGCATAGGGTTCGGAGGGTTCACTTCCCAACTTGTAAATGTTAAGCTCAATTGACTTCTTCCCAAAGGATAGGGTCATAGAGCCGTTTCTACAATTAATTACTGCGTTGGAAGTGGCCAAAAAGGGTCGACCGAGTATCACCAGAATTTGATTGCATGGGTTTGCTACAGGTTGTGTATCTATAACGATAAAGTCCACAGGGAATATGAATTCCCCGACTTTGATTAACACATCCTCTAGCTCACCCCTAGGTTGGGTGATAGATCGGTCGGCCATCTGAAGAGTGCAATGCGCAGGTTTTAACTCTCCGATCCCTAATTGCTCATACACAGAATACGGAAGCAAGTTAACACTAGCACCTAGATCGAGTAGAGCACGATTGATATTTTTACCCCCAATAGAGATTGAAATTGTAGGACTTCCGGGGTCCTTTCGTTTCTTGGGTAGTTGTTGTGTAAAAGCAGTGCTCACATTACTCGCAAGGAAAACTTTTTTAGGTACTTGAACTTTTCGCTTCCTAGTGCACAAGTCCTTTAAGATTTTTGCATATGACGGAACTTGTTGAATAGCATCTAGGAGAGGAATGTTTATGTTAACTTGCTTAAAAATTTCCACAATCTTCTCCATTTGCGGGTTAGGTCGGTTGGCCCTTAATCGGTTTGGAAATGGAGCTCGATCAATAAGTTTTGGGTCCAACGTTTGTGGAGAAGACTGTGGTGACGGATTCGATCCCAAAATTGGAGTGGGCATCGACTTAGATAGATTTGGTGAAATGTTTGAGCCTTGGGGAAAACGGAGAATAGGCTCGGATGAAGGTGGGAGACGAGACGAATTAGGGGAAGAAGAAGAAGAAGGGGTATCAAATGTGTCACTATCATCAACTTGCTCACCCACTTGGTTGTTCAGCACTCTCCCCGATCTCAACGTAGTGACGGCATTCACATTATGACTTTGTGAATGGCCAGGATTCGGTAGGGGTTGAGATGGGAGTTTCCCTTTCTCTCTCGCACTCATTGCGGCATTTAACTGTGCGATTTGGTTTTCTATTGATTTAATACTCTCACCATGGGAGGAGGAGTTTTTCGTTAGGGCATCAATAGAAGACCTCATATCAGCCGAATTTTGCATGGATTGTTTCATGAACATATCCAAAGTTTGTGCAAGTGAGTTGTCAATACCGGCCACCTGTGGTGTAGAAATGTTGGCCGGATTTTGGAAATTTTGTGACTGAAAGGGGGGCTGATTCTGTGGTTGTGGTTGCTGTGGAGGAGGTCTTTGATAATTGCTTTGTTGGTTTTGATTCCAAGCAAAGTTAGGATGATTCCTCCATCCTTGATTGTACGTAGAAGAATAAGGGTCGTTTCTAGGTCGCTGCTGAAAAGCAGCATTAGCTTGAAACGATGCATTCATAGGACATTCTTCCGTTAAGTGTGAAGGATCCGAACAGCAACCACAGACAGTCTTGGGAAGCGTAACCTGATTTAGGGAGAATGATGAAAATTTGTTCTCCATAGCATCGAGTTTCTTCTGCATCGCTGCCATTTCGGCTTTTACTGCGATGGAAACATCGAGTTGGTGAATACCCCCCTTAGTTGAAGGTGGTCTTACGCTTTCCCACTGCAAAGTGCTTTCTGCGAGGTCTTCCAGATATTTCCAAGCTTCACCGTCATCTTTAGACATGAAATTGCATTGACACATTGTTTCAAGCATCTGCTTTGTCGCTGGATTAATGCCCTCATATATAATCCGACATAAATCCCATCTTTGTATCCCGTGATGGGGGCATTGGACAAGCAGATCTTTGAAACGTTCAAAGCACTTCCAAAATGGTTCATTGGGAAGCTGGGTGAACTGGTTAATCTCGCTCCTAACATGTGCAGTCTTATGATTTGGGTAAAACTTCTTAAGAAATGCTACGACGAATTCATCCCAATTAGTGATAGAGTGTGCGGTAGTATTATAAAGCCATTTTTCTGCCAAGTCGCACAGTGTGAATGGGAGAAGACGTAAGCGCATAGCATCTAAAGTCAATTGTGAAGTACCCATCATTGCGCATACGTTTTCGAATTTGGTGATGAAAACGTACGCGTCTTCCGACTCAAGCCCGTGAAATTTGGGCAGCAGATTGATGTAGTGGGGTTTAATTTCGAAATTATCCCCGTTAGGTGGTGGAAGAGATAGACAAGTAGGAAGGGGACCACGAATAGGATAGCATCTCTCTTGGAGAGAGATGCGCGGTGGATTCTGCGCACCTGCGGGTGGTGGCAGCGTTGTGTTATACTCTGATGGAGTGCCGTCCATCTCGGTTGATGTGGTGTGTGGTGGGGGAAAAGAAGATGAAGAAGTACCGACTTCGGCGTCGATAACAGGAACGCGGACAAGACGGGCACTAGGATCCCGTGTCCAGCCGAGCATGCACTAAGCGGGTTTAGTGCAAGTGGCAGCGTGTGTGTGAATTAAAATTGGCTTGTTTTGAAAAAGTGGGACTCAAGACAAATCTCCCTAAAATGCACAAGCAACCCTAGAACTAAGGTTACCTAGGTCAGTCTCTAGACAGCTCCTAACTAAGGCTAGAAATAGACCTCAAACCGCCTCTTCACGGACAAGTACGGCCAGGTAAGTGGGAAGGAACCACCACTACAGTGGGCCTAATTAAAAACCACTAGCCTAGACACCGCAATGTCAGTTAGGATAAACGGCCGATGCCTACCCTAGTCCTTTTCCTATTGAGCTCGACAGTCCTTAGAGTCTGGTCTAGATATTTTTTAAATTAATGAAGGGTTGATCTATATGCTTGGTTTGTGATTTGTGGGGCTTAGGAAGGGTGATGAAATCCCCACCTAATCTTGATTTGGTCTTTGCCCCTTAAAATCCGTATTAAATATGCAAAACAAAACCAAACACAAAACTTTTTGCAAAAAGATTTTTGAGCGGCGCAATTTTGCAAAGAATCCTGCAGGAAATAGATTTTATTGGATTTGAGGAGAGAGAGAAGGAGTTAAGAATCTTACCAGAAAATTCCGTAGCCCTAATCCCTTCAAGCCGCCGCGTTTCCGCCGCAGGAAGCCCTTTTTGCCGCGCTTCCGCCGCGAGGTGGTTGGATTGCTTGATGAAATTTTTTCTGTGTCCCTCTGTGCTCCTCTGGATCTCTAAAAATGTCTCTGTTTCCTGTTTCCCTTAATTCTGTGACTCCAGATCTCCTTGCAAAAATCCACGCACAAATCATTAAATATGCAATTTGCAGTTTGTGTTAATAATGATATGACTCGTCTAAGAAATCAACACAAATAGTAAAAATAAAAAAAATTACGCACGTATCCCCGGCAACAGCGCCATTTGATTGATGTGAAAAATTGTGTTTTTGTAGTTTAACCGCAATCAATAACGGTGTCGCACGTAGCTAGACCGAGATGAGTACGGGTCGTCCTCTGGGAAACGTGGAACCTTTTAATTTTACTTTAGATGTGTTGAAAAGGAGAAAGAGATAAGGATGGTTGTAGGATGGTTTCTAGATCTACGTTTAATAAAAATGTAAATATAGATCTAGAATAGTTTAAAGATGTGATTAATTATAATAAGAAGGGCTTGTAGGGTTCGTTAGGATTTAGTAGTTATGAATGATTAATTAAAGTTACCCTTTTTATCCATTAATAGATTTAGAACTAGAACGACGGCGATGCGTGTAGATTAGGGTTTCTGGAGGGAAAAGGAATCCCACTCTTAACCCTTATCTCGACACGGAACTCCGTTCATATCTAGCCTTTACCAAAACAATCATTAATCTAATCTCTAATCGCGGTCGGAACTTAGCAAAGAATTGCTAGCGCGCCCGATTAGGATGTTAATGATTATTTTGATAAAGTTCCTAAACTTTATAGGACTTAAAAAGGGTTTAGATATTTTTCATCGTTCATTAGCCTACTCTAATCCTACGAACCCTAACAAGCGGAGAATTACTCGCGCATGTTGGGAGAAGAAGATGAAAAGAAAGAGAGGGAAAACATAATGCAAAGAAAAACAAATAAATAAAACTAAATACCTTTATTAATCAACTCCTTCAAACTACACTTTTTATTCCATAGAAAATGATTACAAAACTTGATTTGCTTCTCGATCTTTCCTAGGGAGGTAGTCGAACAGTCGATGATCAGCCTGGATGCGTGAGCGTCGGGAGCTTCGTGATCTCTTCGGCTTGATAGTTTTTCCAAGATGCCCTCGGTGCCTTTATATAGTGAAAACCCAGAATCTTTTTGTTCAGAAGTTGGTAAAATTCAGCAGTTGTAAATATCCCAAAATCTTGCATTCTGACTTCTTTAAACTACGGCGGATCCGCGGCCCCAGGGTGGGTTTGGGCGCGGATCCGCGCCCAATGGTAGCGATCTCTTTGCAGTTTTTCTTGGGCTCTCTGATGGTGACATTTGGCATTCCTAAGCATCTTCAGAATCTGAAAATATTTTCTCGGTTGCTTCCAGACTTGGTCTCCAAGTTTGCTCTTTAATTTGGAAAGTATTCTTCAACAAATTGATTTGTTTGTTAAATCCTTCATAACAACTTGGAAATAATCTGCACAACAACTCATATAAGATTTTAGTAGACTTTGTTCTACTAGGATTAGACCAATAATATTATTTGCATACATTTTCCTACCAAATGATAATTAAATATATTAACACATGGAAAATAATATTTTTACACATAAACCCTCATATGTTTAATATATTATAATAAAGTCCTTTTTTAATATAAAAATGGTAGGAAAAATATACTACAAATGTGCAGTTTTATCGACTGAACAACGCACACGTACAAGTGTACGACTTGGGGGCATGCATTTTAATCATTAAACACCTCTTTTCAAAATTTGGAACCCGCTTAAAATCCTATAATTTGAATTTGGAGCATTTGGGCGCAACCCGGGCGCGATTTGGAAATATTTCATTTAGCGCCAAAAGTGCCCGTTTGATATATATATATATTTAAACCATATATATATTTTTCGTTACCATTTTTTTAACGTTAAAAATCTTTTCAAAATCTTTTAAATATTTTTTTAACTCCCACACACACCCTCAGCCAATCACGAGAAGAGAAATTCTCGTGGGCCCTACCCTTTTCCTCTCTCTCTATCTCTCCAATCTCCCTCTCTCTCTGTCTCTCTCATCAATCTCTCTCTCTCTCTCCTCGGGAATCTCTCCCCTCCTATTTTAAAAACTACGCAGCCGCCTCCTATTTCCTCCACCACGAGAAACATCCCACGAACCCTAACCCTAGCCACCTCCGGTCTTCGCCGCCGACCTCCCCGGCGATCTCGCCGTCGCCGTCATCGCCTCTACAACCTAGCCGCACCCTATTCCGCCTTCCTCCTCCCCTCGCCGGAACACCTTCAGACCCGAGCCAGAACCCTGCACCAATCTCCAGGTCGCCGGAAATCGCGCCGACGACCCTCGTCGACGTCTCCCGCGCCACCTCCTTTTCCCTCGATCACCTGAGCCGACCACCACCCTCCTCCACTCGTCGCACCCCCTCTCCAGCAAGCCCAGCGGTTGTTCCAGCCTTCGCAGCCACCGTCGCGGCCTCGCCGGCGTTCCAACGCCGTCGAGCCCGCCGTGGTCGCCCCCTTGGTGTCTCCCAGTAAGCACCCTTCATCTTTCCTTCGTGCAAAATCCCCCCCCCCCGCTGATCTTATTGCTTATATCTTATTGCTAACTCGTTGCCGATGACTTTTGCCGGAATCCGACCGTGCCGTCTTTTGAACCCGATGCTCCAGCGAGGTATCCTGGTCCGTGTGATCCCGTTGTTCTCTGTTGGGACTCGATCCGAAGTCCGTGCACCCGTCTCGTGTTTTCTGCCGACGTCGCATCCGTGCGTTCCGGTTTGCGAAACCGTCGAGGCAAGTATCCGAATACTTGCTTTAACATGCTACAAACTTAATCATCATATTATTTGTTATAACCACACGGCTTGGTAACATCGATTAGAATTGATAGTTACAATTATCCGTAACGTTAAATCATTATAGCAGTTACTTGTAGTTAATCGGTATGCTATCAATCCACACTTTAACTAATTAACCAATTAGCACGTCATTGCTTAAATTGCTAGATCATCCTTGTAACTATTAGTATGCTGTAGTTTTAATGGCTTCATTGCTTCGTGTTATTAATATTGTTTTACCCTGTGATTGTTGCACCCAAGGGTGCTTGAACCTGTTAATAAGAGAATACAAAGCATCACTGTGTTTGCATGGAATAATATTGTTATTTTACTGTTTCCTGCTGCTGTTCATTATGTGATTGTATACCTGTTGTGAGCACATACTCGATTACACTACATATTGGCCTGACCCTGCTACACATGACATATACATACATACCGACCCATCCTGTTGTACCCTGACGTGACTTGTTTCATGATTTCATGCCTAATGCCGACAACCTGACCTTTCCTGCTGTCTATCCAGACAGACCTACTTTTACCGGATTCTCTGTTGGCATTAGTCCTTGACTACTGAATACCTGACCTGACATACATAGCTTGGGGGTATGGGGAAATCAAAGGTGAAACCGACTTGTAACTCAACAGTTCGATACATTGTTCTGATCAGTCTTACGGGCTTGGCCAGCTCCGGAGTGTTGATGCTGACATCACTCGTCCATCCTACTACCTTTTACTGCTTAGCGGCACGTCTCGGATTCAGCCCCGAGGGCTTTGACCGTGGTCCCGGGCACGCACGGGATACTATTAAGTTACATCGACGATTCATCAATTGATTTCAAAGACTATAGAGTAGAAACCTGATAGGACAGTTTAGTCACCCGTGCACTTTACCCTACTCTGTTATTGTACTGCTTTATTCATGTTCATACCTGCACTGCTTATTACCATGTTTATACTTTATACTTGATGTTATGACGCGCTGACGTCTGGGTTTTGCATGGCCCAGATTCCGTACCACAGTCGACGACCGAGCAGGAGTACTTCAGCCAGCAGGCTGAACTGTGAGTTCCTTAGGGTTTAGTTCATTTATTTTCATTTCATTTCCAGATGTGAGCCCGCACTATGGGACGTACTGTTTATTCATTGTATTGGATCATTTGCTTCCGCACTTATTGTTTATTGATTCTTGTTATTATGGATTTGGACATGTATTAGATTAGTTTATTATCTTGTTCTTGATATCCTTACAACCGTAATGTGACTGTGGATGGATACTTCCTACCCACAGGTAGCATGGTTGGCTATGTCACGTGCCCAATCTTGCGTACTCTGGGAAGTGGGGCGTGACAGTTTATAAGGGGTAGATTGGTACGGGAGGTGTTAAAAGTTGCACGAGACTGCAACCATAAGACACTAACCTGAATTTAATCGCCGTTGTTCCGTGGTATTATCGACGGAGCTTTGTACTCTATATACCGTAGTCTCTAGTCTAGTGAGACTCCTCTCGTATACACTGGCCTCTTCTGTACCAAGGTACAAACAACAACGTTAATACTAAATACAACATTATAACAATATAATACAACTTTAAAATCTACACAATCTCTCTCTGTCTATTCTACTTCTCCCTTATCTTTAGGACTTACCGAGCGATTGTTCGCTGACGACATTCCTTCTCTTTCTTCTTTGGAATGTTGTCAGGTGATTCGGACCTTCAGGAGATCGAGCCCACCAGCGAGGATTTGAACCAGCTAGCTTTCGACCCGGAGCTCTAGATTCCTTGAACGCATTTACATTCTGTATTTTCCATTTCTGTCATGTCACTGTTTAGGCATCGCTTTCCATTCCATGTATTTACCTTTCAGATGTATTGTAAAAATAATGTTAATAAATAAAGTTGCTATTCAATTACATCTAGTGTCTTTGTCTCTTGTGTATTTTAATTATATTACTTAGATACGCTCAGCATGTTTATTTCTGAGTAAATACGTAGCGGCCAGTTGCGTCCCCTCTGCCCGGATACCGGGAAGCGGGGCGTGACAGGTTCTCTGGTGACACTTGTACAGGTTAGTCTGTAGACCTGAGATCGTCACAGTGTCTTGTGTGGTTCCCACGGTACTTTGATTTTCTCACTACCACGGCTCAAAAGAGTCATGCAAACAGGCGGATTTTGGGTATAGTCGCGAGTCACATGGAGGCAGTTAGCGATAGGAAGGGTTTCGTCTCTCCCGGTATAGGGAGTTGATATTGCGCTATGCTCGATTGGCTATAACAGCAAGTCTCTGACCAGGGCTGATGAGATTTACTGGTAGGTGTTATCTGTAGTTTCTCGAACCGTTATGTGCCACACATCGGCATGACTTATCAAGTTACTGGGGTCTGACGATTCCATCCCTAGACTCGATATGCGACATATCAGACAAAGAGACCTGACTGTACGGTAAGTGTTACTTATAGGCTTCATGAGAGTTTGGACAAACTTGCTTGTTGATCTTCTATTCATTCAATACCTGGATAGCCGTTACGTCCAGCTAGTACCGCTGACGGCTTATGGGTATCTGATGTGATCATTACCTTCTGCTGGCGTATTGACGAGTTTTTAGAGTCCCGCACAGAGGGTTTCCCTGGTTCAGGCGAAATGATGTAGAGGTCGTATGGTCTTACGGCAGGGTTTCGATCATATACGTGTACTGGCTACACGAATGATGTTCGGACGAATAATACTGGTGGGCTTTGGTTTAAACCGGATCCTAGTATTATATTATTGGGTTATTGTTATCTCATTGTATTCGTATTTTCAGAATACGAATACGGGTATGTATATACGGTGAGGGCATTCTTATAATTTTACATGGTATACTTCTAAAAGGGGACACTTCATTATTTTGTTTATCTATTTTATGAAATAGATTAATGAAGTGGAAATTGGAGAGATTTTTAAAGCATGGGTGAAGCATGGCTCTTTGGATTTCTTTATTAGTTTGCATTCACTATTGAAACATGATTGGATTTATTATTGTGAAATAATCCATGCTTCAATGAATGAAGATAGAGGGAGCCATTCTTCACTAGCTAACCTAGTTCATTTGCTCACTTCTCATTCTCTCTCCAAGTTTTACCTCTCCTTCGTCCTCAAGCCCTAACCCTCACATGAGTTGTGAAGCCTAGGGCTTTTGAGATAAAATACTCCATACATTTTTCTCTACATCTTCTTAGTTGTCTAGTCTAGCAAACTAGACATCTTAGTTACCTCACACTTGAGGTTAAAGCTTGGACCATAGGCCCTCGGGTGGATCATCTTCGGCTTTGAAGATCACGTAGTAAGCTCGATCCTTTCTTTAAGTGGAGCTTAAAAGAGTTTTAGCGACTACTACTTGGAGATATAGAAGTGAAGGACTTGGTCTATAATGGTTGTAACCCTCTTCACTTAGTATAGAACTTGCTTTCTTGCTTTGGAAACCCTAATAATCTAGTTAGATTCTAGGTTAGTATAGCTTAGCACTCTAAAATATTTTAAATTGCATACTTGATACTTGTATTAACCTAGTGGAGGTGCTAAGACATACTTTCAACTGTGCCCAACTAAAACCTATTTGCATGACTCCCTTGAGCCATGGTAGGGTGGTAATCTAAGTACAATGGGAACTCATACGAAACAAATGAAAATTTCAGGTCAAAGGACTAACATGTACTCATGCCATAAGAGAACTTCCATCTGATAATATGTATAATACCATCTAGAAGCTATCAGCGAGTCCGTCCGGTATACTTACCTCCAGTGAGCACCTGTATACTATCTTAGGTGACTCAACACCAATGGCTTGTGAGACCGGCCACCGCCCCTCGTTAGGATCTCGAAAAGTATACACTAGTCTACTCCAGAGTATCGATATTCAGTCTCGATACTCTCTCGATTAGGAACATTTAAGGATATGCTTATGGACCTCCCAACTCCCACGTATATGATCGCCATTATAATGCTGGTAGTCAAGTATACACATAATAATAAAGACAAATCAGATAATATACTATCATCTCGAGTAAGACTGTTCTACCTGTATAGGTCCTCGTTTAATTGTTATAATCGCCTACTTACAACTACAACAATTGCCTTGAAGACGCTATATCCAACAAGGCGCTCAGCAACGCATCGACGGAGGGTTTGGCTCGAGTTGGGCAAGCCCGGCGGCTTGCTTTCTTTATTTTGTTATTATATTTTTTATTTGTTTGTTATTTTTAACTTAGTTTTCTAAAGATGCTAAGTGTGAGAATTTCGATAAAATTTCGTTGACATAACCGCTATATTTCATTGTTTTATTATTTTATTTTGGGGAATATAGACCAAAATCTATATTCCCGCGCATTTAGATGAAGCACGGATGAAATTCGTGTTCAGGAGGGGAGTACGGATTGAAATCCGCATTCCCAAGGGAGAAGCCCAAAGACCTTCCTTTTGGTTGGACCACCCTCAATTTTCTCTCTAATTTATCAAAAAAGAGCTCTCTTGATTCTTGAGAAGTGGAGATTGAGATCTTGGACAAGGAAAACGGACTCGTTTTCCTTCTTTTATGCCTTGGATCTTGAAACGGTGGTGTTTTCAGAGATGGGTTCCTTTTGATTCTTCCCGTTTTCTTTGGATTTAAGAAAGAAGATGAAGAAGGAGGCCCAAAATCTATCTTTAATGGGATTTGATGGAAAATATAATCTCCCTTTTAATGGAAATATGGGTTTCTGTTATTTATCTTATGAAAAAAAAGCTTTTCCTCTTGATTTAGTTGGAGAAGAAGAAAAAGAAGTGGGGGAGAGAGAAGAGTGAGGCACAAATTCTAGTATTTTGTAGGAATGGGAAAAAGTTAACATTTTTTATTATGGTTGGGTTTAAATACCCATTACAATTTGCAACCGAGCCCTTGGGCTTTATATAATTGCCTTTTGTTTTCTCTCATGTCCATGTGCATGTATTTTTACACGTAAGCCATGGGCTTTATATGATTTTGGATTTTTCTATTATATTTTTACACTTGTTTGCATGCAAAACCTATTTATTATAAATTTCTTTCTCGCTTCGCTTGGGTTTGAGATGATTTGGGCGTAGGCCCACTTGATTGGGCTTGGGGCCGGTTGGTTGGACTTGGGTCCAAGTGTCTGGATGTTGATTTTGACTTTGATTTTTTACATTGACTTTGACTTATAATTTTTTATTTTTAATTTCGGCAGTGAGGTGTAAATTTCAACCCCAACACCGTGGGTGTGACTATTGAAAGGGAGGGGTATAGAGAGGATGTCCAAAGAACGCGGGATTATACCGGTTAGCTGTTAATGAGGTTGAGTAAATTCTAAGTTCATGACACCAATACTCCTTAGCAAGAAACAACACATTTTTGCGAACTCTAGTGAAAACCACCTCGTTTTGTTGTTTCCAAATTATCCAAGCTCCGTATATTAGAAAAGCTTGTCTAAGACGTTGTTGACTACTACATCGCCCTGACAAGGATTTGGTTTCCGTTATGGAATTAAAAAACAAAACGAGGATTAAAGCCTGATGATGTTTGGCTAAATGACATATAAATACCCACCCAAATAATACCTATGTTTCAAACTATGACGTTAGTTTTGCTTTTCGACACTTTGTTATCTACCCGTTCTCTAAAAATGTGTAGAATCCTTTTATATTTTCAATACCAAGAAAAAATCTAAAGAGGTCATGTGAAAAGCACATAGAGATCTAAAAACGAATTTGCGCCTTTCTCAATTTTCAACACCAAGGAAAAATCTAAATGAAAAGCATGTGAAAATCTAGAAAGGAATTTGAATCCTCCTATATCAATATCAAGAAAATAAATCTAAACAGGTCATGTGAAAAGCACATGAGGATCAAGAAAGGAATTTACACTTTCCTGAAGAATGAGTAGGTAGAAAAGCTCCGAAAAGCAAAGCTATAGGTTTTAAAACGTCGTGTTTTGAAATATATTTATTTATCTGCTATATTTGGGTGAAATAATAAGTATTTAAATGACATTTGCCCAATTGCTTTTCTTTTCTTTTCTTTTTCCCAGAATTTTCATCCTGTTATATATTTAGATTGAATCATACCTAGTAGAATTGCATATTTTGTAATTTGTCGTCTAATTGCTCCACAAGTAGGCATGAATTGATTTTTGTTGACTAGGATATAGATACATGATGAGGTGGGTTAACAAACACTCGGCCCCTTCAAACAAGAAATTATTCGATGTGCCGAGTGTAATACACCAAGCAGGGGATGTGAGACAGGGGGGTTTCAAACAGCCTTGGGCAACGTGTGGGACCCACGTTTATGTTTTCTTCTCTCTTGTCCGGATGTATATGGCCGGTATATGGAATAATTTTCCCATTCAAACATATCTTTGCCTATGTATTTCTAGTTGAAATGCAGTTCCAACTAGGGTTACATTCGGATCCAGATACGGTTGTTCAGATTCGGTAGAATATGGATATGAATATGAGGATATATCAAAATATTTTCTCGAATATAGTTTTCACAGAATTACCAGGATACGGTCATCCGGATTATGAATTCGGATATGGATATAGATACAGATGCAAAACATGTGCAGGCAAATACAAAAAAATATATAGTTTTTACTTTATTTTTTAATTAATAATATTTATTTAAACCATATATTTAATACCCTCTTATTAACCATGCATTTAAAAGAATACCCTTACATATTATTTAATCACTTTTATATGCACATAGTATATTAGTTAATTCATATTATATTCATTTGAATATTTTAAGTCATATCAAATAATTATTCGATAAAATGTATGGATTACATACACATCACTGCACTACACTACATCCATATTTGTTTTATCTTGCATCTTTATTATAACCATATCTGGTTCGTATCTTTTGCATGTGTATCCGATTTTGTAATAACCGGTATCTTGAATTTAATTTTAGGTATTTTAACCAAAAGTTATTCCCATATTTTCTATTTTTCCCTATTTATCGAATTCCTAAATTTTATTTTTTCTAAAATCCTATCTCTCATAATTAAAAACCTAACCCATACCTAAAACCAAACCTAAGCTAAAACCCATCCCATTACTCTCACCCGACCCTACTTGACCCGACCCACCTCTCCTCCCCTCTCTTCTTTTCTTTCTCGTTTCCTTTCCCTTCCCCGGTTCTTTTTAAAACCCAACGGCTCCCTTTTACTCTTTCTTCTCCATGTCATCCTCGAGACCCGCTCTTCGCCAACGGCTGTGATCTCGCCCTCGATCCCAACTCCCCGAGATCCTCTCGTCCAAATCCTCCTTCTCTCAATTTCTCTCTTATCTTCTTTTAGTCTCACACACTCTCTCTAGCTCACTCGATCTCCTCTAACTCAAATCCTGTAACACCCGAGTTCATTATACCAATTCCAGTTTCCGAATTTACTTATCCATGGTCCATTCTTGCTTTATCGTGTTTGGGTCGAATGGTAGTTACTTACTTGGTACATTGCATTCGACCCGACCCGCTTGCTTGAACCTGTTTGACTCTTATTTATAATTTATCTTGACTGGTTGCATGAACTAGTACACCTCATGTTTGAGTTCGTACTGATATTTTTTTTAGTATAGCATTTGTTGCTTATAACGATTTACATCACGTAAAATAAATTAAAATTGAATTTCATGGCCTGCTCGATACCCTTAACCCTGTGGTAGCGTCCTTGCATCGTGTTCTCGTCCCGTTCAGTGAAACGGACATGTTTGGACGGCTACGCGCACGTACGTGGGACCGTTCTTGGGGGTATGCTTTTTCATTACAAAACCCTTCATTTCAATTTTTGGAACTTGCTAATAATTTCCATATTTCAAATCCAAACTTTTGGACCCGTCCTGGGCGTTTTCTGAATTATTCTATATCCCGCCAGATTCTAACTATTTAAATATTCTAAAATCCTTTTAATATTTTTTTAACAGCTTAGGAGTTCCTTTAACAAACTAAAATTCTTTTTAAACTTTTAAAAAGAAAAAGAAAATATTTTCTTAACTTCCCAGTTTTATCTCCCCCTCTTCCTCTGTTTCGGTGGGCCCTCGCTCTCTCTCTCTCTTTCTTTTCCCTTTCCTTGTAACGGCCCCACTACTGATTTCTCTCTTTTCAGCCAATCAGAGAATCTTCTTTTAACCCCGGGCCCCACGTCTCTCTCTCTCTCTCTTTTCCTTTCTCTTTCTCTCTCTCTGTTGCGCAGATCTCTCTCTCTTCTTTTCTCTCTCCTCTCGCGCTTTCTCTCAGATCTCGCGATCACTGTGCATTCCTCGACTCTCGTCACCGCTCCCTGCTTCTCGTCACCTCCCTTCTATCTTCTTCTTCTTTCGTTTTTCTAAAAACGCTGCAACTCCGCATCGCCTCCACGAACCCAACCCCTCACCGCCTCCATCACCCTAACCCTATCACCTTACCGAGCACCCCCTCTCTTCCTCATCTCCATCTTCTCCTTCCTTCTCCCTGAGGCCGTTGCACCATGCACATAACCCACAGCACCCTCAACCGTCAGGGCCCTCGTCGTCGTCGTCTTCATTCCAGAGCACTACCATCTTCATTCCACGTCAACCATTACCATAGCCCTCCATCTCACCGGCTCTCCCTTCCTCCTCCCTCTTCTTTCCCGACGGCAACCTAAACCTTTACCCTTCGACCTCATCTCCTCGTCGTCATCTGAAAACCCATCACCTCAACTCCAACCCTGAGACTCCATCGTTACTGCACACCCACCAGGAGCCTCCCCTCACCCTCGCCATCGGTACACAACACCATCAACACCCATCTAGCCGCAACCCTCATCGATGCAACCTTCGTCTTCCTCCTCTTATCTCCTGCACGCGATAGCACCCATCCCTGTTCATCACTCTTCTTGACTCCAGCCGTCTCCACCCCGCGACCCTAACCTCCGATTGCCTTTGTGGCCATCGGCAAACGAGGCCCGAGAACAGATCATGAGCATCTGGGACCAAGCTGATATCATCAAGGTTAGCGGTGTGGAACTCGAGTTCCTAATAGGAAAAGACTCGGTTGAAGATGAGGTGACGATGACACTGTAGCGCCCGAACTTCAAGCTTATGCTAGTGACCCTCGGAGAAAAGGGTTGCAAATACTACACTAAGGATTTCCATGGTGCTGTTGAAGCATTCACTGTTAAGCAAGTGGACACGACAGGAGCGGGCGATGCATTTGTTGGGGCAATTCTCTGCAAGCTTGTTGAAGATCCATCTACTCTTCAAGTGAGTAACTCCACAACTCTTACATCTAGTTCTGACCAGTTGATGAAAGGAAGCGGGCAAAAGATTAACTGTGCGTGGTGTGGATCCGTTCCGTGTACCGTGCGCGTGTCGCGACGTTTTCCCGCCGACGCGAGACGTTCCGTTTTCCGTGTCGTGATCCGTCGAGGCAAGTAAAACTTGCTACATGCTACTGAATTTATTAATTATACTTTTATGGCACATTAAACCCGTAGTCTAACCTTAATACCATGATCTTCCTTTTCATACTCGATGTCGCATTATATCATTTTATTTTCCAAACTTGAAACCTACTGGGTGCATTTACTTGATTAAACCCAATAACCACATCTATATGTTTAGATCACATGTTAACCATTGACACGGCCTATAGCATCTTTCTATTGTTTTAATCCATCGGACACTGGTGCGCATTTAAACCAGTTTTAGCTGTGACTTCATCCAGTGAACCTATTTATAGATTATTGCATCCCTGGAAATTCTTAATATTTGTTAACAGGATTTAACGGCCATGAATGTCACCCTGTATTCATATAATGTTGAAACCGTCTCTGAACCACAACTGATAACTGTACTGCTAATTAATTGAATCTACTTTATTGTTTAATTCATTGCTTAGATTATGTTATTGATAACCATGCTTGATTACTTATAAGCATGATTATGCCAGCTGTTTATGAGCACCCACATATTATCTTTTATACCCTGATATGACTTGCTACACGTATTACCTGACTCAGCATAGTACCGTGCACTACTTGACTTGACCTGATGTACCATGGCTTGACCCGTTACTTGATCTTGTGCCTAATGCCAACAAACCTGACGTGTAGTCCTCACGGACCGTTCCCGTTGTCTATCCAGACAAACCTGCTCTCACCTGATCCTGTGTTGGCATTAGTTCTTGATTACTGAATACCTGACTTGACATACACATATAACTTGGGGGTATGGGAAAATCAATGGTGAAACCTGACTTGTAACTCAACAGTTCGATACTTGTTCTGATCAGTTTTAGAGGCTAGGCCAGCCTTGGGATGATGCTGCTGACATCATTCATCTGTACATATTTCCTGTTTTAGTGCCTAGCGGCATGTCTCGGATTCAGCCCGAGAATCTGGACCGTGGTCCCGGGTATGCACGAGATACTATTGAGTTACATCGATGATTCATCAGATTGATTTCAAAGACTTTAGAGTAGAAAACCCAATAGAACAGTTTAGTCTACTCACTGCCCACTACCCTTCACTGCCCTGATTTATATTACTGTTACACCTGCTTTTCATTCATGTTTATATTTGCATTGCCTGTTACCCTGTTTATATTTTATTGCTTGATGACATGACGCGCTGACGTCTGGGTTTTGCATGGCCCAGATCCTCTACCTTTGTTGCAGACTGATCAGGAGTATTGCCGCTGTTAGACCGGGAGGTGAAGTTCATGTCGGTATGTAGTCTCACTTTCCGGGTTTCATTATTATCCCTTTTGGCTTCCGCACATTGTTATTTCTTGACTCTATTACCCTGGCTTATGGACATGTACTAGTTAGTTAGTCTACTTTCCTGTTCTTGGTATCTCTACAGCCGTAATGTGACTGTGGAAGGATTTTTCCTATCCACAGGTAGCATGGTTGGCTATGTCACGTGCCCATCTTAGCATACTCTAGGAAGCGGGGCGTGACATGGTTCTTTTGGTATCAGAGCCATAGGTTAGTCGGGTTGATTCTTTTGTAGTTGGGTATTGTACCCAATACACGAATCAGAATACCCGTGTTTAGGAAACATGTCCTGCCACCTTGCCGTTTTACCGTTTTTGAATTAAGTTCTTCCTGATTATATCTTTTACGATGTGCAAACTTCCTTTGCATATCGACTCGAAAACCCGATTCCTTGTTATCTCTAAGACTTGGGCGACTTGGGTGGAGTTATGTAATTGTGCCCATGAACTGCAGCATGGTTACAATGCGGTACTCTATTTAAGTAACTTGGAGTCCTGGTCTTGATAAACTTCCGTATTCTATGATCGTTATATTACCCTACTTCTCCCAGTTTCATTGCTTACCAGTTATTGTTTTATTGCCAGCTTGAATCATGTTTAGCGTGGTTAACTCTCTTCAGTATCTTGAGTTCGGATGAAGTCATCTTGGTATCTTACTCGTTCTTGTTTTTCCCCGCGTTAGGATTATTCAATCCTGATGCAATTCCTTGTTGTTGTCGTCTTAGGAACGGGATTTCGCGGCACTTTTCACGCTCATATTGATTGTAAGGAAAGGAAGGTGATTCTCCAGTTTCCCGGACATTCGGAAGTTGTTTTGCTGGAGGAAGCAGTTCTTTCGGGCCAGCCGAGTTAGGGCTAGGCCGACAAACAAGGTTCTTTCGTCAATGGCAGTGGATAAGGAAGAAGCGCCGACTATATTGGAGAGTTTCATGGAAGTGTGAAGACATATCAGGTTTACCGCCGAGACGAGACGTGGAGTTTGCGAGTAAACTTGTTCCTGGTGCAGCGCCAATCTCAAAAGTGTATTACCCGATGGCACCAGTGGAGTTGGAAGAAGTCAGGAAGCAGGTTGCTGAATTACTTGAGAAGGGTTGGTTCCACCGCAGCAACTTAACTGGGAAAGCTACAGTTCTTCTAGTAAAGAAGAAGATGGCACAGGGAAGACGTGCTTCGATTATCGAGAATTAAACTGGGTGACGATTATGAACAGGTACCCGATCCCTCGCATTAGCGAAGTGTTCGAGCAGCTTAGTGGCGTGAGGGTATTCTCGAAGCTGGATTTGCGGTTCAGATATTCATCAGGTCCGAGTTAAATCCGAAGATATTTGCAAGACTGCGTTCCGAACTCAGTATGGACATTACGAATATTAGGGATGCCCTTCGGAGCAACGAATTCACCGGCGATATTTGTGGACTTGATGAACGGAATCTTTTCACCATTCTTGGACCAGTTTTAGTAATGGTCATGGAAGATGTTCTGGCCTACTCGAGGAGCATTGAAGAGCATGCAGAACACTTGAAGATCGCACTACAGACTTGGAGGCAAGAAAGATTATATGCAAAGATGAGCAAGTGCAAGTTTTGGCTTAAAGGAGTAAAGTTTTAGGACATATCGTAGCTGGAGATGGAATCGCCATTTACCAAGGGATGATTGCAGCAGTTCAAGACTGGCCGATTCCGAAGAACGTTGCAAAGATCAGAAGTTTCTTGGACTTGCAGGACACTATAGAAGGTTCGTGAAGAAATTTTGCTCGTTTGGCTGAGCCTCTGACCAAGCTTACGCACATGAAAGTACCATTTGTGTGGACGAATAAGTGTGCGTCAGTCTTTGAGGCATTGGAGCAGGGTTGATGACCGCTTTTGTTTTAACCGTACCAGATGGTTTCGGAGGATTGGTGTTTCACATCGACGCATCTGAGAAGGGATTGGGATGTGTTTTGTTGCAGCATGGGAAAATTATAGCTTATGCATCGAGGTAGTTGAAGACCCATGAGAAGAATTACTCAACTCATGACTTGGAGCTAGCAGCTGTAATTTTCGCTTTGAAGATTTGGTGACACTACTTGTTGGGCGAAAGAGTCGAAGTATTCACCGATCACAAAAGCCTAAAGTACGTGTTCACACAGAAAGAGCTTAACATGAGGAAGCGTAGATGGTTGGAGCCGATGGCTGACTACGATCTTGATCTTAAGTACCATCCGGGGAAAGTTAATGTAGTGCCGGATGCGCTTAGTCGGTTGCCAGCAATTCAGATGTTGACTGCACGGAAGGAATTTATCGAAGACGTTCGAAGATTCGGTTTGGAGGTTGTGCTACCGCATTCGTCTGGATAGTTGATACAGCTGCAAGTACGTTCATCGTTGATCGAGAATATTAAGGCAGCGCAACCACAGGATCCTAGATCGCAAAGGTTTCGAGAACAGGTAGAAGCCGGAATACGAACAGATTTACTAATACATGAAGATGGTTCGTTGAGGTATGGTAGCCGTTTGTGTGTGCCAAAGGGAGATATTCGCAAGGAGCTTATGAAGGAGGCACACCGAGACTTACGACAGCAGTTCTGGTGGGAAGGTTCGAAACGGGAGATTGCTCGCTTTATGGCAAAGTGCTTGGTGTGCCAGCAAGTTAAGGCTGAACATCGAAGGGTTACTGGTTTATTGCAACCACTTCCGATTCCTCAGTGGAAGTGGGAACATTTAACAATGGATTTTCGTGACGGCTTTACCAAGGAGTCCGAAAGGCAACAGTGTAGTTGGGTGATCGTTGACGGTTGACCAAGGCAGCTCATTCATCCCTTTCGAGTTGGTCAATCAACAGAAGTTTTGGCAGAACGGTACGAGCGGGGGGATTGTAGGATTGCGTGGAATGTCTGTGAGCATCGTGTCCGATCGCGACACTCGTTTCTTATCACACTTTTGGAGGAGCTTACAGGGTAGTTTGGGGACTCGATTGAGGTTTAGCACAGCCTATCATCCTCAGACAGATTGTCAGTCGGAAAGAACAGTCCAAACTCTTGAAGACATGCTGAGAGCTTGCATGTTAGACTTCAAGGGTTCATGGGAGGATCGTCTACACTTAGTGGAGTATTCTTACAATGACAGTTTCCAGGCGACCATTAGGATGGCTCCATTCAAGGCTTTATATGGTCGCATGTGTTGTTCACATGTTGTTGGGACGGTGTCGGTGAACGAAGAGTGTTGGGACCAGATTTGGTTGTGCAAACAGTTGAGAAAAGTTAATACTATCCGGAATCTTATGAAAGCAGCACAAGACCGACAAAAGAGTTGGGCGGTTATTTCGAGAAGACCTCTAGAGTTTGCTGTTGATGTTTTAGTATTCTTGAAGATATCACCGACTAATGAGGTGATCCGTTACTGAAGTCGAGGAAAGTTTAGTCCTCGATTCGTTGGACCTTTTAAGATTTTGGGGCGTATAGGAGAAGTGGCGCATCGTTTGGTGGTACCGCAATCTTTGGAGAATGTTCATGACGAGTTTCTTGTATCTCAACTCCGTAGGTATGGTCGAGATGAAACACGGGGGTTGGATCATTCGGAACAGACTACGAGAAGATTTAACCTTTGGGGAGCGACCGATGTCAATTGAGGATCGATGAAAAAAGGGCTCTTAAGAGCAAAATTATCCCTCTTGTACTTGTTTCTTGGAGTAATCGCTCGCATGGAGAACCAACTTGGGAATTGGAAGATGAAATCTGGCAGAAGTTTCCACACCTATTCTTGAAATTTCTTGGTTGTTTACCCTTTCTTGTTCTTGGAATTTCAAGGACGAAATTCTTTTGTAGTTGGGTATAATGTAACACCCGAGTTCATTATACCAATTCCAGTTTCCGTATTTACTTATCCATGGTCCATTCTTGATTTATCGTGTTTGGGTCGAATGGTAGTTACTTACTTGGTACATTGCATTCGACCCGACCCGCTTGCTTGAACCTGTTTAACTCTTATTTATAATTTATCTTGACTGGTTGCATGAACTAGTACACTTCATGTTTTAGTTCGTACTGATATTTTTTTTAGTATCGCATTTGTTTCATATAACGATTTACATCACGTAAAATAAATTAAAATTGAATTTCATGGCCTGCTCGATACCCTTAACCCTGTGGTAGCGTCCTTGCATCGTGTTCTCGTCCCGTTCAGTGAAACGGATGTGTTTGGACGGCTACGCGCACGTACGTGCGACCGTTCTTGGGGGTATGCTTTTTCATTACAAAACCCTTCATTTCAATTTTTGGAATTTGCTAATAATTTCCATATTTCAAATCCAAACTTTTGGACCCGTCCTGGGCGTTTTCTAAATTATTCTATATCCCGCCAAATTCTAACTATTTAAATATTCTAAAATCCTTTTAATATTTTTTTTAACATCTTAGGAGTTCCTTTAACAAACTAAAATCCTTTCTAAACTTTTAAAAAGAAAAATAAAATGTTTTCTTAACTTCCCGGTTCTATCTCCCCCTCTTCCTCTGTTTCGGTGGGACCTCACTCTCTCTCTCTTTCTTTTCCCTTTCCTTATGACGGCCCCACCACTGATTTCTCTCTTTTCAGCCAATCAGAGAATCTTCTTTTAACCCCGGGCCCCACGTCTCTCTCTCTCTCTTTTCCTTTCTATTTCTCTCTCTCTGTTGCGCAGATCTCTCTCTCTCTCTCTCTCTTCTTTTCTCTCTCCTCTCGCGCTTTCTCTCAGATCCCGCGATCACTGTGCATTCCTCGACTCTCGTTACCGCTCCCTGCTTCTCGTCACCTCCCTTCTATCTTCTTCTTCTTTCATTTTTCTAAAAACGCTGCAACTCCGCATCGCCTCCACGAACCCAACCCCTCACCGCCTCCATCACCCTAACCCTATCACCTTACCGAGCATCCCCTCTCTTCCTCGTCTCCATCTTCTCCTTCCTTCTCCCCGAGGCCGTTGCACCATGCACATAACCCACATCACCCACAACCGTCAACGCCCTCGTCTTCTTCATTCCAGAGCACCACCATCTTCATTCCACATCAACCATCACCATAGCCCTCCATCTCACCGGCTCTCCCTTCCTCCTCCTTCTTCTTTCCCGACGGCAACCTAAACCTTTACCCTTCGACCGCATCTCCTCGTCGTCATCTGAAAACCCATCACCTCAACTCCAACCCTGAGACTCCATCACTACTGCACACCCACCAGGAGCCTCCCCTCACCCTCGCCATCGGTACACAACACCATCAACACCCATCTAGCCGCAACCCTCATCGATGCAACCTTCGTCTTCCTCCTCTTATCTCCTGCACGCGACAACACCTATCCCCATTCATCACTCTTCTTGACTCCAGCCGTCTCCACCCCGCGACCCTAACCTCCGATTGCCTTTGTGGCCTTCGGCAAACGAGGCCCGAGAACAGATCATGAGCATCTAGGACCAAGCTGATATCATCAAGGTTAGCGGTGTGGAACTCGAGTTCCTAATAGGAAAAGACTCGGTTGAAGATGAGGTGGCGATGACACTGTAGCGCCCGAACTTCAAGCTTATGCTAGTGACCCTCGGAGAAAAGGGTTGCAAATACTACACTAAGGATTTCCATGGTGCTGTTGAAGCATTCACTGTTAAGCAAGTGGACATGACAGGAGCGGGCGATGCATTTGTTGGGGCAATTCTCTGCAAGCTTGTTGAAGATCCATCTACTCTTCAAGTGAGTAACTCCACAACTCTTACATCTAGTTCTGACCAGTTGATGAAAGGAAGCAGGCAAAAGATTAACTGTGCGTGGTGTGGATCCGTTCCGTGTACCGTACGCGCGTTGCGACGTTTTTCCGCCGACGCGAGACGTTCCGTTTTCCGTGTCGCGATCCGTCGAGGCAAGTAAAACTTGCTACATGCTACTGAATTTATTACTTATACTTTTATGGCACATTAAACCCGTAGTCTAACCTTAATACCATGATCTTCCTTTTCATACTCGATGTCGCATTATATCATTTTATTTTTCAAACTTGAAACCTACTGGGTGCATTTACTTGATTAAACCCAATCACCACATCTATATGTTTAAATCACATGTTAACCATTGACACGGCCTATGGCATCTTTCTATTGTTTTAATCCATCGGACACTGGTGCGCATTTAAACCAGTTTTAGCTGTGACTTCATCCAGTGAACCTATTTATAGATTATTACATTCCTGGAAATTCTTAATATTGGTTAACAGGATTTAACGGCCATGAATGTCACCCTGTATTCATATAATGTTGAAACCGTCTCTGAACCACAACTGATAACTGTACTGCTAATTAATTGAATCTACTTTACTGTTTAATTCATTGCTTAGATTATGTTATTGATAACCATGCTTGATTACTTATAACCATGATTATGCCAGCTGTTTATGAGCACCCACATGTTATCTTTTATACCCTGATATGACTTGCTACACGTATTACCTGACTCAGCATGGTACCGTGCACTACTTTGACTTGACCTGATGTACCATGGCTTGACCCGTTACTTGATCTTATGCCTAATGCCAACAAACCTGACGTGTAGTCCCCACGGACCGTTCCTGTTGTCTATTCAGACAAACCTGCTCTCATTTGATCCTGTGTTGGCATTAGTTCTTGATTACTGAATACCTGACTTGACATACACATATAACTTGGGGGTATGGGGAAATCAATGGTGAAACCTGACTTGTAACTCAACAGTTTTAGAGGCTAGGTCAGCCTTGGGATGATACTGCTGACATCATTCATCTGTACATATTTCTTGTTTTAGTGCCTAGCGGCATGTCTCGGATTCAGCCCGAGAATCTGGACCGTGGTCCCGGGTATGCACGGGATACTATTGAGTTACATCGATGATTCATCAGATTGATTTCAAAGACTTTAGAGTAGAAAACCCAATAGAACAGTTTAGTCTACTCACTGCACACTACCCTTCACTGCCCTGATTTATATTACTGTTACACCTGCTTTTCATTCATGTTTATATTTGCATTGCCTGTTACCATGTTTATATTTTATTGCTTGATGACATGACGCGCTGACGTCTGGGTTTTGCATGGCCCAGATCCTCTACCTTTGTTGCAGACTGATCAGGAGTATTGCCGTTGTTAGACCGGACGGTGAAGTTCCTGTCGGTATGTAGTCTCACTTTCCAGGTTTCATTATTGTCCCTTTTGGCTTCTGCACATTGTTATTTCTTGACTCTATTACCCTGGCTTATGGACATGTACTAGGTAGTTAGTCTACTTTCCTGTTCTTGATATCTCTACAGCCGTAATGTGACTATGGAAGGATTTTTCCTATCCACAGGTAGCATGGTTGGTTATGTCACGTGCCCATCTTAGCACACTCTGGGAAGCGGGGCGTGACAAATGCCGAGCTACTCTTCCTCACCGGTGACCACCTCCCACCACGCTGACGATCACCCATCATCACCATAGACCACCCTCCATCGACCGAGATCTTCGCTAGCATCGCCACCATCTTCAACATCACCACTGCAACACCCATCGCTCATCCTGAGCACCACGCCGGCCACCTCCATCGCCGACCCATCCTTCTACCGCCGGCGAGTTCCTTGACCTCGTCACCACCGAGCTCCCCCCTCTGTTTATCACTCACTTTCTCTCTCTCACTCCCTCGCCTTCTATCTCTCTCTAACTTACCCACTCTCAAACCCACCGCCGACGACCACCTCACACCACCGGCGACATCTTTTGGGACCACCGCTCATCGTCACCAGCACCCCCATGAGACCGCCGTCGCCTTCTCCTGTGACAGCAACCTCCTCCTCCTTTGACCCAGCTGCAGACTTCACCTCCGGCCACCCGAGCTCCCTGCCACGACCATCCCCGGTGATCCCGAGCACACTACCACCAGCCTCCCTTCCTCAGCTCACTGCACCTTCTCAACTCCACCGGCCTACTTCCTTTCTCTGATCACCGAGCCTCAACCCAACATCATCACCTCGACCGACAACCCCATCACCTCACTGCTTCGCCACCTCTGCGCCAAGCTACTTCATCGCTGCCCCATGCTCCAGCAGTGCTCTGCTGCTCCGCCATGCTCACTTGGTGCCCCCACTATGCACTGTGCTGTAGCTAGCCGCTGTCCAAGCTAAGCGGAGACCCGTTATTTCGTCGAGCACTTCTTGTTATCGTCGCCGTTGCTGCTGTGATGTCGCCATCACCATCACCGAGCGTCAGCTCCAAACCCTAGCCAAGACGAGACTTGTCCTGTGATGGTGCTTATGCCGTCACCGTCGTTCCTGGTCCGGTGCCTACTCCATGCCCAGCACCGCACCACCCACATACCCACTACCATGTCGCGCCGTGCCACACCCGCACCACACACCGAGCCACGACTGTGCCCAGTACCGTGTCACGCCCGCCCACTACCATATCACGCCCGCGTCGCCACCGCGTCCAGTACCGAGTCACTACGCATCGCGTACGTGCCACGCACCGTGTCCAGTATCGCGCCGTTTCGTGTGTCGATACGAATCTTGCACGTTGTGCCACTTCTATATCACCAACCGAAGGCAGGTGAACTCCCTTCACTTATTTATCATGATATATTAATCATTAGATATAATATATAATGATGTATGTATAAGTATAGATATTTCATATATACATCGTGTGCGAAGTTAACATCGAACAAGTACCATCATCATAAATTTTAGTATTTGAGACCCGATTTGGGTCGATTATGCCATAGTAATATCATATAGTAACTCCTGAATTAATTTCATGTTGATCGGGTGAAAGGAATCGATATTTCGATCGATAACCGTTTGCATAGTCTAAGTGTTCGATATAGGACCCTACGCGATAACTTAAGCGAATATGGTGGAACCCATAATCATTATACCCTATTACTTTTAATGAATACTCTGTAGAAATTGGACGGCAAAACGACGCTGTTTCACCCATGAAACGTTACCCTCGATAACCCTTGCAAAAGCTGAATTTTCCTGGACAAGCTGAATGGTTAAAATCATAATAAATCATTTATATATCGGATCTTGGCGTTCTCTGGATCGTATAGAATCCAACAGATAAACCTACAGCACCCCATAGCTCATCTCTGTATTTTAATAAGTCATGACAAAAAACTGAGGCGATTCATGGCTCTGGACTGCAGTCCAGAGCAAGAATCTCCGCCTTTACCCTTTTTAGAGCGCATACTTTTCACTGTTTAAGCGCGCAAGTGTGCGGAACCATATATGGAAACATGTATAGTTGAATTAGCTTTCTAACGGTACTGGTCCCATTGCATTCCGGTGCCATTTGATATTTATAACACCTTTTAAACCGTAGATGTGTACTGCAGTTTCATGCAGAAACAGAATATATACCTTAACCTTAGACAGTGCATATCTCCTTGCGTACAGCGAATATTATTGATCCGTCTAATGCATTGAAAACATAACAGATAAATCTAAATATTATCTAACTGTAGCGTTGCCTAATTATGCTCCTACCAGGGAGTAAAGCATGTTACGAAACGGATTTCTAGTTCAGAAATTGGATTTCCAGCAGCGAACACTTAAAATGAAATGACCGTAACTCCCAAACCTGAAACCTGATTAACTCGAAACCAATTTTGCTGTAGAGATAATTAAATATAGTGCTTGTTCCTTTTATATTGTTTTGCTCAATTCTCCACGTGTGATTTATAGTGAATTTTGCAAGTTATATGACATTGGCTGCCATATTTTACTCATATCATATTTGATTACATTCTTATCATATCATGTAACTGTTATACCCACATTGAATAGAGGTCATATACATTGATATTCTAATGACTGTGTTACATTACCAAGTGATGAATTTTAGTGAGTAGATTGTGGCGATTACGTTAGTGTAAAAGCATGATTGAATAGTAGAAGTGACACGTACTTGTACACAATCGGCGGAACCATTTAGTTACTGCATTGTCGAGGCCTATGAGGTATATATAAGTGTAACTATAATTGGTATGGGACGGGTATGGAAGCACTTATATTAGTGTCATAGGTAAGATATCGATGACTGTCCACATATTTTGGATACCGGTCGAGACATGCTTAATGGAGACCCGGTCTCCAATTCTCGCGTAGGCTTGTTATGGAGCGACTAGTACTTAGATTCGTGGTCCGTGTTTAATATAGACCGCGGGGTGTGGGGTAGTTTGAGTGTGGGTTCGATCAACAGAATCTCAGGAGTCCCACTGCCGGCATATTTCGTGATTTCATGATTTTGATACTGATCGTGTTACTGATTTTTATTGATCGTGATTCGAGCCTGTGTTTCCTTTCCCCTGGGGCTTACCCTTGGGTTGGGAATACTCCTGTGGTGGTTGACGCTCACACTTGGACCGACAATAGGTTTAGTGATATGGACATTGTATTGATTACTGATTCGATACACATGCTTTACCGTTGATCTGTACTGGTTATTTCATGCTCACGTCATTACTCTATGTTTATTGCTTCATGTTTATCGTCATTACACGTATTACACACACACGGATACACATATATAGAATAATGGAGGAAAGGGGCCATAGGAGAGAATTTCCTCCTATGGCGTTGAAAAAGCACACCCTCCCTTATTTTTTCCGACGATCGGCACCCATCATCTTCATCGTTATCATCTAAAATATGGGTGCACCAAATTTCATATGATTCTACAACCTTTTCACCATCGATTTAGCAATGTAAGAAGTTCTGTTGTCGGCAAACCGTTAATTTTGAACCCACTAAATCAACGGTGAAAAAATTGTAGAATCATATGAAATTTGGTGTACCTATATTTTAGATGATAACGATGAAGATGATGGATGCCGATCGTCGGAAAAAAATGAGGGAGGGCGTACTTTTTCAACGCTATAGGAGGAAATTCCCTCATATGGCATCTTTCCTCAATTATATATATATATATATATATATATATATATATATATATATATTGTGTCGCTCTGACGACCTGAGTATGCATGTTCAGACTGAGAAGTGCACTTGGCTCGGATCATGACCTGGCTTATCTCGAGAATATTGCGGACATCTAGATCCGCGACGTCGGCACTATCATTTTCTTTGACTCTATCTGGTTAGTTTTATATTTGTTTTTATAAAATTAGTGAGTACATTTCTCATTACTTGTGTTATGATTACTGCTTGCCGTGTACAACTAGAAGCCGAAGTGTGACCACGACGGTATATTTTCTTCACCGTAGGAGCATGGCTGGTCTAGTCACCTCCCGTATTCCATATTTTGGGAAACGGGACGCGACAGATTTTGTCAAATACGAATATTACTTGTTGTTACTAAACTATATCCATATCTATATTCATAAAAAATAAATACCGAGATGGCAGTGATCATATCCGCTCCGTATCTAATCCGGATGCAACCCAACAAACCAAGCAACTGCTTGGATAAACAGTATAAAATCAAGCTCATGAGTTTATACTGGGTTTCTTATAAAACCTAAACGGGCCAAGCCCATATCATACACCAGTCACGTATAGCCTCAATCTCTAAAATCCATCAAAAGCGTTAAAGTACCTTACTTTTCTTGCACGCAAAAGATTCCACCATGGACGTCACGTGAGCTACAAAACCCAGAGCGGTCCCTGAAACAAAAAAAAATTAAAATTTTAAAAATAAAATCCCAGACCATCATTAATCCTACCCCCTAGTTTTCACAAATAGACAAACAAGCATCCCGCAGAAACCAAAGAACATCCAACTCCCTCAACCACTTACATCTAAACCCCTAGAAAATCATTAAATTAAATCGCCCTAAAAAACTCAAAAGCGAAGGGAAAAAAAAGAAGACCTGCTGCTAAACAGAAACTTCGAATGAATCTCTTATCTTGACCTCTTTCTCTCGATCTTGTCGGATTCGGGCACGCGCCATCGAAATTAGGGTTTCAATGAATCGATCGGCGCCGAGTGATTTCTAGGGTTTTGGATCGAGAGATGGGGAACAAGATTGGGAGGAGGAGGCAGGTCGTCGACGACAAGTACACGAGGCCTCAGGGGCTGTACCAGCATCGAGACATCGATCACAAGAAGTTGAGAAAGCTGATCCTTGATTCGAAGCTGGCGCCTTGCTACCCTGGCGACGATGATTGCAGCTTCGATCTCGAGGAGTGCCCTATTTGCTTTCTGGTTCTTATACTTTCATCCCTTTAATTTATTGTTTCTTTTTTAGTTGATTTGTTGTGATTCCAGTAGGAATTGCTGTGTGTTTTAGTATAATTTTAGTTTGATTGGTAGTAGATCAGTGAATTGCCCAGTGTGTTGCTATCCTCTTTTCTAGGATTCCTGTATCTTGCATACCATAATGTCCAATCAGTGCTTCATATCCTGCCAGGCTTGTCATGGGAAATTGTCTGCTGTTGGGTCAGATGAAATGTTGTACTTTTTATTATATGTTAAAAGAATAAAGAATTAGCTTAAAACGGCAGGAAAAAAAATATTATAAAATGCCGTGCATGGGGTCTGATTGCAGCTGAGATGAGAATGTTGAGATGGATGAGTGTCAACACTTCAAATGATAAGAAATAAGTGCATTTAATCTTTATAAGAAGTTGGATCTAGGTACCATAGAGGGCATCAAGTTGGAGAATCAATTGAGATGGTTTGGATGTGCAACAAAGGCCTATACCAGTTACAAGGGATTATATTATAGTCAATGGTGCACGAGGGGTAGGGTTAGGACTAAATGAATATGGATGGAGACTTTGAAAAAACGAGTGATGTCTTAGTTGTCAACTTAATCAAAATCGATGAGACTACCTTTGACATAGCTAAATGGAAGAAAATAATTCATGTAGTCGACGCTTGTCTTTGTTGTTGTTATTGTTGCAAACAATTTTGATTCAATTTTATATTCTTAATTTTTCCCCATTTCTGTTCATCTTAGTTACATAAAGTTTTGATAAGTTTGCTAGCGAGGTTATGACTGATTAGGACCATGATGTTAATGCAGTTAGTTTTAGGGATAGAAGTAGGTGGTGGTTTCTCTTTGCAATACCTGAAAACTTATCATCTCTAGATAGATAATTGCACTTACTTTAATTTTGATCATACGAGCTGCTGTTTGTTTGTCTATCCGATGTCATTTTGATCTTTGCAACTGCAATCTTGTGCAAATTAGTGTATCTATATACATGACTGTCTAGTTTTCATCTTTGTCATGATTGTTACCATAAGTAGGACACTGAAACTAGTAAAGTTACTTTTGTTTTACCATCAACAAGATTGTTTTTGCCAAATTACTGTGCTGACTTTGATTATACTTTACTAGTTTGTGTGCATTTCAGTTACATGTCTTTATAATATCTGTCGAAGCAAACTTAATCGAAGCATGATGTTTTGTAATTTCCTATGGCCAGTTTCCTAGTGTTCAGAATCAAACATACTGCAATTTCCATATATCAAAGAACATTTTCCCCCTTCAAGTAATTGTACTCATTTTAATTTTTACTATTTGTATATTTTGGTTTTATAGTACTATCCAAGTCTGAATCGGTCAAGATGTTGCATGAAAGGAATATGCACAGGTATTGTTATTCTTCAATTTGATTATTAAGAGGCAAAGTTGGCCTGCACGTATTAGTTCACACTGCTTAAATATTGATTTGACTTTAATGAACTACTCCTTGCCAGAGTGTTTTCTGCAGATGAAGCCACCTCATTCTACTCGTCCTACACAGTATCCTTTAGTGTTAGCTTTATTTTGTTGAAGCACAGTTGGAAGTTTTTGTTAGGGATAGTGATGTTGTGATGGTGCTATATCAATATATATGTAAGCTTATTACTTAACTTTGTAAGGTGTCCCTTCTGCAAAACGTCAAACTATGCAGTGGAGTATCGTGGTGTGAAGACAAAGGAAGAAAAGGGCATCGAACAAGTGGTAGGTTCCTCATAAATTATCTTTGTTATATGCAGAAGCAAAGGAGGTGTTGTACTATTATGTTATTTATGACTGTTGAATGACTGTTGAATGTTGATCAGAAATGACTCGGTTTTTCTTTTCATTTAACGAGTGCTACTTTATTTTGGAAATGTTTTTCTCGCAAAGAAAGAATCAGTGGATCAAAGCAAGTGTGTTTACGGTTACCACTGATGAGATCTCACCTCTTTTCACTTGGTTCCTATTAATCTGTAGGAAGAACAGAAGGTTATTGAAGCACAAATACGGATGAGGCAACAAGAACTTCAGGATGCAGAAGAAAAAATGCAGAAAAGACAAGATCTGTGTTCATCCAGCACAGTAGTAAATGCTGGAGAAGTTGAATACCAGGATGTGGCAAATAGCTCAGGTTGGTTTTTGTAATTGCTTAATGGGCTTCCACTTTTATTTTTGTGTTATGTGGCATTCATTGGCCTTGAGATTGTGGCTCATATTGCATTATTTCCTTTACAGCACCATCCTTTAGATGCTCGTCACAGACCAATGATATTGTTCCTTCTGAAGGCTCATTTACTGTCCCGACAAGTAGGCAGCCTTCACATTCAAGACAAAACAGGTATGCAAAGATGCGGCTTCCCTTCTTTCAAGCGCGGTAGTCTAACCAGTGGTATCTGTACTATATCCTGGCTTCACTCCATTTGTAATGGTGATACTAGTTAGCGTGGTGTTGGGTAAAGAAATTAATTGACCTGTTAATAATAAGATAACAAACTAATTGTGTTTTCTTGAGTTGGATGGATAAAAAGGATTTCTAATGCATCAACCCCCCCCCCCCCCACCCCAAAAAAACACGCGCACACACTCACCAAAAATAAAAGAGAGAGAGAACACACATAGAGACACACACAAACCCAGCCGCATAGATGATGAAATGACAGTTTTTGCTGCTGCTATTGCATTATTTGGCATGGTTGCTTTGAATCTTAATTTTATGGCACTCATTTAGATTTTCTTTTTCGTATTTCATGGTTTTATTTCCTATCGAAAACATAAACTAAGTGGCACTTGAGCTCTTTTGTTGCCTTTCACTATCTTTTAGAGGAAATTTGTCTTTTGTTTGTTTTAATTGCTAATATAAAGTATCTGAGCATTTATTGCAATAACATGTTATTTTAACCTATACCAAACGATCATGGTTCATCATATTGAGATGGTTTCCTATTAGGCTCGAGGATTTATCCGGTTATATTCACTGAATCGTCAATATTCAGCACATGTTTGTCTTATCATGTGGTTGGTTCATTTGTTCTTTTAGAAGTTCATGTAACCAAACGTGTCAATCTCAATGTATTAAATATGCACCAAGTGTATTTACATCCCTTATTACTGGCCAAACTCCTTGAGCCCTACATAACCTTACTGTAGCCTCATATTCTTGTCCAAATTATATCAAAAGAATCCACCTTTAGCTCTTCCCTTTCCTCTTGCTGTGTAAGTTTGCAATTAGCTTTTAGCGTGGTTGCAATTAGCTGTTTGGACATTATTTGCGTTTTTTGCATTTGTTCCTGTATATCATGTCATTTTAGCATCACACCTTGTATATAACTGAAAAGTATCCGACGCCTATATTTGCAATGGTTAGTTACTTTGATGATTGCTATGTTTTTGTTGATGGGAAATGATATTTATATGTTCTTCAATCTAGTTTGATGTCAAGGAGTGACCTCTTTCCTTTCTTATCTGATTTATTTTCTGCCCCATCCATACACCACCGGTTTCCATCATATCTTGTGTAGTGACTTCCGATCGTATCTTATGTAGTGACTTCTCACCCAATGATTCAACCCAATGATTCTCATGATATGCAGGGAAGATAACTTCGATCTGGATCTTGAGGATATTATGGTCATGGAAGCTATCTGGTTATCAATTCAGGTGATGCTTATAAAAGTTCTATTAATTTTAGGAAATGAAGTCTGAGCATGGATATGATTATATATTATTATGAGAGTAAGGTAGTCATGAATATCATGCAAAACAGGACCCTATACTAATAATATAAGTCGATATATCGATAGGGTCTGTCTCTACTTATATTATTAAATTTGGGTTTCTTTTTACATGATATATATTGACTACACTAGTGTTCGTAACCACCACTTAGGTTAATTGCTTTCTTAAATGTGTCATATCAAATGCTGATTGCTTTCTTATATGCATCATTTCAGATGTTTGCAGTTAATTAGGAAGCTTTATTTACATTACTTGGCATAACAATCTATTTTATACATTGTGGAATTGCATATAGCTGAAAGGGAACAAAGGTTCTGACCAGCGTATTAATCCGTTGATTGCTAAGTTATAACAGTGTCACTTAGTCTCCTACATCAACTGTTGGATTAGGAGTACCATGAAAATCTATGTCGTCTTGATTTATTTTCCATACAAATGGAACTTGATGAATTATATTTTCAATTGGCCAGATTTTGTTGGTTATTTGGTATATCTTCAATTGTCATCCAACCTAACCTACGTTAAAATGTGCTTTTGGAATTCTAATTCTGTTTATCTTTCTTGATAGCAATTTACCATTCATCAAGACAACCTTTTCTTTTGAAAACACGGATAGGTATGGAGCATAAAGTTTCATGGAAAAATTGACCAAATCCTTTTGTTTGTATTTTCTTTTTTCTGTTGGGGATTTGCAATTTCCCTATAGTTTACTACACATTTTGAATTTACTTTGTTTATTTCAACAAAGGGCAAAAAACAGCTAATTTGCACAGATCTCTTTAAGTGACTAGAGAATAGGAATGTAGTCTGTACCAATGGAGAACAACCTGCACAATGGTGCAGAAGACCGCTTGGACGCATCTGACATGTTACCACAACAATCATCTTCATTGTTTGACAGAAAATCAGTGTCTTGGACTCTCTTGTATGATCTCGTATGACTTATATTCCTCGAACCAACTGTCTGGTACTAAAATCGAATTAATTGTTGTGACATCGGATGTCGGGTATAAGTTTCATGTCTATATCAACATAAAAGTTTTTGTGAAGATGTTACCACTACTATCGTCTGACATTCCTTGTTAATCGTGTCGGCGGTCGGCATGAAAATTTTCATATCGGATGCCGTGATTATTAGGAGATATTTTCTAAATGCTGGACAGTTAATTTTATGTACTAAGATAGATCTTAACAAGGTTGACATAAACAAAATATTATATTATAAATATTATTAATGTAACTCGATATAGAAAGCCGACTTTTAAAATGAGTTTTTTCTCAGTAGCTCAGTGGAAGAGCAATGACTGCTCGTAGGTTTGAATCCTGCGTAATAAGGACGACATCTATGATTCACATATTAAATTTAGAATTGCCAATTAAATTCGAATTTTTCATAACTTTAGCACAAAATTTGGTTCCGAATTTATCCAACCCAGTGATGAATTTCTTAGAAAAAAGAGATGGAGAGATAATTCTTAGATTTTCAACATTAAAGAGAGTTTGCCTAAATTGAATATTTCAATATCAAAATATTTGTCGTAGATCTAATGTTTTATCGAGGTTTGTTGAATACTGGAGAAGGAAGCTTGGATATAGGATTTGTCGATGACAAAAGGTAAATATCAGGTCCACTTGCGTTTTCTTAAGTATAGGTCGTATTTGAATATTACTTGAAAACCCAAAAACCAAAGTAAATTTTAACAGAGAAGGTCACGATATTGTAAATGATGTCAAATTCTCAATATATCGACCGACACACCACCAAGTCGGTTGATATTTCTATAAATAATAGAACAATAATAAGTTGATAAATCACGCCGTTCCTTTTTTATTTTCAATATATCAACCGATATCAAATATATATCACGGGCATTTAGAACACTGCTAGGACATATTATTAAGAAAGATGCAATATTCTTCTCAAAATCAGATTATTTTTTTTTTTGAAAAATTAAATTTTTTATGAAAGGTAAAGCGAAAATTAGTATCTTGATAATGAATTCGTATATATGATCGATTTTGTCGGCCATTATCTTCTCATCAATGTCCATAGTCTAAACCCCAAAATTATTATATTTTTTCTTTTGGATTTAATGAGAGAAAAAGATAATAAATACTCATCTCAGATAAAATTTGTGTATATATAAAATGGTATCTTGTTATTATCTACATATAGATACATATATGCAATTCTAGTTAGCTACTCCCTCTGTTTCATGATACTAGTCCTTTTTTGTGCCACCTATTAAGAAAAGAGTGGCTTTTCTAAAATCTTAATTTTTATAGATGTTGAAATCCTAATTTAATGAATAGTTTTCATTAACTTCTTGAGACTTGAGCAAGTATGAAAAAGATTTTAGTACTTGCATGGAAAATTTATATATGGGCTGTCCAATTATTTTCTCGAACCTATAATTTATGTGTACTTGTTATTGAAACATACTTCTTAATAATGTAAAGGGACAAATATTTTAAGGAAAAAAAGAGCAAAATACTAATATTGTGAAACTGAGGTAGTATTATACATTATTATACAAGTCGTATTTGAACAAAAGTTAAAGAGTGAGAATAATCTGTAAAAAATATCTATTTGAAATGAAAGATTGAATTGTGAGGAAGGAGCCAAGTGCCAAAATCATACGTTGAGAGTAGAGAGAGAAGATTTGAACAAATACAGTTATGGTATTTGACAGAGAACTGTTGGAGACGGCCCATATTTGGTGCAACATCATCTGATTAAGTCCATGGTCATTGCACCACTGTACTGTCACCTAAATATCATAGTATGTTCTGTTCTATATTGAACAGCTCTATGCTATAATATCAGTTATGCGATATGACACGCACCAATTTACAATGCTACCAATGAAGGTTATATGCGACTGGACCCCGACCATTCTTTCAGTCAATTGATTTTGTATGTCATGTTTGTAGCGGTTCAAGTGAACTGAAGGCTTACATCTGCAGTTTCTTATGGAATAATTACATGATGTATCGGACTACAAGGTCTTCTCATCTAGTAGCATCAAAGTTCTGTTAGCGGCTGGAGCCATTGTGGTTGTTCTAAAGCAAAGGCAACACTGATACATTGATAATATCACCCATCCTGATTTCTTTGTAGTTGCGCAGCAGGTTTTCATGAACTTTGCTTAGTGAAAAGACAAAATAAGCCAATACCAATATTTCTGCCTCAAAATTATGGTGCCCCCCCCCCCCCCGCCCGTGTCTTGCTAGGAGCTCACTATAGTCGTCTATGACTTCTGGCTAGTGTTTGATGCTTGCAGCATTTGTTTTAACCATATTATTTACATTATTTAAGAATTAATTTATTATGGCAAACAATGCCTTCTCCTGTGAGTAGGATGGGTTAGCAGAGGCTCTTTAGTGTCTGTCAAGCTGACAAGAATCACCAAGGAGATTTCTCAAACATTCTCCCCTTCTTTTGTTTGTGAATTATCTTCTGCATCAATGAATTTTTCTCTGACCATGAAAATGAAGACCATTTGGGTGCTGGTCATGGTTCTAGTTAGATGCTATATATGACGAGCTTTCTGTATACACAATGGGATGGTATACGACATCACTCATTGTCATTTTTGTAGCATTCTTTTGCGTTGTATTATCTTCACTCTTATGTTCCAAGAAGCAGCCATATTAACACTCAAATGGGTTATTAGCACAAAGCCATCAAGTACTTTACCTCATATGGCACTTATACCCACTCTGATTTATTTTTGCAACACTCCCTGTGCTCATCAACCAAAACCATAAAAAAAACACTCAAATTCTACTCAAAACAAATTGTCTACTTCAACCCTCGAACTTGTTTTGTTTAGAGTAAAAATTAGAGAGTTTCAAAGGTTTTTGATCGACAAGTGGAGTGAGTGATTGCGCCAGTAAATCACTTGAGGAGTTTAAAGTGCCATATGGGGTAAACAAAGGTTCATGAAAATTTGGTGGCCCTACTCATCCTGGACCTGTGCAATCAAGAAATTCTCTCAACTGCATGTATTCTTATTCAACCCTCTTCCTTATCACAGGAAGGAAGTGGTCCAAGAAATCAAGTTTGTGGGAGCTCAGAAAACTGCCAAATGTCATGCCCAATGGAAGCTTCTCCTTCAGGCGGCCTTGCTTGCACTGTCGCTGCCTTAGCTGAGCGCCAGCACATGAGCGAGGACATAATAACCACAAGAGAAGAGAGATCGGTCCAAAATTACCCATCACAGCGATGGATCGAGGTCTCGCCAAACACTGGGAGGGCCTTAGCACCTGAGGAAGAGAGCGACGACAATGTGTCTGACACAGCAGAGGCAGGGACTAGCTATGCCAGCTCAGATATTATACCACTTCACGAAAATGTCAGCGTTAATAATATCGGTTCATCTGCTGTTCATCTCGTTCCAGAGAGCTATGAGGAGCAGGTTATGTTGGCGATGGCCGTATCATTAGCTGAGGCGAGAGCAAGAACGGGCCCACAGAGCTTGACATGGATGTAGCAGTTGTTCCCGGTTGTATTCCGGAGTTTAAAATTTAGAAGTGGTGTTGTGTGGCCTTTGTTCTCTCTCTTTCTATGTTTGTTTCTTAAATTTTCGCAATATTCTTAATGTTTCTTGATCCTTTTTCTCGTGTTGTTTCCTACATAGGAATGTAAAATGGGTGAGGTAGAAAAGGAGGAAGGACAAGTATGGAGGTGGACATTTTAAGTGTGGACTGGGATAAGATAAGAAAGGTGATAGTCTTACAAGATAATGTGATGTTCAATAGTTTGTTTTCGTGTTTTTATATTTTCGCCAATGAGTTAGGACAATGCATCTGTTGTTTTTGGTTTTGTTTGTCAATGATTAGGTTAGTTGCATTTACCAGGACATTGTTTGCTAAGCTTCTATACAATTTTCATTGTGTATATAACTGCCTATGTCTGTTCATGGCCCAATGCACATGTACTAATCTGTTTTATCTATCTCTATGCTTTCTTTTTTCTTACTTTGGTCATAAGAGATATATATCAATAATTTGCATGGAGATTATTGGGTGGTCTGACTTGTGAGAAGTATTTTATTTTATTTAAATTGCTTTCCACGCAGAAGTTTTATCCTCTACTTTTACTTTTTTTGCCCTTTCAGCAAAAGTCAATTCCTTTAGAAGCCTGGCGGTCTGAGCTAATTTTGGATCTTGCTATTTGGCTGCACCTGTAATTAATAACCAAATCTTATAAAAAGCTGCAATGTATCTCCATCTATTAATGCCAATTTGGTGGGGTTAATCCTATGACAAGTTCAAATTTTGATGATCTCCGGTAGATTTTCTTTTGCTTTCTTTCTCTCTCAAGGACAAAAGTTTTGGTGGAGTTGGGGACTTGGGGTACATGACTATGTACCAAACTTTGGCTGGTTCTTTGTTTAACTGCAGAGATATTGTTTATTTTAGGCATAATATGAGCTGAACTTGGCTGCAGGCAAAGATTGCTCGCATGTTATAAACTTTGTAGTGTCATTATTAATTTTCCACTGTTTTTCTTAAACCTTGTATTTTTGCCATCATTCACATTTTATTTTTTATTTAAAAATTGACATATCACAAACTGTGCCATGTTCTTGCTAGATCAATAGGACAATGATGTCTGCTTCCATGTTCTTTCTAGCAACTTGAATAAGGACAAGTGCTTGTATTGCTAATGTTTATAATAATAAACCTTAATAAAGTAAAGGTCTCGTTCCAAGCTCCTTTGTTTGAAGGATACATTGTAACTTATTATGAATGAAATTTTGAATTAGATGCATTCCCTATTGCAAAAGTTTTTACTCTTATGACATATATGCTTGGCATTTATAAATCATGTCTGCTGGTAATATATCTAGAACCAAATGTGTTGCGTTCACCGATTCATTATTACTTGCTAACAAGTGAAAAAGAAGAAAGTTTATCATAGCGGACTTAGATAGGAAGAGATACCCACTCAATCGGTTACAAAGACATACTAATCTTCTCACATTTTCGTCTAAAACAATAATTAATGGAATTTAGAATTCTAGTCGGAATTGGAATTCTAACTAACAAGGTTCTACGTAAGAAGACAGATTTGTCAAGAATATATTATAAATCCAATACATGAATGATGTAAAAAACCTGTAATCACCGCATCTAACCAATGATCAAAGACGGTGTGGAATGTATGTATACGGATAGAAAAAAAATTCAAAACTTTCTTCTTCTCTTGTAATTCTAACTAACAAGGCGATCTTGGTGGTGGGGACCCGAAACTGCCCCCATGGGCAGTTTCGGGTCTGCCTCATCCCCTGGCCATCTCGTGATGGCCTTGGGGGTAATGTACCCCCCTAGGCCCTCCGACTCGAACTTAATTCCGTGCTCTAACTTCCCGTGAAGGTTCGAGCGCGTTTCGTTTTGATTCGGACTTTCGAATTGGCTCAAAACTCGACTTTTTTGGATGCTTAGGGCATTTGGTTTTTGATCCTTGGTAAATTTAGGATGTGCGCTAATTGTGTTTTGGAATTCTAATGTTGTGACTTCGTTTGCGTGCATGGATGTGTTGTTAACGTTGTCTAATTGCTATATGCTCAGTTAAACGGGGTTACATACTTGTTTCGGTTACTTATTTCTGGTGATATATATCTTGATTAGGGCTAAGTCGGATTGTCGTGTCGGATAGTCCCTCGTATGTTGCTTGTACAGTTTTGATTTATTTTGTTGTATTCATTTGTTCGGGATAAGCTCCAACATGTGGCTGCCGTTTCCGTATTATGTATATTCTTTTATTGGGTCTTGACTAGGATGCGGACGATGTCACCATTGTATATATTTCATTTCTGTACTAGGATTAACTCAGGAGAAGTGCTTGAGTAGCCGGGTCCTACAGTGCAGCAAGTGGCCATCTCATGGAGTTGAGACCGGGCCGCCTCGCTCTAGAATTGGCGGGTTGCTCGCCGCACTTATAGGGATTATAGGATTCGACCCATGGAGGGGTGCACAAGTTACCGGATTCTAGAAAGTGGCGGGTGATCGACTCATTTCATTAAGGGCGTGTTACCCAGTTTCTAAAATTGGCAGGTGGCTTACCGCACTCATAGGGGTCTAGAATCGACAATTTATGGGCCATCCAAACGACCAGGGAACGTCGCAAATCATTTACGGCTCAGATGAAACGTGAGGCTTCAAATTTATCGCTATTCCATATTGTTGTTCGCATGCCTATAATGATTCTTATTTACCTGTGATGACTATTATCTGCCTGCGATGTGATATATATATATATATATATATATATATATATATATATATATATATGTTTTGCATCTGCGCTAGCCCAGTCCCCGTCCTGCCGTAACTTAAGTAACCTTACGGTGAAGACCCGGGACCCCGTAGCGAACGCAAATGACATATAAAAACATGCCATTTTGGTTGTTTCTGTCGTGGCTTAGAAACTAGATTTGATGGGACCGCATTATATCTTTAATGCAAAGAAAACAAACCTATTTTATATTGTCGGAACCAATTTTTAAAACTACTTGGTTTTCTTCAAAATAGTTGTCGTATTCTTTTGCTTTGTATTGAGATATTCGGTTAGGAATATCCAACCCCTCATTCTATGAGGGAAGAGCCTTGATCCATTCATAGGGAATTCGCTCTTAAACAAAGGTTTATGTTACTAGTTTTAACAAGCGGAGCTTAAACCACTCCATTTCAAAGCCACACTAGTTCCTTCAACGATATCAAGTTCATTACGTTAAAGGTTTTTCGCTAAAACCAGCTGTAGCGCTCCGTCGTTTCAGATGAGTATCAACTAGTATTCATGCTATGTGTTTTGACCTACGCCAAGGCATAGTGTTTGGTAGTTAGGGGATACTTGTCTGTAGCATAGGTAGATGCATTAATCTAGGATAGGCGTACAACTGTTTTGGCCTTCGTCAAGGGCTTATACGAATGTGTCTAGATTAATCTGGACAATGACGGGTTGAACTCGACTTACGACTTATGATGTTTTGACCTTCGTCAAGGTCATAAAGTTGCCAGGGAAAAAACCACATCAGGAGTTTCAAATATAAAGGAAATTTTCCAGGTATGTGCATACCTTCTGGAGTGTGGTGACTTGAGTGGATTCTGTCAAGTTATCACACGATGATAGTTGGGTTCCGATTCCCACTGATGAGTAGGTACTACTCCTCGGGAGATTTTTCACTTCATAATTAGCTAACCTATTAGGTTTCTAGAAAGTGTTAACGAGGTCACGCCTCTGCGGAAACGGGGTTATTAATTAGGTCCATGCGAAAGCACCGGGGACCTCCCTCAGAGTACCAACACTGACATGGCTGAACGGTTAGCGAACTTGTAAGTTGTATATGATCCCGACTAGTTCTCCTTTTAGGGTTTGAAGGAGAATTCGAGGAAACAGTGGGAGTCATCCTGATTAGATAAAGTGATAACCAATCTAATCTTGATAGAGTGCATGCTGAGTGTTTCTTTTCTCTCTCTCTGGTACAGCGACCCATGACTTACTTAAAACTCCTTAACCAAGTTAACCGAACCTTCTTACACATGTTGGGTTTGGATTGTCATGATTCACGACAAAGTCGCAAATATCCCTGCTACAAATATCCCTGTTACTCCTACTTTTCCTTTGCATTTCTCCAGAACACTCTGTATCACTACGATGATCCATATTGCTTGGAAATGGCTGTCGTATAGCTACATACGATCTCGAAGATATTATTTCAGTCGAAGATGGTCACTGGATCTGAAGAATTTGGATTGTATTATTCGGTTATCTCTTCTTTTAATAAAATTCCATGTTTTCGTAAAAATAAAGGAATAACAAGTTTCACTAAAATACCATCAAGTATCAACACAAGACAAGTATTACACTTAAATACCATGAACTATTCAAGCTAAGTTAATATTCACTAAAATACCTCAAATCTTAAAAGTTACTATTTACCGCCGGAAGTCGGGAAAGACAAACGTCTTGCCTGCATTTGGGGGCAGATGCTATTTGGTTTTATCCATCCATCTCTCCAAAAATACTAAGCTGATTTATGGCACCGTGTATCGAAGGTTTGGATAGATGCGGCCATTGTAACAGACTTCGTCAGATTCCCCCTCGTTGTGAGGGTTTTTTGATTAAATCCGTATTTTCTTAGATTTGGGTTTGGTTTGATTTAAGGATCGTTAACTTTATTTGAGATTAAGATCGACTTAAATATTTGTTAAGGATACGTTAATCCGATGTTGGACTAAGATCTACTTAACGGGGGTTCAGGATCATTTTTGATCCAACGAAAGAGCATTTGGGATTTATCGTTTTAGTTTAAGGACGTTACGGTCCACAGCTAGTTTAAGGACATTACGGTCCATAACTAGTGTAAGGACATTACGGTCCATGGGGTATTATCATGGGTTCGAGAGTGTACCAAAAGAGCTGTTGGTTATCGGGACCCTCCATCTCTCTGAAGACGTTGAAGAATTACAACGACATATATCAGAGGTATGGAGAGATGTACCCTTGAACCGAACTCCAGATTGAAGGGAGAGACCATGGTGGAACGAACATCATTTTAGATTCCATGTGTCAGGAGATCATTAGTCATCTTTGGAACTAAGATCGATTTGGGGAGACGTGAGTATATGAGGGCTCGGTTGATTGATGGTCAAAAGGTTTTTGGCCTCAAGAGACTTGGCTAATTTGGGATAGGGTTGGCCCCTCACAGTGTTAAACACTGCTAATTGTTTGGAGCTCATGTGCTCCCACGTGAGGCTCTTAAGCAGTATTAAACACTGAAATTTGGAGCGCTCACGTGTGGCACGTGAGGCACCTGAATATTGGACACTGTTTCTTTGGGCCATTCGCTTATTTTATATATATAAGTGTTAAACACTTAAATCTTGTAACCATCACGTGTGGACACATGAGGCGCCCCCAAGTTGGGCACTGTCTCCTTTGGATTTATCCTCCTATTCTTTTCTAAGCACTATTGGAGGTCATCTGAGATCACATGACTCGATCTCAGTTGTTCCTTTTTGTTCCTCAGAGGTGCTCACGTGGGAACACGTGATCTGTCGTTATAGCGTCAAACGCTAATATGCATGGAGCTCTTAATCTAAGTCTTGAGAATTTCAAGTTCTTTATTTTATAAGAATTAAATTCTTATGCAGGGTTAAACCCTAGTTTTATCAGAGGAATTAAATTCCTATATTTTTGGAAGAATTAAATTCTTCAAACCTAGTTCTTCCCTCTAAGTTTTGGGACTGCATAACAGAATCTCCCCGATGAAAATTGAATTCTCAATTTATGGGGAGATCTGCTTCTGCAGATCTCAACCAGAGGAAGAACTAAGTTCTTTTTTTGGAAGAGTTAAACTCTTATAAGAGGAGATATATATGCTCTCGAGGTCTCTCTTTTTTTTACCCAGGGTTTCTTTTTCTTCAAAGAGAATCCCTCTTCTTTTTTATTTTCTCAAATCTTAGGGGGGGGCTCCTTTTGTTTCTCTTTTCAGTCTCGAGTCCTTTATATAGTAAGGAAGAGTTTGTTGATTTAGTTAAGGAAATCTCTCATTGAGAGATTTTTTTAATTGATTCGGGGATTTTATCCGCCGTTGGATTTTTGATCCAGGGACTTCTGTTTCACAGAAGATATTTTTCTTGTTTTTGACAAGATTGGAAAAATATTTTCCCATACAGAGCTTATTCTGTACCTTGATGATTTTTAATCACAATTGGATCTTTAATTCAATGGTGCTCTATTTTACAGAGCATAATTTTTCTTGTTTAGAAAGATTGGGGAAATATTTTCCCATACAAAGCTTATTCTGTAACTTGGTGATTTTTAATCACCATTGGATCTTCAATCCAACAGTGCTATAGTTTACAGAGCGTAATCTTTCTTGTTTAGAAAGATTCAAGGAAATATTTTCCAAATAGAGTTTTGATCTCTCTTATTTAGAATTTAATTCTATCGGCTCAGAAGGTATTAGGAACCCTCACGTGTAGCACATGATCCATACCATTAGACCGGTTTGCTTATATGGAGAAGTCCCAGAGAAAAGTATCGTGTGTTGGCACGTGAGATTTTCTGGCCTGTTATTTGTTTTAGGAAGGCGCCTATATACTTTGTATATAGATGCCCACGTGCCTGCACGTGAGGCTTAATTTCAGCCTTATTTGTTAAGCGTAATGCTTATAATTTTTTCTCCAAGGCGCATCACGTGTGGACACGTGATGCTCCATTTGGGGAATTTTTCCATCGCTTTTTATTTATTATTTATTTTTTTATAAGGGAACAAATGCCCCCACAGCGCTGTTCTCACGTGGCTTGCACGTGAGTACAACGCTGTCATCTTTACAGCCGTTGGATTGCCTAGGGGAACGAGGAGGTGAACCGCCCTTGTCACGTCTTATAAATGTAAGGGTTTGGCCTTTGGGAAGCCACTGATTTTAAGAGATTTTTAGATCAAAGAATATTTATAACCGCAATCAAGAACGGCGTCGCTTGGTAGCTAGCCGGTGAGTACGGGTCGGTCCACAGAGATTTTGTGTATTCTCTAATTGGTCTAACGAGTTAATTCCGATTGGTGTCGGATTGATTAAATCTAAAAACTAAGTTGATCTAAATCTTGCTACGGTTAGGTTTAGGTTAAGTTTGGAAAATTAAAGAATTCCCACCGCTTTCAATGCCCTAAATTAGATCTCTTTAGGTGTTATGGTAATTCTTAATAAAGTGGATTAGTACCATCGGGAAGGAACGGTGTTTCTTCCTCTTGGTTCTTGTCCCTCCTTTCTTAATCATTACCCTTACCTCCATGGAAGACACGCTCAACTGGTCCTTTATACTACGGTATCACCGCTATCTCATGGGATAGGGTGCCGTAGGGAGCGGTATGTGCGTGTATGCATGGAGTCCTATAAAAACGTGTGATGGGTAAGAAAAGGGTGAGAGATCTTCATCTCTCAAGCCTTCCCCAAATCTAACCCTAACAAGCGAGGAGACTACTCGCTCATTAGGGAATTTAAAAACATTTCTAAACTATCTATCTAGGGCAGAGAATTAAATCTAAACTAGGGCAAGAATAGAAAATTATACTAGGGCATGGAAATAAAATTTAATTAAGGCGATGAAAAGAAAACTTACTCCTAATTTTATTTGACGCTCTCTTCCTTCTTTACAGAAATTTACAGATCTGAATTTTGAGATTTACAATGAGGCACAAGAAGAGGCATAACCTAAAAAAAGGTTTTAGGGCTTCTATTTATAGATTCATAGATACCCTAGGGTTATAGTCGATGCACATCTGCTTTTACAAAAATACCCCTAGGAAGACTAGTCAACGCACCGACGTGCCGCCAAAGAAATTTCCATCGATACGTGCGACACGTGGCCGCGGAACCGCGGCCAAAACCCCTGTTTGGCCGCGGATCCACGGCCATCTAGTGGCCTTGTTGGCTCAATCTTTCTAGGGTTCTGTCTGCTGTTTTGTACTTGGCTTTTCTTCACTTGGTTCTTCAAAATTTCTTCTAGTTTTTTCCAGATTTCCACAGTGAATAATGTCGTGGACTTTTACCACTTGCTTCGTGTCGAAATCTTGAATCTTGCACTGTCTTTGTTCTTTGTGAAATCGTCCATTAATCTTCGTTTAGTCTTCAAACTGTAGGCATGATCAAGATCTTTCCATTAGTTGGTCGTAGTCTCACTTTTGTATCGTATTTTCATCTTCTTCACTATTTTTGTTCCGAGAACCTGTAACCTGCAACTATGTAGCAGACATGGGTCAAAAGCAACTATTTATTTGTAAACTGAATAAGAATGGGGAATAAAATAATGCAAAATTATGGTATGAACAAATACCCCCAAACTTATCTTTTGCTCGTCTTCGAGCAAATCTAGTTTTATTCGCAACAAAATCCTAACCTCACTTTCGCAGGGAAACGCGATTGCACTGAGCTCGTGCAACAAGCCGTTAAACCTCTAGGTGTCCCTAGTAGGAGGAGTGTTGTCTCTTGAGGGTTTTTAGCGGATACTACCCACAAAATCCTATCAATTTGGCCTACTGATTTTTATTCTCCAATTAGGTTTTCTAACAAGGAAGTCTATTATCTTCGACTCATAAATTATCCATCCGTATTTTTCACGCTTCCTTATTATTTAACTTAAGATTATATATGTTCTGTAGGCTTACTTAGCTTTCGGCATCTTTTAAGTTTTCCTTCTAGGGTTCCATCTCAACTTAGGAATTTTTATCATCTCTATTAAAGATATAAGTCCTATTCTTCATTCCTATCTCTTATCTAAACCCCAATCACATACCCCTACGTGTGTGTATATATCACCCCTACACTTAGAAGTTCAAATCAAGCTATCATACTCTTGTCCGTCGTCCAAAGTACTTCTTAATTGGTGAATTTTTAGATGAACTTTTGCTCACACATCCTTCATGCGACCGTTAATACTTCTTGAGGCACCAACAACCGATTACAAAATGTGTTTGCATATTAAAGCGTAATTCCTAGTCTTGTAACACCTAAGGCTTTTAGCAGTGACTCCCAAACCAGTTGGTCTAAGGCACTAGGTGATGAAGCACCCTCGCTAAATATTTTTCTATTAATGCAGCCTTAAGTAATCATAAAAACCAGTGTTCATTTTTTTATCTTTTTATTCACACTTGTATATTTTTATTTTATTTTCCTTCATACTAAAGACTTTAGACAAGAGCATTTCAAGGTCTCTTCTACTATTCCAAGTTTCAAGATTCGTGATTGTGCAATTTGTAGGGTATATATTTTCAGAATTTAGACTTAAGCTTCGGAATTATTTTTCAAACTTACACTTTAATAAAAATATCAATACTCTTCCCTTGTTTTAACTTAGCCCAAGAAGTGAACTCAAAATTTGCATATTTCTAAATAAACTACAAAGACATATACTTCCTACCGTTAAATTTTAACAAAGGTTATTTTTAGGGTTTTTAATTTCCTAAGTCTAAGATCTAGTTGTTCCTAGCTAGTTAACCTATTTGGCGAACTCAAGTCAATTATGGCCAAAATCGATTGTTTTAATTTTTTTTTATAATTTTTAAAAATTTTCAATTTTTATGGGTTTTAAAATAAGTATACAAATGCAAAAATATACACATGAATGTGAATGAAGAAGGCTTACCGAGCATACCCCCAAACTTAAACTTGACAGTGTCCTCACTGTCAGGCTATACCAAGAGAGTCAAAATTGTCGGCACTCCCCTGATTATTTATTTATAGTTTTTTTTTTATTTTTTTATTATTGTTAAAAGAAAAACAAAAAATATATACAATAAGGTCCCCCCAAACTTAAGTGAAACAGTGTTTACACTGTTTAAACGTTAAAGTTCAGAGTTAGGGAGGAGAAAAAATCAAACTATATAAGGCCTTACACAGGCCAAAGGTTAGCACCAACCATTCAAAATTTTATCGTTATAAGGATGTGGTTGGTGAAAGAATGGAGTGTAGAGAAAAGAGATGAGAAACACACGAGACCGTGTGGAGAGAGAAGCAGTATACGGTCTCGGTAGAGGAGGAGAATGGCAGAAAAGAGAAAGAAGTATAGCACGAACTTGAGGGTGTAAATTGAGTGAATAAATTAGCACAATTTGTGATGACCGATGTGTTAAAATCGATTGTGCTAATCTATCAACCCGTTGAGAAATGGGGTCAAATCCCTCAAGATTCGCGAGAAAACATGGGTACGTTGAACTTGGTAAACAATCCATTGAACATGGAAGCGCGACGGAGTCTTGCGTGGTCGAAACGATAGGAAGGACGAAAGGGAGTGATTTAGGGATAGTCTTTTTCTCACCTAAGTAATCTATCTCGAACTCGAAGGATTCCATCAATGGTTCGAAATGACTGTTAGTAACCGAGTCTGATGGTTCAACCAACTCCTCTGAAAATTTAAAGGATTCAAACTCGGGCGGTGAGTCTTCAAAATTGTCCCCAAAAGAGAAACACTCGTAATCGTTATCAGCTGTGAGAACTGTGTCAGATTCAAAGAGAAATCTTTCAAGCTCACAGTCCTCCTGCGTGTTCTTTTATGTGGTCGGAATGATGGAAAGGATGGAGGGTGATTTAGAAAGTATAACAGTTAAAGGTTCAGGAGGATGAATTGGAAAATCCGACACATCAAACAAAAATGGTTCATCCTCAATACTATCCTCAATACTATCCTCAATACTCTCCTCAATACTATCCTCATAATTCTCCTTAAAAATTATCTCATCCATGCAATTATCATCAAAATCAAGACGCATATGAAGTTTGGGAGAAACATTTAATGACTCGGGATGATGAATTGGAGATAAAATTTCAGTCAAATCTACGGGTTCATCATCCAAAATATTCCCGGTGTCAATATCCTCGATCAAGTGAAAATCAATTTTTTTAGACACCTCATCAAAAGCATGGATATCAATCAATTCAGGTTCTAGATTAGAAGTGTATAGATCGAAGGATTAGGTGTGGTTTCACTCGAAAGGGACTCCTCACAATCTGGCAAATCAAGCACTACAAAGTCGCACAACTCATTAAATGTTTTATTTTCAACTGGTGAATCATTTGGGACACTTGTTTGAAAACCAGAGCTGTGGAATTCAATTGGTAATGGGTAGGTTTGATTTGGAAGCGTGCAAAACTCACTCTCTCCACTCAAATTCTCAATATGTCCAACCGCCTCATCATACATTGGAATTTTTGGAGCTAGTTGGAAACTAGCTACCGGGTCACTAGGTTGTATAAGGGCGGCCATGGACGCATCCACATTCCTCATCATTTAGTTTGTCGCTGCCATATAAGCTTCCAACGACTGTTCCAAACTAGACATGGGTTGTGAAGGGGTTTCAGTAAAAGATTCAAGGTTGTTTGGATTCTGGAAACTCCCAAATGGCTGTGTAGAAGCAATGTCTAGTGAAGGTGGGAAAGTCGGGTAGGACCGATAGGAATTGAATGGTTGGACATGAGTAGGATCAACATTTGGATAAAAAGGTGAATGGAACTATTGATCCCTAAAACTGGATGTGTTGAGAGGAGTGAAAGATCGGCTACGAAATTGTTCAATATGCTCAGCTATAGACATAGGTTTCGGAGTTACAACAGGACTCGAAAAATGAGTATCAACGTAAGAAGGTGGTGAGAGTTGCAATGGTTGATACAAAGTGGATTGTGGAGTCCAACTATTTCTCCTAGACATTTCTATTCGATCTTTTAAAGAAATTTTGGGCATGGAAGGGTCGTCTGTAATTCGACCAAAATAATTCGCGTAGGAAGCAAAGTTTGGTTCAGGATACCAAAGTTCGGCAAGGGTGTTGTGAGGTGGGGTACCCATGATGTAAGAAGGAGAAGAAAAAGAAGGTGGGTGTAAGTGGGGTGAAATGGATTTCTTGGTTACAAAATTTTGCAAGTCTTTATTTTTGTAATTTTTTTTTTCCTTTTTTATCTTTTTGTGTTTTTTTTATAAGGAGCTTTTTGCAAAAAGATTTTCAATAAAAGGCTTAGCCACACGTTTAATCAATCACAAATGCACAATTAAGCCTAGATCTAGGGTCACCTAGGTCAGCTAGACAGCTCCTAACTGTTCCAAAGGGCAAGAAGTAGAACCTCAAACCGTCTCTTCACCGCCAATTGTGGCCAGGTAAGTGCCAGTTAAGTGGGAGGTTTTTCACTACGTAAGTAGTGGGCCTAATTAAGTAACCACTCGCCTTAGACACACTTGCTTAGACGCCATAAAGTCAGGTTAGGATCAACGGTCGATGCCTACAACTAGTCCTTTGTCCTATTGAGCGCGAAATCCTTAGGGCTGAGTCTAATCTTTTTTAATTAGATTTATGGTCAATGCAATATGCCTTATGTGATTTTTGGGGTCCTGGGAAGGGCAATGAAATCCCCACCCAATCTGGATTGGTGTTCAACCCCCTTAAAGTCAAATTAAATTATGCAAAGCAGTAAACACAATCAAACACTTGCAAACAAATTTTTTAGCGCGACGCAAAGAATCCTGCACAAGATCAATTATTGGAAGGGGGAGAGAATTTTTAGCGCAAAGAATCATGCAGGCAAATTTACAGAGGAGATATCAAGGAGTTCAGAGGAGGAGAGAGAAAACTTACAGTGATTTTTCCACGTGATGACTCAACCCCACAACCGTGTTTCCGCTTCCAAAGAGGGTTTACTGCCGTGGTTCCGCGGTAAAATATTCAGTTCGATTCCCGAGATTTTTTTCACGTGCTGACTCGACCAAGCCGCGGCGGATGCGCGGTCGGAGGTGGCTTAGAGCGGCGCTTCCACGGTCAACCCTACGGTTCAGATCCCCAAATTTTTTCTGTTGTTCTGTTGTAGAAATCCTCTGTTGTTCAAATCTATGGTTTTCTGTTTTGATTTCTGGATTTTTCCAGATCCGAACTCGTTCGTTGATCCTGCAAAATTCACACGAAAAATACCCTTCAAACAATACAATTTTTTTTTAAATATTTTTTCAGTTTTTATGAGTTTTCAATTTTATATTAACCCGAAATTACAAAAAGAGAATATCACGCCATCCCCGGCAACGGCGCCATTTGATTTTAAGAGATTTTTAGATCAAAGAATATTTATAACCGCAATCAAGAATGGCGTCGCTTGGTAGCTAGCCGGTGAGTACGGGTCGATCCACAGGGATTTTGTGTATTCTCGATTTGTTCTAACGAGTTAATTCCGATTGGTGTCGGATTGATTAAATCTAAAAAACTAAATTGATCTAAACTAAAATCTTGCTAGGTTTAGGTTAGGTTTGGAAAGTCAATATTCCTCACCGCTTTCTATGCCCAAATTAAGATCTATGAGGTGTTATGGTAACAATTAATAAAGTGGATTAGTACCATCGGGAAGAAACGATGTTTCTTCCTCTAGGTTCTTGTCCTTCCTTTCTTAATTCTTACCCTAACCTCCATGGAAGACACGCTCAACCGGTCCTTTATACTACGGTATCACCGCTACCTCATGGGATAGGGTGGCGTAGGGAGCGGTGTGTGCATGTATGCATGGAGTCCTATAAAAACGTGTGATGGGCAAGAAAGGGGTGAGAGATCTTCATCTCTCAAGCCTTCCCCAAATCTAACCCTAACAAGTGAGGAGACTACTCACTCATTAGGGAATTAAAAAACATTTTCTAAACTATCTAACTAGGGCAGAGAATAAAATTTAACTAGGGCAGATAAGAAATTACCTAAGGCATGGAAATAAAATTTAACTAGGGTAATGAAAAGAAAACTTACTCCTAATTTTTATTTGATACTCTCTTCCTTCTTTACAGAAATTTACAGATCTGAATTTAGATAGATGAAATGAGGCACAAGAAGAGGCATAACCTAAAAAAAGGTTTTAGGGCTTCTATTTATAAATTCATAGAAACCCTAGGGTTACAGTCGACGCACATCTGCTTTTACAAAAATACCTCTAGGAAGACTAGTCAACGCACCGACGCGCAGCCAAAGAAATTTCCATCGATACGTGCGACACGTGGCCGCGGAACCACGGCCAAAACCCCTGTTTGGCCGCGGATCCGCGGCCATCTAGTGGCCTTGTTGGCTCAATCTTTCTAGGGTTCTGTCTGCTGCTTTGTACTTGGCTTTTCTTCACTTGGTTCTTCAGAATTTTTTCTAGTTTCTTCCAGATTTCCACAGTGAATAATGTCGTGGACTTTTATCGCTTACTTCGTGTCGAAGTCTTGAATCTTGCACTGCCTTTGTTCTTTGTGAAATCATCCATTAATCTTCGGTTAGTCTTCAAACTGTAGGCATGATCAAGATCTTTCCATTTGTTGGTCGTAGACTCACTTTTGTATCGTCTTTTCATTTTCTTCACTGTTTTTGTTCCGAGAACCTGTAAGCTGCAACTATGTAGCAGATATGGGTCAAAAAGCACCTATTTATTTGTAAACTGAATAAGAATGAAGAATAAAAGAATGCAAAATTATGGTATGAACAGCCACTGTTCTTTCATCTTCTTCCTTTCTTGTCTTCTTCGAGAATTTAATTCTCCTCTTCAGCGTTTAGTTCTCTGTCCATTGCAATTCCAGAGTTAAACCCTGTCAGAAAGAAAAAACCTTTTTTAGGTAAAGATCTTGAACATCAGAGAAACCCTTTTCTTAAAGAAAACTTCTGGATTTTAAATTCACCATGAGAGCTTTGCTCTCTTCTGAAACCCATCTCTCTGAGATCCAAAAGATGTGATCTTTGAGTAGTAACCTTCAATGATTTGGGCATTCCTCCTCTGACCTTTAAGGATTCATGGCATTTTCATTTTTTATTTCCTCATCATGGGGGTTTCTGGAATTTAATTCCATCGCATAAAAGAAATTTAATTCGTCACCGAAGAGCTTAGCTCTGAAAGATCAAAAGAGCCCTTCAGGAATTTCATTTCCTTGTGGTCTTGAAAACATTTTCATAGGGTTTTTCCTTACCTGCACAAATTCAAATTTGTTGGGTATTTTAACAAAACTTGCTTTCTCTATAAGGATGTCAAGAGTTGTTTAAACTCCCGTGTCCGTTTAATGAGAATCTTTTTAGATTCTCATAATAAGCATTTTCTTGATCATCTCGATCGCTAAACTCTTGCTGATTTTTCTTTTCAGATACTATGGCCATTTATTTGCATGATCTTGATGAAATTATCTCCTATGAAGACATTTGTGTCCAAGGCCGCTGTCAAAACCAGGAGTTTATGAATGCCCAATGCGCTGAGGTTATGCGTCGCTTCGATGAATACAACGGTCGATTACTCTCCCATTGTTCCGCTCTATTGAAGATCATCGTGGGGGCGATTTGGGAAGCACTTCCCGAATTTAACGAAGCCATGCCGCTTGAGGCACTTGATGATGCCGAAGACAAGGTGCACTCGGTGTATCTGATGGACTTGATCTCGAAGAGGCGGCGAGATGGTCTTGTTGATATCTTGCATCAAGTTTTCCAACAGACGACGATAATCTCTGCCTATCAGAGAACGGATGATATCTGCGATAATCCTGATGCTTGCATTCGTGAGAAGATGCACACGAAAATGGTCAGAGAAGCCAGAAGTATTTTACTCGGCCTTACTTCTGAATTCCTCAATCTATGTCCAGGATTAAGTGTTTTACCATTGTAAACATTTTCTTTTGTTTTTATAGCATGTATAAGTTCCTGGAGCATGAATGACAAAACTTCTTCTTCCCCTCCTTTTTTATGCTCACATGTATTCTGCATGAGGTGTTGTTATACTGTTGTTGGTATTCACGTGTTTTACGCATGAGGCGTCGTTGGGGAGTTTAATCCTGAGCTAGTGTCGGCGCTCACGTGTTATGCACGTACGGTGCCGCTTTAGTTTTCAAAAGGATCAACGCGGGTGTTCACGTGCCACACAAGTGAGGCTCCGTTGATGAGGCCGTTTCGCCTCTCTACTCTAATTCCAATGAGTCACCCCTTTCTTTTCCCATGCCCCCCTTTTTTGGCCTTGGGAATAGCTCCACCATGCACGACATTTTCTGTGCATAGCTTTGAATGCATCTCTTTATAACCCGAAGCTACATCTTCCTCTTTCTTCACAGAGAGAGAACCATTTAGACCCAGTGATCATTTTGAAAAACAAACCAAAGGTTATGGCTTGCAACCATCCCTATACTCATAGGCAACCCTAGGAGGTGCCTGTCGAGGAGATTATTCCTCGTTTTACCGCGCGGATAGTGGATTCTCTTTTCACTGATGACCAATATGACGCGGCACTGTACGAACTCTTGGCCTGTAGGGCTCTCCACTTCCTATGGGTTCCACTTGGCTCAGGATGATTTTCTTGTCCGTGCTTACTGATATCCCCCCTCATCCGGCGGAGATGACTCCGGCGATTCTTGATGCGACGGAGGACAAAATTGAGTGTTTCCACGAAGCACGCTTATTTACTCAGCCTATGAAGGATCGTTCGGTTCATTTACCGAGTCAGATAAGAGCTTGGCGGGCCATCATTTTTGCTTTCACTGATGAGCACGGTGCTAATCGGTGGGGAGCAACTCCTCGCGAAGACCGTCGCTTCAACATGGTAGAGAGGGTAGAGAGGGAATTAGAGAACTTTGTATTTTGTTTTATTAACCCATGTATCTCTGATCCCCTATTTGGTGATCTTTTCCCTATAGAGTAGTTTATTTATATCGATGCATTTCTCTTGTTATTGACTGCTGAATGTTTTCTGTTGAATATTTTCTGTTCATCATATATTCGTACGTGTATCTCGTCTCTGTACACGAGCTTTATACTTGACCCTTAGGAATTTTTGCTAAGTGCGAGCGCCTTTGTAGTTTCATGCGTAGATCAGTACGTTTTGGACACTATCTTCATTTAAGCAGGCACACAGTCGTGAATGCATTCTTAGTGGGGTGTGAACCAAAGATTCTTCTTATTGCCTTGCACAGTACGAGGTTGGTGCTCGTGGGTTGTGCTTTTCTGTTTTGACTGAACGTGAAGTAATTTATATACTTATCTCGGAGTTTGTTTAGTTTACCTCCCTTGGGGTTAGAGGCAAACCTGTCCTAACGTCATAGTTAACCTTTGCTCTTTACAACAGAGGTCTATTAGGGTGTGTGGTGTTAAGGCATTCCCAATACGCAGTCCTGCTGTCGTGTCTCTGCTACTTTTAGGGATGGACAAGGCACCCTCGAATAATCTTCCAGGTCATGTTACCGTTGGGAGAGCAAATCCTCCCTAGAAATCGTGAGGATTTCCAAGAGTCTATCGCCTCCTTGAGTCTCCAGGATCTCACTCGGATTTTTTTTATAATAGCGCGTCCCTTTAGCAAATGCATCTTGTAGATAGTCTATCTTGATCTCCTTCAGGGCAATGATGGCTTAGAAGACAGGTTCAGATCTGCCGCCCAAGACTTTTCAACTTTATGAGCCGTGAGGGTCTCATAAAGACTTTTCTCCCTACGAGTCGAGAGGATGCCGTAGGTGTATTTTCTCCTTAGGAGTCGTGAGGACTCCTAAGTGTGTTTTCTCTTGAGAATCGTAAGGATCTCACAAGAGAATTTTCCCCCTTACAAGTCGAGAGGACTTGTAAATAGTTGTTTCCCTCCTTGTTGATATTCGACTTTGGAGAGTGTGGCCCGTGAATAGTATGCAATAGTCCATCTTGGACCGACTTGCAGGGCCCAAGTGCTTAGGAAACAGGTCCTTATCCCCATGCCTAAGGCTTTTCCCTACGAGTCGAGACGAATCGAGAAGTTCTCGCAAGGACACTAATTTCCTCACAAGTCGAAACGAATCAAGAAGTTCTCGCAAGGGTTTCCTAATGTCACAGTTAACTCCTGCTAATAGAAGTCCATTAGGTTCTGTGGTACTAGGGTTTTTTATACCCATCGTACCGTCGCATTGGCCGATATATTCCCCGATATGCAATCTTTTTGTTAGGGTAGCCCCGCGACTGTCATGTCTCTGATCCCTTCGGGGGCTGGACAAGACGTCTTCAAGTAATCTTCCAGGTAATATTACTGTCGGAAGAGCAAGCATTAGGGATATTCCATGTCGCTTTTTACTTGAAGTTAGGCTTAGTTTGGGAGCCCCGATAAGTCATGACCACTCCGCGCTGGAGTGGGATGGTCTCCGATAGTCTTTCAGGTCTCATTTGAGTTGCCGTTAAGACCCTGAAGCTAGGGATCTTCCTTTGCTTCGTTGGTTGATATTGTGTCTGCAATATTGCGATGAATGTCGAGGCTGTCACTGGGTTATCTGTGAACCGTCGAGATTTGGAACTAGGGGACTTTTCTATGGCTCCGTTTGTTGATGTCGCGCATGTATCTTGCTGGAGGGAGGAAGAACGCTGTCGTTGATCTCTAGGTTGTGGATGCTGTCGTCGAGACTTGGAACTCAGGACTTTGTCATGGCTCCGAGGTAGTCTCTAGGTTGTCTGTGAATCGTCGAGATTTGGAACTAGGGGACTTTGTCGTGGCTCCGAGATAGTCTCTAGGTTGCCTGTGAACCGTCGAGATTTGGAACTAGAAGACTTTGCCGTGGCTCCATTTTGCTAACGTCATATCTGGTTCTGGTTGGAACGAGAAGGAACGTCGTTATTGATTTCTAGGTTGTAGGTGTAGCCATCGAGATCTGGCTTCCCTTTGACGAATCCTGGTAGGACGATATGGTTCCCTTTCTGTTTGTGCCCATGGATTGTATACATGGGTCAATGTGATCTCACCTGCAGGGCAAAAGTTTCATTCTATTTTATTTCTTTCCGCGACGCTCTATCATTTCATCTTTTTATATCGCGAAAGTCGCGATTGCCCAATCATTTCTGCTATTTTTCACGGTGCCCAATCATTTCGGCTATTTTTCTTTTTCTTTACTCGCTGTTTTTTAATTGCGAGTTACCCAATCAATTCGGCTATTTTTCTTTTCCTTTACTCACTGCTTTTTATTGCGAGTTGCCCTATCATTTCGGATATTTCATATGCATTTTTCGGCTCGCTGATTTTTGCTGCGAGTATAGAACTTGAGATCTGATACCAATCTTAGCATCAGCATCGCTGCGACTGGAATATGGCCAGGAGCGAATCATCATTTGCCGTGAAAGGACTTGGAATTTGATACCGATTTAGGCATCAGCATCGCTACCACTGGGATATTGCCAGGAGCGAATCATCATTTGCCTTTGTCGATTTGAGCAAAGGTGGCTTAGCAAACAAGGTTAGGATCCTGTCGACTAAGGCTTTTGACTTCATGAGCCGTAGGGGTCTCATAAAGGTGTTTCTCCCTACGAGCCGTGAGGATCTCATAGGTGCGTTTTCTCCTTATGAATCGTGAGGATTCTTAAGTGTGTGTTATCTTATAAGTCGTGAGGATCTTACAAGAGTGTTTTCTCCTTATAAGTCGAGAGGACTTACAAGTGTCATTCGCCAAATGGGGAAATTTCGCGCCATTGGTGGAACTCGATGGGGGGAATGTTTATTTGTGCCCATGGATTGTATACAAGGGCCGATATTGAACCGTTTGTAAGGCAACTTGGGGGAGTGTGATGGCTTAAGAACATGTTCAGATCTCTGTAGCTTAAGGCTTTTGAATCCAATGCGCCGTGACAGTTTCATAGGGGGATTCTTCTTACGAGTCATGAGGATCTCGTAAGTGTAATTTCTCCTTAGGAATCGTGGGGATCCCTAAGTGTGTTGCTCCCTTGTGAGTCGTAAGGATCTCACGTAGGTATTTTCTCCTTACAAAGTCGAGAGGACTTTGCAGGTGTCTTTATTTTAACGAGATTGCGCCCTTTCGTTTTTTCACAAACTCGCCGGTAGTCCTGCTGTTTTTAGTCACGGCACCCTTTTGGGTTTTCATCCATGCCAATTTCGCTTGTGGACGTACCATTTTTTGGTGAGGAAACTCTTAAGAATAGTTTTGCAGCATGTGGCCTATTTGTTCGCCGGTGGGATTTGAGTCGCGGTTCTCACCGCTGGGACTTATGGACTTGCACTCCACTATCGCCGTGTTTGAGGCAACGTTGTTAGTTTAGGGACTGCTCGGCCCGTTGTTAGTTTAAAGACATCTCGGTCCAATGTTAGTTTAAGGACATCTCGGTCCACAGCTAGTTTAAGGACGTTGCGGTCCGTGGTACTTTTAAGGTGAGGTTTCGCTGAATACTACTTATAGAGTTTGGACTCAGGGAGACAGCGAGCGGACACGAGCGTCTTCATCCATCATTAACCTGAGCCGTGACTTGTCAAGCGTAGTATTTCTTAAGGAATCGGCCATTTATTGGTCGGAAAGGTCTTTTGCCATGCATATCCATGAGCAAATAGGCCCCACCTTGGTAGACCTTGTCTATGATGTACGGGCCCTCATTGTTTGGCTCGAATTTCCCCCGTTTGGCACGGTTGGGGATCATAGGTCTTTTTACGACTAACACGAGTTCGCCTTGGCGGAATGTTCTCGTTTTAGTCAGTCTTTCGTATGAGCGTGTCATCCTCGTCTTGTGAGCTTCTAGGTTTTGCTGCTCCATGAGACGAGTTTCATCGAGGGCATCAAGTTCCTCGAGCCGAAGATGGGCATTTTCTTCATCCATCAGCTCGTATCGAACCGCTACTCGTAAAGAAGGTAGCTCTATCTCCAAGGGAAGTACTGCTTCCGTGCCAAATACCAACATGAATGGTGTTGTATTCGTGGCTGTCTTGAACGTTGTCCGATAAGCCCAGAGAGCTTCATGCGATCTCTCGTGCCAGTCCTTTTTATTTCTGGATACCGTTTTCTTTATGATCTTTGTCAAGGTCTTGTTGAAAGCCTCAGCTAGACCGTTAGCTCGGGGATTATAAACTGAAGAATATCACCAATCTATTTTATGTTGCTGTGCGAAGCGGCTGAACTTATGGCTTTTGTAGGCTGGCCCGTTATCCGAGATGATCCGCCGCGGAGTGCCGAACCGTTAGATGACATGCGTCCTGAAGAAATGGAGGACGTTCTCCGTCTTCACTTCCCTTAACGGTATTACTTCTCCCCATTTAGAGAAGTAATCGGTTGTTGCTAGTATGAACCGATGTCCCTCGAATGATGCTGGCTCGATGGGTTCGATTATATCGGTTCCCCACATTTTGAATGGCCAGCTAGCCAATGTTGGGTGTAGCGGATTTGGATGCTGGTGGATGAAATCCCCGTGAATTTGGCACGAGTGACACTGCTTTGCATATTCAAGGCAGTCCCGAATCATCACGGGCCAATAGTAACCCATTCTTTTGATCTTCAGCTTCATCTTTGGCCCAGCTTGATGGGAACCGCATAGTCTGTCATGAGCTTCTTGAAGGACCCTTCTTGCTTCTTCTGGTCCCAGGCATCTTAGCCATAGATAATCGAACGGTCTTTTATAAAAAGTATCATTGACGAAGGCGAAAGACAGGGCTCGCTTCATGAGCTGATGTCTTGACGACGCGTCTTCGGGCGTTCGATGGGATTTGAAGTAGTCTATGAAGACTTCTCTCCAATCCTTCGCCCTTTCTTCATCCTCCAATTGGAAGGCCTCTTATTCGGTTGCTTCCTCTCTTTTAGACGTCTTCGGAGATATTTCTGCTGGTACGAGAATCCGGCAACTTTGCACAATGATCTTTATGTCATCTAGGTTTTCGTCGACCAGTTCTTTAGCGAGCTTGGCTAATGCATCCTCCTTGCTATTTTCTGCATGCGGTATGCTTTCCAGGGTGTAGGAGGGGATTTGCATCAGCAATTGCTGCACTCTTTCACCATACATGTTCCGTTCTGGCTTGCATGTCTGATAGTTGCCATTTACTTGGCTAACGACCAGCCAGGAGTCTCCATATATGAGGAGTTTTTCGATCCCCATGTTGACAGCAATCTTGAGACCTGCTATCAAAGCTTCATACTCAGCTTCATTGTTTGTTCTTGGCTCTGTTAAGGAAAGGGCAAAACGGATAATCCCTCCTTGTGGAGTCACGGAGATAAGGCCCACCCCGGCTTTAATCATGGGGGTGTTTTGCTTTCACTTCTTCAAGGAGGACGCTCCATCAAAGTAGAGTTCCCATCGGGTATCATTTCCTTCTTTCTCCCTGTCAATTGCGTCAAACGCGTGTTCGTCCGGCAACTCGCAGTTCAAGGAAGAGTCGGCAGGTATCGAATGCTCAACGAGAAAGTCGGCGATGACCTGGCCTTTTATTGCCTTAAGGGGTCGATATACTATCGAGAAATCCAGCAAGAGGATGGCCCATTTAGCAAGCCTTCCTGTTAATATGGCTCTCGACATCAAATATTTGAGAGGATCCACCTTAGATATGAGATGAACCTCATATGCCAAGGCGTAATGTCGGAGTTTCGTTACCGCGAAGATCAATGCCAGGCAATACTTTTCGATTGGGGAGTAGTTGTTTTCTGCCCCCAGGAGAACTCGACTCAAATAGTAGAGAGCTCTTTCCTTCCCGTGGTCGTTATCTTATGCCCATAACACGCCTAAAGAACCTTCAAGGGCTGTTGTGTATAGGATAATGGGCTTTTCCTTGACTGGAGCGGTCAGTACCGGTGGGTTCTGCAGATATTGCTTGATTTCGTCCAGTGCGCTTTGGCATTTGCGATCCTAAATGAACGTGGTCCTTTTCTTCATTAGATGACTGTAGGGGCAGTATTTGCCAGAGAGGTTAGCTATGAACCGCCGGATATACGTGAGCTTTCCTTGGAGAGACCGCAGTTGCTTAAGAGTTTTTGGTGAAGGCATTTCTATAATCGCCTTGATCTTTGACGGGTCTATTTCGATGCCCCGATGTCGTACGATGAATCCTAGGAATTTGCCTGAGGAAACTCCAAATGCGCATTTCAAAGGGTTCATCTTCAGATTATATTTCCGAAGACGCTGGAACACTATTTCAAATTCTCCCAGTGTTCCTCATACGATTTGCTTTTAACTACGTGGTCTTCGATATAACACTCGACAATCTCATGTACAAGGTCATCGAATATCCTTGTCATGGCCCTCTGGTAGGTGGCACTAGCGTTCTTCAGACCAAAGGGCATCACTTTGTAGCAGAATATGCCCAGCGGAGTCTGGAAAGCAGTGTGCTTTTGGTCTTCAGGATGCATCTTGATTTGGTTGTACCCTGAGGATCCGTCCATGAAGGAGAAGACTTCATGGGTGGATGGGATATCGATCATCGGCTCGGTAACAAGCACTGGGAAGTCATCCTTCGAACAAGCTTTGTTAAGATCCCGAAAATCTACGCAGATGCGTATTGTCCCATTTTTCTTCAATACCGGAACGATATTGGCAATCCAGTCAGGGTATTGAACTTCTTGGATGAAGCCAGAGTCGATTAGCTTCTTGACTTCAGCATTGATACTTATCTCAAGCTCGAGCCGCATTCTTCTTGGCGCCTGTTTGACTGGCTTGACACCCAACGATATCACTAGTTTATGCACAGCTATCTCTGGATATAATCCCGGCATCTCGGAATAGTTCCATGCGAAACAGTCTTTATACTGCATAAGCACGTCCTTTAACATGGCCACCTGTTTCTCAAATAGCAGCTCACTGACGAACGTTGGCCTTGGATCGTTAGACGTCCCCAAGTCGATTTTTCTCAAGTTGTCTGTTGTGGTGTGTATCCCATCTTCCAGCTCTTTTGGCGCCAGTGGAAATTCTGAGATCACCTCATTCTCATCTTCATTTGCGAAGTACTGGGAGAGGTCGTTCGTATTCTCATGCTCTCCTTCCTTTGAGAATGTTATCATATGGCAGGTACGAGCTCGTTTCCAAGCTTGATGTTGATCTAGACTTTTCCTCGCGGTGTAGGTTTCCCTCGGCTCATGCTTTCATGGCGGGACTACCTTCCAACTGTCGGATAGAGCAAACCTGCCTTGCTGATACTGATTTTCAACCCAGCCTTTGAAGGTGAAGCAGTCTTCAAGAGGATGTCCCACTACTCGGTGGTAGGAGCAATAATCCGGGTGATGGACCTCATTTATCTGGTCGGGGTATCGAGACTCTGGGAGCGTCATCATTTGATGCCTCATGACAAGGTTGAATATTTTTCTTGTCTTGTCTCGAGGGAAAGAGTACTTCCGACCTATCTTCTTCATAAAAGATAGGTTCCAGCCGACCTTTCCTCGCTCGCGTGGCTTCTTGGATCCGCTTTGCTGTCTTTGAACGCCATCCCTGTTCTTGATCTTGCTTTTACTTCTACGTCGAGCTTTTTCTTGCCACGAGAGCGCACAGCGGGCTGAGGGCGAAGGGCATCGCCGTCTTCTCCTTCCGTAACCTGCTGAATGATACGTTGCGTCATGGCTTTCTCGTAAATGGCCAATTCGCGGTTAGGGTCATCCCGAACCTTTTGACCTGCTTCTCTTATCAGCTTGTCAATCTGTTTTTCGAATGACGGGCTTGGTATTCTCACGGCAGTATCTTGCTCTGGTTCGACATCAACGCCATCTGGAAATGCATTCGTTTCTCCACCGGAATTATTTATGACATGGCAGCCATATAATCACTCCTTTTTATTGGACCGAACGTATCCAATTCCAGTTGTCTTCATTCTCCCGTTGGGCATCTTCCGCTGAGTCCCGGGAACATCCCAAATCTTGTTATAAAACCGGGGTTGTCAAGCAGTCTGTTTGAAGGGTACGCCTTGGCGTCCCAATAGCCTTTTCAGTCCCTCTGCATAGTATTTGGGCAAATGGATTGGTTGAAGCCTGTCGAGCGCAGGTTCGGCACCGTGCCATACCTCTCTCTCCACTTTAGTCTAGGGGGATTGATAGAAAAGGATCGCCTTTTCACTTCTTTGGCGAGGAGGGACATAGAAGGTCCGCAGCTCTTGCACGCTACACGTATCAAGTGCATCGAGTTCTTTGTAACGCCGCTGCGGAACCAGGGTAATCTGTAAACTCTGGTCAGCTCCAGCAAAGGTCTGCATTGACGGGCGGACGGAGAACACTGTGTTGGCCTCGTCTTCAGAGTCACTGCTAAAGACCAAAATAGGAGTAGATGGTCCTGTCATATTGCCTTGGGGTTGTCCCAAGTAGACCATCTCTTCATCCTCTTCGGTATCGCTCCCAAATATCGGGATAGTGGCAATGAATTTTTTGTTTATTCTCCAGTTTGCGACATCTTTACATGTCTTCGAAGTCTAGTAAGAAGTACTTGGCGTCTTCATATTTGCGAACTTCATTTATGGAGAATAGGTTCAGCTCCCATGTAATTGTGTATTCGAGGCCGTCCTTGAAGTACTTCATACACTGATGTTGTGTAGAAGGGATGATGCTGTACTCATATAACCAAGTCCTGCCGAGCAAAGTGTTGTAACAAGTCTTGGCGTCAATAACATGGAACTTGATGTCAATGATGAGCAGCCCGAAGCGTAATGTCAGTATTATAGACCCGAGTGTTTGTAACGATTGGGAGTCAAAACCGGAGATGGTAATTTTATCCCGGGCTAGGTGCCGCACATTCATGCAAATCTCTTTCAACACTCTTACATTGAGAAAGTTGACGAAGGACCCGTTGTCGACCAGGATCTTCCCTATCTTGATATCGTGACAATACCCGGTTACATACATGGACGGTTGTGCTCGCATGTTCCGAGAAGGAGGTCTTCATCACTGAAGGTGATATTAGCCGTGTGGACTTCTTCCAGCTCATTCTTCATCTTTTGTTCCGTCAGGAAGGCTTGAAACTGATCGGGCTCTTGTAACGGCTTGATCAGGAAATCTCGCGCCTCTTTAGACAGGAGAAGGGCGTCCAAAATACTCAATTGCGAGGGTATCTTCCTCAGATGTGCCAGGACGTTGTAATCCACCTTATTCTTCTTGGGCGGGTCCTTGGCTGTGAGCTCTTCGACGAATCTATCATCGAGAGCAATCTCCTCATGGACTTTTTCCTTCCCTTTGTCTCTTTTGCCCGAACCTTTGTTTGAGGGTCCGAAATTCTTTTCAGGCAATGTACGGTTACGCGGCTGAATGTTCTCACAGTTCCTCGTCTCTTCTTCTCTTCCAGAGGTGGATTCCTTGAAGAAAGGGCCGAGGGTCATTTCCTCATCCGAATCGCTCCCGAAGGTAAGAACTTGAAACTTCCTCTTTTTGGGATGGCATCAACCATATGACAGTTACCGGCTGTTCATTTATGCTCATCTGTCGTGCTTCTCTGCTCCCGACGGGCTTTGCGCTTCATTCGTTTGAATTGTTGTCAATGGGCAACGTATTCCTGCCACCACTTCTTGAAGGCATTGCACTCTTCGGTAGGGTGCGTGACCTTCCGATGGTATATGCAGTAGTTCAGATGTACATCCAGTTTGCCGGGGCATATACTCCCGGAAGTATTTTCTTTGAAAGGTGGCAGCTTCATTCCCATTGACAGAGCTTTGGCGAACTGCTTCCTTATCTTGATACTGCTTTTGTTGGTAGCAAGGGCGCTTCGATCCGGTTGAGGTACTTTATGGGTTCTCATTACCGGAGCTTTTTCAGCCTGAGATCGATGCTTGGCCTTTTCGTATATGGCCGCTTCACATTTTCGACCAGTTTTGCTCTTTTGAAGAGCTTCGTTCAGCAGCTTATCGATCGGGTCATCTGACGGCTCCATGGATTTTGGTTCTGAATTTGCCCCCAGTTTCTTGACGTCAGGAGCTTCTTTGTCGTTTATCAACGAGTGAGAGATCATGTAGCAGCTCGCCACAAAATTCTCGGGTTCTTCTGAAGAATCGTCTCCTTCATCAATGTCACTGTTTCCATTCTCAAGAACATGCTTGAAGAATTCTTCCAATGTGACTGGGGTCCGCGCTTTTTGGTTGTATTCCTCCAGTGCATCAATATACTTTTGCAGACCCGTACGATTGCCTTCGAGCTGCATGGGCTTCTTGGCCTTATTCTTTTTCTTTAAAGATTTCGAAGGCTTGGTCTGGAGGTTTTGCCTATCGCTACCAACTTTCAGCGTTGGGCGCGGTTTCAACATTCCATCAATAATCTTAAGCTCTAGCGGGCTTTTCCATTTGATCGCTGGACACGCTTGAAGATCTTTCAGCATCATTTTAGTTTTAGCTGAAAGGACCACTTCCCATGGAGCTTCTTCTACAAACGAGCAGGATGCCCCCGGCGTATCCACCCTTTTAGGAACGTGCTGTTGTGACGGGTTTACCTTCCAGATTTCGGACAGTGTGAACTTGCCCTATTGGTACTGGTCTTCAACCTAGTTTTTGAAAATGTAGCAATTTTCGATTGGGTGGCCCACTATTCTGTTGTAGGGGCAGTAATTGGGATTGTTGACGTCGCCCGATTGCAGTGGGCGTCTCGGATCCGACAGAGTGACGAGTCTGTTGCGTACTGCCAGCTCGAACAATCTCCTCGTTTTATCCCGGGGGAACGAGTAAGGACGTCTCAACTTCTTTTCAAGGGCTCACGGTCTGTTGTTTTGGCGAGCCACCTGTTTCGGGTCACTCAGTTGTTGTTGAGCATTGGCGGCGAAGGTCGCTTTTCCTTTGCCCTTTTCATTCCGAAGATCTGTATTTGAAGAGGACGGCCTATGGCCCATCCGGTTCATTTGGGCCAGTTTGTCAATCAAAGCCTAGAAGGCGGTTGGCTTGAAGAACATCATAAACTGGGATATAGTTGCCTGAGGATCAAGGGTCCCCACGAACATGCCCACGACGGGAGCTTCTTCTATGCGCTGTTCACACTTTAACCATAGGTTACGCTACCGAATTATGTATTGAACCCAGGTCTCTCCCGGCTTCATTCTGGCGTCGATTAATGTCGTGATTGGGGTGCGCTTACGAACCATTGTGTGAAAAGTAGTTCTATCTCCATAAATGTCTTGATGGAGTCATTTGGAAGTTTTGAATACCATTCAAATGCTGTCTCTGCCAAGTTTCTGACAAATTGGCGAAGCAATTGTTTGTCATCGCTCCCGGTATTACCGCACAAAGCTCTGAATTGAGTAACGTGTTGGTGCGGATTGCCCGTCCCCTTATACACATGGAATTTGGGGATCGTATATCCTGACGGGTATTTAATTTGGTCGTACCAACTTGGATAAGGTCGCCCAATTCTAACGACCTGGCCTGCCGCTTCGTTCGCTTGATGAGCTCGTATTTGTTGAGCTATATAGTCATCAAGGGTAGCTTTGGAGATCGTCTCCTCCATGGCTGTTGATAAAGCCGGAGGAGGGTTTGATGTCTCCCTTCTATCGTCTTCAATGATTATTGGTGGGTCTTCGGCCGGAGGATCCGGTTGGATCATCATCCCCACCATGTCTTGGAAGAGAAGCGCCATCTGTTTTATATTAGCTGCTTGTTCCGCGGCCTCTTTATCTTTCTTTTCGAGCACCCTCCGTAGGAATTAGATGTCGGTCTCCTGCTCCTGGCGTTGTTCCGACGATACTTCCGGGTTTTCTTTCTGCCCAGTAAGTGCGGACATCCTTGTCAACATCTCCTGGAGCTTTTGTTGTTGCTCCTGAGCTTTCGTCACAGAACGTGTGAGTGGTCGATGACTTACGGAAGCATGACTATCCTCTTTTCCAGATGCCATGTAGACGGTATGCATAACTATGCCCCCAGACTTGGGGCATTTGGGTCTACTGCCTTTGAAATTTCCGCGGGCAGGGGGATCTTCTCCGGCCTTCTCCTCGTATGGGACGTCGAAGTTGAGGGGGCCGTTACGGCAGGCACCCATGCAGACGATACCTTTCGTGGTATGGCAGAGAGATGGTCCTCCTCTTACCGAGCCTTCGTCTTCTTCAGCCGGCGGGAGTAATCTTTGTCAATTACAGAGTCTTAGACTTTCCGACAAACTCTGTGGATCTTGGAGGACAACCGTTGAGGAGGCTATTCCGGCTTTACATGTGTTGTGTTTTTGACAGATGGAGGAGACTTCTTCAAGATGGCGGTTGGAGAGTTCTTGCGCACCCTCTTGAGCAGCTCTAAGTTGTTCCCGGTTGGAACAACAGCGTCAATTTCCACCATTAAAGCTGGTGGGGTAAGTCCAGCGGGAAACTGCCCCCAGCTTTCCTCACTCGAAGCCAGTAGTGACGTCGAGCATGTCTTGCGGATGGGATCACCTCAGTTGTAGAAGCGACCATGTCATGCCCCTTGCTTTGATGAGAGGCTGCTTTGGTGCCAACCTGTCGAAGACCGACGTCCGTTGAGAGGGAACGTCTAGCCTGTCAAAGACTAACTTTCGAAAAGAGGAAGCACTTGCAACAATCTCACCCATAGCAGGTGTTGGAACGGCCAGTCTTGTGAAGACCGATCCCTTAGCAGGAGAAGCCCCTTTGATGACTTCATTTACCGGGGCTGGAATGGCTATCCGTTTCTGTAAATCCCCGTTTCCATTCTAATAAAAGTTCCTATACTCTGATTTTCAGTAGTTTCTCTTCTTTTCATTCATATTTCGAATTGGGTATTAAGCTTAATAATTATATCTTTCCAAACCCTAAGAGTTAAAACCAAGATTCAAAACAAATTAATACCAAGGCTAAAATAAGTTAAAACCCAAAACTATAATACATATACCTCCAGCCCATTCAAAATTCCTTTTAAAAAAAATAATAATAATAATAATAAATCTTTAAACAAACCCTAACCCATCCCTTTCACTCAGCCCACCTTGGTTTTTTTTTAATTTTGCCGGCCCGATTTATGTTGTGCAGCCCATGTCTCTTTTATTGGCCCCAAGAAATTCCCTCGGCCCAATCTTATTCCCTCAGCCCACTTAAAGATTTTCTTAATATTTTTCTTTGTAAAATCCCTCGGCCCAAAGTCTCTAATCAGCCCAAATCCTAATTTAATTAATTCCTTACCCCTAATTGGTGGCCCGGCCCGCCTTCTCCCAATCTCCTGTTCTTCTCGTTCAAATGAATTCCCAACGGCTACACCCCCGTAACGCGCGCGAGACCCGCCTCCTCCGCCGTCGCCCACGCCCTCGCCCTGCCGTTGCCCCCCACGTTGTCAATCTTGTCGCCCTCATCTCTCTCTTACTCACCAACTCCATCACAAAACAAATTCCTCACCTCTCTCCTCTACTTTCACCGAGCCCCAAATCTCCCATAACCCACTGCCACCTCCACCCACGACGACGACGAACTTCCTCCGATCCCCCTCTGCATCACCTCACGTTTCCTCCACCAACTCCCTCCTTCTACGACTCCACATTCGTCAGCCCGAGCCCCTGCCAAGCAACCCCCTGCACAGAAACCCATTTTTTACCGACGAGCTCAAATCACCCCTGCACGCCTCCTCGACGCCGGCAACCCACGACGTCGTCGACCCCCACCTCTTCAGCCTCATCACCCTCGCCACAATTCCCAAGCCCCACTGATTAATCCTCCCCTCCAAAAACACACTAAACCCAAGATCACCAAACCCACTTCCAAACTTTGCACTGTTGCACTTCGCCGGAGCGACCGCCGCCTACGTCGTCGATCACAGCGCAACCGGGAGACCAACAGAGCATCGACTGCAGTTTCACACGCACAAGACGACTCCGAACAATCCCGACGCGAGATCCACATCTAGATCGAGGCTCGCGGGAATCCGATACGTGGCGTATACCGCGCGTTCGCGACGACACTGTTGCCGTACGATCCCGAGGCGTTCTCCAGGCAAGTGTTTACTTGCTTCATGCTAAATTATTAGTGGTACAACCTTAAAATCATATGAATTGAAACGTACCGATTAACTAAATATATAGAGACATATGTGTTCGATGTGTGATCCTAATGGAAATATTCGTCTAATTTGACGGTAATCTATATGTTCTGTTGGCCCTTTTTATGATATATAACGTGTGCGAAATTCGCTGAAAAATACGATCGTTCGTGACAAAAAGTGATACCCCCATATGTGTTGTTTAAACTGGAACTCTCTCATACCTGAAAACGAATAAAATCACCATAAATCATATACATATTGGAAAGCTGTGTTCGAGGGCTTAAATCGAAGCCGACTCGATGAACTTTAATCCTATATAAATTTCTGATCATTTCTGATATGTAACCATGAAGATAATTGGATCGGAACACGACTCTGGACTGCAGTCCAGAGCGTTTCTGATTAGGGTGTTCTGTCTAAAGTCCTGCATCCCCGTGTTTCCTGAAATAGTATGATGCGGAACTTTACAGTAGTTATAGGATATTTCTGTTAGTGAAAGAAAACAAGTGGTTTCATTCCGATTCATCGCCGTTTGTTATTTTTAAACTTATTTTAAAAGGGCAGAACGTAGAGCTGTTCAGAACGCTTTCTGAAATGACATTTGAGATTAAACTGTGTGTAACTTTCAACGTACAGATGCGATTGAAGATCCGTCTGTTGTGTTGAATACTTTATCGAAAACCCTAGATTTCATCTAACTGTGACATCGCTAAATTTTGAGCCCAACTGGGTGCAATTCGTGTTGCGAAACAGACGTTCAGTTCTGAAATTGAAATTCCAGCCGCGAACACTTAAACTGAAACAGTTATATCTTGTAAACCGAAACCCCGATTGAACTGAAACAAATTTTGATGAATTACTGACTGATTGTTCTATATATCTTACCTACATCATTTCTGCTGAATTTGTAATATATTAATTTGTGCAATTTACTTTAATTCATGACATGCATGCTAATTCATAACATACCGTGTTTATTGGTAGCATACGATACATATATCATACCCTTGTCATTTACACAGTGTTAGTGTGTGTGGACATTGCATTATCGGGCGTGATAGATGTTGGTTTAGGAGTGACGAGTACACCAATGGAAAGTGAATATTCGTGACAGTGATTGATATAGTGGACAGTGATGAAACCGTGACATTGGTATACGAGTACACAACTAGATCAATATCTTAAATAGTGTAACCTGGGGAAAAAGGGGAAATCAAAGTGGAAAAAGTATCTTATTTAGCGGGACCGTGTTTAGAGGATGATCATTCGAACTGTGATACTTATACGTGTAGGACAGGATCTAGCGATCCGGCTGACAGGGTTATGTCCCGGGCATGTGGGCCGTGATCTCGGGTATGTACGAGACTCCTGTTAAACATGATCCTCCTTCCACTATGTGATTTCAAACATGACCTAGAGACCGATAGGGACACATAACATATTCTGCATCATATTGTGATATAGTGATTACTTGCATTATTCTCATACCAGTATCACCTCAATTACCTGTTTCATCTGATTTTAATAATATCATTATTTGTGTCGCTCTGACGACCTGAGTATGCATGCTCAGATTCCGCGGGAGGACCAGTACAGGAGACGGATCTATCCTTTGAGCTCACGGAGATATAGTTTGGTGTACCTTCTTCATTTATTGCTTTCCATAAAAGAGATTGTGAGATCAAACTTGGTTAGTTATTGTTCTTATTATCTGTAATTTGTGAACAATGGGATTTTAATGTAATAAATTAGTGATGTGATTCCCTTAATACTGTGCTTTAATTACTGATTACCATGTAGTGCTAGAAGCCGAAGTGTGACTACGGCAGGATGATTCCTTGACCGTAGGAGCATGGCTGGCCTAGTCATCCCTCGTTTTCCGTATTTTGGGAAGCGGGGCGTGACATGGTTTAGTTGGTATCAGAGCCGTGTTTAGTATCAAGGGATAACATTAACTATGCTGTATTACGTTATTCTTGTTTCACTACTCTTGATTTCTATCCTTGAATCTGAACCTATTCTTTTGAATCTTCCAGTGATATGACGTCCCCGAACGACCCCTCCTCGGACTCCAGCTCTCAGGACCGCACGGAAAGAATACTCAGTGCACTGACCACTCTCGCGGAAGCTCAGGAGAGGAAGACAGATCTGCTTACTGAGGGACTCAGAGCGATTACCGCTGTAGGAGGACCCTCCGCACTTATTACCGCCCCCGAGGGCGCTACTCCACCAGCTTATCAGGCTAGGGCTAGTACTGTGTCAGACTTCCGACGGTTACACCCAGCTGCGTTCACAGGGCTAGCTGAACCACTTGAAGCTGAGCAATGGCTGGTAAACATGGAGAATTTATTGGCAGCCGCCAGAGTTCCAGAGGAAGACAGAGTGAATGTGATAAAGATACAATTAGAAGACGAGGCCCGTACATGGTGGTCGGTAGAAGAAAGCAGACTTGAAGAGCCGATTGAATGGAACAAGTTTAAGGAGTGCTTCTTAGATCATTATTTTCCTCCCACAGCCAAGGCAGAAATGGAGGAAAAGTTTATTCTTTTAAAGCAGAATGGACGCCCAGTGGACGTTTATGCGGCAGAGTTCAACCGTCTGAGCCGCTTTGCTCCATACATGGTCAAATCAGAAGTCACCAGGTCCAGGCGTTTCCTTCAGGGGTTAGATTTTGAGTTGCAGCAGCTGATTGCATCGTTGGATCTTCAGACTTTCGCACAGGTACTCAACGCGGCGAGAGTTCAGGAGCAATTGATTAACAAGTTCAGGAGACCCCCAGTCATTCCAGCACGTACTCACGCACCTTCTCGAGGAGCTATACCGGTTCACAGAGCAGGAACGATACAAATGAAGCGCCCGTTCGTACCACAGCATCGCCCCCAGAGACAGGGCGTAACTTGCGGCTATTGCGGTAGAGGAGGACATACTCAGAAGGACTGTCGCCGTGCCAAGGGACAGTGCCTGATTTGCGGTTCCAGTCAACATAGGATTAACAGTTGTCCTGAGCGAGCAGAAATACAGGGAGGTTCTGGACCGTCACAGCAGAGGCCGCAGGAGCAGAGGCAACCATTTACAGGTCGCGGTCAGGGACGGGCTTTCACCTTGACCGCCGAGCAGGCAGAGGCGTCAGGAGATGTGGTTACAGGTACTCTACTCGTACATTCCTTGCCAGCTAGAGTACTTTTTGATTCAGGAGCATCGCATTGTTTCTTGTCTGAGCATTTCACCAATACACACTCAATACCACATGAACCACTAACCAAGGGATGGGAAATTCATACGGGTAATGGCATTATTATATCTAGTCGAGAATGTAGATTATGCCCAGTTGTAGTGTGTGGCAGGGAATTCTATGCGAATTTCCTTCTGATCGGGACAGGCAGTTACGACGCAATTCTCGGGATGGATTGGATGAGCACTTTCCATGCAGTTATCGACTGTCATGCAAGGAAGGTGATCTTCCGCATTCCCAATCACCCGGAGTTTATTTTTGAGGACGGAAGCGAATCTTTGGAACCAGCTAAGTGCAGAGCAAAGCCTAAGGAACTGACAGCCATGGAAATTGATAAGAGCCCAGCCCCAGAAATTGTTCGGGACTTTCTAGACGTGTTTCCTGAAGATCTACCAGGTCTACCACCTCCTCGAATCTTGGAGTTCTCGATCGATTTGATTCCAGGTACTGCACCAGTATCCAGAGCCCCATACAGAATGGCACCAGTCGAGTTGGCAGAATTGAAGAAGCAGGTTGAAGAACTGTTGGAGAAGGGGTTCATTCGGCCAAGCGCTTCACCGTGGGGTGCACCAGTTCTATTGGTAAAGAAGAAGGATGGATCGTTGCGAATGTGCATAGATTACCGGGAGCTGAACAAGGTCACAATAAAGAACAAGTACCCAATCCCGCGTATCGATGACCTATTCGATCAGCTAAGTGGAGCCAAGGTTTTCTCGAAGTTGGATCTCCGTTCTGGATATCATCAAATCAGAGTAGCAGCCGAGGATGTATGCAAGACGGCTTTCAGGACCCGATACGGACATTACGAGTTCCTTGTGATGCCGTTCGGTGTTACAAATGCCCCAGCAATATTCATGGATTTAATGAACAGAGTGTTCGCAAAATATTTGGACACGTTTGTCGTTGTGTTTATCGACGACATACTTGTCTATTCGAAGACCCGGGAAGAGCATGCTGAGCATTTGCGCACGGTACTGCAGGTTCTTCGGGAAGAGAAGCTGTATGCAAAGCTAAGCAAGTGTGAATTCTGGCTCAACAAGGTACAGTTTTTAGGACATATTGTTTCAGGCGAAGGCATCTCGGTGGACCCGGCAAAGATAAAATCTGTCAGAGATTGGCCGACGCCGAAATCAGTAGCAGAGATCAGGAGCTTTCTGGGATTGGCAGGTTATTATCGGAGATTCGTCCAAGATTTTTCAAGGATCGCGGAACCATTGACGAAGCTGACAAGGAAGGACGTGCCGTTTATATGGACAGGAGAGTGCACTCAGGCATTCGACACTCTGAAGCAGAAGTTAACCACAGCACCTATACTTACAGTACCAGATAATTCCGGTGGTATGGTGATACACAGTGATGCCTCGGGGAAGGGTTTAGGCTGTGTTTTGATGCAGCACGGCCGAGTGGTTGCTTACGCCTCTCGACAACTGAGAAACCACGAGAAGAACTACCCTACGCACGACTTGGAGTTAGCTGCGGTAGTTTTTGCATTGAAGATTTGGAGGCATTATCTTTTGGGTGAGAAAGTGGAGGTATACACGGATCATAAGAGCTTGAAATATGTATTCACTCAGAAGGAACTGAACATGAGGCAGCGCCGATGGCTAGAGCTAATGGCAGATTATGATCTGGACCTTCAGTATCACCCGGGGAAGGTCAATGTTGTACCAGACGCACTCAGTCGCAAACCAGCGGTCATGATGTTGACCGATCAGAGGAGTATTATTGAGGATTTCCAGAGACTTAAACTTGAGGTCGTTACTCCGAACGCACTCAGTCAATTTTGGCAACTACAGGTGCAATCTTCCCTGGTGGATCGCATCAAGAATGCACAAGCGGATGATCCCCGATTACAAAAGTTCAGAGAGCAAGTGGAAGCTGGATTGAGAACGGATCTGATTATACATGAGGATGGATCTCTAAGATTCGGTAGCAGACTCTGCGTACCTAAAGGAGATATTCGAGAAGAAGTTTTGACTGAAGCACACAGTTCAGCCTATTCTGTGCATCCAGGAGGTACAAAAATGTATCAGGACCTAAAGCAGCACTTTTGGTGGAACGGAATGAAGCGGGAAATTGCGAGGTTCGTATCCAGATGCTTGGTATGTCAGCAGGTGAAGGCGGAACATCAGAGAACAGCAGGATTATTACAACCATTGCCGATACCTGAATGGAAGTGGGAGCACATTACTATGGATTTTGTGACGGCCTTACCACGGAGCCCTAGAGGCAATAACGCTATTTGGGTTATCGTCGATCGCCTCACAAAAGCTGCACACTTTCTACCTTTCCGAGTGGGACAGTCGACAGAATCACTGGCAGAAAGATATATGCAGGAGATTGTGCGACTTCACGGTGTTCCAATCAGCATTGTGTCAGACCGGGACACGAGATTCTTGTCACACTTTTGGAAGAGCTTACAGGAGAGTTTGGGAACCCGCCTCAAATTCAGCACAGCTTATCACCCACAGACGGATGGACAATCCGAGCGTACAATTCAGACGCTCGAGGATATGTTGAGAGCCTGTATGTTGGACTTTCAGGGTTCCTGGGAGGACCATCTGCACCTAGTCGAGTTTTCTTACAACAATAGTTATCAGGCTAGTATTCAGATGGCTCCTTTTGAAGCACTATATGGGCGGAAGTGTCGATCCCCAATATGTTGGGATGATGTGGGAGAACGAAGATTACTGGGCCCCGAACTCATTGTTCAGACAGTTGACAAGGTTCAAATGATCAGACAGCGTATTAAGACGGCTCAGGATCGACAAAAGAGTTGGGCAGATACCAGCAGAAGGGCACTAGAATTCGAAGTTGGAGATCATGTATTTTTGAAGATTTCCCCTACACGTGGAGTTATCAGATTCGGAAGTCGGGGAAAACTTAGCCCCCGTTTTATCGGACCTTTTGAGGTGCTAGAGCGAGTAGGAGAGGTGGCCTATCGACTTGCCTTGCCTCCATTGCTAGCTGGTGTGCACAATACCTTCCACGTGTCATAGTTGCGGCGTTATGTCCGGGATGAGAGTCATGTTCTGGACCATTCAGAACTAGTTTTGGGAACCGATCTGTCATACGAGGAGCAGCCTACTACCATCCTCGACCGCAGAGAGAAAGTGCTGAAGAATAAAGTCATTCCGTTAGTCCGAGTGTCTTGGGGCGGTCGTTCCCCAAGGGAATCCACCTGGGAGCGGGAGGAAGACATCCGTGATCGTTATCCACATCTCTTTGCTTAGTACATTGTATTCTTGTGTCCTTATCAAATTTCGAGGACGAAATTTTGTTAAGAGGGGTATGATGTAAATCCCCGTTTCCATTCTAATAAAAGTTCCTATACTCTGATTTTCAGTAGTTTCTCTTCTTTTCATTCATATTTCGAATTGGGTATTAAGCTTAATAATTATATCTTTCCAAACCCTAAGAGTTAAAATCAAGATTCAAAACAAATTAATACCAAGGCTAAAATAAGTTAAAACCCAAAACTATAATACATATACCTCCAGCCCATTCAAAATTCCTTTTTAAAAAAAAAATAATAATAATAAATCTTTAAACAAACCCTAACCCATCCCTTTCACTCAGCCCACCTTGGTTTTTTTTTAATTTTGCCGGCCCGATTTATGTTGTGCAGCCCATGTCTCTTTTATTGGCCCCAAGAAATTCCCTCGGCCCAATCTTATTCCCTCAGCCCACTTAAAGATTTTCTTAATATTTTTCTTTGTAAAATCCCTCGGCCCAAAGTCTCTAATCAGCCCAAATCCTAATTTAATTAATTCCTTACCCCTAATTGGTGGCCCGGCCCGCCTTCTCCCAATCTCCTGTTCTTCTCCTTCAAATGAATTCCCAACGGCTACACCCCCGTAACGCGCGCGAGACCCGCCTCCTCCGCCGTCGCCCACGCCCTCGCCCTGCCGTTGCCCCCCACGTTGTCAATCTCGTCGCCCTCATATCTCTCTTACTCACCAACTCCATCACAAAACAAATTCCTCACCTCTCTCCTCTACTTTCACCGAGCCCCAAATCTCCCATAACCCACTGCCACCTCCACCCACGACGACGACGAACTTCCTCCGGTCCCCCTCTGCATCACCTCACGTTTCCTCCATCAACTCCCTCCTTCTACGACTCCACATTCGTCAGCCCGAGCCCCTGCCAAGCAACCCCCTGCACAGAAACCCATTTTTTACCGACGAGCTCGAATCACCCCTGCACGCCTCCTCGACGCCGGCAACCCACGACGTCGTCGACCCCCACCTCTTCAGCCTCATCACCCTCGCCACAATTCCCAAGCCCCACTGATTAATCCTCCCCTCCAAAAACACACTAAACCCAAGATCACCAAACCCACTTCCAAACTTTGCACTGTTGCACTTCGCCGGAGCGACCGCCGCCTACGTCGTCGATCACAGCGCAACCGGGAGACCAACAGAGCATCGACTGCAGTTTCACACGCACAAGACGACTCCGAACAATCCCGACGCGAGATCCACATCTAGATCGAGGCTCGCGGGAATCCGATACGTGGCGTATACCGCGCGTTCACGACGACACTGTTGCCGTACGATCCCGAGGCGTTCTCCAGGCAAGTGTTTACTTGCTTCATGCTAAATTATTAGTGGTACAACCTTAAAATCATATGAATTGAAACGTACCGATTAACTAAATATATAGAGACATATGTGTTCAATGTGTGATCCTAATGGAAATATTCGTCTAATTTGACGGTAATCTATATGTTTTGTTGGCCCTTTTTATGATATATAACGTGTGCGAAATTCGCTGAAAAATACGATCGTTCGTGACAAAAAGTGATACCCCCATATGTGTTGTTTAAACTGGAACTCTCTCGTACCTGAAAACGAATAAAATCACCATAAATCATATACATATTGGAAAGCTGCGTTCGAGGGCTTAAATCGAAGCCGACTCGATGAACTTTAATCCTATATAAATTTCTGATCATTTCTGATATGTAACCATGAAGATAATTGGATCGGAACACGACTCTGGACAGCAGTCCAGAGCGTTTCTGATTAGGGTGTTCTGTCTAAAGTCCTGCATCCCCGTGTTTCCTGAAATAGTATGATGCGGAACTTTACAGTAGTTATAGGATATTTCTGTTAGTGAAAGAAAACAAGTGGTTTCATTCCGATTCATCGCCGTTTGTTATTTTTAAACTTATTTTAAAAGGGCAGAACGTAGAGCTGTTCAGAACGCTTTCTGAAATGACATTTGAGATTAAACTGTGTGTAACTTTCAACGTACAGATACGATTGAAGATCCGTCTGTTGCGTTGAATACTTTATCGAAAACCCTAGATTTCATCTAACTGTGACATCGCTAAATTTTGAGCCCAACTGGGTGCAATTCGTGTTGCGAAACAGACGTTCAGTTCTGAAATTGAAATTCCAGCCGCGAACACTTAAACTGAAACAGTTATATCTTGTAAACCGAAACCCCGATTGAACTGAAACAAATTTTGATGAATTACTGACTGATTGTTCTATATATCTTACCTACATCATTTTTGCTGAATTTGTAATATATTAATTTGTGCAATTTACTTTAATTCATGACATGCATGCTAATTCATAACATACCGTGTTTATTGGTAGCATACGATACATATATCATACCCTTGTCATTTACACAGTGTTAGTGTGTGTGGACATTGCATTATCGGGCGTGATAGATGTTGGTTTAGGAGTGACGAGTACACCAATGGAAAGTGAATATTCGTGACAGTGATTGATATAGTGGACAGTGATGAAACCGTGACATTGGTATACGAGTACACAACTAGATCAATATCTTAAATAGTGTAACCTGGGGAAAAAGGGGAAATCAAAGTGGAAAAAGTATCTTATTTAGCGGGACCGTGTTTAGAGGATGATCATTCGAACTGTGATACTTATACGTGTAGGACAGGATCTAGCGATCCGGCTGACAGGGTTATGTCCCGGGCATGTGGGCCGTGATCTCGGGTATGTACGAGACTCCTGTTAAACATGATCCTCCTTCCACTATGTGATTTCAAACATGACCTAGAGACCGATAGGGACACATAACATATTCTGCATCATATTGTGATATAGTGATTACTTGCATTATTCTCATACCAGTATCACCTCAATTACCTGTTTCATCTGATTTTAATAATATCATTATTTGTGTCGCTCTGACGACCTGAGTATGCATGCTCAGATTCCGCGGGAGGACCAGTACAGGAGACGGATCTATCCTTTGAGCTCACGGAGATATAGTTTGGTGTACCTTCTTCATTTATTGCTTTCCATAAAAGAGATTGTGAGATCAAACTTGGTTAGTTATTGTTCTTATTATCTGTAATTTGTGAACAATGGGATTTTAATGTAATAAATTAGTGATGTGATTCTCTTAATACTGTGCTTTAATTACTGATTACCATGTAGTGCTCGAAGCCGAAGTGTGACTACGGCAGGATGATTCCTTGACCGTAGGAGCATGGCTGGCCTAGTCATCCCTCGTTTTCCGTATTTTGGGAAGCGGGGCGTGACATGGTTTAGTTGGTATCAGAGCCGTGTTTAGTATCAAGGGATAACATTAACTATGCTGTATTACGTTATTCTTGTTTCACTACTCTTGATTTCTATCCTTGAATCTGAACCTATTCTTTTGAATCTTCCAGTGATATGACGTCCCCGAACGACCCCTCCTCGGACTCCAGCTCTCAGGACCGCACGGAAAGAATACTCAGTGCACTGACCACTCTCGCGGAAGCTCAGGAGAGGAAGACAGATCTGCTTACTGAGGGACTCAGAGCGATTACCGCTGTAGGAGGACCCTCCGCACTTATTACCGCCCCCGAGGGCGCTACTCCACCAGCTTATCAGGCTAGGGCTAGTACTGTGTCAGACTTCCGACGGTTACACCCAGCTGCGTTCACAGGGCTAGCTGAACCACTTGAAGCTGAGCAATGGCTGGTAAACATGGAGAATTTATTGGCAGCCGCCAGAGTTCCAGAGGAAGACAGAGTGAATGTGATAAAGATACAATTAGAAGACGAGGCCCGTACATGGTGGTCGGTAGAAGAAAGCAGACTTGAAGAGCCGATTGAATGGAACAAGTTTAAGGAGTGCTTCTTAGATCATTATTTTCCTCCCACAGCCAAGGCAGAAATGGAGGAAAAGTTTATTCTTTTAAAGCAGAATGGACGCCCAGTGGACGTTTATGCGGCAGAGTTCAACCGTCTGAGCCGCTTTGCTCCATACATGGTCAAATCAGAAGTCACCAGGGCCAGGCGTTTCCTTCAGGGGTTAGATTTTGAGTTGCAGCAGCTGATTGCATCGTTGGATCTTCAGACTTTCGCACAGGTACTCAACGCGGCGAGAGTTCAGGAGCAATTGATTAACAAGTTCAGGAGACCCCCAGTCATTCCAGCACGTACCCACGCACCTTCTCGAGGAGCTATACCGGTTCACAGAGCAGGAACGACACAAATGAAGCGCCCGTTCGTACCACAGCATCGCCCCCAGAGACAGGGCGTAACTTGCGGCTATTGCGGTAGAGGAGGACATACTCAGAAGGACTGTCGCCGTGCCAAGGGACAGTGCCTGATTTGCGGTTCCAGTCAACATAGGATTAACAGTTGTCCTTGTTTACCTCAATCAGAGCAAAGCTCTGTTTAAATTCCAAGGTGGAAAAAGAAGCAATGCTTCTGTTTTTCTCCAATCAGAGCAAAACTCTGTCTTGAAAATTAAAAAGAAAATTAAAGTTAAAATAAATAAAGTAACGTACTCCATAAGAGTTTTAGAGCAAAGCTCTTGCAAAAAAAAAAAAAAAAAAAAAAAAAAAAAAAGAAAAAAGATTGCGCAACTGCGCAAACTGCGCAGTGCGCGCGACACGTGTCTGCGCAGTTGCGCAGTGCGCTGCGCGACACGTGTCAGCGCGCAACTGCGCAAGATAAAAAAAAAAAAAAAAAAAAAAAAAAAAGAAAGTTGCGCAACTGCGCAAACTGCGCAGTGCGCGACACGTGTCTGCGCAGTTGCGCAGTGCGCTGCGCGACACGTGTCAGCGCGCGCAACTGCGCAAGATAAAAAAAAAAAAAAAAAAAAAAAAATTCAGTTGCGTAACTGCGCAAACTGCGCAGTGCGCGACACGTGTCTGCGCAGTTGCGCAGTGCGCTGCGCGATACGTGTCAGCGCGCGCAACTGCGCAAGGTAAAAAAAAAAAAAAAAAAAAAAATCAGTTGCGCGACACGTGTCTGCGCAGTTGCGCAAGCACAGCTGCGCGACACGTGTCACGCGCTGAGCGAGTTGCGCAAAACAGAATAAATCTTTTCTGTTCTTTTTAAAACAAGAAGATTTTCTTCTGTAAAGCAGAAACCCTTGGATCAAAGATCCAACGGTGGGGAAAATTCCCCAAATCACTCAGAGAAAGATCTCTTTAACAACTTTAACTAATTTATGGGCACTATAAAAAGGACCCTAGACCTCATTTCAAAATGATCAACATCTTGCTAAAAGAAAAGAGAAGAGAACTCTTGAAGAATAAAAAAAAAGGTAAAAACTTTTTAAAGAAGAGAAAATTCTCTTATGAACAAGATCACAGATCTTTAACGAGAAATAAATAAAGAAAATAAAAATAGTGCCTTGCACTTGTTTTATGAACCATCGGTTCTTGAACCTAAAAGGTTCTTAAATTAATAGTGCTTTGCACTTTCATGAACCTTTGGTTCTCTAAGATAAGAAAAACAAGAAAAACTTGTTTTTTCTTAGATCTAAAAAAAAAAAATATATAGTGCCTTGCACTTGTTTTATGAACCATCGGTTCTTGAACCTAAAAGGTTCTTAAATTAATAGTGCTTTGCACTTCTTTTATGAACCATTGGTTCTTGAATCTAAAAGATTCTAAAATTAATAGTGCTTTGCACTTATAAATTTGCACTGTTGTGCTTTTTGATTGGCGCAAAGCGCTTGACAAATGCAATGCATTTTCTAAAGGACCAGACCCAAACCAAAAAGACCAGTAGGCCTAATTAAATTGCAAGGCAATAAATGAGCAGAGCCCAAATAAATTGATGCTTTGCATCATTCCTAAAAGGGCAGAGCCCAAATAAAATTGATGCCTTGCATCATTCCTAAAAGGGCAAAGCCCAAAACAAATTGATGCTCTGCATCCTTTCTGGGTAAGGCCCAAATAAAAATAAAAAAAAGAAATGCAATGCAAAAACAAATAAAATGTTGAACATTTCAACTGGACTTAGCCCAATCTTGGCCATAAGTCCTTAAATTAAATTGACTGAGCAAAATTGCTCTTCTAAATCAATTTACATCCGGTTCGAGGGTACATCTCCGAACTCCTTTGACATCCGTCGTTGTAATTCCTCAACGACGTCAAAGAGGTGACGGGTCCCAACGACCACACATCGATATGGACTGCGGGGTCCCTAAACTCGTGGACCGAGACGTCCTTAAACTAATATTGGACCGAGACGTCCTTAAACTAATATTGGACCGAAACGTCCATAAACTAATATTGGACCGAAATGTCCCTAAACTAAAAATTGGACCGAGACGTCCCTAAACTAATATCGGACCACCACGTCCCTAAACTGGCGATGGACCACTACGTCCCTAAACTGGAATATGGACCGCTACGTCCTTAAACTGGCGACGGACCGAAACGTCCCTAAACTAATAATGGACCACCACGTCCCTAAAACTGGCAATGGACCGCCACGTCTTTAAATTGGCACAATAGAGCCCAAATGCTCTTTTGTCGGATCTAAACGGTCCCGTCTAAGTTGATCTTAACCCCAAATACGGTTAATGTGTCCTTAGATATTTAAATAAACAATAAAACCCCAAATCAACTTTGGTTCAAGGGTACATCTCTGAACTCCTCTGATGCCTGTCGTTGTAATCCCTCAACGACGTCAGAGAGGTGACGAGTCCCGACGGCCAGATAATTAAATCAATCACTATGTTAAGTTGATCTTAGTCTAGAACATGACTAATGTATCCTTAACGAAGGTTTAAGTTGATCTTAGCCGCAACGCGACTAATGCATCCTTAAACTAAAAAAAAACACCAAACCCAAATCTAAGCAAACACGGATTTGGACTAATCCACGTCCTACGGGCGACGACATCACTAAGTCTCCGTATACAATCCACGGGCAACCACAAACAAAACAAACACACACGACACGAAGTGAAATTCTGGAGAAGGAGAAAGTTGTTACCGCGATGCGGTAGCGTAATTAACTGCAGGGGCTTGCGCCTGCAGGGAAGAGCGTCCCCACAATCAAAAACCCCTCACCCTGAGGGGGAATCTGACGAAGTCTGCTACATCGGCCGCATCCGTCTAAACCTCCGATACATGGTGCCATAAATCAACTTGGCATCTTCGGAGAGGTAGACGGATAAAAACCAAATAGCATCTGCCCCGAACCTCAGGCACGTGACGTCCCGACGTCGCAGGCCGCCGTTCGGAGGGGAACAGATTCTGGCACGCCCGGTGGGACCTCTTCCTCTTTCCACTCCACACTTCGTGTGTCGTGTTCGCGAACAAATCGCGGTTTACTGTGGTTGCCTGTGGATTCGAGGTACTAAGATTTGGTGTCTTGCTCCGTGCAGAAAACAGAAGATCAATGGCTTCAAACTGCACTGCCTGCAACTGCAACTCTCGCTCCGTCATTGCTGGAGGAGTGACTTATGGGCCCCAAGCGGCCTCCCTTTTCAAAATGCCGGTGGAGCAGATGGCTCAAGCCACCACTGGACTATTTTTTGGGACCATGCTCCCACCAATGAGCTTCAACGCCCCAATGACATTGCAAGAAGCTCCAAAGAAGTCGGTCTTCGATCGACTTACCACTGCGGCGACCCCTTTCAATAGGTCGTCCAACTCCACTGCTTCAGGTTTTAATGGATTAGGCCAGTGCTCCATCGGGCCCATGAAGAAGCCTGCCATACCAGAAGGCGTTATCCCGAAGCGGATAGCCATTCCAACTCACGTTCCTGGAAAAATCACCAAGGTTGCTTCCCATGTTCAGAAGTCCGCTTTTGACAAGTTGGCCGTCCCCGTTCAATGGACGTCGATCTTTAAAAAGCTGGTACCAGTATATTCTGACCAACACAGGGGGCATGAGGAGGTCACCCCTATAGCTGAAACAACTCCATCAGCACGACATGCCCGACGTCGTTACTGGCGCCGAGTGAGGAAGGCTGGGGGCAACCCCCCTCTGGACTTACTCCTCCAACTCCGATGGTGAGAATCGATGCTGCTGTTCCAACCAAGAACAGCTTTGAACTGCTCAACAAGGTGCGCAGAAACTCTCCTACTGCAGTGCTGAAGAGAACTCCTTCACCTGTGGAGAATACTCAAGAGAAGAAGCTGGAGCAGCCTCCTCAACGGCTGTCCTCTAAAATTTACAAGGTCTGGCGACAGGTCCAGGAGTCGGTGATTGATCAAGACTATCCCCGCCGACAGAAAAAGATGAAAGTTCGGCAGGAGAAGGACTACTCTGTCAAGCCACAAAGAATGATGGCTACTTGGGTGCCCGCCACAACGGCTCCCTTAACTCCAATCACTCAAAAAAGGAGGCCGCAAGAAGCCCCTGTGTCTTCGGCAAATCGCAAAGACACCGAACACAAACGCCCCATGTCTGGGGGCATGGTGGTGCACACTGTTTATATGGCTTCTGGAAAGGAGGAAAGCCGCACTTCTATGGGCCACCGACCGCTCACCCGATCCGTGACGAAAGCCCAGGAGCAACAACAAAAGCTTCAGGAAATGATGACTACAATGGCTGCACTCACTGAGCCAAAAGAAAGCTCTGAAACGTCTTCGGATGAGCGTCAAGAACAAGAAACCGACGCTGACTTTTTACGCAGAGTCCTCGAAAAGAGGGACAAAGAAGCTGCAGAGCAAGCGGCTAACATAAAACAGATGGCGTTCCTCTTCCAAAATATGGTAGGGATGATGTTACAGCCGGACCCTCCTGCCGAAGATCCTCCGATCGTCCTTGAAGACGACAGGGGAGAAACGTCAAATCCTCCGCCGGCTCTATCAACAGCCAAGGAGGAGGCAATCTCCAAAGTTGACCTAGACGAATATATAGCTCAGCAGATCCGGGTTCATCAGGCGAATGAAGCGGCTGGGCAAATTGTTAGAACCGGACGACCGTATCCGAGCTGGTATGACCATATCAATTACCCGCCAGGATATACGATCCCTAAATTCCACGTATATAAAGGGACAGGGAATCCGCATCAGCATGTCGCTTAATTCAGGGCCTTATGCGGCAATACTGGAGGCGATGACAAATTGTTGCTACGTCAATTCGTCGGCAGCTTAGTAGAAACAGCCTTTGAATGGTATTCGGAGCTACCTAACGACTCTGTCAAAACATTTGCAGAGATGGAACTGCTGTTTACACAAAGATTCGCAAGTGCTAGTGAACGCACCCCGATTACAGCACTGATAAATGCCAGGATAAGGTCAGGCGAAACATGTGTCCAATACGCAACACGATGGCGGAACCTATGGTCGAAATGCGAACAACGCATAGAAGAGGCTCCTGCGGTAGGCATGTTTGTGGGCACTCTCGATCCGCAGGCGACCATCTCGCAATTCATGATGTTCTTCAGGCCGACCACCTTCCAGGCCTTGATCGACAAATTAGCCCAAATGGACCAGATGGGCCATAGACCGTCTCCTCCAAGACCCGATCCCCGAAATGAGAAAGGAAAAGCGATCATCGTCGCCAACGCTCAGCAACAGCCGAGCAACTCAAAGCCGGTCGCTCGCCAAAACAACGTGCGTCCACGCCCATCCCTCGAAGAGAGGCTAGGACGTCCTTACTCGTTTCCTCAGAATAAAACGAGAAGACTGTTTGAGCTGGCAGTGCGTAACAGACTCATCAATCTGCCAAGTCCAAAGCGTCTGTCGCAGCCAGGCGATCTTAATAATCCCAATTATTGCCCTTACCACCAAACGGTAAGTCACCCGATTGAGGATTGTTTCGTCTTTAAGGGATGGATTGAGGATCAATACCTGCAAGGCAAGTTCACGCTGTCTGAAAGCTGGAAGGTAAACCCCCCACAGCCGCACTCTCCAAAGAAGACGGACACGCCGGGGGCAACTTGTTCTTTCGTCGAGGATGAAAACAATGGAGAAAACTTATCGGATGAATCCGAAGACTACGTAGCGACTTGTCATGTGATTTCTCATTCACTGACGGATGAGGAGGAGGATCCTTGCGCTGAGAAATCAACGGCGGACCCTGAAACAGAAATTTCGCGGCCGTCAGACAAGTTGATCGATGCCTTCCTAAATGAAATTCGTTTGAAAGCAAAAGCCAATCAAGAGCATGAAATGGCCATACTGGAAAGAACCAAGGTATTCCCGTCAAATCAAAAGCCATACACTGCGGGTAAAAATAAATTCAAGACGAGGAAACGGTTCGCCAAAGCTCTATCAGTAGGAATGAAGCTACCGCCCTCCGAAGAAAATCCCTTTCTCTGAGGTAGAGATGCACCCTAACTTCTGTTTATATCATCAGAAGATCATACATCCTACCGAAGACTGCGAGTCCTTTAACTGTTGGTGGCAAGGGTATGTCGCTCAAAAGCAACACTTCGACAGGACAAAGTGTGAAGCTTGTGGACATCGGAAAAATGCGATATATGAGCGCAAAAGAGCCACCGCCGACTGTCATATAGCCGACTTCAAGGGATCACAAATTATCACCTTTGGAAGCGACTCTGACGAAGAAGCTACCCCCAACTCTTCCATCGGGGAATCTATTTCAAAAATAAAGGAATTGAGAATCTGCGAGAACGTTCAGCCGTGCAATCGCATGCTACTCGGAAAAAAATCTCGGCCCTGTAAACAAAGGATCGAACAAAAAGGATAAAGGAAAAAGAAAAACGGCCCTCGTCGCCAGCACTCACCAACAATCAGGTGACCCTAGACCGGTTGCTTGCCAAAGCAACAAGCGGCAATCCCTCCAGGAAAAGTTGAAACGTCCTTACTCGTTTCCGCAAGATAAAACAAGGGGACTGTTCGAGCTGGCAGTGTGCGACAGACTCATCAATCTGCCGAATCCAAAACGTCCATTGCGGCCAGGCGATATTAATAATCCTAATTATTGCCCTTACCACCAAACGGTAGGTCATCTGATCGAGGATTGCTACGTCTTCAAGAACTGGGTTGAAGACCAATACCAACAGGGCAAGTTCGCGTTGTCCGAAATTTGGAAGGTGAACCCGCCACAACCGCATGCTCCGAAAAATATGGACACGCCGGGGGCATCATGCTCATTCATAGAGAAAGCCTAACGGACCACTACGTCCTAAAACTGGATAACGGACCGAAACGTCCTTAAACTAACAACGGACCGAGATGTCCTTAAACTAACGACGGACCGCAATGTCCTAAAACTTGCAAATGACCGAAACGTCGTTAAACTACTCCCAACCCGCAGCATCTTCAGGCTGACGTGTTAATAAAAAAAAAAAAGGGTACGTCCACAAGCAAAATGGGCACGGATGAAAACCCGAAAGGGCTCCGTGAGTAAAAACAGCAGGGCTACCGACGAGTGTTCGTGAAAACCCGAAAGGGCACGACCTCGTTAAAAAAAAAGAATAAAATAAAAGATAAAAAAACGGTACGTCCACAAGCAAAATGGGCACGGATGAAAACCCGAAAGGGCTCCGTGAGTAAAAACAGCAGGGCTACCGGCGAGTGTTCGTGAAAACCCGAAAGGGCGCGACCTCGTAAAAAAAAAGAAGAAAAAATAAAGGTATGTCCATAAGCAAAAAGGGCATGGATGAAAACCCGAAAGGGCTCCGTGAGTAAAAACAGCAGGGCTACCGGCGAGTGTTTGTGAAAACCCGAAAGGGCGCAACCTCGTTAAAGAAACACTTATAGAATCCTCTCGACCCTGTAAGGAGAAACCACCTGCGTGAGATCCTTACGACTCACAAAGGAGCAACACACTTGGGGATCCCCACGATTCCTAAGGAGAAAATACACTTGCGAGATTCTCACGACTCGTAAGGAGAACTCTCTTATGGGACCCCCACGGCCCGTAAGATTTGAAAGTCTTAAGTTACAGAGGCCTAAACCTGTGCTTAAGCAACCCCCACAACTTTCGACATTGCCCTACAAGTAGTCCAATATTGACCCTTGTATACAATCCACGGGCATGAATAAATATTTCCCTAACAAAGTCCCATCCGTGACTAGGGATATGCTTGTACAGCAAACAACACTTGTAAGTTCTCTCGACTTATAAGGAGAAAACCCTTTTGTAAGATCCTTACGACTTACAAGAGAACATGCACTTAGGAATCTTCACGATTCCCAAGGAGAAAACACACCTACAAGATCCTCACGACTTGTAGGGAGAAATACCTTTGTGAGACCCTTACGGCTCATGAAGTCAAAAGCCTCAGTCGACGGGATCTTAACCCTGTTCGCTAAGCCACCTTTGTTCAACATCGACGGAGGCAGATGATGATTCGCTCCTGGCAATATCCCAGTTGTAGCGATGCTGATGCCTAAACCGGTATCAAATTCCAAGTCCTTTCACGGCAAATGATGATTCGCTCCTGGCAATATTCCAGTCGCAGCGATGCTGATGCCAAGATTGGTATCAGATCCTAAATCCTCTACTCGCAAAAAAAAAATCAGCGAGCCCCCCCCCCCCAAAAAAAAATGCATACGAAATAGCCGAAATGATGGGGCAACTTGCAAACAAAATCAGCAAGTAAAAATGTATGCATGCAAAATAGCCGAAATGATTGGGCAACTCGCAATAAAAAACAGCGAGTAAAAATAAAAGAAACAGCCGAAATGATTGGGCAACTCGCGATAAAAAGCAGCGAGTAAAAAACAAAGTAAACAGCCGAAATGATTGGGCACCGCGAAAAATAGCCGAAATGATTGGACAATCGCGATTTTCGCGATATAAAAAGCTGAAATGATAGAGCATCGCGGAAAGAAAAAAAAAATGAAAGAATGAAACTTTTGCCCTACAGGTGAAATCACATCGATCCCTGTATACAATCCAGGGGCACAAACAAAGAGGGAACCATACCTTCCCAACAAGCTCCGCCAGAAAGCGAAGCCAAATCTCGACGGTTCATAGACAACCCAAAGACAACCTCGACATATGTCGCAATATCCCAGACATAATGTCAACAAACGAAGCAAACGAAGATCCCGAGCTTCAGGGTCTCGACGTCAACGTCTACAGCCTAGAGACCAACAACGGTGTGCCTCCTCATTCCAACAGGACACAAATGTTACACCATCAAGCGGAGCGATGACAAAATCCCAGCTCCACCTTGACGTTCATCTCAACACAGCAGATGAAATGTCACCCCAGCGTTCTTTCCCCAGCAGGATTCGGACGGGCCAAAGCAAATGAAGCGAAGGCCAAATTCCTAGCTTCATACGTCTTGATGGCAAGTCATAAAAAGCCTGAAAGACAATCGGAGATCATCTCGCACCAGCTTAGAGTGATCACCACCTCGACGTTCGTCTCGATACAGCAGACGAGAGGTCCTTCCTCCAACAGGATCCGAACACACCAAAGAAGATGAAGCGAAGGCCACATTCCTAGCTTCAACGTCTTTACGGTAACTCACATAAAACCGGAAAGACAATCGGAGACCATCTCACATGAAGTGGTCACCTCCTTGACGTTCGTCTCGATACAGTAGACGAAATGTCAACCTCAACGTTCTTCCTCCAGCAGGGATTCAGACATGATAAAGCAAATGAAGCGAAGGCCACATTCCTAGCTTCAACGTCTTTACGGTAACTCACATAAAACCGGAAAGACAATCGGAGACCATCTCACATGAAGTGGTCACCTCCTTGACGTTCGTCTCGATACAGTAGACGAAATGTCAACCTCAACGTTCTTCCTCCAGCAGGGATTCAGACATGATAAAGCAAATGAAGCGAAGGCCACATTCCTAGCTTCAACGTCTTTACGGTAACTCACATGAAACCAGAAAGACAATCGGAGATCATCTCGCACCAGCACGGAGTGGTCACCACCTCGACGTCCGTCTCGATACAGCAGACGAGATGTCGACCCCAGCGTTCTTCCTCCAACAGGATTCGGACGCGCCAAAGAAAACGAAGCGAAGGCCAAAGTCCTAGCTTCAAGGTCTTAACGGCAAGTCATATAAAGCCTGAAAGACCACCGGAGATCATCCCACATGGAGTGGTCACCACCTCGACGTTCGTCTCGATACAGCAGACGCAACATCACCAAAAGGAGTCACGGCAAAATCCCTTGTTCCAAACCTCAACGTTTCACCAGCAACCTAGAGACAAACATGACATTCGTCTCGATACAGAGGACGCGATGCCAGCAAACGAAGCGAAGGCTAAATTCCTAGCTTCAGGGTCTTAACGGCAAGTCATATAAAACCGGAAAGACAATCGGAGATCATCTCGCACCAGTGTGGAGTGGTCACCACTTCGACGTCCGTCTCGATACAGCAGACGAGATGTCACCCCAACGTTCGTCTCGACACAGCAGACGTAACGTCATCAAACAAACGGAGCCACGGCAAAATCCCTAGTTCCCACTGCAACATTCGTCTCGATACAGCAGACGCAATGCCAGCAAACGAAGCAAAGGCCAAATTCCTAGCTTCAGGGTCTTAACGGCAACTCATATAAAGCCCGAAAGACTATCGGAGATCATCACCACACCAGCGCGGAGTGGTTATGACTCATCGGGGCTCTCCAAAATGAGCCTAACCTCAAGTAAAAAGCGGCATGGCAAATTCCTAGCGCTTGCTCTTCCGACGGTCAAACTGCCAAGGAGGATTACTTGAAGACGTCTTGTCCAGCCCCCGAAGGGATCAGAGACACGGCAGTCGCAGGGCTACTCGAACAGCACGATTGCCTATCGAGGACTATATCAGCTTATGCGACGGTACGATGGCCAAAACCCTAAGTACCACCAACCTTAACGGGCTTCTGTCGTAAAGAGCAGAGGTTAAATGCGACGTTAAGATGTTCTTGCGAGATCTGCTCGATCCGTTCGACTCGTGAGGAAATTGATGTCTTTACGAGATTTTCTCGATGCGGCTCGACTCGTGAGATAAAGCCTTAGGCAGTGGGCGTAAAAGAAGCCTGTTTCCTAAGCAATGGGACCCTGGAAGTCAATCCTAAATGGTCTCTTGCATACTATTCACGGGTCTCACTCTCCGAAGTCGAATTTCGACGAGGAGGGAAACAACCACTTACGAATCCTCTCGATTCGTAAGAGGGAAAATTCTCTTATAAGATCCTTACGACTTATAAGAGAAAACCACACTTAGGAATCCTCACGATTCCTAAGGAGAAAATCCACCTATGAGATCCTCTCGATCCATAGGGAGAAAAGCCTCTATGAGACCCTCACGGCTTATAGAGTTGAAAAGTCTCATGCATTAGACCTGAACCTGCGGCCTAAGCCATCGCTATTTCCTGAGGAAGTCAGAATACTCGTTTTAGACATCCATCAACCATGGTTATTAAGACAGCCTGCTGACTTTAAAAGAAAGAAGATAACAGAGAGAATATCCGGCCTACATTTGATCTGGTATGCGTGACGCATTCATTTATGCATGGACAGAAAACTCAGGACGGGAAATAAGAAAAGCTGAAGTAAAAAGTTTCCATCCATATTGACAAAAATTCTTACAATTTTGAAAAGCGGTAAAAGGAAAACATTATTACAATGGAATAACTTCAGATCCGGGGCAGGGATTGAGGAATTCAAAAGTAAGGCCGTCCAAACTTCTTTTGGCCTTTCTAATTATTCTTATGCGCAGCCTCTCGCGCTCCTCGGTGTCAATATCATCGGCAAGCCCCTCCGGCCTTCGATAAGCAGCAACGATTGTCGTCTGCTGAAAGATTTGATGTAGGACGTCAACGAGGTTGTTTCGCCGTTTCTTCGAAATCAGCCCCGTCAGGTACACTGAATGCACCTTGTCTTCGGCATCATCTAGCGCATTGAGCGGTAAGGCCTCGTGAAGACCTGGGAGTGCTCTCCATATTGACCCCAGCACGACTTTCAAAAGGGCCGAACGACGAGGTAGCAGCCAGCCACCGCTGGCATTCAGGCGACCCATGACCTCTGTACATTGAGCGTCCGTAAACTCCTGGTTCTGTTGACGGCCCTGTACACGGATATCCTCATAAGTGATGAACTCGTGCAAGCTGTATAGACGCACCGCCATAATACCTGAAGAAAACAATACAGGGATATTAATAAACAAGAAAATACAGAAAGTTAAAAGTTAAACTCCTCGAGAGCAATGCTCTGCAGACAGGAGCGACACCAGTCAAAATCAGTTATGAGGAGAATTTGAGGAAAATTCCCTGAAAATATTGAGAGCTCCGCTCTGGAAAAAAAAAAATGATATAATAATAATAATATTCTCAAATGCCATATAAGTTGGGAGGAGCAAAGCTCCATTAATTAAGAAGATATAAGAAAAATCTTTCATAGAGCAAAACTCTATTAATGGAACCCTAACAGGATTCTCCTGAGTTCTCTTTGGACCTCTTTAGAGCAAAGCTCTGCTAAATGAAACCCCAAATAGGTTTTCTTTAGATCAGGGATCTACGGAGAGCAAGACTCTATTAATCAGCTTTAATTTAATTTAATTTTTACCTATGATGGTTATGAACTCTGGAGTTCTTGAAAAAAAAAAAAAAAAAAAAAAATCAAGAGCAAGGCTCTGAAAATTCTTAAGCAAGAGCAAGGCTCTGAGTCAAAATTCTTGAAGTGGTAAAAATTTTTTCGAGGACCAAAGGTCCTAATTATAAGCATCAAGTGCCCTTTCAGCTTCCAAAAGATGGCGCGACGGTTCGGAGTCTGCCACCGCTGCACTCACGTTAGGAGACCACGTAAGCGCAATGGTGGGGGGGCATTTGTTTACCTCAATCAGAGCAAAGCTCTGTTTAAATTCCAAGGTGGAAAAAGAAGCAATGCTTCTGTTTTTCTCCAATCAGAGCAAAACTCTGTCTTGAAAATTAAAAAGAAAATTAAAGTTAAAATAAATAAAGTAACGTACTCCATAAGAGTTTTAGAGCAAAGCTCTTGCAAAAAAAAAAAAAAAAAAAAAAAAAAAAAAAAAAAAAAAAAAAAAAAAAAAGAAAAAGATTGCGCAACTGCGCAGTGCGCGCGACACGTGTCTGCGCAGTTGCGCAGTGCGCTGCGCGACACGTGTCAGCGCGCAACTGCGCAAGATAAAAAAAAAAAAAAAAAAAAAAAAAAAAAAAAAAAGTTGCGCAACTGCGCAAACTGCGCAGTGCGCGACACGTGTCTGCGCAGTTGCGCAGTGCGCTGCGCGACACGTGTCAGCGCGCGCAACCGCGCAAGATAAAAAAAAAAAAAAAAAAAAAAAAAAATTTCAGTTGCGCAACTGCGCAAACTGCGCAGTGCGCGACACGTGTCTGCGCAGTTGCGCAGTGCGCTGCGCGACACGTGTCAGCGCGCGCAACTGCGCAAGGTAAAAAAAAAAAAAAAAAAAAAAAAAAAAAAAAAAATCAGTTGCGCGACACGTGTCTGCGCAGTTGCGCAAGCACAGCTGCGCGACACGTGTCACGCGCTGAGCGAGTTGCGCAAAACAGAATAAATCTTTTCTGTTCTTTTTAAAACAAGAAGATTTTCTTCTGTAAAGCAGAAACCCTTGGATCAAAAATCCAACGGTGGGGAAAATTCCCCAAATCACTCAGAGAAAGATCTCTTTAACAACTTTAACTAATTTATGGGCACTATAAAAAGGACCCTAGACCTCATTTCAAAATGATCAACATCTTGCTAAAAGAAAAGAGAAGAGAACTCTTGAAGAATAAAAAAAAAGGTAAAAACTTTTTAAAGAAGAGAAAATTCTCTTATGAACAAGATCACAGATCTTTAACGAGAAATAAATAAAGAAAATAAAAATAGTGCCTTGCACTTGTTTTATGAACCATCGGTTCTTGAACCTAAAAGGTTCTTAAATTAATAGTGCTTTGCACTTTCATGAACCTTTGGTTCTCTAAGATAAGAAAAACAAGAAAAACTTGTTTTTTCTTAGATCTAAAAAAAAAAAATATATAGTGCCTTGCACTTGTTTTATGAACCATCGGTTCTTGAACCTAAAAGGTTCTTAAATTAATAGTGCTTTGCACTTCTTTTATGAACCATTGGTTCTTGAATCTAAAAGATTCTAAAATTAATAGTGCTTTGCACTTATAAATTTGCACTGTTGTGCTTTTTGATTGGCGCAAAGCGCTTGACAAATGCAATGCATTTTCTAAAGGACCAGGCCCAAACCAAAAAGACCAGTAGGCCTAATTAAATTGCAAGGCAATAAATGAGCAGAGCCCAAATAAATTGATGCTTTGCATCATTCCTAAAAGGGCAGAGCCCAAATAAAATTGATGCCTTGTATCATTCCTAAAAGGGCAAAGCCCAAAACAAATTGATGCTCTGCATCCTTTCTGGGTAAGGCCCAAATAAAAATAAAAAAAAGAAATGCAATGCAAAAACAAATAAAATGTTGAACATTTCAACTGGACTTAGCCCAATCTTGGCCATAAGTCCTTAAATTAAATTGACTGAGCAAAATTGCTCTTCTAAATCAATTTACATCCGGTTCGAGGGTACATCTCCGAACTCCTTTGACATCCGTCGTTGTAATTCCTCAACGACGTCAAAGAGGTGACGGGTCCCAACGACCACACATCGATATGGACTGCGGGGTCCCTAAACTCGTGGACCGAGACGTCCTTAAACTAATATTGGACCGAGACGTCCTTAAACTAATATTGGACCGAAACGTCCATAAACTAATATTGGACCGAAATGTCCCTAAACTAAAAATTGGACCGAGACGTCCCTAAACTAATATCGGACCACCACGTCCCTAAACTGGCGATGGACCACTACGTCCCTAAACTGGAATATGGACCGCTACGTCCTTAAACTGGCGACGGACCGAAACGTCCCTAAACTAATAATGGACCACCACGTCCCTAAAACTGGCAATGGACCGCCACGTCTTTAAATTGGCACAATAGAGCCCAAATGCTCTTTTGTCGGATCTAAACGGTCCCGTCTAAGTTGATCTTAACCCCAAATACGGTTAATGTGTCCTTAGATATTTAAATAAACAATAAAACCCCAAATCAACTTTGGTTCAAGGGTACATCTCTGAACTCCTCTGATGCCTGTCGTTGTAATCCCTCAACGACGTCAGAGAGGTGACGAGTCCCGACGGCCAGATAATTAAATCAATCACTATGTTAAGTTGATCTTAGTCTAGAACATGACTAATGTATCCTTAACGAAGGTTTAAGTTGATCTTAGCCGCAACGCGACTAATGCATCCTTAAACTAAAAAAAAACACCAAACCCAAATCTAAGCAAACACGGATTTGGCCTAATCCACGTCCTACGGGCGACGACATCACTAAGTCTCCGTATACAATCCACGGGCAACCACAAACAAAACAAACACACACGACACGAAGTGAAATTCTGGAGAAGGAGAAAGTTGTTACCGCGATGCGGTAGCGTAATTAACTGCAGGGGCTTGCGCCTGCAGGGAAGAGCGTCCCCACAATCAAAAACCCCTCACCCTGAGGGGGAATCTGACGAAGTCTGCTACATCGGCCGCATCCGTCTAAACCTCCGATACATGGTGCCATAAATCAACTTGGCATCTTCGGAGAGGTAGACGGATAAAAACCAAATAGCATCTGCCCCGAACCTCAGGCACGTGACGTCCCGACGTCGCAGGCCGCCGTTCGGAGGGGAACAGTCCTGAGCGAGCAGAAATACAGGGAGGTTCTGGACCGTCACAGCAGAGGCCGCAGGAGCAGAGGCAACCATTTACAGGTCGCGGTCAGGGACGGGCTTTCACCTTGACCGCCGAGCAGGCAGAGGCGTCAGGAGATGTGGTTACAGGTACTCTACTCGTACATTCCTTGCCAGCTAGAGTACTTTTTGATTCAGGAGCATCGCATTGTTTCTTGTCTGAGCATTTCACCAATACACACTCAATACCACATGAACCACTAACCAAGGGATGGGAAATTCATACGGGTAATGGCATTATTATATCTAGTCGAGAATGTAGATTATGCCCAGTTGTAGTGTGTGGCAGGGAATTCTATGTGAATTTCCTTCTGATCGGGACAGGCAGTTACGACGCAATTCTCGGGATGGATTGGATGAGCACTTTCCATGCAGTTATCGACTGTCATGCAAGGAAGGTGATCTTCCGCATTCCCAATCACCCGGAGTTTATTTTTGAGGACGGAAGTGAATCTTTGGAACCAGCTAAGTGCAGAGCAAAGCCTAAGGAACTGACAGCCATGGAAATTGATAAGAGCCCAGCCCCAGAAATTGTTCGGGACTTTCTAGACGTGTTTCCTGAAGATCTACCAGGTCTACCACCTCCTCGAATCTTGGAGTTCTCGATCGATTTGATTCCAGGTACTGCACCAGTATCCAGAGCCCCATACAGAATGGCACCAGTCGAGTTGGCAGAATTGAAGAAGCAGGTTGAAGAACTGTTGGAGAAGGGGTTCATTCGGCCAAGCGCTTCACCGTGGGGTGCACCAGTTCTATTGGTAAAGAAGAAGGATGGATCGTTGCGAATGTGCATAGATTACCGGGAGCTGAACAAGGTCACAATAAAGAACAAGTACCCAATCCCGCGTATCGATGACCTATTCGATCAGCTAAGTGGAGCCAAGGTTTTCTCGAAGTTGGATCTCCGTTCTGGATATCATCAAATCAGAGTAGCAGCCGAGGATGTATGCAAGACGGCTTTCAGGACCCGATACGGACATTACGAGTTCCTTGTGATGCCGTTCGGTGTTACAAATGCCCCAGCAATATTCATGGATTTAATGAACAGAGTGTTCGCAAAATATTTGGACACGTTTGTCGTTGTGTTTATCGACGACATACTTGTCTATTCGAAGACCCGGGAAGAGCATGCTGAGCATTTGCGCACGGTACTGCAGGTTCTTCGGGAAGAGAAGCTGTATGCAAAGCTAAGCAAGTGTGAATTCTGGCTCAACAAGGTACAGTTTTTAGGACATATTGTTTCAGGCGAAGGCATCTCGGTGGACCCGGCAAAGATAAAATCTGTCAGAGATTGGCCGACGCCGAAATCAGTAGCAGAGATCAGGAGCTTTCTGGGATTGGCAGGTTATTATCGGAGATTCGTCCAAGATTTTTCAAGGATCGCGGAACCATTGACGAAGCTGACAAGGAAGGACGTGCCGTTTATATGGACAGGAGAGTGCACTCAGGCATTCGACACTCTGAAGCAGAAGTTAACCACAGCACCTATACTTACAGTACCAGATAATTCCGGTGGTATGGTGATACACAGTGATGCCTCGGGGAAGGGTTTAGGCTGTGTTTTGATGCAGCACGGCCGAGTGGTTGCTTACGCCTCTCGACAACTGAGAAACCACGAGAAGAACTACCCTACGCACGACTTGGAGTTAGCTGCGGTAGTTTTTGCATTGAAGATTTGGAGGCATTATCTTTTGGGTGAGAAAGTGGAGGTATACACGGATCATAAGAGCTTGAAATATGTATTCACTCAGAAGGAACTGAACATGAGGCAGCGCCGATGGCTAGAGCTAATGGCAGATTATGATCTGGACCTTCAGTATCACCCGGGGAAGGTCAATGTTGTACCAGACGCACTCAGTCGCAAACCAGCGGTCATGATGTTGACCGATCAGAGGAGTATTATTGAGGATTTCCAGAGACTTAAACTTGAGGTCGTTACTCCGAACGCACTCAGTCAATTTTGGCAACTACAGGTGCAATCTTCCCTGGTGGATCGCATCAAGAATGCACAAGCGGATGATCCCCGATTACAAAAGTTCAGAGAGCAAGTGGAAGCTGGATTGAGAACGGATCTGATTATACATGAGGATGGATCTCTAAGATTCGGTAGCAGACTCTGCGTACCTAAAGGAGATATTCGAGAAGAAGTTTTGACTGAAGCACACAGTTCAGCCTATTCTGTGCATCCAGGAGGTACAAAAATGTATCAGGACCTAAAGCAGCACTTTTGGTGGAACGGAATGAAGCGGGAAATTGCGAGGTTCGTATCCAGATGCTTGGTATGTCAGCAGGTGAAGGCGGAACATCAGAGAACAGCAGGATTATTACAACCATTGCCGATACCTGAATGGAAGTGGGAGCACATTACTATGGATTTTGTGACAGCCTTACCACGGAGCCCTAGAGGCAATAACGCTATTTGGGTTATCGTCGATCGCCTCACAAAAGCTGCACACTTTCTACCTTTCCGAGTGGGACAGTCGACAGAATCACTGGCAGAAAGATATATGCAGGAGATTGTGCGACTTCACGGTGTTCCAATCAGCATTGTGTCAGACCGGGACACGAGATTCTTATCACACTTTTGGAAGAGCTTACAGGAGAGTTTGGGAACCCGCCTCAAATTCAGCACAGCTTATCACCCACAGAAGGATGGACAATCCGAGCGTACAATTCAGACGCTCGAGGATATGTTGAGAGCCTGTATGTTGGACTTTCAGGGTTCCTGGGAGGACCATCTGCACCTAGTCGAGTTTTCTTACAACAATAGTTATCAGGCTAGTATTCAGATGGCTCCTTTTGAAGCACTATATGGGCGGAAGTGTCGATCCCCAATATGTTGGGATGATGTGGGAGAACGAAGATTACTGGGCCCCGAACTCATTGTTCAGACAGTTGACAAGGTTCAAATGATCAGGCAGCGTATTAAGACGGCTCAGGATCGACAAAAGAGTTGGGCAGATACCAGCAGAAGGGCACTAGAATTCGAAGTTGGAGATCATGTATTTTTGAAGATTTCCCCTACACGTGGAGTTATCAGATTCGGAAGTCGGGGAAAACTTAGCCCCCGTTTTATCGGACCTTTTGAGGTGCTAGAGCGAGTAGGAGAGGTGGCCTATCGACTTGCCTTGCCTCCATTGCTAGCTGGTGTGCACAATACCTTCCACGTGTCATAGTTGCGGCGTTATGTCCGGGATGAGAGTCATGTTCTGGACCATTCAGAACTAGTTTTGGGAACCGATCTGTCATACGAGGAGCAGCCTACTACCATCCTCGACCGCAGAGAGAAAGTGCTGAAGAATAAAGTCATTCCGTTAGTCCGAGTGTCTTGGGGCGGTCGTTCCCCAAGGGAATCCACCTGGGAGCGGGAGGAAGACATCCGTGATCGTTATCCACATCTCTTTGCTTAGTACATTGTATTCTTGTGTCCTTATCAAATTTTGAGGACGAAATTTTGTTAAGGGGGGTATGATGTAAATCCCCGTTTCCATTCTAATAAAAGTTCCTATACTCTGATTTTCCGTAGTTTCTCTTCTTTTCATTCATATTTCGAATTGGGTATTAAGCTTAATAATTATATCTTTCCAAACCCTAAGAGTTAAAACCAAGATTCAAAACAAATTAATACCAAGGCTAAAATAAGTTAAAACCCAAAACTATAATACATATACCTCCAGCCCATTCAAAATTCCTTTTTAAAAAAAAAAAATAATAATAAATCTTTAAACAAACCCTAACCCATCCCTTTCACTCAGCCCACCTTGGTTTTTTTTTAATTTTGCCGGCCCGATTTATGTTGTGCAGCCCATGTCTCTTTTATTGGCCCCAAGAAATTCCCTCGGCCCAATCTTATTCCCTCAGCCCACTTAAAGATTTTCTTAATATTTTTCTTTGTAAAATCCCTCGGCCCAAAGTCTCTAATCAGCCCAAATCCTAATTTAATTAATTCCTTACCCCTAATTGGTGGCCCGGCCCGCCTTCTCCCAATCTCCTGTTCTTCTCCTTCAAATGAATTCCCAACGGCTACACCCCCGTAACGCGCGCGAGACCCGCCTCCTCCGCCGTCGCCCACGCCCTCGCCCTGCCGTTGCCCCCCACGTTGTCAATCTCGTCGCCCTCATATCTCTCTTACTCACCAACTCCATCACAAAACAAATTCCTCACCTCTCTCCTCTACTTTCACCGAGCCCCAAATCTCCCATAACCCACTGCCACCTCCACCCACGACGACGACGAACTTCCTCCGATCCCCCTCTGCATCACCTCACGTTTCCTCCATCAACTCCCTCCTTCTACGACTCCACATTCGTCAGCCCGAGCCCCTGCCAAGCAACCCCCTGCACAGAAACCCATTTTTTACCGACGAGCTCGAATCACCCCTGCACGCCTCCTCGACGCCGGCAACCCACGACGTCGTCGACCCCCACCTCTTCAGCCTCATCACCCTCGCCACAATTCCCAAGCCCCACTGATTAATCCTCCCCTCCAAAAACACACTAAACCCAAGATCACCAAACCCACTTCCAAACTTTGCACTGTTGCACTTCGCCGGAGCGACCGCCGCCTACGTCGTCGATCACAGCGCAACCGGGAGACCAACAGAGCATCGACTGCAGTTTCACACGCACAAGACGACTCCGAACAATCCCGACGCGAGATCCACATCTAGATCGAGGCTCGCGGGAATCCGATACGTGGCGTATACCGCGCGTTCGCGACGACACTGTTGCCGTACGATCCCGAGGCGTTCTCCAGGCAAGTGTTTACTTGCTTCATGCTAAATTATTAGTGGTACAACCTTAAAATCATATGAATTGAAACGTACCGATTAACTAAATATATAGAGACATATGTGTTCAATGTGTGATCCTAATGGAAATATTCGTCTAATTTGACGGTAATCTATATGTTCTGTTGGCCCTTTTTATGATATATAACGTGTGCGAAATTCGCTGAAAAATACGATCGTTCGTGACAAAAAGTGATACCCCCATATGTGTTGTTTAAACTGGAACTCTCTCGTACCTGAAAACGAATAAAATCACCATAAATCATATACATATTGGAAAGCTTCGTTCGAGGGCTTAAATCGAAGCCGACTCGATGAACTTTAATCCTATATAAATTTCTGATCATTTCTGATATGTAACCATGAAGATAATTGGATCGGAACACGACTCTGGACTGCAGTCCAGAGCGTTTCTGATTAGGGTGTTCTGTCTAAAGTCCTGCATCCCCGTGTTTCCTGAAATAGTATGATGCGGAACTTTACAGTAGTTATAGGATATTTCTGTTAGTGAAAGAAAACAAGTGGTTTCATTCCGATTCATCGCCGTTTGTTATTTTTAAACTTATTTTAAAAGGGCAGAACGTAGAGCTGTTCAGAACGCTTTCTGAAATGACATTTGAGATTAAACTGTGTGTAACTTTCAACGTACAGATGCGATTGAAGATCCGTCTGTTGCGTTGAATACTTTATCGAAAACCCTAGATTTCATCTAACTGTGACATCGCTAAATTTTGAGCCCAACTGGGTGCAATTCGTGTTGCGAAACAGACGTTCAGTTCTGAAATTGAAATTCCAGCCGCGAACACTTAAACTGAAACAGTTATATCTTGTAAACCGAAACCCCGATTGAACTGAAACAAATTTTGATGAATTACTGACTGATTGTTCTATATATCTTACCTACATCATTTCTGCTGAATTTGTAATATATTAATTTGTGCAATTTACTTTAATTCATGACATGCATGCTAATTCATAACATACCGTGTTTATTGGTAGCATACGATACATATATCATACCCTTGTCATTTACACAGTGTTAGTGTGTGTGGACATTGCATTATCGGGCGTGATAGATGTTGGTTTAGGAGTGACGAGTACACCAATGAAAAGTGAATATTCGTGACAGTGATTGATATAGTGGACAGTGATGAAACCGTGACATTGGTATACGAGTACACAACTAGATCAATATCTTAAATAGTGTAACCTGGGGAAAAAGGGGAAATCAAAGTGGAAAAAGTATCTTATTTAGCGGGACCGTATTTAGAGGATGATCATTCGAACTGTGATACTTATACGTGTAGGACAGGATCTAGCGATCCGGCTGACAGGGTTATGTCCCGGGCATGTGGGCCGTGGTCTCGGGTATGTACGAGACTCCTGTTAAACATGATCATCCTTCCACTATGTGATTTCAAACATGACCTAGAGACCGATAGGGACACATAACATATTCTGCATCATATTGTGATATAGTGATTACTTGCATTATTCTCATACCGGTATCACCTCAATTACCTGTTTCATCTGATTTTAATAATATTATTATTTGTGTCGCTCTGACGACCTGAGTATGCATGCTCAGATTCCGCGGGAGGACCAGTACAGGAGACGGATCTATCCTTTGAGCTCACGGAGATATAGTTTGGTGTACCTTCTTCATTTATTGCTTTCCATAAAAGAGATTGTGAGATCAAACTTGGTTAGTTATTGTTCTTATTATCTGTAATTTGTGAACAATGGGATTTTAATGTAATAAATTAGTGATGTGATTCCCTTAATACTGTGCTTTAATTACTGATTACCATATAGTGCTAGAAGCCGAAGTGTGACTACGGCAGGATGATTCCTTGACCGTAGGAGCATGGCTGGCCTAGTCATCCCTCGTTTTCCGTATTTTGGGAAGCGGGGCGTGACAGTTTCACGATAACCCCTTCAGGTATTGCAGGTCTCTTTACGGGCCCAGTGGAGTTTTGGCTCAGCCTATCAAAGACTGAGGACGCGGACTTGGATGACCCGTTGAGAGGGGCCATGGTGGTTGCAAGCCGATCAAAGACCGACTTCTTTAGGGCTTCTTGTGATGGCATTGAAGCTCATTGGCGGGAGAATGGTTCCGAAGAACAGTCCAGTGGTGGCCTGAGTCACTTGTTCCACTGGCATTGCGAAGATGGAGGCCGCTTGGGGCCCATAAGTCACTCCTCCAGCAGGGACAGAGTAGGAATTGCTGTTGCAATTGGTGTAGTTGGAAGCCATCGATGTCATCTCCTCTTCTGCACGGAGTAAGACACCAAATCTTAGTACCTCGAATCCAATGGCAACCATATTAAACCGCGATTCGTTCGCGAACAAGATACATTAAGTGTGGAGTGGAAAGAGGAAAAGGTCCCATCGGGCGTGCCGGAATGTCACGACCCGAAATATTAGCTCATGACCAGCACTTGAATCACGAAACGTCTAAAGGCGTAATGGAATTCAAGTAAGCTGAAACCCAGAAATCTAAACCTTTTAAGAAAAAATAAAGGAGGTGAGGTTTTGAAATAAAGGTATAATGAAATCAAGTTTTCTTAATGCATAGAAAAGGAACATGAATGGTGCAAGTGAAATTTACTAGTTTGAAAATATGTTTCGTTTTTTAAAAATTTTGGCAGCACCTCCTTTGTATATTTTGATCCAAAACCACAAATACATAATAATGATAAAAGCATCCCCAAGCGGGAGCTAGCTCTTCGCCAAACGGAGGATCACAACCACGCAATACAGTAAAAATAAGTATACGATGCCCAACGGCGAAGTTCACCATAAAAAGATAAATGAATAAGCAAGATATCAAACCACAAGTAGCGAACAACCCCTCGCTCTAAGTCACGCGACCACAATCTCACTAAGTCTCATTGCTTATACAATTTACTAATTTTGATTGATGGAGTTAACTAGATACAATAATGAAATATAGATACAAGAGTTGGTACGATACAAATGTCCCACTTACCAATACAAAACACCCGAATGCAACTGTGTGTCAGCGAAGCCGCTACTGATCCAAGCGGTCAACCTGCAAGAACTGTGGCACAACGGGGGTAAGTTGCCAACTCGTGAGTAGAAAAAATATCAACTGATAGAAATCGAATAAACAACGACTCCTAGGTCAACTATATCATAAAGGTAATACTATGATATTTAGGGTGACCGGGTCGGATATGTGCCAACAAGGTAGTCAATACCTAAATACATGCGAATAACATCCAACAGTAATAACCAATGCATGTATATGGATCTCGTCCAACTATAATCAAGGGATATATTCATGTGGATCTCGTCCACCCATATAATCAATGTCTGTATGCACGTAAATATCATAAAGGAGTGTGCATGAAAGTATGGGGATAGATATCAACGGTGTCCCTCGTGACACATCAAAATCATGGAACCTGAGTGCCTAGCATCGACACTCGAAAACATCATGAAAACCGTGCCCAGCATCGGCACGTAAATCCTCATATATCGGGCTCCGTCAGTCCGGATCGGCCCACGGGCTCCGTCAGTCTGGATCGGCCCATATCATCTATCGACTCCGGCCGGTATCCTCCGGATATCCGCCGAGCCCAAATACTATCACCTGTAGGTAGTAGTCCATCTGCTATGCTCACCGTCTATATACACAGCAACCCTTTCTTGCCCCGGGATACCATACCGGGTCCACCATGTACCCGCAATCGTCCTCATCCGCCTCCTCGAATCGGGTTTCACATGTCACTCTTAGAACCGAGAAAACACATGGTGGACGCACTGAAATATCATATCAAGAGAAACCGGGTTTTTAAAACAATACATAATCTCTTTTAAAATGTCCACGGTTCTCAAATTTAGAAATCTCATGAAAACAGCATATCTCAATGCGTAAAATCATAGAGCATGATGTATGCGATATATAATAGAAATGTAAGCATATCCGTATATCATGCAACATGGAAAATTGATAAGACATGTTAAGGGAAAACCGCTCTTTTAAATGATTCCAATTTTTAAAATATAACACGCGGTTCCCAATTTTTCAATAAAACCAGTTATCTATGTAGGCACAATATGTAAATGCGCAAGTATAGAGGTACCAATATGTATATGCGCCAATATGGGTATGCAATGTGCATATGCGCAAGTATGGATGTATCAATGTGTATATATGCAAGCATGTTATGCGAAGAGTCATATCATGATGTAGCGATCCTACTGTGTAGTGACATGGCAATTATCGATGATGAAGTGTATGAGCCGGCAAATCTGTGTACGTGTAATATACGCATCATCGATAATGGTTTAAGTGTACTAACACAGGTACATGAAATGCAATGATAATATCATGAATCCAGCACAAGGTAAATCATCAGCTAAAACCTATAAGGTATACGTAACTATCATATATCCGAGTCGGTAAATATATCTATCGGCATCTAGCCTCACAGCATCACGTACGGTATAATCTATCGTACGGCATCCTCTAGTCAAGGGTATGGATCAAACATCAAGTCAAACTCATCACGCACAGAAAATCATCGTACGGCGGCATTAAACCAATAGGGATCCTATCATCCTATAAGACAAATGAGGGTACGACCTAATATCACGTACGACCTATCATCCATAATTGATAACATTCTATATATGTATATATATCTATGTACTATGTCCCGGTTCACATCTGCAATAATCTCATATCAAGGGACCGACAGGGTATAAATCATCTCGATCGACTCGCATCCGTATACCAACATATCATCATATCATCATATTATCATATCCGTCTTATATTCTTTCATCGCATTTATATCTCACATCAAGTAGAGTTTACCTAAACATTCTATCTCTACTATAAGTATAAGTATCTAATCTAGCATACACATCTGAACCATACAAGCAGATTTTTAAAAGAAGCGAATCGTAGTTTTGAAAATAGGGGTTACGGTGTTTTAAGAAAAAGATATCATTTGAAAATCCGTAACATCCCTCAAGGTACATATTTAAAAGATACATACGATTCTTCGGTTTAGAAAAAGGTATGGTTCGGATGGCACATCTACATCGACTATCTAGTCCTATAGTACCCTAAACGGCAATATCGTCAAACATCATCCTCAAATCCCGTCATCACATAATAGCCGTATTATATCATTTCTAACTATCCTTAGTTTCTAATATAGTATCACTAACTATCTTTTAATTATAACCCTAGTTTCCTAATCTAGGTTTTCTTAACCATATTCTATAAATCAGTTTTCCATCAAACTTTGCGGGGGTGATATACACCATCCACCCGGCTTCCCCGTGGATATTGGTCCACTCACCTGGTCTTCGCTTGCCGAAATCGATGACACCACGCTCCGTCGTCTCGGGATCCACGCGAAGGTACCGACAATAATAAACCATCGCAATGCGTATTAAAATCGAGGCGGAAAACCAAAACGGTACACGTTTCGCTCATAGGTCAAAACCTATAGCTTTGCGTGCAAAACACGACCAAAAACCCTGGTCGTGGACGTCCAAACGCCACACGACGGAAACACAATACCAAATACCAAAATTAAGTCAAAATGAAGTCATAAAATAATGCATCAACTCATGGAAATAGTCCCAGCTTTTACCCTAATCCAAATTGGTCAATTCTGCATACATGGAGGGTCTAATTTACATCTAAAGGGACCCCAGAACAAATACGAAGTAATTCCAACTTAGCCTGGCCGCAACTTGCAGCCAGATTGAATTTATCTATGGCCTGGGGTTTGAGTTAGGGGCTCGGGTCTCAGTGGTAGCTTCCTAGGTGCCTGCACGACTCCTAGTATTTGCTAAATTATTTCTAGTGCCCCCGGGTTGCTCCAGATTCCAAAATACCCTCACAATTCACACATTTATCCGATGTCGGGGTTTCTAAATCTGTGTTTTGGGTTTCTAAGCTCTGGTCCTGGTCATGAATCATCTCAAAAGTCTCATTGACAGTCACAAAACATCACCAATTTCAAACAACACTCAAACCCTTTACTAGGGTTTTCCAAGGTTCACTAAACATCACAATTTCACCTCTAAACTTGCATGAAAGCTAAGGTGAATAAAATACTATGCTATGGGTGATGAAACTGCCTCACTTGGGCAACCCAAGAAAAACCCTAGTTTGCCAATGTTGTCCAAATCCCACTTTTCTTGGTCCAATGTGAAGAGGGTGTAGAGGGGATCAATTTTTGTGAAAGGAAATTAGGGGTTGGATCAAAGATTTGAGATGATATTATGGGGTGAAGGTGGATGGAAGAGAATAATAAGAAGAAGAAAATAATGGGGGAGGTTAAAATGAGGCGGCCCCTCTCTCTCTCTCCTCTCTTATTCTCACCCCTCTCACTCAATTATTACCCATTTACCCTTTCTCTTCTTACCCTTTTCTTTTTATTTAAAACCCAAGTCATAAAATACCCAAAATAACACAAAAACACAACATGTAATCACCACATAACATGACATGGTGCACTGGCCACGAAAAACTGTAGAAACACGGATTTGGCTTAATCGCGATTAGCAGTGCACTAATCGGGTTTTTATCGAAACTGCATAAAATAAATTTTAAAATTGTCAAATCCTTTAAATATATTTTTAAATAAATAAATCATTTTAATTTCCAATTATTGGTATATATTTATACCCTTTTTCGAAAACCCCAATTTCGCAAATTGGGCAGTTTTCGGGGAAAATATTATTTTAATATTAAATTCCAAAAATAATATTTTATATTTTCTGAAATGTTACACGGAATCTGTTTACCGCCAGAAGCCGGGAAAGACAAACGTCTTGCCCGTATTTGGGGCAGATACTATTTGGTTTTATCCATCCACCTCTCCGAAGATACCAAGCTGATTTATGGCACCGTGTATCGAAGGTTTGGATAGATGCGGCCGTTGTAGCAGATTTCGTCAGATTCCCTCTCGTTGTGAAGGGTTTTTGATTGTGGGGACGCTCTTCCCTGCAAGCGCAAGTCCCTTCAGTTAATTACGTTACCGCGTAGCGATAACCACTTTCTCCTGCTCCAGAAGGTCACTTCATGTCATGTGTGTTTGTTTTATTTTTGGTTGCCCATGGATTGTATACGGAGAATAATTTGTGTTGTCGTCAATAGCGCGTGGATTAGTCCAAATCCGTATTTTCTTAGATTTGGGTTTGGTTTGATTTAAGGATCGTTAACCTCTTTTGAGATTAAGATCGACTTAAATATTTGTTAAGGATACGTTAATCCGATGTTGGACTAGGATCTACTTAACGGGGGTTCAGGATCATTTTTTATCCAACGAAAGAGCATTTGGATTCTATCATTTTAGTTTAAGGACGTTACGGTCCATAGCTAGTTTAAGGACATTACGGTCCATGGGGTATGTTCATGGGTTCGAGAGTGTACCAAAAGAGCTGTTGGTTGTCGGGACCCTCCATCTCTCTGAAGACGTTGAAGAATTACAACGACATATATCAGAGATATAGAGAGATGTACCCTTGAACCGAACACCAGATTGAAGGGAGAGACCATGGTGGAACGAACATCATTTTAGATGCCATGTGTCAGGAGATCATTAGTCATCTTTGGAACTTAGATCGATTTAGTGAGACCTGAGTATAGAAAGGCTCGGTTGATTGATGGTCAAAAGGTTTTTAGCCTCAGGAGACTTGGTTAATTTGGGTTAGGGTTGGCCCCTCACAGTGTTAAACACTGCTAATTGTTTGGCGCTCACGTGCTCCCATATGAGGCTCTTAAGCAGCGTTAAACACTAAAATTTGGAGCGCTCACGTGTGGCACGTGAGGCACCTGAATATTAGTCACTGTTTATTTGGGCTTATTCCCTTTTTCTATACATATAAGTGTTAAACACTTAAATCTTGTAACCATCATGGACACGTGAGGCGCCCTCAAGTTGGGTACTATCTCCTTTGGATTTATCTTCCTATTTTTTCTAAGTGCTAAGTACTATTGGAGGTCACGTAGAATCACGTAACTCGATCTCAGTTGTTCCTTTTTGTTCCTCAGAGGTGCTCACGTAGAAACACGTGATCTGCCGTTATAGTGCTAAACGCTAATATGCATGGAGCTCTTGATCTAAGTCTTGAGAATTTCAAGTCCTTTGTTTTACAAGAATTAAATTCTTATGCAGGGTTAAACCCTAGCTTTATCGAATTAAATTCCAATATCTTTAGAAGAATTAAATTCTTCAAGCCTAGTTCTTTTCTCTAAGTTTTGGGACTGCATAACAGAATCTTCCCGATGAAAATTAAATTCTCAACTTGTGGGGAGATCTGCTTCTGCAGACCTCAACCAGAGGAAGAACTAAGTTCTTTTTTGGAAGAGTTAAACTCTTGTAAGAGGAGATAAATATGCTCTCTAGGCCTTTCTTCTTTTTTTTACCTAGGGTTTCTTTTTCTTACCTAGGGTTTCTTTTTCTTCAAAGAGAACTCCTCTTCTTTTTTGTTTTCTCAAATCTTATGGGGGTTTCCTCTTGTTTCTCTTTTCAGTCTAGAGTCCTTTATATAGTAGAGGAGAGTTTGTTGATTTAGTTAAGGAAATCTCTCATTGAGAGATTTTTTTAATTGATTCGGAGATTTTATCCACCGTTGGATTTTTGATCCAGATATTTCTGTTTTACAGAAGCAATTTTTCTTGTTTTTAAAAAGATTGGGAAAATGTTTTCCTATACAGAGCTTATTCTGTAGCATGGTGATTTTTAATCACCATTGGATCTTTAATCCAATAGTGCTCTGTTTTACAGAGCATAATCTTTCTTGTTTAGAAAGATTGGGGAAATATTTTCCCATACAGAGTTTATTCTGTAGCTTGGTAATTTTTAATCACCATTTGATCTTCAATCCAACAATGCTCTGCTTTACAGAGCGTAATCTTTTTTGTTTAGAAAGATTCAAGGAAATATTTTCTAGATAGGGTTTTGATCCCTCTTATTTAGAATTTAATTATATCGGCATAGAAGGTAATAGGAACTCTCACGTGTAGCACGTAACCCATAGCATTAGACCGGTTTGCTTATATGCAGCAGTCCCAGAGAAAAGTATCACGTGTTGGCACGTGAGCTTTTCTGGCCTGTTATTTGTTTTAGGAAGGCGCCTATATACTTTGTATATAGATGCCCACGTGCCTGCACGTGAGGCTCAATTTCAGCCTTATTTGTTAAGCGTAACGCCTATAATATTTGCTCTAAGGCGCATCACGTGCGGGCACGTGATGCTCCATTTGGGGAATTTTTCCATTGCTTTTTATTTATTATTTTTTTATAAAAGAACAGTTACATCCATAAAACCCTAAACACGATAAATAAATATTCGAGGTTTATTTTGAAAGTATATAAAATATTTTTTATAAAATCCCGTCGAGTTATATAAATTACATTTAAGGACTTTAGTAAATATGGGTTTAAGCGGGATCAATTCTCTTGAGCCTCAGGGAGTCGGAGAAAGTGAGTGCTTGCCTATTTAAAGTGGAAAAACTTAACGGAGTTATCAATGGTAATTGTCTTGGAAAAAGACACAAATCCTGCTGTCCATATGCAGCAGTTACCGATAACACCCAATGCTAATTCAGAATCCAAATCTGTTTAAAGTGTCTGACTCAAGTCTGAGTCTAACTCTATCTGAATCCAAACATGAATCCAATCCAAACATGAATCAAATTCAACATGAATCCAAACTATAACATGTATACTTGAACCTGAACCTAAATTCTAGATAATACCAACATGCAAATATAACTTGACTTGACTGAACCATGACAATGACTTGACTTGACTACGTGGCTACTTGATACATGCTGAAACTATTTACATGAACAACGTATATCCATGGTCTCGACAAGTCCGATAACTACAATTTATACAATATACATTACGGAGTTTAACGGGTAGATTGGTACGGAATGCATTAGAAGTGGCACGATGATGGACACTAAAAGACACCTACCGAACATCCGTGTCGTTGTCCCATGGGTTTTGACGGGGCCTTGTACTTTCCGTTTCCTATAGTCCACGGAATAGTTGGACTCCTCTCATATACACTGATACATTCTTTACCAAATTACAAACAACTACGTTAGTATAATAAACATAAATCTGTATAATTACCAGTTCTATTTTCTTTACTTGTCCTATTCTATTCGTGTTTACCGCCGAAAACGGGAGACGGAACCGCGTAGGTCTTCTTGCCTGAATTTGGGGGTAGATGCTATTTGGTTTTATCCGTCCACCTCTCCGAAGATGCCAAGTTGATTTATAGCACCGTGTATCGGAGGTTTGGACAGATGCGGCCATTATAGCAGACTTCATCATATTCCCCCTCATTTCTGAGGGTTTTTTGATTGTGGGGACGCTCTTCCCTGCAGACGCAAGCCCCTGCAGTCGATTACGTTACCGCATAGCGATAACCACTTTCTCCTGTTCCAGAAGGTCAATCCGTGTCGTGTGTGTTTTAATTTTGGTTGCACGTGGATTGTATACGGTGACTAATTTATGTTGCCGCCCGTAGGGCGTGTATTAGTCCAAATCCGTATATTCTTAGATTTGAGTTCGGGTTGATTTAAGGATCTTTAATCTCGTTTAAGATTAAGATCAATTTAAATATTTGTTGAGAATACGTAAGTCTAATTTTAGACTAAAATCTACTAAACAGGTTTTTGGGATCATTCAGACCCAACAAAAGGGCATTTGGGCTCTAGTGCTTTAGTTTAAGGACATTTCGGTCCGTTGTTAGTTTAAGGACGTTTCGGTCCATAGCTAGTTTAAGGACGTTGCGGTCCATAGCTAGTTTAAAGACATTGTGGTCCATAGTTCACTATTTTTGAGGTGAGGATTTAGTTTAAGGACGTTTCGGTCCATAGCTAGTTTAAGGACGTTACGGTCCATAGTGGGATGTGCACAACGGTTTGGGAGTGCACCAAAAAGTTGTTGGTTGTCGGGACCCGCCATCTTTCTGACGACGTTGAAGAATTACAATGACATGTATCAAAATTGTGGAGAGATGTACCCTTGAACCAAATTCCAGATTTGAGGGGAGAGATCATGGTAGACCATCTAAGAATTATTAGTCATTTTTGGGAGACTAAGATTAACTTAGGAGATGTGGGATGAATATCATTTTGGTCATCATCCATTGAGAAATCATTAGTTTAGGGAAATCATGAGCATAGAGACTCTGTCTATTTGGAGATCCAAAATATTTTAATCTCAGGAAGACTTAGCTAATTTGGGGCTGAAATTGGCTTCTTATAGTGTTAAACACTAATATATGCACAGTGCTCATGTGCTCCCACGTGAGACTCCAGAGCAGTGTTAAACACTGAAAATTAGGACACTCATGTATGGCACGTGGGGCGCCTGAAAGTTAGTGTTGTACCGTTGGGTTCAAATCCCCGTCTATATATACAAGTGTTAAACACTTAATTCATGTGGCCCTCACGTGTGAGCACGTGAAGCGCCCCAAAGTTGGGCACTGCCACTTTGAATTTATGCTCTCTTCCTTTTATAAGTGCTAAGTACTTATCTCATATAATATTCACATGCGGACACGTGAGGTGCTCAAAATGTGAACACTGTCTTTGGAATTTTCCCCTTTTCCATATAAGTGTTAACCAACCGTTTGGGGGTCGCGTGGGACCACGTGAGGCGCCTTTTTCCTTTTATAAGTGCTAAGCTCTATTTGGGGGTCACGTGGGGACATGTGAGACGCCCTAAAATGGGAACTGTCTTTGGGTTTATTCCCTTTTTCATGTAATTGCTAAGCACTCGTTTTAAGGGGTCACGTGGGAACACGTGATTCGATCTCAGTCATTCCTTTTTGTTCATCAAAGGTGCTCACGTGGGAAAACGTGAGCTTTCGTTATAGTGTCGAACACTAATGAATTCCCAGTCTTTTCTTTTACATGCATAGAGATTTTAATCTGAGTTTTGAGAATTTTAGGTCCCTTGTTTTATAAGAAATAAATTCTTTTACAGGGTTAAACACTAGTTTTATCAGAGGAATTAAATTCCTATATACTTTTGTAAGAATTAAATTCTTTGAATTTAATTCTTTCCTCTAAGTTTTGAATCTACATGACAGAATCTCCCCGATCAGAATTAAATTCTCAACTCGTGAGAAGATCTGCTTCTGCAGACCTCAACCAGAGGAAGAACTAAGTTCTTTTTTGAAGGGTTAAACCCTTGGAGAGGCGAAGAAGAGATAAAATAATCTCTGTGTCTTTTTTCTTACCTAGGGATTCTTTTTTTCTAAAAGGGAGATCTTCTTTTTAGAGAATTGAATTCTCTTCTTTTTTTTGTACTCTCTTTTCTCTGTGTTTTCTCTCTTTCTTTTTCTGTGATCTCTGATGTATTCTCCGTGTCTCTCTCTTTGTTCCTCTCCTCGCTCCTATTTATATAAGAAGAAAATGAATCAATTTGTTGAGAAAATCTCTCATTGAGAGATCATGATTGATTCCATGATCTTTTAAATCAATCGGTGAATTTTATTCACCTTTGGATTTTTAATCCAAGTCTCCATTTAACAGAAAAGATTTCTTATTTGTTTAACAAGATTATGAATATCTTGTTAGTTTTAATAAGATTAGAATTTTATTCTAACATAGAATTTTATTCTTATGATGTAAATATCTTGTTAGTTTAACAAGATTAGAATATTGAATTTAATTATGTTAGTTTAACAAGATTAGGAAGATATTTTCTTATGATAGAATTTTATTATATCATATGACCACCGCTGGATCTTTGATCCAAGGGTCCTCTGTTTAATTGGGGCGCTCACATGCTTTGCATGTGAGTGGCAAGAGAACTAACGTGTTTATCACGTGACCCCTAATGTGGGTTTTAGCCTGTTTATTTTCAGCGCTCATACAAGCATATGAGCGCTCACGTGTTTAACACGTGAGGCCTGTTTGATCATTGGTTATTTATGTTCGGTACTCATATCCTTTGTATATGAGCGCTCACGTGTTTTACACGTGAGGCTTGTTTGGCCCTCAGTTATTTTCTTTCAGCACTTATATGCTTTGTATATAAGCGCTCACATGTTTAACACGTGATGTCCAACCGTAAATTCTTTTCCTCTTTCTTCTCTCCCATTTTTATAAGGGTTATAAGGGAACAAATAGCTCTTAGCCGAAAATTTTGTCGGGTATAAATGTCCCCCACTACTTTGTCCACGTAAGTATGTACGTGGGTGAAGTAGTGCAGAATTATGCATGGCCATAGAATTGAGGGCTTAGGAGACAAATTTAGGGTCCTTGTAACCTAAGACTTTTTTTCATCTTCATGAGCCGTAAGGGTCTCAAGAAAGTTTTTTCTCTCTACAAGTCGAGAGGATCTCATAGGTACATATTCTCCCTAGAAATCGTGAGGATTTCTAAGTGTTCATCGCTTCCGTGAGTCATAAGGATCTCACTCGGGTATTTTTCCTTACGAATCGTGAGGATCCGTAAGTAGCTTTTTTATTTCATTGGCGAATGTGGCTCTGGAAAATGTGGCCCGTAGATAGTCTATCTTGACCTCCTTGCAGGGCAACGATGGCTTAGGAAACAGGTATGGATATGCCGCCTAAGACTTTTCAATTTTATGAGCCGTGGAAGGTATCATAAAGACTTTTCTCGCTACGAGTCGAGAGGATCCCGTAGGTGTATGTCACGTCTCGCTTCCCGGAGTACGGGCAGAGGACGTGGCGAGGCCGCTACGCATTTACTATGAAGTAAATACGCTAAGCATATCTAAGCAATATAAAAATAAATGTACAAGAGACAAGATATAATAAAACAGCAACTTTATTTATTCACATTCTTTTTGTACAATGCATGGAAAAGTAAATACATCTGGAAGAAAGCAATGCCTAAACAGTGGCATAACAGAAAAGAAAAAGTACTGAAATAAAAAGTATACAATGAACTAAAGCTCTGGGTCTTCAATGAAGTGGTCCAAGTCTTCACTAGTGGGCTCGATCTCCAGAGTGTCCAGATCATCTGACGACATTCAAAGAAGAAAGAAAGAGAATGTTGTCAGCGAACAAATCGCTCGGTAAGTCTCAAAGATAAGGGAGAAATAGAATAGACAGAAAGATAAAGTAGCTTTTAAAGTTGTATTATATTGTTATAATGTTGTGTTAACGTTGTGTTTGTAGCTTGGTACAGAAGGATGCCAGTGTATACGAGAGGAGTCTCTATATGCCAGAGACTAGAGGTAAGTGTAGTACAAGAAACCGTTTATGCTACGGTACAACAACAACTGGATTCAAGTTAGGTGTATTAAATCTTGCTGTCTCGTGCTACTTCTAACACCTTCCGTACCAATCTACCCCTTAAACCCCGCGATATTTTGTTTGTATTGTTTGTATTGTGTTGTCTTGTAATATAGATTGTATAATTGGATGACTTGTCGAAACCATGATATCAGTAAATGGATGTAACTAGAGAATCATCGATGTAACTGGATAATCATTTAACTGGAAGTATATCCATGTTCGGTTCAGTCAATACAGATTAAATAGATTGAATATACGAATTCATGGTTTCATGTTGGATTGTAGATTGTAGATTGTACTTGAATCATATTCAAGTCAGATTATTAATGAGAAGACTCAGTCTGAGTTAAACAATTAGAAAAGTAAATTGAAGTCCTGATTGTTTTTTATGTTATCGGTAACCGCTGCACATGGGCGGCAAGATTGTGTCTTTTTCAAAGACAATTACCGTGTTGATAACACCGTTGTTAACTTGTCTACCTTAAATAGGTAAGCACCCACTTCTCCCGCTCTCTGAGGCTCAAAAGATTGGTCCCGCTTAAACCTATATTTACTAGGGTCCTTAGGGTAATTTATAGAACTTGAGGGGGTTTTATGTAAAAATACTTTGCATAATTTTTAAAATACACCCCAAGTATTTATTTATCATTTTTAGAGTTGTAATAAATGTAGATTTTATATTTGTATCATTTCTAATGAGAATAACCTATTTCATAATACAGGGTATTTAATTGTAATATTGAATTTGTATGAATTTCATGGTATTTTAATGTAAAGTTATCTTTGTGATTTTAGAAAAAAGTTGGATTTTTTATATTATTACAAAATATATATTTTAATGATACCTATATATATTTATATAAAAATAAATTTTAATATATATTATATTTCTGGAAATCTCATTTTCTTAAGATTTTTATATTTGAAATCTCTCGAGACCGAATGCTCCTTGCGGAGGTCTGCATCTCGCACTACTAAACCCAGGGATGTGCGATAATTCGCACCATCCCAGTCGGGTTCCCCAAAATGGGTTGTAGTGGCGCTTTGTAAAGATTTGTAAAATACTTAAACTTTTTAGAAAACGGTTTTATTAGTAAATGGTATTTATTTGAAAGGTTTCGTTTTCCCGTATTCTAGGTTCCCGAAAGTATTGTGCTATATTGCATATGAGTGTTGTGAGGAGGTAGGTCATTACCTTGCGATCTACTTAAAGGTATAGCAAAATTAAGGTTTTTTTAAAGTCGAAATGAAACTACATGGTATTATACTGAAAAAGAGCGATAAAAATTGAAATGGAAATTCTTTTGATATGGAACTTGTTCAATATGATTCGTTAATATTTAATAGTCAATATATAAAGGTTTAGTATGATTGTTTTTAAGAAAAGGTTGGATTTTTAGAAAGAACCGAATCGGAAATCGGATTAACTCCGATTCCGTCGGGTTTTGGAATTTCGTATTTTTAGAAAAGAAAAGAGAAGAGGGGGTGGGACTTACGGGTTTAGTTTAAAGAGGAGAGGAAGAGGGAGTGGACATAGTTTCCGGTGCGTCGTTACGTCGTCGGGATCTCCTAGGGTTGTCGCCGGAAAAATCGCCGGAGCTTCGCCTTCCGCTTCTTCCAAACTACACTAGGGTTCTAGGAAATTTATTAAGAGTTTTGATCAGAATTTTGGATTGAGGGGGTTGTGTGTAGGGGTTGTATTTATAGGGTAAGGCTAGGGTTAGGGTAGGTGAAAAGTTGAAATGAAAAAATGTATTATAATATATTAAAAGTGGAGTAATTGGTGTTTTAAAGGTGCTTTGTTACTGGTTTGAGGATTTAAAGTACACAGGGGTGCAGGGGAGCTGAAAAGACACAAGTTTGGTCTTGATGACTCGGCGGTCCGGCTGAGTCCGGCCGGCGGCGCTGGCCCGAGTCGCCGGCCGATTCGGCCGATCACGGCCGAGTCGGGGGTGGTCGGGGCTCCTCGTCGTTTCATTATCCTTCTGGTCCAGTTAGATTTTTGGGTGTAGTGGGGGTTTTTGTGAGATATGCACGTGTAAACACTTGGTATTCTAAAAATTTAAAATAAAACAATATTAAAAGTAATGTGGGGTATGGGATTTGAACTCTGGTGGCTTGGTTCAGCAGTGCAAGGTATTACCAGTGAGTTACAAGCTCCTTCTTATGATTAAAGAGTGAATTAATTATTTATAGTAATCACAGTAAATGCAAATGCCCCAAATATACATTAATTTCTAAGCAAATTTTTGTACACTAAAATTGGAGTTGTTACAGTGTATTTTCTCCTTCGGAGTCGTGAGGACTCCTAAGTGCGTTTTCTCTTGAGAGTCGTAAAGATCTCACAAAAGAATTTTCTCCTTACAAGTCGAGAGGACTCGTAAGTGGTTTTTTTCCTCCTTGTCGATATTCAACTTTGGAGAATATGGCCCGTGGATAGTATACAATAGTCCATCTTGGACCTACTTGCAGGGCCACAGTACTTAGGAAACAGGTTGATATCTCCGCTGCCTAATGCTTTTCACCTACACGAAGATTTCGTGAAGATGTTTTTCCCTACGAGTCGAGACGAATCGAGAAGCTTTCGCAGGAACATTGTTTTCCCTACGAGTCGAGACGAATCGAGAAGTTCTCGCAAGAATGTCCTAACGTCACAGTTAACCTCTACTGATAGAAGTCCGTTAGGGTCTGTGGTTCTATGGTTTTTTGTCCGTCGTACCGTCATGTTGGCCGATGTATTCCCCGATATTAAATCTAGCTATTTGAGTAGCCTCACGACTTTCGTGTCTCTGATCCCTTCAGGGGCTGGACAAGACGTCTTCAAGTAATCTCCCAGGTCATATTACCGTCGGAAGAGTAAGCGTTAGGAATTTTCCATGCCGCTTTTACTTGAGGTTAGGCTCAGTTTGGGAGCCCCGATGAGTCACAACCACTCCGCGCTGGTGTGGGATGATCTCCGATAGTCTTTCAGGTTTCATTTGAGTTGCCGTCAAGACCTTGAAACTAAGGATCTTCCTTAGCTTCGTTTGTTGACATTGTGTCTGCTATATTGCGACGAATGTCGTTGTTGTCTCTACGTTGTCTGTGAACCGTCTGTTGGGGTCGAAAATTGCACCACGGTTGACCAAGTCAAAATCAAAGTCAACCCCAAGCTAAGTGGGCCCAAGCCCAGATCAAGTGGGCCCATGCCCATGTCGAGTCCGAACATGAAGCGGCCGGCCCTCCTCCATGCCAAAATAAAAATCATGTAATAAATAATTTTGATGTAATTTTTTATGCATGAATGTAAGCAAAATGGGCATAAAACCAAAATTTTGTAAAGCCCATGGGTTATGTGCAAAAGAAATGAGCACATGAGGCATGGGATGGGCAAAATTCCATTTTGTAAAGCCCAAGAGGCTATATGTAAATGTTTAAGCCTATAAAAGGCAACATGATGATGAATAAAGATATACACTCTTCATTCTCTCAAACTCTAGGGTTTGTGCCTCCACTCTCTCTTTTTCAAGTTCTTCCTCTTCCTTTTCATTTTCCAAATAAATCAAGAGCTTAGCTCTTTTTTTTTAAAACAAACAAAGTTTTACCATAAACCCACCTCCCAAGACACCATCAAGAGAAGAAAAGGGGTCTTTTTTTTATCATCCAAGATCTAGATCCTGGAATTTCAAGAGAACCCATTTTTGGGTTTCTTCTCAAAAGAAAAAGGAGAAAATCTTTTGGAGTTTAACTCCACAAAGAAAATTAATTTGGGGTTTGACTCTATGATAAAAACTTTTTTTGTGGAGTTTAACTCCGAATAAAATTGTTTTGGGAGTTTAACTCCAAATAAATTCGTGCCGGGGAAACGTCGACCAGCGAATAAATAAAAAAAGATTATAAATAATATTTTTAAATTATAAATAAAAAAAGTTTCTCTAAATATTTATCTACTTATTTATTTTAATTTTTTATATATATATAGAAAAATATATATATCTTTTTTTAACAAATGGAACAAAACAAAACAAACACACCAACGCATCGCATTGAGTTCGCATGTCCAGTTTGACCCGTCAATCGGAGGTTTTCTCGCTCCAAAGCCGAGGGGTAATTAACGGCAGTTTAGTCCGCGGCTGCCGGAGATTCAGATCCCCACAATCAATAAACCCCAGCCTACCCTAGGCAGGGGGAATCTGTAATGCGCCTGACAAGCGCGCGCGTATTTCCATCTCAATGGGGTGACGATAAACACCATACAGATTCTGGCACGCCCGGGGTGACGAAAAACGTCGACCAGTGTCTGTATGTCACATACCGACACTCCGTCTCGGGAAAATGTACAACACAGACACTCCATGCCGGGGAAACGTCGACCAGCGATACTCCATGCCGGGGAAACGTCGACCAGCGACACTCTGTGCCGGGGAAACGTCACATACAGACACTCCGTCTCGGGGAAACGTCCAACACAGACACTCCGTGCCGAGGGCACGTCGACCAGTGACACTCCGTAATGGGGAAACGTCAAGCAGACACTCCGTGCTGGGGAAACGTCAAACAGACACTCCACGACGGGGGCACGTCGACCAGCGACACTCCGTAACGGGAAAACGTCAAGCAGACACTCCGTGCCGGGAAAACATCGAACAGACACTCCGTGTCAGCGATACGTCATACACCAACACTCCGTCATGGAGACACGTCAAGCATCGACCGTCTATGTCGTAAAAAAGGCAGTGCAGGCTTCCCACAAATCGGGAACCAAATCACTCCGGGCCAGAGAAACATCTAGCACGGACACTCCGTCTCAAAGACGCGTCAAGCGTCGACCGTCTATGTCATAAAAAGGGAAGTGCAGGCTTCCCACAAGTTGGGAACCAAATCGCTCCGTGCCGGGGAAACGTCTATTACGGACACTCCGTCTGAGAGACGCGTCAAGCGTCGACCGTCCATGTCGTAAAAAGGGCAGTGCCGGCTTCCCAAAAAGCGGGAACCAAATCAAGTCGCCTCCACATGAAAGAAAATCCATCAATTTCATGCACACGACTCACATATGTGGTGTGCATTTATTGATAGGGGCACTTTGTTGGGGTCAAAAATTGCACCCCGGTTGACCAAGTCAAAATCAAGGTCAACCTCAAGCCAAGTGAGCCCAAGCCCAGATCAAGTGGGCCCATACCCAGGTCGAGTCCGAACATGAAGCGGCCGCCCTCCTTCATGCCTAAATAAAAATCATGTAATAAATAATTTTGATGTAATTTTTTATGCATGAATGTAAGCAAAATGGGTATAAAACCAAATTTTTGTAAAGCCCATGGCTTATGTGCAAAAGAAATGAGCACGTGAGGCATAGAATGGGCAAAATGCCATTTTGTAAAACCTAAAGAGCTATATGTAAATGTGTAAACCTATAAAAGGCAACATGATGATGAATAAAGGTATACACTCTTCATTCTCTCAAATTCTAGGGTTTGTGCCTCCACTCTCTCTTTTTCAAGTTCTTCCTCTTCCTTTTCATTTTCCATTTTCCAAATAAATCAAGAGCTTAGCTCTTTTTTTTAAAAACTAAACAAAGTTTTACCATAAACCCACCTCCCAAAACTCCATCAAGAGAAGAAAAGGGGTCTCTCTTTTTATCATCCAAGATCTAGATCTTAGAGTTTCGAGAGAACCCATTTTGGGTTTCTTCTTAAAAGAGAAAGGAGAAAATCTTTTGGAGTTTAACTCCACAAATAAAATTATTTTGGAATTTGACCCTATAATAAAAACTTTTTTGTGGAGGTTAACTCCGAATAAAATTGTTTTGGGAGTTTAACTCCAAATAAATTTTTTTGGAGTTTACCTCCATCACAGAAAAAAAAATCTTTTTGGAGCTCCTGCTTCCTCTCACGTGAGGGAGAGGGGAGCTCCCACTAAGTGGGAGCTTTCCCTCCTTCTCACGTGAGGGGAAGGCTCCCCATTTAGTGGAGTTTAACTCCACACCACATTAAATCTTTTTAGGAGTTTAACTCCACAATAAAAATGTTTTTGGAGTTGAACTTCATTTAAAATTCTTTTGGAGTTTAACTCCACATTTAAAATTCTTTCAGAGTTCAACTCCACAATAAAAATTCTTTCGGAGTTTAACTCCACAAATAAAATATTTTTAGAGTTTAACTCCGCAATAAAAATATTTTCGGAGTTAAACTCCATTTAAAACTCTTTTTGGGGAGTTTAAATCCATAAATCTTTTTGGAGTTGAACTCCAATTAAAATTCTTTTGGAGTTTAACTCCATAATAAAAATCTTTTCGGAGTTAAACTCCATTTAAAATTCTTTAGGAGCTTTACTACATTTAAAATTCTTTTTTTTTCTGGAGTTGAACTCCATTTAAAACCCTTTTTGGAGTTTAACTCCATAATAAAAATCTTTATGGAGTTGCACTCCATTTAAAATTCTTTTTGGAGTTTAACTCCACAATAAAAATCTTTTTGGAGTTAAACTCCATTTAAAATCTTTTTGGAGTTGAACTCCATGTTTAAAATTCTTTTGGAGTTTAACTCCATAAAAAATTTCTTTTGAAGTTGAACTCCATTAAAAAAATCATTTTTTGGAGCCTTTTGCCCCCTCCCCCCCTCACGTGCTGGGGGAGGGCTCCCATTAAGTGGGAGCCCTTTTTGCCCCCATCACATGCTAGCACGTGAGGGGAAGGGCTCCCATTAAGTGGGAGCCTTTTTTTCCCCCATTACATGCTAGCACGTGAGGGGGAGGGCTCCCATTTAATGAGAGCCATTTTGGCGGGGGAGGGCTCCCATTAAGTGGGAGCCTTTTTTGCCCGCATTACATGCTAGCACGTGAGGGGGAGGGCTCCCATTTAATGAGAGCCATTTTGGCCCCCCTCACATGCTAGCATGTGAGGGGAGGCTCCCATTTAATGGGAGCCCAGGCCCCCCCCCCCCACCATTTTTTTATTTTAATTTTTTTCTTTTCTTTTCTTCTTTCTTCCTTCTTTTCTTTATTTTAATTTTTTTTATTTAAAAATAAATAAATAATATTTTAAAATTAAAATTAAAAAAAACGTTTCTCCAAACATTTATTTACTTATTTATTTTTGTTTTTTTTACATAGAAAAATATATATATCCTTTTTTTAACAAATGGAACAGAACAAAAAAAAACACACACCAACATATCGCATTGAGTTCGCATATCCAGTTTGACCCGTCAATTGGAGATTCTCTCGCTCCAAAGCCAAGAGATAATTAACGGCAGCTTAGTCCGCGGCTGCCGGAGATTCGGATCCCCACAATCAATAAACTCCAGCCTACCCTAGGCAGGGGAATCTGTATTGCGCCTGACCAGCGCGCGCGTATTCTCATCTCAATGGGGTGACGAAAAAAACCCTACACCGTCGAGGCTTGGAACTAGGGACTTTGCCATGGCTCTGTTGTTTTGACCCTGGGGTCGGTTGTTGATGTTGCATCTGCATCCTACCGGAGTGAGAAGGAACGTTGTTGTTAATCTTTTGGCTGTAGATGTTGTCGTCGAGACTGGGAACTAGGGACTTTGCCATGGCTTCGAGGTAGTCTCTAGGTTGTTGGTGAACCGTCGAGGCTTGGAACTAGGGACTTTGCCATGGCTCTGTAGTTTTGATCCTGGGGTCAGTTGTTGACGTTGCATCTAAATGGAGTAGGAAGGAACGCCGTTGTTGATCTCTTAGCTGTAGATGTTGCCGTCGAGACTGGGAACTAGGGACTTTGCCATGGCTTCGAGGTAGTCTCTAGGTTGTTGGTGAACCATCGAGACTTGGAACTAGGGACTTTTCCATTGCTCTGTTGTTTTGACCCTGGGGTCGGTTGTTGACGTTGCATCTGCATCCTGCTGGAGTGAGAAGGAACGCCGTTGTTGATCTCTTGGCAGTCTGTGAACCGTCGAGATTTGGAAATAGCGAGTTTGCCATGGCTCCATTTGCTAACGTCGCGTCTGCATCCTGTTGGAGTGAGGAAGAACGCCGTCGTTGATCTCTAGGCTGTCTGTGAATTGTCGAGACCTGGCTCTCCTTCTGATGGAACTTAGTGTGAAAATATGGTTTTCCCTTTTCATTTGTGCCCATGGATTGTATACAGGGGCCAGTATGGACTCATCTGCAGGGCAAAATTTTCATTTCATTTTTTTTCTTTCCGCGATGCTCTATCATTTCAGCTTTTTTTTATAACACGAAAGTCGTGATTGCCCAATCATTTCGGCTTTTTATAGCGGTTCCCAATCATTTCGGCTATTTTTTCTTTTTTACTCGCTGTTTTTTATTGCGATTTTCCCAAACATTTCGGTTGTTTTTATATGCATATATTTTGTTCGCTGATTTTTATTGCGAGTTGCCCCATCATTTCGGCTATTTCATATGCATTTTCTTTGCTCACTAATTTTTGCGAGTATAGAACTCGAGATCTGACACCAATCCTAGCATCAGCATCGCTGCAACTGGAATAATACCAGGGGCGAATTGTCATTTGCCGTGAAAGGACTTGGAATTTGATACTGATTTAGGAATTAATATCGCTACAAATGGGATATTTCCAGGAGCGAATCATCATTTGCCTTTGTCGATTTGAACAAAGGTGGCTTAGCAAATAGGGTTAGGATCCTGTTGACAAAGGCCTTTTGACTTTATGAGCCGTAAGGATCTCAAAGAGGTATTTTCTCCCTACGAGTCGTGAGGATCCCGTAGGTGTATTTTCTTCTTAGGAATCATGGGGATCCCCAAGTGTGTGTTCTCTTATAAGTCGTAAGGATCTCATAAGAGTATTTTCTCCTTATAAGTCGAGAGGATTTATAAGTGTCGTTCACTATATGAGGACATTCCTCTTATTGGTGGGACTTGGTGAGGGAACGTTTATTTGTATTTGTTCCCGTGGATTGTATACAAGGGTCAATATCAGACCGTTTGTAGGGCAACATGGAGAGTGTGACGGCTTAAGAACAGGTTCAGGTCCCTATATCTTAAGGCTTTTGAATCTTATGAGTCGTGAGGGTCTCGTAGGGGGAATTCTCTTTACGAGTCGTGAAGATCTCGTAAGTGTAATTTCTCCTTAGGAATCGTGGGGATCCCTAAGTGTGTTGCTCTCTTGTGAGTCGTAAGGATCTCACACAGGTGTTTTCTCCTCACAAGGTCGAGAGGACCTTGCAGGTGTCTTTATTTTAACGAGATTGTGCACATTCGGGTTTTCACAAGCTCGCCGGTAGCCCTGCTATTTTTACTCACGGTGCCCTTTCGGGTTTTCATCCGTGCCCATTTCGCTTGTGGATGTATTTTTTTTACTCCACGAGATTGCGCCTTTTCAGGTTTTCACAAGCTCGTCGGTAGCCCTGCTGTTTTTACTCACGGTGCCCTCTCGGGTTTTCTTCCGTGCCCATTTCGCTTGTGGACCTACCCTTTTTTTACGAACGATGATACTCTCAAAAATAGTTTCGCCGCAGGTGACCCATATGTTTTCCGGTGGGACTTAGGGATGGCTTCATTGCTGGAGTAGCAGTGTAGCCAGTAGGACTTAAGTTGCAACCTTGGCCGTTGGGACTTCGATTGCAATATAGATCTCAAAAGAGGATATCGCTGTATTTGGAGCGATGCGCCATGTTTGAGGCGACACACTAGTTTAGGGACATTTCGGTCCATTATCGCCATATTTGAGGCGAATTTCTAGTTTAAGGACTGTTCCCTGATTAAAAATCAGGAAAGGCTTCAGAGGAAGCATCACGTGCTCACACGTGACCAGTGGTCACGTGTTGGCACGTGATGGTTAAGCAGCGGCAAAGAACAGAGCGCAGAAGAGGAGTTCCTTCTGTTGGATATAGTGCCCTCAGAGTCAATTATTGGATCACAGGCACGTGATTGCAATGATTGAGGAAGGACCTATGCCGGTAGGACAGTCTTACTCAAGATGATAGCATGCTATCTGGTTTGCCTTTATCATCGTGTACTGTTTTAGGTGACCTTACAGGTCACTATTGCGCGTTGATAGAGCCCCTAGGATTCTTGCTTGACTGCCGGCAGTATGAGGGCGATCATATACGTGGGAGCTGGGGTCTATAAGCACATCCATAAAAGGTCCCTAGTCGTGGGAGTTTCGAGACAGGGTATCGATACTCCAGAGTAGACTAGTGTATACAGTCGAGACCCCAACGAGGGGCGGTGGCCGGTCTCACAAGCCACTGGTGTCAGTTGGTTCACCTAAGATGTATACAGGTGCTCATTGGGTTATGAGTACACCGGACAGGACTCGCCAGGAACATGCTAGTTGGGATTATACCAGACGTCAGATAGCAGTTCCCTGGTGACATGTGTATAGGTTAGTTCATCGACCTGAGATCGTAATTTGTCTCGTGTGAGTTCCCACTGTACTTTGATTACTACCCTACCATGCTCAAAGGAGTCGTGCAAACAGGTTTTAGTTGGGTACAGTCCCGAGACACATGGAGGCAGTGAGCGGATCTTCAGGGGTTCGTCTCTCCCGGTATTGGGGGTGAGGTCGCGCTGTGTCTAGGAGAGCCATTACACGAAGTCCTTGGCCAAGGCAGGAGATTTACTGGTAGGTATTCCAGTAGTATCTCAGGGTGTTCTGGACTACACTCCGACAAGACTTGTACCGCTTTTGGGGGTCTGACTTTTACCAAGCCATGTGATGCTCATAGACGAACGGACCGGACTGTACAGATATTGTCACTGACAGGCTCAGTAAGGTGTCAGGATGAGTTCGCTCATCGACGTCCTTTTTGGTCAATACCTGGTAGCCGGTTATGTATGGCTAATACCTCTGACGTGCTAGTGGTTAAATCCACAACCAAAGTGTTGACGAGTCTTTAGAGTCCCCCACAAACAGTTGCTCAAGTTTCGGGCGAAACGCTGTAGAGGCCGTATGGAGATATGTCAGGGTTCGATCTTATACGTGCGGTATTGCACGGATCATGATCGGACGAATAATACTAGCGGGTTTTGGTTTAAACCGGATCCTAGTATTGTACAGTGTAGATTTTGTCTCATTGCATTTGTATTCAGTCGGAATACAAATGCGGGTATGTATATACAGTCGCGGGGTTTTCCTGTAATTTATTACGGGATCATTTTTTTGAAGTTGCCATTTTGTATTCCGTTCCGGCCAGTTTTCCTTTGTTCCTTCACGGCCGGATTTTTGTGATGGGAGGGGCTAATTTGCAAAGTGGCATTTTAGCATTGTGGAGGAGGTTTCTTGGAAATGGGGATTATGATGGTTCTAGCATCTTATGATGCTTTTCTTGTGCTCTTTTCTTTGCATTAATTATGATGGGCTTTTGATTGGACTTTGTTGTGACTCCTTTTTCTTGTTATCATCATATTTCTCTTACTTTTGATAATTGATTTTTCCCTCCCTCCATTGACATGGCCGGCCACATATATGAGGGGGAGAGAGGATTTTTCATTTTGGTGGAGGAGAAAGGTTGATCTCATTTTCTCCTTGAAAAGAAAATTCCATAGCAACATTTTTCATAGTTCATTCTCCAAATCTAAAATGGCAACTTCACAACCCCAAGAGACAAATTATTCCACACTAGCCTAGAGCATTTCTTGGACACGTCGACTCGCCAACTTCGTGCCCGAGTTGCCTCGGTCCAGAGGTGGGAGCCCGTAAAAGAACCCGGCGATGTGGTGCCCTTTCCGACGAAGAGATGAAGACCGGAGATTCCGCGAGGAGATCGGAGTGGAGGCCGAAGACCGAAGGATACGGATCGATCGGTATAACATTCTATCCTATCTTCTAGTTTGCTAGGATTAGGTTAATGGCCCGATCCGGGTTTTATAGTGCATGGTAGTGCCGGTTTACAAGTTCTGTAAAAGTTTCATTTCCGCATTTTGGCCTCGGATTGACGGCCTGGGCGCTGCCGTGCACTTACACTGGTATCAGAGCCACGCCATTAACCTAGTTTAGCTTGCTCTAACGTGTTTACAAGTTCGATCGAACGGATTTTCCAAAAACCGTATTTTCAAGCACAGTTTCTGTCGAATTTTTCAAGTGCTCTAAAAATTATTTGGTACATTGTAAAAATATGTGCCGGGTTTTTTATGCATTCTGTGAAAATTTGGTCGCATGTTATTATTATTCCGCCGCGGAACCGCGGCCAAACCCATGCTTGGGCCGCGGTTCCGTCGCCACTTTGACAGTTCAATGCACCAAAATTTTACAGAGGGCTTCTGACTTGAAAATAGGGTTTTTGGTATATTCTGTTTGGACCCAGATTTTCTTTGAGTACTACAGTAGTGCTTGGGGCCCACTTCGGTAAATTTAGTCGATCGAAAATTTTAAACATGTTAGTTCACAGTATTTACATTATATCTGCGACCGTGAATGTCATTTGATCGGTAAATCCGGTCTAACTGCTATAGCCCTTTTAGACGGATTTGCGAACGTAACATTCACGTTGATGTTCTGTGTTGTGCTGTGATGTTGCGGATTTGTCGTGGTAGATAGCCTGGATGCAATGTTAGTACAGTTTGGTTGTATATGTACATTTGATATTGCGGGGCGAGCGTCCGACATGTGTTCTGCCGTCACTGCCTGTTTGTATATTATTCTTTTGGGGCACGACCTGGCTGAGGTCGATGTACCGGCTGCATATTTTACTTTCTGTACTAGGATTACCCCACGGAGGGGTGCACAGGTAGCCGGGTTCTAGAAGGAAACGGGCCCTCATCTCATGGCGTTGAGACGGAGGGGGCTTAACTCTAGAATTGGCGGGCTATTCGCCGCACTCGTAGGGGGTACAGGTTGACCCAAGGAGGGGTGCCCAAGTTACCGGATTCCGTGAAGTGCTGGGTGGCCCATTCACGTTGCTGAAGGGGGTGCCTCGCTTCAGGTTTTGGCGGGTAACTTGCCGCGCCCGTAGGGGTCTAGGATTTCATTGCACAGGCTATCAACACGACCAGGGGAACGTCGGGTTTCAGTAGCGGCTTTATGAAACCCGGGATCCCAGATATCTGTATTGTTCTGTGATGCTTATTACATTTCTGTGATGTTGCATTTTATCACGCCTTGAGCGAATATTATATATTGATATATATACTAGTAGATGTTGTATATGTTTTGCATCCACGCTAGTCCAGTCCCCGCTCTGTCGTTAGTTAAGTAACCTAACGGGTGATGACGGGACCCAGTGGCGAATGCGGATGGCATATACATACATCGTTATTTTCGTTCCTTATTGGTGTGATCATTTGATGGGACAGCGTTGATTCGGATCAATGCAAGCTAAACAAACCTATTCTGATGTTGTTGGAACATTTTTCAAAAAGCTATTATTGCAAGGGCGTTCTCTTTTGTTTTGCACAGCGGTATTCGGTTATGAATATCCAGCACCTCAGTCGACGAGGCAAGAGCCGAGATCCCTTCACCGGGAGTGACCCCTTAGACAGAAGTTTGCGTCAGGGCAATAACTTCACTATAGTCGTTTACTTTTGCTTTGCACAGTGGTATTCAGTTGGAAAATCCTGCACCTCATTCTACGGGGAAAGAGCCGAGATCCCTTCACCGGGTGTGACCTCTTTAGCAAAGGTTTTCGCCACTATATTTTTATAAAAAGCTATCCGGTTCCTTCAACGATATCAAGTTCATTACGTTAAAGGTTTTTCGCCAAAAACCATTCGTAGCCCTCCGTCATTACAGTTAAATGTTCGGTAGTATTCAAGCTATGTATTTTGACCTACGCCAAGGCATAGTGATTGGAAGCTACCGGATATTTATCTGTTGCATAAATAGATGCGTTAGTTTAGGACAGTCGTACTACTATTTTGGCCAACGTCAAGGGTATGTACGGGTGGGTTCAAATTAACCTGGATAATGACGGGTAGAACTTGACATGTGACTTATGATATTTTGGCCTGCATCAAGGTCATAAGAGCATGGGGCAAAAATTACATCGGGAGTTTCTAAAGAAACTGAAACTTGCCAGATATGCGCATACCTTCTGGAGTGTGATAACGTGAGCGGATTCCGTTACGTTATCATGCGATGATAGTTGGATCCCGATTCCCACTGATGAGTTGGTTTACTCCTCGGATGATCCCGGCTAATTCTCCTTTTAGGTTTGGAGGAGAATTTGACGGTACAGTGGGAGATTTTCTGATTAGATAAAGTGATAACCATTCTGATCTAGGTTAAAGTGTACGCTGAGTGTTTCTTTTCTCTCTCTCTCTTTGGCAGCGACCATGACCCGACCCTTGACTATGACTCAGTGACCAAAATTAACCGAACCTTGTTAAACACTAGCTTTTGGATTGTCAGAGTTGCATACCTCATTGCCACTCCTACTTTTACCCTTTTCTCCAGGACACCCCGTATTATTACGAACGTCCACTTCCAATGGACAAAACCATCGTATGGTTATATACGAACTCGAAGGAATTTATTTGAGAATGGTTTCTGGTTCTGGAGAAAACGAATAGAACTATTCAGTTGTCTTTTCCTTTTACCTTCTCTCAGGTTGCGAGTGCTCCTTGGATTAGGACAGTACACCTATTACGCAAATTGGATAGTCTTCTTCCAAACCATAAGCAGGTGCCGACCGGTAGGGAATGAAGAAAACCAATTAGCCTAACGATGGTGTACAGAAGGTATTATGTAAAGACAAATAAAGGGATTAGTAAGAGGGCAAAGTAAACTGCGACTGCTATTCACGACCAAACCAAGTATTTCATTACCACTCCCACTTCATCTTTGTATTTCTCTAGAACACTCCGTATTATTACGAAGATCCACAATTTATTGGATACTCCATCATATGGTTATATACGAACTCGAAAAGAACTTGTTCCAGTTCGGGGATGTATTCTGATTCAGGAGAAATAAGAATAAGGTTTTATTCGGTTGTCTTTTATCTTCACCTTCTCTCGCGTTGCGAGTGCTCCTAGGATTAGGACAGTACACCCATTATGCTTATTGGATAGTCTTCTTCCATACCATAGGCTGGTGCCGAACGGTAGGGAAAAAAGAAAACCATTTGGCCTAAAGGGGTGTACAGAAGGTAATGACTAAAGACATATAAAGAGATTTGGAGAGGTGGCAAAGAAATATACGGTTATAGTTGTGAATCTGGATAATGGAAGAGGCATTACTAGGAATACCCGGATACCCCTTTGATAGTTTCACTATGTATTGTTAAAAGAAAACTGATTTCCCAGTTAGACACTTGCTTCAGGGTATGCATTTACCAGGTATGATTCTTACATCTGTATGGTTTTACAGATGATGAGTGGGAATAAGTTATTGGGAATTAGGTGATCATCCTCATTATATCGGAATTCGTTGTAATTGGTGATATTTGAAAAAATCGCCTGGGTTATTTGCCGGACTGCAAATATTTGATTTTGAATATCCGTTGTTATGCACCAATTTCAAATTGATATATTTGTACGTCTATTTTTTTTAGAGTGAGATATACCTTTTTGAAATTATGTCTATGACATTTACCTATATCAGTTGATGGTTAGGTAAGGAGTATTAAACAGTGGTGTAATTCTTCTTAACCATAAGTACAGTTTTCAACCTACGACACACGGGGAATGAGTTATTAGACTCAAGGGACTTATACAGAGTATTGTATGTTGTCCGGTGTCCATTAGGACAGAGGGGTTGGTCCTCGTACTATATTCTGTTTACTTATGACTTCTCTAGTTCTTAGACATGTGTTTCGTAGAAATGCAAGGTCTAAGTTTTGAGAAGTTATAGGTATAAGAATAAAGTAGAGAAACAAGTGTTGCAAGTATCAGGATTCTTCAAGGAGATCGAAGATGTAGATACTTGTGTATGGTATTCAGTTGATAGTAATGATTAAGAGAACCTGCTTCTCTTTCAGGTTACTCATAATTGGAAGCACTCCTAAGTTGAGTAATGCTGATCAGCCTCTCTCCATTTAGTTGATATGTACTGGAGACAGCTGCATGATTTGAATATGGTTCAATTAAATCAGTGCCTCTGTTTTTGTATTGGATATAAAACAGTTCACATCTTGACATTGTTAAGGTACGTGGAGTTGTCCAGCTTATGCTTAAAACCAGACTCTGGATAACTCAAGGCACGTTTCTGTAATGGCTGTTTGCGGGTTGACCCAAGCTATGACGAGGGTTGACTTTCTATCATCTGGAAGATCAATAGTGATATTGTTCTTGACTCGCCACAGTTTTAATAAAAATGGATTTTTTCAGAAAACAGTAGTGGGAGTATGGTAGAACTGGAAGTGATTCCAGAACCGCAAACGATTACTGAAAATTTGATAAGAACCTAAAAATTCAATCTGGCTTGACATTCCATTGACCACTCCGCAGATATGGTGGGTAACCTCAGGCACCCGAGAGGTACTCAGGTAGCCTCAAGGACGGTGACAGGGAGGTTCTTGTTTACCCAGACTTGCCATTGCTATTGTTCCAGACCGTGAGACCCGGCAGGAGGATGAGTATAGCGTCGTTCTAAACTAGCTTTAGAAGTGTATGTCTATATAACTCTGCCAGAGGGTTGTCGTAGTCAGTGGGAGCAGCGGAAGCATAGTGGACAAGTGGCTTATGTCTATTTATAGACTAAAGCAAATATAGCGGAGATAGATCATCTATTTCTGATGTGACAGTCATAGGTTTGGTTTCATCAGAATAGGGGATGGATCTGTTAAGAAGGTAGTAAGGTGTGATGTCCTGGTATTTGGATGACATACACAGAGTAGGAAGTGAAATTCATATACTACGATCGGTCATACTTTGATCGTCACACGGTGGTTTCTCCACATAGGGCTTGGATATTATATCAGACATTCTGGTTACTGGATCTATGGTTTTAGATCTAGATTTGGGAATTTTCCCAATCAGGGTACTTAGACAGCATTCTAAAGGTGTTTTAGAATGGACGACTCCTGGCACGGTAGTGTACCTGCAGGTGATGGAGTCACCCTCTCTAAAGGTGTCTTACAGACTAAAGGAGAGAGGGATGTGCATGATTGGCATATCACTTGCTTAGGCAATTGAGTCAATCATGAGATGTCAAGTACCACACCAGATGTTGTTTTTGCATTAGATGCAATAAGTAGATATTAATCCAATCCTGGAGAAACATTCGGAAGCAGTTTTAGAACATAAGTGCATGTTCTAGGGATATGATAACAACAGCCTCTTTCGGGGACGGTTATCATTCCAGGCTTCCAAGGTGACCTGGATGACAAAGTGACTGTCAGAGTTATAGTTTTCCCTCTGACGAAGGGCAGTATTTTGGACAGGTGGTCCAAGCGGATACTGAGGGAGGCATGGCGCAGGATACTGATTAAGTCCAGTTGACAATACAGTCTAAGAAGTTTGGATTTGGAGTTCATTTATGAGCTAGGTCCCATCAGATATCCAGACATATTCTAAGACAGGTATTGCTCATTTCGGGAGATGGCTTTCTCCGCGAACTTGAGATAAAGAGAGACATAGAAAGAAACATCTGAGCAGATCCACTCACTGAGGCTATTCCTCGAACGCACTAGTTTCACAAACAGGTTTTGTGAGTGGATCTGCTCAGGAGTTGGGTGTTCGGTATCACACGGGCTGTGAGTATGCGGCATCGCAATAATTAGCCTTGAGTGCAAGTGGGAGATTGTTGGATATAGTGCCCTCAGAGTCAATTATTGGATCACAGGCACGTGATTGCAATGATTGAGGGAGGACCTATGCCGATAGGACAGTCTTACTCAAGATGATAGTATACTATCTGGTTTACCTTTATCATCGTGTACTGTTTGAGGTGACCTTACAGGTCACTATTGCGCGTTGATAGAGCCCCTAGGATTCTTGCTTGACTGCCAGTAGTATGAGGGCGATCATATACGTAGGAGCTGGGGTCTATAAGCACATCCTTAAAAGGTCCCTAGTCGTGGGAGTTTCGAGACAGGGCATCGATACTCCAGAGTAGACTAGTGTATACAGTCGAGACCCCGACGAGGGGCGGTGGCCGGTCTCACAAGCTACTGGTGTCAGTTGGTTCACCTAAGATGTATACAGGTGCTCATTGGGTTATGAGTACACCGGACAGGACTCGCCGGGAACATGTTAGTTAGAATTATACCAGACGTCAGATAGTAGTTCCCTGGTGACATGTGTACAGGTTAGTTCATCGACCTGAGATCGTCATTTGTCTCGTGTGAGGTTCCCACTGTACTTTGATTAATACCCTACCACGCTCAAAGGAGTCGTGCAAACAGGTTTTAGTTGGGTACAGTCCCGAGAAACATGGAGGCAGTGAGCGGATCTTCAGGGGTTCGTCTCTCCCGGTATTGGGGGTGAGGTCGCGCTGTGTCTAGGAGAGCCATTACACGAAGTCCTTGGCCAAGGCAGGAGATTTACTGGTAGGTATTCCAGTAGTATCTCAGGGTGTTCTGGACTACACTCCGACACGACTTGTACCGCTTTTGGGGGTCTAACTTTTACCAACCCCCTAGGCCCGCCATGCGATGCTCATTGACGAACGGACCGGACTGTACGGATATTGTCACTGACAGGCTCAGTAGGGTGTCAGGATGAGTTCGCTCATCGACGTCCTTTTTGGTCAATACCTGGTAGCCCGTTACGTATGGCTAATATCTCTGACGTACTAGTGGTTAAATCCACAACCAAGTTATTGACGAGCCTTTAGAGTCCCCCACAGACAGTTGCTCAAGTTTCGGGCGAAACGCTGTAGAGGCCGTATGAAGATATGGCAGGGTTCGATCTTATACGTGCGGTATTGCACGGATCATGATCGGACGGATAATACTAGCGGGCTTTGGTTTAAGCCGGATCCTAGTATTGTACAGTGTAGATTTTGTCTCATTGCATTTGTATTTAGTCGGAATACAAATGCGGGTATGTATATACAGTCGCGGGGTTTTCCTGTAATTTATTACGGGATCAGTTTTTTGAAGTTGCCAGTTTGTATTCCGTTCCGGCCAGTTTTCCTTTGTTCCTTCACGGCCGAATTTTTGTGATGGGAGGGGCTAATTTGCAAAGTGGCATTTTAGCATTGTGGAGGAGGTTTCTTGTAAATGGGGATTATAATGGTTCTAGCATCTTATGATGCTTTTCTTATGCTCTTTTCTTTGCATTAATTATGATGGGCTTTTGATTGGACTTTGTTGTTACTCATTTTTCTTGTTATCATCATATTTCTCTTGCTTTTGATAATTGCTTTTTCCCTCCCCCCATTGACATGGCCGGCCACATATATGAGGGGGAGAGAGGATTTTTCATTTTGGTGGAGGAAAAAGGTAGATCTCATTTTCTCCTTGAAAAGAAAATTCCATGGCTCCATTTTTCATAGTTCATTCTCCAAATCTAAAATGGCAACTTCACAACCCCAAGAAACAAACTATTCCACACTAGCCTAGAGCATTTCTTGGACACGTCGGCTCGCCAACTTCGTGCCCGAGTTGCCTCGGTCCAGAGATGGAAGCCCGTAAAAGAACTCGGCGATGTGGTGCCCTTTCCGACGAGCAGATGAAGATCGGAGATTCCGCGAGGAGATCGGAGTGGAGGCCGAAGTCCGAAGGACACGGATCGCTCGGTATAGCATTCTATCCCATCTTCTAGTTTGCTAGGATTAGGTTAATGGCCCGATCCGGGTTTTATAGTGCGCGGTAGTGCCTGTTTACAAGTTCTGTAAAAGTTTCGTCTCCGCATTTTGGTCTCGGATTGACGGCCGGGGAGATGCCGTGCACTTACACCTTCAGGGGGTCGCGTGCTTGCGCGTGACCGGGGGTCACGTGCTTGCGCGTGACCGGGGGTCGCGTGGCCACATGTGACTGGCTTTAAAAGCCTTGTTGTTCAACAGAATTGAATTCTGAAAAAGGTTGTTTAAATCTTTCCAAAATGGAAAAGAATCATATGAAACCGTTGGATTAAGAATCCGAGGGTGATTAAATATCACCGATTTATGGAAAAATCTTGGACAAGAAAAGATTTCTCCTAAATCTCACCGAAATAACAAAGAAATATCTTTGGATTTAAAATCCAACGGTGAATAAAATTCACCTAATAATCTAAAGGCCCAGATCAATGATGAAAAATAAATCAAATCTTTCAATGAGAGATTTACCAAACAGATTGATTCTTTTCTGATGGGCCTGCCAGGAAGCCCATGATCCCTGAAGTGGCCATCCCGAGGAAGACAGCCATCTTTGCCCCTGAAGTTGTCAAGGCGGCTTCTCCTGCCAAAGAGTCGGTCTTTACAAGATTGACTATCCCGGCTTCCGTTCCTGCTCGAAAGTCTGTCTTTAACAGATTGGATACCGCTACTCAAAAGGCATTAGTCTTTAAGAGGCTGGCACCAGCGGCGTCTCATCTAGACGGGGGGCAAGACGAAACCATCCCCATCGCCGAACCAGCCCCAACAGCTCGACACGCTTGACGTCGTCACTGGTGCCGAGTAAGGAAGGCCGAGGGCAGCTCCCCCTCTGGACTAACCCCACCAACTCCAACGGTGGAAATCAATGCTACTGTTCCGACTGGGAACAGTTTTGAACTACTCAACAAGGTGTGCAGAAACTCTCCGACTACCGCGCTGAAAAGATCTCCCCCACCCGCGAAGAATGCTAGAGAAACAAGGCCAGAGCAGCCCCCTCAACGGCTGTCCTCCAAAATTTACAAGGTCTGGCGACGGGTTCAGGACTCAGTAATCGATCGAGATCACTCTCACCGGCAAAAGAGGGTGAAAGTTTAGGAAGAAAAGAACCGTCCTGTCAAACCGCAAAGGACAACAACTACCTGGGTGCCCGCTGCAACGGCCCCCTCAACGCCAACTACCCACAAGAGCAGAAAGCAGGAGAAAGTCCCCACGTCTGCGGCAAATATCAAGGGCAATGAGTCCAAAAGCACTAAGTCCGGGGGCATTGTGGTACACACCGTCTACATGGCATCCGGGAAAGAGGACAGCCGTACATCTATAGGTCATAGACCGCTTACGCGATCGGTGACTAAAGCTCAGGAGCAGCAGCAGAAGCTCCAAGAAATGATGAATACAATGGCCACACTCACTGGGCCAAAAGAAAGCCCCGAAGCGTCCTCGGATCAACGCCAGGAGCTAGAAACTGACGCTGAATTCCTTCGCAGGGTACTTGAGAAGAAGGACAAAGAGGCTGTGGAACAAGCAGCTAATATAAAACGAATGGCCCTTCTGTTTCAGGAGATGGTAGAGATGATGTTACAGCCGGATCATCCAGCTGAAGACCCTCCGATCATTATTGAAGACGATAGAGGAGAGACGTCGAATCCTCCACCGGCTCTTTCAACGGCCAAGGAGGAGACAATTTCCAAGGCTGACCTGGACGAATATATAGCTCAACAGATATGGGTTCACCAGGCAACTGAGGCAGCCGGTCAAGTTGTCAGGACGGGAAGACCATATCCGAGCTGGTATGATCAGATCAAGTACCCGCCGGGCTATACAATACCGAAATTCCATGTCTATAAGGGGACTGGCAATCCCCATCAACATGTTGCCCAGTTCAGGGCTCTTTATGGCAATACCGTCGGTGATGATAAATTGTTGCTTCGCCAGTTCGTCGGTAGCTTATCGGAGACGGCGTTTGAATGGTACTCCGAACTTCCGAATGACTCCGTCAAAACCTTCGCTGAAATGGAGTTATTGTTTACCCAGCGTTTCGCGAGCGCCAGCGAAGACACCCCGATAACAGCTTTGATTAATGCAAGAGTGAAGTCGGGTGAAACTTGGGTCCAATATGCAATCCGATGGCGGAACTTATGGTCGAAGTGCGAACAGCGCATCGAAGAAGCGCCAGCGGTGGGCATGTTCGTGGGCACCTTAGACCCTCATGCAACTATTTCACAGTTCATGATGTTCTTTAAAACGACCACGTTCTAGACGTTAATTGATAAGTTAGCCCAGATGAATCAAATGGGTCACAGACCGTCTCCCCCGATGCCAGAACCGCGGAACGACAAGGATAAAGGGAAGGCAACTTTCGTTGCGAACACTGTTCATATCATATTCTTGCATTATTATATTCCCCATTCTTATGCATTTTACAAATAAACAGGTGCTTTTGACCCATGTCTGCTATATAGTACAGGTTACAGGTTCTTGGAGCAAAAACAGTGAAAAAGACAAAAGACGATACAAAAGAGGGACTTTGACCAACAAATAGAAGGATCTTAATCAAGCCTACACAAAAGATCAGTACAAGGCAACGCAAGGTCCAAGATTACAAAGCCACGGTTAAAGTCCACTACAAGTATTCACTGGAAGATCTGGAGAAGACCTAGAAGCCAATTTGAGAAAAGTACTAAAGAAACAGCAAGTACAAGTCATGCAGAGCCAGCACCAGAAAATGCATAATCCAAGTCCATCTTTTGGCCGCGGAACCGCGGCCAAACCCTGGCTAAGGCCACGGTTCCGCGGCGGTGTTGAGCATTTCGAGAATAAAAATTTTACCATAATGTAGAGGCATCTCTGACTAGTCAACCTAGGGGTATTTTGGTAAATGCAGACGTGCGGCAATTGTAAACTTAGGGTTTTCTATGTCCTATAAATAGAGACCCAATTCATTGTATTTTTTCATGCCTCTTTTCATCAATAAAAATTCAGTTTTCTTTTGAAGTTGGAGAGCATCAAAATTGTAAGTAGGTTTAATTTTCTGCCCTAGTTCTAGTTTTAATTTCTGCCCTAGGTAATTTCTTTTCTTGCCCTACTTTAATATAGTTTAAAATTTTATTAACTTGTAAGAGATCTTTCATCTCTTAAACCAAAACAAAATAAAAATTATGTCTTTCATAAATCCCTCAATGAGCGAGTAGTTTCCTCGCTTGTTAGGGTTAGGAATAGGGAAGGGTTTGAGAGTTGAAGATCTCTCATCTCTTTCTTTGTCAATCTCTTATGAACAATTAGGACTCCATGCATGCTTTCATCTTCCGCTCCCTACGGCATTCTACCCAAGAGGTAACGGTGATATCGTAATATAAAAGACCGGATCTGCAAGTTTTCCATGGAGGTTAGGGTAAGGATTGATAAAGGACGGACAAGGATCTAGAGGAAGAAACATCTTCCCAATCATCCTAGTCCCCTCTATTAATAATTACCATAACTCCTAATATGATATCTAATTTAAGGCATTGAAAGAGGTGTAAATTTTTATTTACCAAACTTTACCTAAATCTAATCCTAGCAAGTTTCCTAATCCTAGTATAACTCAACTTCGTTTTTAGATTTAATTAAAAGATCCAACACCCTTTGGAATTAGCTCGTAAGAACATTTAGGAAATTTACAACATCCCTGTGGACCGACCCGTATTCACCGGCTAGCTACCAAGCGACGCCGTTCTTGATTGCGGTAACTTATATTTTTGATCGAAAAATCCATTTAAATCAAATGGCGCCGTTGCCGGGGATGACGTGTTATTTCCTTTTTGCAATTTCGGGTTAATATAAATTAAAAAATCATAAAAACAGAAGAAAAAAATAAAAAAAATATATCTTATTTGTATTTTGTGAAGGGTATTTTTGAATTTTTGCAGGATTTACACACAAATTCGGATCTGCAAATCTACAGATATCAAAACAGCAAAGAGACGATCCTAACAATAGAAGATTACAACAAACAAGGAGCAGATAAAATTTGGGGACCTGAACCCTCCACCATGCCGCTAAACCGCCGCGCAAACCCACCTCAGACCGCGGATCCGCCGCGGCCTTGGCAGTTCAGAACGTCAGAAAAATTCTTGGGAACCGTGCCGGCTAGTTGACCGAGAAAACGCGGCAGGAAGGCTCTTGGGCCGCGGAAACGCGACGGGGATGTGACGTCATCTTGTGAAACATTTTCTATAAGCTCCACTGTTCTTTCTCCTCTGAAAATCTTGATATATCTTCTGTAAATTAGCCTGCAGGGTTCTTTGCGCTTTAAAAATCTTTTCCTTTCCAAATAACAAATCTTGTGCAGGATTCTGTGCGCCTCGCTTAAAATAGAAATTGATTGCAAGTAATCTTTTCTATTTTGCATACCTTTATCAAAAATCTTTTTGCAAAAATTTCCAAATAAAGAGAAAAAGAAAAAAAAGAATTTTTTTTAACATGACTTGCAAATTTTGCCGCTAAGAACTCCGTACACCACCTACCTTCTTTCTCTTCTCTTTCTTCTATCATGGGTACCCCACATCACAAATCTCTTTCCGAACTTTGGTATCCTGAACCTAACTTTGCCTCGTATGTCAATTATTTCAGTCGATTTAAGGACGATCTCTCTATTCCCAAAATTTCTTTGAAAGATCAAATAGAAACTTCTAGGAGAAACAGTTCGACATTGCAATCCACTTTGTGTCAACCATGTCCACCTTCACCACCTTCGTACGTTGATACCACTTTTTCGGGTCCTGTTGTAACTCCTAAGCCGATGTCTATTGCTGAGCACATTGCACAATCTCGTAGCCGATCTTTGACTCCTCTCCACACATCCAGTTATAGGGATCAACAAGTCCATTCACCTTTTTATACAACTGTTGATCCTACTCCTATCCAACCATCCAATTCCTACTAGTCCTACCCGACTTTCCCATCGTCACTAGACACTATTTCTACACAGTCATTTGGGAGTTTCACGTATCCAAACAATTTCGAATCTTTTACCGAAACCCCCTCACAACCCATGTCTAGTTTGGAACAGTCGTTGGAAGCTTATATTTTAGCAGCAAACAAAATGACTACGAATGTGGATGCGTCCATTGCCGCCCTTATACAACCTAGTGAACCGGTAGCTAGTTTCCAACTAGCTTCAAATTTTTCAATGTACGAGGAGGCGGTTGGACAGAGGGAGAATTTGAGAGAAGCGAGTGAGTTCTACACATTCCCAAATCAGACTACCCATACCCACTTGAAGCCCACAACTCCGGTTTTCCATCGATTGTCCCAAATGATTCACAAGTTACTAACAAAACATCTAACGAGTTGTGCGACTTTGTAGTGCTTGATTTGCCAGATTGTGAAGAACCCCTTTTGAGTGAAACCACACTTAATCCTTTCGATCTTTACACCTCCACTATAGAACCTAAATCAATAAATATCCATGCTTTTGATGGGCTGTCAGAAAAAATTGATTTTCACTTGATTGAGGATATAGACGCCGGGAATATTTTGGATGATGAACCCGTCGATTTGATTGAAATTTTATGTCCAATTCATCATCCCGGGTCATTAAATGTTTCTCCCGAACTTCATATGCGCCTTGATTTTGATGATAATGGCATGGATGAGCTAAATATTGAGGAGAATTATAAGGATAGTATTGAGAAGAGTATTGAGGATAATATTAAGGTTGAACCATTTTTGTTTGATGTGTCGGATTTTCCAATTCATCATCCTGAACCTTTAACTGCTATATTACCCTCCCTCCTTTCCATCGTTCCGACCACGCAACAGATCACGCTTGAAGACTGTGAGCTTGAAAAATTTCCCTTTGAATCTGACACAGTTCTCACAGCCGATAACACTTACGATTGTTTCACTTTTTTGGACGATGTTGAAGACTCACCGCCCGAGTTTGAGTCCTTTGAATTTTCAGATGAGTTAGTTGAACCATCAGACTCGGTTGCTTACAGTCGTTTCAAACCATTGATGGAATTTTTCAAGTTCGAGACAGTTTACTACGGTGAAAATGAGACTATCCCTAATTCACTTCCTTTCGTCCTTCCTATCGTTCCGACCTTACAAGAGACCATTATGCTTTCATCTCCAATACCAAGTTCGACGGACCCATGTTTGCTCACGAATCTTGAGGGATTTGACCCCATTTCTCGACGGGTTAATAGATTAGCACAATCGTTTTTAACACATCGGTCATCACAAATTGCACTAATTTATTCACTCGATTTACATCCTCAAGACCGTACTCCACTTCTTTCTCTTTTCCGCTATTCTTCTCCTCCACCGAGACCATATTCTCCCTTTCTCTCCACACGGGCTCGTGTGTTTCTCATTTCTTTCCTTTACACCCCATTCTTTCACCAACCATACCATTACCACGATAAGATTTTTGAATGGTTGGTGCTAACCTTTGGCTTATGTAAGGCCTTGTTTAGTTTGGGGGGAACCTTGTTGTATATATATTTTTATTTTTCTTTTAACAATAAAAAATAAAATAAAATAAAATAAATATAAATAAATAAACAAGGGTGTGCCGACATTCTCAACCCTCTTAGTGTGGCATGACAGTGAGGACACAGTCAAGTTTAAGTTTGGGGGTATGCTCGGTAAGTCTTCTTCCTTCGCATTCATATGTATATTTTTGCATTTGCATACTTATTTTTAGAACCCATATTTTTGCATTTGCATACTTATTTTTAAAACCCATAAAAAATTGAAAATTTCAAAAATTATAAAAATTAATGTATTCAATTTTGGCTATATTTGACTTAAGTTTGACAAATAGGTTAACTAGCTAGGAACAACTAGATCCTAGACTTAGTAAAATGAAAACCCTAAAAATAACCTTCCTTAAAGTTTAACGGTAGAAAGTATATGTCTTTGTAGTTTATTTAGAAATAGGCAAATCTTGAGTTCACTTTTTGGGCTAAGTCGAAACAAGGAAAAAGTATTGATATTTTTATTAAACTATAAGTTTGAAAAATAATTCCTAGCTTAAGTCTAGATTCTGAAAACGTATACCCTACAATTTGCACAATCACGCACCTTGAAACTTGGAATAGTAGTGGAAACCTTGAAATGCTCTTGTCTAAAGCCCTTAGTACGAAAAAAATAAAAAAATACAAGTGTGAATAAAGAAAAAAATGAACGCTGGTTTTTGTAATTACTTGAGGCTGCAAAAATAGAAAAAATATTTAGCGAGGGTGCTTCATCACCTAGTGCCTTAGACCAACTGGTTTGGGAGTCACTGCTAAAAGCCTTGGGTGTTGCAAGACTAGGAATTACGCTTTAAAGTGCAAACGCATTTTGTAATCGGTCGTTGGTATCTCAAGAAGTATTAACGGTCGCATGAAGGATGTGTAAGCAAAATTCACCAATTAATAAGTGCTTTGGACAACGGACAAGAGTATGATTGCTTGATTTGAATTTCCAAGTGTAGGGGTGATATATACACACACGTAGGGGTATGTGATTGGAGTTTAGATGAAAGAAAGGGATGAAGAATAGAACTTGTATTTTTAGTAAAGTTGATAAAAATTCCTAAGTGGAGATGGAACCCTAGAAGGAAAACTTAAGAGATGCCAAAAGCTAAATAGGTCTGCAGAACATATATAATTTTAAGTTAAATGATGAGAAAGTGTGAAGAATATGGGAGGATAATTTACAAGTCGACGATAATAGAATTCCTTGTTAGAAAACCTAATTGGAGAATAAAATTCGAAAAGTCGAATTGATAGGATTTTGTGGGTAGTATCCGCTGAAAACCCTCAGGAGAGAACACTTCTCCTACTAGGGACACCTAGAGGTTTAACGGCTTGTTGCACGTGCTCAGTGCAATCGTGATTCCCTGCGAAAGTAAGGTTAGGATTTTGTCATGAATAAAACTAAGTTTGCTCGAAGACGAGTAAAAGATAAGTTTGGGGGTATTTGTTCATATCATATTCTTGCATTATTATATTCCCCATTCTTATGCATTTTACAAATAAACAGGTGCTTTTGACCCATGTCTGCTACATAGTACAGGTTATAGGTTCTTGGAGCAAAAACAGTGAAAAAGACAAAAGACGATACAAAAGAGGGATTTTGACCAACAAATAGAAGGATCTTAATCAAGCCTACACAAAAGATCAGTACAAGGCAATGCAAGGTCCAAGATTACAAAGCCATGGTTAAAGTCCACTACAAGTATTCACTGGAAGATCTGGAGAAGACCTAGAAGCCAATTTGAGAAAAGTACTAAAGAAACATCAAGTACAAGTCATGCAGAGCCAGCACCAGAAAATGCATAAGCCAAGTCCATCTTTTGGCCGCGGAACCGTGGCCAAACCCTGGCTAAGGCCGCGGTTCCACAGCGGTGTTGAGCATTTCGAGAATAAAAATTTTACCATAATGTAGAGGCGGCTCTGACTAGTCAACCTAGGGGTATTTTGGTAAATGCAGACGTGCGGCAATTGTAAACCTAGGGTTTTCTATGTCCTATAAATAGAGACCCAATTCATTGTATTTTTTCATGCCTCTTTTCATCAATAAAAATTCAGTTTTCTTTTGAAGTTGGAGAGCATCAAAATTGTAAGTAGGTTTATTTTTCTGCCATAGTTCTAGTTTTAATTTCTGCCCTAGATAATTTCTTTTCTTGTCCTAATTTAATATAGTTTAGAATTTTTATTAACTTGTAATAGATCTTTCATCTCTTAAACTAAAACAAAATAAAAATTATGTCTTTCGTAGATCCCTCAATGAGCGAGTAGTTTCCTCGCTTGTTAGGGTTAGGAATAGGGAAGGGTTTGAGAGATGAAGATTTCTCATCTCTTTCTTTGCCAATCTCTTATGAACAATTAGGACTCCATGCATGCTTTCATCTTCTGCTCCCTACGGCACTCTACTCAAGAGGTAACGGTGATACCGTAGTATAAAAGACCGGATCTGCAAGTTTTCCATGGAGGTTAGGGTAAGGATTGATAAAGGACGGACAAGGATCTAGAGGAAGAAACATCTTCCCAATCATCCTAATCCCCTCTATTAATAATTACCATAACTCCTAATATGATATCTAATTTAAGGCATTGAAAGAGGTGTAAATCTTTATTTACCAAACTTTACCTAAACCTAATCCTAGCAAGTTTCCTAATCCTAGTATAACTCAACTTCGTTTTTAAATTTAATTAAAAGATCCAACACCCTTTGGAATTAGCTCGTAAGAACATTTAGGAAATTTACAACATCCCTGTGGACCGACCCGTATTCACCGGTTAGCCACCAAGCGACGCCGTTCTTGATTGCGGTAACTTATATTTTTGATCGAAAAATCCATCTAAATCAAATGCTCGTCCTCGAGCAAACACCCAGCAGCAGCCCAGTGCCCCAAAGCTAGCAGATCAACTGGAAGAGAGACGGCGCTATTACAATGAGAAAATGAAGTGTCCGTACTCGTTCACACGGGACAAAACGAAGTGGTTGTTCGAGCTGGCTATGCGCAACAGGCTTATCAGTTTGCCGAATCCAAGGCGACCGCCACAACCTAGCGAGGTGAATAACCCCAGTTACTGCCCTTACCATCAAATGGTAAGTCACCCGATTGTGGATTGCTTCGTCTTTAAAGGATGGATCGAAGATCAGTACCTTCAAGGTAAGTTTGCGCTGTCCGAGAAGTGGAAGGTAAACCCACCACAGCCACACATTCCGAAGAAGACGGACACACCGGGGGAAACTTGTTCTTTTGTTGAAGAAGCCCTATGGGAGGTTGTGCTGTCAGCCAAAACCAAAAGGATGTTGAGTGATCTTTATACATGCCCGGCGGTCAGATGGAAGAACCCGCTTGAACCTCAAATCATCGAAGGGATGCTGAAGCCGCGCCCAACTCCAAGGATTGTTGGTGATGGCCCAAACACTCACACCCAACCACCAAAATCTTCAAGCAAAAAGAAGAAGAGATCTAAAAAGCCCGTGAAGCCTGGTGACAAGCGCATGGACTTACAGAAACAGATCGACGCGCTGGAAGAGTACAATCAAAAGGCACGGACTCCCATCACACTTTAAGAGTTTCTCAGCCACGTCTTTCAGGAGGAAGATGGTGGAGAGAGCTCGTCGGATGAATCCGAAGGATACGTGGCGAGTTGTCATGTGATCTCCCACTCGTTTACGGACGATGAAAAAACTCCTTGCGCTGAGAAACTGGGGGCAGAGCCTGAGCCGGAACTTGTGTGGCCGTCAGACGAAATGATCGACGCTTTTCTGGATGAGATTCGTCTGAAAAGTAAAGCTGATCGGGAGCGTGAGATGGCCATATCGGAAGAAGCCAAACGCCGGCGCCTAGACGAAAGAGTCGAAGCACTCCCTACAAATCAGAAGACATCCGATGCGGATAAAAATAGATTCAAGAAGAGGACTAAAGCCATATTAATGGGAATGAAACTACCACCCTCGGAAGAAAATACTCAAGATGGAGCAGAAATGCATCCTAATTACTGCTCATATCATCAGAAGATTTCGCACCCTACTGAGGAGTGCGACGCTTTTAAGAGATGGTGGAAGGGATATGTTGCTCACCGACAGCATTTTGAACGGATGAAACGCAAAACTCGTCGGGAGCAGAGAAGTACGACCGAAGGGCACAAAAGAACTACCGGTAACTGTTGCACGGTCAACACCGGAGGATCACAAGTTCTCACCTTTGGGAGCGACTCTGATGAGGAAATGACCTTGGCCCTCTCTTTAAAGAATCCATCTTAGGGAAAGAGTAAGAACCAAAAGCCTGTGAAAACATCCAGCTGCGCAATCGCACGCTTCCAGAAAAGAATCTCGGACCCGCAACTAGAAAAGATAAGGGAAAGGAAAAGGTCGCTGAGGATATCGCTTTAGATGACCAAGTCATGAAAGAGCTGACTGACAAGGACCCGCCCAAGAAGAGCAAGGTGGACTACAACGTCCTAGCGCACCTGAGGAAGCTACCCCCTCAGCTCAGCATTCTCGACGCCCTCTTATTATCAAAAGAAGCGAGAGATTCATTAATCAAGGTGCTGCAAGAGCCCGAGCAGTTTCAAGCCTTCCTCGCCGAAGAAAGGATGAAGGATGAACTGGAAGAAGTGCACACAGCCGATGTCACTTTCGATGATGAAGACCTTCTCCTTGGGACGTGCGACCACAACCGTCCCCTATATGTCTCTGGATATTGTCACGATATTAATATAGGCAAAATCCTGGTTGATAATGGATCCTCCGTCAATCTCCTCAATGTTCGAGTGTTGAAAGAAATTTGCATGAGCGTTCAGCACCTCGCTCGGGATAAAATTACCATCTCCGGTTTTGATTCTCAGTCATCACGAACTCTCGGATCGGTGATACTAACATTACGCTTCGGGCTACTCGTTACGGATATTAAGTTTCACGTCATTGACGCCAAGACCTGCTACAATGCTTTGCTCGGTCGTCCCTGGTTACACGAGTACAACATCATCCCTTCTACGCAACATCAGTATATGAAGTATTTCAAGGATGGTCTCGAGTATACCGTAACAGGAGAGCTGAACCCATTCTCCGTGAACGAAGTCCGCAAGTGCGAAGATGCAAAATACTTTTTGCCAGATTTCGAGGACACAGAAAGGTGTCGCAAACCGGAGAACAAAGCCGCCGCCGCCATTCCTGTTTTCGAGAGTGATACCGAAGAAGAAGAAGAGATAGTTTATGCTGGGCCGTCTCGACGCAACAACCAGGGGTCGTCTGCCCTCATATTGATCTTTGGAAGTGACTCAGAAGATGAGGTTAATGCTGTGTTCTCCAGTCGGCCGTCAATACAAGCATTCCCTGATGATGATCAGAGTTTGCAAATTACCATGATTCCACGGGATCACTACAAAGACCTTGACGCACTTGAAGCTTACAATGTGCAAGACCTGCAGACATTTTACGTCCCTCCCAGACGAAAAGGTGAAAAAGAGATCCTGTTCTACCGGTCCACGGAAACAAGAGTAGAGAAAGAAATCTGGCACGGCGCGGATTCTACACTTGACAGGCTCCAACCCATCCGTTTGCCCAGATATTACACGAATGGGATAAAAAGGCTATTGAAGCGTCAAGGGGTACCCCTAAAATAGACTATTCGACAAGCTTGATTCTACAACAGGATTTGGGATGTCCTTGGGACTCGGCGCAAGTTGCCCAACGGAAGAACGGAAACGCTTGGGCTTGGATATGTGAGATCCGGTAAACGGGAACGAGTCCATAGTAGCTACACCATATATAACTTCGATGAAGAAGAGGACGCCCTGTCAGAAAACGCTGACCCCGTACCAGAACTAGATCCCGCAATCAAAGTGTCGAGTCCGTCATTTGAAGAACGAATGGACAAGCTTATCAAGAAAGCGGGTCAAAAAGCTCGGGATGACCATAAACGCGAAATGGCCATCTATGAGAAAGCCAGGACGCAACGTCTTCTTCAACAGGCTGCAAAAGACGAAAATGTTCCTCCCTGTCAACCTGTTATTCAAAAGGCCCGACGCAGAGGCAGAAATAAGTCAAAGAGCGGGAAAGGGATTCGACAACGACAAAGCGGGACCAAAAAGTCACGTGATCGGGAATTGCGCGATCCGGATTTGTCCCTCATGAAGAAGATGAGTCGAGCATATTCTTTCCCTCAAGACAAGACAAAGAAGATACTTGATCTCGCTTTAAAATATCGAATGATTACACTTCCGGAGTCTAAACACCCTGAGCAAGCTAACGAGGCCTCTCATCCGGGCTATTGCTCAAGAGCAATAGGACACCCTCTCGAAGACTGCTTCATCTTCAAGAACTGGGTCGAAGACCAATATCAACAAGGCAAGTTAGCTCTATCCAGCAGCTGGAGGATAAGTCCGCCGCAGAAGCATGAACCAAAAGCCGCGCATAAAGCGCGGATAGACCCAGACCTACATCAGTCTTGGAAGCGAGCTCGTACCTGTCATATGATAAGGGTATCAAGAGAAGAGACCGAGAATATGGATGACCTCCCTTGGTGCTTTGAAAACAACAATGACGAGGTGATCTCAGAGTTTCCACCGGCGCCAAAAGAGCTGTAAGATGGGATACATACCACTGCGGATAACCTCAGGAAAATTGAGTTGGGGACGGCAAACGACCCGTGACCGACATTCGTCAGCGAGCTGCTATCTGAAGAAAGGGTGGCCGCGTTAAAAGACGTGCTTATACAGCATAGAAATTGCTTCGCATGGAACTATTCCGTGATGCCAGGACTAGATCTAGAAATAGCCGTCCATAAATTGGCGATATCCCCGGACGTCAAGCCAGTCAAACAAGCGCCGAAAAGAATGCAGCTCGAGCTCGAGATGGGCATCAACGCCGAGGTCAAGAAGCTAATCGACTCTGACTTCATCCAAGAGGTTCAGTACCCTGATTGGATTGCCAACATCGTCCCGGTAATGAAGAAAAACGAGACAGTGCGCATATGCGTAGATTTCCGGGATCTCAATAAAGCTTGCCCGAAAGACGACTTCCCAGTGCCAGTCACCGAGCTGATGATAGATAGCACGTCCATTCACGAGGTTTTCTCCTTCATGGACGGATCATCAGGATACAATCAGATAAAGATGCATCCCGAAGACCAGAAGCACACCATTTCCGGACCCCTTTGGGTATATTCTGCTACAAGGTGATGCCCTTCGGTCTAAAGAACGCTAGTGCTACCTATCAAAGGGCCATGACAAAGATCTTCAATGACCTTATACATGAAATCGTCGAATGCTATATCGACGACCTCGTGGTTAAGAGTAAATCATACGAGGAGCATTTAGAGCATCTGAAGACCGTATTTCAACGCCTTCGACAATACAACTTGAAGATGAACCCTCTCAAGTGCGCATTCGGAGTTTCCTCGGGAAAATTCCTGGGATTCATCGTCCGACACCGAGGTATCGAGATAGATCCGTCAAAGATCAAGGCGATCATGGAAATGCCCCCGCCAAGGACTCTCAAACAATTGCGGTCTCTCCAAGGGAAGCTCGCGTATATCCGGCGATTTATAGCCAATCTCTCTGACAAGTGTCGTCCTTATAGTCATCTGATGAAGAAGGGAACCCCGTTCGTCTGGGATCACAAATGCCAAGGCGCGCTGGACGAGATCAAGCAGTATCTACAGAACCCGCCAGTACAGGCTGCTCCGGTCAGGGGAAAACCTCTCATTCTGTATACAACCGCCCTTGAAGGTTTCTCAGGCGCATTGTGGGCACAGGAGAATGACCAAGGGAAGGAGAGAGCGCTCTACTATTTAAGTTGAGTTCTTCTGGGGGCAGAAAGCAACTACTCCCCAATCGGAAAAAACTGCTTGGCGTTGATCTTCGCGATAACAAAGCTCAGGCACTATGCATTGGCACATGAAGTCCGTCTCATTTCGAAGGTAGACCCCCTTAAATATTTAATGTCGAAGGCCATATTGACAGGGAGACTCGCTAAATAGGCCCTGCTCTTAATGGAGTTCTCTATAACTTATCAACCTCTTAAGGCAGTGAAAGGCCAGGCCATCGCCGATTTCCTCGCTGAACATCCGATACCGGCCGATTCCCTTTTGAATTGCGAACTGCCAGACGAACATGCCTTTGATGCGATCGACGGTAGTGATACCCGATGTGAGCTCTACTTTGATAGAGCGTCCTCCATGAAGAAGCGCAAACAGAACACCCCTGTAATCAAATCAGGGGTAGGCCTCATCTTCGTGACCCCACAAGGAGGGATAATGCGTTTCGCCTTCTCCTTGACAGAGCCAAGGACGAATAATGAAGCTGAATACGAAGCTTTGATAGCAGGCCTCAAAATCACCATCGATATGGGAATCGAAAACCTCCTTATATATGGAGATTCTCAACTGGTCGTCAGTCAAGTAAATGGCGACTACCAAACGTGCAAACCCGAACTAGTGAAATATGGAGAGAGAGTACAGCAACTGCTGACTCAAATTCCTTCCTACATGCTGGAAAGAATACCGCGTGCAGAAAATAGCAAAGCAGACGCGTTAGCCAAGCTCGCTAAGGAACTGGCCGACGAGAACCTCGATGACGTCAGAATCGTGGTACAAAGCCGTCGGGTGCTTGCCCCAGCGGAAATATCTCTGGAGTCATCCGAAGAAAAGGGAGTAACTGAGCAAATGGCTCTGCAAATAAAAGACCAAGAGAAGGTTGAAGATTGGAGATAAGTCTTCATAGACTACTTCAAATCCCGTCGAACGCCTGAAGATGCGTCCTTAAGACATCAGCTTGTGAAACGAGCTTTGTCTTTCGCCTTCGTCAATGATACTCTGTACAAGGGGTCGTTTGATTCTCTGTGGTTGAGGTGCCTGGGACCTCAAGAAGAAAAAAGAGTCATCCATGAAGTTCACGACGGACTCTGTGGTTCTCATCAAGCGGGCCCGAAGATGAAGTTGAAAATTAAACGGATGGGCTACTATTGGCCCACGATGATTCAGGACTGCCTCGAATATGCAAAGCAATGCTACTCATGCCAGATTCATGGGGACTTTATCCATCAACACCCAAATCCTCTACATCCAACGGTGGCTAGCTGGCCGTTCAAAATGTGGGGTACTGACATCATCGGCCCCATCGAACCAGCATCGTCCAGGGGACATCGATTCATCTTGGCGACGACTGACTACTTCTCCAAATGGGCAGAAGCGGTACCGCTGAGGGAAGTGAAGATGGAGAATATCCTCCATTTCTTCAAGACGCACGTCATTTATCGGTTTGGAACTCCACGACGGATCATCTCCGATAACGGGCCAGCCTACAGAAGCCACAAGATCAGCCGCTTCGCGCAACAACACAACATAGACTGGAGATATTCATCAGTTTATAATCCCCGAGCTAACGGTCTAGCTGAGGCTTTCAACAAAACCTTGATGAAGATCGTGAAGAAGACGGTGTCCCGAAATAAGAAGGACTGGCACGAGAGACTGCAAGAAGCTCTCTGGGCTTATCGAACTACTTTCAAAACGGCCACGAACATAACGCCATACGCGTTGGTATTCGATACAGAAGCAGTACTCCCCCTCAAGATAGAATTACCCTCTCTACGAGTGGCAGTTCATTACGAGCTAACGGACGAAGAGAATGCTCACCTTCGGCTTGAGAAGCTTGATGCCCTTAATGAAACCCGGCTCATACCGCAACAAAATCTGGAGGCTTATAAAGCAAAGATGACGCGTTCGTATGAAAGATTAACCAGGACGAGGACATTCCGCCAAGGCAAACTCATGCTAGTGGTCAAAAGACCTATGATCCCCAATTACGCCAAGCGGGGAAAATTCGAACCGAACTATGAAGGCCTGTACATCATAGACAATGTCTACCAGGGTGGAGCCTATCTACTCATGGATATGCACGGTGAAAGACCTTTCAGGCCAATAAATGGTCGCTTCCTGAAGAAATACTACTCCTAACGAGTCATTGCCCGGGTCAATGATAGATGACGACGTCTATGACGATCATCTCCAACAACGGACCGAAACGTCCTTAAACTAACGACGGACCGAAACGTCCTTAAACTAATGACGGACCACTACGTCCTAAAACTGGCCGTTGACCGAGATGTCGACAAACTACGGTGGATTGCGGCATCCCAAAACCGATACAAAAAAAAGAATAAAAAAATAATAAAAATAAAAACGGTATGTCCATAAGCAAAATGGGCACGGGTGAAAAGCCGAAAGGGCTCCGTGAGTAAAATCAGCAGGGCTACCGGCGAGTGTTTGTAAAAACCTGAAAGGGCGCAACCTCGTTAGAAAAATAAAAAGAATAAAAAAACGGTATGTCCATAAGCAAAATGGGCACGGATGAAAACCCGAAAGGGCTCCGTGAGTAAAAACAGCAAGACTACCGGCGAGTGTTTATGAAAACCCGAAAGAGCGCAACCTCGTTAAAAGACACTTACAGGGTCCTCACGACCTTGCAAGGAGAAACCACCCGCGTGAGATCCTTATGACTCACAAGGGAAGTAACACACTCAGGGATCCTCACGATTCCGAATGAGAAATTACACTTGCGAGATCCTCACGATTCGTAAGGAGAACTCTCTTATGGGACCCTCACGGCTCATAAGATTTGAAAGTCTTAAGTTACAGAGACCTAAACCTGTGTTTAAGCAAACCCCCCCCCACACACACAACCTTCGATATTGCCCTACAAGCGGCTCATACTGACTCTTGTATACAATCCACGGGCGCGAATAAACATTTCCCTAACTGAGTCCCATCCGCGACTAGGGATATGTCCATATGGTGAACAACCCTTGTAAGTCCTCTCGACTTATAAGGAGAAAACCCTTTTGTAAGATCCTTACGACTTACAGGGGAACATGCACTTAGGAATCCTCACGATTCCTAAGGAGAAAACACACCTACGAGATCCTCACGATTTGTAGGGAGAAATACCTTTGTGAGACCCTTACGGCTCATTAAGTCAAAAGCCTTAGTCGACAGGACCCTAACCCTGTTTACTAAGCCACCTTTGTTCGACATCGACAGAGGCAAATGATGATTCTCTCATGGCAATATCCCAGTCGTAGCGGTGCTGATGCCGAAATCGGTGTCTAATCCAAAGCTTGCGGCGAAAAGCCAACAAGCCATATATGCATACGAAATAGCCGAAATGATGGGGCCAATAAAAAGCAGCAAGTAAAAATGTATGCATAAAAAATAGCCGAAATGATTGGGCAACTCGCAATAAAAAGCAACGAGTAAAAATAAAATAAATAGCCGAAATGATTAGGCACCGCGAAAAATAGCCGAAATGATGGGGCAATCGCGACCTTCGCGATATAAAAGCTGAAATGATAGAGCATCGCGGAAAAAGAAATAAAATAAAAATGAAATTTTTGCCTGATGCTACATCAATCCCTGTATATAATCCAGGGGCACAAACGAAGAAGGAATCACACTCCTCCTCCCCAGATTTCATCAAAAGAAGAAGCCAAGTCTCGAAGGGCCACAAATAGCCTAGAGATCACCCCAACACCCGTCTCGTCACAACGGACACAACATCAAGCAAAGCGGAACAGCGGCAACTCCCAGTTCCATGGCTCGGCGATATACAGATCACCGAGAGTCAAATCCCCACTTCATGAAATGCGGATATATTCAATAAAATTCCTGGTCACGTGGAACGCGAATAACGTCACTTTTTGACCCCGTGGAAAACGTCCAGAACGGATCCTGGTCCTCGCAAAGCACGGCAGTGAACGCGTGTGAAACGTCCAGAGCGGAGCCTGGTCCTCGCAGAACACGGCAGTGAACCCGTGGGAAGCATCCAGAGCAAAATTCCTGGTCACGTGGAACGCGGATAACGTCACTCTTTAACCCCGTGGAAAACGTCCAGAGCGGAGCCTGGTCCTCGCAGAACATGGCAGTGAACCAGTGGGAAGCATCCAGAGCAAAATTCCTGGTCACGTGGAACGCGAATAACATCACTCTTTCACTCTGTGGAAAACATCCAGAGCGGAGCCTGGTCCTCGCAGAACACGGCAGTGAACCCGTGGGAAGCATCCAGAGCAAAATTCCTGGCCACGTGGAACGTGGATAACGTCACTCTTTGACCCCGTGGAAAACATCCGGAGCGGAGCCTGGTCCTCGCAGAACACGGCAGTGAGCCCGTGGGAAGCATCCAGAGCAAAATTCCTGGTCACGTGGAACGCGGATAACGTCACTCTTTGACCCCGTGGAAAACGTCCAGAGCGGAGCCTGGTCCTCGCAGAACACGACAGTGAACCCTTGGGAAGCATCCAGAGTAAAATTCCTGGTCACGTGGAACACGGATAACGTCACTCTTTGACCCCGTGGAAAACGTCCAGAGTGGAGCCTGGTCCTCGCAGAACACGGCAATGAACCCGTGGGAAGCATCCAGAGCAAAATTCCTGGTCACGTGGAACGCGGATAACGTCACTCTTTGACCCCGTGGAAAACATCCAGAGAGGAGCCTGGTCCTCGCAGAACACGGTAGTGAACCCGTGGGAAGCATCCAGAGCAAAATTCCTGGTCACGTGGAACGCGGATAACGTCACTCTTTGACCCTGTGGAAAACGTTCAGAGCGGATCCTGGTCCTCGCAGAGCACGGCAGTGAACCCGTGTGAAGCATCCAGAGCGGAGCCCAGTCCTCGCCGAACACGGCAGTGAACCCGTGTGAAGCATCTAGTGCAAAATTCCTGGTCACGTGGAACGCGGATAACGTCACTCTTTGACCCCGCAGAAAACGCCCAGAGCGGAGCCTGGTCCTCGCCGAACACGGCAGTGAACCCGTGTGAAGCATCCAGAGCAAACATCGGACTGTGGAGTCTTTAAAATCCACGGACTATGATGTCCTTAACCTCGACCGTAATGTCTTAAAACTAACGATCAACCATGATGATTCTAGACTGATTTCACCTTGATTCAAGGGTACATCTCTTCACTCCTTTGATATTTGTCATTGTAATTCCCCAACGTCTTCAAAGAGGTGACGGGTCCCAGTAACCAAACATTGGACTGTGGAGTCCTTAAATCCACAGACTATGATGTCCTTAACCTTGACCGTAACGTCTTAAAACTAACATTGGACTGTGGAGTCCTTAAATCCACGGACTATGATGCCATTAACCTTGACCGTGATGTCTTAAAACTAACATTGGACTGTGGAGTCCTTAAACCCACAGACTATGATGTCCTTAACCTTGACCGTGATGTCTTTAAACTACGGTACCCTGAAAAACATCCCAAAGCAACCCCTGACCCCGTGAAATACGGATAAGGGCGACTACACCCAGCACTTGCGGGTCCTCACGACCTGAAAGGAAGAAAACTCTCTTGTGAGATCCTTACGACTCCCAAGGGAAAACCTGCTTAAGAATCCTCACGATTCTTAAGAAGAACTTACACCTACGGGATCCTCTCGACCTGTAGGGAGAAAAACTCTTTATGAGACCCTTACGGCTCATAAAGCTCAAAAGTCTTAGGAGGCAGATCTTAACCCTGAATCCTAAGCCATCGCTACCCTGCAAGGAGACCAAGATAAACTGTCCGCAGAACAAGTTCAATTAAAAGGGACACACCATTGAGAAGAAAAATATGTCTTTTATTCATAAACCAAAATGGATACAAAGTACAATTCATGAAAAAAAAAAGAATATACTCTCATTCAGGAGTATGTACAAAAAAAAGAGGAAAATATACAAGTCTTCAAGCCGGCGGGTGATTTAGCAATTTTACTAGCTCATCCTTCTTCTGCCGAGTCACGGCTTCATGATTCAGTATCGCCAGAAGGCGGGCCTCCGCCTGAGCCTGTTGGGCCTGATACGAAGCAAGCCGACCTTCGAGCTCTTTTTCGGTAGCCTTGTGGGCCTCGACCCTTTCACGGGTGAACACGACTGCCTTATCGAGGGCCACCACCTCTTTGATAGACTCCTGAAGCACTCGTCAGAGGTCATACGCCTTGTTGGCTTTGGCTGTAAGGCTGGTTTGGAGCTCGCTCAGTGCTTTAGAGGCCAGCTCCCTCTCCGAGAACTTGCGGCCGAGCCTCTTCTCGCATGATACCATGTTTGTCGCGCACCGCTCTATCAGCTTCCGCAGGTCCTCCTTTGCAGTCACGGCCTCTGAAGAGAGGCGGGAACACTCAAGTGCGTGCAAGCAAGCCTCCACCTGCTGACAGAACTCCACCCAGACTCGCACCACCGCCTCGCTATGGTAGGTGGCAGGAAAAGGAAGAGAACCATTAGCTTCAGCAGCAAATGCTTCAGCTATGGTTGCGCTGCCAGCACGGAGCTTCTCGATCAAAGATGATAGGGAGACAAGGCTTAATTGGGCCAAGCGTTCTGAAGCTCGGAAAGCATAAGGGCCAGGCGGCATGGTGATACGTAATTCAAGCGCTGTGGGAGCTGGCAAGGCTGTTAAAAAAATGTGTCAATGAAACTCTTAAGCAAAGGAACAAGTGGACCCATAGGGAAACATCACTTACCCACAGTCATGCAAGTAGGAGCTGAAGGTTCCCCTGGCCCTTCAACGACCTCGACCTCGTCATCGGCCTCCAAAACTGTAAAAGACATCGATGTCATTTCGCAAAATAGCAACGATGCTATAATAAAAAAAATAGAGAACGACGCTAACCTTGCCCAGATGAGAGGATAATGCGTTGAGGAGATATCGCCTGCGGAGCGGCCATCTCCAGCAGACGCTGAAAGGATTGCCAGGGAGACAGATCGGCAATAGAGGCCGCTAGTCCGCGCAATTCTGAAAAAACAAAAGAGTTCAGATAACAGAAAGATTGCTAATTTAAAATGTAAAGGATTACCTTCGACACTCCTCTCATTCTGAGCTAGGGGGATAGCGGCTTCAACGGCCTCCGCCGTGACCTCGGGCTCCAACAAAGGGAGGGTAGTCCCGACTACCTCCCTCCCAGCCTCTGGGCCGCCCTTAGGAAGAGTCATTGGGGCGGCAACCACCAAAAGAGCCTCTACCAAAGGAGCAAGTGCTCCGTGATCAAGAACCGCCACTGGAGGCTCTATTGTAAGAGGAGCAGCCTCGTCAGCCCCCTCCACATCGAGCAAAGCTTCATCGGGAATGTCAACAGGCTTTATCCTCAATAAGCCCATACGAAACTCCCCCATCGTCGAAGACTCTGCACAATTCACGCAAGAATAAGGATACATACATACAGGTGTAAACAATATGAAATGCTACAAAGAAGTACAAAAACATACCAATGCGCAAGGAAGCCTTCAATATAGCTTCTTCAAGCCTAAGCTCCTTCTCAAGGAAGCGCGCTCGCCGGGGTTAAAGGGTGGACTCGTGGCCACCAGTCCATAAGGAAAGCGCGTCCGCAGCATCCTCCGAAGCGGCCTGCTTTAGGGCCCTTTCTTCCTATTCCTCCAAAGGGCCAATAAACCGCCGCCGGATCCACGAAGGGTCTTCATAAAAGATTACGGCAGGGTAGGGATTCTTCGGAACCCTGACGTTCTGAGACTCATCTTTGGAACGTCTTATAGCCTTAGCCAGTTGTGCGGCTTCCTCGGCGGCCGAACCGGGAAAAGTAAGCCAGCATCTGATTCCTGCAAGGCCAACGGTTCATCCTCAAGAATGGGCTCAGACTCTACTAAAGAGTCGAGCAAGTTGGTGGCCACCCCCCTCCGCCTCTTAGATCCAGAACCGGCGGCCGAGGACGATCGCTTCCTTCCCCGTGGAACCTTAGCGCGACGCCGGCCCACCTCGCCTTCAACACCCTCATCCTTGTCACCTTCACCCGGTGCCACAACCGAGGATGACACCGCCATTGTCGATGCCACGGGGAGCGGTGCTGTCGCGGGTGGTGGTGCTGCTACCGGAGCCCGTTTACCCCGCGACCGGGTGCCCAATAGCATACCAGCTGCTGGGGTAAGATCCACCCCGACTCTCCCGGAATGAGCGCAACACAAGTATCCCTCAAAGGAAAATGGACTGGTGCGCGCAGTCGCAGCGTAGCTCTCGTAGCCGGGGCCGGAGCTGGAACGCCATGTCCAAGAAGTACTATTCTTTCCTCAATAATAATCGGGTTGACCCGATGGAGATACCAGCCCATAAACGACCCCACGCATCGGGGCATGTAATCAGCATCAGGGATCATGAACTGGGAACCGGTGTTCAGCCTCACAAAATGATGGGCGGCATCTCGAACGGCTTCAGGCGAAGGAACCGGCGTGGCTATAAAAGCCTCAAAAGGGACACCCTGATCGTAACCAAGCTGCCGGGCAAAGCGATGCGGATTGTACCGCATAAAAAGGGCCGCGCTATCCTGACGAAATACCAGGTAGCCCAGTCTGATTGCGTATAAGTGCGCGGCCTCCCGGAGCCTCAAAGAGGGTACGTTATCTTTTGACCGGTCCCAAAGTGGCTGAGCTGAACCCGAGGGAGAAGATAAGACCCGATCAGTGAATACCAACCCGCTAGCAGTAGCATAAGGAGAAATCAGCGCCCGAATAGCCCCGAATTGAGTCGGGTCAGGAGCAGAAGCATCCTCCAACAGCATAAGTCGCGGAAAGGTGTAAGCATCATAAAATGTGGGCATCTGATGTATAGCAAAAGCCCCTAACACATGCATCTCGATCCAATACGTGAAATAATAGAGAGAAAAGTTTACTACATTCACGCCAGGAGTCGAGATATTAGCCGCAGCGCCTAACCCGTGATATAGATGCGCCAGCGCCGGGATGCCGATGGCCAAACGCGCCCCCTCAGCGATACAATGGGCCGGATAGATAACCAAGGCTCTCATAAAGCGGCGATGCATAGGGATGACAAACCAGCTGAGCCAGACACTGACAAAGCCCACGAAGAATGTCTCCTCATCCATGCCGGGAGCTGCGATAGACTCGAAAGATACCGGTGACATAATGGGGATATAGTATTGCGGTAAATCCGATTCCTTGGTCGGCAGCTTCTTCGGGCCAAACCTAAAGGGGTCTTTAATGTTTGGGAACTTCAGAGCTGTCTTCGACAGGACGCCCTCGCGAAGGAAGCAGGCAATGAAGCTCTTAAAAGTAACGCGCTGCTCCTCAGATTCGGTGAACAATCGGTCAAAGATACCCAGCACCTTGATCAAGCTGGGACGCTTGTGGTGGACGGCGTTATCAGCAGACAAGCCGTCAACCGGTGCAGGCTCGGGCTCAAAGACGTACTCGTCAGGAGGCAGTAACTCCTCATACAGTGTACCCCTGATTGGCAATCCCGAGATTTCATAAAACTCTGCCAAAGAGATCGAGACCTCGCGGTCTCCAAGAATAAAAGTGTTGGTGGGGAGATTCCATTGGTTCAAGAACGCCTTAACCCACCAAACATGCGGAGATTGGTAGTGAAAGAGCGACTCATATATCGCCTGGTAAAGCCCGACCTTCTGCAGCCACGCACGATGGGCAGAAAGGATGTAGCGAGCCCAGAGAAGGTAGCCTGTGGGGTGTCGGGGGGTGAGCCCTATCTTATAGATTTGTCCCCATGGTTGGGCCTCACCCTGGCAAATACGTCGGCCTAGAATATCTATAGCTGGGATCGGATGGTTCGTGATACCGGTTGTCGAAGGCTCGAGCCGCCCCGTTGGAGTCCAATTTTGCATCTCCACAACGAAAACCGTCCTCGGAGGATCCATTGGCAAGAACGGAAAGGTGGGCTCTGTCGGCACTTCGCAGAGGAAACTCTGGCGACCCTGGATGATATGGCTGTACCAGGTCCCCCACAAAAGTAAGTTGGTGCAGTCTGGGTCATGAGCCCGGATCATCGCCATCGCTTCCTCATCAGATGGTGACTGAAGAAAAGCGGCTTCCGAGCGAGTGAAACAAAAGTACGGAACGGAAGCCATCGCACCTGAAATAGAATAAGGGGAAACTGTTAAAGCGAGGCCGACAATGTATATATATATGGTTATGAATGCATATATATAAAAAAAGACAGTGGAAGAAAGCGACAAAGGACTTGTTTGTTACAAAACATGTGGGTCCCACGAAATCAAGATAGCGGCTGGCTAATGATGAGGCACAGCAATTATAATGAAACAAAAGGAATATTCTCATTAAATAGGCAGTGGGTTTCAAGTGACCCTACACACTCCCCTAAAAGACAGGTCCATCTTGGACTCCGTGATAAATCAAACAGAATCAAGGGAATTAAATTCCCAAAGACCAACAGTGCAAACTGCTTCTGGATTGTGAAGAAGGTGACTCAGGGCAGGAAAACCCATGAAGTTCTCTAGGAAGAACTTAGTTCTTCGTAGGAATTAAATTCCTTTTTGAAAAAGGGAATTAAATTCCCAGAAAAGTTCTGTTCCAGAGCCGAAGCTCCTTGGGGATGGAATTAAATTCTGTTCCAGAAGGTCACTTCGTGTCGTGTGTGTTTGTTTTATTTTTGGTTGCCCGTGGATTATATACGGAGACTAATTTAAGTTGTCGCCCATAGGGCGTGGATTAGTCCAAATCCGTATATTCTTAAATTTTGGTTTGGGTTGATTTAAGGATCGTTAATCTCGTTTGAGATTAAGATCAACTTAAATGTTTGTTGAGGATACGTTAGTCTAATTTTAGACTAAGATCTACTCAACAGGTTTTTGGGATCATTCAGACCCAACAAAAGAGCATTTGGGCTCTATTGCTTTAGTTTAAGAACATTTCGGTCTGTTGTTAGTTTAAGGAGGTTGCGGTCCCTAGCTAGTTTAAGGACATTGCGGTCCATAGTTCACCATTTTTGAGGTGAGAATTTAGTTTAAGGACGTTTCGGTCCATAACTAGTTTAAGAACGTTACGGTCCATAGTGGGATGTGCGCATCGGTTTGGGAGTGCACCAAAAAGTTGTTGGTTGTCGGGACCCGCCACCTCTCTGAAAACGTTGAAGAATTACAACGACATGTATCAAAGGTGTGGAGAGATGTACCCTTGAACCAAATTCCAAATTTGAGGGGAGAGATCATGGTAGACCATCTAATAATCATTAGTCATTTTTGGGAGACTAAGATTGACTTAGGAGATGTGGGATGAATATCATTTTGGTCATCGTCCATTGAGGAATCATTAGTTTGGGGAAATCATAAGCATAGAGACTCTATCTATTTGGAGATCCAAAATATTTTAATCTCAGGAAGAATTAGCCAATTTGGGGATAAAGTTGGCTTTTTATAGTGTTAAACACTAATATATGCTCGGTGCTCACGTGCTCCCACGTGAGACTCTAAAACAGTGTTAAACACTGAAATTTAGGATGCTCGCGTATGGCACGTGAGGCGCCTGAAAGTTAGTGTTGTACCCTTGGGTTTGAATCCCCGTCTATATATACAAGTGTTAAACACTTAATCCATGTGGCCCTCACGTGTGAGCACGTGAGGCGCCCTAAAGTTGGGCACTGCCTCTTTGAATTTATTCCCACTTCCTTTTATAAGCACTAAGCACTTAGCTCATATATTGCTTACGTGCGAATACGTGAGGTGCTCAAAATGTGAGCGCTGTCTTTGGAATTTTCCCCTTTTTCCATATAAGTGTTAAGCAACCGTTTGGGGGTCACGTGGGACCACGTTAGACGCCATTTTCCTTTTATAAGTGCTAAGCACTATTTAGGGGTCACGTGAGGCGCCCTGAAATGGGGAACTGTCTTTGGGTTTAATCCCCTTTTCATGTAATTGCCGAGCACTCGTTTTAAGGGGTCACGTGGGAACACGTGATTCGATCTCAGTCATTCCTTTTTGTTCATCAGAGGTGCTCACGTGGGAACACGTGAACTTTCGTTATAGCGTCGAACACTAATGAATTCCTAGTCTTTTCTTTTACATGCACAAAGATTTTAATCTGAGTTTTGAGAATTTTAGGTCCCTTGTTTTATAAGAACTAAATTCTTTTACAGGGTTAAACCGTAGTTTTATCAGAGGAATTAAATTCCTATATACTTTTGTAAGAATTAAATTCTTTGAACTTAATTTTTTCCCCTAAATTTTGAATCTGCATGATAGAATCTCCCCGATGAGAATTAAATTCTTAACTTGTGGGGAGATCTGCTTCTGCAGACCTCAACTAGAGGAAGAACTAAGTTCTTTTTTGAAGGGTTAAACCCTTGGAGAGGCGAAGAAGAGATAAAATAATTTCTGTGTCTTTCTTCTTACCTAGAGTTTCTTTTTTTCTAAAAGGGAGATCTTCTTTTTAGAGAATTGAATTCTCTTCTTTTTTTGTACTCTCTCTTCTCTGTGTTTTCTTTCCTTCTTTTTCTGTGATCTCTGATGTATTCTCTGTGTGTCTCTCTTTGTTCCTCTCCTCGCTCCTATTTATATGAGAAGAAAACGAATCAATTTGTTGAGAAAATCTCTTATTGAGAGATCATGATTGATTTCATGATCTTTTAGATCAATTGGTGAATTTTATTCACCGTTGGATTTTTAATCCAAAAGCTCTCTGTTTAACAGAAAAGATTTCTTATTTGTTTAACAAGATTATGAATATCTTGTTAGTTTTAATAAGATTAGAATTTTATTCTAATATAGAATTTTATTCTTATCATGTGAATATCTTGTTAGTTTAACAAGATTAGAATATTGAATTTAATTCTGTTAGTTTAACAAGATTAGGAAGATATTTTCTTATGAGAATTTTATTCTATCATATGATCACCGTTGGATCATTGATCTAAGAGTCCTCTGTTTAATTAAGGCGCTCACATGCTTTGCATGTGAGCGGGAAGAGAACTCACGTGTTTAACACGTGCCCCCTAATGTGGGTTTTAGCCTGTTTATTTTCAGCGCTCATACAAGCATATGAGCGTTCACGTGTTTAACACGTGAGGCATGTTTGGTCATTGGTTATTTATGTTCAGAACTCATATACTTTGCATATGAGCGCTCACATGTTTTACACGTGAGGCCTGTTTGGCCCTTAGTTATTTTCTTTCAGCATTTATATGCTTTGCATATAAGCGCTCACATGTTTAGCACGTGATGTCCAACCGTGAATTCTTTTCCTCTTTCTTCTCTCCCTTTTTTTATAAGGGTTATAAGTGAACAAATAGCTCTTGGCCGAAAATTTTGGCGGGAACAATTCGTTCTTTTGGGACTTACTGAGCGCTAGTTTGCTGACGGCATTCTTGTCCTCTTATTTGTTTAGAATATTTGTCAGGAGGACCCGACTCTCAGGAGATCGAGCCCAACCAGGAATACTGGGAGCAGATTGAGGCCCAAATAGACTTCTAGATTACTTGTACTTATTTCTATTTCATATGCCATTATTTAGGCATTGCTTTCATCATTATATTTTCCTTTTCAAAAGCAGTTGTAATGTAAAGTTGAATGTTAATAAAATTTGCTGTTTATATTACATCTCTTGTCATTCTTGTGCTTTTATTTATATATTGCTTGTTTACGCTTAGCGTGTTTACTTCTGAGTAAATATGTCTCGGCCCGTCACGTCTACTTCTCCGTACGCTGAGAAGCGGGGCGTGACAGATGTGGAGAAAAGATTCGCCAGGAGAATCAACGTGGGAACGAAAAGAAGACATGCGTGCAAGATACCTTTACTTATTTGTAAATTAGTTCTTATGTAAATATAAATTTCGAGGACAAAATTTTTATAAGAAGGGTAGAATGTAACGACTCTGAATTTACTGTACGGAAGTTTTCAGTTTAATGTACAGAAAGGAGTTTACAAGCCTGAGTATAAGTTATAAGTAAATTCTGTTTAGGAACAGTAAGAAACAACTTGTAGCTCACTGGTAAAGACTTGCACTGTTGTGACGTAGCCTTTGTGTTTGAATCTTATCAGACACATTAAATTTTTTCTGATTTATTTTAAAAACTTTTTGGAAGCCCAAAAGTTTACACGTTCAATGCACACAAAAAAGAAAAGACAGAAAAATCAAACATGTGCACAAGGGTTTAAATACAGACAAGAATACGTGGCAAGAATCCACCGGCCCCACCCCCTAAATCATCCAGCCAAAACCCTCCCTAGGCCGGCACCGATGGTCCCACTGTGGTAAATGATGCCCGTGCTTCGCACACACAACATTTCCCCTACCCCTAACTTCCCTGCACTGTTTGATTGCTCTGCAATCAAACAGAGACCTTTCAATTCCCAATTTATCATTTTTATAATGCATTTTAATTTATCATTTTAATTCCAAAACCTTAATTCTACACTATAAATACTATCCCATGCCCTAGCCCTTCATCATTCTGAAAATTCTAGTCAAAACTCTCAAAAATTCTTAAGTACAAGTGAAGTAGAAGAGAAGTGAGCAAGCGATCAACTTCCGGCGAGTATCGAAGCAAATTCCGATGACCCCGCAACGCCACGACGACAACCCTCCCTTCCTACATCTTTCTTTAAGCCCCCTAAATTGTAAGTCCCTCCCAATCTTCCTTTCTATTTCTTGAATTTGTTTTTAATCAAAATCGGTAAAAAATGGAGTTATTACCGATATTACTTTTTCTAAAACATATAACTCTATTTTCCTTTACGTTTTGATCAAATAAATTGTACCACTTCACTTATAAGCTTAATGCTCATTTCTATAATAAATTTTATTCAAGAATCTTTTGTAAAACAATCGCAATTTAACCATTTTCATTAAAATACCATGAACATTAGATAACACATCTTTTCGTATTTTGTTAAAACACACCTTTAGAAAACTTTATGGAGTAACGACCTACCCCTCACATACACACATGGTTCCATAGCATGATATATTCTTGTATGAATTTTTGTTATGAATACCATATTACAAGAAAATACCATTTACTATAAAAAAAATTGATTTTCTTATGAATTGTATTTTAAATTCCATTGCAAATATGCCTCTACCTCTTTAGGGGACCCGCTATTGGATGTTACGGATTATCGCACATCTTTGGGCAAGTAAAGCGAGATGTAGACCTCCTCACGGAGCATTCGGTCTCGAAAGGTTTTAAATACGGTTTTTAAGAAAAACGCAATTTTCTACTTAAAATATTTTAATTTTTAATAATTATATAAATATTACAAACACATATATTTTCAAAATATAATAAACTCACATTTTAATAAAAATAAAAGAATTACAAGTTTCATCAAAGTACCATCAAGATACCAATAAAAAACAAGTTTTACAATAAACTATTATGAACTTTCCAAGCTAAGCTATCACCACTAAAATACCTCAAATCCTTAAAATTCACATCCATGAAAACCCTAAGTAATATAAATAAATTATCGAGGTTTATTTTTAATTATATTAAAAATATTTTCATAAAACCTCTTCGAGTTATATAAAACAACAGTTTAGGACTTTAGTAAATATATGTTTAAGCGGGATCAATTCTTTTGAGCCCCAGAAAGCCGAAGAAAGTGAGTGCTTACCTATTTAAGGTGGAAAACTTAACGGGGTTATCAACGGTAATTTTCTTGGAAAAAAACACAAATCTTGCCGTCCATATGCAGCAGTTACCGATAACTCCCGAACCTAATTCAGGATTTAAATTAATTACAAGTGTCCGACTCAAGTCTGAGTCTAAACTCAAATCAGAGTCCAATTCAAACATGAATCCAAACTTTAACATGTATACTTGAACATGAATCTGAATACTTGAATTCAAACTTCAATTTCAAATCTGAATATATGACTTGACTTGACCGAACTATGGTTATAACTTGACACGACCATAAGATTACATTCTGAACCTGACTACTTGAATCCATGGTTTCGGCAAGACTTATAGCTATAATCAACACAATACATTACGCGGAGATAACGGGGTAGATTGGTACGGAATGTATTAACGTGGCACGAGATGATCACTAAAAGACACATATATGAACTCTCGTCCCATTGTCTCGTGGGTTTTGACGAGGCTTTGTACTACATGTTACCACAGTCCACGGAGTAATATGGACTCCTCTCGTATACACAAATGTCTTCTGTACGAAGGTACAAACAACTACGTTAGAATAACAAGTTTATACTTGTACAACTTATCAGTTCTTTTCACATTACTTGTTCTATTCTATTCTTTCTTTTGGGACTTACCGAGCGCTAATTCGCTGACGACATTCCTGTGTATTTTCTTTATTTGGAATGTTCGTCAGGAGGACTGGACTCTCAGGAGATCAAGCCAAGACAAGAGGACTTGGACCCGGATCCGTTCACTGCCCAGCCGAATTTCTGGCTCATTTTGTACTTATTTCAATTTGTATGCCACTGTTTAGGCATTTCTTTATATCTTTGTATTTTTCCTTTTCAAAATAGTTGTATTGTAAAGATGAATGTTAATAAAAGTTATTGTTTATTTTATATCTTTTATCATTCTTGTGCATTTTTCATATATTGCTTAATTACGATTAACGTATTTATTTCTTAGTAAATACGTTGCGGCCTGCCATGTCACCGCTTCCGTACACTGGGAATTTTAAGAATAAATCTCGAGAATTTATTTATATCACTTAGGGTTTTCATGGATGTGAATTTTAAGGCTTTGAGGTATTTTAGTGGTAATTGCTTAGATTGAAAAGTTCATGGTAGTTTACTGAAAAACTTGTCTTTTATTGGTATTTTGATGAAACTTGTAATTCTTTTATTTTTTGAAAATGTAAGTTTATTATATTTACTCATGAACGGGTAAACCCATGAACCCGCAGGCCGGGTCGACCCAGTGATACTTTCAAACGGACGGATTGGGTACGAGTAATTTTTAAACTGGTTGTAAATCTTTGAATCATGACCGACGTTTTGCGAATCTATCTATGGGTCAAACGGATCACGGATTATTCTTAACACATATACCGAAAGCGTTAATTTATGGTCACTTCTTCTGAGAGTTCGAATCCGCACTCACTCCAGAAGAAGAAGCGTTTTACCAACTGAGCCATAGATATGACTGATTCTATAAGCACGGGAGGTGGTTGTTTTTTTTGTTTTTTTGATGTGATCGTTTCAAAAATGGGACCGGGACATATCATTTTCGAGATAAAAGTTGTGGGCCCTCAATCGGGAGGCACAAAGCATAGAGCCCAAACACAGCTCAGCTGAGCCTCAAAGCAGTGAAAGCCATTAATGGGTTTAGTTGGGAGTAGGTTTCCAGTAGATCAATAGATAGAGATCTATCAATTCCCGCCCCCCCCCCCCCCCCCCCCCGCCCCAACCAAAAGTGTTTGCCACATGCACTGTTCTAAATCTTATCCCGTTTCATGACACAACTGGCCTTTTGATCTTTCCACGTGCATTTTTTATTAGGGTAAATTGTCAAAAAATCCCTGGCAAAACTGTTCTGCTGTCAAAAGATCCCTGTCCCAAAGAATCTCGTCAAAAATCTCCGGGAAAGTTTCCCGCGGTCAAAAACACCATGTATGCAATATTTGTTCAATTGTCTGCAATATCTAGTTTCGTGCAATATGCATGTAGTTTCCTGCTATGTGTGTGTAGTTAACTGATATATATCTGTTTGGTTCTTTGCGACATGTTTTTAGATATTGCATGCATGTGATTTTGACCGCGGAAAACTTTTCAAGGAGGTTTTGGGAAGATTCTTTGTGCCAGGGGGTTTTGCCAATTGAAATATTACCATGGGTTTTGTGACAATTTACGCTAAAAAAATTCTTGTGGGTCCACACTTTTCATTTCGATTTGGTTCAAATTAGAAGGAGAAGAATGTCTCTATGTGCTTGCCTGGCCTCTTCAAGATATATGTATATTTTTTCCCAAAAACGATATATAAGTATAAACAAACATGTGTGTGTGTGTGTGTATATATATATATATAGCATTACATTCGCACATGGACCTTTGAAAATTGATTCGAAGGGATTTTTGATTGATTTGAGTTGGATTGTTTCCAGCCTATTGCTGTGAAGTCTTGTCGGTGCCAATTCGTAACTAAAAACTTTTTATTCTTTATGCTTCAATGCCCATGTTCGATGCTCATCCTCAACAACTACACATGACTGGATCATTTTCCATTTTTCCCCTTCCAAATTTTGATGCATGAAATACAACATTAGGGAAAATTGCTTTTGTGGGGCTTGCATTTTATTAAATTTAAATTACCATGAAATCAAGGGTTGAAACAGAATAGATAGAAAAAACTTTAAATCTCGAATATATATCTACTTTTAAAACTAGAACTCATCAAGAGGGAGGCGTGGCATTTTGCCCTTATATGAATATAAAGGAATAATTAAAAAAAATCTATAATTTATTTTAAAATCTAAAGTTATCCGCGTCTTCTTTTTTCTTTACATCTTTAACCGAATAATTTTACACAGACCCCTCATTATAATTTACTAGAATTTTTGCAAGAGAAATTATTGTGGAGTGCGAGTCAACCAGTTTAAACCATTTTTCACAAAAATTGCTGGCCACTTTGACCAACTATATTGGTTTTTTTTTGAAAAAAATAGCTGGCTGCTTTGACCAACTATTATCATATTTAAATGGTGAAGAGATAAAAAGGTAAACTCATAAGCATAAGGATATGGGTTGGCATGCATTGTGGTTAGAGTCTTATGAGGGAATTTTCTCATTTTTTTGCATTATCTAATTGAAAAAAGAGAAACTTTTGTAATGACATGTGCGATGCACGTGAAAGTAGTTTTAAAGATTGCCTATAAAGAAATGATTGTAAATTCTAATTATATATGCTTCAGTTCTGCTAAAAATCTATATATGTTTTAGATAAATATTTATTTATTTATCTACATTTTTTTATGCTGCTGATACTTGTATTATTATCTTAATTGTTGATTATAAGGCAAATGAAATTTAAATAACAAAGAAAGTAAGGGTGAAGATAGAATAAATTTACATAAATAAGTAATGCATATAAATAACAAAAATTATAGAATTTATATGTAAAATTTTCTTTTCCCGTCTTTTAAGAAAAGAGAACATTTTCCCATCTTTTAAGAAATAGGTGAGACGGAGAGGATAGGAAGATTTTGACTCTTGCATATGAAGTGTAAATTAAAGAAATTTTTATAATTTTTTTACTTTTCCTTGAAATGAGAAGAACTTGCCAAATCATAGCTCTTGGGTTTAAGTTATAATAGTAAAGATAATAATAAAGATATACATATTCTTTTAATTGATTTCATTATCTTTTATCTTTTACAAGCATCGCACATGCTTAAAAGTATGGTGGTAAAAAGCTAAAAGGACATGCCTAAGTTTTCATCTTCTCGACACTTTTAAAGAAGAGTGAGACTATGAAGATTCTCATGGATAGATATATTTATCTTTTTTTTTAATCATTTTCTTTTGATTTTTTTCTTGAAAAGTGGGCACATGACAAAGCCTGGATTATAACAACAAAGATATTGTAACACCTTAGGATGCGATTTGCGTTAATTAAGTGATAATGTGGATTTTTAGTAAAAGATTTACCAAAATAGCTTTCAAATATTTTATAAAAATTAATTGATATTTTATTATTATTTATTTTGGGCTTGCACACACATGCGCATGTTAACCTTGGGTTAATTAATGGTAATCATGCTTAAGCAGCCATGGCACCTTAACCCCATTTTAATTGAGTTATATGCAATTATCTAAATTAATTAGTTATTTTTAATAGGGTTTGAAAAATTGTTGACTTAAGATAGAGAGAGAGGGTTGACTATGGCATGCATCATGAAGCATGAGGTAAGCATGCCATGCATTTAATAAGGAGAGAGAAGGGCATGGCTCTCTCTAAATTCACCCTTCATTCCCTCACCCTCACTCACACATACACCATGTCACGCCCCGCTTCCCGGTATACGGCGAAGGGGACGGGTGTAACACCCGACCCCTTGTATACCGAAGACCGTATTTTGTTACTTAGAATCATCTTTATTCTTGATTAGGAATTATTTATTTTTATTTATAAACTAATTATTTTATTTTAGTTTTCAAAACCCGTTGAACCCAAACCCTAATTCTAATTACTTTCCAAACCAATCCCAAGCCCATTCTTGTACCTTTTCATACACTCAATCTATTATAGTATTGCCCTCTCAGACCCTAATGTCAATTTCTTATGTTCTTGTCACATTAGTATGAACCTCAGTTCTAGGCACCCGTCTCTTTTCACCAAATTCTTCTCCATATCCTTTAGCCCAGCAGTCCATTATATTTCTTTTAATAAACTTATTTGTTTTCCCTTAAACCTCGAGCCATCCACACTTTTCTCCTCAAATTTTTCCCTAGTTTGTTCTCAAGCCCAACACCATTTTTCTAAGCCTGGCCTCATCATTTTTCTAATTGGTTTTCTGATCTTGTCATTCAATTCCCAACCTAGCCCTCCACGTTTAATTTTCCATTTGAAATTCCCTTTAAACCCCAGCCCAACACTCCCCGAGCACATCAGCCATTCTATTTTTCTTAATAACTATTTTTTCCCAGCCTAGCCCATTAATTTTTTTGTAATTAAACCTCCTTCTATAAACCCGGCCCGGCCTGCTCCCATATATAATTTTTTCCACCATTTTTCTTCAAAGCCGGCCCGGCCCGTGTCACTCCTCACCCGCGCCCGCTTCACTCCCTTACCCGACCCGACTCCTGTGCATCTTCCCTTCAAAATTTTTCCCCAACGGCTAAATCCCATCGAGCGCGCGCGACCCGCCTCCTCCGCCGTCGCCCACGCCCCACGTCGCGCGAGCGTTACCCACGACCCGTCCCCTCAATCTCCTTCTCTCCTCCTTCTACCTCCTTCACCATCGCCCAATAACCCAAAACCCACACCAGCAACCGACCGCCCGAGCACCCCCTCCATCACGAACACCCCCAGCACTCCTTTTCCGCCGACGACGACGGCGACTACTGCAGATACCTCGTTTTCTCGCCTCGCCTCCTTTCTCTCAACTTCATCGACCAAGCGACCCTACCCACACCCGAGCACCTCTTGCCGGCGCCCTCGACCCAAGATTCCCGGCCGCACCCCCTCGTCGTCATTCCCTCTCACCATTCTCCTTCTCATCACTCCTCCACTCTCGTCACTCTCTCTCAACTCCCTCTCTTTCTCCATCTCTGTCTCTCTCTCCCGACCTCTCTCCCTTTCCCGATCTCCCTCTCTCTCTCACTCTGTTTTCCCTCACTCATCTCTCTCCCTGTCTCTCTGCAATTTCTCATCTCTCTCTATCTCATTCCTCTGTCTCTCTCCCTCTTCCTGCATCTTCCCCTCACTCTAACTCCTTCTCACTGCTTCCCTCTCTTCTCTCTCTCTCTCTCTATACTTCCCACTCTCTCTCTCGATCCCTCACTCACTGCATCTCTCTCTCTCTGTCTCAACTCTCTCAACTCTCTCTCTCTTTCACTCTCCGTTTTCTCTCTCTCCCTCTCTACCTCAGTTCTTTCTCTCTCTATAATTCTGTCTCTCTCTTCCTCTACCTTCTCACTCCCTCTCCCCATTAACGGCCTGCACAACCAAGCGTTCACGCCTCCACAGCAAGCTACGACGCAAACCTAAGCCGAGCCGAGGCCCAACCTTAAAATCGTCGCTCGTGCGTGTGCCATTGTCGTGCCGTACGTGGGTCGTTGCCGCTGCCGTGTACCCCGAGACATTCTCCAGGCAAGTTCTTACTTGCTTTCATGCTATTCCGTATATATTACAAATCAAAATCGTAGATACATTCCATGCTTGCTTGGTGTTATATATTGTCACAAAACTGTTCGATGCTTGTTTCCATAGAAAATCATTATCGTATTTGACGGAACTGGACATATTATATTGGCCCTTGTTGAGATGATTAACGTGTGCAAATTTCATTAGAAAATACGGCTGTTAACAGTTAAAACGACTACCCCCAAGTTTAACCGTAAAACTGAAATTCTTTTGTACCTGAAAACCGTTAAATTCACCATAAATCATATACACACTGAATTGGTGCGTTCGAGGGCTCAAATCGAAACCAACTCGGCGAACCTTAACCCTACACTAGTTTCCAGACATTCCTGTACTTAAACCATGACGAAAATTTGATCGGAGTGCGACTCTGGACTGCAGTCCAGAGCGACTCCAGTTATTGGTTGCTGTTCCGTAGTGGGTACCACAGGATTTACTTAACTCTTAGGTTGCGTAACTCCGCTGTTTATTGTAGAGAAATCTGTTAGCTAGAAAACACAACTGGTTTCATTCTGTTTCGTTACCGTTTGCTATTTTATCGGTAATTTAATATATCGGGGCACATAACAGTCCCAGCAGATTCAGAATTGACATGTTGATATTAAACAGATTATAACTCCTAACATACAGACACGATTGAAGATCCGTTTGTTGCGTTGAAAACTTTACTGAAAACCCTAGAATTCTTTCAACTGTAGCATTGCTAAATTATGATCCCAACTGGGGTTAAAATGCGTTGCGAAATGGATTCCTGATTCTGAAATTGGATTTCCAGCCGCGAGCGCTTAAAATGAAATGGTTATAACTTTTGATCCTGGAACCCGATTGGCTTGAAACAAAATTCTATGGATAGCTAATTGAAGATATTAACTACTACCTGTTTATCCTTTCGCCAAATTACATACATATACTTCATGATAAATCGTGCAAGTAATAGACTGATGTTTTTATGACACCTTAATTGTGCTTTTATACTGTTCATGCATCACAGCATACCCATATCATGTTAGTGATAACCCAGTGACATCGTGCATTTACCCAGTGTTAGATTTTAGTGATGATTGTGGCAAGTACGTCAGTGTTCGTGCATTCGTGATCAAGTGAAAGTGATACGTACTTGTGCACAATCAGAGCCCTTTTATTCTATTGCATTGTCGACGTCTGTGGGATGTGTGTACGTGTGACTATAAGTGGTATGGGACACTTATGGGAGCGCTTGCACGGATGTCACAGATAAGGCATCCGACACGGCCATTTATCTTAGGTATTAGTCGGGACGTGCTTGATGGAGGTCCTGCCTCCAGTTCTCGCGCAGACTTGTCACGGATCGATTAGTATTTAGGGTTGTGGTTAGCGTTTGATGTGGACCACGGGGTGTGGGGTAGTTCAAGTGTGAATTCAACAGAATCTCGGGAGTCCCATGCCGGCTTATATATTTAGGGAGTTATATGGAGATTTACAGGGTATGTGCTATAGACACCGTGATACATTCGTTACATGTTGGGCCCGTGGTCCCTTGCCCTTGGGTTCTACCCTTGGGTGGAGGACACTCGCGAGTGGTTGACTCTCACACTTGGACTGACGATAGGCTTATTGACCTGTGTAGTGAGACTTAGAGACTGATAGGGTTACTGTCATTTACATTCATTCTATACTGTCTTGACATTCGTGACATATTGTTATACTGCTTTATTTTTCCGCTGCATTGATCTCTGCTCATTCATATTCATGCTGTCATTGATTTACTGTTATTCATATCTATTACCACTGTTAGAACTGTTACTTGATTATATACATTATATTGCTTTTGTGTCGCTCTGACGACCTGAGTATGCATGCTCAGTGTGAGGAGAATATTTTAGTTGGATCAGTACTAGACGTGCATCACGGACTTCCTGACTTGCCGTTCCTAGTTACATCCGTTTGTTCCACTTCAGGTCAGTTTACATTATTGTATCTTTCAGTTACTGCATTTCTCATTACCTGCGCATCGTTTACTGTTTACCATGATAAACTAGAAGCCGAAGTGTGACTACGGCAGGACTTTATCTTGACCGTAGGAGCATGGCTGGCCTTGTCTACCCCTCGTATTCCGTATTTTGGGAAGCGGGGCGTGACATGGTTTAGTTGGTATCAGAGCCAGGTTTTGCATCAATTGGGATTGCAGTTTTCCGTGTACAGTTTGGCAATCTAAGACATCCTTCGGTCTAAGTTGAAAACTGTCATTCTTGATCCACATTCATACCGTGTGTTCAGCTATCTATTCGCTATGGTTTACTTAAAATCATACCGTTGATTCTCCACTTGTAATAAATTCATCACCTCTGATATTCTTGAACCTTTGTCCTCTCCATATTACGTTTTGACTCGTATATCTTGTGACTTATATCATCCCTAAAATCATTGTTTCAGGATCATGTCTTCCAACAACTCTTCATCTGTTTCCGCTCCCCAGAATCAGACCATTGAGATCCTGAGTGCACTGCGAGGTCTAAAGGAAGCCCAGGAGCGAACAAACGACTTGTTGGCTGAAGGACTAAGAAGACAGGTGAATCAGGCACCAGCGGGAGTCTCCAATCATAAAGGGATCCCTATTAGACGAGGAAAAGAGAAGAAGATGAAGCGTCAACAGAAGCATCAGAAGAACCCTTGCTGTGGATATTGTAAGAGACCAGGACATCTTCAGAGGGATTGTCGCCGTGCCCAAGGGAAATGTCTGATATGCGGTTCCAACAAACACCTCATCAACGGCTGCCCAGAAAGGGAAGAACTGCAAGGAAGAAACTTGTCCACTCTTCCCACTTCTGCCAAGTGAGGATTGCCGCGTAGTTCGGACTTCGACGATAAGGCGGATCAAACGCAGGATTCAACTCACGCGACGAGAATGCAAAGTTATAGTAGTCGAAGAATAATTTTCATGTTATAATAATGTTGTCATCCTTTATGAATATTTCTTTTTGTTTGAAATCTTGTATCCTTTGAACTTTTGGTTGAATGCAATGAAATTTGAATCATAATATATGTATTATTCTCATGCTTTCTCTATGTCACATTCTATTCATTATCACAGTATTTTTATTCTGATCTTTCAGTTCCTGCAACCGCATATTTTTCCTATATTGCGTACCCCGAGTTTTCCTTGATATATTCCACTGTCTAATCATGACTTCTCTTTCAGGCCATGGCCCACCCTGGAGCAGCGCCACATCTAGACGAGAATGCACAGTCATGCGTTTCCTTAGATCACACATTGACGAGTTCCGATGATGAGGTCGATGGCCCACAGGTCAACTTCGAAAACAATGATTCAGAGGACGAAGGAGCAGCCGCCCCAGAGTTTGGCATGATAACTGATTCTGACGAAGAAGAAGTAGACCCTGAAGAGAACCTGATGGAGGAAGATCCCGAGGGAGATCCAATAGAAGAATATCCAGTGGAGGCAGACCCCTTGGAAGAAAACCCAGAAGGGGAGAATCACATGGAATTAGACCTCGATGAAGAAGTTCTATCCGATGATGAAGGACCAGAAGATCAAGACCCTGCCATGGAAGAACTTCCTTTAGCGATACCTGTGAGGCGCTATGGAAATGGACGCCCCTACCTGAGCGCGCGAGCCTACCGCAACCTGCTGAATCTCCACAACCGCGACTGATGGGATTTCTTTGATGTTGTCTTCTGGCCAAATAATCTGTGTATAGTTTAGGGCCACTTTTCGTCTTTGAGAATGTTTTGTTCCAAATTTTCTTGAATGAAATAAATCTTCTAAGTTTGTAAACCTTTTGATTATTGTATCGCTTAATACTTGTTTATTACCTATGTCCATTCATTTCTGCTGAGTTCCCTGACTATCCACCCCTACTCATTGTATAGTTTTCACCCCCGTTTCGATTAGAAGGTACCACACCCCGATCTTTGGAATGAGCTGCCATTCATCTTTCGTCTGTGCCTCGATTGAGATCCTTCTGGGAGGAGAAGTTCATAGTAAAACCCTTGAGTTAGCTAACCCTTCAAATTCTTGATTCATACGATGTACCGAAAGTTATCATCCCCATACTGTTTCCCCTTGTAGCCTCTGTGGCTCACCTTTACTTTTGTGTTGACCCGATCCTAATTTTCTTGATCTTCAGCCTAAAGCCGTCATCCTTTGACCTTTTGTATCAGCCACATCCCATTGTAATCCCTACCCTACCTAGGCCTAGACATACTTGAGCTTTTTCCTGTTACCCCAACTATATTTAGGGGCACGATTATTTTAAAATGTAGTTTTAGTAATTTGCATTTGTCAAAAGTACGTGTTATTGATTACCCCGTTTTAAGTATTTTAAGTGCATTATTATTATCCTTTTTAGTAGCGCAACCTTATACCGCGCACATTTTGTCCATGTTTCTTATTTTCATTCTACGAGTTTTCTAAGCTATTTTGAAGCTAATTGCCCGATGCATTATCTTAAGTTATTTAACCTACCGACTAATTCTCACTGCTTCATTGTCGTAAATTTATTTTGGGTTTTGTGCATATGATTGCTATTATAAATGATTGAACCTTACACTTATTTTTCTGCTTACCTTTGATAAACTTAGATGTGCACATATCGGGTTTCGATTCTTATCGAGCACTTTGAATCAATATTATTCGTTATTGTTGACTGTATTCTCGTATACTCGTAGTTGCTCCTATAGTTATTCTTGCTTTATACCTATTTAGACCTACCTTTCGTAAGTTGTTCTTACTTATATAAATTTTCAAATTTCTTCGTCCCCGTACTACTAATAAATCCTTGGTGTTAGTGAGCTATCTAATAACTTCGTTTTGTTGGTATGACTTATCGTTTATTTTAAATTTCGAGGACGAAATTTTTTGTAAGGGTGGTATGATGTAACACCCGACCCCTTGTATACCGAAGACCGTATTTTGTTACTTAGAATCATCTTTATTCTTGATTAGGAATTATTTATTTTTATTTATAAACTAATTATTTTATTTTAGTTTTCAAAACCCGTTGAACCCAAACCCTAATTCTAATTACTTTCCAAACCAATCCCAATCCCATTCTTGTACCTTTTCATACACTCAATCTATTATAGTATTGCCCTCTCAGACCCTAATGTCAATTTCTTATGTTCTTGTCACATTAGTATGAACCTCAGTTCTAGGCACCCGTCTCTTTTCACCAAATTCTTCTCCATATCCTTTAGCCCAGCAGTCCATTATATTTCTTTTAATAAACTTATTTGTTTTCCCTTAAACCTCGAGCCATCCACACTTTTCTCCTCAAATTTTTCCCTAGTTTGTTCTCAAGCCCAACACCATTTTTCTAAGCCTGGCCTCATCATTTTTCTAATTGGTTTTCTGATCTTGTCATTCAATTCCTAACCTAGCCCTCCACGTTTAATTTTCCATTTGAAATTCCCTTTAAACCCCAGCCCAACACTCCCCGAGCACATCAGCCATTCTATTTTTCTTAATAACTATTTTTTCCCAGCCTAGCCCATTAATTTTTTTGTAATTAAACCTCCTTCTATAAACCCGGCCCGGCCTGCTCCCATATATAATTTTTTCCACCATTTTTCTTCAAAGCCGGCCCGGCCCGTGTCACTCCTCACCCGCGCCCGCTTCACTCCCTTACCCGACCCGACTCCTGTGCATCTTCCCTTCAAAAATTTTCCCCAACGGCTAAATCCCATCGAGCGCGCGCGACCCGCCTCCTCCGCCGTCGCCCACGCCCCACGTCGCGCGAGCGTTACCCACGACCCGTCCCCTCAATCTCCTTCTCTCCTCCTTCTACCTCCTTCACCATCGCCCAATAACCCAAAACCCACACCAGCAACCGACCGCCCGAGCACCCCCTCCATCACGAACACCCCCAGCACTCCTTTTCCGCCGACGACGACGGCGACTACTGCAGATACCTCGTTTTCTCGCCTCGCCTCCTTTCTCTCAACTTCATCGACCAAGCGACCCTACCCACACCCGAGCACCTCTTGCCGGCGCCCTCGACCCAAGATTCCCGGCCGCACCCCCTCGTCGTCATTCCCTCTCACCATTCTCCTTCTCATCACTCCTCCACTCTCGTCACTCTCTCTCAACTCCCTCTCTTTCTCCATCTCTGTCTCTCTCTCCCGACCTCTCTCCCTTTCCCGATCTCCCTCTCTCTCTCACTCTGTTTTCCCTCACTCATCTCTCTCCCTGTCTCTCTGCAATTTCTCATCTCTCTCTATCTCATTCCTCTGTCTCTCTCCCTCTTCCTGCATCTTCCCCTCACTCTAACTCCTTCTCACTGCTTCCCTCTCTTCTCTCTCTCTCTCTCTATACTTCCCACTCTCTCTCTCGATCCCTCACTCACTGCATCTCTCTCTCTCTGTCTCAACTCTCTCAACTCTCTCTCTCTTTCACTCTCCGTTTTCTCTCTCTCCCTCTCTACCTCAGTTCTTTCTCTCTCTCTAATTCTGTCTCTCTCTTCCTCTACCTTCTCACTCCCTCTCCCCATTAACGGCCTGCACAACCAAGCGTTCACGCCTCCACAGCAAGCTACGACGCAAACCTAAGCCGAGCCGAGGCCCAACCTTAAAATCGTCGCTCGTGCGTGTGCCATTGCCGTGCCGTACGTGGGTCGTTGCCGCTGCCGTGTACCCCGAGACATTCTCCAGGAAAGTTCTTACTTGCTTTCATGCTATTCCGTATATATTACAAATCAAAATCGTAGATACATTCCATGCTTGCTTGGTGTTATATATTGTCACAAAACTGTTCGATACTTGTTTCCATAGAAAATCATTATCGTATTTGACGGAACTGGACATATTATATTGGCCCTTGTTGAGATGATTAACGTGTGCAAATTTCATTAGAAAATACGGCTGTTAACAGTTAAAACGACTACCCCCAAGTTTAACCGTAAAACTGAAATTCTTTTGTACCTGAAAACCGTTAAATTCACCATAAATCATATACACACTGAATTGGTGCGTTCGAGGGCTCAAATCGAAGCCAACTCGGCGAACCTTAACCCTACACTAGTTTCCAGACATTCCTGTACTTAAACCATGACGAAAATTTGATCGGAGTGCGACTCTGGACTGCAGTCCAGAGCGACTCCAGTTATTGGTTGCTGTTCCGTAGTGGGTACCACAGGATTTACTTAACTCTTAGGTTGCGTAACTCCACTGTTTATTGTAGAGAAATCTGTTAGCTAGAAAACACAACTGGTTTCATTCTGTTTCGTTACCGTTTGCTATTTTATCGGTAATTTAATATATCGGGGCACATAACAGTCCCAGCAGATTCAGAATTGACATGTTGATATTAAACAGATTATAACTCCTAACATACAGACGCGATTGAAGATCCGTTTGTTGCGTTGAAAACTTTACTGAAAACCCTAGAATTCTTTCAACTGTAGCGTTGCTAAATTATGATCCCAACTGGGGTTAAAATGCGTTGCGAAATGGATTCCTGATTCTGAAATTGGATTTCCAGCCGCGAGCGCTTAAAATGAAATGGTTATAACTTTTGATCCTGGAACCCGATTGGCTTGAAACAAAATTCTATGGATAGCTAATTGAAGATATTAACTACTACCTGTTTATCCTTTCGCCAAATTACATACATATACTTCATGATAAATCGTGCAAGTAATAGACTGATGTTTTTATGACACCTTAATTGTGCTTTTATACTGTTCATGCATCACAGCATACCCATATCATGTTAGTGATAACCCAGTGACATCGTGCATTTACCCAGTGTTAGATTTTAGTGATGATTGTGGCAAGTACGTCAGTGTTCGTGCATTCGTGATCAAGTGAAAGTGATACGTACTTGTGCACAATCAGAGCCCTTTTATTCTATTGCATTGTCGACGTCTGTGGGATGTGTGTACGTGTGACTATAAGTGGTATGGGACACTTATGGGAGCGCTTGCACGGATGTCACAGATAAGGCATCCGACACGGCCATTTATCTTAGGTATTAGTCGGGACGTGCTTGATGGAGGTCCTGCCTCCAGTTCTCGCGCAGACTTGTCACGGATCGATTAGTATTTAGGGTTGTGGTTAGCGTTTGATGTGGACCACGGGGTGTGGGGTAGTTCAAGTGTGAATTCAACAGAATCTCGGGAGTCCCATGCCGGCTTATATATTTAGGGAGTTATATGGAGATTTACAGGGTATGTGCTATAGACACCGTGATACATTCGTTACATGTTGGGCCCGTGGTCCCTTGCCCTTGGGTTCTACCCTTGGGTGGAGGACACTCGCGAGTGGTTGACTCTCACACTTGGACTGACGATAGGCTTATTGACCTGTGTAGTGAGACTTAGAGACTGATAGGGTTACTGTCATTTACATTCATTCTATACTGTCTTGACATTCGTGACATATTGTTATACTGCTTTATTTTTCCGCTGCATTGATCTCTGCTCATTCATATTCATGCTGTCATTGATTTACTGTTATTCATATCTATTACCACTGTTAGAACTGTTACTTGATTATATACATTATATTGCTTTTGTGTCGCTCTGACGACCTGAGTATGCATGCTCAGTGTGAGGAGAATATTTTAGTTGGATCAGTACTAGACGTGCATCACGGACTTCCTGACTTGCCGTTCCTAGTTACATCCGTTTGTTCCACTTCAGGTCAGTTTACATTATTGTATCTTTCAGTTACTGCATTTCTCATTACCTGCGCATCGTTTACTGTTTACCATGATAAACTAGAAGCCGAAGTGTGACTACGGCAGGACTTTATCTTGACCGTAGGAGCATGGCTGGCCTTGTCTACCCCTCGTATTCCGTATTTTGGGAAGCGGGGCGTGACAACGGGACTGGTCCACTACGTATTTACTTTGAAGTAAATACGCTAAGCGTATTTAAGCAATACAAAAGTAAGTAAAAGAGATAAGAGATATAAACTGAACAACAACTTTATTTATTCACATTTTTTCTGTACAATACATGGAAAGTAAATACACTAAAATAAAGCAATACCTAAACAATGGCATAACAGAAATGAAAAGTACTGAATGAAAAGTGTACAATGACTAGAGCTCGGGGTCTTCACTGAACTGGTCCAAGTCTTCTGCAGTGGGCTCGATCTCAGGAATGTCCAGATCACCTGACAACATTCAAAGAAGAAACAAAGAGAATGTCGTCAGCGAACAGGTCGCTCGGTAAGTCCCAAAGATAAGGGAGAAATAGAATAGACAGAGAGAGAGTATGTAACTTTTAAAGTTATATTTGATTGTTATAATGTTGTATTTAGTGTTAACGTTGTTGTTTGTAACTTGATATAGAAGGATACCAGTGTATACGAGAGGAGTCTGTATATGCCAGAGACTAAAGGCAAATGAAAGTACAAGGCTCCGTTATACAACCCGGAACAACGGCAATTGGATTCATGTTAGGTGTCTTAATCTGGTAAATTGTATTAAAAGCGATAAATTGTATTAAAAGTGAAGTAATTGGGGTTTTAAAAGAGCTCTGAAAATGGTCCGAGGCTAAAATTTTGCAGGTGCATAGGGAATGTGAAAAGACACAATTTTCATGTTGGGGTCGTCGCCGGAATCGGCCGTAACTCGGTCGGAGGACTGAGTCGGCCGAGTCAAGGCCGATTTAGCCGATTCCCGGCCGAGTCAGGCGGCCGGGATCCCCTCCGACGGTTCATCTAACCTCTGGAAAAGTTACATTTTTGGGTGTAGTGGGGGTTTTTGTGAGATATGCACGTGTAAACCCTTGGTATTCTAAAGGTTTTAAAAAAAATCAATATTAAAAATAATGTGGGGTATGGGATTTGAACTCTGGTGGCTTGGTTCAGCAGTGCAAGGTATTACCAATGAACTACAAGCTCCTTCTTGTGATTATGGAGCTAATTAATTACTTAAAGTAATAACAGTAAATGTAAATACCCCAAATATATATTAATTTTTAAGTAAATTTTGTACACTAAAAATGGAGTTGTTATATTCTTTTAACTTGTAATTAAAAAGCAAAATAATTACTTATATCTTGTGCTCAAGCTAAAATACCCCTTTATGGATTTTGAAAAAAAATATTTTGAAAAAATTTGTATAGGAAATTTAGGGTTGTTACATTCTACCCTCCTTATAAAAATTTATTGCTCGAAATTTGTAAAAGGAAAGTGTAACAAATTCAAGAAAAGTTTGGTGACTGGAGTGTAGATAGTGTATAGCAAGATAGTGCAAGGGTTTTTAAAAAATGTGAAAATGTGTGAAGGAATGAAAAAATGCGAAGGTTTTGGTAAGATTGTAAAAGAGGTGAGGGAATTTTGGGTTAGGACAGATTCAAAGTATATAATTCAAACAATATGAAATGATAAGATTCAAGGAACATGATTGTAAAGAATATTTTAGTTGCTGGTTCTTGTGTTATATTGCTTAGGTTGTTCACGCAGAACAGAATTGCATGATAGAGTTTCATACAGCTCTGACCTGCATTGGCCACCAACAAAATATGTCACGCCCCGCTTCCCGGTATACGACGAAGGGGACGGGACTGGTCCACTACGTATTTACTTTGAAGTAAATACGCTAAGCGTATCTAAGCAATATAAAAGTAAGCACAAGAGATAAGAGATATAAACGGAACAACAACTTTATTTATTCACATTCTTTCTGAACAATACATGGAAAGTAAATACACTAAAATAAAGCAATGCCTAAACAATGGCATAACAGAAATGAAAAGTACTGAATGGAAAGTGTACAATGACTAGAGCTCGGGGTCTTCACTGAACTGGTCCAAGTCTTCTGCAGTGGGCTCGATCTCAGAAATGTCCAGATCACCCGACGACATTCAAAGAAGAAATAAAGAGAATGTCGTCAGCAAGCAGGTCGCTCGGTAAGTCCTAAAAATAAGGGAGAAATAGAATAGACAGAGAGAGAGGGAGTGTGTAACTTTTAAAGTTATATTTTATTGTTATAATATTGTATTTAGTATTAACGCTGTTGTTTGTAGCTTGATACAGAAGGATGCCAATATATACGAGAAGAGTCTCTATATGCCAGAGACTAAAGGCAAATGAAAGTACAAGGCTCCATTATACAACCCGGAACAACGGCAATTGGATTCATGTTGGGTGTCTTAATCTTGCAGTCTCGTGCCACTTTTAACACCTTCCGTACTGTTGGGGTCGAAATTTACACCTCGGTTGACCAAGTCAAAATCAAAATCAACCCCAAGCCAAATGGGCCCAAGCCCAGGTCAAGTGGGCCAATGCCCGGGGCGAGCTCGAACATGGAGTGGTCGGCCTCCCCCCATGCCAAGATAAAAATTTTGTAATAAATAATTTTGTTGTATTCCTTTTATTTTATTTTATGAATAAATGTAAGAAAAATGGGCATAAAGCCAAATTTTTGTAAAGCCCATGGCTTATGTGCAAAAAGAAATGGCACATGAGCCATGGGATGGGCAAAATGCCATTTTTGTAGAGCCCAAGGGGCTATATGTAAAGTGTATAGCCTATAAAGGTAAGGATAATGAAAATATCCAAACAACTTTTTCACTATCCAAAAACAGGAATCCCAATCTGAGATCTTCTCCTTCCTCAAGGTTCTAAAACGTTCTTCTTTCTTTTGAATTAAATCAAGAGTTTTACTCTTCCTTTTAAAAAACAAAATAGTTTTTCACCACAAAACCCACAAAGGGGAACTCAGATCTTCCATCATATCTCAGAAAGGAGAGATTTTTAAAATCTCATATTTTTTGATCTTCAAGATTCGGCCAACAGAGGAAGAAGAAGGAGACCCATCTCCAGAAACCCCACTTTGGGGAAGAACTAGGGCTCAAGGGGAGAAACCCTTCATCAGCTTCAAAACATCCTAGGGGTTTAACTCCTCACACACACACACACACACACACACACATGTTCATATCATAATATTGCATTTTTATAGACCCCATTCTTATTCATTTTACAAATAAACATGTGCTTTTGACCCATGTCTGCTACACAAGTGCAGGTAACAGGTTCTCGGAACAAAAACAGTGAAAAAGATACAAGACGATGCAAAAGTGAGACTAAAATCAACAATTAGAAGGATCTTGATCAAGCCTACACGAAGATCAGTTCACAAAGAACAAGGCATCGCAAGGTTCAAGACTTCGACACGAGGCAACGGTAAAAGTCCACTGCAATTATTCACTGTGGAGATCTGGGAGAGAACGAGAAGACATCCTAAAAAACCAACTGAAGAAATAGGAAGCAAAAGTCAACACAAAGAAGCATACCAAATTTCAGAACAGGAGCCTCCTATTGGGCCGCGGAACCGCGGCCAAACCTGGCCTGCGGCCGCGGTTCCGCGGCCGTGCTAAGCTTGCAATGGCAAATTTTTTTACCAAAATACTGACGGCGCGTTGACTAGTCTACCTAGGGGCAATTTTGTAAAAGCATACATGCGGCGATTGTAAACTTAGGGTTTTCTATGTCCTATAAATAGAGACCCAAATTCTTGTATTAGGTCATGCCTCCTTTCATTAATAAAATTCAGAATTCTTTTTGGAGAGCATCAATTTGTAAGTAGTTCTTTTTATTTGCCCTAGTTAATTTTATTATGTGCCCTAGGTAATTTCTATTCTTATCCTAGTTTAGATTTAATTCCTTGCCCTAGATAGATAGTTTAGATCTGTTCTTCAATTCCCTAATGAGCGAGTAGTCTCCTCGCTTGTTAGGGTTAGCTTTGGGGAAGGCTTGAGAGATGAAGATCTCCTACCCCTTTCTTGCCCATCACATATAATTAATAGGACTCCATGCATACATGCACACACCGCTCCATACGGCACCCTATACCACGAGGTAGCGGTGATACCGTAGTATAAAGGCCCGGTTGAGCGTGTTTTCCATGGAGGTTAGGGTAAGGATTAAGAAAGGAAGGACAAGAACCTAGAGGAAGAAACACTGTTTCCTCCCGATGGTACTAATCCGCTTTATTAATAATTACCATAACTCCTAATAGATCTTAATATGGGTATAGAAAGCGGTGAGATTTATTGACTTTCCAAACTTAACCTAAACCTAACCCTAGCAAGATTTAGATCTAGATTAATTTAGTTTTTAGATTTAATCAATCCGTTCACACCAATCGGAATTAACTCGTTAGAGCAACTAGGAAATTCACAAAATCCCTATGGACCGACCCGTACTCACCGGCTAGCTACGAAGCGACGCCGTTCTTGATTGCGGTTACTAAATATTTTTTTATCATAAATCTCATTAAAATCAAATGGCGCCGTTGCCGGGGATGGCGTGTTATTTTCTTTTTGCAATTTCGGGTTAATATAAAATTGAAAATTTATAAAAACTGAAAAATACAAAAACATATAAAAATTTATCATCTTTTATTTTGTGAAGGGTATTTTTCGTGTGAATTTTGCAGGAACAACGAAAAAGTTCGGATCTGGAAAAATCTAGAGATCAACACAGAAAAAGACAGATCTGAACAGCAGAGGATTTTACTAACAGAACAACAACAAAAAATTGGGAACTGTGCCGTCGCCTCCACCGCGGAACCGCTGCGGGATCCCTACTCCGACCGCGCTTCCGCCGCGCGTTGGTGACGTCAGAAAAATTTGAAGGCTCGATCCGCACGTGCCGCCGCGGAACCGCCGCGCGAAGCTACCCTTGGCCGCGGAACCGCCGCACCTTGGTCGAGTCAGCGTTTGGAAAAATTTCTGTGAGCTTTCTCTCTCCTCCTCTGCAAATCCCGATATATCTTTTGTCAAATCTCCTGCAGGATTCTTTGCGCTAAAAAATCTCTCCCCCTTCTCAATAACTTGATCGTGTGCAGGATTCTTTGCGCCGCGCTTAAAATAAAAATTTTGATTGCAAGTGGTTGTTACTGTTTTGCATATATTTAATCTGACTTTAAGGGGCTTGAGACCAATCCAGATTGGGTGGGGATTTCATCACCCTTCCCAGGACCCCAGAAATCACATAAGGCATATGCATTGACCATCATTAATTAAAAAATACTAGACTCAGCCCTAAGGACGTCAAGCTCAATAGGACAGAGGACTAGTTGTAGGCATCGGCCGTTGATCCTAACCTGACTTTGCGGTGTCTAGGTAAGTGTGTCTAAGGCGAGTGGTCACTTAATTAGGGCTACTACTTGTAGTGGAGAGCCTCCCACTCACCTGACACTTACCTGGCCGCAATTGGCGGTGAAGGAGCGGTTTGAGGTCCTATTTCTAGCCCTTTGGAACAGTTAGGAGCTGTCTAGCTGACCTAGGTGACCCTAAGTCTAGGCCTGATTGTGTATTCGTGGTTGATTGCATTTGTGTCTAAGCCCTTTATCGAAAATCTTTTCTGCAAAAAGTTCCAAATAAAGAGAAAAAGAAATAAAAAGGAATTTTTTTTTATAACAACTTGCAACTTGTCACTAAGAAATCCTTGCACTCCACATTCTTTTTCTTCTCCCTTCTTTCATCATGGGTACCCCACCTCACAAATTTCTTGTCGAACTTTGGTACCCTGAACTAAACTTTGCTTCGTACGCGAATTGTTTCGGTCGATTTAAGGACGATCCCTCCATGCCCAAAATTTCTTTGAAAGATCGAATAGAAGCGTCTAGGAGAAACAGTTCGATATTGAACCATTTCAACCTTCACCACCTTCGTACGTTGATACCACTTTTTCGAGTCCTATTGTAACTCCTAAACCCATGTCTATTGCTGAACACATTGAACAATCTCGTAACCGATCTTTCACTCATCTCCACACATCCAGTTCTAGGGATCAACAAGTCCATTCACCTTTTTATCCAAATGTTGATCCTACTCCTGCCCAACCATCCAATTCCTCAGTCCTACCCGACTTTCCCACCTTCACTAGACATTGCTTCTACACAGCCATTTGGGAGTTTCACGTATCCAAACAATTTTGAATCTTTTACCGAAACCCCTTCACAATCCATGTCTAGTTTGGAACAGTCATTGAAAGCTTATATTTTAGCAACAAACAAAATGATGAGGAATGTGGATGCGTCCATGGCCGCCCTTATGCAATCTAGTGAACCGGTAGCTAGTTTCCAACTAGCTCCAAAAATTTCAATGTATGAGGAGGCGGTTGGACAGAGTGAGAATTTGAGAGGAGAGAGTGAGTTCTACACCTTTCCAAATCAAACCTACCCATACCCAATTGAAGCCCATAACTCCGGTTTTCCATCGATTGTCCCAAATGATTCACAAGTTGAAAATAAAACATTTAACGAGTTGTGTGACTTTGTAGTGCTTGATTTGCCAGATTGTGAAGATTCCCTTTCGAGTGAAACCACACCTAATCCTTTTGAACTTTACACCTCCACTCTAGAACCTAAATTGATAAATATCCATGCTTTTGATGAGGTGTCAGAAAAAATTGATTTTCACTTGATTGAGGATATAGACGCCGGGAATATTTTGGATGAGGAACCCGTAGATTTGATTGAAATTTTATGTCCAATTCATCATCCCGAGTCATTAAATGTTTCTCCTGAACTTCATATGCGTCTTGATTTTGATGATGATGGCATGGATAAGCAAAATTTTGAGGAGAATATTGAGGATGAACCAGTTTTGTTTGATGAATCAGATTTCTCAATTCATCATGTCCCTTCCACTGATTGTGTACACCCTCCTGAATCTTTAACTGATACCCTTCCTCACCCACTTCCCTCCGTTCTCGTTCCGACCTTGCAAGAGACCGTTACGCTTTCATCTCCAATACCAAGTTCGACGTACCCATGTTTGCTCACAAATCTTGAGGGATTTAATCTCATTTTTCCGCGGGTTGATAGATTAGCACAATCGCTTTTTACACATCGGTCATTACAAATTGTGCTAATTTATACACTACATCCCCACCCTCAAGTTCGTATTCCCACTTTCTTTGGTTCTTCTAATCTTCCTTTAATCACACCGAATGTTGATGAATCACGATCCGATATTTTGAGTTCGATAATTTTAGAAACACGACTTGATTTTGAATCTTTTGAGAATACGGTAGATGAGCTTTACGAGTCTCCTACCTCCGTAATTTTTGAACAATCAAGTGTGTTGAATTCTGGCGTGACACCTTTTGAGATTGAAACGTTCAATCGGACCTTCGATGAAAGTTTCGAAGATATTTTCGCCGACGAACTCGCATTCTTAAACGATACCGATTTTGTGATTAATCCACCTCCACTCGAAGAAATAGAACCATTACCATTTCTTTTTTCCCTCCGCCATTCTCCTCCACCGAGACCGTATACCGTTTCTATCTCCACACGGTCTCGTGTGCTTCTCATTTCTTTTCTTTACACTCCATTCTTTCACTAACCCCACCATTATCACGATAGAATTTTTTAATGGTTGGTGCTAACTTTTGGTCTGTGTAAGGCCTTGTATAGTTTGATTTTTCTCCTCCCTAACTCTAAACTTTAACGCTTAAACGGTGGAAACACTGTTTCACTTAAGTTTGGGAGGAACCTTGTTGTATATATATATTTTGTTTTTCTTTTAACAATAAAAATAAATAAATTTATAACTAAATAAACAGGGGAGTGCCGACATTTTGACCCTTTTGGTGTAGCATGACAGTGAGGACACTGTTAAGTTTAAGTTTGGGGGTATGCTCGGTAAGCCTTCTTCCTTCGCATTCATGTGTATATTTTTGCATTTGCATACTTATTTTAAAACCCATAAAAATTTGAAAATTTTAAAAATTATAAAAATTAAAGTATTCAATTTTGGTTATAATTGACTTAAGTTTGACAAAAAGGTTAACTAGCTAGGAACAACTAGATCTAGACTTAGTAAATTAAAAACCCTAAAAATAACCTTTCTTAAAATTTAACGGTAGAAAATATATGTCTTTGTAGTTTATTTAGAAATAGGTAAATTTAGTTCACTTCTTGGGCTAAGTTAAAACAAGAGAAGAGTATTGATATTTTTATTAAAATATAAGTTTGAAAGATAATTCCTAGCTTAAGTCTAGATTCTGAAAATGTATACCCTACAAATTGCACAAACACGAACCTTGAGACTTGGAATAGTAGAGGAGACCTTGAAATGCTCTTGTCTAAAGTTCTTAGTACGAAGAAAAATAAAACAAAAAGTTCAAGTGTGAATAAAGAAATAATAAAAAAATGAACACTGCTTTTTGTGATTACTTAAGGCTGCATAAATAGAAAAAATATTTAGCGAGGGTGCTTCATCACCTAGTGCCTTAGACCAACTGGTTTAGGAGTCACTGCTAAAACCTTAGGTGTTGCAAAACTAGGAATTACGCTTTAATGTGCAAATACATCTTGTAATCGGTTGTTGGTACCTCAAGAAGTATTAACAGTCGCATGAAAGATGTGTGAGCGAAAATCATCTAAAAATTCACCTATTAAGTGCTTTGGACAATGGACAAGAGTATGATTTCTTGATTTGAATTTCCAAGTGTAGGGGTGATATATACACACATGTAGGGATATGTAATTGGGGTTTAGATAAGAGATAAGAATGAAAAATAGGACTTGTATCTTTAGTAGAGATGATAAAAATTCCTAAGTTGAGATAGAACCCTAGAAGGAAAACTTGAAAGATGCCAAAAGCTAAGTAAGTCTATAGAACATATATAATCTTAAGCTAAATGATAAGGAAGAGTGAAGAATACGGGTGGATAATTTATGAGTCGAAGATAATAGAATTCCCTGTTAGAAAACTTAATTGGAAAATAAGAGTTAATAGGCCGAATTGATAGGATTTTATGGGTAGTATCCGCTGAAAACCCTCAGGAGACAACACTCCTCCTACTATGGACACCTAGAGGTTTAACAGCTTGTTGCACGAGCTCAGTGCAATCGCGTTTCCTTGCGAAAGTGAGGTTAGGTTTTTATTGAGAATAAAACTAGGTTTGCTCGAGGATGAACAAAAGATAAGTTTGAGGGTATTTGTTCATATCATAATATTGCATTTTTATAGACCCCATTCTTATTCATTTTACAAATAAACAGGTGCTTTTGACCCATGTCTGCTACATAAGTGCAGGTAACAGGTTCTCGGAACAAAAACAGTGAAAAAGATACAAGACGATGCAAAAGTAAGACTACGACCAATAATTAGAAGGATCTTGATCAAGCCTACATGAAGATCAGTTCATAAAGAACAAGGCATCGCAAGGTTCAAGACTTCGACACGAGGCAACGGTAAAAGTACACTGCAATTATTCACTGTGGAGATCTGGGAGAGAACGAGAAGACATCCTAAAGAACCAACTGAAGAAACAGGAAGCAAAAGTCAACACAAATAAGCATACCAAATTTCAGAACAGGAGCCTCCTATTGGGCCGCGGAACCGCGGCCAAATCTGGCCTGCGGTCGCGGTTCCGCGGCCATGCTAAGCCCGTAGTGGCAAAATTTTTTACCAAAATACTGACGGGGCGTTGACTAGTCTACCCAGGGGCAATTTTGTAAAAGCATACATGCGGCGATTGTAAACCTAGGGTTTTCTATGTCCTATAAATAGAGACCCAAATTCTTGTATTAGGTCATGCCTCCTTTCATTAATAAAATTCAGAATTCTTTTTGGAGATCATCAATTTGTAAGTAGTTCTTTTTATTTTCCCTAGTTAATTTTATTATGTGCCCTAGGTAATTTCTATTCTTGCCCTAGTTTAGATTTAATTCCTTGCCCTAGATAGATAGTTTAGATCTGTTCTTCAATTTCCTAATGAGCGAGTAGCCTCCTCGCTTGTTAGGGTTAGCTTTGGGGAAGGCTTGAGAGATGAAGATCTCTCACCCCTTTCTTGCCCATCATATATAATTAATAGGACTCCATGCATACATGCACACACCGCTCCCTACGGCACCCTATACCACGAGGTAGCGGTGATACTGTAGTATAAAGGCCCGGTTGAGCGTGTTTTCCATGGAGGTTAGGGTAAGGATTAAGAAAGGAAGGACAAGAACCTAGAGGAAGAAACATCGTTTCCTCCCGATGGTACTAATCCCCTTTATTAATAATTACCATAACTCCTAATAGATCTTAATGTGGGTATAGAAAGCGGTGAGATTTATTGACTTTCCAAACTTAATCTAAACCTAACCCTAGCAAGATTTAGATCTAGATTAATTTAGTTTTTAGATTTAATCAATCTGTTCACACCAATCGGAATTAACTCGTTAGAGCAATTAGGAAATTCACAAAATCCCTGTGGACCGACCCGTACTCACCGGCTAGCTACAAAGCGACGCCGTTTTTGATTGCGGTTACTAAATATTTTTGATCATAAATCACATTAAAATCAACACACACACACAAAATAATAATAATAATAATAATAAGTGCTCCTTTCTGGGAGTACAACTCCCATTGCAGGGATCAAGTCCCTTTGGCCGCCCGAGCGCCCACGTGCTGATACGTGGGACGCTAGCGCTCAAAACGTTAGCACCCTTGCGCTCAAGGCGCTAGCGCCTGAACGCCCACATGCTGACACGTAGGGCGCTAGCGCTCTTGCGCTCAGAGCACTAGCGCCCAAAACACTAGCGCCCGAGCGCCCACGTGCTGACACGTGGGGTGCTAGCGTTCAGAGCGCTAGCGCCCGAGCGCCCACATGTTGACACGTGGGGCGCTAGCGCTCAAAGCGCTAGCGCTCTTCCGCTCAGAGCGCTAGCGCCCGAGCGCCCACATGTTGACACATGGGGCGCTAGCGCTCTAGCGCCCAAAGCGCTAGCGTCTGAGCGCTTTCTTTCACGCATTCTTTGGATGCCCTTTCCTTTTTTTTGTATGTGTATGTATATATACATATACACACACACATACATACTCCGCGACACTGTCCCTGTTAGAAAAAAATTCTAACGGGGCGCTGCCCCATACCCAGCAAGAGGGTTGCTAGCCCCCTTGACCCCCAGCCCACTATCCGGGTAGCGGGACCCCCGTAAAAACTCTGCGTGGATCCCGATATATCCATGCCCCCTCCAAAAAAAACACACGTACACTGCACATTGAGTTCGCATGACCAGTTTAACCCGTCAATCGGAGGTTCCCTCGCTCCAAAGGCGAGGGGTAATTAACGGCAGCTTAGTCCGCGGCTGCCGGAGATTCGGATCCCCACAATCAATAAATCCCGGCCTACCCTAGGCAGGGGGAATCTATAGTACGCCTGACAAGCGTGCGCGTATTCCCATCTCAATGGGGTGACGAAAAACACCCTACAGATTCTGGCACACCCGGTGGGACCTTTCTCTCCTCCCATATTTCGGGTTAAACGTTCATGCGAACTCAATCAATGTACATATCGATTACCTATACTGAAATGATGTTTTCTTTCCGTGCAGCAATCAACTTTCAACGACAATGTCTCCGAAGATGAATTCAGCTTCCAACGCGACCCTGATCCCGTACGTGGTCAAGGTCAATGCTCGTGTGGTTCTCCCCGCAAGCCTCAGTCCACAGTGGGAGGAACTGCCCCGCCAGTTTGGCTCCGTCATCATCTACCCTGCCGGAAGCGCTCATTTGGCAGAAATCCCGGCGAAACAGGTGGCCAAGCCGGTCTCAAGGGGAAAGAGGTCAAATGTTGTGATCTCCAAGGCACCACAACCGAAACTTAAGACGGTGTCTGAACGGCACTCTTGCGCTCCAGCTGGGGGCAAGACTTCCGATACAAAGGGCAACATCAAACGTTGCGGACAAGCCCAGGCGATGACTCCAACAAATGCACGACCGGGCGTCTTCTCTGGCCTCTCTATCAATCGTTCTACGGCGTCTTCCCGAAGAGCCGGAGCCTGCCAAGCGCTCAAATCAGAAAAATTAAGACAGAAGCGGCTCAGGTATCGAGCCAACAAGAGGGCCAGGACTCCGGCCAGGTGGAATCGTGTAAGATTCCAAGAGCAGAGTCATCCTGCGGCGATAGATGAATCGGCCGTAAAAATCAGCAATTCCTTCGAACCTCTGAAGTGGGTTCAGAAAAATGCCGTGACCGCCAGAATTAAGAAGACAGCGATCCGAACGTTGCTACAAAGAGACGTGTCCTCGCCCCAACAGAAAAAGTATGACACTGTCTCTTCAAGAGTCTATGAGGCGCTCTGTGTCGCACGAAAGCAGCGGGGCAAACCCAGAAAAGAAGCGCCAGCACCATTCAAGAACCTGGTCAGGCCAGCCGCCTTCAATCAATTGCTCGCTACCGAAACAGAGGGGTCAAGACAACAATCTGTGAAATCAGCCGCCGATGATAAAACGGCGGGTGGATATATTATCCATACGGTCTGTATGGCGGATGGGCGCCCCAGCGACAACCTTCATAGCAAAAGCAAGGATGGGGCCACCACATCCCAAGCCCAATCTGGATTGAATGTGGTTGCCGCTTCCCAAGAACAACCGCCTCCGCTGGATGATGAAAACCCTCTCGATGAGGACGATAGGCAGAAGGACCCTTCGGTCCAGGCAGAGTCAAGCTCGGACAGCGAGGAAGAGCCGACTTCCACCCCAGGACCGCGGAACAAGAGCTACTTCAAGAGCTTCGAAAACAGCTCAAGAGCAAAGATAAAGAGATGGCCAAGCTCTATTCGAAAATCGACGACCTAACGAACGTTGTGATGCAGCTTACGTCTCAAATTGCTCGAGCGCCTCCCAATCAAGCACAAGTCGCTGCTCATCAGCCGGGTGATGACAATCCGAAGCAGCCAATGCCTGTTCCTTTGGGTCCAAGACTGGTCGAGCCGCACAAAAGCCGTCCACATTCCGCTTCTGGGGACGCCTTGGCCCCAGATAGCACTATCCCGCTAACACAAGATCAGATAATGGATTTGGTCACCAGCAAAGTTAAAACATTGGTGGCTGAAGCTGAGGCTCAGAAAGAAATTGGCAGTAGTGGGCGGCCATATCCCGCACAGTACGATCTGATCGAGTTCCCGAGCGGCTACGTCATTCCTGAGTTCGGAAGATTTGACGGAACGAGGAATGCAAATCTGCACGTCGCCCAATTCAAAGTATCGTGCGGAAATACAGGGAGCAATGACGTGCTCCTTCTTCTTCAGTTTGTCAACAGCCTGACCGGTGTTGCCTTCGACTGGTACGCGAGTATACCAGACGGGTCCGTCATTACCTTTGCCCAAATGGAGTCTCTGTTTCGGCAAAGGTTCACGAGTATCAGTGATAAAATCTCCATTCCTGACCTTGTGAGGACCAAGCCGGGAAAGAATGAAAGCAACACCGACTTTATCGCTCGATGGCGTAATCTCACAATCAAGTGCGAACCGCCGCTAGAGCAGGACCAGTCCGTCAGCCTTCTCATTGGGAACCTCAGCAATTGGATGGTCCCATTCTTGTGTACAGCAGGCCTCAAGACGTTTCAAGAGCTAACCAAGAAAGTCCAAATGCTGGAATGCTCAAAGCAAGAGTCTACCCCAGACTCTCAGAGAGACAAAACTTGGAAAAGCAAGCGGGACGAATGTAACAACCCTAATTTTCTTATACACTTTTTCCTATACAAAATTTTTCGAACATTTCTTTTTCAAAACCCACAAAGGGGTATTTTAGCCTGAGCACAAGATTTAGGTAATTATTTTTGTTTTTAATTACAAGCTATAAGAATGAAATAACTCCATTTTTAGTGTACAAGAAATTACTTTAAAATTTAATGTATACTTGGAGTATTTACTCTTGCTGCTATCATTTTAAGTAATTAAATAACACAATAATTACAAGAAGGAGCTTGTAGCTCATTGGTAATACCTTGCACTGCTGAATAAAGCCACCGAAGTTCAAATCCCATGCCCCACATTATTTTTGTATTTATTTTGTTTTAATTTTTTTTTGGAAGTCAACGGTAAAAATGTCATAACTCCCAAAATATGTACTGGACAACAAAAAGTAAATATACCAAATTGTACCCCCAGAAAATCCCCGGCCACTGGAAGCCTGACTCGGCACCGCCGGCCAGCGAATCGGCCGACTCGGTCCGGCGCCGCCGGCCGGACTTGGCCGGACGGCCGAGTCACCAACTGAGAAAAGTTAGCTCTTGACTTGGTCAACCCTCTTGCACACTTATTATACCTGGATCGGTTTTAATTTGTCCAATAAATCCCTTTTACTCCTAGGTTTAATGATTTTTAATGATTTTTATATATTTTTTTAATTAAAACCCTAACCCTAGCCTAGCCCTATATAAACACCCCTACCCTCTACCATTTTACCCTACAACTCTAAGTCCACTCTCCCAAATTCTCGAGAACTCGGTGCAAAGAGCGAGAAGCGAAGCGCTGCCGAAATCGACGACGGATTCCGGCGACCGGATCAGAACCTTCGCGACGTTTTCAACGAATCGACAACCACCACATCCCTTAGCTTCCTTAGCTTGTCCAAACCGTAAGTCCTACCTTCTTCTATCTCTCTTTTCTTTAAAGTAAAAATACGACTTTTTGGAACCCGACGGAAATCGGACAAACCGATTTCCGATTCGGTTTTTCTCTAAATTTCCACTTGTCACCTAATACATATTATCTACCCATATGCTTGTTGACTATTAATCACCCATAAACCAATTTAATCAAACTTTTTCACATAAAATGATAACTTCCTTGCAAAACCGTATTCTTTTTATAAAAATACCATGAAGTTCATTTTTCTTAGTTTAATTAATTCCCTCACTCCTAAATAGGTTTATCTTGATCACTAAACTTGTAGAACCCAATTTGAATGAAATTTCACATAAAATGATAACGTTTTCGAATACCGTATTCTTGCGCTATAATACCTTTAATTTTAACATAGCATGTCTTACCTTTAAACTTCACCAAAACTTAAAATAGGTCACGGGGTAATGAACTACCCCTACACACACTCAATATAACCCTAATTGATAAATATCAAAATACAGAATACGGAATTACAGGACTTTTCACTAAAATACCCTAATCTTTATTTAAAGCTTTAAGTTGTAAACTTTTCTAGATAAAATATTTTAATAAAATGAAAACACGATTGGTCATGGACATCGATCGTTTATCTAAACAGTCTTGTGGTGCCTAGGCAAGTGTGTCTAAGGCTAGTGGTTTTTAATTAGGCCCACGACTGTGGTTCCTTCCCACTTACCTGGCACTTACCTGGCCGCAATTGACGGTGAAGAGGCGATTTGAGGCTTCTAATGACTCATCGTTTAGACCTTAGAAATGTGCTAGTTGGTTTAGGAAACCCTAATAACTAAAATACGGAAAACTGTACTCTTTTGCAAATAAATACCCCATATTTATAAAACCGTTTTCCCAAAATGAAAAGTATTTGTTAAACCTAAGCAAAGCGCCGCTACAACCCACTTTTAGGGAACCTGTTAGGGATAGTATGGTTTATCATGCACCCGCAGGCTAGTAGTGCGAGATTCAGACCTCCGCAAGGAGCATTCGGTCTCGAAAGGTTCAAAATACGATATTAGGGAAAATGAGATTTTTTTTAAACAAAATATTTATATAAAATTATTCATGTGTATATATATATATAATTATCATTTAAACATCTATTTTATCCTAATATAAAGTTTCCATATTTTTCTAAAAAAATTACAAGATTAAAAGTTACACTAAAATACCATGAATTTTCAGATAAAATAATTAATACTTTTATTAGGATATATTCACTAGAATAACACAAATAAAATTCACATTCATTATAATAATAAAGACGAATATTAAATACTTGAGGTGTATTTTGAAAACTATACAATAGTACTTTTTACATAAAACCCTCCTCAAGTTTCACAAATTACAATAAGGCCCCTAGCTAATATTGAACTTCAAATTATCTTTCTTTTAGTTTGACTCGGGTTAGAGTCTGACTATTCCTGACTCGAATATGATTCAAGTCAATCTTTATTCTTTTATATTCCAATACAATTTGAATACATGAAACCCTGAATCCAGTTAACAATATATTCTTTTGACTGAATCAAACCATGGATATTCATCCATTATCCTGATATTCCATTTACCTGATTATACAGTTACAACATGTTTACTGATATCATGGTTTTGGTCAGTCACTCATCTTACTTATTCCAATACCACATTACTGTCAAAACACTACGGGGTTTAAAGGGTAGATTGATACGGAAGGTGTTAAAGGTGGCACGAGGTGGTCAGATTAAGACACCTAACCTGAATCCTATTGCTGTTGTACCGTGGCATAACGGTTCCTTGTACTTTCCTTTTAACCTGATCTCTAGCATATAGAGACCCCCCTTGTATACACTGGTATCCTTCTGTACCAAGCTACAAACAACAGCGTTACACAATGTTCCATAATATTCAACAATATAATACTTTAGAAAATACTGTTACTCTGTCATTCTCATTATTCTTATTCTTTGGGACTTACCGAGCGACCTGTTCGCTGACGACATTCTATCTCTTTCTTCTTTGAATATCGTCAGGTGCGTTGGACCAAGTTGAGATCGAGCCCACCGGTGAAGATTTGGAGCAGTTCCAGGCAGACCCAGAGCTCTAGATAATTGTACCTTGTTCTTTCCAGTTTATTTCATTTCCTGTTATGCCACTGTTTAGGCATTGTTTTTTTTATTCCAGTTGTATTTTCTTTTCCTGCATTGTAAAAAGAATGTTATTAATAAAAGTTGCTGTTATTTCCATATTATTCGTCTCTTGTGATTTACTTTATATTGCTTAGTTTCGCTTAGCGTATATACTTCTGAGTATATACGTAGCGGGCCTTGTCACATCCACTTCGCCGTACACTGGGAAGCGGGGCGTGACAACGAATATCGTAGAAGCGGGAGTTCTAGCAGTACCAATGTCTTCAATGCGTCCGACAATGAAGAAAAGCGAAGGGCGGGCGAATCCAAAACCAACCGGTCTCGAAAGCCAGTGCTGGGAGGAGAAGGGCCTTCCCTAGAGGAGAAAAAGAACAAGGTTTACTCTTTCAGAAGGGACAAGGTCCGCAAGATATTTAAAGATGCCTTGAACAACGGTCTACAATTGCCGGAGTCGAAAAGACCTCAAGAAGCAAAAATGACCGATAATCCCCTGTATTGCCCGTACCACCGAGTAGTGAGCCATGCGATCGAGGATTGCTATATCTTCAAGGACTGGGTCGAGAAGCAGTACAAGGCTGGAGAGATCGAGCTGTCCAAAAGTGTGTTGGTGAACAATCAAGTTGCAACCACCAACTTTATACAGACAGAAGCTGAAGCCTTATGGGAGCAGACAGCCGAACCCGCTGCCCTTAGAAATGAAACGGACTCACCGCGGCCTCCGTGGAGTACGCACATATCTAATAAGACGAAGAAGATGATAAAGCTACTTTGGAAAGAGCCCAGGACGGAATGGGAAGGGCAGAAGAAATCTACCTTTCCAGCTGCCAATGCGGCTCCATTAGGCTCAAAATCCAAAAAGCTCAAGAAGAAAAAAAGTGCAGCTCGGCGCGAAAAGGAGTCTGTAGGGAGATTGACCATTCAAAAATATATCGATTCCCTCAAATAATATGAACAGAAGGAAAGAACTCTAATTCAATTGAAGGAGTTCCTCCCTGTATGAGCGGCTGAAATTCTGGAGGAGTTAGAAGAAGACTCCAATGAAGAGATCCCAGTAGTGACCTGCTACGCCATCCATCTCGACAGCGACTCTGAGGAGGAGCTCTGTTTTCTCGAAGAGGACGAGGAGCTCGCTACAAAGGCCAACCAAATCCAGTTCAGAAGCGGCAGGGCTCTACCGCCAAATCAGGACAACGCCCCAAAAGGGAAGGAAAAACAAGTCGCTAATGAAGAAGATGGCAGAGAACTTGCCCATGAAGATTCGAGTCCTTCCCAAGTAGACTATAATGTCTTGGCTCACCTCCGGAAGCTTCCGTCTCTCCTTAGCATCTACGATACCTTGGTTCTATCTCAAGAGCTTAGAGATGTTCTCATTCATGCTCTGCAAAACCCTGAGCGGTATCAGGCTCGCTTTGTGGAAATTAATATGAAAGAAGCTCAGTATACTCTGCATGTCGCCGCAGTCACGTTTAAGGATGAAGACTTGCTACTGGGAACGGCTGAGCATAATCGGCCATTTTACGTGACCGGGTACAGCGACGGAGATCGGATTAATCGCATATTGATTGATCCGGGGTCCTCAGTGAACATCATGAACTTGCGAACTCTGAAGAGTTTGTCAATGGACGTCCGACACCTGTCAATGGAAACGATTGTCATTCAAGGCTTCAACCAAAATTACCAGCAAGTTCTGGGGTCCATAGCTCTGCCAATCAAATTTAGGGATCTGCAAACTGAAGCTAAGATATACGTGATCGACGCAAATACGTCTTATAAAATTCTCTTGGGGCGGCCGTGGCTTCATGATTACGACATTATTCCGTCAACTCTCTATCAATGCATGAAGTATACTAAAAATGGCGAAGAAAGACGCATTGACGGAGACATACAGCCGTTCGGCGTGCATGAAGTCCGATATGAAGATTCTCGGTACTTCATGAACCACCAAAATGCTAAGCCACAACTGACTGAGGATAGACCGGCCCTAAGAATCAAAAGCATATATGTGCCGGCTGTCACTTTCAAAAGCAAAAGCGCCCAAGTGCGTCCGCGTTTTGGTAGCGACACTGATGAGTCCGACGCTGGAAGTCCGTCCTTCCGTAAAACTCACCCTCGTTTCGTAGCGATACGGACGAATCTGACGCTGAAGGCCCATCTAGCAGCAAAATTCGCCCTCATCTTAGCAGCGACACTGAAGAGTCGGAAGAAGAGGACCTGCTTTGCAATAGCTGCGCAGATTGGACTCCCATGCAATAAGCGAAACTACGAGAGACCTTCGAAATTACAGAAGGGTCCCTGGCCATCACAAGGGTGCCAGAACGGATGCGAAAAGAGCTCGACGCATTATCAGTCTCCACCGTGGACCAGCTGAAAACTTTCTACGTTCCCGGGAGGAAAAATGGACAGAAAGGCATCCTGTTTTATGGGTCAAACCCCGTTGTGCACCCGGACGATCTTTCTGTCGCGTGCCTTCCTTATGAGAGAGGCATAAGAGCCGTCCTCAATCCCAGATACTATGCGCTCGAGATGCGGGAATACTTCAAAAGGTGCGGATGCCGATTATATCTATCGGAGTCTAAAGCAAAGTTTTATGAAGGACTATGGCATCCGCCTCAGGTCCGAGCGCTCATCGGTGGACGAATCCCAGATAGACGGGGAATAGGTTTCATCCAGCCTGATTCTAAGGCATACTACATGATCCATATTGGGGAAGCCAGCGAAGAGTCAAATGATGAAGACGAGCTAGCCGAGCCAGAAGAAGCTCCCCAAGAGCTCAAAGATGGCGGACAAGCAACCTTCGATGAGCTAACTGAGATCGATTTAGGAACGCCTAACAATCCAAAGCCGACCTACATCAGCTCACTCTTGTCAGAGGAAATGAAAGAACAGATAATTGCCCTACTGCATGAGTTCGTCGACTGCTTCGCGTGGGCATACAAAGATATGCCTGGCCTTTTCCTTGAAGTGGCCGTGCATAAACTGGCTATATTTCCTTATGCTAAGCCAGTCAAACAAGCTCCTCGAAGAATGAGAAGGGAACTAGAAGAAAAGGTCATCGAGGAAACCAAGAAGCTCATCGATGTCAGTTTCATCAGGGAAGAGAAATATGCGGACTGGATCGCAGGCATAGTCCCAGTGAAGAAGAAAAATGGGCAGATCCGGGTTTGTGTCGATTTCAGGGACCTCAACAAGGCATGTCCAACATACGACTTCCCGCTACCGGTCATGAAAATGATGGTCGATGACACCTCAAATTACGAGCTGTTCACCTTTATGGATAGCTCGTCTGGATATAATCAGATCAAGATGTCGCCTGAGGATGAGAAGCACACAGCATTTCGAACCCCGATCGGAATATACTGCTACAAATTGATGCCATTCGGACTGAAGAACGCAGGTGCTACATATCAAAGAGCAATGACCAATATCTTTGATGACCTAATTTATAAATTCGTCAAATGTTATGTTGATGATCTGGTCGTCAAGACTAAAGCCAAGGCCGACCACATCCAAGATCTTAGGACCGTTCTCACCAGACTGAGGGAGTACGATCTGAAAATGAATCCTCTGAAGTGCGCTTTTGGCGTGTCATCGGGAAAATTCCTGGGCTTTATAGTTTGACATCGGGGGATCGAAGTTGACCCATCCAAGATAAAGGCCATCATGGAAATTCCCCCTCCGAAGAGTCTGACGCAGCTAAGATCTTTTCAAGGCAAGCTTGCTTATATACGGAGGTTTATCTCAAATTTATCGGGGAGATGTAGGCCCTTCTCAAAAATCATGAAGAAAGGAGCTCCTTTTGTCTGGGATGCCGAATGTCAAGAAGCGTTCGAAAGCATTAAACAGTACTTATTGCGCCCTCTAGTGCTGGCCGCTCCCATTCTAAATAAACCGCCGATTCTCTATACTGTCGCGCTAGATGAGTCACTTTGTGCACTCCTTGCCCAGAACAACGAGGAGGGAAAAGAAAATACCCTCTTCTACCTCTGTCGAATTCTAGTTGGGGCGGAACACAACTATTCCCCGATCGAAAAGCAATGCCTGGCCCTGATATTCGCTGTGAAGAAGCTGCGGCACTATCTGCTCGATCATCGAGTTATGCTGATCTCCAAGGTCGACCCGCTCAAACACTTGATGACCAAAGCAAGCCTAGCCGGCAGAATAGAAAGATGGGCTGTCATGCTACTTGAGTTTGACATAGTTTATACTCCTCAGAAAGCAGTAAAAGGGCAAGCTCTCGCAGACTTCCTTGCTGCTCATCCCGTATCAGAGGGGTCACCGCTTAATTGCGAGCTACCCGACGAACAAGCGCTGCACCACGAGGAAGATGAGCCATGGTGGGAGCTCTACTTCGATGGAGCCTCATCAATAAGGACCTCCAGTAAATCAAGCGTCCCGGAGATAAATGTAGGGATAGGCTTGGTGTTCATCACGCCATCAATAAGGACCTCCAGTAAATCAAGCGTCCCGGAGCTCTACCCTACGGCGTTCTTTTGCTCTCACCGAGCCTCGCACAAACAATGAGGCCGAGTATGAAGCTCTGATAGCTGGTTTGGAACTCGCCGCAGAAATAGAAATCTTTCGGTTACGGGTTTATGGTGAGTTCCAGCTTGTCGTCAACCAAGTAAGCGGCGACTATAAGATATACAAACTCGAGTTAGCTCGGTACAGAGGCCGAGTGGTGGAACTCATGAAACGGTTCACTCACATTGAACTAATGAGAGTCCCTAGAGCGTTGAATGGAAATGCTGACGTACTCGCTCGCTTAGCTAAGGAGCTGGCTGATCCTGACATGGATGAAATTCTGATCACAGTCAGGAGCCGGCAAATTCTACCCCCAGTCACTCTATGAGAAGACGAAAGCGCAGAACAGAAGAGCAGTCCTGCCGAAGAATATTCGATCATCCAAGACGAGCCCGATTGGAGAGAACCCTTCATAGAGTACCTCCGATACGACAAGCTGCCCGAAGGAAAATCTGCAAGGATTCAGCTGAAGAAGAGAGCTCTCCAATAGGTGTTTGTAAATGACACGCTATACCGCAGGTCATATGACCAACTCTGGCTCAGGTGTCTGTCATTGGCCGAAGCCCAAAAGGTCATGAAAGAAGTTCACTCCGGCGTTTGCGGTGCCCACCAATCTGGCCCTAAGATGCGACTTCAAATTAAACGGCTTGGATATTACTGGCCCACCATGATAAGGGATTGCGAAGAGCATACAAAGAAATGCCATCTCTGCCAAATTCACGGTGATTTCATTCACAAGCATCCCAATCCGTTACATCCTATGGTAGCATCGTGGCCTTTCGAAGTTTGGGGCACCGACATTGTTGACCCAATTGATCCTCAGTCATCCAAAGGCCACCGGTTCATATTGGCTGCAACTGACTATTTTTCCAGATGGGCTGAAGCTGTTCCGCTAAAAGAAGTCAAGACAGAAAATATTCTGACGTTCTTCCAACAAAATGTTCTATACCGCTTCGGTACACCAAGAAGAATTATTTCTGACAATGGGCCTTCTTTCAAGAGCTTCAAAGTCTCAAGGTTCGCTACTTAGCACAAGATAGACTGGAGATATTCCTCCATCTACAATCCAAGGGCCAATGGGCTAGCCGAAACCTTCAATAAAACTTTATGCAAGCTCCTGAGGAAAAATGCTTCAGCCAACAAGAGAGACTGGAATCTCAAACTTCACGAGGCGTTATGGGCATATCGTACCACGCACCGTACTCCAACTCAGTCCATTCCATACTCATTGCTCTTCGGAGTGGAGGCGGTCCTCCCTCTCGAAGTCGAAGTTCCAAGCTTAAGAATGGTCATTCAGCACGAGTTGACGAAGGAGGAAAACATGCTCCTTCGGCTTAAAGAGCTCAACGCCATCGAAGAAAAGAGGCTTGCAGTACAGCAAAATCTGGAGCTGTACCGAGCCCAAATGTCACGGGCCTATGACAAGATAACTCGTCTCCGCGCTTTCAAGAAAGGCGAATTGGTATTGGTCCTCAAAAGACCGATCATCCCTAATCGACATGCCAAGGGAAAATTCGAGCCAAACTGGGAAGGACCATACATCATCGAGAAAGTGTTCAACGGAGTATCCTACCAACTAATAAGTGCCGAGGGAGAAAGGCCCATGCCACCCATCAATGGCCGATATCTCAAGAAATACTACGCGTGAATGCTCCAAGTCATAGGCGAATTGAGCACGCCAGCCCTACGGTATTGGTCCTCAAAAGACCGATCATCCCTAATCGACATGCCAAGGGAAAATTCGAGCCAAACTGGGAAGGACCATACATCATCGAGAAAGTGTTCAACGGAGTATCCTACCAACTAATAAGTGCCGAGGGAGAAAGGCCCATGCCACCCATCAATGGCCGATATCTCAAGAAATACTACGCGTGAATGCTCCAAGTCATAGGCGAATTGAGCACGCCAGCCCTACGGTTTGGATCATACATCCTGCAAAACCGTATACAATCCACGGGCGTAAACGACCCATATCTCTCCCAAATCCTGCCGGTGAGACTACTTTTAAAGTCCCACCAGCGGTAAAAAAAACAACGGTATGTCCACAAGCAAAATGGGCACGGATGAAAACTCGAAAGGGCTCCATGAGTAAAAACAGCAGGACTACCGGCGAGTTTGTGAAAACCCGAAAGGGCGCAAACTCGTAAAAAAAAGATGAAATACACTCGCAAAGTCCTTTCGACCTTGTGAGGAGAAAATCCCTGCGTGAGATCCTTACGACTCACAAAGGAGCAGCACACTTAGGAATCCTCATGATTCCTAAGGAGAACATACACCTGCGAGATCCTCTCGAATCGTAGAGAGAAAATGCTTTTATGAGACCCTTACGGCTCATAAAATTGAAAAGCCTTAGGTGATAGGGATCCAAACCTGTCTCCTGAGCCATCGCTCCCCAACGGGCAACGGCAAATGATGAGTCGCTCCTGGCATTTCGCTTCAGTGTTAGCGGTGCTGATGCCGACCAAAATCCAAATCCCAAGTCCTCCCGAGGCAAATGATGAGTTGCTCCTGGCATTGTTCCAGTGCAGCAATGCTGATGCCGACCAAAACCCAAATCCTAATTTCTCCTGGGGCAAATGATGATTTTCTCTTGGCATTATTCCAGTGCAGCAATGCTGATGCCAAACAAGATCCAAATTCTAAGTCCCCAAACGGCGAATGATGAGTCGCTCCTAATATCATATTCCAGTGCAGCGATGCTGACGCCAACCAAAATCCAATTTTTCAAAATTCTCTCAACCCTACGGTTAGTCCCTAAATTGACTACCGTATACAATCCACGGGCTCAAAAAATTCTCATCATACCCATACTCCACCTCAATCACCAGTCCAGCGGCCGGTCTCCGCCCTTGGAATTATGCTCCATTTGGGAAGACCCACTCATGCGTCCTCACGACGCATGAGGAGAACAAACCTTACGGGATCCTCACGGCTCGTAAGAAAATACCTTCGTGGGATTCTTACGACTCACGAAGGAAAAACACACTTGGGAGTCCCCACGACTCCTAAGGAGAAAGTACACCTACGAGATCCTTTCGACTCGTAGAGAGAAAATGTTTTTATGGGACCCTTACGGGTCATAAAATTGGAAAGTCTTAGGTGATAGGGACCTAAACCTGTCTCCTAAGCCACCACTTCCCAACAGAAAAAGGCAAATGATGAATTGCTCCTGGCACATGTACTTCAGTGTTAGCAACGCTGATGCCTACTCTAACCCCAAAATTCCAAACTCCAATGTAATAGACCCCTAAGTCGTTAAACTGGGAACATATGACCTCTAAGTCGTTAATCTGGAAACAGATGACCCCTAAATCGTTAAACTGGAAACGAGGGAGATCCCCAAATCCACTCATGGCAGATGATGATTCGCTCCTGGTACCATATTCCAGTGTAGCGATGCTGATGTCAACCCAATTCACATCAAATCGGCGAGACAACCACCGATCGTCCACGTCGCTAAAAGGGCAACATCGACCGTCCAAGTCGCTAAAAGGGCAGTATCGACCGTCCAAGTCGCAAAAAGGGCAGAACCAACCGTCCACGTCGCTAAAATGGCAGTATCGACCGTCCAAGTCGCAAAAAGGGCAGAACCGACCGTCCAAGTCGCTAAAAGGGCAGCACCGACCGTCCACGTCGCAAAAAGGGCAGAACCGACCGTCCACATCGCAAAAAGGGCATCACCGACCGTCCATGTCGCTAAAAGGGCAGCATCGTCCGTCCAAGTCACTAAAAGGACAACATCGACCGTCCAAGTCGCAAAAAGGGCAGAACCGACCGTCCACATCGCAAAAAGGGCAGCACCGACCATCCACATCGCTAAAAGGGCAGCATCGACCATCCAAGTCGCTTAAAGGGCAGCATCGATCGTCCAAGTCGCAAATAGGGCAGAACCGACCATCCACGTCGCTAAAATGGTAGCACCGACCGTCCACGTCGCTAAAATGGCAGTATTGACAGTCCAAGTTGCTAAAAAGGCAGCACCGACCGTTCAAGTCGCTAAAAGGGCAGCACCGACCGTCCAAGTCGCTAAAAGGGCAGCACCGACCGCCCAAGTCGCTAAAAGGGCAACATCGACCATCTAAGTCGCAAAAAGGGCAGCATCGACCGTCCATGTCGTAAAAAGGGCAGCGCAGGCTTCCTACAAAGCGGGAATTAGATCACTCCGGGCCAGGGAAACATCTATCACGGACACTCCGTCTTGGAGACATGTCAAGCAACGATCGTCCATGTCGTAAAAAGGGCAGTGCCAGCTTCCCAAAAAGCGGGAACCAAATCAAGTCGCCTCTACGTGAAAGAAGATCCATCAATTTCATGCACACGACCCACATATGCTGTATGCATTTATTGATGGGGGGGCACTTTGTTATGGTCGAAATTTACACCCCGGTTGACCAATTCAAAATCAAAGTCAACCCCAAGCCAAATGAGCCCAAGCCCAGGTCAAGTGGGCCAATGCCCGGGTCGAGCCCGAACATGGAGTGGCCGGCCTCCCCCCATGCCAAGATAAAAATTTTGTAATAAATAATTTTGTTGTATTCCTTTTATTTATTTTATGAATAAATGTAAGAAAAATGAGCATAAAGACAAATTTTTGTAAAGCTCATGGCTTATGTGCAAAAAGAAATGGCACATGAGCCATGGGATGGGCAAAATTCCATTTTTGTAGAGCCTAAGGGGCTATATGTAAAGTGTATAGCCTATAAAGGTAAGGATAATGAAAATATCCAAACAACTTTTTCTCTCTCCAAAAAAAGAAATCCCAATTTGAGATCTTCTCCTTCCTCAAGGTTCTAAAACCTTCTTCTTTCTTTTGAATTAAATCAAGAGTTTTACTCTTCCTTTTAAAAAACAAAATAGTTTTTCACCACAAAACCCACAAAGGGGAACTCAGATCTTCCATCAGATCTCAGAAAGGAGAGATTTTTAAAATCCCATGCTTCTTGATCTTCAAGATTCGGCCAACAGAGGAAGAAGAAGGAGACCCATCTCCAGAAACCCCACTTTGGGGAAGAATTAGGGCTCAAGGGGAGAAGCCCTTCATCAGCTTCAAACATCCTAGGAGTTTAACTCCTCATATATATATATATATATATATATATATATATATATATATATATATATATACACAAAAAAAAAAAATAAGTGCTCCTTTCTCGGAGTACAACTCCCATTGCAGAGACCAAGTCTCTTTTGCCGTCCGAGCGCCCACGTGCTGACACGTGGGGCGCTAGCGCTCAAAGCGTTAGTGCTCTTGCGCTCAAGACGCTAGCGCCTACGTGCTGACACGTGGGGTGCTAGCGCTTTTGCGCTCAGAGCGCTAGCGCCTAAAGCGCTAGCGCCCGAGCGCTAGCGCCCGAGCGCTCACGTGCTGACACGTGGGGTGCTAGCGCTCTTGCGCTCAGAGCGCTAGTGCCCAAAGTGCTAGCGCCCGAGCGCACAAAGCGCTAGCGCCCGAGCGTCCACGTGTTGACACGTGGGGCGCTAGCGCTCTTGCGCTCAGAGCGCTAGCGCACGAGCGCCCACGTGCCTGGCACGTGGGGTGCTAGCGCTCTTGCGCTCAAGGCGCTAGCGTCCAAAGCGCTACCGCCCGAGCACTTTCTCCCACGCATTCTTTGGATGCCCCTTCCTTTTTTTTGTATATGTACGTATATATACATATATACATACACACACACACATACTCCGCGACACTGTCCCTGTTAGAAAAAAATTTCTAACGGGACGCTGTCCCGCACCCTGCAAGGGGGCTGCTAGCCCCCTTGACCCCCAGCCCGCTATCCGGGTAGCGGGCCCCCCGTAAAAACTCTGCGTGGCTCCCGATATATCCAAGCCCCCCTCCAAAACAAAACACACGTACACTGCACATTGAGTTCGCATGACCAGTTTAACTCGTCAATCGGAGGTTCTCTCGCTCCAAAGGTGAGGGGTAATTAACGGCAGCTTAGTCCGCGGCTGCCGGAGATTCGGATCCCCACAATCAATAAACCCCGGCCTACCCTAGGCAAGAGGAATTTTTAGTATGCCTGACAAGCGCACGTGTATTCCCATCTCAATGGGGTGACGAAAAACACCCTACACGTACCAATCTACCCCTTAAACCCCGAGATGTCTTGTTTGTATTGTATTGTAAATTGTATTGATTGTATAATTTGATGACTGGCCGAAACCATGATATCAGTAAACGGATGTAACCGTAAAATCATGTAAATGGAATAACTGGAGAACCATGTAAATGGAATGTATATCCATGGTTCGGTTCGGTTAAGTTGTATAAATTGATTACTGGATTCATGGATTCATGTTGAATTGTAATATTAAAAATTGTAGATTGTAGATTGTAAATTGTACTTGAATCATATTCAAGTCAGATTATAATGAGACTCACTCCGAGTCAGACAATTAGAAAAGTAAATTGAAGTCCTGATTGTTTTGATGTTATCGGTAACTGCTGCACATGGACGGCAGGATTTGTGTCTTTTTCAAAGACGATTACCGTATTGATAACACCATTATTAAGTTGTCTATCTTAAATAGGCAAGCACCCACTTCTCCGGCTCCCTGAGGCTCAAGAGATTGGTCCCGCTTAGACCTATGTTTACTAGGGTCCTTAGGGTAATTTATAGAACTTAGGGTTTTTTTTATGTAAAAATACTTTTATATACTTTTCAAAATACACCCCAAGTATTTATTATTCGTCTTTAGAGTTGTAATGAATTTAAATTTTATATTGTGATATTTCTAGTGAAAATATCCTAATTTCATAAATAAAGGTATTTATTTGTAATATTGATTTGTATGGAATTCATGGTATTTTAGTGTAAAATGATTCTTGTGACTTTTTTAGAAAAATGTGGAATATTTATATCATTAAAAAATAGATATTTTTATTGATAAATATACATATATTTATACAAAAGTAATTTTAATATATATTTTATATTTTAAAAATCTCATTTTCTTAAGATGTCGTATTTTAAATTTTTCGAGACCGAATGCTACTTGCGGAGGTCTGAATCTCACACTACTAAGCCCGAGGATATGCGATAATCCGCACCATCCTGAACGGGTTCTCCAAAATGGGTTGTAGCGGCGCTTTACAAAGATTGTATAAATACTAAATCCTTTAGAAAACGGTTTTATTAAGTAAATGATATTTATTTGCAATGATGTCGTTTTCCCGTATTCTATATTCCCAATGGTATTGTGCTATGTTGTATATGAGTGTGTGAGGAGGTAGGTCGTTATCTCATGATCTACTTAAAGGTATAGCAAGATTTTGTGATGTTGAAGGTGGAATTGAAACTATGTGGTATTTAAATGAAAAATACGGTAAAAATGAAATAGCAATTATTTTGTGACATGAAATTTGATCAATTTGGTTGATTAGTGTTTAATAGTCAACATGAGAGAGTTTAAGCATAATTGTATTAAAGAAAAGTGAGGTTTTATAAAGAAACCGAATCGGAAATCGGATTGGTTCCGATTCCGTCGGGTTTTGTAATTCCGTATTTTTAGAAAGAAAAAGGAAGATAGAAATGAGGACTTACGAGTTTCGATCAAAGATAAGAGGAAGGTGGATCGGGAGGAGTCACTGGTGCGTCATTTCGTCTTCGGGAGTTCCTACGGTCGTTGCCAGAAATTCCGCCGAAGAATTTGCCGGAGCTTCGCCTTTTGCTCAATTCGATTGCACATAAGAGTTCTTGAGAATTTTATAGAGTTGGCTCAGAGTTTGGGGTGAGAGGGTAGAGGGTAGGAGTGGTATTTATAGGGTTAGGCTAGGGTTAGGGTAGGTGAAAGGTTAAAATGAAAAATGTGATAAAATGTATTAAAAGTGGAGTAATTGGGGTTTTAAAAGAGCTCTGAAAATGGTCTGAGACTAAAATTTTGTAGGTGCATAGGGAATGTGAAAAGACACAATGTTCATGTTGAGGTCGTCGGGGGAATCGGCCGACTCGGCCGTGACTCGGTCGGAGGACTGAGTCGGCCGATTTGGCCGATTCCTGGCCAAGTCAGGCGGCCTGGATCCCCCCCGACGGTTCATCTAACCTCTGGAAATGTTACATTTTTGGGTGTAGTGGGGTTTTTGTGAGATATGCACGTGTAAACCCTTGATATTCTAAAGGTTTTAAAAAAATCAATATTAAAAATAATGTGTGGTATGGGATTTGAACTCTGGTGGATTGGTTCAGCAGTACAAGGTATTACCAATGAGCTACAAGCTCCTTCTTATAATTATGGAGCTAATTAATTACTTAAAGTAATAACAGTAAATGTAAATACCCCAAGTGTACATTAATTTTTAAGCAAATTTTGTACACTAAAAATGGAGTTGTTACATTCTTTTAACTTGTAATTAAAAAGCAAAATAATTACTTATATCTTGTGCTCAGGCTAAAATACCCCTTTATGGATTTTGAAAAAATATATTTTGAAAAAATTTGTATAAGAAATTTAGGGTTGTTACACACCCTCACTCATACACTCCCTCACTCTCATTCACTTATCATTTTTTTCACCTCACATCTCCCTCAACTGAAACCCTTACCCACAACCTTCACAAATCCTCACAAACCAAACAAAATCTCCATTAAACCCCACAAAACCCTTTATTAAACTTGATTTAAAGCCTATGGGGGTGACTTGGAGCATGAAAAGCTAGGGTTTTGAGCAAGTGTGGATAGGTAATGACTCTAAACTGTTAATTAGGAGTTTATTATTATGGTGTTGCTAATTAGTTTCAGTTTAGAATGATAAAGATATAGTTTTTAGCCCGTATCGTATTTTTAGTGTCGTTTTAGGATGTCTGTGATCTGCTGTGACTACGAGTGTTTACTGTGAAAACTAGCAGTGTAGTAGTGTAGTGTTAGAGACCCTGAGTGTACATCTGAAGCACGAACCCAACCCAACCTCGTTTGGCTGGCGACATGAGGGGTTTTTCCGGCGAGCTCGGCCTTACGGTGGACTAGGATGTTGTAATTCTGTGGGTAGCCGTCTACTGTTGTTTTAGGTTGTTTGGTACCGCTAGATTTTTAGGTTGTGACAGTACGTAAAATCTGGGATCTATTAGCTAGTTTTTAGTGTTTCGACGACGCGCGATACGGTGTCCGACTCAGTTTCTGTACTTCGCGTGATTTCTGCACTTGGGTTTGCTTAGGGTGCCGCTACACATGTTAACCACTAAGCGAACACTAGAGGGTTTGATTGGAGTCGGTGCGTCGGTCAAAACGTCACTTGTATGTATTATTGGTTGATTTCTGAGTTGCACTTGCTATGTTTTATGTTAATAGGATCGCAGGCGGGGGCTTCGGACGCTGCGAAAAAAGGGAAGCAGGTGGTCGGATTTACATAGCTCGAGATCACCGGTGAGTAGATTTAACATCTACGGAGAAATCGTCCGTATGGCGTTATGCGTCAGGGCTTGATATAATATTATAGCCGCATGTTTATATTCATATATGTTTGTTGTGCATGAGTATCATTACATACCATTACTTGTTGTGCCTTGACTTAGTACCTAGTGGACACTGCACCATTACTGACGGTTCATATTGCACGACCACTAAATGGTATACTACACCCACACCGTCAGTAATTGCCATGACACGCACAACCTATACACATATGCGGTATTGTATTGTTATTGATATTGATATATTGATTCTTGTTCTATTGCGCTTATGAAATCTATCGTGCATACATATCTACATGTACACCCTTATATGATGTTGCATTCGATTTTGGAGAAAATGGGAACCGCATGATATATTTAAAAACGAGATTCATTTAAAAGAGCGGTTTTCTCTTGATATGCTTATATTACGGTTTTATGTTGTATATATTATATTTCATAGATTTACGCATTGAGATACGGATTTCATATGATTTATGGATTTGAGAACCGTGGTATTATTTCAAGAAAGTATGCATTGTTTTGAAAACCCGGTTTCTCTTGATATGATATTTCAGTGCGTCCACCATGCGTTTTCTCGGTTCTGAGACATGTGATAGAAACCCGATTCGAGGAGTTGAATGATCCGTTTGCAGGTTCATAGTGGACCCGGTATGGTACCCCGGGGCAAGAAAGGGATGTCGCGCAGAAGACGAAGAGCCTGGCAAAAGGACTACTGCCTACCAGTGATTGGTTGGACCTGGCGGCTATCCGGAAGATACCGACCGGAGTCGAGAGATGGATATGGGCCAATCCGGACTGACGGAGCCTGTGAGCCGATCCGGACTGACGGAGTCCGATATATGTGGATTTGCATGTCGATGTTTGACACGAGTATTTCATGATATTTCGAGTGCCGATGTTGGGCACTCAGGTTCCATGAGATTTACAGATATGAGGGCCGATCAGAGTGACGACGCCTGAGGTATTGGGAATTGGGGTGTCGTTGATGGACACCGGTTTTTTCCACGATGATAATTCATTGGTGATGATATGTTTTATCCCATACTCAGTATTCATTGATATGCATTGTTTTATGTATTTTTAGCACCTGATAGAGTACCTTTCATGATTGTTGCATATCCATATTGTCATATTATGCTATCAGATTGTGTAACAACTCCAATTTTAGTGTACAAAAATTTGTTTAAAAGTTATTGTATACTAGGGTATTTGCATTTACTGTGAGTACTATAAGTATTTGTTTTGCTTTTTAATAGCAAGAAGGAGCTTGTAAGTTATTGGTAATACCTTGCACTGCTGAACCAAAGCATCAGAGTTCAAATCCCATCAGCCACATTATTTTTAATATTGTTTTATTTTAAATTTTTAGAAGTCCAAGGGTCTACTCATGCATAACTCATAAAACCCCACGTCACATATAAAACAAACTATCCCAGGAGGTAAACCAAACGACGACAGACCTTTGACGGCTAGCCCCGGCCTGACTTGGCCTGAATCGGCCGGCGACTCGGCCCGCCTTCGCCGGCCGAACTCTGTCGGATCGCCGAGTTGTCAACATGAAAGTTTTGCCTTTTGGCCTCCCCATTACCCCTGTACACTTTAAATTTTCTACACATTAACAGAGAGAGTAAAAACCCCATTAAACCATATTTTTAATACAATTTTTAATACATTTTCAATTCAACTTTTCATCTACCCTAAACTCTAGATTACCCTATAAATATCATCCCTAAACACCCCCCTCACTTCCAAATCCTGTCCAAAACTCTCCAAAAAACTCTGTAGAATTTTGTGTATAAGTGAAGTTAGCGAAGGGCGAAGCTCCGGCAATTTTCCGACTACGACTCTAGGAGCTTCCTACGACGAAACGACGCACCGACAAATCCTACTTTCTCCTCCCTCTTTTCTCTAATCTAACAACAGGTAAGTCCCATCTCTCTCTTCTCTATTCCATTCTAAAAATTTGTAAAACTAAAACCCGACGGAAGCGGAGTTAATCCGACTTCCGATTCGGTTTTCTTTAAAAAGAGCAATTTCATTAAACACAACCATTCCAAACACTCACATCTTGACTATTAATCATTAACAAAATATCATGAACAATTTTCATAGCAAAATATTTCATATTGTAATTTTTATCGTACTTTTTCAGTAAAATACCATATAATTTAGTTTCGACAATTAAACATCATATTTCTTGCTATACTTTTAAATAGATCACGAGATAATGACCTACCTCCTCACAACACTCATATACAATATAGCACGATACTTTTTGGGAAATATAGATTCGGAAAATACCGTTTTACACAAAACTAGCTCTAGCTATTAAAAACCATTTTCACAAGATTGTGTATTTTAAACAAGTCTTTGCAAAGCGCCGCTACAACCCATTTTGGGGAATTCGACTGGGATGGTATGGATTATCGCACATCCCTGAGCTTAGTAGTGCGAGATTCAGACCTCCGCAAGGAGTATTCGGTCTCGAAAGATTTAGAAATACAAATATCTTTAAAAAAAATGTGATTTCTAGAAGATAATAAATTAAAATCATTTTATATACATAAATATATATATGTATCATCGAAATCTCTATTTTTGATATAATATAAATAATCCAACTTTTCTATATCAAAAGAACCACTTTACATGAAAATACCATGAAATTCCATACAAGTCAATACTTTACAACTAAATACCATGTATTATGAAAAATAGGTTTATCTCACTAGAAATGTCACATATATAAAATCTACATCTATGAAAACTCTAAAAACGATAATAAAATACTTGAGGTGTATTTTGAAAACTATACAAAATTATTTTTATATAAAACCCCCTCAAGTTTTATAAATTACAATAAGGACCCTAGTAAATATAGGTTTAAGCGGGACCAGTCTCTTGAGCCTCAGGGAGCCGTAGATATGGGTGCTTGCCTATTTAAGGTAGAAAACTTAACAAACTGTGTTATCAACACGGTAATCATCTTTGAAAAAGACACAAATCCTGCCGCCCATGTGCAGCGGTTACCGATAACACCAAAACCTAATTCAGGACTTCAACTTCTTTTCTAATTGTTCTGACTCAGACTGAGTCTCATTATAAATAATCTGACTTGAATATGATTCAAGTACAAACTACAATTCAACATGAATTCATGAATCCATATATTCAATATATTTCAATCTATTCAATCTGTATTGACCGAACCGAACATTGGATATACTTCCATTTACACGATTCTCCAGTCACATTCATTTACTGATATCATGGTTTCGGCAAGTCATCCATCTACACAAGACAATACAATTTACAATACAACACAAACAATACAAACAAGATATCGCGGGATTTAAGGGGTAGTTTGGTACGGAAGGTGTTAGAAGTGGTACGAGACTGCAAGATTTAAGACACCTAACCTGTATTCCATTACTGTTGTACCGTGGCATAACGGTTCCTTGTACATTCCGTTCACCTTAGTCTCTGGTCTACTGATACTCCTCTCGTATACACTGGCATCTTTCTGTACCAAGCGACAAACAACAACGTTAACCATATAATACAATTTTAAAAACTACTTTCTCTCTCTCTCTCTGTCTGTTCTATTTCTCTCTTATCTTTGGGACTTATCGAGCGATTGCTCGCTGACGGCATTCCTTCTCTTTTTTCTTTGGAATATTGTCAGGTGATTTGAACACTCAGGAGATCGAGCCCACCAGTGAAGACTTGGACCAGAAAGCTTACGACCTTGAGTTTTAGATTCATTGTATACATTTACTTTCAGTACTTTTTATTTCTGTTATGCCACTGTTTAGGCATCGTTTTTTTCCATGTATTTACTTTTCCATGTATTGTAAAAAGAATGTGAATAAATAAAGTTGCCGTTCAATTATATGTTTTGTCTCTTGTGCATTTTTATTTATATTGCTTAGATACGCTTAGTGTATTTATGTTACGACCCGAAATATTAGCTCGTGACCGGCACTTAAATCACGCCACGTCTAAAGGCATCACGTAATTCAAGTAAGTCGAAACCCAGAAATCTAAACCTTTTAAAGAAAAATTAAGGAGGTGAAGTTTTGAAATAAGGGTATAATGAAATCAAGTTTTGTTAAATGCATAGAAAAGGAACATGAATAATGCAAGTGAAATTTACTAGTTTGAAAACATGTTTCGTCTTTTAAAAGTTTGGGCAGCACCTTCTTTGTATTTTTTGATCCAAAACCACAATACATGATAATGATAAAGGCATCCCCAAGCGGGAGCTAGCTCTTCGCCAAACAGCGGATCGCAACCACACAAGACAGTAAATATAAGTATACGATGCCCAACGGCGAAGATCAACACAAAAGATAATGAATAAAGCGAGATATCAAAACCACAAGTAGCGGAATACCCCTCGCTCTAAGTCTCGCAACCATAAGTCTCATTAAGTCTCAATACTTATACAATTACTAATTTTTTTTATTGATGGAGTTGACTAGATACAATATGAATAGTAAATATAAGAGTGGGTACGATACAAATGTCCCTCCTACCAAGCAAAACATCCAAATGAAGCTATGTGCCAGCGATGCCGCTACAGATCCATGCGGTCAACCTGCAAGAATTGTGGCACAATGGGGATGAGTTGCCAATTCGTGAATAGAAAAATATCAACAGATAGAAATCGGATAAACAACAACTCCTAGGTCAACTATATCATAAAGGTAATATTATGATATCTAGGGTGACCGGGTCTGTATATGTGCCAACACTATAAATAAATGCCTAACAGCATGTGGATATCATCCAACAATTTAATCAATGTATGTATGCATGTGGATCCCGTCCACGTGTCAACCAATGACACAACAACATCATGCATAGTAAATATCATAAAAGCATATGCATGAAAGTATGAGGATATAAATCAACATGTGCCCCTCGCGACATATCAAATCATGAAACCCAAGTGCCCAGCATCGACACCCTAAACGTAATGAAACCCGTGTCCAGTATTGACACGTAAATCCTTATATCTCAGGCTCCGTCAGTCCGGATCGGCCCTCGGGCTCCGTCAGTCCAGATCGGCCCATATCATCTCTAGACTCCGGTCGGTATCCTCCGGATATCCGCCAGGTCCGACCAATCACCGGTAGGTAGTAGTCCCTCTACCAGGCTCACCGTCTACTGCACAGTAATCCGTTCTCGCCCCATAGTACCATACCGGGTCCATGATGTACCCACAATCGGTCTCATCCAGCTCCTCGAATCGGGTATCACTGTCACACGTCTCAGAACCGAGAAAACGCATGGTGGACGCACTGAAACATCATATCAAGAGAAACCGGGTTTTTAAAACAATACATACTTTCTTTTTAAAATGACCACGGTTCTCAAATCCAGAAATGTCATGAAAACTGCATATCTCAACACGTATAATTGTAAAGCATGATGTATGCGACATATAACAGAAATGCAAGCATATCCGTATATCATGCAACATGGAACAGTAATATGCACATATCGAGGAAAAACCGCTCTTTTAAATAAATCCAGTTTTTAAAATATACCCCGCGGTTCCCAAATTCTCCAAAATCCAATGCAGCATCGTATAAAGGTGTATATGTACGATAGCAAGTAATTCATGCAAGGAGTCATATCATGATGCAGCAATTCTACTGTGTAGTGACATGACAATTATCGATGATGAAGTATGTGAGCCGGCAAATCTGTGTAAGTGTAGCATACGCATCATTGATAATAGTGTAGGTATACTAGCACATGTATATGTAATGCAATGAGAGTGACATGAGCGTAACATAAAGTAAATCGTATGCAAATGCTAACAGGTATACGTATCTAACATGACCGAGTCAGTGAATCTATCAATCAGCATCCAGCCTCACAACATCACGTACGGTATAATCCATCGTACGACAACCTCTAGTCAAAGGTATGGATTAAACATCAAGTCAAACTCATCACGCACGAAAAATCATCGTACGGCGGCATTAAACCATTAGGGATCCTATCATCCTATATGATAATGAGGGGTACGGACCTAACGTCTCGTACAACATCTCAATCAAGATTCACAACATTATATAAATCTATATACCTATATCCCCGGGTCGCAACCATAACAATCTCATATCAGGGGACCGGCAATGGTATCAGTCATCTCAATCGACTCGCATCCGTATACCGACATATCACCTCGTATATTCTTTTCATCACATTAAGTCATCTTTTATATATACATCTACCTTATTAATCTAGTTTCATACTACTCCAAAACTCATACTTATTCTAGTGTAACTACATATCTATAAGTCGAGATTCACCTTCACTTTTCGTATTTCTAAAGCTATCATCTCATCTCTCGATACACATATTCAATCATTCGCATCATCTCTAACTATCCTTTTAAATCATATCCTTAGTTTTCTAATCTAGTTTTTCTTAACCATATTTTATATATATCGGTTTCCATCAAAAACATGCGGCGGTGCTATACGTCATCCACCCGACTTCCCCCGTAGATATAGATCTACTCACCTTGATTTTTGCTTTCCGAAGTCGATGACGCCATGCTCCATCGTCTCGGAATCCACGCGAAGGTACCTACAATAATACACAATCGCAATCGCTATTAAAATCGAATCCGGAAAACCAATACGGCACACGGATCGCCTATAGGTTAGAACCTATAGCCCATGCACGCGAAACCAACAAATTACCCCTAGTCGTTGATGTACAAATATCCAACAACCAAATACAAATCCAAATATCAAAACTCATCATTCAAAATACGGAAAACATATCCAAAAATCACACCAAAGTACTCCCAGATTTTGACTCAGGCCAAAAAGAGTTACACAAACAGGTATAGGGTGTTGTACATGAAGTATATGAGCTACTGGACCAACCTCGACACCAAATGTCACCAAGTGGCCGGCCACACTACTAGGAAATCCGGCGAGCTTGGCCAGGATAGCTCCGTTGGGGTTCGTCTGGTCAGTGTGGTCTCCAAGTGCCCTAATTTCGTCCCTGGTATTGTTTGGTAAACTCAGAAACGTCTCAGGTCATCCTAGATTCCATGTAGTCACACCAATCTCCACAAAAATGACACGGTTAATATCCTAAATCCGTATTTTGGTTTCTAAACTCAATCCCAGCCATTGAACTCAATCCTTAAGGTCTTTAAACACTCACTACAGATCACGGTTTCACAAAAACACCCAAATCCTTTCTAGAATTTTTCAAAGTTCACTAATCTACACTAAATCGGTTCTAAACTTGTATGGATGCTAAAAGAAATGAAATACAATTCTAATGGTGCAGAAAATACCTCATTTGGCAACTCAAGAATTTTCTTGAGTTGCCCAAAATCTTCAAAATCCGATTTTTCTTGGACCAAAGTGTTTGTATCGAGCTTGTACATGTTTTTAATGAAGGTTGGATGAAGTTTTGAGGTATTTTTGATAGAGTTGTGAGGGTTTAGAAATGGAGGGAAAGATGAGGCAGCCATGGAAGAGGAGAGGAGAGGAGAGAAGAAAAGATGAGGATGATGAATGAAATAAGAGTCATGCCTAAGGTTTGACCCCTCACCTCACTCTCACTCGTGCCTATCCATCATTTCTTTATATTTTCCTTTTCTTTTGTTTTCTTTATCTTTTCCCCTCTTTTCAAATTAAAACCTAAACCATGCTTAAAAATGAAGAAAAGCCATTTTAGAAAGTGTAACAAATGTGAAAAATGACATGGTGTATGTCATGTGCACAAATCAAGCTTAATACACGATTAGTGATATTTAATCGCGATTAGCATTAAAATGAATATAATTAATTATAAAAAGTTTATAATTTGCTCAAAACATATACAACACCCCATTTCAGCAATTCCTATAATTTTCCAATTTATCAGTATTTAATTATACCGCATCATCAAAATATTCATAATATATATTATTTTAATAATTAAATTCCCAAAAATAATATTTTGTTTTTCTGAAATGTTACAATTTACTTCAGAGTAAATACGTAGCGGCCAGTCGCGTCCTCTGCCCGTACACTGGGAAGCGGGGGCGTGACAGATTGTATGTGTCAGAGCATCACAGTACGTGCATACCTGTGATTATCTGTACAATGTTACTTACTATTCACGAGTTGGCAACTCACCCCCGTTGTGCCACAGTGTTTTGCAGGTTGATCCTCAGAGTAGTCGCGGCAGGGCTCCTTCTTATTGTATCTTTTTACAGCGGATACCGCTATGGTTGGCCGTGAGCCGTTTTGCTGTAGGTGGGCTGCGGTTATCCGATTTTATATCTATTGTATATTTCATTGTATCTAGTACTCCCCATCTACCATTTCATGTAATGACTTAGAGACGAGTTGTGAGGACGATATTGTATATTTTGTGACTCTGGGTGACGAGCTCGTGTGAGCCGGCTTTTATTATGCAGTTTTATCTTTTTTGCTGTTTTTCACTTATACTGTCTATTTCTTCGCTACAGCGTCGTATACATGCTTGTGGTGGTTGTTTCTTCCTTTGGGCGTGATTTGCTCCCGTTTGGGGATATTTTATTTATATTATATGTTGTTTTACTTATATCTTATGTTTGTACCCATTTCGGGGCTAGTTTTTACAAAGGAGGTGCTGCCGAAATTTTTAAGAAAATAAATTTAAACTTAAAAGATTTTTACTTGAGATTTTCAAATATTTTTAACAATGTTTTATCAGTTACTACTTTTGATGGTTTAGATTTCTGGGTTTTCGGTTTACTTAAATTGCGTTACACCTGTAGACGTCACGTGGTTTAAGTGCCGGTCACGTACCAAATTTTGGGTCGTGACAGATATTGATGACCGAAGTTGATTGAAGATTAATTTTTGAGGTGCTATTGACACTTTGGCATTCACCGGTTTCTTTGTTATTGTTTCAGCCATGATATCATTTAGCTGGTGCACTACAACGCGTTCTTTCAATATAGAATTTCATATAAGAAATCATAAATTAAATTGTGTGGTTTCAACAAAGAACAAAGCGATTGTTGCTTTACTTTAAATCACGTGGCATGTCTTAGACGTCTAAAATGTTATCTCCATTATTGTCACTATATGTTTAGATCGTGCATTGCCTCCTATCAGAAAAAGCATCATCGTAACACTCTTGATTTTCTTGTTTGTTAACTACACATCATCGTTGCTTTACTATTTCTTTTTGGCCCTTTAGGATCAACAAAACCCTAAAAAGACCATGAAAACAACTTTGTCAAAGGGCTAGCCAACAACAATTTGGACCACAACAACAACATAAACACAAAAAAAATATCTTGGACACAAGCACCTGTTTTTTTCCCCTGCATAATTCACACGAGCATCACTCTCTTTTCTTACTAGTTTTGAGCTCACTGTCTCTTTTGGTAGCACCCAAAAGTCCAAGAGTACATACACTCTCACCTGTTTATTAGTTAATTTTTCTTTTTGAATAATGTCAAGAACAATTCAAAATTTCAAATGAATGATGAGGAGCCCACATCATTCAATTTTCTATGTTTTGCATAAAGATGGTGAGAATAAGACGGAGACAAAAGAAAGGGCAAAGGGGAGGGTACACTATGATTTTATAGTAAAAAAGTTGGGCTTTCTAGAAAAAAGAATATAAAGCTGAAATATTTAACCATCTTACCCTGGTTTCTAGAGCTTCTCTTTAATTCAAAGGAGAAAAGGTGCCCTGTGTACAACTGTCTATTTTCCATGAACAGCATACATGGTAAGATTGTAACCATAAAAACTAGCGCAAGTTATTTTGACCAGTTTTTTTAAATGCTAAACTACGAAGGTATATCTTATTATTCAGATATATAATATAATCCAGCAAACCAATAAAGTCTGTTGTGCCCTTTGGTTTAATTCCACAGCTTAATCCAGAAAACCTAATTTTGTAGCTATTATCTTTTTTCCATGTTTCTTTTCTCTTTCGATCCCCACTAAACCAAGACAAAACAATACAAAGTAAAAAAGATCATCAAACTAAATAAAGTCTCAAAACTAGGCCTCCATGATTATTATAAAAATAAGGAAAATGGAAAATTTTATTATAACAATATACGAAGTACAGTTTGAAAATGAACCATGCACATAGCAATCAGAGTGTCCTTAATGCAAGAAAACGACAGAAAGAAATAACTGATGGCATTTACATGCAAACCGACTTGTAAAGAGCGCGATTTTTGTCCTCTATGAATGTATAATATATGTGGTAGAATTTGCTCATGGTGTAATTTAAGCATTTTTTTGAAAGGGTGGGCAAGAAGAACAATTTGGTGCATGTTTGCTGTTTAGAAGAAGAGAGCAGATTGAGAGTGAAAAGACCCACGCCACCGACTCGCATGGACTCAGATCCCTTGGGCTTCCCCTTTTTATGTTTTGAAATCCTCTCCCCTCTTTTTTTCACTCTCTCTCTCTCTGTCTCTCTCTCCTCTGTTTATGGAGTTTCTTCTGTAGTTTATGGTTGAAGATTTCAATCAAATTTGAGGTGAGTTTCATTAGCATGCTTAATTTTTACTCTCCTTTCATACATATTCCAACCCATGAGGGTAATATAAGTAAGCCCATTTTGTGTCATGGTATATGAGCTTGTTTGCAAATCTTTTTATTTGTAATCTGCTTTTTTCCCTTTTATAGTTTGGTGCTTTGTTGCATAAACTCTTGATGCATTTCCATGTCTTGGATTGTTAACATGCAGCAATTAGATGATGATAATGTGCTTCAAACTAATTATTCTTTTTTTTTTTATTATCTTAATATGATTCTTAATTAACAATAGGTGAAATTGATGTGAAGTAACTTATTATGATATTGGAAAATTTTAACTCGTTCTTTATACTAGAGCAAGATTTTCTTTAGCTTTTGGTCAAATTTGACGGTCTCATGTTTCTTATGGGAAACATATAGTTTGGTGCTTTGTTGCATAAACTCTTGATGCATTTTATCCGTGTTTCGTCATGATTCTTCTTCGATGGGTTGTATCCACCGTATGCATGTGTTAATTTTTGTCCTGCAGTTGCATAAAAAATATATCTAAATACAAAGTTTAAACTTGCAAATTTGGAATCTTTTTGTAGCACCATCACATGAGAAAGGACAACTAAGTACATATAAAATGTAAAAGAATCCAGTGTTCTGTTTCATTGTTCATCTAAAAAAAATAATTAAAAAATTATCACTACGCGTAATGATTCTTTGGTTGGACCTGCTAATATATTTTTTTAGCTGTACGTGATCGTTCTTAATAATTTTGACCCTTGAGGCATTTTCAAATGGAGGGAGCATTGACTCATGGCATTAGAAAACAGAGAAACCTCCTGTTTCTAGCATTGGAAAAGAAAATGATTTTGGAAGAGGAACAAGTAGCAATGCTGTTTTCATCTTTGGAATTTGAAGTAGAGGCCAAACTTATTTTATTGACTTGGGTGTAAGAGCCGTTTCTGCTATATGTGTCTTATTTTTAGCTTTGGAATTCTTAGTTGGTCGATGCCAAAGCTTCTGCAGTTGTGAGTTCCAAGCTTGTGAAATATTTGAAGCTCTTAGGTGCTTACAGTTCAAGAATTGATTATTTGCAACATACAAATTTCAAATTTTAGTTGGAATGTAATAGTTAATGTCAATCAACATAATACTAGCAATATTTCACTGTTGATTTGTTTACCTAACTCCTGTTTAATGTTCTGCCATCAGATTTAACTGCAACGACTCTTGAATCGAAACCCTGTAGGGTTGAAGGCAATGCCAAGATCAAGGTTATATATATAGCATCCCTGAATTCAAATTTCTCTAATTATGCATCTCAAAGATTTATATAAATATGAGTTTTTTTCTGAATAAACAGAGGATCGGAAATGCCACAGCGGAACTCCCCTAGGGTACCGCTCCATCTGAAAACCACGGTCTGCTCCGAAGCCAATGGCATCAACCGTAATTCCGTCGACCGCATCAGCCCCAAGCTTGACGACCGGCGGTCCCCGCGCAGCCCTCTCCATGACAAGAAGCGTGGGGCCCGTATGGCCGACCTCCAAACCAAACTCACTCAAACGCAGGAAGAGCTCAAGAAGCTAAAAGAGCAGCTGGCCTCGGCTGAAACAGCCAAAAGAGATGCTCAACAAGAGCTCGAGGCGGCCAAGAATTTAATCCCCGCTGTCCCAAACCCTAAAGAAGGAGGAGGAGGAGGAGGAGAAACCACACAAGAAAAGGTCGATCTGTCCGAGCCCGTGGATGTGCTTGCGCCCGCAGAAGAGAGCATTAACTCTCCTGCCACTGACGTCTTTGAAGTGGTCCCCACCGTTTCGACACATACCGATGAATCTGAAAGCAGTAAGAATGAATGCGAGGGCGCAATTGAAAAAACAATGATAGAAGAGGAGGTGCAACAACCCGAGAGCCATGTGGATATATCCGACGAGCTCAAAGATAAGATGGAAAAAATTGAGAAAGAGATCGAGGTGCTCGCGTCGGAGAACGAGGGTTTGAGGAAACAAGTAGAGGAGGTGGCCGCGGCCTTGAAGGTGATGCCAAAATCCACTTTGCCCTAAATTTTATGTTGTTAGTTCTAGGATAATATTGTTTATCAAGTTAATATAAGAGTGAAAAATCTCGCGTCTAAAGGCACAATAAATAGGGTAAATATTTCTATTAAATCGACAATGATGATGTCTGAACCTCTTGAAAGCTGGTGCATTCACTCGAGTTATTTAGTTGTAAGATAAGCGATATATGTCAAGCTAATGTAACACTTAACAGGTAAAAGAAGAAGATATGAGTTTGAAGCTAGTTAAGGCGGAGGAAGAGCTAAAGGAAAGCAATACGAAGGCGAGGAGGCTGGAAGAAGAAAAGGAGGGCGCGTTGGGGTCGAAGGAGGCATTGGAGGCAGAGATGAAGAGGCTGAGGGTGCAGACAGAGCAGTGGAGGAAGGCGGCAGAAGCGGCCACGGCCATGTTGTTGGCTGGGGACAATGGGATCGGACGGAGAGTGTCTGAGCGGTGCGGGTCGATGGAGAAGAATGTTGGTGGGTATGGGTTTGCGGGGTCGCCGGGGTTGGGTGGCAGTGAGGTGGATGAGGAAGGGTTTGGGGGTGGCAAGAGGAGAGGGGGGGGACGTGGGATGAAAATGTTTGGGGAGCTGTGGAAGAAGAAAGGGCAGAAGTAGGAGCAAGTGTCCGTCCATCTCTTTTCTGTGTATAGATACCATGCTGGTATCTTGCAGGCACAGGTAGCAAATGGTGGTTGCGTCTCTCTTCAACCTCTTTATTTATATTATTATTTTTGTTTTAATTTTGGTTTATTTATTTGATGTTTAATGTTGGTATGTAACATTGCTACTAATGTAGTTCTTCTTCTTCTTCTTCTTCTTCTTCTTTTGGAAGAAACATCTTGCAGTTGTTGTCACCTCCATAATCATTGCTATTAGTTTTCATGAGTTTTGAGCGGGGACATGATACAAAACCGAAACCTGCATTTATTAAATTCTTCATTTTTGAACATCATCAATTCATAATTGCAAATATGTACAACATGGATGCGAATCAGAAATCTGCAGATTGCAATGCACTCTCCTCGGCTTCTGAACTTGATTGCTCCGCAAATATTAACAATTTAAGTGATGAGAAAAAGAAAGAATCAACAATGCGTAATTCTGTAATCAACAAACTGTAAATCAGTTTTGAGTTAATGCCTGAATGCTCACTGCGGTGCACAACAGCAGCAGCAATGAAGAGCAAACCCAAGAGGTGGCCCGCCCATTTGGCCCATTAATCCCTCTATCATGCTATAGCTGCCTCCATGATGATATCTTCAAATCTATTGAACATGCGAAAATGATGAGAAATTTGTAAAAATACTTGACCCATAGGGCTTGAAATCTACCATGATCCATCCAAAGAAGAAAACCATGGACCCATTTGTTTGTCACTAGTATTTAGATGTTGTGGGTCACATGGTTTGTCTCTTGGATGGATTGTGGCCCGATTTAAAACCCCCTGTGCATGTAAAGTATTGCTCAGAAATTTAAGAAGCAAACGCTGGCATGCAAACAAATTAAATGAAGGCAGGGAGCCGAAAAAGACGCACAGGGTTGAAGACTGAAACAAGGGGTGCCGATATAGGATACGGGTGGCTTTGCTCATGGGTTTTGATACGCAAAAATAATTTTCCTACCGCAATTTGTCTATTCAAAAGTTAACAAAAAGACAACCACCATGGGCCCACCTGTTTGACATTATTAGCTAGGTGCTGCGGGCTCTGCCATTTTGTCTCTTGGATAAACTTTTGGGAAGACAAAGTGCGGGTAGGGAAAGTATTGCTCTTTGATATGTTGTTTTGGTCCCATATGTGTGTTGGCCAGGCCTTATTTCTTGTTTTGAGACCAAATTTTTAAACACACAGCCTGCCGTGTTTTTCATCGATCCATGCCGGTCGTTTATGACCTACATGTATACATGTTGTGTATCAAATTTCAGTAGATTTGGAGACCTCCAAGACATCTATCAAGTGATCTCATTTTTCATGCATCAAAGAGCCATTAAACTTGTTAAACGTGTTCAAGTCACATGAAATTTGATATACATCCTATTTATGACACGGAGAACTCGGAAAATAGGGCGGTTTGTGTTTGAAAATTTTGCCTCGAAATAAAAAACGAAGCATGGCCTAGTAAGGTCATCTGTGTGTGAAAAATGATTAGTTGCATAAAACTCCCCAGTAGTTTGCCTATATTCACCTATACGGTTACATCAAATAAGTTCTTCATACTGTTGTTTCTCCGTTGGACCTAACAATTATCATTAATGTAAGAATAATTAAGGCCCACACCATTACCCACTATCCAACAATCAAGCCCAGCCCACCACTTTAGGGCGACAACACGCGAAGCCAATCTCGAACATTCTCAAATGTATCCTCGTTCAGAAACCTCAAGAACAAAGAAAAAACCCTAAAAATCCCACCTTTTTCTTCTTCTTTCCGTTACCATCAAAAGAGCAGTGAGCAGCAGGAAGAAGAAGAAGAATGGCGGAGGAGCTTAGGCAGGACTTAGAGGAGCTGAAGCATCTCGAAACCATCGCCAAAAGGCCTCACGTTCTCTCTCTCCTTTCCTCTGAGATCCGCAACCTCGATACCAAGGTCCTTCCTTTTTCTTCCTCTTCCTCTTCCTTTTTCATCCTCTTCCTCTTCTTTTTCCATAGGGTTCTCTTTGTTTTGAACTTGCTGTGATTCGTTGAGCAGATAGCGAAGGCCAGCGCCGTGGAGGCTTCACCGGCCCCGATTGCGCCGGCGCCGGCGCCCTCCAGCGTTTTGAAGTATGCGGTGCTTGATAAGTTCAGCTGGGATCAAGACAACGAAAAGACCAAGGTGCGTGCTTTTTTTTTATCAGTGATACGATATGCGTTTTCTTCATGATAATAATTGTTTTAGCTTGAAATGAAACATGCGTTGGAATTGATCGCACTAAGCATTGTTATCAGCTCAATTTCGAATTTATGTTTCATATTGTCATCGTGCACCCGATAGAGCGTTGGTCATTTGAGAAAAATTCCATGTCATGACGGGGAATTCCGGGATATGTTGTGTACATTTAGTACATTTAGTAAATATTGGATGCATGCTAAATGAAAATGGTGCCCCAATTATAATCTTAACAAATACTACATTCAGTAAAATTCTTAATCTCATCCACTTAATTCAATGTTTACATAAACTAATTGACAATTACACTCGCAGTCGATGTAAATTAATTTAATTCATATAATGACTCACGACGATAACTTGGCCTTTTATAAAAAATATAATTTTTAAGAAAGAATGTACATGTATACTTATCTTGAATCGCTGATGGCATATGCTATGAAGTAATATAATATAAACAAAATAATAAAAAGATATTCATGAAACACAGTTCATGTTCAAAATTCCTATTCAGGGCGGGAGATATGTTAGGCTGTATGTCGGGCCAAAATGAAATGGCAAGACATTGACCCGAAAAAGCCGCGATCTATTTTTCTTCTTCTTATTTTTCATTTTTGTTGGTCGTTGAGTGCTGAAAAAGGACATTGTGGGAGACATCGGTGATGTTGATGGCATTTAAAATGATGCTCAGAAAGTGACCTAATGCATACTTTTGTACAGTCTATGGTGACATAGTCATGTTGTCTGCGCTAATAATTTGGTGGCCTATAAAAAAATGATGGAGTTTCTATTTTCTACCACTCCCATGCAAATTTTTGTTCTTTCTCACATCCTAGATTAAGAGAAATATTGATAGAGGCATACGATGCTCTTAAGATTGATAGTTGGCTTGATATTGTGGTCTTAAGATTCAATGAAGAATATTTCTCTTCGAGGCATACGATGCTCACCAAGCCTTATATTACCATTGATAGGTTTGATGGGTGTTACGCCAAACCATGAAGCAGTACGAAAACAATGAAGAGTAGAGCAAAACTAGAACGAAACAGATCACACAAATTTAACGAGGTTCGTCCAAATCGGCTTACGTCCTCGGGCGAAGTAAAAACAATCAACTATAATCTCAGAAATTATGAGGTTACAGTAATGGAGGAACTCTTAAAACACAAATCCCAAATACACCCTAAATCTCACATAAAAGATAACTGCTTAGTAAAATTCCATAAATTCCAAACCAAAACCAAACTATAGAATATATGTATAGTATACACAACAACAACAACTGAGCCTTTTATCCCAAGCAATATATGTATAGTATATAGTCTTCAAATACGTGTGCCTTAAGTAAGGTCCTTCAGATACTTCCGCCTCAAATAAGCTCTGAATTGCCGTGGGCTTGGCTATCCTGCTGTCCGAATCCTTGGTACATGGCATTGACTCGCCCTATGGGCTCAACATGAAAGAAGGCTTGAATAAGTTCATAGGCTTGATTATGGAGCTTGTAGGTGCTCGGAAAGTAGATCAATAGTGTTCGGTCATAAGTGATGTGGATAGGGGTTACACAATTCAAGACACATCACAATAGGTCTGTGGGTCAAAATAGTTTTCGGATACGCGCATGCATAATTTTTACCTTGCAAGCTTGCTCATCGTTTTGTGGTACTGTGTCTTCCATTTCACAGTTCTTGTTGTATACGTTTGCATTCTGACTTCACTTATACTTCTGCTGTAAAGCTTTGTTTTAAACAATTGCTAGCTCATTGATCTCTTTTATATGTTTCTTTGTGGCGGTGTTAGTGCATTAATTGTACAGTGATGTGCATGATTCGTCTAATACTCGCTTGATTTTTTGCCAACCAGATTTATGTGTTCCTTGAGGGTGTGGAGGAAGAGAAGATGGAGACAGTTTTCAATAATATGTCTGTGGACATAAAATTTCATGATGTCCAAGGAAAGAATTATCGATATGCCATACCAAAAGTGAACAAGGAGATTGTTCCTGAGAAGTGCAAGGTGCTGGTTAAGCCCTCAAAAGTTATTATTACACTATTTAAGGCTTCGAAAGGGACTTGGTCGGACTTGCACTTCAAAGAAGACAAGGTAAGGATTTTAAATAATTTTTGCGTTGTATTTTATCATCAGTTTTTAAAATCTGGATGGAATTAAGCTTAAAATTCTAACATGTGCATTTTAGTAATAGTAAGAACTGAGATCTACTTGACATAAAGTTGATGGATTGGAACTCTCGTTTTCTGTTGGCTTTTTTCTCCTTAATGCTATGAAGAGTGCAGAAATTGGCAGAGAAATCTACATCTTAATTTTAATAAGACCAAGTTTCCTCTTGGGAAGCCTATTTCTTACAATTCTGTGATTCAGTGTTTTGTTTTTAGTTGCATTGGGTGAGAATGTTAATATATGTTATGCCTTGAGAATTAGAAGATTATATCCAACAGAAACGTTAGTGAAGAAAGATAAACTGGGAAATGTGAAGCAGAGAAATGTTTTTACTTCAGAAAGGAACATTTTCAACACATAAATAATCATAAAAAATGATTCCACCCATCTATATCCATGCTTTACTTTCGAACAAGGATTATAACAGAGGTTAATACATTATAATTTCAGCTTGCAAATAAAAGAGTATCAAGTGTTTGTTTGGTAGCAAGAACCCAAATGCATATGCATTCATGTCAAACATGTAAACCCATTCAAGTGTATCACCCAAGTGATGCGGACTTCTCTACAACTTCATTCTTGGCAATACTTCTGCTGGTGTAGTTTGCTGTGTTAAGAATCCATTCCAAGTACGCTTGCTCTTTGTTCTTTTCTTGGACATTGCCTTAGTGGAATAGAAGGAATCTCAAGAGCAAACTTTATATTTATTTAATCCATGGGTGAAATGAGTCTACTGGTCTAGTGAACAAATTCATGAGCAAGTTAGGGACATCGACTAGACATCAAAAGAGTTAAGCTTAGCTTGCGGGAAGTTGTCTTTTGTATTAGTCTCTCTTCCTGATAGATATGTTGTATTGAGCTCTACACTCAAAGTTGAGGGTGAAGAGATAGCTGAAGAGAGAGACCGTGGCGTGCATTTTAGGTAGGGGTTGGTGCAACCAGGACACGAAGCTATAGGACACTGGATCTTGAGCATATTGTTGCTGTTACGCTTATCCATTGATGGCATTATGTTTTAGGCTTGTAATTTCTTTCTCCATTTTGGAGTGTTGTGCCTGCTCCGGCTCGAAATGGTGTTTGTGAACCACATTCAACCTTCCGTGCATTGTTTTCTCATTCAATATTTTTTCTTTGAAAAAAAGTACTTATTTATCATTCACTGGTGCAAGTTGCTTACTCATCGAAATAAACTTTAAAAAAATCATCAGTATACTACTCCACAATTGTGAATATGCTTATTGATCAACATGCTTTACTAAGCCTAATATGTTTCAGAGCAAAATTCCAATTTAATTGTGTATGAATGCATGCACTGATTCCAATTTTGTTTAATATCAGCTTAAACCAAGTATGGGCAAAGACAAGGACCCAATGGCAGGGATCATGGACATGATGAAGGTGAGCATGGAGCTGGTCCTTGTATATATTTGCAATCAAAGTCTGTCAACTTAAACCTTTTGATAATCTGAAACGGTTACGGTTTTGTGGTGTTGCAGAATATGTACGAGGAAGGAGATGAGGATATGAAACGGACAATTGCTAAAGCATGGACTGATGCTAGGACTGGGAAGACCTCTGATCCAATGAAAAGCTATGGTCTCTGATCTCTCTTCCATTAGCCCTTCTCCAGGTATTTTGAATGTTTGAGAAAGAAAATTGTTTTGTATTGCATGTGTTAATGGATTAAAAAAGGCTTGTGAACTAATCTATGATATGTAGATGTTTATGGATAAATTGGTGGTTTAATCTTTCGTTGTTCTTGCATTTCATCTTCTGCAGTATTGTTTTTGTGGTTGGCTCTTCTTTACACTTCACTTAAGCTACTTGCATTCTTTGGTATTGAGGATGTGGCCGACCTAAACATAAAACCATATTAACGGTTTTCAAGTCTATATACTCGTATATGAGAAAGTAGTAGAGAAATGCATGAGTAGTTTACCAAATATAATGAAATATATAGAATATGAAAAATGATACTGCAAATATAGTGGATTACCTGGAACGACACACAAAAATATTTATTATGTATAACATTATGTGGATAATAATTAACAACCATGAACCATTAAATTAAAAGATAATAATATCGAAAACATTTAGAAGTAGTTTAGTTTTTAGCGGGCTGATTAACTTAAAATTCTAGCATTGAAGCGGAGCAGTCTAATGCCCCGCATTTTCGTCTAGTCGGGCGTGTAGGCCTTCTTCTAAACTGTGGACAGACTTGTGGAATTTAATTATCTGCACCATGTTTTTGACAACATTCTGGGACGTGGTCGAGGCACATAACTAGCCGTTACAAGGTAACATTATGCTAACACCACTACCACTAAGGATTCAACCTCAAGATAGGGGCTAGGGCTTAATTATTTGTAATTGTTGGACGTTTCCGTATTCTGCAGTGGATCCTTTTGAATTGAAAGTTAAATACTGGCAAAATTTTATAAAACACCATTGAATTTTCAAGGGTTTTCAGGTAGCTCTGTTGAGCTTTATAAATGTCATTGATCCCCTTGATCTAGGAATTTTGTATGAATATGAGTTTCATTAACTGGTTTAAGGCATGGTTGGATTCAATGGCCTAAAAATGACCGTAAACGTGGAAAATGAACTAAATATGGCATTTTTGACGAAAATACCTTGACTAATATACCTTTCAAGCAGGTTCATGGCATTTGTGAAGTTTACTCAAAATCCATGTGAGCTGTTCAATAAAATTTACCCTAAGAAGCTTGCTTGATAACTGAAATGTCTACATGGTAAGATCGAAGCCAGTTTTCTTTCCTAGAGATACTATATTATTTCCTAAAGTGAATTTTAAATCTCTTAGAGCCGAAAATATATAATATCAGCGAGGCGTATGGGGGCAACTACAGAGTGCAAATGTCTCTGCTTCTCCTTGGTCACGCTCTCATAAGCTGTAGCTAATTTTGGGTATGTCATTGTAAACTTAGACTTGTCAGGATTGCACCCGACCACAGCTAATTACGCCGTTTAATCTCAAATTAAATATATCGGTGCGTAGCCTTTTCATTCACAATATGCCCTTGACCACCGTCCACACTTATCGTTGTGTGAGTCTGCACTCCATCTGCATGTGAAGCATGGCATCTCCTGACTTGATGTCTAATATCTTAAGAATGACATGAAAGTAGCAAAGGTTAAAAAGGGCTTGTGATACTACTCAAATGACTCCAGGTGTGCTTTGATTTGCCAAATACAAAAGCTTGTGATGCTCCTGAATTCTGATGGAACAGTTCGCAGCAGTACCTGCTTCCTCTCTCTTCCTTTGTGGCACAGTGTTTACAGTTGGCATTAACTGATTCCCCCCACAGCTCACACACCTTCACTGTTTCTAATATGTTCGTACGTTGCATACCTCGACTGCTGTGACACTTTCTCCCTATCTCTCCTGTCACGGATTCCAAAACCATGGCATCGTTTCTGTGTCGGTCATATGTGTGTAGATCAGAAACATGAAAAATGTGGTTATGGATGCTGCGGATTGGTTGAAAGATGTTATGGATGGGTGTTAAGATTTGGATCTGTAACGAGTGGATGAGATATAGGTGCACAAGCGCAGGTACCGATATATCGGTAGTACTGAACAAGGCGGTGAGGGAGTCACATGGATTTTGAACCAAACGTACCAAATGTGTCTCCTCAAATGTACTTTTTAACCTCGGTCTGTTGATATGATATTGGGTATGATATTGTCATATTGGTAAATGCCCATTTTTTTTTGATTCTCTCATCTTCATCACTACAATACATTGACTTTCCATTCATTCGTCTTGCTAATGAAAGGGATACCCACATGTTGTTTTCATTTGTTCTTGCACATATTGTATAATCAATTCATAGTCTGGTTTAAATTGTAGGGAAAAGCAAATTGTCTATCCTATGCCCATTAAAAACACACAAACTAATGTCATGCTCATGCCAATATGTTGTACGAGTCTCGTAAAGGTCTCACACCAACAGGACATTAACCGATGGCAAACTGCTTTAAGAATATTTTCTTTCGTCAGGATAGGCGGCAGTTCATTATTCATCTCCAACAAACAATCAAAGTAAGTTTATGATAGTTATCGTAAATTATATTTCAGTGCATGTTATCACAACACTAGTTAGGAAGTTTGTAGCATACTGGTTTACACCGCATGCTTCCGGGAAGAGGAAAGAAGAGAGAGAAGGAAACCTTTTTGTTACCTGCTTGAGCTATGATTAAAAAAGGGTTAGAAAGCAATAGAGAAACTAGAACTCTAACATCCCAAAATAGATAGGCACAGCCAGCTAGAAAAAATCAAAGAAAGACGCATGCTCTTTATTTCTTCTCATTTTCTCTCTCAAAGAGAGCAAGCCTGTCATCGGCAAGCCTTGATTTATAAGCAGCCTTTTTGTAGTCATCCCATGTGAACTCAATGTACCTGCTCCTCTCCTTTGATGACTCCATGAGTTGCGGCAAAGGTGCAATTGTTTGTGCTGGTGATGCCCCTCCAAAAAATATCATTGATACCCTAGATTTTGAACAACTTGTCAACAACACCCTGTGTCTCACGCTCCTAAATCTCCCGTTTGTTAGGACCTGCATACACACACACACATGATGACATAATTAATATACATGAATAATATAAATTTTAATTGCTTTTCATATGCATCGATTAAAATATTACTTTAAGCTTATCTGAATCTCTATTCAGGGAATGAGTCAGCTATGCACGTAAACGGGTTGGCGGAATACCTTTCATTATTTTTTTCAAATGGTTATTTTCAAGTCGATTCGTGAATGATAGCTACGGACGTCTTTTTCGAAATAAAGACATATATTAATTGCGTGACACTTGCTAAAAGCATGGTCAAATGGAATTTAAAATATGCGCCGCCAGAAAATGAAACATGAATACTATATAAATTTATATAGAATATGAAGCAGCCTACAATACCTACATTGAAAAACAAATAAGGGTAAAATCTGTCTACAATACCCCTGTAGGCAGCATTCGAGCATTAGCTAACGTGGGCATAGTTCTATTGGACATTGCATTGTATTTCGAAGTTGAGTCCTTTTATTCTCCTATTCGGTAGATCGGAAGGGTTAAATGTAAAATACAACGTAAATATCAACAAATAAGCTTCTCTGTACGGTGCTATCCACCTGGTGCTCTGGACCCTTCTACCTGAAAAAAGAACCTCCAAAAAAAAAGCCATTTTTGCTTGGAGGTGGGCACCAATTTTATTTATTTTTAGAGTGCACAGCTAGTTTGCTCAGTAAAAAACAATTTTTTGTAAAGTGTTCACTATAAAATGAGTGAATACGCTAAGGGAAAACTGGAGACTTTGATTGTAGATTGGTAGTCATGCAAAATGGAGACAAACATGAATGGCACTTTTTTCTCCTGTTAAAAACCTTTTGACCTTATCGAATCTCTCTCTTGTTTTGAATAAATCAAAATATATATACTGGAGTGCTCCATCGCAAACCGATATGCGTATTTTAAAAATAGGTACTCCCGATCTCCAGGCATATTTTAATGATCCGATGCATTCAAGTTGATCATCCTACTCTCAAATAAATTTGTATGAAAAATCAAAGGATTTAAAAACCTCTAGCTTATGCATACGTTTATGTTGCATTATCGAAAGACGTTCATTTGTGCATCTATCGATTCATAGGCTAGAGGTCATTAAATCCCTGATTTTTCATACACATATATTTGAGGATAAGGTGATCAACTTGAACGGATCGGATCGTTAAAATGTGACAGATCGAGAGTTTCCGTTTTTAAAAATGCCGGAACCTCGGTTTGCAAATAGGAGGGAATTTCCTTCTATGGTGTAGGAAAAATACACCCTCCATAATGTTTTTCGACGATCGGCACCCATCACCTCCACTGTCATCATCTAAGATGTAGATACACCGAATTTCATGTGATTCTACAACCTTTTCACCGTTGATTCAGTGGGTCCAAAATTAACGGTTTACCGATAATAGAACATTTTACATTGTTAATTCAATGGTGATAAAGTGGTAGAATCGTATGAAATTTGTTGTATCCATGTCTTAGATGGTAAAGACGATGATGATGGGTACCAATCGTCGGAAAAAATGATGGAGCATGTAGATTTTTGACGACACCTAACGAAAAATCCTTCTAGGACATTCTTCCTTCATTATTCTCACATGTATATATGGGGGAAAATGGGGTATATAATCAAGCAAGTACCTGCAACGTGTCGCCAACATTGACAAAAAAAGAGCCCTCATCAGGGGGGACAGAGACCCAAACCCCATCGTCCCTTAGAATTTGGAACCCATTGGAGTTGTTTGATCTCAAAATGGAGATCACTTGTGGGTCTGTGTGCTCCCCAAACCCAGTCAAGCTCCCACAATTATTTGTGAGCTCTTTAAGCACTGGGCATGCAGGATAATGGTTGAGCCTCAACATCAAGTCACTCTCTTTGCTCAACACAAGCTTGCTGAAAACATCTCTTTGCTTGATCCCTAGCCCTTGAGCTATCAGCTCTAGGATCTCACTTGCTAAGTTCCTCACTGCTGAGATGTACTCGACCAAAGCAGAGCTGCATGCAACACAAACAATAGATTATAAGGAGCAGCGAAGATTATAAGGAGCAGCGAAGATGAAGTAATAACGGCTTTCATGTGTGTTCAGCCATAAGAGAGAAAGAATAACATTACAAACACTGTGGTACTGTCTGCAATATTGCATATGAAATACCGAATAATTTCACGTACAGTATGATATGCATGACAACGTCAATAAAAAAGATAAAAGGTTATATGCGTGTTTTTGATATTTTATTTATCCGTAGAAAACGGTGTCAACCTATAAGGCAAACCGCAGCTTTTCAAAACAGAAAAAGGTATCCTGCTAAAGGGGCAAAAACTAGAAATGTCTTGTGCAATTTTAGCCAATAAAAAGTAAAATTCAAATTTAATTCTCATGAACTTAGTTTTTACCGAAACAAAGTTGCAGAAGGGTGTTTGAGAAAGGCAAGAGAAGATGAAGACATTGGCTTAGAGCTGATCTCAAAGAGGAGGTACTCAACCCAACCTACATCACAATTACGCCCAATCCTCTTGTTCCCATAACCAAAAGGGTTGACATGAGACTTTGCCTTCTCTTTCTCAACTTGAGGCAAGGAGAAGAATTTCACTGCCTCTCTCTCTAGCTTAGCCATGAGTTCTTTAGAGACTCCATGGTTTGTTACTTTGAAGAAACCCGGCTCTTCGCAAGCTTTGACGATGGCGGCCTCCTTTCCGGACATTGAGAGATCGATTATGGGGATGTTAGAGGGATAAGAATGGTGTTTTGGGGGTTTTATGATTGATATTTGCTCGATTGGTTGATTGGCAAGGATCCCCATGCCTTTTTTTGTTTCAAGGAAGAGAGAATGTTTTAACAGGGAAGGGAAAGCTTTGTTTATGAGAGTTTTGAATGTTGGTGAGAGAAGTGGATATGGGGGTATTTATAGGGGGATGAAAGTTTGAGGGAGGCTTCTAAAAGAGTTTGGTGGGGAAATATAACTCTCTTGTTGTGTGTGTGTGTGTGAATGAGAATTAAATTTTTTCCAATGCATGTATACGGTTTCAGTCAGTTGCTTAAACAGTGCCAAAAGATCTTATCTCTCTTCTGTCCGGATGCATTGCATTTAATGATGTAAAATGCAATGCAATACATTAGAGGTTGCCATGCGGAAAACAAGGCGGGCATAAACACACGTGTGGTTGAGAGTCTACAGTCCGTCACGGAACCACATGGCTTCGTGTGACAATTGTTGAAACCAAACGCGTTGTTTCACTAACGAAGAACAACGAAATATAAAATATTAACGCTACATGAATCATCCAAAAAAACATAGTTACAATACATTGTGCACATGGGAACATAGAAGACTTCTCATTTAGCATTTAGCTAATGATAGAAAACAAAATTACGGGCACCTTGTAGATTAATCCCAAGTTATTTTGTTTAATTAAGGTGCGAGTGGCAATTGCAATGATAGTGCACTGGAGCCAGTTTGGGAGTTGATATTTTCAATAAAGAGGTGTATCATTTCATGGCATAATATTCCTACATTAATGCTCATGTTTTTGGGCTCAAGGAAAAAATTAAGTGTTAGGGTGATGGTCGAAACAAAAATGTATTTTACCAACTAATAAAAACTTCAATAATTCTATATAATCTCTGAATTCTTCATGCTAGTATATATTATTTCTGAAATCTTTCATATTATTTAATGGGAAGTATTGAACGTTCTTTTATTTAAGTTAATTAAATCTAATAAGTTTATTTAATTTATGATTTTTAATTTTCTCTTTCTTATACATATTCTGATATTCATTCCTAAAATGTGGCATATTATGTTTCATACCCGCAATATTCATAAATCGAGTCCCGGATAACTTTGTAAGAAAGAGGATAGGATGAAATAAATGGAAAAAATAAGATAATTCTATTCAAAAATAAATAAAGTATGTTAAAATATCAAAAGTTATTTTTTACTATAAAAACAAAAAATGTGATTAAGGAGATGAAACCAATTATTCAAAAGTGCGCCTTTTGTTCTCTTTAATAAAAAAATTGAAAACCCTTAAAGGGAATGGAAAATGACTTCACTTACGCTTATATTCCGCACTCGAAGCTGGTTCCATTCCTTATATATATATATCACATCAGAAGTTACCAAAGATGAGTGGTATTCACATAAACTAATATTCTATTAGAATTGTTAAGCAATTTGAATTTATAAAATTAATATTCCTCAAGTTATTCTTCTTAGCATAATGCATGCATGCATGTTGAATCATATATAGTAATATTCTGATTAATTATCTAGAAAACGAGCAGCCATTTTAGTGCATCTCCCCTAAATCCTCACTTGAGTTCACACTTAAATTTTGACTCAATGACCCTTCTGATACCATGAGTTGTCAATTTATAGATTTCAAATTCAATTTTTAGAGAGACAGATGGTAAAATCATATAATAAATATTGAGAAAATGGAAAATACAGACACAGAGCCACCGTAGGATTGACAGGAAACATGACAACACACTATACATCAATTAAAATCTTTTAGACCGGTTACAAAATAATAGGGTGGCATGTATCAAGGAACCCTAGGTAAAAAGACATGGATGGGTTCTCACAGTGGGCTTGTATATTGGTTTTTTCCGATGACATTTATGATATGGCAAGCATTCCATGTAGAAAAGAGTCAACCCACAATAATTTCACTGTTAAGTAATATAGTATTGAAATCGGTTTAAAAGTGACATATGTTAAAGGTCTAGTCATGAATCCACATGTCAATCTTTTTGATCATAACATTCCTATTCCGGTGCTTGCTTATCTTTTTTTTGGATAACACACCGTAAACTAATGCAACTGGAGTTTGAACCGTAGACCGTTTGCTCGACAGCAAAGAAACTTTACCATTAGGGCATAAGGGCACTCTTTAGTTACTTTTAGTTAGGAAACAAGAGCCTCCAACAAAACAGAAACCGAATCTAATCAGGATAAGGCTTTGCTTTAATCCATTTGAAATGACTTCAAATCCTAGAATCAAGATTCATACAGTCAGTTCTCCAACAACCAATGAAAGTTTTTTCACATCAATCTCATATCTAGCTTAATCCAAGTCATATTCTCAATGTCGGCCTACAATAGTTGTTTTTATTTTTATTTTTTACATTTTATAAAAAAAAATTGAGAAATGATTTATTTTTTGAATTTTGTTACTTTTAGGCCAACCTTCCTTCAGCTGAGACCCAATTATATATAGGGTAAATTGTCAAAAAGCAGCCGACCCGAACTTGTGTCAGAACTCTAGGGCTTTTTGGTCTCGTTAGAAAAAACCTTGGGCCCAATAAAAGGCTTCTAGTATGCAATTCCCCACTTGTATTTTCGTATAATCCCAAAATACCCATGTGGGACGACAGTGTTAGGAATCGACGCTACAGTCGTGACATTCACGGACCAAGCGGAAGCACAAAACAATAATTTTACAAAGCTAGCAACCAATTTCCTTTAAGATCAAGCATTTACAACTCTAATTGTAAGAACAAGAAAACACAAGAGAGCAAGTTAGGGTGCTACAAATTGTCCAATCATCTATCGGAAGACCCTAAGCAAGACATGTGGGCTCCCGGATGTGAGTGTATTCTGATCGTCTCGCCGTAGACGCTGCACAGTGAAAGGAACACATTACTACAATAATGGGTTGTCCCTACGAATTAAGCCGTATGGGCAAACCACTGTCCCTACGGAAATATCGTAGGGACATAAAACTCCACCGAAGGTCCAAAAGCCGCAGGTGCTGCAAGTCTTCGACATGAACATGTCCTTACGGAGTAAAAATTGTCCCTACGGCTTACGCCGTAAGGACAGTTATCCCTACGGTTTACTCCGTAGGGACATAATCTTTATTTAATTTATTGGTTTATAAAATAAATTACTTGTCCGTACGGATTTATCCGTAGGGCCTGATAAATGCCCCTACGGATAAATTCGTAGGGACAAGTTTTTACTGAGTCCATAGGAACAAAATATCAGGTATCCTGATATTTTGTCCATACGGCTAATTGTGTAGGGGCAAATCTTGCACCTACAGATTAATCCGTAGGTGCAATAGATGTCCCTACGGATTAATCCGTAGGGACAAAATATCAGTTTTTTTTAAAAAAAAGGCTTCCTGTTTTTTTCCCGTCCTGTGCACAATAATATATACATCATATAACCAAATACAGAAATATTCATGATTAACATCTCACGCATAATATATAAAAGAAATAAACAAACAGAATATGATATTAATCTAAATTATCGTGAACAACCAAACAACCACCAATATCATCCAAAATATATACAATATGTATCATATAAGTACATACATCCTCAAAATTATAAAAAAAATCTACCATAGCTCGGTCAGCTCCACCTCTGATAAACACCGTAATCTGACGCATTTGCTCCTCGGTGCAGCCTTGAGTCGTCAAAAACTCGACTAATGAAGGAGCGGATTGTGCGGGAGTCTGAGCGGGCTGTGGAGCTGCGGGAGTGGTCTACGCAACCACAGCCGAGGTAGCAGCTTGCGGAGCTGCAGTTGAAGGAGATGCATGTGGAGCCGCAGCCGAAGCAGCCTGTCGCATCTGTTATATTTTGTGTGTAATAAACGAGTAAGAACGGCGTATTAGATTATAGTCAAATTCGTATCGTTATCAGGTTATTGCGAAACCCCAATCTAAGAATACTTAGAGGGTATGGGGCTGTGCTGCATCTACAAGAAATATCAAGACAAGCAATATTAAGACAAAGCGGTTTTAAGAAATTAAGGATTAACGAAAATTGAAGTGCAATATATACCTCCGGCGATAGCAGCACAAGCCTGGGCCCGGACAGCAGCACAAGCGGGACGATAGTTCCTCCGGTGATTCAGACATGGACGCGTCCCCTCCAACTAGAAAATAAATATTGACGATAAAATTACACGAAGTTCATGTTTATTCTTAGAGAATATGTAAAATGAATAAATATTTTATATTTATTCATACTAACCTGCAGATTGAGTGGAGGATACAGAAGTGGCGGGAGTGGCCTCTACGCCAGATGTGGATGCACCACCACCTATAATTAGACAATTAAAAATAGATTATATAAGTAATTGCAAATGAATGTGTATATCAATAATATAACATTTTAAATCAATATGTATGCAATATAGGATATATAAACATACCCGCAGGTGCGGTGGTGGCCTCTGCCCGAGATGTGGAGGCACCACCTACAGCTAGACAATCAAAAAATGATTATCCAAGTAAGAGCAAAAAGAATGTGTGTATCTAAATCAATATGCATTCACTATAGGATTTATAAACATACCTGCAGGTGCGGTAGTGGCCTCTGCCTCTGATGTGGACGCACCACCAACAGCTAGACAATTAAACATTGACTATATAAGTAATTTTGAAATAAATATGCGTGTATATCTATAATATTACATTCAAAATGAATATGCGTGCAATATTCCTGGAGGTGTGGCAAAGTCCACACGGATGGAGTAATCCGAAGAGGATACTGATCGGGGTGCAAGACCGGCTTTCTAAAGCTCCCAACACAGCTCTCCGGACGGCAGAACCGCTCTGCCTCTGCCGCTGCCTCAGCTGGTGCTCCTGCTATCCCTCGCTGCTCCGGTCGTCTTCATCAAACCTAGATAAGAGTACAATCATTACATATGCATGCAATATATGTATAGATCGTAAAAATGTGAAGTAATAATATAATATTACTGATAACCTTATTCGTTTCGTGGACGCATTAGACATATCTATTTGGATTTCATCATCGATATCATTTCTAACTCACGTAACTTCACGATCAGCCGAAGACAACCCGTATTTTGAAATAGACGGTTGGAGCACTCTAAATCTTCTCTCCTCTTCATCCTCATCGCTGTCCTCCATAAGATTCTCGAATTCTGGGACATCGTAAATATCCCTGGATTTCCAACGGCATACGACACTCTATCCCGGATGCTTCAAGCACTGTGAGTAATATATGGAACGCTTGGTTCAGAAAAATAAATAGATCGTCCTGACCTTAAAATCGAAGTGTATTTACACTAGTCAATCCATATTCATCTTTCCAAGTCCCGAGATTGTTTATCCACTTATCCGTATCGGTTCGTGAATCGTACCAAGTACACTAAAATATATAAAACGGTTCTGATCTTTCGGAATATTGGATGCCAAGTATGCAATTTAAGTATCCATAATAAATCACACCATCCGATCCTACCATCGCAATCCCACTATTCTAAGTGGTTCGAGATATTTCTATGTCCTTAATTTCAAATTTGTATCTAAGGACACCAAATCCTTTATAATATGCAATCTCCATACTAGGAAACTGAGCTAAATATCTTGAATCTCTCTCTAATGATGCAAACAAGTTCGGATCATGGATCTGAAAAAATAAATTTTATGGCAAATACATAATGATATAAGTTTAGATTAAAATTGGTAGTAATAACATGTTATTCGAACAACTTACATGATCTGCAACCTAATCACAAAAATTATCCTGATGATATTTTTCCAATCGCTCATCATTCCAATCAGGATGCCTCTCACGTACATTATTAATATGAATTCTGTTCCCAACAATAAATTATGACATTAATATTATATAATTTCATACACACACGCACACACAAATATAATAATTAATCCAAAAAAATTTACTATGTAATTTCTTCAAGATATACGTTTTTGAGGAGGATAAACCGATATATCTTATTGATAAACATAGCATCTACTATCTTATTGGACGCTTCACCATAGAGCCCGTCCTGAATTTTCCGAGGCCGGTTAAGTTTCGTCTCAATGTTCTCGTCCAGATAGCGGGAACAAAATGTGGTTACTTCATCTAGAAAATAACCTGGCATGATAGAACCCTCTGGTCGATTTCTATTGCGTAATATACTTTTTTTTTTATAGTGTAGAGGTACCGAAAGAAAAATATATTAAATAAATAAATACGGGTATATATGACAACAATAATTTTACAAATTGCGGGAAACGAAAAATTCTACGTACCTTTCGACGGGATACATCCATCGATATTGTACCGGTCCGGCTAACTTAGCCTCGGTTGCAAGATGAACTGTCAGGTGCGTTATGATATTGAAGAATGACGGTGGGAAAATACACCCAAGCTTGCAAAGTATCAATGAAATAGAATTTTCTAGATTCTCCAGCGTCACAACATCCAAGGTTTTGCCGCAAAATTCTCTAAAAAAGCAACAAAGGTTATTGATTACTAAACCAACCGATTCGGGAAGGGAATTCCTGAGGGCTAATGGGAGAAGATGCTCCATAATAATATGGTGATCATGACTTTTCAGCCCATCGATCTTGCTTTTCATAATTTTTATCTTCTTGCTACATGATCCAGAGAAACCTGTGGGAACTTTCAAATCATGCAACACCTGCAGAAATATTTTCTTCTCCGGTTGCGATATATGATACGCGGTATTGGGGAGTAAAAACTTGCCTGGTTTACCCGCTATCGATTTAGGATGCAATTCACTTCTAATTTCCTAGTCCTGAAGATCCATCCGAGCACGGAGGCTGTCTTTCGATTTTCCGTCTTTACAAAGAAGTAAGTTGAGTACGTGCTCGGATTCTCCCTTCTCTATGCGCATGACGTCCAGACAATGATGCACTAAATTTGTTGACCAGTATGAAAGCTCGTAGAAAATGTTTAACTTGTTCCAGTAGGGTGGTTTGACCTGTTTTGCTGGATCTATCCCGAAAGTCACATTATTGTAACCATCCCACTGAGCAGTCACGTCCTCTCCGGACAATGAGGCCGGAGACCCAAGAAGCTCCTGATGACTATTAAAGTGAGCATCGTCTAAATTGTATGGATGGTCTAGTGACAGGAAACGCTGATGACCGTAATAACAAATCTTCCTGCTAAAATTCAACCATTTCGATGTTGTATATTGATGGGAATAAGGGCATGCTTTGTGACCATGTATGGACCAACCTGATAGCATTCCATACGCAGGAAAGTCATTAATTGTCCATATTAAATCCGCACGCATTGTGAAGGTTGTGTCTGTGTTTGCATCGTTAGTCTCTATACCATCAATGAATAAAGATTTTAACTCATCGATCAGAGGTCGGAGATAGACGTCGATATTGTTTCCCGGTGAGTTTGGTCCGTCAATAAGAAGAGATATCATAAAATAGGATTGATCTATAACCAACCAAGGCGACAAATTATAAACTATCATTACAATGGGCCATGTGCTGTGGCTTCCAGCCATATAGTTGAATAGGCAGAAACCATCACTAGCGAGTCCGAGCCTGACATTTCGAGGATCACTACTGAATATTTCGTGCCTCATATCGAAATCCTTCCATGCCGGTGAATCTCTTGGATGGCTCATTTTTCTGTCTTCGCTTGGAGCAGCACGATGATGCCAAATTATTGCCTCGGCTGTTTTCTTGCACCTGAATAGCCTCTGCAGTCTGTGTTATGGGAAAGTATCGTTCTATCTTGACAGATATATCGGGCTTCTTATCAGATTCTTTCGGCTTATACCCGGCCTCTCCGCATGTTGGACACTCTTTTAAATCTGAATTCTCTTTCCTGTACACCACGCAATATTTTGGACATGCAAAAATTTTCTCACACTTCAGACCCAAACCAGACATCATTTTTTGGGTTTTGTACTAGCTGTCAGGCACGTTATTTTCCGGGGACATAGAATCTTTCGGGAACTTCAGAAGTATTGTGAATGACTTGTTGCTCCATCCATTTAGGCACTTAATCTGGAAAAATTGGACGAACCATGATAGGGTGGAATACTTTGCATTCTCATAAATTGATCTTCTAGCATCATTCATGAACTTTTCATAGTTATCCGCACGCGGTCCTTGATCAGAAGGAATGTCATCTTCGATAGGAATACTATCACCGAGGGCAAGCTCTACCATATCCTCCATTTCTTCTCCTGGAAAGAAATTATCGTCTTCTTCTTCTTCTGCCGCATTACCGTCTTCTTCTTGTCCTTCTCTATGATATAGCCAAGTTGTATATAGTCTAGTAAAATCATGTTTAACGATGTGAAGATCTACGATTTCTACTTTCTGCCAGAACTTATTCCCACATTTATCGCACGAATAGAGAATCTTCTCTAACACGATCTTATTATGTGCGCATACAAATTCAATGAAAGCAGCAACTCCTGCGTTGTTGCCAATCCACGTACATCCATTCCTTAACTCTGATGTACTCGTGAGCCATGTTAGACTGTATAACATATAAATTGTAGGTTATGGTGATTATATTGAGAAATCTATGAATGATATTACTGACAAAGAAGAAAATACGTAGAGGCAAGTTGTCGTTGAAAAGAATAAATTATCGATTAACAAAGTTAGATTTGAAGATACCTAAGTATGAGTTGTATTCTGTATATGTGTGTTTCAATTTATGATTTCTCTTAGGTGTAGAGTTGTTAATGTGTATGTGCTTTATGTGTGCGTTTGTTGTGTATTCGTATTGTATATGTATGTTTCGGCTGTCAGGGGTAAGGCTTCTATCCCATTAAGAATGTATAGAGCAGACACCCATTCGCTTGTACTTTCATCCGTTTCGAGTAAATTTCGGCAGCACTACCCCGCTGTTCTCCGAATACACTGTAATAGAATAGATAATCATTTCAATGCTGTGAAACAACGTTAAAATGAACATCTAATTTATCTTTGTACACGGAGAACCAGCAGAAAAGTACCGACGAAATAATTTGAAACAAATGAAAACACAAGTGAATGCAGGTGTTTGCTTTATACATTCCTAACTTGTCCACACTGGACAAATCTATCGGTTATCATACGATTGAATCTTCTTGTCACATAGACTACATGGCGGTTGTTAGCACCGAACTATACCGTACGATATTTAACAACCTTCGTATAGTTCTATATCACGACGCACATCGAACGTATGTTAACCGATAGACGGGGACCAAGTCGCGCTTTGATTTTTACATATGAGTATCGATGAGAATATGAAAGTTTCATATTATCATCGAGTATCATATGTTGGTTTTAACTTGAACATTTAACTTGAATAGGTTTTACGTTTACGTTCGTTTTTAAGGGTTTGAAGTTTTTAGTTTAAGATAAGGTTTTCTTACGTTTACGGTAAGGTTTTCTTACGTTTACGTTATCATCGAGTATCCTACTTAAGGAACGAGTGCACCTTAAACCCTAACCCTAATTAACCTAAATTAACCCTAATCATCACACTAACTCAAATTTTCCCTAATTAACCCAAAATTAAGCTAATTAAACCAAATTAACCCTAATCAACACCCTAACCTAAATTGACCCTATTTTACCTAATTAACCCTAACCCTAACCATTACCCAAACCCAAATTAACCCTATTTTACCTAATTAACCCAAATTAACCCTAACCCTAATCATCACCCAAACCCTAATCTAAATTAACCCTAGCCCAAACCAAAATTAACCCTAATTAATTTAATTAACCCTAACCCTAATCATCACCAACTCTATTTAACCTAATTAATCCAAATTAACCCTAACCCTAATCATCACCCAAACCCTAATCCTATTTTACCTAATTAACCATAACCATAATCATCACCCAAAGCCTAACCCTAACCCAAATTAACCCCCAATTAACCCGGCCTGGTTACCCTAACCCTAACCCTAAAATCAACAACAATAACACCAATTTAAAACAACAAAATTATAAATTAAAATAAATATATACTCACCTTTGCCGACGTGTGCAGTTCCTCGAGAAGGTGGAGAGCAAGGCTTCGACGAGGTGGAGGAGGCCAGGAAGACAGAGCTTGAAGTGGTGGAGGCAGAGACGATGACGATTGGCGGTGACGAGGAACTCCATGATGAGCTCGATCGACGGCGATGGAGGAGGAACTCGGTGATGAGGAAGGCGGCGGCAGAAGTGGGTCGGCGATGATGGGCGACGATCGATGGACGAGGGCGCGCGGGTTGGTGGGAAATTTTAGGGACAGTGGGAAAATTCTTAGCTTTATTTTTTTTAAATAACTCTTTTTTGCCCCTATGGATTAATCCGTAGGGCTCTCTTTTGCGGCATCGTAGGACTAAATAAAGACATTGAATTTTAATATTTTTTAATTTATTTTTGTACCTACGGATTTAGCCGTAGGGGCAAACAGATGGCCTTACGGATTAATCCGTAGGGGCAATAAAAAGTTGCCACTGCGAATTCTTCTATCCGTAGGGACAACCCCTTGTTTTAGTAGTGACATGCCCGTTGCTCCATCTCCATCATCCAGTGGAGAAACTTTCTCATTGGACTTGCTAGGTGAATGAGGAGGGTGATGTGGTCAAGAAAAACTCTCACTTTTCCTTTTTCCTTTCCATTTCCACTACCTACCATTAAAGCAGAGAGGATGAAGAAGACGAAGAGTAGGAAGAAGAAAAAATAAAAATACTTGCTCTCTTTTTTATTATTCTCTTTTACATTATCATGTTATTATGTAAAGAGAGTCCTCTCCTTTCTTTCTTTTTTAGCTATGCATCCATAGAGTGTTGTGGGCCCCATCCTTCACGTGGGAAAACCTCATCTAATGACAAATCTATATGTAACATATTGCATAACATTTCAAGCAACATTTACATGAAACTAATAAAAGAGAGTGAGGAAAGTACATGCATCCATATACATATAACATATTATGTATCAAATACGCAATATTTTAGAGAGTGAGTGAGAGTGCGAATCATATACATCATACTACAAATCATATCAAATATTGTTATTAAGTCAACACTTGACTTAATATTCCGGCTTAAAAATAAACCGACTAGTATTACAATTGTCCGATTAAATCACGTATATCCAATATACGAATTTAATCGAACTTATGCATGTATCCAAAACGCACGCCATATCACATTTTGTCCGGACATGCACTTTCGTTGTGGGACTTTAAACACCTGTCAATTACACTGGCAGTAGGTTAAACACGATCATATCTGATTGAATCTGAAACACTTTTAGATTCAATCCCTCAGGGTTAACCCACAAGCCCGTCAGCGGTACCAACTACATGCAACAGCTATCCAAATATGAGCAAGATAAAGGCAGGTCGACGAGCAAACTCATTCGGACTCGATAAAGTCTATCAGATACGAATACCATACATTCCTGTCTCTTTGTCAAAGAGTATCGTATACCGGGTCTGGGGTGGAAATTGTCAGACCCCCAATAACCCGATAAGCCATGCTAACAGAGAACTCATAACCACCAAAGATACAACTTCTAACACTTATCAATTTATCTCCACTGTAGTGGGCACTAACTTATGGTTATAGTCATATCCTGCACATCGCGATATCGACTCCCTATACCGGGAGTGACGAATCCCCTCAACGCTCACTGCCTCCATGTGCTTCGGGATTATACCCAACTTAAACCTGTTTGCACGACTCAGTAGATCCGTGTTAGGGTAGTAATCAAAGTATAGTGGGAATATACACAAGACACTATGGAAATCTCAGGTCAAGAGACTACACTGTACTATCGTCACCAGAGAACTGCTATATGATAATTGGTATAATACCATCTAGGAGTTCTCGGTGAGTCCGTCCAGTGTAACCCATCTAATGAGCACCTGTATACAATGTTTGGTGTCAAGCACCAATAGTTATGGGATCAGCTATCGCCTTAGTTAGGATCAAGAAACGTATACACCAGTCTACTATGGAATACCGATGCCCTGTCTCGATACTCCTATGACTATGAACATTTATGAATGTGCTTATGGACCACCCATACCCCATTAGTATGATCCCAATCATAATCCTAGTAGTCAAGCAAAGTTCTTATGGGCTTCATCATCATGTATTAGCGATACGTGATAACGAGTAAAACGTATACACACGAAAGATAAAAACAAACCAGATAGCATATTATCATCTCGAATAAGACTATTCTCCATATAGGTCCTCCTTGAATTCAGTAATTGCATTTTGCAATTACGATAATTGCCTTGAGGGCACCTATATCCAACAATCTCTCACTTTCACTTAAGACCAATTATTGCGATATCGCATACCTAACTTCTCACTAAAAATTTCGAAAACCGTGTTCGAGAAACATCCTTAGTGATTGGATCCACTGCGATGTTTCTAACTGTATCCATCTAAATCTCAATCTCCCGGAGATCAACCATCTCCCGAATCAAGCGATACTTTCTTTAGAATTTGTTTGGATAGATGATGAAAACAAGTTCATGAATGAATAATTTTATCCAATAAGTTCTTAGGCTGTATCCTACGCTGAGTCATAATCAGCATCTAACACCACGACTACCCCAGTATCCCGCTTGGAACTCTTTCCAATATACTGCTTTTCAGAAGAGGGTAAACTAATAACCCGCGATAGACAATCGGTCATCCTTGTCACCTTGGAAGGCGGAATTGGTAACCGCTTCCAGATGGAGGTTGTCATTACCATATTCCAAGAACATCCTTTAATGTTCTTCACTCCTTTCCTATATTTATCTTGGATTGGACTAATATCAGCTTATTACAATAAGTACAAAAGCATTATCTGGTCTGGTACATGACATCGCATGATTGACCCAATTGCTGGAGCAAGTGGAATATCATTCATGCAGGCCTCTCTCCTCATCAGTCTATAAGACATTTCTTTAAAGAGAATGACTCTACCACTTGCGGGTACATTACCACGCTAGAAGTCGTCCATTCTAAACCCCTGTAGAATGATGTCAGGGCACCTGAATTGGGACAATCCGAAAACTCATCTAGATCTATCTCTATAGACCTAGTCCCCAGATAGATATTTTTATATATAGCCTAAATCCTACAGGGAGAAACATCTGTGACAATAATATTTTAACCGATTGTAGTATAGGAACATCAATTCCTATCAGGAGGAGGATATCATCCACATACCATATAAAGAAAACGATAGTTCTCCCTACAACCTTCTTACTAAAACCAGGTCCATCTTTCATTTTGATGAAATCAAACACTTTGATCGCAACATTAAAAATAGATGATCCATCTCCACTTTGCCTGTTTCAGTCTATAAATAGACTTAAGTAACTTGCACACAAACCGCTGCTCATACTGACCACGACAATCCTCTGGCAGATTTATATACACGTACACTTCTAAATTCCCATTTAGAAATACGTTATAGCCATTCATATGTGAGAGGTCATAGTTATGAAAAACAGCAGTGGCAAGCTATATCCGTATGAACTTCAGTATAGACACTGAAGTAACAGTTTCATCATAATCCACACCGGATATTTGATGAAAACCTTTTACTACAAGTCTAGCCTTTAAGGTTACTACCTTTCCATTTACACCGATATCGAAAGAACTACTTGCTCCTTATGGGTATTATCCCTTCAGGAGTATCCAATAAAGTCCATACTTTGTTAAAGTGCATGGAGTCCAGCTTGGATAATTTGGTATCCAGCCATCAGTCGGAAGTTACTACTTCCTCTGCCCTATTGATATCTAGTAGGGTCATCATTGCATGATGCAAACCTCACTATCGCCGTCTGTGAGGAAATCGAAGTATCTCTCAGGTGACTGAGGTGTAACATTTCAGAAAAATTTTAAATGTTATTTTAGAATTCTAAATAATGATAAAAGGGTTTTATTAAGATTATGGTATTTATTTATAGAAGTAATTATTTTGTAAAAGGTTTTTATGTATAAAGAGATGGTGACTTAGTATATTTTAGGTTATGATATTTCTTCACACACAACTTATCATATCATATTTTACCATGCCTCCACCCATCTTGCTCTACACACACCTCCCCCTTCTTTTCTATATAATCCTTATGATTATCTCACTCCCAAACCGAACATATTCATTTCTTTCAACCTTCATCTCGAACCTTTGCCACCCTTCAATAAATTACTATGAGAGTGATGATTTCTTCATTCAAATTGTCCAAAACCTCAAGCTAAACCAATACAACTTCATGAAATCTCAAGCAGACATCTCAAGAGCTTGAACTTTCTTTGTGCTCCATCCAAATAGGTAAAGATCCATCTTTTTCAGGTTATCAAAGTGTTTAAGTTTCAAAATACCTTGATAGATGTCAGAAAAATAGGTTCTTTGTAAGGTTTTTGGTGTTAAAATGAATTCTGGGATGAGCTGGGATTTTTATAAAATATTCAGAGTGTAGAATTGACCTATTAGGATCATCAGAAGACAGCCACTGAAGTACGAACCCCGGACACATTGGCAAAATCGCAAATTACAGCCAAAGGTAATATTTTGACGGCCATGTTTTAGAATTAGGGTTTGGGTTTTGGTCAACAGCAGGATCTTTTGATAAATAAGCCTCTTTTATACTTTGTTTTCCCCAAGATTCCCTGAGTCAAAATCTGAGAGTGTTTTAGTGTGATTTTGGTAAGATTTTAAGGTTTTTAAACTTGCATATTCGTATTTATAATTCCGTTTTTGGTGGATTTGGTTGAATTGTGATGCCGGAAGGGTAATTCCTTGTTATTAGCACCCGCCCAGCTCTTGTTGGTCATTGGTTCTAACCTATGGGCCTTTATTTGATCAGTTCTGATATGGTATCTTATGTACGTTGTGATATTATATGAATGCTAGATTATATTGCAGAGACCTCCGAGACGGCAAAGATACGCAAGGCGATTTTCGGAAATGACTAACGCGATCACACACTGTGAATAGATTAAATCTATGAGTGGGGAATCAAGTGGATGGCGTATAGCACCTCCATGAAACATACTGTTTATATTATCATTGAATTTGTATAGGATACATGCTGTATATGTTTAGACGTGCTCGATATGCAGCGTGTTTCGTTAATATCATTTAGTAGAAACATTTGGTAGAACATAAACACAAATACTAATGATTGTTATGTCGCACAATCACAGACTTGCATGTTACACCACACATCATTAGTATTGCTATACCACGTAGAACTGCTATGCTTACATATCGTAGCAGAGTCGACGTTATAGTAAAATTATGTTGTTATACGATTTATACTGGGCGCGCGTATGAGACTGGATGTTCGTACTTAGTGTTGGACGAATACACGACTAGAGATCCCTACTGGTCGCCATGTGTGTACGTGATACGAGATGTCCGTACCGATCGTCATGTGGGCGTGTTGATGAGATGACCGCATCTGTCGCTGTGTGCATACGTAGACTGGATGTCCATACGAGTTGCAAGGTGTGTGCGTAGACTTGAAGTCCGCACTACTATTGCTGTGTATTGGATACGTAGATTAGATATCCGTACCAATCATCATTATTATATAATAATATATCTAGTGGTCATCGTACGAGACGAGATTTCTGTACTGGATGACATGATGAGGATGATTAGCCGAATACGACTTTGTTGGCTTTGACTCTTGTAACACCCTCGTACGGTTACATGATATTAATTGGTATTTTAAAACTTGCATTATATTTCTTTTATTTTATTCTTTCGGTTGCGATCGATTCAAATAGTAAAGGTAGTTATCCGACCCGACCCGCATGTGTGAAACCCAGTATGGTGCTAGATTAATATTTTTTTAAATATTTATCAGTTAACCATATCGATGAGAATCTAGTATAACTGATATTTCTAGTATCAAAATTATATGCACATATCTTAGTTGCCACACGTTAGAGATAATTTATATATATTATCTGTCATCATATGGTTAAGTATCCCATATCGTATTTTTTGGTTTTTATCTATTACGTTTAAATCTCGTGAAATCTTGATACCAGATATTCATTAGATTTGATATATTTAAAAATCCTTTTAAAGTTTATGAGATATCTAAATTATATTTTTGCATTATGGTTAGAAAGTTTATGCATTTGTATTATTTTCCAAAATATATTTTTGATGAGATTTTGGTGTAGATTGGTTGTACTTTGATATTATCTATATACCTTAAAACATATAATATAATATATATAACATAACAAACAATTCTATATATATATAATTGTAACATTTCAGAAAAATATAAAATATTATTTTTGGAATTTAAATAATAAAATAATAAATTTTATGAATATTATATAAGTATGGAAATGAGTTTTAGTAGAATGGTATAATTGTATACCTATATTTTTGTAAAATAATTGGAATTTAAAATGAATTATTAATTATGAATGCATTTATTTGATTTGGGTTTTTATGAATTAATATATAATTATTTTCATATAAGTTGATATTAAACTTGACTAGTATTTCACTAACTATATATTAAACCATGTTTATGTCACGACCCGAAATATTAGCTCGTGACCAGCACTTAAATCACGCAACGTCTAGAGGCGTAACGTAATTCAAGTAAGTTGAAACCCAGAAATCTAAACCTTTTAAAGAAAATAAAGGAGGTGAAGTTTTGAAATAAAGGTATAATTAAATCAAGTTTTCTTAATGCATATAAAAGGAACATAAGAATGCAAGTGAAAGTTACTAGTTTGAAAACGTGTTTCGTCTTTTAAAAATTTGGGCAGCACCTTCTTTGTATATTTTGATCCAAAACCATAAATACATAACAAGAATAATGGGATCCCCAAGCGGGAGCTAGCTCTTCGCCAAATGGCGGATCACTACCACGCAAGACAGTATATGTAAGTATACGACGCACAATGACGAAGTTCACCACAAAAAGATAAAGAAATAAGCAAGACATCAAAACCACAAGTAGCGGAAAACCCCTCGCTCTAAGTCTCACAACCACAATCTCACTAAGTCTCATTACTTATACAATTTACTAATTTTGATTGATGGAGTTTACTAGATACAATGTGAAATATAAATACAAGAGTGGGTACGATACAAATGCCCTACCTACCAGTGCAAAACACCCAAATGAAGCTATATGCCAGTGATGCCGCTACGGATCCATGCGGTCAACCTGCAAGAACTGAGGCACAACGGGGGTGAGTTGCCAACTCGTGAGTAGAAAAATATCAACAAATAGAAATCGAATAAACAACGACTCCTAGGTCAACTATATTATAAATGTGATACTATGATATATAGGGTGACCTATCTATATATGTGCCAACAATGAAATCAATACCTATATGTATGCGGATATAATCCAACAATAATCAATGTATGTATGCATGTGGATCTCGTCCAACCATAAAATCAATGTATGTATGCATGTGGATCTCGTCCAACCATATAATCAATGTCTGTGAATATCATAAAGGCATATGCAGGAAAGTATGAGAATATAAATCAACGGGTGTCTCTCGTGACACATCAAAATCACGGAACCTGAGTGTCCGGCATCGATACTCGAAACATCATGAAAACCGTGTCCAGCATCGACACGTAAATACTCATATATCGAGCTCCGTCAGTCCGGATCGGCCCACGGGCTCCGTCTGCGGAACCGGCCCTCGGCCCCGGCAGTATGGGTCGGCCCGTATCCATCTCTCGTCTCTGGTCAGTATCCTCCGGATAACCGTTAGGTCCAACCAATCACCGGTAGGTAGTAGTCCCTCTGCCAGGCTCACCGTCTATTGCACAGCATCCCTTTCTTGCCCCGGGGTACCATACCGGGTCCACCATGTATCCGCAATCGACCTCATCCAGCTCCTCGAATCGGGTTTCACATGTCATACATCTCAGAACCGAGAAAACGCATGGTGGACGCACTGAAATATCATATCAAGAGAAACCGGGTTTTTAAAACAGTACATGCTTTCTTTTGAAATAGCCACGGTTCTCAAATCCAGAAATCTCATGAAAACAACATATCTCAACACGGGCAATCATAAAGCATGATGTATGTGATACATAATAGAAATGTAAGGATATCCGAATATCATGCAACATGAAACAGTGATATGACATATTAAGGGAAAACCACTCTTTTAAATGGATCCAGTCTTTAAAATATAACATGCGGTCCCCAATTCTCCAAAATCAAAGCCAGCATCATCTATGTATGTACAAATGTGTATGTACGTAGGCATGAATGCACAAGATATGTAAGTGCGCCAATATGGATGTACAAATGGGTATATACGAAAGTATGAGTGTACAATATGTATGTGCGCAAGTATAGTGTACAATATGTATGTACGCAAATATGGTGTACAATATGTATATCATGATGCAGCAACCCTACTGTGTAGTGACATGGCAATTATCGATGATGAAGTGTGTGAGCCGACAAATCTGTGTACGTGTAACATGCGCATCATCGATAATGGTGTAAGTGTACTAGCACATGTATAAGTAATGCAAAGCGAATAACATGAATGCATCATAAGGTAAATCGTCAGCTAAAAGCTATAAGGTATACATATCTAACATGATCGAGTCGGTGAATCTATCAATCGGCATCCAGCCTAACAACATCGCGTACGGTATAATCCATCGTAGGGCATCCTCTAGTCAAGGGTAAGGATCAATCATCAAGTCAACTCATCACGCACGAAAAATTATCGTACGACGGCATTAAGCTATCATGGATCTTATCAACCTATAAGACGAGGAGGGTACGGATCTAACGTCACGTACGGCTAACACTCACGATTCACAACACATATAAATATCTCTATATACCTATGTCCCAGGTCACATCCGCAATAATCTCATATCAGGGGACCGACAGGTTATAAATCATCTCAATCGACTCGCATCCGTATACCATCATATCATCAAATCATCATATCGCGTCATATATCCTTTTCATCGCATTTATATCCCTCATCAAGTCAATTTTACAAACACATTCTACCTTTACTATAAGGATACGTATTTAATCTAACATACATATCCAAACCATACAAATAGTTTTTGAAAGATGCGAATCGTAGTTTTGAAAGTAGGGGTTGCGGAGTTTTTAAAGAAAAGATATCGTTTGAAATCCGTAACGACCCTCAAGGTATCTGTTTAAAATATGCATACGATTCTTCGGTTTGGAAATAGTATGGTTCGGATGACACAATTATGTCGGCTATCTAGTCCTATAGTACACTAAACGGCAATATCATCAAATATCATCCTCAAGTTCCGTCATCACATACTAGTCGTATCATATCACTTCTAACTATCCTTAGTTTCTAATATGGTTTCACTAACAATCCTTTTAACTCTAACCCTAGTTTCCTAATCTAGGTTTTCTTAACCATATGCTACAAATCGGTTTCCACCAAAACTTTGCGGGGGTGCTATACGCCATCCACCTGACTTCCCCCGTAGATATAGATCTACTCACCTGGTCTTCGCTTTCCGAAATCGATGATGCCACGCTCCGTCGCTTCGGAATCCATGCGAAGGTACCTACAATAATAACACATATCGCAACGCTATTAAAATCAAGTTCTGAAATCCAAACGGCACGCGCATTGCTCATAGGTTAGAACCTATAACTTACGTGTATAAAACCAACCAAACAACCCTTGTTGTTGATGTACAAACATCCAACAACCTAACACAAATCCAAATAGCAAAACCAAACATTTCAAAATACGGAAAACATAGCCAAAATTACATCAAAGTGCTCCCAGATTCCCTATCAGGTAAAATTGGCCAATTCTGTGCATACAGGGTGTCTAATTATCAGATCAGTGAACCATATACCAAGAACCAACCCAAAATTCCCCAATGTGGCCGCAATTTGTGGCCACAATGAATAAATCTGCGGCCCAGCAGTTGAGTTGGGGTCTCGGGTCTTGGGGTTAGCTTCCTGGGTGCCTGCATGTGTCACCGTGTTCGCTAAATAATATTTTGTGCCCCCGGGTTACTCCAGATTTTCATATACCCTCACAAATCAACACAAAACTGACATAATCAATTCCTAAATCCGTATTTTGGTTTCTATACTCAAGTTCAGGTCTTGTAACAGCCACAAGAGTTCACCAAAACCACTTTTAAACCTAAACCCTCTCTAGGGATTTCTATCCTCACAACCACCAAACCAATTCAACTTATAAACTATCTAAAATACTAAAATCTCAAAACTAACAAAATAGAAAGGATTATACCTCATAAATGAAACTCAGGCAAACCCTAGAAGTCCCAATGTTGTCAAAATCCCACTTTGCTAGGTCCATTGCGATGAGGGTGAGGAGGTGAACATCTTTTGTGAAAGGGGTATAGGGTTTTATGGAGTATTTTGAGATGGGTCATGAGGGTAGAAGGTGGAGCGAGATGAGGAAGAAGAAGAAGAAAATGGTGGAGGAAAACAATAAGGCAGCCCCCCCTCTCTCAATTATTCTCACTCTCTCCAAGCATGCTCACTCTCATCATGATGTCCCATCTCTCTCTCCTCAAGTCATCATGACACCTTTTTCCTTTCATTTCTTTTCCCACCACAATAAAACCATAAAATAAACAACACAAATGAACATGTAACCAAATAAAACATGTCATGGTGCACTAACCATGAAAACTGTAGAAACACGGATTTGGCTTAATAGCAGTGCACTAATCGGGTTTTTATCCAGACTGCATATAATGAATTTTAAAAATGCCAAATCCTTTAAATATATTTTGAAATGAATAAATCATTTTAATTTTCATTTATTTCACAATTACCGGTATATATTTATACCCTTTTTCGAAAACCCCAATTTCGCAAATCGGGCAGTTTTCGGGAAATATATTATTTTAATATTAAATTCCAAAAATAATATTTTATATTTTCTGAAATGTTACAATCTTCCCCCTTAAAGAAATTCGGTTCCCGAATTTAAATTTAAACCCCAAAAAATCTAAAACATTTCAATAATCAGCTCAATCAACGAGGCTCCGAAATCACGGAAGATGCAGAAACAACACAGCGCGTTAAGTACGCATGAAAAAGAGTACCAAAACTTAAAATCGAACTCCGTCAAGTGTCAAGCAAATCATCAGATTTGCACGCATATCCTCGGAGTTATATTAGAGATACAGATCTCGAAATCCACTACTGAAATCCAATATACACTAGTCAAATACTATAATACGTGTATAGTACGCATCTTTGAAAACTCCAAAATCTGAATAAAATACATGCAAATTCTTTTCTAAATTGCCGCGTGATGCGTAACTCACGGCATAAGTGACGGACGCTCATTTGTAAAATAGTAAATATAGTTTCATATATGTTTTGTTTAAATATACGTTCCGTCCCTTTTGAAATATTCCAACAAAGGTTTTCCTTTATAAACGTTGGTGTCGCTCATGGACATGTAGGAAATAGCGAGACTATAGATCCTTTTGAAAACCCTCTTGGTAATCTTTTAATGCATGCAAAGTACTCAGGTACTATTCTCAAATCAGTCTTGTTTGGCTACTACACAATATAGTGCCCAACATGAAAACAAAATGCTCAAAAGCAAAATCAGCCCCAAAAGGCGTATCCAACAATTTCGTGCGTCCGATACGCACGAAAATAAAATCCAAACACAGGTGCCACTATATGCACAAAGCAAAACTAAGTGCAGCGGGTGTGCATAAAAACATTTGTCCATTACAACGGGTGTGCATGACAACAATATCTTGTGTATCTATTGAGCACGAAAATCTCAAATCTGGTGCATCAAATGCACGAAATACAAGTATGGTGCAACCAATGCACGAAAATCACATTAATAACTCAAATGCGTATAAGAAAGACACCAAGTGTGCCAAGGTGTATAAATCAAAAACGTGTGCAACAATGAGCACAAATCCGTATCAATACACTACAAGCACATGTGAGCTATATCGAGTGCAAAAATCACATCATCCGTATGAAATCCATGAAATCATAAACACATGCTACGAAGGTACAAAATCGACATCAAATGCAATGGATATGCACAAATCGCAAATCAACACAACGGTGTATAAAATATATATCAAGTGCGATCACTATGCGCAAAAATGTAAATACCCTGTAGGTGTAGCCATGGTGCACGAAAACAATATCATGAAACTCAATCATCAAAACTCAAATCCAAGCGATATAAGCGTGATACTCGGATCACAAATGCAAATCGCAACAAATGATATTGAGGTACACCTCCTACAATGTCGAAAAATAAATCGGTGCGCCTAAAACCGGCAGAACAAGAACATCTGCTTGCCTTCTGCTCATGGTCTGGCGTCCTCAGTTTCTGGGTCCTTATCTTCTCTGCAGATTCACCAATCTCGCAATCCATCGGCTCATCGGCCTGGTCAGTTGTGCTAACGGGGACGATTCCGTTCTGGCACTTCTCTGGTCAACCCTCGGTCAATCATCATGACCACTTGTAAAGCAGCACGTTACTGGCATCGGCCTCTGGCCCTCTGAATACACGTCACACATCTGATCCTGGGTGCAAGTCTCATTGCAGCAGTGTCCTGGAAGGAATCCTGCTCAAGGTCTCTTCCGATCTCGCCTATGCCGAACTGTACGGAGGCTGGTACTCTTACAAAATCTTTTCTCGTTTTCTGGATATCTGCGTTCTCAGTACAACATTTCCTTAGGAACTGGCCGCATTCCAACGCCTCGGTATGCATATCAGATCTCTAATCTTGACGGGGAGTAGCAACAGCTCGTCAGCATCCCGCATGAACCTCTGGCTCCACTCGTCTTTATCATCGTCCGCTTCGACGTCACGTCTTGCTGTCTGTGTACTGCTACTGTTCTCGGCCACGGTCAATCCGAAGTCTCTCACACAGACTCGAAATCGCGTACTCCGTATCTTCATCACTCTGTAGAAGATATCTAGCAGAACACGTCCTCGAGAACTCGTCCCAACCATAAGAGGAATACTCAACATTCGTCCATTCTCTATCAACTCACAACCCATCTGGATGAGGTCCTCTATCCAAAGTTGGTCAGCTTGCTGATCTCTTATCACATGATATCTGGACGACGTCAAACTTTTCGATCGAGTCATCGAGGTCCTATAATTTCCCGAAAGCTCAACACCTGAGCACAGTCTAAAATATCTGGTACATACCAAAGTACCTCTGGACCAGCTGTAGAAAGGCAAACCCAAGCCTCACTGATGGCACCGCTAAACTGCCGCAAACCCTAAGGTTCAAAAGCGGTTCCATGGTCATCATGTCGAGTTAGGGTTTTATTCTTCTAGAGGGTCCACAAAATCACTTGCATGTACTTCCGAATACTTAAACTGGGAAAAATGGGTTCTTGACATTCGTTCGAACTTTTTAACTTGGCCTAGGCGACATGCGAATACCCTCCGTCCGCACGCTAAACAATGCCTCAATCCTCCAGGAAAGACGGTACATCAACGGTCATCTCAGGATCGGTCTGCTCTAGATCTGAGTGAGACTTTCCACATTGAAAATTTTCAACTCAACTGGGCCTGCGTCAGCGCATCAATCTGACGAATCACCTTCGTCTGTCAAATTGGGGTAGACTAGCTATCACATGTCGCATCTCTGCCTATAAGCTCCAGCAATCTCAGCTCGTAAGACCTGGAAGCGACATCCCATCATCTCAGCAACAGCTGGGTCATCTGTCTGCACGGTAGGCGGCATCACAATCTCTGAGGTCGGCTGTACATCAACAGTCCTCTCACAGCTGGCAGCTCTAACAATGGTCCGATCATCCGGTGCGAAACCAACCACTCGCCTCAATAAGAGGTCACAACATAACACTACATCGAAACGTTCCCATGTCACCAGAAAACACAATGGTCAGCCCTCGTACCAGACGAGCTCGCCCTGACCGCATCACTAGCAGCAGCTCAATCTGTGCTCAAACCATGGTGACAGGAACCTCAATCGAGTATCGATAAAAACAGATCAAAGGCATGAAAGGAAGCGACAGATCCAGAATGGATACATGCTCATAAGGAGAAACAACATCAATGAGAGTATGATCATGGAAACGAATAGAATCAAGGACCTCAAATGGATGTATGATCAAGAGAACAAGGAGAATCACAGATCTCAAAGTATGTACATCCTAAGGTTTCTTAAGTGGAGTATCGTATCGTAAATATGCCGCGGAACATACGTACGGTATGTCACTCTACTCAAACTACCTACTCTATCAATCAGGATCAGCCTATGAAATGAAAGTTCGGGTCTAATACCCCCCGTTCAAGTCTAAGTTCCGTAAGGTCAAGCCTAGGTTCCGAAATACATACCTGCCCTAGACTCCGCATAGTCAAACATAGACTCGAACTAAGGTTAAACCCAGCGCTCTGATACCAACTTTGTCACGACCCGAAATATTAGCTCGTGACTAGCACTTAAATCACGCAACGTCTAGAGGCGTAACGTAATTCAAGTAAGCTGAAACCCAGAAATCTAAACATTTTTAAGAAAATAAAGGAGGTGCAGTTTTGAAATAAAGGCATAATGAAATCAAGTTTTCTTAATGCATATAAAAGGAACATAAGAATGCAAGTGAAAATTACTAGTTTGAAAACGTGTTTCGTCTTTTAAAAATTTGGGCAGCACCTCCTTTGTATATTTTGATCTAAAACCACAAATACATAACAAGAATAATGGCATCCCCAAGCGGGAGCTAGCTCTTCGCCAAACGGCGGATCACAACTACGCAAGACAGTATATGTAAGTATACGACGCCCAACGGCGAAGTTAACCACAAAAAGATAAAGAAATAAGCAAGACATCAAAACCACAAGTAGCGGGAAAACCCTTGCTCTAAGTCTCGCAACCACAATCTCACCAAGTCTCACTACTTATACAATTTACTAATTTTGATTGATGGAGTTTGGTAGATACAATATGAAATACAAATACAAGAGCGGGTACGATACAAATGCCCCACCTATTAGTGCAAAACACCCAAATGAAGCTGTGTGCCAGCGATGCCGCTACGGATCCTTGCGGTCAACCTGCAAGAAATGAGGCACAACGTGGGTGGGTTGCCAACTCGTGAGTAGAAAAACATCAACAAGTAGAAATCGAATAAACAACGACTCCTAGGTCAACTATATCATAAATGTGATACTATGATATCTAGGGTGACCTATCTGTATATGTGCCAACAATGAAATCAATACCTATATGTATGTGGATATAATCTAACAACAATCAATGTATGTATGCATGTGGATCTCGTCCAACTATAAAATCAATGTATGTATCCATGTGGATCTCGTCCAACCATATAATCAATGTCTGTGAATATCATAAAGGCATATGCAGGAAAGTATGAGGATATAAATCAACGGGTGTCCCTCGCGACACATCAAAATCATGGAACATGAGTGTCCGGCATCGACATTCGAAACATCATGAAAACCGTGTCCAGCAACGACACGTAAATCCTCATATATCGGGCTCCATCAGTCCGGATCGGCCCACGGGGTCCGTCTGCGGAACCGGCCCTCGGTCTCGGCAGTACGGGTTGGTCCGTATCCATCTCTCATCTCTGGTCAGTATCCTCCAGATAACCGCCAGGTCCAACCAATCACCGGTAGGTAGTAGTCCCTCTGCCAGGCTCACCGTCTACTGCACAGCATCCCTTTCTTGTCCCGGGGAACCATACCGGGTCCACCATGTACCCGCAATCGGTCTCATCCAGTTCTTCGAATCGGGATTCACATGTCATACGTCTCAGAACCGAGAAAATGCATGGTGAACGCACTGAAATATCATATCAAGAGAAACCGGGTTTTTAAAACAGTACATGCTTTCTTTTGAAATAGCTACGGTTCTCAAATCCAGAAATCTCATGAAAACAATATATCTCAATGCGGATAATCATAAAGCATGATGTATGCGATATATAACAGAAATGTAAGTATATTCGAATATCATGCAACATGGAACAGTGATATGACATATTAAGGGAAAACCGCTCTTTTAAATAGATCCAGTCTTTAAAATATAACATGCGATCCCCAATTCTCCAAAATCAAAGCCAGCATCATCTATGTATGTACAAATGTGTATGTACGTAGGCATGAATGCACAAGATATGTAAGTGCGCCAATATGGATGTACAAATGGGTATATACATAAGTATGGGTGTACACATGTATGTGCGCAAGTATGGTGTACAATATGTATGTACGCAAGTATGGTGTACAATATGTATATCATGATGCAGCAACTCTACTGTGTAGTGACATGGCAATTATCGATGATGAAGTGTATGAGCCGGTAAATCTGTGTACGTGTAACATGCGCATCATCGATAATGGTGTAAGTGTACTAGCACATGTATAAGTAATGTAATGCGAATAACATAAATGCATCATAAGGTAAATCGTCAGCTAAAAGCTATAAGGTATACATATCTAACATGATCGAGTCGGTGAATCTATCAATCGGCATCCAGCCTAACAATATCGCGTACGGTATAATCCATCGTACGGCAACCTCTAGTCAAGGATAAGGATCAATCATCAAGTCAACTCATTACGCACGGAAAATCATCGTACGGCGGCATTAAGCTATCATGGATCTTATCAACCTATAAGACGAGGAGGGTACGGACCTAACGTCACGTACGACTAACACTCACGATTCACAACACATATAAATATCTCTATATATCTATGTCCCAGGTCACATCCCCAATAATCTCATATCAGGGGGCCAGCAGGGTATAAATCATCTCAATTGACTCGCATCTGTATACCATCATATCATCAAATCATCATATCGCGTCATATATCCTTTTCAACGCATTTATATCCCTCATCAAGTCAATTTTACAAACACATTCTACCTTTACTATAAGGATACGTATCTAATCTAACATACACACCCGACCCATACAAATAGTTTTTGAAAGATGCGAATCGTAGTTTTGAAAGTAGGGGTTACGGTGTTTTTAAGGAAAAGATATCGTTTGAAATCCGTAATGTCCCTCAAGATATCTGTTTAAAAGATGCATACGATTCTTCGGTTTGGAAATATGTATGGTTCGGATGACACAATTACGTCGGCTATCTAGTCCTATAGTACACTAAACGGCAATATCATCCTCAAGTTCCGTCATCACATACTAGTCGTATCATATCACTTCTAACTATCCTTAGTTTCTAATATGGTATCACTAACAATCCTTTTAACTCTAACCCTAGTTTCCTAATCTAGGTTTTCTTAATCATATGCTACAAATCGGTTTCCACCAAAACTTTGCGGGGGTGCTATACGCCATCCACCCGACTTCCCCCGTAGATATAGATCTACTCACCTGGTCTTCGCTTGCCGAATTCGATGACGCCATGCTCCATCGCCTCGGAATCCATGCGAAGGTACCTACAATAATAACACATATCGCAACGCTATGAAAATCAAGTTCTGAAATCCAAACGGCACGCGCATTGCTCATAGGTTAGAACCTATAGCTTACGCGTATAAAACCAACCAAACAACCCTTGTTGTTGATATACAAACATCCAACAACCCAACACAAATCCAAATAGCAAAACCAAACATTTCAAAATATGGAAAATATAGCAAAAATTACATCAAAGTGCTCCCAGATTTCTTATCAGGTAAAATTGGCCAATTCTGCGCATACAGGGTGTCTAATTATCAGATCAGTGAACCATATACCAAGAACTAACCCAAAATTCCCTAATGTGGCCGCAATTTGCGGCCGCAATGAATAAATCTGCGGCCCAGCAGTTGAGGGTCTCAGGTCTTGGGGTTAGCTTCCCGGGTGCCTGCATGTGTCACTGTGTTCGCTAAATAATATTTTGTGCCCCCGGGTTACTCCAGATTTTCATTTACCCTCATAAATCAACACAAAACCGACATAATCAATTCCTAAATCTGTATTTTGGTTTCTATACTCAAGCCCAGGTCTTGTAATAGCCACAAGAGTTCACCAAAACCACTTTTTAAACCTAAACCTTCTTTAGGGATTTCTATCCTCACAACCACCAAACCAATTCAACTTCTAAACTATCTAAAATACTAGAAATCTCAAAACTAAAAAAATGGAAAGGATTATACCTCATAGATGAAACTCAAGCAAATTCTAAAAGTCCCAATGTTGTCAAAATCCCACTTTGCTAGGTCCATTGCGATGAGGGTGAGGAGGTGATCATCTTTTGTGAAAGGGGTATAGGGTTTTGAGGAGTATTTTGAGATGGGTCATGAGGGTAGAAGGTGGAGTGAGATAAGGAAGAAGAAGAAGAAAATGGTGGAGGAAAACAATGAGGCAGCCCCCCTCTCAATTATTCTCACTCTCTCTCTCCAAGCATGCTCACTCTCATCATGATGTCCTCTCTCTCTCTCCACAAGTCATCATGACACCTTTTTCCTTTCATTTCTTTTCCCACCATAATAATACCATAACATAAACAACACAAATGAACATGTAACCAAATAAAATATGTCATGGTGCATTAACCATGAAAACTGTAGAAACACGGATTTGACTTAATCGCGATTAGCAGTGCACTAATCGGGTTTTTATCCAAACTGCATATAATGAATTTTAAAAATACCGATTGTTAAAGAATTCTTGTTTGTATAGTTGGAAATTGTATAGAAATCACAATCAAAGAATTATTTGACCGCAATCAACTACGGTGTCGGATGTAGATTGTAACTGAGTGCGGATCGTCCACAGAGACAGTGTAATAGTTCGTCTTTTAAATTAGATGAGTCGAAACTTTAAAGAAAAGAAAACAAAACAATTCATGATTTATATTTGAAGTTCAATAATTAGAAAATATAGATCTAATAACAAGAAAAATATAGAATCAAGAATTGAGAGTTTGTAGATTTCCAATCCAAATGTCAAGAATCGAAATGAGGCTCGTAGGAATCGATCGGATCTATAGAAGTGATGAAATCTAGAGATAATGTATTCTTATCCTTCGATGAATTGATACTAGATCGATGATCATCGATGAGAATTAGGGATTTCTAGTGAAACTAGGGTTTCAACATTTATCCCTTGTTCCTTCGTCGATATCATTCACATTCTAGCCTCCAGTAAATTCAAGAATCGATCGTGGATCCCTAATTTCGAGCGAACACAATCAAGAAAGCATCGCAACGAAACTAGGTTGTCGATTCTTCAATTTGCTAGGGTTTACAAAACTCGTAGGACTTAAGAATTGTTTTAAGATTTGTTACATCATCATTCTATTGATCGTCTCGACTCCTTTACCAGCGGAGTTTTACTCAAACATCACAACAAGAACTACAATCACAAATCGAGATCGAATCATGATGCAAGAATTTAAAGAAAGCAAGATTAAAGAATTTCACCTTTTATTTATATCAACAATTTCATTACAATCGCTCAAGAACTACAGGAGGAAGAACTCGATCGTCGATTTGGCTTTGCTTGTCTCCTTAAGTCGCGGATCGGCTTGGATCACTTGCTCGATTGAAGATCGGCTCGGCTCCTAAAAGGTTGAAGGCTTCTTGCTTGAATGGTACTCAGGATCTTAAATTTGGAACTGGATTTAGAATTTGGGGCTACAAGATGTGTCACTCAACTTGTAGATGGAATGGGGGGGATGAAGAATTGAACTAATGAACAACCCTTAACCTTAGATCTAGGCTCCCTTTTATAAGCTTTCATAACCCTAGATCTAGAATTCAAATTTCAAATTTCCCTCCAAAATGAACAACTTTTCCCTCCAAAATGAACTACCTCATTTGAATTTGAATTTTCCTTCCAAAATGAACTACCTCATTTGAATTTGAATTTTCCCTCCAAAATGAACTACCTCATTTGAATTTTTCCTCCAAAATGAACCACCTCATTTGAATTTTCCCTCCAAAATGAACCACCTCATTTGAATTTTCCCTCCAAAATGAGGTTAGAAAGAATCTTCTAGAAGAAGTTTGTTGGAAGGAATATTCTAGAATGAGGTTGTTACAAGGAGGCTACTAGAAGAAGGTTGTTATAAGGAGACTTCTAGAAGAAGGTTGTTGGAGAGAGCTTTCTGGAAGAAGGTTGTTATAAGGAGGCTTCTAAAAGAAGTTAGTTGGAGGGAGGCTTCTAGAACTAGGTTGTTAGGACGAGCCTTCTAGATGAAGCCACGTGGAGTTTCTGGAGAGTTCTGGAAGCTTTGCCATTAGAAATAAGCACATGGGGAAAATCTGCTTCTCTGCTGACGTCATCATGCCGCGGATCCGCGGCGGGAAGAGCCCATTGGCCTTGAATAAATTTCTGGAATTTTACTGCCAGATCACCAGACTTAGACTTGGTGTAATTTTGATCAGCACTTTTGACAATTTGGCTCGGTTTCTGGAATTTCTTGCACAGACTTCGAAACAAGTGTTGCGCTACAAGAATGATGCGATGCCATGATAAACAGTCAATTTCCCTAAAAATGCCGGTTTTAGAGTACAACACAGGTAATTCGGTATTTTACTATTGTTTTGCTAATATGTGAAATATGCAAACCGAACACCTCGAGATGAATGCAAAAGATAGGGAAATTGACGTGTTAAAAATACATTATTTTCGACTGATCAAATTCTCCCAAACTTATTTTCGGTCGTCTCGAGCGAACTGTTTTATTAAAAAGAGAAGGAGAAAATAAAGAAAGAGAAAAACTAACTAGCACACTTTCGTAGGCAACACGATTGCACTGAGCACGTGTAACAAGCCTTTAAACCTCTAGGTGTTCCTAGTAGGAGGAGTGTTGTCTCCTGAGGGTTTTCAGCGGATTGCACCCACAAAATCCAATAATAAAAAAAAGATCATGAATATTACATTTAAAGACAAGAATTGTAAAAGAAAAGCCTTGAAAATTAGGGTTTCCAACTAAGCTAGCTTTTCGGTTGTCATGAGCCCTATCTTAATAGTCATGAAAAGATGTTAGAAATCACGTCCTCTCTCGATAAAACATCGTTTTATTCTTCATTCCTATCTGTTTTCCAAACATCGATCATATAACCCTACGTGTGTGTAAAGGACATCCCTACACCCGGAGAATTCAATTCAAGCTATCATACTCTTGCCCATCAGCCTCAGTACTTTTTAATTAATGAATATTTAGATGAGATTGCTCACACACTTTCATGCGACTGTTAATACTTCTTGAGGTACTAACCGACCGATTACTCCCGTGCTTGCTTACTTGGTGTATTTTCCTCGTCTTGCACCACCTTAGGCATAGCAGTGACTCCCAGACCAGTTGGCCTTAGGGCACTAGGTGAAGAAGCACCCTCGCTATATATTTTTTATTGCCCTCGGTGATAAAAAAACTAGTGTCCATTTTTCTGACCATTTTATATATTTTTTTATTCACTTTTTTTTTATTTCCTTCATACATCGGCTTTAAGGCAAGAGCATTTCAAGGTATCCTCTACTATCCCAGGCTTCAAGACGTGTGTAAGTGCGAATAGCAGGGTAGCAACGTTCAAAATGTTTGGCTTCCAGAATAGAAATTATTTTTCAGACTTAGTTTTATCCTTAGATTAGTGACGTCCTTCATCTTACTAACCCTTGGGACAACGGCTCATAACTACTTATTACTAGTTCGTATAAGAAAACTTCTAATTTTCTTGGTTTTCTTAAATTTTTCTAATCTCATGGATGTAATTTTTCACTATCTAAACTTTTATTATCTTATTTATGTAAAAAAAATATTTTTATCTTTTTGAAAATTTTAAAATTTTTATAGGTTTTCAAAAAAATGTTTTGTGCTTGTGCAAAGTGATATGCAAATGATGCGAAAATAAGCACAAACCTCCCCCAAACTTGTTTTCAACAGTGTCCTCACTGTTGCCATCTGCTAAATCTCGAAAAACCTATAAGCTTGGGAGGAATTTATTAGTGGGGGCAAAATATTTAAGTGAAGATCCTCCCCCAAACTTATTTTTGGCTCATCACTTTGTAAAAATTTTCTTTTCAAGAGCCAGAAAAATTGCCCCCCCAAACTTGAGTTATGCAATGTTAAGCTTTGAAAATCACAAGAGGGGGTCAAAAATCAGTGGTCGATACCAAGCTTTGCAAAGACCGAACGTCAACACCAACCATTCGAAAATTTTATCTATGCAGTGCTCGGGTTGGTGGAAGAAGAAATGGGGAAAGGGTAAGTGGTGGAATAGAATGTGTGTGCGTCTCATTTTGGAGAGATGATGCAGTGTATGTGATGGATTACTCGCATTCTTTTTACAGTTCAAAAGAAGGGGTGGAGGTTCAATTTCATTGATTCGGAGATGATTTATCTCAACACCCGTGTCATTCAAAAATGCGAGTTCATCAGCGAAGATTTCCTCAAAAGTTCTATCTATACCCCGATGAATAATGTCATCACAAAGTGCGGGGTGATCTTCAGACTCTAAAATCAGTTCATAATCAGTGTTAATTGTTGACCCGGACATCTCGGTGGAAGAGTCCGTATGTGTATGATACATATTTGGGTCAAACAATAACGTATGAAAAGAGTCAAGATCGATATCAGGAGGATCATCAAATTCGCTGCTGTCGATATCCATTAAGTTGACAGAACAGACATGAGCATTAGGTTCGGAGGGTACACTTCCCAACTTGTAAATGTTCAGCTCTATTGACCTATTCCCGAAAGATAGGGTCATAGAACCATTGCGACAGTTGATGATAGCATTGGAAGTGGCCAAAAAGGGGCGACCTAAAATCACCGGAATTTGATTCCGTGGGTTCGCTACAGGTTGTGTATCAAGTACAATAAAATCCACAGGGAATACAAATTCCCCGATTTTTATTAACACATCCTCCAGTTCACCCCTAGGTTTGGTGATTGATCGGTCAGCCATCTGAAGAGTTATGTTCGAAGGCTTTAACACTCCGATACCTAGTTGCTCGTAAACCGAATAAGGAAGCAAGTTAACACTAGCGCCAAGGTCAAGTAAAGCACGGTTGATGTGTTTCTCCCCAATAGAAATGGAAATAGTAGGACAGCTAGGGTCCTTACGTTTCCGTGGTAATTGTTGGGGAAAAGCCGTGTCTACAGTACTCGACATGAAGATTTTTTTAGGCACTTGAGTCTTCCTCTTCCTAGTGCACAAGTTCTTAAGAATTTTCGCATAGGACAGAACTTGTTGAATAGCATTTAGGATAGGGATGTTGATGTTAACTTCCTTAAACATGTCCACAATCTTCTCCATTTGGGCATCATGTTTCTTGGGCCTCAACCTATTTGGAAATGGAGCTCTATTAATAAGTGTTGGGTCCAACATTTATGGAGAAGTTTGTAGGGGTGGAAAAGATGAGGTGGGTAGAGGGTTCGAGCCTTTGGGAACACGGAGAATAGGCTCGGAAGAAGAAGGTAAGTTAGACGAAATAGAGTAAGAAGTAGAAGTGTGAGAGGAAGTGGAAGTGGAAGTGGAAGCCGGGGTGTTAATGATCAATTCATCATTATCAATTTGTTCACCCAAATGATTGTCTAGCACTCTTCCAGATCTCAACGTGATTGCATCCACATGATGTGAATAGCCAGGATTGGGTAAAGATTGAGCTGGAAGTTTCCCTTTTTCTCTTGCACTCATTTCGGCTTTTAATCGTGCAATTTCTTCTTCCATCGATTTAATACTCTCGCTTTGGGACGCAGAGTTTTTCTCAATTTTATCGACAGAAGACTTTATTTCAGCCGATACTTGCATGAGATTTGTTAGAAGCAAGTTTATGAATGAAGAGGATTCATCAGTCCCGGTCAACTGCAAAGGACTAGATGGTGCGGGTGTGTTGACCGGATTTTGGAAATTTTGTGCTTGAAAGGGGTGCTGACTCAATTGAAGTTGTAGATGCTGTTGTGGTGGGGGGACCCTTTGGAAATTGTTTTGGGTTGGAACTGTGTTTTGAGATTGTGATTGGTTCCAAGCAAAGTTCGGGTGATTCCTCCAATCTTGATTATATGAGGAAGAAGAGGGATAGTTTCCAGGTCTTTGCTGAAGTGCAGCGTTAGTGTGACCTTGAAACGGTACATTCAAAGGACATTCTTCCGTCAAATGTGAAGGGTTTGAACAACAGCCACACACTGGTTTGGGAAGTGTGGATTGGTTTAGGGAGGCTGAAGAGATTTTGTTTTCTATAGCGTCGAGTTTCCTTTGTATTGCGGCCATTTCGGCTTTCATGGTGACGGAAACATCGAGCTGATTGAGATCTTCCCTAGGCGGTAGTCGTATAACACTTTCCCATTGTGATGTGTTTTGAGCTAAATCTTCTAGGTATTTCCAAGCTTCACCATCATCTTTAGATAGGAATTGGCAATGACACATGGTTTCAAGCATCTGTCTAGTAGTGAGATCAATACCCTCATAGATAATTCGACACAAATCCCATCTGGAGATTCCGTGATGAGGGCATTGGATAAGAAGATCCTTGAACCGTTCAAAGTATTTCCAAAATGGTTCATTGGGAAGTTGGGTAAATTTAGAGATTTCGCTCCGAACATGGGCGGTCTTGTGATTGGGATAAAATTTCTTAAGGAATGCTGCAACGAATTCGTCCAATGTTGAAATAGAATGTGCGGGTGTGATGTAAAGCCACTTCTCGGCTGAATCGCACAAAGTGAATGGGATAAGACGTAAACGCAGAGCATCCAAAGACAGTTATGAATTTCCCATCAAAGCACATATGTTTTCGAATTTGGAAATAAACATGTATGTGTTTTCAGAATCAAGACCATGAAATTTGGGTAACAGTTTGATGAATTGGGGGTTGATTTCAAAATTTTCCCCGTTGGCAGGTGGTATAGAAAGACAGGTGGGAAGGGTAACACGTATAGGATAGCATCTCTCTTGGAGAGAAATGCGTGGAAGATTCTGCGCACCTGCGGGCGGTGGCAGAGTAGTGTTAAAGTTTGATGGATTTGGGTCCATCGCGGGTGTGGTGGGGGTGGGGGAGAAGACGAAGAATTACCGACTCCGGGGTCGATAAAAGAAACGCGGACAAGACGGGAAATGGAATCCCGTGTCCAGCCTAACATTGTGCTAAATGGTTGTAGCACAAATGGCAGCGTTGGTATAATTAGAGGAAATGAAGTGTTGGTGTTTTTTTTGAAAAATGATACGGATTTTTGAAAAATGATGCGATCATAACAAATGCAACAAGCAATAACCCTAATTCTATGGTCACCTAGGTCAGGCTCTAGATCGCTCCTAACTGCCAAAAGACAGGTCGCAGGATCAATCCTCTACTGCCTTTTTGTCTCCCTGGTGCCAGGTAAGTGGGAAGGTACTCCACTACGTAAGTAGTGGGCCTAATTAATAACCACTAGCCTTAGACACACTTGCCTTAGACACCACAAAGAAACGCGGATAAGCAATGAATTACCCACGGCCTTCTCTTGTCCTAATTGAGCGCGACGATCCTTAGAGTCATCTCTAGATCTTTTTTAATTAATGAGGGTAAATGCGGATGCAAGTTTGTGATTTTTGGGGCTTAGGAAGGGTAATGAACTCCCCACCTAATCTGGATTTGGTCTTTGCCCCTTAATGTTCGTATTAATTATGCAAACAACCACAAAATCAAAACACGCACGATTTTAATTTTGCTTTTGCGGCGTTGCGGTTATTTGCAAAGAAACCTACAGCAAAATGTTAATTGGAGCAGATGAGGGAGAAGATAAGAAAGTGTGGAAGTATACCTGAAAGTTTGGAACAGTGAAGAAGTTAACCTGCGGAGGAACCGCGGTTTAAGTTCCCTTATGCCGCGGAATAGCGGTGGAGTTAGGGGATCACCGCACCAATTTTTGTGTACAAGCTCTTTTTCACCTACACAGCTCTCTGGATGTTTCAAAAAAAATTTCCCACAGCTCCAATGATTCCAGAATTCCTCGCAACAAATCACAACAACACGTATTAGTGTTTGCGTGAGTTTTGATCTAAAAATAGAGATGGAATAAACTTTTCAACTCAAATTTCAAAATACGAACAATTAGCGCACTATCCCCGGCAACGGCGTCATTTGATTGTTAAAGAATTCTTGTTTGTGTAGTTGGAAATTGTATAGAAATCACAATCAAAGAATTATTTGACCGCAATCAACTACGGTGTCGGATGTAGATTATAAGTGAGTGCGGATCGTCCACATGGACAGTGTAATAGTTCGTCTTTTGAATTAGATGAGTCGAAACTTTAAAGAAAAGAAAACAAAACAATTCATGATTTATATTTGAAGTTCAATAATTAGAAAATATAGATCTAATAACAAGAAAAAGATAGAATCAAGAATTGAGAGTTTGTAGATTTCCAATCCAAATGTCAAGAATCGAAATGAGGCTCGTAGGAATCGATCGGATCTATAGAAGTGATGAAATCTAGAGATTACGTATTCTTATCCTTCGATGAATTGATACTAGATCGATGATCATCGACGAGAATTAGGGATTTCTAGTGAAACTAGGGTTTCAACATTTATCTCTTGTTCCTTCGTCGATATCATTCACATTCTAGCCTCCAGTAAATTCAAGAATCGATTGTGGATCCCTAATTTCGAGCGAACACAATCAAGAAAGCATCGCAACGAAACTAGGTTGTCGATTCTTCAATTTGCTAGGGTTTACAAAACTCGTAGGACTTAAGAATTGTTTTAAGATTTGTTACATCATCATTCTATTGATCGTCTCGACTCCTTTACGAGCGGAGTTTTACTCAAACATCACAACAAGAACTACAATCACAAATCGAGATCGAATCATGATGCAAGAATTTAAAGAAAGCAAGATTAAAGAATTTCACCTTTTATTTATATCAACAATTTCGTTACAATCGCTCAAGAACTACAAGAGGAAGAACTCGATCGTCGATTTGGCTTCGCTTGTCTCCTTGAGTCGCGGATCGGCTTGGATCACTTGCTCGATTGAAGATCGGCTCGGCTCCTAAAAGGTTGAAGGCTTCTTGCTTGAATGGTACTCGGGATCTTGAATTTGGAATTGGATTTAGAATTTGGGGCTACAAGATGTGTCGCTCAACTTGTAGATGGAATGGGGGGATGAAGAATTGAACTAATGAACAACCCTTAACCTTAGATCTAGGCTCCCTTTTATAAGCTTTCATAACCCTAGATCTAGAATTCAAATTTCAAATTTCCCTCCAAAATGAACAACTTTTCCCTCCAAAATGAACTACCTCATTTGAATTTGAATTTTCCTTCCAAAATGAACTACCTCATTTGAATTTGAATTTTTCCTCCAAAATGAACCACCTCATTTGAATTTTCCCTCCAAAATGAGGTTGTTAGAAAGAATCTTCTAGAAGAAGTTTGTTGGAAGGAATATTCTAGAATGAGATTGTTACAAGGAGGCTTCTAGAAGAAGGTTGTTATAAGGAGACTTCTAGAAGAAGGTTGTTGGAGAAAGCTTTCTAGAAGAAGGTTGTTATAAGGAAAAAGCTTTCTAGAAGAAGGTTGTTATAAGGAGGCTTCTAGAAGAAGTTAGTTGGAGGGAGGCTTCTAGAACTAGGTTGTTAGGCCGAACCTTCTAGATGAAGCCACGTGGAGTTTCTGGAAGCTTTGCCGTTAGAAATAAGCACATGGGGAAAATCTGCTTCTCTGCTGACGTCATCATGCCGCGGATCCGCGGCGGGAAGAGCCCATTGGCCTTGAATAAATTTCTGAAATTTTACTGCCAGATCACCAGACTTAGACTTGGTGTAATTTTGATCAGCACTTTTGACAATTTGGCTCGGTTTCTGGAATTTCCTGCACAGACTTCGAAACAAGTGTTGCGCTACAAGAATGATGCGATGCCATGAAAAACAGTCAATTTCCCTAAAAATGCCGGTTTTAGAGTACAACACAGGTAATTCGGTATTTTACTATTGTTTTGCTAATATGTGAAATATGCAAACCGAACACCTCTAGATGAATGCAAAAGATAGGGAAATTGACGTGTTAAAAATACATTATTTTCGACTGATCAAATACCAAATCCTTTAAATATATTTTTAAATGAATAAATAATTTTAAGTTTCATTTATTTCACAATTATCGGTATATATTTATACCCTTTTTCGAAAACCCCAATTTCGCAAATCGGGCAGTTTTCGGGAAATATATTATTTTAATATTAAATTCCAAAAATAATATTTTATATTTTCTGAAATGTTACAGTTTATGTATCACGACATGCAGTATTCCATTTTGTAACATTTGTTCTTATCTTATACCATGGTTTCATCTCTTTCTTCTTTTTGAATTTGTTTTAATAGAAAGGATAAGAAAAAGAAAAGATATGAGATGGGGGGACATGAGAGCATGGGAGGTATGGGCAAGAAAGAGGGAAAGGGAGAGTGTGTGTGTGTGTGTGTGAGAGAGAGAGAGAGAGTCATCGTTTTCAACCATGACTTTTCTCACTTCATCTCTTCTTTCTCTTCTTTATCTCCTCCGCCTCTTCTACCACCACACCCCCCCCAAACTTCATCAAAATCTCACATCACCTTCACAAAAATTGTTCATCATCTCATCCTACACCACATGGTGGGATCAAGTTCTTATTTTGAGCACTTTGGACCATCTAGGAATTTTCTTGAGTTGCCTTTCAAGGTAAAACACTCACATTTCTTTAAGTTATTAAGTTTCCTAACCTCCTATATTAGTTTAGAGTTAAAAAGTTAATGTTTTATGAATTTAGATTTTCTTAGGGTGAGAATTAGTGGATAGAACTTGTAGTAGTGATTAGTAGAGGGTTTAGGGAGTGTATACAAGACCATTAGTGATAAGTGAGAGTGGTATAGTGGAGAAATTCTCGGATTCAGCAGCGACTTGCTGGCACATTGCTTCTTTCTGGATAATTTGCATTGGTAAGTGGGTTACAGTACAGAGCGTAACCACCGTTGTATATTCATTATTCATTCGTATCTAGTTAAAGGCTCCATCAACCAGACTATGTATATTTGGTAGATCTAGAGACCGGTTTGTATATTCTTTGTATTTTGAGTCGAGACTTGTGTATATTCCTATATTGGATTTGATAGTGTTTTGGTTTTCTCTATTCTTTTCTGTGATTGATCTTTGCCTTGTGCGTCGTATATTCTTATTTGCGCAGTTGTGATTCCGCTAATTGGTGTAGAGCTAGCTCCCGCTTGGGGATGCCTATATTATTATTATGTATTGGTTTTGGATCAAAATTTACAAAGGAGGTGCTGCCCAAATTTCAAATGACGAAAATGTTTTCAACTATAGTATACAATCCATTTGTATTTCATATAACGTTACTTATACTTTCTAAGAAAGAACTTGATTATATTATACCTTTATTTCAAAACCCCACCTCCATTATTTTCCTAAAAAGGTTTAGATTTCTGGGCTTTCGGCTTACTTGGGTTACGGTAGAGTCCTATAGACTTCACGTGATTCAAGTGCCGGTCACGTGCCAATTCCGGGTCGTGACAAATTTGGTATCAAAGGGTTAAGTTTAACCTTGGTTTGAGTTTAGGTTTGATTATGCGGAGTCTAGGGCGTATATATATATATTTCGGAACCTAGGCTTGACCTTACAGAACTTCGACTTGACTGAGGGGGTATTAGACCAGAACTTTCATTACGTAGGTTGGCCTTGGTTGATGGAGTACGTAACTCAAGTAGAATGACATACCGTGTGTATATTCCACGACATATTTACGATACGTTGCTCCGCTTAAGTAAGATTAGGATGTGCAATATTTTGAGCCCCGTATTTCTATTCGTTTTTATGATCTATGCTCATCGATATTTGATGGAGATTTTTGTTACCTTGGCTACACGAGCTGAGAGGGCTGCGGCTAGAGATGCGGTCAAAACAAGCTCGTCAGGGACGAGGATTGGTCAGGATGTATTCCGGTGACGTAGGAACGTATTGATTTATTGTTTATGGTATGATTTCTTATTTGAGAGCGTTCGGGATCTGCATTGGATGATCGGGCTATCGCTTGAGGCCAGCCAGATTGAGAGGACTGTTGACGTACAGCCTACTCCAGAAATCAATGTGTTGTCTATCGTGCAGACAGATGAACCAGCTGTTGCTGAGTTGACGGGATATCGCTATTGGGGTCAAAATTTACACCCCGATTGACCAAGTCAAAATCAAAGTCAACCCCAAACCAAGTGGGCCCAAGCTCAGGTCAAGTGGGCCCATGCTCGAGTCGAGCTCATACATGAAGCGGCTGGCCTCCTCCATACCAAAATAAAAATTTTGTAATACATAATTTTGGTGTATTTTTTTATGAATAAATGTAAGAAAAATGGGCATAAAGCTAAATTTTTGTAAAAACCCATGGCTCATGTGCAAAAGAAATGAGCACATAAGGCATGGGATGGGCAAAATGCTATTTTGTAAAGCCCAAAGGGCTATATGTAAAGTGTGTAGCCTATAAAGGCAAAGATGATGAAAATATCTCAACAACTTTTTCTCTCTCTAAAAAATTAGGGTCTGTGCTCCTTCTCCTTCCTCAAGGTTCTAAAACCTTCTTCCCCTTTTGAATTAAATCAAGAGTTTAACTCTTCCTTTTCTAAAAATAAATAGTTTTTCACCATCAAAACTTTGAAGGGGAACTCGGATCTTCCATCAAATCTCAAAAAGGGGAGATTTTGGATCTCACCCCCTATTCCTCTAAGATCCGGCCAACAAAGAGGAGGAAGAAAGAGACCCATCTCCGAAAATCCCACTTTGGAAAAGATCCAAGGCTCAAGAGAAGATCCAAGGCTTAAGAGAGAAGAACCTCTGAAGATTTTTGGGGAGTTCAACTCCAAGACCCAAATCCTCAAAGGGGTTTAACTCCTAATCCAGACCCTTTAGGAGTTTAACTCCAAATCTAAATCTTTTGGAGTTTAACTCTACTCAAAATCCTCTTTTGGAGTTTAAATCCTATTTCCGGGGGTAAAAGCCCCTTCTTTTCACCGGCGCCCAATGTCCACGTGCCGGGCATGTGAGGCGCTAGCGCTCCAGCACCCACGTGCGGGGCACGCAAGGCGTTCAGCGCCTAAGCGCCCAGCGCTCAAGTGTCTAGCACCCGCGTGCTAGGCACGTGAGGCGCTGGCACCAACGCGTCCTCTGGACGCTATTCTTCCCTTTTTTTCATACACACACACTCCACAACACTGTCCCCGTTAGAAAAAATTTCTAACGGGATGCTGCCCCGCTCCCCGCAAGGGAGCTGCTAACCCTCTTGACCCCCAACCCGCTATCCGGGTAGCGGTACCCCCGTAAAAACTCTGTGTGGCCCCCGATATATCCAAAACCCCTTCAAAACACAACACTGCACATTGAGTTCGCATGACCTGTTTGACCCATCAATCGGAGGTTCTCTCGCTCCAAAGGCGAGGGGTAATTAACGATAGCTTAGTTCGCGGCTGCCGGAGATTCGGATCCCCACAATGAATAAACCCCTGCCTACCCTAGGCAGGGGAATCTGTAATGCGCCTGACAAGTGCGCGCATATTCCCATCTCAATGGGGTAATGAAAAACACCCTACAGATTCTGGCACGCCCGGTGGGACTTTTCTCTCCTCCCATATCTCGGGTTAACTGTTCATGCGAACTCATTTAACATATATACCGATATTTGTACGGAAGTAGTTTTCTTTTTGTGCAGCAATCAACTTTCAACGATGATGTCTCCTAAGATGGATCCAGCTTTTGATGCGACCTTGATTCCGTACGTGGTCAAGATCAATGCCCGCGTGATTCTCCCTGCAAGTCTCAGCAGGAAATGGGAGGAGCCACCCCGTCAATTTGGTTCCGTCATCATCTACCCTGCCGGAAGCGCTCATCTGGCGGAGGTCATGACAATCCAAGTAGCCAAACCGATCTCAAGGGGCAGGAGGCCGAACGTTGTGGTCGCCAAAGCATCCCACCCCAAATGCAAATCTGCATTCGAACGACTCTCCACTGTTCCGTCTGGGGCCAAGGCCGTCAACACCAATGGGGCTACAAACCATCTCCAGCAAGCTCAGATGGTTCCTTTGACAATCACGCGAGCAGGCATCTTCTCTGGGCTCTCTGTCAATCGGCCTACGGCGTTTTCCCGAAGAGCCGAAGTCTGCTAAGTGCTTAAAACAGAAAAGTTAAGGCAGAAGCGGCTGAGGTATCGAGCCAACAAGAGGGCCAGGACTTCGGCCAAGTGGAATCTTATGAGGTTCTAAGAGCAGGGTTACTCCATGACGACGGCCGAGTCGGCCGTAAAAGTCATCAATTCTTTCGAACCTCTGAAGTGGGTTCAGAAAAATACCATGACCGCAAGAATCAAGAAGACAACGGTCCGAACAATGCTACAATGGGACATGCCCCAGCCCCAAAAGAGAAAGCATGACACCGTCTCTTTAAGTGTCTATCAGGCGCTTTGTGCAGCGCGAAAGCAGCGGGGAAAACCAAGAAAAGAAGTGCCAGCACCGTTCAAGAACCCGGTCAGACCAGCCGCTTTCAGTCGATTGCCCGTTACCGAAACAGGTGGTTGAGTATGTTATCCATACGGTCTATATGGCGCGCGCTCGTCCCAGCGACAACTTGCGCAGAAAAAGCAAGGATGGGGCTACTACATCTCAAACCCAATCTGGCTTGAATGTGGTTGCCGCTTCCCAAGATCAGCCGCCTCCACTGAATGAGGAAAACCCTCTCGATGAGGCCGACAGGCAGAAAGACCCCTCAGTCTATTTAGAGTCAAGCTCGGACAGCGAGGAAGAGCTGACTTTCCGCCCCAGGACCATAGAGCAAGAGCTACTTCAAGAGCTTCAAAATCAGCTCAGGAGCAAAGATAATGAGACGGCCAAGCTCTATTCAAAAATTGACGACCTAACGAATGTTGTGATGCAGCTTACAGCTCAAATTGCTCGGGCGCCTCCCAATCAAGCATAAGTCTCTACTCATGAGCCGGGTGATGACAACCTGAAGCAACCGATGCCTATCCCCTTAGGTCCAAAATTGGGCGAGCCGCATGAAAGCCGGCCACATTCCACTTCTAGGGACGCCTTGGCCCCAGATAGCACCATCCCACTAACACAAGATCGGATAATGGATTTGGTCACTAGCAAAGTTAGAACATTGGAAGCTGAAGCCGAAGCTCAGAAAGAAATTGGCCGTAGTGGGCTGCCATTTCCCGCACAGTATGATCTGATCGAGTTCTCCAACGGTTACGTCATTCCTAAGTTCGGAAGATTTGACGGGACGGGAAATGCAAATCAGCACGTCGCCCGCTTTAAATCGTCGTGAGGAAATACAGGGGGCAATGATGCGCTCCTTCTTCGTCAGTTTGTCAACAGCCTGACTGGTGTCGCTTTCGACTGGTACGCAAGTATACTAGACGGGTCTGTCACTACTTTTGCCCAAATGGAGTCTCTGTTTCGGCAAAGATTCATGAGTGTTAGTGACAAAATCTCCATTGCTGATCTCGTGAGAACCAAGCCGGGAAAAAACGAAAGCAACACAGACTTTATTGCCTAATGGCGCAACCTCACTATCAAGTGTGAACCGCTGCTAGAGCAGGAACAATCCGTCAGCCTCCTCATTGGGAATCTCAGCAATTGGATGGTCCCATTCTTGTGTACAGCAGGCCTCAAGACATTTCAAGAGTTAACCAAGAAAGTCCAAACGTTGGAACGCTCGAAGTAAGAGTCTACCCCAGACTCTCAGAGAGACAAGACTTGGAAAAGCAAGCGGGATGACAACCGTAGGAGCAGGAATTCCAGCAATGCCAATGTCTTTAATACGTCCGACAATGAAGACAAGCGAAAGGCAGGCGAATCCAAAATCACCGATCTCGAAAGCCAGTGCTGGGAGGAGAAAAGCATTCCCTAGAGGAGAAAAAGAACAAGGTTTACTCTTTCATAAGGGACAATGTCCGCAAGATATTCAAAGATGCCTTGAACAATGGGCTACAGTTGCCAGAGTCAAACAGACGCCACGAAGCAAAAATGACCGACAATCCCCTGTATTGACCGTACCACAGAGTAGTGAGCCATGCGATCGAGGATTGCTATATCTTTAAAGACTGGGTCGAGAAGCAGTAAAAGACCGGAGAAATCGAGCTGTCTAAGAGTGTGTTGGTGAACAATCAAGCTGCGACCACCAACTTCATATAGACACAAGATGAAGCCTTCTGGGAGAAGACAGCTGAACCGGCTACCCTGAAGAATGAAACTGACTCACAACAGCCTCCATGGAGCATGCACATGTCTAAAAAGATGAAGAAGATACTAAAGCTACTTCAGAAAGAGCCCAGAACGGAATGGGAAGGGCAGATTGGGCCCACCGTTCCAGTTGCCATTTCGGCTCCATCAGGCTTATAATCCAAAAAGCTTAAGAAGAAGAAAAGTGCAGCTCGTCGCAAAAAAGAGTCTGTAGGGAGATCGACCATTCAAAAATACATCGATTCCCTCGAAGACTATGAATAGAAGGAAAGAACTCTAATTCAATTGAAGGAGTGCTTCCCTGTAGAAGCAGCTGAGATTTTGGAGGAGCTAGAAGAAGACTACAATGAAGAGATCCCTATAGTGACCTGCTACCCCATCCATCTTGGCAGCGACTCTGAGAAGGAGCTCTATTTTCCCAAAGAGGACGAAGAACTCGTCACAAAAGCCAACCAAATCCAGCTTAGAAGTGGCATGGCTCTACTGCCAAATCAGGGCAACGCCCCAAAAGGGAAGGAAAAACAAGTCACTAATGAAGAAGATGGCGGAGTGCCGGCTCATGAAAATTCGAGTCCTTCATCAGTGGACTACAATGTCTTGGCTCATCTCCGGAAGCTTCCGTCTCTCCTGAGCATCTATGATACCTTGGTCCTATCTAAGAAGCTTAGAGATGTTTTCATCCACGCTTTACAAAACCCCGAGCGGTATCAGGCTCGCTTTGCGGAAATTAATATGAAAGAAGCCCAGTACGCTCTGCATGCCGCCGCAGTCACGTTTAAGGACGAAGACTTTCTACTAGGAACAGCCAAGCATAATTGGCCGCTTTACGTGACCAAGTATAGCGATGGAGATCAGATTAATCGCATATTGATTGATCTGGGATCCTCAGTAAACATTATGAACATGCGGACACTGCAGAGTTTGTCAATGGACGTCCGACACCTGTCAAGGGAAAGGATTATCATTCAAGACTTCAATCAAAATTGCCAGCAAGTTCTGATATCCATAGCCCTGCCGATTAGGTTCGGGGACCTACAAACCGAAGCCAAAATATACGTGATTGACGCCGACACGTCTTATAAAATTCTCTTGGGGCGGCCGTGGGTCCACGATTATGGCATTGTTCCGTCAACTCTCCATCAATGTATGAAGTATACTAACAATGGCGAAGAAAGACACATTGACGGAGACATCCAGCCGTTTGGTGTGCATGAGGTCCGATATGAAAATTCTCGGTACTTTGTGAACCCCCAAAATGCTAAGCCACAACGGACCAAGGACAGAACGGCCCCGAAACTCAAAAGCGAATCTGAGCCAGCTGTCACTCTCAAAAGCAAAACCCCCAAGTGCGTCCGCGTTTCGGTAGTGACACCGATGTGTCCGATGTTAGAAGTCCGCCCTTCCGTAAAACTCGCCCTCATTTCGGGAGAGATACGGACGAAACCGATACTGAAGGCCCATCCGACAGCAAAATTCGCCTTCGTTTAGGCAGCGACACTGAAGAGTCGGAGGAAGAGGACCCACCTTGCAACAGCTGTGTAGACTGGGCCCCCATGCAACAAGCGAAACTACGAGAGACCTTCAAAATTGCAGAAGGGTCTTTAGCCGTCACAAGGGTGCCGGAGCAGATGTGCAAAAGGCTCGATGCATTGTCAGTCTCTACCGTGGACCAGCTGAAAACTTTCTATGTTCCCGGAAGGAAAAATGGGCAGAAGGGCATCCTATTTTATGGGTCAAATCTTGTTGTGCACCCAGACGATTTGTCTATCGCGTGCCTTCTTTATGAGAGAGGTATAAGAGCCATCCTCAATCCTAGATACTATGCGCCTGAGATGTGGGAATATTTCAAAAAGTGCGGATGCCGGTTATATCAAACGGAGTCCGAAGCAAAGTTTTATGAAGGGCTATGGCATCCGCCTCAGGTCCGAGCACTCATCGATGGACAAATTCTAGATAGACGGGGCAGAGGTTTCATTCAACCTGATTCCAAAGCATGCTACATGATCTATATTGGGGAAGCCAGCGAAGAGTCAAATGATGAAGACGAGCTAGCCGAGCCAGAAGAAGCCCCTCAAGAGCTCGAAGATGGTGGATAAGCAACCTTCGATGGGCTAACCGAGATCGATTTGGGAACGCCTAATGATCCAAGGCCGATCTACATCAGCTCACTCTTGTCAGAGAAAATGAAAGAGCAGATAATTACCCTGCTGCATGAGTTCGCCGACAGCTTCGCTTGGACGTACAAAGAAATGCCTGGCCTCTCCCATGAAGTGGCCGTGCATAAGCTGGCTATATCTCCTGATACTAAGCCAGTCAAACAAGCTCCTCAAAGAATGAGAAGGGAACTAGAAGAAAAGGTCATTGAGGAAACCAAGAAACTCATAGATGCTGGCTTCATCAGGGAAGAGAAATATGCGGACTGGATTGCGTGTATCATCCCCGTGAAAAAGAAGAACGGGCAGATACGTGTTTGCGTTGATTTCAGGGATCTCAATAAGGCATGCCCTAAAGACGATTTCCCGCTTCCGGTCATGGAAATGATGGTCGATGACACCTCAAATTACAAGATTTTCACCTTCATGGCCTTTGTGAATGGTTCTTCTGGGTACAATCAGATAAAAATGTTGCCCGAGGATGAGAAACACACAGCATTTCGAACCCTGATCGGGATATACTACTACCAGGTGATGCCATTCGGATTAAAGAATGCAGGTGCTACATATCAAAGGGCAACGACCAATATCTTTGATGACCTAATCCATAAAGTCGTCAAATATTATGTTGATGATTTGGTCATCAAGACTAAAACTAAGGCTGATCACATCCAAGATCTCAGGACCGTTTTCACTAGACTGAGGGAATACGACATGAAAATGAATCCTCTAAAGTGCGCTTTTGGCGTGTCATCGGGAAAATTCCTGGGCTTTATAGTCTGACATCAGGGGATCGAAGTTGACCCATCCCAGATAAAGGCCATCATGGAGATGCCCCCTCCAAAGAGTCTGACGCAGCTAAGATCTTTTCAAGGCAAGCTTGCTTGTATATGAATGTTTATCTCAAATTTATCGGGGAGATGTAGGCCCTTCTCAAAGCTCATGAAGAAAGGAGCTCCTTTTGTCTAGGATGCCGAATGTCAAGAAGCGTTCGAAAGCATCAAACAGTACCTGTTGCACCCTCCAGTGCTTACTGCCCCTATTCTAAATAAACTGTTGATTCTCTATACTACCGCGCTAGATGAGTCACTCGGTGCGCTCCTTTCCCAGAACAACGAGGAGGGAAAAGAAAATGCCCTCTACTACCTCAGTCAAACTCTAGTCGGGGCGGAACACAACTATTCCCCAATCGAAAAGCAATGCCTGGCTCTGATATTCGCTGTGAAGAAGCTGCGGCACTATCTGCTTTTTCATCGGGTTATGCTGATCTCCAAGGTCGACCCGCTCAAACACTTAATGACCAAAGCAAGCCTAGCCGGTAGAATGGCGAGATGGGCTGTCATGCTGCTTGAATTTGACATAATTTATACTCCTCAGAAAGCAGTAAAAGGGCAAGCCCTCGCCGACTTCCTTACTGCTCATCCCATACCGGAACGGTCGCCGCTCAATTGCGAGTTACCCGACGAACAAATGCTGCTCATCGAGGATGACGAGCTATGTTGGGAGCTCTACTTTGACGGAGCCTCATCAGTCAGGACCTCCAGCAAATCAAGCATCCCACAGATAAAAGCAGGGATAGGATTGGTGTTCATCACGCCATCGATGGGAACCCTACGACGTTCTTTTGCTCTCACCGAACCTCGCACAAACAACGAGGCTGAGTATGAAGCTCTGATGGCTGGTTTTGAGCTCGCCATAGAAATGGAAATCCTTCGGCTACGAGTCTACGGTGATTCCCGGCTTGTCGTCAACCAAGTAAGCGGCGACTACAAGATATATAAACCCGAGTTAGCTCGATATAGAGGCCGGTGGTGGAACTCATGAAAAGGTTCACTCACATTGAACTAATGGGAGTCCCGAGGGCGTTGAACGGAAAAGCCGACGTACTCGCTCGCCTAGCTAAAGAGCTAGCTGATCCTGACATAGACGAAATTCTAATCACAGTCAGAAGCCAGCAAATTCTGCCTCCAATCTCTTTGCGTGAAGAAGAAAGCGTAGAACAAGAGAAAAATCCTGCCGAAGAAGCTTCGATCATCCAAGACGAGCCCGATTGGAGAGAACCCTTCATAGAGTACCTCCGATATGACAAGCTGCCCGAAGAAAAAACTGTGAGGATTCAGCTAAAGAAGAGAGCTCTCCGATACGTATTTGTAAATAATACGCTATACCGCAGATCATATGACCAACTTTGGCTCAGATGTCTTTCATCGGCCGAAGCCCAAAAAGTCATGAGAGAAGTTCACTCGGGCGTCTGCGGGGCTCACCAGTCCGGCCCCAAAATACGGCTTCAGATCAAACAGCTTGGATATTACTGGCCCACCATGATAAGGGATTGCGAAGAGCAAGAAAAGAAATGCCATCTCTGCCAAATTCACGGTGATTTCATTCACAAGCATCCCAATCTGTTGCATCCTACGGTGGTGTCGTGGCCTTTCGAGGCTTGGGGCACCGACATAGTTGGCCCAATTGATTCTCCGTCATCTAAAGGCCACCGATTCATATTGGCTGCAACTGACTATTTCTCCAAATGGGCTGAAGTTGTCCCGCTAAAAGAAGTCAAGACAGAAAATATTCTGACGTTCTTCCAGCATAATATTCTATACCGCTTCGGTACACCAAGAAGAATCATTTCTGACAACGGGCCTTCTTTCAAGAGCTTCAAAGTCTCAAGGTTCACTACTTAGCACAAGATAGACTGGAGATATTCCTCCATCTATAATTCAAGAGCCAAAGGGCTAGCTGAAGCCTTCAATAAAACTCTATGCAAGCTCCTGAGAAAAAATGCCTCAGCCAATAAATGAGACTGGGATCTGAAGCTCCACGAGGCGTTGTGGGCATATCGTACCACGCACCGCACCACAACTCAGTCTACTCCATACTCATTACTCTTCGGAGTGGAGGCGATCCTCCCCTTCGAAGTCGAAGTTCTAAGCTTAAGAATGGTCGTTCAGCACGAGTTGAAGGAGGAGGAAAACGTGCTCCTTCGGCTCTAAGAGCTCGACGCGCTCGAAGAAAAGAGGCTCGCAGTACAGCAAAATCTGGAGCTGTACCGAGCCTAAATGTCATGGGCTTATAACAAGATAACCCATCTCCGTGCTTTCAAGAAAGGAGAATTGGTGTTGGTCCTCAAAAGACCGATCATCCCCAATCGACATGCCAAGGGAAAATTCGAGCCAAACTGGGAAGGACCATACGTCGTCGAGAAAGTGTTTTGGAGGATCCTACCAGCTGATAAATACCGAGAGAGAAAGGCCCATGCCACCCATCAATGGCCGATATCTCAAGAAATACTAGGCGTGAATGCTCCAAGTCGCAGGCAGTCCCTTATAAAACCGAGCTCGACGGATTTTCCCCAAGTGTCGCCGGTTTTCCTGGGTCGGGTTGGGCCAGGGTTTCAGGGGAACATTGAGGGCCTCTAGTACAACACCACTACATCACTAGATTTTCCAGTAAACATTCGTGGTCATAGCAGATCACAAAGAACCTAATATGACACTAAAAATACGATATGTGCTCAAAACTACATCTTTAGGATTCTAAACAATAACTACTAAGCTACACAATATAATAACAACCTAATTAACAGTTAGGGATCGTTACCTATCCACACTTGCTCAAAAATCCTAACTTTCCATACTCCAAGTGATCCTAGTAGCTTAATCTTGACTTGTGAAGGGTTTTAGTGGAGATTTAGTTTGGGTTTGTGAGGATTTGGGTTAGGGTTTCAGTTGGAGGGGAATGAAGGAATGAGATGAGGAAACAATTGAGAATGAGCGAATGAGAGTGTGAATGAGAGAATGTGAGTGAGTGTATGAGTGAGGGTGAGGGAAATGAGGGTGTGAGTTTAGTATGAGCAATGCCCCTCTCTTCTCTCTCCTTATTAAATGCAAGCCATGTTTGCCCCATGCTCATGATTCCATTGTCAACCCTCTCTCTCCCCCCCAAAGTCAACAAAATTCAAACCTTATTTTTAAAACTAAATAATTTAAATAAATACATACACTTAATTGATATGGGATTAAGGTGCCATGGCTACTTAAGCATGGTTAACCCTAGATTAACATGCACAAGTGTGTGCAAGCCCAAAACAAATAATAATAAAATATTAATTAATTTTTATAAATTATGTGAAAACTATTTTCATAAACTTTTTACTAAAAATCCGCATTATCGCTTAATTAAAACTAATCGCATTCTAAGGTGTTATAATCTTCCCCCTTAAAGAAATTCGTCCCCGAATTAAAAAAATCTTACTATGCGTACCATCAAAGAGATGAGGGAATTTCGTCCGTATCTCGCTCTCGGCCTCCCAAGTGACCTCTTCACTATTCGGGCCATGCCAAAGAACCTTCACAGATGGCAAGACTTTTGACCGAAGTTTCTTCACCTGCCGATCCAATATGACTACCGGCTGCTCGGTGAACGAAAGATTGCACTCTAGCTGAACGGTCTGGTGTTGAATCATGTGAGAAGGGTCATAAAGGTTCTTGCGAAGTATCGATATATGGAATACGGGGTGAACATCCGGAAAACATGGTGGAATTGCCAAACGATAGGCAACGGTACCAACTCACTCAAGGATCTCAAAAGGAACTACAAATCTGGGACTAAGCTTCCCTTTCTTCCCAAATCTCATCACGCCCTTTATCGGAGAAATCCGTAGGAATACATGATCCCCCACTGCAAACTCGAGCCTGCGACGACAATGGTCGGCATAAGACTTCTGTCTGCACTGGGTTGCTCTCATTTTATCCTGAATCAACTGAATTTTCTCTGTAGTCTCTTGAACTAGCTGGGGTCCCAAAATCCTGCTCTCGCTGTGTTCAGTCCAACAGACTGGCGATTGACACTTTCTACCATACAAAGCCTCAAAAGGTGCCATCTGAATCGTCTCCTGATAACTGTTATTGTAGGAGAACTCTATCAACGGCAAGTGACGATCCCAACTGCTACCAAAATCAAGCACGCGTGCACGAAGCATATCCTTTAGAGTCTGTATAGTCCGCTCTGACTGACCATCAGTCTGCGGATGGAAAGCGGTGCTAAAACTCAATCGGGTACACAAAGCTTCCTGGAGCTTCTTTCAAAGATGGCTAGTGAACTGGGTGCCTCTGTCGGATACGATGCATGTGGGAACGCCGTGAAAATGCACAATCTCATCAATGTACAACTGAGTATAATTGAAAGTGGTCTTCACTGGAAGGAAGTGAGCCGCTTTCGTCAACAATCACCCAAATAGAGTCATACCCTCGGCTGAACCTGGGTAGACCCACAACAAAATTCATGGAGATCTGTTCCCATTTCCACTCCGGAACAGGTAAAGGCTGTAACTCTCCTGCCGGTCTCTGATGCTCAGCCTTGACTTGCTGACAAGTCAGGCACCTCGAAACGAAATCCAAAACATCACCCTTCATCCCTGCCCACCAGTAGATATCTCTCAAGTCACGGTACATCTTGGTGGAACCTAGGTAAACACTATAAGCTGACTGATGTGCCTGCTCTAGGATCTCGCGTCTCAACCCATCGGTATCAGGTACACACAAACGAATCCCAAAATGGAGCACACCCTGGTCATCAATCTCGAACTCCGAATCTCTACCCTGCCGAACATGCATAAGAATCTTAGACAAACGGGTATCGTCGGGCTGTGCCTCACGAATATGATCAAGTAGAAGCGGACGGGCACGAGCGTGAGAAAGCTATCCCTCAGTGGAAGTGAACTCAAACTGTACTTTGCCGTCGCACAAGATCTGTCAATCTGCAGAAGACTGTTTCTGAACTGCGCTCAACTGGGACAAGCTACCCCCGGGCCTACGACTCAACGCATCGGCTACCACATTCGCCATACCTGGATGATAAAAGATCTCACAATCATAATCCTTCACAAGCTCCATCCAACGGCGATGTCTCAAATTCGGATCCCGCTGCTGGAAGATGTACTTTAAGCTCTGGTGGTCTGTGAAAATCTGACACGACTCCCCGTACAAGTAGTGTCTCTAAATCTTAAGCGCAAAGGCCACCGTGGCCATCTCAAGATCATGAGTGGGATAATTCTGCTCATGTTTCTTCAACTGCCGGGAAGCATAAGCGATAACTCTATCATGCTGCATCAATACACAACCGAGCCCCACTCGAGAAGTATCACAGTAAACGACAAAACCGCCCGATCCAGAAGGCAAAGATAAAACGGGTGCAGTCGTCAACCGAGTCTTCAACTACTGAAAACTCAGCTCGCATGCCTCAGTCCAAAGAAAAGAAACCCGCTTCCTGGTCAGTACGGTCAGCGGTGCAGCGATACTCGAGAAGTCCTGCACGAAATGGCGGTAATAACCGGCTAAGCCCAAAAAGCTGCGGACCTCTGTCACTGATACAGGTCTGGGCCAAAACTGTACGGCCTCGATATTCCTCGGGTCCACACGAATACCGTCTCCCGTAACCACATGACCTAGGAAGTCAACACTATCAAGCCAGAAGGCACACTTCGAGAATTTAGCAAACAGCTGGTGCTCTCTCAATGTTTGCAAAGCAATCCTCAAGTGCTGCTCATGCTCCTCTCGACACTTGGAATAAACCAGAATGTCATCAATAAACACAATAATGAACTGGTCGAGAAACGGCCTGCAAATCCGGTTCATCAAATCCATAAACGCTGCTGGGGCATTGGTGAGTCCGAACGACATCACAAAAAACTCATAATGCCCATAGCGCGTACGAAAAACAGTCTTCGGAATGTCATCATTCCGAACCCGCAACTGATGATAACCTGATCTCAAATCAATCTTGGAAAAATGTCTCGCATCCTGGAGCTGATCAAATAAATCTTCAATGCGAGGTAAAGGATACCTATTTCGCACCGTAACTCGGTTCAATTGACGATAATCAATGCACAATCTCAAACTGCCGTCCTTCTTCTTGACGAATAGAACATGAGCTCCCCAAGACGAAACACTCGGACGCACAAGTCCCCTATCAAGCAACTCTTGCAGCTGATCCTTAAGCTCCTTAAGCTCCACCGGGGCCATCCGGTAAGGCGGTATAGAAATAGGCCCTGTGCCGGGGATCAAATAAATGCAAAACTCAATCTCACGCTCTGGCGGCAATCCAGGTAACTCATCAGGAAAAAACGTCGGAAAACTCTCGCACGATAGGAACCCGGTCCAACAAATCTACTGTGGCTCCGGTATCATGAATGAAAGCTAAGAATCCCCGACATCTTCTCCTCAAAAGCCGATTAGCGCAAAGGGAAGAAATTAAACTGTGAAGGGGGGCACCGCGGTCCCCTACACAACCAGAACCGACTCGCCGGGAAAACAAAACCTGACTGTCTTCTCGTGGCAGTACACGGACGCATAGCAAGTAGCTAACTAGTCCATACCCAGGAGAATGTCGAAGTCCAACATCTCAAGAAGGATCAAGTCGACGGACGAATCTCTATCTCCAATACGGACGGCACACGACCGAAACACGTGTCGCATAACAAAAGACTTGCCAACAGGAGTAGTCACGACAAGCGGCTGATCTAGCAAACACGACTGTCGGCCCAACCTCGGCATGAAGTGTGTAGAAACATACGAGTGTGTAGATCCCGGATCAAACAAAACGTGTGCATCGAAGGAACATACTGAAAGAGTGCCTAAAACCACTGCATTGGACGCTTGCGCGTCCTGATGAGTCAAAGCAAATACTCATGCCTGCCCTCTACCGGCAACCGGCTGTCCTCTGCTTCTACCACCCCATCCTCTCTAAGTAAAGCCTCCGCGACCATGACCTCTCTGAGCATAAGTCTGACACGGAGTAACAACAGGCGCAAGAGGCAACGCTCTCTAAGGTGGAGAAGGTGGTAAGGTAACATGCGATTCGACTGTCTCATCATCACGTGGCTCAGTACAATCTCGAATGCGATGATAAAAACTCCCGCACCGGAAACATCCTGTAACAACCTAGTTCATTTATACCAATTCCAGTTCTCGTATTTTCTTTATTCGTGATATTTCATGATTTAGCGTATCTTGGGTGCGAATGGTATTTTACACTTTATATTGCATTCGACCCGACCCGCTTGCTTGAACCTGTTTGACTCTTATTTATAAATTATTTTGACTTTGCATGGACTAGTACATCTCATAATTTAGTATATACTGATATTTTGTCTAGTATCGCATCTTTTGTATATAATAATTTAAATCACGAAAAATAATTTAAAATTGCATTTCATAGCCTGCTTGATACCCCTAACCCTGTGGTAGCGTCCTTGCATCTGTTCTCATCCCGTTCAGTGAAACGGACGTGTTTGGATGGCTACGCACACGTACGTGCGTCCGTTCTTGGGGGTTTGCATTTCTGTTATATAATCTTTCATTTTAATTTTTGGAACTTGCTAATAATTTTCATATTTCAAATCCAAAATTTTAGACCCGACCCGGGCATGTTTTGGACTAAATTTGTATTTACCAGAAAATCCAATTTTATTTCAGCTAATATCTTTATTAAAATTTAACAGTTTAAAATATTTATAACTTACAAAATCTTTTTAAATTAAAATCTAAACCTTAATAACAACTCCTTTCTCTCTCTCTCTCTCCTCTGAATATATATATTTATATATATTTTATTTATTTAATTTTTCTTTCCTTATTTAATACACAACCTCTTCTTCTTACTTCTTCTTCTTTCTTCTTTCTTTTTCTTGATCTTGTTTCTTGATTCCGGTGATCACCGCCGGAGCCGTGCTCATTGCTGACGATCCGAGTGATCCAGTGAACGTACCTGACTTGTATGATCACCCTCGTGCGTTGTTTGGAACCGTTCCGTGTACCGTGCGCGCGTCACGATATTTCGCCGACGAAGGACGTTCCGTACACATCCGTTCTTGTTCCGTCTAGGCAAGTTAATCTTGCTACATGCTATATAATTCATTTTATACCTATTTAAATAAATACCATACCTATAGTTTAAATCTAGTACCCCATGTTTAATTTTATAACGTTTCGATATTCCGTTTGCCTCCGTTTATATCATTTTAAATCTAGATAATGAAAACTTATCTTGTGACATACTAGATTACTTTATACTGCATCCATATCATTTAAAATATATATCGTCATAATATTTCTTATTATTATTTTTAATTAGTTTATAATCTGCATTTTATAATATTATACACTTGAAAATATTATAGTTTACACATGAAACGTCGTTGAAAAGCGGATACGACAAATCTAAAATTTACTGTACACCTTACCTTATAAAATTCATTATAAATCATAGAAAAATCATTAGTATACGTTCTTTAGTTCGTTGCGAAGCTAACTCAGAATAATATAACTTTATGAAATATTTACTTGCAAAATAAATTGTTTAAATAACGTAAAATGCAAATGAATACGTCTCTAAACTGCTGTCCAAGGAAATTCCAGCAGCAAAATTTCAATTTCGAATGTTCATAGATTTTTGTAGAGATAACCTGAGATAATTATACTTATAAAAATGAAAACCTTATTGAATTATCTTTGTTTTGGTATAAGACACGTCCCTTTTGGAGAACGTTTGTTATTTTTAAGCTATTTTACAAATCAGGGTGACGCTGAATTTCTGAACGGAACTTTCTTGTGCATGGTTAATCAATACCACTTTTATAGTTATTAATCGCTTTAAATATGCTATCCATACTAATATTATTATATCAATATTTATATCACATATTGCTTAGTTGTACATCCCACATTACCATTTTATAGTTTTATAACTTTTAGGACATCCGTGCGCATCTTTAACCGGTTTTAGTTATAATTGCATCCATTGAACATATTATACATGTCATTGCATCCCCAGATTACTTAATGCTTATTAACCTAATTTTAACATCCATATTTGTCATACTGTAATCATATAATGTTGAAACCATCTCTGAAAACACAAACTGATAACCGTACAGCTAAGTAGTTTAATCTGCACATATTGCTTAACCTATTACATGTGCCAATTTATTATGTTGTTGATACCCATGCTTGTTTATTTATAACCATGATTATGTTAGTTGATTATGAGCACCCACATGATATCTTTTACACCCTGACATGACTTGCTACACACATATTACTTGACCCGACATGGTACCGTACACTACTTGACCTGACCTGATGTACCATGGCTTGACCTGTTATCTGATCTTGTGTTTAATGCCAACAAACCTGACATGTAGTCCTTACAGACTGTTCCTGTTGTCTATCCAGACAAACCTGCTCTTACCTGATCCTGTGTTGGCATTAGTTCTTGATTACTGAATACCTGACTTGAACACTTATAACTTGGGGGCATGGGGAAATCAATGATGAAATCCTGACTTGTAACTCGACAGTTGCTTGCTTATACTGATCAGTTTTAGAGGCTAGGCCCGCCTCGTGACGATGCCGCTGACATCGTTGGTCTGTACTCCTTTCATGTTAGTGCCTAGCGGCACGTCTCGGTTTCAGCCTGAGAGTCTGTAGACCGTGGTCCCGGGCATGCACGGGATACTATTGAGTTATATCAATGATTCATCAAATTGATTTCAAAGACTTTATAGTAGAAAACCCAATAGAACATGTTAGTTTACTCACTGCACACTACCCTTCACTGTCCTGATTTACATTACTGTTACACCTGCTTTTCATTCATGATTATATTTGCATTGCCTGTTACCCTGTTTGTATTTTATTACTTGATGACATGACGCGCCGACGTCTGGGTTTTGCATGGCCCAGATTCTTCTACCTTGTTGCAGACTGATCAGGAGTATTGCCGCTGTTAGACTGAGCGGTAAAGTTTCTGTCGGTATGTAGTCTTACTTCCAGGTTTCATTATTGTACCTTTTGGCTTCCGCACATTGTTATTTCTTGACTCTTGGCTTATGGACATGTACTAGATAGTTGGTTTACTTTTCTGTTCTTGATATCTCTATAGCCGTAATGTGACTGTGGAGGGATTTTTCCTATCCACAGGTAGCATGGTTGGCTATGTCACATACCCATCTTAGCGCACTCTGGGAAGCGGGGCGTGACACATCCTGACGATGACTGCTGACCCTCCTGGGGATAAGAGCTAAACAACTGGCATCGTCCTAAGCCTCTGCTACTCCCACGACTTGAACGAAATCTGTTGCGGTGTCTAAACATTTGTCTCTGGGCTGATACACCAGTACGAACCCTCTTCGGTTTCGGAACGACCGAAGTCTCGGAAAGACGCTCCTCAACCAGTAGGGTTGCGTCCACTGCGGCTGCATATGTGTCACAATACTGTGCGCTGACAGCGAGGAACAACTGGGTAAGCAGGCCTCGTACAAACCTCTTGATCTGCATCTCCTCAGTGTCCACCAAATATGGAGCATACACCGATAGGTGGGTAAACTGAACATCGTACTCTGCCACCGTCATACCCGGAGTCTGGCGTAACAACTCAAAACTGCGAGCTCGAGCATCCCTGATGCTCTGCGGAAGAAAACGGGTAAGAAACACCGTCACAAACTCAGCCCAGGTCATAGGAGAAAGACCTGCGGCTCTGCCTCTCTCTAAAGACTCGTACCAGGTCTGGGCAAGACCCTCCAGACGAAAACTCGCGAACTCTACCCATCTCGTGTCAGAGCATCTCAGCAAACGACATATCTTGGCCATCTGATCTATAAACGACAGCGGATCCTCAGCTGCGTTTGTGCCGGTGAAAACCGGAGACTTCAGCCTCATGAACTCAGATAATGATACGGTGATAGCCTCCGTAGCTGCAGATACAACTGCCTGAATAGTAGGCACCATTGCGGTCCCCATAACAGGTGGGACAACTTCCTGTCTCTGCGCTCGACTGGCCTCAACCAATGACCCCATCATCTGGCGCAAATCCTGCATACCGGCCTCTAGCCTAGTAATACGATCTAGCGAAAGTGGATCAACTTGCTCCTGTACAACTGGCGTACTGCCCTGGTCAGTCCTCTTCTCCGAAGAGCCTACCCTGACCTCGGCTCCCGCGGCTGCTCTCTGCGCCCTCGTAGTCTTCAGCGGCATAATGGCTGGAAATGAAAACAGGATTCGATAAGAACATAGAAATCGAATCTCAAGGATGTATATAATCATGGAAGGATTATCAATCAACAAGCCTTAAGGTCACTTAGGCAGAGTACCGTGTCGTAAGTATGCCACGGAACATACACACGCTACGTCACTCTACTTAAGTTACCAACTACATCATACCAAGGTCATCCTACACTCCGAAAGGTAAAACCTAGCGCTCTGATACCAACTTTTTCATGACCCAAAAATTTGGCACGAGACCGGCACTTAAACCACGTGACGTCAACATGCGTAACGCAATTTAAGTAAGCCGAAAACCCAGAAATCTAAACCATTAAAAGAAGTAAGTGATAAAAAAATTGTTAAAAACATTTGGAAATCTCAAGTAAAAATCTTTAAACTTAAGTTTATTTTCTTAAAAATTTCGACAGCACCTCCTTTGTAAAAACTGGCCCTGAAACGGGTACAAACATATGATATATGTAAAGCATCCCCAAACGGGAGCAAATCATGCCCAAAGGCGGAAACAACCACCACAAGCATATATACGACATCGTAGCAAAGAAATAAACAATATAAGTGAAAAACATCATAAAGAGATAAAACTACATAATAAAAGCCGACTCACATGAGCTCGACACCTAGAGTCACAAAATATACAATATCGTCCTCATAACTCGTCTCAAAGTCAATACATGAAAATGGTAGATTGAGAGTACTAGATACAATGAGATATACAATGGATATAAAATCAGATAACCGCAACCCACCTATAGCAAAACGGCTCACAGCCAACCGTAGCGGTATCCGCTGAAAAAATAAAATAGGAATCCCTGCCGCGACTACTTTGAGGGTCAAGCCTGCAAAACACTGTGGCACAATGGTTGTGAGTTGCCAACTCGTGAATAGTAAGTAACATCGTACAGATAATCCTAGGTATGCACGTACAGCGGTAATCTATCACATGTAATCTGAAAGCATAAATATGGTAATATGGATACGCAACAATCATGAAAGGTACTCTATCAGGTACTACAAATACATGAAGCAATGCATATCAAATGAATGCTGAGTATAAGATAAAACATATAATCATCAATGAATCATCTTCATGGAAAAACCGGTGTCCATCAACGACACCCCAAATCCCAATACATCAGGCGCCGTCATTCTGATCGGCCCTCATATCTGTAAATCTCATGGAACCTGAGTGCCCAACATCGGCACTCGAAATATCATGAAAACCCATGTCTAATATCGACACATAAATCCACATAACTCGGGCTTCGTCAGTCCGGATAGGCCCACGGGCTCCGTCAGTCCAGATCGGCCTATATCCATCTCACGACCCCGGTCAGTATCCTCCAGATAACCGCCAGATCTAACCAATCACCGGCAGGTAGTAGTCCCTCTAACAGGCTTATCGTCTACTACACAACATCCCTTTCTTGCCCCGGGGTACCATACCGGGTCCACCATGAACCCGCAAACGGATTATCCAGCTCCTCGAATCGGGTTTCTAATACAAGTCTCAGAACCGAGAAAACTCATGGTGGACACACTGAAATATCATATCAAGAGAAACCGGGTTTTCAAACCAATGCATACTTTCTTGAAGTAATACTGTAGGGTGTTTTTCGTCACCCCATTGAGATGAGAATACGCGCGCGCTTGTCAGGCTCATTACAGATTCCCTCTGCCTAGGGTAGGCCAGGGTTTAATGATTGTGGGGATCCGAATCTCCGGCAGCTGCGGACTAAGCTGCCGTTAATTACCCCTCGCCTTTGGAGCGAGAGAACCTTCGATTGACGGGTTAAACTGGTCATGCGAACTCAATGTGCAGTGTTGTGTTTTGAAGGGGGTTTTGGATATATCGGGGGCCCCCCAGAGTTTTTACGGGGGTCCCGCTACCCGGATAGCGGGCTGGGGGTCATGGGGGCTAGCAGCCCACTTGCGGAGTGCGGGGCAGCGCCCCGTTAGAAATTTTTTTCTAACAGGGACAGTGTCGTGGAGTATGTATGTGTGTACATATGTATATATATATATATATATGCATATATATAAAGGGGAAAAGGCATCCAAAGGATGCGTGGGGCCAGCGCCAGCGCTTTGAGCGCAAGAGCGCTAGCGCACCACGTGGGCGCTCGGGTGCTAGCGCACTGAGCGCTAGCGCGCCACGTATCAGTACGTGGGCGCTAGGACGCTAGCGCACTGAGAGCTAGCACGCCACGTGTCAGCACATGGGCACTCGGACGCTAGCGCACTGAGCGCTAGCGAGCCACGTGTCAGCATATGGACGCTCGGGTACTAACGCTTTAGGCGCAAGAGCACTAGCGCTTTGAGCGCTAGTGCGCCATGTGTCAACACGTGGGCGCAAGCGCGCTGGCGCTATGAGCGCCAGCGTGCCACGTGTCAGCACGTGGGCGCTCGAGCGCTAGCGCTCTGGGTGCAAGGACGCTAGCGCACCACGTGTCAGCACATGGGCGCTCGAGCAGTAAAAGGGACTTGGTCCTTGCAATGGGAGTTGTACTCCCAGAAAGGAGCACATATTATTTTGTATGTATATATGTGTGTGTGTGTGTGTGTGTGTGAGGAGTTAAACTCCTAAGATGTTTTGAAGCTGATGAAGGGCTTCTCCCCTTGAGCCCTAGTTCTTCCCCAAAGTGGGGTTTCTGGAGATGGGTCTCCTTCTTCTTTCTTTGTTGGCCGTATCTTGAAGATCAAGAAATATGAGATTCTAAAAATCTCTCCTTTCTGAGATCTGATGGCAGATCTGAGTTCCCCTTTGTGGGTTTTGCGGTGAAAAACTATTTAGTTTTGGAAAAAGAAAAGTAAATCTCTTGATTTAATTAAAAAAAAGAGGAAGGTTTAGAACCTTGAGGAAGGAGAAGATCACAGATCTAGATTTTTCTTTGGAGAGAGAAAAAGTTGTTGGGATATTTTCATTATCCTTACCTTTATAGGTTATACACTTTACATATAGCCCCTTGGGCTTTACAAAAATGGCATTTTAGCCATCCCATGGCTCATGTGCCATTTCTTTTTGCACATAAGCCATGGGCTTACAAAAATTTGGCTTTATGCCCATTTCGCATACATTCATGCATAAAAAAAAATTACATAAAAAATTATTTATTAGATGATCTATATTTTGGCATGGAGGAGGCTGGCCGCGGGCTCGACTTGGGCATGGGCCCGCTTGACCTGGGCTTGGGCCCACCTGGCTTGGGGGTTGACCTTGACTTTGACTCGGTCAACCGGTGTGCAAATTTTTACCCCAACAAATTGCCCCTCAACAATAAATGCACACAGCATATTTGAGTTGTGTGCATGAAATTGATGGATCTTGAAGCTGAACTTCGAGGTGGAACATCATTCAGGGGGCGGAGCATCATCCCGGGGAGCATGATTCCCGGTGATCGGAGCATCATTCTGATTCGCGGAGCATAATTCCAGGGTCGGAGTATCCCTCGGGGAGCATGATTCCCGGGGATCGGAGCATCATTCCGATAAGCGGAGCATGATTCCACGGATCAGAGCATCATTCCGATGAGCGGAGCATGATTCCAGGGATCGGAGCATCAGTCCGATGAGCGGAGCATGATTCCAAGGTGAGCGGAGCATGATTCTAGGGGATCGGAGCATCATTCCGATGAGCGGAGCATGATTCCAGGGGATCGGAGCATCATTCCGAAGGGCGGAGCTTGATTCCAGGGATCGGAGCATCATTCCGAAGGGCGGAGCATGATTCCAGGAATCGGAGCATCATTCCGAAGGGCGGAGCATGATTCCAGGGATCGGAGCATCATTCCGAAGAGCGGAGCATGATTCCAGAGATCGGAGCATCATTCCGAAGGGAGGAGCATGATTCCAGAGATCGGAGCATCATTCCGAAGAGCGGAGCATGATTCCAGGGGATCGGAGCATCATTCCGAAGAGCGGAGCATGATTCCAAGGATCGGAGCATCATTCCGAAGAGCGGAGCATGATTCCAGGGATCGGAGCATCATTCCGATGAGCGGAGCATCATTCCAGGGATCGGAGCATCATTCCGATGCGCAGAGCATGATTCCAAAGATCGGAGCATCATTCCGAAGGGTGGAGCATGATCCCAGGGGATCGGAGCATCATTCCGATGAACGGAGCATGATTCCAGGGGATCGGAGCATCATTCCGATGAGCGGAGCATGATTCCAGGGGATCGGAGCATCATTCCGATGAGCGGAGCATGATTCCAGGGGATCGGATCATCATTCCGAAGATCGGAGCATCATTCCGAAGAGCGGAGCATGATTCCAGGGATCGGAGCATCATTCCGAAGGGCGGAGAATGATTCCAGGAATCGGAGCATCATTCCAAAGGGCGGAACATGATTCCATGGATCGGAGCATAGTTCCAATGAACAGAGCATGATTCCAGGGATCGGAGCATAATTCCGATGAGCGGAGCATGATTCCAGAGACCGGAGCATCATTTTGAAGGGCAGAGCATGATTCCGGGGGATCGGAGCATCATTCCGAAGAGCGGCAGACATCCTGACCGAAGCATAATTTCGATCCAGAGGTTGATTCCCAGGAGAAGAATAATTCCGACAAGGAAGGCAGGTACTCCGAGGCGAAGCATGATTTCGACACGGGGTACATTCTGAGACAGAGCATGATTCCGGCGCAGAGCTTGTTGGCCGACTGAATTCCGAGATGAAGCATAATTTCGACAGGGAAGGCAGGTACACCGAGGCGAAACATGATTTCGAAACGGGGTGCACATTCTGAGACGAAGCATGATTCTGATGCAGAGCTTGCTGGTTGACTGATTCCGAGGCGGAGCATAATTCCGACGAGAAGGTCGTTGGTTGATTCCGAGCCGAAGCATAATTCCGACAGGGAAGGCAGATACGCCGGGACGAAGCTTGATTTCGACACGGGGTACACTCTGAGACGGAGCATGACTCCGACGCAGAGCTGGTTGGTTGATTTGATTCCGAGACGGAGCATAATTCCGGCAAGGAAGGTATATATCCCAAGGCAAAGCATGATTTCGACACGGGGTAAATTCTGGGATGGAGCATGATTCCACCGCAGAGGTTGTTGGTTTAATTTGATTTGGGTTGACATCAGCATCACTACACTAGAATATGGTACCAGGAGAGAATCGTCATTTGCCATGAGTAGATTTGAGGATTTTGGTTTTGGTTTGGCATCTGCATTGCTGCGCTGGAATAATGCCAGGAGCAACTCATCATTTGCCCCAGGAGGGCTTGGAAATTGGTTTTTGCTTGGCATCAGTATCACTACACTGGAATATGGTACCAGGAGCGAATCATCATTTGCGCTTGCTTATCAGGAAGCAATAGCTTAGGAGACAGGTTTTAGGTCCTTATCACCTAAGACTTTTCAATTTTGTGAGTCGTAAGGGTCTCACAAAGCATTTTCTCCCTACAGGTCGTAAGGATCCCGTAGGTGTATTTTCTCCTTAGGAGTCGTGGGGACTCCTAAGTGTGTTGCTCCTTTGTGAGTCGTAAGGATCTCACGCGGGAATTTTCTCCTCACAAAGTCGAGAGGACTTTGCGAGTGCATTTCATCTCTTTTTTACGAGTCTGCGCCCTTTCGGGTTTTCACAAACTGGCCGGCAGTCCTGCTGTTTTTACTCACGGAGCCCTTTCGGGTTTTCATCCGTGCCCATTTTGCTTGTGGACATACCTTTTTTTTTATTTTTATGTTATTATTTTTGGTGGGACTTTGAATATGGTCTCACCGGTAAGACTTGGGAGAGATTGGGGTTGTTTTACGCCCGTGGATTGTATACGGTTTTGCAGGATGTATGATCCAGACCGTAGGGCCGTAAAAATTCGGGACTTTGTTGGCGTCTGCATCACTGCACTGGAATATGGTATCAGGAGCGACTCATCATTCGCCGTTGGGATTTGGAATTTGGTTGGCGTCTGCATCGCTGCACTGAAATATGGTACCAGGAGCGACTCATCATTCGCCACTTGGGGGTTGGGGAGCGATGGCTTAGGAGACAGGTTTAGATCCCTATCACCTAAGACTTTTCAATTTTATGGGTCGTGAGGGTCCCATAAAAGCATTTTCTCCCTGCGAGTCGCAAGGATCTCGCAGGTGTATTTTCTCCTTAGGAGTCGTGGGGACTCCTAAGTGTGTTTTTCCTTCGTGAGTCGTAAGGATCCCACAAAGGTTTGTTCTCCTCATGTATCGTGAGGACATATGAGTGGGTCTTCTCAATGGAGCATAATTCTAAAGGCGGAGACCAGCCGCGTATCTGGTGATTACGGTGGGGCATGAAGGTGATGAGAATTATTTGAGCCCGTGGATTGTATACGGTAGTCAATTTGGGGACTGGCCGTTGGGCTAGAAAAATTTTGGGAATTCGAATTTTGGTTGGCGTCTGCATCACTTCACTGGAATATGGTACCAGGAGCGACTCATCATTCGCCATTGGGATTTGGAATTTGGTTGGCGTCTACATCGCTGCACTGGAATATGGTACCAAAAGCGACTCATCATTCGCCACTGTTTTTTTTTACCGCGATTGCTCTATCATTTCAACTTTTCTTATCGCGAAGGTCGCGATTGCCCTATCATTTCGGCTTTTATTCGCGGTTGCTCCATCATTTCGGCTTTATTTTCATTTTTATTTTTACTCGCTGATTTTTATTGCGAGTTGCCCCATCATTTCGGCTTTTCTTTATTTTTCTTTTATTTACACATTTTTTTTTGTTTATTTACATATATATATATACCTTTTTTTTACGTTCCCGGTTTAACGACTTAGAGGTCGATTGTTCTCAGTTTAATGACGTGGTGGTCGATTGTTCCCAGTTTAACGACGTGGTGGTCATCTGTTTCCAGTTTAATGACTTAGAGGTCATGTAGAGGAGTTTAGAGAAGATACCTGATTGAGCAGTTGTAAGGGGCGTCGCTGGAGCTTGCCCGAGATGCCTTATTACTTTGTCGGTGTTGATGGTCTTGCCCCCAGCTGGGGCCAAGGAAAGCCGTTCAAATACCGACTTGCGTTCGAAGAGGGAAATTGGAAATTGTTAACCCCTGCAAAAAGAAGCATGATTTCAGTACAGATAATCAATGTATATTGATTGAGTTCGCATGAACGTTTAACCCGAAATATGGGAGGAGAGATAGGTCCCACCGGGCGTGCTAGAATCTGTAAGGTGTTTTTCGTCACCCCATTGAGATGGGAATACGCGCGCGCTTGTCAGGCTCATTACAGATTCCCCCTGCCTAGGGTAGGCCGGGGTTTAATGATTGTGGGGATCCGAATCTCCGGTAGCTGCGGACTAAGCTGCCGTTAATTACCCCTCGCTTTTGGAGCGAGAGAACCTCCGATTGACGGGATAAACTGGTCATGCGAACTTAATGTGCAGTGTTGTGTTTTGAAGGGGTTTTGGATATATCGGGGGCCCCGCAGAGTTTTTACGGGGGTCCCGCTACCTGGATAGCGGGCTGGGGGTCAAGGGGGCTAGCAGCCCCCTTGCGGGGTGCGGGGCAGTGCCCCGTTAGAAATTTTTTTCTAATAGGGACAGTGTCGTGGAGTATGTATGTGTGTGTGTGTGTATATATATATATATATATATGCATATATATAAAAAGGGGAAAATGCTAGCGCTTTGAGTGCAAGAGTGCTAGCGCTTTGAGCGCTAGTGCACCACATGGGCACTCGGGCGCTAGCGCACTGAGCGCTAGCGCGCCACGTGTTAGCACGTGGGCGGTTGGGCACTAGCGCTCTGGGCGCTAGCGCTGTGGGCGCTAGCGTGCTACTTGTCAGCACGTGGGCGCTAGCGTGCCACTTGTCAGCACGTAGGCGCTTGGGCGCTAGCGCTCTGAGCACAAGAGCACTAGCGCTTTGAGCGCTAGTGCGCCATGTGTCAACACATGGACGCTCTGGCGCTGGCGCTCTGGACGCTGGCGCTCTGGGCGCAAGCGCGCTAGCGTTAGCGCGCCACGTGTCAGCACGCGGGCGCTCGAGCGCTAGCGCTCTGGGTGCAAGAGCGCTAGCGCACCACGTGTCAACACGTGGACGCTCGAGCAGCAAAAGGGACTTGGTCCCTGCAATGGGAGTTGTACTCCCAGAAATGAGCACATATTATTTTGTATGTATATATATATGTGTGTGCGTGTGCGTGTGTGAGGAGTTAAACACCTAAGATGTTTTGAAGCTGATGAAGGGCTTCTCCCCTTGAGCCCTAGTTCTTCCCCAAAGTGGGGTTTCTGGAGATGGGTCTCCTTCTTCTTTCTTTGTTGGCCGTATCTTGAAGATCAAGAAATATGAGATTCTAAAAATCTCTCCTTTCTGAGATCTGATGGCAGATCTGAGTTCCCCTTTGTGGGTTTTGTGGTGAAAAACTATTTAGTTTTGGAAAAGGAAGAGTAAAACTCTTGATTTTATTTTAAAAAAAAGATGAAGGTTTAGAACTTTGAGGAAGGAGAAGATCACAGATCTAGATTTTTCTTTGGAGAGAGAAAAAGTTGTTGGGATATTTTCATTATCCTTACCTTTATAGGCTATACACTTTACATATAGCCCCTTGGGCTTTACAAAAATGGCATTTTAGCCATCTCATGGCTCATGTGCCATTTCTTTTTGCACATAAGCCATGGGCTTACAAAAATTTGGCTTTATGCCCATTTCGCTTACATTCATGCATAAAAAAAATTACATAAAAAATTATTTATTAGATGATCTATATTTTGGCATGGAGGAGGCTGGCCGTGGGCTCGACTTGGGCATGGGCCCGCTTGACCTGGGCTTGGGCCCACCTGGCTTGGGGGTTGACCTTGACTTTGACTCGGTCAACCGGTGTGTAAATTTTTACCCCAACAAATACGACGGTCCATAAATCACATGAAATCTGTATCTCAATGCGTAAATTCATGAAATATGATATATGCAACATAAAACGGTAATATGAGCATATCAAGGGAAAACCGCTCTTTTAAATGAATCCAGTTTTAAATATATCATGCGGTTCCCAATTTCTCCAAAATCAAATGCAACATCATATGAGGGTGTACATGTAGCTATGTTTGTACAATGCATTTCATAAGCGCAATAGAACAAGAATCAACGTTTCAATATCAATAACGAATATAATACCACATATGTGTATAAGTTGTGCGTGTTATGGCAATTACTGACGGTGTGGGTGTAGCATACAATTTAGTACTTGTGCAACATGAACCGTCAGTAATGGTGTAGTGTCCACTAGGTACTAAGTCAAAGCACAACAAGTAATGGTATACAATGATGCTCATGCACAATCAATATATATGCATATAAACATGCGGCTATAATATCATATCTAGCCCTGACGGTTAACGTCATACGGGCGATTTCCCCGTAGATGTTAAATCTACTCACCGATGATCTCGAGCTAAGTAAATCCAACCACCTGCTTTCCTTTCTTCGCTGCGTCCGAAGTCCCTGCCTGCGATCCTATTATCACAAAACACGATAACGCGTGGATTTAGCAAACTACGCAATAATAAACGAACACAACGCCAATTAACGAATCGTTCCCTTAAGCTACAAAAGGGTTTGCTTGGCGGCTAACGTGTGTGGCGACATCACCAAAACAAACCCACGACAGCAAGCTACTCGAAACACTAAAACTACGTCGGATCAATCGTATCACACTTTACCGAAATGCCTAAATTTAGCTAAGTGCTCCCAGATTTTACCTACAGTCACTGCATAAAAATCTAGCAGCACCAAACACGTAGGATAGCACACAGACAGCTACCCACAAAAACACCACCCCCCATCCCCTACAAAACCGAGCTCGACGGATTTTCCCCAAGTGTCGCCGGTTTTCCTAGGTCGGGTTAGGCCAGGGTTTCAGGTGAACATTCAGGCCCTCTAGTACAACACCACTACATCGCTAGATTTTCCAGTAAACATTCGTGGTCGTAGAAGATCACAAAGAACCTAATATGACACTAAAAATACGATATGTGCTCAAAATTACATCTTTAGGATTCTAAACAACAACTACTAAGCTACACAATATAATAACAGCCTAATTAACAGTTAGGGATCGTTACTTATCCACACTTGCTCAAAAATCCTAGCTTTCCATGCTCTAAGTGATCCTAGTGGCTTAATCTTGACTTGTGAAGGGTTTTAGTGGGGTTTAGTGAAGATTTGGTTTGGGTTTGTGAGGATTTGGGTTAGGGTTTCAGTTGGAGGGGGATGAGGGAATGAGATGAGGAAACAATTGAGAAGGAGAGAATGAGAGTGTGAATGAGAGAATGTGAGTGAGTGTATGAGTGAGGGTGAGGGAAATGAGGGTGTGAGTTTAGTATGAGCAATGCCCCCCTCTTCTCTCTCTTCATTAAATGCAAGCCATGCTTGCCCCATGCTCATGATTCCATTGTCAACCCTCTCTTTCTCTCCCCCAAGTCAACCAAATTCAAACCTTATTTTAAAACTAAATAATTTAAATAAATACATACACTTAATTGATATGGGGTTAAGGTGCCATGGCTACTTAAGCATGGTTAACCCTAATTAACCCTAGATTAACATGCACAAGTGTGTGCAAGCCCAAAACAAATAATAATAAAATATTAATTAATTTTTATAAAATATGTGAAAACTATTTTGGGAAACTTTTTACTAAAAATCTGCATTATCGCTTAATTAACACTAATCGCATTCTAAGGTGTTACAACGCCGTTCCCTAAACTGACATTCCAACTGGATACAAGCGGTGTGACTGGAATCGCATAAGTTTGGACGAACCATTGCGACATAAAGCAATGAGATACTCCAGTATCGAATAGTGCTAGTGCAGGTAGTGAGGCTACTAAGATTGTACCTAAGGTATGTGGGATATGTTTTAGGTATAAGGGAAAAAATATATAGGTATTTCTATGAACTGAAAGAGAATTTAAAAGGGAATTGTTACCAATAATGACTTGGACAGTGGCTTCAGCCTCTTCCACAGTCATTGTGAAGGCCTGTCGCCATGGTACATTCCTCCTGGCCGGAAGTGCATTCCTCTAGACGTTCCTTTGAGCTTGATGGAACTGACGAGGAGGAGGTGCAGTCGGTGCTCCTCTAGGTGGTGGAGCAGGGAGAGCGAGTCTTGGAGCAGGTGCCTGAAGGGCTGGTCTCTGCGGGTAAGTGATTGCTAGCCTGGGTGCAGCATATGGGTTTTGTCTACGAGGACAAGACCCAATATCATAAGTAGCTGAGCCGCAGACTAAGCAAAGGCGATTTGCACGCCAGCAGTCTTTCATCAGATACCCATCTCTCCAGCAGTATGTGCAAAATGCTGGGCTGGGCCGATTGATTGGTACTCCCGGTCTCCTGGGCACAAATGGTGGCCTTGAAGAGGCTCCTCCTGCCATCTGGCTGGCAGGGCGCTTAACTCCAGCAGATTGAGATCTGCCCCTCATCTTTACCACTGCCTTATAATGGCGGGCAGCTTTCAGAGCCAATTCGTGGGTCGTGAAATCTCCTGTGGTTAATGCAGCCTGGATCTCCGGATCTAACCCTTGTTGAAATCGACAGGCTCTGATCTCATCCGTCGGTATCAAGCGTGCCGCAAATCTATTGTGTTAGCCGTGTAGTATGTGATAATTCAAAATCTAAATATTGAAACGTATCTTACCGACTGAGCATGGTGAACTCAGCGTCATATTCATCTACTGACTTGGTCCACATTGAACATTGTTGCAGATGGATGAACTGTTGTTCCAAATCAAAGCGGGCAGTCTCACGGAAATACTTTGCATCGAACATGTTACGGAAAGTCTTCCATTCGATGGGTTGATCAAGACGGCTTTCTTCTGCCTTCCACCAAACCCGTGCATTGTCCGTGAGCCGCAACTTCGCAACATAAACCCAAGTTATCTCTAGCACTTGTGCCGCTGCCAGTTCATTTTCAATACTCTGAGCCCATTCCTCAGCTTCTAGAGGGTTATCCTTTCCTAAGAATTGCTTGGGGTGCAAGGCCCTGAATTTCTTCACCCCAGGTGCTTCTGCCTTTGGTCGGTTCATCAGGATAGCAGTCTGCTGCTGCTGTCCTTCCAGGAGGCTGCGGATCGCCTCAAGCAGAATCGTCTTCTCGTTGATCGGAGCAGCAACGGCAGGTGTGAGTGGTAGTGGTGGGGGAGTGTTGTTGACATTCGTGCTGGTGTTGTTTGGGGAATCCATAACCTTGATAGAAAATTTGGGCTAGGACAGATTCAAAGTATATGAAATGATAAGATTCAAGGAATATGAATTGTAAATAATGTTTTCAGCTGCTGGTTCTTGTGTTATATTGCTTAGGTTGTCCATACAGTGCTAACCTGCATGTCCATACAGAGCTGACCAGTATGTCCACACAGAGCGGACCTGCATGGGCTACCAAAAAAACCTGTCATGCCCCGCTTTCTAACGTACGGTGAAGGGGACGTGTCAAGGCCCGCTACGTATTTACTCAGAAGTAAACACGCTAAGCGTGTTTAAGCAATATAAAAATAAATGTACACAAGAGACAAAAGTAAATGAATAGCAAATTTATTTAATAACATTCTTTTTACAATATATCTGAAAAGTAAATACATGGAATGGAAAGAAATGCCTAAACAGTGGCATAACGGAAATGAAAAAAATACAGAAATGTAAATATGTACAAGGAATCTAAAGCTCTGGGAGCTAGCTGGTCCAAGTCCTCGTTGGTGGGCTCGATCTCCTGAAGGTGCGATCCACCTGACAACATTCCAAAGAAAAAAGAAAAGGAATGTCGTCAGCGAACAATCTCAGCAAGTCCCAAAGGTGAGGGAGAAATAGAATAAACAGAGAGTGAATGCAACTTTTAAAGTTGTATTATATTGTTAACGTTGTTGTTTGTAACTTGGTACAGAAGAGGCCAGTGTATACGAGAGGAGTCTCACTATACCAGAGACTACGGTAAATGGAGTACAAGGAACCGTTCAGCCACGGTACAACGGTAATGGAGATTCAGGTTAGGTGTCTTATGGTTGCAGTCTCGTGCCACTTCTAACACCTTCCGTACCAATCTACCCCTTATAAACCCCGCGATGTCTTGATTGTATTGTTGTATTATTTGTATTGTATATTGAATATAGACGGATGACTTGCCGAAACCATGATATCAGTAATGGAACAGATATAATGGATGAATATGTAAATGGAAAATATCCATGGTTCAGTTCGGTCAATATAGATTGAATAGATTGAATATATGGATTCATGCATTCATGTTGAATTGTAGTTTATACTTGAATTATATTCAAGTCAGATTTATTATATTGAGATTCCGTCTGAGTCAGTCAATTAGAAAAGAAATTGAATCCTGAATTATGTTTTGGTGTTATCGGTAACTGCTGCACATAGACGGCAGGATTTGTGTCTTTTTCAAAGACAATTACCGTGTTGATAACACCGTTTGTTAAGTTGTCTACCTTAAATAGGCAAGCACCCATATCTCCGGCTCCCTGCGGCTCAAGAGACTGGTCCCGCTTAAATCTATATTTACTAGGGTTCTTATTGTAATTTAGTATAACTTGAGGGGGTTTTATGTAAAATAATTTAGTTATACTTTCAAAATATATCTCAAGTATTTAATTATCGTCTTTAGAGTTTTCATATATGTTTTTTTATTCAATGTGAAATTTCTAGTGAATATGACCTAGTTTTTAAAGTATAAGGTATTTATTTGAAATATTGGAATTGTATGGTATTTTCTTGTAAATGGGATGTTTTTCTTGAATTTTGGAAATGTAGAATATTCTAAATATTAAAAATAGATATTTTGATATTAATTACATATATATTTATTTATTAAAAATATAAGTTTGATTTATAATAGAAATCACATTTTCTAAAAAAAAATTGTATTAAAAATCTTTCGAGAACGTATGCTCCTTGCGGAGGTCTGCATCTCACTCTAATAAACCCGAGGATGTGCGATAATCTGCACCATCCCAAACGGGTTCCCCAAAATGAGTTGTAGAGGCGCAATTGCAAAGATTTGTTAAATACAATTCTTATAGAAAAATGTTTTATAAGTTGAAGGTAGTTATATGTAAAGTCGTATTTTCCCAAATCTATGTCCCAAATTCTATCGTGCTATGTTAGATATGTGTGTTGTGAGGAGGTAGGTCATTACTTCGTGAGTTTTCTAAGATAATATGGTTTAAAAAGTTTAAACATGTCGAAATGAAATATGAAGGTATTTTAATGTAAAAGTGGAATAAAACTTGCTACGGTTATTATTTTGATGTCAAACTTGTTCTTTGTTAATGAGTACTAAACAATATATCAAAAGTTGTAGATTTGTTATTAAGAAAAAATTGTATTTTTTAAAAGAAAAGATAATCGGAAGCCGGATAACTCCGCTTCCGACATATTTTAAGAATGAAGGGTTTGGGAATAGCAAAAGGGAGAAAGAAAGGGGACTTACTGGTTATTTGGCTAAAGGAGAGAAATAGGAAGAGTGGGAAAGCGTCGGTACGTCGTTTCGTCGCCGGAAACTCCTTGGATCATCGCCAGAAGTTCGTCGGAGCTTCGCCCTTTGTTAACTCCACTTGCACACTATAGGAACTTGGAATTTTCTTGAGAGTTTTGGTAGGAAATTATGAGTGGGGAGGTGTGAATTGAGGGTTGTATTTATAGGGAAAATTATGGTTTAGGGGTGAAGAAAATGCATTAAAAATATGCATTAAAATGAGGTTAAATAGGCATTTTATTGCTCTCTGGTTTAATTCAGAGTAAACAAGAAATAAGTGAATAGTGGGGTAGCTGAAAGGGTGTAGGGGTCGATGTTTGGGGAGCATTGGGTACGGGGGCCCGGCGGCGCCGGCATTACCCACGGTCTCGCCGGTCGGAATCCGGTGGCGGGGATTGGGATTCTCGCCACGTGTCCCTGCCGCTTCAATTTCCCCCGTGTTTATATTTGTTTATTCTGTAACTTACCCTATTACGTGTGTTGCACGTGTAGACTCTTGGGCTTCTAAAAAGTTAAAAGAATTTAAAATAAAAAGAATATGTGGCTAATGGAATTTGAACTCAGGTGCTTTGTCTCAGCAGTGCAAGGCTTTACCAGTGAGCTACAAGCTCTTTCTTGCTGTTCAAAATTGAATCAAATACTTATAGTACTCACAGAAATTGTAAATACTCCAATTGTACATTAACTTTAAATGAATTTTATGTATATAGAAATTGGAGTTGTTACAATATAACAGGTTTACCTTCTGATCAAGCTCTTGAATTCGGCATTGACTTAATACCTGGTGTGCAACCGGTAATCAAAGCTCCATACCGGTTAAGTCCAGAAGGATTGAAGGAGATCCGTACTCATTTGGATGAACTCCTGAAGAATGGTTGGATTCGTCTTAGTACTTTATGTTGGCAATCTCTAGTATTACTTGTGTAGAAGAAAGAAGGTTCATACAAGATGTGTGTGGATTACCGAGCTCTGAATGAAGTGACGATCAAGAACAAGTATCCACTACCACGCATCGATGATCTTTTCGATCAGCTAAATGGGTCTTGTGTATTTATGAAGCTAAGTCTTCGTTCGGGTTATCATCAGGTGAAGGTCAAAGAGTCTGATATTCCAAAGACGATATTCAGGACTCGATATGGTCATTATGAGTATCTCGTAATTCCATTTGGAGTGACTAATGCACTTGCTATATTTAGACAAGTTCGTTGTCATCTTCATCGACGACATCCTGGTGTATTCAAAGAATCGGAAAGAACACGTCGAGCATTTACGGATTATCCTGAAGACATTGCGACATCATCAGCTCTATGCCAAGTACAACAAGTTTGAATTTTGGCTAGATCAAGTGGAATTTCTCGGACAAATTGTTTCAGGCGAAGGAATCTCAGTAGATCCAGCTAAGGTGTCAGCTGTCAGCGAATGGCCGAAACCAAAGACAGTGAAAGATATACGAAGTTTCCTAGGATGAGCAGGATACTATCGAAGATTCATTGAAGGCTTTTCGAAGATTGCAGCACCCTTGACCAAGCTCACACGTAAATATGAAGCATTCGTGTGGTCAGAAGCATGTGAAAACGCTTTTGTAGAACTCAAGTCAAGGTTAACTTTAGCTCCTATCCTTGTAATACCGGATCAATCTGGAAGATTAGTCGTACATTGTGATACGTCCGGTAAGGGATTATGATGTGTTCTACATCAGCATGGAAAAGTTATGGCTTTCGCGTCGAGACAGCTTAAGGTTCATGAGCGCAACTATCCAACACATGATCTGGAGTTGGCAGCCGTTATCTTCGCACTTAAGATTTGGTGCCACTATCTTCTGGGAGAGAGAGTGGATATATACACGGACCACAAGAGTATGAAGTATGTATTTACTTAGAAGGAATTGAACATACGGTATAGAAGATGGCTAAAACTTATGGCAGACTTCGATATCAACCTATAATATCATCCTGGGAAGGTGAATGTAGTTCCTGATGTACTTAGCCGTCAGCCATTAGCAATGAATCTCACCGCTCAGTGGAAGCTACAACAGGAATTGCACGGATTGGCAATCGAAGTAGTTATGCCAGGTAACGCTTCGTATTTGATGAACTTACAAGTCCAGTCTATTCTTATCAATCTGATCAAAGCAACTCAAGCAAATAATACAAAGCTACAAAAGATCCGAGAACAAGTAGAAAGTGGACTTCGAACTGATTTCATCATCCACAAAGATGGATCCTTGCGATATGGAAGTCAATTATGTGTACCAAACGTCTTAGTTCGAGAAGAGTTGATGAAAGAAGCTCATAGCTCTCCTTATTCTGTACACCCCAGTGGTACAAAAATGTATAAGGATCTACAGCAACACTATTGGTGGCATGGAATGAAGCACGAAGTAGCCAGAAGCGTAGCAAAGTGTTTGGAGTGTCAGCAAGTAAAAGCTGAACATCACAGAATTACTGGTTTATTTCAGCCATTACCAATCCCAGAATGGAAATGGAAGCACATTACCATGAAGTTCATGACCGCCCTTTCTCGCAGCACGAAGGGTAACGACGCAGTATGGGTTATTATGGATTGACTCACCAAGTCAGCTTACTTTATTCCCTTTCGAGTTGACCAATCTACCGAGACGTTGGTAAAGAAGTATATGGAGGTGAGAATGAGTCTAAAGTAAGATTTAAATCTTCAATATATACTATAGTTGATATCCATGAACTCATGCAGGAGATTGTGAGATTACATAGAGTACCGGTTTGCATCGTCTCCGATAGTGATACAAAATTCCGATCACAGTTTTGGCAGAGTCTGCAAGCTAGCCTGGGAACGAGTTTGAACTTCAGCACGGCTTACCATCCACAAACAGACGGAAAGTCCGAGCGAACAATTTAGATTCTGGAGGACATGCTAAGAGCTTGTATGTTAGACTTCGGAGGTTCATGGGAAGACCACCTACACCTTATGGAGTTTTCATACAATAACAGCCATCAGGCGAACATTGGAATGACACCATTTGCAGCACTCTACGGAAGGAAGTGTCATTCACCATTAAGTTGGGAAGACGTTGGAGATCGTGAACTCCTTGGACCAGAGATGATCGTGGCAACTGTGGATGTAGTTCGCACGATCAGGGAAAGAATGCGCATAGCCCAAGACCAACAGAAGCATTGGGCTGATGCAAAGCGCCGACATCTGGAATTCCAACCTGGAGACAATATTTTCTTAAATATTTCTCTAAACAGAGGAGTGATCCGCTTTGGCAAGAGGGGTAAGCTCAGTCCAAGATACATAGGACCGTTCGACATTCTCGAACGAGTTGGAGAAGTAGCATACCGTTTGGCATTACCACCATCATTGGAAGGAGTGCACAACGTGTTCCACATATCCCTGCTACGAAGATATGTGAGCAACCCCAGCCACATCCTTAATCACTCAGAGCTCACAGTCCAGATTGACCTGATTTGCGAGCAACAACCCGTTGAGATCCTGGACCAAAAGGTTAAGATACTGCGGAACAAGAAAATAAACTTAGTCCGAGTGATGTGGCGAAAAGATTCGCCAGGAGAATCAATGTAGGAACGAGAAGAAGACATGCGTGCATGATACCCTTATTTATTTGTAAATTAGTCCTTATGTAAATATAAATTTCGATGACGAAATTTTTATAAGGAGGGTAGAATGTAACGACTCTGAATTTATGGTACGAAATTTTCCAGTTTAATGTACAGAAATGAGTTGTACAGCCTGAGATTGAGTTATAAGTTAATTTTGTTAAATAACAGCAAGAAGCCACTTATAGCTCACTAGTAAAGCTCTTGTGCTGCTGTGACATAGCCCATGTGGTCGAATCCTATCAGACACATTATTTTTTCTGATTTTTCTTTTTAACTTTTTGGAAGACCAAAAGTTTACATGTTCAATACACATAAAAATGAAAAGTAAGAAAAATCAAACATGTGAAAAGGGTTTAAACACTGAGTAGTACACGTGGCATCAATCCAGAGGCTCATCTTCTAAAAACCGGCACCGACGGCTCTGATGAGGCCGATTGTCTCCGGGCTTTGCACACACAACCTTTCCCCTACCCCTAACTCTATGCACTGTTTGATTGCCCTGCAATCAAACAGAGCCCCTTCAATTCTCAATTTATCATCTTTTTAATGCATCTTAATTCACCATTTTAATTCAAAAACCCTAATTCTACATATAAATACTACCCCATGCCCTATCCCTTCATCATTCTGAAAATTCAAGCCAAAACTCTCAAAATTTCTTAAGTACAAGTGGAGTAAAAGAGGAGTTAGTAAGCGATCAACTTCTGGCGAGAATAGAAGCAAATTCCGGCGATTCCGCGATGCCACGACGACAACCTTCTCTTCTTCAACCTTTCTTTGACCTAACTAACTTGTAAGTCCCTTCTAATCTTCATTTCTCTTCTTTAAAAATTTATTTCAAAACTCATATCGGTAAGTGGAGTTAATACCGATATCTTTTTTCTAAACCCTAGAAAACTTCTTACCTTCATTCTTTGATCAACCAATTTTTTACACTATACTTATAACCTTAAACCCTAATATTTAGAATCAAAATTTCATTAAAATTCTAATGTAAATAACTTTAATTTAAGTTTTTCATTTAAATACCATGAACTTCAAACATCGCCTCTTTTAGTATTTTGTTAATACTTTACCTTTAGAAAACTGCACGGGGTAATGACATACCCCTCACATACACATATGGTTCCATAACACGATACCGCTTTTGTGTGAATTTTTGTTACGAATAAAATATTGCATTAAAATACCATTTACTATAAAAACCGGATTTCTTTTAAACGGTGTTTTAAATCCCTTTGCGAATATGCCTCTACAACCCTTTTTAGGGGACTCTCTATTGTATGGTGTGGATTATTGCATCCTTAGGCTAGTATAGCGAGATGCAGACCTCCTCACGGAGCATTCGGTCTCGAAAGGTTTTAAATATGGTTTTCAAGAAAAATGAATTTTTCTATTTAAATAAAATTAATTTTTTAATAATTATATAAAAACTGCAAATCCATATATTTTCAAAATATAATAAACTTACATATTTTTAAAATGAAAGAATTACAAGTTTCACCAAAATACCAACAAGATACCAATAAAAGACAAGTTTTACAATAAAATACCATGAACTTTCCATGCTATATAATTATCATTAAAATACCTCAACTCCTTAAAATTCACATCCATGAAAATCCTAAATAAAATAAATAACTTCTCGAGATTTATTTTGAAATTCTATTAAAAATATTTTTTCATAAAACCCACTCGAGTTATATAAAACAATATTTAAGGACTTTAGTAAATATAGGTTTAAGCGGAATCAATTCTCTTAAGCCCTATGGAGCCGGAGAGTGAGTGTTTGCCTATTTAAGATAGAAAACTTAACGGAATTATCAATGGTAATTGTTTTGGAAAAAAACACAAATCCTGCCGTTCATGTGCAGCAGTTACCGATGACTCCCGAACCTAATTCAGGATCTAAATCAGTTACAGATATCTGACTCAAATCTGAGACTAATTCAAAACCGAATCTAAACTCAAATCAAAGTCCAATTCAAATATGAATCCAAAGTCTAACCTGAATACTTGAACTTGAACCTGAATACTTGAATTCAAACATCAATATCAAACATGAATAATTTACTTGACCAAACCATGGTTATAACTTGATATGACTTCTTGAATACATGATCACATCCTGAACCTGACTACTTGAACAACTTATATCTATGGTTTCGGCAAGACTTGTAAATATAACCCTATACAATACATTACACGGGTTTAACGAGGTAGATTGGTACGGAATGTATTAACGTGGCACGAGATGGTCACTTAAAAGACACCTACATGAACTCTCATACCGTTGTCCCGTGGGTTTTGACGGGGTCTTGTACTATATGTTACCGCAGTCCACGGGGTAAGATGGACTCCGTTAGAATAACAATCATAACTGTATAACTTACCGGTTTAATTTCTCATTACTTGTTCTATTCCATTCTTTCTTTTGGGACTTACCGAGTGCTAGTTCGCTGATGACATTCCTGTCTATTTCTTTCTTTGGAATGTTTGTCAGGAGGACCGGACTCTCAGGAGACCTAGCCTAGCTAGGAGAACTTGGACCAGTTCACTGCCCAGCCGGACTTCTAACTCTCTTGTACTTACTTTCAATTTGTATTCCACTGTTTACGCATTGCTTTATATCATTGCATTTTTCCTTTTCAAAGCAGTTGTATTGTAAAGATGAATGTTAATAAAAGTTGTTGTTTATTTTATATCTTTTGTCATTCTTGTATATTTTATATATATTGCTTAATTACAGTTAACGTATTTATATCTTAGTAAATACGTTGCGGCCCACCACGTCACCAATTCCGTACACCAAGAAGCAGGACGTGACAAGTCTGTTGGAAGAGCTCCAAGAAGGATACCGATGCTGACTCGACGATGGAGGCAGAGTATATCGCTGCATGTGACGCCGTAAAAGAAGCAGTCTGGATGAAGAAGTTCGTTACAGAACTTTAGATAGTTCCATCCATTGTTGATCCAATACCTTTGTATTGTGACAACAACGGGGCTATAGCTTTAGTGAAGGAACCAAGGTCCTATCAAAAGTCTAGACATATCTTGAGGCAGTATCACCTAATCAGGGAGATCGTGGATCGCCGGGAGATCGAGGTGCGGAGAGCAGACACGGAGAACAGTATTGAAGATCCACTCACAAAGGTCATCCCTCAGACGCAGTTCGAAAGGCTATTCGAGAAGACAAGTCTGTGATATGCCAATACATGGCCTTAGTGCAAGTGGGAGATTATTAGTGATATATGTCCCAGAGGCTATTATTGTATAGTACTAGATTGTATATTACATTTTGGAAGATTGGGATATACACAGATATAATAACAGTCTTGCTCAATATGATAGTATGCTATCTGGTTTGATTCTATCTTAATATGTGTATATGTTTCTTTTAACATATCGCTAATACATATTGATAGAGCCCTTAGGATTTTTGCTTGACTGCCAGCGTTGTGATGGCAGTCACACTAGTGGGGGCTGAGTAGTCTATAAGCACATCCTTGAGCTTGTCCCTAGTCGTAGGATTATCGAGACAGGGAATCGATACTCCAGAGTAGACTAGTGTATACGCTTCTTATCCTTAATCAGGGGAGGTGGCTTGTCCCGCAGCCATTGGTATACGGTACCAGAGATAGTATACATGTGCTCATTGGGTTATGAGTTACACTGGGGACTCGTTGGGAACTGCTGGTTGGTATTATATCTATTATCAGTTAGCAGTTCCCCAGTGATATGAGTACAGATTAGTCCGTTAACTTGACATCGCTATTCGTCTCGAGTGTGTTCCCGGTGTACTTAGACTACCCTATCACGGCTCAAATGAGTCGTGCAAACAAGTAGTGGCTGGGTGCAGTCCCAAAGCACTTGGAGGCAGTAGGGATTAGAAGGGTTTCGTCTCTCCCGCTATTGGGAGTTGATATCGCGCTGTATTCGGATAGCCAATATATAAAGTCCCTGGCCAGAACAAGTGAGATTTACTGGTAGGTACACCAGTAGTTTCTCATGGTGTATTGGGCTTTACACCGACACGACTTATTGCGCTATTAGGGGTCTGACGTTTACCAAGTCCTAGACTCGATATGCTATACTCTTAGATGAACAGACCGGAATTTACGGAGATTGTCATGGATAGGCTCAGTAGGGGTTCGGATGAGTTCGCTCGTCGGCCTTCTTTTCGACAGGTACCTGGATAGCCGTTACGTACAGCTAGTGCCACTGACGGACTTGTGGTTAAACCCAATGCCAGCATACTGTCGATTCTTTAGAGTCTCACATAGAGAGTTTTCCTGGTTCAGGCGAAACGATGTAGAGGCCGTATGGTTTTACGTTCAGGGTTCCAATCATATACGTGTACTAGCTACACGAATGTTGTTCGGACGGATAATACTAGTGGGCTTAGGATTAAGCCGCATTCTAATATTATATTATTAGATTATTTTTATCTCTTTGTATTCGTATTTTTTGCAGTTCGAATATAGGTATGTATATACGGTGAGGGCATTCTTGTAATTTTACAGATACTTCTAGAAGGGGACACCTCATTTTGGATTAATCTATTTTTGGAAAATAGATTAATGAGATGGAAAATGGAGATATTTGTGGCATGGGTTGAAACATGGCTAATTCTTTTGTTTATTAATTTGGTCTCACTATTCAAGTATGGCAAGAATTTTCTATGGAAAATAATGCATGCTTGATGTGAGAAAAAGAATGGGCCATTCTTCACTTGCTACAACACTTGTTCATTTGTGTTTTTTCACTCTCTGTCCATTGTTCTTCTCCTTCTTCCTCAAAACCCTAACCCTCATATGTGTTGTGAATCTTAGGGTCATTTGAGATAAAATACTCCAATTAACTTTCTACATTTCCTAAGCTACCTAGATTAGCAAACTAGGTAATTTAGTTACCTCGGTTTAGAGCTTGGAGCTTGAACCATAGACTCTCAGGTGGATCGTCATTGACATGAGAAGGCCGACGATCGACCGCGATCCGAACCTTCTAGGAGCTCAAGGAGAGGAGAAGACCCAAAATATTGGAATCATCAAGGTATAAAACACTATTATAGTAGTTTAGCTAGTTAGGGTTTCTAAAAGATCTTGGATGATAGATCGATGTTGCAAGTTTAAAATCGTTTTTGTAAATTCCGCCTCCCCACAAACCACGTGGGGTGTGCGACATCGACTTACAGAATATCCGGAGGATACCGACCGGAGTGATATGAGACAAATGGATATGAGGGCCAATCCGATGAGACGGCGCTTGAGATATGAGGATTTACGAGTCGATGTTGGACATAGGTTTTATGATGATTTCGAGTGTCGATACTTGGCACTCAGGTTTTATGATGATTTGATGTGTCGTTGAAGGGCACACGTTAGATGATACATATATATACTTATATATGATACAGATGACATAGTATTATATATTACCACAGGCACAATATTATTATTATTATTATACTTATGTATACACAATCACTCTTATTACTACACGGTATTATATTTTTATATTAATGTATGACCTAAGAGATCATCATACATTCGATTTCTACCGGATGATATTTTCTACTCACGAGTTGGCAACTCACCCCCGTTCTGCCACAATTTTCTTGCAGGATCGATCGCTCGGATTCAGTAACGGCTTGCTGACGCATTGCTCCTTTCTGAGTGATTTACATTGGTAGGTGGGTTACAGTACAGAGTGTATCCACCATTGTATATTCATTATTCATTTGTATCTAGTTAAAGGCTCCATCAACCAGATTATGCATATTTGGTAGACCTAGAGACCGATTTGTATATTCTTTGTATTTCGAGTCGAGATTTGTATATATTCCTATATTGGATTTGATAGTGTTTTGCTTTTCTCTATTCTTTTCTGTGATTGATCTTCGCTTTAGGCGTCATATATTCTTATTTGCGTGCTTGTGATTCCGCCAATTGGCGAAGAGCTAGCTCCCGCTTGGGGATGCCTATATTATTGTTATGTATTGGTTTTGGATCAAAATTTACAAAGGAGGTGCTGCCCAAATTTCAAATGACGAAAATGTTTTTCTAAGTCCACGGTAGCTCTCCCGGTTCTTTCGGGCTTGCGGAAATGGTGAAAAACGATTTTTAGGGTTTGGGTAACATGGACCACAAAAACGGATCTTGGCTAAACTACACACTAGCAACCTAACAAGAGATTTGTCTACTCGGTTAGGGGTTATACCTCACTTGAACTTCTTCTTCTTGAACTCTTTGTAGTGGTTGGATGGTGCTTTCCTCGTCGCCTTCTTTCGTCAAAGATGGATCCACCCGAGGGTTTCTTCTTTTGAGCTCCTTTCTCGAAGTTTGAGAGAACTAGGGTATCCGGCTTGCTAAACCTTTTACCTTAGAGAGAGTAGAGAGTGTCTTAGGGTGTTTTTTCTTCAAGGAGATATTTCTCAACACATGAGATTTGTTCTCCTTGAACTAGAGGAGGAAGAAGATGAAGAGAAGAGAGAGAAACAATATGATAGAATGAGATGGTATTTTACAACCATAACATATATGTGATTTATCTAATAATAATATTAATTGAAAATGAAAAAGGCGATGGAAAGTTTGAAGAGACCATTATCATATCACAATAAATGTATTTTGCAAAGATCAAAGAGCATCTTGAAAGGTAATGATGATGGTCAATATTTCAAACCTAGTCAACTAGTCAACCTTGGCCAACAAGTCAAAAAAACCAACCATGACACAATTTCATTTAATTAATAATATTAATTGATAAATCACAAGATCATTAGGGTTTGGAAAAAGACGACTGTCAACAGTGCATATACACCCGTTCCAAAACCCTAATGAAAAACCTCTTCCTCTGCCTCAAACAACTGTGCATACACACCCGCATTCATGTTCCGAGAAACATGAACACAATGAGATAAAACTAACCCCAAAGCATATACTAGGATCTGGCTCAAACCAGAGCCCGCTAGTAATGACCGTCCGGACACTAAACGTGCACTAGTGCGCGGATGTGAACGGACCCTGTCGCAAAACCATGCGACCTCTACTCTGTTTTGCCCAAAGGCGAATAGCCCTCTGTGTGGGACTCTAAAGACTCGACAATACGCTGGCAGTGGGTTTAACCACAGACCGCAAGCGGCACTAGCTGTGCGTAACGGTCCTCAGGTAGATGCCGATAAGAAGAAGGACGAGGTGAAACCCATCTGAACTCCTACTGAGTCTGAATGTGACAATCTCCATACAGTCCGGTCTGTTCGTCTGATACATCGCATGGCGGGCCTAGGGGGCGGTAAATGCCAGTCCCCTAATAGCGGTACAAGTCGTGTCGGAGTGAAGCCCAGAACACCCTGAGATAACACTGGAAACCTACCAGTATATCTCGCTTGCCCTGGCCAGGGACTACTCGTGTAATGGCTCTCCTAGACACAGCGCAATGTCAACCCCCAATACCGGGAGAAACGAATCCTGTCTAACCTTCACTGCCTCCAAGTGCTTCGGGAATGCACCCAACTACTACCTATTTGCACGACTCCTTTGAGCCGTGGTAGGGTAGTAATCTAAGTACAGTGGGAACACACTCGAGGCGAAGTGACAATGTCAAGTCAGCGGACTAAGCTGTACTCATGTCACCTGGGAACTGATAACTGACGATAGGTATAGTACCAACCAACAGTTCCCGACGAGTCCTGTCCAGTGTACTCGTAACCCAACGAGCACCCACATACTATCTCCAGTACGACGTACTGATGGCTGTGGGACATACCATCTCCCACACTGGGATGAGAAGCGCATACGCTAGTCTACTCCGGAGTATCGATGCCCTCTCTCGATAGTCCTGCGACTAGGGACCTGCATAAAGATGTGCTTATAGATTACCCAGCCCCCACTAGTGTGACTACCATCACAACGCTGGTAATCAAGCAAAGATCCTAAGGGCTCCACTAATGTGTATAGGTGATATACTAAAATAAACACATGTACACATTGAAGCAGAAACAAACCAAGTAGCATACTACCATTTCGAGCAAGATTGTCTATACAACTGTGAGTATCCCAAGCTTCCATCAAGTAATATACATACTAGTATGATACAGTAATGGCCTCTAGGGCATATACACTAATAATCTCCCACTTACACTAAAACCATGTACTGGCGTATCGAAGACCTATCATCTCGATCAGCCGCTCGAACTGAGTCTGGGGTAAGGCCTTTGTGAATGGATCTGCAGTGTTATCTTCTGAAGCAACCCTTCGACCGAACCTCGATCTCCTTGCGATCCACGATCTCCCTGATCAGGTGATACTGCCTCAAGATGTGTCTGGATTTCTGATGGGACCTGGGTTCCGTTGCTAAAGCTATAGCCCCGTTGTTGTCGCAATACAGAGGTATTGGGTCAACAATGGACGGAACCACCTGAAGTTCTTTCAAGAACTTCCTTATCCAGACGGCTTCTTTTGCGGCATCAGATGCAGCGATATATTTCGCTTCCATAGTCGAGTCAGCAACGGTTTCCTGTTTGGAACTCTTCCAACACACCGCCCCTCCGTTGAGGGTAAAGACAAAGCCCGACATGGACTTGGAATCATCCTTGTCACTTTGGAAGCTGGAGTTAGCAAAGGCCTCAATCTGGAGGTCTTTTCCGCCATACACCAAGAACATCTCCTTAGTCCTTCTCAGGTACTTGAGAATGTTCTTTACTGCTATCCAATGTTTCTCCCCTGGGTTTGACTGATACCGGCTTACCACACTCAGTGCATAAGCTACATCTGGTCTGGTACATAACATCGCATACATTATAGAGCCTACCGCAGAAGCGTAGGGTATAATAGACATGAGATCCCTTTCCAAATCAGTCTTGGGAGACATCTCTTTGGAGAGGGTGATCTCGTGACAAGCCGGTAGATTACCGCGCTTGGAATCTTCCATACTGAATCTTTTCAGTATGGTGTCAATGTACCTGGACTGTAAGAGTCCCAGTATCCTCTTGGATCTGTCACGATAGATCCGGATCCCCAGAATGTATGAGGTATCACCTAGGTCTTTCATGGAGAACCTGTGTGACAAGAACCCTTTGACAGATTGTAGCATAGGAATGTCATTTCCTATTAAGAGAATGTCATCCACGTATAAAACGAGGAATACTACAGTTCTCACTACAAATCTACTATAGATGCATGGTTCATCTGGATTTTTGATAAAGCCAAATTCTTTGACCGTCTCATCAAAATAGATGTTCTAACTCCGCGATGTCTGCTTTAGTCCGTAGATGGACTTAAGAAACTTGCACACCTTTCCGCTGCTCCCACTCTGAATGAAACCCTCTGGCTAGTGTTCCCCTCCGAACGGACACGCGAGGGCGCGGGGCGTCTCGCCTGAGGTTCGGGGCAGATGCTAATTGGTGCTATCCGTCTGCCCCTCCGAAGATGCCAAGTTGATTTATGGCACCGTGTATCGGAGGTTTAAACGGATGCGTCCGATGTAGCAGACTTCGTCAGATTCCCCCTCGTTTGAGGGGTTTTTGATTGTGGGGACGCTCTTCCCTGCAGGCGCAAGCCCCTGCAGTTAATTACGCTACCGCATCGCGGTAACAACTTTCTCCTTCTCCAGATGGTCACTTCGTGTCGTGTGTTTTTGTTTTATGTTTTATTGCCCGTGGATCGTTTACGGAGACCGAGTTATGTTGTCGCCCGTAGGGCGTGGACTAGTCCAAATCCGTGTTATCTTAGATTTGGGTTTGGGGGTTTGGTTTGAGGATACGTTAGCCATACTTGAGGCTAAGATCAACTCAAACATTTGTTAAGGATACATTAGTCTAGTTCGAGACTAAGATCAACTTAACGGGATCGTTTAGATCCGACAAAGGAGCGTTTGGACTCCATTGTTCCAGTTTTAGGGACATAGTGGTCCGTCGTATGTGTGTGGCCGTCGGGACCCGTCACCTCTCTGACGACGTTGAAGGATTACAACGACGGGTGTCAGAGGGGTTCAGAGATGTACCCTCGAGCCAGAGTTAATTAGGGGGATTTGTAGTCCAGTCTGCTCGAAGGTTTAAGGATTCGTTAGCCATCTTTGAGGCTAAGATCAACTTAAACGGGACCGTTTAGGTCCGACAAAAGAGCATATGGGGGCTCTATTGTTCTAGTTTAAGGACGTTGCGGTCCATGGATAGTTTAAGGACGTTGCGGTCCGTGGGTAGTTTAAGGACATTGCGGTCCATGGGTAGTTTAAGGACATTGCGGTCCATTGTTAGTTTTAAGACATCTCGGTCAAGGTTAAGGACGTCATAGTCCATGGGTTTAAGGACTCCACAGTCCGGTATGTGCTCTGGATGCTTCACACGGGTTCACTGCCGTGCTAGGCGAGGACCAGGCTCCGCTCTGGGCGTTTTCCACGGGGTCAAAGAGTGACGTTATCCGCGTTCCACGTAACCAGGAATTTTGCATGGGTTTAAGGACCCCACAGTCCATATCATGAGTGGTCATCGGGACCCGTCACCTCTTTGAAGACATTGAGGGATTACAATGCCAAGTATCAAAGGAGTGATGAGATGTACCCTAGAACCGGAATGGCTTGAGTAGTCCCTGGCCCAATTCGGGGTCGAGACTGATTAATTATGTTATGAGCCCATTGGCCCAGTTAATCACGAATTGAGGACTTATGGCCAGCTTGGGCTAAGTCCAGTCAGGTCTGGAATATTGATTTCTTGTGGGTCCATTGAGGGAGAGGCTTTGCCTCTATCCCTTTAGCCAATTGGGCCAAAGCCTAGTGTTAAACACTTCAGAGCAATCAGTGTTGAACACTGGTAATGAGGTTGACAAGTTAGTGTTTAACACTAAAAGATAATTGGTGTTAAACACCAGCAACAAGGCTTTCAGATTAGTGTTAAACACTAAAACAGATCAGTATCAAGCATTGGCAACAAAGCTCTCAAGTTAGTGTTAAACACTAAGGTAGTCAGTGTTGAACACTGCAAATAAAGCTCTTTGATTAGTGTTGAACACTACGGCCCAACAGTGTTTCAGTACTGTGTTCAGGAGTTCCAATTTAGTGTTGAACACTAAGGCAAAAGGGGTCACGTGGCAACACGTGAGAACGCCCTCTTTCCATGTATTCTGCTGAAATCGCCGCATCTTTCAGAGCATCACGTGCCATCACGTGACGGGCATTCATATGCCCATGTATTAGAGTTTCTGTCAAGGGTCACGTGGGTCACGTGGGGGACTGCCTCAAAGGGCTTTCTGTGGATCTTTTGAGGGGGTCACGTGGTGGCACGTGACCCTGCCTCCATGTATATTGTTTAGAGGATCTGTTGATCTTTTTTCAGGAATTAAATTCCTCGAGCTTTAAATTTCAGAGGAATTAAATTCCAACTTCCTTTTGAAGACTTATATTCTGGAATAGAGTTGAACTCTGAATTTTCTGTAGGAATTAAATTCCTCGTTTATGTGAAGAACTGAATAGGGTTAAACCCTAATAAAAGCTTTTTTAAGGAATTAAACTTCCATTCTCTGTTAAATTATGATTAAGGGAATTAAATTCCCGCTGTTTCAACAGAACTAGGTTCTTAATTAGGGTTAAACCCTGTTTCTCTTTGTTCTGAAGGAATTTAATTCCCATAACACAGGGTCAAGCCCTAGTTTTATCTTAAAGGAATTAAATTCCTATAGTTCTGTGAGAATTAAATTCTCGTGTTTCCATTCCCTCTCTATGTTTTGGATCTGCATGGCAGGATCTCGACCCGTTGAGAATTAAATTCTCAACCTAAAGAGGAGATGTGCGCTTTGCAGATCCTCTATCAAAGAGAGAAGAAATATGTTCTTCTGTTTTTATTTTTGTCAGAGTTAAACTCTGTTGAGAATCAAATTCTACTTCTTTCAAGAAACCTTCCCTTCCTTACCTAGGGTTTTCTTTTGCAGAAGCTCTCAATTCCTCGAAGTATCAAAGCTCTCTCCTTTTCTTCTCTTCTGCGTATATCTCTCTCTCTCCTCTTTTTGTATCTCCTGGCTCCTATTTATAGGAGAAGCAGCCGAATCAATTAGTTTTGGTGAATCTTCATCGAGAGATTTGATTTGTATCCGCCATTTGTTTTGGACCCTTGGATTGTTGGGTGAATTTTATTTACCATCGGATTTCGAATCCAGGGATTCTCCTTTGATATTGCTGTTAGATTTACAGGGGAAATCTTTCCAAACCCGAGATTTTCCTATAGATAGGCGATATTCATTCCTCTCTGAATCTTTAATTCGATCTGCTCCAGATAATCACTTTCCTTTGGAAAGATTTAAATCTCCTTCAGAATTTAATTCTGTTAACAAAATGGGCTTTGAAAGCCGGTCACGTGTGACCACGTGACCCGTGGTCACGTGTGGACACGTGACCCCCCTTTGGAACGAGCCTTTTTCTTTCTTTTGCACTCTGCCTTCTGATTGCTGCTTAACCGTCACGTGCTACCACGTGACCCCTGGTCACGTGTGAGCACGTGACCCCTGTCTGGCGCCTCTTTCCTTGGTTCAACTGGAGAGCGAGTCTGCTGCTTTGAACGTCACGTGCCAACACGTGACCCCTGGTCACGTGGGAGCACGTGACCTCTTCTGAAGCCCTTTTCCTTGACTTGATCAGGGAACTGGTGTGCCTTTGACGCTTGCATTTAAACGTCACGTGTCGCCACGTGACCTTGATCACGTGGGAGCACGTGACTCATTCTGAAGCCCCTCTTCTTCAACGTAGTAAGGAAACTGAACTTGCCTTGATGATGTTTTTTAGGTGTCACGTGCCAACACGTGACCGCTAGTCACGTGTAAGCACGTGACTCTCCTCTGAAGCTTTTCCCAGAAGCTTTCCTGATTTTAAATCAGGAAACAAATGCCCCCACAGCGTTGTTCTCACGTGTCTGCACGTGAGTGCAACGCTGTCACCTCTTGTGACCGTTGGATTCCTCTAGGGATCTGGGGAGACGAAACGTTTTCATTGTCTTCTATAAATACCTCTGTCTCTTCATAGGAGCCTTCACTTTGTTCATCTTCTTCTTCTGAGAACTTCTTCCTTGAGAATTTAATTCTCGCTTTCAGAGCTTAGTTCTCTGTCTTGAACATTTCCCAGAGTTTAACTCTGTTTGACGGATCCCTTTTCCTCAGGTAATAATGTTGAACGGCCAAAGCGTCTTCGTCTTTAAAAGAACTCTTTGGATTTTAAATCCGCATTAAGGGTTTCACAAAGAACCCATTTTTTCTTCAAGTTTTTCCATCAGAACAGGAAAGTACCTAACCTTCGAACTGTAGATCTCTTAGGGTTTAGGTGATCTTTGGGGAGATGATGATAGCGTTTCAACTCCATGGAATTTAATTCCATCAAAAATGTTTTTGGGAATTTAATTCCCTTTTCTTAATAAGGAATTTAATTCCAACGAAGAACTCGACTTCTTCACACAGAGGCTCCCTGGGGTCTCTTGGCCCGAGACTGTTCCTCCGCAATTAATGCGATGGGGGTTTCGTAATGATGTCTTCTGTGGGAATTTAATTCCTTTGATTTTGCTAGATCCTTTGTAGAGCCCGAGACAGCTTCTGTTGGGGGGGAGAATGTGCATGATTATCATTCTTTGAGGATATTCCCTTTGTTTTATTGTAACTGTTTGGCCTCATTATTAATGAGCCGTCATCCAGATTCTGTGGGGCCCACATGTTTTGTGGGCAATGGTCCCAGAAAACTCTGCTGTTGCTTTCTTTAACTAGCCTTCATGTTCATGCATGAATATATATCGCTGACTTTCCTTTTAACGGTCTTCGTTTATTGGATTTCAGGTGCGATGGCTTATGTTCCACGCTTCCCCTTTTCTCGTTCAGAGGCTGCTTTTCCTCAGTCGCCATCTGATGAGGAAGCGATGGCGATGATTCGGGCCCATGACCCGAACTGCACCAATCTTCTTCAATGGGGACCGTGGTACAATCAGATTATTCAGGGTCGCCGGAGCTTTCTTTGTGAGGTGCCGACGGAGCCTACTTTCCCATTTTTACCGATGGATCCTCCAAGGACAGCTTTTGCTGTGGAAATGCCCAACTGGACTCCCACGGGGAGGCTGGAGCCTTCGACAACCGGCATTCCGAACCATCCGATCCCGGCTATAGACATCTTGGGACGGCGCATCTGCCAGGGTGAGGCCCACCCGTGGGGGCAAATTTATAAGATAGGGCTCACTCCCAGGCATCCTACGGGCTACCTTCTCTGGGCTCGCTACATCCTTTCTGCCCATCGGGCGCGATTGCAGAAAGTCGGGCTTTATCAGGCCGTATACGCGTCGCTATTTCATTACAAGTCCCCGCATGCCTGGTGGGTCAAGGCGTTTTTGAACCAGTGGAATCTTCCCACTAATACCTTCATTCTAGGAGATCGAGAGGTTTCGATTTCTCTGGCCGAATTCTATGATATCTCGGGGCTGCCGATAAGGGGTAGTCTGTATGAGGAGTTGTTGCCTCCTGACGAGTACGTTTTTGAGCCCGAGTCCGCCCCAATTGACGGCCTGTCTGCCGAGAATGCTATTCGCCACAAGCGTCCCAGTTTAATTAAGGCCCTAGGCATTTTCGACCGATTGTTCACCGAGTCTGAGGAGCAGGGCGTTACTTTCAAGAGCTTCATTGCTCGTTTCCTTCGTGAGGACGCCTTACCGAAGACAGCCCCGAAGTTTGCTAACATTGGGGACCCCTTTGGGTTTGGACCGAAGAGGTTGCCGACCAACGAATCAGATCTACCTCAGTATTACATTCCTATTATATCGCCGATCTCTTTTGAATCCATTGCTGCTCCAGGCATGGATGAGGAGACATTCTTTATGGGATTTGTTAGCGTCTGGCTTAGTTGGTTCGTTATCCCCATGCATCGCCGCTTCATGAGAGCCTCGGTCATCTACCCGGCTCATCGTATTGCTGAGAGGATGAGGTTGGCTATCGGCATCCCGGCCTTGGCGCACCTTTATAATGGATTAGGCACCGCAGCTAATACTTCTACGCCTGGCGTGGACGTAGTGAACTTTTCGCTTCATTATTTCACGTCGTGGATCGAAATGCATGTGCTGGGGTCTTTTGCTATGCATCAGAGGCCCGCTTTTTACGACGCCTATACCTTCCCGCGGCTCATGCGACTGGTGGGTGCTTCCGCTGCCGATCCAACTCAATTTGGGGCTATTCGGGTGCTGATTTCCCCTCACGCCACCGCCGGCGGGTTAGTCTTTAATGATCGGGTTCTGTCTTCTCCTCCGGGTCCCGTTCAGCAACTTTGGGACCAGTCAAAGGACAACGCGCCTTCTCTGAAGCCCCGAGAGGCCACACATTTGTATTCAATTAGACCGGGCTACTTGGTGTTTCACCAGGATAGTGCAGCTCTTTTTATGCGGTACAATCCACACCGATTTGCCCGGCAGCTTGGATACGACCAAGGCGTTCCTTTTGAGGCTTTTATAGTCGCCCCAATCCCTTCGCTCGACGCTGTTCGCGATGCCGCTCATCATTTTATGAGGCTGAACACCGGCTCTCATTTCATGGTCCCCGAAGCCGAGTACATGCCCCGATGCGTAGGTGCATTTACGGGCTGGTATCTTCATCGAATCACCCCAATTATTGCTGAAGAAAGAAGGGTTCTTCTTGGCCACGACTCCCCTCCTCAGGTTTCGGGAGCTAAGCTGCGACCAAGGGTTCCAGTCCGCTTCCCTTTGAGGGAGATTGGCGCCGCCCTCATTCCGGGGGAGTCAGGGGTAGACCTTACTCCGACAGCTGGTATGCCCTTGGGTTCCCGATCGCGGGGTAGACGGGCTCCAGTAGTAGCACCTTTGCTGGTGGCGGCACCGCCCCCCGTGGCGTCGACGATGGCGATGTCGTCCCTGGTCATGGCACTGAGTGAGAGTAACAGGGACGAGGGCGTTGAAGGCGATGTGGGCCAGCGTCGCCCTAAGGCTTCGCGAGGGAGGAAGCGGTCATCTTCAACGACCGGCTCTGGGTCTAAACGGCGGAGGAAAGCGGCTACCGCCCCGCTTGATTTCGTGGCGGAGTCTGAGCCCATCCTTGAAGACGAACCCTTGGCCTTGCAAGAGCCAACCGCCGGACTTCTTTTTCCGAGTTCGGCTGATGAGGAGGCTGGACAGCTGGCTGAGGCCATACGGCGTTCAACAGACCCATCCCATGACGCCAGGGTTCCGAAGAAGCCTTATCCCGCTGTAATTTTTTACGAAGACCCTTCATGGATTCGGCGACGGTTTATCGGCCCTTTGGAGGAATAGGGGGAAAGGGCTTTGAAGCAGGCCGTTTCCGAAGACGCAGCTGATGCACTTTCTTTGTGGACTGGCGGTCATGAATCTACCCTCGAACCTCGACGTGCTTACCTCCTTGAGAAGGAGAAGCGGCTTGAAGAAGCCATGTCGAGGGCTTCTTTGCGTATAGGTATGTTGTTCTTCTTTTGTGGTCTCTTTGCTTATTTATGCTCGTGGGTATGTATCATTATTCTTATTCGAATCGTGTAGAGTCTTCGACGTTGGGGGAGCTCCCTGCTGGCCCATTAAAGCTAAAGCCCGCTGAAGTTCTCAATGAAGCCTTGCTGGGTGCAGAGGGGGCTGATGAGGCTGCTCCTCTCATGATAGAACCTCCCGCAGCGATTTTTGATCAGGGAGTACTTGCTCCTTTGGGGAAGGCTCCCTTGGAGGCCGCCACCCCAATGACTCTTGCTGAGGGGGGCCCAAAGGCTGGAAGAGAGGCAATCGGGACTACTCTCCCTTTGTTACAGCCTGAGGTCACGGCGGAGACTGTTGAAGCTGCTATCCCCCCGGCTCAGAATGGGAGGAGTGTTGAAGGTATCCTTCTGCGTTTTAATTCAGCAACCCCTTCATAGTCTGAACTCTTTTGCCTTTCCCAGAATTGCGTGGCTTGGCGGCCACGATCGCGGATCTGTCGCCTCGTCAATCATTTCAGCATTTATTGGAGATGGCAGCTCCGCAGGCGATCCCTGCTCAGCGTATTGTCCTTTCCTCCGGGCAAGGTTAGCGTCATTCGCCATATTTTTACCATAGCATTGTTACTATTTTGCGAAATGACATTGACGTCTCTTATAGTTTTGGAAGTCGACGATGAGGTCGAGGTCGTTGAAGGGCCAGGGGAACCCTCAGCTCCTACTTGCATGACTGTCGGTGAGTGACATTTTTATTATAGTCCCATTCGTTCCGTGTTTAAGAGTTTTACTAACATTTGCCAAACTTGAACAGCCCTGCCAGTTTCCATGGCCCTGGAATCGCGCATCGTGATGCCGCCCGGTCCTTACGCTCTGCGGGCTTCAGAACGCTTGGCCCAACTGAGTCTTGTCTCCCTGTCTTCTTTTATTGAGGAGCTCCGTGCTGGCAGCGCGACCACAGCCGAAGCGTTCGCCGCTGAAGCTAACGGCTCCCTCCCTTTTCTCGCCACTTATCATAGCGAGGAAGTGGTGCGGGTCTGGGTGGAGTTCTGTAGGAAAGTGGAGGCCTGTTTGTACGCTCTTGAATGTTCTCACCTTTCTTCGGAAGCAGTGGCTGCAAAAGCGGAGCTGCGGGGTCTGATAGCACGGTGCGCGGCAAACATGACGTCATGTGAGAAGAGACTCGGCCGCAAGTTTTCGGAGAGGGAGTTGGCCTCTAAGGCGTTGGGTGAGCTTCAAGCCAACCTCACAGCTAAAGCCAACAAAGCGTATGAACTTTGGCGGGTACTCCAGGAGTCCATCAAAGAGGTGGTGGCTCTCGATAAAGCCGCTACGTTCACTCGTGAGAGGGTCGAGGCTCATAAGGCCACCGAGAAAGAGCTCGAAGCTCGGCTCGCTTCGTATCAGGCTCAGCAAGCTCAGGCGGAGGCTCGTCTTCTGGAGATCTTGCGTCATGAAGCCGTGGCTCAACAACAAAACGATGAGCTGGTAAAATTACTACACCGGCCGCCGGCTTAAGGACTTGTATCTTGTCTCCCTTTTTTGTACATGCTCATGGATGAGAGTATCTCTTTCTTTGTTTCTTTCATAAATTGTATTTTGTATCCATTTTGGTTTATGAATAAAAGATACAATTTTCCTCTCAATGGTGTGTCCCCTTTTTATTGAATGTACTCTGCGGATATTCTATCTTGATCTCCATGCAGGACAGCGATGGCTCAGGATTCAGGGTTAAGATTTGCTTCCTACGACTTTTGCATTTTATGAGCCACGAGGGTCTCATAAAGAGTTTTTCTCCTTACAGGTCGAGAGGATCCCATAGGTGTAAGTTCTTCTTAAGAATCGTGAGGATTCTTAAGCGGGTTTTCCCTTAAGAGTCGTAAGGATCTCACAAGAGAGTTTTTTCTTCCTTACAGGTCGTGAGGACCTGCAAGTGCTGGCTGTGGTCGCCCTTATCCGTGTTTCACGGGGTCAGGGGTTTCTCCAGGTATTGTAGTTTAAAGACGTCGCGGTCAAGGTTAAGGACCTCATAGTCCGTGGATTTAGGGACTCCACAGTCCGATGTTAGTTTTAAGACATCACGGTCAAGGTTAAGGACCTCATAGTCCGTGGATTTAGGGACTCCACAGTCCGATGTTAGTTTTAAGACATCACGGTCAAGGTTAAGGACCTCATAGTCCGTGGATTTAGGGACTCCACAGTCCGATGTTAGTTTTAAGACCTCACGGTCAAGGTTAAGGACCTCATAGTCCGTGGATTTAGGGACTCCACAGTCCGATGTGTGGTTGCAGGGACCCGTCACCTCTTTGAAGACGTTGAAGAATTACAACGCCAGGTATCAAAGGAGTGAAGAGATGTACCCTTAAACCAAGGAAGAATCCGTAGGGAATCGGGGCGGTTGATCGTTAGTTTTAAGACATCACGGTCGAGGTTAAGGACGTCATAGTCCGTGGATTTTAAGGACTCCACAGTCCGGTATTTGCTCTGGATGCTTCACACGGGTTCACTGCCGTGCTCTGCGAGGACCAGGCTCCGCTCTGGACGTTTTCCACGGGGTCAAAGAGTGACGTTATCCGCGTTCCACGCAACCAGGGAGTTTGCACTAGATGCTTCACACGGGTTCACTGCCGTGCTCGGCGAGGACTAGGCTCCGCTCTGGATGCTTCACACGGGTTCACTGCCGTGCTCTGCGAGGACCAAGATCCGCTCTGGACGTTTTCCACGGGGTCAAAGTGTGACGTCATCCGCGTTCCACGTAACCAGGAAGTTTGCACTAGATGCTTCACACGGGTTCACTGCCGCGTTAGGCGAGGACTAGGCTCCGCTCTGGATGCTTCACACGGGTTCACTGCCGTGCTCTGCAAGGACCAGGATCCGCTCTGGACGTTTTCCACGGGGTCAAAGAGTGACGTTATCCGCGTTCCACATAACCAGGAAGTTTGCACTAGATGCTTCACACGGGTTCACTGCCGCGTTAGGCGAGGACTAGGCTCCGCTCTGGATGCTTCGCACGGGTTCACTGCCGTGCTCTGCGAGGACCAGGATCCGCTCTGGACGTTTTCCACGGGGTCAAAGACTGACATTATCCGCGTTCCACGTAACCAGGAAGTTTGCACTAGATGCTTCACACGGGTTCACTGCCGCGTTAGGCGAGGACTAGGCTCCGCTCTGGATGCTTCGCACGGGTTCACTGCCGTGCTCTGCGAGGACCAGGATCCGCTCTGGACGTTTTCCACGGGGTCAAAGAGTGACATTATCCGCTTTCCACGTAACCAGGAAGTTTGCACTAGATGCTTCACACGGGTTCACTGCCGCGTTAGGCGAGGACTAGGCTCCGCTCTGGACGTTTTCCACGGGGTCAAAGAGTGACATTATCTGCTTTCCACGTAACCAGGAAGTTTGCACTAGATGCTTCACACGGGTTCACTGCCGCGTTAGGCGAGGACTAGGCTCCGCTCTGGATGCTTCGCACGGGTTCACTGCCGTGCTCTGCGAGGACCAGGATCCGCTCTGGACGTTTTCCACGGGGTCAAAGAGTGACATTATCCGCGTTCCACGTAACCAGGAAGTTTGCACTAGATGCTTCACACGGGTTCACTGCCGCGTTAGGCGAGGACTAGGCTCCGCTCTGGATGCTTCGCACGGGTTCACTGCCGTGCTCTGCGAGGACCAGGATCCGCTCTGGACGTTTTCCACGGGGTCAAAGAGTGACATTATCCGCTTTCCACGTAACCAGGAAGTTTGCACTAGATGCTTCACACGGGTTCACTGCCGCGTTAGGCGAGGACTAGGCTCCGCTCTGGATGCTTCACACGGGTTCACTGCCGTGCTCTGCGAGGACCAGGATCCGCTCTGGACGTTTTCCACGGGGTCAAAGAGTGACATTATCCGCGTTCCACGTAACCAGGAATTTTTGTTGATTGTATCCGCATTTCACGGAATGGAGGTTTGACTCTTGGTGATATGTATATCACCGAGCCATGGAACTGGGGGTTGCCGCTGTTCCGTTTCGCTTGATATTGTGTCTGCTGCCATGAGACGAACGTCGAGATGATCTCTAGGCTATCTGTGAACCGTCGAGATTTGGTCTCTTCTTATGATGAAACCTGGGGAAGGAGTATGATCCCTTCTTTGTTTGCGCCCCTGAATTGTATACAGGGATAGATGCAGCATCACCTGTAGGGTGAGGATTTTACTTTTATTTCATTTCTTTTTCCGCGATGCTCTATCATTTCAGCTTTTATATCGCGAAAATCGCGATTGCCCAATCATTTCGGCTATTTTTCGCGGTGCCCAATCATTTCGGCTATTTTTCGCGGTGCCCAATCATTTCGGCTATTTATTTCATTTTCTACTCGCTGTTTTTTTATTGCGAGTTGCCCCATCATTTCGGCTATTTTTCATGCATACATTTTTACTTGCTGTTTTCTTTTTATTGCAAGCTGCCCCATCATTTCGGCTATTTCATATGCATTTTTGGCTCGCTGATTTTTTTTTATATATATCGTGAGTGTGGAACTTGGGATCTGATACCAATCTTAGCATCAGCATCGCTGCGACTGGAATATTGCCAGGAGCGAATCATCATTTGCCATGCAAGAACTTGGGATTTGATACCAATCTTAGCATCAGCATCGCTGCGACTGGAATATTGCCAGGAGCGAATCATCATTTGCCTTTGTCGAAGATGAACAAAGGTGGCTCAGCAAACAGGGTTAAGGGTCCTGTCGACCAAGGCTTTTGACTTCATGAGCCGTAAGGGTCTCACAAAGGTGTTTCTCCCTACAAGTCGTGAGGATCTTGCAGGTGCATGTTCTCCTTAGGGATCGTGAGGATTCCTAAGTGTGTGCTCCTCTGTAAGTCGTAAGGATCCTACAAGAGGACTTTCTCCTTATGGGTCGAGAGGACCTACAAGGGTTGGACTTTGCTAGGGAAATGTTTATTCGCGCCCGTGGATTGTATACAAGGGTCAGCATGAGCCGCTTGTAGGGCAATATCGAGGGTTGTGGAGGATTTGCTTAAGAACAGGTTTAGGTTTCTGTAACTTAAGACTTTCAAGTCTCATGAGCCGTGAGGGTCTCATAAGAGAGTTCTCCTTACAAGTCGTGAGGATCTCGTAAGTGTGTTTTCTCCTTAGGAATCGTGAGGATCCCTAAGTGTGTTGCTCCTTTGTGAGTCGTAAGGATCTCACGCAGGTGGTTTCTCCTTACAAGGTCGAGAGGACCCTATAAGTGTCTTTTAACGAGGTTGCGCCCTTTCGGGTTTTCACAAACACTCGCCGGTAGTCCTGCTGTTTTTACTCACGGAGCCCTTTCGGGTTTTCATCCGTGCCCATTTTGCTTATGGACCTACCGTTTTTTATTCTTTTTCATATATATATATATTTTTTACTTTTTTTTTATCTCGTCAGCCTAACGATGCTGCGGTAGTAGTTTCAGGGGCGTTTCGGTCCGTCGTTAGTTTAAGAACGTTTCGGTCCAGCGTTAGTTTAAGGACGTTTCGGTCCGTCGATAGTTTAAGGACGTTTCGGTCCGTCGTTAGGGGAAGGCCGGCTGCTGCTTGTAAAGTCTGAGCCTAGGAAGATAGCGAGTGGACATAGTCGTCGTCATCTATCATTGACCCGGGCTGCGGCTCATTAAGCATAGTACTTCTTTAAGAAGCGGCCGTTTATTGGCCTGAAAGGCCTTTCACCGTGCATGTCCACGAGTAGATAGGCTCCACCCTGGTAGACCTTTTCTATGATGTACGGGCCTTCATAGTTTGGCTCAAATTTTCCCCGCTTGGCACGATTGGGGATCATAGGTCTTTTGACCACTAGTACGAGTTCGCCCTGGCGGAATGTCCTCGGTCTGGTCAATCTTTCGTACGAGCGCGCCATCTTTGCTTTGTAGGCTTCTAGATGTTGTTGCGCTATGAGCCGGGTTTCGTCGAAGGCATCAAGCTCCTCAAGCCGAAGGTGAGCATTTTCTTCGTCCGTCAGCTCGTGATGGACTGCTACTCGTAGAGAGGGTAACTCTATCTCGAGGGGGAGCACTGCTTCCGTCCCAAATACCAATGCGTACGGCGTTGTGTTCGTGGCCGTCTTGAATGTAGTTCGATAAGCCCAAAGGGCTTCCTGCAGCCTTTCGTGCCAGTCTCTCTTATTCCGGGAAACGGTCTTTTTTATGATCTTTGTCAAGGTCTTATTGAAGGCCTCGGCCAGACCGTTAGCCCGTGGGTTGTAAACTGAAGAATACCTCCAGTCTATATTGTGTTTCTGCGCGAAGCGGCTAATCTTATGGCTTCTGTAGGCTGGCCCATTATCGGAGATAATCCGCCGCGGGGTTCCAAACCGATAGATGACGTGCGTCTTGAAGAAGTGGAGGATATTCTCCGTCTTCACTTCCCTCAGTGGTATTGCTTCTGCCCATTTGGAGAAGTAATCGGTTGTCGCCAGGATAAAACGATGTCCCCGAGATGATGCCGGCTCGATGGGGCCAACTATGTCAGTCCCCCACATTTCGAATGGCCAGCTGGCCACCGTTGGGTGCAGTGGATTCGGATGTTGGTGGATAAAGTCTCCATGAATCTGGCACGAGTGGCATTGCTTCGCATACTCGAGGCAGTCTTGGATCATCGTGGGCCAGTAGTAACCCATCCGTTTAATTTTTAACTTCATCTTTGGGCCTGCTTGATGAGAACCGCAAAGTCCGTCGTGAACTTCCTGAATGACTCTTTCTGCTTCGCCAGGTCCTAAGCACCTCAGCCATAGAGCATCAAACGATCTCTTGTACAGAGTATCGTTGACGAAAGCGAAAGATAGCGCTCGTTTCATGAGCTGATGTCTTGAGGACGCTTCTTTGGGCATTCGGTGGGACTTAAAGTAGTCTATGAAGACTTCTCTCCAGTCCTCGGCCTTCTCCTGGTCCTTTATTTGTAGGGTCGTCTGCTCAGTCGCTCCCTCTTTATATAATTCCGGAGGTATTTCTGCCGGGGCGAGCACTCGACGGCTTTGTACCACGATTCTGACGTCATCGAGGTTCTCGTCAGCCAGTTCTTTAGCAAGTTTGGCCAACGCGTCTGCTTTGCTGTTTTCCGCGCGTGGTATGTTCTCCAAAGTATAAGAGGGAATCTGGGTCAACAATTGTTGCACCTTTTCTCCGTACTTCACCAACTCAGGTTTGCACGTTTGGTAGGCACCATTTACTTGACTAACGACTAGCTGAGAATCCCCGTATATAAGAAGGTCTTCAATTCCCATGTCGATGGCAAGTTCGAGGCCTGCTATCAGAGCTTCGTATTCAGCCTCATTGTTTGTCCTCGGCTCTGTTAAGGAGAAGGCGAAGCGCATTATCCCTCCTTGTGGAGTCGCAAAGATGAGGCCTATCCCCGATTTGATCATCGGGATACCTTGTTTCGGTTTCTTTACGGAGGACGCTCCATCGAAATAGAGTTCCCATCGGGTGCTTCTGCCGCCAATCGCATCAAATGCATGCTCGTCCGGCAAATCACAGTTTAGAGGAGAGTCGGCCGGTATCGGGTGCTCAGCGAGGAAGTCAGCAATAGCCTGGCCTTTCACTGCCTTGAGGGGTTGATATGTTATCAAGAACTCCATCAAGAGCAGGGCCCATTTAGCGAGTCGTCCCGTCAATATGGCTTTTGACATCAGATATTTAAGGGGGTCCACCTTTGAGATGAGACAGACTTCATGTGCCAACGCATAGTGCCTGAGTTTTGTTATCGCGAAGATTAACGCCAAGCAATGTTTCTCAATGGGAGAGTAATTGCTTTCTGCCCCCAGTAGAACTCGACTTAAGTAGTAGAGTGCTCTCTCTTTCCCCTGATCGTTCTCTTGTGCCCATAATGCGCCCAAGGAACCTTTGAGGGCGGTTGTATAAAGAATGAGAGGTTTTCCCTTGACCGGCGCAGCCAATACCGGCGGGTTCTGCAGGTACTGCTTGATCTCGTCTAGTGCACCTTGGCATTTCTGATCCCAGACGAATGGGGTTCCCTTCTTCATCAGGTGACTGTAAGGACGGCACTTTCCGGAAAGGTTGGCGATAAATCGCCGGATGTACGCAAGCTTCCCTTGGAGGGACCGCAACTGTTTGAGGGTTCTTGGCGGAGGCATCTCCATGATCGCTTTAATCTTTGACGGATCTATTTCAATACCTCGGTGCCGAATGATGAATCCCAGGAATTTCCCCGAGGAGACTCCAAACGCGCATTTGAGGGGGTTCATTTTCAAATTATATTGCCGAAGGCGTTGAAATACAGTCTCCAGATGCTTTAAGTGATCTTCGTATGACATACTCTTTACTACGAGGTCATCGATATAGCACTCGACGATGTCATGTATGAGGTCGTCGAAGATCTTTGTCATGGCCCTTTGATAGGTAGCGCCAGCGTTCTTTAGACCAAAGGGCATGACCCTGTAGCAGAATATACCCAAAGGGGTCCGGAAAGCGGTGTGCTTCTGGTCTTCGGGATGCATCTTTATCTGATTGTATCCTGAGGAACCGTCCATAAAGGAGAAGATCTCGTGAGTGGACGTGTTATCTATCATTAGCTAGGTTACCGGCACCGGGAAATCATCCTTTGGACAGGCTTTATTGAGATCCCTGAAATCCACGCATATGCGTACCGTCCCATTCTTCTTCATTACCGGGACGATATTGGCGATCCAATCGGGATATTGGACTTCTTGGATAAATCCAGAATCGATCAGCTTCTTGACTTCGGCGTTGATGCTCATCTCAAGCTCGAGTCGCATCCTTCTTGGCGCCTGCTTGACCGGCTTGATATCTGGGGATATTGCTAATTTATGCACAGCAATCTCCGGATCTAATCCTGGCATCTCGGAGTAGTTCCACGCGAAGCAGTCTTTATGCTGTAGAAGCACGTTCTTTAAAGCAGCCACTCTCTCTTCAGATAGCAGCTCGCTGACAAATGTCGGTCGCGGGTCATCTGCCGATCCCAACTCAATCTTCCTGAGATTGTCTGCAGTAGTATGTATACCGTCTTCCAGTTCTTTCGGAGCGGGTGGAAATTCTGAGATTATCTCATCATCGCTGTTCTCAAAGCACCGGGGAAGGTCATCTTCGCTCTCGGGCTCTTCTTTTAATATCGTAATCGTATGACAGGTGCGAGCCTGCTCCCAGGACTGAGGTGGATCCAGTTCTGCTCTTGCGGCCTTGGGCTCATGCTTTCGTGGCGGCGTTACCCTCCATCCGTTGGATAAAGCGAATCTGCCCTGTTGATATTGGTCCTCGACCCAGTTCTTGAAGGTGAAGCAGTCTTCGGTAGGATGTCCTATGGCTCGGTGATAAGAGCAATAGCTCATATGAGAAGCCTCGTTAGCTTTCTCAGGATGTCTAGACCTTGGAAGCGCGATCATTTGATGTTTTATGGCTAGCTTGAGTAATCTCTCTGTCTTGTCTCGGGGGAAGGAGTACACCCGACTCATCTTTTTCATGAGGGACAACTCCGAGTCATGCAATACCCGATCACGTAACCCTCTAATCCTGCGTCGTTGTTGTCGGCTCCTCTTTCCGTTTCTTGACTTATTTCCGTCTCCGCATCGGGCCTTTCGTATGACGGGTTGACAAGGATGAACATCTTTATCTTTTGCAGCCTGTTGAAATAGACGTTGCGTCCTGGCCTTCTCATAGATGGCCATTTCGCGGTTGTGGTCTTCCCGAACTTTCTGATCCACTTTCCTGATAGGCTTGCCCATTCGTTCTTCAAACGACGGACTTGGCGCTTCGATCGCGGGGTCTAGTTTTGATGAGGGGTTGGCATCTCCTGACAGGGCGTCCTCTTCTTCATCAAAGGTATATATAGCGTAGCTACTGTGGGCCCGTCCCCGTTTTCCGGTTCTCGCGTATCCAAGCCCGAGTGTTTCCATTTTCCCGTTGGGCAGTTTGCGTTGAGTTCCGGGGACATCCCAAATCCTGTTGTAGAACCGAGCCTGTCGAACAGTTTGTTTTAAGGGCACTCCCTGGCGCTTCAATAGCTTCTTTAATCCGCTTGTATAGTATCTAGGCAGACGGATGGGTTGGAGGCTGTCAAGTGTAGCATCCACGCCATGCCAGCTCTCTTTCTCTATTTTCGACTCTGAGGATTGGTAGAATAGGATTACCTTCTCACCCCTTTGCCTGGGAGGGACGTAGAACGTTTGCAGGTCTTGCACCTTGTGAGCTTGAAGCGTGTCGAGATCCTTGTAGTGCTCCCGCGGTACCATGGTGATTTGCAAACTATGGTAATCGCCAAGGGGTGCTTGTATTGACAGCCGATTGGAGAACACGGCATTAACCTCATCCTCTAAATCACTTCCAAAGACCAACATGGGGGCGGGCGCCCCCAGGTGGTTGCGTTGAGATGGCCCTGTATAAACTATCTCTTCCTCCTCTTCGGTATCGCTCCCGAAAACAGGGATGGTAGCGGCGGTTTTGTTTTCCGGGTCGTGACACCTTTCTGTATCCTCGAAATCTGGCAAAAAGTATTTCGCATCTTCGTATTTGCGGACTTCGTTCACAGAAAATGGGTTTAACTCTCCTGTTACGGTATACTCGAAACCATCCTTAAAGTACTTCATACACTGATGCTGTGTAGAAGGGATGATGTTGTATTCGTGTAGCCAAGGACGACCGAGCAAGGCATTGTAGCAGGTCTTGGCGTCAATGACATGGAATTTGATGTCTGTGACGAGAAGTCCAAAGCGTAATGTTAGTATCACAGATCCGAGAGTCCGTGACGATTGCGAATCGAAACCGGAGATAGTAATTTTGTCACGAGCGAGGTGTTGCACACTCATGCAGATTTCCTTCAACACCCGAACATTAAGGAGATTGACGGAGGATCCATTATCCACCAGGATCTTGCCTATCTTGATATCATGGCAGTATCCGGAGACATATAGGGGACGGTTATGGTCGCACGTCCCGAGAAGGAGGTCTTCATCACCGAAAGTGATATCGGCTGTATGCACTTCCTCCAGTTCATCCTTCATCCTTTCAATGGCGAAGAAGGCTTGGAATTGCTCAGGTTCTTGTAACGCCTTAATTAGTGAGTCTCGCGCTTCTTTTGATAACAGGAGGGCATCAAGAATGCTAAGCTGAGAGGGTAGCTTCCTTAAGTGCGCGAGGATATTATAGTCCACCTTACCCTTTTTGGGAGGGTCTTTGGTAGTTAGCTCTTTCATGACTTGGTCATCTAAAGTGATATCTTCGGTGACCTTGTCCTTTCCCTTATCTTTTCTGCTCACGGGCCCGAGATTCTTTTCTGGGAGTGTGCGATTGCGCAGCTGGATGTTCTCGCAGGCTTCCGTTTTTTCTTCTTTTCCTAAAACGGATTCTTTGAAGAGGGGGCTCAGAGTCATTTCTTCATCAGAGTCGCTCCCGAAGGTGAGAACTTGTGGCCCCCCGACGTTAACCATGTCACAGCTGCCAGTAGTTCTGTCGCGCCCGTCGACAGTGCTTTTTCGTTCTCGACGGCTCTTGCGTTTCATGCGCTTAAAATGTTGCCGACGAGCAACATATCCTTGCCACCATATCTTAAAGGCGTCGCACTCCTCTGTGGGGTGTGAGATTTTCCGATGATATGTGCAATAGTCAGGGTGCCTCTCCACCCCATCGTGCATGTTTCCTTCCGAAGGTGGTAGCTTCATTCCCATTGACATGGCTTTGGCGAACCTTTTCCTTGTCTTGAATATTTTCTTGTCCACTTCGGATGCCTTTCGCTCTGGTAGGGGTAGCTCAACTCTTTCGTTCAATCGCCCGCCTTTGGTTCCCTCTGACGTTGCCATCTCGCGCTCCTGATCCGCTTTACTCTTTAGACGGATCTCGTCTAGAAAGGCACTGATCATTTCATTTGTTAGCCACGCACGCTCTGGTTCGGGCTCCGTCTCCAGCTTCTTAGTGCTAGGAGTTTTCTCATCATCGGTAAACGAGTGAGAGATCACGTTGCAACTCGCCACATACTCTTCGGATTCATCCGACGAGCTCTCTCCTTCATCTCTCTCTTGAAAGATGTGGTCGAGGAACTCTCGCAGTGTGACAGGGGTTCGTGCCTTTTGATTGTGTTCTTCCAGCGCATCGATTTGCTTCTGCAAGTTCGTTCGCTCGTCTCCAAGCCTCGCGGGCTTCTTGGATTTCTTCTTCTTTTTCTTTGAAGATTTTGACGGTTGGGCGTGAGTATTTGGGCCCCTATCACGAGTCTTCGTAATTGTGCGGGGCTTCAACATCCCTTCGATAATTTGAGGTTTAAGAGGGTCCTTCCATTCGATCGCAGGGCACGCATGAAGGTCTCTCGGCATTCTTTTGGTCTTCGTTGATAGCACGACCTCCCATGGAGCTTCTTCAATAAAGGAGCAGGTTGCCCCCGGTGTGTCTGCTTTTTTAGGAGTATGCGGTTGTGGTGGGTTCACCTTCCACTTTTCGGACAGTACAAACTTCCCCTGGAGGTATTGATCTTCGATCCATCCTTTGAAGACGAAGCAATCTTCAATCGGATGACTTACCGTTTGATGGTAAGAGCAATAGTTGGAGTTATTCACCTCGGTGGGTTGTGGCGGTCGCCTTGGATTTGGTAGGTTTATAAGTCTGTTGCGTATTGCCAGCTCGAATAACCGCTTCGTCTTGTCTCGTGGGAACGAGTAGGGACGCTTCATCTTCTCATTATAGTACCGGCGTCTTTCCTCCAATTGATCTGCTGGTTTCGGGGCGCTAGGTTGCTGTTGGGCATTCGCGACAAAGGTTGTCTTTCCTTTACCCTTGTCATTCCGAGGTTCCGATTTCGAGGGAGGTGGCCTATGACCCATCTGGTCCATCTGAGCCAACTTGTCGATTAAAGCCTGGAATGTGGTTGGCTTAAAGAACATCATAAACTGGGAGATAGTTGCGTGGGGGTCTAGGGTTCCCACGAACATGCCCACTGCGGGTGCTTCCTCAATGCGTTGCTCGCATCTCGACCACAAATTCCGCCAGCGTATAGCATACTGGACCCAGGTTTCGCCTGGTTTTACCCTGGCGTTAATCAATGCAGTTATTGGAGTGCGTTCGCTGGCACTTGCGAATCGCTGAGTGAATAACAACTCCATTTCAGCAAACGTTTTGATAGAATCGTTCGGGAGTTCCGAATACCATTCGAACGCTGTTTCTGATAAGCTACCTACGAACTGGCGGAGCAAAAGTTTATCATCACCGCCGGTGTTACCACAGAGGGCCCGGAACTGGGCGACATGTTGATGGGGATTGCCGGTCCCCTTATACACATGGAATTTCGGTATCGTATAGCCTTGCGGGTATTTGATTTGATCGTACCAGCTCGGATACGGCCGCCCCGTTTTCACGACTTGACCAGCTGCCTCAGTCGCATGATGGACCCGGATTTGCTGGGCTATGTAGTCGGCTAAGTCAGCTTTAGAGATCGTCTCCTCCCTGGCCGTTGAGAGGGCTGGTGGTGGATTTGACGTTTCTCCTCGGTCGTCTTCCAGAACGATTGGGGGATCCTCAGCGGGTAGGTCTTGTTGGATCATCATTCCTATCATATCTTGGAAGAGAAGGCCCATACGCTGTATGTTGGCCGCTTGTTCAGCAGCCTCTTTGTCCTTTTTCTCCAGTGTCCGGCGAAGGAACTCAGCGTCGGTTTCCTCCTCCCGACGCGCGTCTGAGGACGTTTCTGGGCTTTCTTTTGGCCCGGTAAGTGCGGCCATAGCATTCATCATTTCCTGAAGCTTTTGTTGCTGCTCCTGGGCTTTCGTCACGGATCGGGTCAGCGGTCGGTGGCCCGTAGAAGTGCGGCTTTCCTCTTTTCCGGAAGCCATATAAACAGTGTGTACCACCGTGCCCCCAGACTTAGGGCGTCTGGGCTCATTGCTTTTAGCCGTCGTCGCATGTTGAGGGATCTTCTCTGGCTTCATCCTTTTATGAGTCATGGGAGTTGAGGAGCCCGTCGAGGTGGGCGTCCATACAGCTTTTCGGGGTTTAGCCTGGTGACCAGCCTCCGGTTGAATTTTCAGCTTCTTGTGCTGGCGGGAGGAGTTTGGATCGATGATTGAGTCTCGGGTCTGCCGCCAAACCTTATAGATTTTGGAAGACAGCCGTTGAGGAGATCGGGGCTGGTCTGATTTTATTTCCACAACCTTTCCTGATGGGGGAGGAGACCTCTTTAGCACTGCAGTAGGGGAATTCCTTCGCACCTTATTTAGCATTTCGAAGCTGTTCCCAGTTGGAACAGCAGCATTAACTTCTGCCACCGGGGCTGATGGAGTTCATCCAGAGGGGGAGTTACCCCCAGCCTTCCTCACTCGGCGCCAATGGCGACGTCGAGCGTGTCGAGCGGGCGGCGTTGGGTCAGCGGTAAGAATGGTTTCGCCTTGCCCCCTATGTGGGTGGGGGGTCGCTGTTGGTGTCAGCCTATCGAAGACCGATGTTCTCTGGGCAGCAGGAGCAAGAGCTGAAGCCGTCAATCTTGTAAAAACCGACTTTTTGGCTGGGGAAGCTGCCCTGACGATTTCGGGGGCAGGAGCGGCCACCTTCTTAGAAGTAGCCTCCTCTAAGATTGTAGGCCCCATGATGAGTTCGCAGGATTTCTGGCCCAATCTAGAGAAGACCGAGGCGTTGACGTTGGGCGACTCGTTGAGAGGAGCCGCGGCAGGGGTAAGATGATCAAAGACCGACTTCTTGAGAGTTTCCTTTGTCAGTACCGGCGCCGTGAAGCTTGTTGGCGGGAGTATAGTCCCAAAGAACAATCCGGTGGTGGCCTGAGTCACCTGGTCCACCGGCATTGTGAACAACGAAGCAGCTTGGGGTCCATAGGCTATGCCTCCTGGCGAGGCAAAGCGCTGGTCGCAATTGCAGTTTGAGCAGTTGGAGAATTGCGCAGAAGTAGAAGCCATCGATCCTTTGCTTTCTGCAATAAGCAAGATGCCAATTCGTAGTATCTTGAAACCCAAGGGCAACTATTAGCGAACCGCGATTGGTTCGCGAATCACGACACACGAAGTGTGGAGTGGAAAGAGGAAAAGGTCCCACCGGGCGTGCCAGAATCTGTTCCTCTCCGAACGGACACGCGAGGGCGCGGGGCGTCTCGCCTGAGGTTCGGGGCAGATGCTAATTGGTGCTATCCGTCTGCCCCTCCGAAGATGCCAAGTTGATTTATGGCACCGTGTATCGGAGGTTTAAACGGATGCGTCCGATGTAGCAGACTTCGTCAGATTCCCCCTCGTTTGAGGGGTTTTTGATTGTGGGGACGCTCTTCCCTGCAGGCGCAAGCCCCTGCAGTTAATTACGCTACCGCATCGCGGTAACAACTTTCTCCTTCTCCAGATGGTCACTTCGTGTCGTGTGTTTTTGTTTTATGTTTTATTGCCCGTGGATCGTTTACGGAGACCGAGTTATGTTGTCGCCCGTAGGGCGTGGACTAGTCCAAATCCGTGTTATCTTAGATTTGGGTTTGGGGGTTTGGTTTGAGGATACGTTAGCCATACTTGAGGCTAAGATCAACTCAAACATTTGTTAAGGATACATTAGTCTAGTTCGAGACTAAGATCAACTTAACGGGATCGTTTAGATCCGACAAAGGAGCGTTTGGACTCCATTGTTCCAGTTTTAGGGACATAGTGGTCCGTCGTATGTGTGTGGCCGTCGGGACCCGTCACCTCTCTGACGACGTTGAAGGATTACAACGACGGGTGTCAGAGGGGTTCAGAGATGTACCCTCGAGCCAGAGTTAATTAGGGGGATTTGTAGTCCAGTCTGCTCGAAGGTTTAAGGATTCGTTAGCCATCTTTGAGGCTAAGATCAACTTAAACGGGACCGTTTAGGTCCGACAAAAGAGCATATGGGGGCTCTATTGTTCTAGTTTAAGGACGTTGCGGTCCATGGATAGTTTAAGGACGTTGCGGTCCGTGGGTAGTTTAAGGACATTGCGGTCCATGGGTAGTTTAAGGACATTGCGGTCCATTGTTAGTTTTAAGACATCTCGGTCAAGGTTAAGGACGTCATAGTCCATGGGTTTAAGGACTCCACAGTCCGGTATGTGCTCTGGATGCTTCACACGGGTTCACTGCCGTGCTAGGCGAGGACCAGGCTCCGCTCTGGGCGTTTTCCACGGGGTCAAAGAGTGACGTTATCCGCGTTCCACGTAACCAGGAATTTTGCATGGGTTTAAGGACCCCACAGTCCATATCATGAGTGGTCATCCGGACCCGTCACCTCTTTGAAGACATTGAGGGATTACAATGCCAAGTATCTAAGGAGTGATGAGATGTACCCTAGAACCGGAATGGCTTGAGTAGTCCCTGGCCCAATTCGGGGTCGAGACTGATTAATTATGTTATGAGCCCATTGGCCCAGTTAATCACGAATTGAGGACTTATGGCCAGCTTGGGCTAAGTCCAGTCAGGTCTGGAATATTGATTTCTTGTGGGTCCATTGAGGGAGAGGCTTTGCCTCTATCCCTTTAGCCAATTGGGCCAAAGCCTAGTGTTAAACACTTCAGAGCAATCAGTGTTGAACACTGGTAATGAGGTTGACAAGTTAGTGTTTAACACTAAAAGATAATTGGTGTTAAACACCAGCAACAAGGCTTTCAGATTAGTGTTAAACACTAAAACAGATCAGTATCAAGCATTGGCAACAAAGCTCTCAAGTTAGTGTTAAACACTAAGGTAGTCAGTGTTGAACACTGCAAATAAAGCTCTTTGATTAGTGTTGAACACTACGGCCCAACAGTGTTTCAGTACTGTGTTCAGGAGTTCCAATTTAGTGTTGAACACTAAGGCAAAAGGGGTCACGTGGCAACACGTGAGAACGCCCTCTTTCCATTTATTCTGCTGAAATCGCCGCATCTTTCAGAGCATCATGTGCCATCACGTGACGGGCATTCATATGCCCATGTATTAGAGTTTCTGTCAAGGGTCACGTGGGTCACGTGGGGGACTGCCTCAAAGGGCTTTCTGTGGATCTTTTGAAGGGGTCACGTGGTGGCACGTGACCCTGCCTCCATGTATATTGTTTAGAGGATCTGTTGATCTTTTTTCAGGAATTAAATTCCTCGAGCTTTAAATTTCAGAGGAATTAAATTCCAACTTCCTTTTGAAGACTTATATTCTGGAATAGAGTTGAACTCTGAATTTTCTGTAGGAATTAAATTCCTCGTTTATGTGAAGAACTGAATAGGGTTAAACCCTAATAAAAGCTTTTTTAAGGAATTAAACTTCCATTCTCTGTTAAATTATGATTAAGGGAATTAAATTCCCGCTGTTTCAACAGAACTAGGTTCTTAATTAGGGTTAAACCCTGTTTCTCTTTGTTCTGAAGGAATTAAATTCCCATAACACAGGGTCAAGCCCTAGTTTTATCTTAAAGGAATTAAATTCCTATAGTTCTGTGAGAATTAAATTTTCGTGTTTCCATTCCCTCTCTATGTTTTGGATCTGCATGGCAGGATCTCGACCCGTTGAGAATTAAATTCTCAACCTAAAGGGGAGATGTGCGCTTTGCAGATCCTCTATCAAAGAGAGAAGAAATATGTTCTTCTGTTTTTATTTTTGTCAGAGTTAAACTCTGTTGAGAATCAAATTCTACTTCTTTCAAGAAACCTTCCCTTCCTTACCTAGGGTTTTCTTTTGCAGAAGCTCTCAATTCCTCGAAGTATCAAAGCTCTCTCCTTTTCTTCTCTTCTGCGTATATCTCTCTCTCTCCTCTTTTTGTATCTCCTGGCTCCTATTTATAGGAGAAGCAGCCGAATCAATTAGTTTTGGTGAATCTTCATCGAGAGATTTGATTTGTATCCGCCATTTGTTTTGGACCCTTGGATTGTTGGGTGAATTTTATTTACCATCGGATTTCGAATCCAGGGATTCTCCTTTGATATTGCTGTTAGATTTACAGGGGAAATCTTTCCAAACCCGAGATTTTCCTATAGATAGGCGATATTCATTCCTCTTTGAATCTTTAATTCGATCTGCTCCAGATAATCACTTTCCTTTGGAAAGATTTAAATCTCCTTCAGAATTTAATTCTGTTAACAAAATGGGCTTTGAAAGCCGGTCACGTGTGACCACGTGACCCGTGGTCACGTGTGGACACGTGACCCCCTTTGGAACGAGCCTTTTTCTTTCTTTTGCACTCTGCCTTCTGATTGCTGCTTAACCGTCACGTGCTACCACGTGACCCCTGGTCACGTGTGAGCACGTGACCCCTGTCTGGCGCCTCTTTCCTTGGTTCAACTGGAGAGCGAGTCTGCTGCTTTGAACGTCACGTGCCAACACGTGACCCCTGGTCACGTGGGAGCACGTGACCTCTTCTGAAGCCCTTTTCCTTGACTTGATCAGGGAACTGGTGTGCCTTTGACGCTTGCATTTAAACGTCACGTGTCGCCACGTGACCTTGATCACGTGGGAGCACGTGACTCATTCTGAAGCCCCTCTTCTTCAACGTAGTAAGGAAACTGAACTTGCCTTGATGATGTTTTTTAGGTGTCACGTGCCAACACGTGACCGCTAGTCACGTGTAAGCACGTGACTCTCCTCTGAAGCTTTTCCCAGAAGCTTTCCTGATTTTAAATCAGGAAACAGCTGGTCCATATAGACACACTCCTCTAAATTTCCATTTAGAAAAGTGGTCTTTACGTCCATTTTCCAGATCTCATAATCGTGGAAGGCAGCAATGGCAAGAAGGATCCGAATGGATTTCAGCATAGCTACTGGAGAAAAAGTCTCGTCATAGTCCAAACCAGGTCTTTGACGAAAACCCTTTGCAACCAGTCTAGCTTTATAGGTCTCAACCTGTCCATCTACACCAATCTTCCTTTTGAAGATCCACTTGCATCCTACGGGTTTTACCCCATCTGGTGCAACGTCCAACGTCCATACTTTGTTGGTGTACATGGACTCCATTTCGGTCCGCATTGCATACAGCCATTTTACCGAGTCAACGCTCTAAATGGCTTGCTGGAAGCTAGTCGGCTCATCACAATCAATGATGCAATCCTCTCTATCCCCGTCTATGAGAAAACCGTAGTATCTCTCGGGCGGATAAGACTGCCTACTACTCCTGCGGAGCGGCGTAGGAATGTCATTTTCTTTTGAACCCTCTGGTTCCACTAAGCTTTCAGTAATAGTCTGTGCTTCTGGAATTTCTTCCAGTTCTATTTCGCTCCCACTTGTTTCCTTTTCTAAGAACTGGTGTTCCAGAAAATGGGCATTACGAGAAACAATGATCTTTTGTTCCTCTGCGTAATAGAAGAGATACCCCCTGGAGTTCTTTGGGTATCCCACAAACTTGCACAGTACTGAGCGTACCTCGAGTTTGTCCGCATGCTGCTTTTTGACAAAAGCCGGACATCCCCAGATCTTCAAATATTGAAGATAGGGTTTCTTCCCACTCCATATCTCATATGGTATGGTAGGCACAGTCTTAGTTGGAACTCGGTTCAAAAGGTATGCAGGTGATTCTAGTGCATATCCCCAGAATGATCACGGTAACTCAGTGTTACTCATCATGGAACGTACCATATCCAATAGGGTCTGGTTCCGTCTCTCCGATACACCATTATGTTGCAGAGTGTATGGAGAAGTAAGCTGAGAGAGAATTCCATTCTCTTTTAAATAGTCCAGGAACTTGGCACTCAAGTATTCACCACCTCGATCCGATCTTAGAATCTTGATACTTTTGCCGGTTTGTTTTTCTACTTCATTCTTATATTCCTGGAATTTTCCAAAGTCTTCAGACTTATGTTTCATTAAGAAGACATAACCGTACCTTGAAAAGTCATCCGTAAAAGTAATGAAGTAAGAATAACCGTTTCGAGCATGTGTAGATATTGGACCGCACACGTCGCTGTGTACGAGTCCCAAGAGCTCGCTCGCTCTTACTCCGTGTCCAGTGAACGGAATCTTTGTCATCTTTCCTTTGAGACAGGATTGACAAGTGGCATACGATTGATATTTGAACGGATTCAAATATCCTTCTGTATGTAACTTCGTCAACTTTCTCTCATTGATGTGACCCAGTCTACAATGCCATAAGAAAGTCTGATTTATTTCCGGAGACTTTCTTTTGTGTGTATTCTGGACATTGAAAATCTGTGGTTGGTTTAGTACGTATATACCATTGCTTAATGTACCTGACCCAATCAGAACTTGATTAAGGTGAATGTTTACAACATTACTTACAAACGCAAATTCATAACCTTCTTTAGAAGTCAAAGATACAGAAATGATATTACAAGTTGCGTTGGGTACAAAATAGCAATTACACAAAACCAAAACGTGTCCATCTGACAACCCCAGGTGATAGCCCCCCACGGCCTTAGCATCCATGCTAGCTCCGTTTGCAACTTTGAGGGTCATGTCACCTGCCTTCAAAACCCTACGGTTTCTCAACGCCTGCAAAGAATTACAGATATGAGATCCTGATCCGGTATCTAATACCCAGGAAGTAAAGTTTATAGATAGACAGTTTTCAATAACATACACACCTGAAGCTGAAGCCGCAACATGCTTCAGTTCCTGTGTTCTGGTTTTCCAAGCCCTGCAATCTTTCTTCCGGTGTCCACTCTTGTGACAATAAAAACATTCTTCTTTATCCACAAGTTTCCCCGCTACCTTTGTTGCTTTCGCCTTTCCCTTCGTATCCACTTTACTAACACCGCCCCTTGGTTTGGCGGCGGCTTTCTTCTTCTTTCCCTTGGCTTTCGCCTTGGACCTAGAAGATGAAGATCCTCTTACAAACAAAGTGGATGTTTCCCTACCTTTCTGTAGGGTGCCCTATGCACTTCTCAGCATGTTGAGGAGCTATGAAAGTTCAACTTCCTTTTCTTGCAAGTTGAAATTCAGAATGAACTGGGCGTAAGTGGAAGGAAGGGACTGAAGAATCAAGTCCTTATAGAGCTCATTCCAACGTGGTCCCAAGGTCCGCGAGCTCCTCAATGAAGCCAATCATCTTAAGCACGTGTTCCGCTACCGATGATCCGACAGCCAATCTTGCCGAAAACAACTTCTTCGACACTTCATATCTGGCGATACGAGATTGCTCTCCATACAGTTCTTTTGTATGGAGAAATATGGATTCGAGGTCCATATTCTCATGCCTCCTCTGATGTTCGTTGTCCATAGAGGCAAGCACAAGGCATTTGGCCTTCGCGCTATCGATCTCCCAAGTCTTACGGATTTCCTTATCCGCGACGCTGGAGGTGGGACCTGGGATGGGGGGAGCTTTGGTGGTAAGGAGATACCCCAACTTGTCGTAAGTGATTGCTATCTTGACATTCCTGAGCCAATCTTTGTAGTTTGGCCCTGTCAGTATGTTTTTATCTAGTAGTAACTTAAGTCCAGTTATGATGAATGGTCGCTGCAATTAGGAGAGAGAGAAGAAACACTTTAGCATGACGATCTTGCAAGTTTAGAGTGGTTTTTAATTTGTCTAAACAGGATGGCTCCCACTGTCTCTCGAATCTTTCCTCAAACCAAAAAGGAAGAATTAGTCAGGATCAATCTTACCGTACAATACTTGCTTAACCGTTCGGCCAGGATGGTGTCGGTACTTCGAGGGAGGTTTTCCAACGCTTTCGCGAAGTTCCTTAATTTAAGAACCTCTTTTCCCTGGGGGCGTAGCCCCGCTAACACCTTTTTAGGCACCTACTAGGTTTATAGCATTGATCGTTTAGTGAGAAATTTTCTCGAGGAGTAGCATATACTCACAGTAGGATCGGGATCCAAATATCATCGCGTGACAAAACTGAAGGTATCCTACCAGAATCATCACACTCCAAATGGTATGCAGCGCTAGCAAGTTTCAGTTCTTTTGAAATTCCCGATGTGGATTTTTGCCCCATGCTCTTATGACCTTGGCGTGAGGTCAAAATGTCATAAGTCACATGTCAAGTTCTTCCCATCATTATCCAGGTTAATTTGAACCCACCCATACCTACCCTTGACGTAGGCCAAAATGGCAGTACGACTGTCTCAAACCAACGCATTCTATCTATGCAACAGATAAATATCCGGCAGCTACCAATCACTATGCCTTGGCGTGAGGTCAAAATACATAGCTTGAATACTACCGAATATTTAACTGAAATGATGGAGGGCTACGGATGGTTTTGGAAAAACCTTAAACGTAGTGAACTTGATATGATCGATGGAATGAGATAGCTTTTAAAAGGAGTGGCTTAAGCTCCGCGTTTAAAAGTTCTTTCGAAAAGAAACCGAGTGGTTTTTTTATGAAAGTGTTCCAACGACTTTTACTTGGTTTATTTTTCTTGCATTAGTTCTTTTAATGCGTCCCATCAATTAATCCTACCATTGCAGAAAACAACCAAAATATGACGTACGCTTATGCCATTCGCATTCGCCACGGGGCCCCGTCATCACCCGTTAGGTTACTTAACTAACGACAGAGCGGGGGTTGGGCTAGCGCGGCTGCAAAACATAAGCAACGCCTAAATAATATCATACATAGATATATTGCAATGATAGCCATTTCAGATCACAGATGAATACATTGGATATACTAGAAATCCGCAATTTGTACGAGCCTGTAACGAAAAGCGGATTACACAGTCGCGATGAATAGCCAATACCCCACCCTAGACCCCTACGGGTGCGGCAAACTACCCGCCAAATATCCGAAATGGAGCAGCCTCCCTCAACAACGTGAGTAGGCCACTCGGCACTTCGAGATACCCGGTAGTTTGTGCACCCTACCTTGGGTCTATCCTAGGAGCAAAAACAGTAAAAAGAAATTATACAATGACGGCTACAACCCCGACCCGGTTGTGCGGCCAAAAATAATATTACATCAATTTACATATTACAAGAATTGAAAGATAAAAAAAAACTCTCATCTCACAATTCCCCCCGGCTATTCATCCGTGACAATCCAACGAATTCATATATACAAACCATCAACATCACAGATCACAGATATGTATAACCCCCACTAATGGACGTATAGCGATTAGTAGACGTTCAATACATATAAAATATTACAGATATAACCCATTAGCCAAAGTCTACAGAAAATCGACAAAAAATACGGATTTGTAACCACCCCTAAAACAAACTTGTTCTCTGGAAAATCTGGGCAGAAACAAACCATCCCAAAAATCCCAAAACACCACCAGAACCAAACTGCAGGAGAAACGATCCATGGCCGAGTCAACTCGGCCGCGGATCCGCGGCAGAAGCAAGCTTCTGCTGAGGAACCGCGACGAGTTGGTCGGCTCGTGCGATCGTTTTTCTTGCCTGTTTATAGAAAAGCCTGAGCCAATTTTTAAGACATTTTTTTTAGAGCAGAACAAAAATCGGCAGCAACTAGGGTTTTCCGGGGTGTTTTGCGGTTTTTTCGTTCGGTCGATATTCTAAATACTTTGCTAACATACTAGGGTGTGTTTAGTTAGGCTCTGATACCACTGTAAGTCCACGTTATCTCTCCCGGTTCTTTCGGGCTTGCGGAAATGGTGAAAAACGATTTTTAGGGTTTGGATAACATGGACTACAAAAACGGATCTTGGCCAAACTACACACTAGCAACCTAACAAGAGATTTGTCTACTCGGTTAGGGGTTATACCTCACTTGAACTCCTTCTTCTTGAACTCTTTGTAGTGGTTGGATGGTGCTTTCCTCGTCGGCTTCTTTCGTCAAAGATGGATCCACCCGAGGGTTTCTTCCTTTGAGCTCCTTTCTCGAACTTTGAGAGAACTAGGGTATCCGGCTTGCTAAACCTTTTACCTTAGAGAGAGTAGAGAGTGTCTTAGGGTGTTTTTTCTTCAAAGAAATGTTTCTCAACACATGAGATTTGTTCTCCTTGAACTAGAGGAGGAAGAAGATGAAGAGAAGAGAGAGAAACAATATGATAGAATGAGATGGTATTTTACAACCATAACATATATGTGATTTATCTAATAATAATATTAATTGAAAATGAAAAAGGCGGTGGAAAGTTTGAAGAGACCATTATCATATCACAATAAATGTATTTTGCAAAGATCAAAGAGCATCTTGAAAGGTAATGATGATGGTCAATGTTTCAAACCTAGTCAACTAGTCAACCTTGGTCAACAAGTCAACAAAACCAACCATGACACAATTTCATTTAATTAATAATATTAATTGATAAATCACAAGATCATTAGGGTTTGGAAAAAGACGACTGTCAACAGTGCATATACACCCGTTCCAAAACCCTAATGAAAAATCTCTTCCTCCGCCTCAAACAACTGTGCATACACACCCGCATTCATGTTCCGAGAAACATGAACACAATGAGATAAAACTAACCCCAAAGCATATACTAGGATCTGGCTCAAACCAGAGCCCGCTAGTAATGACCGTCCGGACACTAAACGTGCACTAGTGCGCGGATATGAACGGACCCTGTCGCAAAACCATGCGACCTCTACTCTGTTTTGCCCAAAGGCGAATAGCCCTCTGTGTGTGACTCTAAAGACTCGACAATACGCTGGCAGTGGGTTTAACCACAGACCGCAAGCGGCACTAGCTATGCGTAACGGTCCCCAGATAGATGCCGATAAGAAGACGGACGAGGTGAAACCCATCTGAACTCCTACTGAGTCTGAATGTGACAATCTCCATACAGTCCGGTCTGTTCGTCTGATACATCGCATGGCGGGCCTAGGGGGCGGTAAACGCCAGTCCCCTAATAGCGGTACAAGTTATGTCGGAGTGAAGCCCAGAACACCCTGAGATAACACCGGAAACCTACCAGTATATCTCGCTTGCCCTGGCCAGGGACTACTCGTGTAATGGCTCTCCTAGACACAGCGCGATGTCAACCCCCAATACTGGGAGAGACGAATCCTGTCTAACCGTCACTGCCTCCAAGTGCTTCGGGACTGCACCCAACTACTACCTATTTGCACGACTCCTTTGAGTCGTGGTAGGGTAGTAATCTAAGTACAGTGGGAACACACTCGAGACGAAGTGACAGTGTCAAGTCAGCGGTCTAAGCTGTACTCATGTCACCTGGGAACTGATAACTGACGATAGGTATAGTACCAACCAACAGTTCCCGACGAGTCCTGTCCAGTGTACTCGTAACCCAACGAGCACCCGCATACTATCTCCAGTATGACGTACTGATGGCTGTGGGACAGACCATCTCCCACACTGGGATGAGAAGCGCATACGCTAGTCTACTCCGGAGTATCGATGCCCTCTCTCGATAGTCCTGCGACTAGGGACCTGCATAAGGATGTGCTTATAGATTACCCAGCCCCCACTAGTGTGACTGCCATCACAACGCTGGTAATCAAGCAAAGATCCTAAGGGCTCCACTAATGTGTATATGTGATATACTAAAATAAACACATGTACATATTGAAGTAGAAACAAACCAAGTAGCATACTACCATTTCGAGCAAGATTGTCTATACAACTGTGAATATCCCAAGCTTCCATCAAGTAATATACATACTAGTATGATACAGTAATGGCCTCTAGGGCATATACACTAACAGTTTTCAACTATAGTATACAACCCATTTGTATTTCATATAACGTTACTTATACTTTCTAAGAAAGAACTTGATTATATTATACATTTATTTCAAAACTTCACTTCCATTATTTTCCTAAAAAGGTTTAGATTTCTGGGCTTTCGGATTACTTGGGTTACGGTGGGGTCCTATATACTTCACGTGATTCAAGTGCCGGTCACATGCCAATTCCAGGTCGTGACAATAATATATATATTTCATATAGTTTAAAATAGAATAAACATCTCTCTCTGTTCTTTCTTCTCCTTAACTAAAAATTCAGCCTACCTCACCCCCCCTCTCTCAACAATAAATGTATATCCCTCTCTCCATGTGTGTGTGTGTGTGTGTGTGTGTGTGTGTATAACAAACCCACAACCCTTTGTATTTTACCCATTATCACCAACACCATCATCTCCCTCACTTCCTGAACCGAGCACCCTAACCCAAGTAGCACTTTGTCGATTCCTTCACCTATACCCATCGCCGGTGCTAACCACCATCTCCCTCCACCCTCTTCATGACCATCTCAACTCGAACCCATCAATTCCACTGCCGAGACCAACTCCTGCCTATACCCATCACTGCAGCAATCGGCTCCTATTACCGTCATCGTTGCCGACCCAACTCCTGTCGTCATCGTCCTCATCTTCGCACCCATCAAGCTGAGACCCATACCTTAGAACACCATCGACATAACCCTCAGGCACACAACCGAGACCCAACTCCAGCTATCGCCTCAAGCACTTCCACCATTGTCATCTTCATCACCCTCGTCAACGATTGAGCAGCCGTCGTCGTTGCCATCGCATCGTCGTCGTCGCCGCGACTTAATCCTAACCAAGACATAAACTATAGCCAACTCTCGACTTCCTCCAAGCCACTGACACCACCTCCAAGCTGCACAGTCACGATCACCACCACCTCGTTCACCCCGCATCGCTGTCATGAACCCAAAAACCAAGAAATAACCGAGCATCCCCTAGTTCCAAGCTGAACCCATCTCAATAGCAGCCCTATCGCCAACGACTCCACCTGCAACTCAAACCCTAGCCTGAGAACACCTCATCATCGTTGACAGCACCTAGCCGTGATCACTGGTGCATCCTAACCTCAACAGCAGACTGGAGAACTCCAGCCACATAGTCGCCGTTCGTCGAGCCCACCAAGCTGAGAACATTTCTTGGATTGTACGTTGCATCGTGTTCACGCCGTTGTCATCGTTCGGGGTTCGTCACGTAGGTATCCGTATTCGTCGTCATATTTATACCGATCGAGACGAGTTTCTAACTTGCAACATGCTAGGTTACCTATACCTTATATATATATATATATATATATATATATATATATATATATATATATATATATATATATATAATGTTGCAAATTATTAACAATATACAATTAATCCTTATTTTATCATTTGCTAATACTATCGCGTATGTAGTTATAATTGTGAAGTTATGCAAAACTAATTATATGAACTATTCTAGTAGTTACCGTTTAATTTTTAATAATTAATAGTCGTAAAATAATATGGTTAGATATATTTTAACAAGTAATAATGAATACATCAATTTCATTACAGCTAGATAACCATGACCATTATGTTCTTGCTTTTATTATGGTTTGTTGTTCGATTGAATACTTCACCTGTTAGTACACAATACCTAACATGCTTGCGACCTATTGCTATTGCTATATTGCTTATACCTGTTACCTGTATTGTTTACTGATACCAACAATATTGACTTATTATCCTAATTGACTTGACTTGTTGTCTCACTAGACAAGACCTGTTCACGATTGTTCCTGTGTTGGTATTAGATAGACATTCTATTGATACCTGATTAGAACATGAAACATGGGGAAAAGGGAAAATCAAGAATGAAACCCGACCTGTAACTCAAAAGTTCACCACTTTCCAGATACTGGTCATTCGATACGAGCTTCGGGCTCCGGAATGATGATGTTGCATTCATCTGTAAATGACATCGTTTTACTGCCTAGCAGCACGTCTCGGATTCAGCTCCGAGAATTATGACTGTGGTTCCGGGCATGCACGGGATACTATTGAGTTATGATTAGCATTACATTAATTAGTTTCAAATACCGTTAGGATTAATAATATAGAAATATAGACTTTAGGATACATGTGATATACTTATAACCTAATGCTATATCACCTATGATTGGTTTGTTTGTACTCATATCTTAATTTGCACATGACACCCTATATAGTACATTACTCAGTTTATTATTATTATGATGATATTTATGACGCACTGACGTCTGGGTTTTGTATGGATCGGATACTTAATTTTAGCACATGAGAATCGTGAGTACTTCGACAGGATCGCCGATCAGTGAGGATCATTCTACTGATATAGTTCTTATTTAGGTATCCTCTTATTTCCTTGGATCTTTACAGCTTCTGCTATCGTTTCCTGTTATCGTTTATGGTTATTTTGACATGTTTAGAGATTGATGGTACTATTCTTGATTACTGATTGACAGCCGTAATATGATCATGGGAGAATATTTCCTTACTATAAGTAGCATGGTTGCTTTGTTACGTTCCGAATTGACATATTTTAGGAAGCGGGACGTGACAACTCTAGAGTTTTATTTTATCCTGATTGGGAGATTATGATATTCAGATTGTAACCCCTAATTTCACAACAACGATTCGTTTCATATTTTCAAAAGAGATAATAAGGACGTGTTGTTGGATTTGAAAAGGGAATTTATGCATTTTAAAACACCACAGATTCCTTATTTACAACTAACGTTTCGTTTACTTTACAAATGTATATATATGGGTTTACTTGCAATATATATCTATTTACTGTTCATTTACGCTACGCTTACCGTACATGTTATTCGCTCGCACTTTATTCATTTTATCCGCTCGCGCTTTATTCATTTTATCAAATGTGCTACGCTTACATTATCATTCATGTTGCTATTATTATATTCGCTGGTGCTTTTATATACTACCCGTCTATACCATGACTAGTTCACACAGACTAAATGGTACGAAGATATGATATGATATGATATCAATCTTAAGAGATTGAGTATATATATATATGGAAAGAATATAAGAAAGAGGATTATGATTTGGACATGGTGGATATAGCCGGAGATCCATAATATATATTGACTGTGATCAATCCATGAGAGATTGAGGTAGGGAAATAAGGGATGTCACCCGGTGATATATATGTGATCAATCCATGAGAAATTGAGGGTAGTTGACACAGGATGTCTCTACAGATATATTTGTGATCAATCCATGAGAGATTGAGGGTAGTTGACACATGATATCTCTACGGATATATGTGAGAGATCGATATATAGATGTCCTGCACTGAGATGAATATTATATATATATATATATATATATATATGAGGGATTGATATAGATACCTTGCGCTGATGAGATATAGTATGCTGTATATATAGTAGCCGAACAGGACTGGGCCACGGACGGTATCTGAATAGTATTTTCATATATCGATATATATTGAAGAGGGTTTTATAAAGAGTTATAGTCTTATATTTTTCACGTACCTATGATTGGTATAGAAACTTTCAAAAGAAAAACTTTCTAAATCATTTTCAAATAAATAAGAGCGGGACGTATATTTAAATGAAACACCTATTTTTTTCTTACATCAACGTCCGCTACTAGTGTCATGATATAGACATCATATGGCTATTTTGAAAAGATTTAACATACATACATTTTTCGGCTACTTTTATAGGATTGCTTACAGATGTGAGCTATATGTATTATAGTTTTGACTCTATTTCTGTTTGGTCGTATGCTATGGATATTGCACTACGGCTACGGTGATCGTGGTTTGACACCGGTATATTTGTACGCAGTGTGTTACCGTTTATTGATGATGGGTCATCATTACATTGCATAGTATTGTGTTTATTTCCGTGACTCACATGTTTTCAGATGCTTAGGGTTATGTTATGCCCATACCGAGCTTGATGTTGTTTAGTTGATATTGACATGATAACCACACACATATTCATGTATGGGATAGCGACACACGAGTTGTACATGAGAGCTTATCATCATATATTTCATTGCTCAGACTCTAGTTTCGATGCATGCTATTTTTACCCTCCTTGATATACACATTTATCTTATTTAGATGTTTCACTGCTTATCTATATGATTTTTAGCTCGTTATATAATACTATTCACGAGTTGGCAACTCACTCTCGTTGTGCCGTGGTTCTGTGCAGGCTTAACCGCTTGGATCAATAGCGGCTGGTTTGGCACATCTTCTGTCTTGTGAGTGTGATTGCGCATATTTTGAGTGGTGGGCTATTTCTGTATCGGCATTTTCCTTGTAGCTATTGTATCTAGAAGTACTCCATCAAATACCGAGTCTAGTCATTTGTCGAGACCTTAGAGTTGTATATTTTGTGTTGTCAGACTCGTTTGGAGTCAACTTGATCTATATCTATTCTATTTACTTTCCACATTTGGATCCTTCCCCTGAGGCATCGTGTGTGTGTCTTTGTGTATTGTGTGGTTGTTGATCCGCCGTTGGACGTTGATTTTGCTCCCGTGTTAGGAATGCTTAATTATTATGTCTATTGTACATGTTTTGTCAAAATTTACAAAGAAGGTGCTCCCTTTTTTTTAAACAATAGTAATGTTTTTAAACCAAACCTAATTTCAAGTTAGTAAAACCTTTTCAAAACTTCACCTCCGCTATTTCTTGTAAAAATGGTTTAGATTCCTGGTTTTTGGCTTACTTAAGTTAATGTGGGGTCCTATAGACTTCACGTGATTTAAGTACCGGTCATATGTCATTTCCCGGTCATGACATGAGGTCACCAACTAAATCTGCGGATTGGCTAAGATTTGTCGGGGTTAATTGAATTCTCAGGTTTTACTAAATTTTCAGTAACTATTTGTGGTTATGAAATCACTTCCAGTTTTACCATACTCCCACTAATTTTTTTTGTAAGAAATTACTTTTCTAAAAAGATGGCGAGTCAATAAAAAAACATTTTTAATCCAGTAAATGGTAGAATTTAATCCCTTGATGATGTTTGGGATAACCCACTAACCCCATATTACTGAAACATGTCTTAAGTCTGTCCGAATTCTATTTTAAGCATAAATCGGATAACTTCATATCTTAACAATCTTGAGATATGATCACATTTTATATCACATATATAAATATAGGCACTAATTTAGATGGAACCATAATCAATTGGTATGCATCTGTTTCCAGTGCATTTCCCTTAATAGAAAAAAGTCACTCAGTATTACTCATCATGAAGCGCACCTACGGATGAGCAATTATAGAGAGAATCATATTCTTAATACGGAATACCGAGCATAAGTATCCATATTTTCGAATACTTTGAAGAATCTTGATACTTCTTACATCCAGTTCTCTATTTTATTCTTATACCTTATGAACTTCTCAAAATCTTTGGACTTTACATTTCAACAAGAACGCGTGTCTAAAATCAGAGAACTCATAGATAAACGGAACGAAGTAAGAGCACCAGCCCCTTGTCCTTACGGACACCGGACAACATATATCATCATGTATAAGTTCAATGAGTTCACAAACTCAAACCCTGTGTGTTGTAAGTTGAAAGCTGCACATTGATTAAGAATGTCTATACCGTTGTTCAATGCACCTTACCTAATCATCAAATGATAAAAGTAAATATTTAGAACATGTTTTTTTTCAAAATTTATATCCCACTTTATTAAATAAAGAGACATATATATCAGTTTTTAAAAATGGTGCATAATAGCGGTTATTCAAAACCCAAAGTTCACTGTTTAGCTAAACTAGGTGATTTTCCCCAATAACAACAATTGCTCCGATATCCAACATTGAGAACCAAATCACTTTTTCCCAATTCTCTACTCCTTCCCAGCATCTGTAACACCCTACAGATGTGGGATTCTAATCCGATATCCATATACCCAGGAGTCAGAGTTAACTGAGAAACGGTTTTCAAAAAACAAACACACGGGAAAACTGAAACATGAAAATGTTTCAAGGGATGGCCAGGTATTCCAGTAATGCCTCTTTCAATGCCCAGGCTAATAATAGTAGTCGCAATTTACTTTTCCTCACTTTAACCCCTTTTGTTGTCTCTCCCTCTTATCTTCTGTATACCGAACTTATGCTAATCGATTTTCTTCTTATCATTCCTTTCAACACCTGCCTTGGGATTGGAAGAAGAGTATCCAACAAGTATAACCGGTATAATCTTCTCATATAAGAAGCTCTCGAACCTGAAATAAAGTAGATGGGAGAGACAAATGTCCAATTCATCTATTCCAGAACCAGTGGCCATCCTTAGACTAAAACAATTTCGTTGAGTTCGTATCTAACTATACGAGATGGCCGTCCATTCAATATGGATCTCTATACCGAATACAGAGAGTTCTGGAGAAAGAAAAGGGCAAGTAGGAGGGGAAAGGACATATGCGACTTCATCGTGAATTAGGGCAATCATGACATTCCAAAACAAAAGTTTGAAAAGAAAAAGGTTCGGTTAACTTGGTTTTCGAGTTTTAGTTTAAGGTCACTCATAGGTCGCTGCCAGAAAAAAAGAAAAGAAACACTCAGCGTGCATTTTATCAAGATTAGATTGGTTATTAATTTATCTAATCAGGATGACTCCTACTATTATGTTGAATTCTCCTTCAAACCCTTAAAGGAGAACTAACCGGAATCATATGAAAAATCTCTTGCGGGTAACTCTTACTCACGGTGGGGATCGAGATCCAAACTATCATGGTGTGGTAACCTTGACGAGGTCAACAAGTCACCCCACTCTATAGAAGGTTTGCAATCACATTGTAAGTTTCAACGATTGAAACTCCTTATATTGTTTTTACCCCTACCGGCTTATGATCTTGACGAGGTCAACAAACTATAAAACGCTAGTCAAGTTCAATCAGTCATTTCGTGATTAATTTAGACATACCCGTACGAGCCTTTGATGAGGTCAACAAGGCTATGCGATTGTCCTAACTAATCGCATCAATATGTAAGTAGGAAGACATAACTTAACTACCGTTCACTACGTCTTGACGAGGTCAACAAACGTAGCACGAATACTAAGTACTCTACTTCCTGAAATGATAGAGAGCTACGGCTGGTTTTGAAGAAAATCTTTAACGTAATGAACTTGATATCATTGAAGGAATATAGAATTTTGCTTACTAGTTATATAGAATTTTGCTTAAGTGCGGATTTCCCCTGAAGGGATCAGAACTCTTACCTCATCGAATGAGGTGCAGTATATTCCTAATCAAATATTTCTATGCAAAGCAAAAGCAAACGGTTATAGTTTCTTTGAAAAAATAGATTGGTTTCAACAATGTATTTTAGGTTTTTTTTTTCATGCTTTAGTCCGAATTAATGAAATCCCATCATTTAGATAACCACATATTATTTAGCATCACATCTTTACAAAAAAGCATGATATGAAAAGAAAATACAATACTATATATAACATCCGCATTCGTCACGGGACTTTGCGTCTTCATCAGAAAATTACTTAACTTACGGCAAGGCGGAGGAAGGGCTAACACGGATTCAAAACTTACATTAGCATTTATTTATATATCATATATATCAACATATATATCATCGCAGACAGATAATCAACATTACATGCAAGCGATAAATATCATCACAAGCAGGTCATCACATTACAGGCATGCAATGAATATCACATAAATGGAATGATCAGATTTTCTAGGAATCCCGCGTTTCGTTTGAGGCATAAATGAAACACGACATTTCTCGATCGGATGCTTACATAGCCAACCGAAGACCCCTACGAGCGTGGCGAGCCTTCCGCCAATCGAAGAAACGAAGCAACCCTCACTCAACGTTGTGAGTGGGTTACCCAACGCCTTCTAGAATCCGGCAACTCGAGCGCTCCTCCGCGGATCTAACATATATCCCCTATAAGAGCAGCGAGCAACCCGCCAATTTCAGAACGAGACGGCCCGGTTTTAACGCCTTGAGATGGCCCACCTACCGCATTCTAGAATCCGGTTGCCCGAGCGTTTCTCCGATGAGTAATACTATAATCTATATTATACAATGGTAACAACGACCACATCTTGGTCATGTCCCGACAAATAATAATACAACTAACGGTAACGACGGCCACACTTCGGATGCTCGTCCCGATAATAGAATATACATTGGCTTAGAACAATACAAGAAATGAAAATAATATAACTATTACATCCATTCACACGCGGTGCTATTCGTTGCGACAATTCGAACTAAACCAAGCAAACCAACATAGTAGACTCACTATATTGCAACCCCGTCGAATTGATCAAACATCAATTCTTCGACCTTAAACAAGGCATATCAACTTATGTACAAATTAATTTAATTAAACAATTTAATCAAACTATTAAGATTGTTCGAAGATCCAATTAAAACTAAACATGCATCCATGCAAATTTAAATATTAATTAATGTTCAAAGTAGTTTGATCAAAATAATATGAAATTTCCATTGAACAATTAATAAAAAATTTCCCGCATCCTCCCAAATGGCTCGGCATGGACAGAAACTGTCTCTGTTTGGACTGAGAAACAAAAATGGGAGAGATCGGAAATAATAATTAATGGTGTTAATTGTTTGTACGCAACATTAACTAATATTTTAATGCTAATGCTTGCAATTCTTTCCAAATGGTAGCCACATGAAAAAAATGCAATGAAAACAAAAACTGCAAGCAAATGGATCATGTTAAAGTTTTATTGATCATCAATAACAAATGCAACCAGATGTAATTGATCGGTTCCAATACAGTGTTAGGAATTGACGCTACGGTCGTGACATTCAAGTTACATGCCAAGCGGAAGCACAATAATTTTATAATGCTGGCAACCAATTCCATTCAAGATCAAGCATTTACAACTCAAATTTTAAGAACAAGAAAGTACAAGAGAGCAAGTTAGAGTGTTACACCCTTTGCAGCGTGTCTGGTCGTCTATCGGAAGACCCTAACTAGACATGTGAGCTCCCAGATGTGAGTGGATGCCGACTATCTCGTCGTAGATGATCCGTGGTGAAAGCGACATGCCCATAGCTCTATCTTCACCATCTAGTGAATAAACCTTATCATTGGACTTGCTAGGTGAATGAGGAAGTCAAGAAAATATCTCACTCTTCCTTTTTCCTTTCCATTTCCACCATCTACCATTAAAGCAGAGAGAATGAAAAAGATGAAGAAGAAGAAGAAGAAAGAAGGATAAAAATGCTCGCTCTCTCATTCATTATTCGCTTTTACATTATTATGTTGAGAGAGTCCTCTCTCTCTCTCATCCATAGAGTGGTGTGGGCCCCATCCATCCTTCACATGGGAAAACCTTTGTCCTATGATGATAACTCTGTATTGTAACATATTACACAGCATTCCATGGCAACATTTACATGAAACCAAAAGAGAGGGTGAGGAAAAATATATGCATCTATATACATATAACATATCATGTATCAAATACACGATATTTTAGAGAGTGAGTTAGAGTATGTATCATAAACATCAATACTAGAAACCATATCAAATACAGTTATTAAGTCAACACTTGATTTAATATTCCGGTTTAAAAATAAATTGGCTAGTATTACAGTCGTTCGATTAAATCACGTATATCCAATATACGAATTTAATCGAACTCATGCGCGTTTCCAATACGCACGCCACATCACATTTTGCCCGGACAGACATTTTCGTTGCGGGACTCTAAGGACTTATCAATACGCTGGCAGTATGTTAAACATGATTATATCCGATTAAATCTGAAACATTTTCAGATTCAATCCCTAACGGGTTAACCCACAAGTCCGTCCACGGTACGAGCTACACGTAACAGCTATCCAGATATGAGCAAGATAAAGGCAGGTCGACGAGTAAACTCGTCCGGACCCGACAAGTCTATCAGCGACGAATACCATACGGTCTGGTCTCTTTGTCAAAGAGTATCACATATCGGGTCTGGGGGTAGAAATTGTTAGACCCCCAATAACCCAATAAGTCATGCTAACAGAGAACTCATAATCACCGGAGATATAACTGATAACACTTATCGGTTTATCTCCACTGCAGTGGCCACTGAATTCTGATTATAGTCATGTGCGATATCGACTCTCTATACCGGGAGTGACGAATACACTTGACCGCTCGCTGCCTCCATGTGCTTCGGGACTATACCTAACTAAAACTTGTTTTCACGACTCAGTAAAAGCCGTGGTAGGGTGGTAATCAAAGTATAGTGGGAACACACACAAGACACTATGGCGATCTCAGGTCGGGAGACTGCCCTGTACTATTGTCGCCAGATAACTAATATCTGACAATTGGTATAATACATTGTAGGAGTTCTCGGTGAGTCCGTCCAGTATAACTCATCCAATGAGCACATGTATGCATTTTTTGGTGTCAAACACCAATGGCTTTGAGATAAGCTATCATCCCGGTCGGAATCAAGAAACGTATACACTAGTCTACTTTGGAATACCGATTCCCTCTCTCGATACTTTTATAACCAGGGACGTTTAAGGATGTGCTTATTGATTACCTAGACCCCACTAGTATGACCCCCTATCATAATCCTGGCAGTCAAGCAAATATCCTATGGGCTTTATCATCATGTATTGGCGATACGTGATAACGAGTAAAATGTATACACACGAAAGATAAAGACAAACCAAAAGGCATACCATTATCTCGAGCAAGACTGTTCTCCGTATAGGTCCTCATTGAATTCAGTAATTGCATTTCTGTAATTACGATAATTGCATTGAGAACATCTATATCCAACAGACAGTACCCAAAAATGCCCATGTGGATTTAAGGCAGTTATATTACAAAGGGGTTGTGTGTTATATCTGGAGACTTGCCCGTATTTTTTATTCTATTTTCATTTTCCTTTCAAACATACTTCTTTTCCGTTAATAGCCTCTATCTTTGTACTTTCATGTAATATCTAAGCATTTGCCTGTAATATCTAAGCACCAGTTGTAATAACTAACTAGCTGTATGAGTTGCCTGTAATATCTAAGTAGTTGCATGAGTTGCCTGTAATATCTAAACAATTTTTGAAATACAACCCAAGAGTTTTTTCACAAAGATTTTGAATTCCCTCCTTCCCAACAATTTTTGAAAATTTCCAGGGATTTCAGACAACTCCTGAGTGGGCCGGGGCTTTTTGACAACTTACCCAATATATAATGGAAAACTTAAGACAGCTTTGTTTGGGCTGTGTCCCCCAAACCTTGGCCGCCAAGGATAAAAAGGCCCATTGGATTGCTTTGTACATAATATAGGAGCTGAAAACATATTTACTTGTGTAATAATAAACGATGAGAAATGTACAAGTTAGGGGAGGGTTTTTTCTTAGCGTAGTAAAAAAATGTCGAATCTCCATAAAAAATTTTTTTGATGATTTTCATTCTACATCTTGGATATAGAAAAAATTATGAAAATATAAGATCGGTTGAGAAACATAAAAAAGATGTTTTCCTCTTTTAACCTTTTGCTGTATGGTCTCTCTTTTTTATTCATCTATCCCTGATCGGTTCGAAAAACTAGGCTTTCTTTCTCATTTATTGCACCTCATGTTTTATTTTTATTTTTATTGGACCCTTCTCATTCCAAATCCTGGCTCCGCCTACTGCCATAGATAAGTATAGCTTTTCAATCTTTGATGGATGAAAAACTAATTGGAGGGGTAAAATGGATTATTGAAAAGTATAGATTTTCCTTGTATTCATCATTTAGTAAACTTTATTACTTCCGAGATGAAAAATGTTGCTTCATTTTATTACTTGAAATCTACAAATCTATCACTTGAACAGCTTTGATAGCTAAGCTTCGTCAATTAATTACTTTAAATTGCAGTAAAAGTTTTTGAAAAATCCCATTCTCCAAGACAACGTTAGCTTCCACAGGTCAACAAACTAATTAAAAAGGGGGAGAAAATTGCAATAAAGATATATAAAAATATAAAAAACACCAAAATGGGTAAATTATTAACTATCCATGTGTAATACAACCATATATGAAAAACTCTCAATACACATAAAAGAATCACACTAATGATCTCAATCTCAAATACACACATCCCATGGTACCACTAATCAACACACAGTGAAAATAAATAAATACATATATGTATATGTATCTCACAAAATCCAAATAGAGCTCCATCCTCAATGAGCAATCGAAAGAGCGAAGAAAGACACCAAGGAGGTCAAAACAAAGGCGAAAGCAGGCCCGAAGCCGACGGCTCCGCTCTGCATCGAGGGCTCAGGAGCCATGCTGGGCTCCTGAGCACCGACAACGATAGCTAGAACGAATAGCGTCAAGACGAAAGAAGAAATCCTTTGAGCCTCCATTTGTATCTTAGAGATTCAAGCTCAAAACTTAGTTAAAAAATGAGAAGAGAAAAGAGATTAATTTCTGTGTGTTTGGGGTTGGTGCTAGTGTCAGCTATTTATAGAGGGGATTTTTGATACTTGAAAATGTGAAATGTGAAAACAAAGGGAGAGAGAAAAGTGGCCGTTGAGAATAGAGACAAAACGTGTGGTACAAAATGTCAACTGGTACGCGTGAAGTAGCCGTTAAGGGTGCATATGTGGCGAGAGATGGGTGGATGATAGAAAGGACAGGCCAGCTACCCATTTGAACAAGAAATTACTCCATGTATGTAATACATGCGGGGGGAGTGATGGAGGAAAATTTCCGACAGCGTTGGACAGTTTGCGAGGCTTACATTTTTATTTCTTCTTTTTCTTGCTTGGAGCAATATGGCCGGCAAAGAAAATAATTTTCTCATTTGAACGCTTTGATTGTTAAAATTGAATTGTGATTTGTTGCATGCCATCGTTCTCTTTTGATTGGAATTGAAATTTTCTTATTGAAAAAAATCTATCCTAGCCGTCTCTTGGACAATTTTTGGTAATTAACGGGTTTTTAAAAATAATAACCAAAATGGTGTTAGGAAAAAATATTTAGCAATATGATGTAGGGAACGTGATTAAGCTAATCCAGCAGGTGTTCGCTCTAAAATTAGATCTACACTAAAAACAAAAATAATTAGCGCAGTACTGTATCCCTCGATGGTCGACGGATGGACAGTCGTTAGAGGAAGGAGAGAACATTCTTCCTTGATGAAATAGAAATAGACCCTTTGGTTGTATGAATACAATTAGCAATAAACACAACAAAGGTAAAAGTCATTCAGCTTTCATATTATTGATAAAAATTAGAATTACAGTTACATATGATTTGATGATAATAATAAACTCTCAAACCCTTAGATCATGATCTCGTCTTGAAGACCGAATGCAAGAGTAGGGATGGACATTTAAATCTCCCTACACCGCGAGCCTCAAGCAGAATCATGATTCAACGGCCACACCGATTGACCTAATCTCAATATCCAAGCGCGGGAATGGACGTTTAAATCGTTCGGTCGTTTATTACTAGATCGAGCGGAGAGACAATCACCTCGTTTAGACTGAGACCAATCTCAAAATAACAATACAAGGGAAGGATTGGATGTTTAAATCCCCTGTGTTGTGCTAAGCTTGATACAGTCAGAGACCGTGATCGGATCTATTATCATGTTACAAAAGCTGGGATGGATGTCTGAACCTCTCGTAGACATAATAACAGCCATGATCCGGCCATCAGCTCCCTTAACCATATCCCAATCGGTTTTATATGGGTGCTGGCGTGTCGAAAAGAGGGCCGAGGGGCATTCATTCATCTTCATACTCTGTTTTTTGTAGATCTAAAGGAACGTGGAAGTATACCTGATCGAGGAGGGCTGGTCGTCTCAAGTCTCGAAAGAGCCTAGATGGAGATGGCGTTAGTCGCCAGAATTTAGATTATATTAACTACGATAGAGTGATTGAGAAGCCTTAGGACTAGAAAAATTGATAATTGGTTGATTGATTGAGAGGGATATCTTCTTCGTCTTCAACTCTGGCTTTTATAAGATTACGGTTTGTTGAGAAATAGTTCAAAGCTCTAGATTTTCTTTGATTCGAGCATCGATTACACTCTTCCTTAGTGCTTAAGTTTTGTAACCACCGACTTCTGATTGATTGTAAATCTCTCATATGACCTTATTCTGATCCTTCGTATTTCATTTGAGTAACCGATTCGGTCCCAAATGATTTGGGCCGAACTATCCTTTCTCTATTGTCGGGACCCGGTTCTTGCTCACGGAACAAAGTGCCTCACGGAACAAAGTGCTACGCCAAGTGTCATGCCAAGGGGCGGGGACTACCTCTTGAATATGTGGGACCCACTGTAGAACAATGGAGAATAATACATTCCGAAAAAGGGCAGATCCGGAACTATAAATGAAATGATACCGCTCCTCAATAATAAAGGCGCCTATTAAGTGAACTGGCACTATAGGAGATTGAGAACTCTGTAATTAAGCATGCTTGAGCCAGGGAAGTTCTGGGATGGACCTCCTGAGAAGTGGCCCCTGGTCGGGTCCGGTTCGCTCTAAAGGGAAAAACCGTGCGGTTTCGGCCAGAGCGGACAATACTCTCTATATTGGGGGTGGGACGTGATAGAATGGTATCAGAGCTGGTCCCTCAATAGTAGGTCTGTGGTGCGAGGACGAACCATTATTTAAAGGTGGGGAGAATGTTGGGACCCGGTTTTTGCTCACTGAACAAAGTGCCACACGGACCAAAGTGCTACGCCAAGTGTCATGCCAAGGGGGCGGGGGCCGCCTTTTGAATCCGTAGGACCCACTGTAGAACAATGGGGAATAATACATTCCGAAAGAGAGCGGATCCGGAACTATAAATGAAATGATACCACTTCCTAATAACAGAGGCATCATTTAAGTAAACCGAAACTATAGGAGATTGAGAACTCTGTAGTTAAGTGTGCTCGAGCCAGGGAAGTTTTGGGATGGGTGGCCTTCTAGGAAGTGGCCCCTGGTCGGGTCTGGTTTACTTTAAAGGGGAAAACCTGCGGTTTCGGCTAGAGTGGACAATACTCTCTGTATTGGGGGTGGGATGTGACATCTATCCAGCCTTATTCAATCCGTTCAACCAAATGCCGCATTTTTTGGGTAAATATCTGCCCCTTCACGTGTTCTCTGCCGAAGCGCTTCAAGGACGAGCACACGTGAACCACTTCAGCGGCCTCTACATTTAATGCAACTGACAGGTTCGCTCTAAGGGAAAACCGTGCGGTTTCGGCCAGAGCGGACAATACTCTCTGTATTGGGGGTGGGACGTGACATCTATCCTGCCTTATTCAGTTCACTCAACCAAATGCCGCTTTTTTGGGTAAATATCTGCCCCTTCACCTGTTCTCTGCCAAAGCGCTTCAAGGCCGAGCACACGTGAACCACTTCAACGGCCTTTACATTTAATGCGATTGACAGGTTCGCTCTAAAGGGAAAACCGTGCGGTTTCGGCCAGAGCGGACAATACTCTCTGTATTGGGGCTGGAACATGATAGAATGGTATCAGAGCTGGTTCCTCAATAGTAGGTCTGTGGTTAGAGGACAAACCATTGTTCAAAAGTGGGGAGAATATCGGGACCCGGTTCTTGCTCACGGAACAAAGTGTCATACGGAACAAAGTGCTACATCAAGTGTCATGCCAAGGGGGCGGGGGCCACCTCTTGAATCCGTGGAACCCACTGTAGAACAATGGGGAATAATACATTCTGAAAGAGAGTATATCCGGAACTATAAATGAAATGATACCACTCCTCAATAACAGAGGCGCCTTTTATGTAAACTGACACTATAGGAGATTGAGAACTCTGTAGTTAAGCATGCTCGAGCCAGCGAAGTTCTGGGATGGGTGACCTCCTGGGAAGTGTCTAAAGGGAAAAGCCGTGCGGTTTCAGCCAGAGCAGACAATACTCTCTGTATTAGGGGTGGGACGTGAAATCTATCCTGCCTTATTCAGTTCGCTCAACCAAATGCCACTTTTTTGGGTAAATATCTGCCCCTTCACGTGTTCTCTGCCGAAGCGCTTCAAGGCCGAGCACACACGAACCACTTCAGCGGCCTCCATATTTAATGCGATTGACAGGCCGTCTTTTTCCCAATCACAACATTGGCGTCAATAGGTATATCTCCTCATTCTTCTCACCGGATAAAACAAATTCAAATCATGATGGGAATTTCGATAGTCATATTCAGTTTCCACCACTTGATCGGGACGTGCGTCACTCTTCAGCCGGTCGCCGATCTCTTTAAATCCTGGAACAAATCTGAGAAGAGTTTTCTTTTTTGTCCTCTGCAAATCTTCTCTTTTCTCTAAGGCCTCTGCTTCTCTTTCCATCGTCTTCTCCGACTTGCTAGCTATTTACGATGGCTCCCAAAGCTTCGATCCCCCTCCGATCACCCTCCCGCTCGTGAAACTCTCGTCCGAGGAGCTTCTCCCAGAAGAAGAAATCTTCTGTGAGAACCTCATGGCCACGGTCCTATATCGTCATGAATTTCTGCGACGGTCAGGCATCGTTTGCATAGAAGCGGTCTGTCCCCTTCCTACTTTTGACTGGGAAGATCCCCCTCAAGCCTTCGACGCTCCGGGCTATGCATCTATGGGCCCCCTATACACTACCGAAGCATCGCCGACTTTGTGGTCCAACTTCTTCCCCAGGCAACCGGATGAAATGGATCTTTTTGGTTGTGCAGTCTCGGCCGACTCTCCAGCTCTAGAATTCTTCGACCTTTGTCTTGAATAGCTCCCGGAGATATGGCCCAAGAATGTCTCAAAAGGATGGGACCATTGGTATCAAAGGACATACCCAAAGTATCATGCTCAGTAGGAAAACTAAGGCGTTTCTTCACTCTAGCCCTTTCGTTGGTGTCACGCCCCGCTTCCCGGTATACGGTGAAGGGGACGCGACTGGTCCGCTACGTATTTACTCTGAAATAAATACGCTAAGCGTATCTAAGCAATATAAAAGTAAATACACAAGAGACAAGATATATAAACTGAACAGCAACTTTATTTATTAACATTCTTTTGTACAATGCATGAAGAGTAAATACAACTGAAATAAAAGCGATGCCTAAACAATAGCATAACATGAATGTAAAGTACTGAAAGGAAATGTGTACAATGAAACTAAAGCTCTGGGTCTTCAGCAAACTGATTCAAGTTTTCAGCAGTAGGCTCGATCTCTGACGTGTCCAAATCACCTGATGACATTCAAAGAAGAAAGAAAGAGAATGTCGTCAGCGAACAGGTCGCTCGGTAAGTCCCAAAGATAAGAGAAGAAATAGAATAGACAGAGAATAAGAGAAAGAGAGAGAGTAGCTTTTACAGTTGTATTATATTGTTATATTGTTATATTTAGTGTTAACGCTGTTATTTGTAGCTTGGTACAGAAGAATGCCAGTGTATACGAGAGGAGTCTCACTTGCCCTGGAGACTAAGATATCAGGAACTCAAGGAACCGTTGGGCCACGGTACAACAACAACGAAATATAGGTTAGGTGTCTTAATCTTACCGTCTCGTGCCACTTTAACACCTTCTGTACCAATCTACCTCTTAAACCCCATAGTGTTTTGATTGTATTGTTGTATTGTATTGTATAGATTGTATAGTTGGATGACTGACCAAAACCTTGATATCAGTAAACGGATGTAACTGTATAATCATGTAAATGGAATAACTGTAGAATCATGTAAATGGATGTATATCCATGGTTCGGTTCGGTCAAGTTGATAGATTGAATATATGGAATAATGGATTCATGGATTCATGTTGAATTATAATATTGTAAATTGTAGATTGTAGATTGTAGATTGTACTTGAATCATATTCAAGTCAGATTATACTGAGACTCAAACTGATTCAGACAACTAGCAAAGTAAATTGAAGTCCTGATTGTTTTTATTAATTTGTCTAACTTAGATAGGCAGGCACGCACTTCTCCGGCTCGCTGAGGCTCAAGAGATTGGTTCCGCTTAAACCTATGTTTACTAGGGTCCTCAGGGTAATTTATAGAACTTGAGGGGGTGTTTACCGTCGAAAACCGGGAAGACGCACATCTTCCCTGAATCTGGGGGCAGATGCTATTTGGTGCTATTCGTCCACCTCTCCGAAGATGCCAAGTTGATTTATGGCACCATGTATTGAAGGTTTAAATGGATGCGGCTGATGTAGAAGACTTCGTCAGATTCCTCATCATTTGAGGGGTTTTTTATTGTAGGGACGCTCTTCCCTGCAGGCGCAAGCCCCTGCAGTTAATTACGCTACCGCATCACGGTAACAGCTTTCTCCTTCTCCAGATGGTCACTTCATGTCGTGGGTATTTGTTTTGTTTGTGGTTGCCCGTGGATTGTATACGGAGACTAATGTATGTTGTCGCCCGTAGGGCGTGGATTAGTCCAAATCCGTATCTTCTTAGATTTGGGTTTGGGGGTTTGGTTTAAGGATACGTTAGCCTCATTTGAGATTAAGATCAACTTAAACGTTTGTTAAGGATATGTTAGTCTAATTTCTAGACTAAGATCAACTTAACAGGATCATTTAGATCCAACAAAAGAGCATTTGGACTCTATTGTTTAGTTTAGGGACATTACGGTCGATTACCAGTTTAAGGACATAGTGGTCCATTTCCAGTTTAGGGACATGGTGGTCCAAGGTTAAGGACATCATAGTCCATGGGTTTAAAGGGACCCCACAGTCCGAGGTTAAGGACATCATAGTCCATGGGTTTAAAGGGACCCCACGGTCCGAGGTTAAGGACATCATAGTCCATGGGCTTAAGGACCTCACAGTCCAGGTTAAGGACATCGTAGTCCGTGAGTTTAAGGACCTCACAGTCCAGTTTAAAGACGTCATAGTCTATAAGATGTATGGTTGTCGGGACCCGTCACCTCTCTGAAGACGTTGAAGGATTACAACGACAGATATCAGAGGAGTAAAGAGATGTCCTCTCGAACCGGTGTGAATTGGTTGAAAGATCTGTAGTCCAATTTGGGACTGAGATCTGTTGAATATTTGTGAGCAGATGGCTCAGTTCAATGTAATTTGAGGACTTATGGCCAGAATTGGGATAAGTCCAATAAGATTGAAATGTTTAACATTTTATTGTTCTGGGCTGTTAAGCCTTTACTTGGGCTTGGCCCATTCAATAATGCCAAGCATTGAATTCTGACATCTTTTGTCTTCATCAGAACAGATTGTGCTCTGACAATGTGCCACGTGGCGCTCCAGGCGCTTTGCGCCAGCTAAAGAGCGCATTGCACTTCTGTCAGGTAGCGCACATGAAAAGGACACGTGTCGCGCTTAGAGCTAGTTTATTAGTGCATTGCTCTTTTAATTTATAAGCGCTTTGCGCTAGTCGGTTGGCGCGCCAGTGAGTGACACGTGGCGCACTTGGCGCTGAGCGCCAGCCCATGAGCGCAGTGCGCTATTTCAGAAGCGCAAATCGCAGATTGTGTCTTTGGTTGACACGTGGCATGTTTTGGCGCTGAGCGCCGGTCCAAGAAGCGCAAAAGCGCAATTGATCAGATTTAAGATCAAAGAACAAATCTATGTTCTTCTTAAAGGAGGCTTTGCCTCAAAATTCAAGAACAAAAGTTCTTGTTTTTTATAAAAGGCTCTGCCTTTATAGATCAAAGATATGTGAATGAAGTAAAATACTTCTTTTATATTTATATATATTTTTTATGATTAGATCTTTTGATCTTTTACTTTTTATTAAAGACCTTGGTCTTTTTTCAGATCTATGATCTTTTTAGAAGATAGTTCTTCTTTTTATGAAATGGTTTCATCTCTATTATTCAAGAACATAGTTCTTTACCTTGAAGATGAAGAAAAATCTTCTTTTTTTCTAAGAGTCTGCTTTTCTTTCTCTTTGAGTTTTCTCAAAATTTGCAGAGGGTTTTCTCTATCTTTTTTGTATATGTTAGACTTGAAGTCTAAGGGCTTTTATATAGGGTCAAATGATTTGTTGAATCAGTTTTAAGAGATCTTTCTCTGATTGATTTGGGAATATTTCCCACCGTTGGATCTTTGATCCTAAGGCTTCTGTTTTACAGAAGATAATCTTCTTGTTTTAATAAGATTGGAAAAATCTTTCCATAACAGAATTTTAGTTATGATTAATTAATAATTTATTATTAGTAGATCTTTTGATCTAATGGTGGGAGAATTTTAATTCCAGCGCTGGCGCACCTTGCGCGAGCGCACCTTGCGCGAGCGCACCTACGTTCGAAACATGGTGCGCAGCGCAATTGCGCTAGCGCACCCGTGTTTGACATGTGGCGCAGAGCGCAGCGCAACTGCGCTAGCACCCGTGTTTGAAACGTGGCGCGCAGCGCAGAGCGCCGGATCTGAAGCGTTGCTTCGACTTTTAAATTTTGAATTTTGAAACAGAGCTTTGCTCTGATTGGGGGTGCGCTGCTTAGGGCGCAGCGCACGTCGGCGTTTGACACGTGGCGCGCAACGCACAGAATCTGAAGCGTTGCCTCAATTTAATTTTTGAATTTTGAAACAGAGTTTTGCTCTGATTGGGGGAAACAAATGCCCCCCCACCGTTGCGCTCGCGTGGCTCACACGTGAGTGCAGCAGTGGCAGTATCTGAGCCCTTGGATCAACTCAGAAGTTAAAGAGGCAGTTCAATGCCTATAAATAGGACCTTTGGTCCCTTAGATGATTTCCATCTCCTTTTTGAGAATTTTCATTCAGAGCCTTGCTCTTCTGTTTAAGAACTTTCAAGAGTCAGAACTCTTTCCAAATTTAGGTAATATTAAAAAATTTTAAAATTTTAATAAATTAGGGTTTTTACCCATTAACAGAGCCTTGCTCTTCATAGATCTTTGATCTAAAGAAAACCCTTTTAGGGTTTCATTAATAGAGCCTTGCTCTCATAAACCCATAGATCTAAAGAGATCTTTTGGAATTTCTTAGCCCCTGAATAGAGCCTTGCTCTTTGATAATATGTGGATCTTTTAATCTTTGATGAAGAACTCTTAAGAGTTTTTTCATGGATCTTGAAGATCCCAGAATTTTTAATTCTCAAAAATTAATTTTAATTAATCTTTGATGGATTTTCCATCATCATTACAGAGCCAGGCTCTTTAAGGAATTTTATTCCTTCATGATCAGAGTTTGACAAGTGTCACTCTGTTATAGAACTTTGCTCTCAAAGGGAGATTTTCTCTTTTTCCCGAGAGATTTCTCATTCAATGAGAATTTCTTTGAGAATCTCCTCATTAATTAACAGTCTCATCCAATGATGAGGCTGTTTTATTAATTGATGCATTGTCATCTGTATTTTGTGGGTCCTCCTTTGGTCCCCTTTCCACTGCATTGCAATGTAGTACAACTTTTAAAGTACCGAGTGTCAGAAATTTAAAATTAAATTACAACACTGACAGTTGATTTCTGTCCCCCCCCTTTTTCAGGCAGCATGTCTTTCGATGCTTCGTTCCCGTTCGTTCGTTTAGAGGGAGGATTTGCTGGAGCACCCGTAGACCGGGAGGTCCTAGCTTTGATCAGAGACCATGATCCGGAACATAAGAATCTTCACCTTTGGGGGTCATGGTACAATCAGATTATCAGGGGTCAACAAAACTTTTCATGTGCGGTACCCTCGGAGCCCATCATGGCGATCCATTACGCCAACTCACCCCCAGTGAACTACGCCATAGAGATGGTCAATTGGACTTCAGAAGGCCTTCTTCAACCCGCTATAGCTTCGATTCCCGTTCAGCCTCCCATGGTTTTAGACACCTTGGGACGCCGTATTTGTCAAGGCGAAGCGCAGCCATTGGGGCAACCATATAATATAGGTCTGATTCTTCGTCATCCGACCGGTTATCTGCAATGGGCCCGCTACATTCTGTCAGCGAAGAAGTCGCAGTTGATGAGGCTTGGGTTGTATACTGCCGTTTACGCTTCTCTTTTCCAGTATTCTACGCTTTCCACCTGGTGGGTTAAGGCCTTCTTGGAGCAGTGGAATATCTCTACTCACACATTCCTTTCACTGGACCGGGAAGTGTCAATCTCCTTAGAGGAGTTTGCAGAGGTTTCTGGCTTACCGGTCAATGAGGAGCTGCTTCCCACAGACGAATATGTCTTCGGTGCCAAGCCAGTGATAATGGGCGTTACTCCGGTGAATGCTGTTCAATACCAGTTTCCCAGTTTGATCAAAGTGTTGGATATCTACGAGGGCCTTTTTCTCGAATCTGGGAGCCCTGGGGTTAGTTTCGAAGATTTCATCGTTCGCTTCCTTCACCCAAAAGTCTTCTCGAAGGAGGCCATTAAATTCGCCACGCTTGATGACCCTTTCGGCTTAGGTTTGGACAACCTGCCAGCGACGGAGGTAAATCATAAGAGTTTCTTCTTTCCCAACTCTCCAGTTGTTCCTTTTGCGGAGATTGCAGTCCCTGGGATAGATGAGAAAGCATTCTTTTTAGGATTTCTTAGGCTATGGTTGAGCTGGTCCGCGCTCCCGATCCACCTTCGCCGCATGAGGCCATCTGTCTTTTATCCGGCTCACCGAATGATTATTGGGGTGAAAGTGGCTGTCGGGGTCGCCAGCTTAGCCCATCTGTATTACTGCCTTAGTGAAGCGGTGGATACTACTGAACCCAGAGTACAACATGTGAACTTCTCGATGCATTACTTCATGTCATGGCTCGAGTTACATGCACTTGGCGTTTTTGGTATCTATAGAAGGCCTTCATTCTATGACAGGTGCAGCTTCCCCTGGATTATGCGATTAGTCGGCGCCTCAATTGTAAATCCGTCGCCGCGGGATGCTAGAGGTTTGCTCCTTCGTCCTCGCACGGTTGGAGACGAGATGATCTTTATTGACAAGGTGTTAACTGTCGGAAAAGAGTTTGCCACAACGGTACGGCCCTTGCAGAACATTTTTAAAGATGGAGCCTCAGTTTTGACAACTCGGGAGATCCTCCACTTATATTCTATCAGACCGGGCTTCCTGATGTTTAGGCAAAATTATGCGGCGCTTTTCATGAGATATAATCCGCATCGTTTTGCCCAACAATTGAGCTATAATCAAGGAGTGCCGCTGGAGGCTTTCTTGCTGGAACCCCTAGCCACTGAAGACGGGATACGGAGTACGCTGCATCACTTCATGCGTTTGAATACGGGCTCTCACTTCTTTATCAGCGAGCCGAGTTGCGTCCCACGGATCCTTAATGTGTATACGGCATGGTACCAGCATTCGGCGGGCACCGTTATTAAGGAAGAAATGCGGTTGCTGCTTGATCGCAAAAGTGCACCTCCTGCCAGTGATCGTAAAGTCCCTTTGAAGCCACGGATCGCTGTCCCCCCTCCGGTAAGAGAGGTTGCTGCAGTTGAGCCTCCACGTGTGCTAAGCCCCACGCGTGGATTGCCCCATGCTCCTGTGGAGACGGTGGACGTGCCCTCAGTGCCCCGCGCTTCCGTGGAGACGGTAACTGTGGCTTCACCCAAATCTGGCGTGGGCTCGGATATCGGGACTCGCCGTCCCGAAGTGCCCACGAAGCACAAGCTGGTGTTGGCTGCGACCGGAGCTCGCTCACAGAAGAAGAAAAAGAAGTCGATCCTTTCTATCGACGTTGTACTTGGCCAAGAGCCGCACGCTCCTTACGGCAAGGGCCTGAGCGAGTATGGGACAAACGAGAGCTTATTCATGCCGCCTGATCTGGCGGCTGCCATTGCAGCTTCTAAACAATTGGCCAGCCACGAAGAGGGGTTGGCTATCCTTGCGCGATCAGGTACTCATTAGCTGTATTTTCCGTCATTGCATCATATCTCTATTATTGTGTTATGACTGACGCTTTTCCTTCTTTACTAGGAATTTCTACCGAAGAAGCTCTCGCTGCTTCTCTGAAGACTTTAGAGGAAGAGGAACGACTTCAAGCATCCTTAGGCATCGGTACATTTCGGTTCACCATGTTCCTGCTCCCGTTTCTTATGAGTAATCTGACTCTTTATTTGTCTTATCACAGGGACCACAATGCCGATTCCGCAAGCTGATGCGGAAATTCTTCCCGGGCCAGCTACTAAAGTCCCGGCCTCTTCGGCACTGCCGAAAGAGGCCTTACTTAAACAACCGATGACGGAAGCCTTGACGGCTCCAGAGGTAACCCTGGATGCGGATGATGACGTCATGTTTACGGAGGTCTTGAGAAGATCGGCTCTTACGGCCCGGACGGAAAGGAAACGTAGGATGCGTGCGGCAAGGGAGCATACCGCCGCCTTGGATGCGGGTGCGGGTTCCAGCGTTGTTGCCCCTGCCCCTACTCCTTCAGAGGACGCTCCGGCTGCCTTGTCTACTGCCTATAGACGAGTAGCACGTGCGGCTCGGGAAACAGTTGGAAGACCAACCCAAGGTAATGTGACACAGGGTTCCGTTGTCAAAGTATTAAGTATTAATTCTCATATGTTTTATCTTGCAGAGCCGAGTCTTCCCGAAGAGGTGGTGGTGACCGCTGAGCCTGACGTAGCGGTGGAGGAGATGGCCGTGATTGCCGAAATCAGGGCGGCGGTAGGCGAGGTGGCTCCAATTGCCAAGCTCGAGGCAGCGGCTGGTGAGACAGTCACGTTTGATGTGCCTGAGATAACTGCCATTGTCGAGCCCCAGGTGGTGATGGGTGAGACGGCTACAATTGCTGAGCCTGAGGTGGCCGCTCTCTCTCAAGAGTCGAGCACCGTCCCAATCATTGCTCTTCCCACTTACGGCTCTTGGCCATCTCCTGGCACCGCAAGCGTTACGACGGCTCTTGTAGAGTCAGGGGACGAGGCGACGGGAGGTGAGACCATCCCGATGGAGGAGGAAGTAACAGTTGCTGTATCAAGTGGCGCCCTCGTCGCGGTTCCGACTGGCGACTCATCAGGTAGATTTTGGGTCATTTCTTTTCTTTTGTTCTATAATCCTTTTCAATCTTTCCTGACAGTATTTGACTTGTTTCTAATGCAGGTGTAGCGAGTGCTGAGGTCACGCAACCCGAGGCAATTCCACCAGTTACTGTTTTGACGGTGACTCCTCCTCTACCTTCTCTCGCACCGTCTCAGATGTTGGAAGGTATGGATTTGTGACCCATCAGTCTTACTTCTAGGCTGTATAATTTATGTACTGACATTGCATTACTGCATCTTTGCAGGAGTCCTTTTTGATCACCTGTATCAGGTGCTGCACCCTCACTTCTCCTTCCTGTCAGAGATTGGTCCGCCTAGTGGTGTCGGTGAGTATCTTTTCTAGATGATGTCTTTTCTTTAATAGGCAGTCACATTATTGCTAATCCCTCTTTGTATTGCTTGTAGCCTTACAAATCGAAGGCGGAGACGAGGCTATCGTTGCGCCGCCAGTACTCCCAGCTCTGCCCCCTGTTGCGGCCGGTATAGTAAATCCCATCGTTCATGAACCTCTTACACTTCTTGAACCGTCATTTAATTGTGATTTGTTTTGCAGCGGTCACATCGACTCCAGCCCCGTTCGAGTCTCGCGTCATAATGCCAACCGGGCCTTTTTCCAGACGTCCATCCTCGAAAGGTGCCGCGAATAGTATGCACACGGTGAGCGACTATATCGAGGAGCTCGACATGGAGACTCCTACATCTGCCGTGGATTTTGCCTCAGAGGTTAACCTAATGCTGGCGACGCTTGTAAACTTCCATAATGAAGGCGTTGTCGAGTCTTGGGTTAACTACTGCCGGAAGATTGAGACCTACCTGCACGAGCTCGAGCTTATGCGTCCTGCCCCTGAGGCTCAGGCTTTGAACTCCCAGCGGGCCGCATGGGTTGAGCAGAGCGTTCCGTTCCTTCGCCATTTTGAACGAGAGGCAACCCTTAAGCGAAAGGAATGTGAGGCGACTTCCGCTGAATCTGTTCAACTGCGCGCTGAGGTTGCAGCAAATGCTGCCCAGCTGAACACCATCTTTGAAAACCTTCAACGATGTATTTCTGACGGGCTGGTGCTGAGGAAGAAGCTTGTTCTTAGTGACCAGGTTGTGCAGAGTCAGGAAGCTGCTCAGCAGGAAATTGATAAGAAGATTTCATCGTGCTTGCAGCAAAGGGCTCAAATTGAAGCGGAGCTGGCCGTGGCGGCTGATCATGAAAAGGCGCTAAAAGAAGTGCAAGAGCAGCTGGCGGCCTTGCTAAAAACGCTTCCTTCTCAGTAGCAATTTTCGTACCATTTGTAATTTTGAGTAAAATGTATTCATTCTTTTGTTCTTTCATATGATGTATTTTGTACCCGATTGAATTCATGAATAAAAGATACATTTCTTTCGCAATGTCTTATGTCTCCTCTTTGCTTTCTTCTTCCTTTTGTTATCATCATGTCACTTTAACAAACACAGCCGGCAGTTGATGGGGGAGAACATCTTGTTTTGGTTTCTTCGAGGGGTAGTGATGGCTTAGGAGGCAGGTTCAGATCTGCTGCCTAAGACTTTTCAACTTCATGAGCCGTGAGGGTCACATGAAGACTTTTCCCCCTACGAGTCGAGAGGATCCCGTAGGTGTATTTTCTCCTTAGGAATCGTGAGGATTCCTAAGTTCGTTTTCTCTTATAAGTCGTAAGGATCTTATAAGAGAATTTTCCCTCTTACGAGTCGAGAGGACCCGTAAGCGGTTGTTTCCCTCCTTGTCGAGATTCGACTTTGGAGAGTGTGACCCGTGAATAGTATGCAAGAGTTTCGACTTGCAGGGCCCCAGTGCTTAGGAGACCGGTTCTTATCCCCATTGCCTAAGGCTTTTCCCTACGAGTCGAGATGAATCGAGCATTTCTCGCAAGGATATCCTAACGTCACAGTTAATCTCTACTCTTTATGACAAAGGTCCGTTAGAGTCTGTGGTGCTAGGGTTTTGTCCGTCGTACCGTCGCGTTGGCTAATGTATTCCTCAATAGGCAATATTGCTGTTCGAGTAGCCTTGCGATTGTCGTGTCTCTGATCCCTTCGGGGGCTGGACAAGACGTCTTCAAGTAATCCTCCTAGGCAGTTTTACCGTCGGAAGAGCAAGCGTTAGGAATTTTTCCATGCCGCCTTTTACTTGAAGTTGGGCTCATTTTGGAGATCCCCGATGAGTCATAACCACTCCGCGCTGGCGTGGGATGATCTCCGATAATCTTTCAGGTTTTATATGAGTTTCCGTCAAGACCCTGAAGCTAGGAATTTGGCCTTCGCTTCGTTTGTTGGCATTGCGTCTGCTGTATAGAGACGAATGTCGCAGTTGTCTCTAGGTTGTTGGTGAACCATCGAGGTTTGGAACTAGGGATTTTGCCGTGGCTCCATTGTTTGATTGTCGCGTCTGAATCCTGCTGGAGGAAGAAAGCTGTGGTGACATCCCGTCTGCTGTATCGAGACGAACGTCGGGGTGGTAACCACTCCGCGCTGGCGTGGGATGATCTCCGATAATCTTTCAGGTTTTATATGAGTTGTCGTCAAGACCCTGAAGCTAGGAATTTGGCCTTCGCTTCGTTTACTGGCATTGCGTCTGCTGTATCGAGACGAATGTCGCGGTTGTCTCTAGGTTGTTGGTGAACCGTCGAGGTTTGGAACTAGGGATTTTGCCGTGGCTTCGTTGTTGAATTGTCGCGTCTGAATCCTGTTGGAGGAGGAATGCTGTGGTGACATTTCGTCTGCTGTATTGAGACGAACGTCGAGGTGGTGACCACTCTGTGCTGGCGTAAGATGATCTCTGGTGGTCTTTCAGGTTTTATACAAGTTACCGTCAAGACCCCGAAGCTAGGAATTTGACCTTCGCTTCGTTGTTTTGACGCGTCCGAATCCTGTTGGAGGAAGAACGCTGGGGTGACATCGCATCTGGTGTGATGAGACGAATGCTAAGGTGGAGCTGGGATTTTTCCATCACTCCGCTTTGTCTCGACCATGGGGTCTTTTGTTGACGTTGCATCTGCATTCTGCTGGATTGCGAAGGAACGCCATTTTTGAGATTGCATTTGTTGTAATAAGACGAATGTTGAGATGGTCTCTAGGTTATCTGTGAATCTTCGAAACTTGGCTCTCTTTTGGATGGAACCTAGTGGGAAGGTATGGTTCCTTTTTTGTTTGTGCCCCTGAATTGTATACAGGGAATGATGTGATATCGTCTGTAGGGCATAAATTTCATTCATTTTTTTTATTTCTTTCCGCGATGCTCTATCATTTTAGCTTTTATATCACGAAGGTCGCGATTGCCCAATCATTTTGGCTATTTTCGCAGCGCCCAACCATTTCGGCTATTTATTTTATTTTTACTCGCTGCTTTTTATTGCGAGTCGCCCAATCATTTCGGCTATTTTGCATGCATACATTTTTTTTACTTGCTGATTTTGTTACAAGTTTTCCCATCATTCCGGCTATTTAGTATGCATGTGTGGCTCGCTGGCTTTTCGCTGCAAGCTTGGGATTAGACACCGATTTTGGCATCAGCACCGCTACAACTGGAATATTGCCAGGAGTGAATTATCATTTGCCTCTGTCGATGTCGAACAAAGGTGGCTTAGCGAAAAGGGTTAGGATCCTGTAGACTAAGGTTTTTGACTTCATGAGCCGTAAGGGTCTCATAAAGGTATTTCTCCCTGCGAGTCGTGAGGATCTCGTAGGTGTGTTTTCTCCTTAGGAATCGTGAGGATTCCTAAGTGCATAGTTTCTTATAAGTCATAAGGATTTTACAAGAGTATTTTCCCCTTCAAAGTCGAGATGACTTATAAGGGCTGTTCACCGTACAGACATATCCCTTGTCATGGATGGGACTTCGTTAGGGAAATATTTATTCGCGCCCGTGGATTGTACGCAAGGGTCGATACTGAACCGCTTGTAGGGCAGCATTGGAGGTTGTGGTGGCCGCTTAAGAACAGGTTCAAATCCCTGTAGCTTAATACTTTTGAATCTTATAAGCCGTGAGGGTCACATAAGAGGGTTCTCCTTACGAGTCGTGAGGATCTCGTAAGTGTGTTTTCTCTATAGGGATCGTGGGGATCCTTAAGTGTATTGCTCCCTTGTGAGTCGTAAGGATCTCACGCAGGTGGTTTCTCCTTACAAGGTCGAGAGGACCATGCAAGTGTCTTTTAACGAGATTGCGCCCTTTCGGGTTTTCACAAAACTCGCCGGTAGCCCTGCTGTTTTTACTCACGGAGCTCTCTCGGGTTTTCATCCGTGCCCTTTTTGCTTATGGACATACCGTTTTCTTTTTTTTCTCTTTTTTTATTCTAACGAGATTGCGCCCTTCCGGGTTTTCACAAAACTCGCCGGTAGCCCTGCTGTTTTTACTCACGGAGCCCTTTCGGGTTTTCATCCGTGCCCGTCTTGATTATGGGCATACCGTTTTTTTACCACGTCTGCCTGAGAATGCCACGGGTTGGTAGTAGTTTAACGACGTTTCGGTCATAAGTTGACGCACGATTACGCAGCTAGATTTTACCGCAAATCTACGCATGTTTTGTGCCGGAGGTGGATTCCTTGAAGAGAGGGCTGAGGGCGACTTCTTCGTCAGAGTTGCTTTCAAAGGTGATAGCTTGCGATCCCTTGATGTCGGCTATGCGACAGTTGCCAGTAGCTCTTTCGCGCTCATCTGTCGTGCTTTTTTGTTCCCGACGAGCCTTGCGCTTCACTCGTTGAACGTGTCGTCGATGGGCAACATATCCCTGCCACCAGTTTTTAAAGGCTATGCATTCCTCGGTAGGGTGTGCATCCTCTGATGGTATAGGCAGAAGTTAGGATGTGTGTCCGCTTCATCAATACGTATATTGCCAGGGGAATTTCCTTTGAAAGAGGGCAACTTCATTCCTATTGCCAGGACCCTAGCGAATCGTTTCCTTACTTTAATCTTGCTTTTGCTGGCGATAGGGATGCTTTGCTCCAGTTGGGATGCCTCGACCTTTTCCTCCAGTCGTCGGCGTTTGGCTTTTACGAATATAGCCAGTTCGCGCTCTCGATTGGTTTTGCTTTTCTGACGGGCTTCGTTCAGTAGCAAGTCAATCATCTCGTCAGACGGTTCCAAGGGTTTTGGCTTCGATCCTACCCCCAGTTCCTCGGTGCAAGGAGCTTCCTCATTGTCTATTGACGAGTGAGAGATCACATGGCAGCTTGCTACGTAATCTTCAGATTCACTCGACGAGTCTTCTCCATCGTCTTCGTTCTCAAGGATATTGCTGAGAAATTCTTGGAGTGTGACTGGAGTCCGCGTCTTCTGGTTATACTCTTCCAGCACGTCAATCTGCTTTTGCAGGTCTGTGCGCTTGTTATCAAGCTTCACGGGCTTTTGGGTCTTCTTCTTCTTCTTCGAGGACTTTGACGGCTGGATTCGAGCGCTTTGACTATCACTACCAATTTTTGTAGTTGGGCGCGGTTTCAGCATTCCCTCGATGATCTCGGGTTCCAGTGGATTTTTCCACCTGATTGCCGGGCACGTTTGGAGATCCATTATTCTTTTTGTCTTGGCTGAAAGAGCGACCTCCCATGGGGCTTCCCTTATGAATGAGCACGATGCCCCCGGCACGTCCACTTTTTTAGGGGCGTGAGGTTGTGGTGGGCTCACCTTCCAGTTTTCCGATAACGCGAACTTGCCTTGTTGGTATTGGTCTTCAACCCAGTTTTTGAAGACGTAGCAGTCCTCGATCGGGTGGCCCAATACTCGGTGGTAGGAGCAGTAATTAGGATCATTGACGTCGTTTGGCTGCAAAGGACGTTTTGGATCCGGAAAATTTATGAGCCTGTTGCTGTTGGGGTAAAAATTTACACTCCGGTTGACTAAGTCAAAATCAAAGTCAACCCCAAGCCAAGTGGGCCCAAGCCCAGATCCAGTGGGCCCATGCCCGGGTCGAGCCCGAACATGAAGCGGCCGGCCTCCCCTCATCCCAAGATAAAAATTTTGTAATAAATAATTTTGTTGTATTTCTTTTATTTTATTTTTTGATAAATGTAAGAAAAATAGGCATAAAGCCAAATTTTTGTAAAGCCCATGGCTTATGTGCAAAAAGAAATGGCACATGAGCCATGGGATAGGCAAAATGCCATTTTGTGAAGCCCAAGGGGCTATGTGTAAAATGTATGGCCTATAAAGGCAAAGATAATGAAATATCTCAACAACTTTTTCTCTCTCCAAAAAAGTTTCAGATCTGAGATCTTTCTTCCTTCTTCAAGGTTCCAAAACCTTCTTCTTTCTTTTGAATTAAATCAAGAGTTTTACTCTTCCTTTTTCAAAACTAAATAGTTTTCCACCACAAAACCCATTAAGGGGAACTCAGATCTGCCATCAGATCTCAAAAAGAAAAGATTTTTAAATCTCACATCTCTTTATCTCCAAGATCCGGCCAGCAAAGGAAGAAGAAGGACCCATTTCCTTAACCCAAAGCATATTAGGAGTTTAACTCCACCCTATTTTCTCTTTAGAGAATTTCCGGGGCTAAAAACCCCCCTTTTTCCTCACTGGTGCGCTAGCGCTCGAGCGCAAAGCGCCCACGTGCCGATACGTGGCGCGCTTGCGCTCCAGCGCCTCGCGCTCGAGCGCAAAGCGCCCGCATGCCGACACGTGGCGCGCTTGCGCTCCAGCGCTCTGCGCTCGAGCGCAAAGCGCCCGCATGCCGACACGTGGCGCGCTTGCGCTCTAGCGCTCTGCGCTCGAGCGCAAAGCGCCCGCATGCCGACACGTGGCGCGTTTGCGCTCTGCGCTCTACGCTCGAGCGCCCACGTGCCGACACGTGGCGCGTTGCGCTCCAGCGCTCTGCGCTCGAGCGCAAAGCGCCCACGTGCCGACACGTGGCGCGTTGCGCTCCAGCGCTCGAGCGCAAAGCGCCCACGTGACCGACACGTGGCGCGTTGCGCTCCAGCGCTCTACGCTCGAGCGCAAAGCGCCCTCGTGCCGACACGTGGCGCGTTGCGCTCCAGTGCTCTGCGCTCGAGCGCAAAGCGCCCACATGTCAGCGCTCAAGCGCAAAGCACCCACGTGCTGATACGTGGCGCGCTTGCGCTCAAGCGCCTAGGCGCTGGCCCCACGCATCCTTTGGATGTCTTTTTCCCCTTTATTTATATATACATGTATATATATACATATGTATACAAATGTACACATACACATACTCTATGACACTGTCCCTGTTAGAAAAAATTTCTAATGGGGCGCTGCCCCGCACCCCGCAAGGAGGCTGCTAGCCCCCTTGACCCCCAGCCCGCTATCCGGGTAGCGGGACCCCCGTAAAAACTCTGCGTGGCTCCCGATATATTCAAACACCCCCTCCAAAACAACACATACACACACTGCACATTGAGTTCGCATGACCAGTTTAACCCGTCAATCGGAGGTTCTCTCGCTCCAAATGCGAGGAGTAATTAACGGCAGCTTAGTCCGCGGCTGCCGGAGATTCGGATCCCCACAATCATTAAACCCTGGCCTACCCTAGGCAGGGGGAATCTGTAGTACGTCTGATAAGCGCGCGCGTATTCCCATCTCAATGGGGTGACGAAAAACACCCTACAGTTGCGCACTGCCAGCTCGAACAGTCTCCTCGTTTTATCTTGGGGAAATGAGTAAGGACGTCCTAGTCTCTCCTCGAGGGACGGGCGTGGACGCATATTGTTTTGGTTAACAACCGGCTTTAAGTTGCTCGGCTGTTATTGAGTATTAGCGATGAAAGTTGCTTTTCCTTTCCCTTTTTCATTCCGAGAATCCGTCTTTGAAGGAGATGGTCTATGACCCATCTGATCCATTTGGGCCAACTTGTCAATCAAGGCCTATAAAGTAGTTGTCTTGAAGAACATCATGAACTGGGAGATGGCCGCTTGAGAGTCAACAGTGCCCAAGAACATGCCCATCGCCGGCGCTTCTTCGATCCGCTGTTCGCATTTCGACTACAAATTCCGCCATCGGATTGCGTATTGAACCCACGTCTCGCCTGGCTTTACTCTGGCATTGATCAATGCCGTGATCGGGATGCGTTCACTGGCGCTTGCGAACCGTTGAGTGAATAGCAACTCCATTTCTGTAAACATTTTGACGGAGTCGTCGGGAAGCTCCGAGTACCATTCAAAAGCTGTGTCTGCTAAACTATCGACGAATTGACGAAGCAAAAGTTTATCATCGCCCCCGGTGTTGCCACAAAGAGTCCTGAACTGGGCGACGTTCTGGTGAGGATTGCTCGTCCCTTTGTATACATGAAATTTAGGGATCGTATATCCCGGTGGATACTTTATCTAATCATACCAGCCTGGATATGGTCGTCCAGTTTTAACGACTTGGCTGGCAGCTTTATTCGCCTGGTGAGCTCGTATTTGCTGAGTAATATAGTCATCCAGAGCGGCCTTGGAAATGGTTTCCTCCTTGTCTTCTGAAAGAGCCGGAGGAGGGTTCGATGTCTCCGCTCGGTCATCTTCAATAATGATCGGATGGTCTTCAGCTGGAGGATCCGGCTGTAATATCATCCCGACCATGTCTTGGAAGAGAAGCGCCATTCGTTTTATGTTGGAAGCTTGTTCTGATGCTTCTCCGTCCTTCTTTTCGAGGACTCTGCGGAGGAAGTCAGCATCGGTTTCTTGTTCATGACGCTGCTCTGATGACGCCTCCGGGCTTTCTTTTAGCCCGGTGAGTGTGGCCATTTGCGTCAGCATTTCTTGAAGCTTCTGTTGCTGCTCTTGGGCTTTTGTCACGGATCGCGTAAGCGGTTGGTGACCCGTAGAGATACGGCTATCCTATTTTCCGGATGCCATATAGACGGTATGCACCACCATGCCCCCAGACTTGGGGCATTTAGGCTCAGTGTCCTGACATTTGTCGTGGACATAGGGATTTTCTCCGGCCTTCTCCTCTTATGGGCGGTCGAAGTTGAGGTGGCCATTGCAGTGGGCACCCAAGTAGCCGTTGCCTTCCGTAGCTTAACATGACGGTTTTCTTCCTGTCGGACTTTCATCTTCTTCTGCCGGCGGGGATAGTCTTGATCAACCACCGACTCTCGGACTTGTCGCCAGATTTTGTAACCTTTGGAAGACAGCCGTTGAGGGGACTGCTCCGGCTTTATTTCTGTCACAGTCTACACTGGTGGCGGAGATCTTTTCAGTACGGCGGTAGGCAAGTTCCTGCGCACCTTATTCAGCAGCTCAAAGTTGTTCCCGGTTGGAACAACAGCATTAATTTCCACCGTTGGAGCTGGTGGAGTTAGCCCAGAGGGGGAGTTGCCCCCAGCCTTCCTTACTCAGCGCCAGTGGCGACGTCGAGCGTGTCGAGTTGTTAGGGTTAGTTCGGCAATGGGGATGGCTTTGTCTTGCCCCCTGTCCAGGTGAGGCGCCGCTGGTGCCAGCCTCTTGAAGACTGACGTCTTTTGAGTAGCGGTATCCAATCTGTCAAAGACAGACCTTCGAGCAGAAATGGGAGCCGAAATAGTCAGTCTTGTAAAGACCGATTCTTTGGCAGGAGAAGCCGCCTTAACGACTTCAAGAGAAGGGATGGCTATCTTCTTTGGGATGGCCACTTCAGGTATCATGGGCTTCTTGGCAGGCCCATCGGAGTTCAGGCTCAGTCTGGCGAAGACCAAGGAGTTGGAGCTGGACGACCCGTTGAGAGGGGCCGCGGTAGTAGCAAGCCGATCAAAGACCGACTTCTTGGGAGCTTCTAATGTTGGTACAGGGGTGCTGAAGCTCATCGGGGGGAGCATAGTCCCAAAAAAGAATCCAGTAGTAGCCTAGGTGACCTTTTCCACCGGCATCGTGAACAGGGACGCCGCTTGAGGTCCGTAAGCTATTCCTCCAGATGAGGCAGAACGTAGGTTGCAGTTGCAGTTGGAACACTTCGAGCAGGTGAACGCCATTGATCCTTTGCTTTCTGCACCAAGCAAAATGCCAAATCTTAGTACCTCGAAACCCAAGGGCAACCATTAGCAAACCGGGATTGGTTCGCGAACACGACACATGAAGTGTGGAGTGGAAAGAGGAAAAGGTCCCACCGGGCGTGCCAGAATCTGTTTACCGCCGGAAACCGGGAAGACGCACGTCTTGCCTGAATCTGGGGGCAGATGCTATTTGGTGCTATCCATCCACCTCTCCGAAGATGCCAAGTTGATTTATGGCACCATGTATCGAAGGTTTAAATGGATGCGGTCGATGTAGCAGATTTCGTCAGATTCCCCCTCGTTTGAGGGGTTTTTGATTGTGGGGACGCTCTTCCCTGCAAGCGCAAGCCCCTGCAGTTGATTACGCTACCGCATCACGGTAGCAGCTTTCTCCTTCTCCAGATGGTCACTTTGTGTCGTGGGTGTTTGTTTTGTTTGTGGTTGCCCGTGAATTGTATACGGAGACTAATGTATGCTGTCGCCCGTAGGGCGTGGATTAGTCCAAATCCGTATCTTCTTAGATTTGGGTTTGGGGGTTTGGTTTAAGGATACGTTAGCCTCATTTGAGACTAAGATTAACTTAAACGTTTGTTAAGGATACGTTAGTCTAATTTCTAGACTAAGATCAACTTAACAGGATCATTTAGATCCAACAAAAGAGTATTTGGACTCTATTGTTTAGTTTAGGGACATTGCGGTCGATTACCCGTTTAAGGACATAGTGGTCCATTTCTAGTTTAGGGACATGGTGGTCCAAGGTTAAGGACATCATAGTCCATAGGTTTAAAGGGACCTCACAGTCCGAGGTTAAGGACATCATAGTCCATGGGCTTAAGGACCTCACAGTCCAGGTTAAGGACATCGTAGTCCGTGAGTTTAAGGACCCCATAGTCCAGTTTAAAGACGCCATAGTCTATAAGACATATGGTTGTCATGATCCGTCACCTCTCTGAAGACGTTGGAGGATTACAACGACAGATATCAGAGGAGTAAAGAGATGTACCGTCGAACCGGTGTGAGTTGGTTGAAAGATCTGTAGTCCAATTTGGAACTGAGATCTGTTGAATATTTGTGAGCAGATGGCTCAGTTCAATGTAAGTTGAGGACTTATGGCCAGAATTGGGCTAAGTCCAATAAAATTGAAATGTTTAACATTTTATTGTTCTGGGCTGTTGAGCCTTTACTTGGGCTTGGCCCTTTTAATAATGCTAAGCATTGAATTCTGACATCTTTTGTCTTCATCAGAACAGATGTGTTCTGACAATGCGCCACGTGGCGTGCCAGGCGCTTTGCACCAGCTAAACAGCGCATTGCGCACATGAAGAGGACACGTGTCGCGCTTAGCGCTAAGCGCTAGTTTTTTAGCGCATTGCGTTTTTAATTTATGAGCGCTTTGCGCTAGTCGGTTGGTGCGCCAGTAAGTGACACGTGGCGCACTTGACACTGAGCGCCAGCCCATGAGCGCAGTGCGCTATTTCAGAAGCGCAAAGCGCAGATTGTGTCTTTGGTTGACACGCGGCATGTTTTGGCGCTGAGCGCCGGTCCAAGAAGCGCAAAAGCGCAATTCATGTATGCAAGGAACTTTCTAATAGCGCAAAGCGCAATTGATCAGATTTAAGATCAAAGAACAAATCTATGTTCTTCTTAAAGGAGGCTTTGCCTCAAAATTCAAGAACAAAAGTTCTTATTTTTTATAAAAGGCTTTGCCTTTATAGATCAAAGATCTGTGAATGAAATAAAATACTTCTTTTATATTTATATATATTTTTTATGATTAGATCTTTTGATCTTTTACTTTTTATTAAAGATCTTGGTCTTTTTTCAGATCTATGATCTTTTTAGAAGATAGTTCTTCTTTTTATGAGATGGTTTCATCTCTGTTATTCAAGAACATAGTTCTTTACCTTGAAAATGAAGAAAAATCTTCTTTTTTTCTAAGAGCTTGCTCTTTGAGTTTTCTCAAAGTTTACAGAGGGTTTTCTCTATCTTTTTTGTATATGTTAGAATTGAAGTCTAGGGGCCTTTATATAGGGCCAAATGATTTGTTGAATCAGTTTTAAGAGATCTTTCTCTGATTGATTTGGAAATATTTCCCACCGTTGGAGCTTTGATCCTAAGGCTTCTGTTTTACAGAAGATAATCTTCTTATTTTAATAAGATTGAAAAAATCTTTCCAGAACAGAATTTTAGTTCTGATTAATTAATAATTTATTATTAGTAGATCTTTTGATCTAATGGTGTGGGAATTTTAATTCCAGCGCCGACGCAGCTTGCGCTAGCGCACCTACGTTCGACACGTGGCGCGCAGCGCAGAGCGTTGCGCTGCACATCCGTGTTTGACACGTGGCATGCGGCGCAGAGCGCAGCGCAACTGCGCTAGCGCACACGTGTTTGACACGTGGCGCACAGCGCAGAGCGCCGGATCTGAAGCGTTGCTTCGACTTTTGAATTTTGAAACAGAGCTTTGCTCTGATTGGGGGTGCACTGCCTAGAGCGCAGCGCACCTGGGGCTAGCGCGTCTGCGTTTGACACGTGGCGCGCAGCGTACAGAATCTGAAGCGTTGCTTCAATTTAATTTTTAATTTTGAAACAGTGATTTTCTCTGATTGGGGGAAACAGGGGTTTTATGTAAAAATACTTTTATATACTTTTTCAAAATACGCCCCAAGCATTTATTATTCATCTTAGGGTTGTAATGAATGTGGATTTTATATTGTGATATTTCTAGTGGAAATATCCTAATTTCAGAAATAAAGGTATTTATTTGTAATATTGAATTGTGTAGAATTTATGGTATTTTAGTGTAAAATTGATTCTTGGGATTTTTAGAAAAAAATGGAATATTTATACCATAACAAAATAGGTATTTTAATGATAAATATATATATATATATTTATATAAAAATAATTTTAATATATTTTTTATATTCTAAAAATCTCATTTTCTTAAGATGTCGTATTTTAAATCTTTCGAGACCGAATGCTCCTTGCGGAGGTCTGAATCTCGCACTACTAAGCCCAAGGATGTGTGATAATCCGCACCATCCCGAACGGGTTCCCCAAAACGGGTTGTAGTGGCGCTTTACAAAGATTGTATAAATACTAAATCTTTTAGAAAACGGTTTTATGAAGTAAGTGGTATTTATTTGTAAAGATATCAATTTTCTGTATTCTATGTTCTAGGGTCTCCTAAGTCAACTAAACTATTCCTAACTTGTCCAAAATGACAAGTTGTAAGATACCTCAAATCGCCTCTTCACCGCCAATTATGGCCAGGTAAGTACAAGTGAAGAAAGGAGGGATCCGCTCACGAATTACCGTGGGACGGGCCTTTTAAAGTTACCTTTCTCACTTGCCTAGCCTAGGCAAACGACTGATGTCCACAACTTATCCTATTTTCATAATAGGTGGTATTTATTTAAAAAGTGTATCAATACTAAATCTTTTAGAAATGGTTTTATTAAGAAAAGGGTATTTAAATGAAAATGTTTGTTTTTCCCGTATTCTAAGTTCTCGAGAGTATCGTGTTATGTTGCATATGAGTGTGTGAGGAGGTAGGTCGTTACCTCGTGATCTAGTTAAAGGTATAGCAAGTTTAATAGAGTTAAATGTAGAATTGAAATAATGTGGTATTTAAGTGAAAAATACGATAAATTGAAATAGTCATCATTTTATGTAATGAAACTTGATCAATTTGTTTGATTAGTGTTTAATAGTCAACATGAGGAAGTTTAAGTATGATTGTATTAGTGAGAAGTGGAATTTTATAGGAAACTGAATCGGACATCGGATTTGTTCCGATTCCGTCGGGTTTTGTCAATCCATATTTTTAGATAGAAGAGATAGGTAGAAGTTTGGACTTACGGGTTTTGGATCATAGATAAGAGGAAGGTGGATCGGGAGGAGTCGCCGATGCATCGTTTCGTCTCCGGGAGTTCCTACGGTCGTTGCCGGAAATTCCGCCGAAGAATTCACCGGAGCTTCGCCTTTCGCTCAATTCGATTGCACACAAGAGTTCTTGAGAATTTTAGAGAGTTGGCTCAGATTTTGGGGTGAGAGGGTAGAGGGTAGGGGTGGTATTTATAGGGTTAGGCTAAGGTTAGGATAGGTGAAAGGTTAAAATGAAAAATGTGATAAAATGTACTAAAAATGTAATAAAAGTGGAGTAATTGGGTTTTAAAAGAGTTCTTGAAATGGTCTGAGGCTAAAATTTTGCAATATTAAAAATAAAGTGGGGTATGTGATTTGAACTCTGGTGGCTTGGTTCAGCAGTTCATGGTATTACCAATGAGCCGCAAGCTCCTTCTTGTAATTTGGAGCTAATTAATTACTTAAACTAATAACAGTAAATGTAAATACCTCAAGTATACATTAATTTTAAAGCAAATTTTTGTACACTGAAAATGGAGTTGTTACATTCTTTTAACTTGTAATTAAAAAGCAAAATAATTACTTATATCTTGTACTCAGGCTAAAATACCCGTTTATGGATTTTGAAAAAAATATTTGAAAAAATTTGTATAGGAAATTAGGGTTGTTACATTCTACCCTCCTTATAAAGATTTCGTCCTCGAAATTTGTAAAAGGAAAGTGTAACAGTTTGGTGACGGAACTAAAAATTGTAAAAAGTTTTGGTCAAAGTTGTGAGGGAGTTACTTGGGTTACCTTGGTTCACAGTCTCAGGTTCTATGGCTGCTAAGGTGAATGTCTGACGCTGTGGTACATTCCTTCTAGCTGGAGGCACATTCTGTCCTTGAGGCCTGTTTCTCTGCCCTCGAGGCATGTCCCTCATTTCCTGTTGGAATTTGTGAGTAGGTTGTGCAGGAGTTCTATGTGGAGGTGGTGCTGGGAGTGCAGGATGAGTTGCAGGAGCCTGGATAGCTGGCCGCTGCGGGTAGTTGGTAGGTGTGTGAGCTGAGTTGTATCTATATGGACATGTCTCAATTTTATGATTGGGCACGCCACAAACTAGGCACAGACCTTTTGCGCGCCTACAGTCCTTTATCAAATGTCCTTCCCTCTTGCAATAAAAGCAAAAATCGGGTCTTGGATGATTCTTGGCTTCTTCCAGTCTTCTGAGTTCAACAGCTGGCCTTGAAGAGGCCCCTCCTGCCATTTGAGTAGCAGCGCGTTTCACTCCTGCAGACTGAGGTATGCCCCTTGCCTTTATCACTGCTTCATAACTGCGGGCAGCTTCCAGAGCATCTTCATGAGTCGGAAATTTCCCTGTGGCTAGTGCAGCCTGGATTTCCATGTCCAAACCTTGTTGAAATCGACGGGCTCTGATTTCATCCGTCGGTATCAGGTGTGCCGCAAATCTGTTACGGTCTTGTGTTAGCCGTGTGGTATGTGATATTAAAAATTTAAAATACTGTGACATATCTTACCGACTGAGCATGGTGAATTCAGCGTCATACTCATCTACTGACTTGTCCCACATCGAACCTTGTTGTATATGAATGAACTGCTGTTCCATGGCAGACCTGGCAGTCACAGGGAAGTACTTCGCGTCGAACTTATCGCGAAAAGTCTTCCATTCAATGGGCTGATCAAGACGGCTTTCTTCTGCCTTCCACCAGTTCCGTGAGTTGCAGCTTTGCAACCTGGACCCAAGTTATTTATGGCACTTGTGCTGCTGCCAGATCATCCTCGATACTTTGAGCTCATTCCCCAGCTTCCAGTGGGCTTCCCTTTCCTGAGAACTGCTTAGGGTGTAAAGCTCTGAATTGCTTCACCCCAGGTGCTTCAGTCTTGGGACGGTTCAAGAGCTGCTGCTGTCCCTCAAGGAGGCTGCGAATCGCCTCAAGCAGACCCGTCGGCTCGTTGATCGGAGCAGGGACGGCAGGTGTGAGTGGTGGTGGTGGAGGTGTGTTGTTGACATTAATGCTGGTGTTGTTCGGGGAATCCATAACCTTGAATGAAAAATTTAGGTTAGGACAGATTCAAAGTATATAATTCAAGGAATATGAAATTGATAAGATTCAAGGAACATGGATTGTAAAGAATGTTTTAGTTGTTGGTTCTTGTGTTATATTGCTTAGGTCTTTCACGCAGAATAGAACTGCATAGTATGGTTCTATACAGCTCTGACCTGCATGGGCCGCCAACAAAACCTATCATGCTCCGCTTCCCGGTATACGACGAATGGGACGCGACTGGTCCGCTACGTATTTACTCTGAAGTAAATACGCTAAGCGTATCTAAGCAATATAAAAGTAAATACACAAGTGACAAGATATATAAACTGAACAGAAACTTTATTTATTAACATTCTTTTGTACAATGCATGAAAAGTAAATACAACTGAAATAAAAGCGATGCCTAAACAATGGCATAACAGGAATGTAAAGTACTGAAAGGAAATGTGTACAATGAAACTAAAGCCCTGGGTCTTCAGCAAACTGATCCAAGTCTTCAGCAGTAGGCTCGATCTCTGACGTGTCCAAATCACCTGACGACATTCAAAGAAGAAAGAAAGAGAATGTCGTCAGCGAACAGGTCGCTCGGTAAGTCCCAAAGATAAGAGGAGAAATAGAATAGACAGAGAGTAAGAGAGAGAGAGAGTAGCTTTTACAGTTGTATTACATTGTTATATTGTTGTATTTAGTGTTAACGTTGTTGTTTGTAGCTTGGTATAGAAGGATACCAGTGTATACGAGAGGAGTCTAACTTGCTCCGGAGACTAAGGTATCAGAAACTCAAGGAACCGTTGGGCCATGGTAAAACAACAACGGAATATAGGTTAGGTGTCTTAATCTTACCGTCTTGTGCCACTTTTAACACCTTCTGTACCAATCTATCCCTTAAACCCCGTAATGTGTTGGTTGTATTGGTATATTGTATTGTATAGATTGTATAGTTGGATGACTGACCAAAACCATGATATCAGTAAGTGGATGTAACTGTATAATCATGTAAATGGAATAACTGTAGAATCATGTAAATGGATGTATATTCATGGTTCGGTTCAGTCAAGTTGATAGAATGAATATATGGAATAATGGATTCATGAATTCATGTTGAATTATAATATTGTAAATTATAGATTGTAGAATATAGGTCGTACTTGAATCATATTCAAGTCAGATTATACTGAGACTCAAACTGAGTCGGACAACTAGCAAAGTAAATTGAAGTCCTGATTGTTTTTATTAATTTGTCTACCTTAGATAGGCAGGCACCCACTTCTCTGGCTCCCTGAGGCTCAAGAGATTGGTTCCACTTAAACCTATGTTTACTAGGGTCCTTAGGGTAATTTATATAACTTGAGGGGGTTTTATGTAAAAATACTTTTATATACTTTTTCAAAATACGCCCCAAGCTTTTATTATTCGTCTTAGGGTTGTAATGTATGTGGATTTTATATTGTGATATTTCTAGTGGAAATATCCTAATTTCAGAAATAAAAGTATTTATTTGTAATATTGAATTGTGTAGAATTTATGGTATTTTAGTGTAAAATTGATTCTTGGGATTTTTAGAAAAAAATGGAATATTTATATCATAACAAAATAGGTATTTTAATGATAAATATACATATATTTATACAAAAATAATTTTAATATATTTTTTATATTCTAAAAATCTCATTTTCTTAAGATGTATTTTAAATCTTTCGAGACCGAATGCTCCTTGCGGAGATCTGAATCTCGCACTACTAAGCCCGAAGATGTGCGATAATCCGCATCATCCCGAACGGGTTTCCCAAAATGGGTTATAGTGGCGCTCTGCAAAGATTGGATAAATACTAAATACTTTAGAAAACGGTTTTATGAAGTAAGTGGTATTTATTTGTAAAGATGTCAATTTTCCATATTCTATGTTCTACGGTATCCTAAGTCAACTAGACTATTCCTAATTGGTCCAAAACGATAAGTTGTGAGATAACTCAAATCACATCTTCACTGCCAATTGTGACCAGGTAAGTACAAGTGAAGAAAGGAGGGATCCGCTCACGAATCACCGTAAGACGGGCCATTTAAAGTTACATTTCTCACTTGCGTAGCCTAGACACCACAAAGTCAGGTTTAGATAAACGATTGATATCCATAACTTATCCTATTTTCATAATAGGTGGTATTTATTTAAAAAGTGTATCAATACTAAATCTTTTAGAAATGGTTTTATTAAGTAAAGTGTATTTAAATGAAAATGTTTGTTTTTCCCGTATTCTAAGTTCTCGAGGGTATCGTGTTATGTTGCATATGAGTGTGTAAGGAGGTAGGTTGTTACCTCGTGATCAACTTAAAGGTGTAGCAAGTTTAATGGAGTTAAATGTAAATTGAAACAATGTGGTATTTAAGTGAAAAATACGATAAATTGAAATAGTCATCATTTTATGTAATGAAACTTGATCAATTTGTTTGATTAGTGTTTAATAGTCAATATGAAGAAGTTTAAGTATGATTGTATTAGTGAGAAGTGGAATTTTATAGGAAACCGAATCAAACATCGGATTTGTTCCAATTCCGTCAGGTTTTGTAAATCCGTATTTTTAGATAGAAGAGATAGGTAGAAGTTGAGACTTACGGGTTTTGGATCAAAGATAAGAGGAAGGTGGATCGGGAGGAGTCGCCGGTGCGTCGTTTCGTCTCCGGGAGTTCCTACGGTCGTTGCCGGAAATTCCGCCGAAGAATTCACCGGAGCTTCACCTTTCGCTCAATTCGATTGCACACAAGAGTTCTTGAGAATTTTAGAGATTTGGCTCAGAGTTTGGGGTGAGAGGGTAGAGGGTAGGGGTAGTATTTATAGGGTTAGGGTAGGTGAAAGGTTAAAATGAAAAATGTGATAAAATGTGTTAAAACTGTAATAAAAGTGGAGTAATTGTGGTTTTAAAAGTGTTCTGGAAATGGTCTAAGGCTAAAATTTTGCAGGTGTTTAGGGAATGTGAAAAGACACAATTTTCATGTTGGGGCCGTCGCCGGAATCGGCCGACTCGGCCGTGACTCGGTCGAAGGACTGAGTCGGCCGAGTCAAGGCCGATTTGGCCGATTCCTGGCCGAGTCAAGAGGCCGGGATCCCCCCCCGACGGTTCATCTAATCTCTGGCAATGTTACATTTTTGGGTGTAGTGGGGTTTTTGTGAGATATGCACGTGTAAGCCCTTGGTATTCTAAAGGTTTTTTTAAAATATCAATATTAAAAATAATGTGGGGTATGGTATTTGAACTCTTGTGGCTTGGTTCAGCAGTGCAAGGTATTACCAATGAGCCATAAGCTCTTTCTTGTAATTATGGAGCTAATTAATTACTTAAAATAATAACAGTAAATGTAAATACCCTAAATATACATTAATTTTAAAGCAAATTTTTGTACACTAAAAATGGAGTTGTTACATTCTTTTAACTTGTAATTAAAAAGCAAAATAATGACTTATATCTTGTGCTCAGGCTAAAATACCCATTTATGGATTTTGAAAAAAATATTTGAAAAAAATTTGTATAGGAAAATTAGGTTGTTACAGTTGGGACCTTTTTCCTTGAACATTGATCTACTGTCAGTAGCTCTTATTTTCCGGTCGCCGACTTCGAACATCTTTCACTTCCGCTTTGGTCCAACCACTCGCACTCTTCTCGACATGCAGCTTCTTTTTGAAGTTAGTATGCAAAATTGCTTTGACCTACTCCCTTAACAAAACTATGAGAATCGTACCTTAGTAGTAGCACCAACAAATGGCTCTTTCGAGGCTTTTTTAAGCAAGTATAAGCAGTCGAGTGGTGAAGTCTCTAAAAACAAGCACATAGCCTTCTTCTTGTTCTGGCTGAGTCGGAACATTTTCATGACTACCGCCAAAAAACCAGCCTCCAGTACCTTCCTATGGCTATCGCTCTGGCCAAAGGGAACACTCTTCCTTTCAGACAGATTCTTCTTTCGAATCTCTACCGCTGCCTCAACCTTTAGGTCGAAGGAGGTTTGCACCAAATCCACAACTAACCCGGCCATCTTTGGATCCTTCAATTGTGGCTACCGATGTACTTTCCGGAGTTCCGCAACCTGCTGGAGGCTATAATCGCGGAATTCCCTCTTTGGCAACAGGTAGATCAGCACGAACCGCTCCCCTTTTCTTAATATTTTCGCAAATTCTATCGAGACGAGGAGCACTACCTCCTCTACACTAACATGATCGAAAACTACCCCCTTAGCCTCCGGGGTTCTTACAGGAGTATCCTCATTCTAAAAGATCTCTTACTTAGTGTGACCCTAGACCAGAAAACAAATGGGGTCGAGGCTTATCATCCCTATATGGCCGCTCGGCAATTTGGCATGACTCAGGGTATCCCTGTTCCCATCATTTACTCGGTTACCTTCGGCCATCGAGACCCCGTCTTTCCCGACCTTGATCTTGCGAGGGGTATCTTTGAGTTCTCGTACACCTAATTGAGAACCATCGATCATTGTATTAATTATAGACCTTCTTCATCCTCATACATGGTTCGCCTCCCATTCTTTACCTTCTGGTGGTCGGCATTCTGGGTTCGTTTCTTTCCTCGATCCTGGGTCATATCTCATGTGCCCCAGCTTCCTAACCTATCTCTTTGCCGAAACTCCGATGAAGAGGAGGTTTCAAGGTCAAGTGACCAACCTCGATCTTCTGTCGTGGTGTGGAACATTCGTGCGTCAGCCACCAATGTTACTTCAAGCGCATTCCCCTCGACTTCCTCTGCCCGAAAAGAAAGGAAAAGGCTGCCAGACCCTTGAAGCCGATGCATGCCTCCAGAAAACGCCTGCGTGCCCCTTCCATCCTTGCCATCCAGGTTATTTTACTTTCTCATCTCAACAAAAATTAGCTCGTCTACCGCCTTTGTCAGAAGATCGCGATGTGGGCACCAAAGGGAAATCGGTATAGGATTAGCACCACCAACCAAGACATGTCAGTATATAAGAGCTCTCGGCTGATGATGACCCATCACCCTTCGACTAATGTCACTGGTGTTGAAGGTGGAGTTTTTGCAGCCACCCTTCCTGAAATTGAGCAAGAAGTTGCTAATCAAGATGTTGGTGGTCCCCTACCCGTGAGTTTGTCAGCTCCTGTTGGCCACAATGCAGAACAACAAGTATATAAATTCTGACCCCGCTGCCATTTCTTTATATTTGCATTTGATGTTGTATTTACAATCTGTCCCTTTTTTGCCCATGCTCAAGACGAAGGATACACTCCCGCTCTTCACTCATCTTCGCCGGCTATCATAACATAGTCGACGATTATGTATCGCCTCCCCTCGACCATCAGGTAAAATATGATATTGTTTGTCACGCTCAGCTTCCCAGTGTATGGAAGTGGTGACGTAGCAACCCCGCAACATATTTACTAAGAAATAAATAAGTTAAGCGTAAATAAGCAATATATGTATAAAATGCACAAGAATTGACAAGAGATATAAAATGAACAACAACTTTTATTAACATTCATCTTTACAATACAACTGCTTTGAAAAGAAAAGTACAATGATATAAAGCAATATTTAAACAGTAACATACCAAATGAAAAGTAAATACAAGAAGCTAGAAGTCCTGCTGGGAAGTGAGCTGGTCCACGTCCTCCTGGCTAGGCTCTATCTCGAGAGAGTCCTGTCCTCCTGACGAACATTCTAAAGAAAAAAATAGACAAGAATGTCTTCAGCGAACTAGCGCTCGGTATGTCCAAAAAGAAAGAAAGAAATATATGAGAACTGAACTGGTAAGATGTATAGGTATAAGATTGTTATTCTAACGTAGTTGTTTGAAGCTTGGTACAGAAGTCCATCTTACCCCATGGACTATGGTAACATGTAGTACAAGACCTCGTCAAAATCCATAGGACAACGGTATGAGAGTTCAGGTAGGTGTTTTTTAGTGATCATCTCGTGCCACGCTATACATTCCGTACCAATCTACCCCGTTAACCCCGCAATATATTGTATAGATTATATGGCTTGCCGAGACTATGGATACAAGTTGTTCAAGTAGTCAGGTTCAGGATATAAGCTTGTAGTCATGTCAAGTTATAGCCATGGTTTGGTCAAATAAAGTCTTGTATTCAAGTTTGATATTCATGTTCATGTTTAAGTATACATGTTAGATTTGGATTCATGTTTGGATTCATATTTGAATTGGATTCTGGTTTGAGTTTCGATTCAAGCTTGATTTAGACCCGACTTGAGTCAGACACTTATAACTGATTTAGATCCTGAATTATATTCGGGAGTTATTGGTAACTGCTGCACATGGACGGCAGGATTTATGTCTTTTTCTAAGATAATTACCATTGATAACACCGTTAAGTTTTCTATCTTAAATAGGCAAGCACTCACTTTCTCCGGCTCCATGGGACTCAAGAGAATTGATCATGCTCAAACCTATATTTACTAAAGTTCTTAAATGTAATTTTATATAACTCGAGGGGGTTTTATGAAAAATATTTTTAATATAGTTTCAAAATAATCTCGAGAAGTTATTTATATTATTTAGGGTTTTTATGGATATGAATTTTAAGGGTTTGTGGTATTTTAGTGATATTAACCTAGCTTGAATAGTTCATGGTATTTTACTGTAAAACTTATCTTGTATTGATATCTTGATGGTATTTTGATGAAACTTGTGAACTTTCATCTTTTAGAAAAAAATGTAAGTTTATTATATTTTGAAAATATTTGTAATATTTTATATAATTATAAAAATTTAGTTTTATTAAAGTAGAAAAAATGCGTTTTTCTTAAAAACCGTATTAAAAACCTTTCGAGACCGAATGCTCCATGAAGTGGTCTGCATCTCGCTCTACTAGCACAAGAATATGCGAAAATCCGCCCCATCCAATAGCGGGTCCCCTAAAAAGGGTTGTAGAGGCATATTTGCAAAGGAAGTTAAAATACAATTTTTAAAGAAACCCGGTTTTTATAGTAAAGGATATTTTAGTGTAACATTGTATTCGTATAAAAAATATGTTCACAGAGTATCGTGCAATGGAAACATGTGTGTATGTGAGGGGTAGGTCATTACCCCGTGAAGTTTTCTAAAGGTATAATTAACAAAAATGCTAAAAGATGTGATATGTGAAGTTCATGGTATTTTAGCGTAAATGTTAAGTTAAACCTATTTTGCATAATATTCTTGATTAAAATTGGTTCTAATCATTGGTTATGATTACAAACATGGTGTAAGAATATGGATGAAAAATATGTAAGAAAAAGTGGAATTTTAGAGGTTTAAAAGAAGATGTCGGAGTTAACTCCACTTCCGACATATTTTATGAAATGAGAATTTCATAGAAGAAGGAGATGGATTGGAAATGACTTACAGGTGAAGTGGATTAAAGGAAGGTATAGGAAGAGGGGGTTGTCGTCGTGACGTCATGGGGTCGCCGGAACTTGCTTTGATCCTTGCCGGAACTTGACTACTTACTAACTCCTCTTCTACTCCTCTTGTACTTAGAAAACTTTGAGAATTTTGGCTATAATTTTCAGAATGAGAAAGGGCTAGGGCATGGGGTAATATTTATATAGTGTGGAATTAGGGTTTTGGAATTAAAAGAGTGAATTAAAATGCATTAAAATTTGATTTAAAGGTGAAATTAAAAGTCTCTGTTTGATTGCTGGGAAATCAAATGGTGTATGGAAGTTAGGGGTAGGGGAAAGGTCATGCGTGCAAAACTCGGGGTTCATTGGCTATGGGGGGACCGTTGGTGCCAGCCGAATAGTGCATCTTGCCGGTCGTTTTAAGGCTTTGGTGTTCTGGATTTTGGCTACGTGTTCATGTCTGTGTTCATACTCTTTTGTACATGTTTATTTCTTCAGACTATTCATTTTTATGTGCATTGCACGCGTAAACTTTTGGGCTTCCAAAAAGTTTAAAAGAAAAATCAGAAAAAATATAATGTATCTGATGGGATTCGAACACAGGGGCTACGTCACAACAGTGCAAGACTTTACCAGTGAGCTACAAGTTGTTTCTTGCTATTCTTAAATAAAAATTAACTTATAAATTGTACTCAGGCTTGTAAACTCCTTTCTGTATATTAAACTGAAAAATTTTGTACAGTAAATTTAGAGTCGTTACATTCTACCCTCCTTATAAAAATTTCATCCTCAAAATTTATAATTACATAAGGACTAATTTACAAATAAGTGAGCATATCTTGCACGCATGTCATCTTCTCGTTCCCACGTTGATTCTTCTGGCGAATTTTTTCTCCACATCACTCGGACCAAATTTACTTCCTTGTTCCGCAGTGTCTTTATCTTTCGATCCAGGATCTCAACGGGTTGTTGCTCACAAGTTAGGTACGTCTGTACAGTGAGCTCAGAGCGATCAAGAATGTGGCTGGGATCGCTCACATATCTTCAGAGCTGGGATATGTGGAACACGTTGCACTCCTTCCAATGAGGGTGGTAATGCCAAACGATATGCCACTTCTCCGACTCGTTTGAGAATGTCGAACGGTTCTATATATCTCGGACTGAGCTTACCCCTCTTGCCAAAGCGACCACTCCTCGGTTTGATGAGATCTTTAAGAAAACATGATCTCCAGGTTAGAATTCCAGGTGTCGACGCTTTGCATCAGCCCAGTGCTTCTGTCTATCTTGAGCTATGCGCATTCTTTCCCTGATCGTGCGAACTACGTCCACAGTTGCCACGATCATCTCTGGTCCTAGGAGTTCACGATCTCCAATGTCGTCCCAACTTAGTGGTGAACTCCACTTTCTTTCGTAGAGAGCTGCAAATGGTACCATTCCAATGCTCACCTGATAGCTGTTGTTGTATGAAAACTCCACAAGATGTAGGTGATCTTCCTACGAACCTCCGAAGTCTAACATACAAGCTCTTAACATGTCCTCCAGAATATGAATTGTTCGCTCAAACTTTCCATTCGTTTGTGGATGACAAGCCGTGCTGAAGTTTAGACTCGTTCTCAGGCTAGCTTGCAGACTCTGCCAAAACTGTGATCGGAATCTGGTATCACGATCGAAGACGATGCAAACCAGTACTCCATGTAATCTCAAGATCTCCTACATGGGTTCATGGGTATCAAAAATATAGTACACTTTGAGGTTAAATCTTACTTTAGATTCATGCTTACCTCTATGTACTTCTTTGCTAACGTCTCGGTAAATTGACCAACTCGAAAGGGAATAAAGTGAGCCGACTTGGTGAGTCGATCCACAATAACCCATACTGCGTCGTTACCCTTCATGCTGTGAGGAAGGGCAGTCACGAAGTCCATGGAATGTGCTGCCATTTCCATTCTGGGATTGGTAATGATGAAGTAGACTAGCAGTTCTGTGATGTTCATCCTTCACTTGCTGACACACCAAACACTTGGCTACGCTTCTGGCTACTTCGCACCTCATTCCATACCACCAGTAGTGTTATCGTAGATCCTTATACATTTTGGTGCCACCGGGGTGTACTAAGTATGGAGAGCTGTGAGTTTCTTTCATCAACTCTTCTCGAACTGTGTCGTGTGGTACACACAATCTACTTCCATATCTCAAGGATCCGTCTTCGTGGTGTTCCCCGCCGAAAGGCGCGCGAAGACGCGGCGAACGTCTTGCCTAAATTTCGGGGCAGATGCTAATTGGTGCTATTCGTCCACCTCTCCGAAGATGCCAAGTTGATTTATGACACCATGTATCGAAGGTTTAAACGGATGCGGCCGATGTAGCAGACTTCGTCAGATTCCCCCTCGTTTGAGGGGTTTTTGATTGTGGGGACGCTCTTCCCTGCAGGCGCAAGCCCCTGCAGTTAATTACGCTACCGCATCGCGGTAACAACTTTATCCTTCTCCATATGGTCACTTCGTGTCGTGGGTGTTTGTTTTGTTTGTGGTTGCCCGTGGATTGTATACGGAGACTAATTTATGTTGTCGCCCGTAGGGCGGGGATTAGTCCAAATCCGTATCTTCTTAGATTTGGGTTTGGGGGTTGGGTTTAAGGATACGTTAGCCTCATTTGAGACTAAGATCGACTTAAACATATGTTAAGGACACGTTAGTCTAATTTTTAGACTAAGATCAACTTAACGGGATCGTTTAGATCCAGCAAGAGGGAATTGGGCTCTGTTGTTTAGTTTAGGGAAATTGCGGTCGATTATTTTAAGGACATTACGGTCCATTGTTAGTTTAAGGACATCTCGGTCCAATGTTAGTTTAAGGACATCTCGGTCCAAAGTTAGTTTAAAGACATCGGGGTTGAGGTTAAAGACATCATAGTCCGTGAGTTTAAGGACCTCACAGTCCAGGTTAAGGACATCGTAGTTCATGAGTTTAAGGACCTCACAGTCCAGGTTAAGGACATCGTAGTCCGTGAGTTTAAGGACCCTACAGTCCGTGAAATGTGTGGTTGTATAGACCCGTCACCTCCCTAAAGACGTTGAAGGATTATAACGACAGATATCAGAAGAGTAAAGAGATGTACCCTCAAACCGGTGTGAATTGGTTGAAAGATCTGTAGTCCAATTTGGGACTAAGATCTGTTAAATATTCATGAGCAGATGGGCTCAATTAAATATAAGTTGAGGACTTATGGCCAATATTGGGCTAAGTCCAATAAACATTTTTTATTCTGGCTATTAAGCCTTTATTTGGGCTTGGCCTTTAATAATGCTGAGCATTATATCTTGACACATTTTTTTGTCTTGTATTGGATGCAGAGCATTCATTAGAACAATTTATGTTCTGTCAGCGCAACACGTAGCGCGCTAGACGCTTTGCGCCAGTCGAAGAGCGTAGTGCGCTTCTGCCAAATAGCGCACATGTGAAGGACACGCGTCGCGCTTGGCGCTAAGCGCCAGATGATGGGCGCATTGCACCAGTTTATGAGCGCTAAGCGCTAGTCCATGAGCGCATTGCGCTTTCAATATCGTGGCGCACACGTGAGTGACACGTGGTGCGCTTGGCGCTGAGCGCTGATTTGTACGTTATTTTGTGATCAAAGAATTAACTACCGCAATCAAGAACGGCGTCGCTTGGTAGCTAGCCGATGAGTACGGGTCGGTCCACAGGGATTTTGTGTATTTTCTATTTGTTCTAACGAGCTAATTCCAATTGTGGTTGGATTGATTTATCACTAAAAACTGAAATAAGTTTGATTAGGATTAAAATCTTTCTAGGGTTAGGTTTAGATTAAGTTTGGAAGGTCAATATTCCTCACCGCTTTCTATGCCCTAATTAAGATCTATTTAGGTGTTAAGGTAATAATTAACAAAGTGGATCAGTACCATCAGGAAGAAACTGGGTTTCTTCCTCTAGGTCCTTGTCCGTCCTTTCTTAATTCTTACCCTAATCTCCACGGAAAACATATACAACCGGTCTTTTAAACTACGGTATCACCGCTACCTCGTGGGATAGGGTTCCATAGTGAGTGGTGTGTGTATGTATGCATGGAGTCCTATTAAAATATATGATGGGCAAGGAAGGGGTGAGAGATTTTCATCTCTCAAACCTTTCCTATTCCTAATCCTAACAAGTGAGGAACTACTCACTCATTAGGGAATTATAAAATTTCATTTTTTATGATTGTTTTTAATAATCTAATTATCTAATCTATGGCAGATAAATAAAATCTGAACTAGGGCAGATAAATAAAGTTATACTAGGGCAGAAAGGAAAATTAAACTAAGGCAAGAAAAGAAAACTTACTTTATTTTTTATTTGATGCACTCTTCATACATTACAGGAATTGAAATTCTGAATTTGATAAATAAAATGAGGCACAAGAAGAGGCATACCTCAAAAAGAGGTTTAGGGTTTCTATTTATAGATCATAGAAACCCTAGGGTTACATTCCATTCATATCTGCATTTATAAATTTACCCTAAGAAGACCAGTCAACGCACCGCCACCGCTGTCATAAAAATGCACCGACACGTGCTTATAATGGCCGCGGAACCGCGGCCAAGATCCATGTTTGGCCGCGGATCTGCGGCCATATTAAGGGCTTGTTGGCTGAATTCTTCTGGGCTGCTTCTGGTTGCATTTAGCTTCTTATTTCTTCACTTGGTTTCTCAGATTGTCATCTAGTTCTCTTCCAGATTTTCACAATGCATAATATTGTGGACTTTTACCCTTTGTTTCGTGTCGAAGTCTTGAACCTTGCGCTGCCTTTGTGCTTTGTGAAACTGTCCATTGATCTTCGTTTATTCTTCAAACTATAGGCATGATCAAGATTCTTCCATTTGTTGGTCATAGTCTCACTTTGTATCGTCTTTTCATCATTTTCACTGTTTTTGTTCCGAGAACATGTAACCTGCAACTATGTAGCAGACATGGATCAAAAGCACCTGTTTATTTGTAAAATGAACAAGAATAGGGAATATAATAATGCAAAATTATGATATGAACAAATACCCCTAAACTTATCTTTTGCTCGTCCTCGAGCAAAACTAGTTTTATTCTCGAAAAAAGACCTACCCTCACTTTCACAGGGAAACGCGATTGCACTGAGCTCGTGCAACAAGCCGTTAAACCTCTAGGTGTCTCTAGTAGGAGGAGTGTTGTTTGCTGAGGGTTTTCAGCAGATACTACCTACAAAATCCTATCAATTCGGCCTATTGACTTTTATTTTCCAATTAGGTTTTCTAGCAAGAAATTCTATTATCTTCAACTCAGAAATTATCAACCCGTATTTTTCACGCTTTCTTATCATTTAACTTAAGAGTGTATATGTTTTGTAAATTTACTTAGTTTTTAGCATCTTTTGAGTTTTCCTTCTAAGGTTCCATCAACTTAGGAATTTTTATCATCTCTACTAAATATATAAGTCCTATGTTTCATTTCTATCTCTCATCTAAACCCCAATCACATACCCCTATGTGTGTGTAATATCACCCCTATACTTGGAAATTCAATTCAAGCTATCATACTCTTGTCTATTGTCCAAAGTACTTTTAGTTGGTGAATTTTTAGATAAAATTGCTCACACATTCTTCATGCGACCGTTAATACTTCTTAAGGTACCAACGACCGATTACAAAATGTGTTTGCACATTAAGGCGTAATTCTTAGTCTTGTAACACCTAAGACTTTAGCAGTGACTCCCAAACCAGTTGGTCTAAGGTACTAGGTGATAAAGCACCCTCGCTAAATATTTTTTATTTATGCAGCCTTAAGTAATTACAAAAACCAGTGTTCATTTTTTTATCTCTTTATTCACACTTGTATTTTTATTTTATTTTCCTTCATACTAAGAACTTTAGACAAGAGCATTTCAAGGTCTCTTCTACTATTCCAAGTTTCAAGGCTCGTGTTTGTGCAATTTGTAGGGTATATATTTTCAGAATTTAAACTTAAGCTTAGGAATTATTTTTCAGACTTATACTTTAATAAAAATATCAATACTTTTCCCTTGTTTTAACTTAGCCCAAGAAGTGAACTCAAAATTTGCCTATTTCTAAATAAACTACAAAGACATATACTTTCTACCATTAAATTTTAAGAAATGTTATTTTTAGGGTTTTTAATTTACTAAGTCTAGAATCTAGTTTTTCCTAGCTAGTTAACCGTCTTGTCAAACTCAAGTCAATTATGGCCAAAATTGAATTTTTCAATTTTTATGGATTTTAAAATAAGTATGCAAATGCAAAATTATACATATGAATACGAAGGAAGAAGGCTTACCGAGCACACCCCCAAACTTAAACTTGACAGTGTCCTCACTGTCAGGTTACACCAAGAAGGTCAAAATTGTCGGTACTCCCCTGTTTATTTTTTATAATTTTTTTTATTGTTAACAGAAAAACAAAACAACATATATATATAAAAAGGTCCCCCCCAAACTTAAGTGAAACAATGTTTCCACTGATTAAGCGTTAAAAGTTCAGAGTTAAGGAGGAGAAAAACACAGTATCAAGCTATACAAGGCTTTACACAGGCCAAAGGTTGGCACCAACCATTCAAAAATTTTATAGTTATAATGGTAGGGTTGGTGAAAGAATGGAATGTAGAGAAAAGAAATGAGAAGCACACGATACCGTGTAGAGATAAAAGCAATATACGGTCTCGGTGGAGGAGAAGAATGGCTGAAGGGAGAAAGAAGTGTAGTACAAACTTGAGGGTGTGAATTGAGTGAATAAATTAGCACAAATTGTGATGACCGATGTGTTAAAATCGATTGTGCTAATCTATTAACCCGTCGAGAAATAGGGTCAAATCCCTCAAGATTCGCGAGAAAACATAGGTACGTTGAACTTGGTAAACCATCCATTGAAAATGGAAGCGCGATGCGTGGTCGAAAGGACAAAGGGGAGTGATTTAGGAAGGGTCTCATTCTCACCTAAATAAGTGTATGTAAGGTGAGACGGCAACAGCTTGAGTTCGAGTTTCAGAGGTGAAACAATTGAAGTTGAAATTGGTGAAACTGTCTCGAACTCTAAAGATTCCATCAATGGTTCGAAATGACTGTAAGCAACCGAGTCTGATGGTTCAACTAACTCATCTGAAAATTCAAAGGACTCAAACTCGGGCGGTGAGTCTTCAAAATTGTCCGAAAAAGTGAAACACTCGTAATCGTTATCAGTTGTGAGAACTGTGTTAGATTCAAAGAGGAACGCACTAGTGGCGTCAAAACTGCTGTGATCGAACAGAAATTTTTCAAGCTCACAGTCCTCCTGCGTGATCTCTTGCGTGGTCGGAACGATGGAAAGGATGAAGGGGTGATTTAGGAAGTATAACAGTTAAAGGTTCAGGAGGATGAATTGGAAAATCCGACTTATCAAACAAAACTGGTTCATCCTCAACACTCTCCTCAATACTATCCTCATAATTCTCCTCAAAAGTTATCTCATCCATGCAATTATCATCAAAACCAAGACGCATATGAAGTTCGGGAGAAACATTCAATGACTCGGGATGATGAATTGGAGTGAAAAATTCAGTCAAATCGGCGGATTCATCATCCAAAATATTTCCTGCGTCAATATCCTCAATCAAGTGAAAATCCGTTTTTTCAGATACCTCATCAAAAGCATAGATATTTATCAATTCAGGTTCTAGATTGGAGGTGTAAAGTTCAACAGGATTGGGTGTGGGTTCACTCGAAAGAGACCCTTCACAATCTGGCAAATCAAGCACTACAACGTCGCATAACTCATTAAATGTTTTATTTTTAACTGGTGAATTATTTGGGACACTTGATAGACATTCAAAACCGGAGTTGTGGGATTCAATTGGTGATGGGTAGGTTTGATTTGGAAGGGTGTGCAGCTCACTCTTTCCACTCAAATTCTCAATCTTTCCAACCATCTTATCATACATTAGAATTTTTGGAGCTAGTTGGAGACTAGCTACCGGGTCACTAGGTTGCATAAGGGCGGCAATGGACGCATCCAAATTCCACATCTGTTGGCTTGTCACTACAATATAAGCTTCCAACGACCGTTCCAAACTATACATGGGTTGTGAAGGGGTTTCAGTAAAAGATTCAAATTTGTTTGGATTCTGGAAACTCCCAAATGGCTGTGTAGAAGCAATGTCTTAGGAAGGTGCGAAAGTTGGGTAAGGACTGGTAGGAATTGAATGGTTGGATAGGAGTAGGATCAATATTTGGATAAAAAGGTGAATGGACTTGTCGATCCCAAGAACTGGAAGTGTTGAAAGGAGTGAAAGATTGGTTACGAGATTGTTCAATATGTTCAGCAAAAGACATGGGTTTTGGAGTTACAACAGGACTCGAAAAAGTAGTATCAACGTAAGAAGGTGGTAAAGGTTGAAATGGTTGATACAAAGTGGATTGCGGAGTCGAACTGTTTCTCCTAGATGCTTCTATTCGATCTTTCAAAGAATTCTTGGGCATGGAGGGGTCGTACGTAATTCAATCAAAACAATTCGCGTAGGAAGCAATGTTTGGATGATGGTACCAAAGTTCGGCCAGAGTTTTGGGAGGTGGGGTACCCATGATGTAAGAAAGGAGAAGAAAAAGAATGTGATGATTTTTTAATTATTTTTTTATATTTTTTATATTTTTTTTAAAAATTATTTATTTTTTATTATTTTTTAGAAATTGTTTGTTTTTTGTGTTTTTCAAATTTTTGAAAGTGTTTTTTTTTAGAAAGAGTTTTTGCAAAATTTGTACGGACTACTACACACTTTCAAATAGTCACAATATAAGCATGTACAATCAAGCCTAGAGCTAGGGTCTCTTAGGTCAACTAGACCGCTCCAAACTGTTCCAAAGGGCAAGTTGTGAGATTTTCAAATCGCCTCTTCACCGCCAATTGTAGCCAGGTAAGCACAAATAAAGAAAGGAGGGATCCGCTCACGAATCACCGTGAGACGGGCCTTTTAAAATTATCTTTCCCCACTTGTCTAGCCTAGGCACCACAAAGTCTGGTTTAGATAAACGATCGATGCCTACAACTATTCCTTTGTCCTATCGAGCGCGACAGTCCTTATAGGCCGAGTCTAATATTTTTTAATTAACTCGATGTCACTGCAATATGCTTTTTATGATTTTTGGGGTCTTAGGAAGGGTAATGAAATCCCCACCCAATCTGAATTGGTGTTAAAGCCCCTTAAAAGTCCATTTTAAAAATGCAAGGCAGTAAGCACACAAAAATCTAAAATACTTTCAAATTTTTTTTTTATTTTGCAGCGCAAAGAATCCTGTTCAAAAACAATTTATTGGAGAGTGAGAAGAATTTTGCGCAAAGAACCCTGCAGGAAAATTTTTAGTTGAGATCAGGAGGTTAGAGAGGAGATAAAAAATACTCACAGAGGGATTTGAGGTGATGACGTCAGCAGTTGACCGCGGTTCCGCGGTCAAACGCTTGAATCCGCCGCGGTTCCGCGGTGGTTAAGATGGTTTGGATCTCCAAAATATTTCTGTGTTGTTTGGATTCTCCCATGTTTGTTCAGATTCTCTGTTTCTTGATTTGTTCACTGAGATTTTCCAGATCTGAATCTGTCCCTCTTCTTTTCCTGCAAAATTCACACAATACCTCTCAAAAAGAGCAAGATGAATTTTTTCTTCTTCAGTTTTTATGATTTTTTCAATTTTTATATTAACCCGAAATTACAAAAAGAAAATAACTACGTCATCCCCGGCAACGGCGCCATTTGATTTGTATTTTATTTTGTGATCAAAGAATTAATTACCGCAATCAAGAATGGCGTCGCTTAGTAGCTAGCCGGTGAGTACGGGTCGGTCCACGGGGATTTTGTGTATTTTCTATTTGTTCTAACGAGCTAATTCCAATTGTGGTTGTATTGATTTATCACTAAAAACTGAAATGAGTTTGATTAGGATTAAAATCTTGCTAGGCTTAGGTTTAGGTTAAGTTTGGAAGGTCAATATTCCTTACCGCTTTTTATGCCCTAATTAAGATCTATTTAGATGTTAAGGTAATAATTAACAAAGTGGATTAGTACCATCGGGAAGAAACTAGGTTTCTTCCTCTAGGTCTTTGTCCGTCCTTTCTTAATTCTTACCCTAACCTCCATGGAAAATATATACAACCGGTCTTTTAAACTACAGTATCATCACTACCTCATGGGATAAGATGCCGTAGTGAGCGGTGTGTGTATGTATGCATGGAGTCCTATTAAAATATATGGCGGGCAAGAAAAGGGTGAGAGATTTTCATCTCTCAAACCTTTCCTATTCTTAAACCTAACAAGTGAGGAACTACTCACTCATTAGGGAATTAAAAGATTTCATTTTTTTTATGATTGTTTTTAATAATCTAATTATCTAATCTATGGCAGATAAATAAAATCGAAACTAAGGCAGATAAATAAAGTTATGCTAGGGCAGAAAGGAAAATTAAACTAAGGCAAGAAAAGAAAACTTACTTTATTTTTTATTTGATGCACTCTTCATACATTACAGGAATTGAAATTCTGAATTTGATAAATAAAATGAGGCACAAGAAGAGGCATCCCTCAAAAAGAGGTTTAAGGTTTCTATTTATAGATCATAGAAACCCTAGGGTTACATTCGATTCATATCTGTATTTACAAATTTACCCTAAGAAGACTAGTCAATGCACCGTCGCCGCCGTCACAAAAATGCACCGACACGTGCTTATAATAGCCGCGGAACTGCGGCCAAGAGCCATGTTTGGCCGCGGATCCGCGGCCATATTAAGGGCTTGTTGGCTGAATTCTTCTGGGCTGCTTCTGGTTGCATTTAGCTTCTTGTTTCTTCACTTGGTTTCTCAGATTGTCATCTAGTTCTCTTCCAGATTTTCACAGTACATAATGTCGTGGACTTTTACCCTTTGCTTCGTGTCGAAGTCTTGAACCTTGCGCTGCCTTTGTGCTTTGTGAAATTGTCCATTGATCTTCGTTTATTCTTCAAACAGTAGGTATGATCAACATTTTTCCATTTGTTGGTCGTAGTCTCACTTTTGTATCGTCTTTTCATCATTTTCACTGTTTTTGTTCCGAGAACCTGTAAGCTGCAACTATGTAGCAGACATGGATCAAAAGCACCTGTTTATTTGTAAAATGAATAAGAATGGAGAATATAACAATGCAAAATTATGATATGAACAAGCGCCAGCCCATGAGCGCAGTGCGCTATTTCAGAAGCGCAGAGCGCAAGTTGTTTAGGTGGTGCATACGTGGTTGACAAGTGGCGCATTTAGCGCTGACGCCGATCCAGGGAGCGCAGAAGCGCAATTCAAGAGCGCAAGGCGCATTTCATGAGCGCAAAGCGCATTTGATCAATTTTATGATCTGTAAACAAATTTATGTTCTTTTAAAAGAGACTTTGTCTCAAAATTCAAGAACAACAGTTCTTATTTTTGAAAGGGCTTTGCCTTTATAGATCCATGATCTTTAAGAAAATTTAATAATTTTCTCCCCCTTTATGATGAGATGTTCATGATCTTAGAAAGACAATTTGTCTTATAGATTTATGATCTATGAACGAAGTAAATACTTTTTTGTTTTTATGATGAGATTTTTTGATCTTTTAATAAAAGACATTGGTCTTTGTAGATCTGTGATCTTTTTTAAGAAGATAATTCTTCTTTTTAAGAGATGATTTCATCTCTTTATTCATCATTCATCATCTTTACCCTGAAGAAATATCTTCTTGCAAGAGCTTGCTCTCTTTCTTTTGAGTTTCTAAAAGTTTATAGGGGGGTTTCTCTATATCAGACTTAAAGTCTTGGGGCCTTTATATAGGGCAAGCTGATTTGTTGAATCAGTTAAAGAGATCTTTCTATGATTGATTTGGGGATATTTCCCACCATTGGATTTTTGATCCTAGGGCTTCTGTTTTACAGAAGGCAATCTTTTTGTTTTTAACAAGATTGGAAAATCTTTCCATAACAGAATTTAATTCTGATTAATTAATGATTTATCATTATTATTAGATCTTTTGATCTAACGGTGAGGAGTTCTTTAATTCTAGCGCTGGCGCACCCGTGCTTTACACGTGGTGCGCTGCTCAGAGCGCAGGGCACTTTGCGCTAGCGCACCTGTGTTTGACACGTAGTGCGCTGCTCGCAGCGCAGCCTGCGCTAGCGCAACCATGTTTGACACGTGGCGCGCAGCGTGCCCAGCGCTAGCGCACACATGGTGCACTTCCTAAGGCGCAGCACACCTGGCGCTAGCGCATCCGTGATTGACATGTGGCGCAGCACGCCTAGCGCTAGATCTGAAGCGTTGCTTCAATTTTTGAAATTCGAATTTCAAACAGAGGTTTGCTCTGATTGGGGGAAACAAATGCCCCCCCCACCGTTGCGCTCACGTGGCCCACACGTGAGTGCAGTAGTGGCAGCATCTGCGCCTTTGGATCAACTCAGAAGTTGAAGAGGCGTTTCAATGCCTATAAATAGGACCTTTGGTCCCTTAGATGATTTGTATCTTCTTCTTTGAGAACTTTTATTCACAGCATTGCTCTTCAGTTTAAGAACTTTTCAAGAGTAAAAACTCTGTCAAAACTTAGGTAAAGTTTAAAACTTTTAATAAACTAGGGTTTTACCCATTAACAGAGCCTTGCTCTTCATAGATTTTTGATCTAAAGAAAACCCTTTTAGGGTTTCATTAATAGAGCTTTGCTCTCTTTAGATCATGAACCCATAGATCTAAGGAGATCTTTTCTTGGGGCTTCTTAGCCCATGAACAGAGCTCTGCTCTTTTGATAACATGTAGATTTTTTTTAATCTCTTGTGAAGAACTCTTAAGAGTTTGTTCATGGATCTTGAAGATCCCAGAATTTTTTAATTCATAAAAATTGATTTTAATTAATTCTTTTCTGATGGATTTTTTCATCATCATTACAGAGCCAGGCTCTTGAGGAATTTTATTCCTTCATGATCAAAGTTTGACAAGTGTCACTCTACAATAGAGCATTGCTCTCAAAGGGAGATTTTCTCCTTTTCCCGAAGGATCTCTTATTTAATGAGAATTTTCTTAAGGATTTCCTCATTTAATTAACAATCTCATCCAATGATGAGGTTGTTTTATTAATTATTAATTGATGAATTGTCATCCAGATTTTGTGGGCCCCTTTGGTCCCTCTCCACTGCATTGCAGTGTGGTATAAATTTTAAAGTACCAAGTGTCAGAATTTAAAATTAAATTATAGCACTGACAGTTGACTTTTGTCCCTTTTTGCTCAGACGACATGTCTTTCGATCCCTTTTTCCTGTTTGTTTATTCAGAAGGAGTATTCCCTTGAGCACCTGTAGACCGGGAAGTCCTAACTTTGATCAAGGATCATGATCCAGAATATAAGAATCTTCACCTTTGGGGGACATGGTATAACTACATTATTAAGGGTCGGCAGAGCTTTTCATGCGCTGTACCCTCAGAGCCCATCATGGCGATCCATTACGCCGACCCACCCCCGGTGAACTATGCTGTGGAGATGGTTAATTGGACTTCAGAAGGTCTTCTTCAGCCTGCTATGGCTTCAATACCCATTCAGCCTCCCATGGCTTTGGATACTTTAGGACGACGTATTTTTCAAGGCGAGGCGCGACCGTAGGAACAACCATATATGATTGGCCTAATTCCTCATCATCCGACTGGTTATCTACAGTGGGCTCGCTACATTCTGTTAGCGAAGAAGTCGCAGTTGTTGAAGCTTGGGTTGTATCCCGTCATTTACGCTTCTCTCTTCCAGTATCCTACGCTTTCCGCCTGGTAGGTTAAGGCTTTTTTGGAGCAGTGGAATATCCCTACCCACACCTTCCTTTCGTTGGACCGAGAGGTATCAATCCCCTTAGAGGAATTTGCAGAAGTTTCTGGCTTACCAGTCATAGAGGAGCATTACGAGGAACTGCTTCCTACAGATGAATACGTTTTTGGTGCCAAGCCAGTAATGACAGGCCTTACCCCGAAGAATGCCATTCAACACCAGTTTCCTAGTTTGATCAAAGTTTTGAATATTTATGAGGGCCTTTTTCTCGAATCTGGGAGTCGCGAGGTTAATTTTGAGGATTTCATCGCTCATTTTCTTCATTCGGAAGTCCTCTCCAAGAAGGCTGCTAAATTCGCTACGCTAGACGACCCTTTTGGCTTAGGTTTAAACAACCTGCCAATGGTGGAGGTGGATCAGAAAAGTTTCTTCCTTCCCAATACTCCAGTTGTTCCTTTTGCGGAGATAGCAGTCCCTGGGATTGATGAGGAAACATTCTTCTTGGGATTTCTTGGGCTATGGTTGAGCTGGTTTGCGCTCCCGATGCGCCTTCGCCGTATGAGGCCATCTGTCTTCTATCAGGCTCACCGAATGACTATTGGGGTGAAAGTAGCTGTCGGAGTCGCCGGTTTAGCCCATTTGTATTACGGCCTTAGTCAAGCGGCGGATACTACTGAACCCGGAGTGTAGCATGTGAACTTCTCAATGCATTACTTCATGTCATGGCTCGAACTACATGCACTTGGCGTTTTTGGTATCCATAAAAGGCCTTCATTTTATGACAGGTGCGGCTTCCCTCGGATTATGCGATTAGTCGGCGCATCTATTGTAAATCCGTCACCGCAGGAAGCTAGAGATTTGCTCCTTCATCATCGTACGGTTAGAGATGGCATGACCTTCACCGACAAGATTTTGACCATCGGAAAAGATTCCGCAACAACAGTGCAGCCATTGCGGGACATTGGATGGAGCCTCTATTTTGAAAGCTCGGGAAATCCTCCATTTATATTCTATCAGACCGGGCTTCCTAGTGTTTAGGCAAAATGATGCGGCGTTATTCATAAGATACAATCCGCATTGTTTTGCCCAACAATTGAGCTATAATCAGGGAGTTCCGCTGGAGGCTTTCTTGCTAGAACCCACTGCCACTGAAGAGGGGATGCGAAACGCGCTGCATCATTTCATGCACTTGAACACAGGGTCCAATTTCTTTATCAGCGAACCGAGCTGTGTCCCGAAGGCCCTTAGTGTGTATGCGGCGTGGTACTAGCATTCAATGGGCGCCGTCATCAAGGAAGAAAAGCGGCTGCTGCTCGATCGCAAAGGTGCACCCCCTGCCGGTGATCGTAACGTCCCTTTGAAGCGACGGACCACTGTCCCCTCTCCGCTAAGAGAGGCTGCCGTGATTGAAGTCCCGCACGACAGGCCTGAGCTATCGCTGCCCCGTACTCCCGTGGAGACAGTGAATATGCTACCGGCGCCCCGTGCTCGCGTGGAGACGGTGAACGTAGCTTCTCCGGAGTCTGGCGTGGGTTCAGATATCGGGACTCGTCATCCCAAAGTGCCCACAAAGCGTAAACTCATGCTTGGGGCGACTGGAGCTCGCTCGCAGAAGTGGAAGAAGAAGTCGATCCTCTCTGTCGACGTTGTACTTGGCCAGGAGCCTCACGCTCCTTATGGGGAAGGCCTGAGCGAGTATGGGACAAACGAAGGTTTATTCATGCCGCCGGATGATACTGATACGGCGGCTGCCATTGCAGCTTCTGAGCAATTGGCAAGCCATGAAGCGGGACTGGCTATCCTCGCGATTAGGTAACCATTAACTGTATCTTTCGTTATTGCATCATATTTCTATCATCATGTTTTGACTGACGCTTTTCCTTCTTTAACAGGCATTTCCACCGAAGAAGCTCTTGCAGTTTCTCTCAAGACTTTTGAGGAAGAGGAAAGACTTCGAGCATCCTTAGGCATCGGTATGTTTCGGTTTATCGTGTCTCCGCTCCCTTTTTTTTTTACAGGTGATCTGACCTCGCTTTTTCTTCTTATCGCAGGAACTACCTCTACTCAGGTTATTCCAAGAGCACCGACTTCGCAGGGCGGTGCGGAGATGCTCCCCGGGTCGGCTATCTCAGTTCCGCTGGCATTACCGAAAGAAGCTTCACTTAAGCAACCAATGACGGATGCCATAACGGCTCCAGAGGTAAATATTGGTGCAGACGAGGATGTCTTGTTGATAGAGGCTTCCAGAAGATCCGTTCTCACAGTCCGAGCAGGGAGGAAGCGTAGAATGCGCGCGGCAAGGGAGCGTGGTGCTGCCTTGGCCGCGGGTGCAGGTTCGAGCACTGCTACCCCTGCCCCTACTTCTTTGGAAGATGCTCCGGTTGCCTTTTCCACCGCCCATAGACAGGCAGCACGTGCGTCTCGGGAAGCAATCGGAAGACCAACTCAAGGTAACGTGACATTGGTTTCTTTTATCAAGGTTTTAACATTCAGGTTCTCATATATCCTATCTTGCAGGGCTGAGTCTTACCGAAGAAGTGGCGGCAACCACTGAGCCTGGTGTAGCGGTAGAGGAGGTAGCCATGATCGCCGAACCCGAGGCAGCGGTAGGCGAGATGGTTACAATCGCCGAGCTCAAGGTAGTGGTGGGTGAGATGGCGGCAACCATTGAGCCAGAAGTAGCCACCCTTTCTCAGGAGTCTGGAACCGCTCCAATCGTGGCTCTTTCCCCTTGCGGCTCCCTGTCGTTGCCGGGCACTGCGAGTATCACGACGATTCTCGTAGAGTTGGGGGATGAAGCTACAGGCGGCGAAACCATTCCGATGGAAGAGGATGAAGCAGTCGCTATATCAAGTGACTCCCTTATTGCGGTTCCGACCGGCGACTTACCAGGTAGATTTTGGGTCATTGCTTTTCTTTTTATTCTGCAATCCCTTTCAATCTTTCCTGACGGTATTTATCTCGTTTCTAATGCAGGCATGGCAAGCATTGAGATTGCGCTACCCAAGGCAACGCCATCGGTTACCGCTTTGACGGTGACCACTCCTCTACCTTCTCTTATACCATCTCAGATGTTGGAAGGTCCGGATTTATGATCCATCAGTCTTATTTCTAGGCTGTATAGTTTATATACTGACATTGCATTACCGCGTCCTTGTAGGAGTCCTTTTTGATCACCTATATCAGGTGCTGCACCCACACTTCTCTTTCCAGTCAGAGATTAGCCCGCCCGCTGGTGTCGGTGAGTATCTTTTCTAACCGGCGTCCTTTCTTTAACGGGCAGTCACATTATTGCTAATTCTTTTTTGCATTGCTTGTAGCCTTACAAATTGAAGGAGGGGACGAGGGTATCGTTGCGCCACCAGTACTCCCAGCTCTGCCACCTATTGCAGCTGGTATAGTAGACTCTATTATTTGTGTATTTTCTTTGTTTCTTGAGCTGACATCTGACTGTGATTTATTTTGCAGCAATCACGTCGACTCTAGCTTCGTTCGAGTCTCGCATCATAATGCCGGCAAGGCCCTTTTCTAGATGTCCATCTTCCAAAGGCACTGTGACCAGCCTGCATATGTTGAGCGAATACGTCGAGAAGTTTGACGCGGAGGCCCCTACATTTGCTGCAGATTTTGCTGCCGAGGTTAATCTAATGCTGGCGATACTTGTGAACTTTCATAACGAAGGCGTCGTCGAGTCTTGGGTTAATCATTGCAGGAAGATTGAGGCTTGCCTGCATGAGCTTGAGCTTAGACGTCCTGCTCCTGAGATCCTGGCCGTGGACTGTCAACGGGTTGCGTAGGTTGAGCAAAGTGCCATTTTCCTTCATCACTTCGAACAAGAGGCGATGCTCAAGCGAAAGGAATGTGAGGTGACTTCCGCTGAGTCTGTCCAATTGCGTGCCCAGGTCGAAGCGAACTCCGCGCAACTGAGAGCCGTCTTTGACAATTTGCAGCGATGTATTTCGGACAGGCTGGCATTGAGGCGGAAATTCGACTTCATTGAGCGGGTTACGCAGAGTCGTGAAGTTGCCCAACGGGAAATCGATGAGAAGGTTTCATCGTGCTTGCAGCAACGGGCTCGAATTGTAGCGGAGCTGGCTGCAGCGGCTGACCTTGAAAAAGAGTTGAGAAGAGTGCGCGAGCAACTGGCTGACTTATTGAAAACGCTTCTTTCTTAGTAGCTGCTTTGTATCAATTAAACACTTGTAACCTTTGAATAACATGTATCCATTTTTTATTCTTTTATATGATGTATCTTGTATTCAATTGAGCTCATGAATAAAGACACATTTTTCTTATCTCCCACTGGCGTTTTCTTCTCTTTGCTGTGTTGTTGGTATGTTATTGTGGCCTGTAGATAATAAAGAATATTTCATCTTGAACTCTCCGAGAGGTAGTGATGGCTTAGGAAGCAGGTTCAGATCTGCTACCTAAGACTTTTCAACTTCATGAGCCGTGAGGGTCTCATAAAGACTTTCTCCCAACAAGTCGAGAGGATCTCGTAGGTGTATTTTCTCCTTAGGAATCATGAGGATTCCTAAGTGTGTTTTCCGTCATAAGTCGTAAGGATCTTAGAAGAGAGTTTTCTTCCTTACGAATCGAGAAGACCGTAAGTGTTTGGTGAGATTGACATTATCCGCCTTTCACGGCGTCAGAAGTTTTTTGGTGTTTCCCACGAGGTCAAGGTTAACTTTGGCCGTGTTCTATGGAGTCATTGGGTGACGTATTTCCGAGGCAGGGTCATGTAGATGACGTATTTCCGCGACAGGGTCATGTGGATGACGTATTTCCGCGACGGGGTCATGTGGATGACGTATTTCCGCGACGGGGTCATGTGGATGACATATTTCCGAGACGGGGTCATGTGGATAACGTATTTCCACGACGGGGTCATGTGGATGACGTATTTCCGCGACGGGGTCATGTGGACGACGTATTTCCGAGACGGGGTCATGTGGATGACGTATTTCCGCGACGGGGTCATGTGGATGACGTATTTCTGCGACGCGATCATGTGGATGACGTATTTCCGTGATGGGGTCATGTGGATGACGTATTTCCGACACGGGGTCATGTAGATGGCGTGTTTCCGCGATGGGGTCATTTGGATGAAGTATTTCCGAGACGGGGTCATTTGGATGACGTATTTCCGCGACGGGTTCATGTGGATGACTTATTTCCGAGACGGGGTCATATGGATGACGTATTTCCGCGACGGGGTCATTTGGATGACGTAGCGTCTGTTGTAATGGGACGAATATTAAAGTGGTCTCTAAGTTGTCTATGAACCGTTGAGATTTGGCTTCTTCTTCTGATGGAGCCTGGGGAGGGAAGGTATGTTCCTTATTTGTTTGCGTCCCTGAATTGTATACAGGGATTGATGTGATCTCACCTGTAGGGCAGAAATTTCGTTCATTTTTTTATTTCTTTCCGCGATGCTCTATCATTTCAGCTTTTATATCGCGAAAGTCGTGATTGCATAATCATTTCGGCTATTTTCGCGGTGCCCAATCATTTCGGCTATTTATTTTATTTTTACTCGCTACTTTTTATTGCGAGTTGCCCAATCATTTCGGCTATTTTGCATGCATATATTTTTACTTGCTGCTTTTTATTTGCAAGTTGCCCCATCATTTCGGCTATTTCGTATGCATGTGTGGCTCGCTGGCTTTTCGCTGCAAGCTTGGGATTTGACACCGATTTCGGCATCAGCACCACTACAACTGGGATATTGCCAGAAGCGAATCATCATTTGCCTTTGTCAATGTCGAACAAAGGTGGCTTAGCAAGCAGGGTTAAGATCCTGTTGACTAAGACTTTTGACTTCACGAGCCGTAAGAGTCTCATAAAGGTATTTCTCCCTGCGAGTCGTGAGGATCTCGTAGGTGCGTTTTCTCCTTAGGGGTCGTGAGGATTCCTAAGTGTATGGCTTCTCGTAAGTCGTAAGGATCTTACGAAAGAATTTTCTCCTTACAAGTCAAGAGGACTTACAAGGGCTGTTCACCGTGCAAACATATCCCTAGTCACGGATGAGACTTTGTTAGGGAGACGTTTATTCGCGCCCGTGGATTATATACAAGGGTCGGCATTGGGCCGCTTGTAGGGCAGCATTGGAGGTTGTGGTGGCCGCTTAAGAACAGGTTCAGATCCCTGTAGCTTAATACTTTTGAATCTTATGAGCCGTGAGGGTCTCATAAGAGGGTTCTCCTTACGAGTTCTCGTAAGTGTAATTTCTCCTTAAGAGTCGTGGGGATCCCTAAGTGTGTTGCTCCCTTGTGAGTCATAAGGATCTCACACAGGTGGTTTCTCCTCACAAGGTCGAGAGGACTGATTGAATGATATTTTTAGATCAAAGAATTTGTTAACCGCAATCAAGAACGGCGTCGCTTGGTAGCTAGCCGGTGAGTACGGGTCGGTCCACAGGGATTTTGTGTATTCTCAATTTGTTCTAACGAGTTAATTCCAAGCGGAGCTGGATTGATTATCACTAAAAACTAAAGTTGATCTAGACTAGGATTAAAACCTTGCTAGGGTTAGGTCTAGGTTAAGTTTGGAAAGTCAATATTCCTCACCGCTTTCTATGCCCTAATTTTGATCTATGAAGTGTTATGGTAATAATTAATAAAGTGGATTAGTACCATCGGGAAGAAATGATGTTTCTTCCTCTAGGTTATTGTCCTTCCTTTCTTAATTCTTACCTAACCTCCATGGAAAACATGCACAACCGGTCGTTTATACTACGGTATCACCGCTACCTCGTGGGATAGGGTGCCGTAAGGAGCGGTGTGTGTATGTATGCATGGAGTCTTATAAAAACGTGTGATGGGCAAGAAAGGGGTGAGAGATCTTCGTCTCTCAAACCTCCCCTATTCCTAACCCTAACAAGTGAGGAAACTACTCACTCATTAGGGAATTGATTAACATGTTCTACACTAATTAACTAGGGCAGAGAATAAAATATAAACTAAGGCAATAAGGAAAATTATACTAGGGCGGATAATAAAATTTACTAGGACAAGAATAGAAAACTTACTTTAATTTGATGCACTCTTCATACTTTATAAGAATTGAAATTCTGAATTTAGATAGATACAATGAGGCACAAGAAGAGGCATCCCCTAAAAGAGGTTTTAGGGCTTATATTTATAGATTCATAGAAACCCTAGGTTTACAATCGACTCAAATCTGCAATTACAAGTTTAACTCCTAAGAAAAGATTAGTTAACGCGCCGACGCACCGCCAGAGAAATTTCCACCGGCACGTGTCCTTCATGGCCGCGGTTCCGCGGCCATAATGAGGGCTTGGTTGCTAATTTTTCTTGGGTTGATTCTGTTACTTTGTTTCTCCTATTTTCTTCACTTGGTTTCTCAGATTGTCTTCTAGATTTCTTCCAGATTTCCACAATGAATAAAGTCGTGGACTTTTACCGCTTGCTTTGTGTCGAAGTCTTGAACCTTGCGCTGCCTTTGCACTTTGTGAACTTGTTCACTGATCTTCGTTTAGTCTTCAAACTGTAGGCATGATCAAGATCTTTCCATTTGTTGTTCGTAGTCTCACTTTTGTTTCGTCTTTTCATCTTCTTCACTGTTCTTGTTCCGAGAACCTATAACCTGCAACTATGTAGCAGACATGGGTCAAAAGCACCTGTTTATTTGTAAATTGAATAAGAATAGGGAATAAAATAATACAAAATTATAGTATGAACAAATACCCCCAAACTTATCTTTTGCTCGTCCTTGAGCAAACCTAGTTTTATTCTTGAAAAAGACCTAGCCTCACTTTCGCAGGAAAACGCGATTACACTGAGCTCGTGTAACAAGCCGTTAAACCTCTAGGTGTCCCTAATAGGACGAGTGTTGTCTCCTGAGGGTTTTCAGCGGATACTACCTACAAAATCCTATCAATTTGGTTTATTGACATTTATTCTCCAATTAGATTTTCTAACAAGAACTCTATTATCTTCGACTCAGAAATTATCCACCCGTATTTTTCACGCTTCCTTATCATTTAACTTAAGATTATATATGTTCTGTAGACTTACTTAGATTTTAGCATCTTTTAAGTTTTCCTTCTAGGGTTTTATCTCAACTTAGGAATTTTTATCATCTCTATTAAAGATATAAGTCCTATTTTTCATTCCCATCTCTTATCTAAACCCTAATCACATACCCCTACGTGTGTGTATAAATCACCCCTACACTTGAAAATTCAAATCAAGCTATTATACTCTTGTCCATCATCCAAAGTACTTTTAATTGGTGAATTTTTAAATGAAATTGCTCACACATTCTTCATGCGATCTTTAATATTTTTTGAGGTACCAACAACCGATTACAAGATGTGTTTGCACATTTAAAGCGTAATTCCTAGTCTTGTAACAGCTAAGGCTTTTAGCAGTGACTCCCAAACCAGTTGGTCTAAGGCACTAGGTGATAAAGCACCCTCGCTAAATATTTTTTCTATTTATGCAGCCTTAAATAATTACAAAAACCAGTGTTCATTTTTTCTTTATTCACACTTGTATTTTTATTTTTATTTTCCTTCATACTAAGGACTTTAGATAAGAGCATTTCAAGGTCTCTTCTACTATTCCAAGTTTCAAGGTTCGTGTTTGTGCAATTTGTAGGGTTTATATTTTCTGAGTTTAGACTTAAGCTTAGAAATTATTTTTCGAACTTATATTTTAATAAAAATATCAATACTTTTTCCTTGTTTTAATTTAGCCCAAGAAGTCAACTCGAAATTTGCTTATTTCTAAATAAACTACAAAGACATATACTTTCTACCGCTAAATTTTAAGAAAGATTATTTTTAGGGTTTTTAATTTACTAAGTATAAGATCTAGTTATTCCAACTAGTCAACCTTTTTGTCAAACTCAAGTCAATTATGGCCAAAATTGAATGTTTTAATTTTTTTATAATTTTTCAAATTTTTCAATTTTTATGGGTTTTTAAAATAAGCATGCAAATGCAAAAATATACACATGAATACGAAGGAAGAAGGCTTACCGAGCACACCCCCAAACTTAAACTTGACAGTGTCCTCACTGTCATGCCACACCAAGAGGGTCAAAAATGTCGGCACTCCCCTGTTTATTTATTTTTAATTTTTTTTATTTTTTTAAAGAAAAACAAAATATATATACAACAAGGTTCCCTCAAAACTTAAGTGACACAGTGTTTTCACTGTCTAAGCGTTAAAGTTCAGACTTAGGGAGGAGAAAAATCAAACTATACAAGGTCTTACACAGACCAAAGGTTAGCATCAACCATTCAAAAATTCTATCGTGATAATGGTAGGGTTGGTGAAAGAATGGAGTGTAGAGAAAAGAAATGAGAAGCACACAAGACTGTGTGGAGATAGAAGCGATACACGGTCTCGGTGGAGGAGAAGAATGGCGGAAGAGAGAAAGAAGTGCAGTACAAACTTGATGGTGTAAATTGAGTGAATAAATTAGCACAATTTGTGATGACCGATGTGTTAAAAACGAGTGTTCTAATCTATCAACCCGTCGAGAAATGGGGTCAAATCTCTCAAGATTCGCGAGAAAACATGGGTACGTTAAATTTAGTAAACCAAACATTGAAAGTGGAAACGTGACGGATTCTTGCTCGGTCGAAACGATAGGAAAGATGTAAGGGAGTGATTTAGGGATAGTCTTAATCTCACCTAAGTAATCTGTCTCGAACTCGAAGGATTCCATGAATGGTTCGAAATGACTGTAAGCAACCGAGTTTGATGGTTCAACTAACTCATCTGAAAATTCAAAGAACTCAAACTCGGACGGTGAGTCTTCAACATCGTCAGAAAAAGTGAAACACTCGTAATCGTTATCGGCTGTGAGAAGAGTGTCAGATTCAAGGAGGAACGCACTAGTGGCGTCAAATGTGCTGTGATTGAACAGAAATTTTTCAAACTCACAGTCCTCCTGCATGATCTTTTGCGTGGTCGGAACGATGGAAAGGATGGAGGGTGATTTAGGAAGTATAACAGTTAAAGGTTCAGGAGGATGAATTTGAAAATCCGCATATCAAACAAAAATGGTTCATCCTCAATACTATCCTCAATACTCTTCTCAATACTATCCTCATAATTCTCCTCAAAAATTATCTCATCCAAGCAATTATCATTAAAATCAAGACGCATATGAAGTTCGGGAGAAACATTTAATGACTCGGGATGATGAATTGGAGAGAAAATTTCAGTCAAATCTACGGGTTCATCATCCAAAATACTCCCTACGTTAATATTCTCAATGAAGTGAAAAATCAATTTTTTCTGGCACCTCATCAAAAGCATGGATATTTATCAATTCAGGTTCTAGAGTGGAGGTGTAAAGTTCAAAAGGATTAGGTGTGGTTTCACTCGAAAGGGACTCCTCACAATCTGGCAAATCAAGCACTATAATGTCGCACAACTCATTAAATGTTTTATTTTCAACTGATAAATCATTTGGGACACTTGTTTGAAAACTGAAGTTGTGGAATTCAATTGGTAATGGGTAGGTTTGATTTGAAAGGGTGCACAGCTCACTCTCTCCTATCAAATTCTCACTCTGTCTAACCGCCTCATCATACACTGGAAGGTTTGGAGCTAGTTGGAAACTAGCTACCGAGTCACTAGGTTGCATAAGGGCGGCAATGGACGCATCCAAATTCCTTATCTGTTCGTTTGTCGTTTCAATATAAGCTTCCAACGACAGTTCCAAACTAGACATGGGTTGTGAAGGGGTTTCGGTAAAACATTCAAAATTGTTTGGATAAAAAGGTGAATGGACTTGTTGATCCCAAGAACTAGAAGTGTTGAGAGGAATGAAAGATCGGTTACGAGATTGTTCAATATGTTCAGCTATAGACATGGGTTTCGGAGTTACAACAGGACTCGAAAAAGGAGTATCAACGTAAGAAGGTGGTGAAGGTTGACACGGTTGATACAAAGTGGATTGCGGAGTCTAACTGTATCTCCTAGACGCTTCTATTCGATCTTTCAAAGAAATTTTGGGCATGGAGGGGTCGTCCGTAATTCGACCGAAACAATTCACGTATGAAGCAAAGTTTGGTTCAGGGTACCAAAGTTCGGCAAGAGTTTTGTGAGGTGGGGTACCCATGATGTAAAAAGGAGAAGAAAAAGAAGGTGGGTATAAGTGGGGTGCACGGAGTTCTTAGCGACAAGTTGCAAGTTTTTGTAAAAAAATTTCCTTTTACCTTTTTGTGTTTTTTTATGGAGCTTTTTGCAAAAAAAAATTTCAATAAAAGGCTTAGACGCACATTCAATCAACCACAAATGCACAATCAGGCCTAGATCTAGGGTCACCTAGGTCAACTAGACAGCTCCTAACTGTTCCAAAGGGCAAGAAGTAGGACCTCAAACCGCCTCTTCACTGCCAATTGTGGCCAGGTAAGAACAAGTAGAGAAAGGAAGGATCCGCTCACGAATCACCGTGAGACGGGCCTTTTAAAGTTACCATTCACTACCTGTCTAGCCTAGGCACCACAAAATCAGGTTAGGATCTACGGTCGATGTCTACAACTAGTCCTTTGTCCTATTGAGCGCGAAGTCCTTAGGGCTGAGTCTAATCTTTTTTAATTAATTTATGGTCAATGTAATATGCCTTATGTGATTTTTGGGGTCCTGGGAAGGGTAATGAAATCCCCACCCAATCTGGATTGGTGTTCAAGCCCCTTAAAGTCAGTTTTAAATATGCAAAACAGTAAACACAATCACTTGCAAACAATTTTTTTTTATAGTGCGGCGCAAAGAATCTTGCACAAGATCAATTATTGGAAGGGGGAGAGATTTTTTAGCGCAAAGAATTCTGCAGGCAAATTTACAGAGGAGATATCATGGGGTTCAGAGAAGGCGAAAGGGAGCTTACAGAGAAAATCTCCTTTGCTGACGACATCACCGAGCCGCGGATGCGCGGTCAAAAGCACCCTAGCGCGGCGGTTCCGCGGTCTTCTAGACTATTCAGTTCCCGAGACTTGGTCTGCTCCTCTGGTCTGATTTTTCTATGTTGTTCAGATCTAGGGTTTTCTATTTTGATCTCTGTATTTTTCCAGATCCGAACTCGTTCGTCGATCCTGCAAAATTCACACGAAAATACCCTTTACAAAATAACAAAATGATAAAATTTTTATATTTTTATATTTTTTCAGTTTTATGATTTTTCAATTTTATATTAACCCGAAATTGCAAAAAGAAAATACTACGCCTTCCCCGGCAACGGCGCCATTTGATTGAATGATATTTTTAGATCAAAGAATTTGTTGACCGCAATCAAGAACGGCGTCGCTTGGTAGCTAGCCGGTGAGTACGGGTCGGTCCACAGGGATTTTGTGTATTCTCAATTTGTTCTAACGAGTTAATTCCAAACGGAGCTGGATTGATTATCACTAAAAACTAAAGTTGATCTAGACTAGCATTAAAACCTTGCTAGGGTTAGGTCTAGGTTAAGTTTGGAAAGTCAATATTCCTCACCGCTTTCTATGCCCTAATTTAGATCTATGAGGTGTTATGGTAATAATTAATAAAGTGGATTAGTACCATCGGGAAGAAATGATGTTTCTTCCTCTAGGTTCTTGTCCTTCCTTTCTTAATTCTTACCTAACCTCCATGGAAAACATGCACAACCGGTCGTTTATACTACAGTATCACCGCTACCTCGTGGGATAGGGTGCCGTAGGGAGCGGTGTGTGTATGTATGCATGGAGTCTTATAAAAACATATGATGAGCAAGAAAGGGGTGAGAGATCTTCGTCTCTCAAACCTCCCCTATTCCTAACCCTAACAAGTGAGGAAACTACTCACTCATTAGGGAATTGATTAACATGTTCTAAACTAATTAACTAGGGCAGAGAATAAAATCTAAACTAAGGCAACAAGGAAAATTATACTAGGGCGGATAATAAAATTAACTAGGGTAAGAATAGAAAACTTACTCTAATTTGATGCACTCTTCATATTTTATAAGAATTGAAATTCTGAATTTAGATAGATACAATGAGGCACAAGAAGAGGCATCCCCTAAAAGAGGTTTTAGGGCTTCTATTTATAGATTCATAGAAACCCTAGGTTTACAATCGACTCAAATCTGCAATTACAAGTTCAACCCCTAAGAAAAGACTAGTCAACGCGCCGACGCACCGCCAGAGAAATTTCCACCGACACGTGTCCTTCATGGCCGCGGTTCCGCGGCCATAATGAAGGGTTGGTTGCTAATTTTTCTTGGGTTGATTATGTTGCTTTGTTTCTCCTATTTTCTTCACTTGGTTTCTTAGATTGTCTTCTAGATTTCTTCCAGATTTCCACAATGAATAAAGTCGTGGACTTTTACCGCTTGCTTCGTGTCGAAGTCTTGAACCTTGCGCTGCCTTTGCACTTTGTGAACTTGTTCACTGATCTTCGTTTAGTCTTCAAACTGTAGGCATGATCAAGATCTTTCCATTTGTTGTTCGTAGTCTCACTTTTGTATCATCTTTTCATCTTCTTCACTATTCTTGTTCCAAGAACCTGTAACCTGCAACTATGTAGCAGACATGGGTTAAAAGCACCTGTTTATTTGAAAACTGAATAAGAATGGGGAATAAAATAATGCAAAATTATAGTATGAACAAATACCCCCAAATTTATCTTTTGCTCGTCCTCTAGCAAACCTAGTTTTATTCTTGAAAAAGACCTAGCCTCACTTTCGCAGGGAAACGCGATTACACTGAGCTCATGTAACAAGCCGTTAAACCTCTAGGTGTCCCTAGTAGGAGGAGTGTTGTCTCCTGAGGGTTTTCAGCGGATACTACCCACAAAATCCTATCAATTTGGTCTATTGACTTTTATTCTCCAATTAGGTTTTCTAACAAGAACTCTATTATCTTCGACTCAAAAATTATCCACATGTATTTTTCACGCTTCCTTATCATTTAACTTAAGATTATATATGTTCTGTAGACTTACTTAGCTTTTAACATCTTTTAAGTTTTCCTTCTGGGGTTCTATCTCAACTTAGGAATTTTTATCATCTCTATTAAAGATATAAGTCCTATTTTTCATTCCTATCTCTTATCTAAACCCCAATCACATACCCCTACGTGTGTGTATAAATCACCCATACACTTGGAAATTCAAATCAAGCTATTATACTCTTGTGCATCATCCAAAGTACTTTTAATTGGTGAATTTTTAGATGAAATTGCTCACACATTCTTCATGCGATCTTTAATATTTCTTGAGGTACCAACAACCGATTACAAGATGTGTTTGCATATTTAAAGCGTAATTCCTAGTCTTGTAACACCTAAGTCTTTTAGCAGTGACTCTCAAACCAGTTGGTATAAGGCACTAGGTGATAAAGCACCCTCGCTAAATATTTTTTCTATTTATGCAGCCTTAATTAATTACAAAAACTAGTGTTCATTTTTTATTCATTCACACTTGTATTTTTATTTTTATTTTCCTTCATACTAAGGACTTTAGAAAAGAGCATTTCAAGGTCTCTTCTACTATTCCAAGTTTCAAGGTTCGTGTTTGTGCAATTTGTAGGGTATATATTTTCAGAGTTTAGACTTAAGCTTAGGAATTATTTTTCAAACTTATATTCTAATAAAAATATCAATACTTTTCCCTTGTTTTAACTTAGCTTAAGAAGTTAACTCGAAATTTGCCTATTTCTAAATAAACCACAAAGACATATACTTTCTACCGTTAAACATTAAGGAAGGTTATTTTAAGGGTTTTTAATTTACTATGTCTAAGATCTAGTTGTTCCTAGCTAGTTAACCTATTTGTCAAACTCAAGTCGATTAAGACCAAAATTGAATGTTTTAATTGAATGTCAAACTACAAAGACCAAAATCTCCGGGAACGGCGCCATTTGATTTGAACTCAAAGAATAATTTATAACCGCAATCAAGAATGACGTCGCTTGGTAGCTAGCTGGTGAGTATGGGTCGATCCACAGAGATTTTGTGTATTTCCTAATTGCTCTAACGAGTTAATTCCGATTGGTGTTAAATTGATTGTCACTAAAAACCTAATTATCTAAACCAGGGCAAATAATTAAAAGTTATAGCTAGGGCAGATAATGAAATCTAAACTAGGGCAGGAAAATAAATTTAATTAGGGCAAGATAATAAAAACTAAGAACTAGGGCAAAAATAAAAACTACTTACAAAATTGATGCTCTCAAAAGAAAGGAATTCTGAATTTTATTAATGAAAAGAGACATGGCCTAAAACAAGTTTTTGGGTCTCTATTTATAGGACATAGAAAACCCTAGATTTACAATCGCCGCATGTATGCTTTTACAAATATACCTATAGGAAGACTATTCAACGCGCCGCCAATTTCCATAATTTTTTTCCATCATTACGGGTGACACACGGCGGCGGAACCGCGGCCATAGACCAGGGTTCCGCGGCCAAACAGTGAGCTTGTTGGTTCAGTTTTGCTGTGCTGGTTCTGCTTCTCTTTGTCTTCCTATTTCTTTGGTTTGTTCTTCATAATGTCTTCTATTTCTCTTCCAGATTTTCACAGTGAGTAATGTAGTGGATTTTTACCATTCGCTTTGTGTCGAAGTCTTGAACCTTGCGCTGCCTTGTTCTTTGTGAACTGATCTTCGTTTATTCTCCAACTATAGGCTTGATCAAGATTCTTCCCTTTGTTAGTCGTAGTCTCACTTTTGTATCGTCTTTTGTCTTTTTTATTTTATTTTTCTGAGAAACTGTAACCTGCAACTATGTAGCAGACATGGGTCAAAAGCACCTGTTTATTTGTAAAATGCATAAGAATGGGGAATATAATAATGCAAAATTATAGTATGAACAAGGACCTTGCAAGTGTCTTTTAACGAGATTGCGCCCTTTCGAGTTTTCACAAAACTCGCCGGTAGCCCTGCTGTTTTTACTCACGGAGCCCTCTCGGGTTTTCATCCGTGCCCATTTCGCTTATGGACATACCGTTTTCTTTTTCTTTCTTCTTCTTTTTTTTATTCTTTTCTCTTCTTTTTTTTGTGTCAGCCTTGGGATGCTGCAGTCTACAGTAGTTTATCGACGTCTCAGTCAACAGCTAGTTTTAGGACATGGTGGTCCATCATTAGTTTAAGGACGTTTCGGTCCGTTGTTAGTTTAAGAACGTTTCGGTCCGTTGTTAGTTTAAGGACGTTTCGGTCCGTTGTTAGTTTAGGGACATCTCGGTCCGAAAGCCAGCTACTACTTATAGAGTTTGGGCTTAGGAAGACAGCGAGCGGACATAGTCGTCGTCATCTATCATTGACCTAGGCCGCGACTTGTCAAGCGTAGTACTTTTTCAGGAAGCGACCATTTATTGGCCTAAAGGGCCTTTCGCCACGCATGTCCATGAGTAGATAGGCTCCACCCTGGTAAACTTTGTCTATGATATATGGGCCTTCATAATTCGGATTGAATTTCCCCCGCTTGGCGCGATTGGGGATCATAGGTCTTTTAACTACTAGCACGAGTTCGCCTTGGCAGAATGTTCTCGGCCTAGTCAATCTCTCATATGAATGCGTCATCTTTGCTTTATAAGCCTCCAGATTTTGTTGCGCTATGAACCGGGTTTCATCAAGGGCATCGAGCTCTTCAAGCCGGAGGTGAGAATTTTCTTCTTCCGTTAGCTCGTAATGAACCGCCACTCGTAGAGAGGGCAACTCTATCTCGAGGGGGGGTACCGCTTCTGTACCGAATACCAATGCATACGGCGTTGTGTTAGTGGCTGTTTTGAACGTAGTTCGATACGCCCAGAGAGCTTCATGCAGTCTCTCGTGCTAGTCTTTCTTATTTCGGGACACCGTGTTTTCACGATCTTCGTTAAGGTCTTATTAAAAGCCTCAGCTAGACCGTTAGCTCGGGGATTGTAGACTAAAGAGTATCTCCAGTCTATGTTATGCTGTTGTGCGAAGCGGCTAATCTTGTGGCTTCTGTAGGCTGGCCCATTATCGGAGATGATCCATCTCGGAGTTCCACACCAATAAATGGCGTGCATCTTGAAGAAATGGAGGATATTCTCCGTTTTCACTTCTCTTAGCGGTACTGCTTCCGCCCATTTGGAGAAGTAATCAGTTGTCGCCAAAATGAACCGATGTCCTTTGGACGATGCTGGCTCAATGGGGACGATTCTGTCAGTTCCCCACATTTCGAACGGCCAGCTATCCACTGTCGGATGTAGCGAATTCGGATGCTGATGAATAAAGTCTCCATGAATCTGGCATGTGTGGCACTGCTTCGCGTATTCGAGGCAGTCTTGGATCATCGTGGGCCAATAATAACCCATCCGTTTGATCTTCAGCTTCATCTTCGGCCCTGCTTGGTGAGAACCGCAGAGTCCGTCATGAGTTTCTTGGACGACTCTCTTTGCCTCTTCAGGTCCCAGGCATCTTAACCATAGAGAATCAAATGATCTCTTATACAGAGTATCGTTAACAAAGGCGAAGGATAGAGCTCGTTTCATGAGCTGATGCCTTGAGGATGCATCTTCAGGTGTTCGACGGGATTTGAAGTAATCTATAAAGACTTCCCTCCAATCCATAGCCTTTTCCTGGTCTTTTATTTGCAGATCCATTTGCTTGGTCGTTCCCTTTTCTTCGGACGACTCTGGAGATATTTCTGCCGGTGCAAGAACCTGACGGCTTTGCACAACGATCCTTACGTCATCGAGGTTCTCGTCGGCCAGTTCTTTAGCGAGCTTGGCTAATGCATCCGCATTGCTATTTTCCGCACACGGTATGCTTTCCAAGGTGTAGGAAGGAATTTGAGTCAGCAACTGCTGTACTCTCTCGCCGTACTTTACCAACTCTGGCTTGCACGTTTGAAAGTCGCCGTTTACTTGACTAACGACCAGTTGGGAGTCTCCGTATATGAGGTGGTTTTTAATTCCTATATCGATGGCGATCTCGAGACCTGCTATCAAAGCTTCATACTCGGCTTCATTGTTTTTCCTCAGCTCTGTTAAGGAGAAAGCAAAGCGCATTATCCCTCCTTGTGGAGTTACGAAGATGAGGCCTACCCCTGATTTGATTATGGGCTTGCATTGTTTGCGCTTCTTTATGGAAGATGCTCCATCGAAGTAAAGTTCCCATTGGGTATCATTCTCTCTTCTCTCCCCGTCGATTGTGTCAAACGCGCGTTCATCCGGTAGTTCGCAGTTCAAGAGAGAGTCGGCGGGTATCGCATGCTCAGCGAGGAAGTCAGCGATGGCCTGACCTTTCACTGCCTTAAGGGGATGATAAGTTATCAAGAATTCCATCAATAGCAGGGCCCATTTAGTGAGTCGTCCTGTTAATATGGCCTTTGACATCAAATATTTGAGGGGATCCACCTTCAATATGAGACGGACTTCATGTGCCAACGCATAGTGTATGAGCTTTGTTACCGCGAAGATCAACGATAGGCAGTGTTTTTCGATGGGGGAGTGTAACACCCGAGTTCATTTATACCAATTCCAGTTTCCGTATTTACCTATCCATGGTCTATTCTTGACTTATCGTGTTTGGGTACGAATGGTAGTTGCATTTTACATTGCATTCGACCCGACCCGTTCGCTTGAACTTGTTTGATTTATATTTATAGGTTACCCTGACTTGTTGCGTGGACGTGTGCATCTCATGTTTTGTACCTACTGGCATTTCATCTAGCATCACACTTTTACATATAACATTTTTAGGTCACAGAAAATATTTATTAAAATACATTGCATGGCCTGCATGATACCCCTAACCCCGTGGTAGCATCCGCGCATCTTGTTCTGGTCCCGTTCGGTGAAACGGACGTGTTTGGATGGCTACGCGCACGTACGTGCGTCCGTTCTTGGGGGTATGCTTTTTCGTTACCTGAGCACTCGTTTTGAAATTCGGAAGTCGCATATAAGTTTCATATTTTAAATCTGAGTTTTTAGACCCGACCCGGACGCATTTTGGAATATTTTTGTGCTTCGCCTAAATTCAAAATTATTTGATTTCATTTAAATTTTCTTTTAAATCTCGTTATCACTTAACAAACAAATGATTTTCTAAAATCTTTTAAAATTTTAAAAATCTTTCTCTGCAAAACCCCTTGCATCTATTCGTTGGCGCCGGGCCCACGAGATCTCTCTCTCTTCTTTTTTCTCTTTCCTTCTCGCCTTCTCCGCCCCCCCTCGCTGCACTCCAATTTTATCTCTCCTCCCTATTCACTCTCTCTCTCTCTCCTCTCAATCTCTCTCAATCTCTCTATATCTCTCCTTCCTCTCTCTCCTCTCGATCTCTCTCATCCCTCTCTGTCTCTCTCCTCTCTCTCTCTATCTCTCTCTCTCTTTATATTTTCTTAACCAAAAGAAAATCACACACGTCTCTCTCTCTCCTCCCTCATCATCTTTTTCTTTTCCCTCTTGCTTTCACCGCTTCATCGAACCCACACCCGCGCGACGCCGACGTCGCCTCCACCCTCGTCGTCGACCTTTTCTCGACCACCTCATCTCCTTTCTCTTCTTCTCCACAACCCCTGCACACTTGACCTCCATCCTAGAACCCTTTTACCCGAGGCTGCACCAACGAAACCCTTGGAACCCAACATCACCGGTCGCCGACGACGACCCCAACCTCACACCCATCATCATCTTCTCCTTGCCTACTCCTTCATCCTTCTTCCTCCACCACCATCTTCCTTCTTCCCCCGAGCAACACCCTGCACCCTCGCTGCACCATCGCCGATGGAGCTCCGACGACCTCGTCGTGGTCTCAATAACCATCTTCTCCCTTTCCTCTCCTCCTCTGCTTACGACCTCAGCCGTCAGGAATCCCGCACACCCACACACCAGAACCCAAACCGAGCCCCTGCACACCTTTGCATCGCCGGAGTTGATCGCCGCCGTCGGTCTTGTTCTCGTCTCCTGACTCCAGTGCACCTTGTGAGCAGCTTTTCTTCCCAATCTCTTTATCCTCTTTCCTTTCCTCTCCTTCTTCTTTCTTTTCTTTGTAATCTCTTATTTATGTTTTCTGTTGTTTTTAGTTCGCCGGAAACCGGCGTGCCGTCGACGATCCCGACGACCCAGCGAGCGTACCTGACCCGTGTGATCACACTGTGCGTAGTTTGGATCCGTTCTGTGTACCGTGTGCACGTCGCGACGTTTCCCGCCGACGTGAGACGTTCCGTATTCCCGTTCTTGATCCGTCCAGGCAAGTTAATCTTGCTACATTCTATAATATTACCTTCTATGTATATTTAAATTATAATACCCCATGATGATTATTTATGCAACCCGCATTACCACTTTTCATGTTTTATCATTTTTCGGATGTCCGATTACATCCGTATCATGTATTTCACATCTAGTGCATGCAAGTGAAACTTGCTACATGCTATTAAATTTACTATATATGCTATTTAGATTACTATATACCTATTTGAGTGCATGTTAAACCTGTAGTTTACATTTAATACCATGATTTCCATTTTAACATTGCGACGTCCCGTTATATCATTTTGGATTCATAGCTCGAAACATACAAGGTTGCATTTAACTCTATTATACATAGTACCCACATTCATATTTAAATCTTATAACAATTATTTGCACAGTCCACAGTACCCCTTTTATGTTATACCCTGTCGAACGACCGTTTGCATACATCTAACCTGATTTATATCATTGCATCTCTAGATCACTTAATACATATTAACATGATTTTATCATCCACATTCGTTAAACGGTATTCATGTAATGTTGAAACTATCCCTTAAACCCAAACTGATAACCGTGCATCTACACACCTTAATCTGTACTTGTTGCATATCATATTACATGTTCCAGTTTATTGTTCTATTAGTACCCATGCTTGTTTGTATACCATGTTTATGCCAGTTTGATTATGAGCACCCACATGATATCTTGTACACCTTGACATGACCTGCTACACCTATTACTTGACCTGACATAGTACCGCACACTCTTGACATGACTTGACACCTTTATACATTATCTGGCTTGACCTGATGTACCATGGCTTTACCTGTTACCTGATCTGGTTACTAATGCCAACATACTTTACCTGTTGTCCTTACGGACCGTTCCTGCTGTCTATCCAGACAAACATGTACCTGCCTGATCCTGTGTTGGCATTAGTTCTAGATTATTTAGTACCTGACTTGAACACTTTTAACTTGGGGGTATGGGGAAATCAATGATGAAACCTGACTTGTAACTCGACAGTTCTATACCTGTTCTGTTCAGTCTTACGGGCTAGGCCAGCCCCGGGGTGATGATGCTGACATTACTCATCTTTACATACTACCCTTTTACTGCCTAGCGGCACGTCTCGGATTCAGCCCGAGAATCTTGATTGTGGTCCCGGGCACGCACGGGATACTATTGAGTTATATAGATGATTTATCAAATTGATTTCAAAGACTTGAGAGTAGTTAACCCAATAGACCAGTTTAGATAACTCACCACACATTACCCCACTGTCCTTAGTTATATCGCTGTTATGCTTGTTTTACCTTTCATACTCATACTTGCATGTATTGCTACCCCTGTTTTATTATTGCTTGATGTTATGACGCGCTGACGTCTGGATTTTGCATGGCCCAAATCCTTCTATCTTTGTTGCAGACTGATAAGGAGTATTGCCGCTGTTAGACCGAGCGGTGAAGACCCTGTTGGTATGCAGTCTTACTTTCCATGCGTTTCATTTATTGTATCCTTTCTTCCGCATATTAACATTATTTCTTGACTCATTCATTCTGGCTCATGAACATGTACTAGATAGTTTAGTTTACTTTCCTGTTCTTGTTATCTCTACAGCCGTAATGTGACCGTGGAAGGATTTTTCCTATCCACAGGTAGTATGGTTGGCTATGTCACGTGTCCATCTTAGCGTACTCTGGGAAGCGGGGCGTGACATAGTTCTTTTGGTATCAGTGCCATAGGATATAGATTAATCGGATTTAATTCTTTTGTAGTTGGGTATTGGACCCAATACACGAATCAGAATACTCGTGATTAGGAACATGTCCTGCCACCTTGTTATCGCGATTCTTGAATCATATCCTTCTTTTATCCTTCGCCTTGACGATATGCAAGCCACTTGCATCTCGGCTCGAAACCTTTTTGGTTCACTATTGTTTCTCCCTGTTCCTTGATTCTGATACTAGAATTTGGGCGACTTGGGTGGAGTTATGTAATTGTACCCATGAACTGCAGCATGGTTACAATGCGGTACTTTATTTGAGTAACTTGGAGTCCTGGTCTTGATTCACTTCCCTATTCCATGATCGTTATATTACCTTGATTCTCTCCGTGTCATTGCTTACCAGTTATTGTTTCATCGCCAGCTTGAATCATGTTTACCGTGCTTGATCCTCTTCAGTATCTTGACTTCGGATGAAGTCATCTCGGCATCTTACTTGTTCATGTTTTCCCCGCATCAGAATTATTCAATTCTGGTGCATCCCTCGTTTGTTGTTGTCTTGGGAATGGATTTTCGCGACACTTTCCACGCTCATATTGATTGTAAGGAAAGGAAAGTGATTCTCCAGATTCCCGGACATCCGGAGCTTGTTTTGCTGGAGGAAGCGGTTCTGTCGGGCCAGTTGAGTTTAAGTGCTAGGCCGACTAATAGTGTTCTTTCGTCGATGGAAGTTATTAAGGAAGAAGCGCCAACTGTTGTCCGAGATTTCTTGGACGTGTTTGACGACATATCAGGTTTACCGCCGAAGCGAGACGTGGAGTTAGCAATTGATCTTATTCCTGGTGCAGCGCCAATCTTAAAGGCGTACTATCCGATAGCACCAGTGGAGTTGGAAGAAAGTCAAGAAGCAGGTTACCGAATTTCTAGAGAAGGAGTGGATTTGCAGCAGTAACTCACCTTGGGGAGCTCTTGTTCTTCTAGCAAAGAAGATGATGGCACAAGGAGGATGTGCATCGATTATCGAGAATTAAACCGGGTGACTATTAAGAACAAGTATCTGATCCCTCGCATTGGCGAATTGTTCGAGCAGCTTAGTAGTGCGAGGGTATTCTCGAAGCTAGATTTGCGGTCCGGATATCATCAGGTCCGAGCTAAATTAGAATATATTTGCAAGACTGCGTTCCGAACTCGGTATGGACATTACGAGTATTTAGTGATGCCATTCGGAGTAATGAATGCACCGGCGGTATTTATGGACTTGATGAACCGAATCTTTTCACCGATCTTGGACCAGTTTATTGTGGTGTTCATTGATAATATTCTGATCTACTCAAAGAATATTGAAGAGCATGCGGCACACTTGAAGATCGCACTGCAGACATTAAGGAAAGAAGGATTATATACAAAGATGAGCAAGTGCAAGTTTTGGCTTGAAGAAGTGAAGTATTTGGGCAAGTCGTATCCGGTGTTGGAATCGCCGTTGATCCCGAGAAGATTACAGCAGTTCGAGATTGGCCGATTCCGAAGAACGTTGCAGAGATCAGAAGTTTTCTTGGGCTTGCAGGATACTACAGAAGGTTCGTGGGGAGTGTTGCTCGTTTGGCTGAGCCTTGACCAAGCTTACGCGCAAAGAGGTACCATTTATATGGACGGATAAGTGTGCGTCAGTTTTGAGGCGTTGAAGCAGAGGTTGATAACCGCACCTGTTTTAACCGTACCAGACGGTTCCAAAGAATTGGTGTTTCACAGCGCGCATCTGGGAAAGGTTTGGGATGTGTTTTGATGCAGCTGGGAAGGTTATAGCTTACCCATCGAGACAGTTGAAGACCCATGAGAAGAATTACCCAACTCATGGATTGGAGTTAGCAGCTGGGATGTTCACTTTGAAGATTTTGAGACACTACTTATTGGGCAAAAAGGGTTGAAGTATTTACTGATCACAAAAGCCTAGAGTATGTGTTCACACAGAAGGAGCTTAATATGAGGCAGCGTAGATGGTTGGAGCTGATGGCTGACTACGAGCTTGATCTTGAGTACCATCCGGGGAAAATTAATGTTGTGTCGGATGCGCTTAGTCGGTTGCCAGCAATTTAGATGTTGACTGCACAAAGGGAACTTATTGAAGACTTTCGGAGATTCGAGTTGGAGATCGTGCGACCGCATCCTTTAGGATTGATGATGCAGCTGCAAGTACCGTTGTCGTTGATCGAGAATATTGAAGCAGCGCAGTCACAAGACCCAAGACTGCAGAAGCTTCGAAAACAGGTTGAAGCTAGACTTCGAACGGACTCATTGGTTCTTGGAGAGGGTTCGTTACGATATGGTAGTCGTTGTGTGTGCCAAAGGGAGACATCCGCGAAGAAGTTACGAAGGAGGCACGCAGTTCCGCATATTCCGTACATCCAGGAGGCATGAAGATGTACCGAGACATATGACAGCATTTCTGGTGGGAAGGCAGGAAACGGGAGATTGCCCGCTTTGTGGCAAAATGCTTGGTCCGTCAGCAAGTTAAGGCTGAACATCAAAGGGTTGCTGGTTTATTGCAACCGCTTCCAATTCCTCAGCGGAAGTGGGAACATATAACCATGGATTTCGTGACAGCTTTACCGCGGAGTCCAAAAGGCAACAATGCAGTTTGGGTGATTGTTGATCTTTGACCAAGGCAGTCCATTTCATTCCGTTTCGGGTTGGTCAATCAACAGAAACTTTGGCAGAACGGTACATGCAGGAGATTGTAAGATTGCATGGAGTACCAGTGAGCATCGTGTCCGACCATGACACTCGGTTCTTATCACCCTTCTGAAGGAGCTTACAGGAAAGTTTGGGGACTTGATTGAATTTTGGTACAGCTTATCATCCTCAGATAGATGGCCTGTCGGAAAGAACGATCCAAACTCTTAAAGACACGTTGAGATCTTGCATGTTAGACTTCAAGGGTTCATGGGAGGATCATCTACATTTGGTGGAGTTCTTACAGCAACGATTTCCAGGCAACTATTCAGAAGGCTACATTCGAACCTTTATATGGTCGCAAGTGTCACCTGTTTGTTGGGACGATGTTGGTGAACGAAGATGGTTGGGACTAGATTTGGTTGTGCAAACAGTCGAGAAGGTTAGCAATATCCGGAATCATATGAAAGCAGCACAAGACTGACAGAAGAGTTAGGCAGATAAGTTGAGAAGACCTCTAGAGTTCGCCGTTGGTGTTTTGGTATTCTTGAAGATATCATCGACTAGAGGAGTGATCCGTTTCGGAAGTCGAGGAAAGCCTAGTCCTCGGTTCGTTGGACCGTTTTGAGATCTTAGAGCGTGTTGGAGAAGTGGCGTATCGATTGGCATTACCGCAATCTTTGGCGAATGTTCATGACGTATTTCACGTATCTCAACACCGTAAGTATGCTCGAGATGAAATACATGCGTTGGATCATTCGAAGCTGACCGTACGAGAAGATTTGACTTCTGAAGAGCGACCCGTGTTGATCGTGGATCGAAGAGAAAAGGTTCTTAAGAACAAAGTTATCCCTCTTGTACTTGTTTCTTGGAGCTATCGCTCGCATGGAGGACCAATTTGGGAACGAGAAGGTGAAATCTGGCAGAAGTTTCCATATCTATTCTTGAAATATCTTGTTGTTTATCCTATCTTGTTCTTGGAATTTCGAGGACGAAATTCTTTTGTAGTTGGGTATAATGTAACACCCGAGTTCATTTATACCAATTCCAGTTTCCGTATTTACCTATCCATGGTCTATTCTTGACTTATCGTGTTTGGGTATGAATGGTAGTTGCATTTTACATTACATTCGACCCGACTCGCTCGCTTGAACTTGTTTGATTTATATTTATAGGTTACCATGACTTGTTGCATGGACGCGTGCATCTCATGTTTTGTACCTACTGGCATTTCATCTAGCATCGCACTTTTACATATAACATTTTTTAGGTCACAGAAAATATTTATTAAAATACATTGCATGGCCTGCATGATACCCCTAACCCCGTGGTAGCATCCGCGCATGTTGTTCTGGTCCCGTTCGGTGAAACGGACGTGTTAGGATGGCTACGCACACGTACGTGCGTCCGTTCTTGAGGGTATGCTTTGTCGTTACCTGAGCACTCGTTTTGAAATTCGGAAGTCGCATATAATTTTCATATTTTAAATCTGAGTTTTTAGACCCGACTCGGGCGCATTTTGGAATATTTTTGTGCTTCGCCTAAATTCAAAATTATTTGACTTCATTTAAATTTTCTTTTAAATCTCGTTATCACTTAACAAACAAATGATTTTCTAAAATCTTTTAAAATTTTAAAAATCTTTCTCAGCAAAACCCCCTGCCTCTATTTGTTGGCGCCGGGCCCACGAGATCTCTCTCTCTCTCTTCCTTTTTTTCTCTTTCCTTCTCGCCTTCTCTCTCTTCCCCGCTACACTCCAATTTTATCTCTCCTCCCTATTCACGCTCTCTCTCTCTCCTCTCGATCTCTCTCAATCTCTCTATATCTCTCCTCCCTCTCTCTCCTCTCGATCTCTCTCCTCCCTCTCTGTTTCTCTCCTCTCTCTCTCTATCTCTCTCTCTCTTTATATTTTCTTAACCAAAATAAAATCACACACATCTCTCTCTCTCCTCCCTCATTATCTTCTTCTTTTCCCTCTTGCTTTCACCGCTTCATCGAACCCACACCCGCGCGATGCCGACGTCGCCTCCACCCTCGTCGTCGACCTTTTCTTGACCACCTCACCTCCTTTCTCTTCTTCTCCACAACCCCTGCACACCTGACCTCCATCCTAGAACCCTTTTACCCGAGGCTGCACCCACGAAACCCTTGGAACCCAACGTCACCGGTCACCGACGACAACCCCAACCTCACACCCATCATCATCTCCTCCTCGCCTACTCCTTCATCCTACTTCCTCCTCCACCATCTTCCTTCTTCCCCCGAGCAACACCCTGCACCCTCGCTGCACCATCGCCGGTGGAGCTCCGACGACCTCGTCGTGGTCTCAATAACCATCTTCTCCCTCTCCCTTTCCTCTCCTCCTCTGCTTACGACCCCAGACGCCAGGAATCCCGCACACCCACACACCAGAACCCAAACCGAGCCCCTGCACACCTTTGCATCGCCGGAGTTGATCGCCGCCATCGGTCTCGTTCTCGTCTCCCGACTCCAGTGCACCTTGTGAGCAATTCTCTTCTTCCCAATCTTTTTATCCTCTTTCCTTTCCTCTCCTTCTTCTTTCTTTTCTTTGTAATCTCTTATTTATGTTTTCTGTTGTTTCTAGTTCGCCGGAAACCAGCGTGCCGTCGACGATCCCGACGACCCAGCGAGCGTACCTGACCCGTGTGATCACACTGTGCGTAGTTTGGATCTGTTCCGTGTACCGTGCGCGCGTCGCGACGTTTCCCGCCGACGTGAAACGTTCCGTATTGCCGTTCTTGATCCGTCCAGGCAAGTTAATCTTGCTACATTCTATAATATTACCTTCTATGTATATTTAAATTATAATACCCCATGATGATTATTTATGCAACCCGCATTACCACTTTTCATGTTTTATCATTTTTCGGATGTCCGATTACATCCGTATCATGTATTTCACATCTAGTGCATGCAAGTGAAACTTGCTACATGCTATTAAATTTACTATATATGCTATTTAGATTACTATATACCTATTTGAGTGCATGTTAAACCTGTAGTTTACATTTAATACCATGATTTCCATTTTAACATTGCGACGTCCCGTTATATCATTTTAGATTCATAGCTCGAAACATACCAGGTTGCATTTAACTCTATTATACATAGTACCCACATTCATATTTAAATCTTATAACAATTATTTGCACAGTCCACAGTACCCCTTTTATGTTATACCCTGTCGAACGACCGTTTGCATACATCTAACCTGATTTATATCATTGCATCTCTAGATCACTTAATACATATTAACATGATTTTATCATCCACATTCGTTAAACGGTATTCATGTAATGTTGAAACTATCCCTTAAACCCAAACTGATAACCGTGCATCTACACACCTTAATCTGTACTTGTTGCATATCATATTACATGTTCCAGTTTATTGTTCTATTAGTACCCATGCTTGTTTGTATACCATGTTTATGCCAGTTTGATTATGAGCACCCACATGATATCTTGTACACCTTGACATGACCTGCTACACCTATTACTTGACCTGACATGGTACCGCACACTCTTGACATGACTTGACACCTTTATACATTACCTGGCTTGACCTGATGTACCATGGCTTTACCTGTTACCTGATCTGGTTACTAATGCCAACATCCTTTACCTGTTGTCCTTACGGACCGTTCCTGCTGTCTATCCAGACAAACCTGTACCTGCCTAATCCTGTGTTAGCATTAGTTCTAGATTATTTAGTACCTGACTTGAACACTTTTAACTTGGGGGTATGGGGAAATCAATGATGAAACCTGACTTGTAACTCGACAGTTCTATACCTTTTCTGATCAGTCTTACGGGCTAGGCCAGCCCCGGGGTGATGATGCTGACATCACTCATCTTTACATACTACCCTTTTACTGCCTAGCGGCACGTCTCGAATTCAGCCCGAGAATCTTGACTGTGGTCCCGGGCACGCACGTGATACTATTGAGTTATATCGATGATTTATCAAATTGATTTCAAAGACTTGAGAGTAGTTAACCCAATAGACCAGTTTAGATAACTCACTACACATTACCCTACTGTCCTTACTTATATCACTATTATGCTTGTTTTACCTTTCATACTCATACTTGCATGTATTGCTACCCCTGTTTTATTATTGCTTGATGTTATAACGCGCTGACGTCTGGATTTTGCATGGCCCAGATCCTTCTATCTTTGTTGCAGACTGATCAGGAGTATTGCCGCTGTTAGACCGAGCGGTGAAGACCCTGTTGGTATGCAGTCTTACTTTCCATGCGTTTCATTTATTGTATCCTTTACTTCCGCATATTATCATTATTTCTTGACTCATTCATTCTGGCTCATGGACATGTACTGGATAGTTTAGTTTACTTTCCTGTTCTTGTTATCTCTACAGCCGTAATGTGACTGTGGAGGGATTTTTCCTATCCACAGGTAGCATGGTTGACTATGTCACGTGCCCATCTTAGCGTACTCTGGGAAGCGGGCCGTGACAGGGAGTAGTTGCTTTCTGCCTCCAGGAGAACTCGACTCAGATAGTAGAGGGCTCTCTTCTTCATTTGGTCATTCACTTGTGCCCATAATGTGCCTAAAGAACATTCAAGGGCAGTTGTATACAGAATAAGAGGCTTTCCTTTAGCGGGAGTGGCCAGTACTGGCAGATTCTGCAGGTATTGCTTGATTTCATCCAGTGCGCTTTGGCATTTGCGATCCCAGATGAAAGGGGTTCCCTTCTTCATCAGGTGACTGTAAGGACGGAACTTGCCTGAGAGATTGGCTATGAATCGCCGGATATATGGGAGCTTTCCTTGGAGAAACTGCAGTTTCTTGAGAGTCTTTGGCGGGGGAATTTCCATGATCGCCTTGATCTTCGACGGGTCTATCTCGATGCCTCGGTGTCGGACGATGAATCCTAGGAATTTGCCCGAGGAAACTCCGAACGCGTATTTGAGAGAGTTCATCTTCAAGTTGTATTGCCGAAGGCGTTGAAATACGGTCTTTAGATGCTCTAAATGTTCCTCGTGTGATTTGCTTTTAACCACAAGGTCGTCGATATAGCATTCGATAATTTCATGTATGAGGTCGTCGAAAATCTTCGTTATGGCCCTCTGATAGGTGGCACCGGCGTTCTTTAGACAGAAAGGCATCACCTTATAGCAGAATATGCCCAAAGGGGTCCGGAAAGCCGTATGTCTTTGGTCTTCGGGATGCATCTTTATCTGATCATATCCTGACGAGCCGTCCATGTAAGAGAAAACTTCATGAGTGGACGTATTGTCTATCATCAGCTCGGTGACCGGTACAGGGAAGTCGTCTTTCTGGCAGGCTTTATTGAGATCCCGAAAGTCCACACATATGCGCACCGTTCCATTTTTCTTCATCACCGAAACGATATTGGCGATCCAATCAGGATACTGAACCTCTTCGATGAAGCCAGGGTCGATTAGCTTCTTGACCTCAGCGTTGATTCTCATATCAAGCTCGAGCCGCATTCTTCTCGGTGCTTGTTTGATCGTCTTGACGTCCGGGGAAATCGCCAACCTGTGGAAAACATTCTCTGGATCTAGTCCTGGCATCTCGGAATAGTTTCATGCGAAGCAATTTTTATGCTGCATGAGCACGTCCTTTAGCGTAGCCACCTTTTCTTTAGACAACAGCTCACTGACGAATGTCGGTCGCGGGTCACTTACCGTCCCCAAATCAATTTTCTTGAGGTTATCTGTAGTAGTATGTATTCCATCTTCCAGCTCTTTTGGCGCCGGTGGAAACTCTGAGATCACCTCGTCATCTTTGTTTTTGAAGCACCAGAGGAGGTCATCCGTATTCTCAGGCTCTTCTTTCGACAGCGTTATCACATGGCAGGTACGAGATTGCTTGCAAGACCGATATTGATCTGGTTGTACTCTCGCGGATTTGGGTTCATGCTTCTGCGGCGGGGTTACCCTCCAGCTGCTGGATATAGCGAACCTGCCTTGCTGATACTGGTCTTCTACCCAGTTCTTAAATGTGAAGCAGTTTTCGAGAGGATGTCCTATCATCTTGTGATAAGAGCAATAGTCCGAGCGAGAGACTTCGCATGCTTGCTTGGGGTGCTTGGACTCCGGGAGGGTAATTATTTGATGTTTCATGGCAAGATCAAGTATCTTCTGTGTTTTGTCCTGGGGAAAAGAATATGCTCGACCCATCTTTTTCATAAGAGACGAATCCGGGATACTCGATTCCTGACCGCGTGGCTTCTTGGACCCGCTTTTTCGTTGTCGAACGCCTTTCCCACTTTTTGATTTATTTTTGCCTCTGCGTCGGGCCTTTTGTATGACGGGTTGATAAGGAAGAGCGTTTTCATTTTTTGCAACCTGCTGAAGGAGGCGTTGCGTCCTGGCTTTCTCGTAGATGGCCATTTCGCGATTATGGTCGTCTCGAACTTTTTGACCTGCTTCTCTTATAATCTTGTCCATTTGTTCTTCGAACGAAGGACTTGGTATTTTCACGGCGGGTGCTCGTTCTGGTTCAGGGTTAGCATCTTCCCACAAAGCATCTCCTTCTTCATCAAAGTCATGTATGACATAGCAGTCGCGAAATAGCTCCCGTTTCTTGGATTGAACATATCCAAGCCCGCTCGTTTCCATTATCCCGTTGGAAAACTTTCGTTGAGTTCCGGGAACGTTCCAAATCCTGTTATAGAATCGTGCTTGTCGAGCAGTTTGCTTAAGGGGTACACCTTGGTGTCTCAAGAGCCTCTTTAGTCCATCTGTGTAATATCTGGGCAAACGGATGGGCTGGAGCCTGTCATGTGTAGAATCCGCGCCATGCCAAATTTCTTTCTCCACTTAGGTTTCCCCGGATCGGTAGAATAGGATTGCCTTTTCACCTATTCGCCTGGGAGGGACGTAGAATGTCTGCAGTTCTTCCACACTGTAGGTATCGAGCACGTCTAGCTCTTTATGATGGTTTAGCGGAATCATGGAAACTTGCAAACTTTGATCTTCATCAGCGAAGACTTGTATTGATGGCCGAGCGGAGAATACGGCATTGACCTCATCTTCCGAATCCCTGCCGAAGATCAATATAGGAGCGGAAGGTCCTGCCTTGTTGCATTGGGGTGGACCTAAATAAACTATTTCTTCCTCTTACTCAGTATCACTCCCGAAGACTGGAATAGTGGTAATAACTTTGTTCTTGTCCTTCGATTTGCGACATCTTTCTGTGTCTTCGAAATCTGGCAGGAAGTATTTTGCATCTTCGTACTTGTAGACTTCATTTACGGAGAATGGGTTCAGCTCTCCTGTTACGGTATACTCGAGACCATTGTTCCCCTCCGAACAGCGGCTAAGACATGGAATGCCTTGCCTGAGATTCAGGGCAGATGCTAATTGGTGCTATCCGTCCACCTCTCCGAAGATGCCAAGTTGATTTATGGCACCATGTATCGGAGGTTTAAACGGATGCGGCTGATGTAGCAGACTTCGTCAGATTCCCCCTCGTTTGAGGGGTTTTTGATTGTGGGGACGCTCTTCCCTGCAGGCGCAAGCCCCTGCAGTTAATTACGCTACCGCATCGCGGTAACAACTTTCTCCTTCTCCTGCTGGTCACTTCGTGTCGTGTGTGTTTGTTTTGTGTTTGGTTGCCCGTGGATTGTTTACGGAGACCGAGTTATGTCGTCGCCCGTAGGGCGTGGATTAGTCCAAATCCGTATTTTCTTAGATTTGGGTTTGGGGTTTTGGTTTGGGGATACGTTAGCCATATTTGAGGCTAAGATCAACTCAAACGTTTGTTAAGGATACGTTAGTCCAGTTTGGGACTAAGATCGACTTAACGAGATCGTTTAGATCCAATAAAAGAGCATTTGGGCTCTATTGTTTCAGTTTAGGGACATAGTGGTCCATTGAATGTATGGCCGTCGGGACCCGTCACCTCTCTGACGACGTTGAATGATTACAATGACAGGTGTCAGAAGAGTTCAGAGATGTACCCTTGGACCAAAGTTGGTTGGGTGATCCATAGTCCAATTTGGGACTAAAGTCTGTTTGAAGGTTTAAGGATACGTTAACCATATTTGAGGCTAAGATCAACTTAAACGGTTGTTAAGGATACGTTAGTCAAGTTTGGGACTAAGACCGACTTAACGGGATCGTTTAGATCCGACAAAAGAGCGTTTGGGCTCTATTGTTCCAGTTTAGGGACATAGTGGTCCATCTCCAGTTTAGGGACATGGTGGTCTATTGGTAGTTTAAGGACATTGCGGTCCATGGGTAGTTTAAGGACACATAAGTCCATGGGTTTAAGGACCCCACAGTCCATATGGGTGTGTTTAAGGACGCATTAGTCCGTTAATTTAAGGACGCATAAGTCCGCGGGTTTAAGGACCCCACGGTCCGTATCTTAGTTTAAGGACGCATAAGTCCGTGAGTTTAAGGACGCATAAGTCCGCGGGTTTAAGGACCCCACAGTCCGTATCTTGGTTTAAGGACGCATAAGTCCATGAGTTTAAGGACCCCACAGTCCGTGTTGATGTGTGGTTGTCGGGACCCGTCACCTCTCTGAAGACGTTGAAGGATTACAACGACAAATATCAGAGGAGTTCAGAGATGTACCCTTGAACCAATGAGTTGGTTGAAAGAGCAGATGTGCTCAGTTCAAGATGATTTGAGGACTTATGGCCAGTTTGGGCTAAGTCCAATTATGTTTGAAATATTGGCCCTCTGTTGGTCCATTGAAGGAGAGGCTTTGCCTCTAGAAACTTAGCCAATTGGGCTAAAGCTAGTGTTAAACACTAAAGACCAACAGTGTTGAACACTGGGAATAAGATTAGCAAGTTAGTGTTAAACACTAAAAGATAATCAGTGTTAAACACTGGGACAGAGTTTTCAAATTAGTGTTAATCACTAAGAAAATCAGTGTTAAACACTGCAGATAGAGTTTTCCAATTAGTGTTAAACACTAAGGAGGGAGGGGTCACGCGCGGACACGTGAGAGCGCCCTGATTTCCCTTATCTTATTCAGCAGGTAAGTATTTAACACCTTTAATTTCCTAGCCATCACGTGTGGGCACGTGATAGGCATCCATCCATTCAATATTAAAGGGATTCGTCAGGGGTCACGTGGGGACACGTGAGGGCGCCCTAAATGTGAAGCCAGATCTCCTTTGTTTTATCCTCAAATCTGCGAATAAGTGTTAAACACTTTTCATCTTTATTTTAGAGCATCACGTGTTGGCACGTGATGGGGGTTTATGCATCGAATATTACAGCACTTGCTGAGGGGTCACGTGGGGACACGTGAGAGCGCCCAAAGCTTCTTTTCTTTTGTTTTGCCATTAAGTGTTAAACACTTTCATTTTTATTTTAGAGCATCATGTGTTGGCACGTGATGGGGATCTGTGCGCCATTTGTTAAAGCATTTGCTGAGGGGTCACGTGATAACACGTGAGAGCGCCCAAAGCTTTCATTCCCTTTGCTTTTTCTTTCTGCGTTCTGGGAGTCACGTGGGAGCACGTGGGGTGATGCTTCAAAGTTCTTTGCAGGGGATCTTTTCAAGGGTCACGTAGGGGCACGTGACCCTAGTTCTTTTCATGAACAGAGATCTTTTAAGAATTGAATTCTTGGTAGGGTTAAACCCTAATTATGATTTTGGAGGAATTGAATTCCTATCGTGAAAGAATTAAATTCTTATTTAGGATAAAACCCTGATTTCTTTTCAAAGGAATTAAATTCCCAGATATGTAAAAGAATTAAATTTTTGATTAGGGTTAAACCCTAGTTTTGTTTTAGGAGAACTGAACTCTTAAAACTCAATTCCCCTTCTAAGTTTAGGATCTGCATGGCAGGATCTCAACCCGATGAGAATTAAATTCTCATCCTATGGGGAGATGTGCTCTGTACAGATCTTCAAGCAGAAGAAGAACTAAGTTCTTCTTTATTTTTTATAAGAGTTAAACTCTTGAATTTTGAGAATTAAATTCTCTTTTTGAAGTTAATCTTTTCCCTTTTCTCACCTAGGGTTTTTCTTTTGCAGAGAATTAAATTCTCCTCTCTTTGTTTCTTCTCTCCCCAAGGTAGATCCTCCTTCTCTTCTCTTGGCTCCTATTTATAGGAGGAGGAAGAGAATCAATTTGTTTAACAAATCTCTCATTAAGAGATTTGATTTGTATGTTGAGAGATTTGATTTGCATTCATCATTAATCTGGGCCTTTAGATTGTTAAGTGAATTTTATTCACCATTGGATTTTAAATCCAAAGATATCCTATTTGTTATTTTGGTGAGATTTTGGGAGATCTTTCCTTATTTAAGATTTTTCCATAAATTGGTGATTTTTAATCACCCTTGGATCTTTAATCCAACGGTCCCCATAATCATTTTCCATTTAGAAGCTTTTAGAATTTAATTCTATTAAACTGTAAGGCTTTCGAAGCCAATCACGTGCTGACACGTGACCCTTGGTCACGTGTGAGCACGTGACCCCCAATTGAGTCCTCTTCTCAGCGTTCATTCACGCTTCAGTTGTAACCATCATGTGTTAACACGTGACCATTGGTCACGTGTGAGCACGTGACACCTCATTGAGGTAACTTCTGATTTTTAATCAGGGAACAGATTTTAGAATTTAATTCTATTTATTATTTTAGAGGCCTTAAGAGCCCATCACGTGTCTGCACGTGATCCATGGTCACGTGTGAGCACGTGATGCCCCATTGGGGTCCTTTTTGAGTTTTTATTATATCTTTTAACTCTTCCAGCGGGTTCTTAAAGGTCCATCACATGTGGACACGTAATGCCTCATAACTTTTGATCCCGGATGAATTATGAGGCCTATTATATATCAAATCGAAGGGTTTTTCGAGACGCTTTCGATACCATCAGAATTTATCTATTTCTCATTCAGGAGTTTGTCAAAAAACAGCCCGGAAGCTACTGTTTCCCATTTTCTTAGGCGTATCGCCGCCATTTGATACCTTGGACTCTTTTGCGCAGAAATTTTTGGCGGGAACAACCATCCTTGAAATACTTTATACACTGATGTTGTGTAGAAAGGATAATGTTGTATTCGTGTAACCAAGGCCGACCGAGCAAAGCGTTGTAGCAAGTCTTGGCATCAATGACGTGGAACTTGATATCAGTGACGAGTAGCCCAAAGCGTAACGTCATAATTACAGACCCGAGCGTTCGTGACGACTGGGAGTCAAAACCGGAGATGGTGATTTTATCATGAGCGAGATGCTGAACGCTCATGCATATTTCCTTTAGCACCCTTACGTTAAGAAGATTGACGGAGGACCCATTGTCGACCAGGATTTTACCTATCTTGATGTCATGATAGTATCCGGAGACATATAGGGGACGGTTGTGTTCGCATGTCCTAAGGAGGTGATCTGCATCGCCGAACATGATATCGGCTGTGGGTACTTCTTCCACCTCGTCCTTCATCTTTTCTTCGGCGAGGAAAGCTTGAAATTGCTCGGGCTCTTGTAATGCCTTGTTCAAAGAATCTCTCGCCTCTTTGGATAGCAGAAGGGCGTCGAGAATGCTTAGCTGCGAAGGTAGCTTTCTCAAGTGTGCCAGAACGTTGTAGTCCACCTTACTTTTCTTTGGCGGGTCTTTGGCTGTCAGCTTTTCGACGGCTTGGTCATCAAGGATGATATCCTCAGAGACCTTTTCTTTCCCCTTATCTTTTCTATTTGACCCACTGTTCGAGGGCCCAAGATTCTTTTCGGGCAGCGTACGATTACGCAGCTGAATATTTTCACAGGTCTTCGGTTCTTCCTCTTTTCCCAAGGTAGACTTTTTAAAGAGAGGGCCAAGAGTCATTTCTTCGTCAGAGTCACTCCCGAAGGTGAGAACTTGTGATCCCCTGGCGTTGACCAAGCGACGGTTGCCGGTAGTTCTTTTACGCTCCTCGGTCGTACTTCTTTGCTCCCGACGAGTTTTGCGTTTCATCCGCTTGAAATGTTGCCGGTGAGCAACATATCCCTGCCACCATCTTTTAAAAGCGTTGCACTCTTCAGTAGGGTGCGCAATCTTTCGATGATATAAGCAGTAGCTAGGATTTGGTTCCGCTTCACCAAGAGTGTTCGCTTCGGAGGGTGGCAGCTTCATTCCCATCGATATGGGTTTGGCGAACCTCTTCCTCGTCTTGAACCTGCTTTTATTTGCGACGGATGTATTTTGATCTGGCGGGAAGGTTTCAACCCTCTCGTCCTGTCGCCGGCGTTTGGCCTTTTCAAATATGGCCATTTCACGCTCTCGAGCAGCTTTGCTTTTAAGAAGAGCTTCGTCCAGGAACGCATCAATCATTTCGTCTAATGGCCCTAGAAGTTCCGGTTCAGGAGTTGCCTCCAGTTTCTTTGTGTAAGGAGCTTCTCCATCGTCTATCGACGAGTGAGAGATCATATGGCAACTTGCCACATAATCTTCAGATTCATCCGACGAGTCTTCTCCATTATCGCCATCTCCATCCTCAAGGACGTGGCTGAGAAACTCTTGAAGTGTGACCGGAGTCCGCGCCTTCTGGTTATACTCTTCCAGCGCATCAATCTGCTTTTGCAGGTCAATGCGCTTGCCACCGGGCTTCACGGGCTTCTTGGATTTCTTCTTCTTCTTCGAAGATTTCGACTGCTGGGTGTGAGTGCTTTGGCTATCACCACCGATCCTTGGAGTTAGACGTGGTTTTAACATTCCTTCGACGATTTCGAGTTCGAGTGGATTTTTCCACCTGATCGCCGGGCATGTTTGGAGATCCTTCAGCATTCTTTTCGTCTTGGCTGAAAGAGCAATCTCCCATGGAACTTCTTCTACGAAAGAGCATGATGCCCCGGTGTATCCGTCTTCTTGGGAGTGTGTAGCCGAGGTGGGTTCACCTTCCAGTTCTCAGATAATACAAATTTGCCCTGCTGGTACTGATCTTCTATCCAGCTTTTGAAGATGTAACAATCCTCGATCGGATGGCCCAACATTCAGTGATAAGGGCAATATTTAGGATTGCTAATGTCGCCTGATTGCGCTGGGCGTCTTAGCTCCGGCAGATTGATAAACCTGTTGCGCAGTGCATGCTCGAATAACCTCCTCGTCTTGTCTTGAGGGAACGGGTAAGGGAGTCTCATTTTATCTTCGAGAGATCGAGTTCTATTATTTTGGCGATCAACTGGTCTTAGACCACTGAGCTGCAGTTGAGCGTTAGCGACAACGGTCGCCTTCCCCTTTCCCTTCTCATTCCGCGGCTCCAGCTTTGGAGGAGACAGTCTATGACTCATCTGGTCCATTTGGGCCAGCTTGTCAATCAAGGCCTGGAAAGTAGTCGGCTTGAAAAACATCATGAACTGGGAGATGGTCGCCTGCGAATCAAGAGTACCCATGAACATGCCCACCGCTGGCGCTTCTTCGATGCGCTGTTCGCATTTCGACCACAGATTCCGCCATCGTATTGCGTTTTGAACCCATGTCTCGCCTGGCTTTACCCTGGCGTTAATCAATGCTGAGATCGGGGTACGCTCGCTAGCGCTTGCAAATCTTTGCGTAAATAACAGCTCCGTCTCCGCAAATGTCTTGACAGAGTCATTCGGGAGTTCAGAGTACCACTCGAATGCCATTTCTGACAAGCTGCCGACGAATTGGCGAAGTAGCAATTTATCATCACCTCTGATGTTGCCACATAGAGCCCTGAACTGGGTGACATGCCGGTGGGGATTGCCCGTCCCTTTATATACATGAAATTTCGGGATCGTATATCCCGGCGGGTACTTTATTTGGTCATACCAGCCTGGATATGGTCGCCCAGTTTTAATAACTTGGCCGGCCTCTTCACTCGCCTTATGAGCTCGTATTTGCTGAGCAATGTAGTCATCCAGAGCGGCCTTGGAAATGGTTTCCTCTTTGGCTGCTGAAAGGGCCGGAGGAGGGTTCGATGTCTCCCCTCTGTCGTCTTCAATGATTATCGGAAGGTCTTCAGCTGGAGGTTCCGGCTGTAATATCATCCCAGCCATGTCTTAGAACAAGAGAGCCATTTGCTTTATATTGGCCGCATGTTCCGCAGCCTCTTTTTCTTTCCTCTCGAGCATTCTTCGGAGGAACTCGGTGTCAGTTTCTTGTTCCCGACGCTGCTCCGAGGTCTCTGGATTTTCTTTTGGCCCGATGAGTGCGGCCATTACAGTCAGCATCTCCTGAAGCTTCTGCTGTTGTTGTTCCTGAGCCCTTGTTATTGATCGGGTGAGCGGTCGGTGACCCGTGGAAGCACGACTTTCCTCTTTTCCGGAAGCCATATAAACGGTATGCACCATTATGCCCCCAGACTTGGGGCATTTAGGCTCAGCATCTTTGTGGCATGCCGTAGTCACAGGAGCTTTCTCTGGCCTCCTTCTCTTTTGAGCAGTTGAAGTCGAAGGGGCCGTTACAGCGGGCACCCAAACAGCTGTTGCCTTTCGTGGGTTAGCAGGATGGTTCTCTTCTTGCTGAACTTTCACCTTTTTCTGTCGGCGAGGGTAATCTTAATCAATTACTGAGTCCTGAACCTGTCGCCAGACTTTGTAAATTTTGGAAGAGAGCCGCTCGGGGGGTTATTCCGGTTTCGCCTTCGGTGTATTCTCCATGGGTGGAGGAGATCTTTTCAGTACGGCAGTGGGTGAATTCTTGCGCACCCTATTAAGCGGTTCAAAGCTGTTCCCGGTTGGAACAGCAGTATCGATCTCCACCGTTGAAGCTGGTGGAGTAAATCCAGACGGAGAGCTGCCCCCAGCCTTTCTTACCCGGCGCCAGTGACGACGGCGAGCATGTCGCGCAGATGGTGTTGGTTCGGCTATGGGGATGGGTTTGTCATGCCCCCTGTTCTGGTGAGGCGCTGCTGGTACCAGCCTCTTAAAGACCGACGTCCGTTGAGCAGCAGTATCCAATCTGTCAAAGACAGACCTTTGAGCAGGAACGGGAGCCGGAGTGGCCAGCCTTGTAAAGACCGATCCTTAGATGGGAGAAGCTTCTTTAGTGACCTCGAGAGCGGGAATGGCTATCCGTTTTGGGATGGATGCTTCAGGTACCGTAGGCTTCTTGACGGGCCCATTGGAGTTCAAGCTCAGCCTATCGAAGACTGATGCTGTCGGCTTAGCATTAGATGACCCGTTTGGAGGGGCCGTGGTGGTAGTGAGCCGATCAAAGACCGACTTCTTCTGCGCTTCTTGCGGCAGCGGGATGTTAATGCTCACTGGTGGGAGCATGGTCCCGAAGAACAAACCGGTGGTAGCCTGCGTCACCTGCTCTATCGGCATTGTGAAAGGGAGGCCGCCGGGGGCCCGTAAGCTATACCTCCAGATGAGGCGAAACGTGAGTTGCAGTTGCAGGGAACACTTCGTGCAAGTAGACGCCATTAATCTTTCATTTTCTGCACCAAGCAAGACACCAAATCTTAGTACCTCGAACCCAAAGGCAACCATTAGCAAACCGCGATTCGTTCGTGAACACGACACATGTAGTGTGGAGTGGAAAGAGGAAAAGGTCCCACCAGGCGTGCCAGAATCTGTTCCCCACCGAAAGGCGCGCGAAGACACAGCGGACGTCTTGCCTGAATTTCGGGGCAGATACTAATTGGTGCTATCCGTCCACCTCTCCGAAGATGACAAGTTGATTTATGACACCATGTATCGAAGGTTTAAACGGATGCGGCCGATGTAGCAGACTTCGTCAGATTCCCCCTCGTTTGAGGGGGTTTTGATTGTGGGGACGCTCTTCCCTGCAGGCGCATGCCCCTGCAGTTAATTACGCTACCTCATCACGGTAGCAACTTTCTCCTTCTCCAGATGGTCACTTCGTATCGTGGGTGTTTGTTTTGTTTGTGGTTGCCCGTGGATTGTATACGGAGACTAATTTATGTTGTCGCCCGTAGGACGGGAATTAGTCCAAATCCGTATCTTCTTAGATTTGGATTTGGGGGTTGGGTTTAAAGATACGTTAGCCTCATTTAAGACTAAGATCGACTTAAACGTATGTTAAGGACACGTTAGTCTAATTTTTAGACTAATATCAACTTAACGGGATCGTTTAGATCCAGCAAGAGGGAATTGGGCTCTGTTGTTTAGTTTAGAGACATTGCGGTCGATTAGTTTAAGGACATTACGGTTCATTGTTAGTTTAAGGACATCTCGGTCCAATGTTCGTTTAAGACATCTCGGTCCAATGTTAGTTTAAAGGCATCGCGGTCGAGATTAAGGACATCATAGTCCGTGAGTTTAAGGACCTCACAGTCTAGGTTAAGGACATCGTAGTCTATGAGTTTAAGGACCTCACAGTCCAGGTTAAGGATATCGTAGTCCGTGAGTTTAAGGACCCCATAGTCTGTGAAATGTATGGTTGTCAGGACCCGTCACCTCCCTGAAGACGTTGAAGGATTACAACGACGTATATCAGAGGAGTAAAGAGATGTACCCTCGAACCGGTGTGAATTGGTTGAAAGATCTGTAGTCCAATTTGGGACTAAGATCTGTTAAATATTCATGAGCAGATGGGCTCAATTAAATATAAGTTGAGGACTTGTGGCCAATATTGGGCTAAGTCCAATAAACATTTTTTATTTTGGCTATTGAGCCTTTATTTGGGCTTGGCCCTTAATAATGCTGAGCATTATATCTTGACACCTTTTTTTGTCTTGTATTGGATGCAGAGCATTCATCAAAACAATTTATGTTCTGTCAGCGCAACACGTGGGGCGCTAGGCGCTTTGCGCCAGTCAAAGAGCGTAGTGCGCTTCTGCCAAATAGCGCACATGTGAAGGACACGTGTCGCGCTTGGCGCTAAGCGCCAGATGATGGGCGTATTGCGCCAGTTTATGAGCACTAAGCGCATTGCGCTTTCAATATCGTGGCGCACACGTGGTGCGCTTGGCGCCGAGCGCCAGCCCATGAGCGCAGTGCGCTATTTCAGAAGCGCAGAGCGCAAGTTGTTTAGTAGGCGCATATGTGGTTGACACGTGGCGCATTTGGCGCTGAGCGTCGATCCAGAGAGCGTAGAAACGCAATTCAAGAGCGCAAGGCGCATTTCATAAGCGCAAAGCGCATTTGATCAATTTTATGATCTGTGAACAAATTTATGTTCTTTTAAAAGAGACTGTCTCAAGATTCAAGAACAATAGTTCTTATTTTTGAAAGGGCTTTATCTTTATAGATCCATGATCTTTAAGAAAATTTAATAATTTTCTCCCCCTTTATGATGAGATGTTCATGATCTCAGAAAGACAATTTGTCTTATAGATCTATGATCTGTGAACGAAGTAAATACTTCTTTGTTTTTATGATGAGATCTTTTGATCTTTTTATAAAAGACCTTGGTCTTTGTAGATCTATGACCTTTTTTAAGAAGATAATTCTTCTTTTTAAGAGATGATTTCATCTCTGTGTTCATCATTCATCATCTTTACCTTGAAAAAATATCTTCTTGTAAGAGCTTGCTCTCTTTCTTTTGAGTTTCTTAAAATTTATAGGGGGGTTTCTCTATATCAGACTTGAAGTATTGGGGCCTTTATATAGAGCAAGCTGATTTGTTGAATCAGTTAAAAAGATCTTTCTCTGATTAATTTGGTGATATTTCCCACCATTGGATTTTTGATCTTAGGGCTTCTGTTTTACAGAAGGCAATCTTCTTGTTTTTAACAAGATTGGAAAATCTTTCCATAACAGAATTTAATTCTGATTAATTAATGATTTATCATTATTATTAGATCTTTTGATCTAACGGTGGGGAGTTCTTTAATTCTAGCGCTGGCGCACCCGTGCTTTGTACGTGGTGCGCTGCTCAGAGCGCAGCGCACCTTACGCTAGACACGTGGTGCGCTGCTCGCAGCGCAGCCTGCGCTAGCGCACCCGTGTTTGACACGTGGCGCGCAGCGCGCCCAGCGCTAGTGCTCACATGGTGCACTGCCTAGGGCGCAGCGCACCTGGCGCTAGCGCATCCGTGTTTGACACGTGGCGCACAGCACGCCTAGTGCTGGATCTGAAGCGTTGCTTCAATTTTTGAAATTCGAATTTCAAACAGAGCTTTACTCTGATTGGGGGAAACACGTGGATGATGAAGTCTGTTCGAAGTCCACTTTCTACCTATTCTCGGATCTTTTGCAACTTGATATCATTTGCTTGAGCTGCCTTGATCTGATTGACAATAGTAGACTAGACTTGTAAGTTCATCAACTATGAAGCATTACCTGCCATAACTACCTCGATCTCCATTCCATGCAATTCCGGTTGTAGCTTCCATTGTGTGGTGAGATTCGTTGGTAATGGCTGACGGCTAAGTGCATCAGGAACTACATTAACCTTCCATGGATGATACCGTAGGTTGATGTCGAAGTCCGCCATAAATTTTAGCCATCTTCTCTGTCGCGTGTTCAATTCCTTCTGAGTAAATACATACTTCAGACTCTGGCGGTCAGTGTATATATCCACTCGTTCTCTCAGAAGATAGTGGCGCCAAATCTTAAGTGCAAAGATAACGACTGCCAACTCCAGATCATGTGTTGGATAGTTGCACTCATGAACTTTCAGCTGTCTTGATGCAAAAGCTACAACATTTCCATGCTGGTGTAGAACACATCCTAATCTCTTACCGAACGCATCATGATGTACGATGAAACCTCCAGATTGATCCAGTATTACAAGGATAAGAGCTGAGGTTAATCTTGTCTTGAGTTCTAAAAAATCTTGTTCACATGCTTCTGACCACACGAATACTTCATTTTTACGTGTGAGTTTGGTCAGGGGTGCTGCAATCTTCGAAAAACCTCCAATAAATTTTCGGTAGTATCCTGCTAATCCCAAGAAACTTCGAATATCCTTCAACATCTTTGATGTCGGCTATTCGCTGACAGCTGACACCTTAGCTGAATTTACTGAGATTTCTTCGTCTGAAACAATGTGTCCGAGAAATCCGACTTGATCTATGTTCCCGCCAAAAAATTTCTGCGCAAAAGAGCCCAAGGCATCAAATGGCAGCGATACGTTTAAGAAAATATAAATCAGTATTTTCCGGACTGTATTTTGATAAACTCCCGAATGAGAAACAGCTAAATTCTAATGGTATCGAAAGCGTCTCGAAAAATCCTTCGATTTGATATATTATGGGCCTCATAATTCATCCGGGATCAAAAGTTATGAGCAAATATGCTATGCACGTGTAATCTGAGGAAGAAAATGCGAACCGGTGTTTTCCGGGCTGCATTTTGACAAACTCCCGAATGAGAAACAGCTAAATTCTAATGGTATCAAAAATTTCTCGAAAAATCCTTCGATTTGATATATTATGGGCCTCATAATTTATCCGAGATCAAAAGTTATGAGGCATCACGTGCCCATACGTGACCGGACATCACGTGCAGACACGTGACCATTTACAGGCAAAGCCTGTAGGCACTGAATAAAATAAATAATTAGAAATAATTAATCAATGGGGTCACGTGCCAACACATGATAGGCTTTTAAACCCTCTGAAACAATAGAATTAAATTCTAATTAAATAATTAATCAGTGGGGTCATGTGCCAACACGTGATGGGTTTCTGAGCCTTCTAAACCAATAAAATTAAATTCTAATTAATTGGTCAATTAGTGGGGTCACGTGATAGGCTCTTAATTCTTCTGAACTAATAGAATTAAATTCTAATTAAGAGGGAATCAAGAATTCTAACTGGAAAAATATTTCTTTAAATCTTTCCAAACAAAAAAGATTGTGCTCTGTAAAGTGGAGCACCGTTAGATTAAATATCCAATGGTGATTAAAAATCACCAATTTATAGAAAAATTCTATATAAGGAAAGATTTCCCTGAAATTCGCCAAGAATAACAAACAGGATATCTTTTGGATTAAAAACCCAATGGTGAATAAAATTCACTGAGTGATCTAAAAGATCACGTTGGTTACAAAATCAATTAAAATCTTTCAATGAAAGATTGACTAAACAAACTAATTCTTTTCTTTGTCCTATAAATAGGAGCTAAGAAGAGAAGAGAGGGATCTTTTGGGGGGGGAGATACAACAACATAGAGAAAAAAGAAGAGAATTTAATTCTCCAAAGAGAAAAGAAGATTTCTTCAGAAGAGAGAAACCCTAGGTGTGAAAGGGAAAGAGATCATAAACTCCACAAAACAAAAAGAGAATTTAATTCTCAATCTAAGAGTTTAACTCTTCTGAATAAGAACTTAATTCTTCCTTTGGTTGAAGATCTGCAGAAGCATATCTCCCCACAGGTTGAGAATTTAATTCTCATCGGGGAGATTCTGGCATGCAGATCCAAAACCTAGATGGAGAATTGAGTTTAGGGAATTTAATTCCTCCAAATACTTAGGAATTTAATTCCTCCAACAGAAACATGGTTTAACCCTTAAAACAAGAACTTAGTTCTTCCTCATGGTTGAAGATCTGCAGAAGTATATCTCCCCACAAGTTGAGAATTTAATTCTCATCGGGGAGATTCTGTCATGCTGATCTAAAACTTAGAGGGAGAGTTGAGTTTAAAGAATTTAATTTTTCCATATACATAGGAATTTAATTCCTCTAAAAAAATTAGGGTTTAACCCTACCAAAGAATTTAATTCTTAAAACAAGGGACTTAAAACTCTCCATACACATAAAGAGTTCATTACCCAACTTGGTCACGTGGTAACACATGACCCTCATCCTTAATGAGTAGAAAATAACGAATAAGACATGGTCACGTGCCACCACATGACCCCTAAACAGACTCCTCAAAACGAGAAAGAAAAACTTGGAGGCAATGCCTCACGTGCTCCCACGTGACCCTCAGAATAAAGGGAACAAAGCCAAAGGCAGAATCAATTTTGGGCACCCTCACGTATCCCCACGTGACCCCTAATAAACACTTTAATAAATCAATGCATGGGTACCCATCACGCTCCCACACGTGATGGATGTGAAAACTTAAGTGTTTAACACTTATTTGAATATTCTGAGATCAAAATAAAGGAAGTATGGCCTCCATCTTCAGATGCCTCACGTGACCCAACGTGACCAATTCAATTTTAGTGTTTAACACTACTTTAAGCGCTTCGTCTATAGTGTTTAACACTATTTTCAGCACATCACGTGGGAGCACATGATCGCCAAATATCCTCTAGTGTTTAACACTATTTTAAAGCCAATCCTAGCCCAAATTGGCTAAGTTTTGCAGAGGCAGGCTTCCCCTTCAAATGAACCTTAAAATCCAGAGTTATAATGAATGGTTAGTACTCAGGCAAAGAAAAAATGTTGTTAGAGTCCCCAAACCCCTGTTTAGCATTGCTAAATAATGGGAGGGCTGAATCCAGACAAATGTTCAACGGTCCAACAAAGGGCCAACATTCCAAACTTAAGTGGACTTAGCCCAAGTTGGCCATAAGTGCTCAATTCAGATTTAACTGAGCCAAGGTGCTCATAATCTAATTAATTGATCTTAGTCCTAAATTGGACTATAAATTCCCTAATCAACTTTGGTTCAAGGGTACATCTTTTCACTCCTTTGAGATTTGTCGTTGTAATACTTCAACGTTTTCAAAGAGGTGACGGGTCCAGATAACCAATCATTCCATGGACTGTGGGGTCCTTAAACTCATGGACTATGATGTCCTTAAACTTTATGGACTATAATGTCCTTAACCTTGGACTGTGGGGTCCTTAAACCCATGGACTATAATGTCTTTAACTTGGACTGTGGGGTCCTTTAAACCCATGGACTATGATGTCCTTAACCTTGGACCGTAATGTTCTTAAACTAACATTAGACCACCATGTCCTTAAACTGGTAATCGACCGCAATGTCCCTAAACTAAACAATAGAGCTAAATACTCTTTTGTTGGATCTAAACGATCCCCTTAAGTTGATCTTCATCTATAATTAGACTAACGTATCCTTAACATATGTTTAAGTTGATCTTAGTCTCAAATGAGACTAACGTATTCTTAAACCCAACCCCCAAACCCAAATCTAAGAAAATAAGGATTCGGACTAATCCACACCTTACGGGCGACGACATAAATTAGTCTCCGTATACAATCCACGGGCAACCAAAAACAAAACAAACACTCACGACACGAAGTGACCATCTGGAGAAGGAGAAAGTGGTTACCGTAATGCGGTAGCGTAATTAACTGCAAGGGCTTGCGCCTGCAGGGAAGAGCGTCCCCACAATATAAAAAAAACCCTCAACGAGGGGGAATCTGACGAAGTCTGCTATATCGGCCGCATCCGTTTAAACCTTCGATACATGGTGTCATAAATCAACTTGGCATCTTCGGAGAGGTGGACGGATAGTATCAATTAGCATCTGCCCCCAAATTCAGGCACGAAGGACCTACGCGGTCGCGTCTCTGTGTTTCGGAGGAGAACAGATTCTGGCACGCCCGGTGGGACATTTTCCTCTTTCCACTCCACACTTCGTGTGTCGTGTTCATGAACGAATCGCGGTTTGATATGGTTGCCCTTGGGTTCGAGGTACTAAGATTTGGTGTCTTGCTCCGTGCAGAAAACAGAAGATCAATGGCTTCAAACTGCACTAACTGCAACTGCAAGTCTCGCTCCGTCCCGTCCAGAGGAGTGAATTACGGGCCCCAAGCGGCCTCCATCTTTGCTATGCCGGTGGAACATGTGACTCAGGCCATCACTGTATTGTTCTTCGGGACCATGCTCCCGCCAACGAGCTTCAGCGCTCCTGTACCATCGCAAGAAGCTCAAAAGAAGTCGATCTTTGATCGGCTTACTACTACTGCGGCCCCTCTTAATGGGTCGCCCAAACCAAGCGCCTCAGTTTTCACCAGACTGGGCAAAATCTCCAACGGGCCTGTGAAGAAGCCCGCAATACCAGAAGGCATTATCCCGAAGCGGATAGCCAATCCTACTCCTGAAGTCACCAAGGCGGCTTCTCCGGCTAAGGGGTCGGTCTTCACTAGACTGGTCGTTTCAGCTCCCACTCCGGGTGAAGTAACCAAGGCCGTTTCCCCTGCACGAAAATCGGCCTTTTCAAGATTGGCCATTCCCTCTTAGCGAGCATCTGTCTTTGACAGGCTGGCGCCAACAGCAGACTCTCATCAGAACAAGGGGTACGGAAAAGCTGATCCAACAGCTGAGGTGATCCCGGCCGCACGACATGCTCGACGTCGCCACTGGCGTCGAGTGAGGAAAGCTGGGGGCAATTCCCCTTCTGGACTGACTCCGCAGGCTCCAATGGTGGAAGTTGATGTTGCTATTCCAATCGGGAACAGCTTTGAACTACTTAACAGGGTGCGCAGGAATTCGCCAACTGCCGTGCTAAAAAAGTATCCTCCGCCTGTTGAAAAGATCACAAAGGCGAAGCTGGAGCAGCCTTCTCAGCGGCTGTCCTCTAAGATTTACAAAGTCTGGCGTCAAGTCCAAGACTCGATGATTGATCAAGACTAGCCCCGCCGACAGAAAAAGATGAAGGTTCGGCAAGAAGAGGACCACCCTGTCAAGCCACAGAAGGCGACAGCTACTTGGGTGCCAACTGTAATGGCCCCCTCAACTTCGACCGTTCACAAAAGGGGAAAGCTGGAGAAAATCCCGGTGTCTGCAACAAATGTCAAGGGCACTGAGCCTAAACGCCCTAAGTCTGAGGGGATAGTGGTGCACACCATCTATATGGCATCCGGAAAAGAGGATAGTCATATCTCCACAGGTCATCGACCACTTACGCGATCAGTGACTATGGCTCAGGAGCAATAACAGAAGCTCCAAGAAATGTTGACGCAGATGGTCGTACTCACAGGGCCTGTCACACCCCGCTTCCTAAAGTACGCTAAAATGGGCACGTGACATAGCCAACCATGCTACCTATGGGTAGGAAGCATCCATCCACAGTCACATTACGGCTGTAGAGATATCAAGAACAAAATAAAATTATCTAAAACATGTCCATAATCCAAAATAGCATGAGTCAATAATAAATAAATGCGGATGCAAAAGATCCAATACAAAATAACTGGAATGTATGTCCCATAATGCGGGCTCACATCAGGAAATTAATGAAGGAAATAAAACTAACCACTACTGACACCTCACAGCTCAGCCTGCTGGCTGAAGTACTCCTGCTCGGACTGCAACAACGGTACGGAATCTGGGCCATGCAAAACCCAGACGTCAGCGCGTCATGTCATCAAGTAATATAATATGAACAGTGTGGCAAGCAATGCAATATAAACATGAATAAAACGAGAGTAACAATAATATAAATCAAGCAGTGCAGGGTAGTGTGCAGTGGGTAAACTAAACTGTTCTATCAGGTTTTCTATTCTAGAGTCTTTGAAATCAATTGATGAATCGTCGATGTAACTCAATAGTATCCCGTGCATGTCCGGGACCATGGTCTAAGACTCTCGGGCTGAAACCGAGACGTGCCGCTAGGCAGTAACAGGTAGCAGGTATAGGCGAGTGATGTCAGCATCATTACTCCGGGGCTGGTCTAGCCCGTAGGACTGATCAGAACAGGTAGTGAACTGTTGAGTTACAAGTCAGGTTTCACCTTTGATTTCCCCATACCCCCAAGTTATATATGTCAAGTCAGGTATTCAGTAATCAAGAACTAATGCCAACACAGGATCAGGTAAAAGCAGGTTTGTCTGGATAGACAACAGGAACGGTCCATGAGGACTACATGTCAGGTTTGTTGGCATTAGACACAAGATCAGGTAACGGGTCAGGTCATGGTATATCAGGTCAAGTCAACAGTATACGGTACCATGTCAGGTATATCAATATATATGTGTAGCAAGTCAGGTCAAGATGTAAACAATATCGTGGGTGTGCTCACAATCAGTTATATACTCAAACATGGGTATCAACAATCATGAGATAAGCAATGAATTAAGTAATAGGCAGTTTCATTCAATTAGCAATACAGTTATCAAATTTGTCACAGAGATGATTACAAGAGTGCAGTAAGACAAGTATAGCCGTTTAGTCATGTTAACAAGTTTAAGAACACTTAGAGGTGCAATGATTTGTATAACGGTTCAGTACAGCTATTACAGGTTAAAATGCACACGAGTTTCCGAATGGAACAAAACTATAAGGACAAACGCCATAAGCTATGTTAACATTAAAAATGTAATTAAACAGGTAAATATGGTTTTTAGGTTCAATTTGCAACTGTAGGTTCCAAGTTTAACGGTAAAATGATATAATGCAATATTGTACATGAAAACGAGAAATGATCGTACCAAGTTAAATTTACAGGTTTAGGGTGTCATAATATATATATAAATATTGTATAGTATGTAGCAAGGGGTACTTGTCTCGACGGGCCGCGAACCGGGAAAAACGGAACGTAAAACGTCGCCGGGGAAACTCGCGACTGGCGTACGGTTCACGGATTGAACCCAAACAACGAACAATGGAACCACACGGGTCGGGGTACCTCACTGGAATGTCGGGTCACGTCGTCGGCACGTCCGGATTCCGGCGAGATCAAAAACAGCGAACAATTCTTTCAAGGATTGTAATGTAAGAAAAGAAAAGAGAAGAAGGGTGGTGGAGAGGAGGCTTACCCTGATCAACAGAGAGGATGCGAAGGTTGACGACGTCGACGGAGCTCCGGCGGCCAGCCAACAGTGACCGCGACGGCAGCTGCAGTCCAAGAAGCCTCAATCAGAGAAGGGAAAGGAGAATAAAGGAAAAGAGGAAGGAAACAATGCTTACAGAGGGGGTGCTTGCGAGGCCGGGGCACGGAGGCGAGACCGTCGGCGGCAACAGATCCGGCGTGCAGCACGCACAAGGGCGTGTGCAGGTGGCCGCGGCTGGTGCAGGGTGCGCGGGGGTGGAAGAAAGAGGGTGTGGGTGAGACGAGGCAGAGCAGGCGAGGGTGCTGGTGTCGTCGGCGTTGGGGTTGCGGCGGCGAGGAGGGAGACGGCGGTGGCTAGGGTTCGATGAGGATGGGGTTCTGGTTGCGCTCGTGAAAGAATAAAAAGAGGAGAAGAAGAATATATATATATATATATATATGAGAGGGGGAGAGAGAGAGAGAGAGAAGTTGCGAGAGGAGAGAGAGAGGAGAGAGATAGAGAGGGGAGAGAGATCGAGAGGAGAGAGGAAGAAACGGGGAGAGAGAAATTTGTCTCTAGTGGAGGGAAGAGAGAGAGAGAAAGAGAAAGGGAGAGAGAGATAGAGACAGCGAGAGAAAGAGATGGGGCCCGCGGGAGTTTAAAAGAGATCCGATTGGTTGAGGGGAAAATATTTAGAGGTTAGGAAAAAATAAATTAAAGATTTAAAAGATTGTGAGGGAACAGTAAATATAATATAGGTTAAGGAAAATATTCGACGTTTTAAATTAATAAAATTTGGGATTTTGGCGCAAAATAAAATATTTCCAAATCGCGCCCGGGTCAGGTCCAAATATTTGAAATTGAAATCATAGGAGATTAAGCGGGATCCAAATTTTAAAATGAAGTGTTTTATGATCAAAAAGCATACCCCCAAAACGGACACACGTACGTGCACGTAGCCATCCAAACTCGCCCGTTTCACTGAACGGGACCAGAACACGATGCACGGACGCTACAATGGGGTTAGGGGTGTCAAGTAGGCCAAGATGGATATTTTTAATTTTATTTTAGATTCTAAAATTTGTTATATGCAGAAATGAATTTACCGGGTAAAAATTTACAGTAAGCAACAAACAAGCAAGATAAATGAAATAAGGGTCACACTCCATTCATAAAATAACAGAAATTAGTAGCATTGGGCTCGGGTGTTACATTATACCCAACTACAAAAGAATTTCGTCCTCGAAATTCCAAGAATACAAAGATAGATAACTACAAGAAAAGATGAGGAAACTTCTGCCGGATTTCATCTTCTCGTTCCCAAGTAGACTCTCCACGCGAGCGATTACCCCAAGAAACAAGCACAAGAGGGATCACCTTGTTCTTAAGAACCTTTTCCCTTCGATCCACGATTTCAATCGGTCGCTCCTCAAAAGTCAAGTCTTCTCGTATTGTTAGCTCCGAATGATCCAATACGTGCGTTTCATCTCGAACATACTTACGGAGTTGAGATACGTGAAATACATCGTGCACATTTGCCAAGGACTGCGGTAACGCTAAACGATACGCTACCTCACCAACACGCTCCAAGATCTCAAAGGGTCCAACGAATCGAGGACTAAACTTTCCTCGACTTTCAAAACGAATCACCCCTCTAATCGGTGATATCTTCAAGAACACCAAAACACCCACGGCGAACTCTAGAGGTCTTCTTGACGTGTCTGCCCAACTCTTCTGTCGGTCTTGAGCTGCCTTCATATGATTTCTGATAGTGTTAACCTTCTCAACTGTCTGCACAACCAAATCTGGTCCCAACAATCTTCGTTCACCGACATCGTCCCAACAAACAGGTGAACGGCACTTACGACCATACAAAGCTTCAAACGGAGCCATCTGGATAGTTGCCTGAAAATTGTTGTTGTAAGAAAACTCCACCAAATGTAGATGATCCTCCCACGAACCCTTGAAGTCCAACATGTATGCTCTCAACATATCTTCAAGAGTTTGGATCGTTCTCTCCGACTGACCATCAGTTTGAGGATGATAAGCTGTGCTAAACTTCAGTCGAGTCCCCAAACTTTCCTGTAAGCTCCTCCAGAAGTGTGATAAGAACCGAGTGTCACGATCGGACACGATGCTCATCGGTACTCCATGCAATCTTACAATCTCTTGCATGTACCGCTCAGCCAAAGTCTCTGTTGATTAACCAGCCCGGAAAGGAATAAAGTGAGCTGCCTTGGTCAACCGATCAACAATCATCCATACTGCATTGTTGCCTTTTGGACTCCGCGGTAAAACCGTCACGAAATCCATGGTTATATGTTCCCATTTCCACTGAGGAATCGGAAGTGGTTGCAATAAACCAGCAACCCTTTGATGTTCAGCCTTAACTTGCTGATACACCAAGCACTTTACCACAAAGTGAGCAATCTCCCGCTTCATGCCTTCCCACCAGAAATGTTGTCGAATATCTCGGTACATCTTTGTGCCTTCTGGATGTACAGAATAAGCTGAACTGTGTACCTCCTTCATAAGCTCTTCATGAATATCTCCCTTTGGCACACACAAACGGCTACCATACCTCAACGAACCATCTTCGTGGATCAATAAATCTGTTCGTAGTCCGGCTTCAACCTGTCCTCGAAACTTTTGCAGTCTAGGGTCCTGCGATTGTGCTGCTTTAATATTTTCGATCAATGATGACCGTACTTGTAGCTGCATCAACTGTCCCGTAGAATGCGGTAGCACAACCTCCAAGTCAAATCTTTGAAAATCTGCAACGATCTCCTTCTGTGTAGTCAACACCTGAATTGCTGGTAACCGACTAAGCGCATCCGGCACGACATTAACCTTCCCCGGATGGTACTTAAGATCAAGATCGTAGTCAGCCATCAACTCCAACCATCTACGTTGCCTCATATTAAGCTCCTTCTGTGTGAACACATACTTCAAGCTTTTATGATCAGTAAAGACTTCGACTCTTTCGCCCAAAAGGTAGTGTCTCCAAATCTTCAAAGCGAAAATCACAGCCGCAAGTTCCAAGTCATGAGTTGGGTAATTCTTCTCATGGGTCTTCAACTGTCTCGATGCGTACGCTACAACCTTCCCATGCTGCATCAAAACACATCCCAATCCTTTCCCAGATGCCTCGCTGTGAATCACCAATCCTCCGGAATTGTCTGGCACGATCAAAATAGGGGCGGTTATCAACTTCTGCTTCAACGTCTCAAAAGCTAATGCACATTTATCCATCCATACAAAAGGTACCTCCTTGCGCGTAAGCTTGGTTAGCGGCTCCGCCAGACGAGCAAAGTTCTCCACAAATCTTCTGTAGTATCCGGCCAATCCAAGGAAACTTCTTATCCCCGCAGCATTCTTTGGAATCGGCCAATCACGAACTGCTGCAATCTTTTCGGGATCGACGGCAATTCCATCGCCCGACACAACATGCCCCAAAAACTTTACTTCCTCCAGCCAAAACTCGCACTTACTCATCTTTGCATACAACTTCTCCTGCCTCAACGTCTGCAGTGCGATCTTCAAATGCTCAGCATGCTCCTCAAAATTCTTCGAGTAAACCAGAATATCGTCAATGAATACCACAATAAACTGGTCCAAGAAAGGTGAAAAGATTCGGTTCATCAAGTCCATGAATACTGCCGGCGCATTCGTTACTCCGAAGGGCATCACTAAGTATTCGTAATGTCCGTACCGAGTCCGGAACGCCGTCTTGCAAATATCTTCTGCTTTCACTCGAACCTGATGATATCCGGATCACAAATCCAGCTTCGAGAATACCCTCGCACCACTAATCTGCTCAAAAAGTTCTTCAATGCGAGGGATAGGGTACTTGTTCTTAATAGTCACCCGGTTTAATTCTCGGTAGTCGATGCACATCCTTCTCGTGCCATCCTTCTTCTTTACTAGAAGAACTGGAGCTCCCCAAGGCGAGTTACTGCTTCGAATCCAACCCTTCTCAAGCAATTCAGCAACCTGTTTCTTAACTTCTTCCAACTCTACTGGTGCCATTGGATAATATGCTTTGGATACTGGCGCTGCACCAGGAATAAGATCAATTGCGAACTCCACGTCTCGCTTCGGCAGTAAACCCGATATATCTTCAAATACGTCCATAAAATCGCGAACAACCGCCGGCTCTCCACCCTTATCAACTTCCATTGCTGCAAGAGTACTGTTTGTCGGCCTAGCCCTAAACTCGACTGGCCCAACCGAACTGCTTCCTCCAGAGAAGGTACACTCGGGATGTCCAGGAATCTGGAAAATTACTTTCTTTGCCCTACAATCAATGTGAGCGTGGAAAGTGCCAAGAAAATCCATTCCCAAGACGACTTCATAGCTGCCCGTATTAATCACCAAGAAATCTGCAAAAAACTCTCGTCCGCACACAACAACTATACAATCTTTACATTCCCTACTAGATATGATTTTCCCATTCCCAGTGTGTATGTCCCAGAAACTAGACAGAGTCGTGCAGGTAATCGAGTGTGTAGTCACAAACTTGGATGACATAAAACAGTGGGATGCACCAGAATCAAATAATGCCAATACGGGAAAACCATGAACGAGTAAAGTACCTGAAACAACTTCTCCTGACGCCTTAGCTTCCTCAGCTGTCAAGGTAAAAGCTCGAGCCTGATTAGGTCCTTGAGTCAGCTGCTTCTGCCCTTGGAACGGTCTCTGCGGAGGCTTCTGAATATCATCCCTCGTACGAAGCTTCGACGGACAAGCACCAACGGCGTAATCAGCCGCTCCACAAACCAAACAAAGTCCCAGCCTCCTTCGACACTCCCTCTGCACGTGCCCAGGTAAACGGCAGTAGTTACAAATCACGCTCCTTCTTCGATCAACGATCACAGGCTTCTTCATTGGTGCTACACCATGACGGTCCACTGGAATACCCTTGCGACCATGAGCTCGGTTAGGTACAAATGCGGCCTTTCTTGCCGCAACCGCTGTCTGCTGCAAACTCCCTTTCATCCTAGATAAACTCTGCTGTTCCCGAGCTGCCGTAAGAACCTGTGAGAAAGTAGTCAAACCCAGGGAGACAATCTGCCGCTGGATGTTCACGTCCAAGCTGCGCATGAACCTTCGTGCCCTGTCTGCATCATTGGCAACTAAAGGTCCAGCGAATCTGCTAAGTCTCGTCCATTCTGCTGCATGCACATCTATGGGTGCTCCATTCTGCCTTAGCCCAATAAACTTCTCTTCTATTTCCTCCCGTGCAGTCCACGGGAAGAACTTCTCCAGGAAACTCTTAGAAAAATCCGCCCACTTGATCGGCTTGGGCAAGCGGGTCTCCTCCACAAGCTACCATTCTCGGGCGTAGTCCACTAACTGAATACGTACCACATCAACTCTTTTGTCATCTGGAATCTGTGCCGCAATAAGCAAGTTTTCTGTGTCAACTAGCCACTGCTCTGCTGGCAACGGCTCTTCCAAACCAGTAAATGTAGACGGGCCCAATCGCCTGAAATCTGCCACGGTCCCTACTCGGTCGACTGGTTTAGCTTCAACCTTGTCTACGGACTACTGAACGGTCCGCAAACCTTCCTGGAATGATTATGCTTGCTGCTGGATCAGCTCGGTCTGTCTCTGGTATGTCTTCAAATTCTTATCTACCATATTCCTGAAATCAAAACACCCAAGATTAGCTTGATGATAGATTCAAAATATAGATCAAGACTAGAACTCCAAGATACTTAAATAGAGTACCGCATTGTAACTATGCCGCGGTATCATAGCCACAATTACTTAACTCCACCCAAGTCGCCTAAGTCCTAGAGATAACAAGGAATCAGGTTCTCGAGTCGATATGCAAAGGAAGTTTGCACATCGTAAAAGATATAATCAGGAAGAATGTGATTCAAGAATGGTAAACGGCAAAGTGGCAGGACATGTTTCCTAAACACGGGTATTCTGATTCGTGTATTGGGTACAATACCCAACTACAAAAGAATCAACCCGACTAACCTATGGCTCTGATACCAAAAGAACCATGTCACGCCCCGCTTTCCAGAGTACGCTAAAATGGGCACGTGACATAGCCAACTATGCTACCTGTGGGTAGGAAGTATCCATCCACAGTCACATTACGGCTGTAGAGATATCAAGAACAAAATAAAATTATCTAAAACATGTCCATAATCCAAAATAACATGAGTCAATAATAAATAAATGCGAAAGCAAAAGATCCAATACAAAATAACTGGAATGTATGTCCCATAATGCGGGCTCACATCAGGATATAAATGCAGGAAATAAAACTAACTACTACTGACACCTCACAGCTCAGCCTGCTGGCTGAAGTACTCCTGCTCGGACTGCAACAGCAGTACGGAATCTGGACCATGCAAAACCCAGACGTCAGCGCGTCATGTCATCAAGTAATATAATATGAACAGTATGGCAGGCAATGCAATATAAACATGAATAAAACGAGAGTAACAATAATATGAATCAAGCAGTGCAGGATAGTGTGCAGTGGGTAAACTAAACTGTTCTATCAGGTTTTCTATTCTAGAGTCTTTGAAATCAATTGATGAATCGTCGATGTAACTCAATAGTATCCCATGCATGCCCGGGACCACGGTCTAAGACTCTCGGGCTGAAACCGAGACGTGCCGCTAGGCAGTAACAGGTAGCAGGTATAGGCGAGTGATGTCAGCATCATTACTCCGGGGCTGGCCTAGCCCGTAGGACTGATCAGAACAGGTAGTGAACTGTTGAGTTACAAGTCAGGTTTCACCTTTGATTTCCCCATACCCCCAAGTTATATATGTCAAGTCAGGTATTCAGTAATCAAGAACTAATGCCAACACAGGATCAGGTAAAAGCAGGTTTGTCTGGATAGACAACAGGAACGGTCCATGAGGACTACAGGTCAGGTTTGTTGGCATTAGACACAAGATCAGGTAACGGGTCAGGTCATGGTACATCAGGTCAAGTCAACAGTATACGGTACCATGTCAGGTATATCAATATATATGTGTAGCAAGTCAGGTCAAGATTTAAACAATATCGTGGGTGTGCTCACAATCAGTTATATACTCAAACATGGGTATCAACAATCATGAGATAAGCAATGAATTAAGTAATAGGCAGTTTCATTCAATTAGCAATACAGTTATCAAATTTGTCACAGAGATGATTACAAGAGTGCAGTAAGACAAGTATAGCCGTTTAGTCATGTTAACAAGTTTAAGAACACTTAGAGGTGCAATGATTTGTATAACGGTTCAGTACAGCTATTACAGGTTAAAATGCACACGAGTTTCCGAATGGAACAAAACTATAAGGACAAACGCCATAAGCTATGTTAACATTAAAAATGTGATTAAACAGGTAAATATGGTTATTAGGTTCAATTTGCAACTGTAGGTTCCAAGTTTAACGGTAAAATGATATAATGCAATATTGTACACGAAAACGAGAAATGATCGTACCAAGTTAAATTTACAGGTTTAGGGTGTCATAATATATATAAATATTGTATAGCATGTAGCAAGGGGTACTTGCCTCGACGGGTCGCGAACCGGGAAAAACGGAACGTAAAACGTCGGCGGGGAAACTCGCGACAGGCGTACGGTTCACGGATTGAACCCAAACAACGAACAATGGAACCACACGGGTCGAGGTATCTCACTGGAACGTCGGGTCACGTCGTCGGCACTGCCGGATTCCGGCGAGATCAAAAACAGCGAACAATTCTTTCAAGGATTGTAATGTAAGAAAAGAAAAGAAAAGAGAAGAAGGGTGGTGGAGAGGAGGCTTACCCTGATCAACAGAGAGGTGATTGATAGTAGTTCTGCGTGTTCAAGTTTTAGTTTAAATACCGTAATCAAGACGGTTTCGCTTGTAGCTAGCCGGTTGAGTACGGGTCGTCCGCAGGGAGATGGGAGTCTTTTTCAATGTGTTTTAACGAGTTAAGTCCGAGAGTTCAGATTTGTTTGTGATTATCTAAGTGTTAAGTTGATATTTAAAGAGAGCTTGTTAGGGTTAGGATTAGGTTAGTTTGAGTTAGGAGTCTCCACATCTTTCGTTGCCCCTCTTAATATCGGTGTTACGGTAATCAGCAAAAACGGGGATTAACACGACTAGGAAGGAACTTGCGAGTATAAGCTAGGCTTTCCAACGCATAAGTTCTTCCTTTTGGTGCTTGTCCGTCCATTCTTGGCTCTTAGCCATAACCTCCGGTTAATTCAACCACAACCGATCTCACTACGGAATCACCGCTATCATGTAGGATAGGGTGCCGTAAGGAGCGGATTGTGGTTCAATTAACGGGAGTCGAATTAAGCTGTTGGGCAAGGAAAGAGTGAGAGAGATTTCCTTCTCTCAAACTTCCCTTATCCTACCCTAACAAGTATGAACTACTCACACATCATGATACAGAAAAATAAAACAAAACAAAAGAGGAAGATAGAATGAAAGAGATTAGAAGAATACGACTAGCTATTTGCGACCTCACCTTGGCGAGGATCGAGCGTAAGCATCATGGTCGTTTTAAGGATAAAGAAAAAGATAGAAGAAAGAAACACAAGAAATAACAACAACTAGTTAACAAATTAAAATTACAACAATTATAGAAAAAGCAAGACAAACATGATAATAAAATGATCTTCTTTATTCACCATTCTTCACTCACAAAGCTCACTACAAGTTTAATGGAGAAGAGATGAGAAGAAGAAGAAGAACATGTAATCTAAAACCTAGAAAAAGAATACAAGATTATGGACACCCTCCCTTCATAAAGTTCTGGGGTATTTATAGGCTGAAGACTGAAAACCTAGGGCAGAATTCTGTACCCAAGTAAAAAGACAAAACTACCCCCAAAAGACCATCTCCTTTGGCGCCAGAACGGCCGCGGAACCGCGGCCTAGACCCCCCTTTGGCCGCGGTTCCGCGGCCATATAGATGAATTGGGCTGTCTTCTTTTTTGTGCTTCCCTGGTTTTTCATGTACTTTATTCTGGTATATGTATTTTCTCAAATAGTCTTTACGATTTTTCCAGAATTTCTGTTGAGGGAAAGGTGGACTTTTTGTGGATGTTTTTGTCATGATTGCCTCGAGCTCCGCGTAGATTTCTTGGATCTTGTGCTGCCATTGAGCCTTGTGCATGAAAACGACATTGATTTGACATTTTGTCTTCCTAAACTGGTATCTGGCAACATACGGATGAAGAGCGGAGACCGTGTTTTCTCAGTGGTTGGCAGGAACCCGGATTTTTGTCGTGTTTTCCATGAATTTCACCGTTTTAGAACCGAGAACCTGTATCCTGCAATTGACTAGCAAACACGGCTCAAGAGTATCTACCGATATGCAATGTGACAAAAATTGGGCGGTATGAAAATGCAAAAATCTGATATGAACAAATACCCCCAAACTTATCATTTGCTCGTCCCGAGCAAAGCCAATTTATTCACAAAAAATTTCCTAACCTCACTTTCGCAGGGAACGCGATTGCACTGAGCATGTGCAACAAGCCGTTAAACCTCTAGGTGTCCCTAGTAGGAGGAGTGTTGTCTTCTGAGGGTTTTCAGCGGATACTACCCATAAAATCCGGTCAAGTTGGTTTTATAAAATAACTAAGATTCAAATCCTAAAGTTTTGTTTTAGAAAATAACAATTCTATAATCCTAAGTCTAGACCATCGAACCTTTATTTTTCACACCTCGCTTCTTATTTAACTACAGATTTTATATGTCTTTACGTGCAGTGCAAATAGTGTCGTTAAGTTCCAGAAGGATCGATTAAAGTCATCATGTCGCACAATAAAGCCCAGATAACAATTTTAAAAGGATCACATAAGTTTTATAAAGAGTTAAGCATTTTTCAAGTTTCGTTTTCCAGTAAGGTTTCAACTTCAGAATTTCTATCTTCCTTAACAGGAAACTAAGCCGTATTTTTCACTCCACCTTTTTCTTGTTTTCATTTCATACACACCTCTGTGAACGTGCAATAGTCTTATCATAGAATAAAACCTTCATATCTCCGCTAAAATTTTTATAAAAGCTTGTCTTTTATCAAGATTATTCTCACACAAAGAACCGTTAGGAATTTTAACTCGGAGAGAACACTTGCTTGACTTTGTTTTAACCTGGACTTTCTAGGCTTCTTAGCGAGCTTTGGGCCAATGCACCCAAACCAGTTGGTTTTAGGGCATTAGGTGTAGAAACACCCCAGCGGACTTAATTACTCAAGTTACCTAGGTCCAAAAACAAAAGACAGTTTGGCGTGAAAATCAGATGATTTAATACGAACGGAGAAATAACCGGCAGTTCAATTATTTTTTGGATAAAAGACGTGTTTAGTGGGTTTGGTGTGTAATCATTCCAATCAAGTTTCAGATGGGTTATTTTTCAGACTTAGCTCTAATTACGGCATCAATAACATTCCTTCATATTCGCTTTATTTCATAAACTATTCTTGACATTACTTATTTCAGAACAAACCTATTTGATCCTCAGAAAATCATTTATCTGTTTAAAAGTTTAAACATGAAAGACTTGTCATCTAATTCCCAAAATTCACGACACGTGTAGTGTGATGTAAAGACGTATATCAGCTATAGTTAACTTCAAAGGAGAGTTATCTTTCAGGTTTTCAAAATCCAAACATAAGATTTAGTTATTCCTATTTTTTCAAACAAAAACCGTCGAATGTTGAATCAGAGTTCTTCCACAAGCTAACTTGACAAAAAAGTTTTTATATTTTTAGAAAATTTTCAGATTTTTATGGATTTTATGGATTTAATATGCAGATGCAAAATATACATATGAATACGAAGGTAAGAAATGCGTACCGAACGTACCCCCAAACTTAAACTGGACAGTGTCCTCACTGTCGTTGCATGAAGAGATCATTTGAAGGGTCAAAATTGTCGGTTAGCGATACACAAATTTTTATGTGTTTTTTTTTTAAAAGAAAAAGAATATACAAAAATATATACAAAATGGTTTGTACATACCCCCAAACTTATTTGGAACAGTGTCCACTGTTCTTGGCTGGATAACCGAAGTTTGGAGGTAGGCAGAGGAAGATCATTCAGGGTAAACCGGCTCCTGTAAGAACAGGAGCTCCTCTGTTGGTTCGGAGGTAAGGTACAGTTTGCATCGGTGTCCGTTTACTTTGAAAAGTGAACCGTCCTTTGGATTTTCCAAATCCACAGCGCCCTGCGGATACACATTCCGCACAAAATACGGCCCTTTCCTGCGAGATCTGAGCTTTCCAGGATGGAAGTGAAGTCGGGTGTCGTAAAGTAATACCTGCTGACCAGGTACGAAGGTTTTGCGCAAAAGGTGTTTATCGTGAAACACCTTCATTCGGTTCTTAACAACAACCGTGTTATCGTAAGCCTCATCCCTAAGCTCGCTTAGTTCGTTCAACTGCAGCTTCCGATGGCTGCCCGCATCCTCGAGAGACAGATTCAGCTCTTTTATCGCCCAAAATGCGCGATACTCTATTTCGACAGGTAGGTGGCAGGCTTTTCCGTACACAAGCCGATAGGGAGACATGCCAAGGTCGGTCTTATAAGCGGTTCGAAAAGCCCAAAGGGCATCAGTGAGTTTCAGCGACCAATCCTTACGGTTCTTGGAAACCGTCTTCTCCAGTATCTGCTTGATTTGCCGATTTGAAACTTCGGCCTGCCCGCAGGTTTGGGGGTGGTAGGGCGTAGAGAGCTTATGATTAATGGAGTATTTCCGCATCAAGGCCTCGAAGGTTTTGTTGCAGAAATGACTTCCATTGTCGCTAATGATCGCATGGGGGTGCCCAAACCGGGAGAAAATGTTTTCTTTAAGGAACCTAACGACAACAAGGTTGTCGTTAGTCCGGCTGGGCATAGCCTCGACCCATTTAGAGATGTAATCAACAGCGAGAAGGATGTACAAGTTCCCGAAAGAGCTGGGAAACGGCCCCATGAAGTCTATCCCCCAAACATCGAAAATCTCTACAACCAAGATCGGTTGGAGCGGCATCTCGTTCCTCCGGGATATCCGGCCCATGTGTTGGCACTGGGAGCAAGTCTTGCAATAGTCATGAGCGTCTTTGAAAAGTTGTGGCCAGTAGAAACCACATTGCAAGATCTTCTCAGCTGTCTTTCTGGGCCCAAAATGCCCGCCACACGCTTGATCGTGGCAAAATGACAGCACACTCTTGAATTCCTCATCAGGGACACACCGACGAATAATCTGGTCGGGACAGTACTTGAACAAGTAGGGCTCGTCCCAGTAAAAGTGTTTTACTTGGGATAAGAAGCGAAGTCTGTCCTGACTTGACCATTCGGTCGGTAGTAATCCCGTGGCCAAATAGTTCACAATATCTGCGAACCAGGGTTCGCACGATACTGTCAAGAGTTGTTCATCCGGGAAAACGTCATTGATCGGAATTGGAAGCGAAGGCGAAGAAGGAAGTCGTGAGAGATGGTCGGCAACTACGTTTTCACATCCTCGTTTGTCCTTAATGACAAGGTCAAACTCTTGAAGCAAGAGGATCCAACGTATTAACCGAGATTTTGCATCTTTCTTCGCAAAAAGATGGCGCAGAGCAGAATGGTCAGTGTAGACAATGACTAGAGAGCCAATGAGGTAGGGCCTGAACTTTTCTAAAGCAAATACAACAGCTAAGAATTCATTCTCAGTTGTTGTATAATTGAGTTGGGCGTCGTTCAGGGTTCGGCTCGCATAATAGATTACGTGCGGCATCTTGTTGATGTGTTGTCCAAGGACAGCACCAATGGCAAAGTCGGATGCATCGCACATAATCTCGAATGGGTGCGTCCAGTCAGGTGAAGAAAGAACGGGAGCAGAAGTGAGTGAGCGTTTCAGTGACTCGAATGCAGTCACACAGCTCGAGTTGAAGTCGAATGGTGTGTCCTTGGCCAGCAAAAGAGTCAAGGGCCTAGCAATCTTGCTAAAGTCCTTGATGAACCGTCTATAGAAACCGGCATGGCCAAGGAAAGCTCGGATATCTCTGACGCATCGGGGAGGAGGCAGATTGGAAATGACCCCAATCTTTGCTTTGTCAACCTCTATGCCATTTTGCGAGATGATATGTCCTAAGACAATACTTTCGCGCACCATGAAGTGGCATTTCTCCCAGTTCAAAGTAAGATTCTTGTCCTTACATCGGGTAAGGACAGCGTCAAGATGCAGCAAACACTCGTTGAAGGAATCGCCGAAGATGGAGAAGTCATCCATGAAAATCTTCAGAAATTTTTCCACCATGTCTGAGAAGATACCCATCATACACCGCTGGAAGGTAGCGGGCGCATTGCATAACCCAAAGGGCATGCGACGATATGCAAACGTGCCGAAAGGACAAGTGAAAGTGGTCTTGTCCTGGTCTTTTTCGGCGATGGGAATTTGATTATAGCCGGAGTAGCCATCAAGAAAGCAGTAGTACTCGTGTCCGGCCAATCGTTCAAGCATCTGGTCAATGAAAGGTAGCGGAAAGTGGTCTTTCCGCGTTGCGGCGTTGAGTTTTCTGTAATCAATGCAAACTCGCCACCCAGTTTGGGTGCGAGTAGGGATTAACTCGTTCGCCTCGTTAGTGATGACCGTGATGCCCGAATTCTTGGGGACGACATGAATGGGGCTAACCCACTGGCTATCAGAGATAGGGTAAATGATACCACTATCTAGACATTTTACGATCTCCTTCTTCACAGCCTCTTTCATGACTGGATTGAGACGTCTATGTGGATCCCGGGCTGGTTTGGCATCATCCATCAGATGAATGTGATGCTCAACGATCAGGGGACTAATCCCCTTGATGTCCGCCATGGACCAGCCAAAAGCTTGCCTGTTGCTGTGCAAGACCGCGAGAAGGGCTTTCTCTTGCTCGGGAGCTAGAGAAGCCGAAATGATGACACGGAGGGTCTCGTTCTCACCTAAGTAAGCGTACTTAAGGTGAGATGGCAAAGGCTTGAGTTCGAGCGTTGGAGGTGAAACGATGGAAGGCAAGATTGGTGCAAAGGTCTCGAACTCAAAGGACTCCAGCAAAGATTCAAAGCGAGTGTAGGCAACCGAGTTGGATGGTTCAGGTAACTCATCCGGAAAGTCGAAGGATTCAAACTCGGGTTGTGCGCGGCTAAGATCGTTCGAAAACGTGAAACACTCGTAGTCGTTGTCTGGCGCAGAAACAGCAGCAGGTTCGAAGAGAAACGCACTAGTGGCGTCAAGATTATAGTGATCAAACAGAAACTCCTCGAATTCACACTCTTCTGGGGTGATCTCCTGGATCGAGCAGACGTCCAGTATATGAGCATTAGGTTCGGCGGGCTGATTCCCCAACCTAAAAATGTTGAGTTCAATCGTCATATTTCCAAAAGAGAGGTTCATCGAACCATTGCGACAATTGATCACAGCATTTGAGGTTGCGAGAAATGGGCGATCGAGTATCACCGGAATTTGATTCCGGGGGTTAGCTACAGGCTGTGTATCTAATACAATGAAGTCAACGGGGAATATGAAGTCCCCGACTTTTATTAACACATCCTCTAGCTCACCCCTAGGATGGGTGATCGATCGGTCGGCCATTTGGAGAGTGCAGTGCGTGGGTTTCAACTCTCCGACGCCTAATTGCTCGTATACTGAATACGGAAGCAGGTTAACACTGGCACCAAGATCTAATAGTGCGCGGTTGATGTTCTTATCCCCAATGGTAATTGAAATCGTAGGACAGCCAGGGTCCTTCCGTTTTTGTGGTAAAGATTGGGTAAGGGCATCACTCACAGCACTAGCCAAGAAAACTTTCTTGGGTACCTGAGACTTCCTCTTTTTCGTGCATAAGTCCTTTAAGATTTTTGCGTAGGATGGGACTTGTTGGACAGCATCTAAAAGAGGAATGTTAATGTTAACCTGCTTAAATAACTCCAGAATCTTCTCCATTTGTGGATTTTGTTTGTTAGACCTCAACCGGTTTGGAAATGGAACATTTTGAAAATTGGTTGAGTCTAATGCTGGAGGAGGAGATTGTGGAGTTGGAACGGATCCCAGAATAGGTGTTTTCGTGGAGTGAGAAGTGGGTCCGTTCAGAACAGAAGAAGAGGAAGGAGAGCCTTGTGAAGAACGGAGAATAGGCTCAGAAGACGAAGAAGAAGAAGAAAAAGAAGAAGAAGAAGCGGCCGGGGTGTCATCGTTGATCCGTTTGCCAATGTTGTTTTGCAGCATCCTTCCCGATCTCAGTGTGGTCACGGCACTCACATTATGGTTCTGTTGTTCAAGAGCAACATGTACATTATGTGGGTGACCGGGATTTGGGAGTGGCTGGGACGGGAGCTTCCCCTTCTCTCGCTCGCTTAAGGCCGCGTTCAGCTGTGCAATCTGGGCCTCGATGGTCTTGATGCTTTGCCCGTGTGCGGCAGTGTGTTGCACTAAGGATTGAATGGAAGGCTGGATGTTGGCGGTGGATTGAGTCGATTGTTTAACGAACGCCTCCAGACTTCGCTCGAGCGAGGAAACCTTATCGTTGTTTGACGGAACAAAGTTGTTTGGTGGAAAAGAATTGTTGGGTGCAAAGTTGTTCGTCTGATTCTGAAAAGGTTGGGGTTGGAAAGGCTGCTGATATTGATGTTGAGTTTGTTGTTGCGCTTGTTGTTGCGGTGGAGGGGCCCTTTGGAAATTGTTTCCTTGGAATTGATTCTGATTCTGATTCCAGGCGAAATTGGGGTGGTTCCTCCAACCGGGATTGTAGGTGGAAGAGTATGGATCATTCCTTGGTCTTTGCTGGAAGGCAGCATTAACCTGATCATGTCCTTGCGAGGGTGGATTGTAAGGACACTCTTCGGTCAAGTGGGAAGGATCGGAACAACAAGCGCAGATGGTACGAAGGGGGAGAACAGGGGCAGGAGCAGGAGCAGAAAATTTGCTCTCTATTGCTTCAAGCTTTCTTGTTATTGCAGCCATTTCAGCTTTCATCGCAATAGAGACATCAAGTTGGTGGATTCCTACCCTAGACTGACCGGTAGAAGTGGAGGTAGAAGAAGAAGAAGTCGGTCTGGTGCTCTCCCATTGTAGCGTTTGCTCCGCAAGGTCGTCAAAGAACTGCCATGCTTCCTCGTCAGATTTCGATAGGAAGTGGCCCTGACAGATGGTTTCCAACAACTGCTTCGTTGCTGGGTTCAGGCCCTCGTATAAGGTTTGGCAGAGCTGCCATTTCTCTATACCGTGGTGAGGACACTGAACAAGAAGGTCTTTGTACCGGTCAAAGCACTTCCAGAAGGGTTCAGAAGGAAGCTGAGAGAATTGGTTGATTTCATTTCGAATCCTTGCGGTCTTATGATTCGGATAGAATTTTTTTAGAAACGCTTTAACAAACTCGTCCCAGCTGGTGATTGAGTGGGAAGCGGTGCTATACAGCCATTTTTCAGCAAGATCGCATAAAGTGAACGGAATGACCCGTAGACGTATAGCATCGTCCGACAGCTGGGTGGTTTTCATCATGGCACAGACGTTTTGAAATTTATTGATGAAGATATAGGCATCTTCAGATTCAAGCCCATGAAAACGTGGAAGCATGTTGATGAAGTGGGGCTTAATTTCAAAGTTGTCCCCATTGGCCGGAGGAAGAGAAAGGCAGGTGGGAAGTGCAGAACGGGTGGGATAGAAACGATCCTGGAGCGCGATTCGCTGCGACGCTACAACAGGCGGTGGTGGTGGGAGATTGGTCTCCGTAGGAGGTGGAGCCAATTCAGGGGTGGTCAAAGAGATGTTCGGATTAAATCCCGACATCGCGGAAGAAGAGGTTGGTGAAGGTGAAGGTGAAGATGTATGAACAGAATTCCGGTCAACGTCGGAGTTGGCCGGCAAAGGAAGGGGTGAAAGAGGAGTGGACGGAGTATCGACGTCTGAGTCGATCGCGTAGTCGGTAGCGACTAACGTAACGCGGACTAGACGGGCGCTAGTGTCCCGAGTCCAAGCGGACATACACTAAACGAGTTTAGTATAGTCAAAGCGGAGAAGGTGAGGGTAAGAAAACGTCAATGGAGAAAGGCGATGGGTGGTGGGTGAAAAAATGGATTTGACGACAAAGGGCAAGTTTTTATAAAAGTTTTTGGTTTTTTTCGTTTTTTTTTTCGTTTTGTTTTTAGAAAGAGATTTACAGAAATATGTACGGATATACGGCTTAAGCAATCACAAACAAGATATGCACAATCACACCTAGATCTAGGGTAACCTAGGTCTACTAGACCTGCTCCTGAACTTGATTGTCGAAGTTAAACAGTGTCGAGAAACGGGCTTAAAAATACACTGATCACGAGGTCAGGTAAGTGCAGAGATAAGGGGAGGTTGTCCAACGCTTTCGCGAAGTTCCTTAATTAAATAACCCTTTCTCTTTCGGCGGTTGCGCCTTTAACACGTTCCTAGACACCCCGTAAACAATATACCGTTAAGCGAGGTTCTAAACACGGTTTATCTTCTCCTAATGAGCGCGAAGTCCTTAGGGCTGAAGTCTAGTATTTTTAAATTTACAATGGACAATGCATATGCTTTAGTGATTTTTGGGGTCCTGGGAAGGGTGATGAAATCCCCACCCAATCTGGATTGGTTTCAAGCCCCTTAAGTCCGTATTAAAGAATGCAAAGCGGTAACAAATCAACTGCAAACAACTTTTATTTGCGGCGCAAGGAATCCTGCACAAGAACAGTTTATTGGAAGGGGGAGAAGAATTTGCGCAAAGAAAGCTGCAGAAAACACAGTTTATTGGAGTTCAGAGGAGTGGAGAGAAAAAGAGAAACTTACCAAGAGATTTTGGGAGCCTGAAGCCACCAAACGGCCGCGGATCTGCGGCCTAAGCTTGCTTATGCCGCGGTTCCGCGGCAAAATGATGGGCTTGGGCCTTCCTTTTTCTGGGTTATGCTCTGTTGGGTGTCCTCTGCTTGTCTGGATGTGCTGAATTTTGAATTGCTTACTGTATTTGCTCCAGATTTTTACAGTAGACCGTTTGCTTCGTTTTGATTCGTCGCGGTGTAGCCGCGAAATGTGGGTCTATCTTCCCACGTCTTTGGCACTGTACTTGAACTCCGTATTATCCGACGTCTTTGGCGTCGATCTTGAACTTCGTATTTTCCTGCACACTTGCACAAAAGCTAATCAAAAAACAACAAGATGGTTTTTTTTTTACAACGTATATTTTTTTGTTTTGTTTTTTTTGGTTATATTCACAAGTTAACCTGAAATTACACAAGGAAATAAACCACCGTCTCCCCGGCAACGGCGCCATTTGATTGATAGTGGTTCTGCGTGTTCAAGTTTTAGTTTAAATACCGCAATCAAGACGGTTTCGCTTGTAGCTAGCCGGTTGAGTACGGGTCGTCCGCAGGGAGATGGGAGTCTTTTTCAATGTGTTTTAACGAGTTAAGTCCGAGAGTTCAGATTTGTTTGTGATTATCTAAGTGTTAAGTTGATATTTAAAGAGAGCTTGTTAGGGTTAGGATTAGGTTAGTTTGAGTTAGGAGTCTCCACATCTTTCGTTGCCCCTCTTAATATCGGTGTTACGGTAATCGGCAACAACGGGGATTAGCACGACTAGGAAGGAACTTGCGAGTATAAGCTAGGCTTTCCAACGCATAAGTTCTTCCTTTTGGTGCTTGTCCGTCCGTTCTTGGCTCTTAGCCATAACCTCCGGTTAATTCAACCACAACCGGTCTCACTACGGAATCACCGCTATCATGTAGGATAGGGTGCCGTAAGGAGCGGATTGTGGTTCAATTAACGGGAGTCGAATTAAGCTGTTGGGCAAGGAAAGAGTGAGAGAGATTTCCTTCTCTCAAACTTCCCTTATCCTACCCTAACAAGTATGAACTACTCACACATCATGATACGGAAAAATAAAACAAAACAAAAGAGGAAGATAGAAAGAAAGAGATTAGAAGAATACGACTAGCTATTTGCGACCTCACCTTGGCGAGGATCGAGCGTAAGCATCATGGTCGTTTTAAGGATAAAGAAAAAGAGAGAAGAAAGAAACACAAGAAATAACAACAACTAGTTAACAAATTAAAATTACAACAATTATAGAAAAAGCAAGACAAGCATGATAATAAAATGATCTTCTTTATTCACCATTCTTCACTCACAAAGCTCACTACAAGTTTAATGGAGAAGAGATGAGAAGAAGAAGAAGAACATGTAATCTAAAACCTAGAAAAAGAATACAAGATTATGGACACCCTCCCTTCACAAAGTTCTGGGGTATTTATAGGCTGAAGACTGAAAACCTAGGGCAGAATTCTGTACCCAAGTAAAAAGACAAAACTACCCCCAAAAGAACATCTCCTTTGGCGCCAGAACGGCCGCGGAACCGCGGCCTAGACCCCCCTTTGGCCGCGGTTCCGCGGCCATATAGATGAATTGGGCTGTCTTCTTTTTTGTGCTTCCCTGGTTTTTCATGTACTTTATTCTGGTATATGTATTTTCTCAAATAGTCTTTACGATTTTTCCAGAATTTCTGTTGAGGGAAAGGTGGACTTTTTGTGGATGTTTTTGTCATGATTGCCTCGAGCTCCGCGTAGATTTCTTGGATCTTGTGCTGCCATTGAGCCTTGTGCATGAAAACGACATTGATTTGACATTTTGTCTTCCTAAACTGGTATCTGGCAACATACGGATGAAGAGCGGAGACCGTGTTTTCTCAGTGGTTGGCAGGAACCTGGATTTTTGTCGTATTTTCCATGAATTTCACCGTTTTAGAACCGAGAACCTGTATCCTGCAATTGACTAGCAAACACGGCTCAAGAGTATCTACCGATATGCAATGTGACAAAAATTGGGCGGTATGAAAATGCAAAAATCTGATATGAACAAGAGGTTGCGAAGGTTGACGACGTCGATGGAGCTCCGGCGGCCAGCCAACAGTGACCGCGACGGCAGCTGCAGTCCAAGAAGCCTCAATCAGAGAAGGGAAAGGAGAATAAAGGAAAAGAGGAAGGAAACAATGCTTACAGAGGGGGTACATGTGAGGCCGGGGCACGGAGGCGAGACCGTCGGCGGCAACAGATCCGGCGTGCAGCGCGCACAAGGGCATGTGCAGGTGGCCGCGGCTGGTGCAGGGTGCGCGGGGGTGGAAGAAAGAGGGTGTGGGTGAGACGAGGCAGAGGAGGCGAGGGTGCTGGTGTCGTCGGCGTTGGGGTTGCGGCGGCGAGGAGGGAGACGGCGGTGGCTAGGGTTCGATGAGGATGGGGTTCTGGTTGCGCTCGTGAAAGAATAAAAAGAGAAGAAGAAGAATATATATATATAAGAGAGGGAGAGAGAGAGAGAGAGAGAGAGAGAAGTTGCGAGAGGAGAGAGAGAGAGAGGAGAGAGGAAGAAACGGGGAGAGAGAAATTTTTCTCTAGTGGAGGGAAGAGAGAGAGAGAAGGAGAAAGGGAGAGAGAGATAGAGACAGCGAGAGAAAGAGATGGGGCCCGCGGGAGTTTAAAAGAGATCCGATTGGTTGAGGGGAAAATATTTAGAGGTTAGGAAAAAATAAATTAAAGATTTAAAAGATTGTGAGGGAACAGTAAATATAATATAGGTTAAGGAAAATATTTGACGTTTTAAATTAATAAAATTTGGGATTTTGGCGCAAAGTAAAACATTTCCAAATCGCGCCCGGGTCGGGTCCAAAAATTTGAAATTGAAATCATAGGATTTTAAGCGGGATCCAAATTTTAAAATGAAGTGTTTTATGATCAAAAAGCATACCCCCAAAACGGACACACGTACGTGCACGTAGCCATCCAAACTCGTCCGTTTCACTGAACGGGACGAGAACACGATACACGGACGCTACAACGGGGTTAAGGGTGTCAAGTAGGCCAAGATTGATATTTTAATTTTATTTTAGATTCTAAAATTTGTTATATGCAGAAATGAATTTACCGGGTAAAAATTTACAGTAAGCAACAAACAAGCAAGATAAATGAAATAAGGGTCACACTCCATTCATAAAGTAACAGAAATTGGTAGCATTGGGCTCGGGTGTTACAGGGCCAAAAGAAAGCCCGCAAACTTCATCAGAGCAACGTTAAGAACAAGAAACTGATGCTGAGTTTCTTCACAAAATCCTCGAAAAGAAGGACAAAGAGGCAGCGGAACAAGCTGCCAACATAAAACGAATGGCGTTCTTATTCCAAGACATGGGCGGGCTGATGTTCCAGCCGGACCCTCCAGCCGAAGATCCTCCAGTAATAATTGAAGATGATAGAGGAGAGACGTCAAACCCTCTTCCAGCTTGTTCAGCAGCTAAAGAAGAGACCATCTCAAAAGCTGCCCTGGATGGCTACATCGCTCAGCAGATTTGAGTCCATCAAGCGAATGAAGCGGCTGGACAAATTGTTAAGACTGGACAACCATATCCAGGATGGTACGATCAGATCAAATATCCACCAGGATACACGATTCCTAAGTTTCATGTATACAAGGGGACAGGCAATCCCCATCAACACGTCGCTCAGTTTAGGGCTCTTTGCAGCAATACCGGAGGTGACAACAAATTGTTACTTCGTCAGTTCGTCGACAGCTTGGCGGAAACGGCCTTTGAGTGGTTTTTGGAGCTGCTGAATGACTCTGTCAAAACATTTACAGAGATGGAGCTGCTATTTACCCAACGTTTCGCGTGCGCTAGCGAACGTACCCCAATCACGGCACTGATCAACGCCAGGGTGAAGCCAAGCGAAACATGGGTCTAGTACGTGATACGATGGCGGAATCTATGGTCGAAGTGCGAACAACGCATCGAAGAAGCGCCTGCGGTAGGCATGTTCGTAGGAACCCTCGATCCGCAGGCAACTACATCCCAATTCATGATGTTCTTCAAGCCGACCACCTTCCAGGCCTTGATTGACAAGCTGGCCCAAATGGACCAGATGGGCCATAGGCCTTCCTCTTCAAAGATGGAGCCTTGGAATGAAAAGGAAAAAGGGAAAGCAACCTTCATCGCCAACGCTCAGCAACAACCGAGTGGCCCGAGACCGGTTGTTCGCCAAAGCAACAAGCGGCAATCCGTCGAGGAGAAGTTGAGACGTCCTTACTCGTTTCCCCGGGATAAAACAAGGAAACTGTTTGAACTGGCAGTGCGCAATGGGCTCATCACTCTACCGGAGTCGAGACACACAACGCGACCGAACGACATCAACGATCCTAATTACTGCCCCTACCACTGAGTATTGGGCCATCCGATCGAAGACTGCTACGTCTTCAAAAACTGGGTTGAAGACCAATACCAACAGGACAAGTTCGCGCTATCTGAAAACTGGAAGGTGGATCCGCCACAACAGCACACTCCTAAAAGGGTGGACAAACCGGGGGCATCGTGCTCCTTTATAGAAGAAGCTCCATGGGAGGTCGCTCTTTCAGCCAAGACGAAAAGAATGCTGAAGGATCTTCACACATGCCCGGCAATCAGGTAGAAAAGCCCACTAGAGCCTGAGATCATTGAGGGAATGCTAAAACCGCGCCCGATGCCGAGAATTGGTAGCGATGGTCAAAACGCTCAGGCCCAGCCGTCAAAGTCTTCAAAGAAGAAGAAAAAGCCCGTGAAGCCTGACGGAAGCGCACGGGTCTGCAAAAGCATATTAACGCGCTGGAGGAATATAAACAGAAGGCGCGGACCCCGGTCACACTCCAAGAATTTCTAAACAATATCCTTGAGAGCGGAGATAACGACGAGGATGACTCGTCAGAAGAATCTAAGGACTATGTGGCAAGTTGCCACATGGTCTCTCATTCGGCGTTAACTAACGAAGAAGCTCACTTGGCGATAGAAGACAGCATAAAAGAGCTGGGGGCAGGATCGAAGCCAAAACATTTGGAACCGTCTGATGAGATGATCGATTTGCTACTGAACGAAGCCTGTCAGAAAAGCAAAGCCAATCAAGAGCGCGAACTTGTTGAGATCCGGTGAAGTGCCTTATCGTTTGGCACTTCCACCTTCATTGGAAGGAATGCACAATGTGTTCCACATATCCCAACTCAGAAGGTATGTGTGTAACCCCAGCCATATTCTTGATCACTTCGAGCTCACTGTACAGCCAAATTTATCTTCTAAGCAACAACTTGTTGAGATCCGGGATAAAAAGGTGAAGTCACTTTGGAACAAGGAAGTCAACTTGGTTCGAGTGATATAGAGAAAAGACACACCAGGAGAATCAACATGGGAAAGGAAAGATGAGATGCGTGTAAGATATCCTCATTTATTTGTAAACTAGTTCTTAAAATAAATTGTAAATTTTAAGAACGAAATTTTTGTAAGGAGGGTAAACTGTAACAACTCCAATTTCAATGTACACAAAACTGTTTAAAAGTTAATGTACAATTGGGGTATTTGCAATCCTGTGTATACTATAAGTATTTGTTTTAATTTAGAACAGGAAGAAAACACTTATAGCTCATTAGTAAAGTTTTGCACTGCTGTGACGTAGCCCCTGTGATTGAATCCTCCCAACCACATTAACTTTTTATTTAAATTTCTTTTAATCTTTTAGAAGCCCAAGGGTTTGCACGTGTACTACACGTAGAAGATTAAGTTACGGATTAATTAAACATATGCACGAGGGTATATGCATCGTGATGGACACGTGGCGAAATTTTGGAGCTCCTCCACCGGTTTTCGACCAGTGAAACCGTCGGAAAAACCCGCATCGCTGGGCCCCCCATTGGCAATGGTCTCCATTTCTTTGCCCGGGCACCTATTCGCCTACCCCACTAACCCCACATTGTTTATTCTCTCTGCATTCATCCAGAGAGCAATAAAACACCATTTAATCCCATTTTTAATGTAATTTTCAATGCATTCTTTCAACCCCCCCTAAATCCTATTTTTCCCTATAAATACCACACCATATTTCATCTCTCCTCACTCAGAAATTCCCTGTCAAAACTCTCCAAAATTCTTAAGTCCCTTTAGTGTGCAAGTGGAGTTAGCGAAGGGAGAAGTTCCGGCGACGTTCCAAGGAGTTTCCGGCGACAAAACGACACCACGAGACCTTCCGTAGCTTCATACCTCTCTCCTCTAGTCCAATAGCCAGTAAGTCCCATCTCCCTCTCTTCTCCTATTATAAAACTTTCAATTCTAAAAACCCGACAAAAGCGGAGTTAATCCGACTTCCGATTCGGTTTTTCTTTAAAACGTTACTTTTCTTAATCAATAAAATTCCATACCATCACATAATGTTTAACAAACATTAAAAAACATATTTAAACAAGTTTCATTCCAAAAGAATCTCTATTTCAACTTTTATCGTAATTTTACGGTAAAATACCACATACTTTACATTTCGCCATAAAACAACATAAACTTGTATTATCTTTAGATGACTCACGAGGTAATGACCTACCTCCTCACAACACATATCTTTGACATAGCACGATGAAAGTTTGGGACATTAGTTATGGGATAATACGACATTACAAATAAATACCATTAACTTATAAAACCATTTCTATAAAAAGATGTATTAAACAATTTCTTGCAATTGTGCCTCTACAACCCACTTTTGGGGACCCCGTTCGGGATGGTGCGAGTTATCGCACATCCTCGGGCCTAGTAGAGTGAGATACAGACCTCCGAAAGGAACATTCGATCTCGATGGATTTTTAATGCATTTTTCTTTAGAAAATGAGATTTCTACAAGAAAATAAATAAAATTATTTTCATTAAATATATATATATAATCAAAATATCTAATTTAATTATATTATAGAAATATTCTAAGTTTTCAAAAGGAATCACCATTACATGAAAATACCATCCAAATACAAAACAATTCCAATATTTCAATAAAATACCATATATTATGAAAACTAGGTTCTACTCACTAGAAATTTCACTTTTATAAAATATACATTTATGAAAACCCTAAAGGCGATGAATAAATGCTTGAGATGTATTTTGAAATTATACCAAAAGTAGTTTTACTTAAACCCCCCTCAAGTTATACTAAATTATAATAAGGACCCAAGTAAACATAAGTTTAAGCGGGACCAGTCTCTTGAGCCTCAGGAACCTGGAAAATATGGGTGCTTGCCTATTTAAGATAGACAACCTAATAAATGGTGTTATCAACACGGTAATTGTCTTGGAAAAAGACACAAATCTTGTCGTTCATGTGTAGCAGTTACCGATAACATCCAAACTAATTCAGGATTTCAAGTTCTCTTCAAAGTGTCTGACTCAGACCAAGTCTCAATCTAATCAATCTGACTTGAATGTGATTCAAGTATAAACTACAAATCAACATGAATCCGTCTATTCAATCTATATCAATTTATATTGACTGAACCGAACCATGGATATACTCCGTCTACATGACTCTCCATTTATATTCATTCTGTTTACTGATATCATGGTTTCGGCAAGTTATCCATCTATATAACAAACAATACAATCAATACAAAATATATAACAGGGTTTATAAGGGGTAGATTGGTACGGAAGGTGTTAAAAGTGGCACGAGACTGTAACCATAATACACCTAACCTGAATATCCATTGCCGTTATACCGTGGCTGAACGGTTCTTTATGCTCCGTAAAGCTTAGTCTCCGGAATAGTGGGACTCCTCTCATATACATGGGCATTTTCTGTACCAAGCTACAAACAACAGCGTTAACAATATAATCAAACATTATAAATTATATTCCTTTCTGTCTATTCTAGCTCTACTCACCTTTGGGACTTACCGAGCGATCGTTCGCTGACGACATTCCTTTCTTCTTTCTTTGGAATATTGTCAGATGATCCGGACTCTCTGGAGATCGAGCCCAGCACTGAAGATTTGGAGCAGATACCATTTGACCCGGAGCTTTAGACACTTGTGCATATTTATTTCATTTCAGTTATGCCATTGTTCAGGCATCGCTTTCTACTCATGTATTTACATTTCAATTGTATTTGTAAAAGAATGTTTAATAAATAAACTTGATATTTATTTACGTTCATGTCTCTTGTGTATTTTACTTTATATCGCTTAGATACACTTAGCGTGTTTAGTTTTGAGTAAATACGTAGCGGGCCTTGCCACGTCCTCTGCCCGTGTACTGGAAAGCGGTGCGTGACAATACTTTATATGGTATATGTATCGCTACATATATGCGTATCTGTATAAAAATACGGATAGCACCAAAGAGAGAAAATGAATAGTGAACAATAATACTAAAATATATGTATCAAAATACATATATAAATTATTAAATCAAAACCTGATTTAATAATCCGGCTTAATCCTAAGCCGGCTAGTATTATCAACCGTCCGATTAAAGTCTGTTTATCGCGTACACGTATTTAATTGAACCCCTGCTCGTACGACTGTACGGCTCCTACATCTGTCGCCTGAATCGGGAAAACCCTCTGTGTGGGACTCTAAAGACTCGACAATACGCTGGCAGTGGGTTTAACCACAAGCACGTCCGCGGCACTAGCTGTACGTAACGGCTACCCAGGCACTTGTCAAAAGGGGGGTCGACAATCAAGTACGTCCTTACCCTACTTAGCCTGAATGTGACAATCTCTGTACAGTCTGGTCTCTTAATAAAAAAGTATCGCATATCGGATCTAGGGGGTGGATAACGTCAGATCCCCACTAACCCGATAAGTCATGTCTGAGTCTAGCTCATCACCAACTGAGTTACTACTGATCAACCATCAGTAAATCTCGCCCACCATGGCTACGGATTCTGGTGATAGCCGACTGAACACAGGGCGACATTAACTCCTAATACCAGGAGAGACGAATCCCTGACAGTCGACCACTACCTCCATGTGGCTCGGGACTATACCCAACTAAAACCTGTTTGCATGACTCCTTTGAGCTGTGGTAGGGTAGTAATCAAAGTACAGTGGGAACCCACACGAGACAAATGACGACTTTAGGTCAAAGGACTAACATGTACTCATACCACCTAAGAACTTCTATCTGACGATAGGTATAATACCATCTAGAAGTTCTCGACGAGTCCGTCCAGTGTACTCACCTCCAGTGAGGACCTGCATACTATCTTAGGTGACATAACACCAATGGCTTGTGAGACCGGCCACCGTCTCTCGTCGGGGTCTCGAAATGTATACACAAGTCTACTCCGGAATATCGATGCACAGTCTCGATACTCACACGACTAGGGACATTTAAGAATGTGTTTATAGACCACCCAGTTCTCACGTATATGATCGCCATCATAATGCCGGTAGTCAAGCAAAAATTCTACGGGCTTCATCATTATGTATTAGCGATATAATAATAAGTAAAACGTGTACACATCAATAATAAAGACAAACCAGATAGCATACTATCATTCCTAATAAGTTTTTTCTACCTGTATAGGTCATCCCTCAATTATCATAATCGCATGCCTGCAATTACAATAATTGTCTTGAGGGCACTATATCCAACAAAAACTAACGAACCTTTTTATCTTTTATATTTTTATTAATTTAATTATATGCATCACATGCATGCAATAATAATTTGACGCATTGTTATTGATTAGGTGGCGGCAGATTAGAGGTTTTTTTGCTCGTGTTCCGTACATCACTCCTTTGGCATTAACATAATAGAGATTTAGCACGTATGATGCGTGTTTGTATATTTTAACATTGACAAAGATTTGAGACTTTTTTATAAAAAAATATTATTTAAAATAACATAGTTTTTAATGTTTTTTGGCAGGATTTTTATTTTTTTAAAATTTAATATGTTAGCTATCTTAAATAATTTTTAAAAATTGTTATTATCTTAAATAAAAGTATTTAATGTATTTCTCAAACAAAAAATTGAAATGATTTAAATTAAAAAACTAACAAAAATCTCTTTTTTTATATCTTATTAATTTAATTATGTATGTCACGCCCCGCTTCCCAGAGTACGCTAGATTGGGCACGTGACATAGCCAACCATGCTACCTGTGGGTAGGAAGTATCCATCCACAGTCACATTATGGCTGTAGAGATATCGAGAACAAGAGAAAACTATCTAAAAATATGTCCATAATCCAGAATAACAAGAGTCAATGATAAATAAATGCGGAAGCAAATGATCCAATACAATACTGAAAAGTATGTCCCATAATGCGAGCTCACATCTGGAAATAAATGCAGGAAATAAAACTAACCACTACTGGACTCACAACTCAGCCTGCTGGCTGAAGTACTCCTGCTCGAACTGCGACAGTGGTACAGTATCTGGGCCATGCAAAACCCAGACGTCAGCGCGTCATGTCAACCAGTAATATCATACGAACAATGTAACAGGCAATGCAAAAGAACATGAATAAAGCAATAGTATGAAACAAGCAGTGCAGGGTAGTGTGCAGTGGGTAACTAAACTGTTCTATCAGGTTTTCTAGTCTAAAGTCTTTGAAATCAATTGATGAATCATCGATGTAACTCAATAGTATCCTGTACATACCCGGGACCACGGCCACAATATTCTCGGCTGCAGCCGAGACATGCCGCTAGGCACAAAACAGGAATGTGTACACTCGATAGTATCCCGTACATACCCGGGACCACGGCCACAATATTCTCGGCCGAAACCGAGACATGCCGCTAGGCACAAAACAGGAATGGGTACACCCAGAACAGGTAGTGAACTGTCGAGTTACAAGTCAGGTTTCACCTTTGATTTCCCCATACCCCCAAGTTATGTGTGTAGGTCAAGTCAGGTATTCCGAAATCAAGAAACTAATGCCAACACAGGATCAGGTAAACAGGTTTGTCTGGATAGACAACAGGAACGGTCCATGAGGACTACATGTCAGGTTTGTTGGCACTAGGCACGAGATCAGGTAACAGGTCGGGTCATGGTACATCAGGTCAAGTCAACAGTATACGGTACCATGTCAGGTGTATCAATATACTTATATGTGTAGCACGTCAGGTCAAGGTACAAATAATATCGTGGGTGTGCTCACAATCAGATATAAGCAAACATCAAGATCTAATCAATGCGCAAAGCAATAAAGCGGATTTATTAGCTAGCTGTACAGTTTTCAATCGTGTTAAATAGATGGTGTCAATATAACGTGAATACAGAATGGTAAATGTAACTGCTGTAATCAGGTTAATAAAACATTGAGTGTTCCAAGAATGCCACGACAAGTATAATCTGTTTAAAGAATGCAATTTTAATTTGACCGGTTTAAGTTGTTCATGAATATCTGATAAACTAAACTGGAATAAAAGCATCATAGCAGTAAATCAAAATGTAATCTATCATGTACGGGGTCGTTGGGTATGAATAATTCGATGCGAGATTAAGTCTTAGGTTCGGAAACATAAAGATACAGCGGAGCCTGATACGGTTAATTAGAACTCCACTGTTATCACTTCTGAATATGGGTTTATCAGGAAAATAATTAATTTGACATGCTACTAGGGTTAAACAGGAAGCAATGTATGTAAGGTGATTTACTAAATATTACTTCATTAAACCATACATAAATATTAAGGCAAGTTTTAAAGTTGCAATAGCATGTAGCAAGTATCAAATACTTGCCTCGACGAAATGACAGTCACGAGAGAACGGAGGCGACACGATAACAGCAAGGGCTCGGGAGGATCTGGACAGAGATGGATGCACTCACGGCAACCCGGCAGCGAGGCGATCGGTGCCGTCAAGATCACCGGCGGTTCAAGCCGCGACGGTGACGACGACGAGATGGGTTTCTGTAGAGGTGATCGGGGAAGGTGCAAAATCGGTCGGTAGTGGTGGTGTTGGCGTTCTGTGGGGTTGCTGGGAGGCGAGGAGATGACGGGTGGTCGGTGGTGATGGGTTTTCCGGCGAGGGTGAGGTTGCAGGCGATGGGTTGCGAGGATGGAGACTCGGGTGAACAAAGGAAAAGAGAGGAGATGGCGAGGAGAGGAAACTCAGGTGAGGGGAACACGGCGAGGTGATGGTCGGCGGCTCAGGTGGTTGCCGGCGGCGACTTGGCGACTGCAGGGAATTCTGCATGTGGCCGCGTCGAGCAAGGTGCGCGGGGGAAAGAAGACAAGGTTGAGGTTGAGGGGAGGAGGCGGAGGCGAAGGCGACGGTGACGCTGGCGCCGGCATCGGGGCTGCGGCGGCGACGGTGAGGACGGCTAGGGTTAGGGTTCACGGTGGGTTTTGTTTTCGCGTTCTGGGAAAAATGTGTGAGGGAGGAAGAGAATATATATGGAAGAGAGAGAGAGAGTTAGAGAGAGAGAGATAGGGAAAGATAGAGAGAGAGAAAGAGGTTAGAGAGAGAGAGATAGATAGAGAAATAGTGGAGGGGGCCCGCGGTTAATACGCTGATTGGCTGGGGAATAAAGATTCGTGGGGTTAAAAAAATATTTAAAAGATTTCTTGAAGATTAAACAGTAAGGATTTATAAGTTAAGGAAATATTATATGGTTTAAATATTATATTAAATTTGGGATTTTGGCGCTAAATGAAACATTTCCAAATCGCGCTCGGGTCGGGTCCAAAAATTCGAAATTTAAATAATAGGATTTTAAGCGGGTTCCAAATTTTGAAATTGAGTGTTTTCTGATTAAAAAGCATACCCCCAAGTCGGACGCCCGTACGCGTACGTAGCCGTCCAAACTCGCCCGTTTCACCGAACGGGACGAGAAATCGATGCACGGACGCTACCACGCGGCTAGGGGTGTCGAGTAGGCCAAGATAAATATTTTTAATTTTATTTTAGGTGCTAAAATTTGTTATATGCAGAAATGACTTTTCCAGATAAAATTTCACGGTAAGTGTCAAACAGACAAGCTAAATGAAATGAGTACTACTTAATGCTCGGACAGTAACAGAAATTAGTAGTATTGGGCTCGAGCCTGATTAGGTCCTTGCGTCAGCTGTTTCTGCCCTTGGAACGGTCTCTGCGGAGGCTTCTGTATATCATCTCTCGTGCGAAGCTTCGACGGACAGGCACCAACTGCGTGATCAGCCGCTCCACAAACCAAACAGAGTCCCAGCCTCCTTCGACAATCCTTTTGCATGTGGCCAGGTAAATTGCAGTAGTTACAATTCATGCTCTTTCTTCGATCGACGACCACAGGCTTCTTCATGGGTGCTACACTACGACGATCCACTGGAATACCCTTGCCCCTATGAGCTCGGTTAGGTACAAATGTGGGCTTCCTGGTCGCAACTGCTGTCTGCTGCAAGCTCCCTTTCATCCCAGACAAACTCTGTTGTTCCCGAGCTGCCGTAAGAACCTGTGAGAAAGTGGTCAAACCCAGGGAGACAATCTGCCTCTGGATGTCCACATCCAAACTGCGCATGAACCTTCGTGCCCTGTCTGCCTCGTTAGCGACTAAAAGTCCAGCGAATCGGCTGAGTCTCGTCCACTTTGCTGCATGCACGTCCACGGGTGCTCCATTCTGCCTCAGCCCAATAAATTTCTCTTCCATTTCCTCCCGTGCAGTCCGCGGGAAGAACTTCTCCAGGAAACTCTTAGAAAAATCCGCCCAACTGATCGGCTTGGGCAAGCGGGTCTCTTCCACAAGCCACCACTGTCGGGCGTAATCCACTAGCTGAATGCGCACCACATCAACTCTTTTGTCCTCTGGAATCTGTGCCGCAATCAGCAAATTCTCCGTGTCGACCAGCCACTGCTCGGCTGGAAACGGCTCCTCCAAACCAGTGAATGTAGTCGGACCCAAACATCTGAAATCTGCCACGGTCCCTACTCGGTCAACCGGTTTAGCTCCAGCGTTGTTTACAGACTGCCGAACGATCTGCAAACCTTCCTGAAACGAGTCTGCTTGCTGCTGAATCAACTCAGTCTGCCTCTTCTGATTTTCCAGCATTCCTCTTATTACTCCAATCATGGCGGCTTCGTCCACACGCCTCTGGTACGTCTTGAAATTCTTATCTGCCATATCCCTGAAATCAAAACACCCAACATTAGCATGATGATAGATTCAATATATAGATCAAGACTAGAACTCCAAGATACTTAAATAGAGTACCGCATTGTAACTATGCCGCGGTATCATAGCCACAATTACATAACTCCACCCAAGTCGCCTAAGTCCTAGAGATAACAAGAAATCAGGTTTTTCGAATCGACTTGCAAAGTAAGTTTGCACGTCGTAAAAGATATAATCAGGAAGGATGTGATTCAAGAATGGTAAAAGGCAAAGTGGTAGGACATATTTCCTAAACACGGGTATTCTGATTCGTGTATTGGGTACAATACCCAACTACAAAAGAATCGACCCGACTATCCTATGGCTCTGATACCAAAAGAACCATGTCACGCCCCGCTTCCCTGAGTACGCTAGATTGGGCACGTGACATAGCCAACCATGCTACCTGTGGGTAGGAAGTATCCATCCACAGTCACATTACGGCTGTAGAGATATCGAGAACAAGAGAAAACTATCTAAAAACATGTTCATAATCCAGAATAACAAGAGTCAATGATAAATAAATGCGGAAGCAAATGATCCAATACAATACTGAAAAATATGTCCCATAATGCGGGCTCACATCTGGAAATAAATGCAGGAAATAAAACTAACCACTACTGGACTCACAACTCAGCCTGCTGGCTGAAGTACTCCTGCTCGAACTGCGATAGTGGTACAGTATCTGGACCATACAAAACCCAGACGTCAGCGCGTCATGTCAACCAGTAATATCATACGAACAATGCAACAGGCAATGCAAAAGAACATGAATAAAGCAATAATATGAAACAAGCAGTGCAGGGTAGTGTGCAGTGGGTAACTAAACTGTTCTATCAGGTTTTCTAATCTAAAGTCTTTGAAATCAATTGATGAATCGTCGATATAACTCAATAGTATCCCGTACATACCCGGGACCACGGCCATAATATTCTCGGCTGCAGCCGAGACATGCCGCTAGGCACAAAACAGGAATGTGTACACTCGATAGTATCCCGTACATACCCGGGACCACGGCCACAATATTCTCGGCCGAAACCGAGACATGCCGCTAGGCACAAAACAGGAATGGGTACACCCAGAACAGGTAGTGAACTGTCGAGTTACAAGTCAGGTTTCACCTTTGATTTTCCCATACCCCCAAGTTATGTGTGTAGGTCAAGTCAGGTATTCCGAAATCAAGAAACTAATGCCAACACAGGATTAGGTAAACAGGTTTGTCTGGATAGACAACAGGAACGGTCCATGAGGACTACATGTCAGGTTTGTTGGCACTAGGCACGAGATCAGGTAACAGGTCGGGTCATGGTACATCAGGTCAAGTCAACAGTATACGGTACCATGTCAGGTGTATCAATATACTTATATGTGTAGCACGTCAGGTCAAGGTACAAATAATATCGTGGGTGTGCTCACAATCAGATATAGGCAAACATCAAGATCTAATCAATGCGCAAAGCAATAAAGCGGATTTATTAGCTAGCTGTACAGTTTTCAATCGTGTTAAATAGATGGTGTCAATATAACGTGAATACAGAATGGTAAATGTAACTGCTGTAATCAGGTTAATAAAACATTGAGTGTTCCAAGAATGCCACGACAAGTATAATCTGTTTAAAGAATGCAATTTTAATTTGACCGGTTTAAGTTGTTCATGAATATCTGATAAACTAAACTGGAATAAAAGCATCATAGCAGTAAATCAAAATGTAATCTATCATGTACGGGGTCGTTGGGTATGAATAATTCGATGCGAGATTAAGTCTTAGGTTCGGAAACATAAAGATACAGCGGAGCCTGATACGGTTAATTAGAACTCCACTGTTATCACTTCTGAATATGGGTTTATCAGGAAAATAATTAATTTGACATGCTACTAGGGTTAAACAGGAAGCAATGTATGTAAGGTGATTTACTAAATATTACCTCATTAAACTATACATAAATATTAAGGCAAGTTTTAAAGTTGCAATAGCATGTAGTAAGTATCGAATACTTGCCTCGACGAAATGACAGCCACGAGAACGGAGGTGCGAACCCACGCGACACGATAACAGCAAGGGCTCGGGAGGATCTGGACAGAGATGGATGCACTCACGGCAACCCGGCAGTGAGGCGATCGGTGCCGTCAAGATCACCGGCGGTTCAAGCCGCGACGGTGACGACGACGAGATGGGTTTCTGTAGAGGTGATCGGGGAAGGTGCAAAATCGGTCGGTAGTAGTGGTGTTGGCGTTCTGGGGGGTTGCTGGGAGGCGAGGAGATGACGGGTGGTCGGTGGTGATGGGTTTTCCGGCGAGGGTGAGGTTGCAGGCGATGGGTTGCGAGGGTGGAGACTCGGGTGAACAAAGGAAAAGAGAGGAGATGGCGAGGAGAGGAAACTCAGGTGAGGGGAACACGGCGAGGTGATGGTCGGCGGCTCAGGTGGTTGCCTGCGGCGACTTGGCGACTGCAGGGAATTCTGCAGGTGGCCGCGTCGAGCAAGGTGCGCGGGGGAAAGAAGACAAGGTTGAGGTTGAGGGGCGGAGGCGAGGGCGACGGTGACGCTGGCTCCGGCGTCGGGGCTGCGGCGGCGACGGTGAGGGCGGCTAGGGTTAGGGTTCACGGTGGGTTTTGTTTTCACGTTCCGGGAAAAATGTGTGAGGGGAGGAGAGAATATATATGGAAGTGAGAGAGAGAGTTAGAGAGAGAGAGAGAGGGAAAGATAGAGAAAGAGATAGAGAAATAGTGGAGGGGGCCCGCGGTTAATAAGTCTAAGCTGATTGGCTGGTGAATAAAGATTCGTGAGGTTAAAACAAATATTTAAAAGATTTCTTGAAGATTAAACAGTAAGGATTTATAAGTTAAGGAAATATTATATGGTTTAAATATTATATTAAATATGGGATTTTGGTGCTAAATGAAACATTTCCAAATCGTGCTCGGGTCGGGTCCAAAAATTCGAAATTTAAATAATAGGATTTTAAGCGGGTTCCAAATTTTGAAATTGAGTGTTTTCTGATTAAAAAGCATACCCCCAAGTCAGACGTCCGTACGCGCGCGTAGCCGTCCAAACTCGCCCGTTTCACCGAACGGGACGAGAACTCGATGCACGGACGCTACCACGCGGCTAGGAGTGTCGAGTAGGCCAAGATAGATATTTTTAATTTTATTTTAGGTGCTTAAATTTGTTATATGCAGAAATGACTTTTCCAGATAAAATTTCACGGTAAGTGTCAAACAGGCAAGCTAAATGAAATGAGTACTACTTAATGCTCGGACAGTAACAGAAATTAGTAGTATTGGGCTCGGGTGTTACAATGTACATTGTACATACCATAATAAGTTGTTCTGCTTAGACGGCGGCAAATCAGAGGGGTTTCTGCTTAGGCGGCGGCAAATCAGAGGGGATTTTTTTGCACGTGCTCAGCACACCCCCTCCTTTGGCATACGCGTGCGATGCTCGTAAGCGTAGAGTGAATATTGTGTTATTTAAATAAAATACTATACCAGGTAAATATTTAGGTTTGAGAATATAATTTTAGAGATATTTTTTAAAAATTGGAAAATAGATGGAATGATATTGGTACCCAGATGCGGAGAGAAAGATAGAGAAATTTAATTAGCGGGATCTAGAATTTGGTTAGGTTTTTTCTTTATTTGTAATTTCCATAATAATTTCTCTTTTCTGCATGGTATTGTATGAAGCAATGTTAGTTAAATTTTGTCATCCAATTATCTTTTTACCCTCATGTTTTGTGGTCATAACAGCACAGAGCGGAAATAATTCTCTCTTGACCCCTCTTTCTTATGATATAAAATTTGTTAGAGCCTATTGGAGTTGCCATAAAAGGCCTAGATTTTTTGAAAGTGGAATTCGAAGCAGGACAACAAGAACTTTTATGATTTCTGTAGCATTCCTGCATTTATAACCTTATAATTTTCTTTAATTCAAGAAATGTTCAGTTGTATAGGCAATCACTATTTCAATCTCTTTGATGGTTTTAATTTTCAATCTCTCTCAAATTCTTCAACATATTACGAAATTTTCTAAGCGAAAGAGATGCATATACCAACCGAGTTAACATATCATGTTTTCCAAAGAATCGGAGTAAACCATTGAGTGTTTTATATATATATATAGAAAAGAAAGATTATAACAGGATTATATAAGAATAACCCTTCAATTTATTCTTTTAGAACTTGTTAAATTTACCCTTCATGAATCACAAGGATAATACTCTTTTTTTTGCATGGAAGCCCTTGAAACTTTATAAAATGAAAATTTCATCCCAGTCACCGCCCTGATCTGCACGTGACTTGCACGCGCTGGTTTACCGCCATACTCCGATGATGAAGAAACCCTAGATCCTCACATCGGCGGCGATAATGGCGTCCAATCTCTGCAGTGCACCCCTTCGCTCCTCTCCTTCGCTCAAGGTCCTTTCACAACCCCCGCTTCATTATTTCTTCATTTGATGCATCTTCTTGATTGAAATTTTGCTGAATTTATTGATATTTAGGCGACTTTATTCTGATTTTATTGAATCTTAGTACAAGGAAAAGGGCAAGCTTTGCCTTCGATTGAGAACAGCGATGAATGCAGTGAACTCAATGGATCTGCATTCTTAGTTGGGAAAATCTTTGACCTTTGTTCAGCCATTGTTTACTTTTTATGCACAGGAAATTCTAGGCTAGAAATTGAAGAGATTGACCATGTGAATTTCCATGATTGTAGGAGTATCATTGAGTTTTAGGTCAGATTGTATGAATTTGATACAACTTTTAGCAGAAGTGAAGTAGATAGGACTAAAAGGTTTTTGCAAGGTGTTATGCAATCAATTTACATCTCAAGAAAGAATTTCTCATCATCATTACCACTGTCAAGCAATCTTTTTCCCTGTTTAAATTGGACTATTTTTTAAATGCATCTCCACATTGTGAAGCCTTCATTGAGGTTTTTTCGAAAGTTTACCGCTGGCTATCAATCGCAGTTCTCTAAAGTCATTGTCCAGTTCCTAAATGAGGAACTACAGACAAGAGAGGAGCATGTGTTAAGAACCTATTAAGTTGATTCGCTGGTAGAGAAACCAACTTATTGGTTATGACCAAGGCTTGAAATCTCGGTATCGGTACTAGTATCGAACGGTCACTTTTGGGATTGGAATCGGCCATCTTAGATTGGAATATCGGATTTTATTACCTTTGAGTAAAAAAATTAGTAAATTTTTATAACAAATACTAAAAGTAATTAATTATAAACAATTTGACAAGTTCTTTAGTAATTAGTATGTCTAGAGTGGTTGTTTTAGTACTTAATGATGTCAAATAAACCGCCATAGCCCCTTAATCTATTAACTTGTTTGCAAAACTTCTAACCCATTATGAACACTGCTTTAGTGGCATTCTAGCAAAGTGGATGTGGAAACTTGTCTCCAATCCTTCTCTTCCTTGGTGTGAATTAGTGTTGCACTCATATTATGAAATAAGATCTTTTTGGGATTGTGAATTGTTGCATTCTTTTGCTGTTTCTTTTTTCTGGAGAGGTGCTGAAAGAATTGTTCTGCCATTCTCTGAAGGTCTTAAGTTGATATATAACAATGGAGAGACAATTAGATTTTGGAAAGATTCATGGTTGAGAGATTTTTTTCTTAGTATTTTATGTCCACAAGTATTCAATATGCCCCGAATCAAGAAGAATTTGTATTTTTCTATGAGAGAGTTTAGAAATGGAAAATAGTTTTCGTGTCCTAGATTTAGATATTTTATTGAACACCAAAATGAAGTACCTCTCTTATTTCAGTTACTTCTCCCTCTTAACCTATCCAAGCATAAAGATATTTGGAGTTCGAGGTGGTGTGTTGATGGATATTATTCAGTCAAATATGTATACAAATTCTTATCGTTTGGTGACTGTAAATGTTCCATTAATAAAGTTGTATGGAGGAGCAAGTTTCCATCGAAATATAAGATCCATATGTGACTTATAGTTAGAGAAAAGCTTCTCACTTTCGATGCTAGGAAGAAAAAAGGAGTTGACGAAGGGACTTTATGTGTTTTGTGCAATAAAGAACTAGAAACAATTGAATATTGAACATATTTTCTTAAGACATTCCTTTGTAAAATCGATATGAAATGGGATAATAAACAATATTTATGGAAGATTAAAGGGCATTCAACATCAATGTTCTCATTATGGACAAAATGGAAAATCAAAAGGGCCAAGAAGAATATTAAGAATGCTTGGGATATGTTTGTCATGGCATTTTGTTGGTGCATTTGGGTTGAAAGTAAGACCAAGATCTTCCACGATAAAAAGTCCTCTTCGTTGATTGTACTTCATAAAATTAGTATTCGGGTGGATTTTTGGACCAACACTTTGACGTGGAGGATCTTTATGTCCACATAATTTGCTGAAGGTTTTTGAAGATTATTGCGGAGAAATGGTTGTTTAAAATAGCTATGTAGTTGATATTTTGCTCCCCTCGAGGGATGGATGTTCAAGAATTTTTTTCTTTTTCTTTTTCTTTTTATTCTTACCTTGTTTACTTTTTTTTGTAACTTTTCTCGTTTCATAATATCAATGAAATGTTTTATTAGGTTAGGTTCTTATTGACCCTCCATTTTCTCAGAAAAAACCTCTAACCCATCAATAATCCCCCTAACACATTAATATCTTAATACTAAACCCCGCTAATCAATTGGCAAACCCAATATCACTCGAAATCCGACGGTATCGGTGAGGAATTCGGTCGAACCATTTTTGGATCGGAACTGGCCGAGATTTTTAACCATAGTTATGACTTATTAAGCTTGTATAACAGGTAGCACCCTTTAAAATTTTCCTAGACTAAATCAAGCAGAATTTAGCATTGGATACAAAGGCCATTAGTGTTACCTAAATTATAATTTTAACAAAAGGGTCAAAGTAAAAAAAATGGGTGTATTAAGATGCGACAATGGCAAAAATAAGATGTGAAAAATATTGATAGTTTAACTTAAGGGAACTATGAAAGTTACAGTAATAAAGAATTTTATTGTCTACATTAAAGAAATGGTTGCTTACCAATGCGATGGTATATACAGGAACTGATAGTGCATCCATTGCCTAAAGAGAGAGCTCAGAATATTGAAATTAGTTTGTTTTCCAAAAAGCAAGAATATCCAAGTTTTCTTAATTTTTAAAATGCTGGAAATTATTGATTCTCTTCGTCTTAAATAAAATATTTGAAGAAAATATTCATCATTTCACTTCGTTATTTAGCATACTCATCATACATAGATCTAAGCTCTCACGGCTGCATCTGTCTGCTTCTTAAGAGGCTTATACACTAAACATTCAGGTCAATCAAACTATCTCAAGGAAAAATAATTGGTCCCCGTCTCTAACTACACACTAATGTCATCTACTTCGGCATTATGTTGGTTGACCGCTTTTGCAGGATGACTGCCCACAAATTTCTTAACTGCAACATATTTTTTAACAAGTTAGGACACAATAAACAATAAGAAAATACAGATTGATTCCGTTTTGATGAATAAAATTAATTTCACTTTAGCTTTTTGGTTATATTGTTTGTTTGATTCTTGCATCCATATAATCTGCATGCCTTTTAAACGAAATTGGCTTTTGTTTTGATGAAATTGGCTTTATATGTGCCTTGGGGTTGAACCTAATTTCCTATAACAAATCTATAATCTTTTGCATTCTTTGAATGTTTTTCCCCAATAGAAGAATTTGGAGGACACCAAAGAGTCATTTAAGAGAATGGTGAGCCACTTCTTTTCATCGACTTTCCCCACTGATTAAGGAAATTTACGTCAGGAGCTGGTCTTAAATTTTTGTTAGATTTCTTTCATGGAGCTTTGGTTCTGTGCTGGCCTATTTTGATGGGAAAATGATGATCTTATTGACGATAGATCTTTTTTAGTTGCGCTAAACTAACTGTTGATACATACCACCTATATTTAGGAGCTCCTCTAGAGAATCAGGTAGGTTAATTTGCTTTCCTTTCTCTCCTGTTTCCATGTCTGTCTTTTGAGAATGCATGTGAATTGTGACTCTTTTAGTGGCTGATCCAACACTTGTACCATCGATTGAATGGCTGACTAGCTTTGGACAAGAAGTCCTTATGTCAGCAGCACATTGCGAGTATTTGGTTTGAGGGCTGTGTCTCTTAATATTTCTGGACCTACCAATCACTCCATCACTAGTTGTTTTTATTTCACTCATTTCCATTTGTTGTTTCCCTGTGAATGGTGTCTGTTCGACTGTATCTCCATGTTCAAGAACCATTTGAACCTTTTCAAGATCGGCCCTGCATTTAAGAATCTCGGTAACTGTGTTCGGATCATAGTTATCAACTGTCTTGCATGGTGAACTACCAACATCCATTAACTGTGCTGATGGGATCACTCCAACTCTGCCATCGTCTTGATGTTGTGCTGAGAGACTCTCATTTCTTCTTTCGGCTCCCCTAGCAAGCCATTCTTCAAGCATGGATGCTGGATGTTTTTGCTGCTCTCCACGGTACATGTTTTTATCTTTCCTCAGCTTCTGTAAAATATTGCAGGCGTGCTAAGTCCTATATTCACCAAATATGAGTAAAATACACATGGAATTACCATGCCTTGATATAGGCATACCTGGAAAAGATTGTTCATGACAACAATCTCATCTTCTCTGTGTTCTCGAATTATATTCATGAGTGTATTCCTGTTAAGTTTCAGGATTTGTGATAGCTCAATGGTCCGAACATGAGATGGCTGTGGTCTGTTAAACAGAACTCCTATTTCTCCAAACATGTCCCCAGCGGCTGCCCTTTGATGAACCTGGAAAGTATAAGCCACAAAACTTTGCTGTGCATATTATGTACAATCGTTAGAGGCATTTTCATGGGGTGTTTGAAGAAAGAAACTCGTACTTGTTCAGCACCGTCCACATTTTCTCTTATGTCCTGCAAGATAATAGAACCAGTGTAAGAGCTTGCCAGAGTGAACTTTGGTGTCACCTTAGAATTAATTATATAACTACTGACCACTGCTCCTGATACCAGTATATAGAGATCGGTTGGAGTTTCGTTTTGCAACATGACATCCTCCTTAGGTGGAAAATACTCGGCTTGCATTTCTGTAACCTATTGAGTGTATGTTTGTCAGAACATATCCTAATTAAAATACTATAAAAAGTACTAGATTTCTCCTTGTGTGTGTACACGTGCGCGCATGAGCATGAGCATGCACATGCACGTACTTGGGATACGGGATATTGGAAGTTTTTAAACACTAACCAGTTGAAAAATAATGTTGGATGAGACTCCCTGGAAAAGGTAAGTTTTTTCAACAATAGGAAAGAAAAGGTAGTGTGCTATGCTTGAACGAATGGCTTTTGGTAGGCCATCCAAGGTCTCCTGATGTTTCAGTTCTTCCGTTTTGAACCTTAGGCATATATGAGACAGCATTTGATCCTCCATGTATTTTGGCAATTGATTTCTTACTGCAAACTCTGATGCGGCCTGAATGGTATCCCTCTGCAGTATTTAGAGCAACAGCGCCGTAAGTCCATGTTGTATATATCAGAAGGGAAAACTTTGCAATAATAGTACAATTTTATCCTCTGAACTGTATACCTTATTTTTCGTAAGCATCTTGAATTAGACAGCTTGTCATAGATGCTAAAACTATCATATAACTGGGTTCAATCTTCATAAGCTAAATAAATAGTTATTTCATTACTTGAAGACATTCCTTTTATATTGGGAGCCTGGTTTCTTGATTAGAGGGATCCAAAGGGCAGTTGATAAATAGGATTCTAATGCTTCCAAGAAACTAAGTATCCTACGATCAAATCTGCCTTTTATGTGTTGCGGTTAGGACTTAGTAAGGTTGATATGTTCATAATTGATGTGGAGTGAAGAAGTCTAGAGGTAGACCTACACAAGCATGAACTGAGGGGATATAATAGTTGTTCATTCTAAAGAGATGATGGCGCTTAAAGAAGCTGAAAAGAGAGAGAATTCATGCAGTCGACCTCAAAGGCTTTACTGCTTTTGTTGTCATTTTGTAGTGCCTAATTATAGCTGATAATTGTTTGTTGGTCTTTGGCTTATTAATATATCCTCATTCATCCAAGCGTGACAGAGGTACCAAAAGAGCAGTAGCATTTGAGTGCTTCTGCTTAGAGAAGCAGGAAGAGAACTCACAAAGTTACGGGTGCGGCTAGTCCCATGGACAACAAGGTTTGTCATGTTACCAATAAGGTAAGCCGTCAATCCCAAATTAAACAACATGTAAAAGATATCAAATAACATTTCTCTGGAGTTTTGTGCATGCAAGTCTCCATATCCAGTTGTTGATAGTGTTGTAATGGACCAGTAGATTGCAGCTACATATCTGACCCATAGACTCCTTTCCCTGAAGTTTGGCATTACTGCACCTATCCATGTTCTCTTTGGATTAGGGTATTTATCGGCAAGCATATAGTTCCAGCATCCAGCACAGTGAACTGCAAATAGAGTTACCTGCAGTAAATATGTATATTAACTTTACCGCTGTTTCTAAGTCATGAAACGAAACAAGAAACCTTAAAAGCTTACTGAGATGAGCTTTGTGAAGCGTGTCAAGAAATAATTGAACCTTATATCCTTCTCAAGCCTAATAAGGGAAAAAAATATTTTTAGCAGGTTTTCATTATCTGGTTGAAATCATCCTTTTATTGTATAATTGTTCACTGTTTTTACCTTGCAAAGAGTGAGCTAACACGACGGAGGCGCCAAAGCCTGAGCATGTTAAGGAATTTGAAAGCAAGACCATGACCATTTCTTGTGAAAAGGAGGCTTAGTGTTTGAAATGGGGCAGTTGAACAGACATCAAAGATGAACCAAGAGGATAAATACCTGCGAAACTTGTGCAATTTTGTCAATACATAAATTTTAAATTTAAGAGAAACCAGTGAAAAAGTAGCTATTGCCGTTACTGAGACTACCCTATGTTGAATGTAATTTGTTCACCTGGCAGCAATTCTCTTGGGATCATCAACCAGCAGATAGGACTTATGATCGATATAAGCAACAAAGAAGGTGAGGAGAATATCAATAGCGAAGAATCCGTTGACAATTTTATCTACAAAGAAGATTGTACTCGGCAAGTATTTTATGAATGCAAATTCAAATGGGCAGATCCAGGCAGAATAGACAACCAAGAAGATGAGGAATATCTCCCATGCCCTGAGATAAACACAAAGAAAAGAAGCAAAACAGCGACACACGTGGTTTTATTAATCTGTAACATGAGATGTATATCAATTATACCTGTAACGGGGATCATATGGAGAAACAATGAATTTTCTAAGCTTGATGGACTGATTTATATGCGCCCCAAGGGATGGTAGAAGATCACTGGAGGAGCCATAGCCACCATTCTCTACTTGGAATCCTTCCCGACACAATTTCTTTAAATTTGAGCGTAGACATGGTATAGTCATAGTTACATGTAATCTATTGTAAAGAAGAACTCTGTCTTAGTAAGAGGTGGTGAAGCAGTATTTATACTAGAGGCAGTGAGGAGTCCATGCCTTTTTCTTATACAGTGAAAGCAATCAATTGGCTGTGCAGAAGATGCCAATCAAGGGCTTGAAATAATTGGAGAAAATCACTATAAGAGAGGATATAAAGGGGAAATGCTATGAAATTCTAGCCTTTACATGAAAGAAACAAATTAAGAAAGACTACAGATAGCATGTGGTTGTCGTGTGTTGAGATGTGAGAAACTAAAATAGTCTCACATTGAAAAAACTATGAGAGATACATGAGTATAAGATATAAGATGTGTCAAATCTCAACAAGGCTCATGTCTTATTGTTGGAACACACTTATATCAAAAGCTTGTGTACACTCATAAATAAAAATATATACTCACCCCCTCATTATTTAATATAGATATAAAAAATTCTAACATAGTATTAGAGCTAATGGCTCGATCCAAAAAACCTCGACAATATCTCTGAGAGAAGCCGGGTACAAGGATAAAAAAAAGTGCTTCTGAGAGACCTAACTCTACAAGTGGGGGAACGTTGAGATGTGAGAAACTAAAATAGTCCTGTATTGGAAAAACTATGAGGTACATGAGTATAAGATATAAGATGGGTCAAACCTCAACAAGGCTTACGTCTTATTGTTGGAACCCACTTATATCAAAAGCCCGTGTACACTCATAAATAAAAACATATACTCGCCCCCTCATTCTTTAATATAAACATAAAAAATTCTAATATCGTGGTAATGAGTGGAAGTGGTGGGCAATCCAATCCACGTGACAACTACACCAAGAAAAAGTGATGGTTGCACGTGAGGGGGAGTGTTGAGATGTAAGAAACTAAAATAATCCCATATTGGAAAAAATATGAGGTACATGGGGTATAAGATATAAGATGGGTCAAAGCTTAACAAGGCTTACGTCTTATTGTTGGAACCCACTTATGTTGGGCAATCCAATCCACGTGACAACCACACTAAGAAAAAGTGATGGTTGCACGTGTGGAGGAGCGTTGAGATGTGAAAAACTAAAATAGTCCCATATTGGAAAAACTACGAGGCACATGGGTATAAGATATAAGATGGGTCAAACCTCAACAAGGCTTATGTCTTATTGTTGGAACCCACTTATAGCAAAAGTCTGTGTACACTCATAAATAAAAACATATACTTGCCCCCTCATTCTTTAATATAAACATAAAAATTTCTAATATCGTGGTAATGAGTGGAAGTGGCAGACAATTCATTTTTTGAAATATACCAATAGTGGTTTGTGGCCAGGATTTTCTAGGAGGAAGGTGATGGTGGAGATGCATTAACAAAGGCGGAGAGAATTTAATTATGAAACCAATAAGGGAAAAATATTTGATGCCTATATGCCTTCTCTTCAAATTTGAGAACCAAGCCCTACTAAGTAATGTAAACTGACTATGGACCCGTTGAAGAACAAGTCTTGCTAGCAGATGATCTCACATGGCAAGCTCCAAGTGCAAGCCCCCCGAGATGACAATTTTAGTGTGCTCTTACTGATTGTATATATGTGCCGTAGATAGTAATGACCCCTACTTGTCTTATATACCTCGAATGATGTGATCAAAACACATGATCATACACTACCTCCTTAGAAACTCAATCTTCCCCTTTTCATATAGAGCCCTGTTTATTAGTTTGGAAGGGAGATCATAACCTTGCTTTGCTGCAGAAAGGGACACAAGTGGTGAAGTTATTTCACTAAAATATACCTGAAGTCTTTAGAAACAAATTTTACTTTATCAAGAAATCACAATTACTTTCCTCTTAGCTCCTATCCATGTCTGTGACTAGAAAAGGACTACATATTTATTGGTTGTTGAAACAAAGTTAACTATCATGGAAGTTAGAAAAATAGCCTTTTGTGTCATTGTGTGTGTGTGTGTGTGTGTGTGTGTGTGTGTGTGTGTGTGTGAGAGAGAGAGAGAGAGAGAGAGAATCACGTTCAATGTGTGAATCACAATGTCTACCCCATCCTCCTCTCCCCTTGTCTTGGTTGCATGCTTTGAAATTGAATCTTGAAAGATTTGGTTCAGACTTTATGACTTTTTTGGTGGTGAAAAGATTTGGATTGTAATTCTGGGGTGTGGGGGCACATTGAACGTGAGAAGCAGGCTTTCATGAAGGAAATGTTGGGCTGCACTTGAATTAAAGTCGTACTTCTTGCTGATCAAATACTAATAATAGCAGATTGCAAAAATGAAGATGTGTTGTATTGGTGCTCTCTTTTCAACTTGTCACGCGAACACAGGAAGTAGCATTATGTTCGGGGTGATAAGTGGAGTTCATTCAGGTGCAGGTGGTGTTTTTATGGTCTGTTTTCTTGTTACTGGCAGACAGAGAAATCACTAGAAGAATGGAGTTATATTAAGTTGGTTAGTTGATTCATTTCATTGTTGTTTACACTGGTCCTAGTATGATGATATCCTTTATCTTGTATTCATAGACACAGACTTGTGTGTTTCAACATTTTGTAAAATAATGGTGTTCGCTTGTTTGACTATTTAACATCTTCTTTAGTCGGATTATTTAGCTGCCTTGATTAATGCCATCCCTTTGTATAAAATTTTTATAGGCAATTAAATTAAGTCTTGACAATTTTTTTTCATTTGCACAAAACCAGGTGATGTGAATGCGACTGTTTTAGGTTTGGGAACCCTGAAACTGAAAGCTTAATTGATGTGGCAGTCACATGTTTATAAGAGAAAAACTTGACATATCAGCCATAGTTTAATGAAATCTTTTAAGCGAGTGTAGCTGAGCAGGAAATGATTTGTCACCTATTTCCGCTATCTAGTTGGAAGATCCACATCTACATTATTTAGTAGCTTACACCCTTCATGAGGTATATAGAGAGTGAAAGAAGTGTCATGTTCTTATGAAATGGTCCCGATCAGGGGGTCATTTGAGTGCTACAACCCAAAGAATCCCTGTGATCGCTGGCCTCATGCAGTGGTGGTCCTCAAGAGCTATCCTGGCCTTTCATCTAATGTGATGACAGTTCAGGTGATCCTGTTTTCTCGAGAACATCAAGCTGCAGCGTTTCTTCTGTCATCGTTCCTGCATTAATACAAGTAGATGGATCCATTTGCGTACATTGGCATATGGTATCCCCCCCCCCATCCTGCCCCCGTTCTCCACTGATTCGTCCCTTGGTGGAAAGATTGCAGGCTGCTGTTTCTACACTATCAGTTAACTAGCCATCATAATGGACTGAAAGATGCATTATTTGGAAATGTTTACTGTTTCGTGTAAAATGTGATGGTTCTGAACTTCTGATGAGAAAATTTCAGGGGTCTGGTTTAAGCAATTGTCTTTATCTCACCTACTTAATGGTGTAAAATGGGAAGAGAAAGTGAAAAAATATGTGAAAGCGAAAATAAACAAAATGAACTATTTTCTTATATTGTTTTATTTTCCTGATTTTTTTAAGCTGAATAGCTGATAAATGGATATGATATTTTTTAATATTATTTTACCCCTGGATCACAGGTAATGAAATGTTTAGTCACCTGAATATCAACTCATGGGACATGTTGGAGTGGAAGGTGAGAGTGCTAGTGTGCTATATGAGTTCATCTGCAAATAAAGGTACAACGTTTTGTGTGTGTTCAGATCAATTATATAACATTTAAAATATTTGTTTTTTAAAATTTGGAAACCTTAGCAAGGTGAGCAATGATTCTGATATTTTGTGCTATTTTCAGTTTAGCTTTATTTACTCTTGGTGAAATGAAAGTGAGTTTAATAATTTGCCATATGTTCTATTTATCGATGTTGTTTTTCCTGGCATTTGAGAACTTAAGGAATTGCTGTCTGCATATCTCAACCTAACTTAAATAGCTTAACAATGCTAACATGCCACATTACCCATTCATAAATTATGGCATTTTTTGCCGTGGCATTTTATTCAATATACCATCCTTGTGATCTGCCTGCAACCTAAAGTAAAGAAGAAGAAAAAAGGAAGACCCTTTTCTGTTTAGTTTTTTGCTTTTCCTTCTTGTTATCATTAAATCTTCATCCTAGATGGTTGAATATGAACAGAAACTCAAGCACTTCTGACAACTGTGGCCCTTCAGCCTTTGTCATTTGCAGCCTTATCTTTTAATTCACCCATGAGTTATATGCATCTGCTGTCTTCTTCTGATATCAATTCTGTTGATCTTGGAATTCTTGGGACCATAGCTCTAAATTTAGTGATTGTTTTGGGAATAAATAGCACTTGTGAATTGGACCAACTCTTGTGATTTTCAATCTTGGACGTCTTTAGGCAGTAGCTTACAGATTTCAAATCTTGTAGCCATATCAGATGTTATCCATTCATATACTCCATTTATCTTACATTTGGGCTCTGTACTTTTTGTGCAATTTACCTGAAAAGCCCTGGTTTCTTTGCTAAAGGGAAAAAACTTTAGTGGCCCTTCTGTTATAAAGGCCAATACAGTGTGAGTCTGTCTGCTATCTCTAAGTTCCAATTGGCTAGCAAGTTAGTACAATTGAACCTCATGGGAGAGGACCAATAGCCAAGTTGATAGTACTGGGGAGGTGTCTAATTTGCAATTTTGGACACTAGGGCTCATTGATGACAATATTGGCTAATGGAATGCATGCCTAAGTTGTGGTTGGATCTCTTGAAAAGGATCGAGTGTAGGTTGCATTCATTGAAAGATCCTAACCTATGCTGTTAGGAATTGGTCGACTCATACTTGTTTTAGGATTAGATTCTTTACAGGGTACCAAATTTTCGCTCAAATTTGTTTCATTTGATTCAAGAGTTCATTAGTGATGACATCTAGTTTATACTTCACATTTATAATTTATTACTTTCTGCAAAAAAATAACATTTACGATAATGTGAAACTACAAAGTTTTGTTATACCGGATGATGGTAAATCTAGTGATGATGTTTGATTGTAGCCAAAATTTTGTCTTGCATATACAAAGAATGCATATGAAATGTAGAGAGGGATTTGTTATAGGAGTGGCTTTCATCGATTAGTAAACACAAGAGGTCATAGAGTCGATACATGAGCATATATATCAGTAATATATGCTAAATGAAGTATAAGTGGCCTTCATTGATTAGTAAACATGAGAGGTCATAGAGTCGATACACGAGCATATATTTCAGTAATATATGCTAAATGAAATATTAATGAAGTTTATAGACAGAAGGGGAAATATCACTATGCTCCTAAAGCCGTTCTTCTTAAAACTTCATATTAAGTATAATAAAGTATTTAAAAACAAGTTTTATACATAAAAATGCACACTCTCCATCTGCACCAGTTTGATCAGATAGTAAACTGAACCTTACCATTAAGAGATCGAAGTTATGAGCTGTTTGTTTGTAGTGAAATGGGGATGTTCTTAATGGATGGATTTCCAAAGTGAATCTTTGGTGTGTTTTTTTATTGACTATATCCAATTATAATGAATCATCCATTCATCCCTCGAACCCTCGCCATAAAAACCTGTTAACCTACTTGGGCATCAATAACATATACCAGATGCTTAATGTTCATTCAATTTGGAATTCTAATAGAAAGTAGTGGCTTTCAATAAGATAAAAAAAATTCTTCGACCCACCCGGTAAAATCCATGTAAGCTACTGGTATCCTCATTTGGTGAATAGTGGGACTTGATATCCACTTACCTAGATAGCTGCACCTACCGCGTCTTGTATCCAATAAGAGGCCTTATAGCTTATGTGATTTCTAGCATAATGGGTGGGTGAAACATTTCTCCTTTCCATAACACGAAATAAATATTTGGTGCCATATAATTTCTGCTAGACTTGGAAAACAAAAATCTAGAAAATGAAAAGGAAAACACAAAGTTGTAAAACATGTAATCATTCTCCATTTGGTTGGTCAGTACATAATGCATGAACGGACTGTACATTGCATAGTCGGATGTATGTATGTATGGATGTGTGTATGCATGCATGCATGTATGTATGTACATACGTGTAGAAATATCCTATAATAAATTTAATATATAGAAGAAAATGTATTGATAGAGAGCGAAAGGAAAGAAGTGTGCCTCTGTTTACTAGACATTGAGTTTGCATATTGTACTTTAGATATTGTGTGGGCTACACATCGTATATACACCTGATTGAAAGGTCATCTCCATATATTTTGTTCGGACCAATTATGCGGTCATTTACCTTGTAATACTATTTGATGGGTTGCAAGACAACAATTTTTAAGTGGTCGATTAATGTTAAAGCTTTTCTGTACAACACTAAGATACATATGCTTTGATATTTACGTACAACTCTAAAACACAGCCAAATGGAAGAGCAAGACTCAGAGAACATTTGAGTGCAAAGAAATTTACAACAAATTGCAAGTGGCGTACATGGTTATTGAAGCAATGAATAACTCCAATGCCACAACTTCTAGCTTCATCCTTGCCAAAGTTTGATGTAACAGCATCCACTGATTTAATTTCATTTGATGAGAGTACTCCAATTATGTTTACTTTTTCATCTTCCTGCTGGATAGCTAGATCTGCATATCATTAATGGTCAGCCTAGGTGGAAGTTAAATACAGATATCAGTTTGACGGTATTTTGTCAACTATCAGTTCAAAAAGTAGATAGGTAAGATAGCGATAGAATTTACCAGGAGGCCAAAAAATTCATGTTCATGTTGTTTGTCGCTAGAATTGGTCGAAATTTAAAATATTTGGGACACGATTGCACCTTAGCAAGGTCGATGTAGGATTGAAAATCTTGTATTTGTTTTGAACGAAATCGAATGAAACCGTAGTAACATATTTGTCACTATGCAATTGCGGTTTCTCCCATTTGGTAGGAATTTGATCAAATTGAAATTAAAAAATGAAAGAAACCCTAAACTCTAATTGTTTTTTTTTTTACATTCAAAGGAGTTTAACGGCAATCTAGAATTGTAAGCTACCTTATAGTGCATTCAAAGAGCAAAATTGTAAATTTGAAAGGAACAAAAATAAAAGAAGAAATATTTCTCAGAATTCAATGATTTAGATGACATCCCCATGAGATTCAACCTAGTGAACTGTTCAGAACCATTAAGATGCCCAGCTGTTTGTGGAATCAAATCAATCAAGTCTCATGCTCTTCACCCCATCTATGATGACCTTCTTCTGCCATTGCTTCACATTTTGAATTACATTAGGAGGCAATGGAGAGTACAAGCGCTATCAATTTCCACCAATTTAAGTCTGTGAGGTGCAGTTCTCTGCTATCTTGCACTACCTTTTTCCCACTCTGAACTTTACTCGAGCGTTTATATGGGAGAATTGGTGCTCCAAATGCTAAGCATTTGGGACCAATTTGAGTTGTCGTGTACCAACTTTAGGTGTAAAAGTCCTACTCTGTTGCACGCTCTTTAATTTCTGCGCTTATAATGTGACAGCTTGCGCAAGAACATTGGGCCAAGTCAGAAAAACAATCGGTGAGCCATTCCAGGATGAGGCATCATTTGTCATACACGATGTGCAGCTGGTGGAAATACTGAAATATAAAAACTGATTGGACATGCATTATGAAGTAAGTTGTATTGTCTCATTTTGAGTGGTTTTGTCACGCTCCGCTTCCTAGTGTACGGAAACGGTGACGTGGTAAATCCGCAACGTATTTACTAAGAAATAAATTCGTTAAGCGTAATTAAGCAATATAATATAAAATGCAAAAGAATTTACCAGATATAAAATGAACAGCAACTTTTATTAACATTCATCTTTACATACAACTATTTTGAAAAGGAAAATACAATGATATAAAGTAATGCCTAAACAATGGCATACAAATTGAAATAAGTACAAGGTGAACTAGAAGTCATGCTGCTCGGTGAACTGGTCCAAATCCTCCTAACTAGGCTCGATCTCCTGAGAGTCCAGTCCTCCCGAAGAACATTCCAAAGAAAGAAATAAACATGAATGGCGTCAGCGAACTAACGCTCGGTAAGTCCCAAAAGAAAGAAAAAAATATAGCAAGTAATGAGAATTGAGCTGGTAAGATATACAGGTATAAAATTGCAATTCTAACGTAGTTGTTTGTAGTTTGGTACAGAAAGTATTTGTGTATACGAGAGAAGTCCATCTTTCCCCGTGGACTATGGTAACATGTAGTACAAGGCCCCTGTCAAAACTCACGGGATAACGGCACGAGAGTTCGTGTAGGTGTCTTTTAGTGATCATCTCGTGCCAGGCTATACATTCCGTACCAATCTACCCCGTTAATCCCGTAATGTATTGTATAAATTATATGGCTTGCCGAGAACATAGATACAAGTTGTTCAAGTAGTCAGGTTCATGATGTAAGCTTGTAGTCATGTCAAGTTATAACCATGGTAAGGTCAAGTCAAGTCTTGTATTTAGGTTTGATATTCAGGTTCATATTCAAGTATACATGATAGAGTTTGGATTCATGTTTGAATTAAATTCTGGTTTGAGTTTGGATTCAAGCTTGATTTAGACTCAGACTTGAGTCAGACATTTATAACTGATTTAGTTCTTGAATTATGTTCGGAAGTTATCAGTAACTGCCGCATATAGACGGCAGGATTTGTGTTTTTTTCTAAGACAATTATCATGGATAACACCGTTGAGTTTTTTACCTTAAATAGGCAAGCACTCACTTTCTCCAACTCTCTAAAGCTCAAGATAATTAATCCCGCTTAAACCTATATTTACTAAAGTCCTTAACAGTGTTTTATACAGCTCGAGGGGGTTTTATGAAAAATATTTTTTATATATAGTTTCAAAATAAACCTCGAGAAATTATTTATATTATTTAGGGTTTCCATGGATGTGAATTTTAGGGATTTGAGATATTTTAGTGATAATAGCTTAGATTGGAGAGTTCATGGTATTTTACTGTAAAACTTGTGTTTTGTTGGTATTCTGATGGTATTTTGATGAAACTTATAATTCTTTCATTTGAAAAAATATAAAGTTATTGTATTTTGAAAATATATGGATTTGTAGTATTTATATAATTATAAAAAATTAATTTTTATTTAAGTAGAAAAATGCGTTTTTCTTAAAAACCGTATTTAAAAACCTTTTGAGACCGAATGCTCCGTGAGGAGGTCTGCATCTCGCTTTATTAGCCCAAGAATGTGTGATAATCTGTACCATCCAATAGTGCGTCCCCTAAAAAGGGTTGGAGAGGCTTATTTGTAAAGGAATTTTAAAATACAATTCCAAAAAAACCGTTTTTTTTTATAGTAAATGGTATTTTAATGAAATATTTTCTCGAAACACAAATCTACATGAAAAAGTTATCGTGCTATGAAACATGTGTATATGTGAGGGGTAGGTCATTACCCCGTGAAGTTTTCTAAAGGTATAATTAACAAAAAATACTAAAAGATGTGATATGTGAAGTTCATAGTATTTTAGCGTAAATGTTAAGTTAAAACTATTTTGCATGATATTCTTGATTAAAATTGGTTCTAAACATTGGTTATATGATTACAAATATGGTGTAAGAATATGGATGAAAAATATATAAGAAAAAAATGGAATTTTAGAGGTTTAAAAGAAGCTGTCGGAGTTAACTCCACTTCCGACATATTTTATGAAAAGAGACTTTCATAGAAAAAGGAGATGAATTGGAAGGGACTTACTAGCTAGATAGATGAAGAGAAGGTAGAAGGAGGAAGAATTGTCGTCGTGGCGTCGCGGGATCGCCGGAATTTGGTTTGATCCTTACCGAAACTTGATTACTTGCTAACTCCTCTTCTACTTCTCTTGTATTTAGAAAATTTAGAGAATTTTGGTTATAATTTTCAGAATGAGGAAGGGCCGGGACATGGGATAGTATTTATAGTGTGGAATTAAGGTTTTGGAATTAAAAGAGTGAATTAAAATGCATTAAAATTTGGTTTAAATGTGAAATTAAAAGTCTTTGTTTGATTGCAGAGCAATCAAACAGTACAGGGGAGTTAGGGGTAGGAGAAGGGCCATGTGTGCAAAGCACGAGCACCATTGGCTATGGGAGGACCGTCGGTGCCGGCCCAATTGATGATCTCGCTAGTCGTTTGGTGAGGAGGAGCCGCCGGATTGAAGCCACGTGTACATCTCTGTATTTAAATTATTGTGCACATGTTTGATTTTTCTGTCTTTTCATTTTTATGTGCATTGCATGTGTAAACTTTTGGACTTCCAAAAAGTTTTAAAAATAAATCAGAAAAATAAATTTGTCTGAGGGGATTTGAACACAGGGGCTACGTCACAGCAGTGCAAGGCTTTACCAATGAGCTACAAGTGTTTCTTGCTGTTCTTAAACAAAAATATATTTATAACTTGTACTCAGGCTTGTAAACTTCTTTCTGTACATTAAACTGAAAATTTCGTACAGTAAATTCAGAGTCGTTATAGGTTTGTTTACAGGACTTAGAGGTGACTTTGTTAATGTTATATGATGAACTAGCTTGTTCATAAGACATTAACGTCTTAATCTGAAATCCATGAGTTATGATGAATAACTACCACCTTTCAATGCAATGCATAGACTTCTTTAACTTTATTACAATCCTCAAGTGCAGGTGGTATCATATCAAAGTTTGGTTAACGATCGGATGGCTTTGGATAATTATCACTTGTTTCTATTTCTCGTTTGTTGTTGCCCATAACAGTCCATTAAGTTTGGATGGGCTATAGGGCATCTAGTGTCGGTGTGGTTTGTAGAACTTGACCTGGACTTCTTTTTTACACAATAAATGTGCACAGTTTACCCTTTACCCAAATGAATAAGCTAACTAGAAATTGTTCTGTATTATAACATTCAATATTAAAAAATTTAAATCATTGGCGAACAAGCCTCGGAGACCTTTTGTTTGGAACCAACATTTATGTATCCAGAGTTCCAGAGAGTTTTGTTAAAATTGTTTTACATCCATTTACTATAAGAACCTTGAGCTTTCCACAGTAGGCTTTCAGTCATGTGAACTGTTTATTTCTCAAAGTTCTAATGTCAATAGATCTATCTGAAGTCTAGCTGCAGTTCCATAATATCTCTTGCATTCTCTTTCATTTCCAGTTGATTGTGGGAATGAAGTTTTCTAAAGCAACTCGTTTCTTATTTGAAAGGGCTGAGGTTTTAATTTTGTTTATTTTTTAACAGTTTAGGTTGCTCAAAGAACACCTCTCTCTTCACAGTATTCTATTCTCAATGCTTACCTTTTGTTCAGAGGAATAAATATTGTGGAAATTCAGAATATATTCTTGATCAGAAATCCTGAAACCTGTTCATTTTAATTGTGTTTTTCTTTTCCGCGGTTTGTGTTAAAGAAATCTGATGCTGTTGAAAGGTGGTTAAAGTGGCGAGCACAAAGACTAATTTGCGCTTCCTTACTAATCTTCGGTATGTATATTCCTGTATTGGATAAACTCTGAAACAATTTCTTTTCCTTATTTGACACACCCCTGCTTTTTGTGAAAAACAAATAAAAACATTTTAAATCCAGAACATTACACAGGGATATCAAAAAGAACAAGTATATACCAGTATATAATGCACTCATAGGACATTGATAGCTTACTTTCATTTTACTAATCCCATTTTAAGAGACCCAGTAGATTGCCTAGGCCCTGAGATGCACACTCCATAAATTAGGGGAGGGAAAAAAACTACAAATATTACATTCTAGCAGTTCACCATAGTATTCACCAGAACACAATGAAGGCTCATTGCATATCAGATAACATGCTTCATTTTAGTAAATCATCAAGAGATCCTGTAGATTGCCCAGGCCCTTGGGATGCATAATACAACGGGATTACAAATACAAACCAGAATACATGTTACATACTCGCACATTTCACACTTGCATACTTCCTACTACAACTTATAAATATCTTCCTTATAATTAAGCAAAAACGCCGCCGATAACCTTCAACCCAAGATCAAACTCATAGCCACAACAACCCCAACAACAAATCCGATCAAACCAAACTCCTTAACCCTAGCCGTCCCTGACGCCCCCCAAACTCTAACGTCATCCACCACGGGCCCACACAACGAGCTCCGGTCATCGCTCCTCGTGTTATAATACACGCTATAAAACGCCACCCTGGTCCTCTCTGCGCGTGCAGTAAATGTAAGATTTGCCCCCATACTCGTCTTATTCCCCATTGGCGAATAATGAAAGTTCTGGGCCTGGTCCCCAGCGAAAGCCATCACGGCAAGGGGATCTTGACATAAGTCCCCTGCTGCGCCTACGGTGAACGTGAGGCTGTACGTTTTTTCTGGAGTCGTGGCAACCATTTGAGAGATGATGCCTTCTTTGCCGGAGAGGAGCTCGATTGCTCGTTTGCCTTGTGGGACGGAAAAATGGTTGGAGTCGATGTAACGGACAGCGCGGTTGGACTCGACGGTCCACCCTGGGAGCGAGGAGGTGGACTCGTCAAGGTTGGTGGGGAGGAGGACGCCCAGTGTGGCGTCCGTGAACATCCATGGGCCTTCTTCAAAATCACCGTTGAGGACTACATTCTCTACAAACATAAGATTCAAGAGAAAAACTTTTAAGCTTGGAGTTCAAAGTAAGTTTGCAACCAATTAGTGGTCAATTCTAATATGCCCATATGCTTTGTAGAATTCAATTGAGTATAATGAAGAAAAGGAGCCAAAAGGATTGCTTTTCTCCTTTTGATTTTTACGGTCTAGAACATAGCTAATCCATAATTTATATGATGTTATATTTCTTGTTATTTTTTCATAAATGGGTGCAAAATTAACGGGTTTTTCGATACTGAAACATATCCAACTAAAAATTATTAAAATCACATGAAATGATGCATTTTATTTTAAACGAGAAACAATGAAATGTAATGTAAAAACAAGGTCAGATCAATCTCGTCATATATCATATAGGGTTGTTTCCAGCTAGCAGTCTCCTAAGATCAAACTAGGGTGGGGACCAATTATGTAAATCACCCCATCTTTTTCCCTACCAACTATGAAACCAATCAAGATTCTGTCAATTAATGTAGGTGCAGGTACCTTGGGCAATATCAGGAGTGAAGAGCTTCTTAATGGCGACGTTATCAATGATGGGCCCGCACGTGGGGTCCTCCTCCATCCCTGGGTTCTTGAACGCCAGCTCAGCGCCCTCCGAGTCCCCGGCCTGGAACGCCCACGCGTACGCGTCCCACCCCTCGACGCTGTACAGCGTCTGCAGGTCCACCGTGGTGGACGCTTGGGTGGGCCCCACCGACACGTTGAGCGACTCCAGCTGCGCGCAGGTCCTGGCCGCGCTGAAGGTCACCGAGTACTTGGAGCCTTTCTCGAGCTGCAGTGCGTGCCTTATCTCTGCCTCGTTGCCCAACCTTACGGCGTGGTCCCCTGCGACATGGTTATGAAATGCAGTGAGTGGTCCCTTTTTCGCAATTAAAAGCTTGGTGAAATGTAGAAATTATTTGGTATATTGAACCAATACATCCGGTCATGAAATAGAAATAAACTACAATTTTAGGCAACATTTTGAGATAATATATATGACGCACATTTGACCAATATAGAAATTTTTTAAAACATATACTGTACGGAGTGTGTCTGAAATTTTTATTATCTCTTCTTTCTAAATTTATTGCATCCAGTTTTACCGCGTAATTTCTTATACAGTTTGATATTTTACCTTGGGGGACAATTAGGATCATGCCGCCTTGTTTCTGGCCGGAGCGAACAAGCTCGACGGTGCCATTGATCGACCATGACGGGAGGGAAGTTGTCCCCTCGCCAATGCCAGCGTTCGGGAACCCGCTGGTTGGGGGAGCTTCGAAGTCGCCGTTGTCAATCAGACCTGTGCCATCATTGTTATCACTGGTTAGTATTTTAATTCCTAATTTGCTCAACTTAATTTCCATCAAAAGAATTACTAATTCAATTGGATTTTCTCTTCTTTTTTCTTAGATTTTACTTCTGTTTGCTACATGACTTGGGCGGTGAGTGGTCCCACTGATGCAGGAGTCGTTGTCTACTTTAATAGGGTTTCGGAACCTTTGCTATTCTTCTCCGTGCTATTCTGGTACTTTATTAGGGTTTCGGAACCTTTGCTATTCTTTTTATCAACGGCCCGTAAGCATTTGAGAGGAGAGGGTTGGAAATTAATCTACATATTCGATCGAAAAATCCCCCTTATCACTACAAATGAAGGGATTCAAACCTCGGCGCTCCAACTAGTGAGGGAGTGTCTTTGCCACTTTGCCACTCGAGTTAAGGCTCTTTGACAAGACCTAAACTTATTAGTCTAAACGATATAGCATCAAGTAATAGCATAAAAGGGATATTTGTTTCTAGATTTCTTATAATCGCCTTAAATGAAAATGAATGGCCAAATGAGTAAATTTAACGAAGCACCCTTGAATTTTCAGAATTTTTTAAGATAACACCATCGAACTTTAAAAATGTCTTTTACCTCCCTCAAAAGCTTTTGCCCAAGGTACTTTCGTCAAAGAATGCCATTCATTTCATTTTTGGGTTATTTAGTCCACGCACAAGATCTTTCAAGATCATTTTGAGGCTATTCAGTTCAACTGTGCCTGAAACAAGTTGATGAACTAACATTTTTATGCAACATTACCAGTTTAAGGAGAATTTACGACATTTTTAAAGTTCTAGGGTGGCCTCTCAAAAAAAAAACGTGATGGCTGCTTTATAAAATTAATTACGAATTTGATGGGTGCCCTGAACCAAAAGCAAGACTCTTGCTACCTGACAGTATAATAAAGCATCATAAAAACAAGCAATTAAGAAAGGCATGTGAACATCACAGGCGCAATGAATTTGCTTTCACATTCAAGCCATAATATTTAGAGCTGAAAGAAAGAAAAGAGAACAAAGAAAGGGCACAATCACCGTCAGAATAAACATTTATGATGATTAGGTTTAAGGATAAACATTAATTAGGATGAAACTTTGGCAAAAGTATAAAGGAGATCATATTATTAGCACATCTAATTATACAAGTAATTAATTTCCCATCCATTACAAAGTAGATAATTGTGCCTAGGACACCATCATAATGCAAGTTGCTGCTTTCACTTGATTATGGAATGTGATTTGTTTTTCAATTGGCTAAGGGTCACACCCACACTAAATTCATACTTTTAAATGGTATAATATCACTTAGGTGCATTCTAAAGCTACAATCGCACTAACAAATGACATGAATATCAAGATGCCATCTAAACCCGATACTTGAGTAGAAATGTAGTACATAGAAAAAGATATCCCACATATATTAGGTTCAATCATTTCTTAGATTTATTGCTCGTTTATACCGATATTAACAATTTTTGGATGATCGACATGCAATTTAAATCTTCATTCCTCAACATCTATATAATTAAATTTCATATGATACAACACTTGCTACCCAAAAATCTTCTATCATCCAAAATTTGTGAAAGATTGCACCCTCTCAATAAAAGAAAAAGGCAAGATATAAGCAAAATCAATATCAAAATGATGTAGGGCTGAGTTTTGACCAGGGATGTTTTTATCATGCATTTGAATGAATATGTCATTCTTTTTGTCACGACATCATATTAGGCCCTGATTACATACTTTGGATTCTCTCTAATCTGAAAACGACCGTGCGTTTCATGCACGTGATTAGGTGTGGCCCACTTCCAATCTTTCATTTCCAAAGAAACTTTTTTGTTCTTCGTTTTCTCTCTCTTTTCGGTAGAAATTAAGAGAAGAAAGGAAACCAAAGAGGGCAACCGAGAACTGAATCACAAGTGAATGAAGTTGCAAAAATCACATAAAAAGAGACAAAACCTCAACTAATGTGCAAAAAAATGAACGCCCATGAACAAAGGGGGAAGATCGCTTACCATCCTCAACAGCAGCTGAAGCCCATTGAGAAACAGCAAGCAGCAGCACGAGGCAAAGATTAACTAAAGCCATCTTCACTCACACTTGCTCTCAAAAATCTCACTCCTCTCTCTCTCTCACTACTTCGCTCTGCTGCTTGTTTGCTCTCTCACAAGTAACAGGGGTCTCTTTTTTGTATTATGAAAGGAAAGGATTCCCACTTCTTTTGGCTTTATGTTGGCCATTTACATTACTTTATGGAATTTTATAAATAAAGTAACAAAGTTTTTTAATTTTTAGCTATTTATTTGCTGTCTCTAGTTACGTTTGTACCAATAAAAAACTATATAGTAAGAGGTACGAAAAGTCCACCGATAGCATTAACGCGTGTTTTACGCACCGGTACATGGGAAAACTGTGACTTTTCTTTTACCAGCCCTTTTTTCAAGTTTATTTTATCTTGTTTTTATGTTTTATTTTTTTGCTTTTTACGGTAATTTATGTAAGGAAGATTCTACAAGGCCCGATCTTATTTTCTTAATATGCCACCAACTTTTTTGTAACATGCAGTATTCGCGTTTTCATTGATTCAAACTGATTATTATAATTTACATGTTTTAAAAGCTTTATATATAAAAAAAACCATGAGATTCGAAACATCCATCATATCAATTAAGTGATCGCGTTTTTCGTATACCGAAAGTCCGTTAATATTTAGCCTGCTTGATTGATTTGTTTATGGTGCTCAAATTTCAAGATTTGATCCATAATATATATGAAATAAATAGATCAGGATCATCAGTAGGGATCGGAATAAAAACATTGCAATTTGTGAATCTGAAATGTTGTTCTCATATTAAAAAATAATAACTAATCTTATTGGACGGGCTCCTATTTTTTGGAAATGATTCCATTTCCCTAGGTTTTTAGGGTTGGTAGCAGAGCTGCAGATAGATGTGGGCAGTAGGTAACTTGAATAGGTAAAGCTTTGGGCAGCAGGTCAACATCAAGAGATTGTGACAAATATTGTATGTGTGGATATGAATAAGAATTTTAGGTTCTGGAGGTGTGACATATGTTTCAGTTGGAAATTTTGTGGCCATTGATTCATATTTTTAAGATATAATGTCGATAGCCCTTTATTTTTGTGGATAGATCAGTTTTAGTTCAATTTCTAGACACAAGGAAGTTTTGATCCATAGACACAGACATGCTTCATGTTTCCATTTGTATCCAGCTTTGGTTTTAAGTTTGAATAGCCGAAGTTATATCAATATACAGGTTAAGATAATCAGGATTGCATAAAATCCTCTTTAACTTCATGTATAGTTCTAGAAAAGAAAAATGAAGATGTTTTATCGAGCTACGGACACCAGCAGTGACCTGATATAAATGGGTGAGGCCCGCTCCCCGGTTGGCTCTGGCGCTCGCACGACTGCAGCTACATCAAATTCAAAAGAAAATTTTGATTTTCCATTAGAAAGGCTACCTTAAATTCAACGTCATGGAAAGCTATCTTTTGAATTGAGAATAAATCTTACAAACTAAAATCTGCATGAACTTGTACCTTCATATAAAAACTCTTAGGAGGTTAACGAGAGTGCGTAACTTACTGAATTTTAGTATGTGAAAAAAGCGAAAACAGTGAAATGAAAATGGGCAACGCTGGGACTTTGAAACGAGGCAGTGTGTCACCAACCGACATGTTGTGGTGCATGCACTGCCACAACCACTAATTTTGCAGCCTGGGCCCAACAATTACTTCATCTTGCACGCTCACCCCTGATACCTTTTATTCTAGTGCTTCAAGCATGGACTCTATGCGAACTTACATTAACACTGTATGCAGAAAAAAATAAATCTTCTCTCCTAAAGAGAGATTCATGTTGGGCACGATTGGTGCCACAAATATAGGCTTCAGCTTCACACTTGTGTCCTTTTATTTGTATTTTAAAAAAAATGGAAAGCAAGCTCCACCTTCACAGATAATGATGGAGGTCCTTTTCGAGTCTCCCTCAGATGTTGTCTTCTGTCGATCTCCCGTTGGATTTGGAAGGTGATCTCCTGTTGCGTGCAGGTCTTAATGGGTTTGAGGAGATTGGTGATTTGAGGAGTTTGGCGCCGAGTACCTGCAAAGAAGTCCCGGGATGGTTTGGTGCCACCGAGGACTCTCCGACGATCAAGTTAGCACGAGATCCGAGCAGAGTAACGGCTAAGTGGAATAAAAAATGGCCTACTTGACCCCTCTGTGATGGAGGTTTATATAGTGGCGGCAGCACGCAGCAGCAGGCGCGAGAATCTCACCGGCAGTTACGCTCCCGACGTCACGCCCGCGTAAAGAGCGGATCGCCCATTAATGGGGATCGTAATGACGTGGAACGTGGGATGTTGCCGGCAGAGAATCTGCGCGTGACGAGATTTGCGGAGCGGCGGTTACGCCTGCGAGTGGTGGAGTCGGTCGGTCGGAGGAACCGAGGAAGATGGCCTTGGCAAAGGAGCTCGGAAACGAGCGCGAGGGCCCAGGAGTTTCGGTGTTGTGGCATCTCGGGGCGAGCCGAGAGGCCGAGGAGGCCAATTTGCAGGGGATCTGAGGAGAGCCAGCTTGTGCTTGCAGGTCGGGTACAGGGATGGCCTGGTCGGCCCCTGTGGGTCCTTTCTTCTGAGTTCTGGGACACGTCATCTGCCACGTGTCCTGATCTTGGAGATAGCCAATATTGAGCATCATTATTAGCCCCCACTCTTGTCCCGACCAGCTAGCGGGACGGGTCAGGAGTGGACTGCCGGGCTGCCCGGGGTGAGCTCCCTCCTAAGATTTCGTCAGGACGCGTCCCCGGGCTGTCAGCTATCTTTTTTGTCAGCGAATCAGGGCGAGATCTCTGTATTTAAGGAAGATGTGTCGGTTCGTGCGCCCTGCCACTGATGCGACGGTCCACGTGTCAAGCGTCGGTTGGCCGACGCGACGTATGCAGGCCTACGGCGTCTGATGGGATGCGGCCCAGTGTGGGCATGACATGTGGAGCGATCGGAGCTGTTGGACGCGAGGAGGCGTTTTGGCGGGAGATGAAGGACGCCGTTGGATGAGGTCTCTTACGGTGATATATAGGGGTGGGGCCCGTTCCAGGGCCCCTACTCCTTCATATTTCCCCGTTCTAAGTCCTGGTTGCTCGGCGCTTGTCTTCTTTCTTCCGCTTTCATTTCCCGAGGATCCCTCTTCTCAAGATTAGATGTCTTCCTTTGTAGAGTCAGTAGATGTCGTAGGAGTAGGTTCTAGAGACCCTTTAGTTGAGCATGAGTCCTCCCGGGAAGCAGGGGTCAGATCCTCTCCCCGGGATCGTGTGGCGGGGGCAGCCCCCAGGGAGGAGGCGGTAGATGCTACCCTCGGCGCCTCGTGTTGGGTGAGGCATGAGGACGAGCTCGCCAATGCTCGGGCTCGCTTCCACATCCCCTCATGTTATACGCTTCGTCTGGCTAAGGAGGGAGAGAGGGCAGACCAAGTACGGGGCAGGGAGATCGCCCTGTATTTGGAAGCTTTATGGGGTGGAATGCGCCTGCCCTTCTCTCCTGAGGTCGTCGAAGCGCTGAACTTTTTTGGGTTAGCCCCTGGCCAGTTAGTGCCGAACTCGTGGAGGATTCTCCTCGGGTTCCTGATCCGCCTGAAGTTACAGGCGGTTCCCTTCAGCCTCTCCCTCCTTGAATCTTCCATCGTCTTCAAAAATCACCCTGGTGGTCGAGCGGGCGACCCGAGGTGGGTTTACCTCTCTTTCAGAAAGCGGCAGGGGGCACCGCCGGGATAGGGGTTGTGGCCCTGCCTTCTTCCATTCACGACTGGAAGAAGAAGTTCTTCTTTGTTTCCCCTCCCGAGGGCGAGGATTGGCCCGTGCCTACAAAGTGGTCGAGGGAGAAATACTTGCCGGGGAACCAGTCCAGTGACCCCGTCGTGGTGAGAGTGGCATCGTGGGAGCCCATCCCCCGATTCGACGTGTTGCTGTCTGAGAGGGTCTTGAGTTGGGCCGGGCTCAGCCCCGTTGAGTTCGTCGGTAAGTTTAGGCTTGCTTTTTGGCTTGTATATTGCTTGTGTCGCTGACTTCTTTACATTTGGCTTTGCTCAGGACCCATGGATATGGACGAGCTCAAAGCTTCCATGCGCCAGCCGAGGAGGGTCACGAAGGCCGGAGGCGCCGGCCCTTCCCGCTCGAAGCCCGCCCCGGCTCCTTCTCCTCCGGTGGTCGTGTTCCGTGAGCGTTCCGGGGCGGATCCCGCCCCAGGACCTAGTAGAGCGCCAGGCCGGAAGCGGGCTCGGATTCTGGAAGACCCGGCCTCGGAGGAGGAGGTCGGCTCTCCATCGGAGCCGCTCAAGAGGGGTTCCCGGAGGTCTTCCCGGGGCCCGCCCTCGCCGATCATGGTGGAGGAAGGAGGCCTCCAGTTCGCGATGCCTTCGGGGCTATCCGTCGCGGATAGCCTGCTTCATGAGATAGAGAAATCGGCGGGGGGTAGGGTCCCTGGAGGGACCTTCAGGGCCCAGATGGCGTCCATCACCCAGGAATCCGTGCAGGTAAGTGTTTGGTTTTTTGTGAGATTCGGTACCTCCTTCATTTTTCTGATCTTTTTCCTATCTTTCAGGTTCTCCAGCACGTTGCCCTCGCCCTACGCATGGAGGCCGAGGTGATAACCCCGGCGATGAAGGGTGCGGGCCAGCTCGCCTCGCTGGAAGAGAGCTCCAAGCGGGAGCTGGAGGCGGTGATGGCGAGGGTTACCGCCCTGGAGGGCGAGGTGGAGGCCGGGAAACGGGAGGTTGCCTGGTACCGCGAGGCCGCCGTGGCTGCCGAGGCCAAGCTTGAGGACGCTCAGGTGCTTGCCGGCAACCTAAAGAAGACGGTGAAGACCCTCCGGAAGGAGCTGGGGGTAGCGGCCGAGTCGGCGAAGTCGGTCGACCTGAGAGCGGCGAAGTTGGCCGACCTCTCGGCGGCGAAGGCGGTGGAGGGCTACAAGAAATTGAAGGACCTCTATGATGACCTGGCCGTGGCCACAACCCTCATCTGTCACGAGGCCCTCGACGCAGTTAAGGCCCGGATGCCGGAGTTCGCCGACGAAAAGCTCCGGGCCAATACCCCTTTGCAGACGCCGAGGAGCAGGGGAAAGAGATTCCTGACGAAGGAGTCGCCGAAGACCTTGCTCGTCCCATGGTGGATGTCGAGGACCCTGAGGTCGCGCCCGGCCCCGAGGCCTAAAACTCTCGTCTTCCTCCTTCTTTTATTTTGTTGCTTTTGGAATTTTTGTAAGCCTCCGGGCAGTTTGTAAGGCTGGGGAGCCCAAAATACACTTTGTAAAGACTTTGCCTTTGGTAATAAAACTTTTTTTCTTTGGTTTGCACTTTATCTACTGTTCTTAAAAATGCTTGTAAAATTTCTCTTCTTGCAATGTTGGGCTTCCCTGTCAGGTCAGCTATTTGTCTAGCGATCGTTCGTCGAGTTGACTTCGATCACTTGCCAAGCGTGCCAAGCGCTGCTGAGAAGGAAGCGTCTCCATGGCCCCGAAGTCGATGGGGGATCGCTCGAGACTTGGATAGACCTGATGCCCCTTGTTGGTGCCTTGGATCCTCTGCATGTGATGGGCAGAGGCCTATCCGCCGTATTTGTGCCGAGGATGAATGGGAAGCTGCTCGGTTGCCCCTTGGCGAGGGCTTCTGATTTCTGGCGCTGCGAGCAGCGACCACTAGCTAGGGATGGTCGAGCGAGGGTCGGGCTCGACTGCCTCTGGGAGGACTTTGGGTCCTTAGCGTTGGAGGGGCTGTAAGAAGCCCACTAAGAAAGACCGTGCAGTGAAGCTGCGCGGTTACCTCTTGGCGAGGGCTTTGATCTCCGGCGTCGTAGGTAGGAAACTACTAGCCTGGGATGACCGAGCGAGGTAACCGCCCGGATGCCTCTTGCGAGGGCTTCGATCCGTGGCGTCATGGGTAGGGAGCTACCAGCCGGAAATAGCCGAGCAGGGGAGCTGCTGAGCCGCCTCTAAGGAGGACTTTGATCCTTAACGTTGGAGGGGTTGTAAGAAGCCCACTAAGGATGACCGGGCAGTGAAGCTGCGTGGTTGCCTCTTGGCGAGGGCTTTGATCTCTGGCGTCGTGGGTAGGCAACTACTAGCCTGGGATGACCGAGCGGGGTAGTCGCCCGGATGCCTCTTGCGAGGGCTTCGATCCCTGGCGTCATGGGTAGGGAGCTACCAGCCGGAGATAGCCAAGCAGGAGAGCTGCTGAGCCGCCTCTAAGGAGGATTTTGATCCTTGGTGTTGGAGGGGCTGTAAGAAGCCCACTAAGGATGACCGGGCAGTGAAGCTGCGCGGTTGCCTCTTGGTGAGGGCTTTGATCTCTGGCGTCGTGGGTAGGCAACTACCAGCCTGGGATGACCAAGCGGGGTAGCCGCTCGGATGCCTCTTGCGAGGGCTTCGATCCCTGGCATCATGGGTAGGGAGCTACCAGCCGGAGTTGACCGAGCAGGGCAGCCGCTCGGTTGCCTCTTGCGAGGGCTTTGATCCTTCAGGACGGGGACTGAGTAGGGTTACTGCCCAATGCCTCTTGGCGAGGACTTTGATCCCTGTCGGTTATGGTAGGAAGCTACCAGCCGGGGATAGCCGAGCAAGGACTCGACCGTCTCTGGGAGGACTTTGGTCCTTAGTGCAGGAGGGGTTGTAAGAAGCCTACCAAGGACCCTTGTCCGGGCGGGGTTACCGCTCGGTGCCTCTTGGCGAGGGCTTTTGTCCTGAAGGATAGCCGAGCGAAGGATCCTCGGGCTTGATTGCCTCTGGGAGGGCTTTTGATCCCTGTCGGTCGTGGTAGGAAGCTATCAGCCGGGGATAGCCGAGCAGGGTAGCTGCTGAGCCGCCTCTAAGGAGGACTTGGACCCTTAGCGTTGGAGGGGTCGTATGAGGCCGGCTAAGGATGACCGGGCAGTGAAGTTGCGTGGTTGCCTCTTGGCAAGGGCTTTAATCCCTGGCGTTGCGAGTAGGGAAGCTACCGGCCAGGGATAGCCGAGCAGGGAAGCCGCTCGGCTGCCTCTACGGAGGACTTGGATCCTTAGCGTTGGAGGGGCCTTAGGAGGCCTGCTAAGGATAATCGGGCAGTGGAGCTGCGCGGTTACCTCTTGGCGAAAGCTTTGATCCCTGGCGTTGCAAGTGGGAAAGCTACCGGCCAGGGATAACCGAGCAGGGTAGCTGCTCGGCTGATTCTTCATGAGGTTTCGCCCGTCCGTCCAGTTGCAGGTGTGGGGAACAGGAACGGTCGCGGCGAACGTGCACGTAGCATGCGCATTGAATGTGGGGGGAGGCGAAGCGCCAGGGTCGCGTCGTTCCGATTCCGCCAGAGAAGGCTCGATGATCACTGCGTGGCAGCGCCTTTTTGGGCGAAAGGGCGACCGTTGAGTTCCGTTGGGGTGCAGCGGGCTATATAAGGCTGAAGGTGCACTAGTCCTTCCTTTCCTCGCAAACAGAGCGTCGAGAATGCAGGACTTCCCCTTTACCATCCCCGAGATCATCCACTTCGAAGACGTATACCTCTATGACCAGAACTGCACCGAGGACACGGTGCAGTTGGTATATGGGAGCATCGAGGACCACTTCGGCCGGCTGCTCCCCCGACGCTCCTCCCTGCTATAGCTGCTGATGTACTCCATCTGAAGGGCGTCGCCGGGGCTTTACAACCCCCTGTCTGAGCAGCTCTATGATGAGGCCATGGGCAAGCTGCGGTCTCTTAGGCGCTTCGGCCTGATCTCCGCGAACCGGCTGGCTCGCTCGGAGGCGCTCGTCCGCGAGTGCTACGAGCTGAGGCTCGGGGTCAACGTGCGCGGGGGGAACCGAGGGCAGAGGTTGGATCTCGCGAGGCCTCAGCTGGCGGAGATCTTTACCGAGTATCATGAGAAGTGCTCTCTGCACCCCCTTCCCTCGCTGTTGTAATTTTCTTTTTCTTTTTGTATGTATGGATGAGGAGCCCATAATACCTTTTTTGAATAAATGAGATCTTTCCTTCTTTTTCGCAATGTTCTGTTGATCTTTATTAAATTAACAATAGACCCTAAGAAGAGTTTACATTTCCCCAAAAGAAAAGTACATGCTAATAGATGACATTATTAGCATGGCCCGAGCTCCCCAGAGGCTTGTTGGTCTCAGTGCTCGGCACCGGGTACGGGGCTTCCTGAGCGTCGAACTGGTCATCTGCCGAAACGAGCATGATCTGGCCGATGGTCAGCTCGGCGGGAGGGGGACGCTGCTTCTGCTCGCGGTCGGCCTGCCGTTTATCCCTTAAGTAGGCGGCGATGTGCCCCGATCGGATGAGCTCCTCGATGTAGTCCCGGAGTTGCTTACAATCCTCCGTGGCGTGGCCCAGCGTCCGGTGGAAGGCGCAATAAGGGCCCCGGGTTCGCTTCAAGGCCTGACGCGGGATTGGAGGGAACTTGAAGAACCCCTCGCCTTGGGCCTCCTCTAGTAACACTGCGAGGGAGACGTTGAGCGGGGTGTACTCCTGGAACTTCGGGTTATAGGGCTGCTGACGCTGCGGCCTTTCTTCCCGAGCCCTCTTCTTCTGGTCAGACCGTTCTGCTCGGGGGAGGTTCGCGTTCACCTCGGACTCCAGCTGAACCTCGCGATCAGTCCACGCCTTGACCTCGGCCATGGTCTTAGGCTGTGCCAAGCAAAGGAGCGCAACCACTCCTTGTGCCTAAGACCAGATCTGAGCGCCGTGATGACGGTCTCGTCCCGGTGCTCGGGGACATCGAGGAGGGCGTTGTAGAAGCGGGTGATGTAAGCTTTCAACGTCTCCTTGTCCTCGCTCTTAATTGTGAAGAGGTAGTCGACCGTGCGCTTTTGCCGACGGTTCCCAACGAAGTGGCGAGGAACTGAGTAGCCAGCTCGTCGAAGGTCGAGATTGAGCGAGGCTCGAGTCCTCGGAACCAGTCCCGACCAGAGCGGATGAGGGTGGCTGGGAAGGCCCTGCACTGGGCGGCGTCGGAATAGTCCTAGAAGCTCATCCACGTGGTGAAAGCATCCAAATGGTCTTTGGGGTCGGTTTTCCTGTCGAACAGAAAGACCTTCGGGGGCTTTTTGCGTGAAGAGACGTGGACAGCGAGCAGTCCCTTGGTAAACGGCTTGGTGAGCGAGTCGGTGGCGTACTTAGCCCCGTCGCCCGAGAGGTTACCTTCCCGGCGCATGCCCTTGATTTGTCTGATATTTTTGTGATAAAAAATATTTGTTAACCGCAATCAAGAACGGCGTCGCTTGGTAGCTAGCCGGTGAATACGGATCGGTCCACAGGGATATTGTGTATTTCCTAATTGTTCTAACGAGTTAATTCCAAACGGTGTGAATAGATTATCGCTAAAAAAATAATTTGACTTAGACTAGGATTAGAAATCTTGCAAGGTTAGGTTTAGGTAATGTTTAGAAAATTAAAGATCTCCTTCCACTTTCAATGCTCTAAATTAGATCTCTTTAGGAGTTATGGTAATTATTAATAAAGGGGATTAGGACGATCGGGAAGAAACGATGTTTCTTCCTCTAGGTCCTTGTCCGTCCTTTCTTAATCCTTACCCTAACCTCCATGGAAAGCATGCACATCCGGTCTTTTAGACTATGATATCACCATTATCTCGTGGATGGGGTGCCGTAGGGAGCAGTATGTGTATGTATGCATGGAGTCCTAATTATTCAATATGTGATGAGCAAGAAAGGGGTGAGAGATTTGCATCTCTCAAACCCTTCCCTATTCCTAACCCTAACAAGCGAGCAACTACTCGCTCATTAAGAGATCTATGAAAAACATGATTTTTATGAGTTTTTGATTTAAGAGATTAATTATCTAACTACTGCAGATTAATAAGAAGTTCTATTCTAAATTAAACTAGGGCAGAAATATAAATTAAGACTAGGGCAGAAATAAAAACTAAGAACTACTTACAAAATTGATGCTCTCAAAACTTGAAGGAATTCTGAATTTTATTCAATGAAAAGAGGCATGACCTAAAACAAGTTTTTGGGTCTTTATTTATAACACATAGAAAACCCTAGGGTTACAATCGACGCACATCTTCTTTTACAAAAATACCCCTAGAAATACTAGTCAACGCGCCGCCAATTACCAAAATTTTTCTGCAACGATACAGGTAATACACGGCCGCGGAACCGCGGCCGTAGGCCAGGTTTGGCCACGGTTCCGCGGCCGTAGGCCAGGTTTGGCCGCGGTTCCGCGGCCAAGTAGGAGCATCTTGGGTTGAAATTTCTTGGTCTTCTTCTGGTTGACTTTGTCTTCTTGTTTCTTCAGTTGGTTCTTCAGAATGTCTTCTGATTTTCTTCCAGATCTCCACAGTGAATAATTATAGTGGACTTTTACCGTTGCTTTGTGTCGAAGTCTTGAACCTTGTGCTACCTTTGTACTTGTGAACTTGTTCATTGATCTTCATTGTCCCTCAAAATGTGGCATGATCAAGATTCCACCTTTTATCGGTTGTAGTCTCACTTTTGTATCATTTTTTTTTTATCAATTTCACTGTTTTTGTTCCGAGAACCTGTAACCTGCAACTGTGTAGCAGACATGGGTCAAAAGCACCTGTTTATTTGTAAAATGTATAAGAATGGGGTCTAAAAGAATGCAAAATTATGATATGAACAAATACCCCCAAATTTATCTTTTGCCCGTCCTCGAGCAAACCTAGTTTTATTTTTGAAAAACCTAGCCTCACTTTCGCAAGGAAACGCGATTGCACTGAGCTCGTGCAACAAGCCGTTAAACCTCTAGGTGTCCCTAGTAGGAGGAGTGTTGTCTCCTGAGGGTTTTCAGCGGATACTACCTACAAAATCCGATCAATTCGGCCTATTAACTTTTGTTCTCCAATTAGGTTTTCTAACAAGGAATTCTATTATTTTCGACTCATAAATCACCCACCCGTATTCTTCACGCTTCCTTATCATTCAACTTAAGATTATATATGTTCTGTAGACTTACTTAGCTTTTAGCATCTCTTAAGTTTTCCTTCTAGGGTTCTATCTCAACTTAGGAATTTTTATCATCTCTATTAAAAATATAAGTCTTATTCTTCATTCCTATCTCTTATCTAAACCCCAATGACATACCCCTACGTGAGTGTATATATCACCCCTACACTTGGAAATTCAAATCAAGCAATCATACTCTTGTCCGTTGTCCAAAGCACTTCTTAATTGGTGAATTTTTAGATGAATTTCGCTCACACATCCTTCATGCGATCGTTAATACTTCTTGAGGTACCAACAACCGATTACAAAATGTGTATGCACATTAAAGCGTAATTCCTAGTCTTGTAACACCTAAGGCACTAGGTGATGAAGCACCCTCGCTAAATATTTTTTCTATTTTTGCAGCCTTAAGTAATTACAAAAATCAGTGTTCATTTTTTTCTTTATTCACACTTGTATTTTTCTTCGTACTAAGGACTTTAGACAATAGCATTTCAAGGTCACTCCTACTATTCCAAGTTTCAAGGTTCGTGTTTGTGCAATTCTGTAGGGTATATATTTTTAGAATTTAGATTTAAGTTTAGGAATTATTTTTCAAACTTATACTTTAATAAAGATATCAATATTTTTCCCTTATTTTAACTTAGCCCAAGAAGTCAACTCAAAATTTGCCTATTTCTAAATAAACTACAAAGACATATACTTTCTACCATTAAATTTTAAGGAAGGTTATTTTTAGGGTTTTTAATTTACTAAGTCTTAGATCTAGTTGTTTCTAGCTAGTTAACCTATTTGTCAAACTTAAGTCAATTAAGACCAAAATTGAATGTTTTAATTTTTATGATTTTAAAATTTTTCAATTTTTTATTTGATTTTTTCTTTTTCTATTTTTTTTATTTTTCAAAATTTTCAATTTTTATGATTTTTATATAAGGATGCAAATGCAAAAATATACATATGAATGCGAATGAAGAAAACTTACCGAGCATATCCCCAAACTTAAACTTAACAGTGTCCTCACTGTCAGGCTACACCAAGATGGTCGAAAATGTCGGCACTTCCCTGTTTATTTTTTTTAATATTATTTTGTATTTATATTTTCAAATGATACACACCCCCAAATTTATTTGAAAAAAGCGAGCATACCCCGAAACTTAAACTTAACAGTGTCCTCACTGTCAGGCTACACCAAGATGGTCGAAAATGTCGGCACTTCCCTGTTTATTTTTTATTATATTATTTTGTATTTATATTTTCAAATGATACACACCCCCAAACTTATTTGAAAAAAGATTTGGCAAGAAGATCGGAAATTTGGGGGTAAAACTGGAGGAGAATCAATCGGTGTAAATCGGCTCCTGCAAAAACAGGAGCTCCTCCGACGGGTCCGCAGTGAGGCACAGTTTCAGTCGATATCCGTTTACTTTGAATAAAGTACCGTCTTCCGGATTTTCAAGATCTACCGCACTGTGCGGATATACGGTGCATACGAAAAATGGCCATTTCCATCTAGATCTGAGCTTGCCGGGGTGAAAGTGTAACCGAGTGTCATAGAGTAAAACATGTTGACCAGGTTTAAACGTTTTGCGCATAAGGTGTTTGTCATGGAACACCTTAGTTCGGTTTTTAACAATGACAGCATTATCATAAGCCTCATCCCGCAGCTCTTTTAGTTCGTTTAATTGCAGCTTTCGATTGCTGCCCGCATCTCCCATTGATAAATTCAACTCCTTGATCGCCCAAAATGCCTTGTGCTCAATCTCAACTGGGAGGTGGCAAGCTTTCCCATAAACAAGCCGGTATAGAGACATACCAAGATCGGTCAGTACGGAATGCCCATAGTGCATCAATCAATTTGTGTGACCAATCTTTACGGTTTTTAAAAACCGTCTTCTCCAAGATTTGCTTAATTTGCCGATTCGAAACCTCGGCTTGCCCACATGTTTGGGGATGGTATGGCGTTGACAGTTTGTGTGTAATGGAATATTTGCGCATTAAGGACTCAAAAGTCCTATTGCAATAGTGAGATCCATTATCAGTTATAATTGCTCGAGGGTGCCCAAACCGAGAAAAGATATTTTCTTTAAGAAATCGAACGACAACCTTGTTGTCGTTCGTTCGGCTAGGCACAGCCTCGACCCACTTTGACACATAGTCAACAGCCAAAAGAATATACACATTCCCAATGGAATTGGGAAATGGTCCCATGAAGTCAATTCCCAAACATCAAAAATATCCACAACCAAAATTGGTTGGAGCGGCATTTCGTTTCTCCGTGATATCCGGCCCAAGTGTTGGCACCGGGAGCATGTCTTGCAGTATTCATATGCATCCTTAAAAAGTCGTGGCCAATAGAAACCACACTGCAAGATTTTCTCAGCTGTCTTCTTAGGGCCAAAATGCCCGCCACACGCTTGATCGTGGCAAAAGGACATCACACTCTTAAACTTATTTTCAGGTACACACCGACGAATGATTTGGTCGGAACAATATTTAAAAAGATACGGCTCATCCCAGTAAAAATGTTTTACTTGGGATAAGAATCGGAGTTTATCCTGTTTCGACCAATCTTTAGGTATCAAGCCGGTGGCCAAGTAGTTCACTATATCAGCGAACCAAGGTTCGCAAAACACGGTTAAGAGTTGCTCATCGGGAAAAACATCTTTAATTGGAATTTCAAGTGTAGACGAAGAGGGAAGTCGTGAAAGGTGATCGGCCACTACATTTTCACATCCTCTTTTGTCCCTTATGACAAGGTCAAACTCTTGTAGCAAGAGGATCCAACGTATTAACCGCGATTTGGCATCCTTCTTCGCAAAAAGGTGGCGAAGAGCTGAATGGTCCGTATACACAATCACTGGAGAGCCGATTAAATAAGGCCGGAATTTTTCAAGTGCAAACACAACTGCTAGAAATTCCTTTTCTGTTGTTGTGTAGTTCAGTTGGGCCTCATTTAATGTTCGGCTAGCGTAATAAATCACGTGCGGCATCTTATTAATGTGTTGTCCAAGAACAGCACCAATGGCGAAATCTGATGCATCACACATAATTTCGAATGGATGCGTCCAGTCTGGAGATAAAAGAATGGGCGCAGAAATGAGTGAGTGTTTCAATAACTCGAACGCTTCCATGCAAGTTGAGTCAAAATCAAATGTTGTGTCCTTGGCCAATAAGAGAGTCAAGGGTCTAGCAATCTTGCTAAAATCCTTGATGAACCGTCTATAAAAACCGGCATGGCCTAGGAAGGCTCGGATGTCTTTGACGCATTTAGAAGGAGGAAGATTGGAAATGACTTCAATTTTGGCTTTATCAACCTCTATGCCGTGTTGCGAGATGACATGTCCTAAGACAATGCCCTCCCGTACCATAAAGTGACACTTCTCCCAATTTAAAGTGAGGTTCTTATCCCTACAGCGGGTAAGAACTGCGTCAAGGTGTAGCAAACACTCGTCGAAGGAGTCACAAAAAATAGAGAAATCATCCATAAAGATCTCCAAAAACTTTTCAACCATGTCTCAAAAGATCCCTATCATACACCGCTGGAATGTAGCGGGTGCATTGCATAACCCAAAGGGCATACGACGATAAGAAAAAGTACCGAAAGGACAAGTAAATGTGGTCTTGTCTTGATCCTTTTCGGCAATGGGGACTTGGTTATAGCCGGAATAGCTATCCAAAAAGCAGTAAAACTCGTGCCCAGCCAATCGTTCTAGCATTTGGTCAATGAAAGGTAAAGGAAAGTGGTCCTTCCTTGTCGCGGCATTGAGTTTTCTATAGTCGATGCAAACTCGCCACCCAGTTTGGGTGCGAGTAGGTATTAACTCATTTGCCTCATTGGTTATGACCGTAATGCCTGATTTCTTTGGGACAACATGAATGGAGCTAACCCACTGGCTATCCGAGATAAGGTAAATGATACCACTATCAAGACATTTAACAATCTCCTTCTTGACAGCCTCTTTCATTATGGGGTTGAGGCGTCTTTGTGGATCCCTTACCGGCTTGGCATCATCCATCAAGTGTATATGATGTTCAACTATGAGGGGACTAATCCCCTTGATGTCCACCATAGACCAGCCAAAAGCTTGCCGATTATTTTGTAAGACCATTAAAAGGGCCTTATCTTGCTCGAGAGTTAGAGAGACCGATATGATAACGGGAAGGGTCTCATTCTCACCTAGGTAAGCATATTTAAGGTTAGACGGCAAAAACTTTAGTTCGAGTTTAGGTGGTGAAACAATTGATGGTAACAATGGTGTAACTGTTTCAAACTCGAAGGATTCCATCAACAGTTCAAATCGAGTGTACGCAACCGAGTCGGATGGTTCAACTAACTCATCCGAAAAATCAAAAGACTCAAACTCGGGTGGTGAGTCTTCAAAATTATCCAAAAAGGTGAAACACTCATAATCGTTGTCCGGCGTGAAAGCTGTGTCGGATTCTAGGAGGAACGCGCTAGAGGCGTCAATACTGCTGTGATCGAACATAAATTTTTCAAGCTCACGGTCCTCCTCCGTGATCTCATTGATCGAGCAAACATCAAGTACGCTAGAATTAGTCTCGGAAGGCTGATTTCCCAACTTAAAAATATTGAGTTCAATTGTCATATTGCCAAAAGATAGATTCATCGAACCATTACAACAATTGATCACCGCATTAGAAGTCGCAAGGAATGGTCAACCAAGTATCACCGGAATTTGACTCCGGGGGTTAGCTATAGGTTGTGTATCCATAACAATAAAGTCAACGGGGAAAATGAAATCCCCTACTCTAATTAACACATCCTCCAACTCTCCCCTAGGATGGGTGATGGATCGGTCGGCCATTTGGAGAGTACAATGAGTGGGTTTAAGCTTTCCAACGCCTAATTACTCGTACACTGAATAAGGTAGCAAATTGACACTAGCACCTGTAGGGTGTTTTTCATCACCCCATTGAGATAGGAATACGCGCGCGCTTGTCAGGCGCATTACAGATTCCCCCTGTCTAGGGTAGGCCGGGGTTTAATGATTGTGGGGATCCGAATCTCCGGCAGCCGCGGACTAAGCTGCCGTTAATTACCCCTCGCCTTTGGAGCGAGGGAACCTCTGATTAACGGGTTAAACTGGTCATGCGAACTCAATGTGCAGTGTACGTGTGTTTTGTTTTGGAGGGGGCTTGGGTATATCGGGAGCCACGCAGAGTTTTTACGGGGGCGTCGTGGAGTATGTGTATGTGTACATATGTATACATATGTATATATATACATGTATATATAAATAAGGGGGAAAAAGACATCCAAAGGATGCGTGGGGCCAGCGCCTAGACGCTTGAGCGCAAGCGCGCCACGTGTCGGCATGTGGGCGCTTTGCGCTCGAGCGCAGAGTGCTGGAGCACAAGCGCGCCACGTGTCGACATGTGGGCGCTTTGGCTCGGGCGTTGGGCGCTTGAGCGCAAGCGCGCCACGTGTCGGAACGTGGGCGCTTTACGCTCGAACGCAGAGTGCTGGAGCGCAAGTGCGCCACGTGTCGGCACGTGGGTGCTTTGCGCTCGGGCGCTGGGCGCTTGAGCGCAAACGTGCCACATATCGGCACGTGAGCGCTTTGCACTCGAACGCAGAGCGCGGGAGCGCAACTGCGCCACGTGTCGGCATGTGGGTGCTTTGCTCTGGAGCGCAAGCGCGCTGGAGCGCAAGCGCGCCACGTGTCGGCACGTGGGCGCTTTGTGCTCGAGCGCAGGGCGCTAGAGCACGAGCGCGCCACGTGTCGGCACGTGGGCGCTTTGCGCTCGAGCGCTAGCGCACCGGCGAGGAAAAGGAGGCTTTTAGCCCCGGAAATTCTCTAAAGAGAAAATAGGGTGGAGTTTAAACTCCTAAGATGCTTTGGGTTAATGAAGGGGGTTCTTTTTCTTCCTCTTCTGTTAACTGGATCTTGAAGATCAAGAGATATGGGATTTTTAAAAATCTCTCCTTTTTGAGATCTAGTGACAAATCCAAGTTCCCCTTTGTGGGTTTGGTGGTGAAAAACTATTTTGTTTTATAAAATGAAGAGTAAAACTCTTGATTTAATTCAAAAGAAAGAAGAAGATTTTGGAATCTTGAAGAAGGAGAAAAGATCTCAGATCTAAATTTTTTGGAGAGAGAAAAGTTGTTGGGATATTTTCATTATCCTTGCCTTTATAGGCTATACACTTTACACATAGCCCCTTGGGCTTCACAAAATGGCATTTTGCCTATCCTATGGCTCATGTGCCATTTCTTTTTGCACATATGCCATGGGCTTTACAAAAATTTGGCTTTATGCCAATTTTTCTTACATTTATCCATATAATAAAAATAAAAGAAATACAATAAAATTATTTATTACAAAATTTTATCTTGGCATGGGGGAAGGCCGGCCGCTTCATGTTCGGGCTCGACCCGGGCATGGGCCCACTGGATCTGGGCTTGGGCCCACTTGGCTTGGAGTTGACTTTGATTTTGACTTGGTCAACCGGGGTGTAAATTTTTACCTCAACAAATTGCCCCCTATCAATAAATGCACACCACATATGTGGGTCGTGTGCATGAAATTGATGGATCTTCTTTTACTTGGAGGCGACCTGATTTGCTTCCCGCTTTTTGCGACTTGGACGGTCGGTGCTGCCCTTTTTGCGACGTGGACGGTTGGTGCTGCCCTTTTAGCGACGTGGACGGTCGGTTCTGCCCTTTTTGCGACTTAGACGGTCGGTGCTGCCCTTTTAACGACTTGGAGGGTCGGTGCTGCCCTTTTAGCGACTTGGAGGGTCGGTGCTGCCCTTTTTGCGACTTGGACGGTCGGTGCTGCCTTTTTAGCGACGTGGACGGTCGGTTCTGCCCTTTTTGCGACTTGGGCGGTCGGTGCTGCCCTTTTTGTGACTTGGACGGTCGGTTCTGCCCTTTTTGTGACTTGGGCGGTCGGTGCTGCCCTTTTATCGACTTGGACGGTCGGTGCTGCCCTTTTAGCGACGTGGACTGTCGGTTCTGCCCTTTTTGCGACTTGGACGGTCGGTGCTGCCCTTTTAGCGACTTGGACGGTCGGTGCCGGATTTGACTTGCTCCGCTTCTTGCGGTGTCAGGGATGAAGTTGATTTGTTTCCGAGGTGAAATTTGATTCTGCAAGGGAGGTCATTGGTTGTTTTGCTGATTTGATATGATTTGGATTGACATCAGCACCGCTACACTGGAATATGGTACCAAGAGAGAATCATCATTTGCCATGAGAGGATTTGAGGATTTCGGTTTTTTTCTGGCATCTGCATCGCTGCACTGGAATAATGCCAGGAGCAACTCATCATTTGCCCTTTTAGGATTTGGGAATTGGTTTTTGCTTGGCATCAGTATCGCTACACTGGAATATGGTACCAGGAGCGAATCATCATTTGAGCTTGCTTATCAGGAAGTGATGGCTTAGAAGACAGGTTTTAGGTCTTTATCACCTAAGACTTTTCAATTTTGTGAGCCGTAAGGGTCTCACAAAGCATTTTCTCCCTACGAGTCGTAAGGATCCCGTAGGTGTATTTTCTCCTTAGGAGTCGTAGGGACTCCTAAGTGTGTTGCTCCTTTGTAAATCGTAAGGATCTCACGCGGGAATTTTCTCCTCACAAAGTCGAGAGGACTTTGTGAGTGCATTTCATCTCCTTTTTACGAGTTTGCGCCCTTTCGGTTTTTCACAAACTCGTCGGCAGTCCTGCTGTTTTTACTCACGGAGCCCTTTCGGGTTTTCATCCGTGCTCATTTTGCTTGTGGACATACCTTTTTTATTTTTTTATTTTTATTTTATTATTTTTGGTGGGACTTTGAATGTGGTCTCACCGGTAGGACTTGGGAGAGATTGGGATTGTTTTACGCCCGTGGATTGTATACAGTTTTGCAGGATGTATGATCCAGACCGTAGGGCCGGAAAAATTTTGAGATTTTGTTGGCGTCTGCATCGCTGCACTGGAATATGGTACCAGGAGCGACTCATCATTCGCCATTGGGGTATGGGAGTTGGAATTTGGTTGGCGTCTGCATCGCTGCACTAGAATATGGTACCAGGAGCGACTCATCATTCGCCGTTGGGGTATGGGGGTTGGAATTTGGTTGGCGTCTGCATCGCTGCACTGGAATATGGTGCCAGGAGCGACTCATCATTCGCCATTGGGATTTGGGGGTTAGAATTTGGTTGGCGTCTGCATCACTGTACTGAAATATGGTACCAGGAGCGACTCATCATTCGCCATTTGGGGACTTGGAATTTGGATCTTGTTTGGCATCAATATTGCTGCACTGGAATAATGCCAGGAGCAACTCATCATTTGCCCCGGGAGGACTTGGGATTTGGTTTTTTGGGTCGGCATCAGCACCGCTAACACTGAAACGAAACGGCAGGAGCGACTCATCATTTGCCATTGCCCGTTGGGGAACGATGGCATAGAAGACAGGTTTGGGTCCCTATCACCGAAGACTTTTCAATTTTATGAGCTGTGAGGGTCTCATAAAAGCATTTTCTCCCTACGAGTCGAGAGGATCTCGCAGGTGTATGTTCTCCTTAGGAATCGTGAGGATTCCTAAGTGTGTTGCTCCTTTGTGAGTCGTAAGGATCTCACGCAGGGGTTTTCTCCTCACAAGGTCGAGAGGACTTTGCGAGTGTATTTCATCTTTTTTCACTAGTTTGCGCCCTTTCGGGTTTTCACAAACTCGCCGGTAGTCCTGCCGTTTTTACTCACAGAGCCCTTTCGGGTTTTCATCCGTGCCCGTTTTGCTTGTGGACATACCGTTTTTTATTTTTTTTATTTCTTCTTTTTTTCTTTCTCTTTTCTTTTTTTTTTCTCTTTTTTTTTTGCCGCTGGTGGGACTATAAAAGTAGTCTCTCCGGCAGGATTTGGGAGAGATAGGGGTCATTTACTCCCGTGGATTGTATACGGTTTTGTAGGATGTATGATCCAGACCATAGGGCTGATGTGCTCAATTCGCCTGGGACTTGGAGCATTCACGTGTAGTATTTCTTGAGATATCGGCCATTGATTGGTGGCATGGGCCTTTCTCCCTCGGCACTTATTAGTTGGTAGGATCCTCCGTCGAACACTTTCTCGATGACGTATGGTCCTTCCCAGTTTGGCTCAAATTTTCCCTTGGCATGTCGATTGGGGATGATCAGTCTTTTGAGGACCAACACCAATTCACCTTTCTTGAAAGCACGGAGACGGGTTATCTTGTCATAGGCCCGTGACATTTGGGCTCGGTATAGCTCCAGATTTTGCTGCACCGCGAGCCTCTTTTCTTCGAGGGCATCGAGCTCTTCAAGTCGAAGGAGCATGTTTTCCTCCTCCGTCAACTCATGCTGAACGGTCATTCTTAAGCTTGGAACTTCGACTTCGAGGGGGAGAACCGCCTCCACTCCGAAGAGCAATGAGTATGGAGTGGACTGAGTTGGAGTACGGTGCGTGGTACGATATGCCTACAACGTCTCGTGAAGTTTGAGATTCCAGTCTCTCTTGTTGGCTGAAGCATTTTTCCTCAGGAGCTTGCATAGAGTCTTATTGAAGGGTTCGGCTAGCCCATTGGCTCTTGGATTATAGATGGAGGAATATCTTCAGTCTATCTTGTGCTGAGTAGCGAACCTTGAGACATTGAAGCTCTTGAAAAAAGGCCCGTTGTCAGAAATGATTCTTCTTGGTGTATCGAAGCGGTATAGAATATTATGCTGGAAGAATGTCAGAATATCTTTTGTCTTGACTTCTTTTAGCGGGACAGCTTCAGCCCATCTGGAGAAGTAGTCTGTCGCGGCCAGTATGAACCGGTGGCCTTTGGATGATGGAGGATCAATTGGGCCAACAATGTCGGTGCCCCAGACTTCGAAGGACCACGACGCCACCGTAGGATGCAACGGATTGGGATGCTTGTGAATGAAATCACCATGGATTTGGCAGATCTGACATTTCTTTCCATGCTCTCCGCAATCCCGTATCATGGTGGGCCAATAATACCCAAGCCGTTTAATTTGAAGTCGCATCTTGGGGCCAGATTGGTGAGCACCGCAAACGCCCGAGTGAACATCTTTCATGACCTTTTGGGCTTCGGCCAATGACAGACACCTGAGCCAGAGTTGGTCATATGACCTGCGGTATAACGTGTCATTTACAAACACGTATCGGAGAGCTCTTTTCTTCAGCTGAATCCTCGCAGATTTTTCTTCGGGCAGCTTGTCGTATCGGAGGTACTCTATGAAGGGTTCTCTCCAATCGGGCTCGTCTTGGATGATCGAAGCTTCTTCGGCAGGACTGCTCTTCTGTTCCGCGCTTTCCACTTCTCGTAGAAAGACTGGGGGTAGAATTTGCCGGCTCCTGACTGTGATCAGAATTTCTTCCATGTCAGGATCAGCCAGCTCCTTGGCCAAGCGAGCGAGTACATCAGCCTTTCCGTTCAACGCTCTAGGGACTCTCGTTAGTTCAATATGAGTGAACCGTTTCATAAGTTCCACCACTTGGCCTCTGTACCGAGCTAATTCGGGTTTGTATATCTTATAATTGCCGCTTACTTGGTTGGCGACAAGCTGGGAGTCACCGTAAACCCGGAGCCGAAGAATTTCCATTTCTATGCCAAGCTCCAAACCAGCTATCAGAGCTTCATACTCAGCTTCATTGTTCGTTCGAGGCTCGGTGAGAGCGAAAGAATGCCGTAGGGTTCCCATTGATGGTGTGATGAACACCAATCCTATCCCTGCTTTTATCTCCGGGACGCTTGATTTACTGGAGGTCTTTATTGATGAGGCTACATCGAAGTAGAGCTCCCAACATGGCTCATCCTCCTCGAGGTGCATCACTTGTTCGTCGGGTAACTCACAATTTAGCGGCGACCCTTCTGGTATGGGACGAGCAGCGAGAAAGTCTGCAAGAGCTTGCCCTTTTACTGCTTTCTGAGGAGTGTAAACTATGTCAAACTCAAGTAGCATAACAACCCATCTTGTCATTCTGCCGGCTAGGCTCGCTCTGGTCATCAAGTGTTTGAGCGGGTCGACCTTGGAGATCAGCATAACCCGATGAGCGAGCAGATAGTGCCTCAGCTTCTTCACAGCAAATATCAGAGCCAGGCATTGCTTTTCGATTGGGGAATAGTTGTGTTCCGCCCCGACTAGAGTTCGACTAAGGTAGTATAGGGCATTTTCTTTTCCCTCCTCGTTATTCTGGGCAAGGAGCGCACCGAGTGACTCATCCAGCGCGGCAGTGTAGAGAATCAGCGGTTTATTTGGAATGGGAGCGGCTAGCACTGGAGGGTGCAACAAGTATTGTTTGATGCTTTTGAACGCTGCTTGACATTCGGCATCCCAGATAAAAGGAGCTCCTTTCTTCATGAGCTTTGAGAAGGGCCCACACCTTCCCGATAAATTTGAGATAAACCTCCGTATATAAGCAAGCTTGCCTTGAAAAGATCTTAGCTGCGTCAGACTCTTCGGAGGGGGCATCTCCATGATGGCCTTTATCTTTGATGGGTCAACTTCGATCCCTCGATGTCGGACTATGAAGCCCAGGAATTTTCCCGATGACACGCCAAAAGCGCACTTCAGAGGATTCATCTTCAGATCGTATTCCCTCAGTCTGGTGAGAACGGTCCTAAGATCTTGGATATGATCGGCCTTGGTTTTAGTCTTGACGACCAGATCATCAACATAACATTCGACGACTTTATGGATTAGGTCATCAAAGATATTGGTCATTGCCCTTTGATATGTAGCACCTGCGTTCTTCAGTCCGAACGGCATTACCTTGTAGCAATATATTCCGATCGGGGTTCGAAATGCTATGTGTTTCTCATCCTCAGGCGACATCTTGATCTGATTATATCCAGACTAGCCATCCATAAAGGTGAACTGTTTGTAATTTGAGGTGTCATCGACCATCATTTCCATGACCGGTAGCGGGAAGTCGTCTTTAGGACATGTCTTGTTGAAGTCCCTGAAATCGACACAAACTCGATCTGCCCATTTTTCTTCTTCACTGGGACTATGCATGCGATCCAGTCCGCATATTTCTCTTCCCTGATGAAGCCGGCATCGATGAGCTTTCTTGATTTCCTCGATGACCTTTTCTTCTAGTTCCCTTCTCATTCTTCGAGGAGCTTGTTTGACTGGCTTAGCATCAGGAGATATAGCCAGCTTATGAACGGCCACTTCAGGGAAAAGTCCAGGCATTTCTTTATACGTCCACGCGAAGCAGTCGACGAACTCATGCAGTAGGGCAATTATCTGCTCTTTCATTTCCTCCGACAAGAGTGAGCTGATGTAGGTCGGTCTTGGATTATCGGGCGTTCCTAAGTCAATCTCGGTTAGCTCATCAAAGGTTGATTGTCCTCCATCTTCGAGCTCTTGAGGAGCTTCTTCTGGCTCGGCTATTTCGTCATCATCATTTGATCTTTCGCTGGCCTCACCAACATGGATCATGTAGCACGCTTTGGAATCAGGTTGAACGTAGCCTATGCCCCGTTTATCTGGAATTCTTCCATCGATGAGTGCTCGGACCTGGGGTGGATGCCATAGCCCTTCGTAAAACTTTGCTTCGTACTCCGTTTGATATAACCGGCATCCGCACTTTTTAAAGTATTCCCGCATCTCGGGCGCATAGTATCTGGGATTGAGGACGGCTCTTATGCCTCTCTCATAGGGAAGGCACGCGATAGAAAGATCGTCCGGGTGCACAACGGGGGTTGACCCGTAAAACAGGATGCCCTTCTGTCCATTTTTCCTCCCGGGGACGTAGAAAGTTTTCAGCTGGTCCACGGTGGAGACTAACAACGCATCGAGCTCTTTGCACATCTGCTCTGGCACCCTTGTGGCAGCTAGGGACCCTTCTGCAATTTCGAGGGTCTCTCGTAGTTTCGCTTTTTGCATGGGGGTCCAATCTGCACCGCTGTTGCACGACAGGTCCTCTTCCTCTGACTCTTCAGTGTCGCTGCCAAGATGAGGGCGGACTTTACTGCTAGATGGGGCTTCAGTGACAGATTCATCCGTATCGCTACCAAAATGAGGGCGAGTTTTACGGAAGGACGGACTTCCAGCGTCGGACTCATCAGTGTCGCTACCGAAATGCGGGCGCACTTGGGCATTTTTTCTTTTGAAAGTGACAGCCAGCGCAGATTTGCTTTTGAGTCTTGGGGCCAGTCTATCCTCAGTCAGTTGTGGCTTAGCATTTTGGTGGTTCATAAAGTACCGAGAATCTTCATATCAGACTTCATACACACCGAACGGTTGGATGTCTCCGTCAATGCGTCTTTCTTCGCCATTTTTAGTATACTTCATGCATTGGTGGAGAGTTGACGGAATGATGCCGTAATCGTGGAGCCACGGCCGCCCCAAGAGAATCTTATAAGACGTGTCGGCGTCGATCACGTATATCTTAGCTTCAGTTTGCAGATCCCCAAATTTGATTGGCAGAGCTATGGACTCCAGAACCTGCTGGCAATTTTGGTTGAAGCCTTGAATGACAATCCTTTCCCTTGACAGGTGTCGGACATCCATTGAAAAACTCTTCAGCGTCCGCAAGTTCATGATGTTCACTGAAGACCCCGGATCAATCAATATGCGATTAATCCGATCTCCGTCGCTGTACCCGGTCACGTAAAGCGGCCGATTATGCTCAGCCATTCCCAGTAGCAAGTCTTCATCCTTAAATGTGACTGCGGCGGCATGCAAAGCGTGCTGGGCTTCTTTCATATTAATTTCCGCAAAGTGAGCCTGATACCGCTCGGGGTTTTGTAGAGCGTGAATGAGAACATCTTTAAGCTCCTTAGATAGGACCAAGGCGTCATAGATACTCAGGAGAGACGGAAGCTTCCGGAGATGTGCCAAGACATTATAGTCCACCGAGGAAGGACTTATGTTTTCATCAGCCGGTTCTCTGCCATCTTCTTCATTAGTGACTTGGTTTTCCTTCCCTTTTAGGGCATTGCCCTGATTTGGCGGTAGAGCCCTGCCGCTTCTGAGCTGGATTTGATTGGCCATTGTGGCGAGCTCCTCGTCCTCTTCGGGAAAACAGAGCTCCTCTTCTGAGTCGCTGCCAAGATGGATGGCGTAGCAGGTCACTACTGGGATCTCTTCATTGGAGTCTTCTTCTAACTCCTCCAGAATTTCAGCCGCTTGTACAGGGAAGAACTCCTTCAATTGAATCAATGTTCTTTCCTTTTATTCATATTCTTTGAGGGAATCGATATATTTTTGAATGGTTGATCTCCCTGCACTCTTTTTCGCACCGAGCTGTACTTTTCTTCTTCTTGAGCTTCTTGGATTTTTAGCCTGATGGGGCCGCATTGGCGGCTGGGCTGGTAGGCTTCTTCTGTCCTTCCCATTCCGTCCTGGGCTCTTTCCGAAGTAGCTTTATCATCTTCTTCGTCTTATTAGATATGTGCATACTCCACGGAGGCCGCGATGAGTCAATTTCGTTTGTCAGGGCAGTGGGTTCAGCTGTCTGCTCCCAGAAGGCTTCAACTTCTGTCTGTATAAAGTTGGCAGTTGCAACTTGATTGTTCATCAATACGCTTTTGGACAGCTCGATCTCTCCAGCCTTGTACTGCTTCTCGACCCAGTCCTTGAAGATATAGCAATCCTCGATCGCATGGCTCACTATTCGGTGGTACGGGCAATACAAAGGATTGTCGGTCATTTTTGCTTCTTGGGGTCTTTTCGACTCCGGCAATTGTAGGCCGTTGTTCAAGGCATCTTTAAATATCTTGCGGACCTTGTCCCTTCTGAAAGAGTAAACATTGTTCTTCTTCTCCTCTAGGGAAGGCCCATCTCCTCCCAACAATGGCTTTCGAGGCCGGTTGGTTTTGGATTCGCCCGCCCTTCGCTTTTCTTCATTGTCGGACGCATTGAAGACATTGGTACTGCTGGAACTCCCGCTTCTACGGCTGTCGTCCCGCTTGCTTTTCCAAGTTTTGCCTCTCTGAGAGTCCGGCGGGGACTCTTGCTTCGAGCGTTCCAGCATTTGGACTTTCTTGGTTAGCTCCTGAAATGTCTTGAGGCCCGCTGTACACAAGAATGGGACCATCCAATTGCTGAGGTTCCCAATGAGAAGGCTGACAGACTGGTCCTGCTCCAGCGGCGGTTCGCACTTGACCGTGAGATTACGCCATCGGGCGATAAAGTCGGTGTTGCTTTCATTCTTCCCCGGCTTGGTCCTCACAAGGTCGGCAATGGAGATTTTATCACTGACACTCATGAACCTTTGCCGAAACAGAGACTCCATTTGGGCGAAGGTAATGACGGACCCGTCTGGTATACTTGCGTACCAGTCGAAGGCGACACCGGTCAGGCTGTTGACAAACTGACGAAGAAGGAGCGCATCATTGCCTCCTGTATTTCCGCACGATGCTTTGAAGTGGGCAACGTGCTGATTTGCATTTCCCGTTCCGTCAAATCTTCCGAACTTAAGAATGACGTAGCCGCTCGGGAACTCGATCAGATCGTACTGTGCGGGATATGGCCCCCCACTACTGCCAATCTCTTTCTGAGCTTCAGCTTCGGCCACCAATGTTTTAACTTTGCTGGTGACCAAATCCATTATCCAATCTTGTGTTAGCGGGATGGTGCTATCTGGGGCCAAGGCGTCCCCAGAAGCGGAATGTGGCCGGCTTTCGTGAGGCTCGACCAGTCTTAGACCCAAAGGAACAGGCATTGGCTGCTTCGGATTGTCCTCACCCGGCTGATGAGTAGCGACTTGTGCTTGATTGGGAGGCGCTCGAGCAATTTGAGCCGTAAGCTGCATCACAACGTTCGTTAGGTCGTCAATTTTCGAATAGAGCTTGGCCGTCTCTTTATCTTTGCTCCTGAGTTGTTTTCGAAGCTCTTGGAGCAGCTCTTGCTCCGCGGTCCTAGGGCGGAAGGTCGGCTCTTCCTCGCTCTCTGAGCTTGACTCTGCCTGGACCGAAGGGTCCTTCTGCCTATCGTCCTCATCAAGAGGGTTTTCATCATCCAGCGGAGGCGGCTGTTCTTGGGAAGCGGCAACCACATTCAAGCCAGATTGGACTTGGAATATGGTGGCCCCATCCTTGCTTTTGCTGCGAAGGTTGTCGCTGGGACGCCCACCCGTCATATAGACCGTATGGACGACATATCCAGTCGTCTTTTTATTATCGGCGGCTGATTTCACGGATCACTGTCTTGGCCCTCCTGTTTAGGTAGCGGGCAGTCGATTGAAGGCGGATGGCCTGGCCGGATTCTTGAATGGTGCTGGCGCTTCTTTTCTGGATTTTCCCCGCTGCTTTCGTGCGGCACAGAGGCCCGATAGACTCTTGAAGAGACAGTGTCATACCTTTTCTGTTGGGGCCGGGACACGTCTCTTTGTAGCATTGTTCGGACCGCTGTCTTTTTGATTCTAGCGGTCATGGCATTTTTCTGAACCCACTTCAGCGGCTCGAAGGAATTGATGATTCTCATGTCCGACTCAGCCGTCGTCGCGGGGCGACCCTGCACTTGGAACTTCATAAGATTCCATTTGGCCGAAGCCCTGGCCCTCTTGTTGGCTCGATACCTGAGCCGCTTCTGCCTTAACTTTTCTGTTCTAAGCACCTGACAGACTTCGGCTCTTTGGGAAGACGCCGTAGACTGGACGATGGAGGATTTTGGAGATATGCTCGATTGTGCATTTGTTGGAGTCATCTCCTGAGCTCGTCCGCAACATTTGATGTTGCCTTTTGTACCGAAAGTCTTGCCCTCAGTTGGAGCGCCACAGAGTCGTTCAGACACCGTTTTAGGTTGTGGTGCCTTGGCGATCACAACATTCGGCCTCTTGCCTCTTGAGACCGGCTTGGCCGCCTGTTTCGCCGGAATTTCTGCCAGATGAGCGCTTCCGGCAGGGTAGATGACGACGGAACCAAACTGGCGGGGCAGTTCCTCCCACTGTCGACTGAGGCTTGCAGGGAGAACCACACGAGCATTGACCTTGACCACGTACGGGATCGGGGTCACGTTGGAAGCTGAATTCGTCTTGGGAGACATTGCCGTCGAAAGTTGATTGCTGCACAGATAAAAAAACATCATTTCAGTATAGACAATTGATATGTATATTGATTGAGTTCGCATGAACGTTTAACCCGAAATATAGGAGGAGAGAATGGTCCCACGGGGCGTGCCAGAATCTGTAAGGTGTTTTTCGTCACCCCATTGAGATGGAAATATGCGCGCGCTTGTCAGGCGCATTACAGATTCCTCCTGCCTAGGGTAGGCCGGGGTTTAATGATTGTGGAGATCCGAATCTCCGGCAGCCGCGGACTAAGCTGCCGTTAATTATCCCTCGCCTTTGGAGCGAGGGAACCTCCGATTAACGGGTTAAACTGGTCATGCGAACTCAATGTGCAGTGTACGTGTGTTTTGTTTTGGAGGGGGCTTGGGTATATCGGAAGCAACGCAGAGTTTTTACGGGGGTCCCGCGAAAAGGGGGCTTTTAGCCCCGGAAATTCTCTAAAGAGAAAATAGGGTAGAGTTTAAACTCCTATGATGCTTTGGGTTAATGAAGGGGGTTCTTCTTCTTCCTCTTCTGTTGACTAGATCTTGAAAATCAAGAGATATGGGATTTTTAAAAATCTCTCCTTTTTGAGATCTAGTGACAGATCCAAGTTCCCCTTTGTGGGTTTGGTGGTGAAAAACTATTTTGTTTTATAAAATGAAGAGTAAAACTCTTGATTTAATTCAAAAGAAAGAAGAAGATTTTGGAACCTTGAAGAAGGAGAAAAGATCTCAAATCTAAATTTTTTGGAGAGAGAAAAGTTGTTGGGATATTTCGTTATCCTTGCCTTTATAGGCTATACACATTACACATAGCCCCTTGGACTTCACAAAATGGCATTTTGCCTATCCCATGGCTCATATGCCATTTCTTTTTGCACATAAGCCATGAGCTTTACAAAAATTTGGCTTTATGCCTATTTTTCTTACATTTATCCATAAAATAAAAATAAAAGAAATACAACAAAATTATTTTTTACAAAATTTTTATCTTGGCATGGGGGGAGGCCGGCTGCTTCATGTTCGGGCTCGACCCGGGCATGGGCCCACTGGATCTGGGCTTGGGCCCACTTGGCTTGGGGTTGACTTTGATTTTGGCTTGGTCAACCGGGGTGTAAATTTTTACCCCAACAGCACCAAGATCTAATAGTGCTCTATTGATGTTCTTGTCCCCAATTGTTATCGAAATAGTAGGACAGCCGGGGTCCTTGTGTTTTTGGGGTAAAGATTGGACAAGAGCATCACTAACAGCATTAGCCACAAAAGCTTTCTTTGGTACTTGTGACTTCCTCTTCTTGGTGCATAAGTCCTTTAATATTTTTGCGCATGAAGGAACTTGTTGGATTGCATCTAAGAGAGGTATATTTATGCTAACCTGTTTGAACAACTCTACAATCTTCTCTATTTGTGGAGTTGGTTTATTGGATCTCAACCTGTTTGGAAAAGGAACATTTTGAAAATTTGTTGAGTCCAATTTTTGTGGATCAGATTGTGGAGTTGGAACAGATCCCCGTGTAGATGTGTTCATGATGTGAGAAGTGGGTCTGTTCGAGCTAGAAGAAGTAGAGCCTTGTGAAGGATGAAGAATAGGCTCTAACGAAGAAGAAGGTGAAGAAGATGAAGAAGGACCACCGGCATGGGTGTCATTGTTAATACCCATATTATTGTGCAACACTTTTCCGGATCTCAACGTGGTCACAGCATTTACGTTATGATTTTGCTGTTCATATGCAACATGTGCGTGACCGGGATTTGGCAGTGGTTGAGATGGAAGTTTTCCTTTTTCTCGCTCGCTCAACGCAGCATTGAGTTGTGCAATTTGTGCCTCAATAGATTTGATACTTTGATCGTGTGAAGCACTGTTTTGTACCAAAAATTGAATGGAAGTCTCCAAACTTGCTGCGGATTGTATAGATTTCTTTAGGAACGCATTTAGACTTCTTTCTAGCGAGTTAACCTTATCATTATTAGGTTGAACAAAGTTGTTTTGAGGGTAAGAATTGTTGGGCACAAAATTGTTCATTTGGTTAGGGTAAGGTTGCGGTTGGAAAGGTTGCTGGAATTGAGTTTGTGGAGGTGCTTGTTGTTGTGGAGGAGGAGGCCTTTGAAAGTTGTTTCCTTGGAATTGTTGATTTTGATTCCAAGAAAAATTTGGGTGACTCCTCCAACCCGGATCATTTCTTTGTCGTTGCTGAAAGGCAGCATTGACGTGATCTTGTCCTTGAGCATGTGGATTGTAAGGACACTCTTCGGTAAGATGTGATGGATCCGAACAATAAGCACAAACAGTCCGTGGGGGCAAAGCAGGGGCAGGAGAAGGCGATGAGATTTTGGTCTCAATCGCTTCTAGCTTTTTCGTAAGTGCGGCCATCTCGGCCTTCATAGCAATCGACATATCTAATTGATGTATGCCTGCCTTAGACTGACCAATAGAAGAAGAAGAGGTGGTCTTGGTGCTTTCCCACTGAAGTGTTTGCTCAGCAAGATTCTCGAGAAACTGCCACGCTTCCTCACTAGATTTGGTTAGAAAGTGACCTTGACAAATGGTTTCTAGCAACTGCTTCGTTACTGGGTTCAGTCCCTCGTATAAAGTTTGGCAAAGTTGCCAATTTTCGATCCCATGGCGAGGGCATTGAACAAGTAGGTCTTTGAATCTTTCAAAATACTTCCAAAAGGGATCGGAAAGAAGCTGGGAAAATTGTATAATCTCATTGCGAATTCTCGCAGTCTTGTGATGAGGATAAAACTTTTTAAGAAAAGCTTTAACAAACTCTTCCCAATTTTTAATTGAATGTGACGCTGTGCTGTATTACCACTTCTCGGCTAAGTCAAATAAGGTGAAAGGAATGACCCTTAGCCTTATAGCATCATCTGATAATTGGGTTGTTTTCATCATTGCGCAAACGTTTTGGAATTTATTTATGAAGATATATGTGTTTCCCCCAATCAGAGCAAAGCTCTGTTTTAAAAATAAAAATGAAGCGACGCTTCTGCTTCTCCCAATTAGAGCAAAGCTCTGTTCAGATTCCAAGATTTGGAATGAAGCGATGCTTCCTTTTCCCAAGAAAAGAGCAAAGCTCTGTATTAAAAATCTAAAGTAAAAATGGAAGAAACGCTTCAGATCACTTGCGCTCTGCGCTGCGCGCCACGTGTCAAACGCAGGTGCGCTAGCGCCAATTGCACCAGCACTGGAATTTAAATAATAAATTATTTAATTAATCAGAATTAAAATTCTAGAAAGATCTTTCCAATCTTATCAAAATAATAAGATTGCCTTCTGTAAAACAGAGGCCTTAGGATCAAAGATCCAATGGTGGGGAAATATCTTCAGATCAATCAGAAAAAGATCTCTGTAACTAACTTAACAAATCAATTGGCCCTATATAAAGGCCCCTAGACTCCAAGTCTCACATATACAGACATACAGAAAGGAGAGAACCCTCTGAAAAATTTGAAAGGCAAGCCTTTGAAGAAAGAAGATCATCTTCTTCATCTTTGAAGATAAAGAATTTGATTCTTGAAGAACAGAGATGAAAATACCTCATTAAAAAAGAAGAATCTCTTCTAAGAAGATAAAAAATCTAAGAACAAGATCAAGATCTTCAATATAAAAAAGAAAAAAGATCAAGAAGATCTAAAAGATTAAAAAAGAAGTAATTTACTTCAGCCCTAGATCTTTTGATCTATATAAAGGCACAGCCTTTTGATGAACCATTGGTTCTTGAATCTTGAGATAGAACCTCTTTTAAGAACCTGTTTCTTTGATCTTAATTGGATCAAGATGCGCTCTGCGCTATTGTACAGTGCCTTGCACTCTTGAAATGCGCCTTTGCGCTTATCAGATTGGCGCACTGCGCCGGAACGCACCACGTGTCAACCACAGAATGATCTGCGCTTTGCGCTTCTAAATATAGCGCACTGCGCTCTTGGATTGGCGCATAGCACCAGGGCACGCCACGTGTCAGCAGCGCACTAGCGCAGCGCACTGGCGTAGCGCACTGCGCAACAAACTTGCGCTTAGCGCAGAGCGTGACACGTGTCACCTGCGCATGCGCTAGCGCATTGCGCTCTTGGCGCAAAGCGCCTGACAAGCCACGTGGCGCACTATCAAACCACTATAAATGCTATGCATTTAATTATAGAGCCCAATGCTATGCATTAATAAAAGGGCCGAGCCCAAATAAAGGCTTAATAGCCAGAACAATAAATTGTTCAACTGAGCCCATATGCCCATAAACCTTCAAACAAACTTTAGTCCCAAATTGGACTATAGATATCCCAACCAATAATGGTTCAAGGGTACATCCCTGAACTCCTCTGATATTTATCGTTGTAATCCTTCAACGTCTTCAGAGAGGTGACGGGTCCCGACAACCATACATTCCACGGACTATGATGGACCACCATATCCTTAAACTGGAAATCGACCGCAATGTCTCTAAACTAAACAATATAGTCCAAATGCTCTTTTGTTGGATCTAAATGATCCTGTTAAGTCGATCTTAGTCCGGAAATTAGACTAACGTATCCTTAACAAACATTTAAGTTGATCTTAGTCCAAAATGAGACTAACATATTCTTAAACCCAAACCCCAAACCTAAATATAAGAAAATACGGATTTGGACTAATCCACGTCCTACGGGCGATAACACAAATTAGTCTCCGTATACAATTCACAGGCAACCACAAACAAAACAAACACCCACGACACGAAGTGACCAGCTGGAGAAGGAGAAAATTATTACCGCGATTCAGTAGCGTAATTAACTGCAGGGGCTTGCGCCTGCAGGAAAGAGCGTCCCCACAATCAAAACCCCCTCAAACAGGGGGGAATCTGACGAAGTCTGCTATATCGGCCGCATTTTTTTAAACCTTCAATACATGGTGCCATAAATCAACTTGGCATCTTTGGAGAGGTGGACGGATAGCACCAATTAGCATCTGTCCCGAATTTCAGGCAAGACGTCTATCGCATCTCCGCCGCGTCCTTCGGAGGGGAACAATAGGCATCTTCAGATTCCAGTCCGTGAAATTTTGGCAGCATATTGATGAAGTGGGGTTTGATCTCAAAATTGTCCCCATTTGCCGGTGGGAGTGAAAGACAAGTAGGTAAGGCGGTGCGGATCGGGTAGAAAAGATCCTGGAGCGCGATTCGTTGGGGCGCTTCAACAGGCGGGTGTTGCGGGTTATTCGCACCTAACGGAGGTGGAATCAGTCCCGTGGGTAAGGTGTTGTTAGGATTATATCCCGACATACCTTCGGAAGAAGAATTTGAAGGTGAAGGTGAGGAAGTGGAAGGAATTTCGACTTCGGAGTCGAAAGCTTCATCGGTCGGTACCAACGAGACATGGACTAATCGGGCGCTAGTGTCCCTAGTCCAACCGGACATACACTAAAGAGGTAGTGTTGTCAAAAAGGTGAAAAACAGAATGTGGAGGTAAGAAAACGTCAATGAAAGGAAAGTGGTGTAAGTGGGGTGCAAGGATTTCTTAGCGACAAGTTGCAAGTTTTTGTAAAAAAAAATCCCCCTTTTTTTTCTTTTTTATGTGGAGCTTTTTGCAAAAAGAATTTCGATAAAAGGCTTAGACACACTTTCAATCAACCACAAATGCACAATCAGGCCTAGATCTAGTGTCACCTAGGTCAGCTAGACAGCTCCTAACTGTTCCAAAGGGCAAGAAATAGAACCTCAAACCGCCTCTTCACCGCCAATTGTGGCCAGGTAAGTGCCAAGTAGTGGGAGGCTCTCCACCATGTAAGTAGTGGACCTAATTAACTAACCACTTACCTTAGACATACTTGCCTAGACACCACAAAATCAGATTAGGATCAACGGTCGATGCCTACAATTAGTCCTTTGTCCTATTGAGCGCGAAGTTCTTAGGGCTGAGTCTAGTCGTTTTTAATTAATGATGGTCAATGCAATATGCCTTATGTGATTTCTGGGGTCCTAGGAAGGGTGAAGAAATCCCCACCCAATCTGGATTGGTTTCAAGCCCCTTAAAGTCCGATTAAAAATATGCAAAACAGTAAACAACCACTTCTACAAACACTTTTTTCATATCAATCAAATGGCGCCGTTGCCGAGAATAGCGTAGTATTTCCTTTTTGCAATTTCGGGTTAATATAAAATATAAAAATAATAAAAAATTGAAAAATTAAAAAAATTTATCATCTTTTATTGTTTGAAGGGTTTTTCGTGTGAATTTTTGCAGAACGACGAACGAGTTCGGATCTGGAAAAATCCAGAGATCAAAACAGAAAACCCTAGATCCGAACAACAGAGAAAAGTCAAACCAGAGGAGAAGATTTTTTTCGGGAACTGAGCCGCTTTTTCCACCGCGGAACCGCCGCCGCACCCTGTTTCTGGCCGCGGAACCGCCGCCGCCTGGTGACGTCATCAGGTTGAAAATTTTCTGTGAGCCTTCTCTCTCCTCCTCTGCGAATCCCAATATCTCATCTGTAAAATCTTCTGCAGGATTCTTTGCGCTAAAAAATCTCTCCCCCTTCCAATAATTGATCTTGTGCAGGATTCTTTGCGCCGCGCTTAAAATTGTGTATTTCCTTTTTGTTTTAATGAGTTAATTCCAAACGGTGTGAATGGATTATCGCTAAAAAACTAATTTGACTTAGACTAGGATTAGAAATTTTGCAAGGGTTAGGTTTAGGTAAAGTTTGGAAAATTAAAGATCTACCTCCGCTTTCAATGCCCTAAATTAGATCTCTTTAGGAGTTATGGTAATTATTAATAAAGGGAATTAGGACGATCGGGAAGAAACGATGTTTCTTCCTCTAGGTCCTTGTCCGTACTTTCTTAATCCTTACCCTAACCTCCATTGAAAACATGTGTATCCGGTCTTTTAGACTACGGTATCACCGTTACCTCGTGGGTAGGGTGCCGTAGGGAGCGGTATGTGTATGTATGCATGGAGTCCTAATTATTCAATATGTGATGGGCAAGAAAGGGGTGAGAGATTTGCATCTCTCAAACCCTTCCCTATTCCTAACCCTAACAAGCGAGGAACTACTCGCTCATTAAGGAATCTGTGAAAAACATGATTTTTATGAGTTTTTGATTTAAGAGATTAATTATCTAACTACTGCAGATTAATAAGAAGTTCTATTCTAAATTAAACTAGGGCAGAGAATAAATTAAACTAGGGCAGAAATATAAATTAAGACTAGGGCAGAAATAAAAACTAAGAACTACTTACAAAATTGATGCTCTCAAAACTTGAAGGAATTCTGAATTTTATTCAATGAAAAGAGGCATGACCTAAAACAAGTTTTTGGGTCTCTATTTATAGCACATAGAAAACTCTAGGGTTACAATTGACGCACATCTGCTTTTACAAAAATACCCCTAGGAATACTAGTCAACGCGCCGCCAATTACCAAAATTTTTCTGCAACGATACGGGTAATACACGGCTGCGGAACCACAACCATAGGCCAGGTTTGGCCGCGGTTCCGCGGCCAAGTAGGAGCATCTTGGGTTGAAATTTCTTGGTCTTCTTCTGGTTGACTTTGTCTTCTTGTTTTTTCAGTTGGTTCTTCAGAATGTCTTCTGATTTTCTTCCAGATCTCCATAGTGAATAATTGCAGTGGACTTTTACCGTTGTTTCGTGTCGAAGTATTGAACCTTGTGCTGCCTTTGTGCTTGTGAACTTGTTCATTGATCTTCATTGTCCCTCAAAATGTGGCATGATCAAGATTCCACCTTTTATCGGTCGTAGTCTCACTTTTGTATCATTTTTTTTTATCAATTTCACTGTTTTTGTTCCGAGAACCTGTAACCTGCAACTATGTAGCAGACATGGGTCAAAAGTGTAGGGTGTTTTTCGTCACCCCATTGAGATGGGAATACGCGCGCACTTGTCAGGCGTACTACAGATTTCCCCTGCCTAGGGTAGGCGGGGGTTTATTGATTGTAGGGATCCGAATCTCCGGCAGCCGCGGACTAAGCTGTCGTTAATTACCCATCGCCTTTGAGGCGAGGGAACCTCCGATTAACGGGTTAAACTGGACATACGAACTCAATGTGCAGTGTACGTGTGTGTTGTTTTGGAGGGGGGTTTGGATATATCGGGAGCCACGCAGAGTTTCTACAGGGGTCCTGCTACCCGGATAGCGGGCTGGGGGTCAAGGGGACTAGCAGCCCCCTTGCGGGGTACGGGGCAGCGCCCCGGCCTAAAATTTTTTTGAGGTGGACGGTGTTGTGGAGTGTGTGTGTATCTGTACATATATATACATGTATACATATATTAAAAAAAAGGAAAAAGCACCCAAAGGACACGTGGGGTCAGCGCCTTGAGCGCTGTGCGCTTAGGTGTTGTGCGCTTAGGCGCTAGCGCGCCACGTGTCGGCACGTGGGCGCTTTGCGCTTGAGCGCTGGACGCTTGAGCGCAGGCGCGCCACGTGGGCATTTTGCGCTTGAGCGCAGGGCGCTGGAGCGCAGGCGCGCCACGTATTGGCACGTGGGCGCTCGAGCGCTAAGCACACCACATGTCGGCACGTGGGCGCTTTGCGCTTGAGCGAAGTGCGCTTGAGCGCAAGCGCGCCACGTGTCGGCACGTGGGCGCTTTGTGCTTGAGCGCAGGGCGCTGGAGTGCAGGAACGCCACGTGTCGGCACATGGGTGCCTTGCGCTTGAGCGCTAGGCGCTCGAGCGCTAGCGCGCCACGTGTCGGCACGTGGCCACTTGGCGCTTGAGCGCTGGGCGTTGGCGAGAAAAAGAGGCTTTTAGCCCCAGAAATTCTCGAAAGAGAAATTAGGGTGGAGTGAAAACTCCTAAGCTGTTTTGAAGCTGATGAAGGGCTTCTCCCTTTGAGCCCTAGTTCTTCCCCAAAGTGGGGTTTCTGAAGATGGGTTTCCTTCTTCCTCCTCTGTTGGCAGGATCTTGAAAATCAAGAGATGTGAGATGTTAAAAATTTCTTCTTTTTGAGATCTAATGGAAGATCTGAGTTCCCCTTTATGGGTTTGTGGTGAAAAACTATTTAGTTTTATAAAATGAAAAGTAAAACTCTTGATTTAATTCAAAAGAAAGGAGAAGGTTTTAGAACCTTGAGGAAGGAGAAAGATCTCAGATCTAAAAATTTTTTGGAGAGAGAAAAGGTTATGAGATCTTTTCATCATCTTTGCCTTCATAGGCTATACACTTTACACATAGCCCCTTAGGCTTCACAAAATGGCATTTTTCCTATCCCATGGCTCATGTGCCATTTCTTTTTGCGCATAAGCCATGGGCTTTACAAAAATTTGCCTTTATGCCTATTTTTCTTACATTTATCCATAAAATAAAATGAAAGAAATACAACAAAATTATTTATTACAAAATTTTTATCTTGGCATGGGGGGAGGCCAGCCGCTTCATGTTCGGGCTCGACCCGGGCATGGGCCCACTGGATCTGGGCTTGGGCCCACTTGGCTTGGGGTTGATTTTGATTTTGACTTGGTCAACCGGGATGTAAATTTTTACCCCAACAAATTGCCCCCCATCAATAAATGCACACCACATATGTGGGTCGTATGCATGAAATTGATGGATCTTCTTTTACTTGGAGGCGACCTGATTTGGTTCCTGCTTTTTGGGAAGCTGGCACCGCCCTTTTTACGACATGGACGGTCGTTGCTTGACATGTCTCCGAGACGGAGTGTCCGTGATAGACTTTTCCCTGGCCCGGAGTGATCTGGTTCCCGCTTTGTAGGAATCTTGTGCTGCCTTTTTTACGACATGGACGGTTAATGCTGCCCTTTTTGCGACTTGGACGGTCGATGCTGCCCTTTTAGCGACTTGGACGGTCGATGCTGCCATTTTAGCGACGTGGACGATCGGTGCTGCCCTTTTAGTGACTTGGACGGTCGATGCTGCGTTTTTTGCGACTTGGACGGTCGATGCTGCCCTTTTTGCGACGTGGACGGTCGATGCTGCCCTTTTAACGACTTGGACGGTCGGTGCTGCCCTTTTTGCGATTTGGACGGTCGGTGCTGCCATTTTAGCGACGTGGACGGTCGATGCTGCCATTTTAGCAACGCGGACGGTCTGTTCTGCCCTTTTTGAGACTTGGACGGTCGATGCTGCCCTTTTTGCAACTTGGACGGTCTGTTCTGCCCTTTTTGCAACGTGGACGGTCGGTGCTGCCATTTTAGCGACGTGGACGGTCGGTGTTGCCCTTTTTGCGACTTAGACGGTCGGTTCTCCCTTTCTGCGACGTGGACGGTCGGTGCTGCCATTTTAGCGACATGGACGGTCGGTGCTGCCATTTTAGCAACGTGGACGGTCGATTCTGGATTTGACTTGCCCCGCTTCTTGCGGCGTCAGGGATGAAGTTGACTTGTTTCCGAGGTGGAATTCGATTCTACAACGGAGGTCATTAGTTGTTTTGCTGACTTGATGTGATTTGGGTTGACATCAGCATCGCTATGCTGGAATATGGTACCGGGAGCGAATCATAATTTGTCATGACAGGATTTGGGGATTTTGGTTTTGGTTTGGCATCAACATCGCTGCACTGGAATATGGTACCAGGAGCGAATCATCATCTTCCATGAGGAGATTTCTCTCGTTCCCAGTTTAACGACTTAGGGGTCATCTGTTCCTAGTTTAACGGCTTAGGGGTCATCTGTTCCTAATTTAAAGACTTAGGGGTCTATTGGATTGGAGTTTGGGATTTTGGGGTTAGGGCAGGCATCAGCGTTGCTAACACTGAAGCACACGTGCCAAGAGCAATTCATCATTTGCCTATTCATGTTGGGGGAGCGATGGCTTAGAAGACAGGTTTAGGTCCCTATCACCTAAGGCTTTTCAATTTTATGGGCCGTGAGGGTCCCATAAAATCATTTTCTCCCTACGAGTCGTAAGGATCCCGCAGGTGTATTTTCTCCTTAGGAGTCGTGAGGACTCCTAAGTGTGTTTTTCCTTTATGAGTCGTAAGGATCCCACAAAGATCTGTTCTCCTCATGTATCGTGAGGACACATGAGTGAGTCTTCTCAATGGAACATAATTCCAAAGGCGGAGACCAGCCGCATAACAGGTGATTGTGGTGGGGCATGGGTATGACGAGAATTATTTAAGCCCATGGATTGTATACGACAGTCAAATTGGGGACTGTCCGTAGGGCTGGAGAATTTTGAGAAATTGGATTTTGGTTGGTGTCTGCATCGCTACACTGGAAGATGGTACCAGGAGCGACTCATCATTCACCTTTTGGGGACTTGGAATTTGGATCTTGTTTGGCATCAGCATTGCTGCAGTGGAATAATGCCAAGTGCAACTCATCATTTGCCTTGGGAGGACTTAGGATTTGGGTTTTTGGTCGGCATCAGCACCGCTAACACTGAAGCGAAATGCCAGGAGCGACTCATCATTTGCTGTTGCCCATTGGGGAACGATGGCTTAGGAGATAGGTTTGGGTCCCTATCACCTAAGGCTTTTCAATTTTATGAGCCGTGAGGGTCTCATAAAAGCATTTTCTCCCTACGAGTCGAGAGGATCTCGCAGGTGTATGTTCTCCTTATGAATCGTGAGGATTCCTAAGTGTGTTGCTCCTTTGTGAGTCGTAAGGATCTCACGCAGAGGTTTTCTCCTCACAAGGTCAAGAGGACTTTGCGAGTGTATTTCATCTCTTTTCATGAGTTTACGCCCTTTCGGGTTTTCACAAACTCGCCGGTAGTCCTGCTGGTTTTACTCACGGAGCCCTTTCGGGTTTTCATCCGTGCCCGTTTTGCTTGTGAACATACCTTTTTTTTCTTTTCTTTTTTTTTTTGCTGCTGCTGGGACTTTAAAAGTAGTCTCACCGGCCGGATTTGGGAGAGATAGGTGTCATTTACGCCCGTGGATTGTATACGATTTTGCAGGATGTATGATCCAGGCCGTAGGGCTGATGTGCTCAATTCGCCTGCGACTTGGAGCATTCACGTGTAGTATTTCTTGAGATATCGGCCATTGATGGATGGCATGGGCATTTCTCCCTCGGCACTTATTAGTTGGTAGGATCCTCCGTCGAACACTTTCTCGATGACGTATGGTCCTTCCCAGTTTGGCTCGAATTTTCCCTTGGCATGTCGATTGGGGATGATCGGTCTTTTGAGGACCAACACCAATTCACCTTTCTTGAAAGCGCGGAGACGGATTATCTTGTCATAGGCCCATGATATTTGGGCTCGGTATAGCTCCAGATTTTGCTGCACCGCGAGCCTCTTTTCTTCGAGGGTATCGTGCTCTTCAAGTCGAAGGATCGTGTTTTCCTCCTCCGTCAACTCGTGCTGAACGGCCATTCTTAAGCTTGGAACTTCGACTTCGAGAAGGAGGATCGCCTCCACTCCGAAGAGCAATGAGTATGGAGTGGATTGAGTTGGAGTACGGTGCGTGGTACGATATGCCCACAACGCCTCGTGAAGTTTGAGATTCCAGTCTCTCTTGTTGGCTGAAGCATTTTTCCTCAGGAGCTTGCATAGAGTCTTATTGAAGGCCTCGGCTAGCCCATTGACTCTTGGATTATAGATGGAGGAATATCTCCAGTCTATCTTGTGCTGAGTAGCGAATCTTGAGACATTGAAGCTCTTGAAAGAAGGCCCGTTGTCAGAAATGATTCTTCTTGGTATACCGAAGCGGTATAGAATATTATGCTAGAAGAATGTCAGAATATCTTTTGTCTTGACTTCTTTTAGCGGGACAGCTTCAGCCCATCTGGAGAAGTATTCTGTCGCGGCCAGTATGAACCGATGGCCTTTGGATGACGGAGGATCAATTGGGCCAACAATGTCGGTGCCCCAGACTTTGAAGGGCCACGACGCCACCGTAGGATGCAACGGATTGGGATGCTTGTGAATGAAATCACCATGGATTTGGCAGATCTGACATTTCTTTGCACGTTCTCCGCATTCCCGTGTCATGGTGGGCCAGTAATACCCAAGCCGTTTGATTTGAAGTCGCATCTTGGGGCCAGATTGGTGAGCACCGCAAACGCCCGAGTGAACATCTTTCATGACCTTTTGGGCTTCGGCCAATGACAGACACCTGAGCCAGAGTTGGTCATATGACCTGCGGTATAACGCGTCATTTACAAACACGTATCGGAGAGCTCTTTTCTTCAGCTGAATTCTCGCAGATTTTTCTTCGGGCAGCTTGTCGTATCGGAGGTACTCTATGAAGGGTTCTCTCCAATCGGGCTCGTCTTGGATGATCGAAACTTCTTCGGCAGGACTGCTCTTCTGTTCCGCGCTTTTCTCTTCTTATAGAGAGACTGGGGGTAGAATTTGTCGGCTTCTGACTGTGATCAGAATTTTGTCCATGTCAGGATCAGCCAGCTCCTTGGCTAGGCGAGCGAGTATGTCGGCTTTTCCATTCAACGCTCTGGGGATTCTCATTAGTTCAATGTAAGTGAACCGTTTCATGAGTTCCACCACCCGGCTTCTGTACCGAGCTAACTCAGGTTTGTATATCTTAGAGTCACCGCTTACTTGGCTGACGACAAGCTGGGAGTCACCGTAAACCCGTAGCCAAAGGATTTCCATTTCTATGGCGAGCTCCAAACCAGCTATCAGAGCTTCATACTCAGCTTCATTGTTTGTCCGAGGCTCAGTGAGAGCGAAAGAACGACGTAGGGTTTCCATTGATGGCGTGATGAACACCAATCCTATCCCCGCTTTTATCTCCGGGACACTTGATTTACTGGAGGTCTTTATCGATGAGGCCCCATCGAAGTAGAGCTCCCAACATGGCTCGTCATTCTCTAGGTGTAGCACTTGTTCGTCGGGTTACTCGCAATTGAGTGGTGACCCTTCTGGTATGGGATGAGCAGCGAGAAAGTCTGCAAGAGCTTGCCCTTTTACTGCTTTCTGAGAAGTATAAACTATGTCAAACTCAAGTAGCATGACAACCCATCTTGCCATTCTGCCGGCTAAGCTTGCATTGGTTATCAAGTGTTTGAGTGGGTCGACCTTGAAGATTAGCATAACCCGGTGAGCGAGCAGATAGTGCCTCAGCTTCTTCACAGCAAACATCAGAGCCAAGCATTGCTTTTCGATTGGGGAGTAGTTGTGTTCCGCCCCGACTAAAATTCGACTGAGGTAGTAGAGAGCATTCTCTTTTCCCTCCTCGTTGTTCTGGGCAAGGAGCGCACCGAGTGACTCATCTAGCACGGCAGTGTAGAGAATCAGCGGTTTATTTGGAATGGGAGCGGCCAGCACTGGAGGGTGCAACAAGTACCGTTTGATGCTTTCGAACGCCTCTTGACATTCGGCATCCCAAACAAAAGGAGCTCCTTTCTTCATGAGCTTTGAGAAGGGCCTACATCTCTCCGATAAATTTGAGATAAACCTTCGTATATAAGCAAGCTTGCCTTGAAAAGATCTTAGCCGTGTCAGACTCCTCGGAGGGGGCATCTCCATGATGGCCTTTATCTTTGATGGGTCAACTTCGATCCCTCGATGGCAGACTATAAAACCCAAGAATTTTCCCGATGACATGCCAAAAGCGCATTTCAGAGGATTCATCTTCAGATCGTATTCCCTTAGTCTGGTGAGAACGGTCCTAAGATCTTGGATATGATCGGCCTTGGTTTTAGTCTTGACGACCAGATCATCAACATAACATTCGACGAATTTATGAATTAGATCATCAAAGATATTGGTCATTGCCCTTTGGTACGTAGCACCTGCGTTCTTCAGTCCGAATGGCATAACCTTATAGCAGTATATTCCGATCGGGGTTCGGAATGCTGTGTGCTTCTCATCCTCAGGCGACATTTTGATCTGATTATACCCAGACGAGCCATCCATAAAAGTGAACAGTTCGTAATTTGAGGTGTCATCGACCATCATTTCCATGACCGGTAGCGGGAAGTCGTCTTTAGGACATGCTTTGTTGAGGTCCCTGAAATCGACACAAACTCGATCTGCCCATTTTTCTTCTTCACTGGGACTATGCATACGATCCAGTCCGCATATTTCTCTTCCCTGATGAAGCCGGCATCGATGAGCTTCTTGGTTTCCTCGATGACCTTTTCTTCTAGTTCCCTTCTCATTCTTCGAGGAGCTTGTTTGACTGGCTTAGCATCAGGAGATATAGCCAGCTTATGAACGGCCACTTCAGGGAAAAGTCCAGGCATTTCTTTAAACGTCCACGCGAAGCAGTCGACGAACTCGTGCAGCAGGGCGATTATCTGCGCTTTCATTTCCTCCGACAAAAGTGAGCTGATGTAGGTCGGCCTTGGATCATCGGGCATTCCTAAGTCAATCTCGGTTAGCTCGTCAAAGGTTGCTTGTCCGCCATCTTTGAGCTCTTGAGGAGCTTCTTCGGGCTCGGTTAGCTCGTCTTCATCATTTGACTCTTCGCTAGCTTCCCCGATATGGGTCATGTAGCATGCCTTAGAATCAGGCTGGATGAAACCTATGCCCCGCCTATCTGGAATTCGTCCATCGATAAGTGCTCGGACCTGAGGTGGATGCCATAGCCCTTCGTAAAACTTTGCTTCAGACTCCGTTTGATATAACCGGCATCCGCACTTTTTGAAGTATTCCCCCATCTCGGGCGCATAGTATCTGGGATTGAGGACGGCCCTTATGCCTCTTTCGTATGGAAGGCATGCGACAGACAAATCGTCCGGATGCACAACGGGGTTTGACCCATAAAACATGATGCCCTTCTGTCCACTTTTCCTCCCGGGAACGTAGAAAGTTTTCAGCTGGTCCACGGTGGAGACTAACAACGCATCGAGCTATTTGCACATCTGCTCTGGTACCCTTGTGACGGCTAGGGACCCTTCTGCAATTTCGAAGGTCTCTCGTAGTTTTGCTTGTTGCATGGGGGTCCAATATGCACCGCTGTTGTACGGCAGGTCCTCTTCCTCCAACTCTTCAGTGTCGCTGCCGAGATGAGGGCGGACTTTACTGCTAGATGGGGCTTCAGTAACAGATTCATCCGTATCGCTACCGAAATGAGGGCGAGTTTTACGGAAGGACGGACTTCCATTGTCGGACTCATCAGTGTCGCTACCGAAATGCGGGCGCACTTGGGTGTTTTTGCTTGTGAAAGTGACAGCCGGGTCAGATTTGCCTTTGAGTCTTGGGGACGCTCTATCCTCAGTCAGTTGTGGCTTAGCATTTTGGTGGTTCATAAAGTACCGAGAATCTTCATATCGGACTTCATGCACACCGAATGGCTGGATGTCTCCGTCAATGCGTCTTTCTTCGCCATTTTTAGTGTACTTCATGCATTGATGGAGAGTTGACGGAATGATGCCGTAATCATGGAGCCACGGCCATCCCAAGAGAATCTTATAAGACGTGTCGGCTTCGATCATGTATATCTTAGCTTCAGTTCGCAGATCCCCGAATTTGATTGGCAGAGCAATGGACCCCAGAACTTGCTGGCAGTTTTGATTGAATCCTTGAATGACAATCCTTTCCCTTGACAGGTGTCGGACGTCCATTGACAAACTATTCAGTGTCCGCAAGTTCATGATGTTCACTGAGGACCCCGGATTAATCAATATGCGATTAATCCGATCTCCGTCACTGTACCCGGTCACGTAAAGCGGCCGATTATGCTCAGCTGTTCCCAGAAGAAAGTCTTCATCCTTAAATGTGACTGCGGCGGCTTGCAAAGTGTACTGAGCTTCTTTCATATTAATTTCCGCAAAGCGAGCCTGATACCGCTCAGGGTTTTGTAGAGCGTGAATGAGGATATCTCTAAGCCCCTTAGATAGGACCAAGGCATCGTAGATTCTCAGGAGAGAAGGAAGCTTCCGTAGATGAGCCAAGACATTATAGTCCACTGGGGGAGGACTCGAATCTTCATTCGTCGGTTCCCTGCCATCTTCCTCATTAGCTACCCGTTTTTCCTTCCCTTTCGGGGCGTTGCCCTGATTTGGCGGTAGAGCCCTGCCGCTTCTGAGCTGGATTTGATTGGCCTTTGTGGCGAGCTCCTCGTCCTCTTCGGGAAAACAGAGCTCCCCCTCAGAGTCGCTGCCCAGATGGATGGCATAGCAGGTCACTATGGGGATCTCTTCATTGGAGTCTTCTTCTAACTCCTCCAGAATTTCAGCCGCTCGTACAGGGAGGAACTCCTTCAATTGAATCAGAGTTCTTTCCTTCTGTTCATATTCTTCGAGTGAATCGATATATTTTTGAATGGTCGATCTCCCTGCAGACTCCTTTTCGTGCCGAGCTGCACTTTTCTTCTTCTTGAGCTTCTTGGATTTTGAGCCTGATGGATCTGCATTGGCAGCTGAACTGGTAGGCCTCTTCTGCCCTTCCCATTCCGTCCTAGGCTCTTTCCGAAGTAGCTTTATCATCTTCTTCGTCTTATTAGATATGTGCGTACTCCACGGAGGCCGCAATGAGTCCGTTTCATTGCTCAGGGCAGCGGGTTCGGCTGTCTGCTCCCAGAAGGCTTCAGCTTCTGTCTGTATAAAGTTGGTGGTTGCAACTTGATTGTTCACCAAAACACTTTTGGATAGCTCGATCTCTCCGGCCTTGTACTGCTTCTCGACCCAGTCCTTGAAGATATAGCAATCCTCGATCGCATGGCTCACTACTCGGTGGTACGGGCAATACAGGGGATTGTCGGTCATTTTTGCTTCTTGGGGTCTTTTCGACTCCGGCAATTGTAGGCCTTTGTTCAAGGCATCTTTAAATATCTTGCAGACCTTGTCCCTTCTGAAAGAGTAAACTTTGTTCTTCTTCTCCTCTAGGGAAGGCCCATCTCTTCCCAGCACTGGCTTTCGAGACCGGTTGATTTTGGATTCGCCCGCCCTTCGCTTTTCTTTATTGTCGGACGCATTGAAGACATTGGTACTGCTGGAACTCCCGCTTCTACGGTTGTCGTCCCGCTTGCTTTTCCAAGTCTTGTCTCTCTGAGAGTCCGGGGTAGACTCTTGCTTCGAGCGTTCCAGCATTTGGACTTTCTTGGTTAGCTCTTGAAACGTCTTGAAGCCTGCTGTACACAGGAATAAGACCATCCAATTGCTGAGGTTCCCAATGAGAAGGCTGACGGACTGGTCCTGCTCCAGCGGCGGTTCGCACTTGACCGTGAGATTACGCCATCGGGCGATAAAGTCGGTGTTGCTTTCATTCTTCCCCGGCTTGGTCCTCACAAGGTCGGCAATGGAGATTTTATCACTAACACTCATGAACCTTTGCCGAAACAGAGACTCCATTTGGGCAAAGGTAATGACGGACCCGTCTGGTATACTCGCGTACCAGTCGAAGGCGAAACCGGTCAGGCTGTTGACAAACTGACGAAGAAGGAGCGCGTCATTGCCCCCTGTATTTCCGCACGAGGCTTTGAAGTGGGCGACGTGCTGATTTGCGTTTCCCGTCCCGTCAAATCTTCCGAATTTAGGAATGACGTAGCCGCTCGGGAACTCGATCAGATCGTAGTGTGCGGGATATGGCCTCCCACTACTGCCAATTTCTTTCTGAGCTTCAGCTTCAGCAACCAGTGTTTTAACTTTGCTAGTGACCAAATCCATTATCCGATCTTGTGTTTGCAGGATAGTGCCATCTGGGGCCAAGGCATCCCCAGAAGCGGAATGTGGCCGGCTTTCGTGCGGCTCGACCAGTCTTGGACCCAAAGGAACAGGCATTGGCTGCTTCGGATTGTCATCACCCGGCTGATTAGTAGCGACTTGTGCTTGATAGGGAGGCGCTCGAGCAATTTAAGCCGTAAGCTGCATCACAACGTTTGTTAGGTCGTCAATTTTCGAATAGAGCTTGGCCATCTCTTTATCCTTGCTCCTGAGCTGTTTTCGAAGCTCTTGAAGCAGCTCTTGCTCCGCGGTCCTGGGGCGGAAAGTCGGCTCTTCCTCGCTGTCCGAGCTTGACTCTGCATGGACCGAGAGGTCTTTCTGTCTATCATCCTCATCGAGAGGGTTTTCTTCATCCAGCAGAGGCGGCTGTTCTTAGGCAACGGCGACCACATTCAAGCCAGATTGGGCTTGGGATGTGGTGGCCCCATCCTTGCTTTTGCTGCGAAGGTTGTCGCTGGGGCGCCCGCCCGCCATATAGACCGTATGGATAATATATCCAGCCGTTTTTTTATTATCGGCGGCTGATTTCACAGATCGCTGCCTTGACCCCCATGTTTCAGTAGCGGGTAGTCGATTGAAGGCGGATGGCCTGGCCGGCTTCTTGAATGGTGCTGGCGCTTCTTTTCTGGATTTGCCCCGCTGCTTTCGTGCGGCACAGAGCGCCTGATAGACCCTTGAAGAGACAGTGCCACACTTTTTCTCTTGGGGCCGGGACACGTCTCTTTGTAGCGACGTTCGGACCGCTGTCTTCTTGATTCGGGCGGTCATGGCATTTTTCTGAACCCACTTCAGAGGTTCGAAGGAATTGCTGATCTTTACGGCCGACTCAGCCGTCGTCACAGAGTAACCCTGCTCTTGGAACTTCATAAGATTCCACTTGGCCGAAGCCCTGGCCCTCTTGTTGGCTCGATACCTGAGCCGCTTCTGCCTTAAGTTTTCTGTTCTAAGCACCTGGCAGACTTCGGCTCTTTGGGAAGACGCCGCAGACCGGGCGATAGAGGGCTTTGGAGATACGCTCGATTGTGCATTTGTTGGAGTCATCGCCTGAGCTCGTCCGCAATATTTGATGTTGCCCTTTGTACCGAAAGTCTTGCCCCCAGTTGGAGCGCCAGAGAGTCGTTCAGACACCGTCTTAAGTTTCGGTTGTGGTGCATTAGCGATCACAACGTTCGGCCTCTTGCCCCTCGAGATCGGCTTGGCCACCTGTTTTGCCGGGATTTCTGCCAGATGAGCGCTTCCGGCAGAGTAGATGATGATGGAGCCAAACTGGCGGGGCAGTTCCTCCCACTGTCGACTGAGGCTTGCGGGGAGAACTACACGAGCATTGACCTTGACCACGTACGGGATCGGGGTCGCGTTGGAAGCTGAATTCATCTTGGGAGACATTGTCGTCAAAAGTTGATTGCTGCACGGAAAAAAAAACATCATTTCAGTATAGGCAATCGATATGTATATTGATTGAGTTCGCATGAACGTTTAACCCGAAATATGGGAGGAGAGATAGCGTCCCACCGGGCGTGCCAGAATCTGTAGGGTGTTTTTCGTCACCCCATTGAGATGGGAATACGCGCGCACTTGTCAGGCGTACTACAGATTTCCCCTGCCTAAGGTAGGCGGGGGTTTATTGATTGTGGGGATCCAAATCTCCGGCAGCCGCGGACTAAGCTGCCGTTAATTACCCATCGCCTTTGGGGCGAGGGAACCTCCGATTAACGGGTTAAACTGGTCATGCAAACTCAATGTGCAGTGTACGTGTGTGTTGTTTTGGAGGGGGGTTTGGATATATCGGGAGCCACGCAGAGTTTTTACGGGGGTCCCGCTACCCGGATAGCGGGCTGGGGGTCAAGGGGGCAGCGCCCCGGCCCAAATTTTTTTTGAGGGGGACGGTGTTGTGGAGTGTGTGTGTATCTGTACATATATATACATGTATACATATATAAAAATAAGGGAAAAAGCGCCCAAAGGACGCGTGGGGTCAGCGCCTTGAGCGCTGTGCGCTTAGGTGCTGTGTGCTTAGGCGCTAGCGCGCCACGTGTCGGCACGTGGGCGCTTTGCGCTTGAGCGCTGGGCGCTCGAGCGCTAAGCACGCCACGTGTCGGCACGTGGGCGCAGTGCGCTTGAGCGCAAGCGCGCTACGTGTCGGCACGTGGGCGCTTTGTGCTTGAGCGCAGGGCGCTGGAGTGCAGGCACGCCACGTGTCGGTACGTGGGCGCCTTGCGCTGGAGCACTAGGCGCTCGAGCGCTAGCGCGCCACGTGTCGGCACGTGGACGCTTGGCGCTGGCGAGAAAAAGAGGCTTTTAGCCCCAGAAATTCTCGAAAGAGAAATTAGGGTGGAGTGAAAACTCCTAAGCTGTTTTAAAGCTGATGAAGGGCTTTTCCCTTTGAGCCCTAGTTCTTCCCCAAAGTGGGGTTTCTGGAGATGGGTCTCCTTCTTCCTCCTCTGTTGGCAGGATCTTGAAAATCAAGAGATGTGAGATGTTAAAAATTTCTTCTTTTTGAGATCTAATGGAAGATCTGAGTTCCCCTTTATGGGTTTTGTGGTGAAAAACTATTTAGTTTTATAAAATGAAGAGTAAAACTCTTGATTTAATTCAAAAGAAAGGGGAAGGTTTTAGAACCTTGAGGAAGGAGAAAGATCTCAGATCTAAAATTTTTTTGGAGAGAGAAAAAGTTATGAGATCTTTTCATTATCTTTGCCTTTATAGGCTATACACTTTACACATAGCCCCTTGAGCTTCACAAAATGGCATTTTGCATATCCCACGGCTCATGTGCCATTTCTTTTTGCACATAAGCCATGGGCTTTACAAAAATTTGGCTTTATGCCTATTTTTCTTACATTTATCCATAAAATAAAATAAAAGAAATACAACAAAATTATTTATAACAAAATTTTTATCTTGGCATGGGGGGAGGCCGGCCGCTTCATGTTCGGGCTCGACCCGGGCATGGGCCCACTGGATCTGGGCTTGGGCCCACTTGGTTTGGGGTTGACTTTGATTTTGACTTGGTCAACCGGAGTGTAAATTTTTACCCCAACAAAAAGCATATGTTTATTTGTAAAATGTATAAGAATGGGGTCTAAAAGAATGCAAAATTATGATATGAACAACCCTCGATCTTCTTTTCGAGGGCGTCGAGTCGGCCACGGTACCCCAAGTATTCGGTACCTTGTGATCCCTGGCCTCTGTTGTGGGAGACCTGTGTCTGGGCGCGGCCACGGTTCCTCTCAATGAGGTCCCTCAGATCCCCGGGCGAGGTGGCTCTCGAGCCGTCATGGAGAGCCCCTTTTGTGCGACCCAATCGAGAGAGGGGGTGTCGATCATGCCTGTTGACAGGCGAGGTGACCGACATATCCTCAGGGGGGTAAGGGTCGCGATGAGGCTCAAGGCGAGGCGCTCTGGAGGCGGATCTTGGCGTGGAGCCGTGGGGTGCCCAGCGGGCCTCAGGGAGTATCGGCCCGTGGGATCTATGGCCAGGGGTCGTAGCCTGTTGATGATCAGTAGTGCCGACGAGGGCAGATCCTTCTGGAGGCGAAGGAGCGGCGATCTGGGTCCCTGGCCCAGCCGTCTGTACGCAGACGAGCACCTCCACGAGGGACTGTAGCCGATCTATTCGGCTGGCAAGGGCGTTGATGATGTTCGCCGGGGGGTTCATCCGCGCCTCCGGTGAGGAGGAGGCGGCGGCTGGTACCTGGATCTTCAGGGTGGTCGCTCGCCATGTGGATGGAGATCGGAAGGCCAACTTTTTTTTTGTGGAGTTTTTCCCACAGACGGCGCCAACTGATGGAGGTCCTTTTCGGGTCTCCCTCAGATGTTGTCTTCCGTCGATCTCCCGGTGGATTTCGAAGGTGATCTCCTGTTGCGTGCGGGTCTCAATGGGTTTGAGGAGATTGGTGATTTGAGTAGTTTGGCACCGAGTACCTGCAAAGAAGTCCCGGGGTGGTTTGGTGCGACCGAGGACCCTCCGACGATCAAGTTAGCACGAGATCCGAGCAGAGTAACGGCTAAGTGGAATAAAAATGGCTTACTTGACCCCTCTGTGATGGGGGTTTATATAGTGGCGGCAGCATGCAGCAGCACGCGCGAGAATCTCTCCGTCAGTTACGCTCCCGACGTCACGCCCGCGTAAAGAGTGGATCGCCCATTAATGGGGATCGTAATGACGTGGAACGTGGGATGTTGCTGGCGGAGAATCTGCGCGTGGCGAGATTTGCGGAGCGGCGGTTACGCCTGCGAGTGGTGGAGTTGTCGGTCGGAGGAACCGAGGAAGATGGCCTTGGCAAAGGAGCTAGGGAACGAGCGCAAGGGCCGAGGAGTTTCGGTCTTGTGGCAGCTCGGGGCGAGCTGAGAGGCCGAGGAGGCCAATTTGCAGCCAGCTTATGCTTGCAGGTCGGGTACAGGGGTGGCCTGGTCGGCCCCTGTGGGTCCTTTCTTCTGAGTTCTGGGACACGTCATCTGCCACGTGTCCTGATCTTGGAGATCGCCAATATTGAGCATCATCAACGCTGCTTGTGATGGCGTTTTAGGACCACGAGAACACAGAGAAGAAAGAACATAGGCATAAAGAGAGTCAAGAAATTTAGTCAGGTAGACTTGAAGGATAACGCTACTTGTGAAAACGCCATCACAAGTAGCGTTTCCCCCCATTCCATCTACAACTCTCCTGATGCTTCCCCACCGCCTGAAACCTAAACTCCTATTGAACCTGAAGTGCACAAAATTTTTGGGTTTTGACGAATGAAATAGCATTTAGATTAATTTTTTTTTATTTTCATGGTTTATGATGAATTTTAGTAACGAATAAATTCCGAAATAAAATGGACAACATTTATTTTATAAATATTAATATATTTTCAAAAATATATAATAATCTCCACTCCGGAATAATACAAGCCACAATCGGCTCAAAAAAAATGGCACCGAAGGGTGGAACTACACAATAGAAAATATATCACATAAAATATAAACACACATGTTGGGGTCAAAATTTGCACCCCCGGTTGACCGAGTCAAAGTCAAGGTCAACCCCCAAGCTAGGTAGGTCCAAGCCCAGGTCAAGCGGGCCCATGCCCAAGTCGAGCCCGCGGCCAGCCTCCTCCATGCTAAAATATAGATCATGTAATAAATAATTTTCATGTAATTTTTTTATACATGAATGTATACGAAATAGGCATAAAGCCAAATTTTTGTGAGCCCATGGCTTATGTGCAAAAATGAAACGGCACATGAGCCATAAGATAGGCGAAAATGCCATTTTTGTAAAGCCCAAGGGGCTATATGTAAATATGTAAGCCTATATAAGACAAAATGATGATGAATAAAGAACACTTTTCATTCCCCAAAAAAAAAAACCTAGGGTTCTTTGTGCCTCCTGCTTCTTCTCCAAGGTTCTAAACCTTCTCATTTCTTTGAATTAAATCAAGAGTTTTACTCTTTCTTTTCCAAAAACTAAGTGGTTTTCCACCACAAAACCCACAAAGGGGAACTCAGATCTCCCATCAGATCTCAAAAAGGAGTGATTTTTAAAATCTCCTACTTCTTGATCTTCAAGATCCGGCCAAACAACAGGAGGAAGAAGAAGAACCCCCTTTATCAGCTTCAAAACATCATAGGAGTTTAACTCCATACATATATACATAATAAATATTTCATTTCTGAAGCACAGCTTCCGTTCTTAGGCTAAAAGCCTCTTGTGCCTCTCCGGCGCGCAGCGCAAGTGCGCAAGGCGCCCGCGTGCCGACACGTGGCGCGCGCGCTTGCGCACCTGCGCGCCCGACACGGGGCGCGCGCGCTTGCGCACCTGCGCAAGTGCGCAAGGCGCCCGCGTGCCGACACGTGGCGCGCGCGCTTGCGCACCTGCGCAAGTGCGCAAGGCGCCCGCGTGCCGACACGTGGAGCGCGCGCTTGCGCACCTGCGCACAGCAACTAAGCGCACAGCGCCCAAGGTGCTGCCCCACGCGTCCCTTGGATGCCTTTTCCCCCTCTTTTTATGTATATACATATATATATACATTTATACACAAATGTACACATACACATACTCCGCGACATTCTCCCCCTCCAAAAAATTTTCGGGCCGGGGCGCTGTCCCGCATCCCGCAAGGGGGCTGCTAGCCCCCTTGACCCCAGCCCGCTATCCGGGTAGCGGGACCCCCGTAAAAACTCTGCGTGGCTCCCGATATACCCATAACCCCCCTTTCAAAACAAAACACACGTACACTGCACATTGAGCTCGCATGCCCTGTTTAACCCATTAATCGGAGGTTCCCTCGCCCCAAAGGCGAGGGGTAATTAACGGCAGCTTAGTCCGCGGCTGCCGGAGATTCGGATCCCCACAATCATTAAACCTCGGTCTACCCTAGGCAGGAGGAATCTGTAGTACGCCTGACAAGCGTGCGCGTATTCCCATCTCACTGGGGTGACGAAAAACACCCTACAACACAACCACACAAACTAGAAAGTAACAAAATATATTCTGGATGCTATAAAGTTCATAAATAATACATCTTTCGTTAAAAAAAATTGTAATGCCTGTAGAGTGTTTTTCGTCATCCCATTGAGATAGGAATACGCGCGCGCTTGTCAGGCGCATTACAGATTCCCCCTGCCTACGGTAGGCCGGGGTTTATTGATTGTGGAATCTGAATCTCCGGCAGCCGCGGACTAAGCTGCCGTTAATTACCCCTCGCATTTGGAGCGAAGGAACCTCCGATTGACGGGTTAAACTGGTCATGCGAACTCAATATGCAGTGCGTTAGTGTGTGTGTATTTTTTTTGTTTTGTTCCACTTGTAAAAAAAAGATATATATATACATATATATTTTCTATATATATAAAAACAAAAATAAATAAGTAAATAAATATTTAGAGATTTATTTTAAAATTTTATTATTATTTTTTTAATTTTAAAATATTATTTATAATTTATTTTTATTTATTTAATATTTATTTAATTTTTTTTAAATAAAAAAAGGATTAAATAAGGAAAAGAAGGAAGAAAAGAAGAAAAGAAAAGAATGGGGTCCATCACATGTTTAGCATGTGACCCGTCACATGCTTAGCATGTGAGGGGGCCGTTACATGCTTAGCATGTGACCAGCCAAATGCTTTGCATGTGACCCCGTCACATGCCCCGTCATATGCTTTGACCCCCTTTTTTCTTCTTTTTCTTCTTTTTTTTAACGTGGAGTTAAACTCTAAAAGAATTTTATATGGCTAAAAAATTTATAATGTGGAGTTAAACTCCCCAAAAAAAGATTTTTACTGTGGAGTTAAACTCCAAAAGAATTTCTGCAGTGGAGTTAAACTCCAAGAGGATTTTATTTGTGGAGTTGAACTCCAAAAGATTTTCTGTAGTGGAGTTAAACTCCAAGAGGATTTTATTTGTGGAGTTGAACTCCAAAAGAATTTTATTTGTGGAATTGAAGTCCAAAAGATTTTCTCCTTTCTCCTTTGAGAAGAAACCCAAAATGGGTTCTCTTGAAACCCCAAGATCTAGATCTTTGATGATAAAAAAAGAGACCCTTTTTCTTCTCTTGATGGAGTTTTGGGAGATGGATTTATGGTAAAACTTTGTTTAGTTTAAAAAAAAGAGAGCTAAGCTCTTGATTTATTTAGAAGATGAAAAGGAAGAGGAAGAACTTGAAAAAGAGAGAGTGGAGGCACAAACCCTAGTTTTTTGAAGGAATGAAAAGTGTTTCTTTATTCATCATTATGTTGCCTTTTATAGGCTTACATATTTACATATAGTCCATTGGGCTTCACAAAATAGCATTTTAGCTATCCCATGGCTCATGTGTCATTTTTTTTTGTACATAAGCCATGAGCTTACAAAATATTGGCTTTATGCCCATTTTGCATGCATTCATGTATAAAAAATTACATAAAAATTATTTATTACATGATCTATATTTTGGCATGGAGGAGGCTGGCCGCGGGCTCGACTTGGGCATGAGCCCGCTTGACCTGGGCTTGGGCCCACCTAGCTTGGGGGTTGACCTTGACTTTGACTCGGTCAACCGGGATGTAAATTTTTACCCCAACAAATTACCCCCCATCAATAAATGCACATCGCACATATAGGTCGTGAGCATGAAATTGATGGATCTTCTTTTGCGTGGAGGCGACTTGCTTTGGTTCCCACTTTTTGGGGCGCACTGCCCTTTTTACGACATGGACGGCCGATGCTTGACGCGTCTCCGAGACAGAGTGTCCGTGGTAGACGTTTCCCTAGCCCGGAGTGATTTCGTTGACGTGCCCCGGGCGCGGAGTGTCACTGGTCGACGTTTCCCCGAGGAGGAGTATCGGCTGGTTGACGTGTCCCCGAGACGGAGTGTCTGCTTGACGTATCCACGAGACGGAGTGTCGCTGGTCGACGTGTCCCCGGCGCGGAGTGTCTGCTGGTTGACGTATCCCCGAGACAGAGTGTCGCTGTTGGACGTTTCCCTGATGCGGAGTGTCTGTGTTGGACGTTTCCCCGATGCAGAGTGTCGCTGGTTGACGTTTCCCTGATGCGGAGTATCTACGTTGGACGTTTCCCCGATGCAGAGTATCGCTGGTTGACGTGTCCCCGGCACGGAGTGTCTGCTTGACGTTTTCCCGGCACGGGGTGTCGCTGATCGACTTTTCCCCAGCGCGGAGTGTCGCTGGTTGACTTTTCCCCGGCACGGAGTGTCGCTGATCGACTTTTTCCCGGCGCGGAGTGTCGGGTTGACTTTTCCCCGGCACGGAGTGTCGCTGATCGACTTTTCCCCGGCGCGGAGTGTCGGTGGTTGTCTTTTCCCCGGCACGGAGTGTCGCTGATCGACTTTTTCCCGGCGCGGAGTGTCGCGGATTGACTTTTCCCTGGCGCGGAGTGTCGCTGGTTAACTTTTCTCCGGCACGGAGTGTCGCTGATCGACTTTTCCCCGGCGCGGAGTGTCGGGTTGACTTTTCCCCGGCACGGAATGTCGCTGATCGACTTTTCCCCGGCGTGGAGTGTCGGGTTGACTTTTCCCCGGCACGGAGTGTCGCTGATCGACTTTTCCCCGGCGCGGAGTGTCGTGGGTTGACTTTTCCCCGGCACGGAGTGTCGCTGATCGACCTTTCCCCGGCGCGGAGTGTCGCTGGTTGATTCCGAGTCGAAGCATAATTCCGACATGGAAGGCAGATACGCCTGAGGCGAAGCATGATTTCGACACGGGGTATATTCTGGTACGAAGCATGATTCTGCAGCAGGGACTGTTGGTTTAATTTGTTTGATTTGAGTTGAGTACCAGGAGCGAATCATCATTTGCCCTGAGAGGATTTGGGAATTGGGGTTTTTGTTTGGCATCTGCATTACTGCACTGGAATAATGCCAGGAGCAACTCATCATTTGCCCCGGAAGGATTTGGGAATTGGTGGCTTAGGATACAGGTTTAGATCCCTATCACCTAAGGCTTTTCAATTTTATGGGCCGTGAGGGTCCCATAAAAGCATTTTCTCCTTACAGGTCGTAAGGATCCCGTAGGTGTATTTTCTCCCTAGGAGCCGTGATGACTCCTAAGTGTGTGGCTCCTTTGTGAGTCGTAGGGATCTCATGCGGGAATTTTCTCCTCACAAAGTCGAGAGGACTTTGCGAGTGCATTTCATCTCTTTTTCACGAGTTTGCGCCCTTTCGGGTTTTCACAAACTCGCCGGCAGTCCTGCTATTTTTACTCATGGAGCCCTTTCGGGTTTTCATCCGTGCTCATTTTGCTTGTGGACATACCTTCTTTTTTCTTCTTCTTCTCTTTTTTTTTGAATCTTCCCTGCCGGTGGGACTTTGAATGTGGTCTCGCCGGTAGGACTTGGGAGAGATTGGAATTGTTTTACGCCCGTGGATTGTATACGGTTTTGCAGAATGTATGATCCAGACTGTAGGGCCAAAAACATTTCGGGACTTTGTTGGCGTCTGCATTGCTGCACTGGAATATGGTACCAGGAGCGACTCATCATTCGTCGTTGGGGTAAGGGAGTTGGAATTTGGTTGGCATCTGCATCACTGCACTAGAATATGGTACCAGGAGCGACTCATCATTCGCCGCTTGGGAATTTGAGTTTGGAATTTGGTTGGCGTCTGCATCGCTGCACTGGAATATGGTACCAGGAGCGACTCATCATTCGCCGTTTTGGGGTATGGGATTTGGAATTTGGTTGGCGTCTGCATCGCCGCACTGGAATATGGTACCAGGAGCGACTCATCATTCGCCGTTTGGGGCATGGGGTTTGGAATTTGGTTGGCGTCTGCATCGCCGCACTGTGGTACCAGGAGTGACTCATCATTCGCCGCTTGGTGCATGGGGTTTGGAATTTGGTTGGCATCTGCATCGCTGCACTGGAATATGGTACCAGGAGCGACTCATCATTCGCCACTTGGAGACTGGGGAGCGATGGCTTAGGAGACAGGTTTAGATCCCTATCGCCTAAGGCTTTTCAATTTTATGGGCCGTGAGGGTCCCATAAAGGTATTTTCTCCCTGCGAGTCGTAAGGATCCCGTAGGTGTATGTTCTCCTTAGGAGTCGTGAGGACTCCTAAGTGTGCTTTCCCTTTGTGAGTCGTAAGGATCCCACAAAGGTTTGTTCTCCTCATGTATCATGAGAACACATGAGTGGATTTCCCTCGTTCCCAGTTTAATGACTTAGAGGTCGACTGTTTCCAGTTTAACGACTTAGCGGTCATCTGTTTCCATTTTAACGACTTAGCGGTCATCTGTTTCCAGTTTAACGACTTGGTGGTCGATCTGTTTCCAGTTTAAAGACTTAGAGGTCTTCTATTTCCAGTTTAAAGACTTAGAGGTCTAATGTTTCCAGTTTAACGACTTAGAGGTCATCTGTTTCCAGTTTAACGACTTGGTGGTCATCTGTTTCCAGTTTAACGACTTGGAGGTCATCTGTTTCCAGTTTAAAGACTTAGGGGTCTATTGATGGCGAGCTTGGAATTTTGGGGTGGGGGCCGGCATCAGCGTTGCTAACACTGAAGCAGAGGTGCCAGGAGCAATTCATCATTTGCCTACTCTTGTTGGCGGAGCGATGGCTTAGGAGACGGGTTTAGGTCCCTATCGCCTAAGGCTTTTCAATTTTATGGGCCGTGAGGGTCCCATAAAAGCATTTTCTCCGTGCGAGTCGTGAGGATCCCGCAGGTGTATTTTCTCCTTAGGAGTCGTGAGGACTCCTAAGTGTGTTTTTCCTTTGTGAGTCGTAAGGATCCCACAAAGGTTTGTTCTTCTCATGTATCGTGAGGACACATGAGCGGGTTTTCTCAATGGAGCATAACTCCAAAGGCGGAGACCAGCCGCGTAACTGGTGATTACGGTGGGGCATGGGTATGATGAGAATTATTTGAGCCCGTGGATTGTATACGGAAGTCAATTTGGGGACTGGCCGTAGGGCCGGAAGAATTTTGAAAAAATGGATTTTTGTTGGCGTCTGCATCTCTGCACTGGAATATGGTACCAGGAGCAACTCATCATTCGCCAGTTTTGTTTTTTTTTTGTTTTACCGCGATTGCTCTATCATTTCGGCTATTTATTCGCGGTTGCCCTATCATTTCGTCTATTTATTCGCGGTTGCCCCATCATTTCGGCTTTATTTTCATGTTTATCTTTACTCGCTGATTTTTTTTTGCGAGTTGTCCGATCATTTTGGCTTTTCTTTATTTTTCTTTTATTTACACATTTTTTGTTTATTTACATACATATATATTTTTTTACATTCCCAGTTTAACGACTTAGAGGTCGATTATTCCCAGTTTAACGACGTGGTGGTCCTCTGGATCATAAGCTTGGAGAAGATACCCGATTGAGCAGTTGTCGGGGGCACCGCTGGAGCTTGCCCGAAATGCTTTATTACTTTGTCGGTGTTGATGGCCTTACCCCCAGCTGGGACCAAAGAAAGTCGTTCAAATACCGACTTGCGTTCGAAGATGGCAATTGAAAATTGTTAACCCCCCCGGCACAAAGAAGTATGATTTCAGTGCAGGCAATTGATATGCATATTAATTGAGTCCGCATAAATGCTTAACCCGAAATATGGGAGGAGAGACAAGTCCCACCGGGCGTGCCAGAATCTATAGAGTGTTTTTCATCACCCTATTGAGATAGGAATACGTGCGCGCTTGTCAAGCGCATTACAGATTCCCCCTGCCTACGGTAGGCCGGGGTTTATTGATTGTGGGGATCTGAATCTCCGGCAGCCGCGGACTAAGCTGCCGTTAATTACCCCTCGCATTTGGAGCGGAGGAACCTCCGATTGACGGGTTAAACTGGTCATGTGAACTCAATATGCAGTGCGTTGGTATGTGTGTATTTTTTTTGTTTTGTTCCACTTGTAAAAAAAAAAGATATATATATATACATATATATTTTCTATATATATAAAAACAAAAATAAATAAGTAAATAAATATTTAGAGATTTTTTAAATAAAATTTATTATTATTATTTTTTAATTTTAAAATATTATTTATAATTTATTTTTATTTATTTAATATTTATTTTATTTTTTTAAATAAAAAAAAGGATTACATAAGGAAAAGAAGGAAGAAAAGAAGAAAAGAAAAGAATGGGGTCGCCGTCACATGCTTAGCATGTGAGGGGGCCATCACATGCTTAACATGTGACCCGCCACATGCTTAGTATGTAACCCACGTCACATGTTAAACATGTGATGGGGCCGTCCCGCCACATACTTTGCATGTGACCCCGTCACATGCTTTGCATGTGACCACCCCTCCCCTCCCCCCCCCCTCCCCCGTTTTTTTTAACGTGGAGTTAAACTCCAAAAGAATTTTATATGGCTAAAAAAATTATAATGTGGAGTTAAACTCCCCAAAAAAAGATTTTTGCTGTGGAGTTAAACTCCAAAAGAATTTCTGCAGTGGAGTTAAACTCCAAGAGGATTTTATTTGTGGAATTGAACTCCAAAAGAATTTTATTTGTGGAGTTGAACTCCAAAAGATTTTCTGTAGTGGAGTTAAACTCCAAGAGGATTTTATTTGTGGAGTTGAACTCCAAAAGAATTTTATTTGTGGAGTTGAACTCCGAAAGATTTTCTCCTTTCTCCTTTGAGAAGAAACCCAAAATGGGTTCTCTTGAAACTCCAAGATCTAGATCTTTAATGATAAAAAAAGAGACCATTTTTCTTCTCTTGATGGAGTTTAAGGAGATGGATTTATGGTAAAACTTTGTTTAGTTTAAAAAAAAAAGAGCTAAGCTCTTGATTTATTTGGAAGATGAAAAGGAAGAGGAAAAACTTGAAAAAGAGAGAGTGGAGGCACAAACCCTAGTTTTTTGAGGGAATGAAAAGTGTTTCTTTATTCATCATTATGTTGCCTTTTATAGGCTTACATATTTACATATAGCCCCTTGGGCTTCACAAAATGGCATTTTAGCCATCCCATGGCTCATGTGTCATTTCTTTTTGCACATAAGCCATGTGCTTACAAAATATTGGCTTTATGCCCATTTTGCATGCATTCATGTATAAAAAATTACATAAAAATTATTTATTACATGATCTATATTTTGGCATGGAGGAGGCTGGCCACGGGCTCGACTTGGGCATGGGCCCGCTTGACCTGGGCTTGGGCCCACCTAGCTTGGGGGTTGACATTGACTTTGACTCGGTCAACCGGGGTGTAAATTTTTACCCCAACAGTGCCGTCTCTTCTTCTTCTTCTGTGGGGCTTGATGTGATGGTCCTGCTAAGTCATCTGGGGTTGCTGTGATAGTCCTGCTTCACCACCCTGAGTTATCTGAGTCAACTGTGATGCCGGAACGATATCAAGACCGTGCCCCACTACTACCGCCTCATCCTCATCTGCCTCATGCTCGCGTCTTCGGTAGGGAACACTGAGCCCTATCTGATCATCGGATCGATATGTATGACTCCGCTAGTCATGGACGGGACCTGCTACCATTGCTTCAAATCTGGGACCCTCACCCGCCTCATGCATCACGCCTCGGCAATGTCCAATCGTAGCATGCGTGAATTGTTTAAGTACATCCACCGCATCACTCTGTATAGTCCTCACCGCCATACGTACAAGGCTCCACATGTGTCCGGCCTGAAAAAACAATGTACATTTTAGTATAAACATTTTATAAAACGTACATGATGATAATCCAATATTAAAAAACAACTAAAATAACATACCATCTTAATTTTCGAGAGAGCTGTTGGCTGAAACATAGGGACATCTCTACCAATGTCATATCACTGATCGGACGTGATAACATACAATCGAGTTCTCAGGATATACTAACTCATGTACTCAATACAGCGTGTCGGATGATACACCAGGATGTATCCTCCAACGACAAGTGCAAATCTGTCGAAGTCCCACCTGTGCACGTGTGGCATATGCCTGTGTCTCCAATCCTCCCTGACCTTGCCTCACGCATCTATTTTGTGCAACGCGGCGTCAAAAACTCAGTCTGGTGGGATCCCCTGGTGCAAACCAAACTGGCGCAGTACTCTATCCGAATAGTAGCACTCGACTAACATGAAGTGTATGAGTGGCGTCGTGATCAACCATAACAAGTGGCGGGGATGGGACGTGCACAAAGGCGGTAGAAACACGACACACTCATCTGTGTAAGGTTGCCACGTCACAAATGTTAGTTGTATGTATGCCCTAGAGGCCAGTATTGTACAGATCGTGTATATTATATTGGATGCTTGGACATATATAGAGATGACTTTCTTGCTCGATATGATATTATGCTATCTGGTTACTCTTTGTCTTAACATGTACACTTGTCTCTTTAAACTGTCTTATAGTTACATGTTGATAAAGCCCTTAGGATGTGTACTTGATTGCCTGGACTATGATGCAGATCATACTAGTGGGGACATGGTAGTCCATAAGTACATCCTTCAAGGTCCCTAGTCGTGGGTGTATCGAGACGGGGCATCGATATACCAGTGTAGACTAGCGTATACGCTTCTCGACCCATGAGATGGGCGATGGATGATCCCATATCCATTGGTGTTTGACATCAGAGACAGTGTACGGGTGCTCAGTGGAGACTGGGTACACTGGACGGACTCGCCGAGAACTCCCAAATGGTATTATACCTCACGTCAGATGGCAGTTCTCAGGTGACACTTGTACAGGTTAGTCTGTAGACCCGAGATCGTCATAGAGTCTTGTGTGATTCCCACTGTGCTTTGATCTCCACCTTACCACGTCCATGAGGGCGTGCAAAACGGTGGTCTTTGGGTACAGTCCCGAATCACATGGAGGCAATGAGCGATAGGAGGGGTTTCGTCTCTCCCAGTATTGGGGGTTGATGTTGCGCTGTGCTCGATTGGCCGTAACAGGGAAGTCCCTGGCCAGGGCTGATCAGAGATTTGCTGGTAAGTGTTACCAGTAGTTTCTCGACCCGTTATGAGCCTCACATCAGCACGACTTATCGGTTATTGGGGTCTGACGTTTACCACCCCTAGACTTGATATGCGACGTATCAGACGAACAGACCGGACTGTACGGTAAGTGTTACTGGTTGGATTCACAGGAGTGTGAGCGGGCTAGCTCGTCGATCTTCTGACCCCACTGTGCTGCCGGCGTATTGACGAGTCTTTAGAGTCCTACACAGAGGTTTCCTGGCTCAAGCGAAACGAAATAGGAGCGCATATGAGATATGTGCGGGACCGAGAATAATGCGTGTATGTGATACCGTATTTCATTCTCACGATGAATGTTTCGATTGGTTGTATTCGATATGACCTAGTTATCGAATCATTGATTCGAAAAATCGATACATTGGATACTAGTCGGTTATATGCGACATGACCGGATCATTGAATCAAATGTTGATTCAATGATTTAATGTATAATTATATATTTAATATATTACTTTGCATTAACTAGTATTGGTTCATTTTAAAAGAATTTTCTCACTTGATGCACATTGTATATGTGATATACTTTTTGTGCACTTGATTGTATCATGTTTGATGATACTTGCTCACTTCGGTTTGTGTAAAGATTAAACCATGGTTATATGAATGGTTAGGGTTTTGATTATTTACTTAGTTATTTATTTATTTATTCATTTTGGAAATAGTTAAGTATGGTGGCTTATTTTGTTTTATGTTGAAACTTCAAGAAGCTTTGAAAAAGTCCACCATTCTTATCTCTTCCTTAACCTTAACCATTCCAACTAACCTTAGTTTAATCTCTACACTTGACCATGGTTAACATTATGATAAGTATTCCTTTTCTTTTCATTTTAAATAACTTATCATAATATTTCCCTCTTGATCATCTTCTTCTTCAAGTAAAAAAGCTTGATGCCATCAATGGCAACTTGAGCAAAAGTGAGTGAAATCCAATTCTAAAGTGAACCCACCTCCTATTTCTTCACCCTCTACCTCTTGCCAAGTTGTTTTGGGTGTTTTCTTCACAAGTTTCACAACTTGGTGAAGTTGGAGCTTGAACTTGTGCAACCTCGACGTAGATCATCTTCGGCACGAAGCCGACGACCTATTCCGCTCACTTCTCCGATGAAGCCGTCGCGAGAGTCCGAGATTCGAGATGGACAGCGAGGGGACGACCACGTGGAGCTAAGGAAGTGGATAACCGGATCTCCAAAGGTTGTAGCCTCTCTCCTTTAGTTAATATGTTAACTAGATTCGTTTTTCGCCTAGGATTCTAGCCGACGATCCGTATTAGGGTTTCTCGGCACCATAATTTTTGTAAAATGGCATGGTTGATGCCTTGTGAGACCACTATAGGGTGCCTAGGAACCTTACAACAAACTCTTCCCGTAGCGTGTTCAGCTCATCCCTGTATAAGTAAAGGCACTCATGAGGGTTCTTCCTCCATGTTAGCCGACCTACCCACTGAACACCTAGAGGAGATCTCCGATCGTCAGAACCATCGATAATCCACCTATCCGAGCCGAGATATGCGTGATCTGAGGACGTCCAACGTGTGATCTCTCCCACACCCATATCTATAGAAACATGTAACATCCGGTCATCTGCGTCATGCCATACGATGCACTACATAAATCACGATATAGACATGCCAAGATTGCGCTGCCCCAGCTAAATGATCCTGCTGTATCTCTGGTCAGACCGACAATCAATGGTAGATACAACATCGACACCATATCTCCGGATGAATTCGGGAATAGGACACCCCCGAATAAGTCAAAATGTACGCACAAGCGTAACACTCTATCTGATACGGATTGGAGTCCTCAATGATAGTATCATGAAACTGATCATGCAACCATGAAAGTCATAGACGTGAACCCCAAAGCTGACCCGCTGGCGGCACAACTCCCAAAAGCTGATCGCATAATGTCAGCCAATCATAAACTGACGTACTAGTCACAGCCATACCGTCCACCGGAACTCCCAACGGTACACTGACATCATATGGTGTTGGGGTCATCTCACCAACCAAAAAATGAATAGTGTGTCTCGGGCTTCCATCGCTCTATCAATGCTGTGAATAGAGCGTGATCCAACTGCATACTGCCGATGAGTCCGATTCCATACAATCCACACTCAATAAGTATATCGGTTATATGTGGTATCATCGGTAAGTAATCATGGCCGCGGAACTTTATATCGGATATCGCCTCACCGTTCCACACGACATCTAATCTATGTTCTGTATGTAATATCAAGAGTGTCGGTATCTGAGGGCCCGGATGTGTAATATCATAATCTCGTGGCTCATCCTGATCATCACGACGACCTCGACCACCGAGAGATCGGCCACCGAGAAATCGGCCACCACGAAATCCACCACCACGTGCTTGTACCATCATACAAATCTGTAAAGTAAAAAACAATAAGATATTAGAATATGATAAGCGATAATAGATTCATCGGAAAAAAGTAACAAAACGCAATGCTACAGTATCCAATAAAACAAAAGGTCAAGAATCACGAAAATATACATGACAATATCCATGATAACAAAAAAAGAAAAGCAATGTTACAAAATCCATCATAACAAAAAAGTAAAGTAATGTTACAATATTCAAGATAACAATACAATCTCTAAAGTCATCACAATTACTAAAAATTTCATACAAATATTCATTCTATCTCGATACTTATAATAATTAACATCAACACAAACATCCCTATTATATTGCTCCACGACCATTCATTGACGCGACGGACCCGCTTCATCACGTAATAGACACTTACGACTGTTGTGTCCCTCCTGATGACATTTCTTACACCGGTATTGACTGGTTATTCTATCTTTCCTCACATCCATATCATTTCGAATACGTGTCGACGGAGGTTGTTCTTTCTTGCATCTCCGCAAGGACTCGTCAGGAACATGTGCACCAGTATTGATGCACCAGTACTCCTTATCAGAGATCGGAAAAAAATTAAGTGCCCAAGTCGAGGACAACCGATCTACGGAATAGTGTGGGTCGATGAAGATACAGTAGTCAACCGTTCGAGACACGCAAGCTGTCATAACATGCGAGTAAGGAAGGTGATAGACTTATATTTTCCCACAAGAATATCTTGGGGACTCCTGAATGTTAACTATCTATGTCCTGCCACCTCTAAACCGACCGCCTACAAGACACATACCGGTCTAAATCGAAAACAGTCCGGTGTTTTTATTGTACATCGTCACCTCATAAAAATTAGCCTTTTCACGCCTAATGTCTAATAGTGCTTGAACCCTCGGAGCGAACATTTGACCCTCGACAATAAGTTCTTGGGCCACACGATGTCGCTCGGTAAAATAAACATTCAATCGATGGAATGTAAACTAGACAATCGCCGTGACTAGCAAATTATGAACTCCCTTCAAAACAAAGTTGAATATCTCTGACAAATTCGTGGTTATCATGCCATACCTACGACCATCATCGAATGCAATAGCTCATTTTTCACGAGCTTCTTTTTTTAGCCAATCAATCATTTCAATATTCACCTCCTTAATCCTTGTGATCGCTCTATCATATTTTCTTCTTTGATTCTGGGTTGCGGCTTTCTTCGGCATGTTCATCGTTTGCATATTGCTAATTTTTTTTGAAAGTTCGAAACAAAGTGTCGCATACAATAACGATGATAAGCAAATGGTTCATTCCAACCATACATTGGCTCTCTCGTATTATTAAGAATACCGGTGTGACGATCTAATATAACACATAGCGGATGTCTCTGAGTTACATACACTCGTATGTTGTACATAAACCAACCCCGGCTATTTGTGTTTTCCGATTCGACTATAGCAAATGCAAGATGAAATAACCGATCATTGTCATCTGGAGCAACTTCTATTAAAAGTATGCCTTTGTATTTTCCATACAGAAAAGTCTCGTCAATGCTAATAACCGGCTGACAGTATTTGAAACCCTCGATTGGTGGCCCGAATGCCCAGAATACCCTTTGGAACGATTCCTTTCCTGATACAACAGTCGCAGTTTAAAACTGAACAACAGTTTGCAGGTTAGCAGCCTATAATACTATCATGAACTTAGGCAGCTCAGCATATGATGTTGTGAAGTCCCCGAACAATATTTCCAACGCTCTATATTTTCCCCGAACATAACTTTTATGGTCTGAACGATGGCTTGAGGCTTAGTATTCAAATTCACTTTCACAAGATCAACGATTATTTTTACTACAAAACGTGAGTCAATCTGAAAGTGATCCCGTTTTATAATTGGATTGACACAAATGTAAGGCTCTTTAAGTGTTTTGATCGTGAATGGCTCGTCAGTATTGTGTCTAGACGTGTGGAGAGCCCATGGATAACCTTCACCGATCTTGCACATGACCCGCCACGTCAACGTGCTTGACTTTGCAACCGAGTATTGCCGATGATTTTTAACGGAATATATCGCAACTGCATGTTTAAGATCCTCCTTACTTTGAAACTGTTGTTCTCAGTAGAACTCTGAACCGCTTCCTCTAGCAACAATCGGCTCATCAAAATTGTTGATTATTGCATTTCCAATCCAATCTGTAGAGATAAACTCAGGGGCTGCCGCATTTTGATATGTCAATTGACCTATATTCTTCCCAACCGGATCATCTTCATCATCATCCTCCCTTATATCGCCCACATCCTCATCCTCCAATATCAATTCGTTGTTCATCCGGGTATATGCAAATAATTGAGTATGGTCTTCATTCAAGAGAAAATTTGGAAACACGCCACAAGTAGCATGCTCACCAAGCGAGGCTTCATTAGGTGGAAGTGTTTCATACTATGACGTGAAATAAAGCTCACTTTAGGAAGCGTCAACTGTTAGGGGGACTTCACTCTGTGACGCGAAATCAGGCTCGGTTATCAGCATTCCACCTGTCAGTCGGACTTCATTATGCGAAGAGAAGACAAACGACAACAATGGCTGATCGTCATAAAGTTGGTGTTGTTCAATATAGAATTCCAAAATACCCCAAGACGTATTTGAGGATAATGCATGCTCGATCATCGACTGCAGTGAATTATCATCTGCAATTCTCAAAAGCATAAAGTGCGATCTTCCTCTCCTACCAACATCATATCGTGCGTGGATTGTCACATAATATCTGTTCTGTCCACTCCTAGTTTCTCATAAACAGCCCCTAAAAAGCCATCCATCGATTCTGACGACGGTGTTGGGGTAAAAAATTACATCCCGGTTGACCAAGTCAAAATCAAAGTCGACCCCAAATAAACGGGCCCAAGCCCAGGTCAAGTGGGCCCATGCCCAAGTCGAGCCCCGTGGCCAGCCACTCCCATGCCAAAATGAAAATCATGTGATAAATAATTTTGATGTAATTTTTATGAATAAATGTAAGAAAAATGGGATAAAGCTAAATTTTTGTAAAGCCCATGACTCATGTGCGAAAGAAATGAGCACATGAGGCATGGGATGGACAAAATATCATTTTGTAAAGCCCAATAGACTATGTGTAAATTTGTAAGCCTATAAAAGGCAACATGATAATGAAATGAAAGACAATAATTCATTCCCTTCAAAATCTAGGGTTTTTGTGTATCTTTCTACTTTCTCAAGGTTCTAAACTTTCTTCTCTTTTCTGAATTAAATCAAAAGTTTAACTCTTTCTTTTCCAAAAAGAAATAGTTTTTCGCCATAAAACCAACAAAAGGGAGTTCATATATCCTAACAGATCTCTAAAATGGGAGATTTTTGAATCTCACCCCCCTTTCCTCCAAGATCCAGCCAACAGAGAGGAGGAAGTAGACCCATCTCCAAATATCCCACTTTAGGAAGATCCAAAGCTCAAGAGAAGAACTAGGGCTCAAAGAAGAAGAAAGGAGTCCCCTTTAAAATATCTTGGGAGTTTAATTCCACAAAAAATAATATATATATATATATATATATATATATAATAAATCTTTATTTTTGGGATTACAACTCCTAGTGCAGAGGCTAAACCCTTTTGTCCTCTTTTTCATAAGTTTAACTCCAAAAGTCTATAAGGGCTAAACCCCCTTTTCCCGCTGGCGCCCAGCGCCCGCGGACCAAGCACGTAAGGCGCTGGCGTCCAGCGCTCGTGTGCCAAGCACGTGAGGCGCTGGCACCCACGCGTCCTTTGGAGGCTATATTTCCCTCTCTTTTTTTTTATATATATATACACAATCCACAACACTTTCCCCGTTAGAAAAAATTTCTAACGGGACGCTGTCCCGCACACCGCAAGGGGGCCTTGACACCCAGCCCCCTTGACACCCAGTCAGCTAACCGGGTAGCGGAACCCCCGTAAACTCTGCGAGGCCCCCGATATATCCAAAACCCCTCAAGACGCACACTGCACATTGAGTTCGCATGACCAGTTTGATCCGTTAATCGGAGGTTCTCTCACTCTAAAGGCGATGGGTAATTAATAGCAGCTTAGTCCGCGGCTCCCCACAATCAATAAACCCGCGCCTACCCTAGATAGAGGGAATCTGTAGTACGCCTGACAAGCGACGCGTATTCCCATTTTAATAGGGTGACGAAAAACACCCTACAGATGGATCCAAATTTGTTCGTATATAATATGACCCTCATACTCAACCCAATGAGAATCGGTGTTCACAACCCGTCCATCAAAATATAACTAATATGGAACACATGAGCCCATTGTATATCCTATACATCAAGTAAAGGACTTTTTTTTAATACAATTCATGTAAATAGTTTTGCCAAGAAAAACTTCATAAATTCTTCAACAATCCACTTAATTATCTTTGTTTTCTATTAAAGTAAATTCCTAAAATTTCACATAAATTCCCTAAACCATCATTTTCCTAAATTTTCAAACCCAATTTCAAAACCATTTTAGATCTAGTGATTTTCAAATTATTTTTTAATCAAACAAGCATCAAATTTATGAACAAAACCCCCCACGAAGCTCACGCAGACATTGTAAGAAATCAAACCAAAAACCCATCAAAAACCAAGCAATCAATATGCAAAATGAGTGAACATCATAGAAATGAGTTGAGATATACTCTGCCGCGCTGAGAGGAATTCTCCTTCGACCTTCGAATTTAATGCATGAGAATTTTAGAGAGCAGCGGGGAGTTGGTTTTTTTTTTGGTTACAGGGAAGGGGATCCAGTGGAGAAAGAGAATGGAATTGTCAAGAGAGAGATAGTGTCATGAGGTAGTAGGAAGAGTGGGCCCAGGAAAACGCTGCCTCAAATAGCGTTTTCCCTCGAGGGAAAACGCTACCTGAGGTAGCGTTTTCCTGGCTACTCAAATCGAAGGAAATTTTGATTCTTGACCAAAAACGCCAACACAAATTGCGTTTACACAAATAGCGTTTTTGGCTTACTTGACAGCTAGACTCCACGTTAGCAACCCCAACCCCTGAATCATTTTGGGAACTAATTTGCGGGTGAGGTCATCTTGGGATTTAATTAATTAACTAGGGTTAATTCATGAAAAAATTCATAAATTTCCAGGTTGGCATAAACAGCAGGTAATTAATTGCATTGGCATACCAACTCTAATAGACAAAAATTTACATAAAAATGAAAAAAGAAAAATATAAGATATTGAAAGCATAAATGCAAAAATACAAGAAGCAGCCACACAAGCTTGTCATAATAATTGGGAGATTCATTGCAGTGGCATTGTTGCAAGCATTGCACAGCAGGCTTAATGCCACAGCTTCATACGTCAAAGGATTCAAATGAAAACATTAATGTTTTCTAGAGGAAGCAATAACTTAACAACAAACAAAACCATACAGTTTCTCTCAACTTTCAGATGAAACTAGCGAAAACGAACCAAATCACATTTTCCTTCTCTTATTCCCCGAAAACTTAAACTTAGCTTTATTCGGCCGGGCAAAATCATTCGTGCTCTCCGCAGTATTCTGCTTCTTTGTCCCTTTTCGGCCCCCATGCCCAAACCTCGACTCTTTCATCTCTCTCTTCTTATTCGCCCCCTCGCTTTTTCTACGAAACCCTCCCGATCTATCGCCAGGCGCCACCCCTTGCCTTCTCTTTCCCTTCAAACTATTTCCCTCGTCAAACCCTAGATTTAGCTCCTCGTCTTTCCCTTTTGCAAACCCGCTCTGCTGCCTCTGCTTCCTCCATTTCTTCACCGATTCGATGTCCTCTTTCTTTTTCTTTGCCCTCTCTTTATTCTTCTGCGCTTGAACCTCCTTAGCTATTTTCTTAGATTCTCTTGCTTTCTTTCTCTCCTCGGCCTCTTCGATCTTCTTCTTCTCCACTAAGAGCTTGCCTTTGATTTTTAACATGTGCGTATCGGTTTTTACCATTTCTGCGTAGTAATCTGGGGGCCGGAGAAATGGGACCCCCATAGCTTGTAATTTTGCAAAGGCTTCACGGGTCCCATCTAAAGCTTGGGTGTAAAATGCGAGTTCTCGTGCTAAATCATCGTTCACGTCGATTTCTTCCCGTAGATCGTGGTCGATGGTTAACTTGTGGGTCCAGTCAATGTTCTTTGGCCAGGCCATGTCTTCAAGTTTCTCTAAAAGGCCTTCTTTGTTGTTGACAGCGTTTTTTGAAGGTTCAGTTAATGCAACATCTTCTGGTTCGCTTTCAGATTCGGAATCCAACATATCTTCGTTCATATCAACCATATCGTCTTCCTTCACACCCATTTTACACTGCAAACAAAGAAACCACATCAGTAACCTTCTCATAATATTCTAAACATGTTTGCATGAGGAATATATTAAGACGGGGGGCAAAAGAACTAATAGAAAGACCAATATTTGCAATTTTCAACCATCTAATTATGGCGGAAATGGTTTGGTGGCAGAATCATGGCCATGTTATACAGAACAACGCATTTGCAGGACAAAAGAGGAGAAAACTTGTGCAGGCAACTCATAAATTCTTCCAGGTTTTATCTAAAAAGCATCTTTATAAAAACTAAGAGGACAGGAACCAAATAAGAATGGTAGAGATGTAAAACTACAGGACCAGGCTTCTCTGCATTTTGCCCTTGATTCTTTTCTGCGGCATTAATGTGTGCCAAGGAAAAGAATCCGAAGATTTAACATTGTTAAGCACACTCGGTCTCAGACTTGTTTCTTGACCCTGGAACGTATACAGGTGGCTAGCATCACATCTCTAACCAACTTACTTAGGCAGCTGTTTATTCTACAGTTTGAATATGGAATATAATCTCCATTGACATTTAACGCACAATGGCTGACCATCTATAGTGTTACATCGTTGGTTGGCACAGAAGGGGACAAAAGCGCAATGAGAATATATGAAAACCGTAAGCTGCGATATTAGAATGGATACAACATTCTTAGTCAAACAAGTCCCCAAAATGCCAAAAAAAAAAAAAAAAAGATCGGGCATAGACGAACATTGGTAGGTTTTAAAGACATTCAATGTAATATCTTCTGGTATCATGAATAACGGTCCTAAGTGGATTAAGTTGTGTAAAGTTTATATAATTATAAACTAACTGTAAGGTAGCATCCCAATAATAACTAAGCTGAGCTAGATATAGCCCTAACCAGAAGCTTCTCCCTATTTTTCTCCACTCTTACAAGCAACCCCCATCTGACATGTAAATTTACTAATCCTAAAGAAATTTCAGTCAGTGCAAACGAAGTTCATTTCTCATTCTTTTTCTACTTCACTCTCGGCACTAACATAGCAAGAATATGCAAGTATCCGCATCTATACAGTAAAGTTTATTACGGAAGGACTGATGGCCACAAAAACAAGAACATTACACATACAAATACACAATCATGAAGAATGGGCCTAGGAATATGGCACTAAGTGGATATCAACAAAACATAGTAAACTGGTCGTTCTGATTTCATATTGATGTCACCACAACAATACCATCATAATGTCGAACTTCGGTGATTCATAAAATATTTTTCAGAAAATAGTCTAATATCGTAATAAGGATCTCTCATTACTCTAGTAAGCTGTAAACTTGTATAAACAACTTAAAACAGGCAGAGGAAAAGGATTATAGCTGGCATGTAATAACATACAATGGAAGATGATTATCAAGGAAGTAACATATAGCCTAACAGTCATGGATAAGCAAGTAGTTTTAGATATACCTGTCCCATAGAATAAGTTTCAAATTTCTTAAAAAGACATCCCTTAATTATATCATATATCTCACTTTCAAGGAAACTTCACAATATATTTTGGAATATCGCAAGAATTATTTATAGTTTAACTGCTAAAAGTTTGTTATTTATAAAATATTCAGCAATCAGCACAGCAAGTAGCAACCGAAAATAATGCCAATAATAAGATAGTCTTGAACTACTGGATTTAGTGAAATCAACCCGGATATAGTTCAATGTTTTAAAAAGCGGAAAAGAAAAGCAGAGCGACCAATAAGCCAAAACGCTTAGGCGCTTAAGCGGCCGCTCAGAAATCAGAATAGTGGTGTTTCATCAATTTTCTTTTTCTTGGCAATAAATAATGGTTCTCATTAGGTTCTAACTATTTTTATGTTCCTTTTGTACTAACAAATACCTAAATTTAACCCAAAATTTAACAAATTTGCTCATACAATATATTATTTGCTAGAAAATGCTCAAATAATTCAATGGAAAATCAAAATTTTCTTAGAATTTATTAGCTTATAATGCTTAAAAGCTTTTCAATGCGCAGTATCAAGTATCATAGCTCAAATCAATAAAAAAAACTTTAACATATTATTAAAAAAATCACCTAAAAGATTATAACTCGCAACCAGATGGAATCGAAATCAAGATCGAAATTCAAAAACTACTCGAAATTAAAATAAAAAAACTTTAGGACTGCTCGAAATCGATTTCTTAAAGTTGATAAACCTAAAATTTTGGAGTTTTGAAACCCAAATCTTGAAAATCGAGCAGCTCGACAACTCTGGTCTTTATCGACTCGAGCATGGAGGATAGAAACGTGGAAAAAGAGAAAGAAAAGATAGAATATTGTATTAATTGATATTTGTGTTATTCTTACTCCAATAACACTACTTATATACCCTTTATAACACTTATGAGGTATATACATTAGTAAAATAGGTTATGCAATATCATCCGCTTAAGCGGGATAAAGCAGAGCGGCAAAACCCGCTCGGCCGCTTTTTAAAACACTGACATAGTTAAATATATAAGTATAATCAAAGCCTTTATCCTAATTCTTTCAAGTCAGCTACAATAATCTAGTACTCCATCAGCTCTACAGAGACTGTATGCAGTTAATTTAGCATATAGTAATACCAGTTCTTCTCTTATTGTATTAATAAATGTTCGCTTTTGGTCCTCTTTTCACATTAGCACCTTCACCTGAACCATAGCTCGCTCTGACTACATGTGTACAAAACTACAAGTGATATCATGATAATAAAAATTACATAATATATTGCTCCTCGGAAACAAAATACTTATTTATTTCTTACTCTCTTTTCTCTGATCATATAGTGACTCCTCCCCACAACCCCCCCGCTCCCCACACACACACACATTTCACCTACCTCAACATTTACGTTCGAGCTACCCCAATTATTTGTACATATAATATAAGAGACCTATTGATAAAGATTAGTTGTTGAATTCAAATAATTTCTAATGAGGATTATTAACCAAATTGTATTGGCTTTGTTTTGTATTTCTAAGTGCAAGTTGTGCCTGATTGAGTTTACACCCATGGGTTTAAGCTGGTAGTAGGGTAAGCATCATCAATTGCATCACTATATAGGCCTCCTTAATATATTATAGCAAACAAGTTCAAACTAAAGCCTGCTAACATAGTAGCGAACTCATGCCAATACCCAAACAATCTCAAATTATTGTATTAAAGTAAGTTGTGAACTTCTCCCTCTCAGCATTTCTTCACGCCGCTTCCGTTTCTCTATAACATACATTGGATTTACATAGAAAGAAATCCCAATTTAGTTTTAGCAAGCAATAAAATAATTCTCTAGGTTGCTAACGGCTATCGAAATGGTTCATGCATGGAGCAAAAATTCAGCAAAAATCGACAGAAACATACGTGTAAAGAACAAGGGGGCCCTTAAAGTAGATATATAAACAAATTCATAATGAAATAAGTAGGCATAAAAGTCAATCGAATGAGAGAGCGAAAGATGAGCGTACCGGCGGCGATGGGGGTTGGAGAATATTGGGGGCGGTGCGAGAGGTATGAGGAGAGTGTTAGGGTTTTGGAACGCCTATTGTATTGTGAAAGAAGAAAGAGGAGTTGGTTATTTAGGGCTTTTTGGGGCCTAAACTGTTTGACAGCAAAAATGGCCCAATAGTGACATCCATTGTGCCCAAAGCAATCTGCAAATATTTTGATTTGCCGATCGCGCGCGTGCCGGAGGTTGCGTTTGAGGAAAATGGCTCTTCGGGAGATGCGGCGGGATTTTGAGAACCAAGCCAACGCCCTCGGCAAGCTCCAAAAAGGCCAGCACCCTACTCCTCATGAGCCCTAACCCTAACCCTAATTTCTATTATCATCTCCCATCTCCTCTCGTCTCCGTCTTCTTTGATGATGCTGCAGACATCGGCAAGAGCCATCAGGTCAGCAAGCAGTACACCATTCAACTTGGCGAGAACGAGCTCGTCCTCAAGGTCCTCAATTTCATCTCATCTTCATCTATCGAAGCAAAAGGAACGATTTTTTTCCTTCCTTCTAATGGTTTGGCTTCTGATTGCAGCAATTGGATCTCTTGAACGATAACGCCAACGTGTATAAATTGATTAGGCCGGTGCTCGTGAAGCAGGATTTGGCTGAAGCTAGGGCGAACGTTAAGAAGCGGACCGAATACATCTCCCCCGAGCTGTTAGTTTATGCAAAACTTTAAAAAAAAATATTTGGGTGTTTTTGTTACTTGTTTATTGATGGATGTGCTTGTTGAGTGAAGGAAGAGGCTTTAAGGGAATCTCCATGATCTTTAAGACAAGCAGAATAGCAATAGGGAATGGTTTTTTTTTTGAAATATTTATATTTTAAAAATTAATTATTAAAATAGGGAGGAATGTTTTAAAATCACCAAAATAGGTCGGTTTGCCCCCCCCCTTCCTCCACACCCCAGAATAGGGGGCGGGTTCCAAGAACCCGCTCTCTATACAATATAGAGGGCGGGTTCTGGGAACCCGCCCTCTATACATCGGGTTCTGGAATGTATAGAGGGCGGGTTCCCAGAACCCGCCCTCTATATTGTATAGAGGGCGGGTTCTTGGAACCCGCCCCCTTTTTTTATTTAATTATTAATTTTTAATTTTTAATTATAATTATTAATTATATAATTATAATTATAAATATAATTTTAATTATGATTATAATTATTTTAAATTTTTTTTTAAAATAAATAAACTTAAAAAAAATTGGAAAAAATAATAAAATTTCATTATATCAATGTTTTTTACAGAATGAATCCGTCAAATTTACAATGTAAAAAAATCCTATCTGTTTGTAAAATGTAAATTCTATATCGACGGTCAAATTTATAATAACAAAATAAATCCGTCAAATTTATAATACAAAAAAATCTGAGTGCACTTATCACGATCCTGAAGGTCCCGCCCCTGATGACTGTCCTGGACATCTGGTCCTATAATGGCCTGGTTTTTTTGCATAGGCTACATCTGGCTTGTCTTTACTGAGAATCAGCATCCATTGTCATTCGATCTCGACGCACCTTAGGTCTTCCGGGCCTTATATATTTTTCCGGCGGTAATACAGTTGGTGTTTGTCTGTTAGCAGTATAATAGTGCCAATAGCGACTGTCCGGTATAGGATGAAATTTTGGATCGTATGCGCCTTGGTAATTGGAAACTGTATAGTAATGGGAAGCAAAATTATAATGTGAGTTATGCATGCTGCTCGCAGCCGCAATTGCGTGGGCACAAGGTAAATGTTGTTGCTGGAAAAGACCGCATGTACACGAAGAGAGCCCTTCATCTCTAAAGTTCACGGTATATTGATTCCCATTACCGCCCGTTACCTGAAACTCCGCCGTGTCAAACCTTTTGGATCTGTAGTATTGTGCTCGGCGCTCTCTTTTCCGAAAGATATCTTCGTAATACGCAGTGAGCGGAGTCTCCATCGCCAAGGACTTTTCTCTTCTGTGCATAAAATAAGTATTCATCCGGAAAAAGGTTCGAACAATCAACCCCTGTATCGGTAAGCCTCTAACCCCTTTAAGGACCCCGTTGAAGCTCTCAGACATATTAGTCGTCATTAGTAGATATCTGCACCCATCATCATGTGCTTGTGACCACATGCGTACTGGATACTCATCTAAACACGCTTTCGCGGCTTGACTCATCTCCCCTATTTTCGTCATGTATATGTCGTGAACATTAGGGTCAGGCGTTTCACCGGCTCTGTACATAAGTTTATGTAGATCCGAATTTTTAAATTTTCGATCAAAATTTTGCCTGAAGTGCCGTAGGCAAAACCTATGTGGGGTCGTCGGAAATACAGATCTCATTGCAGCTAGTATTTCCAGATGTCTATCAGATATGATGCATAAATCTGTTCTATGAAGAACAGATGGGAGGATAGGCAGCGTAATATTGCTTTACAACAAATAGGTGACCAAACAGCCACCGACACTACCAAAGCATATCTACAGTGGTATAAGCGTGTCACCATAAGATATCTTTGTGCTGCCCCCAAAAACTTCCCAAACATCTCACGGTACGAGCCTAGAGGCCACATGGAACGAGATTTGGTAAGTTGAATTCTTTATATTATATTACTTTTTAACATCCGGCGGTATGAGTCAATACTTATTTCTTATTTCTAATGTAACGACGGGCTCGTGGGTTGCATCTCGTACAAACAATGGTGCATGAACCATACCCGACTGATACTGGTCCGGCAACTCAGGCTCGATTTTCAAATGTAGACCAATTAATTGGTGGTGTATTCGGTTCATATAATATTTCTCAACATTTATCGCCAGCACCAGAGCAGCAGTATCAGCCGGTACCGGAGCCGCAGTATGAACCGGCACCGGAGCAGCACCATGATCCGGCACCAGAGCCGCAGCATCACGGAGATCCAGCTCAGCAGGATCAGTGGTTTGGATCACCATACCGTCAGCAGCAACCCTAGCATACCGGCCAAGCGCAACAACACCAGTCTTGGGGGTCAGGTTTTGCAGAACAGCCGTCTTGGGGGTCAGGTTTTGCGCAACAACAGCAACCTTGGGGGTCAGGATTTGCGCAGCCATGGGGCCAAGTTTTTGTGCAACATCAGCCGTATGAAACCGGGACATGCTCTTCGCTACAACTGTCCAGTTGGGACACGGATTTATCGTACTACATACAGTTGTTGGGAGGTAGCACATATCCGACACTTGTCCCACATTCATGTTCAGGATTTGCGGATCAACAGCCTGTCCAAAACGCTGCTGAAGACGAAGCTGAAGTCGAAACCGAACCCGAAGCAGAAGAGCAGACGCCGCCGCCGCCATCTACCCAAGAAACATGTGGGTCCTCCAGTCATCCCAGGAGGCATATGCTTATGTCAAGCCTCCTCGGATTTCATAAGGGAAAGGGAAAAGGAAAACGATAGAATTTACATTTTACAAACAGATAGGATATTTTTATATTGTAAATTTGACGGATTCATTTTGATATTATAAATTTGACCGTCGAGATAGAAATCAGATAGGATTTTTTTGTATTGTAAATTTTGACGGATTCGTTCTGTAAAAAACATTGATATAATAAAATTTTATTATTTTTTTCAAATATTTTTTTGCGTTTATTTATTTTTTTTAAAAATTAAAATAATTATAATTATAATTATAATTATATAATTATTAATTAAAATTAAAAATTAAATTAAAAAAAGAAAAGGAGGCGGGTTCTGGGAACCCGCCCCCTATTCTGGGGTGGGGGGTGGGGTGAGGGTAGGGGGTCAAACCACCCTATTCTTGTAATTTTAATTTTAACCCACCTATTTTAATAATTAATTTTTAAATCATAAATATTTATAAAAAAAAACAAGAGGGCGCCGGTTAGTTTTATTCTTTTTTCTATGATTCTTGTCCAATTGGTATATAAGTTCCTATATAGATTGGCTTGCCTTGTACATGCTTGAAATGCGATGTGAATGCATAAACTCGATTTTGATCAGCCTTGGAGTTGTAATAAATAAGAGTGGAGTGGAGTTCAAATAACTCCAGTTATCACAACATTTAGATTGAGATAATGCGACTAATCCCAACTCCAAAAATGAAAGCGAAACATGGTCAAGTACTTAGGTTTGAAAACCGGAGTTCAGTTTAGATTCTCTGGATTTCTTAACCTGACTCAAAAGCCAAACAAGAACTTTACCTGTTACACTTAACACACATACTGGTGCTTCATGCCGACTCATGAAGTCTAATATATTAACCATTACCATCACATGAAAATAATGATTTTGATCACGTGGAATCTTCCTCAAAGAAGAATCGTATAGAGTCCATTAACTTGGATGTTCTTCTTGTTGATCCCGGATTATGAATGCGACCTTTGGATTGTCCTTCTAATGCTCGTGATGAGGTTCATAGGGCTTATTTGCAAAAGGGACCATGTCAGCCTCATAACCATAAGTTTCCACAAATAAAGATAGGAAAATATTTTTGGCGATTTAACTCTAATCGGTTTGATGGGTATATAGCATATCAGAAGATGCAGCATTTTGCTTATGTTATATTTTCAAGCCAGAGAATCAAGAAAGAGGAGGAGACTCCTTTGTTATTGATGGGTTTAGAAACTAGAAGAACAAGTCAAGATTTCAAATTCACATTGGAGGGCTTAATAGTACATAATCAACCCTGGAGAGCATGTCAAGATGTAATGAATGAGAAGCAGCATATTGAGCATATGCAAACAATCAATTGATATTCAGAATGATTATCGAGCTCGGCTGAATGCCTCGATCGATTGCATTCAAATTCTTTTGCGGAAGGGTTTGGCATTTCGTGGTCATGATGAATCTGAAGAGTCGGAAACCGAGGTAATTATCTTGATCTTTTGGAGTTCCTTGCATATCATAATGATAAAATTAAAAGTGTTGTCTTGGAAAATGCTCCAACAAATTTAAAAATAACCTCTCCTGACCTTTAAAAAAATATCATTAAATGATGCTTCTATTGAAACCACTAATGATATTATAAAGGGGCTGATTTATTTTCAAAATTGATTGAGTTGTGATGTGTCAATGGAGGAGAACATGGCGGCTGCTTTGAGGTTTGTGAATGGAAAAGGACAAGTGATAGAGCGATCTTAGCTAGGGGTGGTAATTGAACGGGCCAGCTCGGTTTCGATTAAGGTTCGGCTCGGTATCAGCTCGTTCAAATTCGGTTCATTTATTAATGAGTCGGACACGAGCCAGAAAGTCTGGTTCGTTTATTAAACGAGCCGGACTCGAGCTCAGCCAGGCTCGTTCGGTATTGACTCGGGTTCGGCTGGGTTACACGGTTTGAAAAAAAAACAGTAATATGTAATATATAGAAGATTCTATACAGCTCTTAGAACACTTAATTCAATTAAATGACAGTATATAAAGTGTACTGAGATAAATATAAAACCCAGCACTTAGACCCATTCAATGCCCTATATGTTAATGTTTTTTAATTTTTCCATATCTCAAAACCCTGAGTTTTAAGTATTATTGTTAATTATGTTTTTTTCTTGGAATATACTATTAATATAAGTAAATGAGCTGAAAACGAGCCGAGCTCTAAACGAGCTCAGTTGAGCTCGGCTCGTGAACTCGGCCCGTTTAGTTAATGTGCCACAAATGAACCGAACACGAGCTGGGCATGTTTAATCGAGCCGGACTCGAGCCGAGCATCTCTAGCTCGATTAACTAAACGAGCCAGACTTGGGCCGACAAAAAGAACCACGAGCCGAGCTTGGCTGGCTCGAGTTCGGCTCGTTTACACCCCTAATCTTAGCAGTTGTGCATGTCAAGGTTTTTTTTCGTTCTTTCTTAAAATAGATATTGAAGCTTTATTTTTCAAACATGAGCTTAGCTTCTCAAGATTGCATGGTCAAGGTTATGATGGACCCAGCACCAAGAGGGGTCAGTTCAACGGGCTTAAAGCACTAATTATGAAGGAGAATAAATATGCATTCTATATTCATTGTTTCGCTCATCAACTTCCGCAAGCGTTTGTTGCTATTGCGAAAAATCATATTCAGATTGCCCCTGTTTTGTTTTTAGCTTGGTTCCTAGTGTTCTTAGTATTGTTGGTGTATCATGCAAGCATTGTAATGTAGTATGAGAGAAACAAGTCGACGCTATGATTGAAGGATTGAAAACGGGTGAACTTACAAGTGGTCGAGGGTTCTGTTAGATTTGTAATTTGGTTAAGACAGAATTAAAAGTTTTGAGACGTGTATGATACACTTTCCGAAATGTGATATTGCCCCCACTATGAGAGTATAGCAGAAGGCAATCATCCCTAAAATACAACAAATCCACTGAAACTCTCTTAGAAGATAATGAGAAGAAAATGCAAAATCTGTGAAGAGAAAGACTTAATTTATAGAGTTGAACATGCACAACTGTTTGGACTGCTGTGGCTGTTTAGACAACAAAACTACAGTTGACAGTTTTCAGACAACCTTTGAATTTCAAAAAAAAACTCAAAGCAGAAATTTCAAAATTCAAAAAGGAAAACTTTGTTATCAAGTCAAAATCCAAGATGCCCTATCAAAGACAACAATAAATAAATATTATAAATCCATTAGAAATTAGGCTCACTTGGCTCATAACCCACTTTATTTATGATATTACTTAAAGATTAAGAATTATTATAAAGCCTTGGATATTCGTCTCTTCATCCAATGTGTGACTATTTCCCACATACAAATACTATCAATAGATTCAAACTACCAACAATCCCCCAATAGTTTGTATATATTGGTTGCAACCATATCTCTCTCGTGACAAATATTTATTCATAAAAAAAGGTATCTCTCGATTTAAGCATTCCATTAGTGTATATATATCAATCATCTACCAAAGTTATCGGTGACCGCATATTAAACCAAAACTTTTATTATTAGAATTTGAAATACAACACACACAATATTCATATTATTTGCTAAGAGATGTATTACTACTTTAGCACTATTATGGCCATTTGCTACTCTTGGTCTTCATAAACATTTATAAGAGAACACTTCAATTCTCTTGTTGAAGCGGCACCGCTTCTATACTAATATAGATGGAGTTTCCTATATTATATCTATGTTATTATGGATATTTAAAAATTAAATAACTCTATTGATAGGCTTTGCTCATCCTCTTTATCGTACTTATTTATATAAGAATGAGACATCTGGTGCAATACAGGCACATGGTATTAACTTGTTTTTATCCATTTAACTATTAAAATTAGTTTTTACTAATTAAAATTGGGTTACTATTACCGGTGCCAAGTTGTAAATATTTAAGTCTCATTCCAATTGACGTACTCTTTATCAAATCTCTAGATAATGTCTTGGTAAAGAGATCTGCTAAATTCTTTGCAGATTTCACATAAGCTATGGTAATTATTCCATTAGTAATTAGATCTCGAACATATTCATGCCTTAGAATAATGTGTCTAGCTTTACCATTATAAACATTATTATAAGCTCTAGATATAATCGCCTCACTATCGCAATGCAAGAAAATAGATGGCATCGGTTGATGCCACAACTCTATATCCAATAATAAATTTCTCAGTCATTCTGTTTCCTTTCCGGCAGCAGCCAAAACGATAAATTCATATTCCATTCTTGAATGTGTGATACCGGTTTGTTTCTTAGAAACCCAACCAATAGCACCGCCTCCGATTATAAATACCCAATTTATTGTGGATTTATTATCACTTACACTTGTAATCTGCGGATTTATTATCACTTGCACTTATAATCCAACTTGCATTCGAATAACCTTTTAGTACTGCAGGATAATTGGAATAAAATAGAACAAACTCTTTTATTCTTTTTAAATACCCAAGAACTGTACTGATGGCCTTCCAAAGATTAGTGCTGGATTTACTCGTGTATCGTGACAATTTGCATACTGTAAAAGCTATATCAGGCCTTGTACAATGCATCGCATACATAAGGCTTCCAACGGCGCTAGCATATTCTAATTATGCAATCACATTGTCACAATTCTTATTTAATTTCATACTCGGATCATACAGATTAACACTTTCTTTAATATTAAGATGGGATCTATTTAATAATTTCTCTATATAATGAGATTGGTTTAGCACAAACCCTTCACTATGTTTTTTCATCTTAATTCCTAAAATAGTATCTACTTCATTCAAATTTTTCATTTTGAATACCGAAGTTAAATACTTTTTTGTTTCATTTATTCCAATCATGTTTGTACCAAATATTAACATGTCATCAACATAGAGACGTATAATTACTCCATAATTCTGATTGAATTTGGAATATATACATTTATCCGTGTTATTATGCTTAAAACCATTTGATATTATTGCTTTATCAAATTTCTCATGCCATTGTTTATGGGCATGTTTTAAACCATATAGCGACTTAGTTAATTTACAAACTTTGTTCTCATTTTCAGAAAGTATGAAACAATCAGGCTGTTCCATGTATACTTTCCCATTTAATTCATCATTTAAAAAAGGTTGTTTTATATCTATTTGATGTACATATAAATTATATATTGAAGCCAGAGCTATAAAAACTCTAATGGATGTTATTCTAGCCACATGTGCATAAATATCAAAATAATCTATGTTCTCCTTTTGTGTGAATCTTTTAACCACTAATCTTGTCTTGAATGTTTGTATAGAGCCATCTGTAGTTTGTTTTCTTCTAAATACTCATTTACACTTTATAGGCTTAGATCCTTGAGGCGGGTCAATCAATATCCAGGTATAGTTAGACATTATTGAGTCCATTTCGTTATCAATAGTCTCTTTCCAAAATGCAGTATCTCTTGAAGACATTGTTTTGTTAAATGTTTTAGAATCATCTTCTACATTAATTAAAATAGGTACTCTGTTAAGCACTTTGGTTATATCTCCTTCAACGAGAAAAACTATCGAACGTGAATCAATGAAATCAGAACCAAAAGATTTTTCTTTCCTGATTCTTTGACTTTTTCTTAGTTTAATACTTTCGTTACTTTCTCTTCTTTTCTTATTGGTAATTTTCTTAGAAATTGCTGCATCTTCCTTATTATGCAACTTAGAATCAACATTGTCATGCATGCATTTATTTTCAAAAAATTCAACATTTATCGATTTAATTATGACATTTGATTCTAAATCTAGAGGTCGACATGCTTTAGAATTTTGTGCATATTCAACAAATATACTTCTAATACCTCACGGCCTTAATTTAGATTTATATGGATCAGTCGCTTTATAATATGCTATGCACCCCCATACTTTAATATATTTTAAATTGGATTTTCTATCATTCCAAATTTCATATGGTGAAACATGAGTTTTCTTGGATGGTATTCTATTATGAATATAATATGTTGTTAAAAGAGCTTCACCCCAAAAATTAAAAGATAATTTAGAATTTAAAAGTATAGCATTTACCATTTCAACTAAAGTCCTATTTTTTCGGCTAATCTATTGTGTTGAGGCGTATAAAGTGCAGTTCTTTGATGAATAATACCATGCATTTCCCAAAATTGAGAAAAAGAATCAGAAAAATATTCTCCTCCTTTAGCACTTCTAAGGATTTTTATCTTTCTAATTTTTTATAACAGAGTTATACTCTTTAAATTTCTCAAATGCCTTTTCTTTTGTTTTCAATAAATATACATATGTAAAACGCGGATGATCATTAGTAAAAGTTATAAAATATCTTTTTTCTCCTCTACTAATTGACCATTTAATTCACAAATATCATAATGAACAAATTCTAATAAATTAGTATCTCTTTCAATTTTAGGAAAAGTTTTTCTAGTTATTTTTGCTTAATTTCACATTTATCATTATGATCATTATGACATGCATTGTAACCATATTTAGACATATATTTTAAAGAGCGAAAGTTTAAAAGACATAATCTAATATACCACAAAAAAAGAAGAATTACTCGACGAAATAAGCAAACACACAATTTATTTTATTAATACTGAGTTTGAATATGCCAGGAATATCATTTTCCTACAAACATACCATTTTTTGATAATACAACTTTGTTAGATTCTAGAACAAATTTAAATCCTTTCTTGCACAACAAATTTGCAGATACAAGATTTATCCTTAAACCAGGAATATGAAATATATTAAGCAGAGTAAGTTTCTGTCCAAATGTAAACTTCAATTCAACACTTCCTTTATCGAGTATTTTGGCCGAAACGTGGTTTCTCATAAACATTTCTTCAGGTTCTTTCTGATTCATGTGCTGGACCCGGCGTGATTCTCATGTTAGTTCATGTAGCCTACCCCATATGCTTGGGATAAAAGGCTCAGTAGTTGTTGTTGTTGTTGTTGTTGTTGTTGTTTGTTCTTGCATACATGGATGGTTGCGCCAGCATCCAACCACCAGTCTGCAGTTCTAGTTACCGCAGCCACATACAATTCCGTAATCATACTTATCTACATGTCAGAAACCATAGTAACAAGTTCTTTGATTTCATTTTCTATTAGATTTGCCTCGTTGCTATTTTCGGATCCGAAACCAAGTTTTTTCCTGGTATTTCTGAATATGCAATTTTTAATATAGCGGCCTTTCTTTCCACAGTTATTGCAAGGTCATTTCTTCTTTGCAAAATTAGATTTCTTAAAATCATTTCTCTTCTTCTGGACTTTGAAATTGTTCCGAAATTTATTATGACCATTTTCACTGACATGATTCACTTTAGAGTTGGTTTTAGAACTAAGAAAAATCATGTCACGTGCACGGTTCTTTGTCTCAATTTACAGATGAGTCTGAAATTGCTCTACGGTAAAATTTTTAGGACAGTGCAGAATTTTCTTTCTATATTCATTCCTAGTAGGAGGAAGTTTAGATAGAATTGCTCCAACTTGAAACGAATCAGTCACTTTAATTTTAAGTTCGCTCAGTTCGGAGACAGGAATTTGTAATTCATGCATTTGATCCATGATTGGCATGTCATCGATCATCTTAAATTCTAAATATTTAAGCGCTTGAAATTTATCCGTACTTTTCTTCTCATTTTTGTACTTTGTTTCAAGGGCACTCCAGATTTCTTTTGGTGTCTTCATATTTCTATAAAGATCATACAGACGATCGATGAGGGAATTGCGAGTGTATCCGCGACAAACTAGTTCATCTTCTTCACGCTTGTTTTTTTTTCTGTCTTGGCACTCTCGGAATTATTTGAAGTTGAGGTTGAATCTGGAATTGGCGACAAGTCTGGATCGAGCACATAAAAAATCTTCAAAACGGTCGGCAAGAACACCATCTTGTCTTTCCATCTAGTGTAATTGCTCCTATCGAATCGATCCAGTTTGATAACATGTTGGTTCTGGAAATAAATCTTGATACTTGAATTTAATTCTGTCTCCATAGTATATCACCTTTTGAATATTAGATTTGTAGCTTGGTTAAGATAGAATTAAAAACTTTAAGGCGTGTATGATACACTTTTCGAAATATGATATTGCCCCTACTATGGGAGTATAGCAGAAGACAATCACCTCTAAGATATAAAAAAAAACCTCAAAACTCTTTTAGAAAATAATGAGAAGAAGATGCAAAATCTGTGAAGATAAAGACTTAATTTATAGAGTTGAAATAACACAACTGTTTGGGCAGTAGTGATTATTCAGACAACAAAACTGCAGTAGACAGTTTTCAGGCAACCTTTGAATTCGAAATCAAAAAACAAAACTCAAAGCAGAAAATTCGAAAAGGCAAACTCCGTTATCAAGTCAAAGCCCAAGATGCCCCCAGTACCCAAGTGCCCTATCAAAGAAAGTAATAAATAAATATTATAAGTCCACTAGAAATTAGGCCCACTTGTCTCATAACCCACTTTGTTCGAGATATTACTTAAAAATTGGGAATTATTATAAAGGCTTGGACATTCGTCTCTCCATCCAATATGGAACTATTCCCACATACAAATACTACCAATAGATTCAACTACCAACAGGTTCAATCAAGAGTGCACACTTCAGCGCGCTGGGGATACACAATGGAGCTTCCATCATAAAGGACTTCTTAGCTTGATCAACATGTATTCCTCTGTGGTTGAAGTGATTGAAATTGTTGAGGAGGATGGAGTAAATTTTGAACAAAGAGCCGAAGCTAAAGCCATATTAGATTCTATGCAATCTTTTGATTAAGTGTTTAGCTTACATTTAATAAAGAATATATTATGAATCACTCATGAATTATCGCAGACATTACAACGAAAGGAGCAAGACATCGTGGATGCAATGACTCTAGTTGATATATCCAAAAAGAGGATGCAAATGATGAGAAGTGATGGGTGGGAGGGTATTCTTTCTGATGTTTCATCGTTTGTATAAAGCATAACACCCATGTTCCTAACATGGAAGAGAAACTTGTTGCTAGGGGAAGATTACGATGCAAGGCTCATCAAATGACAATTTACTTCATTATCGTGTTTAGTTTTTATGTACTGTTATAGATATGCAACATCAAGAACTTAATGATTGTTTCACTGAGTCCAATACAGAGCTTCTTCTTGGTGTGGTCTGCTTATATCCAAGTGATGCATATTCTTCATTTGACAAATCAAAATTGATATATCTTGCTCAAGGATTATTCTAATGTAGAGCTCATGGTGCTTGATAGCCAACTAGATATTTATATTATCGATATGAGGTCCAACAGCGAGTGTTTAGAACTAGATGGAATTGCAGGACTTGCAGGACTTGCAGAAAAGATGGTCAAAACAAAAAAAAGGCCAAGGTGTACCCATTGGCTTACTTACTATTGAAACTAGCATTGATTTTACCAATTTCGACAGTTACAGTTGAGAGAGCATTTTCAGCTATGAAAATTGTAAAAAGTTGCTCGAATGGGAGATCTATGATGCACGGACACTTGTATATGCCTCACGAATCGTCCTCGATTGCGTATCGGAATCCGAAACTCTCGGAAAATCTTGGATTCTTGCGGGTTCGCTCAAACTTGTAAAATCTTTCACTGATCCTCTTTCGAATCGGTGTATCTTCTTTTTCCCTCGAAAATTAAGACACTCAAAAGTTTTGAAAGTGCATTGAATATCTAACATAATTCCGTTGTTTATTTATATTGTTATATATGGGTATGTATACCTTAATATATATTCATTTTTAGTTAATTTAAAATCAATATAAAAACGTATCACATGTCCTAGGTTTTTGCAAAATTGTGATTTCTCATCGTATGAATCTGTATCCGAACCCATGCTATATAGTGGGAGATCATAAAAACCATTAGTATTGATGGAATCATAATGGGTGCACGACAACTTGGTTACATACATCTAGAGATGTTTTAAAACCATTAGTATTGATGGAATCATAAAAACTTTTCAAAATATGACCACTCGCAGGCATCAATTGTAATTTTTATGTTGCAATATTTTTTCAACAATGTTGCTTTTGGTTTTTTGTTTTGCGATAATATATGTTTCTAAATTATGTTTTTGGTATGTTATATTTCGCTCACACTTGCTGATGGAGGTCCTTTTCGGGTCTCCTTCAGATGTTGTCTTCCGTCGATCTCCTGGTGGATTTTGGAGGTGATCCCCTGTTGCGTGTGGGTCTCAATGGGTTTTGAGGAGATTGGTGATTTGAGGAGTTTAGCGCCGAGTATCTGCACAGAAGTCCCGGGTGGTTTGGTACCACCGAGGACCCTCCGACTATCAAGTTAGTACTAGATCCGAGCAGCGTAACGGCTAAATGGAGTAAAAAATGGCTTACTTGACCCCTCTGTGATGTGGTTTATATAGTGGTGGAGGCACGCAGCAGCAGGCGCGAGAATCTCGCCGGCAGTTACGCTCCCGACGTCACGCCCACGTAAAGAGCGGATCGCTCATTAATGGGGATCGTAAAGGCGTGGAACGTGGGATGTTGCTGGCGGAGAATCCGCGCATGGCGAGATTCGCTGAGCGACGGTTACGCCTGTGAGCGGTGGAGCTAGTCAGAGGACCGAGGAGGACGGCCTCGGTCGGGGGCTCGGGGACGAGCAAAAAGGCCGAGGAGACTTGGTCTCGTGGCAGCTCAGGGCGAGCTGAGGGGCCGAGGAGGCCAATCTGCAGGGAGCCCCGAGGAGGGCTGGCTTGTGCTGGCAGGTCGGGTACAGGGGTGGCCTGGTCGGCCTCTGTGAGCCCTTTCTTCTGAGTTCCGGGACATGCCATCCGCCACGTGTCCTGATCGTGGGGATCGCCAATATTGAGCATCATCATTAGCCCCCCACTCTTGTCCTGACCAGCTAGCGGGTCGGGTCAGGAGTGGACTGTCGGGCCGCCCGGGGTGAGCTCCCTCCTAAGGTTTCGTCGGGACGCGTCCCCGGGCTGTGAGCTGACTTTTCTGCTAGCGAATCAGGGCGATATCTCTGCATTTAAGGAAGGTGCGCCGGTTCATGCATTTGCCATTAAAGCGACGGTCCACGTGTCAAGCTTCGGTTGGCTGACGCGACGTGTGTAGACCTGCGACGCCTGAAAGGGTGCGGTCCAGTGTGGGAACGATAGGTGGAGCAAGCTGAGCAGTTTGGACGCGAGGAGGCATTTCGGCGGGAGATGAAGTGCGCCGTTGGATGAGGTTGCTCATGGTGATAAAATAGGGGTGGGGCCCGTTCCAGGACCCCTACTCCTTCATCTTACCTTTCTTCTAAGTTTTAGCTGCTCGGCACTCTTCTTCTTTGGGATACATGGTTCGTTCCCACTCTTTGGATCGCTCGTTCCAGAGGGAGGCCCACGACGCGGCCGTGCCCCTGGCTGGCCCAGGTTCTGCGTCGAATGTTCTGCTGGCGACAGGGTCGTCCGCCTTGTTGGCGGCTCCTGGGGATTTTTCCGGCGGCGGTCAGAGGCGCCCGCGGTCATCCGAGCCCCAGACGGGAGACGGAGGGGAGGGCGAGGACGGGGTCCCCCTTAAAAGGAAAAGGACAATCTCTCGTGCGCCGCCGTCAATGGTCCTTGAAGGGATCCCCGTGCAGGAGGGAGATGTCGTCTTCATGGTTCCGTCTGGGCTTTCCGTCGCTGCCGGCTTGCTCTCCGAGATGGAAGAGTCGGCAGGAGGAAGACTTCCGTGCGGCACCCTGTGGGCCCAAATGGAGGCCATAGCCCAGGGGGCGGTCCAGGTACGAACCCCTTCACGTGTTGTTTTTGGCCTTCCTTTCTTTGGCCCGAGCGACTCCCGGTTTCTCATCTGCTTCCTGTCAAGTCCTTCAACACTGCGCCATCGCCGCTCGTATGGAGGCCGAGGGAGCGTTCCACGCACCGAGACCAGTAGAAGCATTCCCTTCGGAGGTCGAGGTCCTGCGGCGTGACCTGCGTCTGGAGAGGGCTAGGGCCGATGTCCTGGCATCCCGTGCGGAGGCTGCGGAGGTCGCCAATTCAGCGAATCAGGGCGTTCGCCGTCGCCTGAGTGCATCTCACCAGGTTGCCGAGAGGAAGCTGGCGGACCTGGCCGATCGCTTCGCGGCCATGGAGAAGGAGAGAGATGCCAGCAGGAAGGATGCCGAGGCGGCGCTTCTGGCGGCTCAGGCTGCTGAGGTCCGGGCCAGGAAAGCCGTGGCCGATTACAAGGTGTCAGAGCAGTTTTACGTCGAGCTTGGTGAGTATTCCGCCGTCGCATGGAATAAGGTTCTGGATGCCGTGAAGGAGCAGCTTCCCAAGTTCGCCGATGGCAAGCTCTGTGCTCGGGTCCCGCTCCCGATGGCAAGGCCTCCGACTGACAACGATGGGGGAAATGTGGCGCGCCCCTGGTGGCAAAAGCTCCGGTGGTGAAGCCTCCAGCGATGAGGGAAGCGAGGCGCAGGGGGGTTCGCGACTTAGGTCTTTTTGATATTTCCCCGTCCCTCTTTTGTAAGCCTCCGGGCAGTTTGTAAGGCTGGAGAGCCCGAAGTACCCTTTGTAAAGACTGTGCGCTTGATAATAAAACTTCTTCTTTGGTTTCATCGGTCCGCACTTTATCTTATGTTTGTGCTGTTGGGGTTTCATGTCAGGTCGGCCATCTGTCCAGCGATCGTTCGTCGAGTTGACTTCGATCACTTGCCAAGCGTTGCCGAGGATGGATGGAAGCTGCCCCGTTGCCCTTTGGCGAGGGTATTTGATTTCTGGCGTTGTGGCTAGGCAACTACCAGCCCGGGATGACCGAGCGAGGTTGCCGCTCGGCTGCTTCTTGCGAGGGCTTCGATCCCTGGTGTCATGGGCAGGGAGCTACCAGCCGAAGATGATCGAGCAGGGTAGCTGCCCGGTTGCCTCTTGCGAGGGCTTTGATCCTTCAGAACGGGGACCGAGCAGGGATACTGCCCAGTGTCTCTTGGCGAGGACTTCAATCCCTGTCGGTTGTGGTAGGATGCTACCAGCCGGGGATAGCCGAGCAAGGACTCGACTGCCTCTGGGAGGACTTTCTGATCCCAGGCGTTGCGGTAGGGAAGCTACCCGCCGGGGATAACTGGGCAGGGATGACCAGGCAGCGAAGTCGCGCGGTTGCCTCTTGGCGAGGGCTTTGATCTCTGACGCCGTGGGTAGGCAACTACCAGCCTGGGATGACCGAGCGGGGTAGCCGCTCGGATCTCTTGCGAGGGCTTCGATCCCTGGCGTCATGGGTAGGGAGCTACCAGCCGAAGATGACCGAGCAGGGTAGCTGCCCGGTTGCCTCTTACGAGGGCTTTAATCCTTCAGGACGGGGACCGAGCAGGGTTACTGCCAAGTGCCTCTTGTCGAGGACTTTGATCCCTGTCGGTTGTGGTAGGATTCTACCAGCCGGGGATAGCCGAGCAAGGACTCGACTGCCTCTGGGAGGACTTTGGTCCTTGACATGGGAGGGGCTGTAGAAGCCTACCAAGGACCCTTGACCGGACAGGGTTACTGCCCGGTGCCTCTTGGCGATGGCTTTTGTCCTGAAGGCTAGCCGAGCGAAGGATCCTCGGGCTCGACTGCCTCTGGAAGGGCTTTCTGATCCCTGGCGTTGCGGTAGGGAAGCTACCCGCCAGGGATAGCCGAGCGACGGTTGGGCTCGACTGCCTCTTGGAGGACTTTTCGATCCCTGACGTTGCGGTAGGGAAGCTACCCGCCAGGGATAACCGAGCAGGGTAGCTGCTGGGTTGCCTCTAAGGAGGACTTTGGTCCTTAGCGTTGGAGGGGCTGTAGGAAGCCCACTAAGGATAACAGGGCAGTGAAGTTGCGCGGCCGCCTCTTAGCGAGTGCTTTGGGTTGTAAAGACAGAACTCTATTTGAGATGTTCCGACGTTTCTTTATTCGAATGGACAGGATTTTTAAGGGAACATTTTACATCATTTTTGCGAAGAAAAAAGTGGGGTACACATTTGCTGGCTTTGACCTCATTGGTATAGCTTGAGCTTCTCGGCGTTGTAAGGCCGCGGGAGCTTGCGTCCGTCCACGTCTTGTAGGCGGTAGGCTCCGCCGGGGAGCGCCTCAGAGACGATGAAGGGACCATCCTACTTCGGGGAGAATTTGTGAAGCCTGCCTTGGTCAATGAACTCGTTCCACCGCAGGATCAAATCCCCGATCTTGAAGGAGCGGTGCTTGACCCGAGCGTTGTAGTATCGGGCCGTTTGTTATTGATATGCGGCAGCTTTGATTTGAGCCCGGTATCTTTTCTCCAACAAGATGTCCAGGTTGGTACGTAGCGCCGAGGTGTTTGCGTCATCATTGAAGTGCTCGACCCGGTGACTGGGTAGCCCGATCTCCGCTGGGACCATCGCTTCGGTCCCGTAGCAGAGGCTGAAGGGGTCTCCCCGGTGGGAGTCTTCTTTGACGTGCGCAGGGCCCATAAGACCCGGGGTAGTTCTTCGACCCAACTGCCTTGTCGCCCTTCTAGGCGGGTCCGGAGACCTCGGAGGACGTCTCGGTTAGCGACTTCAGCCTGCCCGTTGCATTAAGGATGCGCTATCGCGGCGAACTTCATGAGGATATGGTATTCTTTGCAGAAGTCCTTCACTTTCTCATTCTCGAAGTTCGTCCCGTGGTCGATGATGATACACCTCGGGATGCCGAACCGGAGTATCAGGTTGTTCTGCAGGAACTTGATGGTTGTGGCGGCGTCCGGTTTCCTGATAGGGACGGCCTCGATCCACTTGGTGAAGCAATCTACCGCGACGAAGATGTATTTGTGTCCGCCCGTACCGGTAGGGAACTGGCCGATCATATCCAATCCCCACTGGGCGAACGACCATGGGGATGTTAGGGCAGTCAACTCGGTAGCCGGGAGGAGGGGGATGCTGCCGTGGAGCTGGCAGCTCTTGCATCTCCTGACTAGCTTCTGGGCGTCCTCGTGAATAGTGGGCCAGTAGTACCCCTGGAGCAACGCCTTTTGGATCAAGGTTCGAGTCCCCTGGTGCGCACCGCCAACCCCCTCATGGATTTCCCGAAGGACGTAGTTGGCTTCGTGGGGGTCAACGCACCGAAGTAGGGGCTGAGTGAAGGCCTTCTTGTAGAGTTTCCCATTGCTCCAGACGAAGTAGCGGCTTTGGCCCGGAGACGGCGGGCGGCTTCCCGGTCTTCTGGGAGCGTACCGTCCTTCAGGAATTCCACAAGGGGATTCCTCCAATCTTGGTCGCCTTCCTACGCCGCCTACACAAGGAGTGTCGTCGCCCCGTCTTCCACGCTGGGTTGAGGCAAGGTTTCAAAGAGGATAGACCGCTTATTGTTGGCTGAGTATGACGAAGCCAGCTTGCTCAGGGCGTCGGCTTGGGCATTCAGTTGCCTGGGTATTTGTTCTACCTGGACTTCGTCAAAGTTCCTCCGGAGTTTCGTCACCTCGTCCATGTACTTCATCATCAGAGGCTCCCGAGCTTCAAAGCGGCCGGTCACTTAACCGACAACAAGGGCCGAGTCGCTGCGGACTCGAATTATCTTCAGTCCCAGCCTGGCATCCATGCGCAATCCGGCTAGGAAGGCCTCGTACTCTGCCGCGTTGTTTGAGGCCTTGAAACCGAGCTTCAGGGAGTACTCCATCTCTGCTTCGTTCGGGCCCCGGATAATGAGGCCGGCACCGCAGCCTTCCTCGGTTGAAGACCCGTCGACGTAGATGACCCACTCAGGAACCGAGCCAGGCCTTTCCGCTATGGGACACTGAGCTGTGAGGGGCGGCGTGGACTCCGGCTTCTTGCTAGGGATGGTGCATTCAACGATGAAATCGGCCAGGGCCTGCGCTTTGATGGACTGCCTCGGGCGATATTTTATATCAAACTGAGATAGCTCCCACCTCCACTTTTCTAAGCGGCCCGAGGATTCTGGTAACGCTAGGATAGCCCCCAACGGGCGCTCGGTGAGGACGATGATGGTGTGTGCTTGGAAGTAGTGCTGCAGCTTCCTTGAGGCTACCACGAGGGCTAAGACAATCTTCTCTATGGCAGGGTATCTCGTTTCTGCGTCCTTAAATACGTGGCTCACATAGTACACCGGCTTCTTGGCTCCATCGGCCTCCCGGACGAGCACCGAGCCTGCTTCTTGGTCGGACACCGCCAGATACAGCGACAACTCGTCTCCTTCAACTGGTCGGGTGAGCAGTGGTAGCGTAGCAAGGTGCTTCTTCAATTGGGCGAAGGCGGCTTGGCACTCCTCCGACCACTCGAACCTTGGGATTTTCCTCAGAGCCTTAAAGAACGGAAGGCATTTCTCCCCTGACTTGGACATGAAACGGCTCAGAGCGGCGACTCATCCCGTGAGCCGCATGATTTCAACTTTGGTTTTGGGCGCGACCATGTTGAGGATAGCGTCGATTTTCTCTGGGTTAGCTTCGATTCCGCGGTGAGTGACCATGAACCCGAGGAACTTTCCCCCGGTGACTCCGAATGCGCACTTGGCAGGGTTTAGCTTCATCTTGAACTTGCGGAGCACTTCGAAAGCCTCGCCCAGGTCCCTGGAATGGTCGGCCGACGAGACGGATTTGACGAGCATGTCGTCAACGTAGACTTCCATATTCCTACCGATCTGTGGCTTGAACATGCGGTTGACCAACTTTTGGTACGTGGCCCCGGCGTTCTTGAGGCCGAAGGGCATCACCTTGTAGCAATATACCCCCGGTCCGTTGTGAATACGGTGAGATCTTCATCTTCAGGATTCATACGGATTTGGTTGTAACCGGAGAAAGCATCCATGAAGCTCAACAGCTTGTGGCCGGCTGAGCTGTCGACGAGCTGGTCTATCCGGGGGAGTGGATAGTTGTCCTTGGGGCAGGCCTTATTGAGGTCGGTGAAGTCGACGCACATACGCCACTTCCCGCTTGACTTCTTGACCAGAACTACGTTTGCCAGCCACTCCGAGTAGGGTACATTTCTGATGAAGTTGACGGCGAGAAGCCGATCAACCTCCTCTTCGATAGCCTTCTGTTTAACCGGGGCGAAACTTCTCTTCTTCTGTCTAACGGGTCGGGCCGCAGGATCAACCCCGAGCTTGTAAGAGATGATTTTGGGATCAATCCCAGGCATGTCAGCAGGCGCCCAGGCGAAGACGTCGGAGTTGTTTCTGAGGAATCTGACCAGGTCATCTTGCTGAGTTTCCGTCGGGAGTGATCCGACCTGGACGGTTTTTCCTTGGTCTCTTTCTGTCAGGGGCACCTCGGTCAGAGGTTCGATCGGTGCCCCCAGGACCTCCTTCCGCTCGTCTCGGGTGTCCAGGGAACCTTTGATGTTGTCACTTACTTCAGCGTCGTCGGCCGGCTGCTCGGACGAAGACGTTTCGGTAAGGCATATTTTCGCGACCCACTGGTTCCCGTAGGCTCTGTCTATCCCGCCCTGATCGAGAGGGAACTTTATCGCCAGGTGGTAGGTCGATATATGGGCCTTGAGGGAGTTCAGCGTCGGACGGCCGAGGAGGACGTTGTAGGCCGATGAGACTTTTGCTACGATGAAGTCCACAGGCAACGTACGCGTGCGGCCGGGCTCCCCGATTGTGAACTGCAGGGTGACCACCCCTTACGCCAGTATGTAATGATTGGTAAACCCCGAAAGGACGTGAGAGGTCGGTTTCAAGTCTGCTGGGGTGAGCCCCATGCGTAGAAAGCAGTCGTGGAAGAGGATGTCCGCCGAGCTGCCTGAGTCGACGAGTATCCGGTGGACCTCGTACCGGTGGATTCGGGCCGTGATCACCAGTGGGTCGTTGTGGGGCACGGATATGCCGTGGAGGTCCCCGTCGCCAAAGGTGATGGGCTTGTGGCCTCTAGCCTTTTTGCTCGGGCGGCCGCTGGCGTCTGTTGCCGGCGTGGGGTGCCGAGCCTCGCAGGAGCCCGACTGGCCCCTGTCGTCATGACCATAGTTCTTAATGGCCTTGGTTTCCTTCGGCGAGGTCCGCGAGGCGGTGGCCAGTATAGGGGCCGATGATGTTCGGTTGAGGCTCGCCCGTGCCTCCGTTGAGGGGAAGGTGGCGGCTGGTATCCGGATTTTCGGGGCGATTACTTACCATGTGGATGGAGATCGAAAGGCCAACTTTGTTTTTGTGGAGTTTTTCGATTCCTACAGACGGCGCCAACTGATGGAGGTCTCTTTCGGGTCTCCTTCAAATGTTGGCTTCCGTCGATCTCCTGGTGGATTTTGGAAGTGTCCCCTTGTTGCGTGTGGGTCTCAATGGGTTTTGAGGAGATTGATGATTTGAGGAGTTTAGCGCCGAGTACCTGCACAGAAGTCCCGGGGTGGTTTGGTACCACCGAGGACCCTCCGACGATCAAGTTAGTACTAGATCCGAGCAACGTAATGGCTAAATGGAGTAAAAAATGGCTTACTTGACCCCTCTGTGATGGGGGTTTATATAGCGGAGGCACGCAGCAGCAGGCGTGAGAATCTCGCCGGCAGTTACGCTCCCGACGTCACGCCCGCGTAGAGAGCGGATCGCCCATCAATGGGGATCGTGAAGGCGTGGAACGTGGGATGTTGCTGGCGGAGAATCCGCGCATGACGAGATTTGCGGAGCGGCGATTACGCCTGTAAGCGGTGGAGCTGGTCGGAGGACCGAGGAGGACGGCCTCGGCCGGAGGGCTCGGGGATGAGCGAGAAGGCCGAGGAGACTTGGTCTTGTGACAGCTCAGGGCGAGCTGAGGGCCCGAGGACGCCAATCTACAGGGAGCCCCAAGGAGGGCTGGCAGGTCGGGTACAGGGGTGGCCTGGTCGGCCTCTGTGGGCCCTTTCTTCTGAGTTCTGGGACATGCCATCCGCCACGTGTCCTGATCGTGGGGATCGCCAATATTGAGCATCATCACTTGCACAAATTCCTGGCTCCGCCATTGATTAGTACCGTCAAATTTATAGATAGTTGAGGAAATTATGGACAAGAGAGAAGCATACCATATTCCTTAATGATCTCGTAGAGCAGGGGAGATATCTAGGAGGAGAAGAAACTTAATAAATCTATTAAGATTTAAGGCACGTGCAAATGTATGTGCAACCTAAACACATTTCCAGCGGTGTATTAAACTTGAAAATTGCAGTTTGTATATTATTATTATTATTGTTACTGTTATTGTGGTGGTGGTGTCGTCGTCGTTTGTCGTCTTCGTCGTCGATACTGTCATACTGACAAGTGGTATAAGCTTAACACTCGAATAAATAAGAGAAATAGAAGTCATATAACACTCATGCAACCAGAAGTCGTATAAGGTTAATACTTGTATCAATAGGACAAGAATCACTAGTTGCTGGGTACACATTGATGTCAGGCAACAACACAGACCTCGAATATCAGGGAGTGAGTTTATATCGTATTTGGTTCTCATTATGCATATTCGGATTTGCCCCATGATGTCCCTGAGTCTTAAGACCTGTTAAGAAAACCTCACACTAGTAAAATTGGAGGTTGCCCCTACGGATATTGGAATCCGTAGGGGCAGATTTAACTTGGCCCTACGGATTAATCTGTAGGGCTAAAAGGTTGCCCCTACGGGCCCAGACGTCCAAAAATAAAAATATTAATTCTTAATTTCGTGTTTGCCCCTACGGAGCTGCAAACAAAGGACCTACGGGTATATCCGTAGGGGCAACTAAATATCGATTTAATAAAGGCACAGATCGATCGCCTACGCTCACTTTCTTTCTCTCTCTCTCGATCGCGCGCGAAAAAAATCCCCAAATCGCCACGCCGTTCTCCTCGTCGCCACCGCCGTTCTCCTCGTCGCCACCGCCGTTCTCGTCGCCACCGCCGTTCAGACCGTCGCCACCGCCGTTCAGGTGAGTAAATCTTGAGGTAAATTAAAGAATTTTTTGATTATTTTGGGCTTAGGGTTCATGTTTGGGTCTGGGGTTGCGCGCGCGAGTTGGGGTTCGGCAGGGGTCGCGGTCGCGGTCGGGGTCGGGGTTAGGGTTAGGGTTGGGGTTCGGCTGCTGCTGGGGCTGGGGCTGGGGCTGGGGTTAGGGTTTGCCTTAGGGTTGGTGTTGGGGTTTAGCTGGCCGCGCTGGGGTTAGGGTTAGGTTGGGGCTGGGCTGGGCTGGGGCTGGGGCTAGGGTTAGGTTGGGGTTAAGTGGTGGGGAGTTGGAAAAAAATAAGAAAATGAAAGAGTAATGAATGTGAGAAATTAAGAATGAGAACAATTGCACAATAAATTTGTTGACAAGAAAATGAGAGAGTAATGAATGTGAGAAATTAAGAATGAGAACAATTGCACAGAGAAAGCTATGCTTGACTAGGGGGGATGGTTTTATGTGCTTTCAGAGAGCAACTTGGGGTTAGGATTAGGTGGATTGATGACAACAAAATACCATAATTTATAACTATATTACTCATCTAATGTGTATGGCATGTGAAAGCTAGATGAAGGTCAAGGCAAGCACAACAAATTTGTTGGATGGGACAATGTCAATAGGACCGCAATCTATTTTTGCCTATTGACTAATATGAAAATATCGGCCCGCGTATATGACATAATCAAAGTTGTTAAATCTTGATACGGTTTGTGTTTCGTTTTTTTATTTATCAGTTCTATCAATGTTGCGTATAACGCTTTATGATATCAGTATCCTACATTTGTAGTTTTAATTGTTGATTGTTATAGATGAATACCATTGCAATAATAGTTTTTGGTTGATGAATGCTATTGCAATGTAGGATGATTAGTTCTATCAATCTTGATCTCAATGGTTTAAAATCATGTTACACATACAACACGAATGCACAACAAACGCATAATTAGAGAGCGATTCGAGATATTCAGGTTAAAACCAATATATGATACTCGATGATAATATGAAACCTTCATATTCCCATCGATACTCATATATGAAACTAAAAGCGCCACTTAGTCCCCGTCTATCGGTTAACATACGTGCGATGCTCGTCGTGACCTAGAACTATACGAAGGTTGTTAAATATCGGACAGTATAGCTCGATACTAACAACCGTCGTATAGTCTACGCGATGAGAAAATTCAATCGTATGGTAACCCATAGATTTGTCCCGTGTGGACAAGTTAAGAATGTATAAAGCAAACGCCTTCATTCACTTGTGTTTTCATCCGTTTCAAGATATTTTGTCGGTACCTTTCCGCTGGTTCTCCGTGTACAAAGATAGATTAGATGTTCATTTCAACGTTGTTTCACAGCGTTGAAATGATTATCTATTCTATTACAGTGTACTCGGAGAACAGCGGGGAGGTACTGCCGAAATTTACTCGAAACGGTTGAAAGCACAAGTGATGGGCGTTCGCTCTATACATTCTTAATGGGATAGAAGCCTACCCCCGACAGCCGGAACACACACATACAACAAGAATACACAACAAACGCATAATTAGAGAGCGATTCGAGATGTTCGGGTTAAAACCAATATATGATACTCGATGATAATATGAAACCTTCATATTCCCATCGATACTCATATATGAAACTAAAAGCGCCACTTAGTCCCCGTCTATCGGTTAGCATACGTGCGATACTCGTCGTGACCTAGAACTATACGAAGGTTGTTAAATATCGGACAGTATAGCTCGATACTAACAACCGTCGTATAGTCTACGCGACGAGAAAATTCAATCGTATGGTAACCCATAGATTTGTCCCGTGTGGACAAGTTAAGAATGTATAAAGCAAACGCCTTCATTCACTTGTGTTTTCATCCGTTTCGAGATATTTCGTCGGTACCTTTCCGCTGGTTCTCCGTATACAAAGATAGATTAGATGTTCATTTCAACGTTGTTTCACAGCTTTGAAATGATTATCTATTCTATTACAGTGTACTCGGAGAACAGCGGGGAGGTGCTGCCGAAATTTACTCGAAACGGTTGAAAGCACAAGTGATGGGCGTTCGCTCTATACATTCTTAATGGGATAGAAGCCTACCCCCGACAGCCGGAACACACACATACAACAAGAATACACAACAAACGCATAATTAGAGAGCGATTCGAGATGTTCGGGTTAAAACCAATATATGATACTCGATGATAATATGAAACCTTCATATTCCCATCGATACTCATATATGAAACTAAAAGCGCCACTTAGTCCCCGTCTATCGGTTAACATACGTGCGATGCTCGTCGTGACCTAGAACTATACGAAGGTTGTTAAATATCGGACAGTATAGCTCGATACTAACAACCGTCGTATAGTCTACGCGACGAGAAAATTCAATCGTATGGTAACCAATAGATTTGTCCCGTGTGGACAAGTTAAGAATGTATAAAGTAAACGCCTTCATTCACTTGTGTTTTCATCCGTTTCGAGATATTTCGTCGGTACCTTTCCGCTAGTTCTCCGTGTACAAAGATAGATTAGATGTTCATTTCAACGTTGTTTCACAGCTTTGAAATGATTATCTATTCTATTACAGTGTACTCGGAGAACAGCGGGGAGGTGCTGCCGAAATTTACTCGAAACGGTTGAAAGCACAAGTGATGGGCGTTCGCTCTATACATTCTTAATGGGATAGAAGCCTACCCCCGACAGCCGGAACACACACATACAAACGCATAACTAGAGAGCGATTCGAGATGTTCGGGTTAAAACCAATATATGATAATATGAAACCTTCATATTCCCATCGATACTCATATATGAAACTAAAAGCGCTACTTAGTTCCCGTCTATCGGTTAACATACATGCGATAATTTATTCTTTTCAACGACAAACGCACACACAAAGCATATACACGGATTTTCTCCTTTGTCAGTAACTATCCCGTTCTTATATTTCTCAATATAGTCAGAATAACTTATTGTTGTCACAACCGGTTAAGCATAATATTGGAACAAGTTAAGCATTTTCTTCGAGCTTCCGTACTAATCTACAAATTCAGTGCGTCATTGTCTGGACGTCATGCATATAGAGAAGGGAGTATCAGAGCACATACTTAACTTGCTTCTGTGTAAAGACGGGAAATCGAAAGACAACATGAATGCTCGGATGGATCTACAAGAGTGGGGAATAAGAAGTGAACTGCACCCTAAACCGGTAGCGGGTAAACCGGGCAAGTTTGTACTTCCCAATGCCGCTTATCATATGTCACAACCGGAGAAGAAAAAATTCCTGAAGGTGTTGCATGATTTGAAAGTCCCCACAGGTTTCTCAGGATCATTCAGTAAGAAAATAAAAATTGTGAAGGGCAAGATCGATGGGCTGAAAAGTCATGATCACCATGTTATCGTGGAGCACCTTCTTCCATTACCCCTCAGGACTTCTCTCCCCGACTCGGTTGGTCTAGTAATCAACGACCTATGTTGTTTTTTCAGGGAGTTGTGTGCTAAAACACTGGAGGTTGCGACGCTGGATAAACTAGAAAATTCTGTTGCGTTGATACTTTGCAAGTTTGAGCGTATTTTCCCACCTTCATTCTTCGATATCATAATACACTTGACGGTTCATCTTGCAACTGAGACGAAGTTAGCCGGACCGGTACAATATCGATGGATGTATCCCGTCGAGAGGTACGTGTAATTTTTCGTTTCGCGCAATTTATAAATTTATTGTTGTCCTGTATGCCCATATTTATTTATTCAACATATTCTCATTAGGTACCTTTACACTCTTAAGAAGTATATACGCAATAAAAATCGACCAGAGGGTTCTATCATGCAAGGTTATCTTCTTGATGAAGCAACCACATTTTGTTCCCGCTATCTGGACGAGAACATTGAAACAAGGCTTAACCGACCACGAAGAATTCAAGACGGGCCATATGGTAAAGCCGAGTATAAGAGGGTAGACACTATGTTTATCAACAAGATATACCGGTTTATCTTGCTTAATTACGCATGTCTTGAACAAATTAGAGAGTAAGTTCTTTTGGATTAATTGTTTTATCTGTGTTTGTGTGTGTATGAAATGATATAATATTAATGTCACAATTATTTGTCGAAAACAGAACTCATTTTAACGAGGTACGTGAGGGGCATCCTGATTGGAACGAAGAACGTTTGGAAAAATACCATCAGGATAATTTTTGTGATTGGGTCACAGAGCATGTAAGTTATTCGAATTATATTTTATTGCTATCAGTTTTAATCTAAACTTGTATCGTTATGTATTTGTCGTAAAATTTGTTTTGTTAGATCCACGATCCGAACTTGTCTGCATCATTTGAGAGTGATTCAAGATATTTAGCTCAATTTCCTAGTATGGAGGTTGCATATTACAAAGGATTTAGTGTCCTTGGATACAAATTCGAAGTTAAGGACAGAGAAACATCTAGAACCACTCAGAATAGTGGTACACCGAGCGTGCTGTCCGCATATCTTGCCGTCCACGGCACCCCGACAGATCCCGCCACGGGCGAGCTTCGATATCCCGACGTCGCTACCCAGGAGTACTGCGTAAGTGTTAATATTTTTTCTACCCAAATTTGAAATTTTAGTTTTGGAAGGTTCAAGTTTAAATCTTATACTTATACTTTACTGCTTAATGTGGGTGTAGGAGCGGGTGGTTGAGCAGGCCCAGGCCTCGGGGATCGATTTTACCGGACAGAGCGATCCGAGGCTGCTGACCCCAGTTCTGGACGCCGCACACGGAGAGCACCACGGAGGTTGGGAGAGAGGCCGGGGACTGGGCCCTAGCAGGGCCCATATGAGGTTGGACTCCACCCCGGCGGTTACTTCCTCCGTCTCCGGTGACCGACGTGTCCATCAGGAACTGGAGAGCTTGAGGGCCACCGTTCAGGAGTTGAAGGAGATGCTGGTATGTATACTGCTTTATAGTAAAATATCATGTCATATTATATAGATATCAACATATCCATAATTAGTACGTAGCTTGAGCTTATTTGGTTTTAGACTTAAGTTTGATTAATCATACATACAGATGTAATTAAAATAAACAACAAACTAGATATCCAAATAAGATTTCGAAATAACTTAATAATGATACGAATTCGAATAATATACAGTTCTTACACGCTTATTACACACGTTAGGTCCAGACGCGACAGGGTACATCGGCCGAGCCTCCACATGCATCTCCTTCGGCTGCGGCTCCGCAAGCCACTACATCGGCTGCGCTTCCGCAGACAGATCCTGTAGCTCCACCGCCCACTCAGACTCCCGCAGCCGCGGCTCCGCAAGCGACTATCTCGACGGCGGCTGCGCAGACCACATCGCCAGCTCCACAGGCCGCTCAGACTCCCGTTCGCGACGAATTGCAGAGTTTATTGACCGAGGAGCAGGCGCGCGTTATTCTATCGTTATTCAGAGGTGGAGCTGGACCGAACTAGGGTAGCTTTTTGGTTCTTATTTTTTGAAACATGTATTTATTTATATCATACACATTGTACTACATTTTGAAACGATATTTCGGTTTGTATTTATATCATATTCAGTTTTTGGGTTTCTTTTGTATATTATATATATGCGTGAGATGTGATTATGAATACTGCAATATATGATTTGATTGATGTATATAGTATTGTGCACAGGACGGGAAAAAATCAAGCAGCCCATTTTTAAAAAAAAAATACAGACAATATGTACCTACGGATTAATCCGTAGGTATATATGTTGCCCCTACGGATATATCCGTAGGGGAAAAATATCAGCAGTAACTGATATTTCCCCCCTGATCTCAGTGCCAGGGTGTTGGGAGTGCCCCTACGGACATATCCGTAGGGGCCACTGTCTCTCCCCTACGGCGTTATCCGTAGGGGTTAAATATCAGGAATCCTGATATTTTGCCCCTACGGAAATGTACCTACGGATATATCCGTAGGGGGTAGCACATGGACCTACGGTTATATCCGTAGGTACATATAATATATTAAAAAAAAACCGTAAATAATATAAAATCTTATACCCTACGGATTAATCCGTAGGGGCAACAGGACCTACATATAAATCCGTAGGGGCAAGAATTTGCCCGTAGGGGCAAGTTCGGGGCCTCAACTTGCACCTGCGGCCTTTGCACCTACGGGGTATTTTTTCGCTCCTACGCATATATCCGTAGGGGCAGTGGGTTGCTCCTACGGATAAATCCGTAAGGACAACCCTTATTTGTAGTAGTGTCAACTTTTTATTAAGCAATTGTTTTTTTTTTAACTCGTAGTGATACTACATATTGTTTGAGACATGCATTCCTTTGTTTCTTTCCAGGTATTAAAGCTGCAGCAGAAGATTCAAACTCTTCAGGCTGGTAAATCAAAGGCGTAGGTTGCCAATGTTCTCTTGCTGCGCGCATTTGCCTCTTCTTACGGCTCCATTATAGTACTTGTATCAAATTTTTGTTCTTGAACCCTGTGAGTAGAAGACGTGTATGCAGTAGAGTGAGTCTTGCTTTGTATCATATGGATTTTTAATTTTTGGAAAGGTTGCTGATATGCATTCAAATGCTGGAGGATGATGGTATGAATTTTTACACCTGTTTGTTGTTGAGAGAATGCTCCCTGTGATTTTCGTTCCTCCTTCAGAGGCAATTCCTGTTCCTGGTGATAATGATACTGTCAAAAAAAAAATGCAGTGATCTGAAAAGATTTATATGCATTACTCGACGGTATGCGAATTGTGGGTGTTATTAACTAGTTGTATTCGGCAAACAATTGCAATGGTTTTGGTGGCAATGCTTGTTGGATTTTTCTTTCTTACAGCATTTGTTGCAGTCTTGCGTCCAAATATGACAGTGAAGCTTGTATGTCTAAAACGTCATTTATGTGCCCAGAGGAAATAAAATATAGTTATGATTATTGTTTTATTATTATCACGACAACTTCTTGAAAAGATAATAAAATAAAATTTTCAGTTTTAATTTTAGTTGCTTGCTTAATAATATTTTGCGTGCCTGGTTAGATGAATTGTAGCGTAGCAAGCCAAGTGTTTGACTGAGCCTGTAATTATTTTCCACGGGGGTTTTGCTTGTGTATATACTAGATATATTTATTTTAATGTTTAAAATGGGGGCATCAAATTTTCCTTAGGAGGTGATGAGAAAAAAAAGCATATGGATCTTCTACAGTTCAAGACTTGTAACACCCTAGTCCCATTGTAAGTTTTTTTTTTGAATGTATTGGATTATATTATATTATTATTATTATTATTATTATTATTATTATTATTATTATTATTTTAAGTTGGAGTTTAATAGTTTCTAGTTAAAATAGAACATATTGTTTTAAGTTTGTTATAATTATGGTTTTCCAAATTTGTTAAATAAGTATATTATTAGTATTTATTTTTGTTTACTATTTAATTAATATCTTAAATTTGTATACATATAATATTTATTTGTCTAATATTAGTTTCATAACTAAATAGATAATATTAGTATGGTTGATTTAACAAAACATATTTAGTATTTAAAATTGTTTGATAATTTATTAATATCTTATTTTAATTTACATCTAATATATTTTCAAATAAACAAATATATTATGGTTATCTAAGTTAGTTAAGCATGTGATATTTAACTTTTAAAACTTTATTTTGCTAAATCTAATAATATCTTATTTATATTTTAGTATAATATTTTGTCTGTCATGATATATTATTAATAATATTTTTAATTTTTAAGTCCTATTTTAAATCTTTCAAATTAAACTGGGGGTTAAGAGAATTATTTTCCTAAACTTATATATATTTTCTTATATTCTCTCCAAATATATTTTATCTCCCTAAACAAATTTATAAATATTTTAATCATACACATTTAAACTAATTTATATACATTATATCTTGTTGGGATAAAAAATTACACCATGTTTGACCAAGTCAAAATCAAAATCAACTCCAAGCCAAATTGGCCTAAACCCAGGCCAAGTGGGCCCATGCCCAAGTCAAGCCCCACAACCGGCCTCTCTTATACCAAAATGAAAATTATGTATGAAGAATTTTGATGTAATATTTATGGATAAATGTCAGGAAAATGGGCATAAAGCCAAATTTTTGTGAAGCCCATGGCTACAAAAGAAATAAGCACATGAGTCATGGGATGGGTAAAATACCACTTTGTAAAGTGTAACACCCTAGTTCATTTATACCAATTCCAGTTTCCGTATTTCTTTAATTATGTCATTTACTTGATTTATCATGTTTTGGGTGCGAATGGTATTTTACATTTTACATTGCATTCGACCCGACCCGCTTGCTTGAACCTGTTTGATTCTGACTTGTTACGTAAATTGGTGCATTTTCATGTTTAGTGTATACTGGTATTTATCTGGCATTGCATCTTTACCATATAACATTTTAACTCATGTAAAATAATTTAAAAATACGTAACATGGCCTGCATGATACCCCTAACCCCGTGGTAGCATCCGCGCATTTTGTTCTCGTCCCGTTCAGTGAAACAGACGTGTTTGAATGGCTACGCACACGTACGTGCATCCGTTCTTGCGGGTATGCATTTTCGTTACCCGAGCATTCTTTTTTCATTTTGGTCATTGCATATATTTTTCATATTTTAAAACCGGATTTTTAGACCTGACCCGGGCGTATTTTGAAGTAAGTTTGTATTTGGCAAAATCTCAAAACGTACTTATATTATATTCTAATAAATTATAACTATTACTATAAAATATAAATTTACTATTTATATTTTATTATAACTAAAATATATTTTTTTATATATTCTTAACAGTTCACACCTCTCCCCCCTCTCTCTTTACTACCCAACAAATTTATCTCTCCTCCCCTCTCTCTCTCCTCTCGATCTCTCTCTTCTCTCTATCTTTCTCTTCCCCTCTCTTTCTCTCTTTCTCATCTGCCTCTCTCTCTCTCCTCTTTAACATTTTCTCTCTCTCTCTTTCCTATTTATATTCTTATATTCCTTTATTTAATAAACCCTATTTCCCAGCACACGTTCTTTCTCCCCCTCACCTTATTTCATTTTCTCGCCTCTGGCCCTCTCGTCACGAACCCATCGCCCCTGCCTCGTCTTGCCGTCGCCGCCGTCGCCGAACCTCGACCGCGTCCACTCTTCGCCCATCATCCTCGACCTCGCCTTCTCTCCGCCACCACAACCACCACCTCCACTTGCAACCCCTCACCGAACCTCGCCTGCTTGAACCCGCCGTATTTTCCCCGCTCGAACCCATCATGAAACCCTCGCCTCCACCCTCGTCCATCTCCTCACCTCTCCTCATTGCCCTCGTCCCCTCTCTCCAACCCCGACTAACCCAACCCGATCCAACCCTGCACACCCATATACCCACTGCGGCCACCCCTCTGTCGCCATCATCCCTCATCGCCGACCACTTTGTCAACCTCCCCGCGTCACCACCCCATTCTCCTTTCCTATTCCTCTTCATCCTCTTCTCCTCCTTCTTTTTCTTTTCTCCTTCTTTCTTGCACCTAAACCCTAACAGCTGAGAAACCCTGCACACCTACTGCGCATTACCTGGCCGGAGCTCTGTTGATCTCGTCGCCACCATCTCGTCTCCCTGATACCAGTGCACAACCTTAGTAATCTTTCCTTCTTCCCTCTTCTTCTTCCTCCTTCTTTCTTTCTTCTTTCTTCTCATTTCTTGATTCTTGAATATTGCATTCTCGTAGTTCGCCGGAGCCGGGATCGTCGCCGACGATCCAAACGATCCAGACAACGTACCTGACCTGCGTGGTCACCATCGTGCTTTACTTGGACCCGTTCCGTGTGCCGTGCGTGCGTCGCGACTTTTCGCCGACGTGAGACGTTCCGTACACATCCGTTCTCGTTCCGTCTAGGCAGGTAAATCTTGCTACATGCTATATAACTCATTATATACCTATTTAAATAAATATCATACCTGCATTTAAAATCATGCACCCCATGTTTAGTTTTATAACGTTTCGATATTCCGTTTGCATCCATTCATATCATTTCAGATCTATGTCATGAAAACCTATCTTATTACATACTGGATTACAATATACTGCATCCATATCAATATTTACTTCACATATTGCTTAGTTGTACATCCCACAATACCATTTTACAGCTTTACTGTTTTTCAGATACCCGTTGCATCCATCTCATTTAAAATATATATAATTGCATCCATAGATCACATTAATACATAACACTGTGATATTAACACCCCATATTTAATAAAGTGCATCCTAATTAGTATTGGAACTATAAATGTAACCCTAATCGATAATTTTGCATCCATATCTTTGAATTTATATCTATTTGCATACCATATCACATTATTCCATTTTATTGTTATATTAGTACTCCATACTTGATTTTGTGTACCCATACTTATTACAGTTTGATTATGAGCACCCACTCGACACTTGTGCACTACCTGACATGACCTGATACACTACTACTGAATGACTTGATACATGTGCACTACTTGACATGACTTAATACATGTACACCACCTGACATGACCTGATGTACCACAGCGTGACATATTACCTGTTCTTTTTACTAATGCCGACAATCTTGACCTGTTGTCCCTACGGACATTTCCTGTTGTCTATACAGACAAACATGTACCTGCTTGATCCTGTGTTGGCATTAGTCTCAGATTTATCAATACCTGACTTACACACATAACCTTGGGGGTATGGGGAAATCAAGAATGTATCCGAACGTAACTTAAAGGGCTATTACATCTTGTTACCGTGGTCCCGTGGGGTTGAACGGGACATAGACTTACAGTCTATCATATCTTGTTACCGTGGTCCCATGGGGTTGAACGGGGCATAGACCGATGGGTTACGATGAGAATTACATTAATTGATTTCGAATGACTTTAGAGTAGATAGCCCTATAACACAGTTTAGACTACTCACTGCACTTCACCTGTTTATATCCTATTCACTGATCTATATTCATGTTACGTTTTACTTGTTACTGAGGACTTGTTACTGTTCATACTTCATACCTGCATATTTCATTATATCCTGCTTGCCTTGAATTATTGATATTATGACGCACTGACGTCTGGGTTTTGCATGGCCCAGATCCCTTATCCTTATCGCAGGCTGTCCAGGAGTACTTTGATCAACAGGCCGAGCAGTGAGGACCTGTTATTAGTTTAGTTTAGTTTCCTTTCAGTATTTTCATTCCTGATGTGAGCCCGCATTATAGGATGTACATTCCAGTTATTATTGTATTGGATCTTTTTGCTTCTGCATTATTTTATTCTTGACTCGTTATTCTGGCTCATGGACATATATTAGATAGTTGTTTATTATTGTTCTTGATATCTCTACAGCCGTAATGTGACTGTGGAGGGATATTTTCCTATCCACAGGTAGCATGGTTGGCTCTGTCATGTGCCTATCTTAGCGCACTCTAGGAAGCGGGGCGTGATATAAAGCCTAAAGGGCTATATGTAAAATTGCAAGTCTATATAAGGTAAATGTTCCCCTCCGAACGGCGGCGCGACGCGAGGGCGTCTTGCCTGAGATTCGGGGCAGATACTATATGGTTTTATCCGTCTACCTCTCCGAAGATGCCAAATTGATTTATGGCAACGTGTATCGGAGGTTTAGACGGATGCGGCCGATGTAGCAGACTTCGTCAGATTCCCCCTCGTTTGAGGGGTTTTTGATTGTGGGGATGCTCTTCCCTGCAGGCGCAAGCCCCTGCAGTTAATTACGCTACCGCATCGCGGTAGCCACTTTCTCCTTCTTCAGAATTTCACTTCGTGTCGTGTGTGTTTGTTTTGTTTGTGGATGCCCGTGGATTGTATATGGAGACTAAGTTATGCCGTCGCCCGTAGGACGTGGATTAGTCCAAATCCGTATTTACTTAGATTTGGGTTTGGTGTTTTAGTTTAAGGATACGTTAGCCATATTAAGGCTAAGGTCAACTTAAACGTTCATTAAGGATACGTTAGTCTGATTTGAGACTAAGATCAACTTAACGGGATCGTTTGGATCCGACAAAAGAACATTTGGGGGGCTCTATTGTTCCAGTTTAGGGACATAGTGGTCCATATTCCAGTTTAGAGACATGGGGGTTCATGTTCCAGTTTAGGGACGTGGTGGTCCATCGCCAGTTTAGGGACGTGGTGGTCTATGTTCCAGTTTAGGGACGTGGTGGTCCATCGCCAGTTTAGGGACGTGGTGGTCCATATTCCAGTTTACGGATGTGGTGGTCCATATTCCAGTTTAGGGACGTGGTGGTCTATAGGTAGTTTAAGGACGTTTCGGTCCAATATTAGTTTAAGGACGTTTCGGTCCACGAGTTTAAGGACCCCGCAGTCCATATTGATGTGTGTGGTCGTCGGGACCCGTCACCTCTCTGACGACGCTGAATGATTACAACGACATGTGTCAGAGGGGCTCGGAGATATACCCTCGAACCGGATATAAATTGATTTAAGAGAGCAATCTTGCTCAGTCAATTTAATTTGAGGACTTACGGCCAAAATTGGGCTAAGTCCAGTTGAAAATGTTCACATTTTGTTTGCATTTGGCCTGTTAGGCCTTTGTTTGGGCTTTCCCCTTTTTAAAATAATGCATAGCATTACTTCAGGCCATTTATGCCTATTTTGACTGGGCTCTGCCCTTTTTATTATAATGCAGAGCATTTGTTTTGGTCCATTGGACCTCTCAATTGGGCTCTGCCCTTTAAATAATGCATAGCATTATTTTTGGTCTGTTTAGACTTTTTAATTGGGCTCTGCCTTTTTAAAATAATGTGCAGTACTTTTATTTGGTCCATTAGACCTTTGATTGGGCTCTGCCCTTTAATAATGCATTGCATTTAATACTCTGACAGTGCCCCACGTGGCTTGTCAGGCGTTTTGCGCCAATTAATGAGCGCAAGCGCAAGCGCTCGTGGAGGTGACACGTGTCACGTTCTGGTGAGCGCAAGCGCAACAGCGCAGCGCGCTGCGTCAGTGCGCAGCGCTGTTGCACTGCTGACACGTGGCGCTTCCTGGCGGCTTGCGCAATAGTGCAGTTTTGGCAAGTGCTGGGCACTGTTCTTATTCTTTTGGATCAATTTTAGATCAAAGAAAACAAGTTTTTTCTTGTTTTTTAAAGAACCAGTGATTCATAAAAGGTGCAAGGCACTGTTATCTTGAGAATCTTTTAGATTCAGAACCAATGGTTCATAAAAAGAAGTGCAAGGCACTGTTTATTATTTATTTTTCTTTTCATTAGAGATCCTTGATCTTGTTCTCAGATCAATGATCTGTTCATAAGAGAATTTTCTCTTTTTCGAAATGTTTTTACCTTTTTTTTTGTTCTTGAGGATTTCTCTCCAATTCTTCAGAGTTCTCTCTGTTTAATTTCTCACACAAAAAAAATGTTCCTCTTCTTGAATTGAGGTCTAGGGTCCTTTTTATAGTGCCCATAAATTAGTTAAATTTGTTAAAGAGATCTTTCTCTGAGTGATTTGGGGAATTTTCCCCACCGTTGGATTTTTGATCCAAGGACTTCTGTTTTACAGAAGAAAATCTTCTTGTTTTAGCAAGAACAGAAAGATTTCTTTAGAATCTTAATTCTGTTAGGTGTAAACGCCCCAGCGCTTGACACGTGTCGCGCAGCGCTTGCGCAGTTGTGCTTGCGCAGCTGCGCAGACACGTGTAGCGCAGCGCAATGCTTGCGCGGCTGTGCTTGCGCAGCTGTGCTTGCGCAGCTGCGCAGACACGTGTCGTTGCTTCCTTTACTTTTTGTTTTAAAAGAGCTTTGCTCTGATTGGACGCACTGGCTTGGGCTCTGTGCTGACGCATCAACTTTTGACACGTGACGCGTTGCGCGCAGCGCACGGGATTTTGAAGCGTTGCTTCAGAAAATTTGAATTTTTGAAATTCAAACAGAGCCTTGCTCTGATTGGGGGAAACAAATGCCTCCCCCACCGTTGCGCTCACGTGGCGCGCACGTGAGTGCAGCGGTGGCAAGATCCTGGCCGTTGGGTCAAAAGGGGTAAGTTGAAGTGGCGCAGGCGCCTATAAATAGGACCCTTGGTCCTTGGTAAATTCCACCGTTTTCTTGAATCTTGAATCCCAAAGCCTTGCTCTTGCTTAAGAACTTTTAGAGTCTTGCTCTTGTTTCTTTTTAAGAACTTTCAAAGTTCAGAACCTAGCACCATCTTAGGTAAAAAAAAAAATTTAAATTGAATTAAATTAAGTTTAATCAACAGAGCCTTGCTCTCATAGATCTTTTGATCTAAAGAAAACCCCTTTGGGGTCTCATTAACAGAGCCTTGCTTTCAAAAATCTACAGATCTATAGAGATCTTGTTCATGGGTTTTAACCCATGAACTGAGCTTTGCTCATAGATCAAATGTAGATCTTTTAGATCTGAACATGGAGAACTTCTAAAGGTTTTCATGGATCTTTAAGATCCTAAAAATTTCTATTTTTAGGAGTTAAAGTTTTCTTTTTGATGGATTCTTCCATCATTATTATAGAGCTAAGCTCTTTTTAAGAATCTTTACCCTTGAGACCAGAGTTTGACAAGTGTCACTCAGTTGACAGAGCTTTGCTCTAAAAGAGGGGACTTTCTCTTTGTCCTTAGGGATTTCTCATCAATGAGGATATTCTCTTGAGGATCTTTTCATTAATTGACAGTCTCATCCAATGATGGGGTTGTCTTATTAAATGATGCGCCGTCATCCAGATTTTGTGGGTCTCCCTTTGGTCCCCTACCCACTGCATTGCAGTGTGGTGTAAGATTTTAAAATGCCAAGCATTGGAACACTAACGGTTATTTTTGTCTTTCTACAGGAAACATGTCTGCCAACTTGTCTTTCCCATTTGTTCGCTCGGAAGGAGGGTTTCCCCATGCACCAGTGGACCGGGTGGCGCTCGCTCTTATTAAGGATCATGACCCCGAGCACAAAAACCTTCACTTGTGGGGAAAGTGGTACAATGAAATCATCCAGGGTCGTCGCAGTTTCAGTTCCGCCACGCCGTCTGAGCCCATAATTACGATCCCCTATGCGGACGAACCCCCGGTGAAGTATGCCGTGGAGGTTAAGAATTGGAATTCGAATGACCTCCTCCAGCCTGCAATTGGCGCTATTCCTGTGCAGCCACCGCCAGCAATAGACATTCTAGGAAGGCGAATCTGTCAGGGTGAAGCACGCCCTTGGGGACAGGCTTACAACATTGGATTGGTCCCGCGATCGTCCGCTGGATATTTGCAGTGGGCTCGGTACATCTTATCGGCTAAAAGGACTCATTTGACGAAGATCGGTTTGTATTCGGCCATCTACGTTTCACTCTTCGAATATCCTTCCCCTCCAACGTGGTGGATTAAAGCTTTTATCGAGCAATGGAATATCCCCGCCCACACTTTCTTGATGACGGATAGGGAGGTCTCTATTTCTTTGGAGGAGTTTGCCGAACTCTCGGGTCTGCCGATGAGGGGGGAGCATTACAAGGAGTTGCTCCCTCCTGACGAATACGTCTTTGCCACCAAGCCGCTGGTGTTTGACCTGACTCCGGAGAATGCCGTTCAGCATCAGTATCCGGGCTTGGTGAAGGTGTTGGAGATCTATGAAGGACTCCATCTGGAATCGGACGACCGGGGCGTCAGTTTCGCAGATTTTATTGCGCGCTTCATTCGCCCGGAGTTCCTATCAGAGCGGAGTGAGAAGTTCGCCCAGCTCGATGACCCTTTCGGTTTCGGCTTGGACCGCCGACCCGTATCGGAGAATGATCAAGGGGATTTTTATCTCCCCGGCGCTGCCATCGTCCCTTTCTCAGAAATCGCCGTCCCGGGCATGGATGAGGAGACCTTTTTTATTGGGTTCTTGGGCTTGTGGCTATGCAGCTTTGCGCTCCCCATGCACCCGCGCCATATGCGGCCCTCCGTCTTTTACCCAGCGCATCGGATGGTGGCTGGTTTGCAGTTATCGGTAGGAATCGCCGGGCTGGCTTACCTTTATAATGGACTTAGCGTAGCGGCGGACGCTAGTGAGCCTGGGGTGCAGCCCGCTAACTTCCCGATGCACTATTTCACCTCCTGGATGGAGATGCACGTGCAAGGGGTGTTCGGCGCCCATAAAATTCCTCCGTTCTTTGAGAAATGCAGACTCCCGAGAGTCATGCGATTGGTCGGCGCTTCAATTGTGGTTGCGTCCCCGCGGGAGTCTAGGGGGCTGCTCCTTCGTCCACATCTGATCGGAGTGAAGGTTTCCTTTGTGGATAAGGTCATAACCATAGGCTCAGAGACCACTAAGTCAGTAGTGCCACTGCGCGATGATTTTAAGGACGGGGCTTCCATATTGAAGGCTCGGGAAATCCTCCACCTCTACTCCATTCGGCGGGCTACCTAGTGTTTAAGCAGAATAAGACAGCACTCTTTATGAGGTATAACCCGCACCGGTTTGCTCAGCAATCGAGCTACAACTAAGGGATCCCGATGGAAGCTTTCTTGGAAAAGCCCGTGGTCAGCCAAGAGGGGATAAAGAATGCAATGCACCATTCACACGGCTTAACACGGGTTCCTATTTCTTTATCAGCGAACCCAGTTGTGTCCCTAAGATGCTCAACACGTACGTGGCTTGGTATGCGCATGCGATGGGCCCAGTTATCTTAACGGAGAAGCGCATGCTGGTTGACCGTAGGGGTGCGCCTCCTGGCAGTGATCGCAAGGCTCCCTTGAAGCCAAGGATTCCGGTCATTCCTCCGCTAAAAGATGCCGGAGTCGATCGACCACGCGTGTTGAGCCCCCCGCGTGGATTGCCGCTGCCTGCTATGGTGAATGCACCACCGGCGCCCCGTGCTCCCACGAAGACGGTTAATGTAATATCGCCAGAGTCCGGCGCAGGAGCGGATATCGGGACCCGCCGCCCAAAGGTGTCTGCCAAGCGCAAATCAATTCCAGGTGCATCTAGAGCTGGCGGGCAAAAGAAGAAGAAGTCGATCCTTTCCCTCGACGCGATCCTCAGTTTAGAGCCTGAGGCCCCTCTCACCGAAGGAATAAGTGAATATGGCAGCAATAAGGGCTTCTTGGTAGACCCCGCAGACACCGATTTGACGGCCGCTATTGCAGCTTCGGAACGATCAGCGAGGCTCGAAGCAATGTTAAGTAAACTCGCTGAGTCAGGTAACCATTAGCCGCTTTCTTTGTCATTTTATCGCACTTATTATTTTTTTTAACTAATACTTTCCCCCATTTTCAACAGGTGTCTCCACCGAAGAAGCTATTGCTGCCTCTTTGAAAACCTTCCAAGAGGAGGAGGAGAAACGCGTTCTAGCGAGCGCCGGTATGTCCCACCCCCCCTTTTTTTTTTTAAAAAACAGATTTCGTTATCTTTTTCGATGGTCAACCTAACTTTCTTCCTTTGTTTCTTGGCAGGGGCTACACCAGTTGATGCGGGGATCCTCCCCAAGCCTGTTACTGAAGTTCCAGTCTCGTCGGGGTTGCCGCAAGAGCCTCGACTTGACAAGTCGACGAGGGATGCCTTGAAGAATTTGGAAGCATCCCTATATACGGACGAGGACGCTTCAATGAAAGATGCTCTGGTGAAGTCCATCTCAACGGCCCGGGAAGAGAGGAAGCGGCTGAGGCGCGAGGCGAAGGCGCGCCGGGCTGCTTTGGCCACGGGAGCGGGCCCAAGCAGCGTTCCTCGTGCCGATTCCCCATCAGAAGAGTCCCCGGTCGCCCTGTCTACAGCTCATAGACAGGCGATTCGCGCCAATAGGGAGGCTAACGAGAAGTCTACCTCAGGTAATACTTCTTTCAGAATATTGTTTGTAAAAATTGTAAACTCGCCGGTTTTTTTATGCATCTCATCTTGCAGGGCCAAGTCCGACCGAGGGGGAGGCGAAGACTGTCGAACCTGAGGGGCTGAGGGGGGAGACATTGGTCGAGCCCGAGTCGGTGGCGGATGACACAGCTGGGATTGCTGGGCCCGAGATAGTGGCTGACGAACCGGTCATGCCTACTATGCCTGAGCAAGCGGTTGTTGCTGAGCCTGAGGTAGCAGCGGGCGGAGTGCCTGAGGCTGATGACCTTGTGGTGACGGTGGACGAGACAACCGTGACTGCTGAACCCGAGGGAGTAGCGGGTGAGGTGGCCACGATTCCTGAGGACGAACCAACCGCTCCTTCTCAGGAATCCGGCAATGCTCCAGTCATAGCCCTTCCCGCCTATGGTCCCCCGCCGTCTCCAGGTCTTGCGAGCACGACAACGGTTCCCATTGAGTCGGGTGATGAGGCCACGGGCGGTGGCCTCATGTCGATGGAGGAGGGAGTCGCCTCCATTTCGGCCGGCATCTCATCAGGTAAATCCCAAGTTACTGTCCTTTTTATTTTACGATCTTTTCTGACAAGTTCACATTTGTTCGTAACGCAGGTGCAGCCAGTGCCGATGCGCCATTGCTCGAGGGAGCGCCTTCAACTACTGCCTTGGCGGTGGTCACCTCTCAGCCCTCTCTCATACCGTCAAAGATGTTGGAAGGTATGGGTTTGCAATTTATTAATCTTACCTTCCAGACGTATAATTTGTGTACTAAAGTCGCATTGTTATGTCTTTTCAGGAGTGCTCTTTGATCATCTATATCAAGTGTTGCTCCCACACTTTTCCTTCCCATCTGAACTCGCTTCTCTCTCTGGTGGCGCTGGTGAGTATAGTTCCCGACTGATATCTTTCTTTTTCGGTGATGGAATTATTTCTGACTCTCCCTTGTCCTGATTGCAGTGCTACAAATCGAAGGAGGAGATGAACGATTGGTCGTGCCACCGGCTCTCCGGCCTTGCCGCCTGCTACCGCTGGTATAGTAAACTATCCCATCGATGACTTTTTCATATTCCTTTAACCGTCATCTAATCGTATTTTATTTTTTCAGCTGTCATTCCAATTCCAGCGCCCTTTGAGTCTCGCGTTATAATGTCGGCAGGTCCCTTCCTGAGACGTCCGTCTTTAAAGGGTGCCGTAATGAGCTTGGGCATGCTGAGCGGATACGTCGAAGAGCTTGACGCGGATGCTCCCCCATCTGCTGCGGATTTCGCTGCGGAGGTTAATCCGATGTTGGCGGCGCTTGTGAATTTCCATGATGGAGGCGTCGTCGAGCTTTGGGTTAATCATTGCAGGGAAATCGAGGTCCGCCTGCATCAATCGGAGTTTATGCGCCCTGCTCCCGAGATCTTAGCCGCAAGCAATCAAAGAGTAGCATGGATCGAGCAAAGCGCTTCTTACTTCCGTCACTTGGAACAAGAAGCGGCTTTAAGACTGAGGGAATGCCAAGAGACCTCAAACGAGACGGCTCGTCTGCGTGCTGAGGTTGAGGCGAACGCTGCCCATGTGAAGGCTATCTTCCAGGACCTTCTGGAACGTATCTCAAGTGGGCTAAACCTGAAGCAAAAGCTCGATGCCGCCGAGCGTGATGACCAAGGTCGCGAAGCAGCTCAGCAGGACGTTGGGGAGCAGCTTGCATCCTTCTTGCGGCAGCGGACTCAAGTGGAAGCGGAACTGGCGGTGGTGGCCGATCAGGAGAAGGCATGGAAGGAAGTGCGCGAACAACTGATAGGGCTATTTAAGACGCTTCCTTCCCAGTAGCTACCCTTGTATCACTATACTTGTAAAAAAATTCTTTTTCGAATAAGATATATCCATTCTTTATTCCTTTGTGCGATTCACCCTGTACTTGATTACATTCAATAAAGATGTACATTTTTCTTTGCAATGTCTTGTGCTATTTCTTTGCTTTTTCTTTTCTCTTATTATCAGCATACTGTCCTGATAAACACATTTGACCGATAATAGGGTAAGCATCTAGATTTTTCCGAGAGATAGCGATGGCTTAGGTCGCAGGTTCAGATCTGCTGTCTAAGACTTTTCAACTCTATGAGCCATGAGGGTCTCATAGAGACTTTTCTCCCTACGGATCGAGAGGATCTCGTAGGTGGGTTTTCTCCTTAGGAATCGTGAGGATTCCTAAGTGTGTTTTCTCTTGTAAGTCGTAAGGATCCTATAAGAGAATTTTTCCCTCTTACGAGTCGAGAGGACCCGTAAGCGGTTGTTTCTCTCCTTGTCGGAACTCGACTTCGGAGAGTGAGACCCGTGAATAGTATGCAAGAGACCGTTTTAGATCGACTTGCAGGGTCCCATTGTTCAGGAAGCAAGATTTTTAGTCCCTGCTGCCTGAGGCTTCATCTTGTAAGTTGAGACGAATCGGGAATTTTCCCGCGGAGACACTGGTTTCTCTGCGAGCCGACGCGAATCAGGAGGCTCTCATCAAGGATTGTTTGTTTTCCTGAGTTGAGGTATTTGCTAAGGATTATTTGTTTCCCTAGCGCCAAGGATTATTTGTTTCTCTGGTGTTGAAACGAATCGAGAATTTCCCACGGAGGCACTGGTTGCTCTGCGAGTTGACGCGGATCAGGAGGCTCTCGTCAAGGATTGTTTGTTTCCTTGAGTTGAGGTATTCGCTAAGGATTATTTGTTTCCCTAGCGCCAAGGATTATTTGTTTCCTTGGTGTTGAAACGAGTCGAGGATTTCCCACGGAGGCACTGGTTGCTCTGCGAGTCGACGCGGATCAGGAGGCTCTCGTCATGGATTGTTTGTTTCCCCGATTTGAGGTATTTGCTAAGGATTATTTTTTTCCCTAGCGCCAAGGATTATTTGTTTCCCTGGTGTTGAAACGAGTCGAGGATTTCCCACGGAGGCACTGGTTGCTCTGCGAGTCGACGCGGATCAGAAGGCTCTCGTCAAGGATTGTTTGTTTCCCCGATTTGAGGTATTTGCTAAGGATTATTTGTTTCCCTAGCGCCAAGGATTATTTGTTTCCCTGGTGTTGAAACGAGTCGAGAATTTCCCACGGAGGCACTGGTTGCTCTGCGAGTCGACGCGGATCAGGAGGCTCTCGTCAAGGATTGTTTGTTTCCTTGAGTTGAGGTATTTGCCAAGGATTATTTGTTTCCCTAGCGTTGAAGCGAATCGAGAATTTCCCACGGAGACACTGGTTTCTCTGCGAGTCGATGTGAATCAGGAGGCTCTCGTCAAGGATTGTTTGTTTCCTTGAGTTGAGGTATTTGCCGAAGACACTGGTTTCTTCGGAGTTGGGATAAACCGTCGAGATTTGGCTTCGTTTTCTGGCGGGGCCTGTTAGGAAAGTATGGTTCCCTCTTCGTTTGTGCCCTTGGATTGTATACAGGGATCGATGTGATCTCAGCTGTAGGGCGAAAGTTTTATCATCATTTTTTTTATTTCCGCGATGCTCTATCATTTCAGCTTTTATATCGCGAAGGTCGCGATTGCCCAATCATTTCGGCTATTTCTCGCGGTGCCCAATCATTTCGGCTATTTATTTTGTTTTCACTAGCTGCTTTTTATTGCGAGTTGCCCAATCATTTCGGCTATTTTGCATGCATACATTTTACTTGCTTTTTTTTTATTGCAAGTTGCCTCATCATTTCGGCTATTTTGCATGCATACATTTTACTTGCTGTTTTTTTTATTGTAAGTTGCCTCATCATTTCGGCTATTTCGTATGCATGTGCGGCCTACTGGCTTTTCGCCGTAAACCTGGAATTAGACACCGGTTTCAGCATCAGCGCCGCTACAACTGGGATATTGCCAGGAGCGAATCATCATTTGCCTCCGTCGATGTCGAATAAAGGTGGCTTAGCGAACAGGGTTAAGGCGCTGTTGACTAAGGATTTTAACTTCATAAGCCATAAGGGTCTCACAAAGGTATTTCTCCCTACGAGTCATGAGGATCTTGTAGGTGTATTTTCTCCTTAGGAATCATGAGGATTCCTAAGTGCATGTTCCTCTGTAAGTCGTAAGGATCCTACAGGAGGGTTTTCTCTTTGTAAATCGAGAGGATATATAAGGGTTGTTCATCATGTGCATATATCCCCTGTCACGGATGGGACTTGGTTAGGGAAATGTTTATTCGCGCCCGTGGATTGTATACAAGGGTCGGTATTGGACCACTTGTAGGGCAATCTCAGAAGTTGTGGGGGTTGCTTAAGCACAGGTTTAGGTCTCTGTAACTTAAGACTTTCAAATCTTATGAGCCGTGAGGGTCCCATAAGAGAGCTCTCCTTACGAGTCGTGAGGATCTCGTAAGTGTATTTTCTCCTTAGGAATCGTGGGGATCCCTAAGTGTGTTGCTCCCTTATGAGTCGTAAGGATCTCACGCGGGTGGTTTCTCCTTAAAAGGTCGAGGGGACCCTGTAAGTGTCTTTTAACGAGGTTGCGCCCTTTCGGGTTTTCACAAACACTCGCCGGTAGCCCTGCTGTTTTTACTCACGGAGCCCTTTCGGGTTTTCATCCGTGCCCATTTTGCTTATGGACATACCGTTTTCCTCTTTTTTTATTCTTTTTATTCTTTTTTCTAACGAGGTTGCGCCCTTTCGGGTTTTCACAAACACTCGCCGGTAGCCCTGCTGTTTTTACTCACGGAGCCCTTTCGGGTTTTCATCCGTGCCCTTTTTTGCTTATAGACATACCGTTTTTATTTATTTATATTTTTTTTATATTAATTTTTTTTATCTTGTCAGCCTATGGATGCTGCGGTATTAGTTTAAAGACGTCTCGGTCCGCTATTAGTTTAAGGACGTTTCGATCCGTCATTGAGAGAATTGACTACTGCTTATAAAGCTTGAGCTGAGGAAGATAGCGAGCGGACATAGTCGTCGTCATCTATCATTGACCTAGGCTATGGCTCATTAAGCATAGTATTTCTTTAGGAAGCGACCGTTTATTGGCCTGAAAGGCCTTTCACCGTGCATGTCCATGAGTAGATAGGCCCCACCCTGGTAGACCTTGTCTATGATGTACGGGCCTTCATAGTTTGGCTCGAATTTTCCCCGCTTGGCGCGATTGGGGATCATAGGCCTTTTGACCACCAGCACAAGTTCGTCTTGGCGGAATGTCCTCGGTCGGGTCAATCTTTCATATGAGCGCGTCATCTTTGCTTTATAAGTTTCCAGATTTTGTTGCGCTATGAGCCGGGTTTCATCAAGGGCATCAAGCTCCTCAAGCCGAAGGTGAGCATTTTCTTCGTCCGTCGGCTCGTAGTGGACCGCCACTCGTAGAGAGGGTAACTCTATCTCGAGGGGGAGTACTGCTTCTGTACCGAATACCAACGCGTACGGCGTTGTGTTTGTGGCCGTCTTAAACGTAGTTCGATACGCCCAGAGAGCTTCTTGCAGTCTTTCGTGCCAGTCTTTCTCATTTCGTGACACCGTTTTCTTCATGATCTTCGTCAAGGTCTTGTTGAAGGCTTCAGCTAGACCATTAGCTCGCGGATTGTAAACTGAGGAATATCTCCAATCTATATTATGCTGCTGTGCGAAACGACTGATCTTGTGGCTTCTGTAGGCTGGCCCGTTATCGGAGATGATTCGTCTTGGCGTTCCAAACCGATATATGATGTGCGTCTTGAAGAAGTAGAGGATATTTTCCGTCTTCACTTCTTTTAACGGTACTGCTTCTGCCCATTTGGAGAAGTAGTCAGTCGTCGCCAGGATGAAATGATGTCCTCTGGACGATGCTGGTTCGATGGGGCCGACTATGTCAGTTCCCCATATTTCGAACGGCCAGCTAGCCACCGTTGGATGTAGTGGATTTGGATGCTGGTGGATGAAGTCCCCATGAATTTGGCATGAGTGGTATTGCTTCGCATATTCAAGACAGTCCTGGATCATCGTGGGCCAGTAGTAGCCCATTCGTTTAATCTTCAACTTCATTTTCGGGCCCGCTTGGTGAGAACCGCAGAGTCCGTCGTGAACTTCCTGAACGACTCTTTTCGCTTCGTCAGGTCCGAGACATCTCAGCCACAGAGAATCAAACGACCTCTTGTATAGAGTATTATTGACGAAGGCGAAAGACAGAGCTCGTTTCATGAGCTGACGTCTTGTGGATGCATCTTCGGGCATTCGATGGGACTTAAAGTAGTCTATGAAGACTTCCCTCCAGTCCTCAGCCTTTTCTCGTTCTTTTATTTGTAAGGTCGTCTGCTCAGTCGCTCCCTTTTCCTCGGATGATTCCGGAGATATTTCTGTTGAGGCAAGCACCCGACGGCTTTGTACCACGATTCTAACGTCATCGAGGTTCTCGTCGGCCAGTTCTTTAGCAAGTTTGGCCAACGCATCCGCTTTGCTGTTTTCCGCGCGCAGTATGTTCTCCAAAGTATAGGAAGGAATTTGGGTCAACAGTTGCTGCACCTTTTCGCCGTATTTTACCAACTCTGGTTTGCACGTTTGGTAGTCACCGTTTACTTGACTAACGACCAGTTGGGAGTCTCCGTATATGAGGAGGTTTTCAATTCCCATGTCGATGGCGATCTCTAGGCCTGCTATCAAAGCTTCGTATTCGGCTTCATTGTTTGTTCTCGGCTCCGTCAGGGAGAAAGCAAAGCGCATTATCCCTCCTTGTGGAGTTACAAAGATGAGTCCTACCCCCGATTTGATTATAGGGGTACTTTGTTTGCGCTTCTTTACGGAAGATGCTCCATCGAAATAAAGTTCCCATTGGGTATCACCACCGTCGATCGCATCAAACGCATGTTCGTCTGGAAGATCGCAATTTAAAGGAGAATCGGCGGGTATCGGGTGCTCAGCAAGGAAGTCGGCGATGGCCTGGCCTTTCACTGTCTTGAGAGGTTGATACGTTATCGAGAACTCCATCAAGAGCAGGGCCCATTTAGCGAGTCGCCCCGTCAATATGGCCTTTGACATTATATTTAAGGGGGTCCACCTTCGAAATGAGACGGACTTCATGCGCCAAAGCATAGTGTCTAAGCTTTGTTATCGCAAAGATCAACGCCAGGCAATGTTTTTCAATGGGGGAGTAATTGCTTTCTGCCCCCAGCAGAACTCGACTTAAGTAGTAGAGTGATCTTTCCTTCCCTTGATCGTTCTCTTGTGCCCATAATGCGCCCAAAGAGCCTTCGAGAGCGGTTGTATAAAGAATGAGGGGCTTTCCCTTGACCGGAGCAGCCAATACCGGCGGGTTCTGCAGGTATTGCTTGATCTCATTTAGCGCGCTTTGGCATTTTTGGTCCCAGACGAACGGGGTTCCCTTCTTCATCAGGTGGCTGTAAGGACGGCACTTGCCTGAAAGGTTGGCTATAAATCGTCGTATATACGTGAGCTTCCCTTGGAAAGATCGCAGCTGTTTGAGAGTCCTTGGTGGAGGCATTTCCATGATCGCCTTGATCTTTGACGGATCTATTTCGATACCTCGGTGTCGGACGATGAATCCTAGGAATTTGCCTGAGGAAACTCCGAATGCACACTTGAGAGGGTTCATCTTCAAGTTGTATTGTCGAAGACGTTGAAATACGGTCTTCAGATGCTCGAGATGTTCCTCGTATGATTTGCTTTTAACCACGAGATCGTCGATATAGCATTCTACGATTTCATGTATAAGGTCATCGAGGATTTTCGTCATGGCCCTTTGGTAGGTGGCACCGACATTCTTTAAACCGAAGGGCATCACCTTGTAGCAGAATATACCCAAAGGAGTCCTGAAGGCGGTGTGCTTCTGATCTTCGGGATGCATCTTTATCTGGTTATACCCTGATGAGCCGTCCATGAAGGAGAAAACCTCATGAGTGGACGTATTGTCTATCATAAGTTCGGTAACTGGCACTGGGAAATCGTCTTTCGGGCAAGCTTTATTGAGATCCCGGAAGTCCACGCATATGCGCACTGTCCCATTTTTCTTCATCACCGGGACGATATTGGCGATCCATTCAGGGTATTGAACTTCCTGGATGGAGCCAGAGTCGATCAGCTTCTTGACCTCGGCATTGATACTCATCTCAAGCTCGAGCCGCATTCTTCTCGGCGCCTGTTTGACTGGTTTGACGTACGGAGATATCGCCAATCTGTGCATAGCAATTTCTGGATCTAGTCCCGGCATTTCGGAATAGTTCTACGCGAAGCAATCTCTATGCTGTAGAAGCACGTCCTTTAACGCAGCCACCCTTTCTTCAGATAGCAGCTCACTGATGAATGTCGGTCGCGGGTCGTTCGCTGTTCCCAACTCAATTTTCTTAAGGTTATCTGCGGTGGTATGGATTCCATCTTCCAGCTCTTTTGGCGCTGGTGGGAATTCTGAGATTACCTCGTCGTTGCTGTTTTCGAAGCACCAGGGAAGATCATCCATGTTCTCGGGCTCTTCTTTTGACATCGTTATCACGTGACAAGTACGAATTCGCTTCCAATCCCAATGTGGAACTGGTTCTTCTTCCATGGCCTTGGGCTCGTGTTTCTGTGGCGGCGCTACCCTCCAGTTGTCGGACAGAGCGAACTTGCCAAGCTGATACTGATCTTCAACTCAATTCTTGAAGGTGAAGAAATCTTCAAGAGGATGCCCTATTACTCGATGGTAAGAGCAATAGTCTGGGTGTAAGACCTCGCCTGCTTGTTCGGGGTGTTTAGACTCCGGCAATATAAGCATCTGATGTTTTAGAGCGAGGTTAAGTATCTTATTCGTCTTGTCCCGAGGAAAAGAGTATGCTCGACTCATTTTTCTCATGAGGGATAGATTGGAACCGCTCGATTTTCGCTCGCGTGGCCTCTTAGCCCCGCTTCGTTGCTGTTGAGCGCATTTTTCGCGTTTTGACTTGTTTCTGCCTCTGCGTCGGGTCTTCTTTATAACAGGTTGACAAGGAGCGGTATTTTCATCTTTCACGGCCTGTTGGAGAAGGCGTTGCGTTTTGGCTTTCTCGTAGATGATCATTTCGCGGTTATGATCGCCCCGGACTTTTTGACCCGCTTCCTTTATAAGCTTGTTCATTTGTTCTTCGAACGACGGACTGGGCTCCATTGCATCTGGAACCTTCACTGGCTCAGGATTAGCGTTCTCCCATTGAGCATCCACTTCTTCATCGAAGTCATACACGACGTAGCAGCTATTTAGTAGCTCTCGTTTCTTTGATCGGATGTATCCAAGTCCTTTTGTCTCCATTCTCCCATTAGGCAGTTTGCGTTGAGTCCCGGGAACGTTCCAGACTTTGTCATAGAACTTGGCTTTTCGAACGGTCTGCTTGAAGGATATCCCTTGGCGTTTCAGCAGCTTTTTCAAACCTTCCGTATAATATCTGGGAAGACGGATAGACTGAAGCCTGTCGAGCGTAGGATCCGCGCCATGCCAGATTTCTTTCTCCACTTTGGTTTCTTCAGAGCGGTAGAATAGAATTGCTTTTTTGCTTTCTCGCCTGGGAGGGATATAGAGCGTTCGCAGCTCTTCTACACTGTAGATATCAAGCACATCCAGTTCTTTACGGTGTTTAAGCGGCACCATGGTGACTTGTAGACTTTGCTCTTCGTCAGCGGACGTTTGTATTGAAGGTCGAGCAGAGAATACATCATGGATCTCATCTTCCGAGTCGCTACCAAAGATCAACGTAGGAGTGGACGGTCCTGGCTTGTTGTGTTGGGGTGTACCCGAATACACTATCTCTTCTTCCTCCTCGGTATCACTCCCGAAAACAGGGATGGTGGCGTTAGCTTTGTTGTCCGGCTTGTGACACCTTTCCGTGTCTTCGAAATCCGGTAAGAAGTATTTGGCATCTTCATATTTGCGGACTTCGTTCATGGAAAACGGATTCAGTTCTCCTGCCACAGTATACTCGAGACCATCCTTGGCGTATTTCATACACTGATGTTGTGTAGAAGGGATGACGTTGTACTCGTGTAACCATGGTCGGCCGAGCAGAGCATTGTAGCATATCTTGGCGTCTATGACGTGGAATTTAATGTCCGTGACGAGTAGCCCGAAGCGTAGCGTCAGTATCACAGACCCAAGAGTTCTTGATGATTGGGAGTCGAACCCGAAGATGGTGATCTTGTCCCGAGCAAGGTGCTGGACGCTCATGCAGATTTCTTTTAAGACCCGCACATTGAGGAGGTTAACTGAGGATCCATTATCGATCAGGATTTTGCCTATCTTTATATCGTGGCAGTATCCTGAGACATAGAGGGGGCGATTGTGTTCGCACGTCCCAAGGAGAAGGTCTTCATCACCAAAAGCGACATCGGCCGTGTGCACTTCCTCCAATTCATCCTTCATCTTTTCCTCAGCCAGGAACGCCTGGAATTGTTCCGGATCTTGTAGTGCCTTGATCAACGAATCTCTCGCCTCCTTTAATAACAAAAGGGCGTCAAGAATGCTGAGCTGTGAGGGCAGCTTCCTCAGATGTGCTAAGACGTTGTAATCCACCTTATTCTTCTTCGGCGGGTCCTTGGCACTTAGCTCCTCCACCACTTGGTCATCTAAGACGATATCTTCAGAGGCCTTTTCTTTCCCTTTATCTTTTCTGTTTGAGGGTCCGAGATTCTTTTCAGGCAGCGTCCGATTCCGCAGCCGAATATTTTCGCAGACCTTCGGTTCTTCTTCTTTTCCCGAAGTGGACTCTTTAAAGAGAGGGGCAAGTTCCAGCTCCTCATCAGAATCGCTCCCGAATGTAGGCACCTGTGATCCCCTGGCGTTAACCATGCGACAATCACCGGTAGTTCTGTTAAACCCTTCGGTTATATTTTTCTACTCCCGACGAGTTTTACGTTTCTCTCGCTTAAAGCATTGTCGATCAGCAACGTATCCTTGCCACCATCTATCGAAAGGTTTGCACTCTTCGGTGGGGTGCGAAATCTTCCGATGATATAAGCAATAGGAGGGGTGCATTTCTATTTCACCAGTAATTTTTCCTTCGGAGGTTGGCAGCTTCATGCCCATTGATATGGCCTTAGCAAACCTTTTCCTCATCTTGAATTTGCTTTTGTCGGTAGTGGAGGTATTTTGCTCCAGCGGGAGCGTCTCAGCTCTTTCATCAAGTCACTGGCGCTTGCCCCTTTCAAATATAGCCGTCTCGCGTTCTCGATCAGCTTTACTTTTCAATCGAGCTTCGTTAAGGAACGCGTCAATCATTTCATCTGATAGCCCCAGAATTTTTGATTCAGGATCTGCTCCCAGCGTTTCAGTACAAGAAGTCTCATCATCGTTCATGAACGAATGGGAAATCACATGACAGCTCGCCACGCATTCTTCAGATTCATCAGATGAACTTTCTCCCTCATCTTCCTCTTGAAAGATGTGATTGAGGAACTCTTGGAATGTAATGGGAGTCTGTGCCCTTTGGTTGTATTCCTCCAGTACGTCAATTTGTTTTTGCAAGTCCGTGCGCTTGTTGCTAGGCTTCACGGGCTTCTTTGATTTCTTTTTCTTCTTCTTCGAAGATTTTGACGGTTGGTTGCGAGTGCTTGAGCCACCACCATCGGTCTTTGGAGTTGTACTTGGCTTCAACATCCCTTCAATGACCTGCGGTTCCAACGGGTTCTTTCACCTAATCGCTGGACATATCTGAAGATCGTCTAGCATCCTCTTTGTCTTGGCTGATAATACAACCTCCCAAGGAGCTTCTTCAACGACGGAGCATGTTGCCCCCGGCGTATTCGTCCCTTTAGAGTTGTGGGGCTGCGGGGGATTCACTTTCCATTTGTCAAATAACGCGAATTTGCCCTGTCGGTACTGGTTTTCAAGCCAATTTTTGAAAACATAGCAATCTTCAATCGGATGGCCCAGTACTCGATGATAAGGACAGTAGTTGGGCTCATTGACATCACTTGGTTACAACGGACGTTTTGGATCCGGCAGATTTATGAGTCTGTTGCGCAACGCCAGCTCGAATAACCTTCTCGTTTTATCGTGGGGAAAAGAGTAAGAATGTCCTAGCCTCTCCTCAAGGGCTACGTACGGACGCATATTATTTTGACGAACAATCGGTTTCAAGTCGCTCGGTTGTTGTTGAGCATTAGCGACGACGATCGCTTTTCCCTTTCCTGTGTCATTTCGGGAGTCCGGCTTTGGAAGAGGGGGTTTATGACCCATCTGATCCATTTACGCTAGCTTATCAATCAAGGCTTGGAAGGTAGTCGGCTTGAAAAATATCATAAATTGTGAGATGGTTGCTTGCGGGTCAAGGGTGGGTTCCTACAAACATACCCACTTCGGGAGCTTCTTCAATGCGCTGCTCGCACTTTGACCATAAGTTTCGCCACCGTATAGCATATTGAACCCACGTCTCGCCTGGCTTTACCCTGGCGTTAATCAGTACCGTCATCGGGGTGCGTTCACTGGCGCTTGCAAAACGCTGAGTAAACAACAGCTCTATCTCCGCGAAGGTTTTGACAGAGTCGTTCGGGAGCTCAGAGTACCATTCGAACGCCGTATCTGATAAACTTCCAATAAACTGGCGAAGCAACAGCTTGTCGTCACCGCCGGTGTTGCCGCAGAGTGCCCTGAACTGGGCAACATGCTGGTGAGGATTGCCCGTCCCCTTGTAGACATGGAACTTGGGAATTGTATAACCTGGCGGGTACTTGATTTGATCGTACCAACTTGGATATGGCCGCCCTGTTTTTACGACCTGGCCGGCTGCTTCAGTCGCATGATGCACCCGTATTTGTTGGGCTATGTACTCGTCCAAATCAGCTTTAGAGACTGTATCCTCCTTAGCCGTCGACAGAGCTGGCGGAGGATTTGATGTCTCTCCCCTATCGTCTCCAAGGACGATGGGGGGCTCTTCGGCCGGAGGATCTTGTTGTATCATCATCCCTATCATGTCTTGGAAGAGGAGGCCCATACGCTGTATGTTGGCTGCTTGTTCAGCAGCCTCTTTGTCCTTCTTCTCCAATATTCGACGAAGGAATTCGGCGTCGGTTTCTTCCTCTTGGCGTTCATCCGAGGACGTTTCAGGGTTTTCTTTTGGCCCAGTAAGTGCGGCCATAGCGTTCATCATCTCCTGGAGCTTCTGTTGCTGCTCCTGCGCCTTGGTCACAGATCGCGTAAGCGGTCGATGACCCGTAGATATGCGACTGTCCTCTTTACCAGACGCCACATAGACGGTATGAACTACAATGCCCCCTGACTTAGGGCGTTTGGGTTCACCACCTCTGATATTTGTCGCCGGCGCGGGGGTTTTCTCCGGCCTCCTTCTTTTGTGGGCCGTTGAAGTTGAAGGGGCCGTTGCAGTGGGCACCCTAGCGATCGTTGTCCCCTGCTGTTTAATAGGACGGTCTTTTTATTTTTGCACCTTCGCCTTCTTTTGTTGACGAGAGTGATCCGGGTCGATCACGGAGTCTTGAACCCTTCGCCAAACCTTGTATATTTTTTAGGACAGCCGTTGAGGGGGATGTTCTTGCTTTGTTTCCCGAACTCTCTCCGCGGGCGGAGGAGATCTTTTCAATGTAGCGGTTGGAGAATTCTTACGTACCCTTCTCAGCAGTTCAAAGCTGTTCCCAGTTGGAACAGCAGCGTTGACTTCTACCACTGGAGCCGGTGGAGTTAGCCCTGAGGGGGAGTTGCCCCCTGCCTTCCTCACTCGTTGCCAATAGCGACGTCGAGCATGACGAGCCATTGGGACTGACTCGGAGATTGAAATAGCTTCTTTTTGCCCCCTGTCTGAATGAGGCGTCGCTGGTGTTAACCTCTTAAAGACTGAAGTTGTCTTTTGAGGGATGATATTCAACCTGTCGAAGACAGATCCTCGAGCAGGGGCAGGAGCAGGAATTGTCAGTCATGAAAAGGCTGACTTTTTGACAGAGGAAGCCGCCTTGACGACTTCTGGAGCAGCAGTTATTGCCTTCCTTGGGACAGCCAATTTAGAGTTCTGATCCAGGCTGGCGAAAACAGAGGCTGTTGGTTTGGCAGTGGGCGACCCGTTGACAAGGGCCGTCGTAGCAGTGAGCCGGTCGAAGACTGATTTCTTGTTCACTTCCGGTGCAGGTATTGGCATAGAGAACCTTGTCGGTGGGATCATGGTCCCGAAAAACAGGCCGGTGGTGGCCTGTGTCACCTGTTCTACCGGCAGAGCGAGGAAGGAGGCCGCTTGGGGCCCATATGCTACACCTCCAGGTGAGGTGGAGCGTCTGTTGCAGTGGCACTTCGAGCAGTTGGTGCAGTTAGAGGTCATTGATGCTTGAGTTCTGCGCCAGGCAAAAGACCAAATCTTAGTAACTTGAAATCCAAAGGCAACCGTTAACAAACCACGATTGGTTCGCGAAGACGACACACGAAGTGTGGAGTGGAAAGAGGAAAAGGTCCCACCGGGCGTGCCAGAATCTGTTCCCCTCCGAACGGCGGCGCGACGCGAGGGCGTCTTGCCTGAGATTCGGGACAGATGCTATATGGTTTTATCCGTCTACCTCTCCGAAGATGCCAAGTTGATTTATGGCACCGTGTATCGGAGGTTTAGACGGATGCGGCCGATGTAGCAGACTTCGTCAGATTCCCCCTCGTTTGAGGGGTTTTTGATTGTGGGGACGCTCTTCCCTGCAGGCGCAAGCCCCTGCAGTTAATTACGCTACCGCATCGCGGTAGCCACTTTCTCCTTCTCCAGAATTTCACTTCGTGTCGTGTGTGTTTGTTTTGTTTGTGGATGCCCGTGGATTGTATACGGAGACTAAGTTATGCCGTCGCCCGTAGGACGTGGATTAGTCCAAATCCGTATTTACTTAGATCTAGGTTTGGTGCTTTAGTTTAAGGATACGTTAGCCATATTGAGGCTAAGATCAACTTAAACGTTCGTTAAGGATACGTTAATCTGATTTGAGACTAAGATCAACTTAACGGGATCGTTTGGATCCGACAAAAGAGCATTTGGGGGGCTCTATTGTTCCAGTTTAGGGACATAGTGGTCCATATTTCAGTTTAGGGACATGGGGGTCCATGTTCCAGTTTAGGGACGTGATGGTCCATCGCCAGTTTAGGGACGTGGTGGTCTATGTTCCAGTTTAGGGACGTGGTGGTCCATCGCCAGTTTAGGGACGTGGTGGTCCATATTCCAGTTTAGAGACGTGGTGGTCCATCGCCAGTTTAGGGACGTGGTGGTCCATAGGTAGTTTAAGGACGTTTCGGTCCAATATTAGTTTAAGGACGTTTCGGTCCAATATTAGTTTAAGAACGTTTCGGTCCATGAGTTTTAGGACCCCGCAGTCCATATTGATGTGTGTGGTCGTCGGGACCCGTCACCTCTCTGACGACACTGAATGATTACAACGACATGTGTCAGAGGGGCTCGGAGATGTACCCTCGAACCGGATATAAATTGATTTAAGAGAGCAATCTTGCTCGGTCAATTTAATTTGAGAACTTACGGCCAAAATTGGGCTAAATCCAATTGAAAATGTTCACATTTTGTTTGCATTTGGCCTGTTAGGCCTTTGTTTAGGCTTTCCCCTTTTTAAAATAATGCATAGCATTACTTCAGGCCATTTATGCCTATTTTGACTGGGCTCTGCCCTTTTTATTATAATGCAGAACATTTGTTTTGGTCCATTGGACCTCTCAATTGGGCTCTGCCCTTTAAATAATGCATAGCATTATTTTTGGTCTGTTTAGACTTTTTAATTGGGCCCTGCCCTTTTAAAATAATGTGCAGTACTTTTATTTGGTCCATTAGACCTTTGATTGGGCTCTGCCCTTTAATAATGCATTGTATTTAATACTCTGACAGTGCCCCACATGGCTTGTCAGGCGTTTTGCGCCAATTAATGAGCGCAAGCGTTCGTGGAGGTAACACGTGTCACGTTCTGGTGAGCGCAAGCGCAACAACGCAGCGCGCTGCGTCAGTGCGCTGCGCTGTTGCACTGCTGACACGTGGCGCTTCCTGGCGGCTTGCGCAATAGTGCAGTTTTGGCAAGTGCTGAGCACTGTTCTTAATCTTTTGGATCAATTTTAGATCAAAGAAAACAAGTTTTTTCTTGTTTTTTAAAGAACCAGTGGTTCATAAAAGGTGCAAGGCACTGTTATCTTGAGAATCTTTTAGATTCAGAATAATGGTTCATAAAAAGAAGTGCAAGGCACTGTTTATTATTTATTTTTCTTTTCATTAGAGATCCTTGATCTTGTTCTCAGATCAATAATCTGTTCATAAGAGAATTTTCTCTTTTTCTAAAGGTTTTTACCTTTTTTTTGTTCTTGAGAATTTCTATCCAATTCTTCAGAGTTCTCTCTGTTTAATTTCTCACACAAAAAAAAATGTTCCTCTTCTTGAATTGAGGTCTATGGTCCTTTTTATAGTGTCCATAAATTAGTTAAATTTGTTAAAGAGATCTTTCTCTGAGTGATTTGGGAAGTTTTCCCCACCGTTGGTTCTTTGATCCAAGGGCTTCTGTTTTACAGAAGAAAATCTTCTTATTTTAAAAAGAACAGAAAGATTTCTTTAGAATCTTAATTCTGTTAAGTGTAAACGCCCCAGCGCTTGACACGTGTCGCGCAGCGCAGCGCGGCTGTTCTTGCGCGACTGTGCTTGCGCGGCTGCGCAGACACGTGTCGCGCAGCGCAGAGTTTGCGCAGCTGCGCTTGCGCAGCTGCGCAGACACGTGTCACGCAGCGCAACTGAAACGTTGCTTTCTTTACTTTTTGTTTTAAAAGAGTTTTGCTCTGATTGGACGCACTGCCTTGGGCTCTGTGCTGACGCATCAACTTTTGACACGTGACGCGTTGCGCGCAATGCACGGGATTTTGAAGCGTTGCTTCAGAAAATTTGAATTTTTGAAATTCAAACAGAGCCTTGCTCTGATTGGGGGAAACAGTAACATGATGATGAAATGAAAGACAACAATTTATTCTCTCAAAAATTAGGGTTTGGGCATCCATCCTCACTCTCTCAAGTTCTCTCTCTTCTTCATTTTCCAATTAAATTAAGACCTTAGCTCTCTTTTTCTCAAAATTAAATAAAGTTTTATTATAAACCCATACAAGGAAAGTTTAACTCTCATATCCAACCCCAATAAAAAGGAGAAGATTTATGTAACCTTCTTCTCCCTTCTCAAGATTCAATTTGAGAGAGGGAGAAGAAGAGAAAACCCACTTCCCACCATCAAGAGAAGAAAATGAGTCTCTTTTCATCATCCAAGATCTAAATTTTGGAGTTTCATGAGAACCCATTTGGGTTTCTTCTCAAAAGATAAATGAATTTTTTTTTGGAGTTTAACTCCACAATAAAAATCTTTTTAGGAGTTCAACTCCATAATAAAATCCTTTGAAGTTCAACTCCATAATAAAAATTCTTTTGAAGTTTAATTTCACAATATAAATCCTTTTAGGAGTTTAATTCCATTTAAAATCTTTAGGAGTTCAACTCCAAAATAAAACCTTTTAGAGTTCAACTCCGCAATAAAAATTCTTTTGGAGTTTAACTCCGCAATAAAAATCCTTTTCGAGAGTTTAACTCCGGTTAAAATCTTTTGGAGTTTAACTCCATATAAAAAAAACTTTTGGGAGTTTTAACTCCAGTTAAAATTGTTTTGGGAGTTTAACTCCAAATAAAATCTTTTGGAATTTAACACCATAAAAAAAATTAAAAAAAAAGGTCTTTTGGAGCCATGAGAAGAGTGGGAGCTCCTCCCTCACGTAGGGGATGGAAGCTCACGTGGGAGGAGAAGGAGCTAGGCTCCAACAAAGTGGGAGCTTTCCCCCTCTCACGTGAGGGGCCTCCCACTTCCCTTCATATGAGGGGGAGGCCCCTCCTCCCTCTCATATGAGTGAGAGGTCCTCCCTAGTTTTTTTAATTTTTATTTTTTTAATTTTTAAAAAATATATATATAAATAAAAAAAAAATTTAAAAATGTTTATTTGGATAATTAAAAAAAAAATTAATCACAAATAAAATTAAAAAAATGAGCACGTCCCTATCATAAAAAAAGGAAAAAAAAAACACCAACACATCACATTGATTTCGCATGACCAGTTTGACCCGTCAATCGGAGGTTCTCTCACGCCAAAATCGAAGATGCCAGTTGTGCAGGGGGCTCGGAGGTGAGCCAACGGTTGTTTGTAAGGCGGGCACAGGAGTGGTGTAGTCAGTCGCAGAGAGTCGGCTACGTCTACGGGCCGTAGACCTGGGGTATTTTACCGACATAATATTCCTGGTCTTTTCTTGCTAGCTTCGAGACACGTCATCTGCCACGTGTCAGGATATGGGAGATCGCCGATATCGAGCATCATCATGAACCCCGTGAGTAAAAGACGTGTATGCAGTAGAGTGAGTCTTGCTTTGTATCATATGGATTTTTAATTTTTGGAAAGGTTGCTGATATGCATTCAAATGCTGGAGGATGATGGTATGGATTTTTACACCTGTTTGTTGTTGAGAGAACGCTCCCTGTGATTTTCGTTCCTCCTTAGGCAATTCCTGTTCCTGGTGATAATGATACTGTCCAAAAAGAAATGCAGTGATCTGAAAAGATGTATATGCATTACTCGACGGTATGCGAATTGTGGGTGTTATTAACTAGTTGTATTCGGCAAACAATTGCAATGGTTTTGGTGGCAATGCTTGTTGGATTTTTCTTTCTTACAGCATTTGTTGCTGTCTTGCGTCTAAATATGACAGTGAAGCTTGTATGTCAACCTTATGTACATTTAACTAAAACGTTATTTATGTGCCCAGAGGAAATAACATATAGTTATGATTATTGTTTTATTATTATCACGACAACTTCTTGAAAAGATAATAAAATAAAATTTTCAGTTCTAATTTTAGTTGCTTGCTTGGTTAGATCAATTGTAGGGTAGCAAGCCAAGTGTTTGATTGAGCCTGTAATTATTTTCCACTGGGGTTTTGCTTGTGTATGTACTAGATATATTTATTTTAATGTTTAAAATGGGGGCATCAAATTTTTCCTGAGGAGGAGACGAGAAAAAAAAGCATATGGATCTTTTACGGTTCAAGACTTGTAACACCCTAGTCCGATTGTAGGTTTTTTTTTTTTTTTTGAATGTATTGGGTTTTGTTATTGTTCTCCGCCGAAAGACGGGAAGACAAACGTCTTGCCTGAATTTGGAGCCAGATACTATTTGGTTTTATCCGTTCACCTCTCCGAATATGCCAAGTTGATTTATGACACCGTATATCGGATATTTAGACGGATGCGGCCGTTGTAACAGATTTCGTCAGATTCCCCCTCGTTTGAGGGGTTTTTGATTGTGGGGACGCTCTTCCCTGCAGACGCAAGCCCCTGCAGTTAATTACGCTACCGCATCGCGGCAACAACTTTCTCCTTCTCCTGATGGTTATTTCGTATCGTGTGTATTTGTTTTATTTTTGGTTGCCCGTGGATTGTATACGAAGAGTAATTTATGTTGTCGCCCCGTACCGTAGGGCGTGGATTAGTCCAAATCCGTATTTTTTTAGATTTGGGTTTTGGATTGGGTTTAAGGATCGTTAATCTCATTTGAGACTAAGACCAACTTAAACGTTTGTTAAGGATGCCTTAATCTAATTTTATACTAAGATCAACTTAACCATTTGTTAAGAATACGTTAGCCTAATTTTAGACTAAAATCAACTTAATATGATCATTTAGATCCAACAAAAGAGCATTTGAGCTCTATTGTTTTAATTTAAGGACTTTGCGGTCCAGTTTAAAGACATCATAGTCTGTAAAGTTTAATGACATCATAGTCCATGAGTTTAAGGACCCCACAGTCCGTAAAGTTTAAGGATGTCATAGTCCATGAGTTTAAGGAACTCATAGTCCATGGTAGTTTAGAGACATCATAGTCTGTAAAGTTTAAGGACATCATAGTCCATGAGTTTAAGGACCCCACAGTCCGTGAAATGTCTGGTTGTCGGGACCCGTCACCTCTCTGAAGACGTTGAAAGATTACAATGACAAATATCAGAGGAGTGAAGAGATGTACCCTTGAATCAATATTGGTTGGGAAATCTGTAGTCCAATTTGGGACTGAGATCAAAGATTTATGAGCATATGAGCTCAGTTAGTCTGAAGTAGGATTCTGTGGCCACTTTGGGCGCGGCACATTTAGTTAAAATGTTGAACATTTAACAATACTGAGCATTGGTTTGGGCTCTGACAATCTTTTTGTCTTTTATTGAGTACTGAGCACTCATCATGGCTCTGGGGCTTTATTATTTGAAGAACAATTTATGTTCTCTTAGCGCCAACGTGAGGAGCACGTGGCGCGTTTGGCGCTGTGCGCCAGTCAATGAGCGTAGAACGCTTTTGGTGAAGTAGCGCACGCGTGAGGAGCACGTGGCGCGCTTGGCGCTGTGCGCCAGTTAATGAGCGCAGAGTGCTTCTTGTGAAATAGCGCACACTGAGCACGTGGCGCGCTTGGCGCTGCACGCCAGACTCGGAGCGCTGAAGTGCTTCTTTCAATTGGAGCGCTAAGGCTCTACAGCACTATGCGCTAGATTTGGAGCGCTGAGACGCTCCTTTTAATTGGAGTGCTAAGGCTCTGTACCGTGCGCTGAGGCGCTCCTTTTAATTGGAGCGCTAAAGCACTTTTTAGGTAGTTTTGCGCTCTGAGAATTAAATTTTCTATTATAAGAGATTTTGTCTCATGGATCTAAGAACAAGGTTTTTATTTTGTAGGAGATATTTCAATCTCTTATGTTCTTAGTGAAAGGCTTTACCTTTATGGATCTGTGATCTTAAGAGAATTGAATTATTCTCCCCCCTTTTATAATGAGATGTTATGATCTCTTTTGTGAAAGACAATTTGTCTTATAGATCTATGATCTAGTAAAGGAACTAAGTTCTTTTTCTGATGAGATTTTTTATCTCTTTGTTTTTACCTTGAAGAAAAGTTCTTCTTCTGCCGAGAGCTTATCTTTCTGAAATTTCTCCAAGTTTGTGGGGGGTCCTCTATATGAGACTTGAAGTCTTGGGGCTTTTATATAGTAGAGGCTGATTTGTTGAATCGGTTGAAGAGATCTTTTCTCTAGTTGATTTGGGGATTTCCCCACCGTTGGATTTTTGATCCTAAGGCTTCTGTTTTACAGAAGGCGATCTTCTTGTTTTTAACAAAATCGGGAAATCTTTTCCCATACAGAATTTATTCTGTATTTTGGTGATTTTTAATCACCATTGGATCATTGATCCAACGGTGCTCTGATTTTCAGAGCATAATCTTTCCTGTTTGGAAAGATTCTGAGGAATGTTTGCTCAACAGAATTTTATTCTGGTTAATTGATGATTTTTAATCATGTTCGTTGGATCTTTGATTCAAGGGCCGAGAACATTTTGTTCTATCGCTAGCGTCACCTGCTTTGCACGTGGTGCACTGCTTAGGGTGCAGCGCTCTTAGCGCTAGCGCCCACGTGCTTTGCACATGGTGCGCTGCTTAGTGTGCAGCGCTCTTAGCGCTAGCGTCCACGTGCTTTGCACGTGGTGCGCTGCTTAGGGTGACTCTTACCGCCGGCGCTGCTATGAAGCGTTGTTTTATTTCAAATTTTAAAATTTGAACAGAGTTTTGCTCTGATTAGGGAACAGTTATATTATTATTATTATTATTTTAAGTTGGATATTAATACTTTCTAGTTAAAATAGAACATATTGTTTTAAGTTTGTTATAGTTATGATTTTCCAAATTTGTTAAATACGTATATTATTAGTATTTATGTTTGTTTACTATTTAATTAATATCTTTAAATTTGTATACATATAATATTTATTTGTTTAATATTAGTTTCATAACTAAATAGATAATATTAGTATAGTTGATTTAACAAAACATATTTAGTATTTAAAATTGTTTGATAATTTATTAATATCATATTTTAATTTGCATCTAATATATTTTCAAATAAACAAATATATTATGGTTATCTAAGTTAGTGAAGTATGTGATATTTAACTTTTAAAACTTTATTTTGCTAAATCTAATAATATCTTATTTATATTCTAGTATAATGTTTTGTCTGCCATGATATATTATTAATAAATTTTTTAATTTTTAAGTTCTATTTAAATCTTTCAAATTAAACTGGGGGTTATGAGAATTATTTTCCTAAACTTATATATATTTTCTTATATTCTCTCCAAATATATTTTATCTCCCCAAACAAATCTATACATATTTTAATCATATACATTTAAACTAATTTATATACATCATATCTTGTTGGGGTCAAAAATTACACCCTGGTTGACCAAGTCAAAATCAAAGTCAACCCCAAGCCAAATGAGCTTAAGCCCAGACCAAGTAGGCCCATGCCCAAGTCAAGCTCCGCGGCCGGCCTCCCCCATGCCAAAATAAAAATTATGTATAAAGAATTTTGATGCCATTTTTATGGATAAATGTAAGGAAAATGGGCATAAAACCAAATTTTTGTAAAGCCCATGGCTGAAAAAGAAATAAGCAAATGAGGCATGGGATGGCAAAATACCACTTTGTAAAGCCTAAGGGGCTATATGTAAAATTGTAAGCCTGTATAAGACAACATGATGATGAAATGAAAAACAACAATTTATTCTTTCAAAAATTAGGGTTTGTGCCTTCATCCTCACTCTCAAGTTCTCTCGCTTTCTCTTCATTTTCCAATTAAATCAAGAGGTTAGCTCTCTTTTTCTCAAAACTAAATAAAGTTGTATCATAAACCCATAGAAGGAGAGTTTAACTCTCATATCCAACCCCCAAAAAAGGAGAAGATTTCTGTTACCTTCTTCTCCCTTCTTAAAATCCAATTTGAAAGGGGAAGAAGAAAGGAAAATTCACCTCCCACCATCAAGAGAAGAAAAGAGGTATCTTTTCATCATCCAAGATTTAAATCTTGGAGTTTCAAGATAACCCATTTGGGTTTCTTCTCAAAAGATAAAGGAAAAATTCTTTTGAAGTTTAACTCTATAATAAAAATCTTTTTAGGAGTTCAACTCAATAATAAAATCTTTTGGAGTTCAACTCAATGATAAAAATTCTTTTGGAGTTTGACAGCACAATAAAAATCCTTTTAGAAGTTTAATTCCATTTAAAATCTTTAGACGTTCTACTCCATAATAAAATCTTTTGGAGTTCAACTCCGCAATAAAAATTATTTTGGAGTTTAACTCCAAAATAAAAATCATTTTGGAGAGTTTAACTCCACTTAAAATCTTTTGGAGTTTAACTCCATATAAAAAAACTTTTGGGAGTTTAACTCCAAATAAAATTGTTTTGGATGTTTAACTCCAAATAAAATCTTTTGGAGTTTAAAACCATAAAACAAAGAAAAAAAAGAGCCTTTTGGAGCACTGAGGGGAGTGGGAGCTCCTCCCTCACATGAGGGGGAGGCTCCCACCCTGCTCCCACGTGCGTGAGGGGCGCTCCAACAAAATGGGAGCCCTTGCTCCCTCTCACGTGAAAAAGAGCGAGCTTCCATTATATGGGAGCTTTCCCCTTCTCACGTGAGGAGGCTCCCACTAAGAGAGAACTCCCACTTTCCTTTATGTGAGGGGGAGGCTCCCACTTAGTGGGAGCCCCTCCTCCCTCTTATATGAGTGAGAGAGAGGGCACATCCTAGCTTTTTCTTTTTAAATTTAAAAAAAATATATAAAAATAAAATAAATAAAATAACTTTTTTTAAAAAAATGTTTTTTTGGATAATTAAAAAAATTATTTGTCACAAATTGAATAAATAAAAAAAATGAGCACGTCTTATCGTAAAAAAAGAAGAAAAAAACACCAACACATCGCGTTGATTTCATATGACCAGTTTGACCCGTCAATCGGAGGTTCTCTCGCTCCAAAATCGATGGGTAATTAACGGCAGTTTAGTCCGCGGCTGCCGGAAATTCGGATCCCCACAATAAATAAACCCCGGCCTATCCTTGATAGGGGAATCTGTAATACGCATGACAAGCGCGTGCATTCTCATCTTCAATAGGGTGACGAAAAGCACCCTACAGATTCTGGCACGCCCGATGAGACCTATCTTTCCTCTCATATTTTGGGTTAAACGTTCATGCGAACTCAATCAACTTATACATCGATTGTTTGTATTGAAATCATGCTTTTTTATGCAGGCGAATAGTTTCGAATTGTAATCTTCGAACGCAACAAGAATGTCCCTAAGGACAAGCTCATCTCTCAGCACAACTCTCATCTCCTACACGATGAAGATTGTCACGTCCCGCTTTCCAAGATACGTAAACTACGGCACGTGACAGAGCCAACCATATTACCTGTGGTTAGAAATCATCCCTACACAGTCACATTACGGCTGTCTATAGGATATCAAAAACAGTAAAATATAATCTAGCTAGTACATGTCTATTTGCCACAGTAAATCAAATCAAGAAAATGCATAAGACGGAACGAATCAATATCCAATAAACAATATGAATCATGTCCCAATATGGACTCACATCAATAAACAAAACTACGGAACTAAATAAACCATACATCTCTAATAATACATGTTCAATTCCTCGTTGCTCGGCTTGATTGCTAAAGGTGGGAAGCATTTTCGGATCGAAAGTTCATCACAAGCCTGCAATGTACGGTTGTGGCTCACTTCCCGTAAGGCACAGCACGCATCATCTCTCATGTGTGGCGTGCTCAGTACCGAGCATCATCACTTGGAGCACAAGAACTCAAATCTATGAAACGAAGACCTGCCCGCCTCCCTCGATGTCGTCTCCGGGTACTCCCCACTCTCTCCATCTTTTAGGGTTACCAAACCCTAGGGCACGCCTCTTCTCAAAATTTCAAAATTTTCCTAGTCGAGGTCCTTGGAATCCTTCTAAACATTTACTAACTAACTAAGATCTTCGTTCTTCTTTTAGCCACATCGACTCAAATTTGGCGGCTGGAGCTGCAATCGCCGGCGTTCTTTCCTCGCCGTTCCGTCTGCAATCGATGAGGTTTGCCCTTTTCCTAATACTAATTGATCCAAAATTACATTTTTTTTTGGGTGGGGCGGGGGGGGGGGCGGGTTTGGGATTTTCTTTGCTCAACGTTTAGAATTCTTTGCTGTTTGAAAAGAGCAACGGGGTGAGCGTGCCTTTGGGATAAGTGATGGTGAAGAGGAGGTTAATGCTGAAACTATTTACCCTAGAGCAGATGTTGAGTTGCGATAAGTAAGGAACGTCTTGAGATCAGCGAGCCATTGTTAGAACAGCGTCCTCCGAAATGTGCACCCTTAAGAAAAGGCAGCAGGAAGAAAAGGTGAGGTCTTTGTTTCCTGAAAAGCTTGAATTAAACACAGAGAATTCTGGCAAGTCCTTAACTAAGCAAACAAGCAAAAAGGAAAGAAACGATTCGAACTACACACCATATACTTAAAGATAAAAAGATTTAGCATGCAAGTGTGTCACCCTAAAAGGGAATTTGTGTCGGTCTGCATGTTTGACAAAAGTGATCCTTCAATTCATATGAGTACCCGCCAAAACCAACTTGGCAGAAATAGTGCATCGATGATGATTGCACAAGTTGCTTAGCATCAACAACAATGAATGCATGAATTTGTTACTTACATCTTGGATCCACTCAGACTCTTAAACTTAGAATTGCTTCTTTCTTTCTGAAGCGTCCACTTGATGGCGTATGCTGTAATGTCATTAACCTCGTGAATATTGGCTTTGATTATATTTTTTTGGCAGACATGTAGCCATCTCTCTCTCTCTCTCTCTCTCTGAGAAAGGAGTTTTGCATGTATGTAAATGCGATGCTTGTGAATTTTGCTAAGTGTATCTAGCCTATGGAAGAGATATATCAGGACAAAGTTGGCCTTACATACCAACACATCTCAAGAAGAGTTAGTCTGTTCACATAAGCTTTTATACATGAATTGGCGCCGTACTGTTACTGTTGTAATCAGTATGCTCATGACTTACTAAATATGAAGAATTCTGTTTCCAAGGTATAAAACCTATATATCATTACCGTTAATTCGTAGTCGATTAATTTAAGGGTAAACTTTACTAAACAACATCCACCTTTTAGGGTTTTTGAGAAAAAAACAACTTTAAAGATTGTATAAAAAACCCTTGAACTATCAATATTGTCTGAAATCGTTAGTTTGATTAACTCGTACAAGCCACAATCAGTCTGAATAACCCCAAAATGTCTCGTGGATAGATTGAATAGACCTAAAATGAACGGAATATGGCATTTTTTTTGACAAAAATACCTTTCACTATTTGATTACCTTTCTGTATTTTTACCTTTAATCCATTGTGTTAGATATGTTTGTTTTGGAATGATTACTGTCAAATGGAACAAGGTTTATCGTGTAGACATAAGGTTCTGTAAGTAGAACCACTCTGGCACTTAAGTTTTACGTAGTTAGGCTTCGTACTAGTGAAATGTTCAAAGAATAATGCTCATCTTGAAACATAGGAAATCACTCCATTCTTTTATTTTGCTAACCGTTGGTGACATGGATTTGTTCTGCACTTCAATTTCCAGAATTGGACCGGGAGTAATGATTAATATGGCACTGATAGCTATCTTAGTCATATTCCTTCTACTATTTGATTGGCATTCATGGCGGATCGTCGGTCTACCACTGCAACAACCTCACTTTACACGACCCTTCTTAATATCAGCAATTTTATCAGCATGTGCTGGGTGTCTGTATGTCCCGATAGTTGATAGCATGAGGATACATCAAATCCTCAGGAAAGAAGGGCCAAAAATGCACCATATAAAAAAAGGGGTACCCCCACGGTGGGTGGATTATTTTTCATTCTAATTGGCATTGCTGTAGCTATAGTTATAGCTGGTCAGAGTCCTATACAACTTTATGGAGTAGCCATTGCTACTGTTGCGTTTGCGGTGATTGGGTTACTTGATGACCTACTTAGTTGTATCAAGGGTCACAATTATGGATTGCCAGGATGGATCAAATTTGGCTTACAGGTTTCATCTCTTTCCCTTTACACACACAAGTTGTAAGTAGGTGCATGCATGTGAATTCTAAAAACAATATCAATCAAATTTTATGTTATTTTTAACAGGTGGCTTTTGGGATGTGGTTTTCCTTCTGGCTGGACTCCACAAGCATACCGTCTCCATTCAACATGTACATTCTCTCGTAACAGTAGGCTCAACACTTTTAAATGTAACATATCCTTGATTAATTATTGAGATGGTTTTCCGATTTTAATCTCTTTTCTTACATGTTTGGATGAATTATATAAGATTATTTGGAAATAAAGGTTGTTAACAGCCTCTATGTACAGTTCTGATCTCAGTGGTTGAAGAAACAATTGCCCATAGGTATCTGTTAATATGGTAGCAATGTTTACTTGCTGCACACGGAGCATTTATGGAACAAGATGGCACAATGCACATGCATTTATGAACTATCATTTCTATGTCGTTGTGTATGCCTAATGTATAAGAAATCCAAGAGATCTCTAATCTGTTTCCATCTCTGATTGCTATAATGTTTAAGAAATAGAAGAAAATTCCACTCTCTAATTTCTAGTCTCCCTTGTCATATCACACCCTTTCATGTCCACCTCCTATTCCAATGAAAGAAGAGATAAAGTTGGTCTTCTCTTACTCAAATCACATGCGATGTTATATTACAGTTATGCTAAAGAAAGCAAACAACACAATCCATCATCTAACAGTAGCCCTGACCACAAGATAAGCCCAATTCGAAAATTGCCTAAGCTCTACAAGGTTCATAAGTCATAACAGTCCAATTGATAGCAACCATGCACAAACTTCATCGACATATAATCCGTTGGGTGCTTACAGGATGTGAGACACAAACCCAACAATATGACTTATTAGTATCCAGTAATAATACGAAACGTATAGAACTTTGGGAAACAATCATATACTTTAATTTTCTTAGACTAGAGAGTGCACTTCTGTTCTAATCTTGTGCCTGAAATGAAGTCCGAATAAAGTAATAGATGCACATGTTCTTATGAAGATTTTCAATAGTTATACTAGCATTTACTTAATAAATCTGAATTTACTGGTTCCAGAGCTGTGCTTGTGAAACTATGAGTTTCTAAAAATATTGCAGTGGGGCCCCCTTTCGTTGTTTCTTTCTCTGCGTTTATTTGCTATGCTTTAATTATTCTTTGTTTGGATAGTCCGTTATTATTATCAATGGACAAAAAAAATGTATTAGCCTAATGGGAAAAATAGCACTGAATAGTCACAAGACTCACAACACTTTTAGTGCACGCTTGTCATTTTTACTGGTTCTTACAATTCCTATTCCACGAACTGTTTAATCAAGGAAGCTGCTGGTTCCTCTCCCTGCACCCTTTGGCCTTGTGCATTTGGGAAAACCTTATATGTTTTTGACAGCATTCTGTTTTGCTGCTATGAGCAATGGGGTGAACTTGACTGATGGACTTGATGGCTTGGCTGGAGGGGTTGCTGCTTGGGCATCCGCAGGGATGGCAATTGCGGTTCTTGTAATTTGCCCTGGTCAGTATAATTTTTTTCGAATTTTAACATTCTTGCTTGGGTGTTGAGCCAAATAAATAACTACTTGCTGTGTAATTTCTCTTGCTTTCACTAGTATTGCCAAAGCCTGCAATTCTCATATCTTTTGATTAGCAAGTATTGGTACTTTGTGTTTAAGTCATTGTTTACATAGGGTATCCTGTATTTTGTATCACAAAGATATCATCACCGTGCTGTCGACTATTCTATTCCAACAAGGCAACTACTTTGATGTGCACCTGTTTATGGGTTTTATGGTGACCTTCACCGCAATTTTTTGGAAAGTAAACCGTTTATGCACCCCCAACCCCCAAACAACAACAACAACAATAAATAAATAAATAATAAAAGAAACAAAACAGAACAGAACAACGTGCGTGCACGCGCGCACACACACACTGTCTCTCTCAACCAAAATAGCATTTGCCATTTTGTAAGTGCAACCAGTGAATCCTAGACAAACAACTGATTAGTTTTCTGATATTCCTTGTGATGATTTATGGCAAGGAAACTGTTTCTTTCTTCAACGATTTGGTGTGGAGGCTCTGGAGTTTCTTGTTTTTCATTTGTCCATTATTTGGCAATCCATTTGAAGTTTAAGTCAGAACATATCAGGAAATTGGTTGGTTGGTGTTAATTAATTGTGCCCTAAAAAGGCCCTAGCTTGATGAATGATGAGTTGTCATCCATAATCAGATCCATGACTGAATTTCCTGTTCCCTATTCTGGGCATGTTGATATAGTGACAAATTTAAATTGGATTGTATGCCATATAGGTTTTCCACTACATTCTAAAAGCCCTATAATTTGATGAATTAGTATTCACAGGCCCATTTCTTACAATTTTTTTTCCTCTTTTGGTATTATTTTCTATCTTTATCACATTTCTATTGCGTTATGCTTTTAGAATTTTCTGAACCAAAATGTTATTGAACTGGAAACTTTGAAATATCCTTGTTCTTGGATAGTAGATAACATACAAGTGCCTTTAATTCTGTGGAAGGACATGCAACTTATTTGGGGCGATATATAGTAGATGACTATTATGTAGTATATGTGAAGACAGTTACTACTTTTGCATAATATATAGAAAAATGTTTTCTGAGCGAAATTTTAGCCGGATAGTATCAGGAACTACAAACTATTTTTGTGGGGAGGCTTGTAAGCTTTTCTCATTTTAGAGTAAAGGACGCTTGGAAGGCTTATAAGCTTGCTATCCAGTTTTTTCTATCATGCAGCAAATCCAAGGATTTCTTTGACAGTAGAATAACCTAGCGGCTAGCAGAAGATGAAGCGGTATTTACTTTGGTGTGCCAACTGTCACGTCCCGCTTTCCAAAATACGGAATACGATGGGTGACTAGACCAGCCATGCTCCTACGGTCAAGAAATAATCCCGCCGTAGTTACACTTCGATTTCTTTCATTACATGGTAATCAGCAAACACATCACTAGAGTAAAGAAATCACATCTCACAACTTTATTATTTTAAAATAACAGAGTTCAGAATACATTTATTTGCATGAAAGAATAACTAACCAAAGAAACAACAATGTTCTTATAGCAAATAGAAGGCGATAGCGTTGATGTCGTGGTCTAAATCTCCGCGATCTCGAATGACAGGTGCTGCTCCTGAGCTGGATCCATTTCGTTCTCTGAGCATACACACTCAGGTCGTCAGGACGACACATAGCAATATATATGGTGTGTGTACTATGATATTAAATATGAAATGAACGGCAGAATACAGTAACATGGGACTAAGGTATATCAAGCGAATATGAACAGTACGGTATATATATCATGTCAGCAATCCACGCAATATGTATATCATTACCTATCAGATGCTAAGTCAAATAAAATCAATCGGTGGAAAAGAATGCTCGTGTTTAACAAAGGTCTTATGCATGCCCGAGACTACGGTCCACTGTTATCCGTGACAACTCTGCAGCCGTGCCGCTAGGCCCACGGCCTAATACACACACATATATATATCGCTAATATCGAATGATCATCCTCGAAGTCGCTGTACCTCGCTAAATACGAGTTCGATTCCATCTTGATTTTCCCCATTTTCCCAGGTTACCATAACTATATATATAGGACTAGTTGTATATAAGCACGCTCCAAACCACGGTCTTATTCACTTTGCACTGCATTGTTCACTTTCACGAATCAATTACTTATCACTGTCATACTTGACACAACCGATCTAATACCACTCACGTTCGACAATGCAAAGTTCGCTATAAATCACTATGAGTGTTCTCTATCATTAAAGGTATCACGGTCGGGTAAAATACGAGAATGATGCAACATAGCAAGTTATACACGATATGAAACACAATGTACATTACAAGTTCAGAAAAACATATTAATTCGCATGATCGTAATTAGCCAAAATGCCACAAAAGAGGATATAAGTAAACTCAAACAGCGATCCATCAAAATTGGTTCCAGGTCATTCGGGTTTCAGGTTTGCGAGTTACGGTAATTTCATTCTAAGTGTTCATCGCTGGAAATTCAGTTCCTGAATTGAAAGTCCATTTCGTAACACATTTTAATCCCCGTTGGGATCATAATTAGACGACTCTATAGTTAGATAAAATTTAGATCTATCAATTATGTCTCCAACGCACCAGACGTATCGACAATATCCACTGTGTGCTGGGGGATATGTTCTGTCTAAGGCTAGGGTGTCCCTGTACTAAATTGCAGTATATCTCGACGGTTTAAACTACAAATAAAGTATCTAAGGACAACAAAATCGAACGAAACCACCACCTAGAGTTAGCTATCAGAATTATCTTTGCAACGGTATAGGGTTCCGTATATTTTCCTTTTCATACGGCGCTACACATTTATTTAAAGTCAGGTGTCAATATGGAATGCTGCTCTGGACTGCAGTCCAGAGCTGCATTTCAAGACAGTTCTCATCGTGGGGTTATATCAGTATCGAAATAAAATTTATAGGGGTTCTAGCTTATCGAGTCGGCTTCAATATGAGTCGTAGAACGTTACATTCCGGTATGTATCAAAATTAATATCAATTTAACATCTCGACATGTACAGTAAAACCAAAATTGACATCGCCTTTTTGGGGCATTGTTACACGTGCGATACTTCGTTATTTTGAGTTCAGTTTTCTACATGATATTCGTAGTAGCAAAAAGAAATATTGGTAAAAGCTTTGAGCATGATTGACGGGGTTTTGGTTCAGTTCAACACATCGAACTATTAGCATACAATATCGAGAGCTATCGAATTAAAGATTGGTTTTGCCTGACACAAAAAAATGGTATCAAATGCTTGCAATTCCACATCGTATTAACGTGATGTTCAGATCCAATTACGCTCAAACTGATCATTCTAGAATTACTATGGTTTTCATGAAGATACGGTGATGACTTACGAATTATTTGTGATAGTAAACTAACACAGATTCTTAATAATCTATCTAGTATAAGGTTAACACGAATCTATAGATTTATGTATGTAGCATGTTAAAGCAAGTGAGGTTTCACTTGCTTGCGACGACCATGACGAAGAATACCACGAGCATGACACGATCACGGATAGCGACGGCGATGCAAAGCCAACGATGAGGTGATGGCAATGGTGGCTGGCTTGGACTAGGCCGGAGTTAGATGAGAGCTTGCTAGTTATGGTAGCTGCAGGGGCTCGGGGGCACTGGCGCCGACGGAAGAGTGCAGGGGACGATGGTGAGGAGGCGGCGGCAAAGGCAGCGGGTGGCAAGAGTCTGGAGTCGGGGAGGTGCTTGAAGGAGTGGAGGAAGGTGGTGTTGTGATCGAGGAGGGTGTGGGTTTGAGGTGTTGGAGGAGGTCGCTGGTGGTCGGCGGCGATGAGGGTATACCGGCGAGGTGGTGTGCAGTTCAGGGCTCGGTTGAGGAGGTAAGAGATGAAGTGGGGAGAGTTGTGGAGGACCTGATTGTTGTAGTGGTGTGGAGGCGAGCTCGTCGGAGACGATGACGGTGCTCAGTGGTGGAAAAAGTTCGCCGGCGAGAGCAGGGGTTGGTGAGAGGAGAGTCCGGCAAAAGTTAGAGAGGAAGAATGAGATAAAGAGTTAGAGAGGGAGAAGTTAGAGGGAGGTGCGGGGATTTGGAGGAGGGATCCCAGAGGGTAGTTGGGAGTGGGTGGCGTCGGCGTGGAGCGGGTCTCGCGGCACTCGTGGCGAGGAAAGATGGGGACGTTGGGAAAAAGGGCAGGAAAAAAAAAAGAAACTAAGACGAAGAGAAGGAGATGGCGAAACGGGTCGGGTTGGCTAGGAGTGGGTTGGTGGGTTTGGGCCGGGCTAGGGAAAGGGTTAAGGGTATATATAAGAAAGATTAAATTAGGAAAATATTAGGAAATATAATTGGGGAAAAATATTTATAAGTTATAAATCCAAGGAACTGGGGATTTACACCAACACTAGAGACCATATTGGGTTGCTACAAACAACAGTTATAGCATGAAATGAAAGGTTTCAGGCTCTCAACTTGTGGGTTGCCAGGAAAATTAATATGGAAATAATTTAATGTGAATTCATCATTGTGTTCACTGCAAACATTTATTTTCTGCCTAAATTTAATTTTCAGCACATATAATCTTATCTATTAGTATATATTTCAGTCGGTTCCATGACGTTGTATTCGTTATATAATCGTATAAGGAAAGCAGAGCTTTTTGATGAGATACAGCTCATGGTTATGTTCTGCTGTAGTCACTATGACGTCTCGTAATTTCTTGTGGAGCTTATGAAGATGTTTGTATAATGTATCTAAGCGTTCTTACCGTGCTCTTTCCATTAAACAGACCTTGCCATTTTTGGAGCGTCAATGGCGGGAGCTTGTGTAGGATTTCTATTTCACAGCAGGTACAAGGCTTCAATTTTTATGGGTGATAGTGGATCCTTGGCATTGGGTGGGGCCCTTGCTGCAATTGCCTCATGCACGGGAATGTTTTTCCCATTGTTTATATCTTCTGGTGTCTTTGTAATGGAGGTATTTATCAGTCATCGCGCAGGTGTCTCCGTGATTGCTTCTCTATTATTGAGCTTCTCCATTTAGACACATGCACACACACTTTTATTGTTATGTTATTGTCTTATTGATAAGTATTCAAATTATATCATTAGTTACTATCTGCGCTCTATAAGTGCCCATAGGAATAAATAGGGGTTACTTGATTTCTTGGAAGGGAGCTTATTATACTTGGAATTATCTGTGGCCTCCAAATGTCATGTCTTGTCAGTAGGCGTAATAAAAAGTTTTAAATGGAAATTGCATGCATTGCGTGAATTTTAGTTCGAAATCTGAATATTTGTTTATTTGAAAATTACGTGGTTATAAAGATATCTAACCTGCCCCTGAAGACCACTGCCGCTTCATATTACATGCAGTGATGCAACACCCTCACCAGCCCACCTCTGGTCGATTGATCTCATTAGTTTTCACCATCAAATACTTTCACACCTGATTCTACTCAAATATGAACCTGTCAAATTAGGGAACTTGATTAATTTTATTTATAGCTTAGTGCCAGAATAAAAGGCAGGAGATCACCCTAGATGAGGTACCAGATATATTTAAATACGAAAGCCAGATCAAATATGATAAGTGAACCTATTTATCTGCAGCTTCCATATTTGCCTTCATTTTATCTTCTTGACACCATAGCTATTTTCGATCTTCCTAGACTATCATTACCGGAATATTGGTCTTGTAAATCTTAATTTGCTGAAAAATGGCCTCTGATGTCGTTTTGCTACCTTTTTTTATATTATTACCCTTGTATTCAAACTATTACCTTGATTAATTATTCATTGTGGGTGGGGTATTAGCGACGTAAAACTTTCTATAGCGATTTTCTAGGGCTTTTCTAGTAATCATAGAAAGAACTCCCTCGACTATAATCAAGGCCAAAGAATCCAATACTTGTATTCTACTTGTTCTCCTTCCTACTACAATATCTGTACAGTATTGCACATTAAATCAGATGACTCAATAGAACCACACTAACCTAGTAATCAGTGATGAGAAGTTTATTAAGAAATGTTTATTACTGCATTTATTTCTTCTTTATAATTTCTTCGGAGTTCCATATCCTTAAACTCAGAATGATTGTATTGTTTTCAGGTCTCGAAGACCCACCAGAAGGTTGTATGGGGAGCGCAGGCACTTCTTCAGAATGGCACCGGTGCACCACCATTTTGAATTATGTGGTGTCAACGAACCGATCATTGTTGCGAGCGCATACTTCATATCATGCATATTCGCTTTATGTGCTGGATATATCGGTCTTATTTCGTCTTAATTTGAAATAAATTACAGCGTTTTCTAGCTTTCGTGTGCCTGTACTTCCTTCTTTATACTGAAGTTTTGACAACTTCCAAGTTTTGTCCAGGCTTTGCATTTGATTTCTCTCTCGAAATAACTGATTGGGAGATTGGTGGCACATAAGCAAATTATAGCATGAGAAGAGGAACATTTCGATAGTCATGCCTACGCCAAGACACTGTTATGTAATACCAAGTGGAAATTTTGAAGAATGTTTGTCCTTTTCCTTTATATATCAATACTGCTATATAATCCAAATGGACTTGGTTAAAAGTCATCATCTTTTTTATTTAAAACAAAGAAAAAAAGAGAAAAATCCTCTACTCTTAGAACATCTATATTATCATACAAAAAGACAATAATAATTATTTGTTATTGATGATGCTCAATATTGGCAACGTCTTGGATCAGGACACGTGGCGGATGGCGTGCCCCATAACTTGGGAGAAAGGACCCACAGAGGCCGACCAGGCCTTCCATGTACCCGACCTGCAATCACAAGCTAGCCCTCCTCGGGGCTTCCTTCTTATTGGCCCCCTCGGCTTCTTAGCTCGTCTCGAGTTGCCGTCGGACCAAGTCTCCTCGGCCTTCTCGCTCGTCCCCGAGCCCCTTTTGTCGAAGCCGTCTTTCTCGGCCCCCTGATCAGCTCCACTGCTCACAGGCGTAACCGCAGCTCCGCGGATTTCGCCATGAGCGGATTCTCCGCCGGCAACATCCCATGTCCCACGCCTCCACGATCCCCATTTATGGGCGATCCGCTCTCTACGCGGGCGTGACGTCGGGAGTATAAATGCTGGCGAAATTTTCACGCCCGCTGCTGCATGCCTCCACCACTATATAAATCCCCATCACAAAAAGGTCAAGTAAGCCATTTTTGACTCTTAGCCATTACGCTGCTCGGATCTAGTACTAACTTGATCGTCGAAGGGTCCTCGGTGGCATCAAACCACCCCGGGACTTCTTTGCAGGTACTTGGCGTTCAACTCCTCCAATCACCAAATCTCCTCAAAACCCATTGAGACCCACACACAACAGAGAATCCCCTTTAGAATCCATTGGGAGATCGACGGAAGACAACATCTAAAAGAGATCTGAAAAGGACTTCCATCAGTTATGCTTAAAAAAACAAATTTTAGAGTCTCCACATCATCAAAAAAAAAGACAAAAATAATTAAACTTCTTCATTTTTTGAAATACAAAGAAAAAAGCAACTTTCTAGAATTTAAGACAAAAAAAACTTTGTAGAAATTAGTTTGAATTCCAAATTCAAATTTATATTATATTCAAACTTAAGACAAAAGAAATTTCTAGTAGTTATTTTAATCTTATCATTTTTCAAATTCTACTTTCATTTACTTATAACTATCTTCTTTTACTTAAATATGGTAAATACCATATTATAGTATTTTTTAGAATTCTAGAATACTCTTGATCCAAATTACTAAAATAAATTTACACCAAAAGCCTTCTTTATTTTATATTTATCTGTGGGTTAAAGATTTTTTTTTTATACTCTAAATAGGATAAAACTACACACATGTACAGCACATGCAAAATGCTATTGATATATAATCAGGTTGTGGTGGCTTTGTATCCTTTTTCCTGGGTCATTTCTTTGCAAATTGAAGAATAAGTGTATTTGTGATTAAAATATTCCCACTTCCATATGTTAACTGTACAAACCAAAAATTGAATTACCTCTTTCCTGACATCATTAAACTTCAATGCCTAACTTCAATACCTGCTCTAAATTTATTTATTTTTTACATGTCGTGATGCTGAAAAATGCAGTAATTCCGAACATTCGGCTTCTTCATGTATAGATCAACAGAAAAATAAGTGTCTAGATGGCATTATATCGACGGATACAAAGTCATAATTTCCACGTAGCTTACATTGTTAAGTACTCCCTATGCAATTCATTCCAATAGAAAAAAACAAAACAAAACAAAACAAAAGGGTAAAGAAATTAATAAATAAATTATATCACATCAAATTTCGATATATGTTATGTTGCTTGGATGCAGGTTGGAATGAGTCCAGTCCAACCTTCAAGTCCACGCAGGATATTAAATGGCCCAATTTGTCCTGGGCTTCAAAATATCAATTTGGATCATACTTTTATTACTTCGACCCGAACCCGGCCCATCTATAGCCCTAGGGAGACGCGGTTGCGGCGTGAAGTCGAGCTCCACAGCAGACGCGTCCCTTTGAATGAAGAAAGGGAGGGAATTTCTTCTGCAAATCACTCGGCGACGCTTTTCGAACTTCACTCAAATCCTAAAGGTAACAACTTTCATTTGATTTTGATCCATGACCCCTCCCATCATTTTCATTGATTTTTGTTTCGATTTCTTTTTTTATCAGCAGATGGATTCTTCGTCGTCGTCGTCGGAACGGTACAGCTTCAATCCTAAGCTCCGATGGAACCCTGAGGTCGAAGAGTACTTCGTCAAGGCCTATGGCGCCGAACACTTTGCTCAGATTTCTAAATCGCTAACGTAATTTTCGCTTCTTTAGTTTCATACTCGTCTCTAATCCTAACGATTTCTCCATATCATAGCTTATTGAAGTTCATTAATCGCCTTCAGTTCATTCTTTATTTATTTTTGTTAAATTCGTTTCAGAAATGTAGAGACTGGGAAGCACAATCGGCAGAGGTCAAAAAAACTATATCGAATTGTATGTTTACATGCGAAAGAAATTGTTTTTGTTTCTTCAATTGGATTTAGAAATGTCGAGACATGAGAAAGGAACAAAGCTGTACACACAAATGTTCAAATTTCTGTTTGTTGGATTTTAGTACCAATTAATAGATGTTGGCATCAAATTCACAGTGTCAGTTTGTTCAGCTTAAGTGCCTTTGCTGTTGACTTGGCTGTGTCATAAATTTACTACCAAATTATAGATGCTTATGTCAAGTCTACAATAGCCACAAATACTATCTATGGATCAAGAGAGGGTAGTTTCCATGGCTTAGAAAATTGTCTATGATGTATGGACCTTTCGATCTTCCATGAGGAAATCTGTACCAATTTAATTGAGTGGGAGTACCTATTTGAGGAATCTAGTAACAATATAGTGGCTAGAAAAATAAGACTTATATAGTTGCCTTTCAGATGGGGTCATTACTACACTTAGACGTGTGTTTCCATACGGTTGGCATCAAATTTATAAGTTGATGACAGGAATATCAGTTGCCTTAATCTGGACGATAGTACAAATTCAATTCCTAGATGTCCCACCTGCATAGTTTCTTGTTTGGATTGGCTTTCGTAGTTTTATAACATTATCAAACTTACAACCTGCTTATGGCTTGATGATTCTTCCCGTGCTGGTTCTTGTTCCAAAGGAGGTTCAGGCAAGTCGCTTCTCGAATTAGGCATCAATTTGTTTCTATAACGCTCAACAGCTTATTGCATCGTCTGACTGGATTGACATTAAAGTCAATGAAATTGCAGTCATATCTATAAAAAAAAGTTAAAACATATGTGTCACCCAATGTTGAAATAATTAGAAATGTTGAAATAGCTTGTAGCAACAACTTGATTCTTTTCTGACTTCGGTTATAGTCAGGAGCCTTGGGACATGCATGTCATTTGTCGAAATTGTAAGAACTTCCATCCGATACAATATTTTTCCTTAAGCTTTTCCTCATGCCATTGAGTTCGTTTGCATGGCTTTTCCTCCTAATGTATACTCGTTGTTTAGGGGTATGCCTTGCGTTGCTCATCACAATCGGTTATACTGCACAAGACTACAATACACAAAATTTTATTAATTATTATTAATTTGACATCAAACCTTCCAAATTAGTTCCGAATTCCTAGGCAGGGTAACTATGAACATGAGAGGGGTTTACCATAAATATTAGAATCAACTTCCTTATTCATCATCCTGAGCTCGTGCAACAAAGAGGAAAACCTTCTAAAGTCTCTTAGACCGAGAAAAAGTATGTAGAAGGGGAAATATAATTGATGGTTGAAGCGTAATAAATTGTCTCACTGGAACCATGACTATTAGTAATTGAAGAAGAGAATGTTTGTTCTTTTCTAATTATTTATATGTCAATTGTTTCTTATTGGACATTCATTTATTCAGGCACCCATCGAGCTACTCTTGCATTCGGGTGAATACTCTCAAGTCTACGAGCGATACTGTGATCACAAAGCTGACGGAAATTTTAGATGAAAAAAAGCTCTCATCTACACTGGGTTGCATGGACATAGGGGAGCATAATACTTTGGCTGAAGTTGATCAACTGAAACAAGTTAATTTCCACGAGACATTGGGGCTTGAAACAGCAAAAGGATTTAGGAAAGGAGATGCTTCAGTAATAGAATCTCAAAGCCCTTCTATTCATAAGTGCCAATATCCTGGCCTAGATAATGTTGTGTTCGTCAGAGGTTCTGGACCACACAAGTTTCAGTATGGTGATCAACCTAGCCAACCAGTGAAGGAAGTGATTGTGAGCCGTAAATGTGCTGAGGCAGTTCTTCGAGGTGCTCAGGTACATTAAAAAAATTGGTTATTTGGGCAGTTTTGCATTCCGCAAGAATACATTTTTATTATGATTGGCACGTCCATAAGTTTTGCTTGATTAGGTGACTCTGTTATGATCTTTGAAACACATGCCTATCGATTTGTATATCCTCATTGTCTTGTATTGGCATTTTCTTTTGCTTTTGAGTTTTGTCCTGTATGTCCACACAAATGGATTCTTTAATAATGTGTTTTTTCCTTATAGTTCTCCAGCATCATCTTTTTCATTTAATTTTGGCAAAAAAAACCTTTTCATTTAATGCTCGTCAACCGACTCAACCTTCATATTGCTTGGTTCTCATTGCAATTTTGCTAAATTCTTCATTTTATTTAATGTTCTTTCATTTAGTAGTTGTTGGATTAATGTTCTTTAGCATCTAAATACCCCCTCACCGAAACCCCCCAACCTAAAAAGAAGGCATAAAAAATGTTCAAGGGAGGTGTTTTTGGATAACTTATTTTTTGTACTTATTATTTCCTGTAAGATGTTAACCAAGCATATTTGAATACAACTTATGGGTCATTAACATAAGGCAGGTTGAATTATTCCTCGTCTATGCTATTTTCAGTGCTATAAGACATCTTACAGATTTATGGTACATACATCTACCGATATCTGGTATCAAGAGTACGTGATATGGAAATATTCAAGCATCAAAGAATTCCCTTGATATTTGTGAGTCATTCTACCAATTGATATCTTGACTATTTTGCACCTGAAGTTAACTGACACCTGTTTGTATATACCACACTGTAAGTTAATGTTTCTGAGAAGGGTGATGCCTTTTAGTTTGTGAGAGTCTTGGATCTTACTTTGCATCCCTATTATATGTACTTCTATACCAGTGTTCTCCAAATCCCTACATTTACTGCTCTGCCTTTTCTGTTGAAAGCTTTTCAAACCATGGATTAGATTTGCTTGTCGGGATTAATTTTGTTTTTATTGCATGCAGTGCTGTTGCATTTTGAATCCTTACTTGTCTTTATGGTCATGTTTGTCTTTAGGTTTTTGTTCCTGGTGTGTTGGCTTGCAGTTCACATGTTGAGAAGGGAGATGTTGTCGCAGTTTCAGTAGCTGTGGAACAGCCAGGCCTTGATGGTAAATGGGGGTTTGGCATAACACGTGGAATGGTTCTGCAAGGGACTCAGTCAGGCAAGCAAAATCCATGGCTTACTCGGATTAATGAGAGTTGATGACCTGATGCATAGCAATATAATTTCCAAATACGTCACTATCGATAGTGACTTCTGCATGTTTTAAATTAGGCTCCCTAGAAGCATACAATATATATTAAGGTCCAGAGAAGACAACCTGTGTCAGTGATATAAAAATGGTAATATTTATTATGTGTTGACGCCGATGATAAAAATAGTATATAGTTATTATTTCTTTTAATAGCGTTTATGCTTCTTAATTTCCTTAGTCCTTTAGGTAGTGTTTTTTCGAGCGAATATTAACTGTATACCCCCTTTATACAGCAATACTGTTGTACTTGTAATGTTGGCAGCTTATGTTTTTCATACTCGTTTGATACAGTCTAAAATGTCGCAGATCCCCATTATCATGAAAGAAATGGCCTCTACATTGGACAAGGAACCGCTTCGATGTCAAGGGCCGGTATCTTTCGTGCATCAGAAGGAATTGCTGTTGAAATGATAAATAGAATATATGAACTTCCCTCATTCTATGGTAATTCAGCATTTAGTTTCATCTTTAAAGTCCTTCTGCATGATGATTACTGATTAATGTGCTTATTGAGGCGTTTACGGATGTTATGGCTCCAGGATTCTATAATGTTATTGAAACTGCAGGATAATGCACCATGGTCAACAGACTAGTTACTGGTTCCTCGACTTTCTAATATTAAATTAATTTAATATTTTTGGTGTTTGCATGGTGCGTGGATGACGCTATATCTGTAGAAACTTTAATATGCTATGCAAGGGAGTTTAGTGCATTTGCATTGAGAACGATGTTCTCCACCTAGCCAGGTTAAGTGGTATGGACCCCAAAACACCTAGGTGGCACCTAGGCGTTTTGGTGGAACAATTTATGGCCTAGGAATCCCTATTTCCAAAGCATGATATGTGATACAAGTATGCCTGACAACAGGATATATCACATGACGCAGGCTCTTAGGTATATTTCATGCCCTGATAAGCTGTATGTATTGTGTCAAGTAGTGAAGAGAAGAACAAGATAAAGGATATATAGAATCTTCAATTTGAATTTGAGAGAGAAGAGTAAGATATCAAGTTTTAGGTTTAGGGTTTAATAGCTTTAGTTTGAAGGATATGACATAGTATAAATATAATACAGAATACAAGTTTCTCTTAAAATCTAAAGCCGAGACATATTATGACCCAAAAATCGAAGAGGCGACAGCTATAAAATCCAATTCCAAAACCCATAGTCTGACATATGATCAACCAAAATAGACAACTTGGCTGATATTTTCTAAAATATGAGTAAGAGTTACCGAGTGAGAGTTATCGAGAGGGTAAAGAAAAGGCACCCATGACAGCTTATTTGTCTTGTATGTTTACTTCTTCTCCTGAAGAAATTAATGTTTGGTTAATATGCCAAGAATGAAAACCTATTTTTTTATGTCTATTTATTTATATATTTATTTATTATGTGTTAGTTCTTATATTCATATTACATATCACTTGAACACTGAAAGTTATGGCATGTCTGATATTTTCTTACTAATCTTTCAATTGAAGCCAGAATCTGAGGCTTATATTATTAACCGACTTTCCTTTCTTGCTCTCTTTTCTCTAGATGTGCTTGAAGGAGAAATATTTCTTCAGAATTTGCCCAGTGTGGTTGCTGCTCATGTTCTAGGTATCCATTTGACAAGAATTTTCTTCATTGTCTCGAGCAGCAAATGCCATTGGTTTCATCACCTGCATATTTGTTCTTTGTATGAATGCGAGGAACTGTGTCTCAGGTTTTATAGTTATTATATTTTGTTCTGTTACTGTTGCTTCTGTAATGTCAATCCTTAGATTTTTGACTCCCAACATTTTGTTTTTTTCAATAATATATATATATATATAATGTAGAAAAGAGGCCTTAGGAGGCTTTTTCGTAAGGCGGCGTTAAAAAACTACACCCTCCGCCATTTTATTCGACGATCGGCATCCATCATCATCATCTTTATCATCTAGGATATGGGCACGCCAAATTTCATGTGATTCCAACATCTTTTCACCGTTGAATTAGCCATGTAAAAAGTTCTATTATCGGTACACCGTTAAGTTTGCACCCATTAAATCAACGGTGAATTTTTTTTAGGATCACATGAAATTTGGTGCATCAACATCTTAGATGATAAAGATGACGATGAATGCCGATCGTCGAAAAAAATGGTGGAGGGTGTAATTTTTTGCGCCACCTAATGAGAAAAGTCTCCCAGGGCCTATTTCCTCCATTATTCTCTCTCTCTCTCTCTCTCTCTATATATATATATATATATATATATATATTGTGGATGTTCACAGTGATTTATTTAGTTTAAAACTCATATATTAATAACGATTTATTGGAGCCATAATTTAAGGGAAAATGTTTTAGTAAAGTGAGGATTCTCTAAATTTGACCGTTCACAATTTAAGGGAATCTAACCTCTGCATCATCAACGTCCAAAATAAGGGGAAAATGGTTTGTGTTGTGAGAATTCTGTATATTCAGCCATTCACCTTTTACTGTGGAATTTTCTGATTCTTAACTTTTGCCGTTTTCATCTATTTAATGGGGTTTTCACTTCGTTAACATACTTCATGAACTTATCAAGATCCTTATAGCAAGTCTTTTTATGCTTTCCGTTTCTGCATGCACTACTATTTTTACTGTGCATATTGCTTCTTCCCCGCTTGTCCTGCAATGTGTGTGCACTGACGCTTGCCAATATGCTTGATTATTAAAGAAAGCATATGCATCTGTTTAGCATGTTCCTGTGTGTGCAAACTGTGTGACTTATCATTTAGTGTGTGCTATTTAACTCAATGTGTATATAAGTATGTTTCCATTTTCCTAGATTAATCCAGGTGTGATTTGTGGATGTATGGATAAGGAAATATGCTCCTTCAGGACTTTTACTTGGGCATTAAGTGGTTACAAGATGGACTAATCTCTACTGATGAGTTTAATTTATGCCAAAGGACGATCCATACCATTAATTATTATCTATATACCTTATAGCTTCTAAAATGAAATACCATATGTTATTAAGAAATCTGAATCATGGATCACAAAGTTTCTTTAGATATATTGTTGACAATCTGTTTGTTTTGCAACCACTTGATGCTTAAGTCAACAACCTTGAAGGGTATGATTCTGTTTATAGATGATCTACAGCATGTAGATCATAATGAATCATTGAATTTGTTAGGATATTGTAGGTGGGTGTAACTAAGCTAGCGATGAGTTTTGAAGCCGTAACATGTGCATGTGCGCACGCGCGTGCATGACATCAACGAGGCAGCTGTATAGTTTATAATTGATCCAGTTTTCTTTTCTTACTCTCTTATTCTTTGCTTGTTGTGATACCTCGATATCAATATAAAATCCATTATAAATGTTTTAGATCCCCAAGAAGATGAGCGAGTATTGGACATGTGTGCTGCTCCCGGTGGAAAAACAACTGCAATTGCTATTCTCATGAAGGATAAAGGAGAGGTTGTTGCCATTGATAGATCTCACAATAAGGTAAGGTTTTAGTGCTATTGTTCTTGGCTTGATTTTTAATTATGCTCTTGTTTCTATGACTAACAAGGGGCTGTTTGGTTGCTTGGAAATGGAGACGCATGAAACATTTGTTGTAAAACGTATCCATTTCCTATGTCTGGTTAGCAGCAAAGTTGAATGGGAAAATGGAAATTGAGTTACCAAAGGTAGCAAATTCTTGCAACATTTGCTGCCGTTTGGTAGCAACGAATTTTGCATCTTTGGGAACCATAATTCTAGAAATCATTAGGAGCCCCAAATAAGCTTATATATGCCACTTAAGCAACTTTATAACAAATTTCCTCTCTGTTTTGTCAAGCAAACACAAAATGTTGTTTTGATTTGCAAATCCAATTGCAAATTTTGAAAACACCCAAACAATGGAATTAGGGCTTTTATCTGCAAAAAAATCTATTTTTTGCGGGGCACCAAATTGCAATTTTCTTTTTGTTGCTAACCAAACAGCCCCTAAGTATAAATTCTGAACCTTGCACCGAAATTCTATGTGGTATATCACCTCTGTTTTATGCATGCAATAATGTAGTTTTATTATGACTATGAAGTTGGCATTTTTTTTATAAAGGAATACCAAAAAAATAATAATAAAAAGTTGCATCCACTCATAAGTCAAGATGCATGCGTCGTTTTAAATGCAGATGTGAGGTTCCCTGGTGACTCATACAAGTGTATATTTTAACATAAAATTATTCCAACAAATACTCATATTTCTTCTGGACTCCTGTCGTGATGGAACATGAGAAAACCATTTGAATTATAATATTTTCCTTTTCCATGATTTATGCATGTCTTTTTTATAATTCCAAGTGTGTACTTTGACATGATAAGTGTTTCGTTACTTTCAGGTGATGGACATTAAAAAGTTGGCTGCAGAAATGGACTTGACTTGTATAAATGCATATAAGCTTGATGCTCTCAAGTCTGTCTGCCGGAGTAATGAGACTACAAATGTGTGCGTAAGGAGTCAAAGCCCTGAAGCATTAGATGTAGCAGTCAAAAATCCAGAGTCCCTTGGATTTACAAGTGTTAATGTGATACCTTATACAGCAGATCAATGCATAAGTGATGTATTCACTGAAACTGGTACGAGATGCATGCTTTCTAAAATTATTTCACGCTGTCCATTTTGATGCCTCATGAAGGTGAACTATATATTATTCACGCTGTTTTTGCCCTATAATTTCTGGAAGTGGTAATGGAAAAGGTTAAAGAATAATTACTTCTTATTTTTGAACTGCAATTGTATTCATTATTCAGATCTGAAAACATGTATTAGTCACATAATTATACATTAATCTGCTGCTAAAAGAATCTATTCTGGTTAAATGCAAAAGAAAAGAAGAAAAGAGTAGGGAAAGGCATTATTATAGTTTATTTGACTTTCTTTAAATGGAACTTTTTCCCTTGAGAAATAAAAATTGAATCTCATCGGGATTTCACACTTTGGATTGCAACTATTTAGCTATGGCTTACCCAAAAAAAAAAAGAAAAGAAAAAGAAAAACTTTGGATTGCAACTTGCATAAGTACTGCAATAATTATATTTACAGTAAATATGCTGCATAACGGTTCTCTTACGAATGATTTATATAATTGCTGTGGGCCTCATGATAAATGGTTACAACTAACATAGGGTATTTAATAGAAATTTAGGGTTTTAGAGTTATTTACGTCGTGCATCATCAGCCTTGGGTTATTTCATATCATATTGGAGATAACTGGATACCATTACTGTTTGCTCATATAGTATCTGTAAACTGGTAAATATATCATTCTTGGTACCTAATATATCTTCTGTATTTTCACATGGAGCCATGGAGGTATCTTGCATGTATTTCCAAATATCCTGGTAGGGGCTTGAATATATACTAACCTATCCTAGATTTGTATTATAATCAAAAACATCCTTTGACGATAAAGGATGTATATCTCCATAGCAATAGCATGGTCATGTCATGACAAGTCTATCAGGGAAATGTTCTAAATTTATCAATAAAAGCACCTAACATCACAAAGGTCATAATTAGATGTGATATCTTTATGTGTTTTATGATAATGTAGGTTGATTACTTTTACCCATAAACATTTTTATAACATATAGAAGTCATACACTTATTATTTTTTATTGTGGTTCCTGATATTTTTGAATAACTAGGACAAAAAAAATAATAGAAAGAATATGTTTTGTGTTTGGTGTTTTTCACATATAATGGTAGTAATTATTTGTTAAATCGCTAATTTAATTATTTTAGGACGATTCTTTTATTAAACACCTTTCCCTGCTTGAATGTAATGTGGGAGGGTGCTGCCGTGATAGTATTCATGTTATACACTTTATACCAAGTAGTGTTCATCCATTCCTTAAAATCTTGTTAGTAATCATTCTTATTTAGTATTAGCCTATGATCAATCATCATTTCAGACAGCAATGGAAAAACAAGTAATGGAAGATATCTCAGCAAAGCCAACCTTAGGAAGGATGCACGCAGAATGAGAAATGGACCAGGAAGAAATCAGTGCACGGGTGTTAGAGTTGAAATTTCAAGGGGATATATGCCTAATAGTTTTGATCGGATTCTTATTGATGCTCCTTGTTCTGCTCTTGGTTTGAGACCTCGATTATTTGCTGGGGAGGTGAGGAATCCTAGTCCTAATATGTCTAATTTCTTGTTAATCTGCTGCCTAGATTTTTGTGGAATTCCTTTTATTATCATGTAATGCATAATCTATCTCAGCTTTGAACCATGGACACAGATAGAGACACAAGACAAAATATACACACCAGGCATTTCAACTTTGTACAAAGTACGACACAGACAGGCACATGCGCACAAAACACAATCACACCAACACATGCAAACAGAGGAAATAGAAATGCTCTGAAACAAAACATCCCTTGATGAATAAAAAGATACTGAAAGCATTGTTAACTTAGTCGTATAAGTATTTCAATTTGTATACAATGTTGGTTTTTTTTTTCTCTTTCTTGTTTTTCTAATTTTCTATGTAGTCCTGGGAATTTAATATTCATATGTTACCTAAATTTTAGGAAACAGTAGAGTCTTTACAGCATCATGCAAGGTACCAAAGAAAGATGTTCGATCAGGCCGTTCAACTAGTTCGGCCAGGCGGTGTGCTTGTATACTCGACGTAAGTGTACATTCCCAGATTGCTTTTATATTTATTGGTTTACTGTGATAGAGAGAATTCATAAGTCAAAAGAAATCTAAATTAGAAGGATAATTATACATAAAGGCGTTAATATCCAGTTTCTTCACGAGCCGTGACCAGTCTCACAACGAGAAGAATAATTTAGATATTATCTTATGGAGTGTTTTCTTTTCCTTTTTTCTTTTATGCTCCGTTTTTTTCCTTTTCTTTAATTTTCTTTTGGGGTGGTGATGGGGATGGGCTGAGGGGATTGGAGAAGATGAGGAACCTGAAAACTCTTGCTCCTTGCGATTCAAAATTTAAACAATCCACGATGCAGTCTTAGTCTCCCTATATTTATCATTATGTTGGATAGCTCGGGAAAAACATTTTGGCCATACATATAAACTCTTAATGTTATGATGTCTTATATTGCTCTCATGCGATAGAATGGTACAACAACAGTTTTTCTTGTACTTTCAATAACTCTTTTTTTTCCCTTTATTTTCAATGTTAATTTGTAAAACCTTCTTTCATTTCTTAAAATATTATAGTTTTATACATCTCTTTATTTTTAAGTGATTTTAACCACCAAACAAATTTTAATGATGATATCGCAAAATTTTCTGTTAATATCTCTTTAAGTATATTATTGCATTACACGGATATGTATTATTTGGACCATGCTGATATTTCAGAGCATGTTCTACACTAAGTTCAGTTATTAAGTTCTTCCTATCACTAGTGATAATTTATTCTTATAGGGAATTTGGGAGAATGTTGCAGGATTACTTTACAGTTTATACTTCACTGTCATCATTATCCAACTTTATTCAACTTTATGCATGTTTGAAATGCTCGAGCAAATGAGTATGACAATTGACATCATCAAATATTTGTGGTTGTTTAATTATAGTTGCACAATAAACCCTGGGGAGAATGAGGCTTTAGTTCGATATGCTTTGGATAAGTACAAATTCCTCTCGCTGGCACCGCAGGTGAGATTATTTAAATTTTCTAACAGGAGAATTTGTGTTTTCCCTCTCATCTTGCGCAACAGTTAGTTATGCCAATACGAATACTAAAAAGATTATATTGGATAGTAGACCTTGTTAATAATTAGCGACAATCTTTACTGATTTCTAAATTTTACTAATGCACCTTTTTACTAATTTGAAAATTAACCTTTTATTTACTCATTGCACATCAAGTTCTCACACAGTTTATTTTTCTTACTCTCTTATTCTCATCACAATATTCCAGCACCCAAAAATTGGCGGGACTGGCCTTGTTGGTCATTGCGAGCTCTTTGATGGGAAATATAGGGAGTAAGCTCTCTCTCTCTCTCTCTCTCTCTGCGCGCGCGCAACACAAAATGCACTAACTAATCATACAATTGGCAATTTGAAGAGGTTGTGAGTTCAAACATCGTCAATGGCGATTCATTATCAGTTAAATTACACTAAAGTTTGTTTAACTATCGGTATTTTCCTCTAAACTACCTTAAAGCTTATTATTACACCTAATCCTTTAAAATTTGGTTTTAAGGGATTGTTTTCACTAAAAGTCTAAAATACCCTTTAGATGAAGCGCTTTGAGAGGGCTTACTAAAATTAGAAAACTTTAAGGTAGTTAACTTTTAAAAAAAATGATAGTTACGGGTAGTTCGTGTAATTTGGAAATTAAAATATGTTCATTAAACTCGTATATTCTTTAGTTCCAAGTTAGTCATGTTCTGTTAAGGCCTCCATTAGCCTTAAGGCCCACATGGGGGGTGTACTAGGATGCTCGTTATTGACCTCCAGCCTATCAGCTTAAGATTTTGGGTAAATTTGCCATCACAGTGATTTATGCTGTTTGATTTTACAGAGAGTGGTTAACTGAAAGTGAAGCGGAACTCGTTCAGAGATTTGATCCGTCGTCTTCAGTTGATACCATTGGTTTCTTTATTGCCAAATTTAATGTCGGACAGAAAGAAATTTAATTGTAAGGTATATTTGGTCACTATACTTTTCTTATGAATGTTGCTTTGCTCGCCTGATGTGTTGGTGCTGATTTCGTTTAGTTGGATGTTAATTACTTAAACACCCCCTTTCCCTTCATCTATTATTTGTTTGTAGCCGAATAATGTTTTAATTAAAAAAAGATGTGTGGATATTCATCTTTCAGCGGCCATTGACAATGTAGATTTTAATCCATTTATAACTTGAGCAATAATTTCTGATAGTTTACAAGGCACACCAGGTATCCATTATAATTTCTGCTTAAAAAAAGTTAGGGTGATATTGCAAATACTATACTAGGCATGGATTACATCGGTCGTTATGGTTACAGCGAAGGATGATGATGCCATCTAGTGTCGAGCACAATTAAGCGAAACCTGAAATAGACTTTTGTAGAAATCTTTCACAGTACGTAGTGAAACTTTAAGATCAACGGCATGAAGCATCCTTGTATTTTTTTTTTTAATTTCATAAACCTGCATTAAGTATGTTGCTATTAACCTCTATACTAAACAGTAAATCTCAATATTAGTACAATTCTTCTAGTTTGGAAGACCATTATGCATAGATTCAAATTCTAGACGAGCTGAAGATTAGCTCAAATAGTTATTAAACTATAATGCATGTGAGTTACTAAAACGGTAAAGGATACGAGTCAGAACACAATGGTGCGATGCACTTTTATGGATAGTGACCCATCATTGCCATCTAAAGAAAGGATTTATATTCCCTTACAAGGGGAGTTGCCTTCATTAGATATTTGGTAAAGCTTCATGATAGTTTTGATTGGCTCTACGATCTACTATCTATCAGTTGGCATCAACTCTCTCTCAAGTAGTGTGAAATTTCTGGCCGAGAAAGAAGGGCTCGTTACAATCCTCATAAATCCAGTTGGTTCCTTCAAAATTATTGTAGACCGGAAAAAGGAAATCGAGATGTTATTTAAAATGACATTCTAACTCGAGCCACGATAAAGCCAAGAACCATATATTCTCACTTACTTAGGACATTTACTACTATTCCAAAATTTGTTTATGGCATTCTGACGCCCCTGGATTGCATTACCGACACACGTCGGTTTCCATTCCAATAACATTCATCCCCACATTGAAGGGCCCATGCATGTGGAGAACCAACTTCTTGCCTTTTAGGACCAGCACACTTTGTGCACTGCTCTTTCAATGTCAATGAGAATTAAAAACCTTGATTCTGATCTATCTGCTTATCCTATTTCAAACTCCTACAGGGATTATATGAATTGTTAATCATCAAATTATTCCCTTAGGTGAATATACAATAAGCGTGCTTGAGAATATTTATTTGGCTTCAAACATGGGCAAGTATGCTCTTAAGGTATCAAAAGTCATGTGAAGAGAAGCTGTTTGTGCTATAAAATACGATTAGAATGGATCCACTTGCTTCCCTTGTTGTATCAATCTAGTTCTACAACATTGAGACCTCTCAATCTCAAATGCAGCCAGCTAAGAGATGGATGTTCTTTATTGGAGTGCACATGATGTGCACGTGCTGGAGACAATATAATAGGAGTGTTGCAAGTGGTAGTATTATTTTGTGGGGGCAGGTCACCCATTATTTGAATGGTATTTCTAGGTAAGTAGGATTTGCATGTGAGCAAGAAGAATATGGTTCTTTATTTTTCAAAATTTTCAAATGAATCACACCCTTGAGTTGATGCTTCTCAAAAAAAAAAAATTGTCTAGGAGGGAGGGAAAAATTTATAACTCGTTATTTTGAAATTACAATATAGCTATATAGATTAAGGCCTAGTTTGGCAACACAGTTGTTTTGTTTAAGTTAAAACATGCATACCGTGATTTTGCATGAGTTTTCATAAAGTTTAGGGTCGTTCGGCAACACGGTCTGGAAACCAAAGTTTCGTTTAAAAATAGGGTTTAGAAAAGATAGCAGCTTGAAATTTTGCGAAAATCCTGTCTGGCTTGGAGTTTAATTAACAGGGTTTCGAGCCCTCGAAACTTTTCGAAACCGTGGTTTGGGAATCTATATTTTGGTTGCCAAACGGACCTCGGTTATAATATTTGGAGTTTGGCCTCGAAACAAACCATAACCCCGTTGCCGAACGATGCCTAAAAGTCCTTTGTCATGTTCTTTTATCTGTATGGATGTCTGTCTAGTGTTGAGCATTATGATGTTAGTAAACAAATGGGATCTCATGTTCTCTTCATTTCAAATAATTGCTCTACACCGAGTTTGTTCTCATCTTATCAAATAGTTTGCTAGTGACTTCTTCCAGTCATTGTATCTGCAGCTACATTTTTATAAAAAAAATATTTAACTTATTCTAGAGAATTTGCTTTAGTTGAATAGCGTCTCGAACTGCTTATAAACAATATTTCGAAAGTGTTATTTGTGCTGTGTAATTGTTCTTACTGTCAATGCTGAAGCGTTCCATTAATGATCAGTTCCCCTAAGTTGCAACTGTCCTTGGTAGCAGACTTATATAATCTATCTTTGATTGTTGTAGTTGGAGATCCAATGCATGTCCATCTATATGCGATCCAACTCTGCAGTTGAAACTCCTTTCGCTAATTGGTTGTAATGCGGTTTCGGCTACATGTCCTTAGAAATTTGCGTCTTTCTCGGATCTGTATAATTTCCTCTACATATTTTATTTTTTCACCCTAACATTGCAATCATCTAAGATTGAAGTTGCATTATTATTCGCATGGAGATGCTAATCTTCTCTTTAGATCTGCATGCAACCATGCAGAGTGAGCTTAAACTGGCTTGTAAGTACGATTGAGATTACTATCATTTGATCACTGCAGTTATAATCACTCCTTATACTTTGTTCAAAAAAAGCTAGAGATGAGGCTCAGTGATGCACTCAAATCAAATGTGTTACAGATCTCTGCCAAATTTGTGGTGGTTTTTATGCTAGGGAATTTTGTGGGTTCTTGCATGTGCCAATGCCATGGCCCATATGCAGATAAGTAATATAAGAACTGTTTGGTATTTGTTTAATATCCGTGTGAAGGAAAAATTATAGGTTTTTGGGACCACGAAGTGAAAAAACTGAAGCACAGATATAGAAGCTAATAAAAGGAGAAAGTTGAAGCAGATTATTACTATTAATTTGCATGTGGTAGGCCAACATAAGTTATAGTTTGGTACAAGCAGGTTATTTTTTGAAATGAGGCAAGGTATTTTCACCTTTTTTTTATTAATGAAATTCCTCTTTTAATTTTTCTTTTTAGATATATCCATGCCCTCAAATATGTGTAATGTCGTCTGCTCGTGCGTCAAATGATTGATGATTGCTAAATCAACGTCTTTCGACTATAGAACATTTGATAAGGTTAGATTAACGGGCAAAAAGTATATAAACAAATGAAAATCAGCTTATATGATTATAGTTTATGACATAGAAATCAATATGGCCAGTGTCATATGTCCAAAAAAAGATGATTGACCTTTTGACCTGACTGTCGCAATTGATTCTACAAATGGGCCGCATATAATTTCTATGGGCATCTGCAAATATATTTCTGACACATTACAACGTTTTGGACCTACCAAAGTAAATACCCCCTTACGCAAATTGGTACACTGAAGGCCCCCCACAAAACTTTCAATATTTCACAGACACGTTACAACGTTTTGGACCTACCAAAGTAAACACATTATTCAAATTGGTACACTGAGGCCCCCCACAAAACTTTCACGCTTTCGTAACACTGGACCAGAGCAAATCATCCACCCAATTCTCTTTTTCTTTTTCTTCTTTTTTCTTTTTGTTAGAAAAATTCACATAAAGTACAAACAACAAATCCCTACCTAAAATCTGCACACACATTGACACAATAAACAAGTAATCACAAATTTAATCAACTGAATATCTTCTAACCACTGGCTGTAGAATTTTGATTTTGTTGGTGGTAGACTTGTCTCAATCTCTCAATCTCCTTCTTCAGCGCCTCTTGATGAGCTGAGGTTCAACAAAGATCAATGCCAAATTGCCAACAATCAGTGGAAATTATAACAGCGCATTATGAAAATTTCTATATTTGTGCACGGTTGATGTATGAGCATCTTATTGAAAGTCTTCACTAAATTTTATAGCAAATCCAACGGAATTGATGATTGAAATTATGCATATACGTGTTTCTATGAATTATGAATTACCATCTTTAAAAATCCTGTCTTGAGCTAGAGCAGCAATCCTCTGCTTGAGATGGCTATTGCCGACGGTCAGAATAGACCGTTGGTGGTCCAAGAACGCGACTCGAGGCGACAATGCCGATACCTCAGTCTTCACAACAACAAATTCAAATTAAAACATCAGTTTCATTACGAAAAGCAAAAACTTCTTGATGAAATTATCCCTTACCTGCAATGTGGTTACGCTGCGTTCGAGCTCCGATATGTACTGCAGCTTTCGTACTCTCGACCGCTGCGCCGACTGCCTATTCGCTAATATTCTACAAACAAAATAAAAACAACTTAATATTTTTTACATAATTACGACGGAGTTATGGATAAAAATGATATATTGATATCTACCTCTTGACCCTTTTAGGGTCCAAGGGATTTGCTTCTTCTGTAGCCGTCATCGGCGGCGACCCCCCCTGTGCAATTTGCTGCGTCTCGTGTTTGCATTCGCTCTGCGCCTCTTCGGCCTCGTTGTTACCCGTCGATCGAGCATCGCCGCCGGAGACAGTGGCGGCAGGCTTCTCGTTGTTGAAGCTGTTGTGATCAGACGGGGACGAGGAGGACACATCGTCGGAGAACATGGACATGAGCTGCTCGTCGTTGAGGCGCTCGAACAGGCCGCCGTCGACGATGGGGGCCTCCAGGAAGGTGATGGAGTCGCTGGCGGACCGGCGGTGGGCCCCGCGGCGCTCAGCAGAGAAGTCGAAGAACTCGTCGACCCACGACGGCAGCGGTGGAGTCACCATCGAGATTGTTGCAGGTGGGATTTTCGGAGGAAGCTGTGCCATTAAAAAAAAAAAATTTCTTTTTTCTGCTTCCTGCCAATGCTGGATGTACAACACACTGAATTGGTTACATATATAGATACATGAGGACCAGAAATGCAACAGTTATGAAATTTGTTTCAATGGCATTTGTTGTTGTTGATGTTGATGATGAGGGAGAGGTCACATGAATGAGAGGAGGAGAGAGAACAGCTAGCAACAGCTGGAGAGAGAGAGAGAGAGAGAGAGAGAGAGAGAGATTAACGGTATTACAAGAAAGGCGCAGTGGCAGTTATAAAAAGTTATGAGGAGGGAGGGAGATTGCGTGAACCGATTTCAGAATCTGGGGAGGCCGTCGGTGATCTTACACATGTTTTCATTTTTCAACCAAAAATACTTTTAATATTCTTAAGCACGTGTGATGCACGTGACGACAAGAGAACATGGAATCGGAACGAAAATGTACAAAATAATAAATATTGATGAGATTATTTGCAATTTTTCTATATTAAATCCAAAGAGAGAGTCCGTGATGACTGAGAGAGAGAATGATAGAAAATGGGGTGGAATTTTTGGAATTATTTTTGCAAGAATGAGAGGAGTATTAAGCTCTGGTTATGATATTATTATAGATGATTTCTTTATAGATCAAGAATATATTTTCCTTTTTTCTTAAAAATGATAAAATATATATTATCTGGCATGGAGAAGGGAGATTAAGGGGCTGGGTTTGGTTTGAGGAGTGAAAAATATGAAATTATGATTCGTGTGTTTAATTATATAGTTTTCTTCTTGTCCTCTTGGAATCATATATTTTATGTATATTTGCAAGAATGCTATAATTGGAATTGTGATTACCATTTAATTTGCGCTTTTTTCTTTTCACCGTGAAAGTAATTTCTTTAGTTTATAGAGATATTGCGGTCCGCAATTTAGTTTTTATGGACGTTGCGGTCCAAAGTTTATCTGTTCTTGTGCGTCAAAACTTACAACTCCATTCAAATATGTTGTATATCTTATTTTACAAGTTTCCGTCTTTTTTTATTTAGCAAGATCGTCCGTATGAAACATCCTCCTCGTTTTAACTGTCTATGAGTTTATGTTTTTTTTGGTAACCTTTTGCATGCAACTGAAGGCAACTCCACTCCATGATGTACACGGGCAGCGTAAACCTCACCCTTGGCTAAATTATACATTTTGTCTGCAATATTATTTGGGTCCCTTGTTTATGTACGGTTTGTACTCATATGTGTGTTATATAGACTAGTAAAATTAAATTAGAAAGGGTTTATTTGTGCAATTAATTGGTAATGGATCTGAATCTTGCATGCATGTTTTCCCCCATGTGCAATGCTTGCATGCCCCCACCCTCTCTTTACTTTGTCCCCAAACCATTTCACATCTCTCTTTCACCATTGATTCACATGTGCATGTAACTAGCCTTCTGCCTCCTGATCTCCTTTAGCTGCTTCCCTTTTTCAACTCTTCTATTCTATTCCTTCTCTTTTGATCTCATCACGCTGTTATCAAGTATTTGCACGATTATTGTACGATCAACACCAATCTTATGTGATTTTAGTGTTGTAATTTTAGGATACATTTGTAGGATCGATGGATCTAGAAATAAGAAAAGATGAAATAGATATCGGTGTAAAAATCGAGATTAATGGGGAGGAAGGAGGGAAGGAGGGGAGACTCTCATAGATTAAGGTGTATGAAATTTAAATTTGACATATGATGATGATGTGTATGTCTTTATTTTATTATTGTTTCGATTCTTTTACTTAAGAAGGAGAGTGAGCGACATCTTCGGTGTTTGCATTATAACAGCATCTCCTGCCATGCATCTCAAATTTTGGATATAGGAGGGTGCATCCTCTGAAACGTCAAAGGAGATGTATATGGTTAAGAATAAAACGAAAAAGAATCGGCTGATGTGAATTGAATGATGAAATACATGCGATATTGATAGATAAACAGACAACATGAATGACAAGTACAGTAGACACAAACATAATTGACTGCAAAAGGAGGATTTGAACCCAAACCTCTTGATCAACCGCAGAGAGGCTTTACCACGATGCAACAACTTGTGTAATTAGTTGGATGGCTTTATATTAAGGAAACAGTTGATGTAGTTTTTATAGATATGTATGCTGGGTCATCTCAAAGGTCTTTGTCGGTAGGCCTTTTTTTTAACACTTTGGGTCCAACCTTATTCGACCCGGTTATTATAGTTTGGATGGGCTTTAACTTCTGTCTAGGATGGGCTTGTGTTAAGTATTTGAGCTAATGGCCGTGGTTGATTTATGCACCACTAGTCCAATTGTCCGATGTTTAAAAGGGCCCAAAAGAATATTTGAAAAGGCTAAACTCGCTTATAGCCCATTTGCAGATAACCGCCCTCAAATTTAAAAGGGTAAATTGTTGAAAAGTCCCAGGCCCACGAAAAAGGGGTCAAAAAGTCCCCGTTATTTTCGAAATAGAAAGAAAGGGCCTACCGTTCACAACCTTTGTCAAAACGTCCTTGGCCCAAGACCCGAGTATTTTATTTTGATGGGTGGACGAAAATACCCCCATTTATTCACAGCCACTCAGAATTTCTCTTCTCTCTCGCTCCCATCTTCTCAAATCCCCAAGCCTTCTCCCAATTCACCTCTCGTCGTCATTGTTATCGCCGTCTTCACAATTGTCGTCGCCAACATCACAATCTTGCCTATCCAAGAAATAGCGCAGCATAATCCTAAAGACTATCCTTATTCTCGTCGGTTGTTCTCTATCATATGTGTCCTAAAAAAGAGTTATTTGATAACCATAAGGAGTTCAATGGTAGTGTAAGGTGTTTTTCGTCACCCCATTGAGATGGGAATACGCGTCGCTTATCAGGCGTACTACAGATCCTCCATGTCTATGGTAGGCGGGGTTTATTGATTGTGCGGATTCAAATCTCCGGCAGCCATGGACTAAGCTGCCGTTAATTACCCCTCGGCTTTGGAGCGAAGGAACCTCCGGTTGACGGGTCAAACTAGTATGCGAATTCAATGTGTAGTGTGCGTGTGTTGTGCAGTGAGGGGTTTTGGATATATCGGGGGCCCACAGAGTTTACGGGGGTCCCGCTACCTGGATAGTGGGCTGGGGGGCAAGAGGGCTAGCAGCCCCTTTGCGGGGTGCGGGGCAGCGTCCCGTTAGAAAAAAAATTTCTAGCGGGAGAGGTAAATGTGGAGCGCATAAAAAATGTGGGGAATGAAAAGTTATTCTTTATTTCATTACCATGTTGACTTATATAGGCTTACAAATTTACATATAGCCCATTGCGCTTTACAAAATGGCATTTTGCCCATTTCATGCCTCATGTGCTCATTTCTTTTGCACATAAGCCATGAGCTTTACAAAAATTTGGTTTTATGCCCATTTTTCTTACATTCATGCATAAAAAATTACATCAAAATTATTTATTACATGATTTCAATTTGGCATGGGGAGGCCAGCCACGGAGCTCGACTTGGGCACGGGTCCGCTTACTTGGGGTTGACTTTGACTTTGACTTGGCCAACCGGGGTGTAATTTTTTACCCCAACAAAGTGCCCCTATTAATAAATGCACACCGCGTGTATGAGTTGTGTGCATGAAATTGATGAATCTTGGAGTTGGACTTCAAGGTGGAACATCATTCCGGAGGCGGAGCATAATTCCGGGGATCGGAGCATAATTCCGAGGATCGGAGTATAATTCCAAGGATCGGAGTATAATTCCAAAGAGCAAAGTATCATTCTGGGAGCATAATTCCGGTGATCGGAGTATAATTCCGAGATCAGAGCAAAATTCTAACGAGCGGAGCATATTTCCGGAGATCGGAGCATAATTCCGACGAGCGGAGCATGATTCTAAGGGGTCGGAGCATAATTCCGACGAGCGGCAAACATTCTGACCAAAACATAATTTTGATGCAGAGGTTGATTCCCAGACGAAGCTTAATTCCGACAGGGAAGGCAGATACTCCGAGGCGAAGCATGATTTCGACACGGGGCACATTCTGAGACGAAGTATGATTTCGTCGCAGAGCTTGTTGGTTGACTTGATTCGGAGACGAACCATAATTTCGACAGGGAAGTCATTGGTTGACTTGATTCCGAGTCGAAGCATAATTCCGACAGGGAGGTCGTTGGTTGGCTTCTCCCCGGAACAGAGTGTCTGTGGTCGACGTTTCCCCAGCACGGAGTGTCACTGGTTTTGATGTAGAGGCTGATTCCCGGGCGAAGTATAATTTCGATAGGGAAGGTAGATACTCCGAGGCGAAGCATGATTTCGACACGGGGTACACTATGAGGCGAAACATGATTCCGACGCAGAGGTCAATTCCCATTCGAAGCATAATTCCGACGGGGAAAGCAGGTACTTCGAGGCGAAGCATGATTTCGATATGGGGTATATTATGAGACGAAACATGATTCCGCCGCAGAGCTTGTTGGTTTGATTTGATTTGGGTTGACATCAGCATCACTACACTGGAATATGGTACCAGGAGCGAATCATCATTTGCCATGAGAGAATTTGGGGATTTTGGTTTTGGTTCGGCATCAGCACTGCTACACTGGAATATGGTACCAGGAGCGAATCATCATCTGCCGTGAGGGGATTTTCTTCGTTCGCAGTTTAATGACTTAGGGGTCATCTGTTCCCAGTTTAACGACTTAAAGGTCATTTGTTCCCAGTTTAACGACTTAGAGGTTATCTGTTCCCATTTTAACGATTTAGAGGTCATCTGTTCTCAGTTTAAAGACTTAGGGGTCTATTGGGTCGAAAGTTTGGAATTTTGGGGTTGGGGTCGGCATCAGCGTTGCTAACACTGAAGCACAGGTGCCAGGAGCAATTCATCATTTGCATTTGCCTGTTGGGGAGCGATGGCTTAGGAGACAGGTTTAGGTCCCTATCATCTAAGGCTTTTCAATTTCATGAGCCGTAAGGATCCCATAAAAGCATTTTCTCACTACGAGTCGAAAGGATCTCGTAGGTGTATTTTCTCCTTAGGAGTCGCGGGGACTCCCAAGTGTCTTTTTCCTTTGTGAGTCGTAAGGATCCCACGAAGGTGTTTTCTTACGAGTCGAGAGGATCTCGTAAGGTTTGTTCTCCTTATGTATCGTGAGGACACATGACTGGATCTTCCCTAATGGAGCATAATTCCAAGAGCGGAGACCGGCCGCGTGACTGGTGATTTAGGTGGGGTATGGATGTGATAAGAATTATTTGAGCCCGTGGATTGTATACGGTAGTCAGTTTGAAGACCAACTGTAGGGCTGGGAGAATTTTGGGAAATTGGATTTTGGTTGGCGTCTACATCGCTACACTGAAATATGGTACTAGGAGCGACCCATCATTCGCCGTTGGGACATTCGGAGATTTGAAATTTTGGTTGAAGTCTGCATCGCTGCACTGGAATATGGTACCAGGAGCGACTCATCATTCGCCATTTGGGAATTTGGATTTTGGTTGGCGTCTGTACCGTTGCACTAGAATATGGTACTAGGAGCGACTCATCATTCGCCGTTTGGGGATTTGGAATTTGGTTGGCGTCTGCATCGCTGCACTGGAATATGGTACCAGGAGTGACTCATCATTCGCCGTTTGGGAACTTGGATTTTTGTTGGCGTCTACATTGCTGCACTGGAATATGGTACCAGGAGCGACTCATCATTCGCCGTTTTTTTACGCGATTGCTCTATTATTTCAGCTTTTCTCATCACGAAGGTCGCGATTGCCCTATCATTTCGGCTATTTATTCACGGTTGCCGTACCATTTCGGTTTTATTTTTCATCTTTATTTTACTCGCTAATTTTTATTGCGAGTTGCTCCATCATTTCGGCTTTTCTTTTCTTTTTACTTTTATTTACACATTTTTTTATTTACAAACATTTTTTTACACTCTCAGTTTAACGATTTATGGGTCATTTATTCCCAGTTTAACGACGTGGTGGTCCGCTCTTTTTAGAGAAAGGCAGATGTCTGAGAGAATCAGGTTTCCGAAGGACTTCGGTCTCCATCTGTATGAAATTGGCGGTCGCAGCTTGACTATTTGTTAACACGCCTTTAGACAGTTCTATCTCTCCTGCCTTGTATTGTTTTTCGAGCCAATCTTTGAAGACAAACAGTCTTCAATGGCATGACTTATCACTCTGTGATAGGGGCAATATTTGGGGTCGTCGGCCATATTCGCTTCTTGCGGTCTCTTTGATTCTGGCAATTGTAGACCGTTTCTCAGGGCGTCCTTGAATATCTTGTGGACTTTGTCCCTTCTGAAGGAATAGACTTTATCCAACTTCTCTTTCGGTTGAGATTCTCCCCCCTCTCTGAACACTGGCTTCTGAGGCTGGTTAGCATTAGGCCCGCTCATCTCTCGCTTATTTCGGTTAGCCGAAGTGTTAAAAGATTCAACCTCGTCGGAATTTCCGCCTTTGCGATTATCGTCCTTTCGGTTTCTCCAGGACCTATTGTTATTTTGGGAATCATAAGAGGATTCCTTCTTTGAGCGCTCCAACATTTAGACTTTCCTGGTCAGCTCTTGGAATGATTTGAGACCCGCGGTGCATAGAAACGGGGCCATCCAATTGTTGATATTTCCAACGAGGAGACTGACAGATTAGTCCTGCTCTATCGGCGGTTCACATTTGACGGAGAGATTGTGCTATCGGGTTATAAAATCCGTGCTGCTTTCTTTCTTCTTTGGCTTGGTCCTTATGAGCTCGGCAATGGTGATTTTATCGCTGACACTCATGAACCTTTGTCGAAATAGAGATTCCATTTGGACGAAAGTAGTAACGGAGCCATCCGGTATGCTCACGTACCAGTCGAAAGCGACATCGGTCAGGCTATTAACAAACTGGCGGAGGACAAGAACATCATTGCCCCCAGTATTCCCGCATGAGACTTTAAATGGGCGACGTGCTGATTCGCATTTCCCGTCCCATCAAATCTTTCGAATTTGGGGATGACATAGCCGATAGGAAATTCTACCAGATCATACTGAGCAGGATACGGTCTCCCGCTACTGCTAACAGCTTTTTGCGCTTCGGCTTAGGCTACCAATCTTTTGACTTTGTTGGCAACCAAATCCATGATTTGATCTTGAGTTAGCGGGCTACTGTCATCGGTAGCCAAGACATTTCCCGAGATAGGATGCGACTGATTTTCATCCGGTCCTCCCACCTTTGGATTTGAGGGAACAGGTGTTGGCTGCCTCGGGACACCGTCTCTCGATTCATGAGCAGAGCCCTGCGCCTTATTGGGCGGATGAGAGGCAACTTGAGCCGTGAGCCATAAGACGACGTTTGTTAAGTCGTCAATCTTTGAGTAAAGCTTGGCTATCTCCTTGTCTTTACTTCTGAGCTGTTTTTGGAGCTCTTGGAGAAGTCGCTGCTCTGCATTCTTGGGATGGAAGATTGGCTCCTCTTCACTTTCCGAGCCCGATTCCTCATGAACCGAGGGATCTCTCTGCTTATCAGCCTCACTGGGAGGATTTTCATTACCTTCCGGAGGATGCTGGTCTTGGGAAGTGACAGCCACATTCACACCAGATTAGATTTGAGATGTAGTGGTCCCATCCTTGCTCTTGCTGCGCGTGCCCACCATGTAGACAGTGTGGACCATATATCCAGCCGTCTCTTTATCTTTGGCGGGGTAACCCTGTTCTTGGAACCTCATGAAGTTCAGAGTAGCATGAGCCCTAGCCATTTTGTTGGCTTTGTATCTAAGCCTTTTCTGTTTTAACTTCTCGATTTTGAAGGCTTGGCGGGCATCCGTCATCCAGGAAGCCATCGTGAGCCGATTAACGGGGAGCTTAGAGAAGATACCCAATTGAGCGATTGTCAAGGGCACCGCTGGAGCTTGGCAGAGACACCTTATTTCTTTATTGGTGTTGATGGTCTTGCCCCTAGCTGGAGCCAAGGAAAGTCGTTCAAACACCGACTTGCATTTGGACAGTGGTGCCCTCGAGATCACCACATTTGGCCTCCTGCCTTTCGAGGTCGGTCTATCTGTTACTGGAGCTTGAGGAGCTGGGATGGCGCTAGCTGGCACGAACATAATAGAGCCAAATGGTAGCAGCGGCTCCTTCCACTGTCGTCCGAGACTGGCCGGGAGGACCATCCTGGCGTCCATCTTCATCGTGTAGGATATGGGAGCTGTGTCGAGAGCTGAGCTTGTCTTTGGAGACATTTTTGCTGTGTCCGAAGATTGCAATTGGAAACTATTAACCTGCACAAAGAAGCATGATTTCAGTATAGGAAATCGATATGTATATTGATTGAGTTCGCATGAACGTTTAACCCGAAATATGGGAGGAGAGATTGGTCCTACCGGGCGTGCCAGAATTTGTAGGGTGTTTTTCGTCACCCCATTGAGATGGGAATACGCGTCGCTTGTCAGGCGTACTACAGATTCCCCCTGCTTAGGGTAGGCGGGGGTTTATTGATTGTGGGTATCCGAATCTCCGGCAGCCGCGGACTAAGCTGTTGTTAATTACCCCTCGCCTTTGGAGCGAAGGAACCTCCGATTGACGGGTCAAACTGGTCATGCGAACTCAATGTGCAGTGTGCGTGTGTTGTGCAGTGAGGGGTTTTGGATATATCGGGGGTCCCGCTACACGGATAGCGGGCTGAAGGTTAAAGGGGCTAGCAGCCCCCTTGCGGGGTGCGGGGCAGCGTTCCGTCAGAAAAAAATTTCTAGCGGGGGAGGTAAATTTAGTGTGGAGTGCATATAAAATGAGTGGAATGAAAAGTTATTCTTTAGTTCATTATCATGTTACCTTATATAGGCTTACAAATTTACATATAGCCCCTTAGGCTTTACAAAATGGCATTTTGCCCATCTCATGTCTTATGTGCTCATTTCTTTTGCACGTGAGCCATGGGCTTTACAAAAATTTGGCTTTATGCCCATTTTTATTACATTCATACATAAAAAATTACTTCAAAATTATTTATTACATGATTTCATTTTGGCATGGGGGAGGCCGGCCGTGGGGCTCGACTTGGGCACGGGCCCACTTGATATGGGCTTGGGCCTACTTACTTGGGGTTGATTTTGACTTTGACTTGGCCAACCGGGGTGTAATTTTTTACCCCAACAGGTAGCGGTGTTTTCACGGGAAATAATGTGGCGTGTAAGACCATTGTATAGGAAACATCAAATTTCGCATGTTTGATAGTGTGGCGCGAACACTTGTGAACGTGAGTCACGTTCCGAAATTAAAAAAAATCTGATTTCTCTAGAAGTATTGGATGCAGCATGATGCAAGTTCGTAGGTCAAAATGGAGTGCTAAAGGTTTTCAGGGATGCCCTAGTGGTCATGATGGGATGACTGAAGAACTTGTATCGTTTGGACGACAGCACAATTGTCACGCCCCGCTTCCCGGTGTACGGAAAGGGGACGCGGCGATGCCGCTACTTATTTACTCAGAAGTAACACGCTAAGCGTATCTAAGCAATATAAAATAAAAGTACACAAGAGACAAGATGTAAATGAACAGCAACTTTATTTATTAATATTCTTTTTACAATACAATGAAAAGTAAATACATGGAATGGAAGCAATGCCTAAACAGTGGTATAAAAGAAATGAAAAAATGTACAAGTAAACTAGATGTCTGGGTCGAAGGCTATCTGATCCAAGTCCTCGCTGACGGGCTCTGTCTCCAGAAGGTCTGATCCACCTGACAACATTCCAAAGAAAGAAGAGAAGGAATGTCGTCAGCGAACAATCGCTCGGTAAGTCCCAAATATGAGTAGAGATAGAATGGACAGAAAGAGAATATATCTTATAATGTTTGATTATATTGTTAACGCCGTTGTTTGTATCTTGGTACAGAAAATGCCAGTGTATACGAGAGAAGTCCCACTATTCCGGAGACTAAGGTATACGGAGCACAAGTGTAGGGTGTTTTTCGTCACCCCATTGAGATGGGAATACGTCCGTGCTTGTCAGGCGTACTACAGATTTCTCCTGCCTAGGGTAGGCCGGGGTTTAATGATTGTGGAGATCCGAATCTCCGGCAGCCGCGGACTAAGCTGCCGTTAATTACCCCTCGCCTTTGGAGCAAGGGAACCTCCGATTGACGGGTTAAATTGGCCATGCGAACTCAATGTGTAGTGTACGTGTGTTGTGTTTTGGAAGGGGGGTTTGGATATGTCGGGAGCTACGCAGAGTTTTTACGGGGGTCCCGCTACCCGGATAGCGGGCTAGGGGTCAAGGGGGCTAGCAGCCCCCTTGCGGGGTGCGGGGCAGCGCCCCGTTAGAAATTTTTTTCTAACAGGGACAGTGTTGGGGAGTATGTGTGTGTGTAAATATGTATGCATATGTACACACACACACACACACACATATATATATAAAAGAAAGAGGGGGAAAAGACATCCAAAGGATGCGTGGGGCAGCGCCTTGGGCGCTGTGCGTCTAGGTGCTGTGCGCTCAGGCGCTAGAGTGCCACGTGTCGGAACGTGGGCGCTCTGCGCTTGAGCGCAAGTACGCCACATGTCGGCACGGGGGCGATTTGCGCTCGAGCGCTTGAGCGCAAGAGCGCCACGTGTCGGCACCGGGGCGACTTGCGCTGGAGCGCTTGCGCTGGAGCGCAAGCACGCCACGTGTCGGCACCGGGGCGACTTGCGCTGGAGCGCAAGCGCGCCACGTGTCGGCACGGGGGCGACTTGCGCTCGAGCGCTTGCGCATGAGTGCAAGTGCGCCACGTGTCGGCACCGGGGTGACTTGCGTTCGAGCGCTTGCGTTTGAGCGCAAGCGCGCCACGTGTCGGCACGTGGGCGCTCTGCGCTTGAGCGCCGGCGAGAAAAAGAGGCTTTTAGCCTAAAAAAGATTTCTTGAAAGAGAAATCAGAGAGGAGTTGGACTCCTGAGTGTGTTTTTGGGGTTAATGGAAGGGGTTCTTCTTCTTCCTCCTCTGTTAGCTGGATCTTGAAGATCAAGAGATGTGAGATCTCAAAATCTCTCCTTTTTGAGATCTGATGACAGATCCAAGTTCCCCTTTGTGGGTTTCGTGGTGAAAAACTATTTTGTTTTTGAAAAGGAAGAGTAAAACTCTTGATTTAATTCAAAAGAAAGAAGAAGGTTTGAGACCTTCAGAAAAGGGAAAGAGATACAAACCCTAGGTTTTTTTGTGAGAATGAAAAGTCCTTTTTATTCATCATCATGTTGCCTTTTATAGGCTTACATATTTACATATAGCCCCTTGGGCTTCACAAAAATGGCATTTTGCCTATCCCATGGCTCATGTGCCATTTCATTTTTGCACATAAGCCACGGGCTTACAAAATATTGGCTTTATGCCCATTTTACATACATTCATGTAGAAAAAATTACATAAAAATTATTTATTACATGATTTTGTTGTTGGCATGGGGAGGCTGGCCGCGGGCTCGACTTGGGCATGGGCCCGCTTGACCTGGGCTTCGGCCCACCTAGCTTGGGGGTTGACCTTGATTTTGACTCGGTCAACCGGGGTGTAAATTTTTACCCCAACAAAGTGCCCCCCATCAATAAATGCACACCGCACATTTGAGTTGTGTGCATGAAATTGATGGATCTTGAAGTTGGACTTCGAGGTAGAACATCATTCCAGGGGCGGAGCATCATCTCGAAGTTCGGAGCATCTTTCCGAAGAGCGGAGTATGATTCCAGAGTTCGGAGTATCTTTCCGAAGAGCGGAGCATAATTCCAAGGATCGGAGCATCATTCCGATGAGCGGAGTATCATTCCAATTTGCGGAGCTTAATTCCAAGGATCGGAGCATCATTCCGATGAGCGGAGCATGATTCCATGGGATCGGAGCATTATTCCGAAGGGCGGAGCATGATTCCAGGGATCGGAGCATCATTCCGATGAGTGGAGCATCATTCCAAGGATCAGAGCATCATTCCGATGAGCGGAGCATGGTTCCAGGGATCGGAGCATCATTCCAAAGGGCGGAGCGTGATTCCAGGGATCGGAGCATCATTCCGAAGGGCGGAGCATGATTCCAGGGATTGGAGCATCATTTCGATGAGCGGAGCATCATTCCGATTGGCAGAGCATAATTCCAAGGATCGGAGCATCATTCCGATGAGCGGAGCATGATTCCAGGGGATCGGAGCATCATTCCGAAGGGCGGAGCATGATTCCAGGGATCGGAGCATCATTCCGATGAGCGGAGAATCATTCCAAGGATCGGAGCATCATTCCGATGAGCGGAGCATCATTCCAGGATTCGGAGCATCATTTCGAAGAGCGGAGCATGATTCCAGGGGTTCAGAGCATCATTCCGAAGAGCGGAGCATGATTCCAGGGGTTCGGAGCATCATTCCGAAGGGCGGAGCATGATTCCAAGGATCGGAGCATCATTCTGATGAGCGGAGCATCATTCCAGGATTCGGAGCATCATTCCGAAGAGCGGAGCATGATTCCAGGGGTTCGGAGCATCATTCCGAAGAGCGGAGCATGATTCCTGAGTTCGGAGCATCTTTCCGAAGAGCGGCAGACATTCTGACCGAAGCATGATTTCGATGCAGAGGTAGATTCCTAGGCGAAGTATAATTCCGATAAGGAAGGAAAATATTCCAAGGCAAAGCATTGATTTCGATACGGGGTATATTCTGGGACGGAGCATGATTCCGTCGCAGAGCTTGTTGGCTGACTTGATTCCGAGACGAAGCATAATTTCGACAGGGAAGGCAGATACACCGAGACGAAGCATGATTTCGACGCGGGGTACACTCTGAGACGAAGTATGGTTCCGACGCAGAGCTTGTTGGTTGATTTGATTCCGAGGCGGAGCATAATTCCGGCAGGGAAGGTAGATATCCCGAGGCGAAGCATGATTTCGACACGGGGTATATTCTGGGATGAAGCATGATTCCGCCGTAGAGGTTGTTGGTTTGATTTGATTTGGGTTGACATCAGCATCGCTACACTGGAGTATGGTACCAGGAGCGAATCATCATTTGCCATGAGTGGATTTGAGGATTTGGCTTTGGTTTGGCATCTGCATTGCTGCACTGGAATAATGCCAGGAGCAACTCATCATTTGCCCCGGGAGGGCTTGAAAATTGGTTTTTGCTTGGCATCAGTATCGCTACACTGGAATATGGTACCAGGAGCGAATCATCATTTGTGCTTGCTTATCAGGAAGCGATGGCTTAGGAGACAGGTTTTAGGTCCCTATCACTTAAGACTTTTCAATTTTGTGAGCCGTAAGGGTCTCACAAAGCATTTTCTTCCTACGAGTCGTAGGGATCCCGTAGGTGTATTTTCTCCTTAGGAGTCGTGGGGACTCCTAAGTGTGTTGCTCCTTTGTGAGTCGTAAGGATCTCACGCGGGAATTTTCTCCTCACAAAGTCGAGAGGACTTTGCGAGTGCATTTCATCTCTTTTTCACGAGTTTGCGCCCTTTCGGGTTTTCACAAACTCGCCGGCAGTCCTGCTGTTTTTACTCACGGAGCCCTTTCGGGTTTTCATCCGTGCCCATTTTGCTTGTGGACATACCTTCTTTTTTTTTTCTTCTCTTTTTTTTCTTTTTCCCATTTTTTTGAATCTTCCCTGCCGGTGGGACTTTGAATGTGGTCTCGCCGGTAGGACTTGGGAGAGATTGGGATCGTTTTACGCCCGTGGATTGTATACGGTTTTGCAGGATGTATGATCCAGACCGTAGGGCCATAAAAATTTCGGGACTTTGTTGGTGTCTGCATCGCTGCACTAGAATATGGTACCAGGAACGACTCATCATTCGCCATTTGGGGATTGGGGAGCGATGGCTTAGGAGACAGGTTTAGGTCCCTGTCACCTAAGGCTTTTCAATTTTATGGGCCGTGAGGGTCCCATAAAAGCATTTTCTCCCTACGAGTCGTAAGGATCCCGCAGGTGTATTTTCTCCTCAGGAGTCGTGAGGACTCCTAAGTGTGTTTTTCCTTTATGAGTCGTAAGGATCCCACAAAGGTTTGTTCTCCCCATGTATCGTGAGGATACATGAGTGGGTCTTCTCAATGGAGCATAATTCCAAGGCGAAGACCAGCCGCGTAACTGGTGATTACGGTGGGGCATGGGTATGATGAGAATTATTTGAGCCTGTGGATTGTATACGGTAGTCAATTTGGGGACTAGCCGTAGGGCCGGAAGAATTTTGGGAAATTGGATTTTTTTTTGTTTTACCGTGATTGCTCTATCATTTCAGCTTTTCTTATCGCGAAGATCGCGATTGCCCTATCATTTCGGCTATTTATTCGCGGTTGCCCCATCATTTCGGCTTTATTCTCATTTTTTTTCACTCGCTGATTTTTATTGCGAGTTGCCCAATCATTTCGGCTTTTCTTTATTTTTCTTTTATTTACACATTTTTTTTGTTTATTTACATTTTTTTTACATTCCCAGTTTAACGACTTAGAGGTCGACTGTTCCCAGTTTAATGACATGGTGGTCGATTGTTTTCAGAGAAAGGCAGATGTCTGAGAGAATCGATTTCACGAAGAACTTCGGTCTCCGTTTGTATGAAATTGGCGGTTGCAGCTTGACTGTTTGTTAACACGCCTTTGGACAGTTCTATCTCTCCTGCCTTGTATTGCTTTTCGACCCAATCTTTGAAGACGAAGCAGTCCTCAATGGCATGACCTATCACTCTGTGATAGGGGCAGTATTTGGGGTCATCGGTCTTATTCGCTTCGTGCGGTCTTTTTGACTCTGGCAGTTGTAGACCGTTCTTCAGGGCGTCTTTGAATATTTTACGGATTTTGTCCCTTCTGAAGGAATAGACCTTATCTAGCTTCTCTTTCAGTGGAGATTCTCCTCCCTCTCCGAACATTGGCTTCCGAGGCTGGTTGGCGCTAGGCCCGCTCATCCTTTGCTTATTTCGGTTAGCCGAAGTGTTGAAAGATTCAGAATCATTGGAGTTTCCGCCTTTGCGATTATCGTCCTTTCGGTTTCTCCAGGACCTATTGTTATTTTGGGAATCCGAGGAGGACTCCTGTTTTGAGCGCTCCAGCATCTGAACTTTCCTGGTCAGCTCTTGGAATGTTTTGAGACCCGTGGTGCATAGAAACAGGGTCATCCAATTGTTGAGATTTCCGACGAGGAGACTGACAGATTGGTCCTGCTTTATCGGCGGTTCGAATTTGACGGAGAGATTGCGCCATCGGGTTATAAAATCCGTGCTGCTTTCGTTGTTCTTGGGCTTGGTCCTTACGAGCTCAGCAATGGTGATCTTATCGCTGACGCTCATGAATCTTTGTCGAAACAAAGATTCCATTTGGACGAAAGTGGTAACGGAGCTATCCGGTATGCTAGCGTACCAGTCGAAAGCAACATCGGTCAAGCTATTAACGAACTGGCGGAGGAGAAGCGCATCATTGCCCCCAGTATTCCCGCATGAGGCTTTGAAGTGGGCGATGTGTTGATTCGCATTTCCCGTCCCATCGAATCTTCCGAATTTGAGGATGACATAGCCGCTAGGAAATTCTACCAGATCATACTGAGCAGGATATGGTCTCCCACTACTGCTGATATCTTTTTGCGCTTCGGTTTCGGCCACCAATGTTTTGACTTTGCTGGCAACCAAATCCATGATTTGATCTTGAGTTAGCGGGCTACTGTCATCAGTAGCCAAGACATTTCCTGAGATAGGATGCAATTGACTTTCATGCGGTCCGCCCACTTTTGGATTTGAGGGAATAGGCGTCGGCTGCTTTGGGACACCATTTCCTGTTTCATGAGAGCCCTGCGCCTGATTGGGCGGCTGAGAGGCAAGTTGGGCCGTAAGCCGTAAGACGACATTTGTCAAGTCGTCGATCTTTGAGTAGAGCTTGGCCATCTCCTTGTCTTTGCTTCTGAGCTGCTTTCGGAGCTCTTGGAGAAGTTGTTGCTCTGCGGTCTTAGGACGGAAAGTTGGCTCATCTTCGCTTTCCGAGCCTGACTCCTCATGAATTGAGGGCCCTCTTTGCCTATCAGCCTCATCGAGAGGGGTTTCATCATCCAGCGGAGGCGGCTGTTCTTGGGTAGTGGCAACCACATTCAAGCCAGATTGGATTTGAGATGTGGTGGCCCCGTCTTTGCTCTTGCTGCGCGTGCCCACCACGTAGACAGTGTGGATAACACATTCAGCCATCCCCTCATCTTTGGCGGGGTAACCATGTTCTTCGAACCTCATGAGGTTTAACCTGGCAGGAGCCCTAGCCCTTTTGTTGGCTCTATATCTGAGCCTTTTCTCCCTCAGCTTCTCGATTTTGAAGGCTTGGCGGTCATCCGCTACCCGGGGAGCCATTGTGAGTTGATCAGAGGGGAGCTTAGAGAAGACACCCGATCGAGCAGTGGTCAAGGGCACCGCTGGAGCTTGCTCAGGACGCGTTGTAGCTTTGTTGGTGTTGATGGACTTGCCCCCAGCTGGGGCCAAGGAAAGTCGTTCAGACACCGACTTGCGTTTGGGTTGGGGCGCCCTTGAGATCACCACATTTGGTCTCCTGCCTTTCGAGACCGGTTTGTCTGCCACCGGGGCTTGAGGAGCTGGGATGGCGCCAACTGGCATGAACACAATAGAGCCAAATGGTAGCAGCGGCTCCTCCCATTGTCGCCCGAGACTAGCTGGAAGGACCGTCCTAGAGTCTATCCTCATCGTGTAGGAGACGGGAGCTGAGTTCATCATCGAAGACATCGTCGGAAGGTGATTGCTTGAAAATATGCATGAAAAAGCATTATTTTTAGTATAAATACAGGTGTGTATATTGATTGAGTTCGCATGAATGCTTAACCCAAAATATGGGAGGAGAGATTGGTCCCACCGGGCGTGCCAGAATCTGTAGGGTGTTTTTCGTCACCCCATTGAGATGGGAATACGTGCGCGTTTGTCAGACGTACTATAGATTCCCCCTGCCTAGGGTAGGCCGGGGTTTAATGATTGTGGGGATCCGAATCTTCGGCAGCCGCGGACTAAACTGCCGTTAATTAACCCTCGTGTCGACACGTGGGCGACTTGCGCTCGAGCGCTTGCGCTGGAGCGCAAGCGCGCCACGTGTCGGCACCGGGACGACTTGCGCTTGAGCGCAAGCACGCCACGTGTCGGCATGGGGGCGACTTGTGCTCGAGCGCTTGCGCATGAGTGTAAGCGCGCCACGTGTAGGCACCGGGGTGACTTGCGCTCGAGCGCTTGCGCTGGAGCGCAAGCGCGCCACATGTCAGCACGCGGGCGCTCTGCGCTTGAGCGTCGGCGAGAAAAAGAGGCTTTTAGCCTAAAAAAGATTTCTTAAAAGAGAAATCAGAGAGGAGTTGGACTCCTAAGTGTGTTTTTGGGGTTAATGGAAGGGGTTCTTCTTCTTCCTCCTCTGTTAGCTGGATCTTGAAGATCAAGAGATGTGAGATCTCAAAATCTCTCCTTTTTGAGATCTGATGACAGATCCAAGTTCCCTTTTGTGGGTTTCATGGTGAAAAACTATTTTGTTTTTGAAAAGGAAGAGTAAAACTCTTGATTTAATTCAAAAGAAAGAAGAAGGTTTGAGACCTTCAGAAAAGGGAAAGAGATACAAACCCTAGGTTTTTTTGTGAGAATGAAAAGTCCTCTTTATTCATCATCATGTTGCCTTTTATAGGCTTACATATTTACATATAGCCCTTTGGGCTTCACAAAAATGGCATTTTGCCTATCCCATGGCTCATGTGCCATTTCATTTTTGCACATAAGCCATGGGCTTACAAAATATTGGCTTTATGCCCATTTTACATACATTCATGTAGAAAAAATTACATAAAAATTATTTATTACATGATTTTGTTGTTGGCATGGGGAGGCTGGCCGCGGGCTCGACTTGGGCATGGGCCCGCTTGACCTGGGCTTCGGCCCACTTAGCTTGGGGCTTGACCTTGACTTTGACTCGGTCAACCGGGGTATAAATTTTTACCCCAACAACAAGGAACCGTTCAGCCACGGTACAACGGCAATGGATATTCAGGCTAGGTGTATTATGGTTACAGTATCGTGCCACTTTTAACACCTTCCGTACCAATCTACCCCTTATAAACCCCGCGATGTCTTTATTGTATTGATTGTATTGTATTGTAAATTGTATATGGATGACTTGCCGAAACCATGATATTAGAAAATAGAACAGATATAATGGATGTACATGTAGATGGAGTATATCCATGGTTCGGTTCAGTCAATATAGTTTGATGTAGATTGAATAGACGGATTCATGGATTCATGTTGTATTGTAGTTTGTACTTGAATCACATTTAAGTCAGATTGATTAGATTGAGACTCAGTCTGAGTCAGACACTTTGAATAGAACTTGAAATACTGAATTAGTTTTGATATTATTGGTAACTGCTGCACATGGATGGCAGAATTTGTGTCATTTTCCAAGACAATTACTGTTTTGATAACACCGTTATTTAGATTGTCTAACTTAGATAGGCAAGTATCCATATCTCCGGCTCCCTGAGGCTCAAGAGACTGGTCCCGCTTAAACCTATGTTTACTAGGGTCCTTATTGTAATTTAATATAACTTGAGGGGTTTTTATGTAAAAATAGTTTGATATAATTTTCAAAATACACCTAAAGTATTTAATTATCGTATTTAGGATTTTTATAGATGTATATTTTATAATTGTGAAATTTCTAGTGAGTAGAACCTAATTTTTCATAGTATAGGGTATTTTCTTGAAATATTGGAATTAATTTGTATTTGGATGGTATTTTCATGTAATGGTGATTCTTTTGAAAACTTGGAATATTTATATAATATAATTAAAGTAGATATTTTGATAATATATATATATATATATAATGAAAGTAATTTTATTTATTTTCTTGTAGAAATCTCATTTTCTAAAGAAAAATGCATAAAAATTCCACCGAGATCGAATACTCTTTTCGGAGGTCTGCATCTCGCTCTACTAGGCCCGAGAATGTGCGATAATCCGCACCATCCCGAACGGGGTCCCCAAAAGTGGATTGTAGAGGCGCAATTGCCAGGAATTGTTTAATACATCTTTTTATAGAAATGGTTTTATAAGTTGATGGTATTTATTTGCAAAGTCGTTTTATCCCATAACAAAGTTCCTAAATTTCCATCATGCTATATTAGAGATGTGTGTTGTGATGAGGTAGGTCATTACTTCGTGAGCTATCTAAAGGTAATATATGTATTTTGTTGATTTGTGTCGAAACTAAAACATATGGTATTTTACTGTAAAAATACGATAAAAATTGCAATAAAGAATATTTTGAGAGGAAACTTGTTTTAATAGATTTGTATATGTTTTTTAAACAATATGTGAGAGTATGGAATTTTATTGATTAAGAAAAATAACGTTTTAAAAGAAAAACCGAATCGGAAGTCGGATTAACTCCGCTTCCGTCGGGTTTTAGGAATGATATTTTTTAGAATAGAAGATGAGAGGGGGAGAGGAGACTTACTGGCTTTAGGATAAAAGAAGGGAGAAGGGGAGCTAAAGAAGTCTTCGGGGCATCGTTTCGTAGCCGAAATCTTCTTGTATCGTTGCCGGAACTTCACCATTTTGCTAACTCCACTTGTACACTAAAGGACTTGAGAATTTTGTATAGTTTTGACAGGAATTTCTGAGTGAGGAGGGGTGAAATATGGTGTGGTATTTATAGGGAAAATTAGGGTTTAGGGGGTGAAAGAAATGCATTAAAATTGGATTAAAGGAGCATTTTATTGCACTCTGGATAAATTCAGAGTAAACAAGCAATATGTGGTTAGTGGGGTAGGCAAGAGTTGCAGGGATTTAAATATTGGGGCATTCCGTCGGTTTAGACCGGCGGTGCCGGGGATTTTGTAGGTTTCGCCGGGCCTTTGCCGAAGGGTAGGGTTGGGGTTTAGGCCACGTGTTGGTGTCGCTTGGTTTACTCTCGTGCACATGTTTGATTAATCAATGTTTTTTCAGTTTACGTGTAATGCACGTGTAGACTCTTGGGTTTCTAAAAAGATTAAAATAAAATAAAATAAAAAGAATGTGTGGCTGATGGGATTTGAATTCAGGTGCTATGTCTCAGCAGTGCAAGGTTTTACCAATGAGCTACAAGCTCTTTCTTGCCGTTCAAAAGCAAAATAAAATTATAACTCGTGCTCAGGCTTAAGTGTCCCTTTCTGTATTTTTGAAAAAATTATACAGAAAGTTTATGGTTGTTACAACAATTACTGGTTGTGCAGCCGTGGCTATAGAGAATTAGGTGGAGGATACCGCAAACCTGTGGTATATGCGTCTTGGCCACATTAGCGAGAGGGGTCTTCGTGAGTTGCACAGAAAGGAGTCGCTTGAAGGGATTACCACGTGCAAGCTGGACTTCTATAAATATTGCACGATGGAGAAGAAACATAAAGTCGGCTTCAAGCAAGCCGTGCACAAGAACCAAAGGACTTCTTGACTATATAAACTTAGACGTATTGGGGTCATCACCGGTTTCATCAAAGGGAGGTGCCATATACCATGTCACTTTCATTAACGACTTCTCACTAAAGGTATTGGTCTATTTTCTCAAACACAAGTCAGATGTTTTTGCCAGATTTAAGAAAAGGAAAACAGTCGTAGAGAAGCAAAATGGGCGATCGGTGAAGTACCTTCAGACAGATAATGGAGGTGAATATATCTCGAAGGAATTTCAATACTACTGAAAAGAACAGGGTATACAAAAACAATAGACGATTCCAGGACTTCTAAAGCAAAATAGGATAGCGGAGCACATGAACTGGACACTACCAGAGAGAGCTAGAAGTATGCGATTGCAATTCGGCCTTTTAGAGAACTTCTGGATAGAGACGGGAAGTCATGCTTGCTATTTGGTTAACAGGTCTCCATCTGCAGCCATAAATCTTCAGATCCCCTAAGAAGTGTGGAGAGGAGAGCCAGTCAGTTATGATTCGTTATGAGTGTTTGGGTGCCTTTCTTACTCACTTGTGAATCAGAAGGATAGGACTAAGCTAGAGTCAAATTAAAAAAGGCGTGTTTTCTTGGGATTTAAACTTAGAGTCAAAAACTACAAGTTATGGGATCCGAAAAACAACAAAGCATTCACTAGCCGAGATGTGATTTTCGATGGGTCATCCATGTTGAAAGACGGGAATAAAGAAAATAAGGAGGCAGGTGGAGTATCAAGTGACGATGATCTGGTAGAGGTGGAGTTTTCTGACATTCATAAAAATATGGACACTGAAACACAATTTCAGCCTATTGATGCAGAAGTGGATGGGCAGAATACGGAGACAGAGAATGAGAACCAACCCCAGAAGGACTCACAGACAATGACATTAAGGAAATCAGGACGTCCACATAAGGCACCAGTAAGGTATGGTTTTGAAGATATGCTAGCATTTGCTTTAGTCACTGAAAGCGAAGATCTCGGTAATTATCAGGAGGCCATTGAATAAGAAGATAGGGATCGATGGGTTGTTGCGATGACAGGAGATGAAGTCACTCTGAAAGAACGACACGTAGAAGTTGATTGCTATTGAAAGGAAAAATGGCCATTGACTGTAAGTGGGTATTTAGAAAAAAGGATGATGAGCAATTGATCAGTCAAATTTATTGCATATTTGTATGGACATTTTTTCTATTATTGTTAAGTACTAAAATATGTTATTTATAAATAAAGAACATATGTGGGTTTATTTATGAAAAGATTATTATCATATGTTTCTTCATTCATATTTAATATAATTAGGGGAAATATATGCATATCATATTTAAATAAAATATTCATGAGATTATTTATTATTAAAATACGCATATCATATCAAATATTCTTAACCAATATTCTTAAAATATCATAAAATATCACATCATATAATTGGTTGGAATAATATCTCAAATAAAATAAATGCTACTAATAATGTGATTTGAGATATTGTGCATGTATTATAATAAGATCAGTTCAGGTCTGAACTACAAGTAGGAGATCCACAGCAAATCGATTCACCAAACCAAATCTGTCGAATATTATGAGCAAATTGAAGAATCTCGCAACGGCAGAGACTAAAAGATATATTTTAAGAATCTTTTTATCAGAAGGATCTTCAAATATCGAGAGAAAAAGGCACGGAAAATTTGGAAGCTCAAACCCACCATACGGCGGCGGATCCGTGGTAAAAAGAGGCTATGGGCGGCGGTTGCGTGGTCTTATGGTGGCCGTAGGATGTGAAACTTCAGGGTATTGATCGTAATTTCACACACTTCAATATGATGTCTAGGATTTCATATTTCAGAGCCTATATAAAGAACCGAGAGCTATCTATTATCATGGAACTATCTTTCCATCAAAGAATCGACTGATCTTTCAACCATGCTATCTAGAGAAAACTAGGGTTTTGTAATTTGGTTTTTCAGCGAGCAACTTTTGTAATGCAATAGTTAATCAATAAAAGATAGTTCTTTCTTTAATTTTGTCGTATTTACTTTCCGCATTTACTTTCCACATTACTTTCTGCATTTCTTTCCGCGTTTATTTTCTGCATTTTTAATTTTAATTATGGGTTCCGTTTTCTTCCACATTTCTTCTACTTTGCTAATATCTATGAGCGAGTAAATTCTTACTTGTTAGGTTTTGTAGGATAGGGTAGAATAATGGATGAAAAATATCACTTGAATTCTCTTTAAAGTTTTAGTTTTTATAAATTTTAATAAAATGAATATTAACCCTCTTATCGGGCGCGCTATCAATTCATGATAGTCACGACCATGATTTGAGAATCGTTAATAATCATTTTGTTAAGGGCTCGTGACAAATAGAGATTAATGGAAGGACCAGAGTCAGTAGAGGGAAACCCTAATTCTCTCCAAGAACCCTAATCCACATTCATCGCTATTTCTCTAGTATTAAATAATTAAAAGATAAAAAGAATTATTTTTAAAACTTCATCCATTAACTACTACATCCTATAAACCCTACAATCCCTTCTATTATAAACTTTTCAAACTTTACTATTATAAAACACAACAATCCCTCCTTTTCCTATCAACTCGTTTAAAAAAAGAAAAGCAGTTCGCCGTTTCTCTGTGGACGACCCGTACTCACTATCGGTTAGCTATTGCGACACAATTATTGATTGCGGTAATTTACAACACACATAAACATACTTTTTCACGAATAATCAGCAATACAAAGCAAGGTTAGTTGCAAAGGGTTATGCTCAAAAGGAGGGGGTTGGCTATTGTAACACCTTAGTGCATTTATACCATATTTTATTTGAGTTTTTCTTAATCTTGCAACAACTTCTAGTTCATATTTGTTTTGGGTGCGGATGATACATTTGGTAACTGTGGTTAATATCCAACCCGAACCGCATGCTTGAAACCCATCTTGATTCTAGATTACGTCATATAATTACTAGTACAGAGGATCCGTGCACATCTATGTTCTGTATACATGTATAATATAATTGGTATCTGCATATCGTTAAATAATACAAATTATAACCAGATAATAATTTTTAAATATCTAGTATGGCATGTATCATACCCCATACCCTATGGTTGCATCCTGACATCGTGTTCATGTCCAGTTTGATGAAACAAATTCATTTGGATCGCTACGTGTATTTACGTGTATCCGTTTTTAGGGGTATGCATTTTATTTAACCGGACATCGCATTATAGTTTTAGCTGATATGTATATTATGTATATTTTAAAACTAGATTTTTAGAAAAAACCCGGGTATTTTTCGAAGTATTTTTGTATTAGCTATATAATCCTAGAAAATTATATTATAATATATATATATATATATTAACAGTTTAAATCGAATATATAATATATATATTAACTAAATTATATAATCCTCACCGTCTCTCTCTCTCTCCGCTATCTCTCTCTTTCTATACTCTCTCCCCCTCTCTCTCCTCTCTCTCTCCACTATCCCTTTCTCTTTTTATATTCTGTCTCCCTCTCTCTCTCCTCTCTCTCTGTACTATTTATAAGCCTAATAGATTAACAAAACAACCCCAGCTCTTTCTCTCTCTCTCACTCGTTTCTTTCTCCTCCTCTCTCGTGACGAACCAGAAAAGCCCTAACCCTAGCCTCACCTCGATGTCGCCTCCGACTATCCAAACCTTAGCACCTCCTCACTTACCTCGTCACCCTCAACCTCCTCTCCTCCTCTCCAACCCCCGAAGACCCCATCCCTGCAACTGACCCCAACACCCGAGCAACCCAAGAACCCTAGCCGCTTCCTCACCTCGCCGTCGACACCCTCGTCGACTGTACCCCGTCACCTTCATCACCACCCTCATCACCACCACCTCCTCTTCTCAACACCCCAGCAGAAACCCCGACGAACCCAACAACCCTGCAACCCAAGAAAACCTCGACCTCACCGTCAACCTCACCTCGCCGGAGACCCACGACATCGTCGTCGTCTCCTCACCCTTTTCTTGACTCCCTGACACCTTAGGCTACCACCACCACCATCCCCGATAACCCCTAGAACCACAACAGCAACCCAAGAAAATACCCCTCTGCCCATCGCCGTGGACGTTGTCGCCATCACCCATCCTCTGTCCCCTGAGCCCAGAACTCGACACCAGACCCCAGAACCCACAGCCCATTCCTTTCTTCTTCTTTTTTCTTTCTTTCTCTCTTTTCTTGCTTTCTTGAATCGGGTCTCGGTCATCTCACCGGATTCGTGCACATCACCGACGATCCGGACGACCCAGTCATCGTCATCATTCGGCGTGGTCACGTTCTTGATTAGCCTGGTCCAGTACTGTACGCGCATGGTTGCATCGCGATGTTTATCCGACGTCGAACGTGACGTACATACCCCGTCGTGAGATCCGATCAGGCAAGTTTATCTTGCAACATGCTATGTTAATATATTTATATCCATATAAATAAAAATAATACATGTGTTATAGTATGCATCAAACATTATAGTTTTACCGTTTTTCGATATCCGTACGGACAATCGCATATCTAGTTGCATGCCGGAACATCATTATATCATATTACTTCTATATTAGTGCAACATGCTATCTAGTTGTATCATACGCATGCATAAATACGTATACATGTTATTACATATAGACACACATATATCCTGATATCCGTCATGCTTACCGTGTTACAGTTCCACATTTGGGTTTCTATTTTATAGACATGCATCACATGACTTGTCCCGACACACTACTTGACTTGTTACTTTGATCTTGTTACTAATACCGACAATCCTGACTTGCTGTCCTGACGAACGTAACTTATTGTCTACATAGACAAAACCTATACCTGCTTGATTCTGTGTTGGTATTAGACTTACATCATCAATACCTGACTTGAACACAAAACCTTGGGGTAAGGGGAAATCAATAATGAAACTTGACTTGTAACTCAACAGTTCGATACTTATACTGATCAGTCTCTATGGGCTCGGCTAGCCCCGGGATGCTGCTGCTGACATCATTTAGCTGTACATGTTACCTGTTTATTGCCTAGCAGCACGTCTCGGATTCAGCCCGAGAGTCTTGACCGTGGTCCCGGGCACGCACGGGATACTATTGAGTTACATCGACGATTCCATTAAATTGATTTCAACAACTTTTAGAATAGATAACTTAGAAGTACATACCTTAGGTTACACGTCATATACCTACACCTCACTATTTCATACATGTGTTCTCATTTATATTCATGTTTACCTATATCGTTACATCCTGGTTATTATTGTTATTTTGATGTTATGACGCACTAACGTCTGGGTTTTGTATGGCCCAGTTCCTCTATCTTTATCGCAGGCTGAACATAAGTACTTTAGCCGTCAAGCCGAGTATTGGGAAATTATATTTAGAGATGTTTAATTTAGTTTATTTTTCGCAGTTTTATTTCGTGATGTGAGCCCATATTGGGACATATTTTCAGATGTTGTTTATTGGATATTGATGGTTTCCGCTTATAAATTTTCTTGACTCTTTTTATTATGGCAAATGGATATGTACTAGCTAGTTTTTATATTTTACTGTTCTTGATATCATATAGACAGCCGTAATGTAACTGTGGAGGAATGATTCCTATCCACATGTAGCATGGTTGGATTTGTTACGTCCCGAAGTCTGCGTATTCTGGAAAGCGGGGCGTGACAGGGTTTGTTTGGTATCAGATCTATAGGATTTAGGATTAATCGGGTTTGGTTCTTTTGTAGTTGGGTATTAAACTCAATGCACTAATTAGAAAACACGGAATTAGGAATATGTCCTGCCACATTATTATCTTGCCAGTCTTGAATCTATAACTATCTTGTTTATTGAATCATGTTTACCGTTGCTAATCCTCTTCAGTATCTTGGCTTCAGAATCATGGTGGATAGAGATTTGCGATCCTACCAGAGGCGTGTTGATAACGCCGCATTGCTTGGAGTTATACGTGGTATGCTGGAAAACCAGAAGCGGCAAACCGAGCTGAATCAGCAGCAGGTCGAGGCCTTACATAAGGGTCTGCGGACAGTCCAGCAGTCCATAGTCGCAGTAGCACCCAGGCCAGCACAGTGTGAGGACACCATGGCGGACTTTAGAAAGCTCGGTCCATCCACGTTTACAGGATTGGAGGAGCCGTTGCCAGCGGAGCAGTGGCTAGTTGACATAGAGAATCTGCTTGTCGCCACACAGATTCCAGATGAGAAAAGGGTGGATGTAGTACGCATCCAATTGGTGGATTATGCTCGCGAGTGGTGGCTCATGGAGGAGACCCGTCTGCCCAAGCCGATCAGTTGGGCAGCGTTTTCGCGAGGTTTCTTAGAGAAGTTCTTTCCACAATCTGCTCGAGAAGAAATGGAAGAAAAGTTTATTAGCCTGAAGCAGAATGGCGGATCCGTTGATGCGCATGCGGCTGAGTGGACTCGGTTCAGTCGATTTACGGGGCCTTTGGTTGCCAATGAGGCAGATAGGGCACGAAGGTTCATGCATAACTTGGATGTGGAGATCCAGAGACACATCATATCTCTGGGATTGACCACCTTCTCCCAACTTCTCAAGGCAGCCAGGGAGAAGTAGAGTTTATCAGTAAAAGCGAAGGGAGCTCAGCAGCAAGCTGTCATAGTGCGAAAGCCGGCATTTACGCCGAACAGAGCTCCTGTATGCAGAGGCATCCCGGTGAACAGGCGAGGCATTGTATCTATGAAGAATCCCGTTGTATCCGATCAGAATGCCATATACCCGGACACCTACAGAAGGAGTGTCGAAGGAGGCTTGAACTCTGTCTTGTTTGCGGATCGACTGACCATACCATCAATAGTTGCCTTCAAAGCTACGATTAAGGGACGATATTTAGAAGCCACCGCAGAAGCAGATTCATGGCCAGAAGCAGATTACTCAGGGGCCTAATCAAGCACATGCCTTCACTTTGACGGCCGAGGAGGCCAGGGCTTAAGACGAAGTAGTTTCAGGTATCCTACTCGTTCATAATTTTTCCGCATTAGTATTATTCGATTCATGTGCATCCCATTGTTTTATATCGTCCAAGTTTATTAGTGCACACTTGATTCCACACGCGGCCCTGTCTAGTTGTTGAGACATACACACTGGGAATAAGAAAATTATATCTAGTAGTGAGTGCAAGGATTGTTCGATTGTTATTTGCGGACAAGAGTTATTCGCGGATTTCTTGGTGATTGATACCGGCAGCTATGATGTCATCTTGGGAATGGACTTTCTTGCCACTTTCCACGCTCACATCGATTGTAGGGCAAACAAAGTGATCTTCCAGATTCCCGGACATCCAGAGTTTATATTTTCAGGAGGTAGCAGATCTGTCAGGCCAGTCGAATTTAAGGCTTGGCCGACAAGTGTCGTTCTTTCGTCAATGGAAGTAGATAAGGAGGAAGCGCCAGCAGTAGTCCAAGAGTTTATGGATGCATTCGAAGACATCTCGAGTTTACCGTCAAAACAAGATGTGGAGTTCACGATTGATCTTGTTCCTAGAGCAGCACCGATTTCAAAGGCTTATTATCCGATGGCACCGGTGGAACTAGAAGAGATAAAGAAATAAGTTGACGAATTACTAGTGAAGGGTTGGATTCGCGGCAGCAATTCATCCTGGGAAGCTCCGGTTCTTCTAGCCAAGAAGAAAGATGGCGCGTAGAGGATGTACATCGATTATCGAGAATTAAATCGGATGACTATTAAGAACAAGTACCCAATCTCTCGCATCGGCGAATTATTCGATCAACTTAGTGGCGTGAGAGTATTCTCGAAGTTGGATTTGCGATCGGATGTCATCAAGTTGGGGTGAAATCAGAAGATATTTGCAAGACAGCGTTCCGAACTCGATATGGGAATTACGAACGCACTAGCGATATTTATGGACTTGATGAACCGAATCTTCTCACCGTACTTGGACCATTTCATAGTGGTGTTTATCGATGATATTCTGGTCTATTCGAGGAGCAAAGAAGAGCATGCGGAACACTTGAGGATCACACTGCAAACGTTGAGGCAAGAAATTATATATGCTAAGATGAGCAAGTGCGAGTTTTAGCTCGAAGAAGTGAATTTTTTGGGTCATGTCGTATCCGGAGATGGAATTGCCGTTGATCTTGAAAAGATTGCAACAGTTCATGATTGGCCGATTCCAAGGAACGTAGCGGAGATCAGAAGTTTTCTTGGGCTTGCTGGATATTGTAGAAGGTTCGTGGAGAACTCCGCTCGAATAGCTGAACCATTGAACAAGCTAACACGAAAGGAGGCACCGTTCGTATGGACGGATAAATATACGTCAGCTTTTGAAGCGTTGAAGCAAAGATTGACCACTGCTCCTAACTTGACAGTGCCAGACAGTTCCGTAGGGTCGGTTATTCACAGTGACACATCTGGGAAAGGCTTGGGATGTGTTCTAATGTAGAATGGGAAGGTTATAGCTTATGCGTCAAGACAATTGAAGACCCATGAGAAGAACTACCCAACTCATGACTTAAAACTAGCAGGAGTGATTTTTTCTTTGATGATTTGGAGACACTACTTATTGGGCAAAAGGGTAGAAGTATTTACCGATCACAAAAGTCTAAAGTATGTGTTCACGCAGAAAGAGCTCAACATGAGATATCGTAGATGGTTAGAGCTGATGGCTGATTATGATCTTGATCTAAAATACCATCCGAGGAAAGTTAATGTAGTACCGGATACTCTAAGTCGGTTGCCAGCTATATGGATGTTGACTGCACAGAAAGAGATTATAGTTGATCTTCATAGGTTCGAGTTGGAGATTGTACTACCGCATTCGTCAGGACAGTTGATGCAATTGCAAGTACAGTTATCCTTGATCAAAAACATTAAAGCAGCGCAGTCGCACGATCCAAGGTTGCAGAAGTTTCGGGAACAGATAGAAGTGGGACTTCGAACGGACTTGTTGATTTATGAAGATGGTTCGTTACGATATGGGAGCCGTTTATATGTGTCTAAAGGAGATATTCATGAAGAAGTCATGAAGGAGGCTCATAGTTCCGCATATTCCGTGCAACCGGGAGGCACAAAGATGTACCGAGATCTACGACAACATATCTGATGGGAAGTCATGAAAAAGGAGATTGCTCGTTACATATCGAAGTGCTTGGTGTGTCAGCAAGTCAAGGCTGAACATCAAAGGGTAGCCGGTTTATGACAACCACTTCCAATTCCTCAGTGGAAGTGGGAACATATAACCATGGATTTCGTGACAGCTTTACCGTGGAGTCCAAAGGGCAATAATGCAGTTTGGGTGATTTTTGATCGATTGACCAAGGCAGCGTATTTCATACCGTTTTGAGTTAGTCAGTCGACGGAAGCTTTAGCAGAGCAGTACATGCCTGAGATTGTGAGATTGCATGGAGTACCTGTGAGCATCGTTTCCGATCGTGATACCAGATTTTTATTGCACTTTTGGAGGAGTTTACATGAAAGTTTGGGGACTAGATTGAAGTTCAGCACGGTCTATCATCCTCAAACAGATGGCCAGTTAGAAAGGATGATCCAAACTCTTGAAGATATGTTGAGAGCGTGCATGTTGGATTTCAAGGGTTCATGGGAGGATCATTTTCACTTGGTGGAGTTTTCTTATAACAACAGTTTTCAGGCGACTATACAGATGGCTCCATTCGAAGCATTATACGGCTGCAAGTGTCGCTCGCCCGTCTGTTGGGATAATATTGGAGAAAGAAGATTATTGGGACCAGATCTTATCTTGCAAACCGTGGAGAAAGTTAATATGATCTGAAACCATATAAAGGCGGCACATGATCGATAGAAAAGTTGGGCCGATACAAGACGAAGACCTCTAGAGTTCGCAGTTAGTGATCTTGTATTCTTGAAGATATCACCGACCAGAGGAGTGATCCATTTTGGTAGTCGAGGCAAGCTTAGTCCTCGATTCGTGGAGCCTTTCGATATTATCGAACGCGTTGGAGAAGTAGCTTATCGATTGGCTTTATCATTATCCTTGGCGAGTGTTCACGACGTGTTTCATGTATCTCAACTCTGCAAATATGTTAGAGATGAGAAGCACGTCCTAAATCACTCGGAACTGAGAGTAAGTGAGGACTTGACTTATGAAGAACGACCGATGGCGACTGTAGATCGACGAGAAAAGGTTCTCAAGAACAAGGTTATCCCTCTGGTACTTGTTTCATGGGGGAATCATTGGTACATAGATTCAATTTGGGAACGTGAAGACGAGATTTGACAGAAGTTTCCACACCTCTTTTCTTAGATTCATATTTTCTTGTCTTTTCTTGTTCCGGGAATTTCGAGAACGCAATTCTTTTGTAGTTGGGTATAATGTAACACCCTAGTGCATTTATACCATATTTTATTTGGGTTTTTCTTAATCTTGCAACAACCTCTAGTTCATATTTGTTTTGGGTGCAGATGATGCATTTGGTAACCGTGGTTAATATTCGACCTGAACCGCATGGTTGAAACCCATCTTGATTCTAGATTACGCCATATAATTACTAGTACAGAGGATCCGTGCACATCTATGTTCTGTATACATGTATACTATAATTAGTATCTGCATATCGTTAAATAATACAAATTATAACCAGATAATAATTTTTAAATATCTAGCATGGCCTGTATCATACCCTATACTCTATGGTTGCATCCTGACATCGTGTTCATGTCCAGTTTGATGAAACAGATTTGTTTGAATCGCTGCGTGTATTTACGTGTATCCGTTCTTGGGGGTATGCATTTTATTTAATCGGACATCGCATTATAGTTTTAGCTGATACGTATAATATCTATATTTTAAAACTAGATTTTTAAAAGAGACCCGGGTATTTTTCGAAGTATTTTGTATTAGCTATATAATCCTAGAAAATATATTATAATATATTTATATATATTAACAGTTTAAATCGAATATATACTATATATATTAACTAAATTATATAATCCTCATTGTCTCTCTCTCTCTTCGCATCCCTTTCTCTTTCTATACTCTGTCTCCCTCCCTCTCTCCTCTCTCTCTATACTATTTATAAGTCTAATAGATTAACAAAACAACCCCAGCTCTCTCTCTCTGATTCATTTCTTTCTCCTCCTCTCTCGCGACGAACCAGAAAAGCCCTAACCCTAGCCTCACCTCGATGTTTCCACCGACTATCCCAACCTCAGCACCTCCTCACTTACCTCGTCACCCTCAACCTCCTCTCCTCCTCTCCAACCTCCGACGACCCCATCCCTGCAACCGACCCCAACACCCGAGCAACCCAAGAACCCTAGCTGCTTCCTCACCTCGCCGTCGACACCCTCGTCGATCGTACCCCGTCACCCTCATCGCCACCCTCATCGCCACCACCTCCTCGTCTCAACACTCTAGCAGAAACCCTGACGAACCCAACAACCTGCAACCTAAGAAAACCTCGAACTCACCGTCAACCTCACCTCGCCGGAGACCCACAACCTCATCGTCGTCTCCTCACCCTTCTCTTGACTCCCCGACACCTTAGGCCACCACCACCACCATCCCCGACAACCCCTAGAACCACAACAGCAATCCAAGAAAAACCCCTCTACCCATCGCCGTGGACTTTGTCGCCATCACCCATCCTCTGTCCCCTGAGCCCAGAACTCGACACGAGACCCCCGAACCCACAGCCCATTCCTTTCTTCTTCTATTTTCTTTCTTTCTCTCTTTTCTTGCTTTCTTGAATCGGGTTTTGGCCATCTCGCCGGAGTCGCGCATGTCACCGATGATCCAGACGACCTAGTCATCTTCATCATCCGGCGTGGTCACGTTCTTGATTAGCCTGGTCCAGTCCTATATGCGCTGGTTGCATCGTGACGTTTATCCGATGTCGAACGTGACGTACGTACCCCGTCATGAGATCCAATCAGGCAAGTTTATCTTGCAACATCCTATGTTAATATATTTATATCCATATGAATAAAAATAATACATGTGTTATAATATGCATCAAACACTATAGTTTTACCGTTTTTCGATATCCGTTCGTATCCGTATGGACAATCGCATATCTAGTTGCATGCCGGAACATCATTATATCATATTACTTCTATATTAGTGCAACATACTATCTAGTTGTATCATACACAGGCATGGATATGTATACCGGTTATTACAGATAGACACATATGTATCCTGATATCCGTCGTGCTTACCGTGTCAGATATTCATTACAGTTCCACATTTGGGTATCTATTTTATACACATGCATCACATGAGTTGTCCCAACACACTACTTGAGTTATTACTTAATCATGTTACTAATGCCGACAATCCTGACTTGTTGTTCTGACGGACGTAACTTGTTGTTTACATAGACAAAACCTGTACCTGCTTGATCCTGTGTTGGCATTAGACTTACATCATCAATACTTGGCTTGAACACATAACCTTGGGGGTAAAGGAAAATCAATAATGAAACCTGACTTGTAACTCAACAGTTCGATACTTGTACTGATCAGTCTCTATGGGTTCAGCCAGCCCCGGGATGCTGCTGCTTACTTCATTCGTCTGTACATGTTACATGTTTACTTCCTAGCGACACGTATCGAATTCAGCCCGAGAGTCTTGACCGTGGTCCCGGGCATGCGCGCGATACTATTGAGTTACATCAATGATTCCATTAAATTGATTTCAAAGACTTTTAGAATAGATAACTTAGAATTACAGACCTTAGGTTACACGTCGCATACTTACACCTCACTTTTTCATACCTGTGTTCTCATTTATATTCATGTTTACCTATATCATTATATCCTGGTTATTATCGTTAATTTGATGTTATGACGTACCGACATTTGGGTTTTGCATGGCTTAGTTTGTAACAACTCCATTTTTAGTGTACATAAATTTGCTTTAAATTTAAAGTATACTAGGAGTATTTAATGTTGCTGTTACCACTTTAAATATCTATTTCACTCCATAATTACAAGAAGGAGCTTGTAGCTCATTGGTAATACCTTGCACTGCTAAACCAAGCCATCAGAGTTCAAATCCCATACCCCATATTATTTTTTATATTTATTTGTTTTAAATTTTATAGAAGCCCAACAGTCCACACGTGATAACTCCCACATTTCCCATTACACATGAAAATGTTAATGCACCAGTGACCACATGAGACGACCCCCCACCTCCCCACTGCCGGCGCCGCCGGCCGGACTCGGTTGGACGGCCGAGTCCCCAACACCAAGTTTGTGGCTTTTCACCTTTTCATACCCCCTGCACACTTTATTTCCCCAGATTGTTTCCAGAGAGCTCTTAATACTCCATTTACTCCATTTTATTACAATTTATCAAATTATTGTTACATTTTTTCAATTTAACTCTTCACCTACCCTAACCCCATAAATACACCCCTACCTTCTACCCTCTCATCCCAAAACTCTGAGCCAACTCTCTAAAAAAATTTCCAAGAAACTTGTGTACTTTAAAAACGAGCACGAAGCGAAGCTACGACGAAATTCCCGGCGAACTTCCGGCGATCGTTCTAGGAGCTCTCGGCGACGAAGTTACGCACCAGCGATTCCTCTCCTTACATCTTACTCCCTTGGTTGTCCAAAACCTGTAAGTCCTATTTTCTACCTCTCTTTTCTATTCCAAAAATACGGATTTACAAAACCCGATGGAATCGGAACAAATCCGATTTTCGATTCGGTTTCTTATAAAACTTCACTTCTCGTTAATACAATTATGCTTAAACTCTCTCATGTTGACTATTAAACACTATTCAACCAAATTGATCAAGTTTCATTTCATAAAATGATAACTATTTCAATTTATCGTATTTTTCATTTAAATACCACATTATTTCAATTCTACATTTAACTCCATTAAACTTGCTATACCTTTAACTAGATCACGAGGTAATGACCTACCTCCTCACACACTCATATGCAATATAACACGATACCCTCGAGAACTCAGAATACGGGAAAACAAACATTTTCATTTAAATACCCTTTACTTAATAAAATCATTTCTAAAAGATTTAGTATTGATACATCTTTACAAATAACCTTTGAGCTAATAAAAAATATCTAGACTCAGCCAATTAAGGACTGTCGCACTCATTAGGACAGATGAAGGTTGTGGGCATTCAGTCGTTTATCTAAACCTGACTTTGTGGTGCCTAGGCTAGACAAGTGAGAAATGTAACTTTAAAAGGCCCGTCTCACGGTGATTCGTGAGCGGATCCCTCCTTTCTTCACTTGTACTTACCTGGCCACAATTGGCGGTGAAGAGGGGATTTGAGATATCGCACAACTTAACGCTTTGGACCAGTTAGGAGCAGTCTATTTGACTTAGGAGACCCTAGAACATGGAATACGGGAAATTGACATCTTTACAAATAAATACCATTTACTTAATAAAACCGTTTTCTAAAGGACTTAGTATTTATACAAATCTTTGCAAAGCGCTGCTACAACCCATTTTGGGGAACCCGTTCGGGATGGTGCGGATTATCGCACATCCTCGGGCTTAGTAGTGCGAGATTCAGACCTCCGCAAGGAGCATTCGGTCTCGAAAGATTTAAAATACGACATCTTAAGAAAATGAGATTTTTTTGAATATAAAATATATATTAAAATTATTTTTGTATAAATATATATATATATAACATTAAAATATATATTTTGTAATAATATAAATATTTCAACTCTTTTCAAAAATCACAAGAATCAATCTTACACTAAAATACCATGAATTCCATACAAAACCAATATTACAAATAAATACCATTTATCATGATATTAGGATATTTCCACTAGAAATATCACAATATAAAATCTACATTCATTACAACTCTAAAGACGATTAATAAATACTTGGGGTGTATTTTGAAAAGTATATAAAAGTATTTTTACATAAAACCCCCTTAAGTTCTATAATTTACCCTAAGGACCCTAGTAAATATAGGTTTAAGCGGGACCAATCTCTTGAGTCTCATTATAATCTGACTTGAATATGATTCAAGTACAATCTACAATCTACAATCCACAATATTACAATTCAACATGAATCCATTATTCCATATATTCAAATTTTCAATTTATCAATTTAACTGAACCGAACCATGGATATACATTCCATTTATATGATTATACAGTTACATCCGTTACTGATATCATGGTTTTGGTCAGTCATCCAACTATACAAGCTATACAATACAATACAAGAATACAATCAAAACACTACGGGGTTTAAGGGGTAGATTGGTACGGAAGGTGTTAAAAGTGGCACGAGACAGTAAGATTAAGATACCTAATCTATATTCTGTTGCTGTTGTACCGTGGCTTAACGGTTCCTTGTACATTCCGTTTGCCCTGGTCTCTAGCATATAGGGACCCCTCTCGTATACACTGGCATCCTTCTGTACAAAACTACAAACAACAGCGTTAACACAACATTACAACAATATAATACAACTTTAAAAAATACCTTCTTATTCTGTCTATTCTACTTTTCTCTTATCTTTGAGACTTACCGAGCGACTTGTTCGCTGACGACATTCTATTTCTTTCTTCTTTGAATGTCGTCGGGTGATTTGGACCCGTCAGAGATCGAGCCAACTAAAGAAGACTTGGATCAGTACAGCGAAGACCCTGAGCTCTAGACATTGTACATTTTCTATTCAGTACCTTTAATTTCCTGTCATGCCATTGTTTAGGCATTGCTTTTATTTCAGTTGTATTTCCTTTTCATGCATTGTACAAAAGAATGTTAATAAATAAAGCTGCTGTTTTTATTATACCTTGTCTCTTGTGTATATTTTCTTTTATATTGCTTAGTTACGCTTAGCGTATTTGCTTCTGAGTAAATACGTAGCGGCCTTGTCGCGTCCTCTGCCCGTATACTGGGAAGCGGGGCGTGACAGGTTTTGCTGGTGGCCCATGCAGGTCTGAGCTGTATAGAACCATACTATGCAGTTCTGTTATGCGTTAACAACCTAAGCAATATAACACAAGAACCAGCAACTAAAACATTCTTTACAATTCATGTTCCTTGAATCTTATCATTTCATGTACTTTGAATCTGTCATAACCCAATTTTTTTTTCAAGGTTATGGATTCCCCGAACAACACCAGCACCAACGTCAACAACACACCTCCACCACTACCACTCACACCTGCCTTCCCTGCTCCGATCAACGAGCAGGCTGTTTTACTTGAGACAATCCGAAGCCTCCTTGAGGGACAGCAGCAGCAGACTGCTCTCTTAATGAACCGTCCCGAGGCAGAAGCACCTGGGGTGAAACAATTCAGGGCTTTGCACCCCAAACAGTTCTCAGGAAAGGAGAGCCCACTGGAAGCTGAGGAATGAGCTCAGAGTATCGAGGATGATCTGGCAGCGGCACAAGTTCCAGAATTAGTTTGGGTTCGTGTGGCAAAATTACAGCTCACGAACAATGCTCAAAACTGGTGGAAGGCGGAAGAAAGCCGTCTTGAATAACCCATCGAATGGAAGACTTTCCGCGATATGTTCGACGCTAAGTACTTCCCTGAGACCACCGGGTTCGACATGGAACAACAGTTCATCCATCTGCAACAAGGTTCAATATGGACCAAGTCAGTAGATGAGAATGACGCTGAGTTCACCATACTCAGTCGGTAAGATATGTCTCAATAATTCGAATTTTTATATATCACATACTACATAGCTAACACAATCCTTTAAACAGATTCATGGCATACTTGATACCGACGGATGAGATCAGAGCCCGTCGATTTCAACAAGGTTTGGATTCGGAGATACAGGCTGCACTGGCCACAGGAGATTTTCCGACTCATGAATTGGCTCTGAAAGCTGCCCGCTGTTATGAGGCAGTGGCAAAGGTGAAAGGAAGACCTCAATCTACTGGATTTAAGCGCCCTACCAATCAGATGGCAGGAGGAGCCTCGTCCAGGCCATATTTTGTGCCAAGGCGACCCGGAGTACCGAACTATCATCCCAGCCCAGCCTTTTGTACCTACTGCAAGAGAACTAGACATATGATGAAAGACTGCCGGCGAGCCAACCGTCTTTACTTAGTCTGCGGCTCAGCTGTTCATGATATTGGGTCTTTTTCCCAAAGACAAAACCCAGTTACTGCACCCAGGACAACAATTACTTACCCACAGCGCCCAGCCATCCAAGCCCCTGCTCCAAGATTTGCACTACCTGCACCACCCAGAGGACCACAAGCTGCACCACCTCCTCGTCAGTTCCATCAAGCTCAAAGGAACGTTCCGAGGAATGCTCCTCAGGCTAGGAGGAATGTACCAAGGCGCCTGGCTTTCACGATGACAGTGGAAGAAGCTGAGGCCACTGGCCAAGTTATCACTGGTAACCCTTTCTTTCTCAAAATTTCTTTCAGTCTTGATATTTATCCTACATATTTTTCCTATACCTAAGACATATCCCACATACCTTAGGTACAATCTTAGTATCCTCAATACCTGCACCAGCACCGTTTGATACTGGAGCATCTCACTACTTTATGTCACAACGGTTCGTACGAACCTATGCGATTCCAGTCTCACCGCTTGTATCCAGCTGGAATGTCAGTTCAGGAAATGGCGTTCTAAAGGCAACCATGGGATATAGCTTGTGTCCAGCAGTCATCTGCAGCAGAGAATTTTATGCTGACTTTAAGGTGCTGGACATACCGAACTTCGATGTGGTTCTAGGTATGGACTGGCTTGGAACTTTTTATGCTACCATCGACTGTCGTCAAAGGAGGGTAGTGTTCGAGATTCAAACCACCCGGTATTCTATTTCAAAAGCAGAGACCGTACCCTCGAGCCAAGTACCTACAAAGCGAAGCCAAGGGAAGCAGTAGTTGCAGCAGCTCAAGCGGAAGAAGAATCAAGGCCAGATGTGGTTCGAGAGTTCGACGACGTGTTTCCTGACGATATATCAGGTTTGACTCCCGATCGAGCTCTTGAATTCAGCATTGATTTAGTACCAGGAGCACAACCGGTGATCAAAGCACCTTATCGTTTAAGTCCGGAAGGTTTGAAGGAAGTCCGAACACAGTTGGACGAATTACTGGCGAAAGGATAGCACTTCAAGTTGGGGATCACCTGTACTATTTATGAAGAAGAAGGAAGGTTCATACAGAATGTGCATCGATTACAGAGCCTTGAACGAAGTCACTATAAAGAACAAGTATCTACTCCCGCGCATCGATGATTTATTCGATCAGCTAAATGGATCTTGTGTTTTCTCTAAATTGGATCTTCGTTCAGGTTATCATCAGGTGAAGGTCAAGAAAGCTGATATTCATAAAACAACTTTCAGAACCGCTATGGACATTACAAATTTCTAGTGATGCCATTTGGAGTGACCAACGCACCAGCAATATTCATGAACCTAATGAATCAAGTTTTCCGGGAGTACTTAGACTGGTTTGTTGTCATCTTCATTGACGACATACCGGTGTATTCAAGGAGTCGGAAAGAGCATGCAGAGCACCTACGAATTGTCCTAGAAACTCTTCGACAACATCAGCTTTATGCCAAGTACAGCAAGTACGAGTTTTGGCTAAAGCAAGTTGGTTTTCTTGGACATATCGTATCAGGAGAAGGAATCTCTGTGGATCTAGCGAAGGTTTCAGCAGTCAGCGAATGTCCTACACCAAAGTCAGTGAAGGACATTCGGAGTTTCTTGGGTTTAGCTGAATATTACAGAAGGTTCATTGAAGGATTTTCGACGATAGCAACACCCCTGACCAAGCTCACACATAAAGATGAAGAATTTGTGTGGTCAGAAGCATGCGAACAAGCTTTCGTAGAACTCAAGTCAAGGTTGACATCAGCACCTATTCTCGTAATACCGGATCAATCTGGAGGATACGAAATGCATTGTGATGCATCCGAGGGATTAGGGTGTGTTCTACATCAGCACGGTAAAGTTGTGGCTTATGCTTCAAGACAACTGAAGATTCATGAGCGCAATTATCCGATGCATGATCTGGAGTTGGCAGCCGTCATCTTTGCTCTTAAGATTTGGCGCCATTATCTACTTGGTGAACGAGTGAACATCTACACAGATCATAAGAGTCTGAAGCACGTGTTTACTCAGAAAGAGTTGAATATGCGGCAGAGAAGATGGTTAGAACTCATGGAGGACTTTGACATCAACTTACAATATCACCCAGGGAAGGTGAATGTGGTACCTGATGCTCTTAGTCGTCAACCATTATCGATGAATCTCACCGCTCAGTGGAAGCTTCAACAAGACTTGCATCAGATGGAGATTGAAGTAGTCATGCCAGGTAATGTTTCAAGTTTGATGAATTTATAAGTTCAATCAACCATTGTCAATCAGATCAAAGCAGCTCAAGCAAGTGATGCTAAGTTGCAAAAGATCAGAGAACAAGTGGAAAATGGACTCAGAACAGACTTCATCATCCATGAAGACGGATATTTGAGGTACGGCAGCAGACTGTGTGTACCAAAAGATCCTGTTCGGGAATAGTTAATGAAAGAAGCTCACAGCTCTCCCTACTCAGTACACCCTGGAGGTACCAAAATGTACAAAGATCTACGTCAGAATTATTGGTGGCATGGAATGAAGCGTGAAGTAGCTAGAAGCGTCGCAAAATGCTTGGTGTGTCAGCAAGTAAATGCTGAACATCACCGGACAGCTGGATTACTTCAACCGTTACCAATCCCAGAATGGAAGTGGCAACACATCATTATGGATTTTGTGACTGCTCTTCCTTGCAGCACAAAGGATAACGATTCCGTATGGGTCATTGTGGATCAACTCACAAAGTCGGCTCACTTCATCCCATTTCGAGTTGGCCAATCAACTGAGACACTAGCAAAGAAGTACATGGAGGTAATAATCTACTTAAAGATTTAAACTCTTCATAATGTACTATCTCTGATACTCATGACCTCATATAGGAAATTGTGAGACTTCATGGAGTACCGGTCTGCATTGTCTCCGATCGTGACACCAGGTTCCGATCGCAATTTTGGCAGAGTCTGCAAGCAAGCTTGGAAATAAGTCTGAACTTCAGCACGGCTTATCATCCACAAACCGATGGTCAGTCTGAGCGAACTATTCAGATCTTGGAGGATATGCTCAGAGCATGTATGTTAGAGTTCAAAGGATCATGGGAAGATCACCTACATCTTGTGGAGTTTTCGTACAACAACAGCTACCAAGCAAGCATAGGAATGGCACCTTTTGCAGCATTGTATGGAAGGAAGTGTCGATCACTATTAAGTTGGGACGACATCGGAGATAGGGAGCTTCTTGGACCAGAGATGATAGTAGCGACTGTTGATGTGGTTCGTACTACAGGGAAAGGATGCGCATAGCCCAAGATCGACAGAAGCACTGTGCTGATGCAAAGAGACGACACTTGGAGTTCCAGCCAGGACATCATGTATTCTTGAAGATATCTCCGAACCGTGGAGTGATCCAATTTGGAAGACGGGGTAAATTAAGTACGAGATACATTGGACCGTTCGACATATTCGAACGAGTTGGTGAAGTGGCATACCGCTTAGCACTTCCACCCTCATTGGAAGGAGTGCATAATGTGTTCCACATATCCCAACTCAGAAGGTATGTGAGTGACCCCAGCCATATTCTTGATCATTCCGAGCTCACTATACAGCCCGACTTGTCTTGTGAGCAACAGCCTGTGGAGATCCTGGACAGGAAAGTTAAGATACTTCGGAACAAGGAAGTTAACTTGGTTCGAGTGATATGGAGGAAAGACACTCCAGGAGAGTCCACTTGGGAAAGGGAAGATGAAATGCGTGCAAGATATCCTCACCTCTTTGTAAACTAGTACTCAAATAAAAGTTGTAAATTTAGAGGACGAAATTTTTGTAAGGAGTGTAGACTGTAACAACTCCATTTTTAGTGTACATAAATTTGCTTTAAATTTAAAGTATACTTGGAGTATTTAATGTTGTTGTTACCACTTTAAATATCTATTTCACTCCATAATTATAAGAAGGAGCTTGTAGCTCATTGGTAATACCTTGCACTGCTGAACCAAGCCACCAGAGTTCAAATCCCATACACCACATTATTTTTTATATTTATTTGTTTTAAATTTTATAGAAGCCCAACAGTCCACACGTGATAACTCCCACATTTTCCACTACACATGAAAATGTTAATGTACCAGTGACCACATGAGACTACCCCCTACCTCCCCACTTCCTGACTCTGCCCGACTCGGCCGAGTCGGCCGGCGGATCGGCCGACTCAAGCCGGCGCCGCCGGTCGAGACGGCCGAGTACCCAACACCAAGTTTGTGGCTTTTCACCTTCTCATACCCCCTGCACACTTTATTTCCCCAGATCGTTTCCAGAGAGCTCTTAATACTCCATTTTATTACAATTTATCACATTATTTTTACATTTTTTTTAATTTAACTCTTCACCTACCCTAACCCTAGCCTAACCCTATAAATATACCCCTACCCTCTACCCTCTCACCCCAAAAATCTGAGCCAACTCTCTAAAAAAATTTCCAAGAAACTTGCGTATTTTGAAAACGAGCATGAAGCGAAGCTACGGCGAAATTCCCGGCGAACTTCCGGCGATTGTTCTATGAGCTCTCGGCGACGAAGCTACGCACCGGCGATTCCTCTCCTTACATATTACTCCCTTGGTTGTCCAAAACCCGTAAGTCCCATTTTCTACCTCTCTTTTCTATTCCGAAAATACGGATTTACAAAACCCGAAGGAATCGGAACAAATCCGATTTCCGATTCGGTTTCTTATAAAACTTCACTTCTCTTTAATACAATTATGCTTAAACTCTCTCATGTTGACTATTAAAAACTAATCAACCAAATTGATCAAGTTTCATTTCATAAAATGATAGCTATTCAATTTATCGTATTTTTCACTTAAATACCACATTGTTTCAATTCTACATTTAACTCCATTAAACTTGCTATACCTTTAACTAGATCACGAGGTAACAACCTACCTCCTCACACACTCATATGCAACATAACACAATACCCTCGAAAACTCAGAATACGGGAAAACAAACATTTTCATTTAAATACTCTTTACTTAATAAAACCAATTCTAAAATATTTAGTATTGATACATCTTTACAAATAACCTTTGAGCTAATAAAAAATATCTAGATTCAGCTAATTAAGGACTGTCGCACTTATTAGGACAGAGGAAGGTTGTGAGCATTCAGTCGTTTATCTAAACCTGACTTTGTGGTGCCTAGGCTAGACAAGTGAGAAAGGTAACTTTAAAAGGCCCGTCTCACAGTGATTCATGAGCGGATCCCTCCTTTCTTCACTTGTACTTACCTGGCCACAATTGGCGGTGAAGAGGCGATTTGAGATATCTCACAACTTGTCGCTTTGGACCAGTTAGGAGCAGTCTAGTTGACTTAGGAGACCCTAGAACATAGAATACGGGAAATTGACATCTTTACAAATAAATATCATTTACTTAATAAAACCGTTTTCTAAAGGATTAATATTTATACAAATCTTTGCAAAGTGCCGCTACAACCCATTTTGGGGAACCCGTTAAGGATGGTACGGATTATCGCACATCCTCGAACTTAGTAGTGCGAGATTCAGACCTCCGCAAGGAGCATTCGGTCTCGAAAGATTTAAAATATGACATCTTAAGAAAATGAGATTTTTTTTGAATATAAAATATATATTAAAATTATTTTTGTATAAATATATGTATATATAACATTAAAATATATATTTTGTAATAATATAAATATTTCAACTCTTTTCAAAAATCACAAGAATCAATCTTACACTAAAATACCATGAATTCCATACAAAACCAATATTACAAATAAATACCATTTATCATGAAATTAGGATATTTCCACTAGAAATATCACAATATAAAATCTACATTCATTACAACTCTAAAGACGATTCATAAATACTTGGGGTGTATTTTGAAAAGTATATAAAAGTATTTTTACATAAAACCCCCTAAAGTTCTACAATTTACCCTAAGGACTCTAGTAAATATAGGTTTAAGCGGGACCAATCTCTTGAGTCTCATTATAATCTGACTTGAATATGATTTAAGTACAATCTACAATCACAATCTACAATCCACAATATTACAATTCAACATGAATCCATGAATCCATTATTCTATATATTCAATTTTTCAATCTATCAATTTGACTGAACCGAACCATGGATATACATTCCATTTACATGATTATACAGTTACATCCGTTACTGATATCATGGTTTTGGTCAGTCATCCTACTATACAAGCTATACAATACAATACAAGAATACAATCAAAATACTACGGGGTTTAAGGGGTAGATTGGTACGGAAGGTGTTAAAAGTGGCACGAGACAGTAAGATCAAGACACCTAACCTATATTCCATTGCTGTTGTACCGTGGCTTAACGGTTCCTTGTACATTCCGTTTGCCCTGGTCTCTAGCATATAGGGACCCCTCTCGTATACACCGGCATCCTTCTGTACCAAGCTACAAACAACAGCGTTAACACAACATTACAACAATATAATACAACTTTAAAAGATACCTTCTTATTCTGTCTATTCTACGTTCCACTTATTTTTGGGACTTATCGAGCGACCTGTTCGCTGATGACTTTCTATTTCTTTCTTCTTTGAATGTCGTCAGGTGATTTGGACCCGTCAGAGATCGAGCCAACTGCAGAAGACTTGGATCAGTACAGCGAAGACCCTGAGCTCTAGACATTGTACATTTTCTATTCAATACTTTTAATTTCATGTCATGCCATTGTTTAGGCATCACTTTTATTTCAGTTGTATTTCCTTTTCATGCATTGTACAAAAGAATGTTAATAAATAAAGTTGCTGTTTTTATTATACCTTGTCTCTTGTGTATATTTTCTTTTATATTGCTTAGTTACGCTTAGCGTATTTTCTTCTGAGTAAATACGTAGCGGCCTCGTCTCGTCCTCTGCCCGTATACTGGGAAGCGTGGCGTGACACAGTTCCTCTATCTTTATCGCAGGCTGAACATGAGTACTTTAGCTGTCAAGCCGAGCATTGTGGAATTATATTTAGAGATATTTAGTTTAGTTTATTTTCCGCAGTTTTATTTCGTGATGTGAGCCCATATTGGGACGTATTTTCAGATGTTATTTATTAGATATTGATCGTTTCTGCTTATACATTTTCTTGACTCTTTTTATTGTAGCAAATGGATATGTACTAGCTAGTTTTTATATTTTACTATTCTCGATATCTTATAGAAAGCCATAATATGACTGTGGAGGGATAATTCCTATCCACAGGTAGCATGGTTGGCTTTGTTATGTCCTGAAGTCTGCGTATTCTGGGAAGCGGGGCGTGACAGGGTTATTTCTGGCCCAAGGAGTTCACGATTTCCAACGTCGTCCCAACTCAGCGGGGAACGACACTTACTGTAACACCCTAGCATGATCGTACGTTATTTAACGATATGAATTAGTACTTTGAGTTTGTTTTAATTATCATTGTTGGGTTGTGATCGGTGTTTGGATAGTATGTGTGCTTATCGGACCCGAGCGACTTGCGTGAAATCCATTATGGGTTGATTGTTTGATTGAGTATATTTTTATTGATATTTATCTATAGACCGTATCCATATGAATCTCAAATGCTAGATATACAATATATATATATATATATATATATATATATATATATATTCTGGTAGCCATACGTCATGGATATTTTTATATATTAATTGTCATTATGTATTTATCTAATTCAAATATCCTATAATATTATATAAACGATTATCTATTGCAGGTAAATGCTAAACATCCTAAGATACCGTGTATAATTATTAGATTACAATATATTTGTCTAACCACTATATTTACAGTTTAGGTGGGCTACGTATGTTTAGATAACTTCTAGTTATTTGTTTTGAGATTTAGCAGAGATGGATCGGGGATCTTAATATTTTTATATAATATTTTAGTTATTTAGTTATATCAAATATATATAAATATATATATATATATCTCTATATATAACTATACTTAATATATTATAAAATAAAAAATATATATATAAAAGAAAACTCCCTCTCCCTCCCTCCATCTCTCCGCCTCATTTTTCTCTCTCCCCCTCATTTCTTTCTCTCTCTTCCTCTCTTTTCCTCGCCTCCAAGCCCGACTCCTCGCCTTCACCGCTACCATCACCGTCGATGCCATCTCATCACAGCCGCCGACTCCATCAACCCTTCACCGTAGCCCACCTTCAATCATAGTGTCCCTTTCGCCATCGTCTTCCTCTCCTTTGACCTAAACTCAGGCCATCGAAGAACCCTTTCCCCTGAAATCTCCATCAATGACCATTTACTTCGACCACCGCTCGATCACCGCAGCTATCTTCCCCGAGCAAACCCATCTTCGCAGCACCAACTGAACCCTACCATCTCCTGCACCTTCATCTTCTTCCTCGAGAACCCCAACTCCTCTACCCCGACACCGTCACCGGCGAGAACACTTTCAACCTAGAACCCCGAGGGCCATCTTCCCTTCAACCCCCATCACCGAGATCACCACTAACCCAAGCACAACGACTCCCTATCTTTCTTCTACTCGATCTCGACCACCATCATCACAGCCTCCTCCTTGCACCGAACAACCCATCTCGCCAAACCTAGCACCCCATCGCCGCCATCGTCACCTTCATCTTCTGTGATCCCCTTCATCGTCATCTCCATGTCTCTCCTATTCACTCGAGACCTCCACCCATGCCTCCGTGCATGAGAACCCACCAAATACAGCCGCCTTCTTCTCCTTCCCTTATCTTTCAGAACCTAAAGTCCACGCTCATCGCCTCGCCTGCATATCGACTGAACACCATACCCTTAACTCAACCCGAGGCCTGCATGCCCTAACCAAGACAACTTTAGATACGAGCATCACTAAGCTTAATTGAGCCTACATCTATGCCGAGGCAACCTAAAGGAGATCAAGGTTGCGACTTGTCTTACGTTGCGTTCTATATTTTCTTGTCGCCGTCTCCGTGATCGTTCGTCTCCAGGAAAGTTTATAACTTGCTACATGCTATAGTCTACGTAAAATTATATATATATATATATATATATATATTGTTGGATATGTATGCCCTAGAGGCCATTATTGTATATATATAAACAGTGGATGCTTGGACATATGTATGCACATGACAATCTTGCTCGATATGATAGTATGCTATTTGGTTTGTTTTTATCTTAACATGTGTATATGTTTTACTTGTTATTACGTATCGTTAATATATGTTGATAAAGCCCGTAGGATAATTGCTTGACTACCAGCATTATGATGGCAATCATACATGTGGGGGCTGGGTAGTTCATAAGCACATCCTTAAATGTCTCTAGTCGTCTGAGTATCGAGACATGGCATCGATACTCCGGAGTAGACTGGTTTATACGTTTCTACCCTCGATGAGAGGCGATGCTTGGTCCTATAGCCATTGGTCTTTGGCACCTAAGATCATATACATGTGCTCACTGGGGATGAGTACACTGGACGGACTCACCGAGAAATGGCTAGATGGTATTATACCAATTGTCAGATAGCAGTTCTCTGGTGACATGAGTACAGATAGTCTGTTGACCTGAGGTCGTCATTTGTCTCGTGTGATTTCCTACTGTACTTTAATTACTACCCAACCACGGCTCTACTGAGTCGTGCAAATATGTTTTAGTTGGGTACAGTCCCGAACCACATGGAGGCAGTGAGCGATTGTCGGGGATTCATCTCTCCCGGTATAGGGAGTCGATGTCTTGCTGTATTCGGTTGGCCAACACCATAAGTCCATGTCTAGGGGGGATTGAGAATTACTGATAGTTAGATCAGTAGATTCTCAGACGGCCTTGAGTCACATCGGCATGACTTGTCAGGTTAATAGGGGTCTGACGTTTTCCACCCCCTAGACCTGACATGCGATACTCTCAGACGAACAGACCAGACTGTACGGAGATTGTCATGGATAGGCTCAGTAGGAGTTCAGATGAATTTTCTTATCGGCCTTCTTTTCGACAGGTATCTAGGTAGCCGTTACGTATAGCTAGTGCTACCGACATGCTTGTGGTTAAACTCACTGCCAGCGTACTGTTGAGTCTTTAGAGTCCCATACAGAAGGTTTCTCTGGTTCAGGTGATACGATGTAGAGGCCGTATGGTTATACGTGCAGGGTTCCGATCATATATGTGTACTAGTTACATAGATTTTTGTTCGGACGGATAATACTAGCGGGTTTAGGATTAAGCCGCATTATTGAATCAAGTATTGATTTAATAATGATCTGATATTATACTATTGGATTATTTTATCTCTTGGTATTCATATTTTTTTGTAGTACGAATACATGTATGTATATACGGTGAGGGTATTCTTGTATTTACACTAGAATGCTTCTGAAGAAGACACATCATTTTATGTTAGTTTATTTGTTTAAATAAATAATGAGGTGGAGGGATGGGGTGTATTAAAGCATGGTTTGAAGCATGGCTACTTGTTTTATTCACTCATTTTTTATGACTATTCAAGCATGGTTACAATATTTATATTGAAAATAAAATGCTTGATAGTTTCTAGACTTAGCCATTCTTCATTCATTCTACACTTGCCTTTCTCTTTCCTCCTTTGAGCTCTTCTTCCTCCTCAAATCCTAACCCTCTCATGGGTTGAGAAATCTAGGGTTTATGAGATAAAATAATCTATTAACACATTCTACATCCACTAAACCATCTAGATTAACAAAGTAGGTGCTTTAGTTGCCTCAATTTTGAGGTTGGAGCTTGAACTATAAACTTTCGGGTGGATCATCTTCGACGAGAGAAGGCCGACGACCAAGTTTGATTTCGATGAACGGGGAGCTTAAGAAGAGGATAAGAAGACCCGAAGGACTTGAGCACATAGGCATAATCACTTTCATAGTAGATTAGAACTTACGCAAGTTTTTGTTATCTATGGTTTACGGTTGTTCTTGGGGATTAGTTGGTGTTGCCCGCTTCAAAATTGTTTTTTGAAAATTCCGCCTCTCTACAAACCTAGTAGAGTGTGCGACACCAGCTAACACACACACACATTGTTGTAATATTATTTATGATTATTATACCGTTGTGTGTGTGTGTGTGTGTATATATATATAATCCGTATATCGTTACTTAGTTAACAATAACAAGTTTTATAATTGTAGTTTATAATGTTTATGCAAATTATATCTATAACTAGTGATTATAACAAACTCTTCTAGTTTAGTTAATCGATAAATTCAACTTGTAGGAATTAATATGGTTATTTCCTTACATTGCATATTGCACCTAGACAACGGCTACAATCGTATTTCATCATGACCTGTTTGCACGATATTATTACAAATAAACACTTTATCTAATTGAATACACTATCACCGACATGCTTGTAACCTGCCAGACTATTACTATTTTGTTATCATATTAATACTTGTTACCTGTAATACTTACCGATGCCAACAATCCCGACTTGTTGTCTTGATGGACGTGACCTGTTGTCTAGATAGACATAACATGTACTTGCATGTTCCTGTATTGGCATTAGGTAGATATTATACTCATAACTGACTTGGAAAACGAAATCTGGGGAAATGGGGATATCAAAAGTGTAACTTAAAAGAAAGACTGCTAGAAAGAAGAAAGATCAATACATGTTTCCGTAGTTCCGGGGGGTAACGGAACAGAATCATTTTTAATTCATACATCTTGTATCCGTGATCCCGGGGGGTAACGAGATATATCTTATGTCCGTAGTCTCGGGGGGTAATGGGATATATACTTTTGAGTTACATGGAGGAGTGCATTCATTGGTTTCAAATACCTGTGGGATAGTTAACCTAGAAACACAGACCTTAGAATACACGCGACATGTTTGACTACCTATAACCGCTGTTATAACACCTGTGTTTGATTTTTGTTTATACTCATACCTCACTTTTGCACGTGATATCATATATCACATTGTTTAGTTTATACCATTATTACGATATCTATGACGCCCTGACATCTGAGTTTTGCATGGCCCATATCCTTTGACTTAGTACAGGAGGATCGTGAGTACTTTGACAAGATTTTCGATCAGTGAGGATCATTCCACTGATATATTTCTTAATTATGGTTTATGTATTCTCTTATTTTCTTAAATCTTTATTGATTCCGTTATCGTTTCCTGTTATTTTTTATCATAGTTATTGGACATGTTAGAGATAGATTTTCATTATATTGTTCTTGATTACTGATTGACATCCGTAATGCGACTATGGAAGGATATATCCTTATGTAGGTAGCATGGCCGGCCGAGTTACGCCCCAAATTTTTTGGTATATTGGGAAGCGGGTCGTGACAAGGTTTGTTGGTATCAGAGCATATATTTAGGTTAGCGGGGTTTGGTTCTTTTGTAGTTGGGTATGGTACCCAATACATTGACCTTAAAACCCGAAATTATAGGAACATGTCTTACCACACTATTGTTTTATCATTTTGAATCCTTGTCGTTATTGAATCTTTTTCAGTAAAATTCCTTGATTCTTTCGAATCTCGTTTCTATTGTTAATCCTTGTCATTCGTGCTTGACCATGAGAGTCATGTCTAGAAGGAATCAACCCACTCCACTGGTTGATAATGCGGCATTAGTGGGGTCGCACGTGGCATGATGGAGAATCAACAACGCCGGATAGAACTGGACCAGTGACAGGACGAGACTTTCCAGAAGGGCTTGAGGATGGCCCAACAAACTGCAACCGCTAGGTTTAAGCAGGCGACAGTTCCCAGGCAGGTTTAGCGTAAGGGTACGATTGCTGATTTCAAGAGGCTCAGCCTAGCAACTTTTACAAGATTGGAGAAAGCTCTTCAGACCGAGCAGTGGCTCGTTGATACGGAGAGCTTATTGATTGCTGCTCAGATTCCGGACGAGAGGAAAGTGGATGTGGTGCGTATCCAGATGGTTACTATGCTAGAGAGTGGTGTCTTATCGAGGAGAACCATTCGACAAAGTTGGTCAGATAGGGTGCTTTTATACGGAGTTTCTTGGAGAATTTCTTTCTGCGGTCTGCTAAAGAGGAAGTGGAAGAGAAGTTTTTTTGGTCTAAAGTAGAATGGTTTATGTGTGGATACTCATGTGGTTGAGTGGACCCGACTCAGTCGATTTGCTGGGCCTTTGGTAGCCAATGAGGCTGTTATGGTAGGGCGTTTTTTGCAGTCTTGATGTAGAGATCCAACGACATATACTTCATTGGAACTGGGTACCTTCATTTAGGTTCTCACGGCAGCTAGAGAACAACATGGATTATAAAAAAGAGTGAAGGGTATACCACGTCAGGATATTTCAGCACAGAAGACAGTACGGGCACTAGCCAGGCCTTCAGTACATAGAATTTACTTATATCATGAATTCTTCTGAATCTTATTTTCTTGAATTCCTTCCCACTTTCCTGAACGATCATAGTTTTATGCCAACTGTGAATCTTTTATCTTTGGTTGATCTTATCATGTAATCCCTTTTATTCCTTATTGTTTATTTCAATTTTATTACATCGACTAAAATGGTAGGATTTAAGCGACTTAGATGGATTTATGTGATTATAATCATGTACCGTGGCATGATTACAATGCGGTACTCTGCTTAAGTAATTTCGAGTCCTACTCTTGATCCATTTCTTAACTTTATTATACCACTTTGTTTTTCCCTCTGTTTAATTATTTCCAAACCTATATCATACCTTGAAAATAGAATCCGACTCCTTTCTTCGATTCTCTTGAAGTTCACTTCTTGACTTCTTGAATCCTTAAAATCCATATACGATCTTTCTAGTTCTTGGAAGCGTTAAGGAGTAGATTTCAAACCTTGAGACAAGAGAAACTGTATGCCAAGTTGGGCCAATGCGGGTTTTGGATCAATGAAATTAAATGCTTGGGTGATAACATATAGGGAGATAAGATCGCAGTAGACCTGGAAAGATTTCGACAACTTGAGCTTGAAAGAGTCCGAAGGAACTTAGAATAAGCATAAGTTTGACTTGCTGGTTATTATCGAAGAGTCGAGTAAGATTTCATGTGAATAGCAGTACCATTGACCAAGTTGACTAGTAAGGATAACCAGTTGGCTAGCCTGAGAAGTGTGCGCAAGTTTCAACTCATTAAGGTGTATGCTGACAGCCACTCCTATTTTAACTGTGTTAGATGGTTCTAGAGGTTTAGTTATTCACATTGACGTACCAGGGAAAAGATTGAGATGTGTACTGATACAATATAGAAAGGTGGTAGCTTATGCATCAAGACAGTTGAAGACTCATGAAAAGAACTATCTAACCTATGATTTGGAGTTAGCAGCGGTTGTATTTGCACTGAAAATTTGGAGATACTATTTATTAGGTGAGAAGGTCGAGCTATTCTCCGATCATGAGAGCCTAAAGTTCATGCAGAAAGAGCTTAATATGAGGCAGCGTAAGTGGTTGAAACTAATGGTTGACTACGATCATGAACTGAAGTACCATCCCGGAAAAGTGAATGTAGTGCCAGATTCTTTATGTCAGTTGCCGGCAATAAGGATGTTGAATTCGCAGAAATATATTATAGCGGATTTCTAGAGATTCAAGTGGATTTCATGTTATCGGATTGTTCAGGATAATTGATGCAATTACAAGTACAGTCATCGTTGATAGATCGTATCAAGGCAGTACAGTTGCAAGACCTTAGATTATAGAAGTCTCGAAGGCAAGTAGAGGAAGATTTTCGAACGGATTTATTGATTCATGAAGATGGCTCTTTAAGATATGGAAGTCGATTGTGTGGGCCTAAAGGAGAAGTCCATGAAGAAGTCGTGAAGGAAGCTCATAGTTCCGCATATTCGGTACATCCGGAGGGCACGGAAATGTATCGAGATTTGTGACAACACTTTTGGTGGGAAGGCACGAAAGGAGAGATCGCTCGTTACGTGTCGAGATGCTTGGTGTGTCAACAAGTCAGAGCTGAACATAAAAGGGTCACTGGTTTGTTGCAACCACTTCCGATTCCCCAATGGAAGTGGGAACATATGACCATGGATTTCGTGACAGCATTACCACGTGTTTACCGCCGAAGATTGGACTGAGAAGTGGAGGACGTCTACCCTGAATTTTGGGGCAGATGCTATTTGGAATATATCCGTCCACCTCTCCGAAGACACCAAGTTGATTTATGGCACCGTATATCGGAGGTTTGGATAGATACGGCCGATATAGCAGACTTATCAGATTCTCCCTTTTGAGGGGTTTTTGATTGTGGGGACACTCTTCTCTGCAGGCGCAAGCCCATGCAGTTAATTACGTTATCGTGTTGCGATAATAATTTTCTCCTGCTCCAGGCAGATCACTATATGTCGTGTTATATTTGGTTTATTTTGGAGTTGCCCGTGGATTGTATACGGAGACTAGTTTATGTCGTCGCCCGTAGGGCACGGATTAGTCCAAACCCGTATATTAAATTTGGGTTTGAACCTAGGTCATATGTTACATTGGTTCAAGGGATATTTTATTTTATTTAAAGACCGTTAGTCTGATTTTAGATTAAGATCAACTTAAATATATGAACATATGAGCTCAATTTATTTTAACCAAGGATACGTTAGTCTCATATAAGACTAAGATCAACTTAGAAATATAGTTTAAGGATCATTAAATTTTGTTAAGATCTATCAATAGGGCGTATGGGCTTGGCTGCAATGAACAATATGGGTTCAAGGAAATTTCAGAGACTTAGCCAATTTTGGGCTCAGTCTTGGGCTTTTCATCATCTAACAGTGCTAAGCACTTAGTCTTTTGACTATGAATATAATATCCAAATTTTGCTCTGGCGCTCACATGAGTATCACGTGAGGTGCTCAGACTTGGGCGTTGCCCGATCATTGCTAGGAACTTAAGCACTTTGAATATATAATGCTAAGCACTTTTATACAGCGCTCATGTGGGTATACGTGAGGCGCTCCAGCTTGCCAATTTTTAAATGCTCACGTGGGTTTCACATGAGGCGCCGGATCTTTACTGATGGGCACTCACGTATGAGTCACGTATGGCACTGAGTTTATGGACACACACGTGTAAGGCACATGCGGCGTCGAGTCTTTATCTATGGACGCTCACGTGAGGCGCTGGATCTTTGAAAAGTTAACTTAAGTTCTTCTGTTCTTTGTTTACGAGAACTAAGTTCTTTAAAGGGTTGAACCCTATTTTAGAGGAATTAAATTCCTGGAATATACATTCCATTTATTTTCTTCATATGTCTTTTTTCCTATATCTAGTTTTTTCATTAGACCTTGAGTCTGAAGAACAAAATCTTCCCGATGAGAATTAAATTCTCAACTTATGGGAGATTTGTCCTGCAGATCTTAGTTCCATAAAAATAACTAAGTTCTTTATAAAGGGTTAAACCCTTGTATTTAAGTACGATAGGTAAAGAAGATATTTTGATCTCTTCTTTTTTCTTTACCTAGGGTTTGAAGGGAGCAAGAAGGAGCTTTTTCTTCAGCCGGAAAATTAAATTCACAGTTGTAGCTTTTTTTTATCACCTTCTGGGGTTTTTTCTCTTCTCGAGACTTGAATTCTTGGGCCTTTTATATAGGTGAGTAAAAATTGTTGATTAGTTTGAGAAAATTTCTCATTGATTGATTCAATTGATTTTAAAGATCTTCCAGGGAATTTTGTCTACCGTTGAATATTTGATCTGGTGACTTTTATTTATCAGAAAATATTTTCTGTTTATTTTAGCAATATTAGGAAAAAAATTTCCTAACAAAGCATTTGATTTTGTTTCCTGATTTGGTCGGTGATATTATAATCACCGTTGGATAAGAGTTCTCTGTTTAACAGAGAAAATCTTTTTAGTTTTAGAAAGATCGGGGGGGGGGAATATTTCCCAAATAGAATTTAATTTTATCTGAAGCTAGTACTTCAATTTTATGCGCTCACGTGGCTTTCATATGAGGGCCGTCGTATATGAATGACGACAGCGCTCACGTGTTTAACATGTGAGGCCGGTTTGGACTTTGATTTATTTGTATTCAGCGCTCACATGTAAAGCATGTGAGCGCTCGCGTATTTAACATGTAAAGCTTTATATCACAGGATTTAAACCTTATTGAAGCCAGAGGTCATATGCTTTGCATGTGAGCTCTCACGTGCTTTGCACGTGAGAGGCTATAGTATTTAATCCTCCTTGATGCTGGCGGTCACATACTTTGCATGTGAGCCCTCACGTGCTTTGCATATGGGAGGCTACAAGATTTAATTCTCCTCTCGTTCTTCTTTTTTTTTATAAGGGAACACCACGGAGTCCAAAGGGGTAATAACGCAGTATGGGCGATTGTCGATCGACTGACCAATGCAGCTCTTTTTATACCATTTCGAGTCGATCAGTCGACGGAGGCTTTAGAAAAGAGGTACATGCAGGAGATTGTGAGATTGCATGGTGTACCAGTAAGTATTGTTTCTAATCGTGACACCCAGCTTCTATCACATTTTTGGAGGAGTCTACTATAAAGTTTGGAAACTCGCTCGAATTTTAGTACGGCCTATTATCCTCAGACAGATGGACAATCCGAGAAAACGATCCAAACTCTTGAAGATATGTTGGGAGCTTGCATGTTAGACTTTAAGAGTGTAGGGTTCCTAGGCACTCATACAAGGATCTATAAGGCATCAACCATGCCCGATTTAAAATTTAGACGTGCCGAACAACCCAAAGCCGGGATCTTTGCTAGATTATTAGGGTTACACATGCAAGTAAAAATCTTTACAACTAAGAGTGAGGGATTACAACCTTTGTAGTCCGCTCCTTCGCTTCATAAGTTCCGAGTAGTCATCCCTTCGCTGCGATCCATGATCTTCCGGACTCAAGAGAAGCTCCACAACCCGAACAATCCATGCTAGCTTGTAGTCTTCCTTTTCTCCGATGATCTACCTCGAAGTTTCTTTAACTCAAGCTCTCACTCACTAAAGAGGTGAACACCCTAATCTAATTGGCTAGATTAGATGAGGATGATGGAGTAGTATTTATGCTCTCTTTTATTATCAAATTCTCACACTAAATCATCACATAAAGAAAACCTAGAAAGCTTTCTCAAAGCTCAAATGAAGAAGAAGAAGAAGAATAAAATCCTTTTGTGATGAATAATGAAAAATATCATCATGATTAAAAATGCAACCATGGTTGAATATGAAGAGGCTAACCATTGTAGAGACTTAACCTAGGGTAAAGGGTTTGGATTGGGTTAGAAATATCTAGTAAAAATATCTAACATAATATCTTTGCTAGACAAAGTAAAACCTTCTAGAAGCATCAAGAAAGAATTAACCCAAAACAAACCCTAACCTTGTTTAATCTCCACTAAACATGTTGCATTAGTAATCATATCATGTTACAATGTTATATATCACATATATAATATATATTTGTAACAAAATAAAATAATACAATTAACATATATCGCATATATATCAATGTATTACCCGGTGAGAAAATGAAATAATAAAGCGAGCCAATATTAGATAATGTAATGTAATATATCACATATATAATTATACATTATATTATCGAATTAACACTTGATCCGACAATCCGGCTATATCGCATATAACCGACTAATATAACATGTACCGATTCATCGAATCAACACTTGATCCGATGACCCAGCTCATATCAAAATATCGCGAGAATAGAATACGGTATCTCATATCGCATTATCCTCGGTCCTGCACATATCACATATGTGCCCCTACTCTGTTTTGTCTGAGTCAAGAAACCTCTGTGTATGACTCTAAAGAATCGTCAATACGCCGGCACTAGGTGATGATCATATCAAACACCCACAAGCTGCAAGCGGTCAGCTAAACGTAACAGCCACCCAGGTATTGAGCGATCAGAAGATCAACAAGCAAGCCTGTACATTCTCCTGTGAATCCAATCAGTAACACTCCCATACAGTCCGGTCTTTTCGTCTGATATGTTCCATATCTAGTCTAGGGGTGGTATACGTCAGACCCCAGTAACCGATAAGTCGTGTCGATGTGAGGCTCATAACAGGTCGAGAACCTACTGATAACACTTACCAGTAGTACTCTATATCCGCCCTGGCCAGGGACTTCCAGTTATAGCCAATCGAACACAGCACAACATCAACTCCCTATACCGGGAGAGACGAATCCCCTCCTATCGCTCATTGCCTCCATGTGATTCGGGACTATACCCAAAAGCCACCGTTTTGCACGCCCTCTTGGACGTGGTAAGGTGGAAATCAAAGCACAGTGGGAATCACACAAGACTCTATGACGATCTCGGGTCTACAGACTAACATGTACCCGTGTCACCAGAGAATTGCCATCTGACGTGAGGTATAATACCATCTGGGAGTTCTCGGCAAGTCCGTCCAGTGTACCCAGTCTCCACTGAGCACCCGCACACCATCCTTGATGTCAAACACCGATGGATATGGGATCATCCATCGCCCATCATATGGGTCAAGATGCGTATACGCTAGTCTACTCTGGTGTATCGATGCCCTGTCTCGACACACCCTCGACTAGGAACAGTTATAGGATGTACTCATCGACTACCTTGGCCCCACTAGTATGATCTTATCATAGTCCCAGTAGTCGAGTATATATCCTAAGGGCTTTATCAACATGTGAGAGTAAGACAGTAAACTAATATAAGTCAACATGTTAAGATAAAGTGAAACTAAATAGCATACTATCATGACGAGCAAGAAAGCCCTCTCTATATATATCCAAGCATCCATTATAATATACATCATATGTACAACGATGACCTCTAGGGCATATACATAACTAACAAAGAGTTTGTGGGAGGATCATTTACATTTAGTGAAGTTCTTATACAATAACAGTTTTCAGGAAACTACAGATGGCTCCATTTAAAGTATTGTACGGTCATAAGTGTCGCTCGCCAGTATGTTGGGACGATGTTGTAGGGTTACGGCAGCGCCCCGGCCATCAATCTGTGGCCAAACGCGGAACAAAAACTTTTAAAAACCGGCGCTAACGGAACCCTAATCGACGAATCGTACCATTAACCCTATACTAGTTCTATAAAAAGAGTTTGGAGAGGTTACATCGATTGATCCGTGTCCTTCGGTCTTCAACCTCTGCCCAAGCTCCTCGCGGCTACCTCAATGAAGTTCGGTCTCCGGTCTCTCTCGTCGAAGACGATCCACGTCAAGGATTAGTAATACGGGCTCCCGCTTCAAAACCGAAGCAACTCGAGCATCCAGTTTTCTAGCCTAGATACCTAAGATGAAGTAAAGAGTGTGTGTAAATACTTTGTCTCAAAACACCCAAGGATTCTCAACTCATGAGAGGGAATGAGTGGAGGTTGAAGAAGAAGCCAAGTGAAGAAAGTTGTGAGCTCAAGTTTTGGCTTGTGAGCAAGTGAAGAAAAATGCTCTCTGTTGTTTTTCTTTGTGAGTTGTGAGGTATTTGTGATCGGCAACTAAAGAAAGTTCCTAGCACAAAATAAAGATCTGCCACTTGCTCACAAATATCTTACAACATGAACCATCAATGCACCATGAATCACTCAAGACCCACCATTATTCACAAGCCACAATCAATGCACCATGCCAAGACTTGCACTCACAATTTCCATCACAACAATATTTAAACATTAAGCTAAATGTTTAAATCCAAAGAAAAGAAATGGCAACTCTAAAGTAAACTCGTAACGAATTACAAGAATACCCCTCATCCGTATATACATACCTGCATCCGTATTCCGATTGAATACGAATACAACGAGACGAAAATAATCCAACAATATAATACTAGGATCCTGCTTAAACCAAAGCCCACTAGTATTATCCGTCCGATCATGATCCGTGCACAAGTGCACGAATATGATCGAACCCTACCATAAAATCATACGACCTCTACAACGTTTCGTCCGAACTAGGGAAACCCTCTGTGTGGGACTCTAAAGACTCGTTAATACGCTGGCAGTGGGTTTAACCACAAGCACGTCAGTGGCACTAGCTGTACGTAACGGCTGCACAGGTATTGAGCGAAAAGGAGGCTGACGAGCAAACTCATCCTGAAACCCTACTGAGTCTGACAGTGACAATATCCGTATAGTCTGGTCCGTTCGTCTATGAGTATCACATATCGAGTCTAGGGGGTAGATAAAGTCAGACCCCTACTAACGCGATATATAGTGTTAGTATGAAACCCATCACCCCCCTGAGAAACTACCGATCCTAGATCAGTAATTCTCATCTACCCCGGCCGAGGATTTCTGGTGATGGCCACCCGTGCACACCGCGACATCAACCCCCAATACCGGGAGAGACGAATCCCTTGACGATCTGCTCACTGCCTCCATGTGGCTCGGGACTGTACCCAACTAAAACCTGTTTGCACGACTCCTTTGAGCCGTGGTAGGGAAGTATTTAAAGCACAGTGGGAACTCACACGAGACAAATGATGATCTCAGGTCGATAGACTAACCTGTACACATGTTACCAGGGAACTGCTATCTCACAATAGGTATAATACCAACTAGCATGTTCCCAGCGAGTCCGTCCGGTGTACTCATAACCCAATGAGCACCTGTATACATCTTAGGTGAACTAACTAACACCAATGGCTTGTGAGACCGGCCACCGCCTCTCGTCGGGGTCTCGATCAGTATACACTAGCCTACTCTTGGAGTATCGATGCCCGGTCTCGAAACTCCCACGACTAGGGACATTTTAAGGATGTGCTTATAGACCACCCAACTCTCACGTATATGATCGCCATCATACTGCTGGTAGTCAAGAAAGAATCCTATGGGCTCTATCAACATGTAATAGTGATCTGTAATGTCACCTGAAGCATGTACACGATGATAAAGACAAACCAGATATCATACTATCATCTCGAGTAAGACTGTTCTACTGGTATAGGTCCTCCCACAATCGTTGCAATCACGTGCCTGCGATCCAATAATTGACTTGAGGGCACTATAGCTAACAGATGTATGAGAAAGAAGATTGTTGGGATCGAAACTAATTGTGCAAACTGTGGAGAAAGTCAACTTGATTCGTGAGCACATGAAGGTGGCACAAGTCCGACAGAAAAGTTAGGAAGATACTAGAAGAAGACCATTAGAGTTTGCTGTTGGTGATCATGTGTTCCTGAAGATATCACCGACTAGGAGAGTAATCCGGTTTGGCAGTCGAGACAAGATTAGTCCTCGATTTGTGGGGCCTTTCAATATCATTGAGCGTATTGGAGAAGCAGCTTATCGACTGGTTTTACCACCGTCCTTGGTGGGTGTGTATGACGTGTATCATGTATCTCAATTTCAAAAGTATGTTCGAGATAAGACGCACGTCCTAGACCACTCGGAATTGACACTGAGGGATGATTTGACTTATGAAAGCAACCGATGGTTATTGTGGATCGATGAGAAAAGGTTCTCAAGAATAGAGTGATCCCTCTAGTGTTTGTTTCATGGGGAAATCGTTCACATGGAAAATCTACTTGGGAACGCGAAGACGAAATTCGACAAAAGTTTCCACACCTTTTTCCTTAGATCCGTATTTTCCTTGTTCTTATCCTTTTTCCCGTTTCCGTGAATTTCAAGGACGAAATTCTTTTGTATTTGAGTATAATGTAACACCCTAGCACGATCGTACATTATTTAACAATATGAATTATCACTTTGAGTTTCTTTTTATTTTCATTGTTGAGTTGTGATCGGTGTTTGGATAGTATGCGTGCTTATTGGACCCGACCCGCTTGCATGAAATCCATTATGGGTTGATAGTCTGATAGAGTATATTTTTATTGATATTTATCCATAGACCATATCCATATAAATCTTAAATGATATATATACAATATATATATATATATATATATATATATATATATATATATATATTCTGGTAGCCATATGTCATGGATATTTTTATATATTAATTGTCATTATGTTTTTATCTTATTCAAATATCATATGATATCATATTAATGATTATCTATTGCAGGTAAATCCAAAACATCCTGAGATACCATGTATAATATATTAGATCACAATATATTTGTCTAACCACTATATTTATAGTTTAGGTGGGCTGCGTATGTATAGATAACTTCTAATTATTTGTTTTGAGATTTAGCAGAGATGGATCAGGGATCTTAATATTTTTATATAATATTTTAGTTATTTAGTTATATCAAACACACACACATGCATAATATATATATATATATATATATATATAACTATACTTAATATATTAAAAAATAAAAAATATATATAAAAGAAAACTCACTCTCTCTCTCTCTGCCTCATTTCTCTCTCTCCCTCATATCTTTCTCTCTCTTCCTCTCTTTTCCTCGCCTCCAAGCCTAACTCCTCACCCTCCTCACCCTCACCATGACCATCACCGTCGACACCATCTCATCACAGCCGCCGACTCCATCAAGCCTTCACTGGAGCCCACCTTCAACCGCAGCGTCCCCTTCGCCATTGTCTTCCTCTCCTTCGACCTAAACCTACGCCATCCAAGAACCCTTTCCCCTGAAATCTCTATCACCAACCATCTCCTTCGACTATTGCTCCATCACCGTAGCCATCTTCCTCAGGCAAAACTATCTCCGCAGCACCAACTGAACCATACCATCTCCTGCACCTTCATCTTCTTCCTCGATAACCCTAACTCCTTAACCCCGACATTGTCACCGGTGAGAACTCTTTCAACCAAGAACCATGAGGGACATCTTCCATTCAACCCCCATCACCGAGATCACCACCAACCCGAGCACAGCGACTCGCTCTCCTTCTTCTACTCGATCTCGACTACCATCATTGCAGCCTCCTCCTTACACCGAACAACCCATCTCGCCAAACCTAGCACCCCATCGCCGCCATCTTCACCTTAATCTTCTGCGATCCCCTTCATCGTCATCTCTATCTCTCTCCTATTCATTCGAGACCTCCACCCGCGCCTCCGTGCACGATAACACACCAACGATAGCCGCCTTCTTCTCCTTCCCTCATCGCTAAGAACCCAAAGTCCACGCCAACCATCGCCTCGCCTGCATCTCTCCTGAGAACCATCCCCTTAACTCAACCCTGTTGGGGTCAAAAATTACACCCCAAGGTCGAGATCAATAAGTCAAAGTCACGGCCCGAAAAGTGGGCTCAGGCCCAAACCTGAATCCAAATCAAGTGGGCCTAAGCCCGAACTCAAGTCCAAGCAAGCGGGCCCAAGCCCAGATTAAGTAGGCCCATGCCCAAGTCGAGCCCGAATATGAAGAGGGACCGACCAAAAGAGAAGAAGAAAAGAAAAAAATTAAATGTAATTTTTGTTTTTTAAATTAAATAGGAAAAAGCAAGTTTTGTACAAGCCATAGGACTAAACGTAAAAGATGTAGGCCTAAAAAAGGCCCCTTCATGGTAATTAGAAAAAAATCAGAATTGATTCCCCCAAAAAAAAAATCTTGAGTTTTGTGTCACTTTTTATTGCGTAAGCCTTTTTCTCTTTCTTTCTTTATTTTTTCAAAGTGCGCATATCAGGAGGCCTCAAAAAAGGGAAAAGAGCCTCTTTTAATCTTTAAAAGTCAAAATCTTGGAGTTTTTGGATTGTTTCTTCATTGGGTTTCGACCTTACTTGCACCGTGTTAGGTGTGCACCGTGCTAAGTGCCCATTTGGCTAGGTGTGTACCCCGTTGGGTGCACATCGAGCCAAGGATACACCGCGCACCTCGCTAGGTGCGCAGTTCCCTAAGTGCGTATCTTACTGGACCTTTTGGCCCATTCGGAACCCTTCGCCCCCCTTCACTCCCTCACACCTTGCCAAATGCGCACTTTGCTAGGTGCGCGTCTTGGTAGGTGCGCACTTGTCATGTGCGCCCTTTACCAAGTGCGCACCTAACTAAGTGCGCGTTTTGGTAGGTGCGCACTTGTCACGTGCGCACCTTACCACGTGTTCACTTTGCTAAGTGCACACTTGACATATATACACTCATCATCTCTCCCGTTTGAAAAAAATTTCTAACGGGGCACCCCCCCCGCACCCCACAAGGAGGCTGCTAGCCCTTTTGACCTTCAGCCCGCTATCCGGGTAGCGGGACCCCCGTAAAAACTCTGCGAGGCCCCCGATATGCCTAAAGCGCTCTCAGCTTGTTCCCAAACACAACACACACATATTGTATATTGAGTTCACATGATCTGTTCGACTTGTTAATCGGAGGTTCTCTCGCTTTAAAAGCAAGGGGTAATTAACGACAGCTCAGTCTGCGGTTGCCGGAGATTTGGACCCCACAATCATTAAACTCCTTCCAACCCAAGGCAGGAGCAATCTGTAATATGCCGGACAAGTGACGCGTATTCCTATATAAATAGGGTGACGAAAAATTTGTCTGTAGAGCGTTTTACGTCGCCCTATTTTAACGACTTAGGGGTTGATCTTAGTTTAACGTCATTTCGGATGCAACTTGAAAATTTGAGAAATTTTAGTTTAATATCATTTCAGACACTACTTAATGGAGCATGCATGTGAAGCGATTTTGTTGCTGGTGAAATCGTCGTTGAATTTGGGATTGCGGTTGAAATTTGTTAACCCCTTGCATTAAAGAAACATAATTTCAGTACAACCAATCAATGAGTATATTGATTGAGTTCGCATAAACGTTTAACCTGAAATATGGGAGGAGAGAAAATGTCCTACAGTGCGTGCCAGAATCTGTAGAGTGTTTTTCGTCACCCTATTGAGATAGGAATGCGTGTCGCTTGTCAGGCATATTACAGATTCCCCATACCTGTAGTAGGCTGGGGTTTAATGATTATGTGTATTCGAATCTCCGGCAGCCACGGAATAAGCTGCCGTTAATTACCCCTTACTTTTGGAGCGAGAAAACCTCTGATTAACAAGTCGAACAGATCTTGTGAACTCAATATGCAATATGTGCGTGTTGTGTTTGGAAACAAGTTGAGAGCGCTTCAGGCATATTGGGGGCATCACAGTGCTTTTACGGGGTTCCCACTATCCGGATAGCGGGGTAGGGGTCAAGAGGGCTAGCCGTCCCCTTATGGGGTGCGGGGCAGTGTCCCGTTAGAAATTTTTTTCTTACGGGAGAGATGACAAGTGTATATATGTCAAGTGTGTACTTAGCGAAGTGAGCACATGGTATGGTGCGCACGTGACAAGTGCGCTCCTGCCAAAACGCGCACCTAATAAAGGTACGTACTTGCTAAGGGGTGCACATGACAAGTGTGCATCTGCCGAGACACGCACCTAGAAAGCTGCACACTTGGTAAGGTGCGAGGGAGTGAAGAGGGCCGAAGGGTCCTGAATGGGCCAAAAGGTCCAGTAAGGTGCGTACTTAGGGAAGTACGCATCTAGTAAGGTGCGCACCTTGGCTCGATGTGCACCCAACGGGGTGCACACCTAACCAAATGGACACCTAGCACGGTAAAAGCAGGATCGAAACACAATGAAGTAACAGTCTAAAAACACCAAGATTTTGACTTTTGAAGATCATAAGGTGATTTTCCCCCTTTTTTGAGGCCTCCCGACATGAGCACTTTGAAAAAAGAAAGGTTAAAGGAGAAAAAGGCTTACGCAATAATGAGTTGCTCAAAACTCAAGATTTTTTTGGGGGAATTAATTCTGATTTTTTTTAATCACCATGGGGGGCCTTTTATAGGCTTACATCTTTTACATTTAGCCCCATGGTTTATACAAATTTGGCTTTTTGTCTATTTAATTTAAAAAACAAAAATTACATTTAATCTTTTCCTTTTCTTCTTCTCTTTTGATGGGTCCCTCTTCATGTTCGAGCTCGACTTAGGCATAGGCCTACTTGACCTGGACTTGGGCCCGCTTACGTGGACTTGGGTTCGGACTTAAGCCCACTTGACTTAGATTCGGGATTGGGCCCGGGTCCACTTTTCGGGTCTTGACTTTAACTTATTGATCTTGACCTTGGGGTAATTTTTGACCCCAACAACGACCACGCAAAATTTTGGATTCTTTCTGCATCTGACTCTTCATGTGATAGTTTCAGTTCTAGTTTGGTCAATTTCAGCCCTTATTTTTATCATTCACAATCACGATGTCTTTTTTTCATTGAAATGTGGTTGGTTGTGGATCACCCCTCAAGGTTGAGAAAGCACTATGACTTAGTTTAACAAAGTTCAAACTAGATGTCAGCCTGATATAATACCTATGTGCATTGATACCAATTTCGTATGATCGTATTAGGTATTATTCGAGGGAGGGCCATGCCGTGAATATTTTTTGGCAGGTGGAAGATAATGTGACCAATAACCTAACTTTTGTGATTATACAGTTTGATCTCATGCGACCAAGGAGCATGACTTCAAAAGTTGTTTAAAGTTTCCTTTGACCAGGTCTCCAGAAGGTGGTACAATGATACACGGAAATTCCATTCATCTATGTGGCAAAGGGGGAAAAAGTTGCCAGAGATCAAAACTTAGAACACATTACTTCTCAAATGGTTTAATATCAACTTACATACAGCTTTGTACTAAATTTGTCATTATATATAGAGAATAATGGAGGAAAGATGCCATAGGAGGGAATTTCCTCCTATGGCGTCGAAAAAACACACCCTCTATCGTCTTTTTCGACGATCAGAATGCATCATCTTCATCATTATCATCTAAGATGTGGGTATACCAAATTTCATGGGATTCTACAACTTTTTCACCATTGAATTAGTGGGTTCAAAATTAACGGTTTACCGACAATAGAACTTTTTACATTGCTAAATCAACGGTGCAAAAGTTGTAGAATCACATGAAATTTGGTGTACCCACATCTTAGATGATAACGATGAAGATGATGCATTCCGATCGTCGGAAAACACGATGGAGGGTGTGTTTTTTCGACGCCATAGGAGGAAATTCCCTCATATGGCCTCTTTCCTCCATTATTCTCTTATATATATATATATATATATATATATATATATATATATATATATAGAGAGAGAGAGAGAGAGAGAGAGAATAATGGAGAAAAGAGGGCATAGGAAGGGATTTCCTCCTATGGCGTCGAAAAAATACAACCCCCACCATTTTTTCCGACGATTGGGATCCATCATCATCGTCGTTATCATCTAAGATGTGCATACACCAAATTTCATGTGATTCCACTACTTTTTCCCCGTTGAATTAGCAATGTAAAAAGTTATATTGTCGGTAAACCATTAATTTTGCACCAACTAAATCAACGGTGAAAAAATGGTATAATCACATGAAATTTGGTGTGTCCACATCTTAGACGATAAAGATGGATGTGATGTATGCCGATCGTCGAAAAAAAACACGAAGGATGCATTTTTCCGACGCCATAGGAGGAAATCCCCTCTTATGGCATCTTTCCTCCATTAACTTTATATATATATATATATATATATATATATAGAGAGAGAGAGAGAGAGAGAGAGAGAGGAAAGGTGCCAAAGGAAGGAATTTCCTTCTATGGCGTCGAAAAAGTACTCCCTCCACAATTTTTTCCGACGATCAGCATCAATCATCATCATTTTTATCATGTAAGAAGTGAATATACCAAATTTCATGTGATTCTATCACTTTTTCACCGTTGATTTAGTGGATGCAAAATAATAGTTTGTCGATAATAGAACTTTTTATATTGTTAATTTAACGGTGAAAAAGTGGTGGAATCACATGAAATTTGGTGTACCGACGTCTTATATGATGATGATGATGATGATGGGTGTCGATCGTCGGAAAAAGTGTGGAGGGTGTATTTTTTTGATGCCACCTAATGAAAAAGCATTCTAGGGCCTCTTTCCTTCATTATATATATATATATATATATATATATATATATATATATATATATATGAGAATAATGGAGGAAAGAGGCCATAGGAGGGAATTTCCTCCAATGGCATCGAAAAAACACACCCTCCATCGTGTTTTCTGATGATCGGAATGCATCATCTTCATCGTTATTGTCTATGATGTGGGTACACCAAATTTCATGTGATTTTACAACTTTTCACCGTTGATTTAGCAATGTAAAAAGTTCTATTATCGGTAAACCGTTAATTTTGAACCCACTAATTCAACGGTGCAAAAGTTGTAGAATCACATGAAATTTGGTGTACCCATATCTTAGATGATAACGATGAAGATGATGCATTTCGATCGTTGGAAAACACGATAGAGGTTGTGTTTTTTCGACACCATAGGAGGAAATTCCCTCATATGGCATCTTTCCTCCATTACTCTCTCTCCCTCCCTCCGTCTCTCTCTCTCTATATAGATATATATATATATATATATATACAGCCTCTTTCCTTCATTATTCTCATATATATATATATATATATATATATATATATATATATGAGAATAATGGAGGAAAAAGGCCATAAGAGGGGATTTTCTCCTATGGCGTCGGAAAAATGCACTCTCTATACTTTTTTCGACGATCGGCATATATCACCTCCTTTTTTATCATCTAAGACGTGGGTACACCAAATTTCATGTGATTATACCATTTTTTCGCTGTTGATTTAGTTGATGCAAAATCAATGGTTTACCGACAATAGAAATTTTTACATTGCTAATTCAACGGTGAAAAGTGGTGGAATCATATGAAATTTGGTGTATACACATCTTAGATGATAACGATGATGATGATGGATGCCGATCGTCGGAAAAAATGGTGGAGCTTGTATTTTTTCGACGCCATAAAAGGAAATCCCCTCCTATGGCCTCTTCCCCCCCTCTCTCTCTATATATAAGAGTGATCTATTGCAAACCGGTTTTGAAAACGGGAACTCACGGTCTATGACATATTTGAACGATCCAATTCGTTCAAGTTGATCATCCTACCTTCGAGTCTATGTGTATGAAAAATTAAGAATTTGAAGACCTTTAACCTATACATCGGATGAAGTTTATGTTATATTGAAAGACGTTCATTTTGCACCCTTTCGATGCATGGGTTAGTGGTCTCCAAATCTTTTGATTTTTCATACATATAGACTCGAAGGTAAGGTGATCAACTTGAACGGATCGGATCGATTAAACATGTCGTAGATCGGGAGTTCACGTTTTTAAAAAAAACGCGAACTAGTTTGCGATGGAACGTTCTTATATATATATATATATATATATATATATATATATATATATATAGAGAGAGAGAGAGAGAGAGAGAGAGAGAGTATGTGTGTGTGTGTCACGCCCCGCTTCCCAAAATACGGAAATACGGAGAATAACGAAGGCCATCCGTGCTATCTACGGTAAGAAAAGATCCATCTATAGTCACATAAAAGTTGTTTAGCTAAACCTGTCAAGATATAGTCCAAAACAGTAAAGATAACACTAATAATCATGCAGCAACGAAACCACAAAGAATACTAGCAATAGGTTCCTAAGATACAGACAAAAAAATAAGGTTATGATTCAATAGGTTCAAAATAATACAAAATCCAAAAAGACATAAATCTTAATGTCCCGCAAGGGGCGCACATGCTAAATGCTAACTAAAAAATAAATAAACCTATGGACTACTGATCTTCGGCAAACCCCTGATAGCCGCTCTGATCCTTCTAAGCCTGAAAATCTGTTTCTAAACCTGAGATAGCAAATCTCAGGGATGTCAGAATATCCCAACAAGTACTCAACGTATAAAGTGTGTATGTTGTGTGATAACATAAATATGTGAGTTTTGTGAATCCCGTGTGCGCATGTTTATAAATATATATGGATATAGTAATAATATAAAACAAACATGTAAACAGGTCAAGTCGGTTAACTTATAACCTAACTGGTCACTAAAAGGTAATCTATCCTATCATGAGTTCGAGTGTGTACGTCAACCTCTGCAGGAGTATTTCTAACTCAAGGGTAGGGCCCCAGGGGAAAGCAAGCACGGGCCAAAATGTGGAATGAACAAGCGATCGATATAGCCCGGTACGAGCTGTAGTAACAAGCGACCGATATAGTCCGGTACAAGCTGTAGTAACAAGCAACCGATATAGCCCGGTACGAGCTGTATTAACATGCGACCGATATAGTCTGGTACGGGCTGCCGGCATGGGACTCCTGAGATCCTGTTGTATGAACGCACACTCAAACTACCCCAGCACCCCGCGTATTTGTATCTAATATGGTAATAACTAAATCATTAATTAAGAATGCTGAATAGACCGGAACTTATAATATCATGTTGATTGTATAGAAAGGAAACTTATAAACAGTATAGGTTGTGTCATGGCATTGGAGAGTTTTTACGCACCCTCTTAAGTGGTTCAAAACTGTTCCCAGATGGAACAGCAGCATCTACCTCCACCATAGAAGCTGGGGGGTGAGTCCAGAGGGGGAATTGCCCCTATCTTCTCTCACTCAGCGCCAGTGGCGACGTCCAGCGTGCCCCGCAGAAGGGACCGTCTTAATTTTGGAAGCGGCTTCATCATGCCCCCGACTTTGCTGAGGGATCTCAATCGGTGTCAGCCTATTGAAGACCGGCGTCCTTGATGGAGTTTGAGGAGGGCCGACCAATCTTTCGAAGACCGGCTGCCTGATGGGGGAAGCACTTTTGACAACTTCAATTGTAGCAGGAGTAGAAAGGGCTAACCGTTTTGGGATAGCTCCTTTAGGTATCACGAGCTTCTTTGTGGGCCCGTTTGAGTTCTTGCTCAGCCTGTTGAAGACTGAGACGCCAGAGTTTGACGGCTCGCTGATGGGAGCCGTCGTGGTTGCCAGCCGATCAAAGACCGACCTTCTAGGAGCTTCTTCTTGCGGCGTTGAGGCACCGAAACTCACAGGTGGGAGCATGGTCCCAAAGAAGAGTCTGGAAGTGGCTTGTGTGACTTGCCTCACCAGCATTGAGAAAATATACGCCATGTTGGTCCTATAGGTCACTCCTCCGGTTGGGATGGAACGAGAGTTGCTGTTGCATGATGTGCAGTTGAGTGCCATCGATTTTCTGCATAGGAGCAAGACACCAAGTTTTAGTACCTCGAATCTATGGGCAACCATAGCGAACCACGATTTTGTTCGTGAAATACGACACACGAAATGTGGAGTGGAAAGAAAAAGAGGTCCCACCGGGCGTGCCAAAATCTATTTACCGCCGAAAGACCGGACTGAGACGTTGGGACGTCTAGCTTGAATTTGGGGGCATATGCTATTTGGACTTCTCCATCCACCTCTCCAAAGATACCAAGTTGTTTATAGCACCATATATCGGAGGTTTGGATAGATGAGACCATTGTAGCAGACTTCATCAGATCCCCTCTCATTTGTAAGGGTTTTTTTTATTGTGGAGACGGTCTTCCCTGCAGGCGCAAGCCCCTGCAGTTAATTACGTTATCGCGTTGTGATAACCACTTTCTCGTTCTCCAGTAGTTCACTTCGTGTCGTGTGTTATTTTGTTTGTTAAGGTTGCCCATGGATTGTACGGAGACTAATTTATGTCGTCGTCTGTAGGGCGCGAATTAGTCCAAATCCGTAAATTTGAGATTTGGGTTTTGAACTTAGTTATATTTTCCTTTAGTTCAAAAATATTTCGTTTAGTTTAAGGACCGTTAATTTAGTTTGAGATTAAGATCGGCTTAAACACATGAGCATTCGAGCCTAATTTATTTTTAACTAAGAATACGTTAGTCCTATTTAAGACTAAGATCAACTTAGCAATATTTTCAGGATCATTAAATTTAGTTAAGATCCAACAACAGAGCATTTGGGATCAGATGCTACAAATTTCAGAGAGAGACTTTTAGCCAATTTGGGTTTGGTCTGCTCAGTCTTTTCTTCTTCCTTTTATTTTATTCAAAAGTGCTAAGCGCTTATTTGGGTTCTGTTTGCTCAACCCTTTTTCTTTTTATGCAAAAGTGATAAGCACTTGTTTGGGGCTCTAGCGCTCACATGTGTATCATGTGAAGCACTCAATCATGGGCGCTGCCCAGTAAGTGCTAAGCACTTTAGTCATTTTGACTAAATATAAAGTGCTAAGCACTTTTGTATGGCGTCCATATGAAGAGCACGTGCGGCGCTGTCTTATTTTATTTTATTGGGCGCCCACATGTTTTCACGTGAGGCGCTGGGCGCTGCCCAATCAGTGCTAAGCACTCAGCCGTTTTGGCAGTATATGAAGTGCTAAGCATTTTTATTCAGCGCTCGCGTGTATTTCGCGTGGGGCATTGGCCTTCCGTTTTGGGCGCCCTCATAGGAAGCACGTGAGGCGCTGATCCCTTTATTTGGGGAATCTTTGGGCGCTCGCATGTTTTTCTCATGAGGCGTTGAGTTCTTTGAAGATTTAATCTCTGTTGATATTTTTAGAGAAGTTAAATCTCTATTAATGGTATTTTGACCATTAACGATCACCAAGATCACTATTTTGAGAATTTTGGATCGGGTTTTTATTAGTGTAATATGCCCTAGAGGCCATTATTGTATAGTCCTAGTTTGTATATTACATTTTGGAAGCTTGGGATATATGCACGGATTTATGACAGTCTTGCTCAATATGGTAGTATGCTACTTGGTTTGTATCTATCTTAATATGTGTATATGTTTCTTTTGACATATCGCTAATACATATTGGTAGAGCCCTTAGGATCTTTGCTTGACTACCAGCGTTGTGATGGCAGTCACACTAGTGAGGGCTGGGTAGTCTACATGCACATCCTTATAAGGTCCCTAGTCGTAGGATTATCGAGACAGGGCATCGATACTCCAGAGTAGACTGGTGTATATGCTTCTCATCCCAGCATGGGAGACGGTGTGTCCTATAGCCATCAGTACGTCGTACTAGAGATAGTATGCAGGTGCTCATTGGGTTATGAGTTACACTAGATGGACTCGTGGGGAACTGCTGGTTGGTATTATACCTATCGTCAGGTAGCTGTTCCCAGGTGATATGGGTACAACATAGTCCGTTGACCTAACACTGCTACTTCGCCTCAAATGTGTTCCCACTGTTCTTAGATTACTACCCTACCACGGCTCTATTGAGTCGTGCAAACATGTAGTAGTTCGGTGCAGTCCTGAAGCACTTGGAGGCAGTGGCGGTTAGATAGGATTCGTCTCTCCCCGTATTGGGGGTTGATGTCGCGCTGTGATTCGGAAAGCCATTACATAAAGTCCCAGGCCAGGGCAAGCGAGATTTGCTGGTAGGAATTCCAGTAGTTTCTCAGGGTGTTTTTGGCTGCACTCCGACACGACTTATTGCGCTATTAGGGGTCTGACGCTTGCCGCCCCTAGGCCCAATATGCGATACTCTTAGACGAACAGACTAGACTGTACGAAGATTGACATAGACAAGATCAGTAGGGGTACGGATGAGTTTGCTCATCGGCCTTCTTATCGACAGATACCTGGGTAGCCGTTACATGCAGCTAGTATCGCTGACGCGCTTGTGGTTAAACTCACTGCCAGCGTATTGTCGAGTATTTAGAGTCCCACACAGAGAGTTTCCCTGTTTCGGGAGAAACGGGTAGAGGTCGTATGGTTTTTACGACAGGGTTCGATCACACATGTGTACTTGTGCGCATATGATGTTCGGGCGAACAATACTAGTGGGCTTTGGTTTAAACCGGATCCTAGTATTTGGTTATTGGATTAGTTATGTCGCATTATATTCGTGTTTCTCAAAATACAGATACGGGTATGTATATACGGATGCGAGGGGGCATTCTTGTAATTATTCAAGTTTGCTTTAAGATGATTAAACCTCATTATTTGTTTTAGCATTTTAGGTTAAATGCTTAATGAGGTGGATATTTGAGAGGAGGAAAACTTCATAGTATTTTAGTGAAATTGAGCATGGATTATTGTTGACTTTTTGAACAAATAGAGACTTAGATATTTTTGAGAGATATTTTTCTTTGCATTAGAGTTAAAATAGATGCCATGCTCAAGAGTTAACATTATTATCACAAACACATTCTCTCTCCTTTCAAGCTTTCTCTTCATCTTCCTCTAAACCCTAATTGTCTCATGAGTTGAGAATCCTAGGGTTTATGATAAAACTAAATCCATTAACACTCTCTACTCTCTTTAGGCTACTTAGTTTAGCACACCAAGTGACCTAGTTGCCTCATCCTAGAGGATAAAGCTCAAGGTAGACACTTTCGGGTGGATCTTCTTCGATTTGGAGAAGCCGAAGAGGAGGCGCGATCCGTTCTCACTTTGAGGAGCTCACGACGTGGAGAAGGACAGCAAGGAGGAGAAGGACAGCGAGGACTTAAGGTATAACTTTCTCACACAGTAGTTAAACCTCTAAGCAAGTTTGTTAGTTAGGGTTTAGTATCGATCCTGGAGTTTAGTCAATATTACGAAGCACTTAAAAATCGTTTTTTTGAAAACTCCGCCTCCCTGCTAACATGTGGGGTGCGTGGTATCGAATTACAGTGGTATCAGAGCCAACTAAACCATAACTAACAGATTAAACGACAAGTAAAACTACAAAACCGAAATAACCCCAAAACATCGAAGCATAGATCCTAGTTTCTGTTGATTTTTTACGAGGCTCTAAATTTTTTTTAAACAATTGCAGAGTTCTTCTTTACTTGTAAAATGAACCACACCAAAAATGAGACATTTCCCTCTATACTGGACTGGCCACATTGCCAGAAAGTCCAGCCTCACCGGTTTTGTTGAAGGGGAATGCTTCGTGTTTTGGTCTGTGGTCTTGTTATTTGGATCTAGGGTTTCAGGAGTTGTTTGTTTTTGCCAATTTTGAATATGCTGTCAATTCTTTACTGTGGCAATACGGGGTGTTTTGAAGTCGCAGTTTTAACGTCATTTAATGTTTCAAGTTGTGATATATGTGTTCGTAAACTTCCGCTAATTGCTATATGTCGGTTAGTTGGGGATTGCACGTATCTGTGATGCTTTTGTGGTTTGTGTATATGAATATTGTTGGATTGTCATGAATGAATAGCCGGAGATGTGAGGTGTTATATTATTTTATTAAAATGTAAATTGTAATTTGATGTAATATTTTTTCGCGGGGCACATCCGGGTTGAGCTTGTAGCCACCGTTGTATTATTTCATTTACTGTTTATTGCTCTTAGGATAGACCCAAGGTGGGGTGCACAAACTACCGGGTACATTGAAGTACCGAGTGGCCTACTCATTTTACTAAGGGTGGATGCTTCACTTCGGGTATTTGACGGGTAGTTTGCCGCACCCGTAGGGGTCTGGGGTGGGGTTTGGCTATTCATCACGACCATGGAATCCGTCTTTCGTTACAGGCTTAAACGAAACGCGGAATTCCTAATATATCCAATGTGTTCATTGTGATATGGAATGTCTATTATTACGTCTGACGAATGGATATTATTATATATATATATATATATATATATATATATATATTATAATAGACGTTGCTTATGTTTTGCATCCGTGCTAGTCCAGCCCCCAGCTCTGGCGTTAGTTATCTAACCTAACGGTGTAAGACGAGGCCCAGTGGAAAATGCGGACGGCATAAGCGTACGTTGTATTTTCATCTTTTTTCTGCAATGGTAGGTTAATTGATAGGACTGTATTACATTAATGCAAAGCAAACAAACCAAAGCCGAATCGTTGGAACAATTCTAAAGTCACTCGGTTTTTTCAAAACAGCAAAACTTTTAAAATGCGGAGCTTAAACCACTCCTTTTAAAAAGCTATCAGGTTCCTTCGATTATATCAAGTTCACTACGTTCACGGTTTCGCCAAAACCATTCGTAGCCCTCCGTCATTTCAGTTGGATATTCAGTAGTATTCAAGATATGTATTTTGACCTTCGCTAAGGCATAATGATTGGCAGCTGCTGAATATTCATCTGTAGCATAGATAGATGCATTGGTTTGGGACAGTCGTACTACTATTTTGGCCTTCATTAAGGGTATGTACGGGTGGGTTCAAATTAATCTGGACAACGACGGGTAGAACTTGACATGTGACTTATAATATGTTGGCCTTCGTCAAGGTCATAAGAGCATGGGACAAAAATCCACATTGGGAGTTTCTAAAGAAACTGAAACTTGCTAGTGTTGCATATCATTTGGAGTGTGATAATTTTGGTAGGATTCCTTCGACTTTATCACACAATGATATTTGGATCCCGATCCTACTGTGAGTATATGCTACTTCTCGGGAGATTTTTTCACTTAACGATCAATGCTATAAACCAAGTAGGTGTTTAGAACAGTGTTAGCGGGGCCACGCCTCCAGGGAAAAGAGATTATTTAATTAAGGAACTTCACGAATGCGTCGTAAAACCTCCCTCGAAGTACCGACACTAGCCTGGCTGAAAGGTTAAGCGAGTATTGTACGGTGAGATTAATCCTGACTAATTCTTCTTTTATAGTTTCAGGAAGGATTCGAGAAACAGTGGGAGCCATCATGTTTAGATAAACTAAAAACCAATCTAAATTTGCAAGAGTATCATGCTAAAGTGTTTCTTCTCTCTCTCCTAATTGCAGCAACCAAGATGACGGGCCTTAAATTACTATTAGATAAAAACATATTGACATGGCCAAACTATAAAGATTGGTTCAGGAATATCAAGATGGCAATCACGTATGACATATTGGGCTATATCCTTACTACTAAAGCCCCCGCCATCCTAGGTTCAGAGTTCAGCGTCGCGGATAGGGAAATCCGTAAGGCCTGAGAGATTGACTGCGCGAAGGCCAAGTGCCTCGTGCTGGCCTCTATGGACAATGAACACCAGAGGCGGCATGAGAATATGGATCTTGAATCCATATTCCTCCATACCAAGGAATTATATGGAGAGCAATCTCGTATCGCAATATATGAGACCTCGAAGAAGCTATTTCAGGCAAGATTTGCCATCGGGTCATCTGTAGGGGAACACGTCTTTAAGATGATCGGCTATATTGAGGAGCTCGCGGACCTCAGGACCACATTAGAGAATGAGCTATATACAGACTTAATTCTGCAGTCCCTCCCTTTCACCTATGCCCAGTTTATCTTAAATTTTAATATTCAAGGTAAAGAAGTTGAACTTCCGGAATTCCTCAACATGTTGAGGAGTGCTGAAGGCACCCTACAGAAATCCAGGAAAACACCCGCTCTACTTGTTGGGGGAGCTTCCTCTTCTAGACCCAAGGCGAAAGCCAAAGGAAAGAAGAAGAAGGCCCCCACCAAGCCGAGATGCGGTGTTAGTAAGGTGGAAGCAAAGGGAAAGGCAAAGATAGCGGGGCTGACAGTAGAAAAGGAAGAATGCTTCTACTGTCATAAGAAGGGCCATTAGAAGAAAGATTGCAGGGCTTGGAAGGCCAAGAACCAGGACCCGAAGCTAGTTGTGGCTTCGGCTTCAGGTGTGTTTGTAATTGAAAACTGTCTGTCAATCAACTCAACTTCCTGGGTATTGGATACCGGATCAGGATCTTATATCTGTAATTATTTGCAGGTACTGAAAAGCCGTAGAGTTCTGAAGACCGATGATATGACCCTCAGAGTTGCTAACAGAGCGAGCGTGAATGCTGTGTCCGTAGGGGAATATCACTTAGGGTTGACAAGTGGACACATTTTGGTTTTGCGCAACTGTTTTGTGTACCCAGTTTGACTTATAATATCATTTCTGTATCTTTTTTATCTAAAGAAGGTTATGATTTTACATTTGTAAGCGATGTCGTAAACATCCACCTTAATCATGGTCTGATTGGGTCAGGTACTCTAAACAACGGTATATACGTGTTAAACCAACTGCAAATTTTCAATGTCCGGAACACACATAAAAGAAAGACTCCAGAATTAAATCAAGCTTTCTTATGGCATTGAAGACTGGGTCACATCAACGAAACAAGGTTGACCAAGTTACATAAAGAAGGATATTTGGATCCATTTGAATATCAATCTTATGCAACTTGTCAATCATGTCTCAAAGGAAAGATGGCAAAGACTCCGTTCACTGGACACAGAATAAAAGCGAGCGAGCTCTTGGGACTCATACACAGCGACATGTATGGTCCAATGTCTACACATGCAAGAAGTGGTTATTCATATTTCATTACTTTTACGGATGATTTCTCTAGGTATGGACATGTTTTCTTGATGAAATATAAATCCGAGGCCTTTGAGAAATTCCGAGAATATAAGAATGAAGTGGAAAAACAAACCGGCAAAAGTATCAAGACACTGAGATCTGATCGAGGTGGTGAATACTCGAGTGCCGAGTTCCTGGATTACCTAAAAGAGAATGGAATTCTCTCTCAGCTTACTCCTCCATACACACCACAACACAACGGTGTATCGGAGAGACGGAACCGAACCTTATTGGATATGGTACGTTCCATGATGAGTAACGCTGAGTTACCGCGATCATTCTGGGGCTATGCACTAGAATCAGCTGCATATCTTTTGAACAAGGTTCCTACCAAGACTGTGCCTACCACACTATATAAGATGTGGAGTGGGAAGAAACCCTATCTTCAGTATCTGAAAATATGGGGATGTCCAGCTTTTGTTAAAAAGCAGCATGCGGACAAACTCAAGGCACGCTCGGTACTGTGTAAGTTTGTAGGATACCCAAAGAACTCCAGGGGGTATCTTTTCTATTACGCAGAGGAACAAAAGGTTTTTGTTTCTCGTCATGCCTACTTTTTGGAACATCAATTTTTAGAAAAAATAACTAGTGGGAGCGCAATAGAACTGAAAGAAATTCCAGAACCACAAGCTATTACTGAAAGCTTGGTGGAGCCAGAAATTTCAAAAGAACAGGACATTCCCGTGCCACTCCGTAGGAGTAGTAGGATGTCTCATCCATCCGAGAGATACTACGGTTTTCTCGTAGACGGGGATAGAGAAGATTGCATCATTGATAATGATGAGCCAACTAACTTCCAGCAAGCCATTCAGAGCATATACTCGGTAAAATGGCTGGATGCAATACGGACCGAGATGGAGTCCATGTACACCAACAAATTATGGACTTTAGACATTACTCCAGAAGGGGTAAAACACATGGGCTACAAATGGATCTTCAGAAAGAAGATTAGTGTAGATGGACATGTTGAAACCTATAAGGCTAGACTTGTTGCAAAAGGATTTCGTCAAAGACCTGGTTTGGACTATGATGAAACCTTTTCTCCAGTGGTTATGCTCAAATCCATTCGGATCCTTCTTGCCATTGCTGCCTTTAACGATTATGAGATTTGGCAGATGGACGTAAAGACCGCTTTTCTAAATGGAAATTTAGAAGAGTGCGTCTATATGGACCAGCCAGAGGGTTTCATTCAGAATGGGAGCAGCGGGAAAGTGTGCAAGTTGCTTAAGTCCATTTATGGACTAAAGCAGGCATCGCGGAGTTGGAACATCTGTTTTGATAAGACGGTCAAAGAATTTGACTTTATCAAAAATCCAGATGAACCATGCATCTATAGTAAGATTGTAGCAAGAACTGTTGTATTCCTCGTCTTGTACGTGGATGACATTCTCTTGATAGGAAATGACATTCCTATGCTACAATCTGTCAAAGGGTTTTTGTCACAAAGGTTCTCTATGAAAGACCTGGGTGATGGCTCTTACATTCCGGGGATCCAGATCTATCGTGATAGATCTAAGAGGGTGTTGGGACTTTCACAGTCCAGGTACATCGACACCATACTGAAAAGATTCAGTATGGAAGATTCAAAGCGCGGTAATTTACTGTCTTGTCACGGAATCACCATCTCCAAAGAGATGTCTCCTAAGACTGATTTGGAAAGGGACTGCATGTCTATTATACCCTACGCTTCTACGGTAGGCTCTATAATGTATGCGATGTTGTGTACCAGACCAGATGTAGCTTATTCACTAAGCGTGGTAAGCCGGTATCAGTCAAACCCTGGGGAGAAGCACTGAATAGCAGTAAAGAACATTCTCAAGTACCTGAGAAGGACTAAGGAAATGTTCTTGATGTACAGCAAAAAAGACCTCCAGATCGAGGCCTTTGCTGGCACCAGCTTCCAGAGTGACAAGGATGACTCCAAGTCCATGTCGGGTTATGTCTTTACCCTCAATGGACGGGTGGTCTGTTGGGAGTTCTAAGCAAGACACCGTTGCTGACTCGATGATGGAAGCAGAGTATATCGTAGCTTTTGATGCCGCAAAAGAAGCAGTCTGGACAAGGAAGTTCTTAACAGAACTTCAGGTGGTTCCATTCATTGTTGATCCAATACCTCTGTATTATGACAACAATGGGGCTATAGCTTTAGCAAAGGAACCCAAGTCTCATCAGAAATCCAGACATATCTTGAGGCGGTATCACCTGATCAGGGAGATCGTAGATCGCCGGGAGATCGAGGTGCGGAGAGTTGCTACTGAATACAACACTGCAGATCCATTCACAAAGGCCATCTCTCATACACGGTTCGAGAGGCTATTCGAGATGATAGGTCTGCGATATGCCAGCACATGGCCTTAGTGCAAGTGGGAGATTGTTAGTGTAATATACCCTAGAGGTCATTATTGTATAGTACTAGTTTGTATTTTACATTTTGGAAGCTTGGGATATATACACGGATTTATGACAGTCTTGCTCAATATAGTAGTATGCTACTTGGTTTGTATCTATCTTAATATGTGTATATGTTTCTTTTGACGTATCTCTAATACATATTGGTAGAGCCCTTAGGATCTTTTCTTGACTACCAGCGTTGTGATGGCAGTCACACTAGTGAGGGCTGGGTAGTCTACATGCATATCCTTATAAAGGTCCCTAGTCGTAGGATTATCGAGACAGGGCATCGATACTCCAGAGCAGACTGGTATATACGCTTCTCATCCCAGAATGGGAGATGGTGTGTCCTACAACCATCAGTACGTTGTACTGGAGATAGCATGCAGGTGCTCATTGGATTATGAGTTACACTGGACGGACTCATGGGAAACTGCTGGTTGGTACTATACCTATCGTCAGGTAGCAGTTCCCAGGTGACATGAGTACAACATAGTCCGTTGACTTGATACTTCTATTTCGCCTCAAGTGGGTTCCCACCGTTCTTAGATTACTACCCTACCACGGCTCTATTGAGTCGTGCAAACATGTAGTAGTTCGGTGCAGTCCTGAAGCACTTGGAGGCAGTGGCGGTTAGATAGGATTCGTCTCTCCCCGTATTGGGGGTTGATGTCGCGCTGTGATTCGGAAAGCCATTACATAAAGTCCCAGGCCAGGGCAAGCGAGATTTGCTGGTAGGAATTCCAGTAGTTTCTCAGGGTGTTTTTGGCTGCACTCCGACACGACTTATTGCGCTATTAGGGGTCTGACGCTTGCCGCCCCTAGGCCCAATATGCGATACTCTTAGACGAACAGACTAGACTGTACGAAGATTGACATAGACAAGATTAGTAGGGGTACGGATGAGTTTGCTCATCGGCCTTCTTATCGACAGATACCTGGGTAGCCGTTACATGCAGCTAGTATCGCTGACGCGCTTGTGGTTAAACTCACTGCCAGCGTATTGTCGAGTATTTAGAGTCCCACACAGAGAGTTTCCCTGTTTCGGGAGAAACGGGTAGAGGTCGTATGGTTTTTACGACAGGGTTCGATCACACATGTGTACTTGTGCGCATATGATGTTCGGGCGAACAATACTAGTGGGCTTTGGTTTAAACCGGATCCTAGTATTTGGTTATTGGATTAGTTATGTCGCATTATATTCGTGTTTCTCAAAATACAGATACGGGTATGTATATACGGATGCGAGGGGGCATTCTTGTAATTATTCAAGTTTGCTTTAAGATGATTAAACCTCATTATTTGTTTTAGCATTTTAGGTTAAATGCTTAATGAGGTGGATATTTGAGAGGAGGAAAACTTCATAGTATTTTAGTGAAATTGAGCATGGATTATTGTTGACTTTTTGAACAAATAGAGACTTAGATATTTTTGAGAGATATTTTTCTTTGCATTAGAGTTAAAATAGATGCCATGCTCAAGAGTTAACATTATTATCACAAACACATTCTCTCTCCTTTCAAGCTTTCTCTTCATCTTCCTCTAAACCCTAATTGTCTCATGAGTTGAGAATCCTAGGGTTTATGATAAAACTAAATCCATTAACACTCTCTACTCTCTTTAGGCTACTTAGTTTAGCACACCAAGTGACCTAGTTGCCTCATCCTAGAGGATAAAGCTCAAGGTAGACACTTTCGGGTGGATCTTCTTCGATTTGGAGAAGCCGAAGAGGAGGCGCGATCCGTTCTCACTTTGAGGAGCTCACGACGTGGAGAAGGACAGCAAGGAGGAGAAGGACAGCGAGGACTTAAGGTATAACTTTCTCACACAGTAGTTAAACCTCTAAGCAAGTTTGTTAGTTAGGGTTTAGTATCGATCCTGGAGTTTAGTCAATATTACGAAGCACTTAAAAATCGTTTTTTTGAAAACTCCGCCTCCCTGCTAACATGTGGGGTGCGTGGTATCGAATTACAGTGGTATCAGAGCCAACTAAACCATAACTAACAGATTAAACGACAAGTAAAACTACAAAACCGAAATAACCCCAAAACATCGAAGCATAGATCCTAGTTTCTGTTGATTTTTTACGAGGCTCTAAATTTTTTTTAAACAATTGCAGAGTTCTTCTTTACTTGTAAAATGAACCACACCAAAAATGAGACATTTCCCTCTATACTGGACTGGCCACATTGCCAGAAAGTCCAGCCTCACCGGTTTTGTTGAAGGGGAATGCTTCGTGTTTTGGTCTGTGGTCTTGTTATTTGGATCTAGGGTTTCAGGAGTTGTTTGTTTTTGCCAATTTTGAATATGCTGTCAATTCTTTACTGTGGCAATACGGGGTGTTTTGAAGTCGCAGTTTTAACGTCATTTAATGTTTCAAGTTGTGATATATGTGTTCGTAAACTTCCGCTAATTGCTATATGTCGGTTAGTTGGGGATTGCACGTATCTGTGATGCTTTTGTGGTTTGTGTATATGAATATTGTTGGATTGTCATGAATGAATAGCCGGAGATGTGAGGTGTTATATTATTTTATTAAAATGTAAATTGTAATTTGATGTAATATTTTTTCGCGGGGCACATCCGGGTTGAGCTTGTAGCCACCGTTGTATTATTTCATTTACTGTTTATTGCTCTTAGGATAGACCCAAGGTGGGGTGCACAAACTACCGGGTACATTGAAGTACCGAGTGGCCTACTCATTTTACTAAGGGTGGATGCTTCACTTCGGGTATTTGACGGGTAGTTTGCCGCACCCGTAGGGGTCTGGGGTGGGGTTTGGCTATTCATCACGACCATGGAATCCGTCTTTCGTTACAGGCTTAAACGAAACGCGGAATTCCTAGTATATCCAATGTGTTCATTGTGATATGGAATGTCTATTATTACGTCTGACGAATGGATATTATTATATATATATATATATATATATATATATTATAATAGACGTTGCTTATGTTTTGCATCCGTGCTAGTCCAGCCCCCAGCTCTGGCGTTAGTTATCTAACCTAACGGTGTAAGACGAGGCCCAGTGGAAAATGCGGACGGCATAAGCGTACGTTGTATTTTCATCTTTTTTCTGCAATGGTAGGTTAATTGATAGGACTGTATTACATTAATGCAAAGCAAACAAACCAAAGCCGAATCGTTGGAACAATTCTAAAGTCACTCGGTTTTTTCAAAACAGCAAAACTTTTAAAATGCGGAGCTTAAACCACTCCTTTTAAAAAGCTATCAGGTTCCTTCGATTATATCAAGTTCACTACGTTCACGGTTTCGCCAAAACCATTCGTAGCCCTCCGTCATTTCAGTTGGATATTCAGTAGTATTCAAGATATGTATTTTGACCTTCGCTAAGGCATAATGATTGGCAGCTGCTGAATATTCATCTGTAGCATAGATAGATGCGTTGGTTTGGGACAGTCGTACTACTATTTTGGCCTTCATTAAGGGTATGTACGGGTGGGTTCAAATTAATCTGGACAACGACGGGTAGAACTTGACATGTGACTTATAATATGTTGGCCTTCGTCAAGGTCATAAGAGCATGGGACAAAAATCCACATTGGGAGTTTCTAAAGAAACTGAAACTTGCTAGTGTTGCATATCATTTGGAGTGTGATAATTTTGGTAGGATTCCTTCGACTTTATCACACAATGATATTTGGATCCCGATCCTACTGTGAGTATATGCTACTTCTCGGGAGATTTTTTCACTTAACGATCAATGCTATAAACCAAGTAGGTGTTTAGAACAGTGTTAGCGGGGCCACGCCTCCAGGGAAAAGAGATTATTTAATTAAGGAACTTCACGAATGCGTCGTAAAACCTCCCTCGAAGTACCGACACTAGCCTGGCTGAAAGGTTAAGCGAGTATTGTACGGTGAGATTAATCCTGACTAATTCTTCTTTTATAGTTTCAGGAAGGATTCGAGAAACAGTGGGAGCCATCATGTTTAGATAAACTAAAAACCAATCTAAATTTGCAAGAGTATCATGCTAAAGTGTTTCTTCTCTCTCTCCTAATTGCAGCAACCAAGATGACGGGCCTTAAATTACTATTAGATAAAAACATATTGACATGGCCAAACTATAAAGATTGGTTCAGGAATATCAAGATGGCAATCACGTATGACATATTGGGCTATATCCTTACTACTAAAGCCCCCGCCATCCTAGGTTCAGAGTTCAGCGTCGCGGATAGGGAAATCCGTAAGGCCTGAGAGATTGACTGCGCGAAGGCCAAGTGCCTCGTGCTGGCCTCTATGGACAATGAACACCAGAGGCGGCATGAGAATATGGATCTTGAATCCATATTCCTCCATACCAAGGAATTATATGGAGAGCAATCTCGTATCGCAATATATGAGACCTCGAAGAAGCTATTTCAGGCAAGATTTGCCATCGGGTCATCTGTAGGGGAACACGTCTTTAAGATGATCGGCTATATTGAGGAGCTCGCGGACCTCAGGACCACATTAGAGAATGAGCTATATACAGACTTAATTCTGCAGTCCCTCCCTTTCACCTATGCCCAGTTTATCTTAAATTTTAATATTCAAGGTAAAGAAGTTGAACTTCCGGAATTCCTCAACATGTTGAGGAGTGCTGAAGGCACCCTACAGAAATCCAGGAAAACACCCGCTCTACTTGTTGGGGGAGCTTCCTCTTCTAGACCCAAGGCGAAAGCCAAAGGAAAGAAGAAGAAGGCCCCCACCAAGCCGAGATGCGGTGTTAGTAAGGTGGAAGCAAAGGGAAAGGCAAAGATAGCGGGGCTGACAGTAGAAAAGGAAGAATGCTTCTACTGTCATAAGAAGGGCCATTAGAAGAAAGATTGCAGGGCTTGGAAGGCCAAGAACCAGGACCCGAAGCTAGTTGTGGCTTCGGCTTCAGGTGTGTTTGTAATTGAAAACTGTCTGTCAATCAACTCAACTTCCTGGGTATTGGATACCGGATCAGGATCTTATATCTGTAATTATTTGCAGGTACTGAAAAGCCGTAGAGTTCTGAAGACCGATGATATGACCCTCAGAGTTGCTAACAGAGCGAGCGTGAATGCTGTGTCCGTAGGGGAATATCACTTAGGGTTGACAAGTGGACACATTTTGGTTTTGCGCAACTGTTTTGTGTACCCAGTTTGACTTATAATATCATTTCTGTATCTTTTTTATCTAAAGAAGGTTATGATTTTACATTTGTAAGCGATGTCGTAAACATCCACCTTAATCATGGTCTGATTGGGTCAGGTACTCTAAACAACGGTATATACGTGTTAAACCAACTGCAAATTTTCAATGTCCGGAACACACATAAAAGAAAGACTCCAGAATTAAATCAAGCTTTCTTATGGCATTGAAGACTGGGTCACATCAACGAAACAAGGTTGACCAAGTTACATAAAGAAGGATATTTGGATCCATTTGAATATCAATCTTATGCAACTTGTCAATCATGTCTCAAAGGAAAGATGGCAAAGACTCCGTTCACTGGACACAGAATAAAAGCGAGCGAGCTCTTGGGACTCATACACAGCGACATGTATGGTCCAATGTCTACACATGCAAGAAGTGGTTATTCATATTTCATTACTTTTACGGATGATTTCTCTAGGTATGGACATGTTTTCTTGATGAAATATAAATCCGAGGCCTTTGAGAAATTCCGAGAATATAAGAATGAAGTGGAAAAACAAACCGGCAAAAGTATCAAGACACTGAGATCTGATCGAGGTGGTGAATACTCGAGTGCCGAGTTCCTGGATTACCTAAAAGAGAATGGAATTCTCTCTCAGCTTACTCCTCCATACACACCACAACACAACGGTGTATCGGAGAGACGGAACCGAACCTTATTGGATATGGTACGTTCCATGATGAGTAACGCTGAGTTACCGCGATCATTCTGGGGCTATGCACTAGAATCAGCTGCATATCTTTTGAACAAGGTTCCTACCAAGACTGTGCCTACCACACTATATAAGATGTGGAGTGGGAAGAAACCCTATCTTCAGTATCTGAAAATATGGGGATGTCCAGCTTTTGTTAAAAAGCAGCATGCGGACAAACTCAAGGCACGCTCGGTACTGTGTAAGTTTGTAGGATACCCAAAGAACTCCAGGGGGTATCTTTTCTATTACGCAGAGGAACAAAAGGTTTTTGTTTCTCGTCATGCCTACTTTTTGGAACATCAATTTTTAGAAAAAATAACTAGTGGGAGCGCAATAGAACTGAAAGAAATTCCAGAACCACAAGCTATTACTGAAAGCTTGGTGGAGCCAGAAATTTCAAAAGAACAGGACATTCCCGTGCCACTCCGTAGGAGTAGTAGGATGTCTCATCCATCCGAGAGATACTACGGTTTTCTCGTAGACGGGGATAGAGAAGATTGCATCATTGATAATGATGAGCCAACTAACTTCCAGCAAGCCATTCAGAGCATATACTCGGTAAAATGGCTGGATGCAATACGGACCGAGATGGAGTCCATGTACACCAACAAATTATGGACTTTAGACATTACTCCAGAAGGGGTAAAACACATGGGCTACAAATGGATCTTCAGAAAGAAGATTAGTGTAGATGGACATGTTGAAACCTATAAGGCTAGACTTGTTGCAAAAGGATTTCGTCAAAGACCTGGTTTGGACTATGATGAAACCTTTTCTCCAGTGGTTATGCTCAAATCCATTCGGATCCTTCTTGCCATTGCTGCCTTTAACGATTATGAGATTTGGCAGATGGACGTAAAGACCGCTTTTCTAAATGGAAATTTAGAAGAGTGCGTCTATATGGACCAGCCAGAGGGTTTCATTCAGAATGGGAGCAGCGGGAAAGTGTGCAAGTTGCTTAAGTCCATTTATGGACTAAAGCAGGCATCGCGGAGTTGGAACATCTGTTTTGATAAGACGGTCAAAGAATTTGACTTTATCAAAAATCCAGATGAACCATGCATCTATAGTAAGATTGTAGCAAGAACTGTTGTATTCCTCGTCTTGTACGTGGATGACATTCTCTTGATAGGAAATGACATTCCTATGCTACAATCTGTCAAAGGGTTTTTGTCACAAAGGTTCTCTATGAAAGACCTGGGTGATGGCTCTTACATTCCGGGGATCCAGATCTATCGTGATAGATCTAAGAGGGTGTTGGGACTTTCACAGTCCAGGTACATCGACACCATACTGAAAAGATTCAGTATGGAAGATTCAAAGCGCGGTAATTTACTGTCTTGTCACGGAATCACCATCTCCAAAGAGATGTCTCCTAAGACTGATTTGGAAAGGGACTGCATGTCTATTATACCCTACGCTTCTACGGTAGGCTCTATAATGTATGCGATGTTGTGTACCAGACCAGATGTAGCTTATTCACTAAGCGTGGTAAGCCGGTATCAGTCAAACCCTGGGGAGAAGCACTGAATAGCAGTAAAGAACATTCTCAAGTACCTGAGAAGGACTAAGGAAATGTTCTTGATGTACAGCAAAAAAGACCTCCAGATCGAGGCCTTTGCTGGCACCAGCTTCCAGAGTGACAAGGATGACTCCAAGTCCATGTCGGGTTATGTCTTTACCCTCAATGGACGGGTGGTCTGTTGGGAGTTCTAAGCAAGACACCGTTGCTGACTCGATGATGGAAGCAGAGTATATCGTAGCTTTTGATGCCGCAAAAGAAGCAGTCTGGACAAGGAAGTTCTTAACAGAACTTCAGGTGGTTCCATTCATTGTTGATCCAATACCTCTGTATTATGACAACAATGGGGCTATAGCTTTAGCAAAGGAACCCAAGTCTCATCAGAAATCCAGACATATCTTGAGGCGGTATCACCTGATCAGGGAGATCGTAGATCGCCGGGAGATCGAGGTGCGGAGAGTTGCTACTGAATACAACACTGCAGATCCATTCACAAAGGCCATCTCTCATACACGGTTCGAGAGGCTATTCGAGATGATAGGTCTGCGATATGCCAGCACATGGCCTTAGTGCAAGTGGGAGATTGTTAGTGTAATATACCCTAGAGGTCATTATTGTATAGTACTAGTTTGTATTTTACATTTTGGAAGCTTGGGATATATACACGGATTTATGACAGTCTTGCTCAATATAGTAGTATGCTACTTGGTTTGTATCTATCTTAATATGTGTATATGTTTCTTTTGACGTATCTCTAATACATATTGGTAGAGCCCTTAGGATCTTTTCTTGACTACCAGCGTTGTGATGGCAGTCACACTAGTGAGGGCTGGGTAGTCTACATGCATATCCTTATAAAGGTCCCTAGTCGTAGGATTATCGAGACAGGGCATCGATACTCCAGAGCAGACTGGTATATACGCTTCTCATCCCAGAATGGGAGATGGTGTGTCCTACAACCATCAGTACGTTGTACTGGAGATAGCATGCAGGTGCTCATTGGATTATGAGTTACACTGGACGGACTCATGGGAAACTGCTGGTTGGTACTATACCTATCGTCAGGTAGCAGTTCCCAGGTGACATGAGTACAACATAGTTCGTTGACTTGATACTTCTATTTCGCCTCAAGTGGGTTCCCACCGTTCTTAGATTACTACCCTACCACGGCTCTATTGAGTCGTGCAAACAGGTAGTAGTTGCATGCAGTCCCAAAACACTTGGAGGCAGTGGCGGTTAGATATGATTCGTCTCTCCCGGTATTGGGGGTTGATGTCGCGCTGTGATTCGGAAAGCCATTACACAAAATCCCTGACCAAAGCAAGCGAGATTTGCTGGTAGGAATTCCAGTAGTTTCTCAGGGTGTTTTTGGCTGCACTCCGACATGACTTTTTGCGCTATTAGGGGTCTGACGCTTGCCGCCCCTAGACCCGATATACAATACTCTTAGACGAACAGGCCGGACTGTACGAATATTGCCACAGACAGGCTCAGTAGGGGTACGGATGAGTTTGCTTGTTGGCCTTCTTATCGACAGATACCTGGATAGCCGTTACGTTCAGCTAGTACCGCTGAAGCACTTGCGGTTAAACCCACTGCCAGCGTACTGTCTGTAGGGTTCCTAGGCACTCCCATGAGGTCTCACAAGGCATCAACCATGCCAATTTCAAATTTTACGGTGCCGAGAAACCCTAATACGGATCGTTGGCTAGAAGTTTAGGCGATAAAATGAAACTAGTAAACAACTTAACCAGGTAAACGGAAATACAACCTTTGTAGATCCGGTTCTCCACCTCCATAGCTCCGTGATGAAGTCCTCTCCGCTGTCCAAATCGAACCATGACTCTCACGGTGGTTTCATCGGAGAAAAGACCGGGCTAGGTCGTCGACTACGATGCCGAAGATGATCTACGTCGAGGCATCACTAGATCAAGCTCCAACTTCACCAAGTCAAGAAACTTGTGAAGAAAACACCCTATACTACTTGGCAAGAGGTAGAGGATGAAGAAATAGGAAGTGGGTTCACTTTAGAATTGGATTTCTCACTCATTTCATCAAAACACCATTGATGGAATCAAGTTTTTCTTCTTGAAGAAGAAGAAGAAGAAGATGAAGAATATGATAAGTTCTTTTCTAAAAAGAAAATAATAAGAATACTTATCATATCTCAACCATGGTCAAGTGTAGAGAATAAATCATGGTTAGTGGGAATGGTTAGGGTTAAGCATGGAGACAAAATGGTCACTTGGTCAAAGCTTCATGAAGCTTCAACATGCATCCAAAGTTAGCCACCATTTTCTCTTAATGCTTATCATTTTCCAAAAAGAATAAATAAATAAATAAGAAAACAAAACCCTAACCATTCTCAACCATGGTTTAACCTTTACACAAACCCAAGTTAGCATGCATCATCAAACATGATGCAAACTTGTGCACAAAAATATATCACATATACAATGTGCACAAAACAAGTGAGAAAAATCATTTAAAGTGAACCAATACTAGTTAATGCAAAGTAATATATCAAATATGTAATTATACATTAAATTATTAAATCAACACTTGATTCAATGATCCGGTCATGTCGAACATAACCGACTAGTATCCAATGTATCGACTTATCGAATCGATCTTCGATTCGATAACTAGGTTATATCGCATACAACCAATCGAAACATTCATCGCGAGAATAAAATACGGTATCACATACACGCATTATTCTCGGTCCCGCACATATCTCATATGCGCTCCTATTTCGTTTCGCTTGAGCCAGGAAACCTCTGTGTAGGACTCTAAAGACTCGTCAATACGCCGGCAGCAGATGATGATCATATCAAACACCCACAAGCCGCAAGCGGTCTGCTAAACGCAACGGCCACCCGGGTATTGAGCGATGAGAAGATCGACGAGCAAGCCCGCTCACCCTCCTGTGAATCCAACCAGTAACACTTACCGTACAGTCCGGTCTGATCGTCTGATATGTCGCATATCTCGCCTAGGGGTGGTAAACGTCAGACCCCAATAGCTCGATAAGTCGTGTCGATATGAGGCCTATAACAGTTCGAGAAGCTACTGGTAACACTTACCTGTAAATCTCAGCAACCCTGGCCAAGGATTTCCGGTTATAGCCAATCGAACACAGCGCAACATCAACTCCCTATACCGGGAGAGACGAATCCCCTCCTATCGCTCATTGCCTCCATGTGACTCGGGACTGTACCCAAAAACCACCGTTTTGCACGCCCTCTTGGACGTGGTAAGGTGGAAATCAAAGCACAGTGGGAACCACACAAGACTCTATGACGATCTCGGGTCAACAGACTACTCTGTACCAGTGTCACCAGAGAACTACCATCTGACGTAAGGTATAATACCATCTGGGAGTTCTCGGCGAGTCCGTCCAGTGTACCCAGTCTCTACTGAGCACCCGTATATCTCCTCTGATGTCAAACACCAATGGATATGGGATCATCCATCGCCCATCTGTATGGGTCGAGAAGGTACACGCTAGTCTACTCTGGTATATCGATGCCCCGTCTCGATACACCCTCGACTAGGGACCTTGAAGGATGTACTTATGGACTACCATGTCCCCACTAGTATGATCCGCATCATAGTCCAGGTAGTCAAGTACACATCCTAAGGGCTTTACCAACATGTAACAGAGAGACAATCAATGTATACGTTAAGGTAAAGAGTAACCAGATAGTATACTATCATGTCGAGCAAGAAAGTCCTCCCTATATATGTCCCAGCATCCACTACAATATACATCCAATGTACAGTAATGGCCTCTAGGGCATACATATAACTAACACTGTCGAGTCTTTAAAGTCCCACACAGAGAGTTTCCCTGCTTCGGGCGAAACGAGTAGAGGTCGTATGGTTTTTACGACAGGGTTCGATCACACATGTGTACTTATGCACATATGATGTTCGGGCGGACAATACTAGTGGGCTTTGGTTTAAGCCGGATCCTAATATTTGGTTATTGGATTAGTTATGCCGCATTGTATTCGTGTTTCTCAAAATACGGATACAGGTATGTATATACAGGTGCGAGGGGGCATTCTTGTAATTATTCAAGTTTGCTTTAAGATAATTAAATCTCATTATTTGTTTTAGCATTTTAGGTTAAATGCTTAATGAGGTGGATATTTGAGAGGAGGAAAACTTCATGGTATTTTAGTGAAATTGAGCATGGATTACTGTTGACTTTTTGGACAAATGGAGACTTAGATATTTTTGAGATATTTGTGAGAGATATTTTTCTTTGCATTAGAGTTAAAATAGATTCCATGCTCAAGAGTTAACATTATTATCATAAACACATTCTCTCTCCTCTCAAGCTCTCTCTTCATCTTCCTCCAAACCCTAATTGTCTCATGAGTTGAGAATCCTAGGGTTTGTGACAAAACTAAATCCATTAATACTCTCTACTCTCTCTAGGCTACTTAGTTTAGCACACCAAGTGACCCAGTTGCCTCATCTTAGAGGAGAAAGCTCAAGGTAGACACTCTCGGGTGGATCTTCTTCAATTTGGAGAAGCCGACGAGGAGGCGCGATCCGTTCTCACTTTGAGGAGCTCACGACTTGGAGAAGGACAGCAACGATTTGAGTTATAATTTTCTCACACAGTAGTTAAACCTCTAAGCAAGTTTGTTAGTTAGGGTTTAGTATCGATCCTGGAGTTTAGTCGATGTTACGAAGCACTTAAAAATCGTTTTTTGCAAACTCCGCCTCCCCGCGAACACGTGGAGTGCGTGGCATCGACTTACAGTTTTTTAAGAACTAATTTCTTCTTTCTTTTCAATCTTATTCTTCCCTAAATCTTTGATTCTTGAGAACAAGATCTTCCCGATGAGAATTAAATTCTTAACTTGTAGGAGACTTGTCTTGTGGATCTCAGATCCAGAGAAAGAACTAAGTTCTTGAGAAGGGTTAAACCATTAGATATGATATGATAGGTAAAGGAGATATTTTGATCTCCGTGGTTTCTTTACCTAGGTTTAAGAGGAGGTAGACTTCTTCTTTATTGAGAATTAAATTCTCTATTGTTTTGAAAGCTTTCTGTATTTTTTTTACATAAACTTATGGGGGGTTCTCTCTATGAGACTTGAAGTCTCGGGTCCTTTATCAGAGGCAAGTTTGTTAATTAGTTTGAGAAAATCTCTCATTGAGAGATTCCAATTGATTTTATTGGTCTCAAAGATTATTTGGGGATCCACCATTGGATTTTTGATCCAAGAATTTCTGTTTTACAGAATAGTTTTTCTTGTTTTTAACAAAATTGGGGAAATATTTTTCCATATATAGAATTTTTTTCTATTAAACGGTGATTTTTAATCACCGTTGGATTTTTGGGCTCTCTGTTTTACAGAGAACGATCTTTCTTTGATTTTAAAGATTAAGGAAATATATTCCCAAAATAGAATTTAATTCTATCATTGGATTTTTGATCCCATTGAGAATATCTTTCTCACTTGGGAAGATTAGGAAGATATTTTCTCCTAGTATGATTTAATTCTATTATTTGATGATTTATAATCACCATTGGATTTTTGATCCAATGGCTCTGTTTAACAGAGAATATCCCAGATTTTAGGGAAATATCCCCTATGTAAAATTTAATTCTACTTGCTTTTAATTTGGGCGTGGCACTCACGTGTTGTGCACATGAGCGCCACTTAAGAATTTAATTCTTATATATGATAGGCGCTCCTGTGCATTGCATATTGGCGCCCACGTGAATTTCACGTGCGGCGCCACCATAGGATTTAATCCTATAAGAGGTTTGCGATGGCGCTCTCATAGGGAGCACGTGAGCCATTGCCTCATTAGAATTTAACAGAGCTTAGCTCTTTCTATTATATGTTTAATTATTAGGGGAACAGCCCCGCTTCCCAAAATACGGAAATACGGAGAGTAACGAAGATCAGCCGTGTTATCTACGTAAGCAAAGATCCTTGCATAGTCATATAAAGGTTATCTAGCTAAACCTGTCAAGATATAGTCCAAAACAGTAAAGATAACACCGATAATCATGCTGTAACGAAACCACATAGAATATTAGCAATAGGTTCCTAAGATACAGACACAAAAATAAGGTTATGATACAATAGGTTCGAAATAATACAAAATCTAAAAATACACATAAATCCTAATGTCTCGTAAGGGGTGTACATGCTAAATGCTAACTGAAAAAGAAATAAACCCACAGACTGCTGATCTTCGGCAAACCCCTGATAGCCGCTCCGATCCTGCTCAGACTGAAAATCCGTCTCTAAATCTGAGATGGCAAGTCTCAGGGATGTCAGAACATCTCAACAAATACTCAACGTATAAAGTGTGTATATTGTGTGATAACATAAATATGTGAGTGTTGTGAAGCCCGTATGCGTATGTTTATAAATACATATGGATATAGTAATAATATGAAACAGACATGTAAACAGGTCAAGTTGGTCAAGTCATAACCTAACTGGTCACTAAAACGTAATCTATCATATCATGAGTTTGAGTGTGTGCGTCAAGCTCTGCAGCAGTATTCCTAACCCAAGGGTAGAGCCCTAGGGGTAAGGAAATACGAGTCCAAATGTGGAATGAACAAGTGACCGATATAGCCCGGTACGAGCTGTAGTAACAAGCGACCGATATAGCCCGGTACGAAATGTAGTAACAAGCGACCTATATAGCCCTGTACGAGCTGTAATAACATGCGACCGATATAGTCCAGTACGAGCTGTCGGCATGGGACTCCTGAGATCTTGTTGTACGAACGCGCATTCAAACTACCCTAACACCCTGCGTATTCGTATTTAATATGGTAATAACTAAATCACCAATTAAGAATGCTGAATAGACCGGAACTTGTAATATCACGTTAATTGTATAGAAAGGAAACTTGTAAACAGTATAGATTGTGTCATGGCATATAGTTCAGTATTCTAATTAGAGATCTTATTTTTAAATAAATGAACTGGAGTAATGAATGATCATGGCATGTCAAATATGGTCGTTATCCGGTAATTGTAATCGCATGTAAGTGATGTACAAGTTTATCAATAGTACAAGTCTCAAATGTTATCTATACCATTCTGTTAACTATAATATAGATATACTAATTATATTTTTCTTAATCATAGACTGTATGTGTGTGTGTGTATTAATGATAGATTAACAGCTTCCAAACTTTATCGGTATTTAATTATATCTATTTCCATCAACTTTACTGCATTATTCTGTATTATAACGACATAAAAGTTGCGAACTAACGCGGTTTTATTTGAATAATGCAGGTTAAAGATATATTTGAGAAATCGCCGATATTGCATCGATCAAAAATAAAGAGCAAGAATACTTGCCTCTGAGACAAGTAAAATACGACGATACCACGCAAAAGTCCCAGCTTGAAGGCTCGACTATAGGGTTTAGTTTGCTGCGATGGTGACGGCGATGGTTGCTGGGTTGCTACGATGGTGAATGGGGGTCGCCGGCGGAGGAGATCGACAGTGAGGGAAGCGACGAGGTCGGAGGTTGTTGTCGACGAGGGAAAAATTCGATGGAGGGAGCGGATGGAGGTGCGGCAATGAAGGAGTGCACGTGGCTAGGGCTTAGGTGATGGGGGTGCTTGCCGGTGAGAGGTGCTGGCCGGAGGTCAGAGATGGTGCGTTGGAGGGGTCGAGGGAAAGCTGTGACAAGGGTGGTGGTGCTTTCCGGTTGTGGGGAATTGAAGGAGATGGTGAAGATGATGAAGTTAAAGGAGGCGAGACGATAGTGATGGCGATGATGAAGACGATATGGGTCGAGGAGAGGAAGGTGATGCAGGTTGTGGTGAAGGTGGATGCGGTCGTGGTTGGAGGCGAGGGTTGACTGTGGTCGAAGGAGAAGGGTTCGGTGGCTATGAGGGTGGAGGAGAGAGTTGCAGCCATAGTCGAGGGTGAGAGAGAGATGGAGTCGGTGGTGTTTGAGGGCACGGGTGAGGGTTTCGGGAAAGGAAAAGATAAGAAATAGAGAGAAGAGAGAGATGTGTATATATGAGAGGGGGGAAATATATTGAGTTGGATAGAGAGAGAGAGAGAGATAAGAGATTTAATTGTGTTTGGTTAATTATTTGTGTGTGTGTAGAAATTTGACAGGGATTTTACTTATTCTCATACCACTATCATATATTTATGGTTCAACCAACAACAAATAATGTTAGGCAAAAAAATATATTGGCAAATTAAATAAAATACCAATATATTAGTTTAAAGATTTTATTATATTTAGGAGATATACTTATTGATAAGATAGGAAAATTATATATTGTTTTGTTGCCGCTAATGAATTAACATATATTACTTAAAACTGAAGATTATCATATCAAAATTATATATACCAAAAGATAATATAAATATATTAGCAACCAACCATTCATTACCTTAAATAAATTCTAAAATTATAGAAATATTTTTATTAATTAAAATAATATTATGGTAAATCTAAAAAATATTGTATCCAAATTAGGGTGTTACACACACATAGAAGAGGGGGGGGGGAGAGAATAATGAAGAAAAGAGGCCCTAAGAGGCTTTTTCGTTAGGTGGCATCAAAAATCTATGTCCTCCGTGATTTTTTTTGACGATCGGCAGCCATCATCATCTTTATTATGTAAGATATGGATACACCAAATTTCGTGTGATTTCACCACTCTTTCACCGTCGAATTAGCAATGTAAAAAGTTATATTGTCGGTAAATCGTTGATTTTGCACCCACTAAATCAACAGTGAAAAAAAGATGGAATCACACAAAATTTGGTGTATCCACATCTTAAATGATAAAGATGATGGATGCCCATCGTCGAAAGAAATTATAGAGGGTGTATTTTTCCGACACCATAGGAGAAAAATCCCTCATATGGCATCCTTCCTCCATTATCCTCATATATAGTATAACTATGCTTCTATTGGTAGGATTTTGAAACAAATCCTACCAACTTTTTAATGATTAGATTTGCTTTGCAATGTGTGCTAACAATTATGAAGAATTTTTTTATTTATTCAAATATTGCCATAATTGTTTGCACACATCCCAATATGGATCCAAATGTAAAATATTAGTCGTATTTGTTCCTAAATTCTACCGATAGTATCCTAGTCACACTCTATATATATAGAGCGAGAGAGAGAATAATGAAGAAAATGGGCCCCAGGAGGCTTTTTCGTTACGTGGCGTCAAATATTTTTATGCTCCACGATTTTTTCGACGATCAGCACCCAACATCATTATTTTTATCATGTAAGATGTGGATACACCAAATTTCATATGATCCCACCACTTCTGCACCGTTGAATTAGCAATTTAAAAGGTTCTATTGTTGGGAAAACATTAATTTTGCACCAATTAAATCAATGGTGAAAAAGTAATGGAATTGCATGAAATTTTGTATATCCATGTCATCTTACATAAAGATGATGATGGTTGGAGCCGCACGTCGAAAAAAATCGTGGAGGGAGTATTTTTTCGACGACATATGAGGAAATTCCCTTCTATGGCACCTTTCCTCCATTATCCTATATATAGGGGAGTGATTCACTGCAAACGGATCTGCGTTTTTTAAAAACGGAAACTCTCGGTTTACAACATATTTGAACGATTCGATCCGTTCATGTTGATCACCATACCCTCAAATAAACGTGTATGAAGAATCAAAGGATTTAAAGACCTCTCTAACATATGCATCGATGGGTGCAAAAATGAACGTCTTTCGATAATACAACATAAACTTCATCCGATATATATGTCAGAGAGGTATTTAAATCCTTTGATTCTTCATACACGTTTATTTGAGAGTAGAGTGATCAACTTGAACGGATCGGATCGTTCAAATTTGCCGTAGACCAAGAGTTTCCGTTTTAAAAAAATACGGACCGGCTTGCAATGGATCACTCCCATATATATCACACACGCGCGCGCATTTTTCTGATATCGACCTGCCATTCTTAACTTGTTTGCTGCGTTGAAGACATGTCAACTTATAAAATAAATTTTCGTGATGAAATTGTTCCAGTTGGTTGTGGAGAAAATGCTTGCCTCAGAAGAGGCCTGAAAAGGACCGTTTTGACTCGGGAAGAATTCACTAATAGAGTCTGGGAGTGGAAACAAAAGTACGCAGCTGTTGCCTTTTGCACAATTTTCTTGTTTTTGTGTTTTAGTACCTACTACCCTCTCTCAGAAGCAGACCTTTTCTTTGATTTTTTCCTTAATATGTTAAATTCGAGCAGGTTTGTTTTGTTTGCGTTTCTTTCTTTTACTTGTACTTATCCAACTCTCTTTCATAGAAGCATATAGATGCTAGGATAGTACTAAATGTTCTGAAGTCAGTAAGTGCTCGTTCGTCCGTAAATTTATTACTTGCAATTCACTTTTGTATAGGCCCTTGTAGATTCATATGTTGTATATCATATAAATGAAATCTTTGTTACATTATTTGAAGGTTTGTACCTAGATTTGCGTACAAACACAAGAACAATTAGTCTTCGGTTATATTACCCAAAAGTATCATGATTTTTCACCATTTTTAGATAAATACGATATACTTTATTTATTACAGATGAATACCTACACGTTTACATGTCTGCTTCGTATAACTATCTTATGTAATTATTTGTTTGGTGATGTTATATAGTGGTCATGCATCTATGACATGCCTAATTTATTCTTAAATTGCCTTTAGTATGCTATCAAAAATCATTCCTTCTTTTGCCTTTGTTTGGGTAACACTCATATTGAACTTGTTCTCTTCTTATTTAGTTTAAATTCTCATTGTTTTACCTCATATTAATTCGGGCTCGAAAGAGAGAAGAAACAAGAAGAGGACGGCATAACTAGGGCTGGGTTGGGGAGTAAAAATTTGTGGAAAAAATGATAATGTACGATTAGGTTAAGTGACGATTTAAAGAAAAGAGCATTGTGGTGGTCATAGGACTTCTATCAAGATGATGTTTTTTCGGTCCAAAACAATGATGTGTTATTTATCTGTAATTTATGAAGTATATCATATTTATCTTAAAACAAGATCATGGCATTATAGTGTTACATGGCCTTAATCTTATTAGTTGACTTCATGAACATTACTTCAATATCATTTTCACTGCAATATGTGCATGAAATTGCTTTGTCATTGGCTAGAGTTCACTTGCATTTGCCATTAAGAGGTGGGGGAGTGACGATGCTCAATATTGGCGGTCCCCAAGATCAGGACATGTGGCAGATGACGTGTCCCACGACTCAGAAGAAAGGGCCCATGAGGGCCGACCAGGCCACCCGACACCCGACCTGCAAGCGCAAGCTGGCCCTCCTCGGGGCCCCCTGCGAATTAGCCTCATCGGCCCCTCAGCTCGCCTCGAGCTGCCACAGGACCGAGACTCCTCGGCCTCCTCGCTCGTCCCCGAGCTCCCGGCCGAGGCTGTCTTCCTCGGCCCCCCGACCGACTCCACCGCTCACAGGCGTAACCGCCACTCCGCGAATCTCGCCATGCGCAGATTCTACGCCAGTGATTTTACAGATTTTTAGATCAAAGAATTAATTACCGCAATCAAGAACGGTGTCGCTTGGTAGCTAGCCGGTGAGTACGAATCGGTCCACAGGGATTTTGTGTATTCTCAATTTGTTCTAACGAATTAATTCCAAACGGTGTTGGATTGATTATCACTAAAAACTAAGTTGAGCTAGACTAGGATTAAAATCTTGCTAGGGTTAGATTTAGATTAAGTTTGGAAAGTCAATATTCCTCACCGCTTTCTATGCCCTAATTAAGATCTATGAGGTGTTATGGTAATAATTAATAAAGTGGATTGGTACTATTGGGAAGAAACTAGATTTCTTCCTCTAGGTTCTTATCCTTCCTTTCTTAATTCTTACCCTAACCTCCATGGAAAATATATACAACCGGTCTTTTAAACTACGGTCTCACCGTTACCTCGTGGGATAGGGTGCCGTAGGGAGCGGTGTGTGTATGTATGCATGGAGTCCTATAAAATATGTGATGGGCAAGAAAGGGGTGAGAGAATTTCATCTCTCAAATCTCTCCTATTCCTAATCCTAACAAGTGAGAAATTACTCACTCATTAGGGAATTAAAAGATTTCATTTTTATGATTTTCTAATCTACGGCAGAAAGGAAAATCTAACTAGAGCAAATAATAAAAGTTATACTAGGGCAGAAAAGAAATTAACTAGGGCAATGAAAAGAAAACTTACTATAATTTTTATTTGATACTCTCTTCAAACATTTACAGTGAATTCTGAATTTTGATAAATAAAATGAGGCACAAGAAGAGGCATACCTCAAAAAGAGACTTAGGGCTTCTATTTATAGATTTTAGAAACCCTAGGGGTTACAATCGATTCACGTATGCATTTACAATTTTACCCCTTAAGAAAAACCTAGTCAACGCACCGCCAGCAGCCATAATTTTTCCACCAATACGGGCTTAGCACGGCCGCGGAACCGCGGCCGTAGGCCCTGTTTGGCCGCGGAAGGTTCCGCGGCCAAGTAGAAGCATCTAGGGCTGAGATTTTCTGGTCTTCTGTCTGTTGCTATTTTCTCCTGTTTTCCTTAGTTGGTTCATCAGAATGTCTTCTAGTTCTCTTCCAGATCTCCACAGTGCATAATGTCGTGGACTTTTACCGTTGCTTCGTGTCGAAATCTTGAACCTTGTGCTACCTTTGTAATTTGTGAACTTGCTCATTGATTCTTCGTTTATTCTCCAAACTGTAGGCTTGATCAAGATTCTTCCATTTGTTGGTCGTAGTCTCACTTTTGCATCGTCTTTTCATTATTTTCACTGTTTTTATTCCGAGAACCTGTAACCTGCAACTATGTAGCAGACATGGGTCAAAAGCACCTATTTATTTGTAAAATGAATAAGAATGGGGAATATAATAATGCAAAATTATGGTATGAACAAATACCCCCAAACTTATCTTTTGCTCGTCCTCGAGCAAACCTGGTTTTATCCTCGAAAAAGACCTAGCCTCACTTTCACAAGGAAACGCGATTGCACTGAGCTCGTGCAACAAGCTGTTAAACCTCTAGGTGTCCCTAGTAGGAGGAGTGTTGTCTCCTGAGGGTTTTCAGCGGATACTACCCACAAAATCCTATCAATTTGGCTTATTAACTTTTATTCTGCAATTAGGTTTTCCAACAAAGAATTCTATTATCTTCGACTCATAAATTATCCACCCGTATTCTTCACGCTTCCTTATCATTTAACTTAAGATTATATATATTCTTGTGAATTTACTTAGCTTTTGGTATCTTTTAAGTTTTCCTTCTAGGGTTCCATCTCAACTTAGAAATTTTTATCATCTCTATTAAAAAAATAAGTCCTATTTTTCATTCTTATCTCTTATCTAAACCCCAATCACATACCCCTACGTGTGTGTATATATCACCCCTACACTTGGAAATTCAAATCAAGCTATTATACTCTTGTCTATCGTCCAAAGTACTTTTCAATTGGTGAATTTTTAGATGAAATTGCTCACACATCTTTCATGCGACCGTTAATACTTCTTGAGGTACTAACGACCGATTACAAAATGCGTTTGCACATTAAGGCGTAATTCCTAGTCTTGCAACACCTAAGGCTTTAGCAGTGACTCCCAAACCAATTGGTCTAAGACACTAGGTGATAAAGCACCCTCGCTAAATATTTTTTCTATTTATGCAGCCTTAAGTAATTACAAAAACCAGTGTTCATTTTTTTACATTCACACTTGTATTTTTATTTTATTTCCCTTTATACTAAGGACTTTAGACAAGAGCATTTCAAGGTCTCTTCTACTATTCCAAGTTTCAAGGTCCGTGTTTGTGCAATTTGTAGGGTATATATTTTTAGAATTTAGACTTAAGCTTAGGGATTATTTTTCAGACTTATACTTTAATAAAAATATCAATACTTTTCCCTTATTTTAACTTAGCCCAAGAAGTGAACTCGAAATTTACCTATTTCTAAATAAACTACAAAGACATATACTTTCTACCATTAAATTTTTAGAAAGGTTATTTTTAGGGTTTTTAATTCGCTAAATCTAAGATCTAGTTGTTCCTAGCTAGTTAACCTATTTGTCAAACTCAAGTCAATTAAGGCCAAAATTGAATGTTTTAATTTTTATAATTTTTCAAAATTTTCAATTTATATGGGTTTTAAAATAAGTATGCAAATGCAAAAATATACATATGAATGCGAAGGAAGAAACCTTACCGAGCACACCCCCAAACTTAAACTTGACAGTGTCCTCACTATTAGGCTACACCAAGAGGGTTGAAAATGTCGGCACTCCCCTGTTTATTTTTTTTAATAATTTTTTATTGTTAAAATAAAAACAAAATATATATACAACAAGGTCCCCCCCAAATTTAAGTGAAACAATGTTTCCCTGTTTTAAGCGTTAAAGTTCAGAGTTAGGGAGGATAAAAATCAAACTATACAAGGCCTTACACAGGCCAAAGGTTAGCACCAACCATTCAAAAATTTTATCGTTATAATGGTAGGGTTGGTGGAAGAATAGAGTGTAGAGGAAGGAGTTGAGAAATACACGAGACCGTATGGGAAGAAAGGTAGAATATGGTCTCGGTATAGGAGAAGAATGGCGGAAAAGAGAAAGAAGTGTAGTACGAATTTGAGAGTGTAAATCGAGTGAATAAATTAGCACAAATTTTGATGACCGATGTGTTAAAAGCGATTGTGCTAATTTATCAACCCGTCGAGAAATGGGGTCAAATCACTCAACATTCGCAAGAAAACATGAGTACGTTGAACTTGGGAAACCGTCCATTGAACATGGAAGCGCGATGAATTCTTGCGCGGTCGAAACGATGGAAAGGACGAAGGGGAGTGATTTAGGAATAGTCTTATTCTCACCTAAGTAATCTGTCACGAACTCGAAGGATTCCATCAATGGTTCGAAATGACTGTAAGCAACCGAGTCTGATGGTTCAACTAACTCATCTGAAAATTCAAAGGACTCAAACTCGGGCGGTGAGTCTTCAAAATCGTCCGCAAAAGTGAAACACTCGTAATCGATATCGGTTGTGAGAACTGTGTCAGATTCAAATAGGAACGCACTAGTGGCGTCGAAACTGCTGTGATTGAACAAAAATTTTCAAGCTCACAGTCCTCCTGCGTGATCTTTTGCGTGGTCGGGACGATTGGAAGGATGAGGGGAGGGTGATTTAGGAAGTATAACAGTTAAAGGTTCAGGAGAATGAATTGGAAAATCCGACTCATCAAACAAAAATGGTTCATCCTCAATACTATCCTCAATACTCTCCTTAATACTATTCCCATAATTCTCCTCAAAAGTTATCTCATCCATGCAATTATCATCAAAATCAAGACGCATATGAGGTTCGGGAGAAACATTTAATAACTCGGGATGATGAATTGGAGATAAAATTTTAGTCAAATCTACGGGTTCATCATCCAAAATATTCCCGGCGTCAATATCCTCAATCAAGTGAAAATAAATTTTTTAGACACCTCATCAAAAGTATGGATATTTATCAATTCAGGTTCTAGAGTGGAGGTGTAGAGGTTAAAAGGATTGGTGATGGTTTCACTCGAAAAGGGCTCTTCACAATCAGGTAAATTAAACACTACAAGATCACACAACTCATTACACGTTTTATCTTTAACTGGTGAATCATTTGGGACACTTGATTGAAAACCGGAGTTGTATGATTCAATTGGGTATGGGTAGGTTTGATTTGGAAGTGTGTACAGCTCATTCTCACCACTCAAATTCTCACTCTGTCCAACCGCCTCATCATACATTGGTATTTTTGGAGCTAGTTGGAAACTAGCTACCGGGTCACTAGATTGTATGAGGGCGGCAATGGACGCATCCAAATTTCTCATCCGTTTGTTTGTCGCTACAATATAAGATTCCAACGACTGTTCTAGACTAGACATGGGTTGTGAAGGGGTTTCAGTAAAAGATTCAAAATTGTTTGGATTCTGGAAACTCCCAAATGGTTGTGCAGAAGCAATGTCTAGGGAAGGTGTGAAAGTCGGGTAGGACTGGTAGGAATTGAATGGTTGGACAGGAGTAGGATCAACATTTGGATAAAAAGGTGAATGGACTTGTTGATCCCAAGAACTGGAAGTGTTGAAAGGAGTGAAAAATCGGTTACGAGATTGTTCAATATGTTTAGCGATAGACATGGGTTTCGGAGTTACAACAGGACTCGAAAAAGGGGTATCAACGAAAGAAGGTGGTGAAGGTTGAAATGGTTGATACAAAGTGGATTGTGGAGTCGAATTGTTTCTCCTAGACGCTTCTATTCGATCTTTCAAAGAAATTTTGGGCATGGAGGGATCATCCGTAATTCGACCAAAACAATTCGCGTATGAAGCAATGTTTGGATAAGGGTACCAAAGTTCGGCTAGAGTTTTGTGAGGTGGGGTACCCATGATGTAAGAAAGGAGAAGAAAAAGAATATGGGGTGCACGGATTTCTTAGCGACAAGTGGCAAGTTTTTGTAAAATTTTTTCCGTTTTTGTGTTTTTTTTATAAGGAGCATTTTGCAAAAAGATTTTCAATAAAAAGCTTAGACACACGTTCAATCAATCACAAATGCACAATCAAGCCTAGATCTAGGGTCACCTAGGTCAGCTAGACAGCTCCTAACTGTTCCAAAGGGAAAGAAGTAGGACCTCAAACCGGCTCTTTACCGCCAATTGTGGCCAGGTAAGTAGGAGGTTCTCCACTACGTAAGTAGTGGGCCTAATTAAGTAACCACTCGCATTAGACACACTTGCCTAGACACCACAAAGTCAAGTTAGGATCAACGGTCGATGACTACAACTATTCCTTTGTCCTATTGAGCACGAAGTCTTTAGGGCTGAGTCTAATATTTTTTAATTAAATGATGGTCAATACAATATGCCTTATGTGATTTCTGGGGTCCTGAAAGGGCGATGAAATCCCCACCCAATCTGGATTGGTTTCAAGCCCCTTAAAGTCCAATTAAATATGCAAAACAGTAAACAATCACTTACAAACAAAAAATTTTTTTTAGCGTGGCGCAAAGAATCCTGCACAAGATCGATTATTGGAAGGGGGAGAGATTTTTTAGCGCAAAGAATCCTGCAGGCAAATTTTACAGAGGAGATATTAGGGTTGCAGAGAAGGAGAGAGAGCTCACAGAGGTTTCCTGGTCCACTGCTGACGTCAGCAGACCGTGGATGCGCGGCCAATATGCTGCTTCTGTGGCGGAAACGCAGTGAGCTTTGCAGTTCAATTCCCGAGATTTCTTCTGCTCCTCTATTCTAATTTTCCTCTGTTGTTCAGATCTGCCGTTTTCTGTTTTGCTCTCTGGATTTTTCCAGATCCGAACTCGTTCGTCGATCCTGCAAAATTCCAACGAAACACCCTTCAAACAATAAAAAGATGATAAAATTTTTATATTTTTCAATTTTTCAGTTTTTTATGAGTTTTATGATTTTATATTAACCCGAAATTGCAAAAAGAAAATACTACGACATCCCCGGCAACGGCACCATTTGATTTTACAGATTTTTAGATCAAAGAATTAATTACCGCAATCAAGAACGGCGTCGCTTGGTAGCTAGCCGGTGAGTACGGGTCGGTCCACAGGGATTTTTTGTATTCTCAATTTGTTCTAACGAGTTAATTCCAAACGGTGTTGGATTGATTATCACTAAAAACTAAGTTTGATCTAGACTAGGATTAAAATCTTGCTAGGGTTAGGTTTAGATTAAGTTTGGAAAGTCAATATTGCTCACCGCTTTCTATGCCCTAATTAAGATCTATGAGGTGTTATGGTAATAATTAATAAAGTGGATTAGTACCATCAGGAAGAAACTAGGTTTCTTCCTCTAGGTTCTTGTCCTTCCTTTCTTAAGTCTTACCCTAACCTCCATGGGAAACATATACAACCGGTCTTTTAAACTACAGTATCACCGCTACCTCGTGGAATAGGGTGCCGTAGGGAGCGGTGTATGTATGTATGCATGGAGTCCTATAAAAATATGTGATGGGCAAGAAAGGGGTAAGAGAATTTTATCTCTCAAACCTCTTCTATTCCTAACCCTAACAAGTGAGGAATTACTCACTCATTAGAGAATTAAAAGATTTCATTTTTATGAGTTTCTAATCTACGGCAGAAAGGAAAATCTAACTAGGGCAGATAATAAAAGTTATACTAGGGCAGAAAAGAAATTAACTAGAGCAATGAAAAGAAAATTTGCTCTAATTTTTATTTGATACCCCCTTCAAACATTTACAGTGAATTCTAAATTTTGATAAATAAAATGAGGCACAAGAAGAGGCATACCTCAAAAAGAGATTTAGGGCTTCTATTTATAGATTATACAAACCCTAGGGTTACAATCGATTCACGTTTGCATTTACAATTTTACCCCTAAGAAAAACCTAGTCAACGCACCGCCAGCCGCCATAATTTTTCCACCAATACGGGTGTTTTCCCCAATCAGAGCAAAGTTCTGTTTTAAATTTCAAAATTCAAAAATTAAAGCAACGCTTCAGATCCCGTGCGCGGCGCGTTGCGTGCCACGTGTCAAAAGCAGACGCGCTAGCGCCAGGTGCGGTGCGCCCTAGGCAGCGCACCCCCAATCAGAGCAAAACTCTGCTTTAAAATTCAAAATAAAATTGAAGCAACACTTCAGATGCTGCGCTCTGTGTTGTGCGCCACGTGTCAAACAAGGTGCGCTAGCGCAGTTGCGCTGCGCTCTGCGCTGCGCTCTGCGTGTCAAACATGTGTGCGCTAGCGCAGTTGCGCTGCGCGCCACGCGGCGAACGAAGATGCGCTCGCGCAAAGTGCGCCAACGCAAAGTGCGCCAGCGCTGGAATTAAACGAATTCCCCACCGTTAGATCAAAAGATCTAATAATAATAAATTATTAATTAATCAGAATTAAAATTCTGTTATGGAAAGATTTTTCAATCTTATTAAAACAAGAAGATTATCTTCTGTAAAACAGAAGCCCTAGGATCAAAGATCCAACGGTGGGAAATATTTCCAAATCAATCAGAGAAATATCTCTTAAACCGATTTAACAAATCAACTGGCCCTATATAAAGGCCCCTAAACTTCAAGTCTCGACAGAGGAAAGAGAGAGAAAAACCCCTCTGCAAACTTTGAGAAAACTCAAAGAAAAAGAAAGGCAAGCCTTTAGCAAAAGAAGATCATTTCTTCAAGGTAAAGAATTAATTCTTGAACGACAGAGATGAAACCATCTCGTAAAAAGAAGAAACATCTTCTAAAAAGATCTTAGATCTATAAAAAGACCAAGGTCTTTAATAAAAAGGAAAAGATCAAAAGATCTAAGCATAAAATAATAAAAGAAGTATTTTTACTTCATTCACAGATCTTTGATCTATAAAGGCAGAGCCTTTTATAAAACAAACAAGAACTTTTGTTCTTGGATCTTGAGGCAAAGCCTCTTTTAAAGAAGAACATAAATCTGTTCTTTGATCTTAAAATTCATCAGATGCACTTTGCGCTATTAGAAAGTGCCTTGCACTCATGAATTGCGCCTTTGCGCTTCTTGGACTGGCGCGCAGGGCCAGAACACGCCACGTGTCAAACAAAAACATAACCTGCGCTTTGCGCTTTTAAAACAGAGCACTGCGCTCATGGGCTGGCGCTCAGCGCCAAGCGCGCCACGTGTCACTCACTGGTGCGCCAACAGACTAGCGCAATGCTCTCATAAACTAAAAGCGCAATGCGCTAACAAACCAGCGCTAAGCGCGACACGTGTCCTCTTCATGTGCGCTACCCAACAGAAGCGCAATGCGCTTTTTGACTGGCGCAAAGCGCCTGACGCGCCACGTGGCGCACTGCCAGAACACACTTTGTTCTGATGAATGTTATGCATTCAATATAAGACAAAAAATGTCAGAGCCCAATGCCTAGCATTGTTAAAAGGGCTGAGCCCAAATAAAAGGCTTAATAGCCAGAACAAAAAATAAAATGTTAAAACATTTTAATTGGACTTAGCCCAATTTTGGCCATAAGTCCTCAACTTGTTTTGAACTGAGCACATCTGCTCTTTCAACCAACTCACCTTGGTTCAAGGGTACATCTCTTCACTCCTTTGATATTTTTCGTTGTAATTCCTCAACGTCTTCAAAGAGATGACGGGTCCCGACAACCATACATTTCACGAACTGTGGGGTCCTTAAACTCATGGACTATGAGGTCCTTAACCTCGACCGTGATGTCTTAAAACTAACATCGGACTGTGAGATCCTTAAACTTACGGACTATGACGTCCTTAACCTCGACCGCGATGTCTTTAAACTAACATCGGACTGTGAGGTCCTTAAACTCACGGACTATGATGTCCTTAACCTCGACCGCGATGTCTTTAAACTAACATCGGACTGTGAGGTCCTTAAACTCACGGACTATGATGTCCTTAACCTCGACCGCGATGTCTTTAAACTAACAGAGGACCGAGATGTCCCTAAACTAACAATAGACCGTAATGTCCTTAAAACTAATTATCGACCGCAATGTCACTAAACTAAACAATAGAGCCCAATTGCTCTCTTGTCGGATCTAAACGATTCCGTTAAGTTGATTTTAGTCTAAAAATGAGGCTAACGTATCCTTAATAAACGTTTAAGCTGATCTTAGCCTCAAATGAGGCTAACGTATCCTCAAACCTAAAACCCCCAAACCCAAATCTAAGAAAGATATGGATTTAGACTAGTCCACGCCCTACGGGCGACAACATAGCTTAGTCTCCGTATACAATCCACGGGCAACCAAACACAAAAAAAACAAACACCCACGACACGAAGTGACTATATGGAGAAGGAGAAAGTTGTTATCGCGATGCGGTAGCGTAATTAACTGCAGGGCCTTTGGCCTGCAGGGAAGAGCGTCTTTACAATCAAAAACCCCTCAGACGAGGGGGAATCTGACGAAGTCTGCTACATCGGCCGCATCCGTTTAAACCTTCGATACATGGTGCCATAAATCAACTTGGCATCTTCGGAGAGGTGGACGGATAGCACCAATTAGCATCTGCCCCGAAATTCAGGCTAGACGTTCGTCGTGTCTCCGCCGCGTCTTTCGGAGGGGAACAGATTATGGCACGCCCGGTGGGACCTTTTCCTCTTTCCACTCCACACTTCGTGTGTCATGTTCGCGAACCAATCGCGGTTTGCTAATAGTTGCCCTTGGGTTTCGAGGTACTAAGATTTGGGGTTTTGCTTGCTGCAGAAAGCAAAGAATCAATGGCGTCCACTTGTGCAAGATGTTCCAACTGCAACCTACGCTCCGCCTCACCTGGAGGTGTAACTTACGGACCTCAAGCGACGTCCCTGCCGGTGGAACAGGTCACCCAAGCTACTACTGGATTGTTTTTTAGGACTATGCTCCCCCCGATGAGCTTCAGTACCCCTGTACCAGCACCGGAAGCTCCCAAGAAGTCGGTCTTCGATCGGCTTGCTACTACCACGGCCCCTCTCAATGGGTCGTCCAGCTCCAACTCCTCGGTCTTCACCAAACTGAGCTTGAACTCCGATGGGCCTGCCAAAAAGCCCATGACACCTGAAGTGTCCATCCCAAAGAAGACAGCCATCCCTGCTCCTGAAGTCATCAAGGCGGCTTCTCCTGCCAGAGAGTCGGTCTTTACAAGATTGACTATTCCGGCTCACGTTCCTGTTCGAAGGTCTGTCTTTGACAGATTGGATACCTCTACTCAAAACACGTCAGTCTTCAAGAGGCTAGCACCGACGACGCCTCACCACAAAAGGGGGCAAGACAAAGCCATCCCCATCGCCAAACCAACACCAACAGCTCGACACGCTCGACGTCGCCACTGGCGCCGAGTAAGGAAGGCTGGGGGCAACTCCCCCACTGGGCTAACTCCACCGGCTTCAACGGTGGAAATTAATGCTGCTGTTCCAACCGAGAACAGCTTTGAGCTACTGAATAAGGTGCGCAGGAATTCGCCTACCGCCGTACTAAAAAGATCTCTGCCGACGGTGGAGACCGTCATAGAAACGAAGCCGGAACAGTCCCCTCAACGACTGTCTTCTAAAGTTTACAAAATCTGGCTACAAGTCTGAGAGTCCGTGGTTGATCAAGACTATCCCCGCCGGCAGAAGAAGCTGAAGATCCGACAGGAAGAAAACCGTCCTGTTAAGCCACAAAAGACGACGGCTACTTGGGTGCCCACTGCAGCGGCCCCCTCAACTTCGACTGCTCATAAGAGGAGAAGGACGGAGAAAATCCCTATGCCTTCGACAAATGTCAAAGGCACTGAGCCCAAACGCCCCAAGTCTGGGGGCATGGTGGTGCATACCGTCTACATGGCATTCGGGAAAGAGGATAGCCGCGCTTCTACGGGCCACCGACCACTCACCCGATCCATCACAAGAGCTCAGGAACAACAGTAGCAGAAGCTTCAGGAGATGCTGACTGCAATGGCCGCATTTACCGGGCCAAAAGAAAGCCCGGAGACGTCATCGGAACAACGTCACAAACACGAAACTGATGCTGAATTCCTTCGGAGAATGCTCGAAAAGAAGGACAAAGAGGCCGCGGAACAAGCGGATAATATAAAGCAAATGGCCCTTCTATTCCAAGATATGGTGGGCATGATGATCCAGCCGGATCCCCCAGCTGAAGATCCTCCAGTAATAATTGAAGATGACAGAGGAGAAATATCGAATCCTCTGCCGGCTCTATCAACAGCCAAAGAGGAGACAATCTCCAAAGCCACCCTGGATGACTATATCGCTCAGCAGATAAGAGTTTACCAAGCAAATGAAGCGGCTGGGCAAATTGTTAGAACTGGGCGACCGTATCCGTGATAGTATGATCAGATAAAGTACCCACCAGGCTACACGATCCCAAAATTCCATATGTACAAGGGGACGGGCAATCCCCATCAACATGTTGCTCAGTTCAGGGCCCTCTGTGGCAATACTGGTGGCGATGATAAGCTCCTGCTCCGCCAATTCGTCGGCAGCTTATCGGAGACGGCGTTTGAGTGGTACTCCGAACTTCCAAACGACTCCGTCAAAACTTTCGTGGAAATGGAGTTGTTATTCACCCAATGATTCGCAAGTGCTAGTGAACGCACCCCAATAACGGCATTGATCAATGCCAGGGTGAAGCCGGGCGAGACATGGGTTCAGTACGCAATCCGGTGGCGGAATCTGTGGTCGAAATGCGAACATCGTATCGAAGAAGCACCAGCGGTGGGCATGTTCATGGGTACCCTAGACTCTCATGCAACTATTTCACAGTTCATGATGTTCTTCAAACCGACCACATTCCAGGCTCTAATCGACAAGCTGGCCCAGATGGACCAGATGGATCATAGACCATCTCCCCCGAAGCCGGAACCGTGGAACGAAAAGGGTAAAGGGAAGGCGATCTTCGTTGCGAACACCCAACAGCAGCCCAGTGCCTCAAAGCTAGCGGATCAACTGGAAGAGAGACGGCGCTATTACAATGAGAAAATGAAGCGCCCTTACTCATTCCCGCGGGATAAAACGAAGAGGCTGTTCGAGCTGGCGATGCGCAACAGGCTTATCAATTTTCCGAATCCAAGGCGACCATCGCAACCCAGCGAAATGAATAATCCCAATAATTGCCCTTACCACCAAACGGTAAGCCATCCAATCGAAGATTGCTTTGTCTTTAAAGGATGGATCGAGGATCAGTACCTACAAGGCAAGTTTGCACTGTCTGAGAAGTGGAAAGTAAACCCACCACAACCGTACAATCCTAAGAAGACGGACACACCGGGGGCAACATGCTCTTTTGTTGAAGAAGCTCCATGGGAGGTCGTTCTTTCAGCCAAAACCAAAAAGATGCTGAATGATCTCCAGACATGCTCGGCGATCAGGTGGAAGAATCCGCTGGAACCGCAGATCATCGAAGGGATGTTGAAGCCGCGCCCAACTCCAAAGATTGGTCGTGATAGCCAAAGTGCTCACACCCAGCTGTCGGAATCTTCGAAAAAGAAGAAGAAATCCAAGAAGCCCGTGAAGCCTGGCGACAAGAGCACAGACCTACAGAAACAGATTACGTGCTGGAAGAGTATAACCAGAAGGTGCGGGCTCCAATCACGCTCCAAGAGTTCCTCAGCCACGTTCTTGAAGACGGAGATGATGGAGAAGACTCGTCGGATGAATCTGAAGATTACGTGGCAAGCTACCATGTGATCTCTCATTCATCGCTAGACAATGAAGAAGCTCCCTGCACAGAGAGACTGGGGGCAGGTCCCGAGCCAGAACTTCTATGGCCATTAGGCAAAATGATCGACGCCTTCCTGAATGAGATTCATCTGAAAAGTAAAGCCGATCGGGAGCGTGAGATGGCCATATTTGAAAGAGCCAAACGCCGGCGACTAGACGAAAGAGTCGAGACACTCTCGCCGAATCAAGAAACATCCGTCGCGGATAAAAACAAGTTCAAGACGGAGAAAAGGTTTGCTAAAGCCATATCAATGGGAATGAAGCTACCACCCTCTGAAGGAAACACTCCCGGTGAAGCAGAAACACATCCTAACTACTGCTTATATCATCAAAAGATTTCGCACCCTACCGAAGAGTGCGACGCTTTTAAAAGATGGTGGCAGGGATATGTTGCTCACCGGCAACATTTTAAGCGGATGAAACGCAAAACTCGTCGAGAGCAAAGAAATACGACCAATGAGCGTAAAAGAACTATCGGCAACTGTCGCATGGTCAACGCTGAAGGATCGTAGGCTCTCACTTTCGGAAGCGACTCTGACGAAGAGATGGCTCTTGGCCCTCTCTTTAAAGAATCCACCTTGGGGAAGGAGGAAGAACCGAAGGCCTGTGAAAACATTCAGCTGTGCAATCGCATGCTTCCAGAAAAGAATCTCGGACCCACGAATAGAAAAGATGATGGAAAAGAAAAGGTCTATGAGGATATCGCCCTGGATGACCAAGTCATGAAAGAGCTGACTGCCAAGGACCCGCCAAAGAAGAACAAGGTGGACTACAACGTTCTGGCACACTTGAGTAAGTTACCTTCGCAGCTCAGCGTTCTCGACACCCTTTTACTATCCAAAGAAGCGAGAGATTCATTGATCAAGGCGCTACAAGAACCAGAGCAATTCCAAGCGTTTCTCGCCGAAGAAAAGATGAAAGACGAGCTGGAGGAAGTACACACAGCCGATATCACCTTCGGCAATGAAGACCTCCTCCTTGGAACGTGCAAGCACAATCGTCCCCTCTATGTCTCAGGGTACTACCACGATATAAAGATAGGCAAAATCTTGGTCGACAATGGGTCTTCCGTCAATCTCCTCAACGTGCGAATGTTGAAGGAAATCTGCATGAGCGTCCAGCATCTCGCTCGTGATAAAACCACCATCTCCGGTTTTGACTTCCAGTCATCGCGGACCCTCGGGTCTGTGATATTGACATTACAATTCAGGCTACTTGTCATGGATATTAAATTTCATGTCATTGACGCCAAGACATGCTATAACGCTTTGCTTGGCCGGCCTTGGTTACACGAGTACAACATCATCCCTTATACACAACATCAGTGTATGAAATACTTTAAGGATGGTCTCGAGTATACCGTAACAGGAGAGTTAAGCCCATTCTCTGTGAACGAAGTCCGCAAGTACGAAGATGCAAAATACTTCTTGCCAGACTTTGAAGATACAGAGAGATGTCACAAACCGGAGAACAAAGCTATCACTACCATTCCGGTCTTCGAGAGTAATACCGAGGAAGAGGAAGAGATAGTTTATTCAGGGCCACCCCAGTACAACAAGCCGGGACCGTCCGCTCCTATGCTTATCTTCGGCAGCAACTCAGAAGATGAGGTCAACGCCATATTCTCTGCTCGGCCTTCAATTCAAACGTTCGCTGATGAAGTGCAAAGTTTGCAAGTTGCCATGGTTCCGCCCGAACATCTTAAAGAACTAGACGCGCTTGATACCTACAGTGTAGAAGAGATGCAGGCGTTCTATGTCCCTCCTAGGCGAGAAGGTGAAAAGGCGATCCTATTTTACCGATCCGGGGAAACTAAAGTAAAGAAAGAAATCTGGCACGGTGCGGATTCCACACTCGACAGGCTCCAGCCCATCCATTTGCCCAGATATTACACAGACGGACTAAGAAGACTCTTGAAGCGCCAAGGCGTATCCTTCAAGCAAACTGCTCGACAAGCACGGTTCTATAACAGGATCTGGAACGTTCCTGGAACTCAGCGAAAATTGCCCAACGGGAGAATGGAAACGACCGGGCTTGGGTATGTTCAATCCAAGAAACAGGAGCTACTCCGCGACTGCTACGTCATATATGACTTTGATGAAGAAGGGGATGCTCAGTGGGAAGATGCTAACCCTGAACCAGAAAGAGCTCCCGACGTGAAAATGCCCAGTCTATCGTTCGAAGAACAAATGGACAAGCTTATAAGGGAAGCTGGTCAAAAGGTTCGAGATGACCATAATCGCGAAATGGCTATCTACGAGAAAGCCAGGGCGTAACGCCTTCTTCAACAGGCTGCGAAAGATGAAAGTGCCCCTCCCTGTCAACCCGTTGTACAAAAGGCACGACATAGAGGCAAAAATAAATCAAAGAGCGGGAAAAGTGTTTAAGAGCGACAAAGTGGGACCAAGAAGCCACGCGATCAGGAATTGAGCAGCCAGGATTCATCTCTTATAAAGAAGATGGGTCGAGCATACTCTTTTGCCCAAGACAAGACGAAGAAAATACTTGATCTTGCCATAAAACATCAACTGATTACACTCCCGGAGTCCAAGCACCCCGAGCAAGCAGGCGAAGTCTCTCATCCGCACTATTGCTCCTATCATAGGGCAATAGGACATCCTATTGAAGACTGCTTCACCTTCAAGAACTGGGTCGAAAATCAATATCGACAGGGCTGATTCGCTCTATCCAGCAGCTGGTGGGTAACCCCGCCGCAGAAGCATGAACCCAAATCCACAAGAGTAGACCCAGATCCACATCGGTCTTGGAAGCGAGCTCGTACCTTTCACATAATAATATCATCAAAAGAAGAACCTGAGAATATGGATGACCTCCCCTGGTGCTTTTAAAACGATGATAACGAGGTGATCTCGGAGTTTCCGCCGGCGCCGAAAGAGCTGGAAGATAGAATACATATTACTGCAGATGATCTCAAGAAAATTGATTTGGGGACGACAAGTGATCCGCGGCCGACGTTCGTCGGCGAATTGTTGTCTGAAGAAAGGGTGGCTACACTAAAGGACGTGCTCATGTAGCATAAAGATTGCTTCGCATGGAATTATTCCGAGATCCCAGGACTAGACCCAGAGATTGCAGTTCACAAACTGGCCATATCCCCGGACGTCAAGCCAATCAAACAAGCACCGCGAAGAATGCGGCTCGAGCTTGAGATGAGCATCAATGCCGAGGTCAAGAAGCTGATCGACTCTGGCTTCATCCAAGAGGTGCAGTATCCTGACTGGATCGCCAACATCGTCCCGGTGATAAAGAAAAATAGGACAGTACGCATATGTGTGGACTTTCGGGATCTCAATAAAGCCTGCCTGAAAGACGACTTCCCAGTACCGATCACCGAGCTGATGATAGACAATACGTCCACTCACGAAGTCTTCTCCTTCATGGACGGCTCGTCGGGATACAATCGGATAAAAATGCATCCCGAGGACCAGAAGCATACCGCTTTCTGGACCCCTTTAGGCATATTCTGCTACAAGGTGATGCCTTTCGGTCTGAAGAACGCCGGTGCCACCTATCAGAGGGCCATGACGAAGATCTTCGATGACCTCATACATGAAATCGTCGAATGCTATATCGACGACCTCATGGTGAAAAGCAAATCATATGAGGAACATCTGGAGCATCTAAAGATCGTATTTCAACGCCTCCGGAAATACAACTTGAAGATGAACCCTCTCAAATGCGCGTTCGGAGTTTCCTCAGGCAAGTTCCTAGGATTCATTGTCCGACACTGAGGCATCGAGATAGATCCGTCAAAAATCAAGGCAATTATGGAGATGCCCCCACCGAGGACTCTCAAGCAATTGCGGTCTCTCCAAGGGAAGCTCGTGTATATCCGGTGATTCATAGCCAATCTCTCAGGCAAGTGTCATCCTTACAGTTACCTGATGAAGAAGGGAACATCATTCGTCTGGGATCACAAATGCCAAAGCGCGCTGGACGAAATCAAACAATACCTACAGAATCCGCCAGTGCTGGCTGCTCCTGTTAAAGGAAAACCTCTCGTCCTATACACAACAGCCCTTGAAGGTTCTTTAGGCGCGCTGTGGGCACAAGAGAAAGACCAAGGGAAAGAGAGAGCCCTCTACTATTTGAGTCGAGTTCTACTGGAGGCAGAAAGCAATTATTCTCCCATCGAAAAACACTGCCTGGCATTGATCTTCGTAATAATGAAGCTCAGGCACCATGCGTTGGTGCATGAAGTCCGTCTCATATCGAAGGTGGACCCTCTCAAGTATTTGATGTCAAAGGCCATATTAACGGGACGGCTCACTAAATGGGCCTTGCTCTTGATGGAGTTCTCAATAACTTATCAGCCTCTTAAAGCAGTGAAAGGCCAGGCCATTGCCGACTTCCTCGCTGAGCATCCGATACCTGCCGATTCCCTCTTGAATTGCGAACTGCCAGATGAACATGCATTTGACACGATCAACGGAAATGGCACCCGATGGGAACTTTACTTCGATGGAGCATCCTCCATGAAGAAGCGCAAACAAAACATTCCCATAATCAAATCAGGGGTAGGCCTCATCTTCGTAACTCCACAAGGAGGGATAATGCGCTTTGCCTTCTCCTTAACAGAGCCGAGGACAAACAATGAAGCCGAATATGAAGCTTTGATAGCAGGTCTTGAAATCGCTATCGACATGGGAATCGAAAACCTTCTCATATACGGAGACTCCCAGCTGGTCGTCAGTCAAGTAAACGACGACTATCAAACGTGCAAACCAGAGCTGGTAAAGTACGACGAGAGGGTATAGCAATTGCTGACCCAAATCCCTTCTATACCTTGGAAAGCATACCGCGTGCGGAAAATAGCAAAGCGGATGCATTAGCCAAGCTTGCTAAAGAATTGGCCGATGAGAACCTCGATGACGTAAGAATCGTGGTACAAAGCCGTCGGGCTCTTGCACCGGCAGAAATATCTCCGGAGCCGTCCAAAGAAAAGGGAGCGACCGAGCAAATGACTCTATAAATAAAAGAACAAGAGAAGGTTGAAGATTGGAGAGAAGTCTTCATAGACTAGTTCAAATCCCGTCGGACACCTGAAGATGCGTCCTCAAAACATCAGCTCATGAAGCGAGCCCTATCTTTTGCCTTCGTCAATAATACTTTGTACAAGAGGTCATTTGATTCTCTGTGGTTAAGATGCCTGTGACCTGAAGAAGCAAGAAGAGTCGTCCAAGAAACTCACGACGGACTCTGTGGTTCTCACCAAGCCGGGCCGAAGATGAAGCTAAAGATTAAAAGGATGGGCTACTATTGGCCCACGATGATCCAGGACTGCCTTGAATATGTGAAGCAATGCCACCCGTGCCAGATTCACAGGGACTTCATCCATCAGCATCTGAATCCGCTACATCCGACAGTAGCTAGCTGGCCGTTTGAAATGTGGGGAACTGACATAATCGGCCCCATCGAACCAGCATCGTCCAGAGGACATCGTTTCATTTTGGCGACAACTGATTACTTCTCCAAATGGGCAGAAGCAATACCGCTGAGGGAAGTGAAGACGGAGAATATCCTCCACTTCTTCAAGACGCACGTTATTTATCGGTTTGGCACTCCGAGACGAATCATCTCCGATAATGGGCCGCCTACAGAAGCCATAAAATAAGCCGCTTCGTACAACAACATAATATAGATTGGAGATACTCTTCAGTCTATAATCCCCGAGCTAACGGCCTAGCTGAGGCTTTTAACAAGACCTTAACGAAGATCGTGAAAAAGACGTGTCCCGAAATAAGAAGGACTGACACGAGAGACTGCATGAAGCCCTCTGGGCGTACCAGACTACGTTTAAAATGGCCACGAACACAACTCCATACGAATTGGTGTTCGGTACAGAAGCGGTACTCCCCCTCGAGATAGAGTTACCCTCCCTACGAGTGGCAGTTCACTATAAGCTAACGGACGAAGAAAATGCTCACCTTCGGCTTGAGGATCTCGATGCCCTTGATGAGACCCGGCTCATAGCGCAACAAAATCTGGAAGATTATAAAGCAAAGATGACGCGCTCATACGAGAGATTGACTAGGCCGAGAATCTTCCGTCAAGGCGAACTCGTGCTAGTGGTCAAAAGACCTATGATCCCTAATCGTGCTAAACGAGGGAAATTCGAGTCTAATTATGAAGGCCCGTATATCATAGACAAGGTCTACCAGGGTGAAGCCTATCTACTCATGGACATGCATGGTGAAAGACCTTTTAGGCCAATAAACGGTCGCTTCCTGAAGAAATACTACGCCTGACGAGTCACGGCCTAAGTCAAAGATAGATGACGACGACTATGTCCACTCGCTATCTTCCTAAGCCCAAACTCTATAAGTAGTAGCCGGCTTATTGGACCGAGACGTCCTTAAACTAACGACGGACCGAAACGTCCTTAAACTACCAACGGACCACAATGTCCTAAAACTAGCCGTTGACCGAGATGTCGATAAACTACGGTGGATTGCAGCATCCCAAAGCTGATTAAAAAAAAAACAAAAAACAAAAAAGAAAACGGTATGTCCATAAGAAAAATGGGCACGGATGAAAACCCGAAAGCGCTCCGTGAGTAAAAACAACATGGCTGCCGGCGAGTTTTGTGAAAATCCGAAAGGGCGCAATCTCGTTAAAAGACACTTGCAAGGTCCTCTCAACTTTGTAAGGAGAAACCACCTGTGTGAGATCCTTACGACTCACAAGGGAGCAACACACTTAGGGATCCCCACGAATCCTAAGGAGAAACACACTTGCAAGATCCTCACGACTAGTAAGGAGAACTCTCTTATGAGACCCTCACGGCTCATAAGATTTGAAAGTCTAAAACTACAGGGATCTAAACTTATTCTTAAGCAGCCCCACAACCTCCGATACTGCCCTATAAGCGGCTCAATGTTGACCCTTGTATACAATCCACGGGCGCGAATAAACGTTTCCCTAACGAAGTCCCATCCGTGACTAGGGATATGTCTATATGGTGAACAACCCTTGTAAGTCCTCTCGATTTATAAGGAGAAAACCCTCTTGTAAGATCCTTACGACTTACAGGAGAACATACACTTAGGAGTCCTCACGACTCCTAAGGAGAAAACGCACCTATAAGATCCTCACGACTTGTAGGGAGAAATACCTTCATGAGACCCTTACGGCTCATGAAGTCAAAAGCCTTAGTCGACAGGATCCTAATCCTGTTTACTAAGCCACCTTTGTTCGACATCGACAGAGGCAAATGATGATTCGCTCCTGGAAATATCCCAGTAGTAGCGGTGCTGATGTCGAAATCGGTGTCTAATTCCGAGCTTGCAGTGAAAAGCCAGCAAGCCACACATGCATACGATATAGCCGAAATGATGGGGCAACTTGCAGACAAAATCAGCAAGTAAAAATATATGCATGCAAAATAGCCGAAATGATTGGGCAACTCGCAATAAAAAGCAGTGAGTAAAAAAAAATATAGCCGAAATGATTGGGCACCGCGAAAAATAGCCGAAGTGATTGGGCAATCGCGACCTTTGCGATATAAAAGCTGAAATGATAAAGCATCGCGGAAAGAAATAAAAAAATTGAATGAAATTTATGCCCTACAGGTGATATCATGTCAATCCCTGTATACAATTCAGGGGCGCAAACAAAAAGGGAATCACACCCTTCCTCCCCAAGCTTCATCAGAAGGAGAGGCCAAATCTCAATGGTTGATAGACAGCCTAGAGATCATCTCAACATTCGTCTTATTACAGCGGACACAACATCAAGCAAAGCGGAACAGCAGCAGCTCCCAGTTCCATGACTCGGCGGTGTACAGATGACCGAGAGTCAAACTCCGACTCCATGAAATGCGGATAAAGTCAACCCTTCCTGGTCACGTGGAACACGGATTATGTCACTTCTGACCCCGTGGGAAACGTCCAGAGCGGATCCTGGTCCTTGCAGAGCACGGCAGTGAACCCGTGTGAAGCATCCAGAGCGGAGCCTGGTCCTCGCCGAACACGGCAGTGAACCCGTGGGAAGCATCTAGTGCAAAAGTCCTGGCTACGTGGAATGAGGATTATGTCACTCCTGACCCCGTGGAAAACGTCCAGAGCGAATCCTGGTCCTCGCAGAACACGGCAGTGGACCCGTGTGAAGCATCCAGAGCGGAGCCTGGTCCTCGCCGAACACGGCAGTGAACCCGTGGAAAGCATCCAGAGAAAATTCCTGGCTACGTAGAACGCGGATTATGTCACTTTTGACCCCGTGGAAAACGTCCAGAGCGGATCCTAGTCCTCGCAGAGCACGGCAGTGAACCCGTGTGAAGCATCCAGAGCGGAGCCTGGTCCTCGCCGAACACGGCAGTGAACCCGTGGGAAGCATCCAGAGCAAAGTTCTTGGTTACGTGGAACGCGGATTATGTCACTTCTGACCCCGTGGAAAACATCCAGAGCGGATCCCGGTCCTCGCCGAACACGGCAGTGAACCCGTGGGAAGCATCCAGAGCAAACATCGGACTGTGGAGTCCTTAAATCCACGGACTATGATGTCCTTAACCTCGACCGTGATGTCTTAAAACTAACAACGAACTGTGGAGTCCTTAAATGCACGGACTATGATGTCCTTAACCTCGACCGTGATGTCTTAAAACTAACAATGGACCGTAATGTCCTTAAACTAATTTTACATTGGTTCAAGGGTACATCTCTTCACTCCTTTGATATTTGTCATTGTAATTCCTCAACGTCTTCAAAGAGGTGACGGGTCCCGACAACCACACGTTTCATGGACTGTGGGGTCCTTAAACCCATGGACTATGATGTCCATAATCTCGACCGTAATGTCTTAAAACTAACAACGGACTGTGGATTTCTTAAATGCACGGACTATGATGTCCTTAACCTCGACCGTGATGTCTTAAAACTAACATCGGACTGTGGAGTCCTTAAATCCATGGACTATGATGTCCTTAACCTCGACCGTGATGTCTTAAAACTAACATTGGGCTGTGAGGTCCTTAAACTCATGGACTATGATGTCCTTAACCTCGACCGTGATGTCTTAAAACTAACAACGGACTGTGGAGTCCTTAAATCCACAGACTATGATGTCCTTAATCTCGACCGTGATGTCTTAAAACTAACAACGGACTGTGGAGTCCTTAAATCCACGGACTGTGGAGTCCTTAACCTCGACCGCGGGGTCATTAAACTACGGTATCCTGGAAAACGTCCAGAGCAGAGTCTGGTCCTCGCAGAACACGGTAATGAACCCGTGGGAAGAATCCATAGCAACCCCTGACTCCGTGAAATGCGGAGGAGGGCAACTTCACCCATCACTTGCGGGTCCTCACGACTCGTAAGGGAGCAAATTCTCTTGTGAGATCCTTACGACTTTCAAGAGAAAACACACTTAGAAATCCTCACGATTCTTAAGGAGAAATTACACCTACGGGATCCTCTCGATCGGTAGGGAGAAAATTCTTTATGAGACCCTGACGCTCATAAAGTTGAAAAGTCTTAGGTGACAGATCCTAACCCTGTTTTCTAAGCCATCACCACTCTACAAGGAATCCAAGATTGACAGCTATATACTATCTACAGACCGCACTTGCTAAAATCACAAGGCATCGACACAGAAAAGATAAGAAAGTATAAGATAAACACATGGAAATGGAAAAACTTGGCATTCATACTTCAAAAAGTTCTTACAATTATGAAAGCAGTAAACAAAAACATTATCAAGATGATTACAATGGCGAAATATCAGATCCAGGACACGGATTGAGGAATTCAAAAGTGACTTTGTCCAGAATCTTCCAGGCCTTTCGAACCATCCTAGTATGCTTTCTTTCGCGATCGCAAGCGTCAGGATCCTCACGGATGTCTTCCACCCTCCGATAGGCAGCAAGTATGGCCGACTGTTGAAAAGCCTGGTGCAGGAGATCGACAAGATTGTCTCGCCTTCTCTTTGAGATCAGGCTCATCAGATACACCGAGTGCACCTTATCCTCGGCGGCATCCAACGCCCTAAGCAGCATGCCGGTACAGAATAGAGGAAGCGCTTCCCAGATCGCTCCCACAATAAGCTTCAGGAGAGAGGAACGTCGAGGAAGCAGCCGACCATTGTATGCGTCAAAGCGACTCATGATTTCGGCACACTCGGCGTTTGTGAATTCTCGATTTTGAGAACGGCCGAGTGAGCGGATGTCTCCGTAAGAGATAATCTCGTCGAGATCGTACATATGAGCGTCCATAACCCCTGAAAAAGAAAATCAGCGAGAATTAGCGGACAGACCGATTAAGCAAACTCTTATTAAAAAACAGGCAACAAATCTTAATTATGACACCTAATAAATTAGAATTTGTGAGAAATCCTGAAAAGGGAATCTCATTTGATAAGCGACCTTTTGAGTCGAAGAGTTAAACTCCTTGAGAGTAATGCTCTACAAACAGGAATGACATTCGTCAGAGTCAATTGTGAAAGGAATTTAAAAGTGATTCCCCGAGAATGCTAAGAGCCTGACTCTTTAATGATGATGGAAAAATCCATCAAGAATTAATTAAAATCATTGTAAATTAAAAATTCTGGGATCTTCAAGGTCCATGGAAAAACTCTTAAGAGTTCTTCATCGAAGATTAAGAAATCTAAAAAGCAGAGCTCTGATTCATAGGTTAAGGAACCCCAAGAAAAGATCTTTTTAGATCTATGGGTTCAAGAGAGCAAAGCTCTATTAATGAAACCCTAGAAGGGTTTTCTTTAGATCAAAGATCTATGAAGAGCAAGGCTTTGTTAATGGGTGAAAACCCTAATTTATTAAAATTAATTTAATTTAATTTTACCTAAATTTAGTAGAGTTTTTACTCTTGAAAGTTCTTGAACAAAAGAGCAAGGCTCTAAATAAAATTCTTAACAAGAAGTTGATAATCATCTGAGGACCAAAGGTCCTATTTATGGGCACTGAAATGCCTCTTCAACTTCTGAGTTGATCCAAGAGCTCAGATGTTGCCATCGCTGCACTCACGTATGCGCCACGTGAGCGCAACGGTGGGGGGGCATTTATTTCCCCCAATTAGAGCAAAGCTCTGTTTTGAATTTCAAAATTCAAAAATTGAAGCAACGTTTCAGATCCCGTGCGCTGCGCATTGCGTGCCACGTGTCAAAAGCAGACGCGCTAGCGCCAGATGCGCACCCTAGGCAGCGCACCCCTAATCAGAGCAAAACTCTGCTTTAAAATTAAAAATAAAATCAAAGCAAAGCTTCAGATGCTGCGCTCTGCGCTGCACGCCACGTATCAAACAAGGTGCGCTAGCGCAGTTGCGCTGCGCGCCACATGGCGAACGAAGGTGCGCACGCGCAAAGTGCGCCAACGCTGGAATTAAAAGAATTCCCCACCGTTAGATCAAAAGATCTAATAATAATAAATTATTAATTAATCAGAATTAAAATTCTGTTATGGAAAGATTTTTCAATCTTATTAAAATAAGAAGATTATCTTCTGTAAAACAGGAGCCCTATGATCAAAGATCCAACGGTGGGAAATATTTCCAAATTAATCATAGAAAGATCTTTTAAACCGATTTAACAAATCAATTGGCCCTATATAAAGGCCCCTAGACTTCAAGTCTCGACAGAGAAAAGAGAGAGAAAAAACCCTCTGCAAACTTTGAGAAAACTCAAAGAAAAAGAAAGGCAAGCCTTTAGCTAAAGAAGATCATTTCTTCAAGGTCAAGAATTAATTCTTGAACGACAGAGATGAAACCATCTGGTAAAAAGAAGAAACATCTTCTAAAAAGATCTTAGATCAATAAAAAGACCAAGGTCTTTAATAAAAAGGAAAAGATCAAAAGATCTAAGCATAAAATAATAAAAGAAGTATTTTTACTTCATTCACAGATCTTTGATCTATAAAGGCAGAGCCTTTTATAAAACAAACAAGAACTTTTATTCTTGGATCTTGAGGCAAAGCCTCCTTTAAAGAAGAACATAAATCTATTCTTTGATCTTAAAATTCATCAGATGCGCTTTGCGCTATTAGAAAGTGCCTTGCACTCATGAATTGCGCCTTTGCGCTTCTTGGACTGGCGCGCAGCGCCAGAACACGCCACGTGTCAAACAAAGACACAACCTGCGCTTTGCGCTTTTAAAACAGAGCACTGCGCTCAAGCGCGCCACATGTCACTCACTGGTGCGCCAACAGACTAGCGCGATGCGCTCATAAACTAAAAGCACAATGTGCTAACAAACTAGCGCTAAGCGCGACACGTGTCCTCTTCATGTGCGCTACCCAACAGAAGCGCAATGCGCTTTTCGACTGGCGCAAAGCGCCTGACGCGCCACGTGGCGCACTGCCAGAACACACTTTGTTCTGATGAATGTTATGCATTCAATATAAGACAAAAAATGTCAGAGCCCAATGCCTAGCATTATTAAAAGGGCTGAGCCCAAATAAAGGCTTAATAGCCAGAACAAAAAATAAAATGTTAAAACATTTTAATTGGACTTAGTACAATTTTGGCTATAAGTCCTCAACTTGTTTTGAACTGAGCACATCTGCTCTTTCAACCAACTCACCTTGGTTCAAGGGTGCATCTCTTCACTCCTTTGATATTTGTCGTTGTAATTCCTCAACGTCTTCAAAGAGGTGACGGGTCCCGACAACCATACATTTCACGGACTGTGGGGTCCTTAAACTCATGGACTATGATGTCCTTATCCTCGACCGTGATGTCTTAAAACTAACATCGGACTGTGAGGTCCTTAAACTCATGGACTATGACGTCCTTAACCTCGATCGCGATGTCTTTAAACTAACATCGGACTGTGAGGTCCTTAAACTCACGGACTATGATGTCCTTAACCTCGACTGCGATGTCTTTAAACTAACATCGGACTGTGAGGTCCTTAAACTCACGGACTATGATGTCCTTAACCTCGACCGCGATGTCTTTAAACTAACATCGGACTGTGAGGTCCTTAAACTCACGGACTATGATGTCCTTAACCTCGACCGCGATGTCTTTAAACTAACATCGGACTGTGAGGTCCTTAAACTCACGGACTATGATGTCCTTAACCTCGACCGCGATGTTTTTAAACTAACATCGGACTGTGAGGTCCTTAAACTCACGGACTATGATGTCCTTAACCTCGACCGCGATGTCTTTAAACTAACAGTGGACCGAGATGTCCCAAAACTAACAATGGACCGTAATGTCCTTAAAACTAATTATCGACCGCAATGTCACTAAACTAAACAATAGAGCCTAATTACTCTCTTGTCGGATCTAAACGATCCTGTTTAGTTGATCTTAGTCTAAAAATGTGGCTAACGTATCCTTAACAAACGTTTAAGCTGATCTTAGCCTCAAATGAGGCTAACGTATCCTTAAACCCAAAACCCCCAAACCCAAATCTAAGAAAGATATGGATTTGGACTAGTCCACGCCCTACGGGCGACAACATAACTTAGTCTCCGTATACAATCCACGGGCAACCAAACATAATGAAACAAACACCTATGACACGAAGTGGCCATATGGAGAAGGAAAAAGTTGTTACGGCGATGCGGTAGCGTAATTAACTGCAGGGCCTTGTGCCTGCAGGAAAGAGCGTCCCCACAATCAAAAACCCCTCAGAAGAGGGGGAATCTGACGAAGTCTGCTATATCGGCCGCATCCGTTTAAACCTTCGATACATGGTGCCATAAATCAACTTGGCATCTTCGGAGAGGTGGACAGATAGTACCAATTAGCATCTGCCCCAAAATTCAGGCTAGATGTTCGCCGCGTCTCCGCCGCGTCTCCGCCGCGTCTTTCGGAAGGGAACACCACTTAGAGACATAATCAACAGCGAGAAGAATATACATGTTCCCAAAAGAGCTGGGAAACGGCCCCATGAAATCAATTCCCCAAACATCGAAAAACTCGATAACCAAAATGGTTGGAGCGGCATCTCGTTTCTCCTGGATATCCGGCCCAAGTGCTGGCACCAGGAGCAAGTCTTGCAGTAATCATGAGCGTCTTTGAAGAGTTGTGGCCAGTAGAAGCCACACTGCAAGATCTTCTCGGCTGTCTTTCTTAGGCCAAAATGCCCGCCACATGGTTGATAGTGGCAAAACGACAGCACACTCTTGAACTCATTATCAGGAACATACCGACGAATAATCTGGTCGGGACAGTACTTGAACAGATAGGGTTCGTCCTAGTAAAAGTGTTTTACTTGGGATAAGAATCGAAGTCTGTCCTGACTTGACCATTCGTTCGGTAGTAATCTTGTTGCCAAATTGTTCACAATATCTGCGAACCAGGGTTCGCACGATACTGTCAAGAGCTATTCATCCGGAAAAATGTCGTTTATTGGAAGTGGAAGCATCGGCGAAGAAGGAAGTCGTGGAAGATGGTCGGCCACTACGTTTTCACATGCTCTTTTGTCCTTGATGACAAGGTCAAGCTCTTGAAGTAAGAGCATCCAACGTATCAGCCGAGATTTTGCGTCCTTCTTAGCAAAAAGATGGCGTAGAGCTGAATGATCTGTGTAGACGATGACTGGAGAGCCGATCAAGTAAGGTCTGAATTTTTCTAATGCAAACACAACAGCCAAAAATTCCTTCTCGGTTGTTGTGTAATTCAGTTAGGCATCGTTCAGGGTCCGGCTAGCATAGTAGATTACGTGCGGCATCTTATCGATATGTTGTCCAAGGACTGCACCGATAGCAAATTCGGATGCATCGCACATAATCTCAAAGGGATACGTCCAATCAGGAGAAGAAAGAACGGGAGCAGAAGTGAGTGGGGTTTTTAGTGATTCAAACGCAATCACACAGCTCGAGTTAAAGTCAAATGTGGTATCCTTGGCCAGCAGAAGAGTCAAGGGTCCAGCAATCTTGCTAAAGTCCTTGATAAACCGTCTATAAAAACCAGCATGGCCAAAGAAAGCTCGGATGTCTCTGGAGCATCTGGGAGGAGGGAGATTGGAAATGATTTCAATCTTCGCTTTGTCTACATCAATGCCATTTTGTGAAATGATATGTTCTAGGACAACACTATCGCGTACCATGAAGTGGCACTTCTCCCAGTTCAAAGTGAGGTTTTTATCCTTACACCGGGTAAGGACAGCGTCGAGATGCAGCAAACACTCGTCAAAAAAATCGCCGAAGATGGAGAAATCGTCCATGAATATCTCCAAGAATTTCTCCACCATGTCTGAGAAGATTCCCATCATACACCGTTGGAAGGTAGCAGGCGCATTGCATAACCCAAAGGGCATGCGGCGATATGCAAACGTACCGAAAGAACAGGTGAACGTGGTTTTGTCCTGGTCTTTTTCGGCGATGGGAATCTATATATAGCCGGAGTAGCCATCCAGAAAGAAGTGGTACTCGTGTCTAGCCAATCGTTCTAGTATTTGGTCAATGAATGGTAGCGGAAAGTGGTCCTTCCGTATTGCGGCGTTGAGTTTTCTATAATCAATGCATACTCGCCATCCAGTCTGGGTGCGAGTAAGGATTAACTCGTTCGCCTCGTTGGTGATGACCGTTATTCCCAACTTCTTGGGGACAGCATGAATGGGGCTGACCCACTGGCTATCAGAGATAGGGTAAATGATACCACTATCCAGACACTTGACGATCTCTTTTTTCACAGCCTCCTTCATGACTGGATTGAGTCGCCTTTGTGGATCCCTGGTTGGTTTGGCATCATCCATCATATGAATGTGATGTTCAATGATCAAGGGACTAATCCCCTTGATGTCCGCCATTGTCCAGCCAAAAGCTTGCCGATTGTTGTGCAAGACCGTTAGAAGGGCTTTCTCCTTCTCTGGAGCAAGAGAAGCCAGGATGATGGCAAGGAAGGTCTCGTTCTCACCTAAGTAAGCGTACTTGAGGTAAGACGGTAACGGCTTGAGTTCGAACGTTGGAGGTGAAACGATTGAGGACAAGATCGATGAAAATGTCTCGAACTCAAAGGATTCCAGCAGAGGTTCAAAACGAGTGTAAGCAACCGAGTTGATGGTTCAGCAAACGCTTCCGGAAATTAAAAAGACTCAAACTAGGTGGTGACTGGCCAAGATCGTTCAAAAAAGTGAAACACTCGTAATCATTGTCGAGAGCAGAAGCAGCAGCAGGTTCAAAGAGGAACGCACTAGTGGCGTCAAGATTGCTGTGATCGAACAAAAACTCCTCGAATTCACAGTCCTCTGGGGTGATCTCCTGGATCGAACAAACGTCTAGTATATGAGCATTAGGTTCAGAGGGCTGATTTCCCAACCTAAAAATGTTGAGTTCAATTGTCATGTTTCCAAAAGATAGGTTCATCGAACCATTTCGATAATTGATCACAGCATTTGAGGTTGCAAGGAATGGACAACCGAGTATCACCGGAATTTGATTCCGGGGGTTAGCTACAGGTTATGTGTCTAAGACAATGAAATCAACGGGGAATATGAAGTCCCCAACCTTTATTAACACATCCTCTATCTCACCCCTACGATGGGTGATAGATCGGTCGGCCATTTGGAGAGTACAGTGTGTGGGTTTCATCTCTCCTACACCTGGTTGCTCATATACAGAGTACGGAAGCAGGTTAACACTGGCACCAAGATCCAAAAGTGCGCGGTTGATGTTCTTATCCCCAATGGTTATTGAAATCGTAAGACGGCCAGGGTCCTTCCGTTTTTGAGGTAAAGCTTGGGTAAGAGCATCACTCACAGCACTAGCTAGGAAAACCTTCTTGGGTATCTGAGATTTCCTCTTTTTAGTGCATAAGTCCTTCAAGATTTTTGCGTAGGAAGGGACCTGTTGGACTGTATCTAAAAGAGGAATGTTGATATTAACCTGCTTAAACAACTCCAGAATTTTCTCCATTTGTGGATTTTGTTTATTGGATCTCAACCGGTTTGAAAATGGTTTTTGAAATTGGTTGAGTCCAATGCATGTGGAGGAAATTGTGGAGTTGGAACGGATCCCAAAGCTGGAGTTTTCGTGGAGTGAGATGTGGGTCCATTCAGAGCAGCAGAAGAAGAAGAGCCTTTTGAAGAATGGAGAATAGGCTCAGAAGACGAAGAAGAAGAAGAAGCGGCTGGGGTGTCATCATCTATCCACGTCCCAATGTTGTTGTGCAGCGTCCTTCCAGATCCCAACGTAGTCACAGCACTCACATTATAGTTCTATTGTTCAAGAGCAACATGTACATTATGTGGGTGACCAGGATTTGGGAGTGGTTGAGATGGAAGCTTCCCTTTCTCTCACTCGCTTAAAGCCACATTCAGTTGTGCAATCTGGGCTTCGATGGTTTTGATGCTTTGCCCGAGTGCAGCAGTGTGTTGCACCAAAGACTGAATGGAAGACTGGATGTTAGCGGTGGATTGAGTTGATTGCTTTACAAACACCTCCAGACTTCGTTCTAGCGAGGAAACCTTATCGTTGTTTGATGGAACAAAGTTGTTTTGAGTAAAAGAATTGTTGGGTGCAAAGTTGTTCGTCGGATTTTTGAAAGGTTGGGGTTGGAAGGGCTGCTGATATTGATGTTGAGTTTGTTGCTGAGCTTGTTGTTGAGGAGGAGGAGGCCTCTGGAAGTTGTTGTGGCCTTGGAATTAATGCTGGTTCTGATTCCAAGCGAAATTGGGGTGGTTCTCCAACCAGGATTGTAAGTGGAAGAGTATGGATCATTTCTTAGTCTTTGCTGAAATGCAGCATTGACCTGATCCTGTCCTTGAGCAGGTGGGTTGTAAGGACACTCTTCGGTCAAATGGGATAGATCAGAACAACAAGCGCAGATGGTACGAGGGGGAAGAGCAGGGGCAGGAGAAGGAGATGAGAACTTGCTCTCAATTGCTTCCAGTTTTCGCGTGATTGCTGCCATCTCGGCCTTCATTGCAAGATATCAAGTTGATGAACGCCTGCCCTAGAGAGACCGGAAGAAGTAGAAGAAGAATAAGTGTGCGTTCGTGTGCTTTCCCACTGAAGCATCTGTTCCGCAAGATCGTCGAAAAATTTCCAAGCTTCCTCGTCAGATTTGGATAGGAAGTGGCCTTGACAAATGGTTTCCAACAACTGTTTAGTTGCTGGATTCAGGCCCTCGTATAAGGTCTGGCAAAGTTGTCATCTCTCAATACCGTGATGAGGGCAATGAACAAGAAGGTCTTTGTATCGGTCAAAGCACTTCCAAAAAGGTTCAGTAGGAAGCTGGGAAAATTGGTTGATCTCGTTTCGGATTCTCGCAGTCTTGTGACTCGGGTAGAACTTTTTAAGAAACGCTTTTACAAACTCATCCCAACTGGTTATGGAATGCGATGCGGTGCTATACAGCCACTTCTCAGCAAGGTCATACAGAGTGAAAGGAATGACTCGTAGCTGTATAGCATCATCGGACAATTGGGTTGTCTTCATCATTGCACAGACGTTCTGGAATTTGTTGATGAAGATGTAGGCATCTTCGGATTCCAGCCCGTGAAATTTGGACAACATGTTGATGAAGTGGGACTTAATTTTGAAATTATCCCCATTGGCCGGCGGAAGTGAAAGACAGGTAGGGAGTGCAGAGCGGGTAGGATAGAAACGGTCGTGGAGCGTGATTCGCTGTGACGCTACAACAGGAGGTGGTTGCGGGTTATTCGCACCCAGATGAGGTGGAATCAGTCCCGGAGGAGGTAAAGGGATGTTAGGAGGAAATCCTGACATCTCAGAAGAAGAATTTGGTGATGGAGAAGGTGAAGGTGAGGAACTGTGAACAGAATCCCGGTCAACGTCGGAATTGGCCGGTAAAGGTAAGAGTGAAAGAGGCGTGGAGGGAGTTTCGACGTCGAAGTCGATCGCGTAGTCGGTAGTGACTAACGTAACGCAGACAAGACGAGCACTAGTGTCCCGAGTCCAACCTGACATACACTAAACGAGTTTAGTATAGTCAAAGCGTAGAAGGTGAGGGTAAGAAAATGTCAATGGAGAAATGCGGATGAAAGGTAGGTGAAATGGAATTTTGGCGACAAAGGGCAAGTTTTTATAAAATTTTTGTTTTGTTGTTTTTTTAATATTTTTTTAGAAAGAGTTTTAGCAAAAATATGTACGGACTTATGGCATAACTTCAAACAATCACAGTCAAAACATGCACAATCATACCTAAAGCTATGGTCTTCAAAGTCTATTAGACTGCTCCTAACTGTTCCAAAGTGATAAGTTATGAGATAACCCTCAAATCGTCTCTTCACTGCCAATTGTGGCCAGGTAAGCACAAATGAGAAAAGGAGGGTTCCGCTCATGAATCACCGTGAGACGGGCCTTTTAAAATTACCTTTCTTACTTGTCTAGCCTAGGCACCACAAAATCAAGTTTAGATAAACGGTCGAATGCCCATAACCTTCATCTATCCTATTAAGCACGACAGTCCTTAGTTGGCTGAGTCTAGATATTTTTTATTAAACTCAAGGGTAATGCGTATGCTTTTAGTGATTTTTGGGGTCTTAGGAAGGGTGATAAAATCCCCACCCAATCTGAATTGGTGTTATAGCCCCTTAAAGTCCGTATTATTTATGCAAAACAGTAACAAACAAAAATCTAAAACACTTGCAAAAAATTTATATGGCGGCGGCGCAAAGAATCCTGCACAAAAACAATTTTATTAGAAAGGGGAAGAGAGTTTGTGCAAAGAATGCTGCAGAAAGAATAGTTCAGTGGAGTTTAGAGGAGTGGAGAAGAGGGTTGAAATACTCACAGAGGATTTTTTAATGCTGATGTCAGCAGTTGACTGCGGTTCCGCGGCCAAACAAGCACTTGTGCCGTGGTTCCGCGGCTATACAGTAGAGTTGGACTTTCAAACTTCTTCCATGTGCTGAGTTGGGTCTCCTCTTCTTGTTTAGAGCCCCTGAATCTTGATTTGGTCACTGAGTTTGTTCCAGAATTTTACAATAGACTGTGGTTCCGTCTTGATCCGCCGCGGTGTAGACACGAGATATGGTTCTAACTCCCCACGACTTTGGCACTGAACTTGACCTTCTTCCTATCCTGCACACTTGCACAAAAACGAATCAAAAATAATAAGATAATTTTTACAATATATTTTTTTGTTTTATGTTATATGTATATTCACAAATTAACCCGAAATTACACAAAGAAATAAACTACCGTCTCCCCGACAACGGCGACATTTGATTGTTAGAGTTTTTGCGTGCTTAGTTAATTACCGCAATCAAGACGGTTTCACTTGGTAGCTAGCCGGGTTGAGCATGGGTCGGTCCACAGAGAGATGAGAATCTTTTTCTATGTGTTTTAACGAGTTAAGTCCAAATGTCCAGGTTTGTTTGAGATTAACTATGTGCCGAAATATGTATAAGAGAGCTTGTTATAGTTGAGATTAAGTTAGTTTGAGTTAGGGGTCGCTCACTTCTTTCGTTGCCACTCTTAATATCAGTGTTACGGTAATCGGCAAAAACGGGGATTGGCACGACTACGAAGGAAACTTGCGAGTATAAGCTAGGCTTTCCGACGCTTAGTTTCTTCCTTTTGGTCCTTGTCCGTCCGTTCCTGGCTCTTAGCCTAACCTCCGGTTAATTCAACCATAACCGGTCTCGCTAAGGAATCACCGCTATCATGTAGGATAGGGTGCCGTAGGGAGCGGATTGTGGTTCAATTAACGGGAGTCCGAATTAAAATGTTGGGCAAGAAAAGAGTGAGAGAGATTTTCTTCTCTCAAACTTTCCTTATCCTACCCTAACAAGTGAGAATCTGCTCGCCCATTAACAAGAAAAAGAAAATAAAACAAAGGAGGAAGATAGAGAGAAAGAGGTTAGAGACCTCACTTTGGCAAGGATCATACTTAAGCATCATTGTTGTAAGGATAAAAAAAAATAGAAGAAGAAAGAAAGCAAACAACAAATAACACCAACTAGATTAGCAAATGAAAATTACAAGAAAATATAATTAAACACAATAACAAGACAAGCATGTTAAAGAAAAAACTCTTCTTTTATTCATCACTCATAAAGCTCACTACAAGTTTTAATGGAGAAAAATGAAAAGAGGAAGAAGAACTATAAAATCTAATTCTAAAATCTAATACAAAGAAAAGCACTCTTCACTTGGCTTTGCACTGGGCTATTTATAGGCAGGAAACTGAAACCCTAGTGATACAATCTGGCCTAAAATGAAGTTACAAAACTACCATAAAAACCGAGTCAACACTAAGTTGACTCGGCCGCGGATCCGCCGTATATATGCCATGTTGACTGCGGTTCCGCGGCCGTTTGATAGAGTTGCTTTGTCATTTTTTCTGGGTTTCTTCATGTTGTTATTCTCTTCTGTTTGGTATACTTGGTTTCTCAGAAACTCTTCATTTTTCTTCCAGATTTTCAGCAGATCAAAAAGGTGAATTGATGTGGACTTTTTGCCTTGATTTTCTTGAGCTCCGCGTAGAAGTCTTGGATCTTGTACTGCCATTGTGCTTTGTGCATGAAAATGACCATTGATCTACCATTTTGTCCCTTGAACTGGTGTGCAGCATCATATGGATAGTGAGCGGAGACCCATATTTATCTGTGGTTGGCAGTAGTCCAGAATTTTGTCGCGATTTTCCATGAATTTCATTGCTTAGAGCTGAGAACCTGTAACTTGCAATTATTTAGCAAACACGGATCAAGAGTACCTACCTATATGCAATGTGATCAAGAATGGGCAGTATAAAAATGCAAAAATATGATATGAATAGAGACCGAACCCACTCGGACTGCCTACGCATCCCTCCCAAATATTGAGCTCAATGAGAGGGAATCGGGTCTACGCAGTACTTTTTCTACTATTACAGATCGTACTTACTAGTCACTACTCGTCGGTGCCGGCAATAGTTCCTCCTTCGGTGTTGGTCTTGTTTGATCCTGTAAGCTCCTCTGGTAAATAATCGAAGTCCAAAGTGATTGCATTTTGTTCTGACAGCTGTTGCTTCCCAATCTTGCGAGCAAATCATGCACTCCATTATGTTTAGCCAAGCTGCATCTCTTTTCGCTTAATATCCCGCACCTGTACTAAAGGCACTTTTTGACGCTACTATAGACACTGGAATGATTAGTAAATCACGGGCCAAAATAGAAAGCACTAGATACAGATGTCCATGGTTTTTCCACCAGGCTAAAATATCAAACTCATCTATGGTATAATCTACATCTGACTCAGTTTGTAAATATATTGTTAACTCATTTAAAGCTGACGATAATGAGGCCACGGGACTTTTAGCCTTTTTTCTTTGTTGAACAAAAGCTAAAGTTGGGGTCGAAGTACGTGAACTGGTTGCGGTCGGTGGTTTACTAGTTCTACCAAAAGAAGATCGTGCAATATAAAAATCAAACACTTTAGCTACATTACTTTTAACGGTACTAACATAATCATCAATATCTAAAGTATGCCCTATGGCTGTATGGAACCTGTTTAAAAGAGCTTCCAAACCTACTAATTTAATTCTAGGGTACATTACCGAACATAAACCAAAAACAATTGGAATTTTAGCAAAATATTTAGAAATCTTACACAGCATAGCAAGTATAACTTCATGAAGTAAACGATTTTCGATATGACTAGCAAAACATTGAGCTATATTATACAATTCAGAGACAAGAATATGAGAAATGGGGGTATAACTAGCATAAAATCATTCGGTTTCTATTTTAAAAGTTATAAGAAAATCTTGAAAAAGATCTGCAACCGCCCAATGATCATCTTCTAAGTGGTTTTCTATGGGTATGGCTTCATTCCACATGTTACCAATAATTCTGGCAATCTTTGATGCAGTACGAAGCATATCATATGTACTATTTCATCTAGTGGCTATATCTTTTCTAAGAGACGGCCTTACTCCTGCAGCCAGATATCTAGTTTTATATTCAGCTTTTCTTTTTACAAAACTTTTAATGAACTTGCATGTATCTTTAATCATTTGAATATTTGCACTACATACGGTATATGCATCCTGTATAGCTAGATTAAGTATATGACATGCATAACGAATATGAAAAAAGTGACCATTGTAAATTGGTTTGCATAGTCTAATAAGTTCATAAATAGAAGAATTATTGTTGCCAGCATTATCGAAAGATATAGAAAGAAAAATTATTTACACAATGATATTCTTCTAAAATAGATTTCAGTAGTTATATGAAAAGCACTATGCGCGTATGGAAATTTTCTAAAAACAATATTTTTTTTGCAAATATCAGTCGGAATCTATCCAATGTGCAGTAACACAAATTCAGGGAAGTTCCTTTCTATCAGTCCAAACATCAGAAGTTAATGCAATACTGGTATCTAAAGAAGCAAGAGTAGCAATTAATACCTGTTTGTCGTCGTTGTAAAGGCTAAAACGATAATTTTTAAGCGTAGTCCTCGAAACCTTTTTGTATGCCGGTCGCCGTTTGAACGTACCACTCAAAAGTCGCGCTTTCTTCGAATCTGAGAACCTGTTCATCTACCATAACATATCTTGCCATTTTTGAAACATTGAAATTATGATTATATTGAAAAAGACCTTGTCCGGTGAAACCAATTTGTGTTTGTGCAGTGGAGGAACCGGCCGGGGCTTCTAAGTGTTTTTTGCATGTTTATGCAAACTGTAACACTCTAGTTTGGATACGGTGTTTCTAGAGTTATTGAGATATTATTTTTCTTAATAAAAAATTTTACTATAATTTTAAAATTTACTTTATGGTTGGTTTCCAGTATAATCATTTTAACTTTTTCCGTATGCAATTTTGATATGAAAATCTTCAGTCCTTAGATAATATATGTTAGTTCTTTAGTGGCAACAAAACAAAATTTTCATATCCTAAGTTTCTTAAACCAGCCTATTCATATTTGATTTGCAAATATATTTCTTTGCCTAACTTCATTTTGCTGTTGGTTTGAGAATAAGAAAAATCCATATCAAATCTCTAAACACACACACACACACATACACACACACACACAACTAAATTCTCTCTCTCCCCGCCCTCCCAAGTTTCATATAATCACTCTCTCTCTCTATCTCTCCCTCTCTCTCGATTACGCACATTCCTCTCTCCCCTTCCTCTACCCCTCAGTTCTCTCCCCGAGGCCCGACTCCCTCACGCCACCATCATCGTCGCAAACCGCTCCCCAACCCCGTACCATCTGTAGGGTATTTTTCGTCATCCCATTGAGATGGGAATACACGTCGCTTGTTAGGCATATACAGACTCCCCCTGCGTAGGGTAGGCCGGGGTTTATTGATTATGAGGATCCGAATCTCCGGTAGCCACGGACTAAACTGCCGTTAATTACCCATCGTCTTTGAAGCGAAGGAACCTCCAATTGATGGGTCAAACTGGTCATGCGAACTCAATGTACAGTGTGCATATATGTATCTTGAGGGGTTTTGGGTATATCGGGGGGCTCACAGAGTTTACGGGATCCCACTGTATAGGAAACGAGGGACGTGTTTTGAGTGTGGAGTGTATGGAAAACAAGGGGTGAGTAGCGTCCTAAGGATGCGTGGGCGCTGGCGTCTCACGCGCTTGGCACGCGGCCGCTGGGTGCCAACGCCTCACGCTCCTGGCATGTGGACGCTGGGCGCCTGCAGAAAGAAAGGGCTTAGGCCCGGAATTAGGTGTTAAACTCCCGAGGGACTTTGGAAACTCCCAGAAAAGGGAAAGATTTTATCTTTATGGAGTTAAACTCCCAAAAGGATTTTGAGTGGAGTTAAACTCCCAAAAGAATTTTATTTATGGAACTCCAAAAGATTTTGAATGGAGTTAAACTCTTAAAAGGATTTTATTTATGGATTAAAATCCAAATTATTTTGACAAATGGAGTTGAACTCCCGAAATTTTGGAGATGATCAAAGGGGACCTCTTTCTTTTCCCCTTTCGTCCTGGATCTTCTTTTGAGCCTTAGATCTTTCCAAAATGGGATTTTTGGAGATGGGTCTCCTTCTTCCTCCTCTCTATTGGCTGGATCTTGGAGAAAAGGGGGTGAGACTTAAAAATATCCCTTTTTGGAGATTTGATGGAAGATCTGAGCTCCCCTTCAAGGATTTTATGGTGAAAAATTGTTTCTTTTTGGAAAAAGAAGAGTTAAACTCTTGATTTAATTCAAAAAAAAGAAGGTTTAGAACCTTGAGACAGGAGAAGGAAGCACAGAACCTTAATTTTGATAGGAATGAATTCTTCTTCATTTCATCATAATAATGTCTTCTATAGGCTTACAAATTTACGCATAGCCCCTTGGGCTTTACAAAATGGCATTTTGCCCATCCCATACCTCATGTGCTTATTTATTTTTGCACATGAGCCATGGGGTTTACAAAAATTTGGTTTATTGCCTATTTATTTTACATTCATGCATGAAAATTACATCAAACTTATTTATTACATAATTTTCTTCTTGGCATGGGGGATGCCGGCCGCCTCATGTTCGGGCTCGACTTAGGTATAGGCCCACTTGACCTAGGCTTGGGCCCACTTGGCTTAGGGTTGAGTTTGACTTTGACTTGGTCAACCGGGGTATAATTTTTTATTCCAACACCACTGAATCCTTCCCTTCCTCCCTCGTCTTCACCCTTTCACCGTTTCCCGAGCACCCACATCGTCACCACCCTCGCCACCTCTATTCTCACAGTCACCATCTCCCCTCTCCATGACCCATAGCCTGCACCCATCTCCTCGTCACCGTCACCTTCATCCCCATCACCGAGCTCCATTTCAAAACACCCACGACCCATCTTGTTTTCATCCACGCCACCTCCATCCTCGTCGCCACCTTTCCCGCCGCTACTCCCTCGCCTTCTCCAACCACCGCAACACTTCAAACCATCACCCCACCATCACCACCTTCCCTCGCCCACAAACCCTCACCGTCGAACCCATCGCCCTCATCTCCCCTCTCGACGAACCCATCCCCCAAGCATCTCACCGCAGCCGCCTCGACATCAACACCACCATCGCAACACTACAACCCCGACTCCCCCTCCTCTCACCCTGACAATCACCACCACGACACATCACCTACAACCACCTTTCACCCGAGAACCCATGACCCAACTCCGGAGGACCCAGTAAGCTCGACCACAGAAACTGTCTCGTCTTCTCTTGAGTCACCGAGCAACTGCATCGTCATTACTGTACCCATGCGTCGTCGCCTCCATCTCGCCGACACCGCCAGCCGAGATCTAAACTCAAGCCAGACCATCAAGCTTGGATCGATCTTTCGTCATGATTTATCCGTTCATCATGTTCGATGCAAGTATTCTTGCTTTACTTTTGTTCGATACACATCGGCAACCCTCGTGTGTGTGTGTGTGTGTATTTTTCTGCACTGTTAAAATTGAAAGAAAAGTGTTAGTATTCAATTATTTTTATATCGTTAGAAAAATATAGATTTTATGCAGCAAAGTGATAAAAAGAAAACTAGATTCAGTGTGGATCTGCAATGAGATTTATTTAACTACAAATAAAGTTCATAAGTTATTAACCTATCTCATATATATATATATATATATATATATATATATATATATATATCCTTCTAGCCAGCTTATGATTAGTATATTCATATTAAGGTTGACATTAAAGATAACAATTGTGACTCATACCAACTTATATATCGCCTTCATGCAGTTACTATTACCAGATAACAATTACCTTTGACGTGTCATGATTATTCATTACTCCAGTCTATTTACTAGAGAACGAGATCTCTAATTATAATGCTGAACTACATTACATGACACAACCTACTATTTACTAGTTTCATTTCTATACAATTACTATATCACAAGTTCCAGTCTTTTCAGCATTCTTAATTAGTGATCTAGTCATTACTATAGTAAATACGAATATGCGGAGTGTGGGGGTAGTTTGAGTGTGCGTTCGTACAACAGGATCTTAAGAGTCCCATGCAGGCAGCTCGTATCGAGCTATATCGTTCGCATGTTATTACAGCTCGTACCGGGCTATATCGCTTGCATGTTATTATAACTCGTACCGGGCTATATCAGTCGCATGTTCATCCCACAGTTGGGCCCGTGTTTCCTAGCCTCTGGGACCCTATCCTTGGGTTAGGAATACTCCTGCAGAGGTTGACGCATACACTCGAACTCACGATAGGATAAATTACCTTTTAGTGACCAGTTAGGTTATGACTTGACCTGTTTACATGTCTGTTTCTTAGTTTTAATGTATCTATCTATCTATCTATATATATATATGTTTCTACTTGCGCATATGGGCTTCACTACACTCATATATTCTAGTTATCATACCACACACACACCTTATACGTTAAGTACTTACTGGGATGTTCTGACATCCCTGAGATTTTCCATCTCAGATTTAGAGGCGGATTTTTCAGGCCGAGCAGGATCGGAGCAACTATCGAGACCTTGCCGAAGATCAGTAGCCGTATGTTTATTTCTTTAGTATTTAACATGTGCGCCCTTGTGGGATATTAGGGCTTACGTATTCCTTTTGGATCTTGTTTTATTTCGAACCTGTTGTATTTGATCTTTATTTGCATCCATTAACTAGTAAATCTACTTCTAGTATTTCTTACGGGTTCCTTGCAGCATGACTATCAGTTTATCTCTTTTGTTATTGGATTTTATCCTTGACAGGTTTAGCTAGACAGCTTTTATATTACTATGGAAGAATCTTTCCTTACTGTAGGTAGCACGGCTGGCCTTCGTTGCTCTCCGTATTCCGTATTTTGGAAAGCGGGGCGTGACAAGGTTTTGTTGGTATCAGAGCCAGGCTGACACTGAAGTTAGTCTGGGTTCTACCGACCTTTAGGGTTAGAATCACATGTCTAGGTTCTCTCCAGTATGTCATGCTGTATATTCCTTTGACTCTGATTGTAGGATTCGAACGACTTACATAGAGTTACGATAGTGTGCCCATGTACCGCGGCATGGATACAATACGGTATTTTGTTTGAGTAACTTAGAGTCCTACCTTTAATTCGTATCAATTGATTTGATTATATTGTATTATCTATTTTTCTCTCAATTGTTTTAATACTCTGAATTTGAATCTTATTTTAGCTGTTCAACCTCGTTGTTCGTTTTGACTACAGAATCATGGCGGAAGAAAATTTGCGGGTATATGGAAGGCGCGACAACAATGCTGCACTACTTGGAGTTATATATGGTATGTTAGAGAGCCAACAGCAGCAGTTTGACTTACTGCAAGAGGGTCTACTTGCTTCTCAGCAGACCGCTACTGCAGCCTTGAATAAGGTGGCTGAGGTTCGTGAGGGTAGACGTCCAGGCAGCGTCGCTGATTTCAGGAGACTACAGCCAGCAGATTTCACTGGCTCAGGCAGTTCACTTAATGCCGAGCAGTGGATAGTCGACATGGAGAATTTGTTGTCAGCTGTCAGAGTTCCAGAAGAGGATAGAGTAGATATAGTCAAGATTCAACTGCAAGATATAGCTAGAATTTGGTGGCTTGCAGAAGAGAACATGTTGAAGAAACCGATTGCATGGACTGGTTTCTCTATGGCTTTTCTTGAGAAATTCTTTCCCAAGTCGGATAGGATCGAAATGGAGCAGCAGTTTATCAGCCTTCATCAGAGAGATCGCACAGTGGATAAAGTAGCGGCTGAGTTTATCCGACTTAGTCGTTTCGCTCCTTCGATGGTAACTCGGGAGGAGGACAAGGTCAGGAGATTTTTACAGTGCCTTACTCTGGAGATACAGGAGAAACTAGCTTCACATGATCTGGAGACTTATTCTAAGGTATTAAATGCAGCCCGCCGGATTGAAGCAGTTATGGATAAGAGGAAGAAACTACAGGGTGGAGGATTTAAACGCCCGGTGAATTAAACTTCAGGAAGGATTCCAGTTAAACAGCATGGAGAAGTTCAGATGAAGCGTATCATAACCCCACCACAATGAGAACCTCGGGTTTGTAGATACTGTCAGATACCGGGACACATTGAGAGGGATTGCCGCTGGGCCAAGGGTCTATGTCTGATATGTGGTGCCAGTGACCACCAGACTGGGAGTTGGCACAACCAGCCTCAGAAAGGACTTGTCCCTCAGAAACAACTTTTTGATGAGAGGCGAGGCAACTGTAGGGTTCCTCTCGACGGCAGCGAGGTTTCGGGAGGCATCGTCCATGCCATTTTCAAATTTTTTTGTCGTTTCAAGGAACTCTAAACTAAAATCGATAACTAGAAATTAATACGGAAAACATATAGTAAACCATTTACTATCTAAGTGAAGAGGAAATACAACCTTTGTAGATCGGTCCTTCACTTCATATGCTCCTTGTAGTAGTCCCTCCGCTGCGATCATCGTGCTCGAGGACTCTCGGACGGCTCCATGAGAAGATAGCAACGGTATTGCTTGAAGTCTTCGAGGCCGAAGATGATCTACGTCGGGGGATTACTAGCTTAAGCTACCACTTCACCAAAGTGAAGCAAACACCCTATACTATAGTTCTAGTCTAGTAGAGGATGATGAAATAGAAGTGGGTACACTTTAGAATTTCTTTTCTCACATTATTTCTCTCTCTTTATCAAACCCTAGCAAGCTTTTTTAAGGAGGAAGAAGATGAGCTCAAGAAAAATGAGAATGAAAACTCATCAAGAGAGAGAGCTAACCATGTGTGAGTGGGTATCATATACTAACTCATGTAGAGACGTAACCATAGCTAATTATAGTGGTTAGGTTAATAAAAATCCTAAATAAAAATAAAATGAGTGGACTTTGTCAAAGCACCCACAAGCTTCTACAAGTTTCATGCATACAACAATTATCCACTAATTTTGGATTTACTTTGGATATTAAAACCCCACCATTATAATTAATATGGTGTATGTCTTATACACCCATGTATAGTGTATCAACAACCATGACACACAAAAATAAATAATGCACATTAATATATATCACATATATATTACATGTACATACAAGTGAGAAAAGAATACTTAAGTGAGCCAATGTTAGTTAATGTAAATTAGTATATCCAATATACAATTATACACTAAATTATTAAATCAACACTTGACTTAATAATCCGGCTATATCATATATAACCGACTAACATAAAATGTACCAACATATCGAATCAACACTTGATTCGATAACCCGGTTATATCGCATATAACCGATCGATACAAACATCGCAGGAATAGAATACGGTATCACATACACACATTATTCTCGGTCCTGCACATATCAAATATGCGCTCCTATTTCGTTTTGATTGAGCCAGTAAAACCTCTATGTAGGACTCTAAAGACTCGTCAATACGCCGGCAGTAAGTGATGATCACATCAAGCACCCACAAGCCGTCAGCGGTACTAGCTGGACATAACGGCTACCCGGGTATTGAGCGATCAGAAGATCAGCAAGCAAGCCCGCTCCAACTCCTGCAAAAGCCTGACAGTGACACTACCGTACAGTCCGGTCTCCTCGTCTGATATGTTGCATATCAAGTCTAGGGGTGGTAAACGTCAGAACCCAATAACCGATAAGTCATGCCGATATGAGGCTCATAAAGGGTTGAGAAACTACTGGTAACACTTACCAGTAAATCTCTAAGCCGGCCCTGGCCAGGGACTTCCCTGTTATGGCTAATCGAGCACAGCGCAATATCAACCCCCAATACCGGGAGAGACGAAACCCTTCCTATCGCTCATTGCCTCCATGTGACTCGAGACTGTACCCAAAAACTACCGTTTTGCACGCCCTCTTGGACGTGGTAAGGTGGAAATCAAAGCACGGTGGGAATCACACAAGACCCTATGACGATCTCGGGTCTACAGACTAACCTGTACCAGTGTCACCAGAGAACTGCCATCTGACGTGAGGTATAATACCATCTGAGAGTTCTCGGCGAGTCCGTCCAGTGTACCCAGTCTCCACTGAGCACCCGTAGATCATCTCTGATGTCAAACACCAATGGATATGGGGTCATCCATTGCCTATCTATATGGGTCGAGAAGCTATACGCTAGTCTACTCTGGTATATCGATGCCCCGTCTCGATACACCCACGACTAGGGACCTTAAAGGATGTACTTATGGACTACCATGGCCCCACTAGTATGATCTGCATCATAGTCCTGGTAGTCAAGTACACATCCTAAGGGCTTTACCAACATGTAACAGAGAGACAATCAGTGTACACGTTAAGATAAAGAGTAACCAGATAGCATACTATCATGTCGAGCAAGAAAGTCCTCCCTATATATATCCAAGCATCCACTACAATATACATCTCATATATAGTAATGGCCTCTAGGGCATACATATAACTAACAATCTCCCACTTGCACTAGGGCCATCTGATAACAGTGGTTGTAGTATCTCATACTCAACCATCCCATAAAAGTCTCTATCTGGGAAAAGGCCTTTGTGAGTGGATCCTCCGTGTTGTCCTCTGAGTCTACTCTCCTAATCTTGATCCCCTGGAGATCAACCATCTCCATGATCAGGTGATACTGTCTTAGAATATGTATGGATCACTGATAGGATGGGCGTTCCTAAGCATAAGCCACAACTCCATTGTCGCACAATGGTAGGAACGAAGTTCATCTCATGAACTAATATACACCCAGACTTCCTCTTTGGTAGCATCTTTGGTAGCGATGTATCCAGCCTTTATCGTCTAGTATGCCACGGTATCTATCTTGCAACACTTCCAACATACCGTCCCTCCACTGAGGGTAAAGACAATGTCTGTGACTGACATTCAGTCGACCTTATCACCATGGAAGCTATCCAGTGATTCTTCCCAGGATCGATTGATACCATCTCACCACCCCTAGTGAGAATCCTAACATCCACATAGATCTATCTCATAGATTCAAAAACCCTGGATTTAGGAAGTATCAGCTTGATCCTGTATGGAGAATCATTGTGATAAGAGGAAATTGACCGAGTGTAGCACAGGAAACTCCTTTCCCATCAAGAGTATGTCATCCACGTACAATACGGGGATCGCCACCATACTCCCTACTACCCCTTTTGTATATACAAGGTTCATCTACCATTTTGATGAAGTCAAACTTTTTGACTACCACATCAAAACAGATGTTCCAACTCCGCGATGCCTGCTTTAACCTGTAAAGCAACTTGCACACTTTTCCGCTGCTCCCACTGTCTACGAAGCCCCTGGCTGTGTACTTATAGACGCTCCCTTCTAAATCACTATTTAGAACAGCAGTCATGACACCCAACCGTCAGATATCATAGTCATGGTATGTAGCAGTGGCAAGTAGGGTCTGGATGGACTTAAGCATAGGCCCCAGAAAAGGTTTCATCATTATCCAGGCTTAGTTGATAACGAGAACCTTTAACAAGTCTAGCTTTGAAAGTCTCAACTTTTCCATGTACACCAAGTAATCTTCTCAAGATATACTTACTCCTAATGGGGATTTAATCCTTTAGATATAGCAACCAAAGTCCATACTTTGTTGGTGTACATAGATTCCATCTCAGATCGCATAGTATCCAGCCATTCTCACAGAGTCCCCACTCCTGATGGCCTGCTCGAAACTAGTTGGGTTATCATCTCATGATGAAATCCTCGCTCCCATTTTCATAGAGAAACCAAAGTATCTCTCAGGTGGGTGAGGAACCCTACCAGATCGGCGGAGAGGCTGAGGTTCGTTGGGAGCTATTGAATCCTCCGGTTCTACCAAATCATCAGCTGTAGTTTGTATAGCTGGAACTCTTTCCAGTTTTACCTCATGACCACTAATTTGTTTCCAAAATAAATTCCTTTTCCTAAAAAGAAACAAAACACCTTTTGTTCCTCGGTGTGGTAGAAGATATTCCTTTGCATATGCTTGGGATATCTAACAAACTTCCATAGAACTGACCTTGCCTCGAGCTTGTCCGGATTTTGTTTTTAGACATAGGCCGGACAACCCCAAATCTTAACTTACTTAAGAGATAGGCTCTTTCCATACCATATCTCATATGGAGTGGTAGGCATCTGATTTGGTTGGAACGCCATTCAATAGGTATGCAGCTTCTCAAGTGCATAACCCCCAAAAGGAAATAGGAAACTCAGTAATACTCATCATAGAGCGCACCATATCTCATAGGGTGCAATTTCCCCGTCCCGATATACCGTTGTGCTGTGGTGTATACGGAGGAGTAATGCTAAGAGAGAATCCCATTCTCCTTTAGAATAGTCCAGTAATTCCGTGCTCAAGTATTCTCCTCCCTGATCTCATCAAAGGACATAATACTTATACTTGTTTTGGTTCTCTACTTCTAACTTATATTCTTTGAATATCTCAAAAGGTTCAGACTTATGTTTCAACAGAAACATATGCCCGAATCTTGAGAGATCATCAGTGAATGTAATGAAGTACAAAGAACCGGTCCTAGTATGAGCAGACAAGGGACCTACATACATCATTATGTATCAATCCCAAGAGTTCACTAACTCTTTCTCTGTTTTCAATAAACGGGGCTATGGTCATCTTATCTTCGTGACATGACTGGCAAGTTTCACAAGATGTAAATTCAAACTGATTTAAATATTCATCTTTATGTAACTTCGGCTAGTCGGGTCGCATTGATATAACCTAGTCTACAATGCCTCAAGAAGGATTCGTTCATTTATGAACACTTCCTCTTGTGTGTGTTCTATACGTTAAGAACTGTGGTTTGATTTAGAACGTATATGCTTTTAGATAACGTGCCTGAACCGATCAACTCTTGATATAGGAAATGTTCAAAACATTATCCATCAATACAAATTATATCCTTTCTTTACTAAATAAAGAAACTGATATGATGTTGTATATCAGGTTCGGTATCTAACAACATTTGTTCAGAATCAATGTATTCGGTAATACAGGGTGATAACTGCCAACACCTTGACTGCAACAATTGTACCGTTTCCAACTCTTGAAATTTTATCACCCATTCTCAGTTCTCTACCTGTCTGTAGCCTATGTAAAAGATTATATATATGGGATCCTGATCCGGTATCCCATACCCAGGACGTAGATGATACTAAGAAACAGTTCTTGGTAATGAACACACCCGAAGAAGATGCATCATCATGCACTTTCTTCGTTTGGGCGGCACGGGAATCCTGGTAATCCGCTATTTCCTGCTCGGTCTTATAACAATTATAAGTTGGAGTGGGACCAACGTTTCCCAGCACAGTATAACAAGTGGGTTCGGTCAATACATCCATATTATTATCTTGATTAAGGCATGATATGGTCGCTACGTGGAGAGCGAGAGAAGAAAACACTCTGCGTGTGCTCTTGCAAGATCAGATTGGTCATTATTTTATCTAATCAGGATGGCTCCCACTATTTTTATCAAATCTTCCTTCAAACCGTGAAAGGAAAGACTAACCGGGATTAATTACACCCTACAATTTCGCCAATCTTTCAGCCAGGCCAGTGTCGGTACTTTGAGGGAGGTTCCCCGTGCTTTCGCACGAACCTAATTAAAATAAACCTCGTTTTCCCAGAGGCATAACCCCGTTGACACCTTTCTAGACACCTACTTGATCGGCTAATTGTAATGTGTAAAACTCTCCCAGGAATAACAATTACTCACGGTGGATATCGGGATCCAACTATCACATAAAAGGTATGCAATCTCATTGCAAATTTCAACACTTGAAATTCCCGATAATTTTGCCCCTAGCGTGCTATGACCTTGACGAAAGCCAACAAACCATAGTGCGCTAGTCAAGTTCAACCCGTACATTTCTTGATTGAATTAAACCCATCCGCACGACCCTTGACGAAAGCCAACAATGTCACACGACTATCCTAATCCAATCGCATCATATACTTGTGCAGATAAGCATAAATAGCTACCGCACACTACGCCTTGACGAAAGCCAACAAACGTAGCACGAATACTATAAAGTACTTATCTGAAATGACGGAGGGCTACGACAGGTTTTTCTGAAAACCTATTGTGTAATGAACTTGATATCGTTGTAGAATCAAATGATTTTAAAATGGAGTGTTTTTTAGGCTTTTGCTGGTTTCGCTAAAGAGATCACTCCCGGTGAAGGGATCTCGGCTCTTTCCTCGTCGAATGAGGTGCAGGATATATCACATATATCACTATGCAAAGAAAAAACTATAAAAGCAATCAAAATACAAACCAAGGGTTGTAGCATCTGCCAGTTATTGCTAAAGGGGTCACTCCCAGTGAAGGGAAGACCCTTTCCTTATCGAATAAGGTGCATGATGTTCTACAAGGAACACCGCTATGCAAAGCAAGAACAGTAGCTACCTGTTTTTGAAAATTCGATTCCACAACATCTTTTAGGTTTCTTATTCTTTCATTAATCATATTAATGAAGTCCCATAATTTAAGTCACCTAAACATCACAGATAAATACAACGTACGCTTATGCCATCCGCATTCGCCTCGATGTCCCCTCGTGCACCGTTAGGTTAGGTAACTAACGGCAGAGCGGGGCAGTGCTAGAGCAGGTGTAAAACATAAGCAACGTCTATATAATATATCGTATATACTATATACAGTATCTATCTCAATATATCAAATGATCATATCACAGATATCGCAGCAGAAGAAACATGTGAAATATTGGATATACTAGGAGGTCCGTGTTTTATTTTGAGCCTTTATAAAATACGGATTCCACGGTCACGATGAATAGACAAACCCACACCCCTAGACCCCTACAAGAGCGGCAAGGAACCCTCCCAATTCTAGAGTTAGGAGACCCGGACTCGACTCCTCGAGTTGGTCTCCCACTGGACTCTAGAACCCGGTTACTTATGCTCTCCTCCTTGGGTCTATCCTAGTGCGGAAAAGTAAATAATATACATATGGTGACATCAACCTCAACTCAGAAGTGCCCCAATAAAAGAATATTACATACATTTAAATTTACATGAATGAGAATAAAAACTCTCATCTCACATAAAACCCCCGGCTATTCAAAATGCGACGATCCAATAAAACATATCCAGCAATACATAACATCACATGTCATCAACGTAAGTAAATATGCACATCCTAATTGTCGTTGACATATAGCAACGAAACCGGCGATATCATATATTACACTTACGGTCGCAGAAAAGAAATTGTAAAACTACAACATTTGGAATCCATAAACACCTTAGACATCCTAAATCTGAAATATCACATACTTCGCATTTCATGCCTAACAGTATGAATTCCACGTATTGTATCACATTACAGAAAAAGCTAGACGATTTTAAACATTCCAATCGAATCATTAAACACCCAAAATTACTCAGAAAGCTCAACACTTGAGCGTAGTTTAAAGTAATTCAGCACACGCCACAGTACCAATGAACCAGCCGTAGAAGGGCCAAACCAACACCTCACATATGGCACCGCTGAACCACCACAAACCCGACGGTTCAGTGGCGGTTTTGACAGTCACATAATCGAGTTAAGGTTTTGTTCTTCTAGAGGGTCCATCGAATAACTTGCATGATCTTTGAAAACTTTTTAACTACGGGAAAAATCCAACACTTGGAAAATTTTCCGGCAAGGGAAAAAGTGGGTATTTGACATCCGATTGAACTTTTTAATATCGTCTAAAATATCCCGAAAACAGTTAAAATACGACTACAAAACACTCCGAGTTGTCATTATAGTAAATTAACATCACATGACAATTTAGCAAAAATAAACAACACCTGAAGCACCAAAACCCATGTAACAGAACACTGGAGAAATTTGGAGAGGGAGGCTCGGAAATGGCCGGTATGGGGGGGTCTCGCCGGCCCAAAAGTTTCCAAATGCCTCCAAATTTCATCAGTGTTCATGTTATCACATATATATGACTCTGTACTTGTTTTAAAAAAAATTTGGGCTCGTTTTAAAATCGACAGAAACATGGATTTTAGGGTTTCAAGTTCGGAGTTTGTTCCGTGTTCGTAATCTAACAATATCCGTATAATTTCCTAGTTAGGCTCTGATACCACTGTAGGGTTCCTCTCGACGGCAACGAGGTTTCGGGAGGCATCGTCCATGCCATTTTCAAATTTTTTTGCCGTTTCAAGAAACTCTAAACTAGAATCGATAACTAGAAATTAATACGGAAAACATATAGTAAACCATTTACTATCTAAGTGAAGAGGAAATACAACCTTTGTAGATCGGTCATTCACTTCATATGCTCCTTGTAGTAGTCCTTTCGCTGCGATCATCGTGCTCGCGCACTCTCGGACGGCTCCATGAGAAGATAGCAATGGTATTGCTTAAAGTTTTCGAGGCCGAAGATGATCTACGTCGAGAGATTACTAGCTCAAGCTACCACTTAACTAAAATGAAGCAAACACCCTATACTAAAGTGCTAGTCTAGTAGAAGATGATGAAACAGGAAGTGGGTACACTTTAGAATTTCTTTTCTCACATTATTTCTCTCTCTTTATCAAACCCTAGCAAGCTTTTTAAAGGAGGAAGAAGATGAGCTCAAGAAAAATGAGAATGAAAACTCATCAAGAGAGAGAGCTAACCATGGGTGAGTGGGTATTGTTTACCTCAATCAGAGCAAAGCTCTGCTTAAATTCCAAGGTGGGAAAAGAAGTAATACTTCTGTTTTTCTCCAATCAGAGCAAAAGCTCTGTCTTGAAAATTAAAAAGAAAATTAAAATTAAAATAAATGAAGTAACGTACTCTATAAGAGCAAAGCTCAAAAAAAAAATAAAAAAATAAAAAAAAAAAAAAAAAGTGCGCACCTGTTCACGCAGCTGCGCAAGTGCGCAGTTGCGCGACACGTGTCACGCAGCTGCGCAACTGCGCAAGTGCGCAGTTGCGCGACACGTGTCACGCAGCTGCGCAACTGCGCAGTTGCGCGACACGTGTCACGCAGCTGCGCAACTGCGCAGTTGCGCGACACGTGTCACGCAGCTGCGCAGTGCGCAAGTGCGCAGTGCGCAGCTGCGCAACTGCGCGACACGTGTCACGCAGCTGCGCAGTGCGCACTGCGCAGTGCGCGACACGTGTCAGCGCGCAGTTGCGCAAGCAAAAAAAATAAAAAAATAAAAAAATAAAAAAAAATAAAAAATAAAATAAAATTTTTTATTGCAAAAACAGAATAAAGATTTGAGAAAATCTTTTCTGTTTTTGTTAAAACAATAAAATTTCTTCTGTAAAACAGAGACCTTTGGATTAAAGATCCGACGGTAGGGAAAATTCCCCAAATCACTTAGAGAATAATCTCTTTAACAAACTTTAACTAATTTATGGGCACTATAAAAAGGACCCTAGACCTCAATTCAAAGGCATCAACATCTTGCTAAAAAGAAAAGAGAAGAGAACTCTTGAAGAATAAAAAAAAAGGTAAAAACCTTTTAAAGAAGAGAAAATTCTTTTATGAACAAGATCATAGATCTTTAACGATAAATAAATAAATAAATAAAAATAGTGCCTTGCACTTGTTTTATGAACCATCGGTTCTTGAACCTAAAAGGTTCTTAAATTAATAGTGCTTTGCACTTTCATGAACCTTTGGTTCTCTAAGATAAGAAAAACAAGAAAAACTTGTTTTTTCTTAGATCTAAAAAAAAAATAGTGCCTTGCACTTGTTTTATGAACCATCGGTTCTTGAACCTAAAAGGTTCTTAAATTAAGAGTGCTTTGCACTTTTATGAACCTTTGGTTCTTGAAATAAAAAGGAAAAAACTTGTTATTCTTTGATCTAAATTAGATCAAGAAATCAAATAGTGCTTTGCACTTCTTTTATGAACCATTGGTTCTTGAATCTAAAAGATTCTCAAATTAATAGTGCTTTGCACTTATAAATTTGCACTGTTGTGCTTTTTGATTGGCGCAAATCGCTTGATAAATGCAATGCATTTTCTAAAGGGCAAGGCCCAAACCAAAATGACCTGACAGGCCAAAATAAATTGCAAGGCAATAAATGGGCAGAGCCCAAATAAATTGATGCTTTGCATCCTTTATACAAGGGCAGAGCCCAAATAAAATTGATGCCTTGCATCATTCCTAAAAGGGCAAAGCCCAAAACAAATTGATGCTCTGCATCCTTTCTGGGCAAGGCCCAAATAAAAATAAAAAAAAGAAATGTAATGCAAAAGCAAATAAAATGTTAAACATTTCAACTGGACTTAGCCTAATTTTGGCCATAAGTCCTTAAATTAAATTGACTGAGCAAAATTGCTCTTCTAAATCAATTTACATCCGGTTCGAGGGTACATCTCCGAACTCCTTTGACATCCGTCGTTGTAATTCCTCAACGACGTCAAAGAGGTGACGGGTCCCAATGACCACACATCGATATGGACTGCGGGGTCCTTAAACTCGTGGACCGAGATGTCCCTAAACTAATATCAGACCGAGACGTCCTTAAACTAATATCGGACCGAGACGTCCTTAAACTAATGTCGGACCGAGATGTCCTTAAACTAATATTGGACCGAGACGTCCTTAAACTAATGATGGACCACTACGTCCCTAAACTGGCATCGGACCGAAATGTCCCTAAACTAATGACGGACCACCACGTCCCTAAACTGGCGATGGACCGAAATGTCCTTAAACTAATAATGGACCACTACGTCCCTAAACTGGCATCGGACCGAAACGTCCCTAAACTAATAATGGACCACTACGTCCTTAAACTGGTATCGGACCGAGACGTCCCTAAACTAATAAGGGACCACTACGTCCCTAAACTGGAACAATAGAGCCAATTGCTCTTTTGCCGGATCTAAACGATCCCGTTTAAGTTGATCTTAGCCCCAAATACGGCTAACGTATCCTTAAGCACTTAAATGGACTACAAAACCCTCAATCAGCTTTGGTTCAAGGGTACATCTCTGAGCTCCTCTGACACCTATCGTTGTAATCCTTCAACGATGTTAGAGAGGTGATGAGTCCCGATGGCCATAAATTAAATGAATCACCACGTCAGGTTGATCTTAGTCCAAAGCAAGACTAACGTATCCTTGACGAATGTTTAAGTTGATCTTAGTCGCAACGCGACTAATGCATCCTTAAACTAAAAACACCAAACCCAAATCTAAGTAAATACGGATTTGGACTAATCCACGCCCTACGGGCGACGGCATTACTCAGTCTCCGTATACAATCCACGGGCAGCCACAAACAAAACAAACACACACGACACGAAGTGAAATTCTGGAGAAGGAGAAAGTTATTACCGCAAAGCGGTAGCGTAATTAACTGCAGGGGCTTGCGCCTGCAGGGAAGAGCGTCCCCACAATCAAAAACCCCTCAAGCGAGGGGGAATCTGACAAAGTCTGCTACATCGGCCGCATCCGTCTAAACCTTCGATACACGGTGCCATAAATCAACTTGGCATCTTCGAAGAGGTGGACGGATAAAAACCAAATAGCATATGCCCCGAACCTCAGGCACGTGACGTCCTAACGTCGCAGGCCGCCGTTCGGTGGGGAACAGATTCTGGCACGCCCGGTGGGACCTTTTCCTCTTTCCACTCCACACTTCGTGTGTCGTGTTCGCGAACGAATCGCGATTTGCTGTGGTTGCCTGTGGATTCGAGGTACTAAGATTTGGTATCTTGCTTCGTGCAGGAAACAGAAGATCAATGGCTTCAGACTGCACTACCTGCAACTGCATCTCTCGCTCCATCCCGTCCGGAGGAGTGACTTATGGGCCCCAAGCGGCCTCCCTTTTCAAGATGCCAGTGGAGCAAGTAACTCAGGCCACCGCTGGATTGTTCTTCGGGACTATGCTCCCATTGATAAGCTTCAATGCCCCAATAACATCGCAAGAAGCTCCAAAGAAGTTGGTCTTCGACCGACTTGCCACTGCCGCGACCCCTCTCAACGAGTCATCCAACTCCACTGCTTCAGGTTTTAATGGATTAGGCCAGAACTCCATCGGGCCCATGAAGAAGCCTGCCATACCAGAAGGCGTTATCCCGAAACGGATAGCCATCTCAACTCCCGTTCCTGGCAAAATCACCAAGGTTGCTTCCCATGTTCAGAAGTCCGCTTCTGACAAGTTGGCCGTCCCCGCTCAACGGACGTCGATCTTTAAAAAGCTGGTACCGGTATATTCTGACCAACACAGGGGGCATGAGGAGATCACCCCTATAGCTGAAACAACTCCATCAGCACGACATGCCCGACGTCGCTACTGGCGCCGAGTGAAGAAGGCTGGGGGCAACTCCCCCTCTGGACTTACTCCTCCAACTCTAATGGTGGAGATCGATACTGCTGTTCCAACCAAGAACAGCTTTGAGTTGCTGAACTCGGTGCGCAGAAACTCTCCTACTGCGGTGCTAAAGCGAACTCATTCATCTGTAAAGAATATTCCAGAGAAGAAGCTAGAGCAGCCCCTTCAACGGCTGTCCTCTAAAATTTACAAAGTCTGGCGACAAGTTCAAGAGTCGGTGATCGATCAAGACTGCCTCCGACGACAGAAAAAGATGAAGGTTCGGCAGGGGAAGGATTACTCTGTCAAAGCACAAAAAGCAAAAGCTACTTGGGTGCCCACTACAACGGCTCCCTTAACTCCAATCACTCAAAAAAGGAGGCCGCAAGAAGCCCCTGTGTCTTCGGCAAATCGCAAAGACACCGAACACAAACGCCCCAAGTCTGGGGGCATGGTGGTGCACACTGTTTATATGGCTTCTGGAAAGGAGGAAAGCCGCACTTCTATGGGCCACCGACCGCTCACCCGATCCGTGACGAAAGCCCAGGAGCAACAACAAAAGCTTCAGGAAATGATGACTACAATGGCTACACTCACTGAGCCAAAAGAAAGCTCTGAAACGTCTTCGGATGAGCGTCAAGAACAAGAAACCGACGCTGACTTTTTACGCAGAGTCCTCGAAAAGAGGGACAAAGAAGCTGCAGAGCAAGCGGCTAACATAAAACAGATGGCGTTCCTCTTCCAAGATATAGTAGGGATGATGTTACAGCCGGACCCTCCTGCCGAAGATCCTCCGATCGTCCTTGAAGACGACAGGGGAGAAACGTCAAATCCTCCGGCTCTATCAACAGCCAAGGAGGAGGCAATCTCCAAAGTTGACTTAGACGAATATATAGCTCAGCAGATCCGGGTTCATCAGGCGAATGAAGCGGCTGGGCAAATTGTTAGAACCGGACGACCGTATCCGAGCTGGTATGACCATATCAATTACCCGCCAGGATATACGATCCCTAAATTCCACGTATATAAAGGGACAGGGAATCCGCATCAGCATGTCGCTCAATTCAGGGCCTTATGCGGCAATACTGGAGGCGGTGACAAATTGTTGCTACGTCAATTCGTCGGCAGCTTAGCAGAAACAGCCTTTGAATGGTATTCGGAGCTACCTAACGACTCTATCAAAACATTTGCAGAGATGGAACTGCTGTTTACACAAAGATTCGCAAGTGCTAGTGAACGCACCCCGATTACAGCACTGATAAATGCCAGGATAAGGCCCGGCGAAACGTGGGTCCAATACGCAACACGATGGCGAAACCTATGGTCGAAATGCGAACAACGCATAGAAGAGGCACCTGCGGTAGGCATGTTTGTGGGCACACTCGATCCGCAGGCGACCATCTCGCAATTCATGATGTTCTTCAGGCCGACCACCTTCCAGGCCTTGATCGACAAATTAGCCCAAATGGACCAGATGGGCCATAGACCGTCTCCTCCAAGACCCGATCCCCGAAATGAGAAAGGAAAAGCGATCGTCGTCGCCAATGCTCAACAACAGTCGAGCAACTCAAAGCCGGTCGGTCGCCAAAACAACGTGCGTCCCCGCCCATCCCTCGAAGAGAGGCTAGGACGTCCTTACTCGTTTCCTCAGAATAAAACGAGAAGACTGTTTGAGCTAGCAGTGCGTAACAGACTCATCAATCTACCGAGTCCAAAGCGTCTGTCGTAGCCACGCGACCTTAATAATCCCAATTATTGCCCTTACCACCAAACGGTAAGTCACCCGATTGAGGATTGTTTCGTCTTTAAGGGATGGATCGAGGATCAATACCTGCAAGGCAAGTTCACGCTGTCTGAAAGCTGGAAGGTAAACCCCCCACAGCCGCACTCTCCAAAGAAGACGGACACGCCGGGGGCAACTTGTTCTTTCGTCGAGGATGAAAACGATGGAGAAAACTTATCGGATGAATCCGAAGACTACGTAGCGACTTGTCATGTGATTTCTCATTCACTGACGGATGATGAGGAGGATCCTTGCGCTGAGAAATCAACGGCGGACCCTGAAACAGAAATTCCGTGGCCGTCAGACAAGTTGATCGATGCCTTCCTAAATGAAATTCGTCTGAAAGCAAAAGCCAATCAAGAGCATGAAATGGCCATACTGGAAAGAACCAAGGTATTCCCGTCAAATTAAAAGCCATACACTGCGGGTAAAAACAAATTCAAGACGAGGAAACGGTTCGCCAAAGCTCTATCAGTAGGAATGAAGCTACCGCCCTCCGAAGAAAATCCTTTCTCTGAGATAGAGATGCACCCTAACTTCTGTTTATATCATCAGAAGATCATACATCCTACCGAAGACTGCGAATCCTTTAACTGTTGGTGGCAAGGGTATGTCGCTCAAAAGCAACACTTCGACAGGACAAAGTGTGAAGCTTGTGGACATCGGAAAAATGCGATATATGAGCGCAAAAGAGCCACCGCCGACTGTCATATAGCCGACTTCAAGGGATCACAAATTATCACCTTTGGAAGCGACTCTGACGAAGAAGCTACCCCCAACTCTTCCATCGGGGAATCTATTTCAAAAATAAAGGAATTGAGAATCTGCGAGAACGTTCAGCCGTGCAATCGCATGCTACTCGGAAAAAATCTCGGCCCCGTAAACAAAGGATCGAACAAAAAGGATAAAGGAAAAAGAAAAACGGCCCTCGTCGCCAGCACTCACCAACAATCAGGTGACCCTAGACCGGTTGCTTGCCAAAGCAACAAGCGGCAATCCCTCCAGGAAAAGTTGAAACGTCCTTACTCGTTTCCGCAAGATAAAACAAGGGGACTGTTCGAGCTGGCAGTGTGCGACAGACTCATCAATCTGCCGAATCCAAAACGTCCATTGCGGCCAGGCGATATTAATAATCCTAATTATTGCCCTTACCACCAAACGGTAGGTCATCTGATCGAGGATTGCTACGTCTTCAAGAACTGGGTTGAAGACCAATACCAACAGGGCAAGTTCGCGTTGTCCGAAATTTGGAAGGTGAACCCGCCACAACCGCATGCTCCGAAAAATATGGACACGCCGGGGGCATCATGCTCATTCATAGAGAAAGCCTAACGGACCACTACGTCCTAAAACTGGATAACGGACCGAAACGTCCTTAAACTAACAACGGACCGAGATGTCCTTAAACTAATGATGGACCGCAATGTCCTAAAAACTTGCAAATGACCGAAACGTCGTTAAACTACTCCCAACCCGCAGTATCTTCAGGCTGACGTTAAAAAAAATATATAAAAATAAAAAAATAATAATAACGGTATGTCCACAAGCAGAATGGGCACGGATGAAAACCCGAAGGGGCTCCGTGAGTAAAAACAGCAGGGCTACCGGCGAGTGTTCGTGAAAACCCGAAAGGGCGCGACCTCGTTTTGGGGGGGGGGGGAAAAAACGGTATGTCCATAAGCAAAATGGGCACGGATGAAAACCCGAAAGGGCTCCGTGAGTAAAAACAACAGGGCTACCGGTGAGGGTTTGTGAAAACCTGAAAGGGCGCAACCTCGTTAAGAAACACTTATAGGATCCTCTCGACCCTGTAAGGAGAAACCACCTGCGTGAGATCCTTACGACTCACAAAGGAGCAACACACTTAGGGATCCCCACGATTCCTAAGGAGAAAATACACTTGCGAGATCCTCACGACTCGTAAGGAGAACTCTCTTATGTGACCCTCACGGTTCATAAGATTTGAAAGTCTTAAGTTACAGAGGCCTAAACCTGTGCTTAAACAAACCTCCACAAACTTCCAATATTGCCCTACAAGCGGCCCATAATGACCCTTGTATACAATCCACGGGCACGAATAAATATTTCCCTAACAAAGTCCCATCCGTGACTAGGGATATGCTTGTACAGCAAACAACACTTGTAAGTCCTCTCGACTTACAAGGAGAAAATCCTTTTGTAAGATCCTTACGACTTACAGGGGAACATACACTTAGGAATCCTCACGATCCCTAAGGAGAAGACACACCTACAAGATCCTCACGACTTGTAGGGAGAAATACCTTTGTGAGACCCTTACGGCCCATGAAGTCAAAAGCCTTAGCCGACAGGACCCTTAACCCTGTTTACTAAGCCACCTTTGTTTAACATCGACAGAGGCAAATGATGATTCGCTCCTGGCAATATCCCAGTTGCAGCGATGCTGATGCCTAAACCGGTATCAAATTCCAAGTCCTTTCACGGCAAATGATGATTCGCTCCTGACAATATTCCAGTCACAGCGATGCTGATGCCAAGATTGGTATCAGATCCCAAATCCCCTACTCATAAAAAAAAATGCATACGAAATAGCCGAAATGATGGGGCAACTTGCAAACAAAATCAGCAAGTAAAAATGTATGCACGAGTAAAAAGAAAAATAGCCGAAATGATTGGGCAACTCGCAATAAAAAAAAACAGCGAGTAAAAATAAAATAAACAGTCGAAATGATTGGGCAACTCGCAATAAAAAGTAGTGAGTAAAAATAAAGTAAATAGCCGAAATGATTGGGCACCGCGAAAAATAGCCGAAATGATTGGGCAATCGCGACCTTCGCGATATAAAAGCTGAAATGATAAAGCATCGCGGAAAGAATAAAAAAAAAATGAAAGAATAAAACTTTTTGCCCTACAGGTGAAATTACATCGATCCCTGTATACAATCTATGGGCACAGATAAAAGGGAACAATACCTTCCCAACAGGCTCCACCAGAAAGCGAAGCCAAATCTCGACGGTTCATAGATAACCTAGAGACCTTCTCTCGACATTTGTCGCAATATTACAGACACGATGTCAACAAATGAAGCAAACGAAGATCCCAAGCTTCAGGGTCTCGACGTCAACGTCTACAGCCTATAGACCAACAACGGTGTGCCTCCTCATTCCAACAGGACACAGATGTTACACCATCAAGCGGAGCGATGGCAAAATCCCAGCTTCACCTCAGCATTCGTCTCGATACAGTAGACGAGATGTCAACAATGGCGTTCCTTCGCAGTCCAACGGGATGCAGAAGCAACATCAACAAAAGACCTCATGGTCGAAACAAAGCGGAGTGATGGCAAAATCCCAGCTCCACCTCAGCATTCGTCTCGATACAGCAGACACAGTCAAAGCAAACGAAGCGAAGGCCACATTCCTAGCTTCAATGTCTTTCCGGTAACTCACATAAAACCGGAAAGACAATCGGAGATCATCTCGCACCAGCACAGAGTGGTCACCACCTTGACGTTCGTCTCGATACAGCAAACGAAATGTCAACCCTAGCATTCTTCCTCCAACAGGGATTCGGACGTGACAAAGCAAACGAAGCGAAGGCCACATTCCTAGCTTCAACGTCTTGACGGTAACTCACATAAAACCGAAAAGACAATCGGAGACCATCTCACATGAAGTGGTCACCTCCATGACGTTCGTCTCGATACAGTAGACGAAATGTCAACCTCAGCGTTCTTCCTCCAGCAGGGATTCAGACATGACAAAGCAAATGAAGCGAAGGCCACATTCCTAGCTTCAACGTCTTTACGGTAACTCACATAAAACCGGAAAGACAATCGGAGACCATCTCACATGAAGTGGTCACCTCCATGACGTTCGTCTCGATACAGTAGACGAAATGTCAACCTCAGCGTTCTTCCTCCAGCAGGGATTCAGACATGACAAAGCAAATGAAGCGAAGGCCACATTCCTAGCTTCAACGTCTTTACGGTAACTCACATAAAACCGGAAAGACAATCGGAGATCATCTCGCATCAGCACAGAGTGATCACCACCTTGACGTTCGTCTCGATACAGCAGACGAGATGTCACCCCAACGTTCGTCTCGACACAGCAGACGCAACGTCATCAAACAAACGGAGCCACGGCAAAATCCCTAGTTCCCACCATGACATTCGTCTCGATACAGAGGACGCAATGCCAGCAAACGAAGCAAAGGCCAAATTCCTAGCTTCAGGGTCTTAACGGCAAGTCATATAAAGCCTGAAAGACTATCGGAGATCATCCCACACCAGCGCGGAGTGGTTATGACTCATCGGGGCTCTCCAAAATGAGCCTAACCTCAAGTAAAAAGCGGCATGGCAAATTCCTAGCGCTTGCTCTTCCGACGGTCAAACTGCCAAGGAGGATTGCTTGAAGACGTCTTGTCCAGCCCCCGAAGGGATCAGAGACACGACAGTCGCAGGGCTACTCGAACAGCACGATTGCCTATCGAGGACTATATCAGCTTATGCGACGGTACGATGGCCAAAACCCTAAGTACCACCAACCTTAACGGGCTTCTGTCGTAAAGAGCAGAGGTTAAATGCGACGTTAAGATGTTCTTGCGAGAAACGCTCGATTCGTCTCGACTTGTGAAAAATTGTCGAGGCGGCTCGACTCGTGAGATAAAGCCTTAGGCAGTGGGCATAAAAGAAGTATGTTTCCTAAGCACTGGGACCCTGCAAGTTGGCCCAAAACGGTCTCTTGCATACCATCCACGGGTCTCACTCTCCAACATCGAACTTCGACAAGGAGGGAAACAACCGCTTACAAGTCCTCTCGACTCGTAAGAGGGAAAAATTCTCTTGTAGGATCCTTACTACTTACAAGAGAAAACCACACTTAGGAATCCTCACGATTCTTAAGGAGAAAAAACCCGCCTACAAGATCCTCTCGATCCGTAGGGAGAAAAGTCTCTATGAGACCCTCACGGCTCATAGAGTTGAAAAGTCTTAGGCAGCAGATCTGAACCTGCGGCCTAAGCCCTCACTATCTCATGAAGAAATCAAGAAGCTTACTCTATTACCTGCTAATTGTGACGACATGCTGAGAAAGAGGAAAAGCAACAGAAAGAACACCCGATTTACGTTTGATCAAGCGTTCAGGACGTATTCATTCATGCATGGGCAAAAAGACTCAGGACAAAAGATATATAATAAAGACAAGCTGGGGTATAAAAAAAAAAAATTCCATTAATATTGCCCGAAGTTCTTACAGTCATAAGAATAATAAACGAAAGTTACAATGGAATAACCTCAGATCCAGGGCATGGATTGAGGAATTCAAAAGCGATCCTATCTATGACTTTCCAAGCCTCGCAGACCATCCTAGTGTGCTTCCTTTCGCGAGCACAAACGTCAGGGTCCCTTCCGATGTCTTCCACCCTCCGATAAGCAGCGAGTATGCCAGACTGTTGAAAGACCTTGTGCAAGAGGTCGATAAGACTGTCTCGCCGTCTCTTCGAGATAAGGTTCAATAGGTACACGGAGTACGCCTTGTCCTCAGCGGCATCCAACGCCCTAAGCGGCATGCCGGAACAGAATAGGGGAAGCGCTTTCCAGATAGCTCCCACGATAAATTTAAGAAGAAAGGAACGTCGGGGATGCAGTGGACCGTTGTATGCGTCGAAACGACTCATTATTTCAGCACACTCCTCGTTTGTGAACTCCCGATTTTGAGAGCGGCCAAGTCGGCGGATGCCCTCACGAGAGATGATCTCGTAAGAGTATACATGTGGGCGTTCATTGTTCCTATGAAAGAGGATCAACAAAATTATCAGAAAGACTAATTAAGTAAAATGATATAATGCACTGAGGAATAAAATGTCATCTTTAACTTCCAAGATCCATGAAGAATTCTTAAGAGTTCTTCTATATGATTTGGGAGGAGCAAAGCTCCATTAATGAAATGAGAAAATACAGGGAAAATCTTTTAGAGAGCAAAACTCTATTAATGGAACTCTAATAGGGCTCTCCTTAGTCTTCTATAGACCCCCTTAGAGCAAAGCTCTACTAAGTGAAACCCTAAATGGGTCTTCTTTAGATCTGGGATTTATTGAGAGCAATGCTCTTAAAATTGATTTAATTTAATTAAAATTAATATTTTTACCTAAAATTCTCTAAAAGTTTGAACTTTTAAAAGTGTTTAAACAAGAGAGCAAGGCTCTGAGTTCTGAAAGTAAAATTTTAGAGATGAGAATCATCTAAGGGACCAAAGGCCCTATTTATAGGCATCAAGTGCCCTTTCAGCTTCCAAAAGATAGCGCGACGGTTCGGAGTCTGCCACCGCTGCACTCACGTTAGGAGACCACGTAAGCGCAACGGTGGGGAGGCATTTGTTTACCTCAATCAGAGCAAAGCTCTGCTTAAATTCCAAGGTGGGAAAAGAAGTAATACTTCTGTTTTTCTCCAATCAGAGCAAAAGCTCTGTCTTGAAAATTAAAAAGAAAATTAAAATTAAAATAAATGAAGTAACGTACTCTATAAGAGCAAAGCTCAAAAAAAATAAAAAATAAAAAATAAAAAATAAAAAAAAAAAGTGCGCAACTGTTCACGCAGCTGCGCAACTGCGCAAGCGCAGTTGCGCGACACGTGTCACGCAGCTGCGCAGTGCGCAACTGCGCAAGTGCGCAGTGCGCAACTGCGCGGTTGCGCGACACGTGTCACGCAGCTGCGCAACTGCGCAAGTGCGCGGTTGCGCGACACGTGTCACGCAGCTGCGCAGTGCGCGACACGTGTCAGCGCGCAGTTGCGTAAGCAAAAAAAATAAAAAAATAATAAAATAAAATAAAATAAAAAATAAAATAAAATTTTTTATTGCAAAAACAGAATAAAGATTTGAGAAAATCTTTTCTGTTTTTGTTAAAACAATAAGATTTCTTCTGTAAAACAGAGACCTTTGGATTAAAGATCCGACGGTGGGGAAAATTCCCCAAATCACTTAGAGAATAATCTCTTTAACAAACTTTAACTAATTTATGGGCACTATAAAAAGGACCCTAGACCTCAATTCAAAGGCATCAACATCTTGCTAAAAAGAAAAGAGAAGAGAACTCTTGAAAAATAAAAAAAAAGGTAAAAACCTTTTAAAGAAGAGAAAATTCTTTTATGAACAAGATCATAGATCTTTAACGATAAATAAATAAATAAATAAAAATAGTGCCTTGCACTTGTTTTATGAACCATCGGTTCTTGAACCTAAAAGGTTCTTAAATTAATAGTGCTTTGCACTTTCATGAACCTTTGGTTCTCTAAGATAAGAAAAACAAGAAAAACTTGTTTTTTCTTAGATCTAAAAAAAAAAATAGTGTCTTGCACTTGTTTTATGAACCATCGGTTCTTGAACCTAAAAGGTTCTTAAATTAAGAGTGTTTTGCACTTTTATGAACCTTTGGTTCTTGAAATAAAAAGGAAAAAACTTGTTATTCTTTGATCTAAATTAGATCAAGAAATCAAATAGTGCTTTGCACTTCTTTTATGAACCATTGGTTCTTGAATCTAAAAGATTCTCAAATTAATAGTGCTTTGCACTTATAAATTTGCACTGTTGTGCTTTTTGATTGGCGCAAATCGCTTGATAAATGCAATGCATTTTCTAAAGGGCAAGGCCCAAACCAAAATGACCTGACAGGCCAAAATAAATTGCAAGGCAATAAATGGGTAGAGCCCAAATAAATTGATGCTTTGCATCCTTTATACAAGGGCAGAGCCCAAATAAAATTGATGCCTTGCATCATTCCTAAAAGGGCAAAGCCCAAAACAAATTGATGCTCTGCATCCTTTCTGGGCAAGGCCCAAATAAAAATAAAAAAAAGAAATGTAATGCAAAAGCAAATAAAATGTTAAACATTTCAACTGGACTTAGCCTAATTTTGGCCATAAGTTCTTAAATTAAATTGACTGAGCAAAATTGCTCTTCTAAATCAATTTACATCCGGTTCGAGGGTACATCTCCGAACTCGTTTGACATCCGTCGTTGTAATTCCTCAACGACGTCAAAGAGGTGACGGGTCCCAACGACCACACATCGATATGGACTGCGGGGTCCTTAAACTCGTGGACCGAGATGTCCCTAAACTAATATTGGACCGAGACGTCCTTAAACTAATATCGGACCGAGACGTCCTTAAACTAATATCGGACCGAGACGTCCTTAAACTAATGATGGACCACTACGTCCCTAAACTGGCATCGGACCGAAATGTCCCTAAACTAATGACGGACCACCACGTCCCTAAACTGGCGATGGACCGAAATGTCCTTAAACTAATAATGGACCACTACGTCCCTAAACTGGCATCGGACCGAAACGTCCCTAAACTAATAATGGACCACTACGTCCTTAAACTGGTATCGGACCGAGACGTCCCTAAACTAATAAGGGACCACTACGTCCCTAAACTGGAACAATAGAGCCAATTGCTCTTTTGCCGGATCTAAACGATCCCGTTTAAGTTGATCTTAGCCCCAAATACGGCTAACGTATCCTTAAGCACTTAAATGGACTATAAAACCCTCAATCAGCTTTGGTTCAAGGGTACATCTTTGAGCTCCTCTGACACCTATCATTGTAATCCTTCAACGATGTTAGAGAGGTGATGAGTCCCGATGGCCATAAATTAAATGAATCACCACGTCAGGTTGATCTTAGTCCAAAGCAAGACTAACGTATCCTTGACGAATGTTTAAGTTGATCTTAGTCGCAACGCGACTAATGCATCCTTAAACTAAAAACACCAAACCCAAATCTAAGTAAAAACGGATTTGGACTAATCCACGCCCTACGGGCGACGGCATTACTCAATCTCCGTATACAATCCACGGGCAGCCACAAACAAAACAAACACACACGACACGAAGTGAAATTCTGGAGAAGGAGAAAGTTATTACCGCAAAGCGGTAGCGTAATTAACTGCAGGGGCTTGCGCCTGCAGGGAAGAGCGTCCCCACAATCAAAAACCCCTCAAGCGAGGGGGAATCTGACAAAGTCTGCTACATCGGCCGCATCCGTCTAAACCTTCGATACACGGTGCCATAAATCAACTTGGCATCTTCGAAGAGGTGGACGGATAAAAACCAAATAGCATCTGCCCCGAACCTCAGGCACGTGACGTCCTAACGTCGCAGGCCGCCGTTCGGTGGGGAACAGGTATCATATACTAACTCATGTAGAGACATAACCATAGCTAATTATAGTGGTTAGGTTAATAAAAATCCTAAGTAAAAACAAAATGAATGGACTTTGTCAAAGCACCCACAAGCTTCTACAAGCTTCATGCATACAACAATTATCCACTAATTTTGGATTTACTTTGGATATTAAAACCCCACCATTATAATTAATATGGTGTATGTCTTATACACCCATGTATAGTGTATCAACAACCATGACACACAAAAATAAACAATGCACATTAATATATATCACATATATATTACATCTACACACAAGTGAGAAAAGAATACTTAAGTGAGCCAATGTTAGTTAAGGTAAATTAGTATATCCAATATACAATTATACACTAAATTATTAAATCAACACTTGACTTAATAATCCGACTATATCATATATAACCGACTAACACAAAATGTACCAACATATCGAATCAACACTTGATTCTATAACCTGGTTATATCGCATATAACCGATCGATACAAACATCGCGAGAATAGAATACGGTATCACATACACGCATTATTCTCGGTCCTGCACATATCACATATGCGCTCCTATTTCGTTTTGCCTGAGCCAGTAAAAGCTCTATGTAGGACTCTAAAGACTCATCAATACGCCGGCAGTAAGTGATGATCACATCAAGCACCCACAAGCCGTCAGCGGTACTAGCTAGACGTAACGGCTACCCAGGTATTGAGCGATCAGAAGATCAGCAAGCAAGCCCGCTCCAACTCCTGCAAAAGCCTGACAGTGACACTACCGTACAGTCCGGTCTCCTCGTCTGATATGCCGCATATCAAGTATAGGGGTGGTAAACATCAGACCCCAATAACCGATAATTCATGCCGATATGAGGCTCATAACAGGTCGAGAAACTACCGGTAACACTTACCAGTAAATCTCTAAACCAGCCCTGGTCAGGGACTTCCCTGTTATGGCCAATCGAGCACAGCGCAACATCAACCCCCAATACCGGGAGAGACGAAACCCCCCTATCGCTCATTTCCTCCATGTGTCTCGGGACTGTACCCAAAAACCACCGTTTTGCACGCCCTCTTGGACGTGGTAAGGTGGAAATCAAAGCACGGTGGGAATCACACAAGACCCTATGACGATCTCGGGTCTACAGACTAACCTGTACCAGTGTCACCAGAGAACTGCCATCTGACGTGAGGTATAATACCATCTGGGAGTTCTCGGCGAGTCCGTCCAGTGTACCCAGTCTCCACTGAGCACCCGTAGATCATCTCTGATGTCAAACACCAATGGATATGGGATCATCCATTGCCTATCTATATGGGTCGAGAAGCTATACGCTAGTCTACTCTGGTATATCGATGCCCCGTCTCGATACACCCATGACTAGGGACCTTAAAGGATGTACTTATGGACTACCATGGCCCCACTAGTATGATCTGCATCATAGTCCTGGTAGTTAAGTACACATCCTAAGGGCTTTACCAACATATAACAAAGAGACAATCAGTGTACACGTTAAGGTAAAGAGTAACCAGATAGCATACTATCATGTCGAGCAAGAAAGTCCTCCCTATATATGTCCAAGCATCCACTACAATATACATCTATGTATAGTAATGGCCTCTAGGGCATACATATAACTAACAGCAACACAGGTCATGGACAAGGGTGAGCCTTTACCTTGACAGCTGAGCAGGCAGAGGCATCAGAGGATGTCGTTTCAGGTACCATTCTAGTTGTTCTGTTCCTGCTAGAGCACTTTTCGATTCCAGGGCTTTGTATTGTTTTATGTCTTTGGCTTTTGCCACAACACATTCTATTACACACGAAACACTGACTCGAGGTTGGGACATTCACATTGGAAATGGAGTAATTGCCACCAACCTAGAGTGCAAGGTTTTTCCAGTAGTAATTTGCGGTAGGGAACTTTTGGCAGATTTCCTGCTGATTGGGACCGGTAATTATGAGGTTGTCTTAGGAATGGATTGGCTGAGCACCATTCATGCACATATTAATTTTCGGGCCAAAACCGTAATCTTTCACATTCCTGACCATCCATAGTTCGTGTTTACTGGGGGCAGCAAATCTCTGGGACCCATAAAGTTTAGAGAAAAGCCGACGAGCAGCATACTAGCGTCAATAGAGATTAATAAGTGTTCGGCACCGGTCATAGTTCGGGAATTCTTGGATGTTAAGCCCCGCTTCCCAATAGACGGAAACGGTGACGTGGCAAGCCCGTAACGTATTTACTATGAAATAAATACGTTTAGCATAATTAAGCAATATATAAATGAATAAGAATAATAAGAGTAATAAAATAAAACAACAAGTTTATTTACATTCAACTTTACATATAGCTGTTTGTAATGAAAAGATACAATGATATAAAGCAAATGCCTAAACAATGGCATACAGAAAATAAGTATAGAAAGAACTAGTAGTCAGGCTGAGCTGTAAGCTGGTCCAAGTCCTCCTGGCTCGGCTCTATCTCCTCAGAGTCCAGTCCTCCTGACGAACATTCCAAAGAAAGAAACAGAAAGAAATGTCGTCAGCAAACTAGAGTTCGGTAAGTCCTAAAAGACAATATAGAAGATAAAATGTAATATGAAAATGAACAGGTAAAGTTGTATATGATCGTTCGCAGGTATAGGATAGTTATTCTAAATGTGGTTATTTATAGTTTGATAAAAAAAAGTATTCATGTATACGAAAGGAGTCCATTTTACCCTGTGGACTATAGTAACATGTAGTATAAGGCCCCGTCATAACCCACGGGACAACGACACGTGAATTCATGTAGGTTTCTTTTAAGTGACCTCTCGTGCCATGATATACATTCCGTATCAATCTACCCCTTTATCCCCGCGTAATGTATTGTATAGATTAGGTTTATAGGTCTTGGCCGAAACCATGGATATAAAATGTTTAGGTTCATGTTCAAGATGTAATCATGTGTTTAAGTAATCATGTTGAGTTCATGTCAAGTTATAACTATAGTTCAGTCAAATTGAGTCAAGTTTGAGTTTGATGATTGAATTCGAGTATTCATATTCATGATCAAGTATTCAGGTTCGTATTTGATTTTGGATTCAGGTTTGAGTTTGGACTCAGATTGAGTCAGACACTTATAAACTGATTTAACTCTTGAATTCTTAGGTTCGGGAGTAATCGGCAACTGTTGCACATGAACGGATGGATTTGTGTTTTTTCAAGACAATTGCCATTGATAACTACATTAAGTTGTCTAATCTGAATAGACAAGCACTCACTTTCTCCGACTCCCTGGAGCTCAAGAGAATTGATCCCTTTAAACCTATATTTACCAGAGTCCTTAAAATATTGTTTTGTATATCTCGAGTGGGTTCTATGAAACATATTTTAATATAGATTAAAAATAAACCTAGAGGGTAATTTATAACATTTAGGGTTTTCATGAGCATGTATTTTAAGTATTGGGGTATTTTAATGATAAATACTTAGCTTTTAAATGTTTATGGTATTTTATTGAAAACTAATCCTTTTTGGTAACTTGATGATATTTTATTAACATTTTTTAATCTTTCATTTTTTTAGAAAAATATATTTTTCATAATATAATGAAAATATGGATTTATAATTTTATATAATTTTCAAAAATTAGTTTTGTCTAGAAAAGTCACGTTTTCTTAAAATCCCGTATTTTATTTCCTTTCGAGATCGAATACTCCATGAGGAGTTCTGCATCTCGCTCTACTACCCCAAAAATGTGCGATAATCCGCGCCATCCATTAACGGGTCCCCTAACGAGGGTTGTAGAGGCGTATTTGCCAAGGATTACAAAATACCGTTTTAAAAGAAACTCGGTTTTTTAAAAGATATGGTATTTTATTGTAAAGTTATCCTTCCAACCAAATATACATCTAAATAGGTATCATGCAATGAAATCAAAGTGTGCGTATGGGGTAGGTCGTTACCCCATGAAGTTTTTCCTAAAGGTATTGTTTTAACCAATATCGTTAAGAGACGATAATAAAATTCAAGGCATTTTAATGAAAAAGTTCAATTATGTTTGTTTCTATTCCCTCATGGGAACTGAATAAAATACAAATAAAGCAGCAAAAAAACCCCAAATGGGGCATCACGTGCTCACACGTGACCATGCCTCACGTGCAAACACGTGACCTTTTTATGGGCAGATTCTATCTACGCCTAATTGATAAAGTCACGTGCCCACATGTGATGGGCTCCTGAACCTACTGAATTAAGAGAATTAAATTCTAATTAAAAGAAATTAAAAACATTTGTTCCCTCATGCGAACTGAATAAAATATATAAATAAAGAAGCAAGGAAAAACCCCAAAGGGGTGATCACGTGCCCACACGTGACCAGGTCTCACGTGCAGACACGTGACCTTTTACAGGCAAAGCCTATATGCGCTGAATAAAATAAACAATTGGAAATGCTTAATCAGTGGGGTCACGTGCCAACACGTGATGGGTTCCTGAGCCCTCTAAACTAATAGAATTAAATTCTAATTAAATATTGTATCAGTGGGGTCACGTGCCAACACGTGATGGGTTTCTGAGCCCTATGAACTAATAGAATTAAATTCTAATTAAATGATTAATCAGTGAGGTCACGTGCCAATACGTGATAGACTCCTAAACTCTGTGAACCAATAGAATTAAATTCTAATTAATTGCTTAATCAGTGAGGTCACGTACCAACACGTGATAGACACTTAAACCCTGTGAACTAATAAAATTAAATTCTAATTAAAAGGAAATCAAAAACCATAATTGGAAAAATATTTCTCTAGATCTTTCCAAACAAAAAAGATTGCACTCTGTAAAAGGGAGCACCGTTGGATTAAAAATCCAATGGTGATTAAAAATCACAAATTTATAGAAAGATTCTATACAAGGAACTATTTTCCTAAAATTTACCAGGAACAACAAATAAAATATCTTTTAGATTAAAAATCCAATGGTGAATAAAATTCACCGAGTGATCTAAAAGATCATATTGGTTATAAAATCAATCAAACTCTCTCAATAAGAGATTGGCTGAACAAACTGATTCTTTTCTTTTTCCTATAAATAGGAGCCAAGAAGAGAAGAGAAAAGAGGGAGATACAACAACAGAAAGAGAAGACAGAAGAGAAAAAAAAGAAGAGAATTTAATTCTCCGGAGAGAAAAGAAGATCTCTTCAGAGAAAAAAAACTCTGAGTAAGAGCAGGAAGGAGTTCATTCTATAAGCTCCCACAAAACAAAAGAGAATTTAATTCTCAAACTAAGAGTTTAACTCTTCTAAAAAGAACTTAGTTCTTCCTCTAGTTGAAGATCTGCAGAAGCAGATCTCCCCATAAGTTGAGAATTTAATTCTCATCGGAGAGATCTGTCATGCAGATGTTAGTGTATATACCCTAAGGGCCATTATTGTATCATACTAGCTTGTATATTACTTAATGGAAGCTTGGGATATTCACAGTTGTATTAACAGTCTTGCTCAACATAGTAGTATGCTACTTGGTTTATATCTATCTTAATATGTGTATATGTTTCTTTTAGAATATCGCGAATACATATTGATAGAGCCCATAGGATATTGCTTGACTACCAGCGTTGTGATGGCAGTCACACTAGTGAGGGCTGGATAGTCTACAAGCACATCCTTTTTCAGGTCCCTAGTTGTAGGATTATCGAGACAGGGCATCGATACTCCAGAGTAGACTAGTGTATACGCTTCTTATCCCAGCATGGGAGATGGTCTGTCCCACAGCCATTAGTACGTTGTACTGGAGATAGAATGCAGGTGCTCGTTGGGTTACGGGTACACCGGACAGGACTCGCAGGGAACTGTTGGTTGGTATTATACCCGTCGTCAGTTAACAGTTCCCAGGTGACATGAGTACAGCATAGTCCGTAGACTTGACACTGCTGCTTCGCCTCGAGTGTGTTCCCACTGTTCTTAGATTGCTACCCTACCACGGCTCGACTGAGTCGTGCAAACAGGTAGCAGTTGGGTGCAGTCCCGAAGCACTTGGAGGCAGTGGCGGTTAGATAAGATTCGTCTCTCCCGGTATTGGGAGTTGATATCGCGCTGTGTTTGGAGAGCCATTACGCAAGGTCCCTGGCCAGGGCAAGCGAGATTTACTGGTAGGTTTTCCAGTAGCTTCTCAAAGTGTAATGGGCTTCACTCCGACACGACTTATACCGCTATTAGGGGACTGACGCTTGCCGCCCCCCAGGCCCGAAATGCGATAGTCTTAGACAACCATATCGGACTGTACGAAGATTGTCATATCAGACTCAGTAGGAGTTCGGATGGGTTTCCTCATCGGTCTTCTTATCGACATCTACCTGGGAACCGTTATGTACAGCTAGTACCGCTTGCGGCCAATGGTTAAACCCACTGCTAACATAGTGTCGAGTATTTAGAGTCCTACATAGAGGGTTTCCCTGCTTCAGGCAAAACGATATAGAGGTCATATAGTTTTACGACAGGGTTCGGATATATACGTGTACTTGTGCACGTATGATGTTCGGACAGATTATACTAGCAGGCTTTGGTTTAAGCCAGATTATAGTATTGGATTATTGGATTTATGCAGTCTCAGTATATCCGTGTTTTTCGGATAGGAGGGGCATTCTCGTAATTACTCGAGAAGCTTCTAGAAGAAAGGTGACTCATTTAGTTTTAGTTCATTTATGAATTAAACTAAATGAGGTGGAGAGCTTATGTGTTATTATCATTAATTGCACCATGACTCATGAGATGATTCATCTCAAGAATTAAATGAAGTATGGATGATATTTGTGCAAGATATTTTTTTATGCTTCATATAATTCAAAGTGAGAAGGGTTCAATTCATAATTAACATACACACTCTCTCTCCTCAAGCTCTCCTCTTCTTCAACCTAACCCTAATCCTCTGATGTGTTGAGATCCTGTCACGCCCCGGTTCCCGGTATACGTCGAATGGGGACGCGACGAGGTCCGCTACATATTTACTGTGAAGTAAATACGCTAAGCGTATCTAAGCAATATAAAGGTAAATCACAAGAGACAAGAGATATAAAAATAACAGTAACTTTATTAATAACATTCTTTTGTACAATACATGAAAAGTAAATACATCTGAAATGAAAGTGATGCCTAAACAATGGCATAACAGGAAATGAAAATACTGAATAGAACAAGGTACAATGTCTAGAGCTCGGGGTCTTCGTGAAACTGATCCAAGTCTTCACCGGTGGGCTCGATCTCTAACGGGTCTAAAACACCTGAAGACATTCAAAGAAGAAAGAAATAGAATGTCGTCAGCGAACAGGTCGCTCGGTAAGTCCCAAAGATTAGAAAAAAGACAGAATAAGAAGTATCTTCTAAAGTTGTATAATATTGTGTTTACGCTGTTGTTTGTAGCTTAGTACGGAAGGATGCCAGTGTATACGAGAGGGGTCTCAGTATGCTAGAGACCAGGGCAAACGGAATGTACAAGGAACCATTAAGCCACGGTACAACAGCAATGGAATATATGTTAGGTGTCTTAATCTTACCGTCCCGTGCCACTTCTAACACTTTCCGCACCAATCTACCCCTTAAACCCCGTAGTGTTTTGATTGTATTGTTGTATTGTATTGTATAAGTTGGATGACTGACCAAAACCATGATATTAGTAAACAGATTGTAACTGCATAATCAGGTAAATGGAATAACGGGATAATGGATGTATATCCATGGTTTGATTCGGTCAAGTTGAATAGATTGATAACGGAATTCTGGGATTCATGTGTTCATATTGAGTTGGGATATTATAGATAGTACTTAAATCATATTCAAGTCGGATTATGATTAGACTCAAACCCAAGTCGGAAAAAAGAAATGTAAATCGAAGTGCTATTATTTTTACTATGGTCCTTATTGTAATTTATAAAACTTGAGGGGGTTTTATGTAAAAAATATTTTTGTATAGTTTTCAAGATACACCCCAAGTATTTATTATTCGTCTTTATAGTTATAATGAGTGTAATTTTATTTTGTGATATTTCCAGTGAAAATATCCTAATTCCATAAATAAAGGTATTTATCTGTTATATTGATTTATTTGAAATTCATGGTATTTTAATGAAAAATCTAGTCTTGTGATTTTTAGAAAAAGTGGAATATTTATATTATAACAAAATAGATCTTTTAATGATAATATACATATTTTTATACAAAAATAATTTCAATAACTATTTTATATTTTAAAAGTCTCATTTTCTTAAGATGTCGTATTTTAAACCTTTCTAGACCGAATGCTCCTTGTGGAGGTCTGAATCTCGCACTACTAAGCCCGAGGGTGCACGATAAACCGTACTATCCCTAACGGGTTCTCCAAAGGTGGGTTGTAGTGGCGCTTTGCAAAGATTTTATAAATACTAATCCTTTAGAATACGGTTTTATTAAAGTAAAAGGTATTTATTTGCAAAAGTCGATTTTCCGTATTTTAGATTTTAGGGTTTTCTATTTCAACTAGACTATTTCAAAAGGGTCTAAACGACAAGTCGTTAGAAGCCTCAAATCGCCTTTTTACCACCAATTGTGGCCAGGTAAGTACAAATGAGAAAAGGAGGGATCCGCTCACGAATCGTAAGACGGGCCTTTTAAAGCTATATTTTCTCACTTGCCTAGTCTAAACACCACAAAGTCAGGTTTAGATAAACGATCGATGTCCACAACATATCGTATTTTCCTATTAAAAGATATTTGTTTTGAAAGTGTATCAAACCTAAACTTTTAGAAAAGGTTTTATTAAGAAAATGGTATTTAAATGTAAAATCTTGTATTATCGTATTCTAAGTGTTGATGATATCATTTAGGATTGTATTTGCGTGTGTATGGAGGTAGGTCATTACCTCGTGATCTACTTTAAGGTATAGCAATGTTAAGGGGTTAAATATGAAAACTAAATATTATGGTATTTAAATGGAAAAAATACGATAAATGGAAACGTTATCATTTCATGTGATAAAACTTGTTCAAATTGTTTGTTAAATGATTAATAGTCAACATAAAAATGTTTAAGCATGATGGAATTGGTGATAGGTGAGATTTTATAGAAAACCGAACCGGAAATCGGATTTCTTCCGATTCCGTCGGGTTTGTAGATTCGTATTTTTTATAAAAGAAAAGAAAGATAGAAAAGGGGACTTATGGGTTTGGACAACACTAGAGAGTGAGAGGGAAGTAGAGGGTTTGCCGGTGCGTCGAATTGTCGTTGAGAGCTCCTAACACGATCACCGAAATTTCGCCGTCGATTTCGTCAGCGCTTCGTCTTTCGCTCGTTTTCAACATACCAAAGTTCTCTTGGAATTTTGAGAGAGTGGACTCAGAAATTTAGGATGAGAGGGTAGAGGGTAGGGGTGTATTTATAGGGTTAGGGTTTTTAATTAAAAAAATTTAAAAATTAAATAAAAATCATTAAAATTTGGAGTAAAAGAGGTTTAATGTGCTCTCTGTAACCGAACTAGAAATTTAGTGTGTGCAGGGGGTGGACCAAGTCAAGATGCTCACTTTCGATATTGACGACTCGGCCGTCCGGCCGGCGGCGCCGGACCGAGTCGAGCCGAGTCGAAGCGTCGATGGGTGGGGGTCTCCTCGGGGGATTTATGGTGCATCTAACTTTTTATGTGTAGAAGGAAATTTGTGAGAAACGCACGTGTAACGGTTGGTATTCTAAAAAATCAAAAACAAAATAATATTAAAAATAATGTAGGGTATGGGATTTGAATTCTGGTGGCTTGGTTCAGCAGTGCAAGGTATTACCAATGAGCTACAAGCTCCTTCTTATAATTATGGAGTGAAATAAATACTTAAAGAGATATCAGCAACAATAAATACTCCAGTATACATTGAATTTAAATCAATTCTTTGTACATTAAAAATGAAGTTGTTACGGTCTACCCTCCTTACGAAAATTTCGTCCTCGAAATTTACAACTTTTATTTGAGGACTAGTTTACAAAGAGATGTGGATCTCTAGTACGCATTTCATCCTCCCTTTCCTAAGTGGACTCTCCTGGAGTGTCTTTCCTCCACATCACTCGAACCAAGTTAACTTCCTTGTTCCGAAGTGTCTTCACTTTCCTGTCCAGGATCTCCACAGGCTGTTGCTCACAAGACAAATCGGGCTGTATCGTGAGCTCGGAATGATCGAGAACATGGCTGGGGTCACTCACATACTTTCTGAGTTGGGATATGTGGAACACATTATGCACTCCTTCCAATGAAGGTGGAAGTGCTAAGCGGTATGCCACTTCACCGACTCGTTCGAGTATGTCGAACGGTCCAATATATCTCGGGCTTAGCTTACCCCGTCTTCCAAATCGGATCACTCCGCGGTTCGGAGATATCTTCAAGAATACGTGATCTCCTGGCTGGAACTCTAAGTGTCGTCTCTTTGCATCAGCCCAGTGCTTCTGTCGATCTTGGGTTCTGCGCATCCTTTCACTGATAGTACGAACCACATCAACAGTCGCTACTATCATCTCTGGTCCAAGAAGTTCCCTATCTCCGATGTCGTCCTAACTTAATGGCGATCGACACTTCCTTCCATACAGTGCTGCAAAAGGTGCCATTCCTATGTTTGATTGGTAGCTGTTGTTGTACGCGAACTCCACAAGGTGCAGGTGATCTTCCCGCGATCCTTTGAAGTCTAACATACACGCTCTGAGCATATCCTCCAAGATCTGAATAGTTCATTCCGACTGACCATCTGTTTGTGGATGATAAGCCGTGCTGAAGTTCAGACTTGTTCCTAAGCTTACTTGCAGACTCTGCCAAAATTGCGATCGGAACCGGGTGTCACGATCGGAGACAATGCAGACCGGTACTCCATGAAATCTCACAATTTCCTATATGAGTTCATGGGTATCAGAGATAGTACATTATGAAGATTTTAAATCTTAATTAGATTATTACCTCAATGTACTTCTTTGCTAGTGTCTCAGTTGATTGGCCAACTTGAAATGGGATGAAATGAGCCGATTTTATGAGTCGATCCACAATGACCCATACAACATCGTTACCCTTTGTGCTGCGAGGAAGAGCAGTCACAAAATCCATCGTGATGTGTTGCCACTTCCATTCTAGGATTGGTAACGGTTGAAGTAATCCAGCAGTCCTGTGATGTTCAACATTTACTTACTGACACACCAAGTATTTTGCGACGCTTCTGGCTACTTCACGCTTCATTCCATGCCACCAATAATTCTGACGTAGATCTTTGTACATTTTGGTACCTCCAGGGTGTACTGAGTAGGGAGAGCTGTGAGCTTCTTTCATTAACTCCTCCCGAACAGGACCTTTTGGTACACACAATCTGCTGCCGTATCTCAAAGATCCATCTTCATGGATGATGAAATCTGTTCTGAGTCCATTCTCCACTTGTCCTCTGATCTTTTGCAACTTAGCATTGCTTGCTTGAGCTGCTTTGATCTGATTGACAATGGTTGATTGAACTTGTAAATTCATCAAACTTGAAGCATTACCTGGCATGACTACTTCAATCTCCATCTGATGCAAGTCTTGTTGAAATTTCCACTGAGCGGTGAGATTCATCGATAATGGTTGGCGACTAAGTGCATCAGGTACCACATTCACCTTCCCTGGGTGATATTGCAAGTTGATGTCAAAGTCCGCCATGAGTTCTAACCATCTTCTCTGCCGCATATTCAACTCCTTCTAAGTAAATACGTACTTAAAGCTCTTATGATCTGTGTAGATGTCCACTCGTTCACCAAGTAGATAATGACGCCAAATCTTGAGAGCAAATATGACGGCTGCCAATTCCAAATCATGCGTCGGATAATTGCGCTCATGAATCTTCAGCTGTCTTGAAGCATAAGCCACAACTTTACCGTGCTGATGTAGAACACATCCTAATCCCTTACCGGATGCATCGCAATGCACTTCGAATCCTCCAGATTGATCTGGTATGACGAGAATAGGTGCTGATGTCAACCTTGACTTGAGTTCTACGAAAGCTTGTTCGCATGCTTCTGACCACACAAATTCTTCATCTTTACGTGTGAGCTTAGTCAGGGGCGTTGCTATCTTTGAAAATCCTTCAATAAACCTTCTGTAATATCCAGCTAAACCCAAGAAACTTCGAATATCCTTCACTGACTTTGGTGTAGGCCATTCGCTAACTGCTGAAACTATCGCTGGATCTACAGAGATTCCTTCTCCTGATACGATATGTCCAAGAAAACCAACTTGCTTTAACCAAAACTCGCACTTGCTGTACTTGGCATAAAGCTGATCTTGTCGAAGAGTTTCTAGAACAATTCGTAAGTGCTCTGCATGTTCTTTCCGACTCTTAGAATACACCAGGATGTCGTCGATGAAGATGACAACAAACCTGTCTATGTACTCCCGGAAAACTTGATTCATTAGGTTCATGAATATTGCGGGTGCGTTGGTCACTCCAAATGGCATCACTAAAAATTCGTAATGTCCATAGCGAGTTCTGAAAACTGTTTTGTGATTATCTGCTTTCTTGACCTTCACTTGATGATAACCTGAACGAAGATCCAATTTAGAGAAAACACAAGATCCACTTAGCTGATCGAATAGATCATCGATGCGCGGGAGTGGATACTTGTTCTTTATAGTGACTTCGTTCAAGGCTCTGTAATCGATGCACATTCTGTATGAACCTTCCTTCTTCTTCACAAGTAGTACAGGTGATCCCCAACTTAAAATGCTGGGACGAATCCATCCTTTCGGCAGTAATTCGTCCAACTGTGTTCGGACTTCCTTTAAACCTTCCGGACTTAAACGATAGGGTGCTTTGATCACCGGTTGTGCTCCTGGTACTAAATCAATACTGAATTCAAGAGCTCGATCGGGAGGCAAACCTGATATATCGTCAGGAAATACATCGTCGAACTCTCGAACCACATCTGGTCTTGATTCTTCCTCTGCTTGAGCTGCTGCAACTACTGCTTCTCTTGGCTTCGCTTTGTAGGTACTTGGCTCCAGTGTACGGTCTCCGCTTTTGAAATAAAAGACCGGATGGTCTAGAATTTCGAATACCACCCTCCTTTGACGACAGTCAATGGTAGCATAAAAAGTGCTAGTTATATGTATGCCCTAGGGGCCATTACTGTACATTGGATGTATATTGTAGTGGATGCTGGGACATATATAGGTAGGACTTTCTTGCTCGACATGATAGTACGCTATCTGGTTGCTCTTTATCTTAACATGTATACTTTCTGTCTCTCTGTTACATATTGATAAAGCCCTTAGGATGTGTACTCGACTTCCAGGACTGTGATGCAGATCATACTAGTGGGGCCTGGATAGTCCATGAGTACATCCTTGAAATGTTCCTAGTCGAGGGAATATCGAGACGGGGCATCGATATTCCAGAGTAGACTAGCGTATATCTTCTCGACCTATGCGATGGGCGATGGATGATCCCATATCCATTGGTGTTTGACATCGAAGATGGTATGCGGGTGCTCAATGGAGACTGGGTACACTGAACGGACTCGCCGAGAACTCCCAGATGGTATTATACCTCACGTCAGATGGCAGTTCTCTGGCGACACTGGTACAGCTTAGTCTGTTGACCCGAGATCGTCATAGAGTCTTGTGTGTCTCCCACTGTGCTTTGATTTCCACCCTACCACGGCTCTACTGAGTTGTGCAAACAGGTGGTTTTTGGGTACAGTCCCGATTCACATGGAGGCAATGAGCGATAGGAGGGGATTCGTCTCTCCCGGTATTGGGGGTTGATGTTGCGCTATGCTCGACTGGCCATAACAGGAAATCCCTGGCCAGGGTTACAGTGATATACTGGTAAGAGTTATCAGTAGTTTCACACATGTCATGGACTTCACGTCGGCATGACTTATCGAGCTATTGGGGTCTGACGTTTACCACCCCTAGGCGAGATATGCGACATATCAGACGAACAGACCGGACTATACGGTAAGTGTTACTGGTTGGATTCACAGGAGTGTGAGCGGGCTTGCTCGTCGATCTTCTGATCGCTCAATACCCAGGTGGCCGTTACGTTTAGCAGACCGCTTGCGGCTTGTGGATGTTTGATATGATCATCATCTGCTGCCGGCGTATTGACGAGTCTTTAGAGTCCTACACAGAGGTTTCCTGGCTCAAGCGAAACGAAATAGGAGCGCATATGAGATATGTGCGGGACCGAGAATAATGCGTGTATGTGATACCGTATTCTATTCTCGCGATGAATGTATCGAATGATTATATGCGATATAACCTAGTTATCGAATCAAGGATTGACTCGATAAGCCGATACATTGGATACTAGCCGGTTATATGCGACATGACCGGATCGTTAAATCAAGTGTTGATTTAATGATTTAATGTAGAATTATATATTTGATATATTACTTTGCATTAACTAGTATTGGTTCACTTTAAAAGGATTTTCTCACTTGAAATGCACAAGTTGTATATGTGATATACTTTTGTGCACAAGATTGTATCATGTTTGATGATACATGCAAGCTAGGGTTAGTGTAAAGAATTAAACCATGGTTAAGTTTATGATTAGGGTTTTCTTTTTTCTTACTTACTTATTTTTTTATTTATTTCTGGAAAAGACGAGAAAAGAATGGTTGCTATTTTTGTTTTTAGTTGAACATTCTTGAAACTTTGACTAAGTCACCATTCTTGTCTCATGCTTAACCCTAACCATATGAACTAACCATAGTACATTCTCTACACTTAACCAAGGGTTAGTAAATGATAAGTATTGATTTATTTATCTTATTTACATAACTTATCATATTCTTCTTCTTCTTCATAATCTTCTTCTTCCATGAAGAAAGCTTGCTACATCAATGGTGATTGATGAAAAAGTGTGAGAAATCCAAATCTAAAGTCTACCCGCTTCCTATTTCTTCATCCTCTACCTCTTGCCAAGTAGTATAGGGTGTTTCCTTCACAAGTTTTCTTGACTTGGTGAAGTTGGAGCTTGATCTAGCGATGCCTCGACGTAGATCATCTTCGGCATCGTCGTCGATGACCTAGCCCGCCTTTTCTCCGATGAAGCCGATGCTAGAGCCCGAGATATGATTTGGACAGCGAGGGGACTTCATCACGAAGCCTAGGAGGTGGTGGACCGGATCTACAAAGGTTGTAACCCCTTCCCTTTAGCTATATTTCCGTTTACTTGCTTTTGTAGCCTAAACATCTAGCCAACGATCCGTTCTAGGGTTTCTCGGCACCGTATTTTTTAGAAATTGGCATGGATGATGCCTTGTGAGACCTCACTAGGGTGCCTAGGAACCTTTCACTGGTATCATAGCCTAGCTAGAGCCTTAGGCGAAGTCTAGACGGAGTTTGAAGTCCGAACGAACCCAAAACCCCGACTTTAACATGCTCTCTGGACATTTCTGTAAAATGTGGATTTTTATAGATTAAAAATATGCAGAAAATTAAGAAGAATATTGTAAGAATTACTGTACAAAACGGAACGCCTAAATCGATTAAGTCGCCGCGGAAGCGCGGCATGAGCTGGCTCACGCGGCGCTTCCGCGGCCGTACGGCCTGTTCTGACAATTTATTTTGCACAGTAATTTTAGTTTAATATTCCTGAGTTTTCTGGGAATTTTAATTTGCATTCAAGAGTTGAATTTTCTGAGGTTGTTTTGGGGATTCGGTGTTTCGATCGGAGTATCAGATTTTGTCTATGTGGCTTTCCGGATAAATTTTAGAATATGTTAAAAAGTTCGACCGGATATAAATACCCAATTTTTTCCCTGTCGGGAAATTTCCAAGTGTTGGATTTTTCCGTAGTTTAACGACGTTCTAAGTAGTGCAAGTAACGCGATGGACCCTCTAGAAGACAACAAACCTTAACTCGATTATGTGACCGTCTTGAACTGCCCTTTGAACCTTCGGGTTTGGGGCAGTACGGCGTGCCACATGTGAGGCGTTGGCTTGACCCTTCTACGGCTGGACCGTTGGTACTGAGGCACGAACTGAATGCTGTTAGACTTATTTCATGTGTTGAGCTGTATCGGGAAAACTTGGGTGTTCGATTGTTCGATCGAAAAGTTTAACATTTTCTATTTATCCGGAATGTGATACAATAATTGGAATTCACAATAAGTTATGAGATAACTGAATGAATGTTATAAACATAGCAGTTTAGTCTCACTTGATCGGTTGCCACGGAATTTTGATGTGATCAAAAGTCCGTCGCAATCACGTAGCGTACGCGGATACTCGCCGGGTAAACTTAATAGACAGCCTCACTCCATTGCCCCGACCAAGTGATTGTAGGAGAACCCCGTCGCCGAAAGCATCCGTTTGGGTGCTCGCGGTAGCGGTGTTCCGCCTTGGTGCACTTCGTTGACGGTATCGGGGGTGCGACCGTCTACTAAAGTTTGCGACGAGCATTCGATCAAAATGTCGGGAATCCTGTTGAATTGCCCGACTTGGTATTGAAAAGTGTTTTCGATAATGAGACTAAAATGCGGGGTTTATAATTGTTAGGCATGCGATGTCTAAAGAATTCATTTGGTCAGGCATGCGATGTCTGAGGTGGTTGCGGATTCCAACTGTTGTAGTTTTACACTTTCTTTTCTGTGACCGTAAGTGTAATATGTGATATCGCCGGTTTCGTTGCTATATGTCAACGACAATTGGGATGCGCATATTTACTTACGTTGATGACATGTGATGTTATGTGTTGCTGGATATGTTATATTGGATCGTCCTGTTTGAATAGCCGGGGGGGGTTTTTATGTGAGATGAGTGTTTTTCTTTTTTCATTCATGTAAAAACTTGTATGTAATATTCTTTTATTGGGGCACTTCCAGGTTGCGGATGATGTCACCTTTTGTATATTATTTACTTTTCCGCATTAGGATAGACCCAAGGAGGGGAGCACAAGTAACCGGGTTCTGGGGTCCAGTGGGAGACCATCTCGAGGAGTCGAGTCCGGGTCTCCTAACCCTAGAATTGGTAGGGTTGCTTGCCACTCTCGTAGGGGTCTAGGGGTGTGGGATTGGCTATTCATCACGACCGTGGAATCCGTGTTTTATACTGGCTCGTATTGAAAACACGGACGTCCTAGTATATCCAATATTTCATATGATATTTTCTGCTGCGTTATCTGTGATGTGATCATGTGATGTTCTGTGACAGATATAATATATAGTATATATGATATATTATATAGACGTTGCTTATGTTTTACACCCGCGCTAGCCCTGCCCCGCTCTGCCGTTAGTTACCTAACCTAACGGTGCAGACGGGACATCGAGGCGAATGCGGATGGCATAAGCGTACGTTATATTTATCTGTTATGATTAGGTGGACTTAAATGATGGGATATTCATTAATGTGATTAATGAAAGAAAATAAACCTAATTGATGTTGTGGAATCGAATTTCAAAATGAAAACAGGTAGCTACAGTTCTTGCTTTGCATCGCGGTGTTCCTTGTAAAACATCCTGCACCTTATTCGATAGGGAAAGGACCAAGATCCCTTCACCGGGAGTGACTCCTTTAGCAATAACTGGCAGATGCTACAACCCTCGGTTTGTCTTTGATCGCTTCTATAGTTTACGCTTTGCACAGTGATATATATGATATATCCCGCACCTCATTCGACGAGGAAAGGGCCGACGATCCCTTCACCGGGAGTGACCCCTTTAGCAAAACTAGAAAAGCTTCAAAAACATTCCATTTAAAAACCATTTGATTCCGCAACGAGATCAAGTTCAAAGCGTTAAAGGTTTTCACAAAAACCAGCCGCAACCCTCCGTCATTTTAGGAAGTAGAGTACTTAGTATTCGTGCTGTGTTTGTTGACCATAGTCAAGGCACAGTGTACGGTAGCTAAGTGATGTCTTCCTACACCGCATATGATGCGATTAGTTAGGACAGTCGCGTGACTTTGTTGACCTTAGTTAAGGGTCATGTGGGTGGGTCTAATTAATCACGAAATGACGGGTAGAACTTGACTAGCACTTATGATTTGTTGACCATAGTTAAGGTCATAGGTGCTAGGGGTAAAAACCTTTATCGGGAGTTTCAAGTGTTGAAATTTGCAATGAGATTGCATACCTTCTATATGATAGTTGGATCCCGATACCCACTGCGAGTAATTGTTACTCCTGGGAGAGTTTTGCACTTTGCAATTAGCCGATCAAGTAGGTGTCTAGAAAGGTGTCAACGGGGTTACGCCTCTGGGAAAGCGAGGTTTATAGTAATTAGGCCCGTGCGAAAGCACGGGGAACCTCCCTCAAAGTACCGACACTGGCCTGGCTGAAAGATTGGCGAACTTATAGAGTGTAATTAATCCCGGCTAGTCTTTCCTTTTAGGGTTTGAAGGAAGATTTGATAAAAACAGTGGGAGCCATCCTGATTAGATAAAATATATAACCAATCTGATCTTGCAAGAGCGCACGCTGAGTGTTTTCTTCTCTCTCTCTCCAGGTAGCGACCATATCATGCCTTAATCAAGATAATAATATGGATGTATTGACCAAACCCACTTGTTATACTGAGCTGGGGAACGTTGGTCCCGCTCCAACTTATAATTGTTATAAGACAGAGCAGGAAATTGGGGAATACCAGAATTCCTATGCCGCCCAAACGAAGAAAGTGCATATGATGCATCTCCTTCGGGTGTGTTCATTACAAAGAACTGTTTCTCAGTATCCTCTGCATCATGGGTATATGATACCGGATCAGGATCCCAGATATGTAATCTGTTACATAGGGCTACAAAAAGGTAGAAAAACTGAGAACGGGTGATAAGTTTCATGAGGCAGAAAACGGGGCAAGTGTTGCAGCCAAGTCTGTTGGTCACTGTCACCCTGTATTACTAATACATAGATTCTGAACAAATACTATTAGATACCGAACCTGATATACAAAATCATATCAGTCTCTTTATTAGTAAAGAAATGATAAAATTTCGTATTATTGGATAATGTTTTGAACATTTCCTATATCAAAAGTTGATCGGTTCAGGCACGTTATCTAAAAGTATTGACGTTCTAAATCAAACTACAGTTCCTTGTATACTGAACACACACAAGAGGAAGAGTTCAGAAATGAACAAATTCTTCTTGAGGTATTGTAGACTAGGTCATATCAATGCGACCCGACTAGCTGAAGTTACATTTAGATGCATATTTAAATCAGTTTGAATTTACATCTTGTGAAACTTGCCAGTCATGTCACAAAGATATAATGACACCATCTCTGTTTACTGGAAGCAGAGAAAGAGTTAATGAACTCTTGGGACTGATACATGATGATGTATGTAAAGTCTCCTGTCTACACATGCCAGGACTGGTTCTTTATACTTCATTGTATTCTCCGATAATCTCTCAAGATTCAGTCATATGTTCCTGTTGAAACATAAGTCTGAAGCTTTTGAGGTATTCACAGAATATAAGTTAGAAGTAGAGAACCAAAATACGGGTATAAGTATTATGTCCTATGATAAGATCAGGGAGGAGAATACTTGTGCATGGCATTCCTGGACTATTCTAAAAGAAAATGAGATTCTCTCTCAGCATTACTCCTCCGTATAAACCATAGCACGATGGTATATCGGGGCGGAGCAATCACACCCTATATGATAAGGTGTGCTCTATGATGAGTACTACTGAGTTACCTATTTCCTTTTGGGGTTATGCGCTTGAGAAGCTGCGTATCTATTGAATTAGGTTCGAATCAAATCAGTTGCCTACCGCTTCATATGTGATATGGAAAGGGAAGAGCCCATGTCTTAAGCTAGTTAAGATTTGGGATTGTCCGGCCTATGTCAAATGCAAAATCCGGACAAGCTCGAAGTAAGGTCAGTTATGTAGAACTGGAAATGTTCCAGCTATACAAACTGCAGCTGATGATTTGACAGAACCAAAGGATTCAATAGATCCCGAAGAACCTCAGCCTCTCTGCCGATCTAGCAGGGTTCCTCACCTGCTTGAGAGATACTTCGGTTTCTCGATGACAGTGGGAGCAAGGATTGCATCATGAGATGATGACCCAACTAGTTTCGAGCAGGCCATCGAGAGTAGGGACTCTGTAAGAATGGCTGGATGCTTAGTGATCTGAGATGGAATCCATGTACACCAACAAAGTATGGACTTTGGTTGCTATATCTGAAGGGTTAAATCCCCATCAGGAGCAAGTATATCTTGAGAAGATTACTTGGTGTAAATGGAAAAGTTGAGACTTTCAAAGCTAGACTTGTTAAAGGTTTTCGTCATTGACCATGCGTGGATAATGATGAAACCTTTTCCAGTACCTATGCTTAAGTCCATCCAGATCCTACTTGCCACGGCTACATACCATGACTACGATATCTGGTGGTTGGGTGTCATGACAGCTTTTCTAAATGATGTTTTAGAAGAGTGCGTCTATAAGAACACAGCCAGAGGGCTACGTAAACAGTGGGAGCAGCGGAAACGTGTGCAAGATGCTTTATAGGATAAAGCAGGCATCGCGGAGTTGGAACATCTGTTTTGATGGATTAGTCAAAGAAGTTGACATCATCAAAATGGAAGATGAACCTTGTATGTACAAAAGGGTAGTAGGGAGTATGGTGGTGATCCTCGTAGAGTACGTGGATGACATACTCTTGATAGGAAAAGAGTTTCCTATACTACGATCGGTCAATCTCCTATTATCACAAGGATTCTCCAAATAGGATCAAAATGATACCTCCTAAATCCTGAGTTTTCATCTATGAGATAGATGTAATTGGTTGCTAGGATTCTCACTAGATGAAGTGAGATGGTATCAATCGATCCTGGGGAGAATCACTGGAAGAGTTCCAGGGTGATAAAGACGACTGAATGTCGGTCACAGGCATTGTCTTTACCCTCAGTAAAGGGACGGTATGTTGGAAGATTTCCAAGCTAGATACCGTGACAAACTAGACGATAAAGGCTGGTAACATCGCTATTAAAGATACTACCAAAGAGGCAGTTTGGGTGTATATTGGTTCATAAGATGAACTAGGTTCCTACCATTGTGTAACAATGGAACTGTGGCTTTGGCCAAGGAACCATGGTCCCATCAGTGACCCAGACAAATTCTGAGGCAGCGTTACCTGATCATGGAGATAGTTGATCTCCAGGTTGATCGAGGTTAGGAGAGTAGATTCAGAGGACAACACGGCGGATCCACTCACGAAGGCCTTTTCCCAAAGAGAGACTTTTATGGGATGGTTGAGTATGTAATACTGCAACCACTGCTACAGATGGCCCTAGTGCAAGTGGGAGATTGTTAGTTATATGTATGCCCTAGGGGCCATTACTGTACATTGGATGTATATTGTAGTGGATGCTGGGACATATATAGGTAGGACTTTCTTGCTCGACATAATAGTACGCTATCTGGTTGCTCTTTATCTTAACATGTATACTTTCTGTCTCTCTGTTACATGTTGATAAAGCCCTTAGGATGTGTACTCGACTTCCAGGACTGTGATGCAGATCATACTAGTGGGGCCTGGATAGTCCATGAGTACATCCTTGAAATGTTCCTAGTCGAGGGAATATCGAGACGGGGCATCGATATTCCAGAGTAGACTAGCGTATATCTTCTCGACCCATGCGATGGGCGATGGATGATCCCATATCCATTGGTGTTTGATATCGAAGATGGTATGCGGGTGCTCAGTGGAGACTGGGTACACTGAACGGACTCGCCGAGAACTCCCAGATGGTATTATACCTCACGTCAGATGGCAGTTCTCTGGTGACACTGGTACAGCTTAGTCTGTTGACCCGAGATCGTCATAGAGTCTTGTGTGTCTCCCACTGTGCTTTGATTTCCACCCTACCATGGCTCTACTGAGTTGTGCAAACAGGTGGTTTTTGGGTACAGTCCCGATTCACATGGAGGCAATGAGTGATAGGAGGGGATTCGTCTCTCCCGGTATTGGGGGTTGATGTTGCGCTATGCTCGACTGGCCATAACAGGAAATCCTTGGCCAGGGTTACAGTGATATACTGGTAAGAGTTATCAGTAGTTTCACACATGTCATGGACTTCACGTCGGTATGACTTATCGAGCTATTGGGGTCTGACGTTTACCACCCCTAGGCGAGATATGCGACATATCAGACGAACAGACCGGACTATACGGTAAGTGTTACTGGTTGGATTCACAGGAGTGTGAGCGGGCTTGCTCGTCGATCTTCTGATCGCTCAATACCCGGGTGGCCGTTACGTTTAGCAGACCGCTTGGGGCTTGTGGATGTTTGATATGATCATCATCTGCTGCCGGCATATTGACGAGTCTTTAGAGTCCTACACAGAGGTTTCCTGGCTCAAGCGAAACGAAATAGGAGCGCATATGAGATATGTGCGGGACCGAGAATAATGCGTATATGTGATACCGTATTCTATTCTCGCGATGAATGTATCGAATGATTATATGCGATATAACCTAGTTATCGAATCAAGGATTGACTCGATAAGCCGATACATTGGATACTAGCCGGTTATATGCGACATGACCGGATCGTTAAATCAAGTGTTGATTTAATGATTTAATGTAGAATTATATATTTGATATATTACTTTGCATTAACTAGTATTGGTTCACTTTAAAAGGATTTTCTCACTTGAAATGCACAAGTTGTATATGTGATATACTTTTGTGCACAAGATTGTATCATGTTTGATGATACATGCAAGCTAGGGTTAGTGTAAAGAATTAAACCATGGTTAAGTTTATGATTAGGGTTTTCTTTTTTCTTACTTATTTATTTATTTATTTATTTTTGGAAAAGATGAGAAAAGAATGGTTGCTATTTTTGTTTTTAGTTGAACATTCTTGAAACTTTGACTAAGTCACCATTCTTGTCTCATGCTTAACCCTAACCATATGAACTAACCATAGTACATTCTCTACACTTAACCAAGGGTTAGTAAATGATAAGTATTGATTTATTTATCTTATTTACATAACTTATCATATTCTTCTTCTTCTTCTTCATCTTCTTCTTCCATGAAGAAAGTTTGCTACATCAATGGTGATTGATGAAAAAGTGTGAGAAATCCAAATCTAAAGTCTACCCGCTTCCTATTTCTTCATCCTCTACCTCTTGCCAAGTAGTATAGGGTGTTTCCTTCACAAGTTTTCTTGACTTGGTGAAGTTGGAGCTTGATCTAGCGATGCCTCGACGTAGATCATCTTCGGCATCGTCGTTGATGACCTAGCCCGCCTTTTCTTCGATGAAGCCGACGCTAGAGCCCAAGATACGATTTGGACAGCGAGGGGACTTCATCACGAAGCCTAGGAGGTGGTGGACTGGATCTACAAAGGTTGTAGCCTCTTCCCTTTAGCTATATTTCCGTTTACTTGCTTTTGTCGCCTAAACATCTAGCCAACGATCCGTTCTAGGGTTTCTCGGCACCGTATTTTTTAGAAATTGGCATGGATGATGCCTTGTGAGACCTCACTAGGGTGCCTAGGAACCTTTCAAAAAGTTCCAAGCCAATCCATTCCTAGAACCACATCGAAGTTCGGTATGTCCTGCACTTTGAAGTCAGCATAAAACTCTCTGCTGCAGACGACGACTGGACACAAACGGTATCCCATGGTTGCCTTTAGAACGCCATTTCCTGAACTGACATTCCAGCTGGATACAAGCGGTGAGACTGGAATCGCATGGGTTCGAACAAACCGTTGCGACATAAAGCAGTGTGATGCTCCAGTATCAAACAGTGCTAGTGCAGGAATTGAGGATACTAAGATTGTACCTAAGGTATGTGGGATATGTTTTAGGTATTGAAAATATGTAGCTAAGTAGCAGGATAGAAAAGCAAAGTTTGAAAAGAAAAGTTTGCCAGTGATGATTTTGCCAGTGGCCTCAGCTTCTTCCACAGACATCGTGAAAGCCTGGCGCCTTGGTACATTCCTCCTGGCCTGAGGAGCATTCCTCGGAACGTTCCTTTGAGCTTGATGGAACTGACGAGGAGGTGGTGCAGCTTGTGGTCCTCTGGGTGGTGCAGGTAGTGCAGGTCTTGGAGCAGGTGCCTGAAGAGCTGGTCGCTGCGGATAGGTAATTGCTGGCCTGGATGCAGCAACTGGGTTTTGTCTTTGGGGACAAGACCCAATATCATGAGTAGCTGAGCTGCAGACTAAGCAAAGACGGTTGGCTCGGCTGCAGTCTTTCATCATATGTCCAGTTCTCTTGCAGTAGGTGCAAAAGGCTGGGCTGGGATGATGGTTCGGTACTCCGGGTCGCCTTGGCACGAAAGGTGGCCTGGACGAGGCTCCGCCTGCCATCTGGTTGGCAGGGCGCTTGACTCCTGCGGACTGAGGTCTGCCCCTTGCTTTTATCACTGCCTCATAACTGCGGGCAGCTTCCAGAGCATCCTCATGAGTCAGAAATTTTCCTGTGGCTAGGGCAGCCTGAATCTCCGTGTCCATTCCTTGTTGAAAGCAACGGGCTCTGATCTCGTCTGTCGGTATCAAGTGTGCTGGGAATCTGTTTAAGGATTGTGTTAGCTGTATAGTATATGAGATTTAAAAATTGAACTGTTGTGACATATCTTATCGGCTTAGCATGGTGAATTCAGCGTCGTACTCATCTACTGATTTATCCCACATCGAACCCTGTTGTAGATGAATGAACTGCTGCTCCATGGAAAACCTGGCAGTCACAGGGAAGTATTTCGCGTCGAACTTCTCGCGAAAAGTTTTCCATTCAATAGGTTGTACCAGACAGCTTTCTTCCGCCTTCCACCAGTTGCGAGTATTGTCCGTGAACTGTAGTTTCGCCACACGGACCCAAGCGATGTCTGGCACTTGAGTTGCTGTCAGATCGTCTTCTATGCTTTGTTCCCATTCTTCCGCTTCAAGAGGGCTTCCTTTTCCAGAGAACTGCTTCAGATGTAAAGCCCTGAATTGCTTTACTCCCGGTGCGTCGGTCTCGGGACGGTTCAGAAGTTGTTGCTGTCCCTCGAGAAAGCTGCGGATCGCCTCAAGTAGCACTATTTGCTCGGTAGGTGGCGCAGGAACAGCCGGTGTGAGAGGTAGTGCTAGAGGTGTGTTGTTGACATTGGTGCTGGTGTTGTTCGGGGAATCCATAACCTTGAAGAAAAACTTGGGTTAGGACAGATTCAAATACATAAAATGATAAGATTCAAGGAATAGAAATTTGTAAGATTCAAGAAACATGAATTGTAAAGAATGTTTTAGTTGCTGGTTCTTGTGTTATATTGCTTAGGTTGTTCACGCAGAACAGAACTGCATAGTATGGTTCTATACAGCTCTGACCTGCATTGGGCCACCAACAAAACCTGTCACGCCCCGCTTCCCGGTATACGGCGAATGGGGACGCGATGAGGTCCGCTACGTATTTACTGTAAAGTAAATACGCTAAGCGTATCTAAGCAATATAAAGGTAAATCACAAGAGACAAGAGATATAAAAATAACAACAACTTTATTAATAACATTCTTTTGTACAATGCATGAAAAGTAAATACATCTGAAATGAAAGCGATGCCTAAACAATTGCATAACAGGAAATGAAAATACTGAATAGAACAAGGTACAATGTCTAGAGCTCGGGGTCTTCGTGAAACTGATCCAAGTCTTCACCGGTGGGCTCGATCTCTGACGGGTCCAAAACACCTGACGACATTCAAAGAAGAAAGAAATAGAATGTCGTCAGCAAACAGGTCGCTCGGTAAGTCCCAAACATTAAAAAAAGACAGAATAAGAAGTATCTTCTAAAGTTGTATAATATTGTGTTTACGCTGTTGTTTGTAGCTTGGTACGGAAGGATGCCAGTGTATACGAGAGGGGTCTCAGTATGCTAGAGACCAGGGCAAACGGAATGTACAAAGAACCGTTAAGCCACGGTACAACAGTAATGGAATATAGGTTAGGTGTCTTAATCTTACCGTCTCGTGCCACTTCTAACACCTTCCGCACCAATCTACCCCTTAAACCCCGTAGTGTTTTGATTGTATTGTTGTATTGTATTGTATAAGTTGGATGACTGACCAAAACCATGATATCAGTAAACAGATTGTAACTGCATAATCAGGTAAATGGAATAACGGGATAATGGATGTATATCCATGGTTTGATTCAGTCAAGTTGTATAGATTGATAACGGAATTCTGGGATTCATGTGTTCATACTGAGTTGGAATATTATAGATTTATATAGTATTTGAATCATATTCAAGTCGGATTATGATTAGACTCAAACCCAAGTCGAACAGAAGAAATGTAAATCGAAGTCCTATTATTTTTACTAGGGTCCTTATTGTAATTTATAAAACTTGAGGGGGGTTTATGTAAAAAAAATACTTTTGTATAGTTTTCAAGATACACCCCAAGTATTTATTATTCGTCTATATAGTTATAATGAGTGTAATTTTATTTTATGATATTTCCAGTGAAAAATCCTAATTCCATAAATAAAGGTATTTATCTGTAATATTGATTTATTTGAAATTGATGGTATTTTAATGAAAAATCTAGTCTTGTGATTTTTAGAAAAAGTGGAATATTTATATTATAACAAAATAGATCTTTTAATGATAATATACATATTTTTATACAAAAATAATTTCAATAACTATTTTATATTTTAAAAGTCTCATTTTCTTAAGGTGTCGTATTTTAAACCTTTCGAGACCGAATGCTCCTTGCGGAGGTCTGAATCTCGCACTACTAAGTCCGAGGGTGCACGATAAACCGTACTATCCCTAACGGGTTCCCCAAAGATGGGTTGTAGTGGCGCTTTGCAAAGATTTTATAAATACTAATCCTTTAGAATACGGTTTTATTAAAGTAAAAGGTATTTATTTACAAAAGTCGATTTTCCGTATTTTAGATTTTAGGGTTTTCTATTTCAACTAGACTATTTCAAAATAGTCTAAACGACAAGTCGTTAGAAGCCTCAAATCGCCTCTTTACCGCCAATTGTGGCCAAGTAAGTACAAATGAGAAAAGTAGGGATCCGCTCATGAATCGTGAGACGGGCCTTTTAAAGTTACCTTTTCTCACTTGCCTAGCCTAGACATCACAAAGTCAGGTTTAGATAAACGATCGACGTCCACAACATATCGTATTTTCCTATTAAAATATATTTGTTTTGAAAGTATATCAAACCTAAACTTTTAGAAAAGGTTTTATTAAGAAAATGGTATTTAAATGTAAAATCTTATATTATCGTATTCTAAGTGTTGATGATATCATTTAGGGTTGTATTTGCGTGTGTATGAAGGTAGGTCATTACCTCGTGATCTACTTTAAGGTATAGCAATGTTAAGGGGTTAAATGTGAAAACTAAATATTGTGGTATTTAAGTGAAAAAAAATACGATAAATAGAAACATTATCATTTCATGTGATAAAACTTGTTCAAATTGTTTGTTAAATGATTAATAGTCAGTATAAAGATATTTAAGCATGATGGAATTGGTGATAGGTGAGATTTTATAGAAAACCGAACCGGAAATCGGATTTCTTCCGATTCCGTCGGGTTTGTAAATTCGTATTTTTTTTATAGAAGAAAAGAAAGATAGAAAAGGGGGACTTACAGGTTTGGACAAAACTAGAGAGTGAGAGGGAAGTAGAGGGTTTGCCGGTGCGTCGAATCGTCGTTGAGAGCTCCTAACACGATCACCGGAATTTCGCAGTCGATTTCGTCAGCGCTTCGCCTTTCGCTCGTTTTCAACGTACCAAAGTTCTCTTAGAATTTTGAGAGAGTGGACTCAGAAATTTAGGATGAGAGGGTAGGGGGTATATTTATAGGGTTAGGCTAGGGTTAGGGCTTTTAATTAAAAAATGTAAAAATTAAATAAAAATCATTAAAATTTGGAGTAAAAGAGATTTAATGTGCTCTCTGTAACCGATCTAGAAATTTAGTGTGTGCAGGGGGTGGACCAAGTCAGGATGCTCACTTTCGATGTTGACGACTCGGCTGTCCGGCCAAGTCCGACCAACGGCGCCGGACCGAGTCGGCCGGTCCGCCGGCCGACTCGGCCGAGTCGGGCCGAGTCGAAGCGTCGATGGGTGGGGGGTCTCCTGGGGGGATTTATGGTGCATCTAACTTTTTATGTGTAGAAGGAAATTTGTGAGAAACGCACGTGTAACGGTTGGTATTCTAAAAAATCAAAAACAAAATAATATTAAAAATAATGTGGGGTATGGGATTTGAACTCTGGTGGCTTGGTTCAGCAGTGCAAGGTATTACCAATGAGCTACAAGCTCCTTCTTATAATTATGGAGTGAAATAAATACTTAAAGAGATATCAGCAACAATAAATACTCCAAGTATATATTGAATTTAAATCAATTCTTTGTCCATTAAAAATGGAGTTGTTACAGATCCCAAGGGTTGGAAAGACTAATAGATCCTTAATCTACTTCTATATCTTCTATGTCACTTGGATTAGCAATCCTAGCCACTTAGTTACCTCAAGTTAGAGGTTAAAACTTGGAGAAGGAACTCTCGGGTGGATCTTCTATTACATCGAAGAGGCCGACGAGGAGGTGAACAACAAGAACAAGAAGGGCAAGTATCTTAAGGTATAATCATCTATCATAGTAGTTTAGTACTTCTAGATAGTTTGTTAGTTAGGGTTTAGCAAAGATCCGTAAAGTTAGTCGATGTTAGCTTGAACAAAAATGATTGTTTTACCTATTCCGCCTCCCCACATCTTGTGGGGTGTGTAACGTCGACTTACAGTAGTATCAGAGCCTAGCTAAACCATAACTAACATGTTAGCAAAGTCTTTAGAAATTAGATCGCAAAATAATCCAGAAAAAACGACGTTTTCACTAAGTTTCTGCCGATTTTAAATTGGGGTCTAAAAATTTTTCAGGGACCCTTAAAAATACAAGCAGGGTTTTTTAAGAATTGTGAAGAAATTTGGGATCATGACTCGTCCAAACCACCACGGAATCGCGGCCGATCCAAGCGATCCGCAGCCGAGTTGACACCGAGTCAACCCAAATTTGCTCAGTTATTCTTCTGTGTTGATGTTGTATTTTCTGGGATGTTTTGTTTCTGCTCAGGTTTTATGTGCACAGAAAATTGTTTGGAGTAGATTCATATGTGTTGCTTGATCGATATTCTAAGAACTTTGGCTAACTGGATTATATCTGTGTTGTGATTAATGTGTTCGTAAACCTCCCTTAACTGCTAGTATGTCGGTTAGCAGGGGGTTGCACATTTCTGTAATGGTTTTTACTGGTTTGTGAATGTGAACTTGTTGGATTGTCGTGAATGAATAGCCGGGGATGTGAGACGAGTGTTTCTTTCATTCAAATGTAAATTGTAATTTGTTGTAATATTCTTTTGCGGGACACATCCGGGTTGAGCTTGTAGCCACCGTTGTATTATTTCATTTACTGTTTTCTGCTCCTAGGATAGACCCAAGGTGGGGTGCACAAACTACCGGGTACTTTGAAGTGTTTAGTGGCCTACTCATGTCATTGAGGGAGACCGCTTCACTTCGGGTACTTGACAGGTAGTTTTCCATACCCGTAGGGGTCTATGGTGAGGTTTTGGCTATTCATCATGACTATGTAATCCGTCTTTCTTTGCAGGCTCAAAGGAAATGGGAATTCCTAGAAAATCCAATATGTTCATCTGTGATCTGGAATGCCTATTATTGCGTCTGACGAATGTACAATATCTATATATGATATCTAGTAGGCGTTACTTATGTTTTGCATCCGCGCTAGCCCAGCCCCCGCTCTGTCGTTAGTTAAGTAACCTAACGGGTGAATGACGGGGCCCAGTGGCGAATGCGGATGGCATAAGAGGACGTTGTATTTTCGTTGTTTTCTGTAATGATAGGTTAATTGATGGGACACATTATTTTAATGCAAAGAAAATAAACCAAAGTTGAATCGTTGAAACAGTTTAAAAGAAACTACTCGGTTATTTTAAAACAGAAGATTTTTTAATTGCAGAGCTTAAACCACTCCTTTTAAAAAGCTATCAGGTTCCTTTAATCATATCAAGTTCACTACGTTCACGGTTTCGCCAAAACCATTTCTAGCCCTCCGTCATTTCATTTGGGTATTCAGTAGTATTCAAGCTATGTATTTTGACCAACGCCAATGCATAGTGTTTGGTAGCTGCTGGGTATTCATTTGTTGCATAGATAGATGAGTTGGTTTGGGATAGTCGTACTACCATTTGGCCAACGTCAGGGGTATGTATGGGTGGGTTCAAATTAACAAGATAATGATGGGTAGAACTTGACGTGTGACTTATGACATTTTGACCAACGCTAAGGTCATAAGAGCATGGGGCAAAAATCCACATCGGGGGTTTCTAAAGAAACTGAAACTTGCTAAAGTTGCATACCATTTCTAGTGTGATAATTTGGTAGGATTCCTTCAGTTTTATCGCACGATGATATTTGGATCTAGATTCTACTGTGAGTATATGCTACTCATCAGGAGATTCTTTAAATTAACGATCAATGTTATAAACCAAGTAGGTGTCGAGAAAGGTGTCAGCGGGGCTACGCCCCTAGAGAAAAGAGGTTATTTAATTAAGGAGCTTTGCGAAAGCGTCGTAAAACCTCCCTCGGAGTACCGACACTTTCCTGGCTGTATGGTTAAGCAAGTATTGTACAGTAAGAATAGTCCTGACTAGTTCTTCTTTTATGGTTAGAGGAAGGATTCGAGAAACAGTGAGAGCCATCCTGTTTAGATAAACTAAAAACCACTCTAAACTTGCAAGAGTATCATGCTAAAGTGTTTCCTCTCTCTCTCCTAATCCAGAACATGACAGGCCTTAAGTTATTATTAGATAAAAATATTTTGACAGGGCCAAACTATAAAGATTGGTTCCGGAATGTCAAGGTGGTAATTACCTATAACAAATTGGGGTATGTCCTTACTACTAAGGCCCATGCCGTCCCAGGTCCTGAATCCAGTATCGCGGATAAGGAAATCCGCAAGACCTGGGAGTTAGAATGCGCAAAGGCCAAGTGCATCGTGCTTGCCTCTATGAATAATGAACATCAGAGAAAGCACAAGAATATGGATCTAGAATCTATATTTCTCCACACCAAGGAACTGTATAGAGAGCAATCTCGTATAGCTAGATACGAGACCTCGAAGAAATTGTTTCAGTCGTAGATGGTCGTCGGATCATCTGTAGGGGTACATGTCCTTAAGATGATTGGCTATATTGAAGAGCTCGCAGACCTCGGGACAATATTAGAGAACGAGCTGTATACAGACTTGATTCTCCAGTCCCTTCCTTCCACCTACGCCCAGTTTATCTTGAATTTCAACATTCAAGGTAAAGAAGTTGAACTTCTAGAACTTCTTAATATGTTGAGGAGTGCAGAGGCACCTTGCAGAAGGCGAGGGAAACACCCACTATGTTTGTTCGTGGTGCTTTCTCTTCCAGGTCTAAGGCAAGGGCCAAAGGAAGGAAGAAGAAGGCCGCTACCAAACCGAGAGGTGGTGTTGGTAAGGTGGGAGTCAAGAGAAAGGCAAAGGTTGTGGTGCCAGTAGTGGAAAAGGACGAGTGCTTCCACTGTCGTAGGAAAGGCCATTGGAAGAAGGATTGCAAAGCTTGGATTGCCAAGAACCAGGACCCAAGGCAAGTTGTGGCTTCGGCTTCAGGTGTGTTTGTAATTGAAAATTGTATGTCAATCAACTCTACTTCCTGGGTATTGGATACCGGATCAGGATCTCATATATGCAATTCATTGCAGGTACTGAGAAGCCGTAGAGTACTGAAGGTTGGTGATATGACCCTCCAGGTTGCTAACGGAGCTAGCATGGGTGCTGTGTCCATAGAGGATTATCACCTTGGATTGACGAGTAGACATATTTTGGTTTTGCGCAACTGTTTTTATGTACCTAGTTTAACGTATAGTATCATATCAGTATCGTTGTTATCAAAAGAAGGTTATGATTTCACGTTTGTAAGCGATGTTGTTAACATCCACCTTAATCATGGTTTGATTGGGTCCGATACACTAGATAACGGTATATACGTGTTAAACCAATTACAGATTTTCAATGTCCAGAACACACTAAAAAGAAAGTCTCAAGATATAAATCAGGCTTTCTTATGGTATTGTAGACTAGGTCACATCAATGAGACAAGGTTATCTAAGTTACATAGAGAAGGATATTTGGATCCGTTCGAATATCAATCTTATGCCACTTGTCAATCATGTCTCAAAGGAAAGATGACAAAGACTCCATTCACTGGACATGGAGTAAGAGCGAGCGAACTCTTAGGACTCATACACAGCGATGTATGTGGTCCAATGTCTACACATGCAAGAGGCGGTTTTTCTTATTTCATTACTTTTACGGATGATTACTCTAGGTATGGATTCATTTTCTTGATGAAACATAAATCCGAGGCCTTTGAGAAATTCCGAGAATATGCGAATGAAGTAGAAAACCAAACTGGCAAAAGTATCAAGATACTGAGATCTGATCGAGATGGTGAATACTTAAGTGCCGAGTTCCTGGGTTACCTAAAAGAGAATGGAATTCTCTCTCAGCTTACTCCTTCATACACTCTACAACATAACGGTGTATCAGAAAGACGGAACCGAACCCTATTGGATATGGTACGTTCCATGATGAGTAATGCTGAGTTACCGCGATCTTTCTGGGGTTATGTACTATAATCAGCTGCATATCTTTTGAACAGAGTTCCTACCAAGACTGTGCCTACTACACCATATCAGATGTGGAGTGGGAAGAAACCCTATCTTCAGTATCTGAAGATATGGGGATGTCCAGGTTTTTTTAAAAAGCAGCATGCGGACAAACTTGAGGCACGCTCGGTACAGTGTAAGTTTGTGGGATATCCAAAGAACTCCAAGGGGTATTTTTTCTATTACGCAGATGAACAAAAGGTTTTTGTTTCTCGTAATGCCCATTTCCTAGAACAACAGTTTTTAGAAAAGGAAACAAGTGGGAGCGCAATAGAACTGGATGAAATTCTAGAACCACAAGCTACTACTGAAAGCTTGGTAGAACCAGAAGTTCCAGAGGAACAGGACATTCCCGCACCCCTCCGCAAGAGTAGTAGGCCATCTCATCCGTCTGAGAGATACTACGGTTTTCTCATAGACGGGGATAGAGAGGATTGCATCATTGATAATGATGAACCTACTAGCTTCCAGCAAGCCATTCAGAGCGACGACTCAGTAAGATGGCTGGATGCAATACGGACCGAGATGGAGTCCATGTACACCAACAAAGTATGGACTTTAGACTTTACTCCAGATGGGGTAAAACCCATAGGTTGCAAGTGGATCTTCAGGAAGAAGATTGGTGTAGATGGACAGGTGGAAACCTATAAGGCTAGACTTGTTGCAAAGGGTTTCCGTCAAAGACCTAGTTTGGACTATGACGAAACTTTTTCTCCAGTGGCTATGCTCAAATCCATTCGGATCCTTCTTGCCATTGCCGCCTTTCATGATTATGAGATCTGGCAGATGGACGTAAAGACGGATTTTCTAAATGGTAATTTAGAAGAGTGCGTCTATATGGATCAGCCAGAAGGTTTCAATCAGAGTGGTAGCAGTGGGAAAGTGTGCAAGTTGCTTAAGTCCATTTATGGACTAAAGCAGGCATCGCGGAGTTGGAACATCTGTTTTGATGAAACGGTCAAAGAATATGACTTTATCAAAAATCCAGATGAACCATGTATATATAGTAAAATTGTAGCACGAACTATCGCATTCCTCGTCTTGTACGTGGATGACATTCTCTTGATAGGAAATGACATTCCTATGCTACAATCTGTCAAACGATTCTTGTCACACAGGTTCTCCATGAAAGACCTGGATGATGCCTCTTACATTCTGGGGATCCAAATCTATCGTGATAGATCTAAGAGGATGTTGGGACTTTCGCAGTCCAGGTATATCAACACTATACTGAAAAGATTCAGTATGGAAGATTCTAAGCGCGATAATTTACCGGCTTATCACGGAATCACCCTCTCCAAAGAGATGTCTCCCAAGACTGATTTGGAAAGGGATCACATGTTGATTATACCCTACGCTTCTGCAGTAGGCTCTATAATGTATGCGATGTTGTGCATCAGACCAGATGTAGCTTACGCACTGAGTGTGGTAAGCCGGTATCAGTCAGACCTAGGGGAGAAGCACTGGATAGCAGTAAAGAATATTCTTAAGTACCTGAGAAGGACTAAGGATATGTTCTTGGTTTACGACGAAAAAGACCTCAAGATCGAGTCTTTTGCTGACTCCAGCTTCCAGAGTGACAAGGATGACTCCAAGTCCATGTCAGGTTATGTCTTTACCCTCAATGGAGGGGCGGTGTGCTGGAAGAGTTCCAAGCAGGACACCGTTGCTAACTCGACGATGGAAGCGGAGTATATCGCTGCTTGCGATGCCGCAAAAGAAGCAGTCTGGATGAAGAAGTTCCTAACAGAACTTCAGGTGGTTCCTACCATTGTTAATCCAATACCGCTATATTGTGACAACAACGGTGCTATAGCTTTAGCGAAGGAACCCAGGTCCCATCAGAAGTCCAGACACATCTTAAGACGGTATCACCTGATCAGGGAGATCATAGATCGCCGGGAGATCGAGGTCCGAAGAGTTGCTACAGAGGAGAACACTGCAGATCCATTTACAAAGGCCTTACCTCAGACATGGTTCAAGAGGCTATTCGAGATGATAGGTCTTCGATACGCCAGTACATGGCCCTAGTGCAAGTAGGAGATTGTTAGTGTATATGCCCGAGTCATTATTGTATCATACTAGCTTGTATATTACTTAATGAAAGCTTGGGATATTCACAGTTGTATTAACAGTCTTGCTCAACATAGTAGTATGCTACTTGGTATATATCTATCTTAATATGTGTATATGTTTCTTTTAGCATATCGCGAATACATATTGATAGAGCCCATAGGATCTTGCTTGACTACCAGCATTGTGATGGCAGTCACACTAGTGAGGGCTTGGTAGTCTACAAGCACATACTTTTTCGGGTCCCTAGTCGTAGGATTATCGAGACAGGGCATCGATACTCCAGAGTAGACTAGTGTATACGCTTCTCATCCTAGCATGGGAGATGGTCTGTCCCACAGCCATTAGTACGTTGTACTGGAGATAGTATGCAGGTGCTCATTGGGTTACGGATACACCGGACAGGACTCGCAGGGAACTGTTGGTTGGTATTATACCCGTCGTTAGTTAACAGTTCCCAGGTGACATAAGTACAGCATAGTCCGTAGACTTAACACCGCTGCTTCGCCTCGAGTGTGTTCCCACTGTTCTTAGATTGCTACCCTACCACGGCTCGACTGAGTAATGCAAACAGGTAGCAGTTGGGTGCAATCCCGAAGCACTTGGAGGCAGTGGCGGTTAGATAGGATTTGTCTCTCCCGGTATTGGGAGTTGATATCGCGCTGTGTTTGGAGAGCCATTACGCAAGGTCCCTGGCCAGGGCAAGCGAGATTTACTAGTAGGTTTTCCAGTAGCTTCTCAAGGTGTAATGGGCTTCACTCCGACACAACTTATACCTCTATTAGGGGACTGACGCTTGCCGCCCCCTAGGCCCGATATGCGATAGTCTTAGATGACCAGACCGGAATGTACGAAGATTGTCACATCAGACTCAGTAGGAGTTCAGATGGGTTTCTTCATCGGCCTTCTTATCGACATCTACCTGGGGACCGTTACGTACAGCTAGTATCACTTGCGGCCTGTGGTTAAACCCACTGCCAGTGTAGTGTCGAGTCTTTAGAGTCCCACACAAAGGGTTTCCCTGCTTCAGGCGAAACGATATAGAGGTCGTATAGTTTTACGACAGGGTTTGGACATATACGTGCACTTGTGCACGTATGATGTTCGGACAGATTATACTAGCAGGTTTTGCTTTAAGCCAGATTATAGTATTGGATTATTGGATTTATGCAGTCTCAGTATATCCGTGTTTTTCGGATAGGAGGGGCATTCTCGTAATTACTCGAGAAGCTTCTAGAAGAAAGGTGACTCATTTATTTTTAATTCATTTATGAATTAAACTAAATGAGGTGGAGAGCTTATGTGTTATTATCATTAATTGCACCATGACTCATGAGATGATTCATCTCAAGAATTAAATGAAGCATGGATGATATTTGTGCAAGATATTTTGTTATGCTTCATATAATTCAAAGTGAGAAGGGTTCAATTCATAATTAACATACACACTCTCTCTCTCCTCAAGCTCTCCTCTTCTTCAACCTAACCCTAATCCTTTCATGTGTTGAGATCCCAAGGGTTAGAAAGACTAATAGATCCTTAATCCACTTCTATATCTTCTAGGTCACTTGGATTAGCAATCCTAACCACTTAGTTACCTCAAGTTAGAGGTTAAAACTTGGAGAAGGAACTCTCAGGTGGATCTTCTATTACATCGAGGAGGCCGACGAGAAGGTGAACAACAAGAACAAGAAGGACAGGTATCTTGAGGTATAATCATCTATCACAGTAGTTTAGTACTTCTAGATAGTTTGTTAGTTAGGGTTTAGCAAAGATCCGTAAAGTTAGTCGATGTTACCTTGAACAAAAATAATTGTTTTACCTATTCCGCCTCCCCGCATCTTGTGGGGTGTGTAACGTCGACTTACAGCGGATTCAAAACTTAGGTGGAGAATTGAGTTTAAAGAATTTAATTCTTTCAGCAAAACACATAGGAATTTAATTCCTCTAAATAAAATTAGGGTTTAACCCTATAAAAGAATTTAATTCTTAAACAAGGGATTTAACTCTCCATGCACGTAAAAGAGATCAGTACCTAACATGATCGCGTGTGTTCACGTGACTCCCCCCCCCCTTCAATGATCAAAAGAGAACGAATGAAATTAGGTCACGTGCTCCCACGTGACCCTTGAACAAACTTCTCAAAATCAAAAGGGAGTAAAGCCAAGACAGAACAGATTCTGGGCGTCTCACGTGTTCCCACGTGACCCTTGGAAATTATCAAACCAAAGAGGATTCTACCCAAAGGCAATGCCCGCCTAAAGGATGCCTCACGTGTCCCTACGTGACCCCTGATAAACACCATTTTAAAGAGAAAATGGGGTAAAACTTAAGGATTAATATCCAACGCATGGGCACCCTCACGTGTCCCTACGTGATGATCATGAAAGATCAAGTTTTAATGCTTATATGCATATTCTGAGAGCAAAATAGGAGAAGTAAGGCCCAATCTTCAAGCGCCTCACGTGACCCCACTTGAGTGCTTCATTCCTAGTGTTTAGCACTACTTTAAGTGCATCACGTGGGAACACGTGATCATCAAGTATATTCTAGTGTTTAACACTATATTCAAACCAATCTTAGCCCAAATTAGCTAAGTCTTTAAGAGGCAAGACCCCCCTTCAACTGAACCCCAATTATACTCTTGTCTTCCAAAACTGATCATCTCATATGGCATTCAAAGTGATTCTCAGCGCCTTCTAACCAACATTGGTTCAAGGGTAAATCTCTTCATACCTCTGATATATGTCGTTGTAATCCTTCAACGTCTTCAGAGAGGTGACGGGTCCCAACAACCAGACATTCCACGGACTGTGGGGTCCTTAAACTCATGGACTATGATGTCCTTAAACTTTACAGACTATGATGTCTCTAAACTACCATGGACTGTGGGGTTCTTAAACTCATAGACTATGATGTCTTTAAACTTTACAGATTATGATGTCTCTAAACTCATGGACTATGATGTCCTTAAACCCACTGGACCGCAAAGTCCCCAAACTAAAACAATATAGCCCAAATGCTCTTTTGTTGGATCTAAATGATCCTGTTGAGTAGATCTTAGTCTAAAATTAGACTAACGTATCCTTAACAAACGTTTATGTTGATCTTAGTCTCAAATGAGATTAACGATCCTTAAACCCAACCCAAAACTAAATCTAAGAAAATACGGATTTGGACTAATCCACGCCCTACGGGCGACAACATAAATTAGTCTCCGTATACAATCCACGGGCAACCAAAAATAAAACAAACACATACGACACGAAGTGACCATCTAGAGAAGGAGAAAGTGGTTACCGCGATGCGGTAGCGTAATTAACTGCAAGGGCTTGCGCCTGCAGGGAAGAGCGTCCACACAATCAAAAACCCCTCAAATGAGGGGGAATCTGACGAAGTCTGCTACAATGGCTGTATCTGTCTAAACCTCCGATATACGATGCCATAAATCAACTTGGCATCTTCGGAGAGGTAGACGGATAAAACTAAATAGTATCTGCACCTAAATTCAGGCAACACGTTTGTCTTCTCGGTCTTTTGGCGGAGAACAGATTCTGGCATGCCCAGTGGGACTTTTGTCTCTTTCCACTCCACACTTTGTGTGTCGTGTTTCGTGAACAAGTCGCGGTTTGACATGGTTGCCTTTGGATGTGAAGTACTAAGATTTGGTATCTTGCTCCGTGCAGAAAAATAGAAGATCAATGGTTTCAAACTGCACTAATTGCAACAACTCCCACTCTGTCCTCACCGGAGGAGTGACCTACGGGCCTCAAGCGGCCTCCCTTTTTACGATGCCGGTGGACCAGGTGACGCAAGACACCACAGGGCTATTCTTTGGGACTATGCTCCCACCAATGGGCTTCAACGCCCCATTGTCGTCGCAAGAAGCTCCGAAGAAGTCGGTCTTTGATCGGCTTACAACTACCGCAGCCCCTCTCAACGGGTCGCCCAAGTCCAGTACCTCAGTTTCAACAGACTGGGCCAAAGCTCAAGTGGGCCTGTGAAGAAGCCCGCGATACCTGAAGCGGCCATCCCAAAGCGGATAGTCATTCTTGTTCCTGAAGTCATCAGAGCGACTTTCTCTGCTAAAGAGTTAGTCTTTGCAAGACTGACCGTTTCAGCTCCCGTTCCAGGCGAAGTCATCAAAACTGCTCCCCTGCGCGAAAGTCTGGCTTCGATAGATTGGCCATCCCCACTCAACATATGTCAGTTTTCAAGAGGCTAACGCCGGCAGCAACCCTCCGCCAGAACATGGGGCATGACGAAGCCACCCCCATAACTGAGCCGGTCCCGTCAGCACTACATGCTCGCCGTCGTCACTGGTGCCGAGTAAGAAAGGTGGGGGCAGCTCACCTTCTGTACTGACTCCGCCAGCTTCGATGGTGGAAATTGATGTTGTTGTTCCAACTGGGAACAGGTTTGAACTACTTAGGAGGGTACGCAAGAACTCTCCGAAGGCCGTGCTAAAAAGATCTCCTCCACCTATGGAGAACACTACAAAGGTGAAGCCAGAGCAGTCCCCTCAACGGCTGTCCTCTAAAATTCATAAAGTTTGGCGACAGGTCCAAGACTCGATGATCAAGCAAGACTACTCCCGCCAACCGAAGAAGATAAAAGTTCGGCAAGAGAAAGACCACCCTGTCATACCACAGGAGATGTCATCTATTTGGGTGCCCGCTGCAATGGTTCCCTCAACTTCGACCGCCCACAAAAGAAGGAGGCCAGAGAAAGTCTCCATGTCCGCGACGAATCTTAAGAACACTGAATCTAAACGCCCCAAGTCTGGGGGCATGGTGGTGAACACTGTTTATATGGCATCCGGGAAAGAGGATAGCCGTATCTCTACGGGCCATCGACCGCTCACCAGATTCGTAATAAAGGCCCAGGAGCAACAACAAAAACTCCAGAAAATGTTAACACAGATGGTCGTACTCACTGGGCCAAAAGAAAATCCAAAAACGTCGTCAGAGCAGCGTCATGAACAAGAAACTGATGCTGAGTTCCTCCGTAGAATCCTCGAGAAGAAGGACAAAGAGGCAACGGAACAAGCTGCCAACATAAAACGAATGGCTCTTTTATTCAAAGACATGGTCGGGATAATGTTACAGCCGGATCCTCCAGCTGAAGACCCTCCGATTATCTTTGAAGACGATAGGGGAGAGACATTGAACCCTCTTCCGGCTTGTTCAGCAGCCAAGAAAGAGACCATTTCCAAAGCAACCCTGGATGACTATATCGCTCAACAGATACGAGCTCATCAGGCGAACGAAGCGGCCGGCTAAATTGTTAAGACTGGACAACCATATCCGGGTTGGTACGACCAAATAAAGTACCCGCCGAGATATACGATCCCTAAATTCCATGTATATAAGGGGACGGGGAATCCACACCAGCACGTTGCTCAATTCAAAGCCTTGTGCGGTAATACTGGGGGTGACGACAAACTGCTGCTTCGCCAGTTTGTTGGCAGCTTATCGGAGACAGCGTTTGAATGGTACTCCGAGCTCCTGAACAACTCCGTTAAGACATTTGCAGAAATGGAGTTACTGTTTACACAACGATTCGCAAGCGCTAGCGAGCGCACCCCAATCACGGCATTAATCAATGCCAGGGTGAAGCCGGTCGAAACATGGGTGCAGTACGCGATACGGTGGCGGAATCTATGGTCGAAATGCGAACAACGCATCGAAGAAGCTCCTACGGTAGGCATGTTCGTGGGTACTCTTGATCCGCAGGCGACCATATCCCAGTTCATGATGTTTTTCAAGCCGACTACCTTCCAGGCCTTGATTGACAAACTGGCCCAAATGGATCAGATGGGTTATAGACCGTCTTCCTCGAAAATGGAGCCTCGAAACGAAAAGGGGAAGGGGAAAGCGACCTTTGTCGCCAATGCTCAACAGCAGCCTAGTGGTCCAAAACCAGCTAATCGCTAAAGTGATAGACAGCGATCCCTTGGAGAAAAGATGAGACGCCCTTACTCGTTCTCTCAGGATAAGACGAAGAGGTTATTCGAGCTAGCGCTGCACAACCAACCCATCACTCTGCCGGAGCCAAGACGCCCAACGCAACCAGACGACATTAAAAATCCTAATTACTGCCCTTATCACCGAATATTGGGTCATCCAATCGAAAATTGTTACATCTTCAAAAGTTGGATCGAAGATCAGTACCAACAGGGCAAGTTCGTGTTATCCAAAAACTAGAAGGTGAACCCGCCACAACCTCACGCTCCTAAAATGGTGGACATGCCGGGGGCATCATGCTCACTTATAGAGGAAGCCCCATGGGAGGTGGCCCTTTCAGCTAAGACGAAAAGAATGCTGAAGGATCTCCAAACATGCCCGGCAATCAGGTGGAAAAGTCCGCTGGAACCCGAGATCATTGAGGAAATGCTGAAGCCGCGCCTGACTCCAAGAATGGGTAGTGATAATCAAAATGCTCGGGCCCAGCCGTCAAAGTCTTCGAAGAAGAAGAAGAAGCCCAAAAAGCCCGCGCAGTCTGACGACAAGTGTACGGATCTGCAAAAGCATATTGACGCACTGGAGGAATACAACCAGAAGGTGTGAACCCCAGTCATGCTTCAAGAGTTTCTCAATCACATCCTTGAAAGTGAAGATAACGACAATGATGAGGGAGACGACTCGTCAGAGGAACCCGAAGATTATATGGCAAGTTGCCACATGATCTTTCATTTGTCGCTAAGTAACAAAGAAGCTTACTCGACATTAGAAGATAACGTAGAGGAGCTGGGGGCAGGAGCAGTGCCAAAATCCTTGGATTATGTGACAAGATCTATCAAGGAGAAACCTACTTGTTCATAGAGCATCCGGCGAAACTTCGCCTCAAAGCTACTATGGACCAAAAAGTCCGTAAACTACAAATTTGCCTCAAATATGGTAACAATGGACCGAAATGTCCTAAAAATAACTACTGACCGAGACGTCTATAAACTACTACGGACCGCAGCATCCCAAGGCTGACGCGTAAAAAAAAAGGGTACGACCATAAGCGAGATAGGCACGGATGAAAACCCGAAAGGGCTCCGTGAGTAAAAACAGCAGGACTACCGGCGAGTTTGTGAAAACCCGAAAATGCGCAATCTCGTTAAAAGACACTTGTAAGGTCCTCTCGACCCTGTAAAGAGAAAATACCTGCGTGAGATCCTTACGACTCATAAGGGAGCAACACACTTAGGAATCCCCATGATTCCTAAGGAGAAAACACACTTACGAGATCCTCACGACTCGTAAGGAGAATTCCCCTTTGAGACCCTCACGGCTCATAGGATTCAAAAGCCTTAAGCTACAGGGATCTGAACCTGTTCTTAAGCCGTCATACACCCCGATTTTGCCCTACAAGCATTTCAATATTGACCCTTGTATACAATCCACTGGCACGAATAAACATTTCCCTAACAAAGTCCCACCAGCGATTAGGGATATGCTCACACGATGAACGACTCTTGTAAGTCCTCTCGACTTATAAGGAGAAAACACTCTTGTAAAATCCTTACGACTTATAAGAGAACATACACTTAAGAATCCTCACGATTTTTAAGAAGAAAACGCACTTACGAGATCCTCACGACTCGTAGGGAGAAACACCTTTATGAGACCCTTATGGCTCATGAAGTTAAAAGCCTTAGTCGACAGGATCCTAACCCTAATTGCTAGGCCACCTTTGTTCGAATCGACAGAGGCAAATGATGATTCGCTCCTGGCAATGTCCCAGTGGTAGCGATGTCGATGCCTAAAACGGTATCAAATTCTAAGTCCTTTCACGGTAAATGATGATTCGCTCCTGGCAATATTCCAGTCGCAGTGATGTTGATGCTAAGATTGGCATCAGGTTCCAAGTTCCATACTTGCAACAAAATCAGCAAGTAAAAGAAATGCATATGAAATAGCCGAAATGATGGGACAACTTGCAACAAAATCAGCAAGTAAAAGATATGCATACAAAAAATAACCGAAATGATTGGGCAACTCGCAATAAAAGGCGGCGAGTAAAAACAAAAATAGCCAAAATGATTGGGCACCACGAAAAATAGACGAAATGATTGGGCAATCGCGACTTTCATGATATAAAAAGCTGAAATGATAGAGCATCGCGGAAAGAAATAAAAAAAATGAAAGAATGAAACTTTTGCCCTACAGGTGAGTCTATACTAACCCCTGTATACAATCCATGGGCATAAACAAAAAGGGGATCACATTTCCCCACCAGACCTTGTCAAAGGGAGAGTCAGATCTCGACGGCAACATATGCATCCCAGAAGAACAACAACGGTGTTCCTCCTCATTCTAGCAGGATTCGGACGCAACGTCAATAAAGCGGAGCCACGGCAAAGTCCCTAGTTCCAAGACTCTACGGTCCACAGACAATCTAGAGTCAACCAATGACCTCCCCGCTGGATCAACGCTCCGTCTCGGAAACAAGTCAACCAACCCCAGGAAAAGCAGTGTCCTTGGCAAAAACCTCAATTCAGGGAAATCAGTGTCCTTGATGAGAGCATCTTGATTCCCGTCGACCCGCAAGGAAATCAGTGTCTTTGCAGGAGTACCTTGATTCGTCTCAACTCTGAGGAAATCGGTGTCCTTGGAAAAAAACCTCGATTCAGGGAAATCAGCGTCCTTGGCGAGAGCATCTCGATTCGCGTCGACCCGCAAGGAAATCGGTGTCTTTGCAGGAATCTCTTGATTCTTCTCAACTCCGAGAAAACCAGTGTCCTTAGCAAAACCTCGATTCAGGAAAATCAGCGTCCTTGACGAGAGCATCTTGATTCGCGTCGACCCGCAGAGAAATCAGTGTCTCTGCAGGAATATACGACGCCAGCAAAACGGAGACACGACAGAGTCCCTAGCTCCAAGTCTCGATGGCCACATCTACAGCCTGGAGATCCACAACAGCGTTCCCCCTCATTCCAGCAGGATTCGGACGCGACAATCAATCTCGGAGCCACGGCAGAGTCCCTAGTTCCAAGTCTCGACGGCCACATCTACAGCCTGGAGACCCACAACAGTGTTCCTCCTTATTCCAGCAGGATTCGGACGCGACAATTAATCTCGAAGCCACGGCATAGTCCCTAGTTCCAGATCTCAACAGCAATATCTTCATCCCAGAAGACTAACAACGGCGTTCCTCCTCCTGCCAGTAGAGCACGAATGCGACATCACCAATCGAAGCCACGGCGAAGTCCCCAGTTCCAAGACTCTACGGTTCACGGACAACCTAGAACCAACCTCGACACCGCAGAAAACGAAATACGTCATCCAATGACCCCGTCGCGGAAACACGTCAGAAAATGACCCCGTCGCGGAAACACGTCAGCCAATGACCCCATCGCGGAAATACGTCATCCAATGACACCGTCACGGAAATACGTCATCCAATGACCCCGTCTCGGAAATACGTCATCAAATGACCCCGTCGCGGAAATACGTCATCCAATGACCCCGTCGCGGAAATAAGTCATCCAATGACCCCGTCGCGGAAATACGTCATTAACTGACCCCGTATGGCTAAAGTCAATCCAGACCCCGTATGGCTAAAATCAATCCTGACCCCATGGAAAACGGCCAAAGTCAACCCTCGACCTCCCCGTCAAAGCAATGTTTTGATTCGGGAGCAAGTCAACTCATCAATCACTTACGAGTCCTCTCGACTTGTAAGGAAGAAAATTCTCTTGGGAGATCCTTACGACTCTCAAGAGAAAAACACACTTAGGAATCCTCACGATTTCTAAGGAGAAAATACACCTACGAGATCCTCTCGACTCGTAGGGAGAAAAATCTTTATGAGCCCCTCACGGCTCATAAAGTTGGAAAGCTTTAGGAGGCAGATCTGAACCTGACTCCTAAGCCATCACTACCCTACAAAGAGGTCAAGATGGACTATTTACAGACCACATTTGCCAAAATTACATGGCAGAGGAATGGAGGCATTACTGATGAGACCGCTGCATTTATAGGACGTGATAGGAAACAGTTCATCTGCCCCGTTCCCTAGGCAAATCCAACGGCCACAAAGATGACAGCGTTGCACTCACGTGCAAACACGTGAGAACAACGCTGTGGGGGCATTTGTTCCCTCATGGGAACTGAATAAAATACAAATAAAGCAGTAAGAAAACCCCCCAAATGGGGCATTACGTGCTTACACGTGACCAGGCCTCACGTGCAAACATGTAACCTTTTTATGGGCAGATTCTATCAACGCCTGAATGCCTAATTGATAAAGTCACGTGCCCACATGTGATGGGCTCTTGAACCCACTGAATTAATAGAATTAAATTCTAATTAAAAGGAATTAAAAGCATTTGTTTCCTCATGGGAACTGAATAAAATATATAAATAAAGCAGTAAGGAAAACCCCCAAAGGGGGGATCACATGCCTACACGTGACCAGGTCTCACATGCAGACACGTGATCTTTTACAGGCAAAGCCTATATGCGCTGAATAAAATAAACAATTGGAAATGCTTAATCAGTGGGGTCACGTGCCAACACGTGATGGGTTCCTGAGCCCTCTAAACTAATAGAATTAAATTCTAATTAAATGTTGTATCGGTGGGGTTACGTGACAACACACGATGGGTTTCTGAGCCCTCTGAACTAATAGAATTAAATTCTAATTAAATGATTAATCAGTGAGGTCGCGTGCCAACACGTGATAGACTCCTAAACTCTCTGAACCAACAGAATTAAATTCTAATTAATTGCTTAATCAGTGAGGTCGCGTGCCAACACGTGATAGACTCCTAAACCCTCTGAACTAATAGAATTAAATTCTAATTAAAAGGAAATCAAAAACCCTAATTGGAAAAATATTTTCCTAGATCTTTCCAAACAAAAAAAATTGCACTCTGTAAAAGGAAGCACCGTTAGATTAAAAATCCAATGGTGATTAAAAATCACCAATTTATAGAAAGATTTTATATAAGGAAATATTTTCCTAAAATTTGCCAAGAACAACAAATAAAATATCTTTTGGATTAAAAATCCAATGGTGAATAAAATTCACCGAGTGATCTAAAAGATCATGTTGGTTATAAAATCAATCAAAATCTCTCAATGAGAGATTGGCTGAACAAACTGATTCTTTTCTTTTTTCCTATAAATAGGAGCCAAGAAGAGAAGAGAAAGGAGGGAGATACAACAACAGAGAGAGAAGATAGAAGAGAAAAAAAAGAAGAGAATTTAATTCTCCAGAGAGAAAAGAAGATCTCTTCAAAAAAAACTCTGGGTAAGAGAAGGAAGGAGTTCATTCTATAAGCTCCCACAAAACAAAAAGGAATTTAATTCTCAAACTAAGAGTTTAACTCTTCTAAAAAGAACTTAGTTCTTCCTCTGGTTGAAGATCTGCAGAAGCAGATCTCCCCACAAGTTGAGAATTTAATTCTCATCGGGGAGATCTGTCATGCAGATTCAAAACTTAGGGGGAGAATTGAGTTTAAAGAATTTAATTCTTTCAACTTAACACATAGGAATTTAATTCCTCTAAATAAAATTAGGGTTTAACCCTATAAAAGAATTTAATTCTTAAACAAGGGATTTAACTCTCTATGCACGTAAAAGAGATCAGTGCCCAACATGATCGCCTGTGTCCATGTGACTCCCCCCCCTCAATGATCAAAAGAGAACGAATGAAATTAGGTCATATGCTCCCACGTGACCCTTGAACAAACTTCTCAAAATCAAAAGGGAGTAAAGCCAAGACAGAACAGATTCTGGGCGTCTCACGTATTCCCACGTGACCCTTGGCAATTATCAAACCAAAGAGGATTCTACCGAAAGGCAATGTCGATGCCTCACGTGTCCCTACGTGACCCCTGAAAAACACCATTTTAAAGAGAAAATGGGGTAAAACTTAAGGATTAACGCATGGGCACCTTCACGTGTCCCTACGTGATGATCATAAAAGATCAAGTTTTAATGCTTATATGCATATTCTGGGAGCAAAATAGGAGAAGTAAGGCCCAATCTTCAGGCGCCTCACGTGACCCCATGTGAGCGCTTCATTCCTAGTGTTTAGCACTACTTTAAGCGCACCACGTGGGAACACGTGATCGTCAAGTATATTCTAGTGTTTAACACTATATTCAAACCAATCTTAGCCCAAATTAGCTAAGTCTTCCAGAGGCAAAACCCCCCTTCAACTGAACCCCAATTATACTCTTGTCTTCCAAAACCGATCATCTCATATGGCATTCAAAGTGATTCCCAGAGCCTTCCAACCAATATTGGTTCAAGGGTACATCTCTTCATACCTCTGATATATGTCGTTGTAATCCTTCAACGTCTTCAGAGAGGTGACGGGTCCTAACAACCAGACATTCCACAGACTGTGGGGTCCTTAAACTCATGAACTATGATGTCCTTATACTTTACAGACTATGATGTCTCTAAACTACCATGGATTGTGGGGTCCTTAAACTCATAGACTATGATGTCTTTAAACTTTACAGACTATGATGTCTCTAAACTCCATGGACTATGATGTCCTTAAACCCACTGAACCGCAAAGTCTCCAAACTAAAACAATAGAGCCCAAATGCTCTTTTGTTGAATCTAAATGATCCTGTTAAGTAGATCTTAGTCTAAAATTAGACTAACGTATCCTTAAAAAACGTTTAAGTTGATCTTAGTCTCAAATGAGATTAACGATCCTTAAACCCAACCCGAAACCAAATCTAAGAAAATACGGATTTAGACTAATCCACGCCCTACGAGCGACAACATAAATTAGTCTCCGTATACAATCTACGGGCAACCAAAAATAAAACAAACACACACGACACGAAGTGACCATCTGGAAAAAGAGAAAGTGGTTACCGCGATGCGGTAGCGTAATTAACTGCAGGGGCTTGCGCCTGCAAGGAAGAGCGTCCCCACAATCAAAAACCCCTCAAAAGAGGGGGAATCTGACGAAGTCTGCTACAATGGTCGTATCTGTCTAAACCTCCGATATACGGTGCCATAAATCAACTTGGTATCTTCGGAGAGGTGGACGGATAAAACCAAATAGCATCTGCCCCCAAATTCAAGCAAGACGTTTGTCTTCCCGGTCTTTCGGCGGAGACCAGTTTCACATGAAGATTTTGGTTAAAATTGAATCTAATTATTGGTAATTAAAGTTACAAATAGAATGATGAAATTGGATTGTCCAAGATATAAAGGAAAAGGTAGTTTTAGGTTTTAAAAAGAAAGGTATCCGAAATAACTCCCCCTTACCGATATGGATTAGGAGATGGATTTCGATAAAAAGAAGGAGAGTTGGGATCGATAAAAAGAAGGAGAGTTAGGAGGGACTTATGGTTTGGAAATCTCAAGAAAAGGATTAGGAAGAAGAGGGAGGTTTCGTGGCGTCGCGGGAGCTCCGAAATCGGCTTCGATTTTCGATGGAAAGAGCTTGGTCGCTAACTCCACTTGACTCTATTTGCACTTTGGAACTTTTTGAGAGAATTTTTGCTAGAATTTCATAATGGTGAAGAACTAAAGCATGGGTTAGTATTTATAGTGAAAAATTAGGGTTTGGAAATTAAAATTTTGGATTAAAAAGTATTAAAATGATGTTAAATGGTGAAATGAATGGTCTTTGTTTGATTGCAGGGAAATCAAACAGGGCGGAGAAGTTAAAGCGAGCTGAAGAGATGAGTGTGCAAAGCACAGAGCTTATTGGATGCATTAGAACCATCGGCGCCGGTCCATGGGGCATTTTCGCCAGTCGGATCTTGAGGGTTTGCCTCGAGATTCGTGCTACGTGGGTTTTTCTGTGTTTAATCCATTTTGCGCATGTTTGATTTTTCTGAACTTTTCATTTCCCCATGTATTGTGCGTGCAACTCTTGGGCTTCCAAAAATAAAAAGAAAAAAATCAGAAAAAAATAATTATGTCTGATGGGATTCAAACACACAGGCTATGTCACAGCAGTGTAGAGGCTTTACCAGTGAGCTACAGGTTGTTTCTTGTTTTTATTTAACAAAAATAACTTTTAACTCTTATACAGTAATACCCTCTTCTGTACAATAGCAAGAAAATTTTTCTGTACAGTTTTTTCAGAGTCATTACATTGGATGTCTTTCCCGAGGATTTACCCGGCCTACCCTTGCCTCGTGCTTTGGGGTTTTCGATAGAATTATTATCAGGAACGACACCGATTTCTAAGGCACCTTACAAGATGGTACTAGTTAAGTTAGCAGAATTGAAAAGGCAGATAGATGACCTCCTCGGCAAGGGTTTCATTCGCCCAAGTACTTCTCCGTGGGGCGCCCCAGTTTTACTAGTGAAGAAGAAGGACGGATCGTTATGCATGTGCATTGACTATCGGGAGTTGAACTGGGATACAATTAAAAACAAGTATCCTATATCTCGGATTGATGACTTATTCGATCATTTATGTGGTGCTCGAGTGTTCTCTAAGTTGGATCTTCAGTCGGGGTACCATCAAGTTCGGGTTAAAGAAGAGAATGTATGCAAGACAGCTTTTAGAACTCGATACGGTCATTATGAGTTTTTAGTAATGTCATTCGGTGTTACTAATGCTCCAGCCGTGTTCATGGATTTAATGAATCGGGTCTTCACGCAGTATCTTGATCGGTTTGTCGTAGTTTTCATCAACGACATTTTTGTGTACTCCAAAAGCAAGGAGGAGCATGCTGAGCATTTGAGGATCATGTTACAGATATTGAGACATGAGAAGTTATACACCAAACTTAGTAAATGCGAATTTTGGCTTGAATGAGTCCAATTTCTGGGCCACATCGTTACTGGAGATGATATCTCAGTAGACCCAGCAAAGATTGAAGCAGTGAAAGATTGGCCAGCACCAAAGTCAGTAGCAGAGATTATTTCTTGGGACTCGCAGGCTACTACCGGAGATTTGTTAAAGATTTTGCGCGAGCGGCTGAGCCGTTGACAAGACTTACTCGGAAGGAGGTACCATTCATATGGTCAGAAGAATGCAACCGAGCATTCGAGTTATTGAAGGAAAAACTCACAACTGCACCCATATTAATCGTACCATATGGGACATGAGGACTAGTGATTCATAGTTATGCTTCTGGTAAGGGGCTTGGCTGCGTCTTGATGCAGCGTGGGAGTGTTGTAGTTTATGCCTTGCATCAATTGAGGATGCACGAGAAGAATTAGGTAACCCACGATTTAGAGTTGGCTGCAGTAATCTTTGCTCTAAAGATTTGGAGGCATTATCTCTTGGGAGAGCGAGTGGAAGTCTATACGGACCACAAGAGCCTGAAATATGTATTCACGCAAAAAGAGCTAAATATGAGACAACGCAGGTGGTTGGAGTTCATGGCTGATTATAATCTTGATTTGCAATATCATCCCGGGAAGGTAAATGTGGTATCGGATGCTCTCGGCCGGAGACCAATGGCGATGTTGTTGACTAACCAGAAGGAACTCCTTGATGAGTTTCAGAGACTCGATTTGGAAATGGTATAACAGGGGACACACGGACAGTATTGGCAACTACAAATGCAGTCTTCGTTAATAGATCGTATTAAAACTGCACAGGTTGGGGACACGCAATTGAAGAAGTTCTGTGGGTTAGTAAAGGCCGGATTGAGAACAGATTTATTGATACAAGAAGATGGTTCAATAAGATTCGGCAGTCGACTATTCGTGCCAAAGGGCGAGGTTCGAGAAGAAGTATTGAAGGAAGCGCACAGTTCAGCCTATTCAGTGCATCTGGGTGGCACCAAGATGTATAGGGATGTTAAACAACACTTTTGGTGGAATGGCATGAAGAGAGAGATTGACAGCTATGTGTCGAAATGCTTAGTGTACCAGTAGGTGAAGACCGAACATCAGCGAGTGGCCGGTCTTTTGCAAACACTTCTCATTCCTCAGTAGAAGTGGGAACACGTCACTATGGACTTCGTGATGGCTTTACCGCGAATCCCTTAGGGCAATATCGCCATATGGGTCATCATCGAACGTCTCACAAAGGCGGCCTATTTTCTACCCTTTCGAATGAGACAATCGACGAAGACATTGGCAGAGAAATATATGCAAGAGATCGTAAGGTTACATAGGGTGCCTATCGGTATAGTATCAGACAGGGACATAAGATTCCTCTCACATTTCTGGAGAAGCTTGCAAGAGAGCTTGGGCACTCGTCTCAATTACAGTACAGTTTACCACCTCCAGACTGACGGACAGTCTAAACGTATGATACAGATATTGGAAGATATGTTGAGAGCCTGTATGCTAGATTTCAAGGGATCGTAGGAGGATCACCTACATTTGGTGGAATTCTCTTATAATAACAGCTGCTAGGTGAGTATTCAGATAGCCCCGTTCGAGTCACTTTATGGGCGTAAGTGTCGTTCCCCATTTTACTGGGATGATGTGGGAGAGCGAAGATTGCTAGGACCGGAGCTCATAACCCAAACCGTTGATGAGGTCCAGTCAATCAGAAACTGTTTCAAGACAGCGCAAGATCGTCAGAAGAGTTGGGCAGATGCCCGTCGAAGACCTCTTGAGTATGGTGTAGGAGATCATATTTTCCTTAAGATTTCGCCGAATCGAGAAGTGATTAGATTCGGTAGTCGTACGAAACTCAGTCATCGATTTATCGGGCCATTCGAGATTATGGAGCGTATTGGAGTAGTGTCATACAGATTAGTTTTACCACCCTTTTTGGATGGTATGCACGATGTATTTCATGTATCTCAATTACGTCGATACGTCCGCGATGACAGTTATGTTCTTGATCACTTGGAATTAACCTTGAGCACTGCGCTCTTATATTAAAAGTAACCTACAGCCATTGTCGATCGTAGAGAGAAGATGTTGAGGAATCATCCCTTTAGTACTTGTATCTTGGGGCGGACGTTCACGGGAGGAATCTATTTGGGAACGTGAAGACGAGATTCGTCAAAAGTACCAACATCTGTTTTCTTAATCTTGTGGTCGTCCTTCTAATCTCGAGGACGAAATTTTCTGTAAGGTGAGTAGGATGTAACACCCTAATTCAGATACGGTGTTTCTAGAGTTATTGAGATATTATTTTTCTTAATAAAAATTTTTACTATAATTTTAAAATTTACTTTATAGTTGGTTGGCAGTATAATCATTTTAACTTTTTCCGTATACAATTTTGATATGAAAATTTTCAGTCCTTAGATAATATATGTTAGTTCTTTAGTGGCAACAAAACAATATTTCATATCCTAGGTTTCTTAAACTAACCTATTCACATTTGATTTGCAAATATATTTCTTTGCCTAACTTCATTTTGCTGTTGGTTTGAGAATGAGAAAAATCCATACCAAATCTCTAAACGCAGTCATATATACGAGAATAATGGAGAAAAGAGGTCATACGAGGAAATTTCCTTATATGGCGTGGAAAAAATACAACCTCCACCAATTTTTTCGACGATCGGCATCCATCATCATCATCATCATCATCATTATCATCTAAGATGTGCGTACACCAAATAATGTAGGTTGTATTTTTTCCACGCCATGAGAGTAAATCCCTCCTATGATCTCTTTCCTTTATTAATCTCCATACACAGAGGGAGAGACGCACAACTAAATTCTATCCTCTCCCCTCCCCCTCCCCCTCCCCAATTTCATATAATCACTCTCTCTCTCTAGATTACACACATCTCTCTCTCCCCCTCCTCTACCCCTCAATTCTCTCCCCGAGGCCCGACTCCCTCTCGCCACCATCATTGCCGCAGACCGCTCCCCAACCCCGTACCACCGATTCCTTCCCTTCCTCCCTCGTCTTCACCCTTTCGCCGCTTCCCGAGCGCCCACATGGTCACCACCCTCGTCGCATTTATCCTCGCAGTCACCATCTCCCCTCTCCACGACCCATAGCCAGCACCCATCTCTTCGTCACCATCTCCTTCATCCCCATCACCGAGCTCCATTTCAAAACACCCATGACCCATCTCGTCTTCATCCACGCTGCCTCCATCCTCGTCGCCACCTTTCCCGCCGCTACTCCCTCGCCTTCTCCAACCACCGCAACACTTCAAACCATCACCCCACCGTCACCACCTTCCCTCACCCATAAACCCTCACCGTCGAACCCATCGCCCCCATCTCCCCTCTCGAAGAACCTATCTCACCTCTCGACGAACCCATCCCCCAAACATCTCACCGCTGCCACCTCGACACCAACACCACCATCGCAACACCACAACCCTGACTCCCCCTCCTCTCACCTTGACGATCACCACCGCGACACATCACCTGCAACCACCTTTCACCCGAGAACCCGTGACCCAACTCCGGCGCACCCAGTAAGCCCTACCACGGAAACCGTCTCGTCTTCTCTTGAGTCACTGAGCAACTGCATCGTCGTTGCTATACCCCTACGCCGTCACCTCCATCTCGCTGACACCGCCAACCGAGATCTAAACTCAAGCCAGACCATCAAGCTTGGATCGATCTTTCGTCGTAATTTATCCGTTCATCGCGTTTGAGGCAAGTATTCCTGCTTTACTTTTGTTCGATGCATATCGGCAACCCTCATGTGTGTGTGTATTTCTGCACTGTTAAAATTGAAAGAAAAATGTTGGTATTCAATTATTTTTATATCGTTAGAAAAATATAGATTTTATGCAGCAAAGCGATAAAAAGAAAACTAGATTCAGTGTGGATTTGCAATGAGATTTATTTAACTATAAATAAAGTTTGAAAGTTATTAACCTATCTCATATATATATCCTTCTAGCCAGCTTGTGATTAGTATATTCATATTAAGGTTAACATTAAAGATAACGATTGTGACTCATACCAGCTTGTACATCGTCTTCATGCAGTTACTATTACCAGATAACAATTACCTTTGACATGTCATGATTATTCATTACTCCAGTCTATTTACTTGAGAACGAGATTTCTAATTATAATGATGAACTACATTACATGACACAACCTACTATTTACTAGTTTCATTTCTATATAATTACCATATCATAAATTTCAGTCTTTTCAGCATTCTTAATTAGTGATCTAGTCATTACCATAGTAGATACGAATATGCGGGGTGTGGAGATAGTTTGAGTGTGCGTTCGTACAATAGAATCTCAGGAGTCCCATGTCGGCAGCTCGTATCGGGCTATATCGGTCGTATGTTAGTACAGCTCATACCAGGCTATATCGGTGGTATGTTATTACAGCTCGTACCAGACTATATCGATCGCATGTTATTACAGCTCATACCGGACTATATCGGTCGCATGTTCATCCCACAGTTGGGCCCGTATTTTCTAGCCCCTGGGGCTTTACCCTTGGGTTAGGAATACTCCTGCAGAGATTGACACACACACTCGAACTCACGATAGGATAGATTATCTTTTAGTGACCAGTTAGGTTATGACTTGACCTATTTACATGTCTGTTTCATAGTTTTAATGAGTGTGTGTATGTTTCTACTTGCGCACATGGGCTTCACTACGCTTATATATTCTTGTTATCATACCACACACACCTTATACGTTGAGTACTTGCAGGGATATTTTGACATCCCTGAAATTTTCCATCTCAGGTTCAGAGGCGGATTTTTCAAGCTGAGCAGGATCAGAGTGACTATCGAAACCTTGCCGATGATCAATAGCCGTAAGTTTATTTCTTTAGTATTTAGCATGTGCGCCCTTGTGGGACATTAGGGCTTATGTATCCCTTTTGGATCTTATTTTATTTCGAACATATTATATTGGATCTTTATTTGCATTCATTAACTAGTAAATCTACTTTTAGTATTCCTTACAGGTTCCTTGCAGCATGACTATCAGTATTATCTCTTTTATTATTGGATTTTATCCTTGACAGGTTTAGCTAAACAGCCTTTATGTGATTATGGAAGAATCTTTCCTTTCCGTAGGTAGCACGGCTGGCCTTTGTTGCTTCGTATTCCGTATTTTGGAAAGAGGGATGTGACGAGCTTTTGTTGGTATCAGAGCTAGGCTGACGCCGAAGTTAGTCTGGCTTCTACCAACCTTTAGGGTTAGAATCACATGTTTAGGTTCTTCCCAGTATGTCATGCTGCATATTCCTTTGACTCTAATTGTAGGATTCGGACGACTTACATAGAATTACGATATTGTGTCCATATACCGCAGCATGGATACAATACGGTATTCTGTATGAGTAAGTTAGAGTCCTACCCTTAATTTGTATCCATTGATTTGATTATATTGTATTATCTATTTTTCCCTCAATTGTTTTAATACTCTGAATTTGAATCTTATTTTAGCTGTTAAACCCTTGTTGTTTGTTTTGACTTCAGAATCATGGCGGAAGAAAATTTGCGGGTATATGGAAGGCGCGACAACAATGCTGCACTACTTGTAGTTATACATGGTATGTTAAACAGCCAACAACAGCAGTTTGACTTACTGCAGAAGGGTCTACTTACTTCTCAGCATACCGCTACTGCAGCCTTGAATAAGGTGGCTGAGGTTCGTGAGGGTAGACGTACGGGCAGTGTCGCTGAATTTAGGAGACTACAGACGGCAGTTTTCACTGGCTCGGGCAGTCCACTTGATGCCGAGCAGTGGATAGTCGACATGGAGAATTTGCTGTCAGCCGTCCGAGCTCCAGGAGAGGACAGAGTAAATATAGTCAAGATTCAGCTACAAGATATAACTAGAATTTGGTGGCTCGTAGAAAAGAACAGGTTGAAGAAACCGATTGCATGGACTAATTTCTCTACGGCTTTTCTTGAGAAATTCTTTCCCAAATCGGCTAGGATCGAAATCGAGCGGCAGTTTATCAACCTTCGTCAGAGAGATCGCACAGTGAATGAAGTAGCGGCTGAGTTTATCCGACTCAGTCGTTTCGCTCCTTCGATAGTAGCTCAGGAGGAGGACAGGGCCAAGAGATTTTTACAGTGGCTTACTTTGGAGATACAGGAGAAACTAGCTTCACATGATCTGGGGACTTATTCTGAGTTATTAAATACAACCCGCAGGATTGTGGCAGTTATGGATAAGACGAAGAAACTACAGGGTGGAGAATTTAAACGTCCAGTGAATCAAACTTCGGAAAGGATTCCAGTCAAACAGCATGGAGGAGTTCAGATGAAGCATACCACAACCCCACCACAACGAGAACCTCCAGTTTGTGGATACTGTCAGATACCGGGATACATTGAAAGAAATTGCCGCCGGGCCAAGAGTCTATGTCTGATATGTGGTGCCAGTGACCACCAAATTGGGAGTTGTCCTAGGAGAGTAGTGTGAAACCAGCCTCAGAAAGGACTTATCCCTCAGAAACAACTTTTTGATCCGAGGCGAGGCAACACAGTTCGTGGATAAGGGCGAGCATTTACCTTGACGGCTGAGCAGGCAGAAGCATCAAAGGATGTCATTTCAGGTACCATTCTAGTTTGTTATGTTCCTGCTAGAGCACTTTTCGATTCCGGGGCTTCGCATTGTTTTATGTCTTTAGTTTTTGCCACAACACATTCTATTACACACGAAACACTGACTCGAGGTTGGGACATTCATACTGGAAATGGAGTAGTTGCCACCAATCTAGAGTGCATGGTTTGTCCAGTAGTGATTTGCGGCAGGGAACTTTTCGCAGATTTCCTGCTCATTGGGACCGATAGTTATGAGGTTGTCTTAGGAATGGATTGATTTGGACACCTTTCATGCACATATCGATTGTCGGACCAAAACCGTAATCTTTTGCATTCCTAACCACCCAGAGTTCGTGTTTACTGGGGACAACAAATCCTTGGGACCCATAAATTTTATAGCAAAGCCGACGAGCAACATACTACACTACTACAGTAGTCGCTTGCCCCTACAGATTTAGCCGTAGGGACAAACCACTGCCCCTACGGATATATCCGTAGGGACATAAAATTCCTCCGTAAGTCCAAAAGCTGCAGGTGCAACTTTTCGTCCTGAACATGCCCCTACGGAGTAATAATTACCCCTACGCCTTACTCCGTAGGGACATTTATCCCTATGGATTATTCCGTAGGGACATAATCTTTATTTAATTTATTGGTTTATAAAATAAAATACTTGTACCTATGAATGTATTCGTAAGGCCTGATAAATGCCCCTACGGATATTATCATCTGCAGGTCCTAATATATGCCCCTACGAATTAATTTGTAGGGGCAAGTTAATGAGTCCATAGGGATGAAGTTTATGTTGCATTATCAAAAGTCGTCCATTTTTATACCCATCGATGCATAGGCTAAAGGTCTTCAGATCCTTTGATTTTTCATACACATATAATTGAGGGTAGGGTGATCAACTTTAACTGTTCGGATCATTCAAATATATCATGGATCGAGGGTAGGGTGATCAACTTCAATTAGTAGTGTAAAAGTTTTATTGTCGGTAAACCGTTAATTTTGCATCCACTAAATCAACGGTGAAAAGGTGATGGAATCGCATGAAATTTGGTGTATCCACATCTTAGATCATAAAGATGATGATGATGAGTGCCGATCGTCGAAAAAAATCATGGGGGTGTATTTTTTCGACACAATAGGAGTAAATTCCCTCCTGTGGTATCTTTTCTCCATTATCCTCTATATATATTTCACCACTTGATTTATTGTCTTGTTAAAGGATGTCTCTTTCACTGTCAATTGCATTGTTCCAGGACCTTAATCTGTCTACAGAGAGATTGACATCTAACAAAGCTTTCACTAACAAACTATGGAATGCTGGGAAATTTGTATTACAGAAATTACCTGGTGAAAGTGACGTCTCTGCATGGGAACAGTTATTTTCAGATAAGGTTCTTTCATTTTAACCTTCTTTCCTCTTCACCTCCATATAATTCGTGAGAAATGAGAATATATCTTAACACAGTTGCCAATGCTTGTGAATCCAAAAGTTGTTGCCGGCAGGTACTGTGCTGTGATCATCAGATCTGTGCACGCATTCTGTCATGAATCTTGTTAGGTTATATTTTCTTATTCTGTGATCATCAGATCTGTGCGCGCATTCCAGCAAATTTTTGTTGTTGGAATTGGTTCTCGATATACCAATTGTCTAGGTAATTATATGTATTATGCATCTAGATCATGAAATCAATCATGATCACTGTAACAGTGTATAGAGATAAAAAAAAACATAGTATGCTTTGGATCCAAAGGGTAACCATAATGTATGTGTATACTTAGGAATTTCAGAGTAAAATTCTTGTAAATATATTGTAATTTTATTATGATAAACTGCTACCGTATCTCGTGATTATTGTGGATGAAGTGAAAGGGTGGTTGGTAGAGCTTCCGAATACAGAAACCTGATAGTATTGTTGACATATCTTGGATTTACAAAATTAGCTTTCACTCCTGGAACTTGGTTCTGTCTTTAGTTTTAATATAGGATAGGATTCTTGGAGCTAAAACTGCTAACCTTGTGTTCTCTATATAGGCCCAATCGTATAACTAAAGGCCAAGATTTGTATGACTAGTTCCTTAGCCGGCATCAAGCTATGCAGAAACTCTTGTTCTTAGTCAAGTTAATCCGGAGAGAGTTGCTTTCTCTTAAACAGGATGAGGACAAATTCTTATTTATTACCTAAGTTAATCAGTCTTAACAATAGCATCTTAGTGTCCCTTACAAGCTAAAACTGATATAGGTTGAGAGGAAGGTTATAGAACATCAATTTTGATGCGACAGCCTCATAACTAAAACACATAATGCGAACTTAGAGAATCAGATTGAAAGATAGGCAATATTCTTTTTAAAGCACAAAAGTCAGTTGAGTAGACTCTGTTTCAATGCTCTGTTTGAGTTTAAGTGTGTCTAGATTTGTGTTCGTGGTTTAGTTATGATTTCAGTTTGTTCATTCAGTTTGATGTGGAGGAGTCGCTTCTCAGACTACCATTGCCCGAGTGCTGGATAGTAAGCTCTCTCTCTCTCTCTGTGTGTGTGTGTGTGTGTGTGTGTGTGTGTGTGTGAGAGAGAGAGAGAGAGAGAGAGAGAATATACTAATGATTTACTGAGAAAACTTGTTTAATTCAAGGTTTCAGAACTACATGAGCTCGTTGACAGTGTTACCTCAAACTATGACAGGTTTTTCTTTGGAGATGCTAGTAGAGAACTCGATGATTTCTTCTGGGCTGATTTTGCTGACTGGTACGATGAATTTGCATATCATTTTAGCCGTCTTTAATATTCACATTAACCATTCTACCTTTTTTCTTTGTTGTAAATATCGTCCTTATCTTTAATTACTGAAAAATATTCGGATATCATTTTTATAATTAGTCAGTCCTACAAGATTCCCAGGAACAATTTAGTCTGATGAAGCAATCATAGAGTGGATTAGTTAACATCTCGAATCTGGACATTTTGTTACATGAGTTGCAACTTTAGGAATGGTGAGCATGGTAATTATTATGGGTGCCACATTTTGTTACACGAAGGGGCTGTTTGGTTGATTGGATTTGGAGATTCATGCAATATTTGTTGCAAAAAATTCTATTTCCCATATTTGGTTTGCAACAACTTGGGTTGGATTTGGAAACGGAGTTGCAAAAATGAGTCAAATTCTTGCACTCATTTTGGTTGTAACAAGAGTTGCAACTTTGGGAATGGTGAGCATGATAATTATTATGGGTGCCACATAAGCTTTATATATGCCACCTATGCAAATTTGCAACAAATGTTGCATTTCCTTTAGTTTTTTGTACAACCAAACACAAAAAATGGTTTGGAATTGGAAATCCAGTTACAAAACTTGAAGATAACCAAACAATGGATTCGTGACTTTTTTTTGCAACAAATGATGCATGCAACATTTGTTGCATGAAAGCAAGATGCAATTTTTTTTTGTTGCTAACCAAACATTCCCGAAGTAGCACACGTTGACAAATACTGTCCCTACTCCCTTTAATGCTGTAGCTTATATGTCTCCAGTGGAATATGTTCCAATCTAATTAGGTAATGTAATGCACATATATTTATGCTTAGGTGACATTTCGTTATCAAGGGTTTGTCTATCTTTCTAGTTTTGATAAACATATATTCTTTATTACTAAATAGAAACTATGTTAATTAGTTCATGAATCAAGTTGCATAATGATAATTTAAAGGAGTTGATGAGAAATGTTATAGAATGTTAATTCTTTGTATCAGTGTTACAAAGAACTGCACTTACTCCTAATATAGCTAATATACTTCATCTATGTGCGCATGTAGATAAAATTAAGGAGAAGTTGCTTATGTACATGTTGAATTCTCTCTCTATATTGTAATTACAAAAAGGAAAATTGTATCTCTTTACAGATGCATAATTCGATTTTAGAAGATTTGATGAGTAGCGTATTAGATATTAATCTTTTGTTAGCAATGTTGAAAGCAAGCACTTTCTTGATATATGTCTAAATTATCTTAAAATAGATGAAGTGTCTTTAGCATAAGTGGGATACAAGATGAAGATCTTTCATGCTGTTCTCAAGTGCTTGGGTGAAAAAATTGCCGGCTATCTGTATGATAGATCTGCTTGTTGCTTTTTTTCTAAAGGAGAAGTATGAGCAATACCAGTATGCATTGGTTGCTTGATTCCAACAAACAATGTATGTATGGTATATGGGGGTATACATTAATTATTACTGTATAATAAGGACACTTTTTGCTACTTTTCTGTTATTTCTTATATCATGCAAAAGCAATAAAGCCGATACCAATATCTTCTGCATCTTTATCTATATACCTTACAATCACATGAGTTTTATGCTGCCTTCATCATCATGCAAAGCTTTTTGGCCCTCTTCACATATATCTTCGGGTTGATATGGTGCGCGACTAAGTTGCGGAAGCTCAAATTTACTGTCAGCTATCAACTGAATTAGCCTATTTTATAAGATTTGCCAAATCTCTGTCCAAAAGAAAATAGGATAGACAAAAGCTTCCTTCACAATAGGATACCTATCTTGGCGACACAGTTTGTGTTCCTACAGTCAAAGCTCGATTTTTCAAAATTTCCTGAACGATGTAACATCGAGATGGAAAATAGAAGCCAGATTGAAATCCTGGTGTCTGTTCTTTTACTTTATTTTTAACCAACTTGGTAAATCAGTTTTACCAGTATGTTTGTCTGCTTGATGGTATTATGCCATCATTCTCAGTTACAAATGATTCAAAACGTGGAAGCGCAATAAATTTAACAGCTTAACTGATGATATTTCCCTCTATGATACATACTGTGAGATTTTAAATTTGTAAACAATTTGTGAAATTCATGATCTCAATTTGTTGTTTTGTGATGTTATTTAATGTTTATTGACAATTATAAATTCCAGAAGCTTGACATTGATCATGTTTCCTTAGAGCGGGCTAGGTGTTGATCTCTATAACTGTTCTGGTCTAGTTTACGACACTTCGTATGATTAATGTGCAGGCATTGCCCTATCGAAAGCAGGCCCTTATAATATCTCACTGGCCCCAGACGTCGCTTCCAAGGGATGTTAAGTCTATCAAAAGATTTGAGAATTTGCAGTCCTTGGTAAGTTTGACTCAACTTCTGCAGATATATAGAAATGGCCTAAGCTTCCCTTTGATATGGCCTCACTCTTCGCTGTATGTGGTTGTTTACAGACCAGAGCCATCTGCAATGCACGAGCAGAATATTCTGTTGAGCCAGCAAAACGTATATCTGCATCAATTGTTGCAAGCACTGAAGTCCTTGACTAAATGTCTGTAAGTCTTATTGAGAATTCACTCGATCATGTGTCTCGCTGGTTCTGATGGTTGGCATCTCCACTTAATGTAGGCTCTTTTTTATTAGTCGTGTAAGAGTTGGCACTGTTGTCTGGTACATTAGTTCTCGTTTATCTAACTTAGGGTCTTTGAAATCATGTCAATTAATTTGGAGAACATAAAAGTAATTGTTTTATAAATATATCTAATGAAATTCATGGAGTACATAAGCTATGCTTAAACATGCATATGGATTGCTTCCATGTAGACAGCTTTAGTGGAACAGCAATGCCAACAGATAGCTCCACTTCATGCATTTAGCATAAAGAAGCACATATAAATGACAGGATTTTATTTGTTAATTATTTTTAACGAATAAATATTGTAGTATTTGACGTAATACGTATCAATTATTTAGTCCACACATATATCAACTTTGTCAAGGTGCTTCATCAAACACTGGGTTAGATAAACTAGCAAGTAGGGCAAAAATGGTGCAAACAACTCAGGGGTTGATAAAACTGTACAACGCAAATATACATTATTTTTTATGAAGAAAAAACGCTTGCTTTCTGCATGGTTATCATTCTGTCTATTCTTACCGCAAACAGAGTGAAAAAGACGTCCTGGCTCTGCTATCGAGATTGGATCTTCAAAATGTTCATTTCACCGAAATGCCCCCAGGTAATATTTAGACATTTCTTTTTCATCACTTGTCCGCATTTGCTAAGCATTTGCTGTCATAATAATCACTAATATGTATATGTGTTGAGGGATATAATTTCTAGCACTAATATGTGTGTTATGGGGTATAATTTCTAACACGCCTCATAAGTTGAGCGCGCTTTTTGTGGCGAAAATCTAATTTTCATGAAACAATATTTTTTATCTTCTTTTAAATGCACAACCTTTAGATTCAAATACGAGTTGCACTGCCACCATCTTAGAGTTTCCCTCACTGCACCACAAACTTCGGAGTTATGGTGTGGGTTGAAACATATTCTAACGGTGTCTGTCCATTCACACTAAAATTATTTTCCAGAGAATGCAAAACAATCTGTCCACATTGTAGCTGGAGAAGGTTTCGAAGCGTATCTTCCTCTTGCAGATATGGTCGATGTATCTGCCGAACTCCAACGCCTCTCTAAGCGCTTTTCAAAGATGCAATCAGAATACGATGCTCTCGTTGCTCGCCTCAGTTCTCCTAGTGTATAACTCCTTTTTTTAATACTTTTTTATTCATTAGGGTTGATTGCACAAAGCCCCTTGTAGTTTGACCTCTATGGTACTATGGCACTTACAGCCCCTCATGCAATTTATTAACACAAACACCCTCTCTGCTCATTGATCCACACCTTTAAAAGCAAAAATTCAACTCTAAACACTCAAATCATTGTACTTTAACTCTAGAACTTGTTTATAATCGATAAACAGAGGACAGGTTTGCGCAAAAAAATAATAGGAGGGGGGTACAAGTGCTATACAGAGTAAACTGCAGGGTTGTTTTGGGCAATTACCCTATTAATTATATTTTCCCATTTTATATTTTAACAATGTAGATAATGGATCATACTCATAACACGGTCAACTATCATGCTGCAGTTTGTAGAGAAAGCGCCTGAGGAGGTGGTCCGTGGAGTTAGGGATCGGAAGCAGAAGAGAGGTTGAAGCTAACGAAGAACCGCCTTTTCTTGAATCATCGGTCTCAATACGAACCTGAATGTTTTTTTCCTTAAACTTTAATTCAACCTTTATCAAAGTTTTGCTATACGAGTTTTTGCAATCCTCCTAATTCGGAGGTTGATTGATTCCAACGTCGCCCAATCACATTCCTTGTGAAGTCGTCAATACATGGAACGGGCCAAGTTAAATGACAAATCAGAGGGGTTTCTGCAAGGAGTGAAGACTGCACATAACCAAATGTTTCCTGCACCATTTCGAGAAATGTATATGTTTTGTTGTTTCTGGGATGTTGTAGAAATCACATTTGAGCTTGATACTGTTGCAGAAACCTCAACTCAGATGCCAATATATTCACTATTTGAATCGGGAGAAATGATTGTATCTTCTATACTACTGTCGCTATTTTCTCAATCAAAGATTATTTTATTTGAAGCAAAAAGCCATAGGGAATTTTCAGTGGAAAGAGAAGAAAGTAGGCGGGAACAACAACTAGTCCTTTTATCCTTAGCATATGTGGTAGGCTATATGAACCAACATGAGAATCTTGCAGGGTCAAGCAAATAAAATAGCAGCTTATTTGATTGTTGTTTCATTGTTGTTCCGACAGGATTCCTTAACTACAAAACAGAAGAATTGGCTCCTAAAGTAACTACTCGGCTTGAGACAAATTTGGAGTGGCGGATGCATCATTTGCGGAAGTATAAGTCCTTGTGGAGTTCCAGCTGTGTTGATCCTGAAGAAGGATGGATTGTGGGACATGCAGTCACTCCTAATATTTTTAAACTAGATGTTGTATGGGTATAAACCAAGATCCACGCATTATGTTCATGCATAATTTTATTTTTTTTGGCTACGTTTCTCTCTTAAACATATAAACATTGGGAAGAACGGTTATTTTCCACTTAAGTTGACTTTAAATTCAGGGGCCATAAACCTTTTGAAAGAACTATTTCCCACTGAAAAAGAAAATGATTGCAACTTGTGTGGATGTTTTGAAAGCAGCCCAGTTTCTTGATTGGGACTCGTCTGAAGAAGTTTGGTTCTTATCGGCTGTTCGTCGAAAACGAAACCTGAAAAATGTGTCGATTTGTCATGCACATCATCTTCGCCTTTAGGTGCGTTCCCATTTAGTTTTCAGGAATGATGAGGATTAGCTGACGCCATAGTTTTTTATTTCCTTTTCTTTTTATCTCTGATGAAGCTAACACAATATTTCTGAATACTTTATAAATTCTTTTGCCCCTGATTTAGATAAGGAATTTATGGAAAACACTTTCTAAACACTTGACAGTGAAAACCTTGACCATCGACTTCAAAAACCAATTAAGAGCATCACCACCATTAATATCCAGCTGCAAATGACATCGACAGGATGCCACCACAACACATGCCATTTGGGATTTTTATGGAAAACAATCTAAGTAGGACCTGGTCCTAGATTTGGGGGCCCTATACAATGCAAACTAGGCAATGAAGATCTCAACTCTAACACTTCTTCTCAAGTTTAAACCAAAGCAGCTAAAGTTCATGCAGTAAAACTTTCCGATCCAATGTGAGATTACCAGTCCGATTTCACAAAATAAATTTTAAAAAACAAAAACAGAAAGAAAAAAACCTTTACAAACTTAAATTCATGGTTTTGCCAAATTTGTATTAGAAGAAGCAAAGGATGAGGAAGGAATCAGTGCCAACAAATTATTCTCTGCCACCTAACATGTGCCTAATAACAAAATAAAACAACTTTTGATTTCCTTCACAATCCCTCTATTAAAAAAAGGAACGGAGGCATGTGAACAATAAAAGGAAACGTGCTGGCAATGATAGCTGCTGCTGCTGAGTAGAAAAAGACCTAACCTCAGCAGCATCTTCAGATTGGCTGAAGATGTGCAATCATGAGCTTCACATTAATTTATTCATCTTTATTGGGGTTGTTTGGGAAAGCACAAGCATCGACAAACAAACACATCATAACTGCTTTCATATTTAAAAAAAAATACCAAGAAACAAAAGTGGAACAGAACATCCATTTCCTATTAACATAACAAAATCATCACAAGTTTCATGCCAAGGGCTGCATTAGTTTATCATGTTGGCTCATGATCCTTTGCCAATCACATCCGCTTTTTATCCATGGCCCTTTCCATTTCGACAGCAGCTAAAATGGTAAAAGGAAACACCTACTAAAAGAACAGTTACAGCTAGCACAAGAACAGCAGCAGCAGCAACAAATAGCACAACTCACATAACAGAAAGGCTAAATTACACTAAAATACCTTCAACTATCGTTGTTTCCACTAAACCGCCTTAAAGTTTTTATATACAATGAACTCCCTTTAACTTTTGGTTTTTATTGAGTTTCTTTTCACTAAAATACCCTTAAGCGTAGCATTTTAAGCCATCTTACCGTGATAAAAAGCATTTCGTTAGTTTAGTGAAAAAACAGCGATAGTTAAGCATATCTTAGTTTAATTTAGCCCAACAGAAATGGTGAATTGTGAGGAAGCAATACCTGAAGTAATAAGACTAATAGTGAGAAGCTGGGTCTGGCTTATCCGAGACATCGTCATCATGCTCCTCTTTGCCCTGCATCCTCGTCGGGACACAAAAGCCAGAAAAATCGACACTGGTCGATCCAAAACCAATATTCTGGACCGACGGCGACGAGAAATTAAATAACGAGTGGTGCATTTGGAAATTACTGGACTGAAGGGGTCCCCCCTGAGTGAAAAACTGGCTCTCATTGTTATCTGCCACATGCCACGGAATCATCAAGTTCGAATCGAACGGCAGGTTTACAGAACCAGCAGCGAAAATATTTGTAGGAGTCGGGTCTTGAAAAGACTGGAGAGAGAGTCGGAGATCTTGAACATGGCTACTAGTTCGAGATAAGAGCTCCGGAGCATAATTCACCGAATCTAACGGAGGCGTAACAAAATTTGAAGAACCGGGTTGTTGGCCTTGGAAATCTAAAGAAATATTGGGATTCCAAGCGGGGAGTGTATCGAGCTCATCAATTGCATCCTTCGCATTTTTTATAAGCCAGTCAACAGCTTTGCTAGGCCGATCATAGCCCAGCCGATCTTGAACATCATAAAATTGTATCGCGGTGTGAGCTGATAAGCGAACCCGGCGATCTCTAAGGCCTTTCACGGTGCATACTTTGCTGTGTCGGTCCTTCCGGCCCGTGGAGCGAACAATGTGGCCTCCGTGCATAGGCACGATCTGCCCGTGTAGCCTCGACGCCTTTTTCGGTTGCGGTGGTTGTGACGGTGGCTGTTGGAGCTGATGGAAGTGGTGCGGAAGTAAGTTTTGGATTTGGGTGTCTTGGTTTTGTTGCAACTCCACTTGTTTTTCTTCGCTTTCGCCTTCTTTTGGAATCGGATGGTAAGGAGTCTTCCAGGGATCCAGAGACCTGAGCCTCTTCTTCTCGTCTTCCAGCTTGAGATTTTGTGGGATTAAAACCGAGGGGGGGTGTTTGCTTCAACTCTAGCTTCCCAAATTTTCTCATGTACTTGTTCCTCTTGCTTGTAAAAGGCTTGGCCATTTAACTTCACAAATCCCATCAACAACGCCATCAAGAACTCTAGTGCTCTGTAACTTCAGCCCCTAGATAAATCACAGAACCCATAATTTGAGAGGAACTCTCTCTCTCTCTCTCTCTCTCTCTCCCTCTCCCTCCTCACTTATGTCAAGCTCATGATCCTGATGCCTCTCTTTCTCCTTCCTATATCTGTGTCTTTCTGAGCTTGGACAGTGATTGCATATAGCTTTTGGCTTCACTCTCTCTGCTTTATTGCTGCTGTTTTTGCTAAAAGTAGGATCTCACATTTCCCACCTTTGGTGTTGCCAAATTACCCACCTGTCAAGTCTCTATCCTTCTTCTCAATTTATTTACTCTTCTCTATGCTTCTCTCCAATTATGAGCTCCTGCAGCTGATCACAAACCAACAAATGAGAGACATAATAAGAGTAGATGACATGAATGCAGGCATTATGCTTTTGGCGAATTAGCCGACAATAATATATATGAATATTTGTCTTTTGGAAGGCCAATAATTGTATATTTCAGCTGGAACCCACACCAAAAGAAAAAAAATCATAACTTTGCTCAATGTTATATTGTGATTTGTCTAATGGTGCCTTCCCACAACTGCAAGGTTTATTCTTTTTTCTTTTTCAATACTATTTCTTACTTATGTCAGACAAGAATTAGATTGAACCCCGTGAATCCCTTCCCTTGTTTGTATATCAGAATTGGAACTGCAAAAATTCTAATATAAGCAATTGTTTGTATGGTTGACATGAGTTTCAAATGCTCAAGACTTGCAAATCACACTAGAATCAAACCAAATCATTGCTTCCTCCATTATTAAAATAGTAGATTATAGCAGTAACAAAGCCATAATAATTTGGTATGTCAGTATGAAAACTAATATACAAAACCATTTAAAATCTTATGAAAAACATATATAAGTAATTCGTTATTCATTAGATACATTCAGTAACTAACATAAGATAAAACAAATCAAATCTTTCGTTAACAATGTGTGTTCCATATTTTTCATAAATTAAAACAAACGACTACTTCATACTACAGAATGAAACACATTTCATAAAGAAGATCAAAACTGTGGCTCGGGTATGAGTATGTGTAAAAAAATGAGTTATATGGGGCTGCGCTAAACTGCAACCGCGCCCCCAAGCAGGCCGTGTAAAGTTCCTGTAGAAATCCCATTTGAAGCAAAAAAGTAGAAACGGTATATCCATCGTCTCTGGTGTGATACACGGACAGTTGAGACTGAAAGGAAAAACCGACTCCTATTTTTATTGCTATTATTTTGCTCATGTTAATCTCAACCGTATGTGATACACAGACAATGGATAAGCCGCATCTACACTTTTGCTTCAAAAGGGAATCCTACATGAACTTTGCCCAGAGGGGTCAAACCGGGCCCAAGGGTGAGACCCACCACCCAGGTTGGATCATGGGACCGCAATTCCACCCCAGCCCCATATTTTCCATAAGAAATTTTCAAAACCTTAGGATTTTAACTGACAATTCTTCAGATCCGTTTCACCGTCGCTTCATGCTAGTATTTCAAAATCTAGGGAAATCTAAGAAGAAAAATTATCTGATTTCACATCATCGTTTTTTTCTTGCATTAGTTGACTCACCGGGACGATGTTCTTTCCTGGATCCAAATGTGCAAAAACAAATTCCAGTATTTGCTTTCAAGATCTCAACATATCAAAGAATTTTGAGCCAGTTACAGGCTTCAAGTTGAATTGGCCTAATTACCAGCACAACAAATCCAAGCAACTTGTGTAGTGAAGTTGCTACTTGATAGAAGTGAAAGTAAATGTGGCATGGGACTGCTAATTATTGCCGAAAATAAAGTCGTAAAGACAACAGAGAGGATGACTCACATGGAAGGAGACGTCAAGATCCAAGGCCCAAGCACGCCGAGACTTTAACTTTCCAAATGCGGCTGCAACTGTTCCAAGAGCTACAGCGGGTCATTCTATAGGCGGTGAAGGCGATGGGTCCAGCTTAAGATAAGTTTGGCAAATATGTGGTTAGAGCTTTTCCTAAGTGTCTTACTGCTACCATTAGATTTCGACTTATTATTACAACTGAACACAGAACTAGTTAGTAATATCATATCTCGTCATCAAAGGACTAAATATTAAACAAACCCCATGACATGTGATAAAGATGTTACACATATTAAGAATGTCCTGTTACAAGTTCATTCCATGGCAAACTATGTCAATTCATTCATCAGCCTACTAAAACTGTGGGAGCTAATTTTCAGAAGATGATGACAGCACAAAAGATCGACGATGCGTTGGTTGAGATTCTTATATAAGCTACATGAAAGGAAAGATGGAAAAAAATGCAAAGCGAAAAGAAAATTCCAAATACTGTACAAGCACGTTGTATCGAAGGACGATAAGGTAGCTGGAAATCTACAGTTCAAAGCAAAGGGTTTCTATATGTGTAGCTGGAAATGTTCAACTGAAAGCAAAGGGTTCTACATGTGGTGAGGAGCTTTTACAAATCACAAGTGGGAGAGAGTACAATTAAGCTGATGAGGATGAAGGAGTGATGCTGGTGGAATAAAATTATGAGGGAGGTATAAATGCTGTAGGTTCTATATAAAGCAGACTTGCTAGGACTAAAAGAGATAACAAAGTGAAAGAGGCTTTAACTCCTTTCATAAAGTTGGTATCAGAGGCATGGCAGAAGACAAGGTGCTGATATCAATGAAATGCTGAACTTTAAGATTCCTTTCATCCATATATATCTCACTTCTTTTTACAATAAAGATGAAATAAGAATGTGTAGATGGAGAAGGTATCTCTGTAGAAAGTTAGAGGTAGCTCCTATAGAGAATAATGTGATATGGTTTGAGTCGGTGTTTCAAATTTCAGATATAGGGGTTGTATCGTGTGAGCATTTTTTAATATTGGGTAGTGGATATGGGACGATATATCGGACATATGGGTCACGAACGGATATTCATATCGGGGATTTCTATGTATACATATTGGGTACTTCGGATATATACAGACATTAAACATATTTATACATATATTATATGCATATGTGATACTTGACAAAAAATATAAATTAAAAATGTCATCCATTATAAAGATTACTTGTAGGCTACATGCAAATATATGCAATAAAATAAATCTTACCGAAGAAAAGGTTAGCACAAACAATTAAAGGAAAAAAAATAAATAATAAACTGAAGCTATGTATTACATTAGCAAGCAGCTATAGCAAAACTCATTACACATCATTTCTTCTCCAATTGCATTAGCTAGCAGCTATAACAAAACTTATTAGACATCATTTCTTCTCCAATTGTTTACTTATTTTGGATTTTGATTAATCTGTTTTCAACCCTTTAATCTAAACATAGTACATAACTGATTGAAACCGATATAATGATCAGCATTTTGGACTGATATGAAACGATCTATATATTGGCTGATATTAAAAATACTGCAGATATTTAGGCAAAATGATATCTACATAGCATCGCTTGTATCACATCATTAGCGGTCCCGAACCGATATATGGTCAATATACCAGCCGAAATGTCTGATATTTAAGACAATTTTATACATAGACAATTGAGGCCAATAAATATAAAAGGAGAATATATTGGAGTCAATAGACTACAGTGACTAGCGACAGACTTCAACAAACATGGATGGAGGCATTGTAAAAAACATTGAGGATGACCTTAACAAGGAAAAAACATTAGGTAACCAAAAATTGGAAAAAAGATTTGTTACATCTTGATTCGTGCTGCACCAGTCATTTACTGCGACCTTCCTTTTCTGAACACTTAGACAGAAGCCTAACCGAAAGATCTATCGATCTGTAACTAAGAAGGAAGAATTGTCAGATGCCATGAACCCAACCTGTTTGCTTAGAATAAGAAGTTTCCCCTTCCATGATATTTTTTACGACTTTAATTCATTTGGAGATGACCTTGTGGGAAATCATTATATAACTTGCTAACAATAATCGTTTGGTGATGTGGGCTGATATTTGATTGCCATTAAAGATTTAATGAGTAAAATGTGAAGCAATGCCTTGTAGAGCTTAGTAATTATCAGATATTGATTTCTGAGTGATTCTCTAGACATGCCAAAGAAGTTGAAAAAAACATCAGGGTTTAAGAATAGTCTTAGTTCAATTATCTTCTTAAATACTAGCTTGAATAGAAATGGATCGCGGCAACCTCAAGGTAGAAAAATTGATATAAATGGTTTGTGGCTACTTTCACCCATTCAAGGGCTTTTGGGAAAACCGAAGACCTTAGATCCAGCACTAGATAGATCTAACTATAGTTTCATGTTACAGCTAAGATATTCTACTAATTCCCTCCATTACTATTTTACATTGTTTGGATGCTAAACTTGCCCAATTAGGGAAACAACTGAACTGAATCAATTGATGGTGAGAATAGTTGATAGCGATGTAAGAGAGAAAAGATAGCGATGTAAGAGCGAAAAGATCGCAACACTAGGGCTCAAGTTTGATTATGACAGGGAAGGAACATGAATAAAAGGTAATTAGAAAATTGAAAAGTTAAACACACAAGATTTTTCTATTGGAATTTTTGGTGTTTTTGTGTGTGTCTGTGTGTGGGTGGGTACGGGATTGTGTGTGTGCAGGGTTGCAAAATATAAGGCAAAGCACAAATGAAATACCAGCAGTTTATTTTCTAAACGATAGCGATATTTATAATAAGCATTCTTGCAGGTCAATCTATGAAATTCATAGAAAAAAATAGCAAATGATAATGGCCACTTAAGGGATGAATTTTAGAGGGTACGCAGACTTGGGAGTTAGCAAAACTAATGGTTAAACTACTGTTGGATCTGGTAGAATTTACTGGCAAATACTTCCAGAAAGAGAAGGTTGTAATAAATGTGCATGAAAATTATAACAAAGTTGGATACTCTCCAACGATTTTCGCAACAAGGTTCATAGAGAATTCACAGTATTAATCTATCGAGGGTAGATTGTATAAAGACAAGATCAATCCGATCTAAACAAAATATCGTTACACAATCTAAGTGACGCAGAACCATCGCTAAGTTTCTTCACGAAATAGAACATGTGTGATCTGAATGTGTTCATGATCGAGTAAAACCATTGTAACTTAGAGAATGATATTAATTAATTAAGCAAACCTCATCATCCTGGAGCTCAATCACGATCTTTTTCTTCTCCTTCTTCCTCTCGATTTCCCTTTCCTTTTCATTTGGTGCAGGTGCAAGTTTCCATTCCAAACAGATACTTAAGTGATTATTGTACTCTTTAATTGACCTATACTGTAATAGAAAGAATTACTCAACCGCTAATACCTTATCCTCTGCAGAAAGATTTTGTTCTGTTATTGTTAAAAGCATCTATAAAGGGGTAGCTTCGGAAAATATGTAGTATGATATAATCAAATTTTCATGTTTCTCCCTCTAAAATGGTTCTGCATCTAATCTACTTGTCTACTTGCATTCTTTCTCCCTCACTATTTCATTGATTGCCCGCAATCTGCTCTTTTGTGGTAAACTTTGTAAGTCGATGTACTACACCCCAGAACTTGTGGGGAGGCGGAAATTTCAAAAACGAACTTGTTTAGTGAACGAACATCGACTAACCGCTTGAATCGAAGCTAAACTATAAATAACCAAACACAAAGTGTTTCTAAACTACTGTGTTTAGGGATTATACCTAATGAAACCAGTCCTTCGTCTTTACGATCTCCTTGTTCTCCTCGGCCTTCTCTAGGTAGTAGACGATCCACCCGAGAGCAAAACTCCAAACTAAACCTCTAACTTGAGGTAACTAATCTTCTTGGATTACTAATCAAAGAAGATAGAATGAAATAGAGTGATGGTTATGGATTGATTAGTCTTTCTAATCCTTTGATCTCAACACATGAGGTGTAAGGATTAGGGTTTGAAGATGAAAGCTTGAGAAGAGAGAAGGTGAGAATGAATATCAAATGAGAATAGTAAATCTATCATAATAAATATGAAGCATTCTTATTTATGAGAAAAAGAATAATGCATAATGAATAAGCATGCTTCACAAATATCTAATGGTGATTCATTGTCATGACTCACTAAGCATTTATCATGCATTAATGATATGCATGAATCACCCTCATGACTCACTAAACTCATTTAATGCAAATGACACATAACCCTCCTTAGTCACCATCTTCTAGAAGCTTCTCGAGTAATTACGAGAACGCCCCTCCGATCCGTAAAAATACGGAAAAACTTTAGACTGTATAAATCCAATAACCGGATACCAGTAACTGGCTTAAACCAAAGCCGACTTGTAAAAACTGTCCGAAAGTCGTACGCGCATAAACGCACGTATGCGTCCGAACCCTTTGTCGCAAAACCATGCGACCTCTATATCGTTTCGCCTGGAGTAGGAAACTCTCTGTGTGGGACTCTAGAGACTCGACTACTACGCTGGCAGTGGGTTTAACCACAGACCGCAAGCGGCACTAGCTGTACGTAACGGTCCCCAGGTAGTTGTCGATAAGAAGGCCGATGAGGAAACCCATCCGAACTCCTACTGAGTCTGATGTGACAATCTCCATACAGTTCGGTCCGTTCGTCCAAGACTATCGCATATCGGGCCTAGGGGACGACAAGCGTCAGTCCCCTAATAGCGGTATAAGTCGTGTCGGAGCGAAGCCCATTACACCCTGAGAAACTACTGGAACCTACCAGCAAATCTCGCTTGCCCTGGCCAGGGACTTTGCGTAATGGCTCTCTGACACAGCACGATATCTACTCCCAATACCGGGAGGGACGAATCCTGTCTAACCGCTACTGCCTCCAAGTGCTCGGGACTGCACCCAACAGCTACCTGTTTGCACGACTCCTTTGAGCCGTGGTAGGGTAGCAATCTAAGAACAGTGGGACACACTCAAGGCGAAGCAGCAGTGTCAAGTCTGCGGACTATGCTGTACTCATGTCACCTGGGAACTGCTCACTGACGACTGGTATCAAACCAACCAACAGTTCCCTGTGAGTCCTGTCCGGTGTACCCGTAACCTAACGAGCACCTGCATACTATCTCCAGTACGACGTACTGACGGCTGTGGGACAGACCATCTCCCCAACTGGGATGAGAAGCGTACACACCAGTCTACTCCGGAGTATCGATGCTCTGTCTCGATAATCCAACGACCAGGCACCTGAATAAGGATGTGCTTGTAGACTACCCAGCCCCCACTAGTGTGACTGCCATCACAACGCTGGTAGACAAGCAAGATCCTAAGAGCTCTATCAATACGTACACTTACATATTAAGATAGAAAAACCAAGTAGCATACTACCATGTTTAGCAAGACTGTTATATACATGTGAATATCCCAAGCTTCCATTAAGTAATATACAAGCTAGTATGATACAGTAATGGCCTTCTAGGGCATAAACACTAACAATCTCCCACTTGCACTAGGGCCATGTACTGGCATATCGTAGACCGATGATCTCGAGTAGCCTCTCGAACTGAATCTGAGGTAGGGCCTTCGTGAATGGATCAGCAATGTTCTCTTCAGTAGCAACTCTCCGAACCTCGATCTCCTGACGATCAATGATCTCCCTGATCAGGTGATACCGCCTCAAGATGTGTCTGGACTTCTGATGGGACCTTGGTTCCTTCGCTAAAGCTATAGCTCCGTTGTTGTCGCAATACAGAGGTATTGGATCAACTATGGTAGGAACCACCTGAAGTTCTGTTAGGAACTTCTTCATCCAGACTGCTTCTTTTGCGGCATCGCAAGCAGCTATATACTCCGCTTCCATCGTCGAGTCAGCAACGGTGTCCTGCTTGGAGCTCTTCCAGCACACCGCCCCTCCATTGAGGGTAAAGACATATCCCGACATGGACTTGGAATCGTCCTTATCACTCTGGAAGCCGGAATCAGCAAAGGCCTCCAACCTGAGGTCTTTTCCGCCGTAAACCAAGAACATCTACTTAGTCCTCCTCAGGTACTTGAGAATGTTCTTTACTGCTATCCAGTGTTTCTCCCCTGGGTCTGACTGATACCGGCTTACCACGCTTAGTGCGTAAGCTACATCTGGTCTGGTGCACAACATCGCATACATTATAGAGCCTACCGCAGAAGCGTAGGGTATAATAGACATGCGTTCCCTTTCCAAATCAGTCTTGGGAGACATCTCTTTGGAGTGGGTGATTCCGTGACAAGCCGGTAGATTACCGCGCTTAGAATCTTCCATACTGAATCTTTTCAGTACAGTGTCGATATACCTGGACTGCAAAAGTCCCAACATCCTCTTGGATCTATCACGATAGATCCGGATCCCCAGAATGTAAGAGGCATCACCCAGGTCTTTCATGGAGAACCTTTGTGACAAGAATCCTTTGACAGATTGTAGCATAAGAATGTCATTTCCTATCAATAGAATGTCATCCACGTACAAGACGAGGAATACGACACTTCTTGCTACAACTTTACTATATATGCACGGTTCATCTGGATTTTTGATAAAGTCATATTCTTTGACTGTCTCATCAAAACAGATGTTCCAACTCCGCGATGCCTGCTTTAGTCCATAAATGGACTTAAGCAGCTTGCATACTTTCCCGCTGCTCTCACTCTGATTGAAACCCTCTGGCTGATCCATATAGACGCTCTCTTCTAAATTTCCATTCAGAAAAGCCGTCTTTACGTCCATCTGCCAGATTTCATAATCATGAAAAGCAGCAATAGCAAGAAGGACCCGAATGGATTTGAGCATAGCCACTGGAGAAAAAGTTTCGTCATAGTCCAAACCAGGTCTTTGACGAAAACCCTTTGCAACAAGTCTAGCCTTATAGGTTTCCACCTGTCCATCTATACCAATCTTTTTCTTGAAGATCCATTTGCATCCTATGGGTTTTACCCCATCTGGAGCAAAGTCCAAAGTCCATACTTTGTTGGTGTACATGGACTCCATTTCGGTCCGCATTGCATCTAGCCATCGTACCGAGTCGCCGCTCTGGATGGCCTGCCGGAAGTCAGTAGGTTCATCATCATCTATGATGCAATCCTCTCTATCCCCATCTATGAGAAAACCGTAGTATCTCTCAGGCGGATGAGACAGCCTACTACTCCTGCGGAGGGGTGCGGGAATGTCCTGTTCTTCTTGAACTACTGGTTCTACCAAACTTTCAGTAGCAGCTTGTGGTTCTGGAATTTCTTCCAGTTCTACTACGCTCCCACTCTTCTGATTTTCTAAAAATTCAGTTTCTAAGAAGCGGGCATGACGAGAAACAAAAACCTTTTGTTCCTCTGCGTAATAGAAACAATATCCAGTAGAGTTCTTTGGATATCCCACAAACTTACACTCTACTGAGCGTGCCTCGAGCTTGTCCGGATGCTGCTTTTTTACAAAAGCTGGACATCCCCATGTCTTCAGATACTGAAGATAGGGTTTCTTCCCACTCCACATCTGATATGGTGTGGTAGGCACAGTTTTGGTTGGAACTCTGTTCAAAAGATGTATCGCTGATTCTAGCGCATATCCCCAGAAAGATCGCGGTAACTCAGCATTACTCATCATGGATCGTACCATATCCAATATGGTTCGATTCCGTCTCTCCGATACACCATTGTGCTGTGGAGTGTACGGAGGAGTAAGCTGAGAGAGAATTCCTTTCTCTTTTAGGTAACCTAGGAACTCGGCACTTAAGTATTCTCCACCTCGATCAGATCTCAGTGTCTTAATACTTTTGCCTGTTTGGTTTTCCGCTTCACTCTTGTATTCCTTGAATTTCTCAAAGGCCTCGGATTTATGCTTCATCAAGAAGACATGTCCAAACCTAAAGAAATCATCTGTAAAAGTAATGAAGTAGGAATAACCACCTCTCGCATGTGTAGACATTGGACCGCATACATCACTGTGTATGAGTCCTAAGAGCTTGCTCACTCTTACTCCTTGTCCAGTAAATGGAGTCTTTGTCATCTTTCCTTTGAGACAAGATTGACAAGTGTCATAAGATTGATATTCGAACAAGTCTAAATATCCTTCTCTATGCAACTTAGTCAACCTTCTCTCATTGATGTGACCCAGTCTACAATGCCATAAGAAAGCTTTATTTAAATCTGAAGACTTTCTTTTTAGTGTGTTCTGGACATTGAAAATTTGGAGTTGGTTTAAAACATATATGCCGTTATTTAGAGTACCGGACCCAATCAAACCATGATTAAGGTGGATGTTAACATCTCTTACAAACGTGAAATCATAACCTTTATTTGATAACAAGGAAACTGATATGATATTGCACGTTAAGCTTGGTACAAAATAACAGTTATGCAAAACCAAAATATGTCCACTCGTCAATCCTAGGTGATAATCCCCGACGGACGCAGCTCCCACGCTAGCTCCGTTAGCAACCCTGAGGATCATATCACCTTCCTTCAGCACTCTACGGTTTCTCAGTGCCTGCAATGAATTGCAAATATGAGATCCTGATCCGGTATCCAATACCCAGGAAGTAGAGTTGATCGACAGACAATTCTCAATTACAAACACACCTGAAGTCGAAGCCACAGCTTGCTTCGGTTCCTGGTTCTTGGCGATCCACGCCTTGCAATCTTTCTTCCAGTGCCCTTTCCTGTGACAATGGAAGCACTCATCCTGGCCAACTACCGGTGCTGCAAGCTTTTTCTTTCCCTTCTTTCCCACCTTACTAACACCTCCTCTAGGTTTGGGTGCGGCCTTCTTCTTCCTTCCTTTGGCCCTAGCCTTGGACCCGGAAGAAGATGCACCGCCAACAAACATAGCGGATGTTTCCCTTGCCTTCTGCAAGGTGCCCTCTGCACTCCTTAACATGTTCAGGAGTTCCGCAAGTTCAACTTCTTTTTCTTGAAGATTGAAGTTGAGGATAAACTGGGCGTAGGTGGGAGGAAGGGACTGGAGAATAAGATCTGTATACAGCTCATTATCCAAAGTCGTCCCAAGGTCTGCGAGCTCTTCAATATAGCCGATCATCTGTAGGACATGTTCACCTACCGATGACCCGACAGCCAACCTCGCTCGAAACAAGTTCTTAGAGGTCTCGTATCTTGCTATACGAGATTGCTCTCCATAAAGTTCCTTTGTATGGAGAAATATGCCATCTAGGGACATATCCTCGTGCCTCCTCTGATGTTCATTGTTCATTGAGGCAAGCACGATGCACTTGGCTCTCGCGCAATCTAAATCCCAGGTTTTGCGGATTTCCTTATCCGCATTGCTGGATTTGGGACCAGGGACAGCAGGTGCCGTAGCGGTGAGGATGTACCCTAATTTGTCATAGGTCAAAACCATTTTGACATTCCGCAGTCAATCTTTATAGTTTGGCCCTGTCAGTATATTTTTCTCTAAAAGTAACTTAAGTCCAGTCATTTTCAGGGTCGCTGCAATTAGGAGAGAGAGAAGAAAACTCTTTAGCATGATGCTCTTGCAAGTTTAGAGTGGTTTTTAGTTTATCTAAACTGGATGGCTCCCACTGTTTCTCGAATCCTTCCTCAAACCATAAAAGAAGAATTAGCCAGGACTATTCTCACCGTACAATACTTGCTTAACCGTTCAGCCAGGCCAGTGTCGATACTTCGAGGGAGATTTTCCAACGCTTTCGCGAAGTTCCTTAATTAAATAACCTCTTTTCTCTGGGGGCGTAACCCCGCTGACACCTTTCTGGACACCTACTAGGTTTATAGCATTGATCGTTAAGTGACGAATATCCTGATAAGTAGCATATACTCACAGTAGGATCGGGATCCAAATATCATCGTATGATAATGTTGAAGGAATCCTACCAACATTCATCAAACTCCAAATGGTATGCATCTCTTTGCAAATTTCAGTTTCTTTAGAAATTCCCGATATAAGTTTTTGCCACATGCTCTTATGACCTTGACGTATGCCAACAAATCATAAGTCACATGTCAAGTTCTGCCCATCATTATCTTGTTAATTTGAACCCACCCGTATATACCCTTGACTTATGCCAACAAGGTAATGCGACTGTCCCAAACCAACACATCTATCTATGCAACAAATGAATACCCCAGCAGCTACCAAACACTATGCCTTGACGTATGCCAACAAGCATAGCTTGAATACTACTGACCATCCATAAGAAATGACGGAGGGCTACGACTGGTTTTGGCGAAACCGTGAACGTAGTGAACTTGATATAATCGAAGGAACCTGATAGCTTTTAAAAGGAGTGGTTAAATCTCCGCATTTAAAAAATATCTGTTTTTAAAATTAACCGAGTGGTTTCTTTTTAAATTGTTCCAACGATTTAAACTTTGGTTTGTTTTCTTTGCATTATAGATAATGCGTCCTATCATTAACCTATCATTGCAGAAAACAACGAAAATACAACGTCCTCTTATGCCATCCGCATTCGCCACGGGGTCCCGTCATCACCCGTTAGGTTACTTAACTAACGACAGAGCGGGGGCTGGGCTAGCGCGGGTGTAAAATATAAGTGACGTCTAAATAGCTATCATAAATATAGATATTTAACATTCGTCTGACGCAATGATATACATTCCAGAACACAGATAAACAATATTGGATTTGCAAGCAATCTGTATTTCTTTTGAGCCTGCAAGAAAAGACAGATTACACAGTTGTGATGAATAGCCGTTACCCCACCCTCGACCCCTATGGGTACGGCAAACTACCCGCCCGGCAGTTTGTGTACCCCACCTTGGGTCAGTCCTAGGAGCAAAAACAGTAAAATGAAATAATACAACGGTGGCTACAACCGCAACCTGGATGTGCCCCGCAAAAATAATATTACAACAAATTACATTTACAACAAATGAATTAAACAATAACCCATTGCTAAACCCCGGCTATACACCACAACAGTCCAATACAGTTCATATGCACAAACAGATATAACCATTACAGAAATGTGCAACCCCCTGCCAACCGACATACTAGCAGTTAGGGGAGGTTTACGAACACATTTATCAATCACAGATATAATCCAACATGCAAATACTGTACAATTTCGATCGATTAAACATCTTTAATATTGCTCCAAAAACTGCTCTGTAAACTGGAAACCTGAGCAAAATTAAAATATTCCAGAAAATCCCAAATTTCACAGAGAACCAGCACAATAAAAATGGGTCCCTGAATCGTCCAAACGGCGGCGGATCCGCGGCGGCAACAGTGCTATGCGCCGCGGATCCGCGGCTCCGTAGACGATTCAGGGCACCAAATTTTTTGTGTGTTCTTCTGGTGTCTTTTCAAGCTCTCTGAACTTCCCTGAAAAATTTTTGGACTTCATTTTAAACTCGACAGAAACTTGACAGTTTTAGGGTTTTCCGGCTTCGTTTTTCCGTTCGAAATTCGTACAAATTTGCAATTAAGTTATTTATTGTTTATCGAGGCTCTGATACCACTGTAAGTCGATGTACTACACCCCAGAACTTGTGGGGAGGCGGAAATTTCAAAAACGAACTTGTTTAGTGAACGAACATCGACTAACCGCTTGAATCGAAGCTAAACTATAAATAACCAAACACAAAGTGTTTCTAAACTACTGTGTTTAGGGATTATACCTAATGAAACCAGTCCTTCGTCTTTACGATCTCCTTGTTCTCCTCGGCCTTCTCTAGATAGTAGACGATCCACCCGAGAGCAAAACTCCAAACTAAACCTCTAACTTGAGGTAACTAATCTTCTTGGATTGCTAATCAAAGAAGATAGAATGAAATAGAGTGATGGTTATGGATTGATTAGTCTTTCTAATCCTTTGATCTCAACACATGAGGTGTAAGGATTAGGGTTTGAAGATGAGAGCTTGAGGAGAGAGAAGGTGAGAATGAATATCAAATGAGAATAGTAAATCTATCATAATAAATATGAAGCATTCTTATTTATGAGAAAAAGAATAATGCATAATGAATAAGCATGCTTCACAAATATCTAATGGTGATTCATTGTCATGACTCACTAAGCATTTATCATGCATTAATGATATGCATGAATCACCCTCATGACTCACTAAACTCATTTAATGCAAATGACACATAACCCTCCTTAGTCACCATCTTCTAGAAGCTTCTCGAGTAATTACGAGAACGCCCCTCCGATCCGTAAAAATACGGAAAAACTTTAGACTGTATAAATCCAATAACCGGATACCAGTAACTGGCTTAAACCAAAGCCGACTTGTAAAAACTGTCCGAAAGTCGTACGCGCGTAAACGCACGTATGCGTCCGAACCCTTTGTCGCAAAACCATGCGACCTCTATATCGTTTCGCCTGGAGTAGGAAACTCTCTGTGTGGGACTCTAGAGACTCGACTACTACGCTGGCAGTGGGGTTTAACCACAGACCGCAAGCGGCACTAGCTGTACGTAACGGTCCCCAGGTAGTTGTCGATAAGAAGGCCGATGAGGAAACCCATCCGAACTCCTACCGAGTCTGATGTGACAATCTCCATACAGTTCGGTCCGTTTGTCCAAGACTATCGCATATCGGGCCTAGGGGGCGGCAAGCGTCAGTCCCCTAATAGCGGTATAAGTCGTGTCGGAGCGAAGCCCATTACACCCTGAGAAACTACTGGAACCTACCAGCAAATCTCGCTTGCCCTGGCTAGGGACTTTGCGTAATGGCTCTCTGACACAGCACGATATCTACTCCCAATACCGGGAGGAACGAATCCTGTCTAACCGCTACTGCCTCCAAGTGCTCGGGACTGCACCCAACAGCTACCTGTTTGCACGACTCCTTTGAGCCGTGGTAGGGTAGCAATCTAAGAACAGTGGGACACACTCAAGGCGAAGCAGCAGTGTCAAGTCTGCGGACTATGCTGTACTCATGTCACCTGGGAACTGCTCACTGACGACTGGTATCAAACCAATCAACAGTTCCCTATGAGTCCTGTCCGGTGTACCCGTAACCTAACGAGCACCTGCATACTATCTCCAGTACGACGTACTGACGGCTGTGGGACAGACCATCTCCCCAACTGGGATGAGAAGCGTACACACCAGTCTACTCCGGAGTATCGATGCTCTGTCTCGATAATCCAACAACCAGGCACCTGAATAAGGATGTGCTTGTAGACTACCCAGCCCCCACTAGTGTGACTGCCATCACAACGCTGGTAGACAAGCAAGATCCTAAGAGCTCTATCAATACGTACACTTACATATTAAGATAGAAAAACCAAGTAGCATACTACCATGTTTAGCAAGACTGTTATATACATGTGAATATCCCAAGTTTCCATTAAGTAATATACAAGCTAGTATGATACAGTAATGGCCTTCTAGGGCATAAACACTAACAAACTTGACAACCTTGTGATTCCTTTTTCGCTTTACATTTATCTCATAATTCTGGTCGTCCCAACTCTACAGGAACTAATGATTGTTACAGATTGACCAGCATTTTTACAAGCAGCTCTTTCTGAAGTTTAATTACGGTTTTGATGTGAGTTAGATGAATTTGATGAATTAAGTTAAAAGATTAGCGTCCTAGGGCTTATGCGTATTGTAATATAACATACAATGAGAACCAACCAAATTCCCTTTTCCTCGTATACAAGAATCACTCATAAGCCATTACGGAGAAATATCCTGATACAGCTTGTGAAACTAGAAATGTATAAGACCCTTCCAGCTACTTCATTGTTCTCGCTCCTCATTTTTAAATTACCCTCACAGCTATAGTAATAAATTCATTTGTGGAGCTTTTCCAACGTCGCGCTCCCTCCCCAATGCCAAATTGACGACAAAGGCTCAAGTGATGATAGACTGTATGCAAGTCTAATAAACTTTACAAAATTCTACACTAGTAGTCTATTCAACATGCATAAAGGGTCCATAAGGTTTAGGTTCCTGAAATTTGGGAGATAATACACTTCACATTCATGATTAGGAGAGTAAAATCCCCTATAAATTTATCCAAAAAATACATCATATATCTGTTGGTTAGTCAACCAAGGAAGAACTCAATGATGGTTAGTCAACCAAGGAAGAACTCAATGATGGTCAGTCAATTATTTTCACGAGGATATGATTTTTTCCCCTCATATCGGAGGATGAAGAAAGATTGAGAAGAGAAAAAGCTTAGGCTTTGATACTATAACGGGAAATGTATTTTTCTTCGATTGATTTAAGTATTTAACAGGTAATATCTCCTATATATAAATGCAGAATCCGTCTTAATATGACTAGTCCTAAATGAGAAAATATACAATCCAGTCGTACTTCTAGTCAAGATTTCCTAGTTTTATTCATAATCTTACAGCAGAAGATGAGAAAACACGGAATTAAGTTTGTTATTCTGAACTGCACTTTCCATACACAATGTTGAAATTTTCTCGATATCACCAAAAGTTTAAGCTAAGCGATTAACCAACACAAAATACAAACTTTTCCTCCAAAACTGAGTGAAACATCATCCAGACATGAAAGAATGACCTAATATAAGAAAAAGAAAATGTGCATATAGATGTCTGCAAAGTAGATGGCATCATCAATATCATCATTCAAGAAAATATTGCTTGTACAATTATCTCATCTCTTCTGAATGAAAGATAATTTAAACTTCTTCTATATGAACATACCGTGTTTCAGGAATCAAATACATTAAAAACGAAAAAAGAAAGAGCAGTCATCAAGAAGGCGTCTAAAAAAGAGAACAGTGGTCCAAAACCTAGAAATGTATCACATTGTTACCTCGTCAAAATCGTTCAGTAAAATACCTCATAGAACTTCTCGATGACAAGCAAACCAGAATCAATAGACTCCAGAGGATCCTTCCGAAGCCTGTGCCTCAAGCAATTTGGAATGACAGTGGCTACATCTTCTGCTGTCACTTTGTCCCTCCCTTTCAAAGCTGCTAAAGCCTTTGCAGCCCTATTGCTCACGATATCTCCTCTCAATCCGTCCACATTCAACTCTGCACACACCTTTGAAATCTTCACCCTTTGGTCATGATCTATCTGAACCGAAGCGAGCGAGCTCCGAGCCGCCCCAATCTGCTGCTGGAGCTTCTCCTGCTCCGCCTTATACGACTCCCTAAACCCCTTTGGATCCTTATCAAACCTCGCTCTTTCTTCAACAATCTTAACCCTAAGCTCCGCATCTCGAACTGTTCCAACTTGTGCATGCATCCCGAACCGATCAAGAAGCTGAGGTCTCAGCTCACCCTCCTCTGGGTTTCCAGATCCAATCAGAATAAATCGAGCTGGATGAGAGATTGAAATCCCTTCCCTTTCCACAGTGTTCCAACCAGAGGCGGCAGAGTCTAAGAGAACATCCACCAAATGATCGTCCAATAGGTTGACCTCATCAACGTAGAGAATACCTCTATTGGCTTTGGCTAGCAACCCGGGCTCAAATGCCTTAACACCCTCAGTGAGGGCCTTCTCGATGTCTATTGTGCCACATACCCTGTTGATTCAAAACCGATTCTGCTAAGTGAAAGGTTTGTAATTACAGAATGTTTGGTTTCTTAGCTATCACTTAAGACTCGTGCCTATAGCTAGACAAGTTTCATTTAGGTACTGCAGGATCTATAAATTTTCTATCACAAAGCAGTTAGTGCCGGATCACATGATATTTAAACCAACACATGTCTCTCTAAGTATGATGATCTGGGGAAAGGAGAACAAACTTCCCTTAGTGGGTTTGTCCTACAAAGGTTTATTACCAGTGGGCTAGGAGTGTTGACATGAATATTACAGCCGATGCAGATGCCAACTTAGAAAACAGTCCGGTCGAAGAGAAGAATCATAAGTCAACCACACATAAATTATCAGCTATGAAACTGACATCACCCATGAGAAACATGAGTACCAGAGGCAGCTACTCATTTGGTGGCTATTTTACATCTACATTTTACATGCTCAACACATAAGCCACATATGTTAGGCAAGCTCAGGTTACATGTGCAATTGTTTACATTTAAGCAGTGTTGTCAAAAGTGCGAAAGGCACTGCGCCTCAGGAGAGGCGCAAGGCATGACCAGGCGATGAAGTGTGCCTCTCAAAGCTTTGAGGCGCTATGCAGCGGCGAGGCATGTACCTCACGTGTGGCGCACGCCTTGTTCTAAGTGGCTAGCTTCAGGTAAACAGGTCGAATGGGCTTGGCTATTGGTTTTTTTTTAACAAACCCAAACCAAAAACACAAAATTAAGTGGCTATTGGGCAACAATAACCAGAGACCAATTCGAGAGCACCCCGAGAGAGCTACGGGTTCTCTCATTTGCAAGTTTGTTGTCAGCTATGGTTTCGAGTTCATCATCGGCTCGCAGGCAGCTCCTCGAGTTTGACGTCAGCGGCTATGGTTTCTCTATCTTTTTCTCGGGTTCTTCTCTTCATCATGAGTTATAGCTTCTGTTCTTCTCGGTTAAAGCAATCCAAGAGCACCCCAAAACATAAAATTGAGGTATAGTTTTTCTTCGGCTTCCCCTTCTCTTCTTCTTTTTATGTTATTAGTGTTGGATTTTTTTAGTCTCAAGTTAAATTTTTAGTGGGAATTTTATGTGGTTGTTCTTATGCTCAAACCCAAAACACTGTATGAGCCACTCACGGATGTTCAAGCCCTAGTATCCTCTTCCTCACTTCAGCCGCACCTTAAAGGCAGGGATGTACGCTATCACCCATGACTTGACCTCAGAGGGAAATTGGATGCTAGTGTCGGCTGTAGATGAAGCCACACCGGCGAGTGATTCATGTTCTACTCCTATGCAGACTCCACCCATAGTTGTGCCATTAAAATGGTGGGAGTTACCCGACAACGAGGAATTCACACTCCACTCCGGCAAGGCCTCCCATACCACGGTCTTCTACACTACTTCTAAGATAGGTCAAGACATAAATATGATAAAGTTTTGATTGTTCAAACAGAGCGATGGAGCGTTCTTCTTCAAAGATTCACATATTTATAGCCTCTTGGAGTGGCCATTGCACCCTTGAGACATGCAGTAACTCCCCACAATCTACCTTCAACGTGGCTCACACGAAGAATTTGTTGCAAGTAATGGCCCACGTTCTTGTTCACATTCACCTAATTAGGCCGACTGGGGTCAACCGGCACTTTCCTTTTGGCCGAAGAAATGCTGATGCCGCGTACTTGGGCTCTTCATTACGCCGGCATGTTATTATTTTCTGGGCCTCCTATTTACTTTAGCCGCAAATAGGTACATAACTACTAATTGTGAAAGTAACTTTGATTGCCACAGGTTTTGTCATAGCTCTTAGAATAATGGTCAGATATGTTGAATTACTATCTAAACCCGAAATTTCAAATAAAAAATGCAATTTCTTTTATTATCTTAGTCAATTATCCTTTGACCATCAACTAGCTGTTACTTAGTCAATCATACTTAATAGGCGTTAGTGCTCAGATTTATGTGGCGGGCATATACTGGAGCCAGATTCTATATAATCATGACCATAACCAAAGAGAAGTGCGAAGAAAAAGAAATTCACGCCTCCATATTTTATCAGTTCCATCACCAACATCCATGCACACAAGATAAACAGCCACACGAGAAGAAGAAGAATATGCAAGGTATACACGGTGTGACCAAACCCTTCCCACGTCCATGGACACAATGTCAGTGTGCTTTCTATCAACGTGGAGTACAAAAGAACACATCACCTCACTCCTCACTCATACCTCCTACTGCTTTAATCACAAGACAGGGATAGTTACAAACCCTCGTTTCATGAGACTCACATCTCATTTTTCACCTCAAAGCCATATCCCACAAATGATGGATTCAAATAATGCTACTAGTAAACTGTAAGCCTTAGTACTGCCATCATGGTAGCCCACACCAATAGTAAAAACCAACCCGAACCAATAAACCCTAGTACTGCCATCATGGTAGCCCACACCAATAGACAAAACAGACCCAAAACAAAATACAAACGAGACTTCCCGTGACTTCATTGATCGCTTCAGGTGCTCAACTAGAAACAAGCACAATCCCTCATCAAAGGAATATCTATAGACAAGAGTTTTGCTGCTAAATGGATACTGGTAGACAACGGTTTGCTGCTAATGAACTCACATCCCTTAGCTAATGGTATGCAGTAGACATGAGTCTTACTAAAGCTTATTTATTATGTTTTATTTTCAATTATTTCCATTTTGTAGGTGATTTCCAACGAAATAGAGGCCCCAATTCATGCAATGAATTAGTTTCATGAATCTTAAATGTAGTACAATCTAAATTCACAAAAAATAAAACAAATTGTTCATTGATTATGAATTATTTTACCTGTCCTCAGTTGCACCAAGAGGGAGATCAACCATGGTGATCTTAGTGGTAGTGGCAGGAAGGCTCTCCCCCATAGCAACACGGTTGCGCACTTCTGGCCCCATCGACTCCGGATCTTCCGGGTCCGAATTGAACGGGTCACCAACAACAACTGTAATATCCGGCAAAAGATCAACCAATGAACGGACCGCCGTAGATTTTCCAGTACCACGGTCGCCCATTATCATAACCCCGCCTATTTTAGGGTCAATCACATTGAGCAACAAACATAGCTTCATCTCGTCTTGGCCCACGATTGCCGCGAACGGATAGACCGGTCGCTGGCTCTCCTTTGCCTGCTTCTTCGTCTACAAATTTGAAATTTGTTATATTAAGAGTAAAATTAGGTTGATATACATTGTTATTAACTTCGCACACAACCCGTACGCTTAAGACTTTGGGCAAAATCTGATTTTTGACAAAAAATAATAATAACATTACGAATGATAAATTTAGTGATTAGGGAAGAATTTGCACCTCTTCGGTGGTGATTTCAGTGGAGGCCACATTGGAGACGCGAAGGGGAACGCGGATTCTCATTCCTTTGTGCGAGATCCTGCGAGCTGTGAAATTGTGGAATTAGGGTTTTTGAAATTGAGAGTCGAGAGCGAGGTTCGTTCTACTTACTGGTAACAGAAACGAGAGAGCGGGGGGTTGGAGAGGGGAGGGGTCGAGCTCGAGCCCTGGAGCGCATAAGAGAAGGAGACGTCGTTGAGCATTGTAATGAGACACTCGCCATTGATAGAGCGCGCTGCTCTCTCTCTCTCTGGCTGCTCTCTTCATCCAAAAAAAAGCCGAAGCGTGATTGTGGGGGATAAGAGGATAGAATTGCTCTCGCTTGTATCCAGTCACACATATTTGCTTTCTAACTGGGGCCAGTCAGTAGATAAAGTAAATATCAGATTCTTTTTATCAGAAATGGATCTTATAAAAAAACTCTTAGATACAGGTGGTCTGAATACAATTATTGTAATTTTAAGTTGCCCTATGTGAATAAAACAATCTTATCTGAAATGGTAGTATAGTATCTGATTTGCTTTGTCAACTTTGTGTATATGTTTTACTTGTTATTACGTATCACTAATACATATTGATAAATTCCTTAGGATGTTATGGAACTACTGATAGGTGTAATTTATTGCATATTTTTCTAACTCATTTATCATGTTATTATCATATATTATGTTGTTCCGGATATCTTTTGTAATACATATGACAAGGCTTGAATGTAAAGGGACGGAAAATTGTTCTAAAAATAGAATTACGTGCGTATAATAGAGACTTAAGATAATTATTGTAACGTTTCAGAAAATATAAAATATTATTTTTGGAATTTAATATTAAAATAATATATTTCCCGGAAACTGCCCGATTTGGGAAATTGGGGTTTTCGAAAAAGGGTATAAATATATACCAATAATTGTGAAATAGACGGAAATAAAAATGAATTATTCATTTAAAAATATATTTAAAGGGTTTGGCATTTTTAAAATTTATTATATGCAGTTTTGATATAAAAAAACCGATTAGTGCACTACTAATCGCGATTAAGCCAAATCCGTGTTTTTACAGTTTTCCGTGGCTAATGCACCACGTCATGTTGCATTTGGTTACATGTTATCGCATTTCTGTTGTTTTATGGGCATTTTGTGTTTTGGTTTTAAAATTACAAGAGAAAAGAAAATGAAAATGGAAAAAGGGGTATAAGGGTAAAAATTAAGAGAAAGGGTTAAAATAAGTGAGGAGAGAGAGAGGGGCTGCCTCATTTCTTTTCCTCCCCGTTTCTTTTCATCTTCTTCATCTTCACCTTCCCTCCACCTTCACCCCAAAATATCATCTCAAAAACTCCATCAAAACCCTAAACCCCTTTCATTAAAGTTGATCTCCTCCTTCTCCTCTACATATTGGACCAAGAAAAGTGGGATTTTGACGACATTGGCAAACTAGGTTTTTTCTTGAGTTGCATCCATGAGGTATATCTTCTTCCATTTAGTGTGGTTTTTAGTTCTTTGTATACCAGTTTAGTTTAAAAGTGGTTTAAGTGTGTAATGGTGAAATTAGAGATTCAAAGAGCGCGCTGCTCTCTCTCTCTGGCTGCTCTCTTCATCCAAAAAAAAGCGGAAGCGTGATTGTGGGGGATAAGAGGATAGGATTGCTCTCGCTTGTATCCAGTCACACGTATTTGCTTTCTAACTGGGGCCAGTCAGTAGATAAAGTAAATATCAGATTCTTTTTATCAGAAATGGATCTTATAAAAAAACTCTTAGATACAGGTGGTCTGAATACAATTATTGTAATTTTAAGTTGCCCTATGTGAATAAAACAATCTTATCTGAAATGGTAGTATAGTATCTGATTTGCTTTGTCAACTTTGTGTATATGTTTTACTTGTTATTACGTATCACTAATACATATTGATAAATTCCTTAGGATGTTATGGAACTACTGATAGGTGTAATTTATTGCATATTTTTCTAACTCATTTATCATGTTATTATCATATATTATGTTGTTCCGGATATCTTTTGTAATACATATGACAAGGCTTGAATGTAAAGGGACGGAAAATTGTTCTAAAAATAGAATTACGTGCGTATAATAGAGACTTAAGATAATTATTGTAACATTTCAGAAAATATAAAATATTATTTTTGGAATTTAATATTAAAATAATATATTTCCCGGAAACTGCCCGATTTGGGAAATTGGGGTTTTCGAAAAAGGGTATAAATATATACCAATAATTGTGAAATAGACGGAAATAAAAATGAATTATTCATTTAAAAATATATTTAAAGGGTTTGGCATTTTTAAAATTTATTATATGCAGTTTTGATATAAAAAAACCGATTAGTGCACTGCTAATCGCGATTAAGCCAAATCCGTGTTTTTACAGTTTTCCGTGGCTAATGCACCACGTCATGTTGCATTTGGTTACATGTTATCGCATTTCTGTTGTTTTATGGGCATTTTGTGTTTTGGTTTTAAAATTACAAGAGAAAAGAAAATGAAAATGGAAAAAGGGGTATAAGGGTAAAAATTAAGAGAAAGGGTTAAAATAAGTGAGGAGAGAGAGAGGGGCTGCCTCATTTCTTTTCCTCCCCGTTTCTTTTCATCTTCTTCATCTTCACCTTCCCTCCACCTTCACCCCAAAATATCATCTCAAAAACTCCATCAAAACCCTAAACCCCTTTCATTAAAGTTGATCTCCTCCTTCTCCTCTACATATTGGACCAAGAAAAGTGGGATTTTGACGACATTGGCAAACTAGGTTTTTTCTTGAGTTGCATCCATGAGGTATATCTTCTTCCATTTAGTGTGGTTTTTAGTTCTTTGTATACCAGTTTAGTTTAAAAGTGGTTTAAGTGTGTAATGGTGAAATTAGAGATTCAAAGAGCGCGCTGCTCTCTCTCTCTGGCTGCTCTCTTCATCCAAAAAAAAGCGGAAGCGTGATTGTGGGGGATAAGAGGATAGGATTGCTCTCGCTTGTATCCAGTCACACGTATTTGCTTTCTAACTGGGGCCAGTCAGTAGATAAAGTAAATATCAGATTCTTTTTATCAGAAATGGATCTTATAAAAAAACTCTTAGATACAGGTGGTCTGAATACAATTATTGTAATTTTAAGTTGCCCTATGTGAATAAAACAATCTTATCTGAAATGGTAGTATAGTATCTGATTTGCTTTGTCAACTTTGTGTATATGTTTTACTTGTTATTACGTATCACTAATACATATTGATAAATTCCTTAGGATGTTATGGAACTACTGATAGGTGTAATTTATTGCATATTTTTCTAACTCATTTATCATGTTATTATCATATATTATGTTGTTCCGGATATCTTTTGTAATACATATGACAAGGCTTGAATGTAAAGGGACGGAAAATTGTTCTAAAAATAGAATTACGTGCGTATAATAGAGACTTAAGATAATTATTGTAACGTTTCAGAAAATATAAAATATTATTTTTGGAATTTAATATTAAAATAATATATTTCCCGGAAACTGCCCGATTTGGGAAATTGGGGTTTTCGAAAAAGGGTATAAATATATACCAATAATTGTGAAATAGACGGAAATAAAAATGAATTATTCATTTAAAAATATATTTAAAGGGTTTGGCATTTTTAAAATTTATTATATGCAGTTTTGATATAAAAAAACCGATTAGTGCACTACTAATCGCGATTAAGCCAAATCCGTGTTTTTACAGTTTTCCGTGGCTAATGCACCACGTCATGTTGCATTTGGTTACATGTTATCGCATTTCTGTTGTTTTATGGGCATTTTGTGTTTTGGTTTTAAAATTACAAGAGAAAAGAAAATGAAAATGGAAAAAGGGGTATAAGGGTAAAAATTAAGAGAAAGGGTTAAAATAAGTGAGGAGAGAGAGAGGGGCTGCCTCATTTCTTTTCCTCCCCGTTTCTTTTCATCTTCTTCATCTTCACCTTCCCTCCACCTTCACCCCAAAATATCATCTCAAAAACTCCATCAAAACCCTAAACCCCTTTCATTAAAGTTGATCTCCTCCTTCTCCTCTACATATTGGACCAAGAAAAGTGGGATTTTGACGACATTGGCAAACTAGGTTTTTTCTTGAGTTGCATCCATGAGGTATATCTTCTTCCATTTAGTGTGGTTTTTAGTTCTTTGTATACCAGTTTAGTTTAAAAGTGGTTTAAGTGTGTAATGGTGAAATTAGAGATTCAAAGAGCGCGCTGCTCTCTCTCTCTGGCTGCTCTCTTCATCCAAAAAAAAGCGGAAGCGTGATTGTGGGGGATAAGAGGATAGGATTGCTCTCGCTTGTATCCAGTCACACGTATTTGCTTTCTAACTGGGGCCAGTCAGTAGATAAAGTAAATATCAGATTCTTTTTATCAGAAATGGATCTTATAAAAAAACTCTTAGATACAGGTGGTCTGAATACAATTATTGTAATTTTAAGTTGCCCTATGTGAATAAAACAATCTTATCTGAAATGGTAGTATAGTATCTGATTTGCTTTGTCAACTTTGTGTATATGTTTTACTTGTTATTACGTATCACTAATACATATTGATAAATTCCTTAGGATGTTATGGAACTACTGATAGGTGTAATTTATTGCATATTTTTCTAACTCATTTATCATGTTATTATCATATATTATGTTGTTCCGGATATCTTTTGTAATACATATGACAAGGCTTGAATGTAAAGGGACGGAAAATTGTTCTAAAAATAGAATTACGTGCGTATAATAGAGACTTAAGATAATTATTGTAACATTTCAGAAAATATAAAATATTATTTTTGGAATTTAATATTAAAATAATATATTTCCCGGAAACTGCCCGATTTGGGAAATTGGGGTTTTCGAAAAAGGGTATAAATATATACCAATAATTGTGAAATAGACGGAAATAAAAATGAATTATTCATTTAAAAATATATTTAAAGGGTTTGGCATTTTTAAAATTTATTATATGCAGTTTTGATATAAAAAAACCGATTAGTGCACTGCTAATCGCGATTAAGCCAAATCCGTGTTTTTACAGTTTTCCGTGGCTAATGCACCACGTCATGTTGCATTTGGTTACATGTTATCGCATTTCTGTTGTTTTATGGGCATTTTGTGTTTTGGTTTTAAAATTACAAGAGAAAAGAAAATGAAAATGGAAAAAGGGGTATAAGGGTAAAAATTAAGAGAAAGGGTTAAAATAAGTGAGGAGAGAGAGAGGGGCTGCCTCATTTCTTTTCCTCCCCGTTTCTTTTCATCTTCTTCATCTTCACCTTCCCTCCACCTTCACCCCAAAATATCATCTCAAAAACTCCATCAAAACCCTAAACCCCTTTCATTAAAGTTGATCTCCTCCTTCTCCTCTACATATTGGACCAAGAAAAGTGGGATTTTGACGACATTGGCAAACTAGGTTTTTTCTTGAGTTGCATCCATGAGGTATATCTTCTTCCATTTAGTGTGGTTTTTAGTTCTTTGTATACCAGTTTAGTTTAAAAGTGGTTTAAGTGTGTAATGGTGAAATTAGAGATTCAAAGAGCGCGCTGCTCTCTCTCTCTGGCTGCTCTCTTCATCCAAAAAAAAGCGGAAGCGTGATTGTGGGGGATAAGAGGATAGGATTGCTCTCGCTTGTATCCAGTCACACGTATTTGCTTTCTAACTGGGGCCAGTCAGTAGATAAAGTAAATATCAGATTCTTTTTATCAGAAATGGATCTTATAAAAAAACTCTTAGATACAGGTGGTCTGAATACAATTATTGTAATTTTAAGTTGCCCTATGTGAATAAAACAATCTTATCTGAAATGGTAGTATAGTATCTGATTTGCTTTGTCAACTTTGTGTATATGTTTTACTTGTTATTACGTATCACTAATACATATTGATAAATTCCTTAGGATGTTATGGAACTACTGATAGGTGTAATTTATTGCATATTTTTCTAACTCATTTATCATGTTATTATCATATATTATGTTGTTCCGGATATCTTTTGTAATACATATGACAAGGCTTGAATGTAAAGGGACGGAAAATTGTTCTAAAAATAGAATTACGTGCGTATAATAGAGACTTAAGATAATTATTGTAACGTTTCAGAAAATATAAAATATTATTTTTGGAATTTAATATTAAAATAATATATTTCCCGGAAACTGCCCGATTTGGGAAATTGGGGTTTTCGAAAAAGGGTATAAATATATACCAATAATTGTGAAATAGACGGAAATAAAAATGAATTATTCATTTAAAAATATATTTAAAGGGTTTGGCATTTTTAAAATTTATTATATGCAGTTTTGATATAAAAAAACCGATTAGTGCACTACTAATCGCGATTAAGCCAAATCCGTGTTTTTACAGTTTTCCGTGGCTAATGCACCACGTCATGTTGCATTTGGTTACATGTTATCGCATTTCTGTTGTTTTATGGGCATTTTGTGTTTTGGTTTTAAAATTACAAGAGAAAAGAAAATGAAAATGGAAAAAGGGGTATAAGGGTAAAAATTAAGAGAAAGGGTTAAAATAAGTGAGGAGAGAGAGAGGGGCTGCCTCATTTCTTTTCCTCCCCGTTTCTTTTCATCTTCTTCATCTTCACCTTCCCTCCACCTTCACCCCAAAATATCATCTCAAAAACTCCATCAAAACCCTAAACCCCTTTCATTAAAGTTGATCTCCTCCTTCTCCTCTACATATTGGACCAAGAAAAGTGGGATTTTGACGACATTGGCAAACTAGGTTTTTTCTTGAGTTGCATCCATGAGGTATATCTTCTTCCATTTAGTGTGGTTTTTAGTTCTTTGTATACCAGTTTAGTTTAAAAGTGGTTTAAGTGTGTAATGGTGAAATTAGAGATTCAAAGAGCGCGCTGCTCTCTCTCTCTGGCTGCTCTCTTCATCCAAAAAAAAGCGGAAGCGTGATTGTGGGGGATAAGAGGATAGGATTGCTCTCGCTTGTATCCAGTCACACGTATTTGCTTTCTAACTGGGGCCAGTCAGTAGATAAAGTAAATATCAGATTCTTTTTATCAGAAATGGATCTTATAAAAAAACTCTTAGATACAGGTGGTCTGAATACAATTATTGTAATTTTAAGTTGCCCTATGTGAATAAAACAATCTTATCTGAAATGGTAGTATAGTATCTGATTTGCTTTGTCAACTTTGTGTATATGTTTTACTTGTTATTACGTATCACTAATACATATTGATAAATTCCTTAGGATGTTATGGAACTACTGATAGGTGTAATTTATTGCATATTTTTCTAACTCATTTATCATGTTATTATCATATATTATGTTGTTCCGGATATCTTTTGTAATACATATGACAAGGCTTGAATGTAAAGGGACGGAAAATTGTTCTAAAAATAGAATTACGTGCGTATAATAGAGACTTAAGATAATTATTGTAACATTTCAGAAAATATAAAATATTATTTTTGGAATTTAATATTAAAATAATATATTTCCCGGAAACTGCCCGATTTGGGAAATTGGGGTTTTCGAAAAAGGGTATAAATATATACCAATAATTGTGAAATAGACGGAAATAAAAATGAATTATTCATTTAAAAATATATTTAAAGGGTTTGGCATTTTTAAAATTTATTATATGCAGTTTTGATATAAAAAAACCGATTAGTGCACTGCTAATCGCGATTAAGCCAAATCCGTGTTTTTACAGTTTTCCGTGGCTAATGCACCACGTCATGTTGCATTTGGTTACATGTTATCGCATTTCTGTTGTTTTATGGGCATTTTGTGTTTTGGTTTTAAAATTACAAGAGAAAAGAAAATGAAAATGGAAAAAGGGGTATAAGGGTAAAAATTAAGAGAAAGGGTTAAAATAAGTGAGGAGAGAGAGAGGGGCTGCCTCATTTCTTTTCCTCCCCGTTTCTTTTCATCTTCTTCATCTTCACCTTCCCTCCACCTTCACCCCAAAATATCATCTCAAAAACTCCATCAAAACCCTAAACCCCTTTCATTAAAGTTGATCTCCTCCTTCTCCTCTACATATTGGACCAAGAAAAGTGGGATTTTGACGACATTGGCAAACTAGGTTTTTTCTTGAGTTGCATCCATGAGGTATATCTTCTTCCATTTAGTGTGGTTTTTAGTTCTTTGTATACCAGTTTAGTTTAAAAGTGGTTTAAGTGTGTAATGGTGAAATTAGAGATTCAAAGAGCGCGCTGCTCTCTCTCTCTGGCTGCTCTCTTCATCCAAAAAAAAGCGGAAGCGTGATTGTGGGGGATAAGAGGATAGGATTGCTCTCGCTTGTATCCAGTCACACGTATTTGCTTTCTAACTGGGGCCAGTCAGTAGATAAAGTAAATATCAGATTCTTTTTATCAGAAATGGATCTTATAAAAAAACTCTTAGATACAGGTGGTCTGAATACAATTATTGTAATTTTAAGTTGCCCTATGTGAATAAAACAATCTTATCTGAAATGGTAGTATAGTATCTGATTTGCTTTGTCAACTTTGTGTATATGTTTTACTTGTTATTACGTATCACTAATACATATTGATAAATTCCTTAGGATGTTATGGAACTACTGATAGGTGTAATTTATTGCATATTTTTCTAACTCATTTATCATGTTATTATCATATATTATGTTGTTCCGGATATCTTTTGTAATACATATGACAAGGCTTGAATGTAAAGGGACGGAAAATTGTTCTAAAAATAGAATTACGTGCGTATAATAGAGACTTAAGATAATTATTGTAACGTTTCAGAAAATATAAAATATTATTTTTGGAATTTAATATTAAAATAATATATTTCCCGGAAACTGCCCGATTTGGGAAATTGGGGTTTTCGAAAAAGGGTATAAATATATACCAATAATTGTGAAATAGACGGAAATAAAAATGAATTATTCATTTAAAAATATATTTAAAGGGTTTGGCATTTTTAAAATTTATTATATGCAGTTTTGATATAAAAAAACCGATTAGTGCACTACTAATCGCGATTAAGCCAAATCCGTGTTTTTACAGTTTTCCGTGGCTAATGCACCACGTCATGTTGCATTTGGTTACATGTTATCGCATTTCTGTTGTTTTATGGGCATTTTGTGTTTTGGTTTTAAAATTACAAGAGAAAAGAAAATGAAAATGGAAAAAGGGGTATAAGGGTAAAAATTAAGAGAAAGGGTTAAAATAAGTGAGGAGAGAGAGAGGGGCTGCCTCATTTCTTTTCCTCCCCGTTTCTTTTCATCTTCTTCATCTTCACCTTCCCTCCACCTTCACCCCAAAATATCATCTCAAAAACTCCATCAAAACCCTAAACCCCTTTCATTAAAGTTGATCTCCTCCTTCTCCTCTACATATTGGACCAAGAAAAGTGGGATTTTGACGACATTGGCAAACTAGGTTTTTTCTTGAGTTGCATCCATGAGGTATATCTTCTTCCATTTAGTGTGGTTTTTAGTTCTTTGTATACCAGTTTAGTTTAAAAGTGGTTTAAGTGTGTAATGGTGAAATTAGAGATTCAAAGAGCGCGCTGCTCTCTCTCTCTGGCTGCTCTCTTCATCCAAAAAAAAGCGGAAGCGTGATTGTGGGGGATAAGAGGATAGGATTGCTCTCGCTTGTATCCAGTCACACGTATTTGCTTTCTAACTGGGGCCAGTCAGTAGATAAAGTAAATATCAGATTCTTTTTATCAGAAATGGATCTTATAAAAAAACTCTTAGATACAGGTGGTCTGAATACAATTATTGTAATTTTAAGTTGCCCTATGTGAATAAAACAATCTTATCTGAAATGGTAGTATAGTATCTGATTTGCTTTGTCAACTTTGTGTATATGTTTTACTTGTTATTACGTATCACTAATACATATTGATAAATTCCTTAGGATGTTATGGAACTACTGATAGGTGTAATTTATTGCATATTTTTCTAACTCATTTATCATGTTATTATCATATATTATGTTGTTCCGGATATCTTTTGTAATACATATGACAAGGCTTGAATGTAAAGGGACGGAAAATTGTTCTAAAAATAGAATTACGTGCGTATAATAGAGACTTAAGATAATTATTGTAACATTTCAGAAAATATAAAATATTATTTTTGGAATTTAATATTAAAATAATATATTTCCCGGAAACTGCCCGATTTGGGAAATTGGGGTTTTCGAAAAAGGGTATAAATATATACCAATAATTGTGAAATAGACGGAAATAAAAATGAATTATTCATTTAAAAATATATTTAAAGGGTTTGGCATTTTTAAAATTTATTATATGCAGTTTTGATATAAAAAAACCGATTAGTGCACTGCTAATCGCGATTAAGCCAAATCCGTGTTTTTACAGTTTTCCGTGGCTAATGCACCACGTCATGTTGCATTTGGTTACATGTTATCGCATTTCTGTTGTTTTATGGGCATTTTGTGTTTTGGTTTTAAAATTACAAGAGAAAAGAAAATGAAAATGGAAAAAGGGGTATAAGGGTAAAAATTAAGAGAAAGGGTTAAAATAAGTGAGGAGAGAGAGAGGGGCTGCCTCATTTCTTTTCCTCCCCGTTTCTTTTCATCTTCTTCATCTTCACCTTCCCTCCACCTTCACCCCAAAATATCATCTCAAAAACTCCATCAAAACCCTAAACCCCTTTCATTAAAGTTGATCTCCTCCTTCTCCTCTACATATTGGACCAAGAAAAGTGGGATTTTGACGACATTGGCAAACTAGGTTTTTTCTTGAGTTGCATCCATGAGGTATATCTTCTTCCATTTAGTGTGGTTTTTAGTTCTTTGTATACCAGTTTAGTTTAAAAGTGGTTTAAGTGTGTAATGGTGAAATTAGAGATTCAAAGAGCGCGCTGCTCTCTCTCTCTGGCTGCTCTCTTCATCCAAAAAAAAGCGGAAGCGTGATTGTGGGGGATAAGAGGATAGGATTGCTCTCGCTTGTATCCAGTCACACGTATTTGCTTTCTAACTGGGGCCAGTCAGTAGATAAAGTAAATATCAGATTCTTTTTATCAGAAATGGATCTTATAAAAAAACTCTTAGATACAGGTGGTCTGAATACAATTATTGTAATTTTAAGTTGCCCTATGTGAATAAAACAATCTTATCTGAAATGGTAGTATAGTATCTGATTTGCTTTGTCAACTTTGTGTATATGTTTTACTTGTTATTACGTATCACTAATACATATTGATAAATTCCTTAGGATGTTATGGAACTACTGATAGGTGTAATTTATTGCATATTTTTCTAACTCATTTATCATGTTATTATCATATATTATGTTGTTCCGGATATCTTTTGTAATACATATGACAAGGCTTGAATGTAAAGGGACGGAAAATTGTTCTAAAAATAGAATTACGTGCGTATAATAGAGACTTAAGATAATTATTGTAACGTTTCAGAAAATATAAAATATTATTTTTGGAATTTAATATTAAAATAATATATTTCCCGGAAACTGCCCGATTTGGGAAATTGGGGTTTTCGAAAAAGGGTATAAATATATACCAATAATTGTGAAATAGACGGAAATAAAAATGAATTATTCATTTAAAAATATATTTAAAGGGTTTGGCATTTTTAAAATTTATTATATGCAGTTTTGATATAAAAAAACCGATTAGTGCACTGCTAATCGCGATTAAGCCAAATCCGTGTTTTTACAGTTTTCCGTGGCTAATGCACCACGTCATGTTGCATTTGGTTACATGTTATCGCATTTCTGTTGTTTTATGGGCATTTTGTGTTTTGGTTTTAAAATTACAAGAGAAAAGAAAATGAAAATGGAAAAAGGGGTATAAGGGTAAAAATTAAGAGAAAGGGTTAAAATAAGTGAGGAGAGAGAGAGGGGCTGCCTCATTTCTTTTCCTCCCCGTTTCTTTTCATCTTCTTCATCTTCACCTTCCCTCCACCTTCACCCCAAAATATCATCTCAAAAACTCCATCAAAACCCTAAACCCCTTTCATTAAAGTTGATCTCCTCCTTCTCCTCTACATATTGGACCAAGAAAAGTGGGATTTTGACGACATTGGCAAACTAGGTTTTTTCTTGAGTTGCATCCATGAGGTATATCTTCTTCCATTTAGTGTGGTTTTTAGTTCTTTGTATACCAGTTTAGTTTAAAAGTGGTTTAAGTGTGTAATGGTGAAATTAGAGATTCAAAGAGCGCGCTGCTCTCTCTCTCTGGCTGCTCTCTTCATCCAAAAAAAAGCGGAAGCGTGATTGTGGGGGATAAGAGGATAGGATTGCTCTCGCTTGTATCCAGTCACACGTATTTGCTTTCTAACTGGGGCCAGTCAGTAGATAAAGTAAATATCAGATTCTTTTTATCAGAAATGGATCTTATAAAAAAACTCTTAGATACAGGTGGTCTGAATACAATTATTGTAATTTTAAGTTGCCCTATGTGAATAAAACAATCTTATCTGAAATGGTAGTATAGTATCTGATTTGCTTTGTCAACTTTGTGTATATGTTTTACTTGTTATTACGTATCACTAATACATATTGATAAATTCCTTAGGATGTTATGGAACTACTGATAGGTGTAATTTATTGCATATTTTTCTAACTCATTTATCATGTTATTATCATATATTATGTTGTTCCGGATATCTTTTGTAATACATATGACAAGGCTTGAATGTAAAGGGACGGAAAATTGTTCTAAAAATAGAATTACGTGCGTATAATAGAGACTTAAGATAATTATTGTAACGTTTCAGAAAATATAAAATATTATTTTTGGAATTTAATATTAAAATAATATATTTCCCGGAAACTGCCCGATTTGGGAAATTGGGGTTTTCGAAAAAGGGTATAAATATATACCAATAATTGTGAAATAGACGGAAATAAAAATGAATTATTCATTTAAAAATATATTTAAAGGGTTTGGCATTTTTAAAATTTATTATATGCAGTTTTGATATAAAAAAACCGATTAGTGCACTGCTAATCGCGATTAAGCCAAATCCGTGTTTTTACAGTTTTCCGTGGCTAATGCACCACGTCATGTTGCATTTGGTTACATGTTATCGCATTTCTGTTGTTTTATGGGCATTTTGTGTTTTGGTTTTAAAATTACAAGAGAAAAGAAAATGAAAATGGAAAAAGGGGTATAAGGGTAAAAATTAAGAGAAAGGGTTAAAATAAGTGAGGAGAGAGAGAGGGGCTGCCTCATTTCTTTTCCTCCCCGTTTCTTTTCATCTTCTTCATCTTCACCTTCCCTCCACCTTCACCCCAAAATATCATCTCAAAAACTCCATCAAAACCCTAAACCCCTTTCATTAAAGTTGATCTCCTCCTTCTCCTCTACATATTGGACCAAGAAAAGTGGGATTTTGACGACATTGGCAAACTAGGTTTTTTCTTGAGTTGCATCCATGAGGTATATCTTCTTCCATTTAGTGTGGTTTTTAGTTCTTTGTATACCAGTTTAGTTTAAAAGTGGTTTAAGTGTGTAATGGTGAAATTAGAGATTCAAAGAGCGCGCTGCTCTCTCTCTCTGGCTGCTCTCTTCATCCAAAAAAAAGCGGAAGCGTGATTGTGGGGGATAAGAGGATAGGATTGCTCTCGCTTGTATCCAGTCACACGTATTTGCTTTCTAACTGGGGCCAGTCAGTAGATAAAGTAAATATCAGATTCTTTTTATCAGAAATGGATCTTATAAAAAAACTCTTAGATACAGGTGGTCTGAATACAATTATTGTAATTTTAAGTTGCCCTATGTGAATAAAACAATCTTATCTGAAATGGTAGTATAGTATCTGATTTGCTTTGTCAACTTTGTGTATATGTTTTACTTGTTATTACGTATCACTAATACATATTGATAAATTCCTTAGGATGTTATGGAACTACTGATAGGTGTAATTTATTGCATATTTTTCTAACTCATTTATCATGTTATTATCATATATTATGTTGTTCCGGATATCTTTTGTAATACATATGACAAGGCTTGAATGTAAAGGGACGGAAAATTGTTCTAAAAATAGAATTACGTGCGTATAATAGAGACTTAAGATAATTATTGTAACGTTTCAGAAAATATAAAATATTATTTTTGGAATTTAATATTAAAATAATATATTTCCCGGAAACTGCCCGATTTGGGAAATTGGGGTTTTCGAAAAAGGGTATAAATATATACCAATAATTGTGAAATAGACGGAAATAAAAATGAATTATTCATTTAAAAATATATTTAAAGGGTTTGGCATTTTTAAAATTTATTATATGCAGTTTTGATATAAAAAAACCGATTAGTGCACTGCTAATCGCGATTAAGCCAAATCCGTGTTTTTACAGTTTTCCGTGGCTAATGCACCACGTCATGTTGCATTTGGTTACATGTTATCGCATTTCTGTTGTTTTATGGGCATTTTGTGTTTTGGTTTTAAAATTACAAGAGAAAAGAAAATGAAAATGGAAAAAGGGGTATAAGGGTAAAAATTAAGAGAAAGGGTTAAAATAAGTGAGGAGAGAGAGAGGGGCTGCCTCATTTCTTTTCCTCCCCGTTTCTTTTCATCTTCTTCATCTTCACCTTCCCTCCACCTTCACCCCAAAATATCATCTCAAAAACTCCATCAAAACCCTAAACCCCTTTCATTAAAGTTGATCTCCTCCTTCTCCTCTACATATTGGACCAAGAAAAGTGGGATTTTGACGACATTGGCAAACTAGGTTTTTTCTTGAGTTGCATCCATGAGGTATATCTTCTTCCATTTAGTGTGGTTTTTAGTTCTTTGTATACCAGTTTAGTTTAAAAGTGGTTTAAGTGTGTAATGGTGAAATTAGAGATTCAAAGAGCGCGCTGCTCTCTCTCTCTCTGGCTGCTCTCTTCATCCAAAAAAAAGCGGAAGCGTGATTGTGGGGGATAAGAGGATAGGATTGCTCTCGCTTGTATCCAGTCACACGTATTTGCTTTCTAACTGGGGCCAGTCAGTAGATAAAGTAAATATCAGATTCTTTTTATCAGAAATGGATCTTATAAAAAAACTCTTAGATACAGGTGGTCTGAATACAATTATTGTAATTTTAAGTTGCCCTATGTGAATAAAACAATCTTATCTGAAATGGTAGTATAGTATCTGATTTGCTTTGTCAACTTTGTGTATATGTTTTACTTGTTATTACGTATCACTAATACATATTGATAAATTCCTTAGGATGTTATGGAACTACTGATAGGTGTAATTTATTGCATATTTTTCTAACTCATTTATCATGTTATTATCATATATTATGTTGTTCCGGATATCTTTTGTAATACATATGACAAGGCTTGAATGTAAAGGGACGGAAAATTGTTCTAAAAATAGAATTACGTGCGTATAATAGAGACTTAAGATAATTATTGTAACGTTTCAGAAAATATAAAATATTATTTTTGGAATTTAATATTAAAATAATATATTTCCCGGAAACTGCCCGATTTGGGAAATTGGGGTTTTCGAAAAAGGGTATAAATATATACCAATAATTGTGAAATAGACGGAAATAAAAATGAATTATTCATTTAAAAATATATTTAAAGGGTTTGGCATTTTTAAAATTTATTATATGCAGTTTTGATATAAAAAAACCGATTAGTGCACTGCTAATCGCGATTAAGCCAAATCCGTGTTTTTACAGTTTTCCGTGGCTAATGCACCACGTCATGTTGCATTTGGTTACATGTTATCGCATTTCTGTTGTTTTATGGGCATTTTGTGTTTTGGTTTTAAAATTACAAGAGAAAAGAAAATGAAAATGGAAAAAGGGGTATAAGGGTAAAAATTAAGAGAAAGGGTTAAAATAAGTGAGGAGAGAGAGAGGGGCTGCCTCATTTCTTTTCCTCCCCGTTTCTTTTCATCTTCTTCATCTTCACCTTCCCTCCACCTTCACCCCAAAATATCATCTCAAAAACTCCATCAAAACCCTAAACCCCTTTCATTAAAGTTGATCTCCTCCTTCTCCTCTACATATTGGACCAAGAAAAGTGGGATTTTGACGACATTGGCAAACTAGGTTTTTTCTTGAGTTGCATCCATGAGGTATATCTTCTTCCATTTAGTGTGGTTTTTAGTTCTTTGTATACCAGTTTAGTTTAAAAGTGGTTTAAGTGTGTAATGGTGAAATTAGAGATTCAAAGAGCGCGCTGCTCTCTCTCTCTGGCTGCTCTCTTCATCCAAAAAAAAGCGGAAGCGTGATTGTGGGGGATAAGAGGATAGGATTGCTCTCGCTTGTATCCAGTCACACGTATTTGCTTTCTAACTGGGGCCAGTCAGTAGATAAAGTAAATATCAGATTCTTTTTATCAGAAATGGATCTTATAAAAAAACTCTTAGATACAGGTGGTCTGAATACAATTATTGTAATTTTAAGTTGCCCTATGTGAATAAAACAATCTTATCTGAAATGGTAGTATAGTATCTGATTTGCTTTGTCAACTTTGTGTATATGTTTTACTTGTTATTACGTATCACTAATACATATTGATAAATTCCTTAGGATGTTATGGAACTACTGATAGGTGTAATTTATTGCATATTTTTCTAACTCATTTATCATGTTATTATCATATATTATGTTGTTCCGGATATCTTTTGTAATACATATGACAAGGCTTGAATGTAAAGGGACGGAAAATTGTTCTAAAAATAGAATTACGTGCGTATAATAGAGACTTAAGATAATTATTGTAACGTTTCAGAAAATATAAAATATTATTTTTGGAATTTAATATTAAAATAATATATTTCCCGGAAACTGCCCGATTTGGGAAATTGGGGTTTTCGAAAAAGGGTATAAATATATACCAATAATTGTGAAATAGACGGAAATAAAAATGAATTATTCATTTAAAAATATATTTAAAGGGTTTGGCATTTTTAAAATTTATTATATGCAGTTTTGATATAAAAAAACCGATTAGTGCACTACTAATCGCGATTAAGCCAAATCCGTGTTTTTACAGTTTTCCGTGGCTAATGCACCACGTCATGTTGCATTTGGTTACATGTTATCGCATTTCTGTTGTTTTATGGGCATTTTGTGTTTTGGTTTTAAAATTACAAGAGAAAAGAAAATGAAAATGGAAAAAGGGGTATAAGGGTAAAAATTAAGAGAAAGGGTTAAAATAAGTGAGGAGAGAGAGAGGGGCTGCCTCATTTCTTTTCCTCCCCGTTTCTTTTCATCTTCTTCATCTTCACCTTCCCTCCACCTTCACCCCAAAATATCATCTCAAAAACTCCATCAAAACCCTAAACCCCTTTCATTAAAGTTGATCTCCTCCTTCTCCTCTACATATTGGACCAAGAAAAGTGGGATTTTGACGACATTGGCAAACTAGGTTTTTTCTTGAGTTGCATCCATGAGGTATATCTTCTTCCATTTAGTGTGGTTTTTAGTTCTTTGTATACCAGTTTAGTTTAAAAGTGGTTTAAGTGTGTAATGGTGAAATTAGAGATTCAAAGAGCGCGCTGCTCTCTCTCTCTCTGGCTGCTCTCTTCATCCAAAAAAAAGCGGAAGCGTGATTGTGGGGGATAAGAGGATAGGATTGCTCTCGCTTGTATCCAGTCACACGTATTTGCTTTCTAACTGGGGCCAGTCAGTAGATAAAGTAAATATCAGATTCTTTTTATCAGAAATGGATCTTATAAAAAAACTCTTAGATACAGGTGGTCTGAATACAATTATTGTAATTTTAAGTTGCCCTATGTGAATAAAACAATCTTATCTGAAATGGTAGTATAGTATCTGATTTGCTTTGTCAACTTTGTGTATATGTTTTACTTGTTATTACGTATCACTAATACATATTGATAAATTCCTTAGGATGTTATGGAACTACTGATAGGTGTAATTTATTGCATATTTTTCTAACTCATTTATCATGTTATTATCATATATTATGTTGTTCCGGATATCTTTTGTAATACATATGACAAGGCTTGAATGTAAAGGGACGGAAAATTGTTCTAAAAATAGAATTACGTGCGTATAATAGAGACTTAAGATAATTATTGTAACGTTTCAGAAAATATAAAATATTATTTTTGGAATTTAATATTAAAATAATATATTTCCCGGAAACTGCCCGATTTGGGAAATTGGGGTTTTCGAAAAAGGGTATAAATATATACCAATAATTGTGAAATAGACGGAAATAAAAATGAATTATTCATTTAAAAATATATTTAAAGGGTTTGGCATTTTTAAAATTTATTATATGCAGTTTTGATATAAAAAAACCGATTAGTGCACTGCTAATCGCGATTAAGCCAAATCCGTGTTTTTACAGTTTTCCGTGGCTAATGCACCACGTCATGTTGCATTTGGTTACATGTTATCGCATTTCTGTTATTTTATGGGCATTTTGTGTTTTGGTTTTAAAATTACAAGAGAAAAGAAAATGAAAATGGAAAAAGGGGTATAAGGGTAAAAATTAAGAGAAAGGGTTAAAATAAGTGAGGAGAGAGAGAGGGGCTGCCTCATTTCTTTTCCTCCCCGTTTCTTTTCATCTTCTTCATCTTCACCTTCCCTCCACCTTCACCCCAAAATATCATCTCAAAAACTCCATCAAAACCCTAAACCCCTTTCATTAAAGTTGATCTCCTCCTTCTCCTCTACATATTGGACCAAGAAAAGTGGGATTTTGACGACATTGGCAAACTAGGTTTTTTCTTGAGTTGCATCCATGAGGTATATATTCTTCCATTTAGTGTGGTTTTTAGTTCTTTGTATACCAGTTTAGTTTAAAAGTGGTTTAAGTGTGTAATGGTGAAATTAGAGATTCAAAGAGCGCGCTGCTCTCTCTCTCTGGCTGCTCTCTTCATCCAAAAAAAAGCGGAAGCGTGATTGTGGGGGATAAGAGGATAGGATTGCTCTCGCTTGTATCCAGTCACACGTATTTGCTTTCTAACTGGGGCCAGTCAGTAGATAAAGTAAATATCAGATTCTTTTTATCAGAAATGGATCTTATAAAAAAACTCTTAGATACAGGTGGTCTGAATACAATTATTGTAATTTTAAGTTGCCCTATGTGAATAAAACAATCTTATCTGAAATGGTAGTATAGTATCTGATTTGCTTTGTCAACTTTGTGTATATGTTTTACTTGTTATTACGTATCACTAATACATATTGATAAATTCCTTAGGATGTTATGGAACTACTGATAGGTGTAATTTATTGCATATTTTTCTAACTCATTTATCATGTTATTATCATATATTATGTTGTTCCGGATATCTTTTGTAATACATATGACAAGGCTTGAATGTAAAGGGACGGAAAATTGTTCTAAAAATAGAATTACGTGCGTATAATAGAGACTTAAGATAATTATTGTAACGTTTCAGAAAATATAAAATATTATTTTTGGAATTTAATATTAAAATAATATATTTCCCGGAAACTGCCCGATTTGGGAAATTGGGGTTTTCGAAAAAGGGTATAAATATATACCAATAATTGTGAAATAGACGGAAATAAAAATGAATTATTCATTTAAAAATATATTTAAAGGGTTTTGCATTTTTAAAATTTATTATATGCAGTTTTGATATAAAAAAACCGATTAGTGCACTGCTAATCGCGATTAAGCCAAATCCGTGTTTTTACAGTTTTCCGTGGCTAATGCACCACGTCATGTTGCATTTGGTTACATGTTATCGCATTTCTGTTGTTTTATGGGCATTTTGTGTTTTGGTTTTAAAATTGTAAGAGAAAAGAAAATGAAAATGGAAAAAGGGGTATAAGGGTAAAAATTAAGAGAAAGGGTTAAAATAAGTGAGGAGAGAGAGAGGGGCTGCCTCATTTCTTTTCCTCCCCGTTTCTTTTCATCTTCTTCATCTTCACCTTCCCTCCACCTTCACCCCAAAATATCATCTCAAAAACTCCATCAAAACCCTAAACCCCTTTCATTAAAGTTGATCTCCTCCTTCTCCTCTACATATTGGACCAAGAAAAGTGGGATTTTGACGACATTGGCAAACTAGGTTTTTTCTTGAGTTGCATCCATGAGGTATATCTTCTTCCATTTAGTGTGGTTTTTAGTTCTTTGTATACCAGTTTAGTTTAAAAGTGGTTTAAGTGTGTAATGGTGAAATTAGAGATTCAAAGAGCGCGCTGCTCTCTCTCTCTGGCTGCTCTCTTCATCCAAAAAAAAGCGGAAGCGTGATTGTGGGGGATAAGAGGATAGGATTGCTCTCGCTTGTATCCAGTCACACGTATTTGCTTTCTAACTGGGGCCAGTCAGTAGATAAAGTAAATATCAGATTCTTTTTATCAGAAATGGATCTTATAAAAAAACTCTTAGATACAGGTGGTCTGAATACAATTATTGTAATTTTAAGTTGCCCTATGTGAATAAAACAATCTTATCTGAAATGGTAGTATAGTATCTGATTTGCTTTGTCAACTTTGTGTATATGTTTTACTTGTTATTACGTATCACTAATACATATTGATAAATTCCTTAGGATGTTATGGAACTACTGATAGGTGTAATTTATTGCATATTTTTCTAACTCATTTATCATGTTATTATCATATATTATGTTGTTCCGGATATCTTTTGTAATACATATGACAAGGCTTGAATGTAAAGGGACGGAAAATTGTTCTAAAAATAGAATTACGTGCGTATAATAGAGACTTAAGATAATTATTGTAACGTTTCAGAAAATATAAAATATTATTTTTGGAATTTAATATTAAAATAATATATTTCCCGGAAACTGCCCGATTTGGGAAATTGGGGTTTTCGAAAAAGGGTATAAATATATACCGATAATTGTGAAATAGATGGAAATAAAAATGAATTATTCATTTAAAAATATATTTAAAGGGTTTGGCATTTTTAAAATTTATTATATGCAGTTTTGATATAAAAAAACCGATTAGTGCACTGCTAATCGCGATTAAGCCAAATCCGTGTTTTTACAGTTTTCCGTGGCTAATGCACCACGTCATGTTGCATTTGGTTACATGTTATCGCATTTCTGTTGTTTTATGGGCATTTTGTGTTTTGGTTTTAAAATTACAAGAGAAAAGAAAATGAAAATGGAAAAAGGGGTATAAGGGTAAAAATTAAGAGAAAGGGTTAAAATAAGTGAGGAGAGAGAGAGGGGCTGCCTCATTTCTTTTCCTCCCCGTTTCTTTTCATCTTCTTCATCTTCACCTTCCCTCCACCTTCACCCCAAAATATCATCTCAAAAACTCCATCAAAACCCTAAACCCCTTTCATTAAAGTTGATCTCCTCCTTCTCCTCTACATATTGGACCAAGAAAAGTGGGATTTTGACGACATTGGCAAACTAGGTTTTTTCTTGAGTTGCATCCATGAGGTATATCTTCTTCCATTTAGTGTGGTTTTTAGTTCTTTGTATACCAGTTTAGTTTAAAAGTGGTTTAAGTGTGTAATGGTGAAATTAGAGATTCAAAGAGCGCGCTGCTCTCTCTCTCTGGCTGCTCTCTTCATCCAAAAAAAAGCGGAAGCGTGATTGTGGGGGATAAGAGGATAGGATTGCTCTCGCTTGTATCCAGTCACACGTATTTGCTTTCTAACTGGGGCCAGTCAGTAGATAAAGTAAATATCAGATTCTTTTTATCAGAAATGGATCTTATAAAAAAACTCTTAGATACAGGTGGTCTGAATACAATTATTGTAATTTTAAGTTGCCCTATGTGAATAAAACAATCTTATCTGAAATGGTAGTATAGTATCTGATTTGCTTTGTCAACTTTGTGTATATGTTTTACTTGTTATTACGTATCACTAATACATATTGATAAATTCCTTAGGATGTTATGGAACTACTGATAGGTGTAATTTATTGCATATTTTTCTAACTCATTTATCATGTTATTATCATATATTATGTTGTTCCGGATATCTTTTGTAATACATATGACAAGGCTTGAATGTAAAGGGACGGAAAATTGTTCTAAAAATAGAATTACGTGCGTATAATAGAGACTTAAGATAATTATTGTAACGTTTCAGAAAATATAAAATATTATTTTTGGAATTTAATATTAAAATAATATATTTCCCGGAAACTGCCCGATTTGGGAAATTGGGGTTTTCGAAAAAGGGTATAAATATATACCAATAATTGTGAAATAGACGGAAATAAAAATGAATTATTCATTTAAAAATATATTTAAAGGGTTTGGCATTTTTAAAATTTATTATATGCAGTTTTGATATAAAAAAACCGATTAGTGCACTGCTAATCGCGATTAAGCCAAATCCGTGTTTTTACAGTTTTCCGTGGCTAATGCACCACGTCATGTTGCATTTGGTTACATGTTATCGCATTTCTGTTGTTTTATGGGCATTTTGTGTTTTGGTTTTAAAATTACAAGAGAAAAGAAAATGAAAATGGAAAAAGGGGTATAAGGGTAAAAATTAAGAGAAAGGGTTAAAATAAGTGAGGAGAGAGAGAGGGGCTGCCTCATTTCTTTTCCTCCCCGTTTCTTTTCATCTTCTTCATCTTCACCTTCCCTCCACCTTCACCCCAAAATATCATCTCAAAAACTCCATCAAAACCCTAAACCCCTTTCATTAAAGTTGATCTCCTCCTTCTCCTCTACATATTGGACCAAGAAAAGTGGGATTTTGACGACATTGGCAAACTAGGTTTTTTCTTGAGTTGCATCCATGAGGTATATCTTCTTCCATTTAGTGTGGTTTTTAGTTCTTTGTATACCAGTTTAGTTTAAAAGTGGTTTAAGTGTGTAATGGTGAAATTAGAGATTCAAAGAGCGCGCTGCTCTCTCTCTCTGGCTGCTCTCTTCATCCAAAAAAAAGCGGAAGCGTGATTGTGGGGGATAAGAGGATAGGATTGCTCTCGCTTGTATCCAGTCACACGTATTTGCTTTCTAACTGGGGCCAGTCAGTAGATAAAGTAAATATCAGATTCTTTTTATCAGAAATGGATCTTATAAAAAAACTCTTAGATACAGGTGGTCTGAATACAATTATTGTAATTTTAAGTTGCCCTATGTGAATAAAACAATCTTATCTGAAATGGTAGTATAGTATCTGATTTGCTTTGTCAACTTTGTGTATATGTTTTACTTGTTATTACGTATCACTAATACATATTGATAAATTCCTTAGGATGTTATGGAACTACTGATAGGTGTAATTTATTGCATATTTTTCTAACTCATTTATCATGTTATTATCATATATTATGTTGTTCCGGATATCTTTTGTAATACATATGACAAGGCTTGAATGTAAAGGGACGGAAAATTGTTCTAAAAATAGAATTACGTGCGTATAATAGAGACTTAAGATAATTATTGTAACGTTTCAGAAAATATAAAATATTATTTTTGGAATTTAATATTAAAATAATATATTTCCCGGAAACTGCCCGATTTGGGAAATTGGGGTTTTCGAAAAAGGGTATAAATATATACCGATAATTGTGAAATAGACGGAAATAAAAATGAATTATTCATTTAAAAATATATTTAAAGGGTTTGGCATTTTTAAAATTTATTATATGCAGTTTTGATATAAAAAAACCGATTAGTGCACTGCTAATCGCGATTAAGCCAAATCCGTGTTTTTACAGTTTTCCGTGGCTAATGCACCACGTCATGTTGCATTTGGTTACATGTTATCGCATTTCTGTTGTTTTATGGGCATTTTGTGTTTTGGTTTTAAAATTACAAGAGAAAAGAAAATGAAAATGGAAAAAGGGGTATAAGGGTAAAAATTAAGAGAAAGGGTTAAAATAAGTGAGGAGAGAGAGAGGGGCTGCCTCATTTCTTTTCCTCCCCGTTTCTTTTCATCTTCTTCATCTTCACCTTCCCTCCACCTTCACCCCAAAATATCATCTCAAAAACTCCATCAAAACCCTAAACCCCTTTCATTAAAGTTGATCTCCTCCTTCTCCTCTACATATTGGACCAAGAAAAGTGGGATTTTGACGACATTGGCAAACTAGGTTTTTTCTTGAGTTGCATCCATGAGGTATATCTTCTTCCATTTAGTGTGGTTTTTAGTTCTTTGTATACCAGTTTAGTTTAAAAGTGGTTTAAGTGTGTAATGGTGAAATTAGAGATTCAAAGAGCGCGCTGCTCTCTCTCTCTGGCTGCTCTCTTCATCCAAAAAAAAGCGGAAGCGTGATTGTGGGGGATAAGAGGATAGGATTGCTCTCGCTTGTATCCAGTCACACGTATTTGCTTTCTAACTGGGGCCAGTCAGTAGATAAAGTAAATATCAGATTCTTTTTATCAGAAATGGATCTTATAAAAAAACTCTTAGATACAGGTGGTCTGAATACAATTATTGTAATTTTAAGTTGCCCTATGTGAATAAAACAATCTTATCTGAAATGGTAGTATAGTATCTGATTTGCTTTGTCAACTTTGTGTATATGTTTTACTTGTTATTACGTATCACTAATACATATTGATAAATTCCTTAGGATGTTATGGAACTACTGATAGGTGTAATTTATTGCATATTTTTCTAACTCATTTATCATGTTATTATCATATATTATGTTGTTCCGGATATCTTTTGTAATACATATGACAAGGCTTGAATGTAAAGGGACGGAAAATTGTTCTAAAAATAGAATTACGTGCGTATAATAGAGACTTAAGATAATTATTGTAACGTTTCAGAAAATATAAAATATTATTTTTGGAATTTAATATTAAAATAATATATTTCCCGGAAACTGCCCGATTTGGGAAATTGGGGTTTTCGAAAAAGGGTATAAATATATACCGATAATTGTGAAATAGACGGAAATAAAAATGAATTATTCATTTAAAAATATATTTAAAGGGTTTTGCATTTTTAAAATTTATTATATGCAGTTTTGATATAAAAAAACCGATTAGTGCACTGCTAATCGCGATTAAGCCAAATCCGTGTTTTTACAGTTTTCCGTGGCTAATGCACCACGTCATGTTGCATTTGGTTACATGTTATCGCATTTCTGTTGTTTTATGGGCATTTTGTGTTTTGGTTTTAAAATTACAAGAGAAAAGAAAATGAAAATGGAAAAATGGGTATAAGGGTAAAAATTAAGAGAAAGGGTTAAAATAAGTGAGGAGAGAGAGAGGGGCTGCCTCATTTCTTTTCCTCCCCGTTTCTTTTCATCTTCTTCATCTTCACCTTCCCTCCACCTTCACCCCAAAATATCATCTCAAAAACTCCATCAAAACCCTAAACCCCTTTCATTAAAGTTGATCTCCTCCTTCTCCTCTACATATTGGACCAAGAAAAGTGGGATTTTGACGACATTGGCAAACTAGGTTTTTTCTTGAGTTGCATCCATGAGGTATATCTTCTTCCATTTAGTGTGGTTTTTAGTTCTTTGTATACCAGTTTAGTTTAAAAGTGGTTTAAGTGTGTAATGGTGAAATTAGAGATTCAAAGAGCGCGCTGCTCTCTCTCTCTGGCTGCTCTCTTCATCCAAAAAAAAGCGGAAGCGTGATTGTGGGGGATAAGAGGATAGGATTGCTCTCGCTTGTATCCAGTCACACGTATTTGCTTTCTAACTGGGGCCAGTCAGTAGATAAAGTAAATATCAGATTCTTTTTATCAGAAATGGATCTTATAAAAAAACTCTTAGATACAGGTGGTCTGAATACAATTATTGTAATTTTAAGTTGCCCTATGTGAATAAAACAATCTTATCTGAAATGGTAGTATAGTATCTGATTTGCTTTGTCAACTTTGTGTATATGTTTTACTTGTTATTACGTATCACTAATACATATTGATAAATTCCTTAGGATGTTATGGAACTACTGATAGGTGTAATTTATTGCATATTTTTCTAACTCATTTATCATGTTATTATCATATATTATGTTGTTCCGGATATCTTTTGTAATACATATGACAAGGCTTGAATGTAAAGGGACGGAAAATTGTTCTAAAAATAGAATTACGTGCGTATAATAGAGACTTAAGATAATTATTGTAACGTTTCAGAAAATATAAAATATTATTTTTGGAATTTAATATTAAAATAATATATTTCCCGGAAACTGCCCGATTTGGGAAATTGGGGTTTTCGAAAAAGGGTATAAATATATACCGATAATTGTGAAATAGACGGAAATAAAAATGAATTATTCATTTAAAAATATATTTAAAGGGTTTTGCATTTTTAAAATTTATTATATGCAGTTTTGATATAAAAAAAACCGATTAGTGCACTGCTAATCGCGATTAAGCCAAATCCGTGTTTTTACAGTTTTCCGTGGCTAATGCACCACGTCATGTTGCATTTGGTTACATGTTATCGCATTTCTGTTGTTTTATGGGCATTTTGTGTTTTGGTTTTAAAATTATAAGAGAAAAGAAAATGAAAATGGAAAAATGGGTATAAGGGTAAAAATTAAGAGAAAGGGTTAAAATAAGTGAGGAGAGAGAGAGGGGCTGCCTCATTTCTTTTCCTCCCCGTTTCTTTTCATCTTCTTCATCTTCACCTTCCCTCCACCTTCACCCCAAAATATCATCTCAAAAACTCCATCAAAACCCTAAACCCCTTTCATTAAAGTTGATCTCCTCCTTCTCCTCTACATATTGACCAAGAAAAGTGGGATTTTGACGACATTGGCAAACTAGGTTTTTTCTTGAGTTGCATCCATGAGGTATATCTTCTTCCATTTAGTGTGGTTTTTAGTTCTTTGTATACCAGTTTAGTTTAAAAGTGGTTTAAGTGTGTAATGGTGAAATTAGAGATTCAAAGAGCGCGCTGCTCTCTCTCTCTGGCTGCTCTCTTCATCCAAAAAAAAGCGGAAGCGTGATTGTGGGGGATAAGAGGATAGGATTGCTCTCGCTTGTATCCAGTCACACGTATTTGCTTTCTAACTGGGGCCAGTCAGTAGATAAAGTAAATATCAGATTCTTTTTATCAGAAATGGATCTTATAAAAAAACTCTTAGATACAGGTGGTCTGAATACAATTATTGTAATTTTAAGTTGCCCTATGTGAATAAAACAATCTTATCTGAAATGGTAGTATAGTATCTGATTTGCTTTGTCAACTTTGTGTATATGTTTTACTTGTTATTACGTATCACTAATACATATTGATAAATTCCTTAGGATGTTATGGAACTACTGATAGGTGTAATTTATTGCATATTTTTCTAACTCATTTATCATGTTATTATCATATATTATGTTGTTCCGGATATCTTTTGTAATACATATGACAAGGCTTGAATGTAAAGGGACGGAAAATTGTTCTAAAAATAGAATTACGTGCGTATAATAGAGACTTAAGATAATTATTGTAACGTTTCAGAAAATATAAAATATTATTTTTGGAATTTAATATTAAAATAATATATTTCCCGGAAACTGCCCGATTTGGGAAATTGGGGTTTTCGAAAAAGGGTATAAATATATACCAATAATTGTGAAATAGACGGAAATAAAAATGAATTAGTCATTTAAAAATATATTTAAAGGGTTTGGCATTTTTAAAATTTATTATATGCAGTTTTGATATAAAAAAACCGATTAGTGCACTGCTAATCGCGATTAAGCCAAATCCGTGTTTTTACAGTTTTCCGTGGCTAATGCACCACGTCATGTTGCATTTGGTTACATGTTATCGCATTTCTGTTGTTTTATGGGCATTTTGTGTTTTGGTTTTAAAATTACAAGAGAAAAGAAAATGAAAATGGAAAAAGGGGTATAAGGGTAAAAATTAAGAGAAAGGGTTAAAATAAGTGAGGAGAGAGAGAGGGGCTGCCTCATTTCTTTTCCTCCCCGTTTCTTTTCATCTTCTTCATCTTCACCTTCCCTCCACCTTCACCCCAAAATATCATCTCAAAAACTCCATCAAAACCCTAAACCCCTTTCATTAAAGTTGATCTCCTCCTTCTCCTCTACATATTGGACCAAGAAAAGTGGGATTTTGACGACATTGGCAAACTAGGTTTTTTCTTGAGTTGCATCCATGAGGTATATCTTCTTCCATTTAGTGTGGTTTTTAGTTCTTTGTATACCAGTTTAGTTTAAAAGTGGTTTAAGTGTGTAATGGTGAAATTAGAGATTCAAAGAGCGCGCTGCTCTCTCTCTCTCTGGCTGCTCTCTTCATCCAAAAAAAAGCGGAAGCGTGATTGTGGGGGATAAGAGGATAGGATTGCTCTCGCGTGTATCCAGTCACACGTATTTGCACTCTAACTGGGGCCAGTCAGTAGATAAAGTAAATATCAGATTTTTTTAATCAGAAATGGATCTTATAAAAAAACTCTTAGATACAGGTGGTCTGAATACAATTATTGTAATTTTAAGTTGACCTATGTGAATAAAACAATCTTATCTGAAATGGTAGTATAGTATCTGATTTGCTTTGTCAACTTTGTGTATATGTTTTACTTGTTATTACGTATCACTAATACATATTGATAAATTCCTTAGGATGTTATGGAACTACTGATAGGTGTAATTTATTGCATATTTTTCTAACTCATTTATCATGTTATTATCATATATTATGTTGTTCCGGATATCTTTTGTAATACATATGATAAGGCTTGAATGTAAAGGGACGGAAAATTGTTCTAAAAATAGAATTACGTATGTATAATAGAGACTTAAGAGAATTATTGTAACGTTTCAGAAAATATAAAATATTATTTTTGGAATTTAATATTAAAATAATATATTTCCCGGAAACTGCCCGATTTGGGAAATTGGGGTTTTCGAAAAAGGGTATAAATATATACCGATAATTGTGAAATAGACGGAAATAAAAATGAATTATTCATTTAAAAATATATTTAAAGGGTTTGGCATTTTAAAAATTTATTATATGCAGTTTTGATATAAAAAAAACCGATTAGTGCACTGCTAATCGCGATTAAGCCAAATCCGTGTTTTTACAGTTTTCCGTGGCTAATGCACCACGTCATGTTGCATTTGGTTATATGTTATCGCATTTCTGTTGTTTTATGGGTATTTTGTGTTTTGGTTTTAAAATTACAAGAGAAAAGAAAATGAAAATGGAAAAAGGGGTATAAGGGTAAAAATTGAGAGAAAGGGTTAAAATAAGTGAGGAGAGAGAGAGGGGCTGCCTCATTTCTTTTCCTCCCCGTTTCTTTTCATCTTCTTCATCTTCACCTTCCCTCCACCTTCACCCCAAGGTATCATCTCAAAAACTCCATCAAAACCCTAAACCCCTTTCATTAAAGTTGATCTCCTCCTTCTCCTCTACATATTGGACCAAGAAAAGTGGGATTTTGAAGACATTGGCAAACTAGGTTTTTTCTTGAGTTGCATCCATGAGGTATATCTTCTTCCATTTAGTGTGGTTTTTAGTTCTTTGTATACCAGTTTAGTTTAAAAGTGGTTTAAGTGTGTAATGGTGAAATTAGAGATTCATAGAGCGCGCTGCTCTCTCTCTCTGTCTGCTCTCTTCATCCAAAAAAAAGCGGAAGCGTGATTGTGGGGGATAAGAGGATAGGACTGCTCTCGCGTGTATCCAGTCACACGTATTTGCTCTCTAACCGGGGCCAGTCAGTAGATAAAGTAAATATCAGATTTTTTTTATCAGAAATGGATCTTATAAAAAAACTCTTAGATACAGGTGGTCTGAATACAATTATTGTAATTTTAAGTTGACCTATGTGAATAAAACAATCTTATCTGAAATGGTAGTATAGTATCTGATTTGCTTTGTCAACTTTGTGTATATGTTTTACTTGTTATTACGTATCACTAATACATATTGATAAATTCCTTAGGATGTTATGGAACTACTGATAGGTGTAATTTATTGCATATTTTTCTAACTCATTTATCATGTTATTATCATATATTATGTTGTTCCGGATATCTTTTGTAATACATATGATAAGGCTTGAATGTAAAGGGACGGAAAATTGTTCTAAAAATAGAATTACGTATGTATAATAGAGACTTAAGAGAATTATTGTAACGTTTCAGAAAATATAAAATATTATTTTTGGAATTTAATATTAAAATAATATATTTCCCGGAAACTGCCCGATTTGGGAAATTGGGGTTTTCGAAAAAGGGTATAAATATATACCGATAATTGTGAAATAGACGGAAATAAAAATGAATTATTCATTTAAAAATATATTTAAAGGGTTTGGCATTTTAAAAATTTATTATATGCAGTTTTGATATAAAAAAAACCGATTAGTGCACTGCTAATCGCGATTAAGCCAAATCCGTGTTTTTACAGTTTTCCGTGGCTAATGCACCACGTCATGTTGCATTTGGTTATATGTTATCGCATTTCTGTTGTTTTATGGGTATTTTGTGTTTTGGTTTTAAAATTACAAGAGAAAAGAAAATAAAAATGGAAAAAGGGGTATAAGGGTAAAAATTGAGAGAAAGGGTTAAAATAAGTGAGGAGAGAGAGAGGGGCTGCCTCATTTCTTTTCCTCCCCGTTTCTTTTCATCTTCTTCATCTTCACCTTCCCTCCACCATCACCCCAAGGTATCATCTCAAAAACTCCATCAAAACCCTAAACCCCTTTCATTAAAGTTGATCTCCTCCTTCTCCTCTACATATTGGACCAAGAAAAGTGGGATTTTGAAGACATTGGCAAACTAGGTTTTTTCTTGAGTTGCATCCATGAGGTATATCTTCTTCCATTTAGTGTGGTTTTTAGTTCTTTGTATACCAGTTTAGTTTAAAAGTGGTTTAAGTGTGTAATGGTGAAATTAGAGATTCATAGAGCGCGCTGCTCTCTCTCTCTGTCTGCTCTCTTCATCCAAAAAAAAGCGGAAGCGTGATTGTGGGGGATAAGAGGATAGGACTGCTCTCGCGTGTATCCAGTCACACGTATTTGCTCTCTAACCGGGGCCAGTCAGTAGATAAAGTAAATATCAGATTTTTTTTATCAGAAATGGATCTTATAAAAAAACTCTTAGATACAGGTGGTCTGAATACAATTATTGTAATTTTAAGTTGACCTATGTGAATAAAACAATCTTATCTGAAATGGTAGTATAGTATCTGATTTGCTTTGTCAACTTTGTGTATATGTTTTACTTGTTATTACGTATCACTAATACATATTGATAAATTCCTTAGGATGTTATGGAACTACTGATAGGTGTAATTTATTGCATATTTTTCTAACTCATTTATCATGTTATTATCATATATTATGTTGTTCCGGATACCTTTTGTAATACATATGATAAGGCTTGAATGTAAAGGGACGGAAAATTGTTCTAAAAATAGAATTACGTATGTATAATAGAGACTTAAGAGAATTATTGTAACGTTTCAGAAAATATAAAATATTATTTTTGGAATTTAATATTAAAATAATATATTTCCCGGAAACTGCCCGATTTGGGAAATTGGGGTTTTCGAAAAAGGGTATAAATATATACCGATAATTATGAAATAGACGGAAATAAAAATGAATTATTCATTTAAAAATATATTTAAAGGGTTTGGCATTTTAAAAATTTATTATATGCAGTTTTGATATAAAAAAAACCGATTAGTGCACTGCTAATCGCGATTAAGCCAAATCCGTGTTTTTACAGTTTTCCGTGGCTAATGCACCACGTCATGTTGCATTTGGTTATATGTTATCGCATTTCTGTTGTTTTATGGGTATTTTGTGTTTTGGTTTTAAAATTACAAGAGAAAAGAAAATGAAAATGGAAAAAGGGGTATAAGGGTAAAAATTGAGAGAAAGGGTTAAAATAAGTGAGGAGAGAGAGAGGGGCTGCCTCATTTCTTTTCCTCCCCGTTTCTTTTCATCTTCTTCATCTTCACCTTCCCTCCACCTTCACCCCAAGGTATCATCTCAAAAACTCCATCAAAACCCTAAACCCCTTTCATTAAAGTTGATCTCCTCCTTCTCCTCTACATATTGGACCAAGAAAAGTGGGATTTTGAAGACATTGGCAAACTAGGTTTTTTCTTGAGTTGCATCCATGAGGTATATCTTCTTCCATTTAGTGTGGTTTTTAGTTCTTTGTATACCAGTTTAGTTTAAAAGTGGTTTAAGTGTGTAATGGTGAAATTAGAGATTCATAGAGCGCGCTGCTCTCTCTCTCTGTCTGCTCTCTTCATCCAAAAAAAAGCGGAAGCGTGATTGTGGGGGATAAGAGGATAGGACTGCTCTCGCGTGTATCCAGTCACACGTATTTGCTCTCTAACCGGGGCCAGTCAGTAGATAAAGTAAATATCAGATTTTTTTTATCAGAAATGGATCTTATAAAAAAACTCTTAGATACAGGTGGTCTGAATACAATTATTGTAATTTTAAGTTGACCTATGTGAATAAAACAATCTTATCTGAAATGGTAGTATAGTATCTGATTTGCTTTGTCAACTTTGTGTATATGTTTTACTTGTTATTACGTATCACTAATACATATTGATAAATTCCTTAGGATGTTATGGAACTACTGATAGGTGTAATTTATTGCATATTTTTCTAACTCATTTATCATGTTATTATCATATATTATGTTTTTCCGGATATCTTTTGTAATACATATGACAAGGCTTGAATGTAAAGGGACGGAAAATTGTTCTAAAAATAGAATTACGTGCGTATAATAGAGACTTAAGAGAATTATTGTAACGTTTCAGAAAATATAAAATATTATTTTTGGAATTTAATATTAAAATAATATATTTCCCGGAAACTGCCCGATTTGGGAAATTGGGGTTTTCGAAAAAGGGTATAAATATATACCAATAATTGTGAAATAGACGGAAATAAAAATGAATTATTCATTTAAAAATATATTTAAAGGGTTTGGTATTTTTAAAATTTATTATATGCAGTTTTGATATAAAAAAACCGATTAGTGCACTGCTAATCGCGATTAAGCCAAATCCGTGTTTTTACAGTTTTCCGTGGCTAATGCACCACGTCATGTTGCATTTGGTTACATGTTATCGCATTTATGTTGTTTTATGGGTATTTTGTGTTTTGGTTTTAAAATTACAAGAGAAAAGAAAATGAAAATGGAAAAAGGGGTATAAGGGTAAAAATTGAGAGAAAGGGTTAAAATAAGTGAGGAGAGAGAGAGGGGCTGCCTCATTTCTTTTCCTCCCCGTTTCTTTTCATCTTCTTCATCTTCACCTTCCCTCCACCTTCACCCCAAGATATCATCTCAAAAACTCCATCAAAACCCTAAACCCCTTTCATTAAAGTTGATCTCCTCCTTCTCCTCTACATATTGGACCAAGAAAAGTGGGATTTTGACGACATTGGCAAACTAGGTTTTTTCTTGAGTTGCATCCATGAGGTATATCTTCTTCCATTTAGTGTGGTTTTTAGTTCTTTGTATACCAGTTTAGTTTAAAAGTGGTTTAAGTGTGTAATGGTGAAATTAGAGATTCAAAGAGCGCGCTGCTCTCTCTCTCTCTGGCTGCTTTCTTCATCCAAAAAAAAGCGGAAGCGTGATTGTGGGGGATAAGAGGATAGGATTGCTCTCGCGTGTATCCAGTCACACGTATTTGCTCTCTAACTGGGGCCAGTCGGTAGATAAAGTAAATATCGGATTTTTTTTATCAGAAATGGATTTTATAAAAAAACTCTTAGATACAGGTGGTCTGAATACAATTATTGTAATTTTAAGTTGACCTATGTGAATAAAACAATCTTATCTGAAATGGTAGTATAGTATCTGATTTGCTTTGTCAACTTTGTGTATATGTTTTACTTGTTTTTACGTATCACTAATACATATTGATAAATTCCTTAGGATGTTATGGAACTACTGATAGGTGTAATTTATTGCATATTTTTCTAACTCATTTATCATGTTATTATCATATATTATGTTGTTCCGGATATCTTTTGTAATACATATGACAAGGCTTGAATGTAAAGGGACGGAAAATTGTTCTAAAAATAGAATTACGTGCGTATAATAGAGACTTAAGAGAATTATTGTAACGTTTCAGAAAATATAAAATATTATTTTTGGAATTTAATATTAAAATAATATATTTCCCGGAAACTGCCCGATTTGGGAAATTGGGGTTTTCGAAAAAGGGTATAAATATATACCAATAATTGTGAAATAGACGGAAATAAAAATGAATTATTCATTTAAAAATATATTTAAAGGGTTTGGCATTTTAAAAATTTATTATATGCAGTTTTGATATAAAAAAACCGATTAGTGCACTGCTAATCGCGATTAAGCCAAATCCGTATTTTTACAGTTTTCCGTGGCTAATGCACCACGTCATGTTGCATTTGGTTACATGTTATCGCATTTCTGTTGTTTTATGGGTATTTTGTGTTTTGGTTTTAAAATTACAAGAGAAAAGAAAATGAAAATGGAAAAAGGGGTATAAGGGTAAAAATTGAGAGAAAGGGTTAAAATAAGTGAGGAGAGAGAGAGGGGCTGCCTCATTTCTTTTCCTCCCCGTTTCTTTTTATCTTCTTCATCTTCACCTTCCCTCCACCTTCACCCCAAGGTATCATTTCAAAAACTCCATCAAAACCCTAAACCCCTTTCATTAAAGTTGATCTCCTCCTTCTCCTCTACATATTGGACCAAGAAAAGTGGGATTTTGACGACATTGGCAAACTAGGTTTTTTCTTGAGTTGCATCCATAAGGTATATCTTCTTCCATTTAGTGTAGTTTTTAGTTCTTTGTATACTAGTTTAGTTTAAAAGTGGTTTAAGTGTGTAATGGTGAAATTAGAGATTCATAGAGCGCGCTGCTCTCTCTCACTCTCGCTGCTCTCTTCATCCAAAAAAAAGCGGAAGCGTGATTGTGGGGGATAAGAGGATAGGATTGCTCTCGCGTGTATCCAGTCACACGTATTTGCTCTCTAACTGGGGCCAGTCGGTAGATAAAGTAAATATCAGATTTTTTTTATCAGAAATGGATCTTATAAAAAAACTCTTAGATACAGGTGGTCTGAATACAATTATTGTAATTTTAAGTTGACCTATGTGAATAAAACAATCTTATCTGAAATGGTAGTATAGTATCTGATTTGCTTTTTCAACTTTGTGTATATGTTTTACTTGTTATTACGTATCACTAATACATATTGATAAATTCCTTAGGATGTTATGGAACTACTGATAGGTGTAATTTATTGCATATTTTTCTAACTCATTTATCATGTTATTATCATATATTATGTTGTTCCGGATATCTTTTGTAATACATATGACAAGGCTTGAATGTAAAGGGACGGAAAATTGTTCTAAAAATAGAATTACGTGCGTATAATAGAGACTTAAGAGAATTATTGTAACGTTTCAGAAAATATAAAATATTATTTTTGGAATTTAATATTAAAATAATATATTTTCCGGAAACTGCCCGATTTGGGAAATTGGGGTTTTCGAAAAAGGGTATAAATATATACCAATAATTGTGAAATAGACGGAAATAAAAATGAATTATTCATTTAAAAATATATTTAAAGGGTTTGGCATTTTAAAAATTTATTATATGCAGTTTTGATATAAAAAAACCGATTAGTGCACTGCTAATCGCGATTAAGCCAAATCCGTGTTTTTACAGTTTTCCGTGGCTAATGCACCACGTCATGTTGCATTTGGTTACATGTTATCGCATTTCTGTTGTTTTATGGGTATTTTGTGTTTTGGTTTTAAAATTACAAGAGAAAAGAAAATGAAAATGGAAAAAGGGGTATAAGGGTAAAAATTGAGAGAAAGGGTTAAAATAAGTGAGGAGAGAGAGAGGGGCTGCCTCATTTCTTTTCCTCCCCGTTTCTTTTCATCTTCTTCATCTTCACCTTCCCTCCACCTTCACCCCAAGGTATCATCTCAAAAACTCCATCAAAACCCTAAACCCCTTTCATTAAAGTTGATCTCCTCCTTCTCCTCTACATATTGGACCAAGAAAAGTGGGATTTTGACGACATTGGCAAACTAGGTTTTTTCTTGAGTTGCATCCATGAGGTATATCTTCTTCCATTTAGTGTGGTTTTTAGTTCTTTGTATACTAGTTTAGTTTAAAAGTGGTTTAAGTGTGTAATGATGAAATTAGAGATTCCTAGAGAAGGATTAGGGTCGGATTGTGTTATGGTGATGGAAGTTACTGTTATAAGACCCCTAGTGCTGTTTTTACTGGTTAAGACCCGGATTAGAAACCATTATACAAACTTTAGATTCGTCGATATCGGAAAACTGTGAAAATTGTTATGATATTTAGTAATCTGCTAACACTCGGAGACCTGGAAAATTATTTAGCGAATACTGGGAGTCATGCAGGCAACCTGGAGTGTACCCTGAAGACCTGAGACCCCAACCCCACCTATAGGCCGCAGATTTAATCATTCTGGACGCAATTTGTGGCCAGAGTAGGGTTGATTTGGTCCATGTTTGTTCCAGGGCTTTATCTCAAGTAAATTAGACCCTCCATATGTGCAGAATTGACTAATTTGATCTAGGGTAAAATCTGGGACTATTTTCTTAAGTTGCTGCCTTGTATTTCGCGATGTTTTTGAATTTAAGTTTTGGTATTTGTCATTGTATTCCGTCGTGTGGCGTTTGAACGCCAACGACTAGGGTTATTGGTTGGTTTTGCATGCGTGGGCTATAGGTTCTGACCTATAGGCGATCCGTGTGCCGTTTTGGTTTCCGGACTTGATGTTAATAGCAATTGCGATTGTTTATTATTGTAGGTACCCTCGCATGGATTCCGAGGCTGCAGAGCGTGGCGTCATCGACTTCGACAATCGAGGATCAAGGTGAGTGGATCTATATCCGCGGGGGAAGTCGGGTGGATGGCGTATAGCACCCCCGCAAAGTTTTTATGGAAACCGATTTGTAGCATATGGTTAAGAAAACCTAGATTTGGAAACTAGAGTTAGAGTTAAAAGATTGTTAGCGAAACCATATTATAAACTAAGGATAGTTAGAAGTGATATGATACGACTAGTATGTGATGACGGGACTTGAGGATGAGATTTGATGATATTGCCGTTTATGGTACTATAGGACTAGATAGTCGACGTAGATGTGTCATCCGAACCATACCTATTTCCAAACTGAAGAATCGTATGCATCTTTTAAACAGATACCTTGAGAGACGTTACGAATTTTCAAATGGTATCTTTTCCCTAAAAACACCGTAACCCCTATTTTCAAAACTACGATTCGCATCTTTTTAAAAAAAATGATTGTATGGTTCGGGTGTGTATGTTAGATTAGATAGGTATTCTTATAGTAAAAGTAGAATGTATATATATAACATTTGACTCGATGTGAGATATAAATGTGATGAAAAGAATTGTACGATGCGATATGATGAATTTGGTGATATGTTGGTATATGGATACGAGTCGATTGAGATGATTGATTGCCGGTCCCCCTGATATGAGATTTTTATGGATGAAACCTGGGACATAGGTATATAAATGTATATATAGAATATCGTGAATCATGTGTGATATGTCGTACGAGACGTTAGGTCCGTACCCTCCTTGTCTTATAGGTTGATAGGATCCCTGATAGCTTAATGCCGCCGTACGACGATTTTCCGTACGTGATGAGTTTGACTTGATGATTGATCCATACCCTTGACTAGAGGATGCCATATGACGGATTATACCGTACGCGATGTTGTGAGGCTGGATGCCGATTGATAGATTCACCGACTCGGTCTTGCAAACACGTATACCTTATAGCTTTTAGCTGATGATTTACCTTATGCTGCATTCATGTTATTCGCATTGCTTTACTTATACCTGTGCTGGTACACCTGCACCATTATCGATGATGCGTATGTTACACGTACACAGTTTTGCCGGCTCACACACTTCATCATCGATAATTTCCATGTCACTACACAGTAGAATTGCTGCATCACGATATGATTTATTGTACACTCATACTTGCGTATATACCACTTGTACATCCATGTTGGCACACATACATATTGTACACCCATACTTGCGGACATACACATTTGTACATCCATACTTGCGTATATACACATATGCACCTGTATACGATATTGCATTCGATTTTGGAGATTTGGGAACTGCATGATATATTTTAAAAACTGGATTCATTTAAAATAGCGGTTTTCCCTCGATATGTGCATATGACCGTTCCATGTTTCATGATATACGGATATGCTTACATTTCTATTATATATCGCATACATCATGCTTTATGATTACACGCATTGAGATATGTTGTTTTCATGAGATTTCTGGATTTAAGAACCGTGGCTATTTCAAAAGAAAGCATGTACTATTTTAAAAACCCGGTTTCTCTTGATATGATATTTCAGTGCGTCCACCATGCGTTTTCTCGGTCCTGAGACGTATGATATGTGAAACCCGATTCGAGGAGCTGGATGAGGCCGATTGCGGGTACATGGTGGACCCGGTATGGTATCCCGGGATGAGAACGGATTGCTGTGCTGTAGACGGTGAGCCTGGCAGTGGGACTACTACCTACCGGTGATAGTATTTGGGCTCGGCGGATATCCGGAGGATACCGACCGGAGTCGAGAGATGATATGGGTCGATCCAGACTGATAGAGCCCGAGGGCCGATCCGGACTGACGGAGCCCGAGATATGAGGATTTACGTGTCGATGCTGGACACGGGTTTTCATGATGTTTTTGAGTGTCGATGCTGGACACCCAGGTTCCATGATTTTGATGTGTCGCGAGGGACACACGTTGATTTATATCCTCATACTTCCATGCACATGCTTTTATGATATTTACATGCATGATGTTGTTGGGTCATTGGTTGACACGTGGACGGGATCCACATGCATACAGTCATTGATTATATTGTTGGATGATATCCACATGCTGATTGTCATGGATATTAGTGTTGGCATATATATAGACTCGGTCACCCTAGATATCATAGTATTACCTTTATGATATAGTTGATCTAGGAGTCTTTGTTTATTCGATTTCTATCTGTAAATATTTTTCTACTCACGAGTTGGCAACTCACCCCCGTTGTGCCATAGTTCTTGCAGGTTGAGCGCATGGATCCGTAGCGGTATCGCTGGCATATAGCTTCATTTGGGTGTTTTGCATTGGTAGGTAGGGCACTTGTATCGTACCCACTCTTGTATTTATATTTCATATTGTATTTAGTCAATTTCATCAATCAAAATTAGTAATTTGTATAAGTAATGAGACTTAGTGAGATTGTGGTTGCGAGACTTAGAGCGAGGGGTTTTCCGCTACTTGTGGTTTTGATGTCTTGTTTGTTTATTTATCTTTTTGTGGTGAACTTCGTCGTTGGGCGTCGTATACTTATATATATTGTCTTGTGTGGTTGTGATCCGCCGTTTGGCGAAGAGCTAGCTCCCGCTTGGGGATGCCTTTATTATTATTATGTATTTGTGGTTTTGGATCAAAAAAATACAAAGGAGGTGCTGCCCAAATTTTTAAAAGACGAAACACGTTTTCAAACTAGTAAATTTCACTTGCATTTTCATGTTCCTTTTCCATGCATTAAGAAAACTTGATTTCATTATACCTTTATTTCAAAACTTCACCTCCTTTATTTTCTTAAAAATGTTTAGATTTCTGGCTTTCAGCTTACTTGAATTACGTTACGCCTTTAGACGTTGCGTGATTTAAGTGCTCGTCACGAGTTAATATTTCGGGTTGTGACAATTATTCAGAAAATCAAAAGACAATTTGCAAATTTGGAACAAATTTGGGAATATCATTACAAATCAGCAAAGGTTGCAACAAATAGAGGTGAATCAATCATCAAAGCAACAAATAGAGGTGAATCAATAATCAAAACAACAAATCAGATGGAGAAACCAAATCAAATAAAAAAACAATAAATCAAACGGCCTAATGATATGCCAAATTTGGGAACAATTCAGAGATTTACGCAACTACAGAGATATTCAAGATTTTATGTGCTAAAAAATCATCTAAATTGACGATAAAACCACAGAAAAAATCTCGAGCCACAAAACCAAAAAAAACGGCGGATCGGCGGTCGATTTTAAGCCGTCCGATGAGATTTTTTATGGGCACGATCGTCTTTCCACATAGATTAATATGAGATGTAGAGTTTCGTCTTTTGAAAATTCTAAAAGCACGCAACAATATCCAACAGAGCAATTAGATTAGATTATCATAATTGTTAGAAAGTAAATTCTCTTGTATTTTCTATTACTTGTTCTCTAATTTTTCTTAGCTCTATATAAGCATTCGAATTAGGGTTTCATATCTCTCTCATCTATCTCTTGGTAATAAACTCTAGGGTTTTCTTTTGAGAGATCAACACCAGTGTAAGTATTTTATTTATGAATAAATTTTTGCTTTGTTTTAATATGAAGTGTAACTAATTTCTCTACTAAGTTTTTGTATTTATTTACTCTATTTGGTTGGATGTTATATTACTTTCTTTTCTTGCGCTTAAATATTAATCTCTGATTATTTAAATTCTTCTTACTAAATCTATCAGCTAAAAACCTAATCTTTTTAATGATAACTGACGCCTAGAAAGAAAATCAGGGAAGATGAAAACACCAAGAAACTTATTAGGTTAAATGATAGGTTTACGCCCTAGAGATCTAATGAGAGAAGGTAAGAGACGAGTTTAATTAAAAAAATTAAAACTGGGTAGTTAAGGATGATTTAAGTTATTCGATAAGATGATAGAAGTAAATTGATCGTCTACCGCTATTAATCAAAAATTAAACGTAGATTATTTTTAATTAACTAGAAAAAGTGTTTTAATATTGCTATCTAAATGATATTTTTATAATTGATAGGTTAACTTTAATAACATTAAATTAACCTATAATTTTATAGGATTGATAGAAATCATATTAAATATAAATTTAGAAAAGAAGTGTCATCTTTTAAACCAACCAATAGAGATATATAAATACAAAACCCTAAATTCTTTTATATTCATAAAAAAATCACTTTTATTTGCACTTTTAAAAAAAATCTAACTCTTTAATTTAGTTTAAAAGTAGTTAACATACCTCTCTGTGGGAACGATTTTCTATTACAACTGCGATAAACTATATACCTGTGGTTTAATTTGGAGATTAATAAAATCCACATCAACTACCGAGATTGTGAGGAGATCATAATAATGGGATCTGGATAGTTGACAAGTGCATTCTAAAATGTTCCTAACCATGGGAGTGTCGAAACAAGACATCGACAATCAAGTGTAGACTAGTTTATACTTCACTTGTTCGATCCGAGGGCGATCGCTGGTCCCGTATCCACTGGTGTTTGACACCATGGGATTGTATACAGGTGCTCGTTAGAGAATGAGTTCATTGAACAGACTCGCCGAGAACTCCCAGATGGTATTATACATAACTATCAAATAGCGGTTCTTGGGTGATAATGATACATGTTAGTCTTTAAACATGAGATCATCATAGTGCCTTATATGTTGGACGGCTATACTTTGATTTTTACCCAACCACGGCTCTTCGAAGTTGTGCATACAGTCTTTTGTTGGTTATAGTCCTGAAGCATATGGAGGTAGTGGGCGATCGAGATGGAATTGGTCTCTTCCGGTATGGGGAGTTGATGTCGTACCCTGTTTGATTTAACTATAACTAGAAACCCCCGGCCAGGGTAAATAAGATAAACTGATAAGTGTTATCAGTTGTATCGCGGTTGTTATGAGTCTCATATCAACTTGACTTATTGAGTTATTTAGGGCCTGACAGTTTTCCACACCATAGACTCAATATGTGATATGTTCTGACAAAGAGGCCGGACTGTACGATAGTTGTCATAGATAGGTTTTCTTGGGTTTAGATGAGCTTGATCATCAACCTTCCCTTCAACTAATACCTGGGAAGCCTTCGTATGCAGCTAGCGTCACTGTCGTGCTTTCCGGTTATACCATTCGTGGGCTTGATCCAACATCATTTCAGATGTAATCAGATACGATCCTATTAGCCCACTGCCAGCGTATTGTTGAGCCCTTAGAGTCCCATGCCAAATGTATCCTCTCAAGTATGATGATGTTGTGGATTAGTCGTGTGCGTATGGTTGATATGTGCGGGGGTTCGATTAAATATCTATATGTTATATACATATGTTAATCGAACGTTTGATAATACTAAACTGTTTATTTGCACCGACTAATTAAGTCAAATGGTGACTTGATAGTTATATTATTTGATAACATGGTTCGACCATTTAACAAATGATTTATGTCTAATTAATTATTACAAGTTGTTGTAATTGATTAAGGGGCATAGTGCAAATTGGTATCCATATACGATATGGATGTTTGTATTATACTCTCTCTTGTATCTGTGATGTATATGATACATCCATATGCATTCTCTCTCTCTCTTTCTCTCTCTCTCTCTCTCTCTATATATATATATATATATATATATATAGAGAGAGAGAGAGAGAGAGAGACACACACACACACACATAAAAGAGATGAGATATTTCTCTCTCTTAAGCAAAGTCAAGAAAACAAGAGTACAAGGGGCCAAGGAAACAAAGATGGGTATAAATGGGGTTTTCTTTTGATAAAGGAAAACTATCATTCATATATGTAAGTGAGCGTAACACTCACTCTCACTCTCTCGTTGTTTTGATATATAGGCTCCTCCTCCTCCTTCATTCTTCCTCTTCTCATGAGTTGAGAACAAAGAGAGAAAAATAGAAAGTAACCTTCACATCTTTTCTTCATTATAATTAGCAACTAGAGTGGGTAAATTACTCCACTAGAAAGATTTCTATGGTAAGTTGGAGCTTGAGTAGGGTTCTTTCAAGATGGATCATCTTCGGTAGGAAGATTGGTGATCAAGCTCGATCCGTACCACAAGGAAACAAAGCTTGTGTTGTTCGCTAATCATAGCGAATCACGCAACAAAGGTTGTTGCTCTCACCCTATTAGATTAGTTTGTTCTTTTCTTGTTTACAATTGCAAATTTGATGGTGGTTTTTAGGGTTTACATTCATGACGATAATTAGAAAATTTTTGTTTTATATTCCGCCTATGGTTGCATGTGATGCAATCGTGTCGCCGTGAATTTACGGTGGTATCAGAGCCGATCCATCGAAATTGCAATTGTACGGATGATCCAATCGATATTAAACTAATCTATGCTAGTTTTTTGCTTTTAATTTTAAAAAAAAAATTGCATGCTGCCATTACTTTTTTTCATGTTGTCATTATTTTGCATTATAGCATGGCCCCTCCCCTTATACCCTACTACAAACACCCCTAGACCCAAAAATGGGGTCTCGGGTTTAGCCCCGGTCCCGTGTGGGGCCAAGGGTTGAACGCAAGCCCCACACAGGCTCGTGGGGAAGGGGGCTCTACCTGTGTCCTCTCAGGACTCGGGGCTTATGACCGGGGTGTACTTCGTGTATATTATTGAAGAGTACATCTTCGGTTTTAGTGTTGGAAAATGTTAAGTTTATTGGATCATCGGGATGCAAACTAGTTAAATTAAAGTGCTTAATTTAATTGGTTTGCTCATTATATATATATATATATATAGAGAGAGAGAGAGAGAGAGAGAGAGAGAGAATAATGGAAGAAAGAGGTCTTAGGAGGCATTTTTCGTCAGGTGGCGTCGAAATTTTCATTCTCCACCATTTTATTTAACGATCGGCACCGGCCATCTTAATCTTCATCGTCTAATATGTCGATACACCAAATTTCATGTGATTTTAACATTTTTTCACCATTAATTTAGTGGGTGCAAAATTAACGGTTTACCGACAATAGAACTTTTTACATTGCTAAATCAACGGTGAAAAAATATTAAAATTACATGAAATTTGGTGAATAAACATATTAGACGATGAAGATCAAGATGGATGGTATCGATCGTCGAATAAAATGGTAGAGGATGAAGATTTTGACGCCACCTGACGAAAAAAGCCTCTTAGGGCCTCTTTTCTCTATTATTCACACACACACACACACAGCGATAGATGTATGTGTGTGAAATGTATCGATCGATTGTGGACTGCCGCTTTTTTCTATGAATGTTTGTAATACATATGATGTATTTAAATTCATGTTTTCTGTGGACGTGCCAATGTAATATTTTTTCATGATAGAGCCTGTGTGTCCTCATTTGGAATGTAATGTGTATATTTTAGTTTATGGTTGCCTTGTGAGATGTTCCTCGGGCCACCGGGTCTTAAAATTGGATGGTTGCTTAATTCTCAAGTGGTTGCGAACGGGTCGCCTGATTTTAAGATTGGCGGGTTGCTCGGCGCATTCGAAGACGTATTCACTACGTGCGATGTAAAACCGTTTTACCCATATTATAGGAAGTTGCGCTTCATTTGCGGCTCCAAATGAAACCTGAGTATCGTAACCAGTCCACACCCATCCCAATATGTAATATTGGATATGCATGCTTGTGATTTGATTATGTGCCTGTAATGCGATTACATGCCTGTGATGTGCTTATATGCGTTTCAATTGTAAGAACCCTGCGACCGCTCCGCTGTTAGTTAACTAACCCAACAGTGTATGACGTTACCCCGTGATCAGTAAAATTGGTATTTTAATCATTCATAAGAAAATAAGATTAAAAAAGGATGTTTTTATCGCTAATTGATGGGACAACAATAATATGTTTAATGTGAGACAAAAACCTTTTTCAAGATATTGGAAGAATCAATAGGTTTTTCAAAACCACTCAGTCTTTAAATCACTCGGTTCTTTCAATGATATCAGATTCATTACGTTCAAGATTTTCTTAAAAATCAATCATAGCCCTTCATTATTTCAGATAAGTCGAGTACTTAGTATTCGTTCGCCTCCGTCAAGACGTAGTGTTCGGTAACTAAGTGATGCTAATCTGCAACATAAGATGAGTTTAGTTAAAACAGTCGTTTGGCTTTGTTGGCCTCCGTCAAGGATTTGTACGGCTGGGTTTATCGGATCAAGAAATGACGGGTCTGAACTTGACTAGTAAAACTTTGTGACTTGATGGCCTCCGTCAAGCTCATAAGGAACTGGAGGTAAAAAGTATAATTGGGAATTACGATTGTCATGATTTACAAAGAGTTTGTATACCTTCTATGGTGTGTGAAAATTTGTTGGCTTCTGTCAAGGTTGCCGTGCCATGATAGTTGGATCCTAATTCCCACCGGAATAAATTGTTTATTAAGGAAAGTTCGACAAACGGTGGGAGCTATCCTGATTAGATGAATTAATAAACCAATATATTTTTTGTAAGAACATTCGCTGATTGTTTTTATTTAACTCTCTACAGTCATCTTGTCTAGCCTTAAACTTTTACTCGATAAGAACAAGTTAATCAGACCTAATTATAATGATTGGCTAAGAAACATTAACATAGCTCTAACTTACGAAAAAGTCGCATATGTCCTCACCACTCCTTCCCCCTTCACCTGGTCCAGAGTCCTCTGTGGCGGATAAGGAGATCCGAATCACTTGGGACCGAGACTGCGATATACTCAAATGCCTCGTGTTAACCTCTATGAACAATGAGTTGTTGAGTCAGCACGAGAAAATGGACGTCCAATCCATTTTTCTTCACACAAAAGAGTTGTGTGAAGAGTGATCTCGTATAGCTAGATATGGGATCTCGAATAAATTATTTCAAACGAGCTGCTGGCTTATCCGTTCAGGACCATGTTTTGAAGATGATAAGCTATATTGAAGAACTTGCAAACTTGGGATTCGTTCTGGGAAGTGAAAAATACGTTGATTCTTCAGTCTTTTCCCTCCACTTTCTCTCAATTTATATTGAACTTCAATATAAATAAACTGGAATATACACTTCCAGAGCTCCTCAATATGTTGAGGCAGGCTGAGGGCTCCTTTAAGAAGGAGAAAACATCGGTTATGCTTATTGGACAATCTACTTTCTCATCCAAATCTAAGGCTAAAATAAAAGGAAAGAAGAAAGCTATCCAGCCTAAGGGTGGTGTTAAGAAGGTAAAGGGAAAAGACAAGAAATGGGCAACAGGAGAGCAGAAGGAAGAATGCCTTTATTGTCATAAGCCGGAGTATTGGAAGAGGAATTGCAAGGCTTATCTGGCAGCCAAGAACCAGAAATATAGTGATGCTTCAACTTCAGGTGTGTTTGTGATTGAAAACTGTTTCTCAGTTAACTCTGCTTCATGGATATTAGATACCGGATCAGGTTCTCATATCTGTAATATGTTAGAGGGGTTGAGAAGAAGTATGTAGCTGAGGAAAGGAGATATGGCCCTCGGAGTTGGAAATGGAGCAAATGTTGCTGCAGTAGCTATTGGGGAATATCATCTTATGTTGCCTAGTGACAATCTTTTGGTTTTGAACAAATGTTATTATGTACCTTCGATTCTTTGTAATATTGTATCTGTTTCCTTATTAGATAAAAAAGGATATAATTTTATTTTGGAAAGAAATGTTATGAACATTTACCTTAATCAAATATTGATTGGGTCTGGTGCATTAAATAATGGTATATATCTTCTTAATCAAAATTTTGTTTTCAATATACAACACACACATAAGAGAAAGAGTTTAGAAGTAAATAAAACCTTCTTGTGGCATTGTAGATTTGGTCAAATCAATGAAACTAGACTTAGAAAGTTATATAAAGATGGATGTTCCCCTTCGAACGGCGGCCGAGACGCGGGCGTCTTGCCTAAGATTCGGGGCAGATGCTAATTAGTGCTATCCGTCCACCTCTCCGAAGATGCCAAGTTGATTTATGGCACCATGTATCGAAGGTTTGAACGGATGCGTCCGATGTAGCAAACTTCGTCAGATTCCCCCTCGCTTGAGGGGTTTTTGATTGTGGGGACGCTCTTCCCTGCAGGCGCAAGCCCCTGCAGTTAATTACGCTACCGCATCGCGGTAACAACTTTCTCCTTCTCCAGATGGTCACTTCGTGTCGCATGTGTTTATTTTGCTTTTGGTTTCCCGTGAATTGTATACGGAGACTGAGTTATGTCGTCGCCCGTAGGGCGTGGACTAGTCCAAATCCGTATTATCTTAGATTTGGGTTTGGGGGTTTTGGGTTTAAGGATACGTTAGCCTCATTCGAGACTAAGATCGACTTAAACGTTTGTTAAGGATACGTTGGTCTAGTTTTCAGACTAAGATCAACTTAACGGGATTGTTTAGATCCAACAATAGAGCAATTAAGGGAGCCCTGTTGTTTAGTTTAGTGACATTGCGGTCAATAAGTAGTTTAAGGACATTGCGGTCCATGGGTAGTTTAAGGACATTGCGGTCCATGGGTAGTTTAAGGACATTGCGATCCAATTTTAGTTTTAAGACATTGCGGTCAAGGTTAAGGACCTCATAGTCCGTGGATTTAGGGACTCCACAGTCCGTAGTTAGTTTTAAGACATCCCGGTCAAGGTTAAGGACCTCATAGTCCATGAGTTTAAGGACCCCACAGTCCGTCGTTAGTTTTAAGACATCCCGGTCAAGATTAAGGACCTCATAGTCCATGAGTTTAAGGACCCCACAGTTCGTGTCAATGTGTGGTCATCGGGACCCGTCACCTTTTTGAAGACGTTGAGGAATTACAACGCCAAGTATTAAAGGAGTGAAGAAATGTACCCTTGAGCCGGGGTGGATTAAATAGTCTTTGGCCCAATTTTGGGATCAAGACCAATTAATTATGTTGTGAGCCCATTAGCCCAGTTAAGTCTGAATTGAGGACTTATGGCCATCTTGGGCTAAGTCGAATCATGTTTGGAATATTGGCTTCCTGTTGGTCCATTGAAGGAGAGGCTTTGCCTCTAGCCATTTAGCCAATTGGGCTAACGTTAATTCAACAGTGTTGAACACTGGGATCAAGTTAGTGTTTTAACATTAAAAGACAGTTGGTGTTAAACACCAGCAACAGGGGATTCAAACTAGTGTTAAACACTAGAGCAAATCAATGTCAAACACTAGCAGCAGAGGCTTCAAATTAGTGTTAAACACTAAGAAATTCAGTGTTAAACACTGCAAATAAAGTTCTTTGATTAGTGTTGAACACTAAGGCCAAACAGTGTTTTAACACTGGATTCAGGGGTTCCAGTTTAGTGTTAAACACTGAGGTAAGAGGGGTCGCGTGATAGCACGTGAGGGCGCCCTCCCTTCATTTGTTCTGCTGAGAATATTGCATCTTTTAAAGCATCACGTGCCATCACGTGACGGGCATTTAAATGCTTGTATGTTAAAGCCTCTGCCAAGGGTCACGTGGGTCACGTGAGGCACTGCCTCAAAGGTCCTTCTCTGTGGTTCTTTTCGGGGGTCACGTGGTGGCACGTGACCCTGCCTCTTTATATGTTTTTTAGAAGATCTGTCAATCCCTTTTTAAGAATTAAATTCTTCGTAGGGTTGAACCCTAACGATAAATTTAAGAGAAATTGAATTCCTATTCCCTTCTGAAGATTTATATTCTGGGATAGGGTTGAACTCTGAATTTTCTGTAGGAATTAAATCCCTCATATATGTGAAGAACTGAATTCCATCATAGGGTTAAACCCTAATAAAAGCTTTAAAAGGCATTAAATTCCCACTCTCTTTTAAAGAATTATTCTGAGGAATGAGATTCCGTCATAGGGTGAAACCCTAATTTCTTCTTTCTCGAGGGAATTAAATTCCTGTTATTTTAACAGAACTAAGTTCTTAACTAGGGTTAAACCCTGATTCTGTTCATTCTGAAGGAATTAAATTCCCATAACATAGGGTCAAACCCTAATTTTATTTTAAAGGAATTAAATTCCTATAGTTCTACGAGAATTAAATTCTCATGATTTCATTCCCTCTCTATGCTTTGGATCTGCATGGCAGGATCTCAACCCAATGAGAATTAAATTCTCAATTCGAGGGGAGATGTGCACTTTACAGATCCTCCACTAAAGAGAGAACTATGTTCTTCTGTTTTATATCAGAGTTAAACTCTGTTGAGAATTAAATTCTCTTTTTCTTTCAAAAAGCCTTCCCTTTCTTACCTAGGGTTTTCTTTTGCAGAAGATCCAAATTGCTCCAAAGTATCAAGGCTCTCCTCTTTTTTATGTATCGATTCCTTTCTTCTTCTTTTTTGTGTGTCTCTTGGCTCCTATTTATAGGAGAAGCAGCCGAATCAATTAATTTTGGTGAATCTTTCATTGAGAGATTTAATTTGTATTCACCATTCGTTTTGGACCTTTGGATTATTATGTGAATTTTAATCACCATTGGATTTTAAATCCAGAGATTCTCCTTTGTCATTTCGGTTAGATTTTAAGGGGAAATCTTTCCAAGTTCAGGCTTTTTCCATAGATAGGTGATATTTAAGAATCTTTAAATCTTTAATTCAATCGGTTCCTTTGGAAAGATTTGAGAGGCCTTTTCTCAGAATTTAATTCTGTTAACAGATAGGCTTTGAAAGTCGGTCACGTGTGGCCATGTGACCCTTGGTCACGTGTGGGCATGTGACCCCCTTGGAACGAGCCCTCTTCTTCTTTTTGTGCCCAGCCTTCTGCCGCTGCTTAACCGTCACGTGCCGCCACGTGACCCCTGGTCACGTGTGAGCACGTGACCCTCGTCTGCCGCCTTTTTCTTGATTTGATCAAGGAATTGAGTCTGCTGCTTTTGAGTGTCACGTGCCAACACGTGACCCTGGTCACATGGGAGCACGTGACCTCTTCTGAAGCCTTTTTCCTTGATTTGATCAGGGAACCGATGTGCCTTTGAAGCCGCTTTTAAATGTCACGTGCCAACACGTGACCCTGGTCACGTGGGAGCACGTGACCCCTTCTGAACCCTTTTTCTTTGATGTAGTCGGGAAGCTGAATCTGCCTTGCCGATGCTTTTAGGTGTCACGTGCCAACACGTGACTGCTGGTCACGTGCTAGCACGTGATGCCTCCTTCGTAACTTTTCCTGATTTTAAATCAGGAAACAAATGCACCCACAGCGTTGTTCTCACGTGTTTGCACGTGAGTGCAACGTTGTCACTTTTTGTGACCGTTGGATTCCTCTAGGGATTTGGGGAGATGAAGCGTCTCCATCACATCCTATAAATACCCATGTTTCTTCAGAAGAGCCTTCACTTTGCTCATCTTCTTCCTTTGAGAACTTTCTTCTTTTGAGAATTTAATTCTCTTTTCCCGGAGCTTAGTTCTCTGCCTTGAAAATCTTCCAGAGTTTAACTCTGTTCGAAGAGACTTTTCTCTTTAGGTAATGCTCTCAAATGAACGATGAACTCTCATATTCCTCTGGATTTTAAACCCAAAACAAGGGTTTTTACCCCTTTAACATGAACCCATGAAATCAATTAATCTTCAGTAGTAAATCTCTTTTAGGGTTCATCTGATCCTCCAAGGAGATGGTGATGATGGTTCAAATCCATGGAGTTTAACTCCGTTCACAAAAAAAAGTTTCTGGGGGTTTAATTCCTCTTTCCAAAAGGAATTCAATTCCTGTGAAGAACTAAGTTCTTCCCCATAGAGGCTTCTTGGGGTTTCCTTCGCCCGAGGTTGTCCTTCTGCAATTAATGGAACAGAAGTTTGTAATAATTCTCATGATCTTTATTTCAGGTATCATGGATGCCCATTTGTATGGTCTTGACGAAATCATCTCCTACGGGAACATTCGCGCATTGGGTCGCAGTCAAAACCAGGAGTTCACCAACGCTCAATGCGCCGAGATCATGAGCCGCTTCGGCGAGTATAACCATCGACTACTCCCCCGTCGCTCTTCTCTTCTGAGACTGATCGTGCTGGCTATCTGGGAGGCACTCCCTCTCTTTTGCGCCGGAGTACCGCTCAGGGCATTGGACGCTGCTGAGGACAAGATACATTCGGTGTATCTGATAAGTCTAATCTCGAAGAGAAGGCGCAACAACCTCATTGATCTCTTGCACCAGGCATTTCAGCAGTCGGCCGTACTTGCCGCCTATCGGAGGGTGGAGGACATTCGCGAAGACCCCGACGCTTGTGATCGTGAGAGAAAACATACTCGGGAGGTTCGAAAGGCTTGGAGGATTTTGGACAAAGTTAAGCTTGAGTTTCTCAATCCGTGCCCCGCGTCTGAAGTCTTACCATTGTAAACGTGTCCTCTTTATTTTGTGTGAACTTCTTAAAGTATGAATGACAAGTTTTATTATGTCTTTCCATGTTTGCATGCCTTTCTCTGAGATTTTATCATTTTGCTACTGTTGTTGTTGATGCTTTTAATATGCAGGGTGCTACTCCATTTTTTTTAAGTGCACATCAAGTTTGGGCCTCACGTGTTCTGCACGTGGGGTCCCTTGATGGGGCTGTTCACAAAATTTTCCCATGCCATATTTTCAGTGCACAATATCAGATGCAGAAAAAGGGCCTTGGAAATAGTTCCATCTCCCTGATTTTCGATGCCTTTCCTTTTTTGGGCCTTGGAAATAGCTTCATCATGCAGGATTTTCCGCGCACAGCACTTAATGCACCCCTTTATATCTGAGGCAATGGCTTTCCTTTTCTCTTCACAGAGAACTTTTATTCCCATTTTAACGCGATTTAGTTCGAGGACAACTAAGTGCCATGGCCTGCAACCGTCCACACGCTCGTCGACAGCCATGGGAAGTTCCTATCGAGGAGATGATCCCCCGTTTTGCCGCCCGGTTGGTGGATCCACTCCTTACCGATGATGAATCCGACTCGGCGATGTATGAACTTTCGATCCGTAGGGGTTCTCCTCTCCCAATGGGTTCCCTCTGGCTCCGGATGATCCTCACAGCCGTGCTTGCCGACATTCCTCCTCACCCGGCAGAGATGACCCTGGCGATGCTTGATGTGGCTGAAGAGAAGCTCGAGGGCTTTCACGAAGCGTGCCTGATTACTCAGGCTTTGAAGGACTGCTCGATTCACCTGCTGAGCCAAATAAGGGCCCGGCGAGCTATTATATTTGCTTTCGCGGACGAACATGGCACCAATCGATGGGGAGCGACTCCTCGCGAGAATCGTCGCTTTGACGTGCTGGAGAGAGCGGAGAGAGAGATGGAGAATTTTGTTCTTTGCTTTGTTAACCCTTGTGCTACTGATCTCGTGTTTGGTGACCTTTTCCCGTTAGCGTAGAATATTTAAATTAGTCCCTTTTTTTTGTATGCTTCATGCTGAACCTCCATGTAGGCCTCATATTCCTCTCGTATGTATGTTTTCGCTTGCATAAATAAACTTTGTGTTCTTCTCATGAAGACTTTATTTAGTCACCAATATTATCATCACGTCGCATGCACATCGGAGCTTCGCATATTATTTCATCTTTTTTATAATTGCGAACGCATGCTTGACAGGATAACGTCAGAAATTTTCTTATTGCTTCCCATACCCGATGATGTACGCGTGTTTTAGTTCGACAACTGCTATCAACCGGAGCTTATTTATACAGTCCAGAGCGTTCCTATCTTGTCTCAGAGGCTGCGGTCGTGACAGTGGGTTTAAATGGCCTGATAAGGCGACACGTGGCGAACACATTGTTGTGCGAGAAAAGGGTTCGGTCGTAAATTCTCGGAGATGGAGTTGGCTTCTAAGGCGCTGAGCGAGCTTCAGGCCAGCCTCACAGCCAAAGCCAACAAAGCATACGAACTCTGGCGGGTGCTTCAGGAGTCCATAAAAGAGGTGGTGGTTCTCGATAAAGCTGCCACGTTCACTCGTGAGAGGGTCGAGGCTCATAAAGCCACCGAGAAAGAGCTCGAAGCTCGGCTTGCTTCGTATCAGGCTCAGCAAGCTCAGGCGGAGGCTCGTCTCCTGGAGATCTTGCGTCATGAAGCCGTGGCTCAGCAACAAAACGATGAGCTGGTAAAATTACTACACCGCCCGCCGGCTTGAGGACTTGTATCTTTTCCCCTTTTTTGTATATACTCATGAATGAGAGTATCTTTTTTTTTGTTTCTTTCATGAATTGTACTTTGTATCCATTTTGGTTTATGAATAAAAGATACATTTTTCTTCTCGAAGGCGTGTCTCTTTTATCGAATGCATTCCGCGGACAATTTATCTTGATCTCCTTGCAGGGCATCGGTGGTTTAGGATTCAGGGTTAAGATCTGCTTCCAAAGACTTTTGTACTTTATGAGCCACGAGGATCTCATAAAGAGTTTCTCTCCCTATAGGTCGAGAGGGTCCCATAGGTGTAAGTTCTTCTTAAGAATCGTGAGGATTCTTAAGCGAGTTTTTCCCTTGAGAGTCGTAAGGATCTCACAAGAGAGTTTTCTTCCTTACTGGTCGTGAGGACCTGCAAGTGCTGGGTGTGGTCGCCCTTATCCGTGTTTCACGGGGTCAGGGGTCACACAGGGTATCATAGTTTAAAGACATCACGGTCAAGGTTAAGGACCTCATAGTCCATGGATTTAAGGACTCCACAGTCCGATGTTAGTTTTAAGACATCACGATCAAGGTTAAGGACCTCATAGTCCGTGGATTTAGGGACTCCACAGTCCGATGTTAGTTTTAAGACATCACGGTCAAGGTTAAGGACCTCGTAGTCCTTGGGTTTAAGGACCCCACAGTCCGATGTTAGTTTTAAGACATTACGGTCAAGGTTAAGGACCTCATAGTCCATGGATTTAGGGACTCCACAGTCCGATGTTAGTTTGAAGACATCACGGTCAAGGTTAAGGACCTCATAGTCCGTGGATTTAGGGACTCCACAGTCCGATGTTTGGTTGCAGGGACCCGTCACCTCTTTGAAGACGTTGAGGAATTACAACGTCAGGCATCAAAGGAGTGAAGAGATGTACCCTTAAACCAAAGTAGAATCAGTACAGAATCAGGGTGGTTGATTGTTAGTTTTAAGACATTACGGTCGAGGTTAAGGACATCATAGTCCGTGGATTTTAAGGACTCCACAGTCCGGTGTTTGCTCTGGATGCTTCACACAGGTTCACTGCCGTGCTTGGCGAGGACCAGGCTCCGCTCTGGGCATTTTCCGCGGGGTCAAAAAGTGACGTTATCCGCGTTCCACGTAACCAGGAATTTTGCACTAGATGCTTCACACGGGTTCACTGTCGTGCTCGGTGAGGACTAGGCTCCGCTCTGGACGTTTTCCACGGTGTCAAAGAGTGACGTTATCCGCGTTCCACGTAACCAGGAATTTTGCACTGGATGCTTCACACGGGTTCACTGCCGTGCTCGGCGAGGACCAGGCTCCGCTCTGGATGCTTCACACGGGTTCACTGCCGTGCTCTGCGAGGACCAGGATCCGCTCTGGACGTTTTCCACGGGGTCAAAGAGTGACGTTATCCGCGTTCCACGTAACCAGGAATTTTGCACTAGATGCTTCACACGGGTTCACTGCCGTGCTCGGCGAGGACTAGGCTCCGCTCTGGATGCTTCACACGGGTTCACTGCCGTGCTCTGCGAGGACCAGGATCCGCTCTGGACGTTTTCCATGGGGTCAAAGAGTGACATTATCCGCATTCCACGTAACCAGGAATTTTGCACTAGATACTTCACACGGGTTCACTGCCGTGCTCGGCGAGGACTAGGCTCCGCTCTGGATGCTTCACACGGGTTCACTGCCATGCTCTGCGAGGACCAGGATTCGCTCTGGATGTTTTCCACGGGGTTAAAGAGTGACGTTATCCGCGTTCCACGTAACCAGGAATTTTGCATTAGATGCTTCACACGGGTTCACTGCCGTGCTCGGCGAGGACTAGGCTCCGCTCTGGATGCTTCACACAGGTTCACTGCCGTGCTCTGCGAGGACCAGGATCCGCTCTGGACGTTTTCCACGAGGTCAAAGAGTGACGTTATCCGCGTTCCACGTAACCAGGAATTTTGCACGAGATGCTTCACACGGGTTCACTGCCGTGCTCGGCGAGGACTAGGCTCCGCTCTGGATGCTTCACACGGGTTCACTGCCGTGCTCTGCGAGGACCAGGATCCGCTCTGGACGTTTTCCACGGGGTCAAAGAGTGACGTTATCCGCGTTCCACGTAACCAGGAATTTTGCTGATTGTATCCGCATTTCACAAGATGGAGGTTTGACTGTTGGCGATATGTATACCACCGAGCCATGGAACTGGGAGTTGCCGCTGTTCCGCTTAGCTTAGAGTTGTGTCCGTTGTTACGAGACGAGTGTTAAAACGGTCTCTAGGTCTCCTTTGGCCCGTCGAGACTTGGCTTCTTCTTCTGATGAAACCTGGGGGAGAAGTATGATCCCTTTTTGTTTACGCCCTTGGATTGTGTACAGGGTGTGATGGAACATCACCTGTAGGGCATAAATTAAAACCTTCTCTTTTTTTTCTTTTTCCGCGATGCTCTATCATTTCAGCTTTTATATCGCGAGGGTCGCGATTGCCCTATCATTTCGGCTATTTTTCGCGGTGCCCAATCATTTCGGCTATTTATTTCATTTTTACTCGCTGCTTTTTATTGCGAGTTGCCCCATCATTTCGGATATTTTTCATGCATACATTTTTACTTGCTGCTTTTTATTGCAAGTTGCCCTATCATTTCGGCTATTTCGTATGCATGTGCGGCTTGCTAGCTTTTTCGCCGCAAGCTTGGATTTTAGACACCGATTTCGGCATCGGCACCGCTGCAACTGGGATGTTGCCAGGAGTGAATCATCATTTGCCTCTGTCGATGTCGAACAAAGGTGGCTTAGTAAACAGGGTTAAGGGTCCTATCGACCAAGGCTTTTGACTTCATGAGCCGTAAGGGTCTCACAAAGGTATTTCTCCCTACAAGTCGTGAGGATCTTACAGGTGTATTTTCTCCTTAGGGATCGTGAGGATTCCTAAGTGTATGTTCCTATGTAAGTCATAAGGATCCTACAGGAGGGTTTTCTCCTTATAAGTCGAGAGGAATTATAAGGGTTGTTCACCATATGGGCATGTCCCTAGTCACGGGTGTGACTTTGCTGGAGCAATGTTTATTCGCGCCCGTGGATTGTATACAAGGGTCAGTATTGAGCCACTTGTAGGGCAGCATCGAAGGTTGTGGGGGATTTGCTTAAGAACAGGTTTAGGTTTCTGTAACTTAAGACTTTTAAATCTCATGAGCCGTGACGGTCCCATAAGAGAATTCTCCTTACGAGTCGTAAGGATCTCGCAAGTGTATTTTCTCCTTAGGAAGCGTGAGGATCCCTAAATGTGTTGCTCCTTTGTGAGTCGTAAGGATCTCACGCGGGTGGTTTCTCCTTACAAGGTCGAGAGGACCCTGTAAGTGTCTTTTAACGAGCTTGCGTCCTTTCAGGTTTTCATAAACACTTGCCGGTAGCCCTGCTGTTTTTACTCACGGAGCCCTTTCGGGTTTTCATCCGTGCCCTTTTTGCTTGTGGACATACCCTTTTTTTTTATTCTTTTTCTCTCTCTTTCTTTTTTTTACAAGGTCGCGCCCTTTCGGGTTTTCACGAACACTCGCCGGTAGCCCTGCTGTTTTTACTCACGGAGCCCTTTCGGGTTTTCATCCGTGCCCATTTTGCTTATGAACATACCATTTTTTTTATTATTCTTTTTTATTTTTTCTTTCTCTCTCTTTTTTTTTTATCTCGTCAGCCTAAGGATGCTGCGGTAGTAGTTTTAGGGACGTTTCGGTCCGTCAATAGTTTAAGGACGTTTCGGTCCGTCGATAGTTTAAGGACGTTTCGATCCGTCGATAGTTTAAGGACGTTTCGGTCCGTCGATAGTTTAAGGACGTTTCGGTCCGTCATTAGTTTAAGGACGTTTCGGTCCGTTATTAGTTTAAGGACATTTCGGTCCGTCGAGGAAAGGGCCAGCTACTACTTATAGAGCTTTGAGCTTTAGGAAGATAGTGAGCGGACATAGTCGTCGTCATCTATCATTGACCTGAGCTGTGGCTCATTAAGCGTGGTATTTCTTTAGGAAGCGGCCGTTTATTGGCCTGAAAGGCCTTTCACCATGCATGTCCATGAGTAGGTAGGCTCCACCCTGGTAGACCTTATCTATGATGTACGGGCCTTCATAGTTTGGCTCGAATTTTCCCCGCTTGACGCGATTGGGGATCATAGGTCTTTTGACCACTAGTACGAGTTCACCTTGACGGAATGTCCTCGGTCGGGTCAATCTTTCGTATGAGCGCGTCATCTTTGCTTTATAAGCTTCTAGATTTTGTTGCGCTATGAGCCGTGTTTCTTCAAGAGCATCAAGCTCCTCGAGCCGGAGGCTAGCATTTTCTTCGTTCGTCGGTTCGTAGTGGACTGCCATCCGTAGAGAGGGTAGCTCTATTTCGAGGAGGAGTACCGCTTCCGTACCGAATACCAGTGCGTACGACGTTGTGTTCGTGGCCGTCTTGAACGTAGTTCGATAGGCCCAAAGGGCCTCTTGCAGCCTCTCGTGCCAGCCTTTCTTATTTCGGGACACCGTCTTTTTCATGATTTTTGTCAAGGTCTTATTGAAGGCCTCGGCTAGACCATTAGCTCGCGGATTGTAAACTGAGGAATATCTCCAGTCTATATTATGATGCTGCGCGAAGCGGCTAATCTTATGGTTTCTGTAGGCTGGCCCGTTATCGGAGATAATCCGCCGTGGAGTTCCAAACCGATAGATGACGTGCGTCTTGAAGAAGTGGAGGATATTCTCCATCTTCACTTCCCTCAGCGGTACTGCTTCTGCCCATTTGGAGAAGTAATCAGTTGCCGCCAGGATGAAACGATGTCCCCGGGACGATGCTGGTTCGATGGGGCCGACTATGTCAGTCCCCCACATTTCGAATGGCCAGCTAGCCACCGTCGGATGTAGTGGATTCGGATGCTGGTGGATGAAATCCCCATGGATTTGGCACGAGTGGCACTGCTTCGCATATTCGAGGCAGTCCTGGATCATCGTGGGCCAGTAGTAACCCATCCGTTTAATTTTTAACTTCATCTTTGGGCCTGCTTGATGAGAACCACAGATTCCGTCATGAACCTCTTGAACGACTCTTTCTGCTTCGTCAGGTCCTAAACATCTCAGCCACAGAGAATCAAACGACCTCTTATACAGAGTATTATTGACGAAAGCGAAAGATAGAGCTCGTTTCATGAGCTGATGTCTTGAGGACGCTTCTTCGGGCATTCGGTGGGACTTAAAGTAGTCTATGAAGACTTCCCTCCAGTCCTCAGCCTTCTCACGGTCTTTTATTTATAGGGTCGCATGCTCAGTCGCTCCTTTTTCTTCGTATGATTCCGAAGATATTTCTGCTAGGGCAAGCACTCGACGGCTTTGTACCATGATTTTAACGTCATCGAGGTTCTCGTTAGCCAATTCTTTAGCGAGCTTTGCTAACGCGTCCGCTTTGCTATTTTCCGCGCGTGGTATGCTTTCCAAAGTATAGGAAGGAATTTGGGTTAACAGTTGTTGCACCTTTTCGCCGTACTTCACCAACTCCGGTTTGCACGTTTGGTAGTCACCATTTACTTGACTAACGACCAGTTGAGAATCCCTATATATAAGGAGGTCTTCAATTCCCATGTCGACGGCGATCTCGAGGCCTGCTATCAGAGCTTCGTATTCGGCTTCATTGTTTGTCCTCGGCTCTGTTAAGGAGAAGGCGAAGCGCATTATCCCTCTTTGTGGAGTTACGAAGATGAGGCCTACCCCTGATTTGATCATTGGGATACCCTGTTTGCGCTTCTTTACGGAAGACGCTCCATCGAAATAGAGTTCCTATCGGGTACTACCGCCGCCGTTCGCATCGAATGCATGCTCGTCCGGCAGATCGCAGTTCAGAGGAGAACCGGCAGGTACTGGATGCTCAGCAAAGAAGTCGGCAATGGCCTGGCCTTTCACTGCCTTAAGAGGTCGATACGTTATCGAGAACTCCATCAGGAGTAGAGCCCATTTAGCGAGTCGACCCGTCAATATAGCCTTTGACATCAAATATTTAAGAGGGTCCACCTTCGAAATGAGACGGACTTCGTGCGCCAACGCATAGTGCCTGAGCTTTGTTATCGCGAAGATCAACGCCAAGCAGTGTTTTTCAATGGGAGAGTAGTTGCTTTCTGCCCCGAGCAGAACTCGACTTAAGTAGTAGAGTGCCCACTCCTTTCCTTGATCGTTCTCTTGTGCCCATACTGCGCCTAAGGAACCTTCGAGGGCGGTCGTATAAAGAATGAGGGGTTTTCCTTTGACTGGCGCAGCCAACACCAGAGGGTTCTGCAAGTACTGCTTGATCTCGTCTAGTGCGCCTTGGCATTTGTGATCCCAAACGAATGGAGTTCCCTTCTTCATCAGGTGGCTGTAAGGACGGCACTTGCCTGAAAGATTGGCGATGAATCGCCGGATGTATGCGAGCTTCCCTTGGAGAGACCGCAACTGTTTGAGGGTTCTTGGCGGAGGCATTTCCATGATCGCCTTGATCTTAGATGGATCCACTTCGATACCTCGGTGTCGGATGATGAGTCCCAGGAATTTACCCGAGGAGACTCCAAACGCGCATTTGAGAGGATTCATCTTCAAATTATATTGCCGAAGGCGTTGAAATACAGTCTCCAGATACTTTAAATGCTCTTCGTATGACATGCTCTTTACTACAAGGTCATCGATATAGCACTCGACGATGTCATGTATGAGGTCGTCGAAGATCTTTGTCATGGCCCTTTGATAGGTAGCGCCGGCGTTCTTTAGACCAAAGGGCATAACCCTGTAGCAGAATATACCCAAAGGGGTCCGGAAAGCGGTGTGCTTCTGGTCTTCGGGATGCATCTTTATCTGATTGTACCCTGATGAACCGTCCATAAAGGAGAAAACCTCGTGAGTGGACGTGTTATCTATCATTAGCTCGGTTACCGGTACTGGGAAATCGTCCTTCGGACAGGCTTTATTGAGATCCCTGAAATTCACGCATATGCGTACCGTCCCATTTTTCTTCATTACCGGGACGATATTGGCGATCCAGTCGGGATATTGGACTTCTTGGATAAATCCAGAATCGATCAGCTTCTTAACTTCGGCGTTGATGCTCATTTCAAGCTCGAGTCGCATCCTTCTCGGTGCCTGCTTGACTGGCTTGATATCTGGGGATATTGCTAATTTATGCACAGCAATCTCCGGATCTAATCCTGGCATCTCGGAATAGTTCCACGCGAAGCAGTCTTTATGCTGTAGAAGCACGTTCTTTACGTGGCCACCCTCTCTTCAGATAGTAGCTCGCTGACGAATGTCGGTCGCGGATCATCTGCCGATCCCAGCTCAATCTTCTTGAGGTTATCTGCAGTAGTATGTATGCCATCTTCCAATTCTTTCGGAGCTGGCGGAAATTCTGAGATCACCTCATCATTGCTGTTCTCAAAGCACCAGGGAAGGTCATCCATGTTCTCGGGCTCTTCTTTTAATAACGTAATCGTGTAACAGGTGCGAATCCGCTTCCGGGACTGAGGTAGATCTGGTCCCGCTTTTGCGGCTTTGGGTTCGTGCTTTTGTGGCGGCGTTACCCTTCAGCCGTTGGATAAAGCGAATCTGCCCTGTTGGTACTGGTCCTCGACCCAGTTCTTGAAGGTGAAGCAGTCTTCGGTAGGATGTCCTATGGCTCGGTGATAAGAGCAATAGCTCAGATGAGAAGCCTTGTTAGCTCGCTCAGGGTGCTTAGACTCTGGAAACGCGATCATTTGATGTTTTATAGCGAGCTCGAGTAACTTCTCCGTCTTGTCTCGAGGGAAGGAATACGCTCGACTCATCTTCTTCATGAAGGACAAATCCGGACCGCGCAATACCCGATCACGTAACTCTCTAATCCTGCGTCGTTGTTGTCGGCTCCTCTTTCCGCTTCTTGATTTATTTCTGCCTCTGCGTTGGGCCTTTTGGACAACGGGTTGACAGGGATGAGCATGTTTGTCTTTTGCAGCCTGTTGAAACAGACGTTGCGTCCTGGCCTTCTCGTAGATGGCCATCTCGCGGTTGTGGTTTTCCCGAGCTTTTTGACCTGCTTTCCTGATAAGCTTGTCCATTCGTTCTTCAAACGACGGACTCGGCACTTCGATCGCGGGATCTGGTTTTGATGAGGGGTTGGCATTTCCCGACAGGGCGTCCTCTTCTTCATCAAAGGTATATATGGCGTAGTTACTGTGGGCCCGTTCCCGTTTTCCGGTTCTCACGTATCCAAGCCCAAGTGTTTCCATTTTCCCGTTGGGCAATTTGCGTTGGGTCCCAGGGACATCCCAAATCCTGTTGTAGAACCGAGCTTGTCGAACAGTCTGTTTTAAGGGTACCCCTTGGCGCTTCAATAGCCTCTTTAGTCCATTTGTGTAGTATCTGGGCAAACGGATGGGTTGGAGCCTGTCGAGTGTAACATCCGCGCCATGCCAGATCTCTTTCTCTACTTTCGTCTCTGAGGATCGGTAGAATAGGATTGCCTTCTCACCCCTTTGCCTGGGAGGGACGTAAAACGTTTGCAGGTCCTGCACATTGTAAGCTTGAAGTGTGTCAAGATCCTTGTAGTGTTCTTGCGGCACCATGGTGATTTGCAAGCTCTGATCATCGCTAGGTGATGCTTGTATTGACGGCCGATTGGAGAACACGGCATTAACCTCATCTTCCGTGTCACTTCCGAAGATCAACATGGGGGCGGACGTCCCCGGGTTGTTGCGTTGAGACGGCCCAGCATAAACTATCAGGGTTGTTGCGTTGAGACGGCCCAGCATAAACTATCTCTTCTTCTTCTTCGGTATCGCTCCCGAAGACAGGGATGGTGGCGGCGGCTTTGTTCTCCGGCTTGCGACACCTTTCTGTATCCTCGAAATCTGGCAAAAAGTACTTCGCATCTTCGTATTTGCGGACTTCGTTCACGGAAAATGGGTTCAGCTCACCTGTTACAATATACTCGAAACCATCCTTAAAGTACTTCATACACTGATGTTGTGTAGAAGGGATGATGTTGTACTCGTGTAACCAAGGGCGACCGAGCAAGGCGTTGTAGCAGGTCTTGGCATCAATGACATGGAATTTGATGTCCGTGACGAGCAGTCCGAAGCGTAATGTTAGTATTACAGATCCGAGAGTCCGTGACGATTGTGAATCGAAACCGGAGATGGTAATTTTGTCACGAGCGAGGTGTTGCACACTCATGCAGATTTCCTTTAACACCCGAATGTTAAGGAGATTGACGGAGGATCCATTATCCATTAGGATCTTGCCTATCTTGATATCATGGCAGTATCCAGAGACATATAGGGGACGATTGTGGTCGCACGCCCCAAGAAGGAGGTCTTCGTCCCCGAAAGTGATGTCGGCCGTATGCACTTCCTCCAGTTCATCCTTCATCCTTTCCGTGGCGAGGAAGGCTTGGAATTGCTCGGGTTCTTGTAACGCCTTAATTAGTGAATCTCGCGCTTCTTTTGATAATAGAAGGGTATCGAGAATGCTAAGTTGAGAAGGTAGCTTCCTTAGGTGCGCCAGGATATTGTAGTCCACCTTACCCTTCCTGGGAGGGTCTTTGGTAGTTAGCTCTTTCATGACTTGGTCATCTAAAGTGATATCCTCAGTGACCTTTTCCTTTCCCTTATCTTTTCTATTTGCGGGCCCGAGATTCTTTTCCGGGAGCGTACGATTGCGCAGCTGAATGTTTTCGCAGGCCTCCGATTCCTCCTCTTTCCCTAAAACGGATTCTTTAAAGAGAGGGCCCAGAGCCGTTTCTTCATCAGAGTCGCTCCCAAAGGTGAGAACTTGTGACCATCCGGCGTTAACCATGTAACAGTTGCCAGTGGTTCTGTTGTGCCCGTCGGCACTACTTCTTCGTTCCCGACGGGTCTTGCATTTCATGCGCTTAAAATGTTGTCGATGAGCAACATATCCCTGCCACCATATCCTAAAGGCGTCGCACTCCTCCGTAAGGTGTGAAATCTTCCGATGATATGCACAATAATCAGGGTGCCTCTCCGCCCCATTGAGCGTGTTTTCTTCCGAGGGTGGTAGCTTCATTCCTATTGACATGGCTTTGGCAAACCTTTTCCTCGTCTTGAATATCTTCTTGTCTGCCTCAGATGCCTTTCGATCTGGCAGGAGTACTTCAACTCTTTCGTTTAGTCGCCTGCGTTCGGCTCCTTCCGATGCGGCCATCTCACGCTCCTGATCTGCTTTACTCTTTAGACGAATCTCGTCTAGAAAGGCGTCGATCATTTCATCTATTGGCCACACAAGTCCTGGCTCAGGGTGTGCCCCCAGTTTCTCGGTGCCAGGAGTTTTCTCATCTTCCGAGTGGGAAATCACATGACAACTCGCCACATATCCCTCGGATTCATCTGATGAGCTCTCTTCCTCATCTTCCTTCTGAAAGACGTGGTTGAGGAACTCTTGCAGTGTGACGGGAGTCCGTGCCTTTTGATTGTACTCCTCCAGCGCGTCAATCTGTTTCTGTAAATCCGTGCGCTTGTCTCCAGGCTTCACGGGCTTTTTGGATTTCCTCTTCTTTTTCTTCGAAGATTTTGACGGTAGGGCATGGGTACTTGGGCCATCACCACGAATCTTTGTAGTTGGGCGCGGCTTCAACATCCCTTCGATGATTTGAGGTTCAAGCGGGTTCTTCCATTCAACCGCTGGGCACGCATGAAGGTCACTCAGCATCCTTTTGGTTTTAGCTGATAGCACGATTTCTCATGGAGCTTCTTCAATAAAGGAACAAGTCGCCCCCGGTGCGTCCGTCTTCTCAGGAGTATGCGGCTGTGGCGGGTTCACCTTCCACTTTTCAGATAATGCAAACTTCCCCTGGAGGTATTGATCTTCAATCCATCCTTTGAAAACGAAGCAATCCTCAATCGGATGGCTTACCGTTTGATGGTAAGGGCAATAGTTGGGGTTATTCACCTCAGTGGGTTATGGCGGTCGCCTTGGATTTGGCAAGTTTATAAGTCTATTGCGTACTGCCAGCTCGAATAGCCGTTTTGTCTTGTCCCGTGGGAACGAGTAGGGACGCTTCATCTTCTCATTATAATACCGGCGTCTTTCTTCCAGTTGATCCGTCAGCTTTGGGGCATTGGGTTGCTACTGGGCATTCGCGACGAAGATGGCCTTTCCTTTACCCTTGTCATTCCGAGGTTCTGGCTTCGGGGGAGGTGGTCTATGACCCATCTGGTCCATCTGAGCCAACTTGTCGATTAAAGTCTGGAATGTGGTTGGCTTAAAGAACATCATAAACTGGGAGATAGTTGCGTGAGGGTCTAGGGTTCCCACGAACATTCCCACTGCGGGCGCTTCCTCAATGCGTTGCTCGCATTTTGACCACAAATTCCGCCAGCGTATAGCATACTGGACCCAAGTTTCACCTGGTTTTACACTGGCGTTAATCAATGCCGTTTTTGGAGTGCGTTCGCTGGTGCTTGCGAATCGCTGAGTGAATAGCAACTCCATTTCAGCGAACGTCTTGATAGAATCGTTTGGGAGTTCCGAATACCATTCGAACGCTGTTTTTGATAAGCTGCCAACGAACTGGCGAACCAACAGTTTATCATCACCGCCGGTGTTACCGCAAAGGGCCCTAAACTGGGCGACATGTTGGTGGGGATTGCCGGTCCCCTTGTAAACATGGAACTTAGGAATTGTGTAACCTGGCGGGTACTTGATTTGGTCGTACCAGCTTGGATATGGCCGCCCCATTTTTACGACTTGACCAGCTGCCTCAGTCGCATGATGAACCCGGATTTGCTGGGCTATATAGTCGACCAAGTCAGCCCTAGAGATTGTCTCCTCTTTGGCCGTTGAGAGGGCCGGTGGTGGATTTGACGTTTCTCCCATGTCGTCTTCAAGGACGATCGGGGGATCCTCAGCGGGTGGATCCTGTTGGATCATCATTCCTATCATATCTTGGAAGAGGAGGCCCATACGCTGTATGTTGGCTGCTTGTTCAGCAGCCTCTTTGTCCTTTTTCTCCAATATTCGGCGAAGGAATTCGGCGTCGGTTTCTTCCTCCTGGCGTTCGTCCGAAGATGTTTCTGGGTTTTCTTTTGGCCCGGTAAGTGCGGCCATAGCATTCATCATTTCCTAAAGCTTTTGCTGTTGCTCCTGAGCTTTGGTCACCGACCGTGTAAGCGGTCTATGGCCTGTAGACGCACGACTGTCTTCCTTCCCCGACGCCATGTATACGGTATGGACCATCCTGCCCCCACCCTTAGGGCGTATAGGTTTAGCGCTTTTAGCTCTTGTTGCAGGCCCGGGGATCTTCTCCGGCCTCCTCTTTTTATGAGCAGTGGAAGCTGAGGGGGCCGTTGGGGTGGGCACCCTGACAGCTTTTCGTGGCTTAGCCTGGTGACTGGCTTCCTGTTGGATTTTCAGCTTCTTGTGCTGGCGGGAGAAGTTTGGATCGATCATCGAGTCTCGGGCCTGCCGCCAAACCTTTTAGATCTTGGAAGACAGCCGTTGAGGAGATTGGGGCCGTTCTATTTTTACTTCTATAGCTCTTTTCAGCGGATGGGGAGATTTCTTTAGCGCCGCGGTAGGAGAATTCCTACGCACCCTATTTAGCATCTCAAAGCTGTTCCCAGTTGGAACAGCAGCATTAACTTCTGCCATCGGGGCTGGTGGAGTTAGCCCATAGGGGGAATTGCCCCCAGCCTTCCTTACTCGGCGCCAGTGGCGACGTCGAGCGTGTCGAGCGGACAGCGTTGGTTCAGCGGTGAGGATGGCTTCGTCTTGCCCCCTGTGTAGGTGGGGGGTCACTGCTGGTTTCAGCCTGTTAAAGACGGATGTCCTTTGGGTAGCAGGAGCGGGAGCTGGAGCCGTCAATCTTGTAAAGACCGACTTCTTGGCAAGGGAAGCCGCCTTGACGACTTCAGGAGCAGGACCGGTCACTTTCTTAGAAGCAGCCTTCTCTGGGATTGTAGGCCCCATCGTGGGTCCACAGGAGTTCTGGCCCAATCTAGAGAAGACCGAGACGCAGAAGCTAGACGACCCGTTAAGGGGGGCCGCGGTAGTTGCAAGCCGATCAAAGACCGACTTCTTAGGAGCTTCTGGTGTTGGTACAGAGGTGCTGAAACTCATCGGTGGGAGCATAGTCCCAAAGAACAATCCGGTAGTGGCCTGAGTCACCTGGTCCACCGGCATCGTGAACAAGGAGGTCGCTTGGGGCCCGTAGGCTATGCCTCCAGATGAGGCGGAGCGTGAGTTGCAGTTGCAGTTGGAACACTTCACACAAGTAGATGCCATTGATCCTTTTGCTTTCTGCAATAAGCAAAACGCCAAATCTTAGTACCTTGTAACCCAAGGGCAACCTTTAGCGAACCGTGTTTGGTTCGCGAGTCACGACACACGAAGTGTGGAGTGGAAAGAGGAAAAGGTCCCACCGGGCGTGCCAGAATCTGTTCCCCTCCGAACGGCGGCCGAGACGCGGGCGTCTCGCCTGAGATTCGGGGCAGATGCTAATTGGTGCTATCCGTCCACTTCTCCGAAGATGCCAAGTTGATTTATGGCACCATATATCGAAGGTTTGAACGGATGCGTCCGATGTAGCAGACTTCGTCAGATTCCCCCTCGCTTGAGGGGGTTTTGATTGTGGGGACGCTCTTCCCTGCAGGCGCAAGCCCCTGCAGTTAATTACGCTACCGCATCGCGGTAACAACTTTCTCCTTCTCCAGATGGTCACTTCGTGTCGCATGTGTTTATTTTGCTTTTGGTTGCCCATGGATTGTATATGGAGACTGAGTTATGTCGTCGCCCGTAGGGCGTGGACTAGTCCAAATCTGTATTATCTTAGATTTGGGTTTGGGGGTTTTGGGTTTAAGGATACGTTAGCCTCATTCGAGACTAAGATCGACTTAAACGTTTGTTAAGGATACGTTAGTCTAGTTTTCAGACTAAGATCAACTTAACGGGATAGCTTAGATCCAACAATGGAGAAATTAAGGGAGCCCTGTTGTTTAGTTTAGTGACATTGTGGTCAATAAGTAGTTTAAGGACATTGCGGTCCATGGGTAGTTTAAGGACATTGCGGTCTAATGTTAGTTTTAAGACATTGCGGTCAAGGTTAAGGACCTCATAGTCCGTGGATTTAGGGACTCCACAGTCCGTAGTTAGTTTTAAGACATCCCGGTCAAGATTAAGGACCTCATAGTCCATGAGTTTAAGGACCCCACAGTCCGTCGTTAGTTTTAAGACATCCCGGTCAAGGTTAAGGACCTCATAGTCCATGAGTTTAAGGACCCCACAGTCCGTGTCAATGTGTGGTCATCGGGACCCGTCACCTCTTTGAAGACGTTGAGGAATTACAACGCCAAGTATCAAAGGAGTGAAGATATGTACCCTTGAGCCGGGGTGGATTAAATAGTCTTTGGCCCAATTTTGGGATCAAGACCAATTAATTATGTTGTGAGCCCATTATCCCAGTTAAGTCTGAATTGAGGACTTATGGCCATCTTGGGCTAAGTCCAATCATGTTTGGAATATTGGCTTCCTGTTGGTCCATTGAAGGACAGGCTTTGCCTCTAGCCATTTAGCCAATTGGGCTAACGTTAATTCAACAGTGTTGAACACTGGGATCAAGTTAGTGTTTTAACATTAAAAGACAGTTGGTGTTAAACACCAGCAACAGGGGATTCAAACTAGTGTTAAACACAAGAGCAAATCAATGTCAAACACTAGCAGCAGAGGCTTCAAATTAGTGTTAAACACTAAGAAATTCAGTGTTAAACACTGCAAATAAAGTTCTTTGATTAGTGTTGAACACTAAGGCCAAACAGTGTTTTAACACTGGATTCAGGGGTTCCAGTTTAGTGTTAAACACTAAGGTAAGAGGGGTCACGTGATAGCACGTGAGGGCGCCCTCCCTTCATTTGTTCTGCTGAGAATATTGCAACTTTTAAAGCATCACGTGCCATCACGTGACGGGCATTTAAATGCTTGTATGTTAAAGCCTCTGCCAAGGGTCACGTGGGTCACGTGAGGCACTGCCTCAAAGGTCCTTCTCTGTGGTTCTTTTCGGGGGTCACGTGGTGGCACGTTACCCTGCCTCTTTATATGTTTTTTAGAAGATCTGTTAATCCCTTTTTAAGAATTAAATTCTTCGTAGGGTTGAACCCTAACGATAAATTTAAAAGAAATTGAATTCCTATTCCCTTCTGAAGATTTATATTCTGGGATAGGGTTGAACTCGGAATTTTCTGTAGGAATTAAATCCCTCATATATGTGAAGAACTGAATTCCATCATAGGGTTAAACCCTAATAAAAGCTTTAAAAGGCATTAAATTCCCACTCTCTTTTAAAGAATTATTCTGAGGAATGAGATTCTGTCATAGGGTGAAACCCTAATTTCTTCTTTCTTGAGGGAATTAAATTCCTGTTATTTTAACAGAACTAAGTTCTTAACTAGGGTTAAACCCTGATTTTGTTCATTCTGAAGGAATTAAATTCCCATAACATAGGGTCAAACCCTAATTTTATTTTAAAGGAATTAAATTCCTATAGTTCTGCGAGAATTAAATTCTCAAGCTTCCATTCCCTCTCTATGCTTTGGATCTGCATGGCAGGATCTCAATCCAATGAGAATTAAATTCTCAATTCGAGGGGAGATGTGCACTTTACAGATCCTCCACTAAAGAGAGAACTATGTTCTTCTGTTTTATATCAGAGTTAAACTCTGTTGAGAATTAAATTATCTTTTTCTTTCAAAAAGCCTTCCCTTTCTTACCTAGGGTTTTCTTTTGCAGAAGATCCAAATTCCTCCAAAGTATCAAGACTCTCCTCTTTTTTATGTATCGATTCCTTTCTTTTTTGTGTGTGTGTCTCTTGGCTCCTATTTATAGGAGAAGCAGCCGAATCAATTAGTTTTGGTGAATCTTTCATTGAGAGATTTAATTTGTATTCACCATTCGTTTTGGACCTTTGGATTATTATGTGAATTTTAATCACCATTGGATTTTAAATCCAGAGATTCTCCTTTGTCATTTCGGTTAGATTTTAAGGGGAAATCTTTCCAAGTTCAGGCTTTTTCCATAGATAGGTGATATTTAAGAATCTTTAAATCTTTAATTCAATCGGTTCCTTTGGAAAGATTTGAGAGGCTTTTTCTCAGAATTTAATTCTGTTAACAGATAGGCTTTGAAAGCCGGTCACGTGTGGCCACATGACCCTTGGTCACGTGACCCCCTTGGAACGAGCCCTCTTCTTCTTCTTATGCCCAGCCTTCTGCCGCTGCTTAACCGTCACGTGCCACCACGTGACCCCTGGTCACGCGTGAGCATGTGACCCTCGTCTGGCGCCTTTTTCTTGATTTGATCAGGGAATTGAGTCTGCTGCTTTTGAGTGTCACGTGCCAACACGTGACCCTGGTCACGTGGGAGCACGTGACCTCTTCTGAAGCCTTTTTCCTTGATTTGATCAGGGAACCGATGTGCCTTTGAAGTCGCTTTTAAATGTCACGTGGCAACACGTGACCCTGGTCACGTAGGAGCACGTGACCCCTTCTGAACCTCTTTTCTTTGATGTAGTCGGGAAGCTGAATCTGCCTTGCCGATGCTTTTAGGTGTCACGTGCCAACACGTGACTGCTGGTCACGTGCTAGCACGTGATGCCTCCTTCGTAACTTTTCCTGATTTTAAATCAGGAAACAATGGATATTTAGATCCATTTGATTATGAATCTTATGAAACTTGCCAATCATGTCTCAAAGGTAAAATGACCAAAATTTCGTTTACTGAACACGGAGAACGAATTAGTGAACTTTTAGGACTTATACATAGTTATGTATGCAGTCCATTTGTCACGCCCCGCTTCCCAGAGTGCGCTAAGATAGGCACGTGACATAGCCAACCATGCTACCTGTGGATAGGAAAAATCCTTCCACAGTCACATTACGGCTGTAGAGATATCAAGAACAGGAAAGTAAACTAAACTATCTAGTACATGTCCATAAGCCAGAATAAACGAGTCAAGAAATAATAATATGCGGAAGCAAAAGATCCAATAAATAAAACACCTGGAATATAAAACTGGATACCAACAGGATCCTCACCGCTCGGTCTAACAACGGAAATACTCCTGATCAGTCAGCAACAAAGGTAGAGGATTTGGGCCATGCAAAACCCAGATGTCAGCGCGTCATAACATCAAGCAATAATATATAAACAGGGTAGCAAGACATGCACGTATGATCATAAATGGTAAATAGGTGTAACAACAATATAAATCAGGGCAGTGAAAGGTAGTGTGCAGTGAGTAATCTAAACTGGTCTATTGGGTTAACTACTCTCAAGTCCTTGAAATCAATTTGATGAATCATTGATGTAACTCAATAGTATCCCGTGCGTGCCCGGGATCACGGTAAAGATTCTCGGGATGAAACCGAGACATGCCGCTAGGCACTAAAGGAAAAGGGTAATGATGAATGATGTCTGCAGCATCATTCCAAGGCTGGCCTAGCCTCTAAAAGGTAGTGGATAATAATGGATAATGTCAGCAGCATCATCCCAAGGCTGGCCCAGCCTCTAAAACTGATCGGTAAAGGTAACGAACTGTCGAGTTACAAGTCAGGTTTCATCATTGATTTCCCCATACCCCCAGGTTATGTGTATTCAAGTCAGGTATTAAATAATCTAGAGCTAATGCCAACACAGGATCAGGCAGGTACAGGTTTGTCTGGATAGACAAGAGAAACGGTCCATAAGGACAACAGGTCAGATTTGTTGGCATTAGACATAAGATCAGGTAACAGGTAAAGCCATGGTACATTAGGTCAAGTCAAGTAATGTATATAGGTGTCATGTCATGTCAAGAGTTGCACGGTATCATGTCATGTCAAGTAAAAGGTGTAACAAGTAATGTCATGGTGCACAAGATGTCAAGTGGGTGCTCATAATCAAACTAGCATAAGCATGGGTATACAAAACAAGCCTGGGTACTAATAGAACAATAAACTAGAACATTGTAATATGATATGCAAATAGGTACAGATTAAACTATATGGATGTACGGTTATCGATTAGAGTTAGGGTTATTGTTCCAACATTAAGTATCATACACTTAAATGAATATGGAATATTAAAATCACATTAGCATGTATTAAATGACCTATTGATGCAATTATATATAAAAATAGGTTAGATGGATGCAAACGGTGTCCGATAGGATAGAAACTATTAAAAAGTACTGTGGGCTATGCAGATAATTATTATGTGATTTAAATATGGATGGGGGTCCTATGTATGGTAAACTGAAATGCAACGGGTATGTTTCAAGTTCTGAATCTAAAAGATATAAATGGAACATCGAACTACTAAATTGGAACACGTGACTTTAGATTCGATCTATAGGTTTAATATGCAAATAAATAGTTATAAAAACATATAGATAGCATGTAGCAAGTTTTACTTGCCTGGACGGATCACGGAACGGAAAGCGTACAGCATGTCGGCGTCGGCAAAGTCGCTATGCACACTCGCGTGTACGGAACAGGACCAGGCAAAGCAAGAGAGTAACCATGCAGGTAGGGAACGTCTATCGGGTTTCACGGGTCGTCGGCAGCGGCACGGCTCCGGCGGGTGACCGGAAAACGGAATCAAGAAACACGAGAACAAGAAGAGAAGGAAAAACAAAAAGAAGAAAGAGAAGGAAGAAGAGATGAGGTTATGGCTGTTCTGTGGTTGATATAGGGGACAGAGGCGAGGCAAGGGAAACGAATACGACGATGATGGGTTTCCGGCGATCACCGGAAAAAGTACAAGATTAAGAAAGAAGAAAAGAAGAAAAAAGGAGAAGAAGAAGAATGAAGTAGAAGACTGAGATTCTGGTGATCGTGGATAGATACTAGATGGGAGAGATGACGACGACGACGATGGGCCATCGACGGCGAGATCCGCGGCGATGACAGTGGCTGCGGCAAGGTTGGGTTAGGGTTCTAGGGTTTTCTTGAGGTCTGGGTTGTGGCTGTTGGTGGTGGTGGTGACGGGAGATCGGGAGAGAAATAGGTGATGAGAAAGAGGAGATGACGACGACGTCTCCAGCGCCGGCGTTCAGGTGTGCAGGGATCTCTTCGGGGAGAGGGATTGGTTGCGGGGAAAGAAGGAGGAGAAGAGGAAGAGGGAGAGTGAGAAGGTGGTGGTGAAGGGTGAGGCGACGAGGGCGGGGAGTGGGCGATGAGGTGGCGAAAGTGGCGACGGCGAGGCGAGGTCGGAGGTGATGGGTTTGCGGCTGCGGTTGGGTGTGCAGGGAAGGAGTCGTGGGGAGGTGAGGGAAGTCGGTCGAGGCATGGACGAGGATGCCGGCGAGGGTCGTCTGAGATCGCGACGGCGACGAGCGCGAGACGAAGGCAGGGCTAGGGTTTGCGAGAGATGAGGCGGCGGGCGAAATTTTAAAATGAAGAAGAGAAAGAGAACAGTAAGGGGGGAGAGAGACGTGGCGTGAGTTGCGAGAAAGAGAGAGAGAGAGCCAGCAGAGAGAGATAGTCTGTTTTTAAAAAAAATAGATTTAAGAAAATATGGTAAATATAATTACAGATAGAGAGAGAGACGTGAGAATTTTGCTGTTGATAAATTTTAGTCATGAAAATATTATTTAGTTAAAGAAAATTTTAAATGAAATAAGGAATATAATAGTATAATATTAGTCCGTTTTGAGATTTTGGCAAATACAAACCTACTCCAAAACATGCCCGGGTCGGGTCTAAAAATTCAGATTTAAAATATGAAAAATATATGCGACTTCCAAATTTCAACATGAAAACCCAGTTAAAGAAAATGCATACCCCCAAGAATGGATGCACGTACGTGCGCGTAGCCATCCAAACACGTCCGTTTCACTGAACGGGACGAGAACAAGATGTGCGGATGCTACCACGGGGTTAGAAATATCATGCAGGTTATGAAATGAAATTTTAAATTATTTTACACGAGCTAAAATGTTATATGATAAAATATGCGATACCAGGTAAAATGCCAGCATGTACTAATCATGAGACGCACGTGTCCATGCAGCAAGTTAAGGTAATGTATAAATAAGAATCAAACAGGTTCAAGCAAGCGGGTCGGGTCGAATGCAATGTAAAATGTAAAACACCGCTCGCACCCAAACACGAACGATCAAGAAAATACCACTAATAAATAAATACGAAAACTGGAATTGGTATAAATGGACTCGGTTGTTACATTATACCCAACTACAAAAGAATTTCGTCCTCGAAATTCCAAGAACAAAGAAGGATAAACAATCAAGAAACTACAAGAATAGATGTAGAAACTTCTACCGGATTTCATCTTCTTGTTCCCCAAGCTGATCTTCCATGTGAGCGATTACCCCAAGAAACAAATACAAGAGAGATAACTTTGTTCTTAAGGACCTTTTCTCTTCGATCCATAGTCGACATCGGTCGCTCCTCAAAGGTCAAATCTTCATGTACAGTTAACTCCGAATGATCCAGCACGCGTGTGTTACCTCGAACACAATTACGGAGTTGAGATACGTGAAACACGTCATGAACATTCTCCAAAGATTGCGGTAACGCCAAACGATACGCCACTTCTCCAACGCGCTCCAAAATCTCGAAAGGCTCAATAAATCGAGGACTAAGCTTTTCTCGACTCCCAAAGCGAATCACTCTTCTAATCGACGATAACTTCAAAGATACCGGATTACCAACAGCGAACTCTAGAGGTCTTCTCGATGTATCTGCCCAACTCTTCTGCCAGTCTTGTGCTGCTTCCATAAGATTCCGGATAGTACTAACCTTCTCAACTGTCTGCACAACCATATCTGGTCCCAATGTCACGCCCCGCTTCCCAAAATACGGAATACGAGGGGTTGACAAGGCCAGCCATGCTCTTACGGTCAAGGAAACATCCTGCCGTAGTCACACTTCGGCTTCTAGCTTTACATGGTAATCAGTAAATATTGCGTAGGTAATGAGAAATGCAGTAACTGGAACAAAACAGTAAAATGAACTGACCTGATGGGAAACAAAAGATATAACTCTGGATAGCTAAACAAGATGTCGGTGAAGTGCGTCTAGTCCTGGTCCAGGCTAAATCTTCTCCTCACACTGAGCATGCATACTCAGGTCGTCAGAGCGACACAATAGCAATATAATATATATAAAAACAATATATAAACAATTGACAATTCTAACAGTGATAATAGATATATATATAACAGTAGATCAATGGCAGTATGGGTATGAACATGCAGTAATCAATGCAGCGGAAGAGTAAAAGCAGTAGAATGATATGCCACGTATGTCAACACAGTAAGTAAGGTATATCAATGCCAGTATCCCTATCAGTCTCTAAGTCTCACTGTACAGGTCACTAAGCCTATCATCAGTCCAAGTGTGAGAGTCAACCACTCGCGAGTGTCCTCCACCCAAGGGTAGAACCCAAGGGCAAGGGACCACGGGCCCAACATGTATATCACGGTAATAATCATGTACCCTGTAAATCTCCATATATCTCCCTAAATATATAAGCCGGCATGGGACTCCCGAGATTCTGTTGAACTCACACTTAAACTACCCCACACCCCGTGGTCTACATCAAACGCTAACCATAACCCTAAATACCAATTGGTCGATGACAAGTCTGCGCGAGAACTGGAGGCAGGACCTCCATCAAGCACGTCCCGACTAATACCTAAGATAAATGGCAGTGTCTGGTGTCTTATCTGTGACACCCGTGCAAGAGCTTCCATAAGTGTCCCATACCACTTATAGTCACACGTACACGCGTCTCACAGACGTCGACAATGCAATAGAATAATAAGGGTCACTGATTGTGTACAAGTACGTATCACTTTCACTTATTCACTGATACACGAACACTGACGTACTTGCCACAATCATTATCAATACCTAACACTGGGTAATGCACGTTATCACTAGGTTATCAATGCAGTGACATGTATATGATATGATGCATGAACAGTATGTAAAGTATGATTAAGGTGTCATAAAATAGTATTCTATCACTTGTACGATTTATCATGAATCGTACGGTTACAATTTAGTGAGACGATGAACAGGTAATAATTAGTATGTTCAGTTATCTATCCATCGAATTTGGTTTCACGCCGATCGGGTTCCAGAATCACTAATTATAGCCATTTCATTTTAAGCGTTCACGGCTGGAAATCCGGTTTCAGAATCGGAAGTCCGTTTCGCAACGCATTTTAATCCCAGTTGGGATCATATTTTAGCGATGCTACCGTTGAATGAAATCTAGGGTTTTTGGTAAGGTTTTCAACGCAATAGACGGTTCTTCAATCTCATCTGCACGTCAGGATTTATACACTGTCTAACACTAATACGTTAATTCTGATTCTGTTGGGACTGTTATACGTCCACATCTTTTAAATTACAGATTAAATAACAAACGATAACGAAATAGGATGAAACCACTTGTGTTGTCTAGTTAACGGATTCACCTTTAATAAACAATGGAGTTCCGCAACCTATGAGTTAAGGAAACAGTGTGGTATTCATTACGGGACAGTAAACAACAACTGGAGTCGCTCTGGACTGCAGTCCAGAGTCGCACTCCGATCCAAATCTTGTCACCATTTAAGTACAGAAACTAATAAAAAATTGTAAAGTATTATATATCGTCGAGTCGGCTTAGATTTAAGCCCTCGAGTGCATCGTTCCAGTGTGTATATAATTTATGGTGATTTTAACGGTTTTCAGATACAAGGAAATTCCAGTTTTACGAGTAAACTTGAGGGTAGTTGTTTTAATCTTTAACAGTCGTATTTTCTAATGAAATTCACACCCTAGAATCATAGGCTTACGGGCCAACTATACGAGTGAGTGCTGTCAATTTAAACGAGAATTCCTATAGGGAACACGCATCGAACAGTTGAGTCATATAAATTAACAGAAAGTAAAACATGAAATATATATACGATTATAATTTGCAATTAACATAAAGTAGCATGTAGCAAGCAGGGACTTGCCTGGACACGTCTCGGGGATGCACGGTAGCGACGCGGTCTATTGTAATGGCCCGACGCGATCACGACAAGGATTGGCCTCGGCTCGAGCTTCGCTTGACGGCTCGGTACAGTGGTTGTTTGTGGTGTTGGCCGGTTGATAGGAGAACGAGGAAGAGATATAGAGAGAGAAGAATGTTGGGAGAGAGAGATGTGTAGAGAGAGAGAGAGAGAGAGATTTCAGAGAGTGAGAGAGAGAGGACAGAGAGAGAACACAGAGAGAGAGGCCAGAGAGAGAGGCAGAGAGAGAACACAGAGAGAGAGGGGTGAGAATGCAGAGAGATTAGCAGAGTGAGAAAGAGAGAGAGATTGAAATAGAGGAAAAGAGAGAGAGTGAGAAAACAGAGAGAGAGAGTGAGAAAACAGAGAGAGAGGGGTGAGAATGCAGAGAGATTAGAGAGAGGGAGTTAGAGAGAGAAAGTGATACAAAGGAAAATGGGGAGGGGGAGAGATCGGAGGTCGGAGCTCCGGCAAGGGGAGCGGATGAGGGAAGGTGAGGATGGCGACGATGATGGCGGCGTCGAGAGCAAAGAGGCGGTGGTCGGCGGCGTGGAGTGATGGCGACAGAGGAGAACGAGGGAGGGTAGTGCTGGCGGATCGGTGGGGCTTGGTTGCCGACGAGGGTGATGGTGGTGGACGAAGGTGGAGGTGAGGGAGAGAGGAAGAGAGATCGTGGTCGTCGCCGTCAGGGCGTGCGACGTTGGGTGCCCGGGGATAGAGAATTGGGTGTGCAGTGGGTTTTGTGTGAGGGAGTAGGAGGAGGAGAGAAAGAGATTGAGGAGGCGAGGGTGCGCGTCGAGTGGTCGTGAGGGGGCACGTCGTGGGGGTAACGGTGAGCGAGCGTGAGCGGAGGAGTCGGCGGAGATTGCAGATCGCGAGCGACAGGGCGGGAGAAAAGGAAAGGAGCCGTTGGAGGAAGGAGGCACTGTTGGTACGGGTCGGGTAGGGTGTAACGGGTGCGGGTGAGGGCTGAAGCGGGCTTGAAGGGGGCCGGGCCGGGCCGGGCCAGAGACTTAAATAAAATGGAATTTCCTTTTTATAATCTTGTGTGGGCTGTTGAAAATTGTGGGCAGAGGAAAATCAATATAAAAGGGAAAATGGAAAAAGGCCGGGCCAGAGATTTATAATGGAAAATGAATTTATTTAAAAGAATGGGATTGGGGTTCTATTAAAAGAAAATGGTGTTGGCTAAGGGAATTTGTTGGAAAAAGATATAATAGGGTTTGGGTTTTAGGATAAATAAAATTATAAATAAGATAAATAAAATTATAAATAAGATAAATAGAATTATAAATAAAATAAATAGAATTATAGAGTAACAAATTATAGATTTTGGTATAAAAGGGGCTGGGTATTACACCTAACAATCTTCGTTCACCGACATCGTCCAAACAAACAGGTGAACGACACTTGCGACCATATAAAGCTTCGAATGGAGTTATCTGAATAGTCGCCTAGAAACTGTTATTGTAAGAAAACTCCACTAAATGTAGATGATCCTCCCATGAACCCTTGAAGTCTAACATGCAAGTTCTCAACATGTCTTCAAGAGTATGGATCGTTCTCTCCGGCTAGCCATCTGTTTGAGGATGATAAGCTGTGCTAAACTTCAATCGAGTCCCCAAACTTTCCCGTAAGTTCCTCCAAAAGTGTGATAAGAAACGGTTGTCACGGTCGGTCACGATGCTCACCGGAATTCCATGCTGTTTTACAATCTCCTGTATGTACCGTTCTGTCCAAACTTCTGTTGATCGACCAACTCGAAATGGTATGAAATGAGCTGCCTTGGTTAATCGATCGACAATCACCCAATCTGCATTGTTGCCTTTTGGACTCCGTAGTAAAGCCATCACGAAATCCATGGTTATATGTTCCCACTTCCACTGAGGAATCGGAAGTGGTTGCAATAAACCAACAACTCTTTGACGTTCAGCCTTAACTTGCTGACACACCAAGCACTTTGCTACAAAGCGGGCAATCTCCCGTTTCATGCCTTTCCACCAGAAATGCGGTCGTATATCTCGGTACATCTTAGTGCCTTCTGGATGTATGGAATACGCGGAACTGTGTGCCTCCTTCATAACTTCTTCACGGATATCTCCCCTTGGCCCACACAAACAGTTACTATAATGTAACGTATCACCTTCATGAATCAATAAGTCCGTTCGAATTTCAGCTTCAACCTTTTCTTGAAACCTTTGCAATCTTGAGTCCTTCAATTGCGCTGCTTTAATACTCTCGATCAATGACAACTATACTTGCAGCTGCATCAACTGCCCCGAAGAATGCGGTAGCACAACTTCCAAATCGAATCTCCGAAAGTCTTCAATAAGTTCCTTCTGTGCAGTCAACATCTGAATTGCTGGCAACCGACTAAGTACATCCGGCATAACATTAACCTTCCCTGGATGGTATTCAAGATCAAGATCGTAGTCAGCCATCAGCTCCAACCATCTATGCTGCCTCATATTAAGCTCCTTCTGTATGAACACATACTCCAGGCTTTTGTGATCGGTAAATACTTCGGCCCGTTTGCCCAATAAGTAGCGTCTCCAAATTTTCAAAGCGAAAATCACAGCTGCTAACTCCAAGTCATGAGTTGGGTAATTCTCCTTATGGGTCTTCAACTATCACGATGCGTAAGTTGTAACCTTTCCATGCTGCATCAAAACACATCCCAATCCTTTCTCAGGTGCGTTGATGTGAATCACCAATCCTCCGGAATTGTCTGGCACGGTCAAAATAGGAGTGGTTATTAGCTTTTGCTTTAGCGCCTCAAAAGCTGACGCACACCTATCCGTCCACACAAATGGTACCTCCTTGTGCGTAAGCTTGGTCAAAGGCTCAGCCAAACGAGAAAAAAATTCTCCACGAACCTTCTATAATACCCGGCCAGTCCAAGAAGCTCCTGATTCCTGCAACATTCTTCGGAATCGGCCAATCTCAAACTGCTGCAATCTTTTGGATCAACGGCGATTCCATCTCCAGCCACAACGTGCCCCAAAAATTCACTTCTTCAAGCCAAAACTCGCACTTGCTCATCTTTGCATACAATCTTTCTTGCATCAATGTCTGCAGTGCGATCTTCAAGTGTGCCGCATGCTGTTCAATACTCCTTTGAGTAGACCAGAATATTATCAATGAACACCACTATAAACTGGTCCAAGAACGGTGAAAAGATTCGGTTCATCAAGTCCATAAATATTGCCGGCGCATTCGTTACTCCGAAGGGTATCACCAAATACTCGTAATGTCCATACCGAGTTCTGAACGCAGTCTTGCAAATATCCTTGTTCCCTGCTTAAAAATCAGGAAAGAGCTTCAGAAGAGGCATCACGTGCTCACACGTGACCAGTGGTCACGTGTTGGCACGTGATGGTTAAAGCAGCGGCAAAGAACAGAGCGCAGAAGAGGAGTCCATTCAAGGGGTCACGAGCTCACACGTGACCGGGGGTCACGTGGCCACACGTGACTGGCTTTAAAAGCCCTACTGTTCAACAGAATTAAATTCTGAAAAAAATCATTTAAATCTTTCCAAAATGGAGAAGAATTATAGAGAACCGCTGGATTAAGAATCCCAAGGTGATTAAATATCACCAATTTATGGAAAAATCTTGGACAAGGAAAAATTTCCCCTAAATCTCACCGAAATAACAAAAGGAATATCTTTGGATTTAAAATACAACGGTGAATAAAATTCACCTAATAATCTAAAGGCCCGAACTAATGATGAAAACAAATCAAATCTTTCAATGAAAGATTTACCAAACAGATTGATTCTTTTCCTTCTCCAATAAATAGGAGCCAAAAGAAGGGGGGGAGAGATAGAGTTTTGGAGATATAGAGTTTTGGAATCTTGAAAATTCAGAAAGAAAAGAAAGGAGAATTTAATTCTCAACAAAAGAAAAACCCTAGGTAAGAAAAGAAAGGGGATCAAATATTCAAGAAGAGAATTTAATTCTCAATCTAAGAGTTTAACTCTTATGTAAAAAAAAAAGAACTTAGTTCTTTCTCTGGTGGAAGATTTGTAAAGTGCACATCTCCCCATAGGTTGAGAATTTAATTCTCATCGGGTCGAGATCCTGCCATACAGATCTAAAACACAGAGGAGGAATTGAGTTTTAAGAATTTAATTCTCACAAAGTATAGGAATTTAATTTGTAACAACCCTAATTTTCCTATACACTTTTCTACACAAAATTTTAAATTTTTTTTTTCCAAAATCCATAAAGAGGTATTTTAGCCTGAGCACAAGATATAAGTAATTATTTTGTTTTTAATTACAAGCTACAAGAATGTAATAACTCCATTTTTAGTGTACAAGAAATTACTTTAAATTTAATGTATATCTGGAGTATTTACTCTTGCTGCTATCATTTTAAGTAATTAAATAACTCCATAATTACAAGAAGCAGCTTGTAGCTCATTGGTAATACCTTGCACTGCTGAACCAAGCCACCAGAGTTCAAATCCCTTACCCCACATTATTTTTAATATTGATTTTTTTTAAAACCTTTAGAATACCAAGAGTTTACACGTGCATATCCCACAAAAACCCCACTACACCCAAACATATAACACTTGCAGGAGTTAGATGAACCGTTGGGGGGGATCCAGGCCACCGAACTCGGCCGGGAATCGGCCAACTCGGCCTTGACTCGGCCGACTCAGTGCTCCGACCGAGTCACGGCCGAGTCACCCCCGAGTCGGCCGATTCCGGCGACAGCCACAACATGAAAGTTGTGTCTTTTAATATTCCCTATGCACCTGCAAAATTTCAGCCTCAGACCACTTCCAGAGCTCTTAAAAAACCCCAATTACTCCACTTTTAATACATTTTTTATTACATTTTATCACATTTTTATTTTTAACTTTTCATCTACCCTAATCCTAGCCTAACCCTATAAATACCAACCCTACACACTACCCTCTCACCCCCAAAATCTTGAGCCACTCTCTCAAAAGTTTTCCAAGAAGTGTGTGCTTTGAAAACAAGTTCGCGGCGAAGCTCCGACGAGATTCCGGCGGGAATTCCGGCGACGTTTTTAGAAACAACCGGCGACGAAGCAACGCCTCGGCAACTTCTTTAGTTCCCCTATACTCTTTAGTATAGATCGAAACCCGTAAGTCCCTTTCTATCCTTCTTTCTATTCCTCTAAAATACGAAATTACGAAACCCGACGGAATCGGAACAAATCCGATTTCCGATTCGGTTTTCTATAAAATTTCATTTCTAACCTATACATTCATGTCTAAACATTTTTATCTTGACTATTAAAATTTTAAAAATCAATTTGAACAAGTTTTCTCACATGAAATGATAACCTTTTCAATTTATCGTATTTTTCACTTTAATACCATCATGTTTCTATTTCACATTCAACCCTTAACTTTGCTATACATTTAAAATAGATCACGAGGTAATGACCTACCTCTTCACACACACATATGCAACCATAATACGCTATCTTGAAAACTCCTAATACGATAAAACAAGATTTTACATTAAAATACCATTTCCTTAATAAAACCTTTTATAAAAGTTTAGGTTTGATACATTTGTTTAAACAATATCTTTAATAGGAAAAACACGATAAGTTGTGGACATCGATCGTTTATCTAAACCTGAATTTGTGGTGTTTAGGCAAGTGTGTCTAAGACGAGTGGTTACTTAATTAGGGCCACTACTTATAGTGGAGAGCCTCCCACTCACCTGGCACTTACCTGACCGCAATTGGCGTTGAAGAGGCGATTTGAAGCTTCTAACGACTTGTCGTTTAGACCATTTAGAAATAGGCTAGTTGGCTTAGGAAACCCTAGAATCTAAAATACGGAAAATTACACTTTGCAAATAAATACCTTTTACTTTATAAAATCGTTTTCTAAAGGATTAGTATTTTACAATCTTTGCAAAGCACCCCTACAACCCATCTTTGGGGAACCCGTTTGGGATCGTGCGGTTTATCGCGCGCCCTCGGGCTAGTAGTGCGAGATTCAGACCTCCGCAAGGAGCATTCGGTCTCGAAAGGTTTAAAATACGACATCTTAAGAAAATGAGATTTTTGGAATATAAAATATTTATTAAAATTATTTTTGTATAAACATATGTATATTTATCATTTAAATATCTATTTTATTATAATATAAATTTTCCACCTTTTTCTAAAAATCACAAGAATATATTTTACACTAAAATACCATGAACTTCAAATAAATCAATATTACAGATAAATACCTATAACTAGGATATTTTCACTAGAAATATAACAACATAAAATCCACCCTCATTACAACTCTAAAGACGAACAATAAATACTTGAGGTGTATTTTGAAAAGTATATAAAAGTATTTTTACATAAAAACCCCTCAAGTTTTATAAATTACCCTAAGGACCTTAGCAATTATAAGACTTCGATTCACATTTCTGATTGTCTGACTCGGGTTTGAGTCTAATTAATCTGACTTGAATATGATTCAAGTCAATCTATAATCTATAAGTTTCCAATTCAATATGAACTCATGAATTCATGAATCCAATATCAATCTATACATCTTGACTGAACCGAACCATGGATATACCTATTCCTTTTACATGATTCTCAGTATTCCATTTACATGACACTTCGGTTATAACCGTTTCCTGATATCATGGTTTCGGTCAGTCAGTCAATCAATCATACAACCAATACAATTTACAAGATAACAATACAAACAAGACATCGCGGGATTTAAGGGGTAGACTGGTACGGAATATGTTAAAGGTGGCACGAGGTGGTCACTTAAGACGTAATTACATCCATGCCGTTGTTCCGTGTTATTATCGACGGAGCCTTGTACTACAGGTTACCAAGGTCCCCGGTGTAAGTGGGACTCCCCTCGTATACACTGGCATCTTCTGTACCAGGCTACAAACAACATCGTTAATACAACATTACAATATTATAATACAACATTAAAAGCTACTCTCTCTCTCTCTCTTACTCTCTGTCTATTTCTCCCTTATCTTTGGGACTTACCGAGCGACCTGTTCGCTGACGATATTCTATTTTTTTCTTCTTTGAATGTCGTCAGGTAGTTTGGACCCGGCGGAGATCGAGCCATCTCAAGAAGAGTTGGAGCAGTTTGCCGAAGACCCTGCACTTTAGTTTCATTGTACACTTTTCCTTTCTGTATTTTTTTCATTTCCTGTTATGCCATTGTTTAGGCATCATTTTATTTCAGTTGTATTTCCTTTTCATGCATTGTACAAAAGAATGTTAATAAATAAAAGTTGCTGTTCCTTTTATATCTTGTCTCTTGTGTATTTATTATATATTGCTTAGATACGCTTAGCGTATGTACTTCTGAGTATATACGTAGCGGGCCTCGTCGCGTCCCCTTCGCCGTATACCGGGAAGCGGGGCGTGACAGGTTTTGTTGGTGGCCCATGCAGGTCAGAGCTGTATGAATCCCTATCATGCAGTTCTGTTCTGCGTGAACAACCTAAGCAATATAACACAAGAACCAGCAATTAAAACATTCTTTACAATTCATGTTCCTTGAATCTTACAATTTCATATTCCTTGAATCTTATCATTTCATTTGAATCTGTCCTAACCCAAATTTTTCTTCAGGGTTATGGATTTCCCGAACAACACCAGCACCAATGTCAACAACACACCTCCAACTCCAGCACTACCTCTCACACCAGCTGTTCCTGCTCCACTCAATGAGCAAACGGTTCTGTTTGAGGCAATCCGCAGCCTCCTAGAGGGACAGCAGCAACTCCTGAACCGTCCCGAGACTGACGCACCTGGGGTGAAGCAATTCAGAGATTTACATCCCAAACAGTTCTCAGGAAAGGGGAGCCCACTGGAAGCTGAGGAATGGGCTCAAAGCACAGAGGATGATCTGGCGGCAGCACAAGTGCAAGAAATAGCTTGGGTCCGAGTTGCAAAGCTGCAACTCACGGACAATGCACGGAACTGGTGGAAGGCGGAAGAAAGCCGTCTTGAACAGCTTATTGAATGGAAGACTTTTCGCGAGAAGTTCGACGCGAAGTACTTCCCTGTGGCTGCCAGGTTTGCCATGGAACAACAGTTCATTCATCTATAACAAGGTTCGATGTGGGACAAGTCAGTAGATGAGTATGACGCTGAATTCACCATGCTCAGTCGGTAAGATATGTCACAGTATTTCAAATTTTTGATATCACATACTACACAACTAACACAAGACCATAACAGATTTGCGGCACACCTGATACCGACGGATGAGATCAGAGCCCGTCGATTTCAAAAAGGTTTGGACACGGAAATCCAGGCTGCACTAGCCACAGGGAAATTTCCAACTCATGAAGATGCTCTGGAAGCTGCCCGCAGTTATGAGGTAGTGATAAAGGCAAGGGGCATACCTCAGTCTGCAGGAGTGAAACGCCCTGCCACTCAAATGGCAGGAGGGGGGCCTCTTCAAGGCCAGCTGTCGAACTCAGAAGACTGGAAGAAGCCAAGGATCGGCTAAGACCTGATTTTTGCTTTTATTGCAAGAGGGAAGGACACTTGTGGAAGGACTGTAGGCGCGCAAAAGGCCTATGCTTGGTTTGTGGCGCGTCCAATCACGGAATTGGAAACTGTCCTTATAGACGCAACCCAGCACACCCACCCATCAACTACCCGCAGCAGCCAGCTATCCAGGCTCCTGCAACTCGTCCTACACTGCCAGCACCACCTCCACGTGGATTTCCTGCTCAGCCAAATCGCCAATTCCATCAGGCACTGAGAAACATGCCTCGAGTACAGGGGAATATGCCTCCAGCTAGGAGGAACGTGCCACGGCGACAAGCTTTCACCTTAGCAGCCATAGAACCTGAAACTGTGAACCAAGGTAACCCAAGTAACCCCCTCATAACTTTGACCAAAACTTCTTTACAATCTTTAGTTCTGTCATCAAACTGTTACACTTTCCTTTTACAAATTTCGAGGACGAATTTTTTATAAGGAGGGTAGAATGTAACAACCCTAATTTTCTTCTACACTTTTTTACACAAAATTTTTTCAAAATTTTTTCAAAATCCATAAAGCGGTATTTTAGCCTGAGCACAAGATATAAGTAATTATTTTGTTTTTAATTACAAGCTATAAGAATGTAATAACTCCATTTTTAGTGTACAAGAAATTACTTTAAATTTAATGTATACCTGGAGTATTTACTCTTGCTGCTATCATTTTAAGTAATTAAATAACTCCATAATTACAAGAAGCAGCTTGTAGCTCATTGGTAATACCTTGCACTGCTGAACCAAGCCACCAGAGTTCAAATCCCCTACCCCACATTAATTTTAATATTGATTTTTTTAAAAACCTTTAGAATACCAAGAGTTTACACGTGCATATCTCACAAAAACCCCATTACACCCAAACATGTAACACTTGCAAGAGTTAGATGAACCGTCGGGGGGGATCCAGGCCACCGGACTCGGCCGGGAATCAGCCAACTCGGCCTTGACTCGGCCGACTCAGTGCTCCGACCAAGTCACGGCCGAGTCACCCCCGAGTCGGCCGATTCCGGCGACGGCCACAACATGAAAGTTGTGTCTTTTCATATTCCCTATGCACCTGCAAAATTTCAGCCTCAGACCACTTCCAGAGCTCTTAAAAAACCCCAATTACTCCATTTTTAATATATTTTTTATTACATTTTATCACATTTTTATTTTTAACTTTTCATCTACCCTAACCCTAGCCTAACCCTATAAATACCAACCCTACACACTACCCTCTCACCCCCAAAATCTTGAGCCACTCTCTCAAAAGTTTTCCAAGAAGTGTGTGCTTTGAAAACAAGTTCACGGCGAAGCTCCGACGAGATTCCGGCGGGAATTCCGGCGACGTTTTTAGAAACAACCGGCGACGAAGCAACGCCTCGGCAACTTCTTTAGTTCCCCTATACTCTTTAGTATAGATCGAAACCCGTAAGTCCCTTTCTATCCTTCTTTCTATTCCTCTAAAATACGAAATTACGAAACCCGACGGAATCGGAACAAATCCGATTTCCGATTCGATTTTCTATAAAATTTCATTTCTAACCTATACATTCATGTCTAAACATTTTTATCTTGACTATTAAACTTTTAAAAATCAATTTGAACAAGTTTTCTCACATGAAATGATAACCTTTTCAATTTATCGTATTTTTTCACTTTAATACCATCATGTTTCTATTTCACATTCAACCCTTAACTTTGCTATACATTTAAAATAGATCATGAGGTAATGACCTACCTCCTCACACACACACATGCAACCATAATACGCTATCTTGAAAACTCCTAATACGATAAAACAAGATTTTACATTAAAATACCATTTTCTTAATAAAACCTTTTATAAAAGTTTAGGTTTGATACATTTGTTTAAACAATATCTTTAATAGGAAAAACACGATAAGTTGTGGACATCGATCGTTTATCTAAACCTGATTTTGTGGTGTCTAGGCAAGTGTGTCTAAGACGAGTGGTTACTTAATTAGGGCCACTACTTATAGTGGAGAGCCTCCCACTCACCTGGCACTTACCTGGCCGCAATTGGCGGTGAAGAGGCGATTTGAGGCTTCTAACGACTTGTCGTTTAGACTATTTACAAATAGGCTAGTTGGCTTAGAAAACCCTAGAATCTAAAATACGGAAAATTACACCTTGCAAATAAATACCTTTTACTTTATAAAACCGTTTTCTATAGGATTAGTATTTTACAATCTTTGCAAAGCGCCGCTACAACCCATCTTTGGGGAACCCGTTTGGGATCGTGCGGTTTATCGCGCACCCTCGGGCTAGTAGTGCGAGATTCAGACCTCCGCAAGGAGCATTCGGTCTCGAAAGGTTTAAAATATGACATCTTAAGAAAATGAGATTTTTGGAATATAAAATATTTATTAAAATTATTTTTGTATAAACATGTGTATATTTATCATTTAAATATCTATTTTATTATAATATAAATTTTTCACCTTTTTCTAAAAATCACAAGAATAGATTTTACACTAAAATACCAAGAACTTCAAATAAATCAATATTACAGATAAATACCTATAACTAGGATATTTTCACTAGAAATATCACAACATAAAATCCACCCTCATTACAACTCTAAAGACGAACAATAAATACTTGAGGTGTATTTTGAAAAGTATATAAAAGTATTTTTACATAAAACCCCCTCAAGTTTTATAAATTACCCTAAGGACCTTAGCAATTATAAGACTTCGATTCACATTTCTGATTGTCTGACTCGTGTTTGAGTCTGATTAATCTGACTTGAATATGATTCAAGTCAATTTATAATCTACAAGTTTCCACTTCAATATGAACCCATGAATTCATGAATCTAATATCAATCTATACATCTTGACAGAACCGAACCATGGATATACCTATTCCTTTTACATGATTCTCAGTATTCCATTTACATGACTCTACGGTTATAACCGTTTCCTGATATCATGGTTTCGGTCAGTCAGTCAATCAATCACACAACCAATACAATTTACAAGATAACAATACAAATAAGACATCGCGGGATTTAAGGGGTAGACTGGTACGGAATATGTTAAAGGTGGCATGAGGTGGTCACTTAAGACGTAATTACATCCATGCCGTTGTTCCGTGGTATTATCGACGGAGCCTTGTACTACAGGTTACCAAGGTCCCCGGTGTAAGTGGGACTCCCCTCGTATACATTGGCATCTTCTGTACCAGGCTACAAACAACAGCGTTAATACAACATTACAATATTATAATATAACATTAAAAGCTGCTCTCTCTCTCTCTCTCTTACTCTCTGTCTATTTCTCCCTTATCTTTGGGACTTACCGAGCGACTTGTTCGCTGACGACATTCTATTTTTTCTTCTTTGAATGTCGTCAGGTAGTTTGGACCCCGGCGGAGATCGAGCCATCTCAAGAAGAGTTGGAGCAGTTTGCCGAAGACCCTGCACTTTAGTTTCATTGTACACTTTTCCTTTCTGTATTTTTTTCATTTCTTGTTATGTCACTGTTTAGGCATCATTTTATTTCAGTTGTATTTCCTTTTCATGCATTGTACAAAAGAATGTTAATAAATAAAAGTTGATGTTCCTTTTATATCTTGTCTCTTGTGTATTTATTATATATTGCTTAGATACGCTTAGCGTATGTACTTCTGAGTATATACGTAGCGGGACTCGTCGCGTCCCCTTCGCCGTATACCGGGAAGCGGGGCGTGAAATAATTCCTCCAAGATAAAATTAGGGTTTAACCCTATATGAGAATTTAATTCTCCTAAAATTATAGGAATTTAATTTCTTCAACATGGACAGAACTAGGGTTTAACCCTAATTAAGAATTTGATTCTCTCAAACTCATAGGAATTTAATTCCTCTCAAAATAAAATTAGGGTTTTACCCGATGCCAGAACTTGATTCCTTACATATATGGGAGTTTAATTCCCACAGAAGGAGAATTAGGGTTTAACCCTATCTAAGAATATAATTCTTCAAAAGAAAATAGGAATTTAATTCCTCTAAAGTTATTACTTTGGTTTAACCCTATGAAGAATTTAATTCTTGAAAAGGATAAACAGGTCTTCAAACGGGCAAAGAACTCGGGTCACGTGTTCCCACATGACCCCTGAAAAGAACCCCACAAATGAAAATGAAAGAACTCAGAGGCAACGCCTCACGTGCCCCACGTGACTCCTGTAAAGACTCACAGAAATAAGGAGGAAAAGGCTCAGAGGCAATGCCTCACGTGCTCCACGTGACTCCCGGAACACAGATAGAAAAAAATAAAAGAAATAAAAGTCTTGGGCGCTCTCACGTGTTCCCACGTAACCCCTTGGCTGATGCTCTAATAATCAGCACATTAATCCTCCTCACGTGTCAGCACGTGATGCTCCAAAGAAAATATAAAAAGTGTTTAACGCTTACTTGCAGAATGAAGAAAAGGAGATCTGGCCCCACCTTTGGGCGCCCTCACGTGTCCCCATGTGACTTTTCTTTTTAGTATTTTAAACACTAATTCAAGAGCTTCACTCCCAGTGTTTAACACTGATCACCTTTTAGCGTTTAACACTAATTTGAGAGTTTTATTTCCACTGTTTAACACTGATTATCTTCTAGTGTTTAACACTAATTCGAGAATCCTGTTCCCGGTGTTTAACACTGATCATCTTTTAGTGTTTAACACTAATTTGAGAATCTTACTTTACAGTGTTTAACACTATTATTCTCTAGTATTTAACACTAATTTGAAAGCTTTATTTCTAGTGTTTAACACTGCTGCTCCCTATTGTCTAAACACTATTTTTGGCCAATATGGCTAATTTTCCAGAGGCAAAGTCTCTCCTTCAATTGAATCTCAAAATTGAGGAAATCAAAAATGAAAATAATGTGGACTAAAACCAGACAAATGTCAAGTAGTCCAATAAAGGGTCAAATTCAGTTGGACTTAGCCCAAATTGGCCATAAGTCCTCAATTCAGACTTAAATGAGCCAATGGGCTCATAATATAATTAATTGGTCTTGGTTCCAAATTGGGCTACAGATCATTTAATCTACCTTGGTTCAAGGGTACATCTCTTCACTCCTTTGATATTTGTCGTTGTAATTCCTCAACATCTTCAAAGAGGTGACGGGTCCCAACAACCATACATTTCACGGACTGTGGGGTCCTTAAACTCATGGACTATGATGTCCTTAACCTTGACCGGGATGTCTTAAAACTAACAACGGACTATGACGTCCTTAACCTTGACCGTGATGTCTTAAAACTAACAACGGACTATGACGTCCTTAACCTTGACCGAGATGTCTTCAAACTAACACCGGACTGTGGAGTCTTTAAATCAACGGACTATGACTTCCTTAACCTTGACCGCAACGTCTTAAAAGTAACGTTGGACCGCAATGTCCTTAAACTACCTATCGACCGCAATGTCACTAAACTAAACAATAGAGCCCCCCCAATTGCTCTCTTGTCGGATCTAAACGATCCCGTTAAGTTGATCTTAGTCTAAAAATAGACTAACGCATCCTTAACAAACCTTTAAGTTGATCTTAGCCTCAAATAAGGCTAACGTATCTTTAAACATAACCCCCCAAACCCAAATCTAAAAAAGATATGGATTTGGACTAGTCCACGCCCTACGGGCGACAACACAAATTAGTCTCCGTATACAATTCGCGGGCAACCAAACACGAAACAAACACCCACGACACGAAGTGACCATATGGAGAAGGAGAAAGTTGTTGCTGCAATGCGGTAGCGTAATTAACTGCAGGGGCTTGCGCCTGCAGGGAAGAGCGTCCCCACAATCAAAAACCCCTCAAACGAGGGAAAGCCAGAACGGTCCCAATCCCCTCAGTGGCTGTCTTCCAAGATCTATAAAGTCTGGCGGCAGGCCCGAGACTCGGTGATCGATTCAAATTTCTCCCGCCAGCACAAGAAGCTAAAGGTCCAACAGGAGGTAAGCCATCCTGCTAAGCCACGAAAAGCTGTAGAAGAGAAGGCCGTAGAAGACCCTCATTCCTGCAACAAATGATAAAAGCACTGAGACAAACGCCCCAAGTCTGGGGGCATGGTGGTCCATACCGTCTACATGGCATCCGTGAAGGAGGATAGCCGTGCTTCTACGGGCCATCGACCACTCACCCGATCCATCACAAGAGCCCAGGAACAGCAGCAGCAGAAGGTCCAGGAGATGCTGACTGCAATGGCCGCACTCACCGGGCCAAAAGAAAGCCCGGAGGTGTCATCGGAACAACGTCGCGAACACGAGGCCGATGATGAATTCCTTCGTAGAATGCTTGAAAAGAAGGACAAGGAGGCTGCGGAACAAGCGGCCAATATAAAACAGATGGCTTTTCTGTTCCAAGACATGGTCGGCATGATGATACAGCCGGATCCCCCAGCTGAAGACCCTCAAATCATTATTGAAGATGACAGAGGGGAGACGTCGAACCCTCCTCCGGCTCTTTCAACAGCCAAGGAGGAAACCATTTCTAAGGCTACCCTGGATGACTATATTGCTCAGCAAATAAGAGTTCACCAGGCAAATGAGGCAGCCGGCCAAGTTATAAAAACAGGGCGACCATATCCGAGCTGGTATGATTAGATAAAATACCCGCCGGACTACACGATCCCGAAATTCCATGTCTACAAAGGGACAGGCAATCCCCATCAACATGTTGCCCAGTTCAGGGCTCTTTGTGGCAACACCGGCGGCGATGATAAGCTCTTGCTTCGCCAATTCGTCGGCAGCTTATCGGAGACGGCGTTTGAGTGGTACTCCGAGCTTCCGAACGACTCCGTCAAAACTTTCGCTGAAATGGAGTTGTTGTTTACTCAGCGTTTCGCAAGCGCCAGCGAACGCACCCCAATAACAGCGTTGATCAATGCAAGGGTGAAGCCGGGCAAAACTTGGGTTCAATATGCAATCCGATTGCGGAACTTGTGGTCGAAGTGCGAACAACGCATCGAAAAAGCACCAGCGGTGGGCATGTTCGTAGGCACCCTAGACCCTCATGCAACTATTTCACAGTTCATGATGTTCTTTAAACCGACCACGTTCCAGGCTTTAATTGATAAGCTAGCCCAGATGGATCAAATGGGTCACAGACCGTCTCCCCCGAAGCCGGAACCTCGAAACGACAAAGGTAAAGGGAAGGCGACCTTCGTTGCGAACACCCAACATCAGCCCAGTGCCTCAAAGCTAGCGGATCAACTCGAAGAGAGACGACGCTATTACAATGAGAAAATGAAGCGTCCTTACTCATTCCCATGGGACAAGACGAAGAAGCTGTTCGAGCTAGCGGTGCGCAACAGGCTTATCAACTTACCAAATCCAAGGCGACCGCCGCAACCCAGCGAAGTGAATAATCCTAATTATTGCCCTTACCACCAAACGGTAAGTCAGCCAATCAAGGATTGATTCGTCTTTAAAGGATGGATCGAAGATCAGTATCTACAAGGCAAGTTTGCGCTGTCCGAGAAGTGGAAAATAAACCCACCACAACCGCACACTCCAAAGAAGACGGACACACCGGGGGAAACTTGTTCTTTTGTTGAAAAAGCCCCATGGGAGGTCGTGCTTTCATCCAAAACCAAAAGGATGCTGAATGATCTTCATACATGCCCAGCGATCCGGTGGAAGAACCCGCTTGAATCTCAAATCATCAAAGGGATGCTGAAGCCGCGCCCAACTCCAAATATCGGTGGTGACATCCCCAGCACTCACACCCAGCCGTCGAAATCTGCGAAAAAGAAGAAGAGATCCAAAAAGCCCGTGAAGCCTGGTGACAAGCGCACGGACTTGCAGAAATAGATCGACGCGCTGGAAGAATATAATCAGAAAGCGCGGACCCCCATCACGCTTCAAGAGTTCCTCAGCCACGTCCTTGAGGACGAAAATGATGGGGAAGACTCGTTAGATGGATCTGAGGATTACGTAGCAAGTTGTCATATGATCTCTCATTCATCGCTAGACAGTGAAGAAGCGCCCTGCACAGAAAGACCGGGGGCAGAGCCTGAGCCGGAACTTGTGTGGCCGTCAGACGAGATGAACGACGCCTTTCTGAATGAGATTCGTCTGAAAAGTAAAGCCGATCGGGAGCGTGAGATGGCCATATCGGAAGGAGCCAAATGCTTGTGACTAGACGAAAGAGTTGAAGCACTCCCGCCAAATCAAAAGACATCCGATGCTGATAAAAACAGATTCAAAACGGGGAAAAGGTTTGCTAAAGCCATATCAATGGGAATGAAGCTACCGCCCTCGGAAGAAAACACTCTCGGTGGAGCAGAGATGCATCCTGATTACTGCTCATATCATCGAAAGATCTCACACCCCACCGAGGAGTGTGACGCTTTTAAAAGATGTTGGCAAAGATATGTTGCTCACCGGCAGCATTTCAAGCGGATTAAACGCAAAACTCGTCGGGAGCAGAGAAGCACGACCGAAGAGCATAAAGGAACTACCAGCAACTGTCGCGTGGTCAACGCCATAGGATCACAGGTTCTCACCTTTGGGAGCGACTCTGACGAAGAAATAGCTCTCTGCCCTCTCTTTAAAGAATCCATCTTAGGGAAAAAGGAAGAACCAGAGGCCTGCGAAAACATTCAACTGCGCAATCGCACGCTTCCAGAAAAGAATCTCGGACCCGCAACTAGAAAAGATAAGGGAAAGGAAAAGGTCGCTGAGGATATCGCTTTAGATGACCAAGTCATGAAAGAGCTGACTGCCAAGGACCCGCCCAAGAAGAGTAAGGTGGACTACAACATCCTAGCACACCTGAGGAAGCTACCCTCTCAGCTCAGCATTCTCGACGCCCTCTTATTATCAAAAGAAGCGAGAGATTCATTAATCAAGGCGCTGCAAGAGCCCGAGCAATTCCAAGCCTTCCTCGCCGAAGAAAGGATGAAGGATGAGCTGGAAGAAGTGCACACAGCCGATGTCACGTTCGGTGATGAGGACCTTCTCCTTGGGACGTGCGATCACAACCATCCCCTATATGTCCCTGGATACTGCCACGATATCAAGATAGGTAAAATCCTGGTTGATAATGGATCCTCCGTCAATCTCCTTAATGTTCGGATGTTGAAGGAAATCTGCATGAGCGTTCAGCACCTCGTTCGTGATAAAATTACCATCTCCGGTTTCGATTCTTAGTCATCATGGACTCTCGGATCTGTAATACTAACATTATGCTTCGGACTACTCGTCACGGATATTAAGTTTCACGTCATTGACGCCAAGACCTGCTACAACGCCTTGCTCGGTCGTCCTTGGTTACACGAGTACAACATCATCCCTTCTACGCAACATCAGTGTATGAAGTATTTCAAGGATGGTCTTGAGTATACCGTAACAGGTGAGATAAACCCATTCTCCATGAATGAAGTCCGCAAGTACGAAGATGCAAAATACTTTTTGCCAGATTTCGAGGACATAGAGAGATGTCGCAAACCGGAGAACAAAGCTGTCGCCACCATTCCTGTCTTCAGGAGTGATACCGAAGAAGAAAAAGAGATAGTTTACTCTGGGTCGTCTCGACGTAACAACCCGGGACCTTCCGCCCCCATATTGATCTTCAGAAGCGACTCGGAAGATGAGGTTAATGCTGTGTTCTCCAGCCGGCCGTCAATACCAGCATTCCCTGGTGATAATCAGAGTTTGCAGATTACCATGATTCCGTGGGAGCACTACAAAGATCTCGTTGCACTTGAAGCTTACAGTGTGCAAGACCCGCAGACATTTTACGTCCCTCCCAGGCGAAAAGGTGAAAAGGCGATCATATTCTATCGGTCCACCGAAACAAGAGCGGAGAAAGAAATCTGGCACGGCGCGAATTCTACACTTGACAAGCTTCAACCCATCCGTTTGCCCAGGTACTACACGAACGGACTAAAAAGGCTGTTGAAGCGCCAAGGGTACCCTTCAAACAGACTATTCGACAAGCTCGGTTCTACAACAGGATTTGGGATGTCCCTAGGGCTCAGCGCAAGTTGCCCAACGGAAGAATGGAAACGCTTGGGCTTGGATATGTGAAATCCGGGAAACGGGAACGAGTCCATGGTAGCTACGCCATATATAACTTCGATGAAGAAGAGGACGCCCTGTCAGAAAACGCCGACCCCATACCAAAACTAGATCCTGCAATCAAAATGCCGAGTCCGTCATTTGAAGAACGAGTGGACAAGCTTATCAGGAAAGCGGGTCAAAAAGCTCGAGACAACCATAACCGCGAGATGGCTATCTACGAGAAAGCCAGGACGCAACGCCTTCTTCAACAGGCTGCGAAAGATGAAAATGCTCTTCCCTGTCAACTTGTTGTGCGAAAGGCCCGACACAGAGGCAGAAACAAGTCTAAAAGCGAAAAAGGCATTCAACAACGACAAAGCAGGAACAAGAAGCCACGCAGTCGGGAATCGAGCAATCCGGATTTGTCCCTCATGAAGAAGATGAGTCGAGCATACTCTTTTCCTCAAGACAAGACAAAGAAGATACTTGACCTCGCTGTAAAACATCAAATGATTACACTTCCGGAGTCCAAGCACCCCGAGCAAGTGGGCGAAGTCTCTCACCCAAACTATTGCGCTTATCACCGAGTAATAGGCCATCCTCTTGAAGATTGCTTCACCTTCAAGTATTGGGTTGAAGATCAGTATCAGCTCGGCAAGTTCGATCTGTCTAACAGCTGGAGGGTAACGCCGCTACAGAAACACGAACCAAAAGCCGCGCATACAGTGAGGATAGATCCAGACCTACATCGGTCCTGGAAGCGTACTCGTACTTGTAATGTGATAACGATATCAAAAGAAGAGCCCGAGGATATGGATGACCTTCCCTGGTGCTTCGAAAACAATAATGACGAGGTGATTACAGAATTCCCGCCGGCGCCGAAAGAGCTGGAAGATGGAATCCATACCACTGCAGATGAGCTCAAGAAAATTGAGCTAGGGATGACACGCGACCCGCAACCGACATTCGTCAGCGAGCTGCTGTCTGAAGAAAAGGTGGCTGCGCTAAAAGACGTGCTCATGCAGCATAGAGACTGCTTCGCATGGAACTATTCCGAAATGCCAGGACTAGACCCAGAGATTGCTGTTCACAAACTGGCCATATCCCCGGACGTTAAGCCAATCAAACAAGCACCGAGAAGAATGCGGCTTGAGCTTGAGATGAGCATTAACGCTGAGGTCAGAAAGCTAATCGACTCCGGCTTCATCCAAGAGGTTCAATACCCTGATTGGATTGCCAACATCGTCCCAGTGATGAAGAAGAACGGGACAGTGCGCATATGTGTAGATTTTCAGGATCTCAATAAAGCCTGCCCGAAGGACGATTTCCCAGTGCCAGTCACCGAGCTGATGATAGATAACACGTCCACTCATGAGGTTTTCTTCTTCATGGACGGCTCATCAGGATATAATCAGATAAAGATGCATCCCGAAGACCAGAAGCACACCGCTTTCCGGACCCCTTTGGGTATATTCTGCTACAAGGTGATGCCATTCGGTCTAAAGAACGCCGGTGCCACCTATCAAAGGGCCATGACAAAGATCTTCGATGACCTTATACACGAAATCGTCGAATGCTATATCGACGATCTCGTGGTTAAGAGCAAATCATATGAGGAGCATTTAGAGCATCTGAAGACCGTATTTCAACGCCTTCGGCAATACAACCTGAAGATGAACCCTCTCAAGTGCGCATTCGGAGTTTCCTCGGGCAAATTCCTAGGATTCATCGTCCGACACCGAGGTATCGAGATAGATCCGTCAAAGATCAAGGCGATCATGGAAATGCCTCCGCCAAGAACTCTCAAACAATTGCGGTCTCTTCAAGGGAAGCTCGCGTATATCTGGCGATTTATAGCCAACCTTTCAGGCAAGTGCCGCCCTTACAGTCACCTGATGAAGAAGGGAACCCCTTTCGTTTGGGATCACAAATGCCAGAGCGCACTAGACGAAATCAAGCAATAATTGCAGAATCCACCAGTGTTGGCTGCTCCGGTCAAGAGAAAGCCTCTTATTCTTTATACAACCGCCCTCGAAGGTTCCTTAGGTGCATTATGGGCACAAGAGAACGACCAAGGGAAAGAAAGAGCTCTTTATTACTTAAGTCGAGTTCTCCTGGGGGCAGAAAGCAACTATTCCCCCATCGAAAAACACTGCCTGGCGTTGATCTTCGCGATAACAAAGCTCAGGCACTATGCGTTGGCGCATGAAGTCCGTCTCATTTCGAAGGTGGACCCCCTTAAATATTTAATGTCGAAGGCCATATTGACAGGAAGACTCGCTAAATGGGCCTTGCTCTTAATGGAGTTTTCGATAACCTATCAGCCACTTAAGGCGGTGAAAGGCCAGGCCATCGCTGACTTCCTCACTGAGCATCCGATACCTGCCGATTCCCCTTTGAATGGCGAATTGCCAGACGAACATGCGTTTGATGCAATCGACGGTAGTGATACCCGATGGGAGCTCTACTTTGATGGAGCGTCCTCCATGAAGAAGCGCAAACAGAACACCCCTGTAATCAAATCAGGGGTAGGCCTCATCTTCGTGACCCCACAAGGAGGGATAATGCGCTTCGCCTTCTTCTTGACAGACCCGAGGACGAATAATGAAGCTGAGTACGAAGCTTTGATAGCAGGACTCGAGATCGCCATCGATATGGGAATTGAAAACCTCCTTATATACGGAGATTCTTAACTAGTCGTCAGTCAAGTAAATGGCGACTACCAAACGTGCAAACCCGAACTGGTGAAATATGGCGAGAGAGTACAACAACTGTTGACTCAAATTCCCTCATATATGCTGGAAAGCATACCGCGTGCGGAAAATAGCAAAGCGGATGCATTAGCCAAGCTCGCTAAAGAACTGGCCGACGAGAACCTCGATGACGTGAGAATCGTTGTGCAAAGCCGTCGGGTCCTTGCTCCGGCAGAAGTATCTCCGGAGTCGTCCGAAGAAAAGGGAGCGACTGAGCAAATAGCTATGCAAATAAAAAACCAGGAAAAGCCCGAGGATTGGAGAGAAGTCTTTATAGACTACTTCAAGTCCCATCGAGCACCTGAAGATGCGTCCTCAAGACATCAGCTTATGAAACGAGCTCTGTCTTTTGCCTTCATCAACGATACTCTGTACAAGAGGTCATTTGATTCTTTGTGGTTGAGATGTCTGGGACCTGACGAAGCGAGAAGAGTCGTTCAGGAAGTTCATGACGGACTCTGCGGTTCTCACCAAGCAGGCCCGAAGATGAAGTTGAAGATTAAACGGATGGGCTACTATTGGCCCACGATAATTCAGGACTGACTCGGATATGCGAAGCAATGCCACTCATGCCAGATTCATGGGGACTTTATCCATCAGCATCCAAGTCCTCTACATCCAACAGTGGTCAGCTGGCCGTTCGAAATGTGGGGGACTGATGTAATCGGCCCTATCGAACCAGCGTCGTCCAGGGGACATCGATTCATTTTGGCGACAACTGACTATTTCTCCAAATGGGCAGAAGCAATACCGCTGAGGGAAGTGAAGACGGAGAATATCCTCCATTTCTTCAAAACGCACGTCATTTATCGGTTTGGAACTCCACGACGGATCATCTCCGATAACGGGCCAGCCTACAGAAGCCACAAGATCAGCCGCTTCGCGCAACAACACAATATAGACTGGAGATACTCCTCAGTTTATAATCCCCGAGCTAACGGTCTAGCTAAGACTTTAAACAAGACCTTGTCGAAGATCGTGAAGAAGACGGTGTCCCAAAATAAGAAGGACTGGCACGAGCGACTGCAAGAAGCTCTCTGGGCGTATCGAACTACGTTCAAAACGGCCACGAACACAACGCCATACGCGTTAGTATTCGGTACGGAAGCAGTACCCCCCCTCGAGATAGAGTTACCCTCTCTATGAGTGGCAATCCACTACGAGCTGACGGACGAAGAAAATGCTCACCTTCGGCTTGAAGAGCTTGATGCCCTTGATGAAACCCGCCTCATAGCGCAACAAAATCTAGAGGCTTATAAAGCAAAGATGACGCGCTCATATGAAAGATTGACCAGGCCGAGGACATTCCGCCAAAGTGAACTTGTGCTAGTGGTCAAAAGACCTATGATCCCCAATCGCGCCAAGCGGGAAAAATTCGAGCCGAACTATGAAGGCCTGTACATCATAGACAAGGTCTACCAGGGTGGAGCCTATCTACTCATGGATATGCACGGTGAAAGGCCTTTCAGGCCAATAAATGGTCTCTTCCTAAAGAAATACTACGCTTAACAAGTTACAGCCTAGGTCAATGATAGATGACGACGACTATGTCCGCTCGCTATCTTCCTAAGCCCGAACTCTATAAGTAGTGACCGGTCTTCTGCAACAACGGACCGAAATGTCCTTAAACTAACAACGGACCGAAATGTCCTTAAACTAACGACGGACCACTATGTCCTAAAACTAGCTGCTGACCTAGATGTCGATAAACTACGGTGGATTGCAACATCCCAATGCCGATAAAAAAAATAAAAAATAAAAAAAACAAAAAAAAACGGTATGTCCATAAGCAAAATGGGCACGGATGAAAACCCGAAAGGGCTCCGTAAGTAAAAACAGCAGGGCTACCGGCGAGTGTTTGTGAAAACCCGAAAGGGCGCAACCTCGTTAAAAGACACTTACAAGCTCCTCTCGACCTTATAAGGAGAAACCACCCGCGTGAGATCCTTACGACTCACAAAGGAGCAACACACTTAGGGATCCCTACGATTCTTAAGAAGAAATTACACTTGTGAGATCCTCACGACTCGTAAGGAGAATTCTCTTATAGGACCTTCACGGCTCATAAGATTTGAAAGTCTTAAGTTATAGAGACCTGAAGCTGTTCTTAAGCAACCCCCACAACCTCCAATACTGCCCTACAAGCGACTCAATACTGACTCTTGTATACAATCCACGGGCACGAATAAACGTTTCCCTAACAAAGTCCCATCCGTGACTAGGGATATGTCCATACGGTGAACAACCCTTATGAGTCCTCTCGACTTATAAGGAGAAAACACTCTTGTAAGATCCTTACGACTTATAAGAGACCATGCACTTAGGAATCCTCACGACTCTTAAGGAGAAATTACACCTACGAGATCCTCACGACTCGCAGGGAGAAATACCTTTATGAGACCCTTACGGCTCATGAAGTCAAAAGCCTTGGCCGACAGGATCTTAACCCTGTTCGCTAAGCCACCTTTGTTCGATATCGACAGAAGCAAATGATGATTCGCTCCTGGCAATATCCCAGTTGTAGCGGTGCTGATGCCGAAATCGGTGTCTAATCCAAAGCTTGCGGCGAAAAGCCAGCAAGCCGCAAATGCATATGAAATAGCTGAAATGATGCGGCAACTTGCAATAAAAAGCAGCAAGTAAAAATGTATGCATGAAAAATAGCCGAAATGATTGGGCAACTCGCAATAAAAAGCAGCGAGTAAAAAAAATAAAATAAATAGCCGAAATGATTGGGCACCGCGAAAAATAGCCGAAATGATGGGGCAATCGTGACCTTCGCGATATAAAAGCTGAAATGATAGAGCATCGCAGAAATAGAAATAAAATGAAAATAAAATTTATGCCCTGCAGGTGTTATCGTTTCGATCCCTGTATACAATCCAGGGGCGCAAACAAAGAAGGAATCACATTCCTCCCCTCCAGGTTTCATCCGAAGAAGAAGCCAAATTTCGATGGTCCACAGATAGCCTAAAGATCATCTCAACACTCGTCCCATCACAACGGGCAGAACATCAAGCAAAGCGGAGTGGCGACAACTCGCAGTTCCATGACTCGCCGGCATACAGCTGACCAAGAGTCAAATTCCGACTTCATGAAATACAGACAGAGCAAAAAATTCCTGGTCACGTGGAACGCGGATAACGTCACTTCAGACCCCGTGGAAAACGTCCAGAGCGGAGCCTGGTCCTCGCCGAACACGGCAGTGAACCCATGGGAAGCATCCAGAGCAAAATTCCTGGTCACGTGGAACGCGGATAACGTCACTCTTTGACCCCGTGGAAAACGTCCAGAGCGGATCCTGGTCCTCGCAGAGCACGGCAGTGAACCCGTGTGAAGCATCCAGAGCGGAGCCTGGTCCTCGCCGAACACGGCAGTGAACCCGTGGGAAGCATCCAGAGCAAAATTCTTGGTCACGTGGAACGCGGATAACGTCACTCTTTGACCCCGTGGAAAATGTCCAGAGCGGATCCTGGTCCTCGCAGAGCACGGCAGTGAACCCGTGTGAAGCATCCAGAGCGGAGCCTGGTCCTCGCCGAACACGGCAGTGAACCCGTGGGAAGCATCCAGAGCAAATTCCTGGTCAAGTGGGACACGGGTAACGTCACTCTTTGACCCCGCGGAAAACGTCCAGAGCGGAGCCTGGTCCTCGCAGAGCACGGCAGTGAACCCGTGTGAAGCATCCAGAGCAAACATCGGACTGTGGAGTCCTTAAAATCTATGGACTATGATGTCCTTAACCTCGACCGTAATGTCTTAAAACTAACGATCAACCATGATGATTCTAGACTGATTTTACCTTGGTTAAAGGGTACATCTCTTCACTCCTTTGATATTTGTCGTTGTAATTACTCAACGTCTTCAAAGAGGTGACGGATCCCAGTAACCACACATTTCGTGGACTGTGGAGTCCTTAAATCCACGGACTATGAAGTCCTTAACCTTGACCGTGATGTCTTAAAACTAAAATTGGACTATGAAGTCCTTAAACCCACGGACTATGATGTCCTTAACCTTGACCGTGATGTCTTAAAACTAACATTGGACTGTGGAGTCCTTAAATCCACGGACAATGAAGTCCTTAACCTTGACCGTGATGTCTTAAAACTAACATTGGACTGTGGAGTCCTTAAACCCACGGACTATGATATCCTTAACCTTGACCGTAATGTCTTAAAACTATGGCATCCTGGAAAACATCCAAAGCAACCCCTGACCCCGTGAGATACGGATAAGGGCAACTTCACCCATCACTTGTGGGTCCTCACGACTTATAAGGGAGCAAATTTTCTTGCGAAATCCTTACGACTTCCAAGAGAAAACACGCTTAGGAATCCTCACGATTCTTAAGGAGAAATTACACCTATGGGATCCTCTCGACCTATAGGAAGAAAAACTCTTTATGAGACCCTCACGACTCATAAAGTTGAAAAGTCTTAGGAGACAGATCTTAACCCTGAATCCTAAGCCATCGCTGCCCTGCAAAGAGATCAAGATAGACAATCCGCAGATTACATTCAATAAAAAGGGACACATCATTGAGAAGAAAAATATGTCTTTTATTCATAAACCAAAATGGATACAAAGTATAATTCATGAAAGAACAAAAAAAAATATACTCTCATTCAGGAGTATGTACAAAATAAGAAAAAAAAGGGATATATAAGTCTTCAGGCCGGCGGGCGATTTAGCAGCTTGGCCAGCTCATCCTTCTTTCGCTGGGCCACGCCTTCGTGATTCAGTATCGCCAGAAGACGGGCCTCTGCCTGAGCCTGCTGGGCCTGATATGAGGCAAGCCGACCTTCGAGCTCCTTCTCGGTAGCTTTGTGGGCCTCGACTCTTTCACGAGTAAACTCGGCGGCTTTGTCGATGACCACTACCTCCTTGATGGCCTCTTGAAGCACTCGCCAGAGTTCATACGCTTTGTTGGCCTTGGCGGTAATTGGCTTGAAGCTCGTTCAGCGCCTTAGAAGCCAGCTCCCTCTCCGAGAATTTACGGCCGAGCCTCTTCTCGCATGACACCATGTTCGCCGCGCACCGCTCAATCAAACCTCGCAAACCCGCTTTCGCAGCCACAGCCTCCGAGGAAAGGTGGGTATACTCAAGCACGTGCAGACAAGCCTCCACCTGACGGCAAAACTCAACCCAGACTTGCACCACGGCCTCGCTATGATAGACAGCAAGAAAGGGAAGAGAACCGTTAGCTTCAGCAGCAAACGCTTCGGCTGTGATTACACTGCCCGCACGAAGCTCCTCGATCAGGGATGACAAGGAGTCAAGGCTTAATTTCGCCAGATGGTCTGAGGCTCGCAAAGCATAAGGACCGGGCGGCATGGCAATGCGCGACTCCTGCATTGTGAGAACTGGCAGGGCTGTTCAGATTTATAAAAGATCACTGAAACTCTTAAGCAAAGGAACAAGTGGGACCATATTGAGACGTCACTTACCCACGGTCATGCAAAAAGGAGCTGAAGGCTCCCCTGGCCCCTCGAGAATCTCAACCTCGTCATCGGCCTCCAGAACTGTAAAGGACGTCAATGTCATTCCGCAAAATAATAACAATGATATGAATGATGGTGAACGACACTAACCTTGCCCAGACGAGAGGACAATGCATTGAGGAGATATCGCCTGCGGAGCGGCCATCTCCAGCAGACGCAGAAAGGATTGCCGGGGAGACAGATCGGCAATAGAGGCCGCCAGTCCGCGCAATTCTGAAAAAACAAAAGAGTTCAGATAACAGAAAGATTGCTAATTTAAAGTGTAGAAGGTTACCTTCGACACTCCTCCCATTCTGAGCCGGGGGGATAGCAGCTTCAACGGCCTCCGCCGTGACCTCGGGTTCCAACGAAGGGAGGATGGTCCCGACTACCTCCATCCCAGCCTCTGGGCCACCCCTAGGAAGAGCCGGTGGGACGACTACCATCAAAGGTGCCTCCCCCAAAGGAGAGAGTGCTCCAGGATCAACAACCGCCACAGAAGGCTCTATCGTGAGAAGCGCAGCGTCGTCAACCCCCTCCACATCGAGGGGCGTCAACAGGCTTTATCCTCAACAAGCCCGTAGGAACCTCCCCCATCGCCAAAGTCTCTGCACAATTCACGCAACAATAAATATACATACATGCAGGTGTAAGCAATACGAAGTGCTGCAAAGAAGTATAAAGACATACCAATGCGTAAGGAAGCCTTCAATAGGGCTTCTTCCAGCCGGTGTTCCTTCTCAAGGAGATGTGCCCGTCGGGGTTTGAGAGTGGACTCGTGGCCGCCCGTCCACAAGGAGAGCGCGTCCGCGGCATCCTCCGAAGCAGCCTGCTTAAGGGCCCTCTCTCCCTACTCCTCTAAAGGGCCAATGTACCGCTGCCATATCCACGAAGGATCTTCATAGAAGATGACGGCAGGATAAGGCCTCTTCGGGATCCTTACCTTCTCAGCTTCAAGCTGCGAGCGTCTTATAGCCTCAGCCAATTGTGCGGCTTCCTCAGCAAATGAACCTGGGAAAAGAAGACCATCGTCCGGCGATGTCATGGATATGGGTTCGTCTTGAACGACAGGTTCGGATCCTTCTGAAAGATCGAGCAGACGGGCAACCGTTTTCTTCCACCTCTTTGGCCCGGAACTGATGCCAGAGGATGCTCGCTTCTTTTCCCGTGGAGCCTTGGCACGACGCCGACCCACCTCACCTTCAACACCCTCGTTTGGTGGTGCTACTGAGGACGACACCACCATTGTCGATGCCGCGGGTGGTGGTGCTGCAACCGGAGCTCGATTAGCTCGCGATCGGGTGCCCAAAGGCATGCCGATTGCTGGGGTGAGGTCTACTCCCGACTCTCCCGGAATAAGCGCAACACCGGTATCCCTTAGGGGAAAGCAGACCGGGGCGCGCGGTCGCAACGTAGTTCCTATGGCCAGAACCTGAGTAGGAGCACCATGTCCAAGGAGCATCCTTCTCTCCTCCACAATAATCGGGTTGACCCGATGAAGGTACCAGCCCGTAAACGACCCCACGCACCGGGGAAGATGGTCAGCTTCAAGGACCATGAAGTGGGAGCCGGTGTTCAACCTCACGAAATGATGAGCGGCATCGCGAACGGCGTCAAGTGAAGGGACCGACGCAACTATGAAAGCCTCGAAAGGAACGCCCTGGTCATATCCAAGCTGCCGGGCGAAGCGATGCGGGTTGTACCGCATGAAAAGAGCCGCACTATCCTGGCGAAATACCAAATAGCCTGGTCTAATTGCATACAAGTGTGCGGCCTCCCGGGGCCTCAAAGAAGGTACGTTGTCTTTTGACCGGTCCCAGAGTTGTTGAGCTGGACCTGAGGGAGAAGATAAAACCCGGTCGGTAAACACCAATCCGCCAGCAGTAGCATAAGGGGCAATCAACGCCCGAATGGCCCCAAATTGAGTTGGATCGGAGGCGAAAGCATTCACCAATCGCATAAGTCGCGGGAAGGTGTAGGCGTCGTAAAATGCGGGCCTCTGATGCATAGCGAAAGCACCCAACACGTGCATTTCGATCCAAGACGTGAAATAATGAAGCGAAAAGTTTACTACATCTACGCCAGGAGCAGAGGTATTAGCCGCAGCGCCCAACCCGTGATAGAGATGCGCCAAAGCCGGGATGCCGACAGCCAGCCGTGTCCCCTCAGCTATACGATGGGCCGGATAGATAACCGAGACTCTCATAAAGCGGCGATGCATAGGGATGACGAACCAGTTGAGCCAGACGCTGACGAAGCCCATGAAGAACGTCTCCTCATCCATGCCGGGAGCTGCAATGGATTTGAAAGACACCGGCGACATAATGGGGATGTAATACTGTGGTAAATCCGATTCCTGGGTCGGCAGCGTCTTCGGACCAAACCCGAAGGGGTCATTAATATGCGCAAACTTCGGAGCCGTCTTCGACAGGACATCCTCGCGAAGGAAGCAAGCGATGAAGCTCTTAAAAGTGACGCCTTGCTCCTCAGATTCTGTGAACAGCTGGTCGAAGATACCCAACGCCTTGATCAGACTTGGACGCTTGTGGCAGACTGCATTCTCGCTTGACAAGCCGTCTGGGATTGCGGGCTCGGTCTCAAAAACGTACTCATCAGGAGGCAGCAGCTCCTCATACAGTGTATCCCTGATTGGCAGCCCCGAGATTTCATGAAATTCTTCCAGAGAGATCGAAACCTCGTGGTCCCCTAAAAGAAAAGTGTTGGTGGGGAGATTCCACTGGTTCAAGAACGCCTTAACCCACCAGACATGCAGGGATTGGTAGTGGAAGAGTGACGCATACATCGCCTGGTAAAGCCCGACCTTCTGTAGCCGCGCGCGATGGGCGGACAGGATGTAACGAGCCCAGAGGAAGTAGCCCGTAGGGTATCGAGGGATGAGCCCTATCTTGTAGATTTGTCCCCATGGTTGGGCCTCACCCTGACAAATACGCCGTCCCAGAATATCTATAGCTGGGATCGGATGGTTCGGGATACCAGTCGTTGAAGGCTCGAGCCGCCCCATCGAAGTCCAATTCGGCATCTCTACGGCAAAGACTGTCCTTGGTGGATCCATTGGCAGAAACGGAAAGGTGGGCTCCGTTGGTACTTCGCAAAGGAAGCTTCGGCGTCCTCGGATAATATGACCGTACCAGGTCCCTCACAAAAGCAAGTTAGTGCAGGTCGAGTCATGAGCCTTGATCATCGCCATCACTTCCTCATCAGATGGTGATTGAGGAAAGGCGGCCTCCGAGCGAGCGAAAGGAAAGTACGGAATCGAAGTCATTGCACCTGAAATAAAATAGGGGGGAAACTGTTAAAAGCGAAGCCAACAATATATATATATATATATATATATATATATATATATATATGGTTATAAATAAATATATATGTATAAAAACAGCTGAAGAAAGCGATAGCAGACTTTGTTATGGGACCATTGGTTACAAAACACATGGGTCCCACAAAATCAAGATGACGGCTTGTTAATAATGAGGCCAAGCAATTATAATGAGACAAAAGGAAAATTCTCATTAATAGACAATGGATTTCAAGTGACCCTACACATTCCCCTAAAAAGAAATCCATTTTGGACTCTGTGACAAATCAAACAGAATCAAAGGAATTAAATTCCCAGAGAAAATTCATTGCAAACTTCTTTTCGGTTGTGAAGGAGACAACTCAGGGCAAGAAAACCCCAAGAAGCCCCCATGGGAAGAACGCGGTTCCTCATAGGAATTAAATTCCTTTCTAAAAAAGGGAATTAAATTCCCAGAAGTTTTTTTATCCAGAGCCAGAGCTCCTTGAGGATGGAATTAAATTCCACAGAAGAGACAAACACCACCAACGATCCCTAAAGATCAGAGAAACTTTAAAAGATCTAGTATTTGAAGATTAGATGGTTTCTTGTTTTCGTTAAGGAACTTAAAAGATGAATTCTTGTCAAAAGGGAAAACCCTTGGTGTGAATTTAAAATCCCATGGTGGTTTCTGTGAAAGTTCTCCGTTCGTTCAAGAGCATTACCTGAGGAAAAAGGAATCCTTCAACAGAATTAAACTCTGGAAAATGTTTGAAGCAGAGAACTAAACTCTGGAAAAGGAGAATTAAATTCTCAAAAGAAGAAAGTTCTCAAAGGAGGACGATGAGCAAAGTGGAGGCGCTTCTGAAAAGACATTGGCATTTATAGGATGGGATGGAAAACGTTTCATGTACCCTACTCCCAAGGCAGATCCAACGGTTACAAAAATGACAGCGTTGCACTCACGTGCAGACACGTGAGAGCAACGCTGTTGTCACGACCCGAAGGTACGGAACATGACCGGCACTTAGACTACGAACGTCTCAAGGCGTACGTATGCTAAGTAAGCCGAAACCCAGAAATCCAAACCAAGAGAAGCAATAGAGAATAGGAAGAACCATATCAAATCAACCTGTGTGCAACATAATATACAACACCTCAAGGCGAGGATCACAGCAGAAAAGGGAACTCAACCGGCCTGAAACCCAAAGAAATATAACATGCGAATCTAAGGTCGAAAGTATAAACATCACTGGTCTCTATCTCAAATAAGTACAAGTTTTGGTTGATGGAACTTCTAGATACAACTGAAACATAATATACAAGGTATAATGATGGGTAAGATACAATAAACCCACCTACTAGCAAGTCACCCGAAAAGAAACCGTGCCCGCAAAGCCGTAATGAAATCCGTACGGCAACACCTGCAAGAAACTGGGGCACAACGGGGGTGAGTTGCCAACTCGTGAGTAGAAAAAGATCTACGCACAGAAATCGCATAAATAACGCAACCTAGGTCAAAGATCATAATATATCCTCAAATATATGAATAACATGCAGCCTATAATAATGGCTAGGGTAATATCTAACACGAGTGTGATCTTATGTGCCCGTGTCAGTGTCTCAGGTAGCAATATATCATATGAATGAGGTATGAATGCATGAAAACATAATACATGTAAATGAAGAAACTGTTTTCATAAATTAGTGAGATTTCCTTCGTATTTTTAAACTGAGGTATCATAAATGAAATCAGTATCAACAGTGTCTAGCATCGACACAAAACATAAATCTCAATGTCTCGAAATATCAATGTCTCAATCTCAATATCTAGGGCGCCGTCAGTCCGGACCGGCCCCTACCATCCATCTCAAGACCACGACGGTATCCTCCGGATATCCGACGCGTCGGGTAATATCACCGGTAGGTAGTGCTCCCCAGCCAGGCTCAACGTCAACACCACATTCCTCTTGCCCCGGGGTACCATACCGGGCCCACCATGTACCCGTGACGGTTCCTCCACTCCTCGACACGGATCTCCAAAACCACAGCAAACTCATGGTGGACGACACTTTACATCACCAGAAAACCGCAACATTTTATATTTTTAAAAGATCATAAGTTGTAAATTTTGCGGCTTTCCCCGAAATCCAGAAATATCATAAATCTCAAGAAATCATCACAAGTGCATATGTCAATGATAATGAACTAGGCATGAACAACTGAATAACCGTATGCATGAAGTGGTAGGTAATAAGTACAATGTCTAATATGGCATATAAGGGAAGTACACTAATATCATGTCAAAACTACTAGCTAACAATCTAAGTCAAGCAATTATATTCTCTAAAGTGTACGTGACATGGCAATTACCGATGAAGATGTGTGTGAGCCGGCAAGTAGGTGTACGTGGTACATACGCATCATCAGTAATGGTGCTGGTGTCCTAACAGCATGATATCAATAATGGAATATGCAGCAAAATAAATATGCGAGGCAGAGCGAACAGCAATAATGTGCGGGAGCTGAATACTATACGCAACTAAAACTAATCTGCACTAATCTAATATAAGTCCTACAAATTGGTGCCTTTTGAAATAACACGAATCATGGGGTTTTGAAAATAGGGGCTACGGTGTTTTTATGAAAAGATACGCCTTTTGAAATATCCGTAGGATCCCTTGGGCTATCTTTAAAAAAATGCCCACGATTCGTTAGTTTTTGAAATAGGTAAGAAGTCTAATCTAATCTAACAACTACACTAAACTATACGGCTGAACTAACAAGCTGAACTACAGGTAAGGAAACCGCCTATCATCTGAGTCGATACATATACATACCTGTATATGTATAGTCGGTGATCCCGCCACAATAATATCATATCCGATACCATATCTATAATCAGGCATCCCAAGTCAAGAGTGCGGATCAATCATCAATATAGCTCGTACGTAAATCCGTCGTACGGCATCCCAATCTGGGTACGGGTCAATATCACATTCATCATACTATTCACCTGGTATTCTCTTTATCAAATATCATGATCGGGGCACTGATCTACGTCTAGTACTATACTGATACCGCCTACGTGTGCATGGACGTGTGTGAAACACTACGTCAAGGACCCGCTACAACGTCATGTCGTATCTAAGATACGAACCCTGCTATATCACCGATCTCACGGCCTCAAATCGAATCTCATCGACTCAGCTCAATCCCAAGTATCATCTAAAAAAAATCCGTATGTGAACACATAGTCCCATACCCATGTGAACACATAACTATAAAGAATCCCATGAGCACATATAAATAGGAATGTATGCAAGTATGTATGTGTATATGTGTAGTGCAACACTACCCTAGGGTTCGCAACACTAAAGTAGTCCAACACACCAATATCCATCCTAAGCATCGTTATTAATCCCAAATAACATATAATAATAATTGTTGGTGTGTATACGCATCCGTATACACCACCACGGACTGCGGGGTTGCTATACGCCATCCACCCGACTTCTCCCCGTAGATATAAATCTACTCACCTGGTCCTCGCTAGCCGGTGCCGACGTTGCCACGCGCTTGCTTGTCGTCTCGAAGTCCACATGGGGGTACCTACATATCATAACGCACCATATCTCATTAAAATCCGACTCATGATCAAAACGACGCACGAATCCCACATAGGTCAAAACCTATGGTTGTTTTCACAAATCAACCCAAAAACCATTGATATCGGTGTACAGACGCCGAGTGATCGAGAAAAACACAAACGTACCATTCGTGGTTTCACAATCCACTAAATATATATATATATATATATATAGGGTTTAAATCATCAAAACTTCAAATTCGCTTTAGAAGCCATTTTTCCGAAAGTCTAGTAAGCAATAATTGCCAATTCAGTTCAAATCTAGTTGTTTTAACAATTCTAGTGGCTACAACATTCACTAAATATCTTCAATAAATTATACAAACCATTTCCAAAATTTTATCACGCCAATTGTAGAAATCTTAAAATTTTAGTTTGAAATTTTATCTAATTTTAACCATTTTATGACAAAAATGCACAAACAACAATTTAGCTTGGTTTTGCATGAACTAAAGTATTAAATTACAATTTAAAATGTTAATAATTTTATGAAAACCTTAATTAGATTTTTTCTTTTGTCTTTATTATTTTCATAGTTTACAAAAAACCTATTTTGCTAAAAAAAAGCTTAAATATTACGATTTCAATTTAATAAATTGCAAACTAGCAACTAGAATAGGTTTTTCTATGGCTTAGCATGATAAATACACCATTTAACCATGATCAACGATAAGAACTCTCACTTGGTAGCAATTCCCTTTTCTTGAATTTCAAGTTTGAAGTTAGAACACAAATTAAACATCCAAAATTAAATAAATTGAAGTAATTAGCAACTCATTAAACATGGGGTTAGGATTTATACCTCAAGATTTGTAGATCTAACATGCAACCCTAGCCTCACAATTGCTAACTTTTCTCCATGATCCAAGCTAGTTTGGCCAAAGAAAGAATGGTTAAAGGTTGAAGGAAGAAATTGCTTTGAATTTGTGACCTTTTGTTTGGATTTTTGATGATTTTTAATGGAAATTTGACATGGAAATCAAGTGGGGAAAATGGTAAAGGGGCTGTTGGGAGTGCTCGGCCAGCAAGGGAGAGGAATTGAGGGAGTGGGGTTATAGTTGTGGCCAAGTCAAAAGTAATACCATACCTCAAGTATAAAAAGCCCATACCTCTTGTTTAATGTTTCCCTTCATTCATTTTTTTTTTTTTTTTGTGAGGTGATGTAGAGAAAAGGGAATGGCTGCTGATTTGGGAGGGGGTTCGGCCACATATGGGGCAAGAAAGGTGAATGAATGTGTTGTATAATTTCCTAAGTCAAACTAGCACCACATCATCTTTCTTATATTCATTAAATTTTCTTTTTTTTTTCTATTTAACCTTAGAACTTTCTAACCATGCAAACAAAAGAGAAAACGAAACATGTTACAAATTTAGTTTAACATGCCATGATGCACAAAATTTGTTTCAACTCATTCCAATTTGTAATTTTCCCTAATTAAATGTATTAATGACGGCTTAAAATAATAATAAAATAATATTTTTTTCAGAAAATTTGAAATTTCACCAGCGGCTCAATAAACACCAAATAATAGCAATTACATAGCTAGAATGTGTATATTTAATTTTTATAATAAGATATTTGTATTTTGACTTTTACAGAAAACCCCCTTATTTTACCGTTTTTTCGAAATTTCACCGAAACGATTTCCAAAACGTTACAGCTGTGGGGGCATTTGTTCCCTGATTAAAAATCAGGAAAGAGCTTCAGAAGAGGCATCACGTGCTCACACGTGACCAGTGGTCACGTGTTGGCACGTGATGGTTAAAGCAGCGGCAAAGAACAGAGCGCAGAAGAGGAGTCCATTCAGGGGGGTCACGTGCTGACACGTGACCGGGGGTCACGTGCTCACACGTGACCGGGGTCACGTGCTCACACGTGACCACAGGTCACGTGGCCACACGTGACTGGCTTTAAAAGCCCTACTGTTCAACAGAATTAAATTCTGAAAAAGATCATTTAAATCTTTCCAAAATGGAGAAGAATTATGGAGAACCGCTGGATTAAGAATCCCAAGGTGATTAAATATCACCAATTTATGGAAAAATCTTGGACAAGGAAAGATTTCCCCTAAATATCACCGAAATAACAAAAGGAATATCTTTGGATTTAAAATCCAACGGTGAATAAAATTCACCTAATAATCTAAAGGCCCGAATTAATGATGAAAACAAATCAAATCTTTCAATGAAAGATTTACCAAACAGATTGATTCTTTTCCTTCTCCTATAAATAGGAGCCAAAAGAAGGGAGGGAGAGAGAGAGTTTTGGAGATATAGAGCTTTGGAATCTTGAAAATTCAGAGAGAAAAGAAAAGAGAATTTAATTCTCAACAAAAGAAAAACCCTAGGTAAGAAAAGAAAGGGGATCAAAGCTTCAAGAAGAGAATTTAATTCTCAATCTAAGAGTTTAACTCTTATGTAGTAAAAAAAAAGAACTTAGTTCTTTCTCTGGTGGAAGATTTGTAAAGTGCACATCTCCCCATAGGTTGAGAATTTAATTCTCATCGAGTCGAGATCCTGCCATGCAGATCTAAAACACAGAGGAGAAATTGAGTTTTGAGAATTTAATTCTCACAGAGTATAGGAATTTAATTCCTCCAAGATAAAATTAGGGTTTAACCCTATATGAGAATTTAATTCTCCTAAAATTATAGGAATTTAATTCCTTCAAGATGGACAGAACTAGGGTTTAACCCTAATTGTGAATTTGATTCTCTCAAACTCATAGGAATTTAATTCCTCTCAAAATAAAATTAGGGTTTTACCCGATGCCAGAACTTGATTCCTTACATATATGGGAGTTTAATTCCCAAAGAAGGAGAATTAGGGTTTAACCCTATCTAAGAATATAATTCTTCAAAAGATAATAGGAATTTAATTCCTCTAAAGTTATTGCTAGGGTTTAACCCTATGAAGAATTTAATTCTTGAAAAGGATAAACAAATCTTCAAACAGGCAAAGAACCCGGGTCACGTGTTCCCACGTGACCTCTGAAAAGAACCCCACAATTGAAAAGGAAAGAACTCAGAGGCAACGCCTCACGTGCCCCACGTGACTCCTGTAAAGACTCACAGAAATAAGGAGGAAAAAGCTCAGAGGCAATGCCTCACGTGCTCCACGTGACTCCTGGAACACAGATAGAAAAAAATAAAAGAAATAAAAGTCTTAGGCGCTCTCACGTGTTCCCACGTGACCCCTTGGCTGATGCTCTAATAATCAGCACATTAATCCTCCTCACGTGTCAGCACGTGATGCTCCAAAGAAGATATAAAAAGTGTTTAACGCTTACTTGCAGAACGAAGAAAAGGAGATCTGGCCCCACCTTTGGGCGTCCTCACGTGTCCCCACGTGACTTTTCTTTTTAGTATTTTAAACACTAATTCAAGAGCTTCATTCCCAGTGTTTAACACTGATCACCTTTTAGTGTTTAACACTAATTTGAGAGTTTTATTTCCAGTGTTTAACACTGATTATCTTCTAGTGCTTAACACTAATTCGAGAATCCTGTTCCCGGTGTTTAACACTGATCATCTTTTAGTGTTTAACACTAATTTGAGAATCTTACTTTACAGTGTTTAACACTCTTATTCTCTAGTATTTAACACTAATCTGAAAGCTTTATTTCTAGTGTTTAACACTGCTGCTCCCTATTGTCTAAACACTATTTTTGGCCAATATGGCTAATTTTCCAGAGGCAAAGCCTCTCCTTCAATTGAATCTCAAAATTGAGGAAATCAAAGATGAAAATAATGTGGACTAAAACAAGACAAATGTCAAGTAGTCCAATAAAGGGTCAAATTCAGTTAGACTTAGCCCAAGTTGACCATAAGTCCTCAATTCAGACTTAACTGAGCCAATGATCTCATAATATAATTAATTGGTCTTGGTTCCAAATTGGGCTACAGATCATTTAATCTACCTTGGTTTAAGGGTACATCTCTTCACTCCTTTGATATTTGTCGTTGTAATTCCTCAACGTCTTCAAAGAGGTGACGGGTCCTAACAACCATACATTTCAAGGACTGTGGGGTCCTTAAACTCATGGACTATGATGTCCTTAACCTTGACCGGGATGTCTTAAAACTAACAACGGACTATGATGTCCTTAACCTTGACCGTGATGTCTTAAAACTAACAACGGACTATGACGTCCTTAACCTTGACCGAGATGTCTTAAAATTAACACCGGACTGTGGAGTCCTTAAATCAATGGACTATGACGTCCTTAACCTTGACCATAACGCCTTAAAACTAACGTTGGACCGCAATGTCCTTAAACTACCTATCGACCGTAATATCACTAAACTAAACAATAGAGCCCCCCAATTGCTCTCTTGTCGGATCTAAACGATCCCGTTAAGTTGATCTTAGTCCAAAAATTGACTAACGTATCCTTAACAAACGTTTAAGTTGATCTTAGCCTCAAATAAGGCTAACGTATCCTTAAACATAACCCCCTAAACCCAAATCTAAGAAAGATACGGATTTGGACTAGTCCACGCCCTACGGGCGACAACATAAATTAGTCGCCGTATACAATCCACGGGCAACCAAACACGAAACAAACACCCACGACACGAAGTGACCATATGGAGAAGGAGAAAGTTGTTGCCGCAATGCGGTAGCGTAATTAACTGTAGGGGCTTGCGCCTGCAGGGAAGAGCGTCCCCACAATCAAAAAACCCTCAAACGAGGGGGAATCTGACGAAGTCTGCTACATTGGACGCATCCATTTAAACCTTCGATACATGGTGCCATAAATCAACTTGGCATCTTCGGAGAGGTGGACGGATAGCACCAATTAGCATCTGCCCCGAATCTCAGGCAAGACGTCAGTCTTGCACCGTCTTTCGGAGGGGAACAATCCTCTTACTTAACTCGGACCTGATGATATCCGGATCGCAAATCCAGCTTCGAGAATACCCTCGCGTCACTAAGCTGCTCAAATAATTCACCAATGCGAGAGATCGGGTACTTGTTCTTAATAGTCACCCGGTTTAATTCTCGATAATCGATGCACATCCTCCTTGTGACATCATCTTCTCTACTAGAAGAACTGGAGTTCCCCAAGGTGAGCTACTGCTGTGAATCCAACCTTTCTCAAGTAATTCAGCAACCTGCTTCTTGACTTCTTCCAACTCTACTGGTGCCATTGGATAATGCGCCTTTGAGATTGGCGCTGCACCAGGAACAAGATCAATCACGAACTCCATATCTCGTTTTACGGTAAACCCGAGATGTCCTCGAACACGTCCATAAACTCTCGAAATATAGCCGACGCTTCTTCCTTATCCACTTCCATCGACGAAAGAACACTATTTGTCGACCTAGCCCTAAACTCGATTGGCCCAACAGAACTGCTTCCTCCAGCAAAACAAACTCCGGATGTCTGGGAATCTGGAGAATCACTTTTCTTTCCTTACCATCAATATGAGCGTGAAAAGTGCCTCGAAAATCTATTCCCAAGACAACAACAAATAAAGGGATGCACCAGGATTGAATAATCCTAATGCGGGGAAAAACAAGAACAGGTAAGATACCGAGATGACTTCATCCGAAGTCAAGATACAGAAGAAGATCAATCACGGTAAACATGATTCAAGCTGGCGATAAAACAATAACTGGTAAGCAATGAAACCGAGAGAAATAAGGTAATATAACGATCATGAAACAAGGAAATGAATCAAAACTAGAATTCTAAGTTACTTAATTAGAGTACCGCATTGTAACCATGCTGCAGTTCATGGGTACAATTACATAACTCCACTTAAGTCGCCCAAATCCTAGTATCAGAATTAAGGAACGGGGAGAAACAATGGTGAACCAAAAGGTTTCAAGCCGAGATGCAAAGTTGTTTGTATAACGTAAAGACGAAGGATAAAAGAAAGATATGATTCAAGAATCACGATAACAAGGTGGCAGGACATGTTCCTAATCACGAGTATTCTGATTCGTGTATTGGGCCCAATACACAACTACAAAAAAATCAAACTCGATTAACCTATATCCTATGGCTCTGATACCAAACAAACCATGTCACGCCCCGCTTCCCAGAGTGCGCTAAGATAAGCACGTGACATAGCCAACCATGCTACCTGTGGATAGGAAAAATCCTTCCACAGTCACATTACAGCTGTAGAGATATCAAGAACAGGAAAGTAAACTAAACTATCTAGTACATGTCCATAAGCCAGAATAAACGGGTCAAGAAATAATAATATGCGGAAGCAAAAGATCCAATAAATAAAACACCTGGAAAGTAAAACTGGATACCAACAGGATCCTCACCGCTCGGTCTAACAGCGGCAATGCTCCTGATCAGTCAGCAACAAAGGTAGAGGATCTGGGCCATGCAAAACCCAGACGTCAGCGCGTCATAACATCAAGCAATAATATATAAACAGGGTAGCAAGACATGCAAGTATGATCATAAATGGTAAGCAGGTGTAACAACAATATAAATCAGGGCAGTGAAAGGTAGTGTGCAGTGAGTAATCTAAACTGGTCTATTGGGTTAACTACTCTCAAGTCCTTGAAATCAATTTGATGACTCATCGATGTAACTCTATAGTATCCCGTGCGTGCCCGGGATCACGGTGAAGATTCTTGAGCTGAAACCGAGACATGCCGCTAGGCACTAAAGGAAAAGGGTAATGATGAATGATGTTTGCAGCATCATCCCAAGGCTGGCCTAGGCTCTAAAAGGTAGTGGATAACGATGGATGATGTCAGCGGCATCATCCCAAGGCTGGCCCAGCCTCTAAAACTGATCGGTAAAGGTAACGAACTATCGAGTTACAAGTCAGGTTTCATCATTGATTTCCCCATACCCCCAGGTTATGTGTATTCAAGTCAGGTATTAAATAATCTAGAGCTAATGCCAACACAGGATCAGGCAGGTACAGGTTTGTCTGGATAGACAATAGGAACGGTCCGTAAGGACAACATGTCGGGTTTGTTGGCATCAGACACAAGATCAGGTAACAGGTAAAGCCATGGTACATCAGGTCAGGTCAAGTAATGTATATAAGTGTCATGTCATGTTAAGAGTTGCACGATACCATATCGTGTCAAGTAAAAGGTGTAACAAGTCATGTCAGGGTGCACAAGATGTCAAGTGGGTGCTCATAATCAAACTAGCATAAGCATGGGTATACAAAACAAGCCTGGGTACTAATAGAACAATAAACTAGAACATTGTAATATGATATGCAAATAGGTACAGATTAAACTATATGGATGTACGGTTATCGATTAGAGTTAGGGTTATTGTTCCAACATTAAGTATCATACACTTAAATGAATATGGAATATTAAAATCACATTAGCATGTATTAAATGACCTATTGATGCAATTATATATAAAAATAGGTTAGATGGATGCAAACGGTGTCCGATAGGATAGAAACTATTAAAAAGTACTATGGGCTATGCAGATAATTATTATGTGATTTAAATATGGATGGGGGTTCTATGTATGGTAAACTGAAATGCAACGGGTATGTTTCAAGTTCTGAATCTAAAAGATATAAACGGAACATCGAACTATTAAATTGGAACACGTGACTTTAGATTCGATCTATAGGTTTAATATGCAAATAAATAGTTATAAAAACATATAGATAGCATGTAGCAAGTTTTACTTGCCTGGACGGATCACAGAACGGAAAGCGTACAGCATGTCGGCGTCGGCAAAGTCGCTATGCACACTCGCGTGTACGGAACAGGACCAGGCAAAGCAAGAGAGTAACCATGCAGGTAGGGAACGTCTATCGGGTTTCACGGGTCGTCGGCAGCTGCACGGCTCCGGCGGGTGACCGGAAAATGGAATCAAGAAACACGAGAATAAGAAGAGAAGGAAAAACAAGAAGAAGAAGAAAGAGAAGGAAGAAGAGATGAGGTTGTGGCTGTTCTATGGTTGGTATAGGGGACAAAGACGAGGCAAGGGAAACGAAGACGACGATGATGGGTTTCCGGCGATCACCAGAAAAAGTACAAGATTAAGAAAGAAGAAAAGAAGAAGAAAGGAGAAGAAGAAGAATGAAGTAGAAGACTGAGATTCTGGTGATCGTGGATAGATACTAAACGGGAGAGACGACGACGACGATGATGGGCCGTCGACGGCGAGATCCGCGGCGATGACAGTGGCTACGGCAAGGCTTGGGTTAGGGTTCTAGGGTTTTCTTGAGGTCGGGGTTGTGGCTGTTGGTGGTGTGGTGACGGGAGATCGGGAAAGAGATAGGTGATGAGAAAGAGGAGATGACAACGACGTCTCCGGCGCCGGCGTTCAGGTGTGCAGGGATCTCGTCGGGGAGAGGGATTGGTTGCGGGGAAAGAAGGAGAAGAAGTGGAAGAGGGAGAGTGAGAAGGTGGTGGTGAATGGTGAGGCGACGTGAGTGGGCGATGAGGTGGCGAAAATGGCGACGGCGAGGCGAGGTCGGAGGTGATGGGTTTGCGGCTGCGGTTTGGTGTGCAAGGAAGGAGTCGTGGGGAGGTGAGGGAAGTCGGTCGAGGCATGGACGAGGATGCCGGCGAGGGTCGTCTGAGATCGCGACGGCGACGAGCGCGAGACGAAGGCAGGTCTAGTGTTTGCGAGAGATGAGGCGGCGGGCGAAATTTTAAAATGAAGAAGAGAAAGAGAACAGTAAGGGGGAGAGAGAGAGACGTGGCGTGAGTCGCGAGAAAGAGAGAGAGAGAGCCAGGAGAGAAAGAGCGCGCCAGGAGAGAGAGAGAGATAGAGAGAATCTGTTTTAAAAAAATAGATTTAAGAAAATATGGTAAATATAATTACAGAGAGAAAGAGAGACGTGAGAATTTTGCTGTTGATAAATTTTAGTTATGAAAATATTATTTAGTTAAAGAAAATTTTAAATGAAATAAGGAATATAATAGTATAATATTAGTCCGTTTTGAGATTTTGGCAAATACAAAGCTATTCCAAAACACGCCCGAGTCGGGTCTAAAAATTCAGATTTAAAATATGAAAAATATATGCGACTTCCAATTTTCAACATGAAAACCCAGTTAAAGAAAATACATACCCCCAAGAATGGATGCACGTACATGCGCGTAGCCATCCAACACGTCCGTTTCACTGAACGGGACGAGAACAAGATGTGCGGATGCTACCACGGGGTTAGGGGTATCATGCAGGTTATGAAATGAAATTTTAAATTATTTTACACGACCTAAAATGTTATATGATAAAAGATACGCTACCAGGTAAAATGCCAGCATGTACTAATCATGAAACGCACGTGTCCATGCAACAAGTCAAGGTAATCTATAAATAAGAATCAAACAGGTTCAAGCAAGCGGGTCGGGTCGAATGCAATGTAAAATGTAAAACACCATTCGCACCCAAACATGAACGATCAAGAAAATACCACCAATAAATAAATACGGAAACTGGAATTGGTATAAATGGACTCGGTTGTTACACCATTGTCTACATATACAAGTGGTGGTGATGAGGTTCGATATCGGTGACTCTCCAGATGCCGACACGTTGCAGATAACGTGTCCCGGAACCTATAAGGAAGGATCAAGAATTTCAGTTAGGATCATACCTCGGGCCTCCGGCACGAGGAGTCTCCCGACCTTCGGTGGCCTTCCAGACCACCCCCCGGCTCACCTTTGAGCTATCACAGAACCAAGATGCATCGGCCTCCCGTTCGTGCCAGAGCCTCCCGCCGAGCTCATCTTCCTCGGTCTCACTGACCGACCCACAGCGCTGATCGCAGACGCCTCCGCCACGGCTCTGCGAATCTCGCCATGCACGAGATATCCGCCGCCCACGATCCCGCGTCCCACGCCATCACGATCCCCCATTAACAAGCCTGTCTCGTCATTAATGCTGGATCCTGCCTATCACGCGGGCGTGACTCCAGGGGCGTAACGGCCGACGTGAATCTCACGCCCGCCTGCCCATTGCTGCCGCTATATAAACCCCTCTCTCAGGCGATCCAGGTAAGCCAATTTTACTCCAATAGGCCGTTACTCTGCCAAAATACCCCGTCTAACTTGATCGTCGAAAGGTCCTCAGTGGCACAACCACCCCGGGACTTCTTTGCAGGTAGCTCGGCTTCATCCACACAAAACCCATTGAGATCCACACGCTCCAGGAGGCAACCCTCCAACTCAATCCCAGCCGTCCATCAGCGCTCGCAGCAGATCAACGGAAGGTAACATCTGAAAGAGATCTAAAGATCTATCAGTTGGCGCCGTCTGTGGGAACTTCGAGTTCCACTTAACGAAAGTTCATCTTCCGATCCCGACTTCATGGCGAGCGATCACCGCGACGATCCAACCGCTAGCCGCCGCCTCCCCCACAATGGAGGCGCGGACGAATCTCCTCCCCCGAACGCCATTCACGCCCTATCCACTCGGATAGATCGACTCGCGTCCATCGTGGATGCGCTCGTCCATGTCCAAACGGCCGAGCAAGCTCCCCAGGTCGCCGCTCCCCTACCTCGGGACTGGGACCCCTATGTAGGGAGAGAAGACTCTGCCCGTGTTGGCACGACCAAACCCTGCCTCGCTGTCTCCGGCGGCCGCAGATCCCCCGGGCTAACATATTCGATGACCCGCTGGGCCCCGCGTAGCTCAACACCGAGATCTTTCGCCGGAGTGCCTCGCCCCGAGCCCCATCGCGCCCCTGTCCCTCTTGAGGAGGAGTCGGTCAGCTCGCCTGCGCCCAGGCATGACCGATGCCCCCTCCCTCGACGGGGTCGTGCGGACGGGACTCGCCGTTGATAGATCGGATACACCCATTGTTAGAAGAGGTCGGATTATATGACGTTGGTCTTATTGGGAGTATTCATCTAGACCATGCCCTCCTGACGGCATTGATAGAGCGCTGGAGGCCAAAGACACATACTTTCCATCTACTAATTGGCGACATGACGCCTGCAGGATATCGGCATGATACTGGGACTCCCAGTTGAGGGCAAAGCTGTGACTGATACGGCACTGCATGATTGGTCATTCTTAGTAGCGGAGTATTTGGGTGTCATGCCAGCAGATGGTATGATTCAGGGTTCATGCGTACGGTTCACCTAGTTGCGTGTGCAGTTTCTCGACACTATCACCCAGGATTCGTCAGAGCATCAGATCGAGTGTTAGGCGAGAGCTTGTATTCTGACGCTTTTTGGGGGTTTTGTATTCCCGTCCTCCGCCGGATACATGGTATCGCTCTGGTATTTAACTTTGCTTACACATCTGACTGCTGCGGGCGCAGAAGCGTATAGCTGGGGCAGTGCGGTTCTTGCTTGCTTATATCGCGGGTTATGTCGAGTGTCGCTGGTGGAACATAGATGACTGGATGTTCTGTATTTTTACAGATTTTGGCTTAGGAGAGATTGCATCTCGGGCGACCTGGTATTACACATGTCACGGATAGATGGGTCCATACTGGTCCTGAGGAGCGGAGGTCCCCACTCAGGGTATATTGGGCAGGTGCACACATATGGATGAGAACCCATTCCAGTGCCTCGATTAGTACAGGATGAGCTGAACACACTCCGGGACGAGGTCGTATCATGGCGTCCTTACAGAGGAGATGGAATTGCATCCCTACCACCCCTGTGCTCAATTCATCATGAGATATGGTTGACCACGGTGCCACTTATTCACTTTGCTATTGTCGAGGATTGTTATCCGGACAGGGTGATGCGGCAGCTCATCCTGCACCAGGACATCCCTCACGAACGAGTATATGATCGTGCTCTACACAAGATCGATAGGCGAGGCAGAGCCACTGAGGACTAGAGACTGGTGCATCATGATTACGTACACCGATGGGACATGGAGCAGGCTGCTTACGCTATTCGAGGCACCCCACTGTACGATCCAGCCCGCCGCGAGTACATGACTTGGTATCGTTCGATCACTCGTATATACGTTGTCTTGCCCGACCATAGATGACTTTCTAAAGCCGACAGATGTTGGACCCTCGACTACTTGACCTATGTACCAGTTTCGAGCTCTTTCTACAGTCAGGATGGTATGTTATTTTACATGGTATTCCTATTCTGTAATTTTCATACGGTACGGTTCATATTATCATTGTTGTAAAATGTTTCATGCTTTTTTTATTTTAATTTTTTTCCACGGATCACATGCATGGGCACTTATACGTCTCTCTATCCAAACTCTAGCTAGTGATGTCGCGGCTGGAGTGAGGGAGTTCGTATAGATTACCCTTAGGGAGTGCCACTGCATTGTGACTGAGGCGGGAGAGGCCACCAGATTAGAGGCGATGGTTGCAGCTCCCATTCCTCCTGTGCATAAACGCAGCGGCTTACCACGACAGTCAGACCAGGCTAGATCTTCACTTGTACAGGAGGAGACCGGTCAGGCTGCACCTTCGCATGCACAGGAGGAACCCCGTGAGTCTTTACCTTCGCATGCACCGGATGAGCTCAGTGAGCCTCGACCTTCGCAGTCACCTATATCGCTGTAACGACTCTGAAATCTCTGTACAGAATTTTTTGTTTTAAAGTATAGAAAAGAGAGTATCATAGCCTGTGTACAAGTTATAGATTACCTTTATTAAATAAAAGGAAGAAACAACTTATAGCTCACTGGTAAAACCCTTGCACTGCTGTGACGTAGCCCCTGTGTTCGATTCCCATCAGACACAATTATTTTTCTGATTTTTCTTTTTAACTTTTTGAAAGCCCAAAAGACTGCACGTGCAATACACAGGGAAATGAAAAGTTCAGAAAAATCAAACATGTGCAAAATGGTTTAAATATAAATTTAATCTGATGACACGAATCTCGAGGCAAATGCCTTAAGATCGGCAGGCCAAAATAGCCTAAAAACCGGCACCGACAGTCGGATGGAGGCCAATGAGCCCCGGGCTTTGCACACTAGTCACTTCAGCTACCCCTAACTCCTTTACACTGTTTGATTTCCCTGCAATCAAACAGAGACATTTTATTTCATAATTAAACCCAATTTTAATGCTTTTTAATCCACAATTTTAATTTCAAAACCCTATTTCTCCACTATTAATACCACCCCATGCCCTAGCTCTTCACCATTCTGAAAATTCGAGCCAAAACTCTCTCAAAAGTTCCTAAGTGCAAGTGGAGTAAAGTGGAGTTAGCGAGCAAGTAGGTTCCGGCAAAGCTCGAAGCCAATTCCGGAGCTCCCGCGACGTCCCGAAGCATCCCTCCTCTTCCTGAATCTCTTCTTAATGTATTCAATCCGTAAGTCCCTTCCAAACACCCTTTCTCTTCATTAAAATTCCATTTCGAAATTTATATCGGTAAGTGCAGTTAATACCGATTTCTTTTTTCTAAACCCTAGAAACTCTTTCTCCTTTATTCTTTGCTCAATCAAGTTTTTACACAATACTTGTAACCTTAAACCCTAATATTTAGAATTAAATTTCATCAAAATTCTCATATGAAACAACTATAGTAGAACTTTTTCATTAAAATACCTTGAACTTTATAAACACCTCTTTTAGTATTTGTTAAAACAATACCTTTAGGAAAACTTCACGGGGTAATGACCTACCCCACACGCACAATTAGTTCCATAGCACGATACCTCTTTTGTATGAATATTTGTTACGAAGAAAACTTTACAATAAAATACCAACTACTTTAAAAAACCGGATTTCTTTTAAAGCGTTATTTCATATCCTTTGCGATTAAGCATCTACAACCCTCTTTAGGTGGCCCGCTAATGGATGGTGTGGATTATCGCGCATTCTTAGGGTTAGTAGAGCGAGATGCAGACTTTCTTACGGAGCATTCGATCTCGAAAGGATTTAAATACATTTTTAAGAAATACAAATTTTCTAAATAAAATAAAATTAATTTTTAAAAATTATATAAAAATTATAAAGCCATATTTTTCAAATATAATAAGTCTATAATTTTTCTCAAAATAAAAGATTAGCAAGTTTACCAATAAAATACCATCAAAATACCAAAAAGGATAAGTTTTTCAATAAAATATCATGAACTTTCCAAGTTAAGTGTATATCACTAAAATACCCCAAATACTTAAAATCCATACTTATGAAAACCCAAAGTAATATTAATCACCCTCGAGGTTTTATTTTTAATCTATATCAATATATTTTTTTCATAAAACCCTCTCGAGTTATATAAAAATAATATTTAAGGACTTTAGTAAATATAGGTTTAAGCGTGAGCAATTCTCTTGAGCTTCAGGGAGCCGGAGAAAGTGAGTGCTTGCCTATTTAAGGTAGACAACTTAATGGAGTTATCAATGGTAATTGTCTTGGAAAAAGACACAAATCCTACCGTCCATGTGTAGCAGTTACCGATAATTCCCGAGCCTAAGATTTCCAGAGTTAAATCAGTACAAATGTCTGACTCAGTCTGAGTTTAATTCAAACCTGAAGCTAAAAATCAAACATGAATACTTGAACATGAACATGAATACTCGAATGCCAACCATCAATATTAAACATGTATACTTGACTTAACCAAACCCTCGTTATAATTGGATATGAACTTAATATGAATATTAGAACACAATGGTTGCTATTGAAACTGACTTGACTCGAACCATGAATACAACTCGACATGAATACAAGAATACTTGACACGAATACATGATATTGCCATGAACTCAATCTTACAACTTGATATATTTATGGATTCGAGCAAGGCTAGTAATTTTAACTGTAACTTAGCATACACACGGTGTTGGGGTAGTTCATGTGTGAATCCAACGAAATCTCAGAAGCCCCCTAGATCATGAATCCATGTCTACTAACACAAGCAGGTTATTATGAGGACCCGTGTTTTCTTAGTCCTGGATTACAGGCTGTTGAGTTTGGAACACTTCAACACTAGGTTGAAGTCCCGTTACTAACACTTGATTCGGGCACGTGGTTCCTTACCCCTGGATTACAGCCTGTTGGGTTCGAGAACACTTGTAATACCCAGCACCCTTTGGTACGTCTATATTCGTAATTTTATTTTCACCTATAAGATTTTATTTATAAATTATCTTCATTTATAAAGTTTCCCAATCTATTATAGTTCTCCTCCTTTTCCTTTCTAAAACCCGAAATCCCCACACAGTGACCCTCAGCAGTATTCTGTCAGCCAAACTCTTTCAATTTTCCCATTAGTTCGGTTATTTAATTTAAACCTAAAATCTATATTTTTCAGCCCGTTCCTTTTTACCCAGCTCACTCAGTTTTAAATTCTTTAAACAAATTTTTGTTAGCCTGTTCCCTTCACTCAACCCACACACCTCTATTTTAAATAAATTCCTAAACTATTTTCTTAACCCAACTCCATTAGCCCAGCCCAATTCTATTTTTCCTATTTTATCCTAAATCCTTCACTGGCCCGGCCCTCTTATCCTTAATTCTTTTTTTCATTCGATTTTTCCCCGGCCCGTTGACTCAGCCCCAGCCCACTCCCTTAATTCTCCAATTAAAATTTCCTTACAACCCCGGCCCAGCCCTTCTATCCCAATTTCCCTAATTCTTCTATTTTGCGCCGGCCCGCTCCCGCGTTCCTTTCTCCAAGCCCACGTTCGCTCCCTTACCCGACCCGACCTCCAGCTACTGTATATCTTCCTTCAATTTTCCAACGGCTAGTTCCCTAACTCGCGTGCGCGTTTCCTCCGCCTTCTCTGCCGCGACTCGCGCCCACGCGCTCGCGTGCCGTTTTCCCTCACGACGCACGCCTTGAACCTCCTCGTTGTCTCCCCTCCTCACTCCCATCATTTCTCTCTCTCCTTCCCTTCCTGTTTACCCTCGAACCCAGAAAACCCCTGCCTCGATCCCTCGCCATCAACACCGACGACTTCGTCATCACCCCCATCCACCAAAACTCCAACCACCACGAAACCCCTGCTCTCTTCCTCCACTGCCCCCGAGCGACCTCGCCTGCACCCGCTTCGCCTACACCCGCCTCGCCTGCACCCACTCGCCTGAACACCGAGCCGCCCCCGCACCATCGTTGTCGTCGTCGTCGTCGTCATCATCGCCACCGTCGCCTACTTCATCTCTCTCAGTCTTCTCTCCTCCTCTCTCAACCTCCCTGCATCACCCTCTATCTCTCTCTCTCGTTCTCACTGTGCTGGCCCCCTCTCTCTCTGTCTCCCTTCTCTCTCTCTGGATCTCTCTCTCACTCACAGCTCTCTCTTTCTCACTCTCTCTCTCTCTCTCTGCATTCTCTAACTCCCTCTCATCTCACTCCCACACTCTCTCCCTCTCCCTCTGTATATACACATCCTCTCTCTCTCCATCTCACTATTTCTCTCTCTCTCTCTCTGTAACTCTCTCATTCTGTTCTCTCTCTCTCTGTGTCTCTCTCTCCCGACCTCTCTTCCCCACTCTCTGTCTCTATCTCCCTCCCTCCCTCATTCACTGTATTTCTCCCTCTCTCTGTAACACTTTCTTTCTCGATCTCTCTCTCCTTTTCATTCTCTCGTCTCCGATTAAAACCAAGACCCGAGATCCTCATCTCAAATCAAGCATCCTGCTGCCTTGCCATCGCTGCCCCGTGCTGTCGCTGTCATCGACGTTTTCATCGCAATCATCGCCGTCACACCCACCGAACTGCCAAACCCAAGAGCCAAGACCACGAACCTTGCACGCGTCATTCATCGCGCGCTCACGTCGTTGCCGCTGCCGTGTGCTCCAAGACGTCTCCAGGCAAGTTCTTACTTGCTTTCATGCTATTCTCTATATGTTACAAGTCAATATCATATATATATCTCATGTTTGCTTTATGTTAAATATTACAACACAACTGCTCGATGCTTGCTCCCTTAGGAAAATAATATCAAATTTGACGGAACTTAATGGTGTAGGTTGGCCCGTAGGGTTGTGAACATAGTGTGTGAATTTTGTTGAATGATGTAATCGATAATGACTAAAACAACTGCCCCCAAGTTTAACCGTAAAACTGTAATTCTGTTGCATCTGAAAATCGTTAAATTCACCATAAATCATACACACATCAAAATGGTGAGCTCGAGGGCTCAAATCGAAGCCAACTCGACGAACTTTAACCCTATGCTAGTTTCCAGACATTTCTGTAACTAAACTGTGATGATATTCGGGTCGGAGTGCGACTCTGGACTGCAGTCCAGAGCGACTCTGGACTGCAGTCCAGAGCGACTCCAGTTATTGGTTGCTGTTCCATAATGTGTACCACAAGACCTTCTTAACACTTAGGTTGCGGAACTCCGCTGTTTATTGTAGATGAATCTGTTAGCTAGACAACACAATTAATTTCATACTGTTTCGTTACCATTTGTTATTTATTCTGTAATTTAGAAGATCGGGACGCATAACAGTCCCAACAAAATCAGAACTGACATGTTAGTGTTAAATAGATTGTAACTCCTAACGTACAGACGCGATTGAAGATACGTTTGTGGCGTTGAAAACTTTACTGAAAATCCTAGAATTCTTTCAACTGTAGCGTCGCTAAATTATGATCCCAACTGGGGTTAAAATGCGTTGCGAAATGGATTCCTGATTCTGAAATTGGATTTCCAGCCGCGTGCGCTTAAAATGAAACAGTTATAACTAATAATCCTGAAACCCGTTTGACCTGAAACAAAATTCTAAGGATAGATAGCTGAACATACTAATTACTACCTGTTTATTATTTCGCCAAATTATATACGTACGTTTCATGATAACTCGTGCGAGTGAAAGAATGCTGTTTCATAACTTCCTCATCATGTTTATATACTTGTTCACGCATCATATCATACCCATATCATCGTATTGATAACCTAGTGTCATCGTGCATTTACCCAGTGTTAGATTTTAGTGATGATTGTGGCAAGTACGTCAGTGTTCGTGTATTCGTGATTAAGAGAAAGTGATACGTACTTGTGCACAATCAGTGACCCTATTATTCTATTGCATTGTCGACGTCTGTGGGATGCGTGCACGTGTGACTAATAAGTGGAATGGGACATTTATGGAAGCGTTTGCACGGGTGTCACAGATAAGGCATCCGACACTGCCATTTTCTTAGGTATTAGTCGGGACGTGCTTGATGGGGGTCCTGCCTCCAGTTCTCGCGCAGACTTGACACGGACCGATTAGTATTTAGGGTGATGGTTAGCGTTTGATGTAGACCTCGGGGTGTGGGGTAGTTTAAGTGTGAGTTCAACAGAATCTCGGGAGTCCCATACCGGCTTATATATTTAGGGAGTTATATGGAGATTTACAGGGTACGTGATATATACACCGTGATACATTCGTTACATGTTGGGCCCGTGGTCCCTTGCCCTTGGGTTCTACCCTTGGGTGGAGGACACTCACGAGTGGTTGACTCTCACACTTGGACTGACGATAGGCTTATTGACCTGTGCAGTGAGACTTAGAGACTGATAGGGTTACTATCATTTACATTCCTTATATACTGTGTTGACATGTATGACACATCGTTATAATGTTTTACTGCTCCGCTGCATTTATCCCCGCTCATTTATATTCATGCTGTTATTGATTTACTGTTATTCATATCCTTCACCACTGTTAGAACTGTTACTTGATTATATACATTATATTGCTATTGTGTCGCTCTGACGACCTGAGTATGCATGCTCAGTGTGAGGAGAAGATTTAGCTTGGACCAGATCTAGACGTGCATCACAGACTTCTTGACTTGCCTTCCCGATTTACATTCATTTGTTCCACTTCAGGTCAGTCTTTATATTGTTTCCTTCAGTTACTGCATTTCTCATTACCTGCGCATCGTTTACTGTTTACCATGATAAACTAGAAGCCGAAGTGTGACTACGGCAGGGCATTTCCTTGACCGTAGGAGCATGGCTGGCCTTGTCTACCCCTCGTATTCCGTATTTTGGGAAGCGGGGCGTGACATGGTTTAGTTGGTATCAGAGCCAGGTTTTGCGTCGATTGGGATTGCAGTTTTCCGTGTAGGGTTTGGCAATCTAAGACATCACTCGGTCTAGATTGTAAACTTGTCATTCTTGTTCCATATTCATATCGTGTGTTCAGCTATCCATTCGCTATGGTTTCGGGTGACTTGACAAGGTTACGTGGTTGCAATTGCACTACCGTACTCTATTCAAGTGACTTAAAGTCATACAATTGATTCTCCACTTATAATAAATTCAGCATCTCCGATATTTTTGAATCTTTGTCCTACCCATTTTGATTCGTAATCTTGTGACTTATAACATCCTCAAAACTGTTGTTTCAGGATCATGTCTTCCCACGACTCTTCGTCTTTATCCGCTCCCCAGAATCAGACCGTTGAGATCCTGAGTGTACTGCAAGATTTTAAGGAAGCCCGGGAGCGAACAAACGACTTATTAGCTGAAGGGCTGAGAGGACAGGTGAGTCAGACCCCAGCGAGAGTCTCCTATCATAATGGGATCCCTATTAGACGAGGAAAAGAGAAGAAGATGAAGCGTCAACGTAAGCATCAGAAGAATCCTTGCTGTGGATATTGTAAGAGGCCTGGACATCTTCAGAAGGATTGTCGCCGTGCCCAGGGGAAATGTCTGATATGCGGTTCCGACAAACATCTCATCAACGGTTGTCCAGAAAGGAAAGAACTACAAGGAGGAAACTTGTCCACACTCCCCACTTCTACCAAGTGAGGATCATTGCGTAGTTTGAACTACGACCATAAGGCGAACCTAACGCAGGATTCAACTCGCGTAACGAAGATGCAACGTTCTGGCAGACAAAGAAGAATTTTTATGTTTTCCAATTTCAGTATTATGTTGTCATCCTCTTATGAACATTTCTTTCGTTTGAACCTTTGTATCCATCGAACTTTTAGTTGAATGAAATAAAATTTGAACCGTAATATATGCATCTTCCTCTTGTCAATTCCCTTGTTCATATTATTCATTAGCACAACATTCTAATCTTGATACTTTTAAAATTACTGCAACCGCATATCTTCATATACTTTGTACCTTGAGTTTTTTCCTTGATGTATTCCACTGTCTAATCATGACTTCTCTTCTCAGGCCATGGCCCACCCTGGAGCAGCGCCGCATCTAGACGAGGATGCACAGTCATGCGTTTCCTTAGATCACACACTGACGGGTTCCGATGATGAAGTCAATGGTCCACAGGTCAACTTCGAAAACAATGATTCAGAGGACGAAGGAGCGGTCGTCCCAATGTTCGACATGATAGCTGATTCTGATGAAGAGGGAGAAGATCCCGAAGAGAACCCTATAGAGGAAGACCAGATAGAAGAAGATCCCGATGAGGACCCGGTAGAAGAAAATCTCGTTGAGGAAAATCACGTGGAAGAAAACCCAGAAGAAGAGAATCAGATGGAGTCGGACCTCGATGAAGAAGCTCCATCCGAGGAAGAAGGACCAGAAGATCAGGATCCTCCTGTGGAAGAACTCCCAATGGCGGCCCCCGCAAGGCGCTATGGAAATGAACGTCGCTACCTGAGCGCACGAGCCTACCGCAACCTGCTGAATCTCCACAACCGCGACTGACGAAATTTCTCTTGATGTTGTCTTTCTGGCCAAATAAAATATGTATAGTTTAGGGCCACTTTCCGTCTTTGGCAATGCCTTGTTTCAGTTTTACTTGAATAAAATAAATCTTCTGAATTCGTAAACCTTTGATTTTTCGCTTGATACTTGTGTATTGCCCATATCCATTTATTTTCTGCCGAGATCCCTGACTGTCCACCCCTACTCATTGTATAGCTTTCACCCCCGTTTCGATTAGAAGGTACCGCACCCTGATCCTTGGAATGAGCCATCCTTATCCCTCTTCTGTGCCCCGTTGAGATCCTTCTGGGAAGGGAAAATTTTGGAGAAACTTCCGAGTTCGCTAACCCTTCACATCTTGATTCATATGTTGTACCGACCGCTATCATACCCATACTTCTTCCCTTGTAGTCATTGTTGTCCGCCCTTACATCCTATGCGGATCCAATCCCAATCTCCTTGATCTTCAGCCTAAAAACCGCCACATTCCAACCTTTGAATAACCCACATTTCCTTGAAACCCTTAACCTAGCTAGCCTATACATTTTTGTGATTTCTCTATTACCCATATATATTTTGAGACACTATTATTCAAAATTTAGTTTTCATTATCTTAAATTTATCAAAGAGTACGTGTTATTGATTTCTCTGATTTATGTATTTTAAGTGCATTATTAGTATTCACATTTTTAGTAGCGCAACCTTAAACCGCGCACATTTTGTTCCATGTTTATTATTTTCACTACATCAGTTTTCTAAGCTATTTTGAAACTATTTGACCGATGCATTATCCTAAAAGTCTTAACCTACCGACTAGATTTCCCCTACTTTATTCTTGATACTTTATTTCCGGGTTTCGTGCCTATGATTACTATTATAAATGATTGTACCTTATATTTATCTTTCTGTCGTACTACCTTTACTATACTTGTATGTATCCCTGTTTGGGTTTCATTTTTATTGAATACGTTTTGATTATTATTGTTCGTTATTGTTACCTATATTCTCGTATACTTGTAGTTGCTCGTATAGTGTTCCTATATTATACTTATTAGACCTATCTTTCGTATATGGTTCTTATATATATATAAGTATCTTCAGATTTTGTTTAACCATTTAAAGTAAATCAACATGTATTAGTATTTGATATGATGACTCTTCGCTTATTATGTTGTTTCTTTTAAATTTCGAGGACGAAATTTTTGTTAAGGGTGGTGTGATGTAATACCCAGCACCCTTTGGTACGTCTATATTCGTAATTTTATTTTCACCTATAAGATTTTATTTATAAATTATCTTCATTTATAAAGTTTCCCGATCTATTATAGTTCTCCTCCTTTTCCTTTCTAAAACCCGAAATCCCCACACAGTGACCCTCAGCAGTATTCTGTCAGCCAAACTCTTTCAATTTTCCCATTAGTTCGGTTATTTAATTTAAACCCAAAATCTATATTTTTCAGCCCGTTCCTTTTTACCCAGCTCACTCAGTTTTAAATTCTTTAAACAAATTTTTGTTAGCCTGTTCCCTTCACTCAACCCACACACCTCTATTTTAAATAAATTCCTAAACTATTTTCTTAACCCAACTCCATTAGCCCAGCCCAATTCTATTTTTCCTATTTTATCCTAAATCCTTCACTGGCCTGGCCCTCTTATCCTTAATTCTTTTTTTCATTCGATTTTTCCCCGGCCCGTTGACTCAGCCCCAGCCCACTCCCTTAATTCTCCAATTAAAATTTCCTTACAACCCCGGCCCAGCCCTTCTATCCCAATTTCCCTAATTCTTCTATTTTGCGCCGGCCCGCTCCCGCGTTCCTTTCTCCAAGCCCACGTTCGCTCCCTTACCCGACCCGACCTCCAGCTACTGTATATCTTCCTTCAATTTTCCAACGGCTAGTTCCCTAACTCGCGTGCGCGTTTCCTCCGCCTTCTCCGCCGCGCCTCGCGCTCGCGTGCCGTTTTCCCTCACGACGCACGCCTTGAACCTCCTCGTTGTCTCCCCTCCTCACTCCCATCATTTCTCTCTCTCCTTCCCTTCCTGTTTACCCTCGAACCCAGAAAACCCCTGCCTCGATCCCTCGCCATCACCACCGACGACTTCGTCATCACCCCCATCCACCAAAACTCCAACCACCACGAAACCCCTGCTCTCTTCCTCCACTGCCCCCGAGCGACCTCGCCTGCACCCGCTTCGCCTACACCCGCCTCGCCTGCACCCACTCGCCTGAACACCGAGCCGCCCCCGCACCATCGTTGTCGTCGTCGTCGTCGTCATCATCGCCACCGTCGCCTACTTCATCTCTCTCAGTCTTCTCTCCTCCTCTCTCAACCTCCCTGCATCACCCTCTATCTCTCTCTCTCGTTCTCACTGTGCTGGCCCCCTCTCTCTCTGTCTCCCTTCTCTCTCTCTGGATCTCTCTCTCACTCACAGCTCTCTCTTTCTCACTCTCTCTCTCTCTCTGCATTCTCTAACTCCCTCTCATCTCACTCCCACACTCTCTCCCTCTCCCTCTGTATATACACATCCTCTCTCTCTCCATCTCACTATTTCTCTCTCTCTCTCTGTAACTCTCTCATTCTGTTCTCTCTCTCTCTGTGTCTCTCTCTCCCGACCTCTCTTCCCCACTCTCTGTCTCTATCTCCCTCCCTCCCTCATTCACTGTATTTCTCCCTCTCTCTGTAACACTTTCTTTCTCGATCTCTCTCTCCTTTTCATTCTCTCGTCTCCGATTAAAACCAAGACCCGAGATCCTCATCTCAAATCAAGCATCCTGCTGCCTTGCCATCGCTGCCCCGTGCTGTCGCTGTCATCGACGTTTTCATCGCAATCATCGCCGTCACACCCACCGAACTGCCAAACCCAAGAGCCAAGACCACGAACCTTGCACGCGTCATTCATCGCGCGCTCACGTCGTTGCCGCTGCCGTGTGCTCCAAGACGTCTCCAGGCAAGTTCTTACTTGCTTTCATGCTATTCTCTATATGTTACAAGTCAATATCATATATATATCTCATGTTTGCTTTATGTTAAATATTACAACACAACTGCTCGATGCTTGCTCCCTTAGGAAAATAATATCAAATTTGACGGAACTCAATGGTGTAGGTTGGCCCGTAGGGTTGTGAACATAGTGTGTGAATTTTGTTGAATGATGTAATCGATAATGACTAAAACAACTGCCCCCAAGTTTAACCGTAAAACTGTAATTCTGTTGCATCTGAAAATCGTTAAATTCACCATAAATCATACACACATCAAAATGGTGAGCTCGAGGGCTCAAATCGAAGCCAACTCGACGAACTTTAACCCTATGCTAGTTTCTAGACATTTCTGTAACTAAACTGTGATGATATTCGGGTCGGAGTGCGACTCTGGACTGCAGTCCAGAGCGACTCCAGTTATTGGTTGCTGTTCCATAATGTGTACCACAAGACCTTCTTAACACTTAGGTTGCGGAACTCCGCTGTTTATTGTAGATGAATCTGTTAGCTAGACAACACAATTAATTTCATACTGTTTCGTTACCATTTGTTATTTATTCTGTAATTTAGAAGATCGGGACGCATAACAGTCCCAACAAAATCAGAACCGACATGTTAGTGTTAAATAGATTGTAACTCCTAACGTACAGACGCGATTGAAGATACGTTTGTGGCGTTGAAAACTTTACTGAAAACCCTAGAATTCTTTCAACTGTAGCGTCGCTAAATTATGATCCCAACTGGGGTTAAAATGCGTTGCGAAATGGATTCCTGATTCTGAAATTGGATTTCCAGCCGCGTGCGCTTAAAATGAAACAGTTATAACTAATAATCCTGAAACCCGTTTGACCTGAAACAAAATTCTAAGGATAGATAGCTGAACATACTAATTACTACCTGTTTATTATTTCGCCAAATTATATACGTACGTTTCATGATAACTCGTACGAGTGAAAGAATGCTGTTTCATAACTTCCTCATCATGTTTATATACTTGTTCACGCATCATATCATACCCATATCATCGTATTGATAACCTAGTGTCATCGTGCATTTACCCAGTGTTAGATTTTAGTGATGATTGTGGCAAGTACGTCAGTGTTCGTGTATTCGTGATTAAGAGAAAGTGATACGTACTTGTGCACAATCAGTGACCCTATTATTCTATTGCATTGTCGACGTCTGTGGGATGCGTGCACGTGTGAATAATAAGTGGAATGGGACATTTATGGAAGCGTTTGCACGGGTGTCACAGATAAGGCATCCGACACTGCCATTTTCTTAGGTATTAGTCGGGACGTGCTTGATGGGGGTCCTGCCTCCAGTTCTCGCGCAGACTTGACACGGACCGATTAGTATTTAGGGTGATGGTTAGCGTTTGATGTAGACCTCAGGGTGTGGGGTAGTTTAAGTGTGAGTTCAACAGAATCTCGGGAGTCCCATACCGGCTTATATATTTAGGGAGTTATATGGAGATTTACAGGGTACGTGATATATACACCGTGATACATTCGTTACATGTTGGGCCCGTGGTCCCTTGCCCTTGGGTTCTACCCTTGGGTGGAGGACACTCGCGAGTGGTTGACTCTCACACTTGGACTGACGATAGGCTTATTGACCTGTGCAGTGAGACTTAAAGACTGATAGGGTTACTGTCATTTACATTCCTTATATACTGTGTTGACATGTATGACACATCGTTATAATGTTTTACTGCTCCGCTGCATTTATCCCCGCTGATTTATATTCATGCTGTTATTGATTTACTGTTATTCATATCCTTCACCACTGTTAGAACTGTTACTTGATTATATACATTATATTGCTATTGTGTCGCTCTGACGACCTGAGTATGCATGCTCAGTGTGAGGAGAAGATTTAGCTTGGACCAGATCTAGACGTGCATCACAGACTTCTTGACTTGCCTTCCCGATTTACATTCATTTGTTCCACTTCAGGTCAGTCTTTATATTGTTTCCTTCAGTTACTGCATTTCTCATTACCTGCGCATCGTTTACTATTTACCATGATAAACTAGAAGCCGAAGTGTGACTACGGCAGGGCATTTCCTTGACCGTAGGAGCATGGCTGGCCTTGTCTACCCCTCGTATTCCGTATTTTGGGAAGCGGGGCGTGACAACACTCTTGAGATTGGTTGACATTCACCCTTGAACTTACGTTATATTAGTTGACACATTGTAACACCCGAGTTTATTTATACCAATTCCAGTTTCTGTATTTACTTATCTGTGGTATTTTCTTGATTTAATGGGTTTTGGGTGGTATTTTACATTTTATATTGCATTCGACCCGACCTGCTTGCTTGAACTTGTTTGATTCATATTAATAAATCACCCTGACTTGTTAGGTAAACTTATGCATTTTCAACTTTATCGCATACTGGCATTTTACCCGGCATGGCATCTTTTACCATATAACATTTTAAATCACGTAAAATATTTTAAAATTGCATTTCATAGCCTGCATGATACCCCTAACCCCGTGGTAGCATCCGCGCATCATGTTCTCGTCCCGTTCAGTGAAACGGACGTGTTTGGATGGCTGCGTGCACGTACGTGCATCCGTTCTTGGGGGTATGCATTTTCTTTAACTGGGCTTTCATTTTGAAATTTGGAAGTCGCATATATTTTTAATATTTTAAATCTGAATTTTTAGACCCGACCCGGGCATGTTTTGGAGTAAGTTTGTATTTGCCAAAATCTCAAAACGGATGAATATTATAATATTATATCCTTTATTCATTCAAAACTTTATTAAAACTAAATAAATATTTTTTTCACCAAATGCACAGATATCTCTCTCTCTCTTTCTCTCTCTCACCGTATCTCTCTCTCTCTCTAATTATATATTTGTATATGATTCTTTAAATATTAATAACTTACTATTCTTTTTACCCACTGTTCCCCACGTATCTTCCACCTCCTCGCGTAAACCCTAACCCATGCCGGCGCCCCTCGCCTCGCCTCGCCGATGCCGCCTCCACCCTCGTCGGCATCCCATCTCCTCGACCTCCTCTCCGCGTTCAACTCTCTCTCCTCTTTCCCCAACCACAAACCCACTGCAACCCACTGCGGCTGCGACACCCTCACCGCCGGTGACTCGCAGGCGCCATTATCCCGACCTCACCACCCTCACCATCTCACCACCATCGTCATCATCCTCCGTGCCTTCTCTCTCTCCTTCACCGCTAAAACCCAGCAACCAAAAATCCCCACGAAACCCGATCCAGAAAACCCACTGAATCCCAACCCCGACAAGAACCCGTCGTTGCTTTTGTTCACCTCGCCGGAGCTCCGACCATTCCGTCGTCGCCTCCACTCCCTCGCAACCACCTCGTTCTCCTATTTCCTTTCCCTAGAGAATCCGAGCATCCCCAAGCACGAACCTGCACCCCCTCAACCCTAGAAACCCACTGCCTGGCTGGGAAAACCCTTGCTTGTGTCGCTGCCGTCGATGGCCCATCGTCGACGTCACCCCCTTGCCTTCACCTCTGACCCGAGAGCTTGAAACCACTGTGAACAGCCACAGTCTTCTCTGCTTTCTTCTCCTTTCTCTTCTCTCTCTCTTTGGATTCACGTTTTCCAGTGATCGACGGAGCCATGTCGTCGCCGACGATCCGGAAAATCATACCATCACCACTTCCATGTCACGACCGTGTCGCGCCCAGATCGCGCCCAGACCGTGCACCAGATCGCGTCCAGATCGCGCCCAGATCGCGCCAAGACCATGCACCAGATCACGTCCAGATCGCGCTCAGATCGCGCCAAGACCATGCACTAGATCGCGTCCAGATCGCGACCACACCACCACCAGATCGTATCCAGATCGCGTCCAGACCATGCACCAGATCGCGACCAGACCATGCACCAGATCGCGACTAGACCCAGTACCGTGTCGTGCCGTTTCACACACCGTATCGTGGCATGTCGCACCAGGCCGCCTGCATCTCGACCTTTGTTCTAAGGCAAGTGAATCTTGCTACATGCTATTTTACAGTATTCCATATTTATTTGCATATATATATATATATATATATATATATATATATATATATATATATATATATATATTAAAAACATGAAGTTTGAATTGATGCCTATATTTTTATAACATAGTTCTCGGTTGCATAGCCATAGTACCCTTTAAATAGTTCATAATTGTGCAACACCCGTTTGCATCCATCTAACATGTTTTATACATATTATTGCATCCATTTAACCCTTTTATATATAACTGCATCTAGCGGTCTTTTAATACATGATAGTGTGATTGTAATATTCTATGTTCATGTAAGGTATGATACTTCATGTTGGAACTATAACCCTGACTCTAATTGATGACTGTACATCCATATAGTTTAGTCTGTACCTATTTGCATATCATATTACATGTTTCAGTTTGTTATTTTATTAGTACTCATGCTTGTTCTGTGTACCCATGATTATACTAGTTTGATTATGAGCACCCACATGATATCTTGTACACCCTGACATGACTTGTTACACCTACTACCTGACCCGACATGGTACCGTGCACCTCTTGACATGACATGACACCTAAATACACTACTTGACTTGACTAGATGTACCATGGCTCTACCTGTTACCTGATCTTGTGTCTAATGCCAACAAACCTGACATGTAGTCCTTACGGACCGTTCCTGTTGTCTATCCAGACAAACCTGCACCTACCTGCTTCTGTGTTGGCATTAGTTCTTGATTACTTAAATACCTGACCTGAACATATATAACTTGGGGGTATGGGGAAATCAATGATGAAACCTGACTTGTAACTCGACAGTTCGATACCTGTTCTGATCAGTCTTACGGGCTAGGCCAGCCCCGGGGTGATGATGCCGATATCACTCATCTGTACATGCTACCTTTTACTGTCTAGCGGCACGTCTCGGATTCAGCCCGAGCATCCCCAAGCACGAACCTGCACCCCCTCAACCCTAGAAACCCACTGCCTGGCTGGGAAAACCCTTGCCTGTATCGCTGCCGTCGATGGCCCATCGTTGACGTCACCCCCTTGCCTTCACCTCTGACTCGAGAGCTTGAAACCACTGTGAACAGCCACAGTCGTCTCTGCTTTCTTCTCCTTTCTCTTCTCTTTCTCTTTGGATTCACGTTTTTCGGTGATCGACGGAGCCATGCCGCCGCCGCCGATTCAGAAAATCATACCATCACCACTTCCATGTCACGACCGTGTCGCGCCCAGACCGTGCACCAGATCGCGTCCAGATCGCGCCCAGATCGCGTCTAGACCTTGCACCAGATCGCGTCCAGATCGCGACCACACTACCGCCAGATCGTGTCCAGATCGTGCCCAGACCGTGCACCAGATCGCGCCCAGATCGCGCCCAGACCATGCACCAGATCGCGTCCAGATCGCGACCAGACCATGCACCAGATCGCGACTAGACCCAGTACCGTGTCGTGCCGTTTCACACACCGTATCGTGTCATGTCGCACCAGGCCGCCTGCATCTCGACCTTTGTTCTAAGGCAAGTAAAACTTGCTACATGCTATTTTACAGTATTCCATATTTATTTGCATATATATATATATATATATATATATATATTTTTAAAACATAAAGTTTGAATTGATGCCTATATTTTTATAACATAGTTCTCGGTCGCATAGCCATAGCACCATTTAAATAGTTCATAACTGTGCAACACCCGTTTGCATCCATCTAACCTGTTTTATACATATTATTGCATCCATTTAACCCTTTTATATATAACTGCATCTAGCGGTCTTTTAATACATGATAGTGTGATTCTAATATTCTATGTTCATGTAAGGTATGATACTTCATGTTGGAACTATAACCCTGACTCTAATTGATGACTGTACATCCATATAGTTTAGTCTGTACCTATTTGCATATCATATTATATGTTTCAGTTTGTTGTTTTATTAGTACTCATGCTTGTTCTGTGTACCCATGATTATACTAGTTCGATTATGAGCACCCACATGATATCTTGTACACCCTGACATGACTTGTTACTGTAGGGTGTTTTTCGTCACCCCATTGAGATGGGAATACGCGCGCGCTTGTCAGGCGTACTACAGATTCCCCCTGTCTAGGGTAGGCCGGGGTTTAATGATTATGGGGATCCGAATCTCCGACAGCCGCGGACTAAGCTGCCGTTAATTACCCCCCGCCTTTGGGGCGAGGGAACCTCTGATTAACGGGTTAAACTGGTCATGCGAACTCAATGTGCAGTGTACGTGTGTTTTGTTTTGAAGGGGGGTTTGGATATATCGGGAGCCACACAGAGTTTTTACGGGCGTCCCGCTACCCGGATAGCGGGCTGGGGGTCAAGGGGGTTAGCAGCCCCCTTGTGGGGTGCGGGGCAGCGTCCCGTTAGAAATTTTTTTCTAACAGGGACAGTGTCGTGGAGTATGTGTATGTGTACATATGTATACATATGTATATATATACATGTATATATAAATAAAGGGGAAAATACATCCAAAGGATGCGTGGGGCAGCACCTTGGGCGTTGTGCGCCTAGGTGCTGTGCGCTCAGACGCTAGAGTGCCACGTGTCGGCACGTAGGCGCTCTGCGCTTGAGCGCTGGGCGCTGGAGCGCAGGCGCGCCACGTGTCGGCACGGGGGCGACTTGCGCTCGAGCGCTTGAGCGCAGGCGCGCCACGTGTCGGCACGCGGGCGCTCTGCGCTTGAGCGCCGACCAGAAAAAGAGGCTTTTAGCCTAAAAAAATTTCTCAGAAGAGAAATCAAAGAGGAGTTGAACTCCTGAGTGTGTGTGTTTGTTTTTTTTTGTTTTTTTTGGGGTTTAGTGAACGATGTTCTTCTTCTTCCTCCTCTGTTAGCTGGATCTTGAAGATCAAGAGATATGGGATTTTTAAAAATCTCTTTTTTTTGAGATCTAATGGAAGATCTGAGTTCCCCTTTATGGGTTTTGTGGTGAAAAACTAATTTGTTTTATAAAAAGAAGAGTAAAACTCTTGATTTAATTCAAGAGAAAAAGAAGGTTTTGGAACCTTGAAGAGGGAGGAAAGTTCTCAGATCTGAAAAAATTTTGAGAGAGAGAAAAGTTGTGAGATATTTTCATTATCTTTGTCTTTATAGGCTATACACTTTATACATAGCCCCTTGGGCTTCACAAAATGGCATTTTGCCTATCCCATGGCTCATGAGCCATTTCTTTTTGCACATAAGCCATGGGCTTTACAAAATTTTGGCTTTATGCCTATTTTTCTTACATTTATCCATAAAACAAAATAAAAGAAATGCAACAAAATTATTTATTACAAAATTTTTATCTCGGCATGGAGGGAGGCCGACCGCTTCATGTTCGGGCTCGACCCGGGCATGGGCCCACTTGATCTGGGCTTGGGCCCACTTGGCTTGGGGTTGACTTTGATTTTGACTTGATCAACCGGGGTGTAAATTTTTACCCCAACAAATTGCCCCCCATCAATAAATGCATGTAAGTCGATGTACAACACCCCAATACTTGTGGGGAGGCGGAATTTTCAAAAACGAACTTGTTTAGTGAACAAACATCGAATAACCGCTTGAATCGAAGCTAAACAATAACTAACCAAACACATAGTTGTTCTAAACTACTATGCTTAGGGATTATACCTATCGAACCAAGTCCTTCGGCTTTACGATCTCCTCGTCCTCCTCGGACGCGCCAAAGCAAACGAAGCGAAGGCCAAATTCCTAGCTTCATACGTCTTGACGGCAAGTCATATAAAGCCTGAAAGACAATCGAAGATCATCTCACACCAGCATAGAGTGAGCACCACCTCTACGTTCGTCTCGATACAGCAGACGAGATGTCAACTACAGCGTCCTTCCTCCAACAGGATTCGGACACACCAAAGCAAATGAAGCGAAGGCTAAATTCCTAGCTTCAGGGTCTTGACGGCAAGTCATATAAAACCGAAAAGACAATCGGAGATCATCCCATATGGAGTGGTCACCACCTCGACGTTCGTCTCGATACAGCAGACGCAACATCACTAAAAGGAGCCACGGCAAAATCCCTAGTTCCAAACCTCGACGGTTCACCAGCAGCCTAGAGACAACCATGACATTCGTCTCGATACAGAGGACGCGATGCCAGCAAACGAAGCGAAGGCCAAATTCCTAGCTTCTGGGTCTTAACGGCAAGTCATATAAAGCCTGAAAGACCACTGGAGATCATCCCACATGGAGTGGTCACCACCTCGACGTTCGTCTCGATACAGCAGACGCAACATCACCAAAAGGAGCCACGGCAAAATCCCTAGTTCCAAAGCTCGACGGTTCACCAGCAACCTAGAGACAACCATGACATTCGTCTCGATACAGAGGACGCGATGCCAGCAAACGAAGCAAAGGCCAAATTCCTAGCTTCAGGGTCTTAACGGCAAGTCATATAAAGCCTGAAAGACTATCGGAGATCATCCCACACCAGCGCGGAGTGGTTATGACTCATCGGGGCTCTCCAAAATGAGCCTAACCTCAAGTAAAAAGCGGCATGGCAAATTCCTAGCGCTTGCTCTTCCGACGGTCAAACTGCCAAGGAGGATTGCTTGAAGACGTCTTGTCCAGCCCCCGAAGGGATCAGAGACACGGCAGTCGCAGGGCTACTCGAACAGCACGATTGCCTATCGAGGAATACATCAGCTCATGCGACGGTACGACGGCCAAAACCCTAAGTACCACAGACCCTAACGGACTTCTGTCGTAAAGAGCAGAGGTTAACTGTGACGTTAGGATATTCTTGCGAGATCTGCTCGATTCGTTTCGACTCGTGAGGAAATTGATGTCTTTGCGAGAACTTCTCGATTCGTCTCGACTCGTGAGATAAAGCCTTAGGCAGTAGGGATTAAAAAACATGTTTCCTAAGCACTGGGATCCTGCAAGTCGGCCCAAAATGGTCTCTTGCATACTATCCACGGATCTCACTCTCCGAAGTCGAATTTCGACAAGGAGGGGAACAACCCCTTACGGGTCCTCTCGACTCGTAAGAGGGAAAAATTCTCTTACAAGATCCTTACGACTTATAAGAGAAACACACTTAGGAATCCTCACGACTCCTAAGGAGAAAATACACCTACGAGATCCTCTCGATCCGTAGGGAGAAAAGTCTTTATGAGACCCTCACGGCTCATAAAGTTGAAAAGTCTTAAGTGGCAGATCCTAACCCTGTCTCCTAAGCCATCAATGCCCTGCAAAGAGGTCAAGATGGACCATCTATGAGCCACACTTGCCAAAGCTACATGCCACTGAAATGGAAAAGCTACTCATGAGCATATAAACTACTTCACTCCAGAGTAAGATATAAAGAGATAAAAGGGTGCGGCTCATGGAGTTAAGGGTTTGGAACTATATCTCTTAAGAGTCGAGATTTGAGTCAATGATAAATGACGACGCTTGTGTCCGCTCGTTATCTTCTCAGATCAAGATTCTGAAAGTAATATACCAACCCGAAACTGGTCATACGCTATGCATTACTTTGCACTACTTCACCCACGTAAATACTTACGTGGGCAAAGTAGTGGGGGGCATTTGTTCCCGCAAAAAATTTCTGCGCAAAAGAGCCCAAGGTATCAAATGGCGGCGATACGCTTAAGAAAATGGGAACCAGTATCTTCCGGGCTGTTTTTTAACAAACTCCCGAATGAGAAACAGATAAATTCTGATGGTATCGAAAGCGACTCAAAAAACCCTTCGATTTGATATATTATGGGCCTCGTAATTCATCCGGGATCAAAAGTTATGAGAAATTACGTGTCCACACGTGATGGGCTTTTAAGAACCCGCTGGAGGAGTTAAAAAATATAGTAAAAACTCAGAAAAGACCCTAATGGGGCATCACGTGCTCACACGTGACCATGGGTCACGTGCAGACACGTGATGGGCTTTTAAAGCCTCTAAAATAATGAATAGAATTAAATTCTAAAATCTGTTCCCTGATTAAAAATCAGGAATCACGTGCTCACACGTGACCAATGGTCACGTGTTGACACGTGATGGTTAAAACTGAAACATAAATAAGCGGCTGAGAAAGGAACCCAATTGGGGGTCACGTGCTCACACGTGACCAAAGGTCACGTGCCAGCACGTGACTGGCTTTAAAAGCCTTATAATTTAATAGAATTAAATTCTAAAAGTTTCTGAATCTTTCCAAATGGAAAAGGACTATGGGGACCGTTGGATTAAAGATCCAAGGGTGATTAAAAATCATCAACTTATGGAAAAATCTTAAATAAGGAAAGATATCCCCAAATCTCACCGAAATAACAAACAGAATATCTTTGGATCTAAAATCCAACGGTGAATAAAATTCACTGAATGATCTAAAGGATCATATTAATTATGAAATCAATTAAAATCTTTCAATGAAAGATTCACAAAACAAATTGATTCTCTTCCTCCTCCTATAAATAGGAGCCAAGAGAAGAGAAGAGGGATCTACTTTTTTGGAGAGAAGAAACAGAGAGAGAAGAATTTAATTCTCTGCAAAAGAAAAAACCCTAGGTAAGAAAAGAGAGGATTCAAAAGAATTTAATTCTCAAAAGAGTTTAACTCTTATTTAAAGAAAATAACTTAGTTCTTCTTCTGGTTGAAGATCTGCACAGAGCACATCTCCCCATAAGTTGAGAATTTAATTCTCATCGGGTCGAGATCCTGCCATGCAGATCCTAAACTTAGAAGGGGAATTGAGTTCTGAGAATTTAATTCTCCTAAAACAAAACTAGGGTTTTACCCTAAATGAGAATTTAATTCTTTCAAAATAGGAATTTAATTCCTCCAGAATCAAAATTAGGGTTTTACCCTAAATAAGAATTTAATTCTTAAAGATAAGGAGACTTAAAAGATCTCTGTGCATGAAAAGAACTAGGGTCACGTGCCCCACGTGACCCCTGAACAGATCCCCCAAAATGAGAAGAGGAAAGCTTTGAGGCAATGCCTCACGTGCTCCCACGTGACCCTCATTATATATGGAACAAAAGTAAAGGCAGAAACAATTCTGGGCGCTCTCACGTGTTACCATGTGACCCCTAATAAATGTTCTAATAAATCAGGGAATGATTATACATCACGTGCCCACACGTGATGGCTATGAAAATTAAAAGTGTTTAACACTTGTTCGCAGAACAAAATAAAGGGGATCTGGCCCCATTTTTTGATGCCATCACGTGCTCACACGTGACTCCCAAAACGCAGAAAGAAAGATCAATGGAAATGAAGGCTTTGGGTGCTCTCACGTGTTTACCACGTGACCCCTTAGCAAACGTTCTAACAGTCAGCGCATAAATCCCCATCACGTGTCAACACGTGATGCTCGAAATAAAAAGGAAAAGTGTTTAACACTTATTCACAGATTTGAGGATAAACTAAAAGGAGATCTGGCTCCACATTTAGGGCGCCCTCACGTGTCACCACGTGACCCCTAATGAGCATTCCAACAGACCAGAGCGGGGGGCTCCATCACGTGCTCACACGTGATGGCCGTCAGAATTAAAAGAGTCAAAACACTGATCTGCAGAATAAGATAAGGGAAATCAGGGCGCTCTCACGTGTCCACACGTGACCCCTCTCCCCTTAGTGTTTAACACTAATCGGAAGACTTTGTTTCTTAGTGTTTAACACTAATTTGGAAAACTCTATTTGCAGTGTTTAACACTGATTTGCTTAGTGTTTAACACTAATTTGAAAACACTGTTCCCAGTGTTTAACACTGATTATCTTTTAGTGTTTAACACTAACTTGCTATCTTATTCCCAGTGTTCAACACTGTTGGTTTCTAGTGTTTAACACTAGCTTCAGCCCAATTGGCTAAGTTTCAGAGGCAAAGCCTCTCCTTCAATGGACCAACAGAGGGCCAATATTTCAAACATAACTGGACTTAGCCCAAACTGGCCATAAGTCCTCAAATCATCTTGATCTGAGCACATCTGCTCTTTCAACCAACTCATTGGTTCAAGGGTACATCTCTGAACTCCTCTGATATTTGTCGTTGTAATCCTTCAACGTCTTCAGAGAGGTGACGGGTCCCGACAACCACACATTAACACGGACTGTAGGGTCCTTAAACTCATGGACTTATGCGTCCTTAAACCAAGATACGGACTGTGGGGTCCTTAAACCCGCGGACTTATGCGTCCTTAAACTAACGGACTAATGCGTCCTTAAACACACCCATATGGACTGTGGGGTCCTTAAACCCATGGACCACTACGTCCCTAAACTGGCAATGGACCACTATGTCCCTAAACTGGAACAATAGAGCCCAAATGCTCTTTTGTCGGATCTAAACGATCCCGTTAGGTCGATCTTAGTCCCAAACTGGACTAACGTATCCTTAACAACCGTTTAAGTTGATCTTAGCCTCAAATATGGCTAACGTATCCTTAAACCTTCAAACAAACTGGACTATGAATCCCCCCAATCAACTTCGGTTCAAGGGTACATCTCTGAACTCCTCTGATATTTGTCGTTGTAATCCTTCAACGTCGTCAGAGAGGTGACGGGTCCCGACGGCCATACATTCAATGGACCACTATGTCCCTAAACTGGAACAATGGAGCCTAAAACGCTCTTTTGTCGGATCTAAACGATCCCGTTAAGTTGATCTTAGTCTCAAAGTTAGACTAACGTATCCTTAACAAACGTTTGAGTTGATCTTAGCCTCAAGTATGGCTGACGTATCCTCAAACCAAACCCCCAAACCCAAATCTAAGATAATACGGATTTGGAATAGTCCACGTCCTACGGGCGACGACATAAATCAGTCTCCGTATACAATCCACGGGCAACCACAAATAAAACAAACACCCACGACACGAAGTGACCATCTGGAGAAGGAGAAAGTTGTTACCGCAATGCGGTAGCGTAATTAACTGCAGGGGCTTACGCCTGCAGGGAAGAGCGTCCCCACAATCAAAAACCCCTCAAACGAGGGGGAATCTGACGAAGTCTGCTAAATCGGCCGCATCCGTCTAAACCTTCGATACATGGTGCCATAAATCAACTTGGCATCTTCGGAGAGGTGGACGGATAGCACCAGTTAGCATCTGCCCCGAGTCTCAGTGCCAAGACACCGCAGTCTTGCGCGCCGCCATTCGGAGGGGAACAGATTCTGGCACGCCCGGTGAGACCTTTTCCACTTTCCACTCCACACTTCGTGTGTCGTGTTCGCGAACGAATCGCGGTTTATTGTGGTTGCCTGTGGTTTCGAGGTACTAAGATTTGGTGTCTTGCTCCGTGCAAAAAACAGAAGATCAATGGCTTCAAACTGCACTGCCTGCAACTGCAACTCTCGCTCCGTCCTTGCTGGAGGAGTGACTTATGGGCCCCAAGCGGCCTTCCTTTTCAAAATGCCGGTGGAACAGGTAACTCAGGCCACCGCTGGATTATTCTTCGGGACTATGCTCCCATCGATGAGCTTCAATGCCCCAATGACGTTGCAAGAAGCCCCAAAGGAGTCGGTCTTTGATCGGCTTGCCATTGCCGCGGCCCCTCTCAACGGGTCGCCCAACTTCAACACCACAGTTTTCAACAAACTGGGCCAGAACGTCTACAAGCCCGCAATACCCGAAGCTGCCATCCCAAAGTGGATAGCCATCCCGGCTCAGGCGGACAAAATTATTGGAAAGGGTCCTCCTTCCAAGAAGTCAGTTTTTACAAGGCTGGCTATTCCGGTTGCTGCTCCAGGCGAGGTCCTCAAAGCTGCTTCCCCTGCCCAGAGGGGGCACGACGAAGTAACCCTTATAGCTGAAACAACTCCATCTGCACGACACGCTCGACGTCGCCACTGGCGCCGAGTGAGGAAGGTTGGGGGCAACTCCCCATCTGGGATAACTCCGCCCGCTCCAACGGTGGGGATCGATACTGCTGTTCCAACCGGGAACAGCTTTGAATTGTTGAACACGGTGCGCAGAAACTCTCCTACCGCCGTACTAAAAAGATCCCCTCCTCCGGTGGGAAACGTTGCGGAAGCCAAGCCAGAACATTCCTCTCAGCGGCTGTCCTCTAAAATCTACAAGGTCTGGCGCCAAGTCCAAGACTCGGTGATTGATCGAAATTTCTCCCGCCAGCAGAAGAAGCTGAAGGTCCGGCAGGAAGAAAACCGTCTTGTTAAGCCGCAAAAAGCAACGGCTACTTGGGCGCCCACTACAACGACCCCCTCAACTTCAACCACTCAAAAGAAAAGGAGTCCGCAAAAAGCCCCTGTGAACATGGTGAACCGTAAACGCACTGAGCACAAACACCCCAAGTCTGGGGGCATGGTGGTGCACACTGTTTATATGGCTTCTGGAAAAGAGGAAAGCCGTGCATCGATGGGCCACCGACCGCTCACCCGATCTATAACGAAAGCCCAGGAGCAACAACAAAAGCTTCAGGAAATGATGACTACAATGGCTGCACTCACTGAGCTAAAAGAAAGCTCTGAAACGTCTTCGGATGAGCGTCAAGAACAAGAAACCGACGCTGACTTTTTACGCAGAGTCCTCGAAAAGAAAGACAAAGAAGCTGCAGAGCAAGCGGCTAACATAAAACAGATGGCGCTCCTCTTCCAAGATATGGTAGGGATGATGTTACAGCCGGACCCTCCTGCTGAAGATCCCCCGATCGTCCTTGAAGACGACAGGGGAGAAACGTCAAATCCTCCGCCGGCTCTATCAACAGCCAAGGAGGAGGCAGTCTCCAAAGTTGACCTAGACGAATATATAGCTCAGCAGATCCAGGTTCATCAGGCAAATGAAACGGCTGGGCAAATTGTTAGAACCGGACGACCGTATCCGAGCTGGTATGACCAAATCAGTTACCCGCCAGGATATACGATCCCTAAATTCCACGTATATAAAGGGACAGGGAATCCGCATCAGCATGTCGCTCAATTCAGGGCCTTATGCGGCAATACTGGAGGCGATGACAAATTGTTGCTACGTCAATTCGTCGGCAGCTTAGCAGAAACAGCCTTTGAATGGTATTCGGAGCTACCTAACGACTCTGTTAAAACATTTGCGGAGATGGAGCTGCTGTTTACACAGAGATTTGTAAGCGCTAGCGAGCGCACCCCGATCACGGCACTGATCAACACCAGAGTGAAGCCGGGAGAGATGCAATATGCAATCCGGTGGCGGAACCTATGGTCGAGATGCGAACAACGCATAGAAGAAGCTCCTGCCGTGGGCATGTTCGTGGGTACTCTCGACCCTCAAGCGACCATATCCCAATTCATGATGTTCTTCAAGCCGACCACTTTTCAGGCCTTGATTGACAAGCTGGCCCAAATGGACCAGATGGGTCATAGACCGTCTCCTCCAAGACCCGATTCCCGAAATGAGAAAGGAAAAGGGAAAGCGAGCGACGTCGCCAATGCTCAGCAACAGTCGAGCAACTCAAAGCCGGTCGTTCGCCAAAACAACGTGCGTCCACGCCCATCCCTCGAAGAGAGGCTAGGACGTCCTTACTCATTTCCTCAGAATAAAACGAGAAGACTGTTCGAGCTAGCAGTGCGCAACAGAATCATCAATCTGCCGAGTCCAAAGCGTCTGTCGCAGCCAGGCGATGTCAACGATCCCAATTATTGCCCTTACCACCAAGCGGTAAGTCACCCGATCGAGGATTGCTTCGTCTTTAAGGGATGGATCGAGTATCAGTACCTACAAGGCAAGTTTGCGCTGTCTGAAAAGTGGAAGGTAAACCCACCACAGCCGCACACTCCAAAGAAGACGGACACACCGGGGGCAAGTTGTCACATGATCTCTCACTCATTGATAGATGATAAAGAGGCTCCTTGCACCGAGAAACCAGGGGCGGGTCTGAACCAGAACTTCTGTGGCCATCAGACGAGATGATCGATGCCTTCCTGAACGAAGCCCGTCTTAAAAGCAAAGCTGATCGAGAGCGCGAGATGGCCATATTCGAGAAAGCCAAACACCGGCGACTAGATGAAAGGGTCGAAACACTCCCACCAGATGAAAGTACATCCGCCGCAAATAAAAGCAGGATCAAGACAAGGAAACGATTCGCCAAAGCCATAGCAATGGGGATGAGGCCGCCCTCTTTCAGAAAAAATTCTCCTGGTGGTATACATTTTGATGAAACGGACGTACACCCTAACTTCTGCTTATATCATCAGAAGATCGTACATCCTACTGAAGAATGCAACTCTTTTAAGTGTTGGTGGCAAGGGTATGTCGCTCACAGGCAACACTTCAACAGGACAAAGCGTGAAGCTCGTAGACAGCGAAAAAATACGACAGATGAGCATAAAAGAGTTGCCGGCAATTGTCATAAGGACGAGCCCGGGGGATCACGAGTTCTCACCTTTGGAAGCGATTCTGATAAAGAAGCCGCTCTTAACCCTCTCTTCAAGGAATTCATTTCTAAAACAAAAGAATTGGAATGTTGCGAGAATGTTCAGCCGTACAATCTCACGCTACTCGGAAAGAATCTCGGACCCGCAAACGACGGAGCAAACGAAATAAGAAAGGAAAAGGAAAAAACGGCCTTTGTTGCCAACACTCAACAACAGCCGAGTAACCCGAGACCGTTTTGTCGTCAAAACAACAAGCCGCGATACCTCAATGAGAAGTTGAAACGTCCTTACTCATTTCCCAAAGATAAAACAAAGAGATTGTTCGAGCTAGCAGTGCGCAGCGGGCTTATCACTCTGCCAGATCCAAAACGTCCATTGCAACCAGGTGACGTTAACAATCCTAACTATTGTCCCTACCACAGATTAATGGGTCACCCACTCGACAATTGCTACGTCTTCAAAAACTGGGTTGAAGACCAATACCAACAGGGCAAGTTCGCGTTACCCGAAAAGTGGAAAGTAAACCCGCCACAACAACATGCTTCGAAAAATGTGGATATGCCGGGGGCATCATGCTCGTTCATAGGGAAGGCCTCCTAGACCGAAAAGTCAGTAAACTAGAAATTCGCCTCAAATACGGCGACGGTAGACCGAAATGTCGTTAAACTAACGATGGACCACTATGTCCTAAAACTGGCTGCGGACCGAAACGTCCCTAAACTAACGACGGACCGCAATGTCCTAAAACTTGCAAATGACCGAAACGTCGTTAAACTACTATCAACCCGCGGCATCCTCAGGCTGGCGTGGTTAAAAAAAAAAAAGCAAAAAAGCACAAAAAAAAAACGGTATGTCCATAAGTAAAATGGGCACGGATGAAAACCCGAAAGGGCTCCGTGAGTAAAAACAGCAGGGCTACCGGCGAGTGTTTGTGAAAACCCGAAAGGGCGCAACCTCGTTAGAAAAAAGAATAAAAAGAATTAAAAAAAAACGGTATGTCCATAAGCAAAATGGGCACGGATGAAAACCCGAAAGGGCTCCGTGAGTAAAAACAGCAGGGCTACCGGCGAGTGTTTGTGAAAACCCGAAAGGGCGCAACCTCGTTAAAAGACACTTACAGGATCCTCTCGACCTTGTAAGGAGAAACCACCTGCGTGAGATCCTTACGACTCACAAGGGAGCAACACACTTAGGGATCCTCACGATTCCTAAGGAGAAATTATACTTATGAGATCCTCACGACTCGTAAGGAGAACTCTCTTATGGGACCCTCACGGCTCATAAGATTTGAAAGTCTTAAGTTACAGAGACCTGAACCTGTTCTTAAGCAACCCCCACAACCTTCGATATTTCCCTACAAACGGCTCATATTGACCCTTGTATACAATCCACGGGCACAAATAAACATTTCCCTAACCAAGTCCCATCCGTGACTAGGGATATGTCCATATGGTGAACAACCCTTGTAAGTCCTCACGACTTATAAGGAGAAAACCCTTTTGTAAGATCCTTACGACTTACAAGAGAACATGCACTTAGGAATCCTCACGATTCCTAAGGAGAAAGCACACCTACAAGATCCTCACGACTTGTAGGGAGAAATACCTTTGTGAGACCCTTACGGCTCATGAAGTCAAAAGCCTTAGCCGACAGGACCCTTAACCCTGTTTACTAAGCTACCTTTGTTCAACATCGACAGAGGCAAGTGATGATTCGCTCCTGGTAATATCCCAGTTGTAGCGATGCTGATGCCTAAACCGGTATCAAATTCCAAGTCCTTTCAAGGCAAATGATGATTCGCTCCTGGCAATATCCCAGTTGCAGCGATGCTGATGCCTAAACCGGTATCAAATTCCAAGTCCTTTCACGGCAAATGATGATTCGCTCCTGGAAATATTCCAATCGCAGCGATGCTGATGCCAAGATTGGTATCAGATCCCAAATCCCCTACTCGCAAAAAAAAAAATCAGCGAGCCAAAAAAAAAATGCATACGAAATAGCCGAAATGATGGGGCAACTTACAAACAGAATCAGCAAGTAAAAATGTATGCATACTAAATAGCCGAAATGATTGGGCAACTCGCAATAAAAAGCAGCGAGTAAAAAGAAAATAGCCGAAATGATTGGGCAACTCGCAATAAAAAGCAGCGGGTAAAAAGAAAAATAGCCGAAATGATTGGGCACCGCGAAAAATAGCCGAAATGATTGGGCAATCGCGATTTTCGCGATATAAAAAGCTGAAATGATAGAGCATCGCGGAAAGAATAAAAAAAAATAAAAGAATGAAAATTTCTGCCCTACAGGTGAGATCACATCGATCCCTGTATACAATCCAGGGGCACAAACAAAGAGGGAACCATACCTTCCCAACAGGCTCCATCAGAAAGCGAAGCCAAATCTCGACGGTTCATAGAAAACCCAGAGACAACCTCGACATCTGTCGCAATATTGCAGACACAATGCCAACAAATGAAGTAAAGGAAAATCCCTAGGTTTAGGGTCTCGACGTCAACATCGACAACTTAGAGACCACCAACTGTGTTTCTCCTCACTCCAACTAGATGCAGACATGGCGTCAACAACCGACCTCAGAATCGCAACGAAACGGAACCATGGCAAAGTTCCTAGTCCCAAATCTCAACGGCCACATCTGCAGCCTGGAGACCAACAACGGTGTGCCTCCTCATTCCAGCAGCACAAAGATGTTACACCATCAAGCGGAGCGATGGCAAAATCCCAACTCCGCCTTAGCCTTCGTCTCGTTCCTGCAGACGCAATGTTAACAACGGCGTTCCTTCGCAGTCCAGCAGGATGTACATGCAAAGTTAATAAAAGACCCCATGGTCAGCAAAGCGGAGTGATGACAAAATCCCAGCTCCACCTCAGCACTCGTCTCGTCACAGCGGACACATCATCAAGCAAAGCGGAACAGCGGCAACTCCCAGTTCCATGACTCGACGATGTACTCCCACAGAGAGTCAAATCCCAACTCCGTGAAATGCGGATATAATCAACAAAATTCCTGGTCACGTGGAACGCGGATAACGTCACTATTTGACCCCGTGGAAAACGTCCAGAGCGGATCCTGGTCCTCGCAGAGCACGGCAGTGAACCCGTGTGAAGCATCCAGAGCGGAGCCTAGTCCTCGCCTAACACGGCAGTGAAACCGTGTGAAGCATCTAGTGCAAAATTCCTGGTCACGTGGAACGCGGATAACGTCACTCTTTGACCCCGTGGAAAACGTCCAGAGCGGATCCTGGTCCTCGCAGAACACGGCAGTGAACCCGTGCGAAGCATCCAGAGCGGAGCCTAGTCCTCGCCTAACGCGGTAGTGAAACAGTGTGAAGCATCTAGTGCAAAATTCCTGGTCACGTGGAACGCGGAAAACGTCACTCTTTGACCCCGTGGAAAACGTCCAGAGCGGATCCTGGTCCTCGCAGAGCACGGCAGTGAACCCGTGTGAAGCATCCAGAGCGGAGCCTAGTCCTCGCCTAACGCGGCAGTGAACCCGTGTGAAGCATCTAGTGCAAAATTCCTGGTCACGTGGAACGCGGATAACGTCACTCTTTGACCCCGTGGAAAACGTCCAGAGCGGATCCTGGTCCTCGCAGAACACGGCAGTGAACCCGTGCGAAGCATCCAGAGCGGAGCCTAGTCCTCGCCTAACGCGGCAATGAAACGTGTGAAGCATCTAGTGCAAAATTCCTGGTTACGTGGAACGCGGATAACGTCACTCTTTGACCCAGTGGAAAACGTCCAGAGCGGATCCTGGTCCTCGCAGAGCACGGCAGTGAACCCGTGCGAAGTATCCAGAGCGGAGCCTAGTCCTCGCCTAACACGGCAGTGAACCCGTGTAAAGCATCTAGAGCAAAATTCCTGGTCACGTGGAACGCGGACAACGTCGCTCTTCGATCCCGTGGGAAACGTCCAGAGCGGATCCTAGTCCTCACACCAACATGGAGTGATCACCACCGCGACATTCGTCTCGATACAGCAGACGCGACACCAGCAAACGAAGCGAAGGCCAAATTCCTAGCTTCAGGGTCTTGACGGCAAGTCATATAAAGCCTGAAAGACAATCGGAGATCATCCCACACCAGCGCGGAGTGGTCACCACCTCGACGTTCGTCTCGATACAGCAGACGAAATGTCACCCCAGCGTTCTTCCCCTAGCAGGATTCGGACACGCCAAAGCAAACGAAGCGAAGGCCAAATTCCTAGCTTCAACGTCTTGACGGTAACTCATATAAAACCTAAAAGACAATCGGAGATCATCTCACACCAGCGTGGAGTGGTCACCACCTCGACGATCGTCTCGATACAACGAATGAAATGTCACCCCAGCGTTCTTCCCCCAGCAGCATTCGGACGCGCCAAAGCAAACGAAGCGAAGGCCAAATTCCTAGCTTCATACGTCTTGACGGCAAGTCATATAAAGCCTGAAAGACAATCGAAGATCATCTCACACCAGCATAGAGTGAGCACCACCTCTACGTTCGTCTCGATACAGCAGACGAGATGTCAACTACAGCGTCCTTCCTCCAACAGGATTCGGACACACCAAAGCAAATGAAGCGAAGGCTAAATTCCTAGCTTCAGGGTCTTGACGGCAAGTCATATAAAACCGAAAAGACAATCGGAGATCATCCTATATGGAGTGGTCACCACCTCGACGTTCGTCTCGATACAGCAGACGCAACATCACTAAAAGGAGCCACGGCAAAATCCCTAGTTCCAAACCTCGACGGTTCACCAGCAGCCTAGAGACAACCATGACATTCGTCTCGATACAGAGGACGCGATGCCAGCAAACGAAGCGAAGGCCAAATTCCTAGCTTCTGGGTCTTAACGGCAAGTCATATAAAGCCTGAAAGACCACTGGAGATCATCCCACATGGAGTGGTCACCACCTCGACGTTCGTCTCGATACAGCAGACGCAACATCACCAAAAGGAGCCACGGCAAAATCCCTAGTTCCAAAGCTCGACGGTTCACCAGCAACCTAGAGACAACCATGACATTCGTCTCGATACAGAGGACGCGATGCCAGCAAACGAAGCAAAGGCCAAATTCCTAGCTTCAGGGTCTTAACGGCAAGTCATATAAAGCCTGAAAGACTATCGGAGATCATCCCACACCAGCGCGGAGTGGTTATGACTCATCGGGGTTCTCCAAAATGAGCCTAACCTCAAGTAAAAAGCGGCATGGCAAATTCCTAGCGCTTGCTCTTCCGACGGTCAAACTGCCAAGGAGGATTGCTTGAAGACGTCTTGTCCAGCCCCCGAAGGGATCAGAGACACGGCAGTCGCAGGGCTACTCGAACAGCACGATTGCCTATCGAGGAATACATCAGCTCATGCGACGGTACGACGGCCAAAACCCTAAGTACCACAGACCCTAACGGACTTCTGTCGTAAAGAGCAGAGGTTAACTGTGACGTTAGGATATTCTTGCGAGATCTGCTCGATTCGTTTCGACTCGTGAGGAAATTGATGTCTTTGCGAGAACTTCTCGATTCGTCTCGACTCGTGAGATAAAGCCTTAGGCAGTAGGGATTAAAAAACATGTTTCCTAAGCACTGGGATCCTGCAAGTCGGCCCAAAATGGTCTCTTGCATACTATCCACGGATCTCACTCTCCGAAGTCGAATTTCGACAAGGAGGGGAACAACCCCTTACGGGTCCTCTCGACTCGTAAGAGGGAAAAATTCTCTTACAAGATCCTTACGACTTATAAGAGAAACACACTTAGGAATCCTCACGACTCCTAAGGAGAAAATACACCTACGAGATCCTCTCGATCCGTAGGGAGAAAAGTCTTTATGAGACCCTCACGGCTCATAAAGTTGAAAAGTCTTAAGTGGCAGATCCTAACCCTGTCTCCTAAGCCATCAATGCCCTGCAAAGAGGTCAAGATGGACCATCTATGAGCCACACTTGCCAAAGCTACATGCCACTGAAATGGAAAAGCTACTCATGAGCATATAAACTACTTCACTCCAGAGTAAGATATAAAGAGATAAAAGGGTGCGGCTCATGGAGTTAAGGGTTTGGAACTATATCTCTTAAGAGTCGAGATTTGAGTCAATGATAAATGACGACGCTTGTGTCCGCTCGTTATCTTCTCAGATCAAGATTCTGAAAGTAATATACCAACCCGAAACTGGTCATACGCTATGCATTACTTTGCACTACTTCACCCACGTAAATACTTACGTGGGCAAAGTAGTGGGGGGCATTTGTTCCCGCAAAAAATTTCTGCGCAAAAGAGCCCAAGGTATCAAATGGCGGCGATACGCTTAAGAAAATGGGAACCAGTATCTTCCGGGCTATTTTTTGACAAACTCCCGAATGAGAAACAGATAAATTCTGATGGTATCGAAAGCGACTCGAAAAACCCTTCGATTTGATATATTATGGGCCTCGTAATTCATCCGGGATCAAAAGTTATGAGAAATTACGTGTCCACACGTGATGGGCTTTTAAGAACCCGCTGGAGGAGTTAAAAAATATAGTAAAAGCTCAGAAAAGACCCTAATGGGGCATCACGTGCTCACACGTGACCATGGGTCACGTGCAGACACGTGATGGGCTTTTAAAGCCTCTAAAATAATGAATAGAATTAAATTCTAAAATCTGTTCCCTGATTAAAAATCAGGAATCACGTGCTCACACGTGACCAATGGTCACGTGTTGACACGTAATGGTTAAAACTGAAACATAAATAAGCGGCTGAGAAAGGAACCCAATTGGGGGTCACGTGCTCACACGTGACCAAAGGTCACGTGCCTGCACGTGACTGGCTTTAAAAGCCTTATAATTTAATAGAATTAAATTCTAAAAGTTTCTGAATCTTTCCAAATGGAAAAGGACTATGGGGACCGTTGGATTAAAGATCCAAGGGTGATTAAAAATCATCAACTTATGGAAAAATCTTAAATAAGGAAAGATATCCCCAAATCTCACCGAAATAACAAACAGAATATCTTTGGATCTAAAATCCAACGGTGAATAAAATTCACTGAATGATCTAAAGGATCATATTAATTATGAAATCAATTAAAATCTTTCAATGAAAGATTCACAAAACAAATTGATTCTCTTCCTCCTCCTATAAATAGGAGCCAAGAGAAGAGAAGAGGGATCTACTTTTTTGGAGAGAAGAAACAGAGAGAGAAGAATTTAATTCTCTGCAAAAGAAAAAACCCTAGGTAAGAAAAGAGAGGATTCAAAAGAATTTAATTCTCAAAAGAGTTTAACTCTTATTTAAAGAAAATAACTTAGTTCTTCTTCTGGTTGAAGATCTGCACAGAGCACATCTCCCCATAAGTTGAGAATTTAATTCTCATCGGGTCGAGATCCTGCCATGCAGATCCTAAACTTAGAAGGGGAATTGAGTTCTGAGAATTTAATTCTCCTAAAACAAAACTAGGGTTTTACCCTAAATAAGAATTTAATTCTTTCAAAATAGGAATTTAATTCCTCCAGAATCAAAATTAGGGTTTTACCCTAAATAAGAATTTAATTCTTAAAGATAAGGAGACTTAAAAGATCTCTGTGCATGAAAAGACCTAGGGTCACGTGCCCCACGTGACCCCTGAACAGATCCCCCAAAATGAGAAGAGGAAAGCTTTGAGGCAATGCCTCACGTGCTCCCACGTGACCCTCATTATATATGGAACAAAAGTAAAGGCAGAAACAATTCTGGGCGCTCTCACGTGTTACCATGTGACCCCTAATAAATGTTCTAATAAATCAGGGAATGATTATACATCACGTGCCCACACGTGATGGCTATGAAAATTAAAAGTGTTTAACACTTGTTCGCAGAACAAAATAAAGGGGATCTGGCCCCATTTTTTGATGCCATCACGTGCTCACACGTGACTCCCAAAACGCAGAAAGAAAGATCAATGGAAATGAAGGCTTTGGGTGCTCTCACGTGTTTACCACGTGACCCCTTAGCAAACGTTCTAACAGTCAGCGCATAAATCCCCATCACGTGTCAACACGTGATGCTCGAAATAAAAAGGAAAAGTGTTTAACACTTATTCACAGATTTGAGGATAAACTAAAAGGAGATCTGGCTCCACATTTAGGGCGCCCTTACGTGTCACCACGTGACCCCTAATGAGCATTCCAACAGACCAGAGCGGGGGGCTCCATCACGTGCTCACACGTGATGGCCGTCAGAATTAAAAGAGTCAAAACACTGATCTGCAGAATAAGATAAGGGAAATCAGGGCGCTCTCACGTGTCCACACGTGACCCCTCTCCCCTTAGTGTTTAACACTAATCGGAAGACTTTGTCTGCAGTATTTAACACTGATTTTCTTAGTGTTTAACACTAATTTGGAAAACTCTATTTGCAGTGTTTAACACTGATTTGCTTAGTGTTTAACACTAATTTGAAAACACTGTTCCCAGTGTTTAACACTGATTATCTTTTAGTGTTTAACACTAACTTGCTATCTTATTCCCAGTGTTCAACACTGTTGGTTTCTAGTGTTTAACACTAGCTTCAGCCCAATTGGCTAAGTTTCAGAGGCAAAGCCTCTCCTTCAATGGACCAACAGAGGGCCAATATTTCAAACATAACTGGACTTAGCCCAAACTGGCCATAAGTCCTCAAATCATCTTGATCTGAGCACATCTGCTCTTTCAACTAACTCATTGGTTCAAGGGTACATCTCTGAACTCCTCTGATATTTGTCGTTGTAATCCTTCAACGTCTTCAGAGAGGTGACGGGTCCCGACAACCACACATTAACACGGACTGTGGGGTCCTTAAACTCATGGACTTATGCGTCCTTAAACCAAGATACGGACTGTGGGGTCCTTAAACCCGCGGACTTATGCGTCCTTAAACTAACGGACTAATGCGTCCTTAAACACACCCATATGGACTGTGGGGTCCTTAAACCCATGGACCACTACGTCCCTAAACTGGCAATGGACCACTATGTCCCTAAACTGGAACAATAGAGCCCAAATGCTCTTTTGTCGGATCTAAACGATCCCGTTAAGTCGATCTTAGTCCCAAACTGGACTAACGTATCCTTAACAACCGTTTAAGTTGATCTTAGCCTCAAATATGGCTAACGTATCCTTAAACCTTCAAACAAACTGGACTATGAATCCCCCCAATCAACTTCGGTTCAAGGGTACATCTCTGAACTCCTCTGATATTTGTCGTTGTAATCCTTCAACGTCGTCAGAGAGGTGACGGGTCCCGACGGCCATACATTCAATGGACCACTATGTCCCTAAACTGGAACAATGGAGCCTAAAACGCTCCTTTATCGGATCTAAACGATCCCGTTAAGTTGATCTTAGTCTCAAAGTTAGACTAACGTATCCTTAACAAACGTTTGAGTTGATCTTAGCCTCAAGTATGGCTGACGTATCCTCAAACCAAACCCCCAAACCCAAATCTAAGATAATACGGATTTGGAATAGTCCACGTCCTACGGGCGACGACATAAATCAGTCTCCGTATACAATCCACGGGCAACCACAAATAAAACAAACACCCACGACACGAAGTGACCATCTGGAGAAGGAGAAAGTTGTTACCGCAATGCGGTAGCGTAATTAACTGCAGGGGCTTGCGCCTGCAGGGAAGAGCGTCCCCACAATCAAAAACCCCTCAAACGAGGGGGAATCTGACGAAGTCTGCTAAATCGGCCGCATCCGTCTAAACCTTCGATACATGGTGCCATAAATCAACTTGGCATCTTCGGAGAGGTGGACGGATAGCACCAGTTAGCATCTGCCCCGAGTCTCAGTGCCAAGACACCGCAGTCTTGCGCGCCGCCATTCGGAGGGGAACAAGGAGCAACTCATCATTTGCCCCGGGAGGATTTTGGAATTGGTTTTTTTTATTATTATTTTATTATTTTTTTTGTGGGACTTTGAATGTAGTCTTACCGGTAGGACTTGGGAGAGGTTGGGATTGTTTTACGCCCGTGGATTGTATACGATTTTGCAGGATGTATGATCCAGACCGTAGGGCCGGAAAAATTTCGGGACTTTGTCGGCGTCTGCATCGCTGCACTGGAATATGGTACCAGGAGCGACTCATCATTCGCCGTTTGGGGACTTGGAATTTGGATCTTGTTTGGCATCAGCATTGCTGCACTGGAATAATGCCAGGAGCAACTCATCATTTGCCTTGGGAGGACTTGGGATTTGGGTTTTTGGTCGGCATCAGCACCGCTAACACTGAAGCGAAATGCCAGGAGCGACTCATCATTTGCCGTTGCCCGTTGGGGAACGATGGCTTAGGAGACAGGTTTGGGTCCCTATCACCTAAGGCTTTTCAATTTTATGGGCCGTGAGGGTCCCATAAAAGCATTTTCGCCCTACGAGTCGTAAGGATCCCGCAGGTGTATTTTCTCCTTAGGAATCGTGAGGATTCCTAAGTGTGTCGCTCCTTTGTGAGTCGTAAGGATCTCACGCAGGGGTTTTCTCCTCACAAGGTCGAGAGGACTTTGCGAGTGTATTTCATTTCTTTTCACGAGTTTGCGCCCTTTCGGGTTTTCACAGACTCGCCGGTAGTCCTGCTGTTTTTACTCACGGAGCCCTTTCGGGTTTTCATCCGTGCCCGTTTTGCTTGTGGACATACCGTTTATATTTTTATTTATTTCTTTCTTCTTTTTTTTCTTCTTTTTTTCTTTTTTTTTGCCGCTGGTGGGACTTTAAAAGTAGTCTTACCGGCAGGATTTGGGAGAGATAGGGGTCATTTACGCCCGTGGATTGTATACGGTTTTGCAGGATGTATGATCCAGACCGTAGGGCTGATGTGCTCAATTCGCCTGTGACTTGGAGCATTCACGTGTAGTATTTCTTGAGATATCGGCCGTTGATGGGTGGCATGGGCCTTTCTCCCTCGGCACTTATTAGTTGGTAGGATCCTCCGTCGAACACTTTCTCGATGACGTATGGTCCCTCCCAGTTTGGCTCGAATTTTCCCTTGGCATGTCGATTGAGGATGATCGGTCTTTTGAGGACCAACACCAATTCACCTTTCTTGAAAGCGCGGAGACGGGTTATCTTGTCATAGGCCCATGAAATTTAGGCTCGGTATAGCTCCAGATTTTGCTGCACCGCGAGCCTCTTTTCTTCGAGGGCATCGAGCTCTTCAAGTCGAAGGAGCACGTTTTCCTCCTCCGTCAACTCGTGCTGAGCGGCCATTCTTAAGCTTGGAACTTCGACTTCGTGGGGGAGGACCGCCTCCACTCCGAAGAGCAATGAGTATGGAGTGGACTGAGTTGGAGTACGGTGTGTGGTATGATATGCCCACAACGCCTCGTGAAGTTTGAGATTCCAGTCTCTCTTGTTGGCTGAAGCATTTTTCCTCAGGAGCTTGCATAGAGTCTTATTGAAGGCTTCTGCTGGCCCATTGGCTCTTGGATTATAGATGGAGGAATATCTCTAGTCTATCTTGTGCTGAGTAGCGAACCTTGAGACATTGAAGCTCTTGAAAGAAGGCCCGTTTTCAGAAATGATTCTTCTTGGTGTCCCGAAGCGGTATAGAATATTATGCTGGAAGAATGTCAGAATATCTTTTGTCTTGACTTCTTTTAGCGGGACAGCTTCAGCCCATCTGGAGAAGTAGTCTGTCGCGGCCAGTATGAACCGGTGGCCTTTAGATGACGGAGGATCAATTGGGCCAACAATGTCGGTGCCCCAAACTTCGAAGGGCCACGACGCCACCGTAGGATGCAATGGGTTGGGATGCTTGTGAATGAAATCACCATGGATTTGGCAGATCTGACATTTCTTTGCGTGCTCTCCGCAATCGCGTATCATAGTGGGCCAATAATACCCAAGCCGTTTAATTTGAAGTCGCATCTTGGGGCCAGATTGGTGGGCACCGCAAACGCCCGAGTGAACATCTTTCATGACCTTTTGGGTTTCGGCCAATGACAGACACCTGAGCCAGAGTTGGTCATATGACCTGCGGTATAACGTGTCATTTACAAACACGTATCGGAGAGCTCTTTTCTTCAGCTGGATCCTCGCAGATTTTTCTTCGGGCAGCTTGTCGTATCGGAGGTACTCTATGAAGGGTTCTCTCCAATCGGGCTCGTCTTGGATGATCGAAGCTTCTTCGGCAGGACTGCTTTTCTGTTCCGTGCTTTCCTCTTCTCGTAGAGAGATTGGGGGTAGAATTTGTCGGCTCCTGACTGTGATCAGAATTTCGTCCATGTCAGGATCGGCCAGCTCCTTGGCTAAGCGAGCGAGTACGTCAGCCTTTCCATTCAACGCTCTAGGGACTCTCATTAGTTCAATGTGAGTGAACCGTTTCATGAGTTCCACCACTCGGCCTCTGTACCGAGCTAACTCGGGTTTGTATATTTTATAATCATCGCTTACTTGGTTGACGACGAGCTGGGAGTCACCGTAAACTCGTAGCCGGCGGATTTCCATTTCTATGGCGAGCTCCAAACCAGCTATCAGAGCTTCATACTCAGCTTCATTGTTTGTCCGAGGCTCGGTGAGAGCGAAAGAACGCCGTAGGGTTCCCATTGATGGTGTAATGAACACCAATCCTATCCCTGCTTTTATCTCCGGGACGCTTGATTTACTGGAGGTCCTTATCGATGAGGCCCCATCGAAGTAGAGCTCCCAACATGGCTCATCTCCTTCGAGGTGCAGCACTTGTTCGTCGGGTAACTCACAATTTAGCGGCGACCCTTCTGGTATAGGATGAGCGGCGAGGAAGTCTGCGAGAGCTTGCCCTTTCACTACTTTCTGAGGAGTATAAACTATGTCAAACTCAAGTAACATGACAGCCCATCTTGCCATTCTGCCGGCTAGGCTCGCTCTGGTCATCAAGTGTTTGAGCGGGTCGACCTTGGAGATCAGCATAACCCGATGAGCAAGCAGATAGTGCTTCAGCTTCTTCACTGCAAATATCAGAGCCAGGCATTGCTTTTCGATTGGGGAATAGTTGTGTTCCGTCCCGACTAGAGTTCGACTGAGGTAGTAGAGGGCATTTTCTTTTCCTTCCTCGTTATTCTGGGCAAGGAGCGCACCGAGTGACTCATCCAGCGCGGTAGTGTAGAGAATCAGCGGTTTATTTAGAATGGGAGCGGCCAGCACTGGAGGGTGCAACAAGTATTATTTGATACTTTCGAACGCTGCTTGACATTCGGCATCCCAGATAAAAGAAGCTCCTTTCTTCATGAGCTTTGAGAAGGGCCTACATCTCCCCGATAAATTTGAGATAAACCTCTGTATATAAGCAAGCTTGCCTTGAAAAGATCTTAGCTGCGTCAGACTCTTCGGAGGGGGCATCTCCATGATGGCCTTTATCTTTGATGGGTCAACTTCGATCCCTCGATGTCGAACTATGAAGCCCAGGAATTTTCCCGATGACACGCCAAAAGCGCATTTCAGAGAATTCATCTTCAGGTCAAATTCCCTCAGTCTGGTGAGAACGGTCCTAAGATCCTGGATATGATCGGCCTTGGTTTCAGTCTTAACGACCAGATCATCAACGTAACATTCGACGACTTTATGAATTAGGTCATCGAAGATATTGGTCATTGCCCTTTGATACGTAGCACCTGCTTTCTTCAGTCCGAACGGCATCACCTTATAGCAATATATTCCGATCGGAGTTCGAAATGCTGTGTGCTTCTCATCCTCAAGCGACATCTTGATCTGATTATATCTAGACGAGCCATCCATAAAGGTGAACAACTCGTAATTTGAGGTGTCATCGACCATCATTTCCATGACCGGTAGCGGGAAGTCGTCCTTTGGTCATGCCTTGTTGAGGTCCCTGAAATCGACACAAACTCGGATCTGCCCATTTTTCTTCTTCACTGGGACTATGCATGCGATCCAGTCCGCATATTTCTCTTCCCTGATGAAGCCGGCATCGATGAGTTTCTTGGTTTCCTCGATGACCTTTTCTTCCAACTCCCTTCTCATTCTTCGAGGAGCTTGTTTGACTGGCTTAGCATCGGGAGATATAGCCAACTTATGTACGGCCACTTCAGGGGAAAGGCCAGGCATTTCTTTGTATGTCCATGCGAAGCAGTCGACGAACTCATGCAGCAGGGTAATTATCTGCGCTTTCATTTCCTCTGACAAGAGCGAGCTGATGTAGGTCGGCCTTGGATTATCGGGCGTTCCTAAGTCAATCTCGGTTAGCTCGTCAAAGGTTGCTTGTCCGCCATCTTCGAGCTCTTGAGGATCTTCTTCTGGCTCAGCTATCTCGTCGTCATCATTTGATCTTTCGCTGGCCTCACCAACATGGATCATGTAGCACGCTTTGGAATCAGGTTGAATGTAGCCTATGCCCCGTCTATCTGGAATTCGTCCATCAATGAGTGCTCGGACCTGGGGCGGATACCATAGCCCTTCGTAAAACTTTGCTTCGGACTCCGTTTGATATAACCGGCATCCGCACTTCTTAAAGTATTCCCGCATCTCGGGCGCATAGTATCTGGGATTGAGGACGGCTCTTATGCCTCTCTCATAGGGAAGGCACGTGACAGAAAGATCGTCCGGGTGCACAACGGGGTTTGACCTGTAAAACAGGATGCCCTTCTGTCCATTTTTCCTCCCGGGCACGTAGAAAGTTTTCAGCTGGTCCACGGTAGAGACTGACAATGCGTCGAGCTCTTTGCACATCCGTTCTGGCACCCTTGTGATGGCCAGGGACCCTTCTGCGACTTCGAAGGTCTCTCGTAGTTTCGCTTGCTGCATGGGGGGCCAATCCGCACAGCTGTTGCACGGCAGGTCCTCTTCTTCTGACTCTTCAGTGTCACTGCCAAGATGAGGACGGACTTTGCTGCTAGATGGGCCTTCAGCATCAGATTCGTCCGTATCGCTACCGAAACGAGGGCGAGTTTTACAGAAAGACGGAATTCCAGCGTCGGACTCATCAGTGTCACTACCGAAATGCGGGTGTACTTGGACGTTTTTGCTTTTGAAAGTGACAGCCAGCTCAGATTTGCCTTTGAGTCTTGGGACCGCTTTATCTTCAGTCAGTTGTGGCTTAGCATTTTGGTGGTTCATAAAGTACCGAGAATCTTCATATCGGACTTCATGCACACCGAACGGCTGGATGTCTCCGTCAATGCGTCTTTCTTCGCCATTTTTAGTATACTTCATGCATTGATGGAGAGTTGACGGAATGATGCCGTAATCGTGGAGCCACGGCCGCCCCAAGAGAATCTTATAAGACGTGTCGGCGTCGATCACGTATATCTTAGCTTCGGTCTGCAGATCCCCGAATTTGATTGGCAGAGCTATGGACCCCAGAACTTGCTGGCAATTTTGGTTGAAGTCTTGAATGACAATCCTCTCCCTTGACAGGTGTCGGACGTCCATTGACAAACTCTTCAGCGTTCGCAAGTTCATGATGTTCACTGAAGACCCCGGATCAATCAATATGCGATTAATCCGATCTCCATCGCTGTACCCGGTCACGTAAAACGGCCGATTATGCTCAGCCGTTCCCAGTAGCAAGTCTTCATCCTTAAATGCGACTGCGGCGGCATGCAAAGCGTGCTGGGCTTCTTTTATATTAATTTCCGCAAAGTGAGCCTGATACTGCTCGGGGTTTTGTAGAGCGTGAATGAGAACATCTCTAAGCTTCTTAGATAGGACTAAGGCGTCGTAGATGCTCAGGAGAGACGGAAGCTTCCGGAGATGTGCCAAGACATTATAGTCCACCGAGGAAGGACCTATGTTTTCATCAGCCAGTTCTCTGCCATCTTCTTCATTAGCGACTTGTTTTTCCTTCCCTTTTGGGGCGTTGCCCTGATTTTGCGGTAGAGCCCTGCCGCTTCTGAGCTGGATTTGATTGGCCTTTGTGGTGAGCTCCTCGTCCTTTTCGGGAAAACAGAGCTCATCCTCGGAGTCGCTGCCAAGATGGATGGCGTAACAGGTCATTACTGGGATCTCTTCATTGGAGTCTTCTTCTAACTCCTCCAGAATTTCAGCCGCTTGTACAGGGAAGAACTCCTTTAATTGAATCAATGTTCTTTTCTTTTGTTCATATTCTTCGAGAGAATCGATATATTTTTGAATGGTCGATCTTCCTGCAGACTCTTTTTCACGCCGAGCTGCACTTTTCTTCTTCTTGAGCTTTTTGGGTTTTGAGCCTGATGGAGCCGCATTGGCAGCTGGACTGGTAGGCTTCTTCTGCCCTTCCCATTCCGTCCTGGGTTCTTTCCGAAGTAGCTTTATGATCTTCTTCGTCTTATTAGATATGTGCGTACTCCACGGAGGCCGCGATGAGTCCGTTTCATTTCTCAGGGCAGCGGGTTCGGCTGTCTGCTCCCAGAAGGCTTCAGTTTCTGTCTGTATAAAGTTGGTGGTTGCAACTTGATTGTTCACCAACACACTTTTGGACAGCTCGATCTCTCCAGCCTTGTACTGCTTCTCGACCCAGTCTTTGAAGATATAGCAATCCTCGATCGCATGGCTCACTACTCGGTGGTACGGGCAATACAGAGGATTGTCGGTCATTTTTGCTTCTTGGGGTCTTTTCGACTCCGGCAATTGTAGGCCGTTGTTCAAGGCATCTTTAAATATCTTATGGACCTTGTCCCTTCTGAAAGAGTAAACCTTGTTCTTCTTCTCCTCTAGGGAAGGCCCATCTCCTCCCAGCAATGGCTTTCGAGACCGGTTGGTTTTGGATTCGCCCGCCCTTCGCTTTTCTTCATTATCGGACGCATTGAAGACATTGGTACTGCTGGAACTCCCGCTTCTACGGCTGTCGTCCCGCTTGCTTTTCCAAGTTTTGTCTCTCTGAGAGTCCGGCGGGGACTCTTGCTTCGAGCGTTCCAGCATTTGGACTTTCTTGGTTAGCTCTTGAAATGTCTTGAGGCCTGCTGTACACAAGAATGGGACCATCCAATTGCTGAGGTTCCCAACGAGAAGGCTGACGGACCGGTCCTGCTCCAGCGGCGGTTCGCACTTGACCGTGAGATTACGCCATCGGGCAATAAAGTCGGTGTTGCTTTCATTCTTCCCCGGCTTGGTCCTCACAAGGTCGGCAATGGAGATTTTATCACTGACACTCATGAACCTTTGCCGAAACAGGGATTCCATTTGGGCAAAGGTAATGACGGACCCGTCCGGTATACTCGCATACCAGTCGAAGGCGACGCCTGTCAGGCTGTTGACAAACTGACGAAGAAGGAGCGCGTCATTGCCCCCTGTATTTCCGCACGATGCTTTGAAGTGGGCGACGTGCTGATTTGCATTCCCCGTTCCATCAAATCTTCCGAACTTAGGAATAACGTAGCCGCTTGGGAATTCAATCAGATCGTACTGCGCGGGATATGGCCGCCCGCTACTGCCGATTTCTTTCTGAGCTTCAGCTTCGGCCACCAATGTTTTAACCTTGCTGGTGACCAAATCCATTATCCGATCCTGTGTTAGCGGGATAGTGTTATCTGGGGCCAAGGCGTCCCCAGAAGCGGAATGTAGCCGGCTTTCATGCGGCTCGACCAGTCTTGGTCCTAAAGGAACAGGCATTGCCTGCCTCGGATTGTCATCACCCGGCTGATTAGTAGCGGCTTGTGCTTGATTGGGAGGCGCTCGAGCAATTTGAGCCGTAAGCTGCATCACCACGTTCGTTAAGTCGTCAATCTTCGAATAGAGCTTGGCCATCTCTTTATCTTTGCTCCTGAGCTGTTTTCGAAGCTCTTGAAGCAGCTCTTGCTCCGCAGTCCTAGGGCGGAAAGTCGGCTCTTCCTCGCTGTCCGAGCTTGACTCTGCGTGGACCGAGGGGTCTTTCTGCCTATCATCCTCATCGAGAGGGTTTTCTTCATCCAGCGGGGGCGGCTGTTCTTGGGCAGCGGCAACTACATTCAGGCTAGATTGGGCTTGGGATGTGGTGGCCCCATCCTTGCTTTTGCTGCGAAGGTTGTCGCTGGGGCGCCCGCCCGCCATATAGACCGTATGGATGATATATCCGGCCGTCTTTCTATCATTGGCAGCTGATTTCACGGATCGCTGTCTTGACCCCCTTGTTTCGGTAGCTGGTAGTCGATTGAAGGCGGCTGGCCTAACCAGGTTCTTGAATGGTGCTGGCGCTTCTTTTCTGGGTTTGCCCCACTGCTTTCGTGCGGCACAGAGTGCTTGATAGACTCTTGAAGAGACAGTGTCATACTTCTTCTGTTGGGGCCGGGACACGTCTCTTTGTGGCACTGTTCGGACCGCTGTCTTCTTGATTCTGGCGGTCATGGCATTTTTCTGAACCCACTTCAGAGGCTCGAAGGAATTGCTGATTCTTACGTCCGACTCAGCCGTCGTCGCGGGGCAACCCTGCACTTGGAACTTCACATGATTCCATTTGGCCGAAGCCTTGGCCCTCTTGTTGGCTCGATACCTGAGCCGCTTCTGCCTTAACTTTTCTGTTCTAAGCACCTGGCAGACTTCGGCTCTTTGGGAAGACGCCGCAGACCGGGCGATGGAGGGCCTTGGAAATACGCTCGATTGTGCATTTGTTGGAGTCATCGCCTGAGCTCGTCCGCAACATTTGATTTTTCCCTTTGTACCGAAGTTCTTGCACCCCGCTGGAGCACCAGAGAATCGTTCAGATACCGTCTTAAGTTTCGGTTGTGGTGCCTTGGCGATCACGACATTCAGCCTCTTACCCCTTGAGACCGGCTTGGCCACCTGTTCCACCGGGATCTCCGCCAGATGAGCACTTCCGGCAGGGTAGATGATGACGGAGCCAAACTGGCGGGGCGGTTCCTCCCACTGTCGACTGAGGCTCGCGGGGAGAACCACACGAGCGTTGATCTTGACCACGTACGGAATCGGGGTCACGTTGGAAGCTGAATTCGTCTGGGGAGACATTGTCGTCGAAGGTTGATTGCTGCATGGAAAAAAGAACATCATTTCAGTATAGGCAATCGATATGTATATTGATTGAGTTCGCATGAACGTTTAACCCGAAATATGGGAGGAGAGATTGGTCCCACCGGACGTGCCAAAATCTGTAGGGTGTTTTTCGTCACCCCATTGAGATGGGAATACGCGCGCGCTTGTCAGGCGTACTACAGATTCCCCCTGCCTAGGGTAGGCCGGGGTTTAATGATTATGGGGATCCGAATCTCCGACAGCCGCGGACTAAGCTGCCGTTAATTACCCCCGCCTTTGGGGCGAGGGAACCTCCGATTAACGGGTTAAACTGGTCATGCGAGCTCAATGTGCAGTGTACGTGTGTTTTGTTTTGGAGGGGGGTTTGGATATATCGGGAGCCACGCAGAGTTTTTACGGGGGTCCCGCTACCCGGATAGCGGACTGGGGGTCAAGAGGGCCAGCAGCCCCCTTGCGGGGTGCGGGGCAGCGCCCCGTTAGAAAATTTTTTCTAACAGGGACAGTGTCGTGGAGTATGTGTATGTGTACATATGTATACATATGTATATATATACATGTATATATAAATAAAGGGGAAAATACATCCAAAGGATGCGTGGGGCAGCACCTTGGGCGGTGTGCGCCTAGGTGCTGTGCGCTCAGGCGCTAGAGTGCCACGTGTCGGCACGTAGGCGCTCTGCGCTTGAGCGCTGGAGCGCAAGCGCGCCACGTGTCGGCACGGGGGCGACTTGCGCTGGAGCGCAAGCGCGCCACGTGTCGGCACCGGGGCGACTTGCGCTCGAGCGCTGAGCGCTTGAGCGCAGGCGCGCCATGTGTCGGCACGAGGACGCTCTGCGCTTGAGCGCCGACCAGAAAAAGAGGCTTTTAGCCTAAAAAAATTTCTCAGAAGAGAAATCAAAGAGGAGTTGAACTCCTGAGTGTGTGTGTTTGTTTGTTTTTTTGTTTTTTTGGGGGTTTAGTGAAAGATGTTCTTCTTCTTCCTCCTCTGTTAGCTGGATCTTGAAGATCAAGAGATATGGGATTTTTAAAAATCTCTTCTTTTTGAGATCTAATGGAAGATCTGAGTTCCCCTTTATGGGTTTTGTGGTGAAAAACTAATTTGTTTTATAAAAAGAAGAGTAAAACTCTTGATTTAATTCAAGAGAAAAAGAAGGTTTTGGAACCTTGAAGAGGGAGGAAAGTTCTCAGATCTGAAAAAAATTTGAGAGAGAGAAAAGTTGTGAGATATTTTCATTATCTTTGCCTTTATAGGCTATACACTTTACACATAGCCCCTTGGGCTTCACAAAATGGCATTTTGCCTATCCCATGGCTCATGAGCCATTTCTTTTTGCACATAAGCCATGGGCTTTACAAAAATTTGGCTTTATGCCTATTTTTCTTACATTTATCCATAAAACAAAATAAAAGAAATGCAACAAAATTATTTATTACAAAATTTTTATCTCGGCATGGGGGGAGGCCGACCGCTTCATGTTCGGGCTCGACCCGGGCATGGGCCCACTGGATCTGGGCTTGGGCCCACTTGGCTTGGGGTTGACTTTGATTTTGACTTGATCAACCGGGGTGTAAATTTTTACCCCAACAGTTACACCTACTACTCGACCCGACATGGTACCGTGCACCTCTTGACATGACATGACACCTAAATACACTACTTGACTTGACCAGATGTACCATGGCTCTGCCTGTTACCTGATCTTGTGTCTAATGCCAACAAATCTGACATGTAGTCCTTACGGACCGTTCCTGTTGTCTATCCAGACAAACCTGCACCTACCTGCTCCTGTGTTGGCATTAGTTCTTGATTACTTAAATACCTGACCTGAACATATATAATTTGGGGGTATGGGAAAATCAATGATGAAACCTGACTTGTAACTCGACAGTTCGATACCTGTTCTGATCAGTCTTACGGGCTAGGCCAGCCCCGGGGTGATGATACCGACATCACTCATCTGTACATGCTACCTTTTACTGCCTAGCGGCACGTCTCGGATTCAGCCCGAGAATCTTGACCGTGGTCCCGGGCACGCACGGGATACTATTGAGTTACATCGACAATTCATCAAATTGATTTCAAAAGACTTGAGAGTAGATAACCAACAGACCAGTTTAGGTTACTCACTGCACACTACCTTTCACTGCCCTGATTTATATTGTTGTACACCTGCTTTACTATTTATAATTATACTTGTATGTCTTGCTACCCTGTTTACATATTATTGCTTGATGTTATGACGCGCTGACGTCTGGGTTTTGCATGGCCCAGATCCTTCTACCTTTGTTGCAGACTGATCAGGAGTATTGCCGCTGTTAGACCGAGCGGTGAAGATCCTGTTGGTATGCAGTTTTACTTTCCATGTGTTTCATTTATTGTATCCTTTGCCTCCGCATATTATTATTTCTTGACTCATTCCTCCTGGCTCGTGGACATGTACTAGATAGTTTAGTTTACTTTCCTGTTCTTGATATCTCTACAGCCGTAATGTGACTGTGGAGGGATTTTTCATATCCACAGATAGCATGGTTGGCTATGTCACGTGCCCATCTTAGCGTACTCTGGGAAGCGGGGCGTGACACACATGTAAAGACCTTTTAAGATATTTACTTTCACTTCATGTTCACTATACCTACACCACACGACCATGCTATACTATGCTTATATTATTTTGCCATGATATATATAGAGAACTACATGTTAAATAGAATTGCCATGTGTTTCCCCCAATCAGAGCAAAGCTCTGTTTTGAAATTCAAAATTCAAAAATTGAAGCAACGCTTCAGATCCAGCACCAAGCGTGCCACGCACCACGTGTCAAAGACGGATGCGCTAGCGCCAGGTGCGCTGCGCCCTAGGCAGTGCACCGTGTATGCGCTAGCGCTAGGCACACGGTGCGCCACGTGTCAAACATGGGTGCGCTAGAATTATAAAATTCCCCACTGTTAAATTAAAAGATCTAACAAATAATGATAAATCATTAATTAATCAGAATTAAAATTCTGTCATGGAAAGATCTTTCCAATCTTGTTAAAAACAAGAAGATTGCCTTCTGTAAAACAGAAACCCTAGGATCAAAAATCCAACGGTGGGGAAACATCCCCAAATCAATCAGAGAAAGATCTCTTCAACCGATTTAACAAATCAATGTGCCCTATATAAAGGCCCCAAGACTTCAAGTCTGATATAGAGAACCCTCCCTACAAACTTTAAAAAAAACTCAAAAAAAAGAGATAAGAGCAAGCTCTTGAAAGAAGACTTTTCTTCAAGGTAAAGATCATGAATGATGAACACAGAGATGAAATCATCTCATAAAAAGAGAAGAATTATCTTCTTAAAAGATCATAGATCTGCAAAGACCAAGGACTTTTATAAAAAGATCAAAATATCTCATCATAAAAACAAATAAGTACTTACTTCATTCACAGATCATTGATCTATAAAGGTAAAGCCCCTTTCAAAAAATAAGAACCGTTGTTCTTGAATCTTGAAAAAGAAAAACATAAATTTGTTCACAGATAATAAAAATTGATCAAATGCGCTTTGCGCTATTGAAATGTGCCTTGCACTATTGAACAGCGTGTCTGCGCTCTCTGGACCGGCGCTTAGCGCCAAAATGCGCCACGTGTGAACCACATATGCAACTTGCGCTTTGCGCTTCTGAAATAGCGCACTGCGCTCATGGGCTGGCGCTCAGCACTAAGCGCGCCATGTGTCACTCATGGGCGCGCCATTAAATTAAAAGCGCAATGCGCTCATGGACCAGCGCCCATCGCTCACAAACAGGCATCTGCGCTCATCATCTGGCGTCTAGCGCAGAGCGCAACACTTGTCCCTTACATGTGCGCCACGTGGCAGAAGCGCACTGCATTGGCGCAAAGCTCCTAGTGCACCATAGGTTGTGCTGACAGAACACAAATTGTTCTTTAATGAGCTAGAGCTCTGATGAATACTTTGCATTCAATATAAGACAAAAGAAAAGATCTTTTGCCAAGATCTAATGTTCAGCATTATTAAAAGGGCCAAGCCCAAATAAAGGCTTAATAGCCAGAATAAAATGTTAAACATTTTAACCTGATTGGACTTAGTCCAATATTGGCCATAAGTCCTCAACTTATATTTAATTGAGCCCATCTGATCATGAATATTTAATAGATCTTAGTCCCAAATTGGACTACAGATCTTTCAACCAACTCACACCGGTTCGAGGGTACATCTCTTCACTCTTCTGATATTTGTCGTTGTAATCCTTCAACGTCTTCAGAGAGGCGACGGGTCCCCGACAACCATACATCTTATAGACTATGACGTCTTTAAACTGGACTGTGGGGTCCTTAAACTCACGGACTACGATGTCCTTAATCTGGACTGTGGGGTCCTTAAGCTCATGGACTACGATGTCCTTAACCTCGGACTGTGGGGTTCCTTTAAACCTACGGACTATGATGTCCTTAAGCTCGGACTGTGGGGTCCTTAAGCCCATGGACTATAATGTCCTTAACCTTGGACCACCATGTTCTTAAACTGGTAATCAACCGCAATGTCCCTAAACTAAACAATTGAGTTCAAATGCTCTTTTGTTGGATCTAAATGATCCTGTTAAGTCGATCTTAGTCTAAAATTAGACCAACGTGTCCTTAACAAACGTTTAAGTTGATATTAGTCTCAAATGAGGCTGACGTATCCTTAAACCCAAACCAAAACCCAAATCTAAGAAAATACGGATTTGGACTAATCCACGCCCTACGAGCGACAACATAAATTAGTCTCCGTATACAATCCACGGGCAACCACAAACAAAACAAACACACACGACACGAAGTGACCATCTGGAGAAGGAGAAGGTTGTTACCGCGATGCGGTAGCGTAATTAACTGCAGGGGCTTGCCCCTGCAGGGAAGAGCGTCCCCACAATCAAAAACCCCTCGAACGAAGGGGAATCTGACGAAGTTTGCTATATCGGCCGCATCCGTTTAAACCTTCGATACATGGTGCCATAAATCAACTTGGCATCTTCGGAGAGGTGGACGGATAGCACCAATTAGTATCTTCCTCGAAATTCAGGCAAGACGGACCTGCGCGGTCGCGTCCGCGTCTTTCGGCGGGTAACACCATGCTTATAGTAAATGACATGTTTAAATAACATATCCCTAGTCCATTGCTTCATGCCATACATTTTCTTTGTCATTATATTTTTATACTTCACACCCATTTCTTGGGGACTTACTGAGCGCAAGTTCGTTGACGGGCATTCCACCCACCTTTGTTTTTTAGAATATTCGTCAGATACTGTGGACACTGAGTAGGTGGACACCGCCGAGGAGGAGCACGATCAAATCACGACTTAGGACTAGACTGGCTTTTTTTCCAGTTTATGTATGCCACCTGTTTAGGCGTCTCTCTTCTTGTATTGTATTTCCTTTCAGTCGAACTCATGTATTGTAAATGCTTCAAGTTGAATATAAATAAAGTTGTTGAAGTTTAAATCTTATGTTTAATTCTTATCATTTTATATTGTTTATTTTACGCCTAGCGTATTTATTCCAGGAAATGACTTTCTCGAAATAAATATGTCGCGGATCTCGTCACATACCTGTTTCCGTCTGTTGGGAAGCTGGGCGTGACAACCGCAGTTGACTCAGATTGATATCGTAGGATCTTCACAGATACCACGACCACGTCCGAAGAAGAAAAAGAGATATCATCCCGTTTTCATTTGATTATGTATTTTGTAGTATTATATTGTGTCTAGGCATTGTATCGTTCATGTAGTGATGTTAGCATTGATGGTATGATGGTATCCACCCTTCGAGGTGTGATCTCCATTTTAGTATCAGTTTTGTGATTCCACACTTTGAGGTAATGTTTGTTTGTCGCCAAGTGCAGTGTGTGGTGCTATATGGCACGTATTATTATGTATTTGTGTATATATGTCAATATATGCAAAGAAGATGCTGTCCGTTTTATTTTTAAAATGGGGTTACATGAGTATTTTTTGAGATAAACGTGGTTACATAAGTATTTTGCAGGAAGCCGCTGCGGCTATTTGGCATCAAAAAAGTTGTATTACCACTCATCATATGAAGACTATATAAATATGAGCCTCTATTTCATGGCACTCACAGTTGCTAAGGGATTTTTCCTTTCTGATAATTTTTGCTGGGTAGTTCTCAGAAAAACGCTACCGATAGTAGCATTTTTCTTGTATTGAAAATGTTAATATCAGTAGCGTTTTTATTTGGCATAAATGTCACATCCCACCTCGAGACTCTCAGAATATTAGAAAATGTCTATACGGAGACGCTATTATGACTAGCGTTTTCATTTGGAAGAAAACGCTATTCCAATCAGTGTTTACATTAAAAGTAAAACGCTACTCACAATAGCGTTTTCCTTTCCCAAATAACTGTTATACGAGGCCTATTCCTACGTGGCAGTACGGAGATTTAGCTTGTGAATTATTTTGGGACCGGTATCATTTTGGTAACTAATTATTTTAATAGTATTATTTAGGGAAAAATTCGTAACTCGAACGGGTAGGATACTGACACGTGTCCACTGAGTAGTTACACTGCAAGTGAGCGAGAAATGCTTTTCCCGCTCTCCGAGGGTTATAAAGAGAAGGGCAGCGCTGCGGCAAGCTGCAATATATCGTCGCTCTCTCTTCCTCCTCTGCTTAAATTTGGGGATTTTTGAGATCTCGAGGTTGATATTTGGGGAAATTTTTTCGAAACCCTAGAAAGTACGCACTCGCTTCCTCCCTTTCGAATTTTAATATTATTTTAGTAGCTTTTCCTCAGATTTTGGTTGTGCTTTTTCGATTTGCTTCGTATCTAGTGGAATCTCGCTGTAAAATTGTTAGTTTTTGCTTGATTGAGGAAAGATCTCTAGAATCGCAATGTTTGAGCTGTTTCTGATGGAACCTTCTGCTGCAAATTGACAGTATTTTGCTCAACTCGACATATTCATCTCGCTTTCTCTTTCATATTATTTGATCGAGCGATTTTGGGAAACCGCAGCTGAAATTGTTCGATTTACTTTGATTTTAATGGATCCGCTGTCAAATGAGTAGATATAGGAAAAAGATTCATTGTATTACAAATTTTCTGTTTTGTGTCGATAAATCTAGGGTTTGATGAACGGATCCTACTATTTGAGTGAGATCTGGTTCCTTTTCCTAGGGTTAGATGATTTCTTGTGGATTTTGTGGAAAAATCAAGTGTTGGGGTTTTCTGGACTTTTTTTAACCTTGAATTTGAAAGCTGGATGATTTTTCTTAGTTTTCTGTTCCTTTTGATTAAAAATATCACATCACAATATCTTTCTGTTAAATCAAATTTATGCCAATCCATTAATTGTTTAGTTTCACAGAGTCGCCTGTGATTTTATTTACCGAATGGCTTCTAATTATGTTTAGTTGAAGAAGAGGGCAAATGATACAATTTGCACTTAGTTAAGTTTGTGGCTTGTAGGACTGTATCTTTAATAGTACCAATTTAGTCAAGGATTTGGATAAAACAAGAGCAAACTGTATAAATCACTCTTGTAAAATTTTGAGCTTCAGATAAAGCAGTAGTAGTAATTAGTAAAGCTTGCAGCACTGGGTTCCTTCAGTTTGTAAATGAGGTGATCAGTAATTTCATAGAAAGGTAGAGATTTCTGCTCGCCAATCCGCTGTGGTAAGTTGTAGTCATTACAATAGAGAAAATCATGAACCAATTCTCGCATTTTATAACTAAGTTGCTTATATATGTTGTACCTCTGAATCTGTGCCGGTGAAACTAGTTGTTACCATACTTTCCCATAGGTACAAAATATCAGATCTTCTGTGGTTAGTAATTTGCAATTTCAACTTTCAACCAGCAAGGCTTTGTTGTATTTCCTCCGCTGGTTGTCATGAAGGTTAGGTATACATTTCAAAATTATTTTGATGAATATTTTGATTTTATTAACCAATTGAAGATGAAGAGTTGCATCATGATATTATCGTCCCGAATAATAACCCATTAGACAGTCCTGGAGAATTTTTTATTCAAAAATAGATCGAGAAAGGGGAAGGGTGGGGAAAGTTGTCAAGGCATGAGAAATGGGACAAGGAGGTCACAAGCATGCAACCAATGACAAAAACCTATTTACACAGGGGAAGGGGCGGATCTTGCATGGGTCATGCCATATAACTCAAGAAAACCAACCTGAAATTGTGAAATGCAAAACGTTACTTTTTTTGTAATTTTTAATTAGTGAAGGAAATTCTAGGCATGAATCCTTTTATCTTGAAATGAAAAAGCAACTAGCAGTAGTCTAATATCTTATACACACTTCATTGTGGGTTTTAAAGTTTTCATTCATAATGAAAACAGTGTAAATATAGCAAAATGCTGCTCTTATATTATAGTTTATTCCATTTTGGTTTTGCTTTTTGTATCTGATTTATCAATGTCCGCAGTCAGAGCAAAAGAGCCTCTAGCAATAAATGGCTGACTCGGAGAAAGGAAATTTAACTACTGATTCAAAGAAGAAAACTACAGCACTTGGTATTGTCTTTGCTAATTACTTCTGGTGATAGCAGTCATTTCATATTGCTATATGTTGATAATTTCTTTTTTCTTTTTGCAAAGATTTGTTTTGAAGAGAATGGTATTTGCCATTTTTAGATAGCATATACTAGAAAACACGGACACACACACACACATTTGATTCATAGATAGGTCATATCGAAAGTGCGATAGTGCCTGTCATGCTCTTAGGTTGCAGGAAGGTGGATTGGGCCGTGGCTGGTATGCTCTTCCTTGTGTTTTTTTTTTCCTAACATCAATAGAGAACCTTAAGATGCTAAGGATAAATTAATCTTATTTTCTAGGTTTATGACAATGTTTACTTAACTAAATGATGTTAATTACTTATACTTGTAACAGATGAAGACCTTGGCAATGATTTTCTCAGCTTCTGGGGGTCATCAAAGAAAGGGAAGGATGACATTGATTTTGATATGGAAGACGTTCCGCAAAATAAGAAAAAGTCATTCAATTTTGATAAACTGTGAGTTAATTATGTTGTTACTTCTCCCTTACATCTGGTAAATTGTTACCTATATGCTTTACTTAGATTATTACATAAAAGGCATCTAATTTTGCAATCAATTGTCTAGTATACCTATGATGTTTGTCTATGGCCTTCTACACAGTGATGACTTTGAGCTTGATAGAGATTTTGACAAACTATCATCCTTCAAAGTTGATATTCCTGAGTTGGACTTCTCTAGTCCTGCCATGAACAATGCCAAGCCAACTGAGAAGCCTATAGGGAAAAAGGATTCCAAAAACGAGAAGTTCTCCTTTAATTTTGATTTCAATGAGTAAGTTTGTTGCACAATTTTAGTTCATTACTGTATTTCATCTGTTATTAATTGTCAAAGCAACTTAAGTCCACTTGTGTTGTCAGATGATCCATATAACACTTTGTTGAATTCATATATTATCTAATTGATTCAGGTTGGATAGGTTTGATCTCGACTCCAGCCCTGCGGAAGACAAGAAAAAACCCAGCAAACATGCTGATAGCACTGATTATTCCTTTAAGCATGTTTGGAACCAGGACTCAAAAAGTAAATCTGACACAAGCACTGATATGTTTAAAGATCAGGGAAATACCAAACCACAAAATGCAGATATTACGGCTAGTTCAAGACCTCAGAGCTTGATAGCAGTCCGTAATATAAGGGATCCAAGACCTTCTGTTTCTGAAGATCTTGAGCATCATGATGCATCATCTCGTGAGGTGAAGACATCTACAGCAAATCAAATCACTGTTGCAGATGAAAATAATGATGAAACTCATAGTAAGGGACACATAGAACAAACACAAGAAACACGCTTTATAAGAACAAATGTCGAAAGAACTACGCAAGATTTTATTCTTGAATCTCCTGGCGATTGTTCTGCACAAGTGGATAATCCACAAGTGGAAACAAGTCCTCCTTCCTTGGATGATGTACGGGCTGCTGCAGCCAAGGAACAAGAAGATAGTATGAGAACAGTGGATAGTTCACAATCCAGGAACAGCAGTCCTACAAAATCTTACAATACAAGATACTGTCCAGAAACAAGTATGATCAAATCACCAAATGCCAGTGATGATAATCAGAAAATTTGTAAATGGAATAAAAATGAAGTTACTGGTGGAAAGGAAGCTCTCAGTGAATCAACCCATGGTCAAATGGGGTTTCAAAATGTTGCTTTGTTTGATTTTTCACAGAACATTGCCAACAGAATGAACTATCCTGAGGATAAGATCAATTCCGGCATGAAGTTCATCCTATCCCCACTACGAAGGTAGCTCAGTTTACAGTTCATCCCAACGTTTGACAAATAATAAATTTGTACATATTTATAATCTTCAGAAAACTTGTAACTAGATACCAATTATTTGTAAGCATAAATTATCTTAATGCTGAAACAACACAAAGTTGAACACATATTTATATTTCTTCCCGGTATCTTGATGGAGATTGTTCATGGAAGTATTGCTAGTCCCTCTTATTTGTAGTTATATAAAGACATCTCGACATACTGATTTAAACTTTAATTCTAAAATAAACTAAACTAAAATATCCTCAACTATCATGCTTTTCTCACTAAAATACCTTCAATGTTTTTTATTACAGTAAAACACCTTAAACTATGGTAGCATTTAAGGTATTTTACTATAATAAATTATTAAGGGATTTTCTCTCTCACTAAAATACCCTCAAAAGTAGCACTTAAGGTAATTTACTGTAATAAAAGAACTTTAAGGTATTTAAGTGAAAAAGATAGTTGAGGTATTTTAGTGTAATTTACTCTTAATTCTATTATTAATATCTCTCCCAGTGCATGGCAACACAGTTGAGATAAGATTGCAGTAACTAACTGCTTGCAATGATTAACCAACCAACTTTAACCTCCGGGATATGAGATGTTATGGCAAGGATGAAATCCTACATTTTATTTTTAAACTCTTTTTTGTGTGTTGCAGAAATGCCAGAGCAGTTAAACCAAAGTCACTGAATGATAAACTAGCTGCTTCTCTGCGGTTGAACTCTCTCAACATATCAGCAGAAAATGCAACCAGGAAAACTTCATCAGCAACCGAAAGGGAACTCGATAACATTCACATTAACAAATTAAAATCCTCAAATATATGTCCAGTTAAAGAGAATAGGTAATAATAAAATTATTTGCTTGTATTCTCCTTCATGCTATTACATACATTTTATATATAATCACCTTTCTGCCGTATTGCTTCTGTAGAGGATCAAGTCAAAATCATAAACAAGCTGAAACGTCGATGGTTGACATGTCAAAGTCACATGGTGAAGATTCAAAAGGCATCTCAGATGCTTCACGAAGTGAAAAAGATAATAATCAGAACAATACTTCTAGGTATAGAAATAGTGGACCGACTGATTTTTATTAAACATATAACCTAATGTTGTTTTAGATATGAATATGCATGTGGTTGTGGTCTCAGATATGAATTATAAATATGAATTATCTAATTTGTTTAGTAGCTATTTCACAAATAGGTGTTAGATTCATCCTTGAGGCTATAACTATGTTGCATTTGTTATACATATGTATGGGCATTTCAGCATGTCATGTTGAGATTTCTTTTTCTTTTTTTCTTTTTGTGGGGTTTTGGTTCCTTTTTTAGGGTTTTTCTATTGTCAATTAGCTCTAAAAAGGAAAATTAAAAGAAATCGTGAATCCTTGTTTTCATTATTTGGAAACAACTCGTAGTTCTTGTGATATAAAAAAAATCATTCAAGTAACTTTGTTCACATGGTGGAACTATGCATACAACAGATATTGGTCACAATGTGGTCTTAGTTGTTCTTGTGAAGTTTCAAGTACCTGTCAATTATTACAGGGCTTTTCATTTTTGGCTGACCATTTAAAAATTACATTTGTTTTCTTCTACTTCCGATGTGGTGCTTTATCTTTAGCATTTATAGTAAGCTTCTGATCAATTTCAGAGATGGTGTCATACACAATTGTGTATTTATATTATTATTTTGTTGGGCTACTTTCTAACTAAGCCGTCAAATAATTACAGTGCCTTATTTTGTCCAGATAAACTCCTGCAGTAGGGATGATAACTAACATGACTTCTTGTAGCTTCCTACTTAAAACTTCCAACTTGCAACAGAGTACTGCTACTAGTACTGCACAGACCCATCATCACTTTGTTTCTAGCACTTCATCGATAAGATGCTCCAAGAATGTTCCGGTTGAAACGAGTGATGCTTCTCTTAAAGATAAAAGAAGATGTGATTCTAGATTGACAATTTCAAGGTATGATTTTTTGCATCTTTCTCTTCCATTTTTAATCTTTTTATTTACTAAGACGTAAATCCCTGGAAAGTGAAAAAACTCTCCTAATTGCTGAATAATTTGGTTGCAGCATGAAAAATGTGAATATCACCACGCCAAATTCAGCAGCACCCAAAGAAGCAAAATCAGTGAGCTTTTCCGAGAGAAGCTTGGTGTTTCCTCTAAAGACAGCATCCAAAACAGCGGGCTCAGTTTTAAAAGAGAAGTCCACATCTATGAATTTGTTCATCAAAAGGAAGACATCTGAGGTCCTTATATTGCATACTTATTTATGATATATACCATAATATAATTTGAAAATAGGCCTTCCTTTTTAAAACTCTGGCCTGGTTCAAGGATAGATAATTTTCTGCTTTAAAGTTATGGCCTGTTTCTTTTGTTATTATTGCTAGAGCCATTCAAAGGTTCAATAGAAACAATTCTTATTTTAGGAAGGGTATTCGGCCTTATGAACTTCACATTTTCTATTCAATTTTTCCCTGTGTAATTGGTATTGCAGCTTGTCAATGTACGTTAATATAGAGAATACATTTTCAGGAATTCACAGCTGATCCAGATAACTCAAAACCCTTAGAGTGTTCCACAGAATCGGCTACTGGGAGGTAATTTCAATTTCAGGATCTGGAGTATTTTTTATTTTAAATTTAGCTAGTTAACTGTTCAATTATATGAATGCATTATGCCCTATTTTGCAGGAAACCATTTGAAGTTTCACAGAAAGTTGAGCGAGAGGCGGTAATATTTGTTTAATGCCCAGTCTGAATGTTGCTGTATGAAGAATATGATTATGCAGAAAAGTCTACTGCTAAATTTACCTTGCTTTGCCTTCCGACAGGTTCCTGTTACCGAAAATTTAGAAGCAGTCCTTAATGATAATTGCACAGAAGATCTGGCTTCAAATGGTGCTCTCAAGTTGAGAAGCCTAACGGAGAGTGAATGTCCACTGCAAAAACAGAAAGATGGAAAAGTACAGAAAGCAATGGCTCTAAATGGCATGAGTATATCAGCACTTATTGACTTTCTAAGTGGAATAATTTCAATTTTGGAGAGGGTCCATGCTTCCTTATGATAGTGATAATTATGTGTCTCATGGAGCAGACACATTCAGCAAAAGAAATCATTGGTGTAGAAGAGAACAGGAAGGAAACATGTAGTAGTGAGGGATACAAAGAACAATCCAAAGGAGCATACTTGACAAAACCATGTGTGGAAATTTTGGACCAAGATTTCCCTCTCCATTTTCTATCTGGCAACTGTTCAGCTCAGGAAGATCTTCCTCAAACGAAGACGGCTTCCTTGAATGCTGCAAAATCTAATTCAGCCGGGGAACAAGATAATAGTATGACAACTGTAGAAAGCTCACGATCCAGGAGCACCAGTCCAGTATATTCTTACAACTCAAGATGCTGCCAAGAACCGAGCTTGACGAAATCACAAAATGCTAGTGAGGCCTTTCAGGAGCATCATCAAGGGAACCAAAATGAATCTATTGGAGGAAAGGAAGTTTGCAGTGAATTAAACGAATATAATATTGAAACTCAAAGTGCTTCCTTTACAGATTTCTCACATAAGATTACTCACAGAATGAAGAACACCGGTGATAGTGATAATCAGAACATGCACATGGTGGTTATTCCATCCCTATTACAAGGGTATCTGATTTACATTTTTTAAGATATAAATTTTATGAACTGCAACGAGCGGAAGTGTTTGGTTAAATAAATTGTCACGCCCCGCTTCCCAGAGTGCGCTAAGATAGGCACGTGACAGAGCCAACCATACTACTTGTGGCTAGGAAACATCCCTCCACAGTCACATTACGGCTGTCTAGAGATATCAAGAACAGTATAAATAAAATAAACTATCTAGTACATGTCCATGAGCCAGAATAAACGAGTCAAGAAATAATATGCGGAAGCAATAAATCCAAATAACAATAACAATATGGAAGGTATGGAAATAACTAAACTAACTGGATACTAACAGGATCCTCACTGCTCGGCCTGACGGCGGAAATACTCTTGATCAGCCTGCGACAAAGGTAGAGGATCTGGGCCATGCAAAACCCAGACGTTAGTGCGTCATAATATCAATAATAATATAATCAGGGGGTAACAAGTCATGCAGGCATGAGTATGAACAGTAATAAAAGTATAACAGTAACATGAATAAGAAATAGTGAAGGGTATAAGCACATGTGACGTGCGGTGAGTAATCTGAACTAAACTACTGGGTTAACTACTCTCAAGTCTTTGAAATCAATTTAATGAATCGTTGATATAACTCAATAGTATCCCGTGCATGTCCGGGACCACGGTCCAGATTCTCGGGCTGAAACCGAGACATCCCGCTAGGCACTAAACAGGAAACATGTACAGATGAATGATGTCAGCATCATCATCCCAGGGCTGGCCTAGCCCCTAAAACTGATCAGTATAAGTATCGAACCATCGAGTTACAAGTCAGGTTTCATCATTGATTTCCCCATACCCCCAAGTTATGTGTTCAAGTCAGGTATTGATAAATCTGAGACTAATGCCAACACAGGATCAAGCAGGAACAAGTTTGTCTATACAGACAACAGGATATGCCTATCGGGACAACATATCAGGATTGTCGGCATTAGGAACAGGATCAGGTAACATGTCAAGTAATGATATATCGGGTCATGTCAGGTAGTGTACATGTATTAAGTCATGTCAAGTAGTGGTGTATCAGGTCATGTCAAGTGGTGCACATGTATCAAGCGGGTGCTCATAATCAAACTGTAGCAAGTATTGAATCAAGGTGAAACTACGGATGTACAATAAAAGTTTGGATGCACAAATATCGATCAGGGTCACATCATGACTAAATAGGATGCACAATTATCAAGCATGGTGCACTAATACAACAGTAATATGAAATAATATGGTCTCGGCGTGCAACTAGATATGTAATAAACCGTACGAATACAGACGGATACTATAAAACTGTAAATCGGTAAAATTTGCTGAATATTAAAACACAAGCACTATTATTTATTAAATAGATATTGATATAATAATATTAACATGGATAACATATTCAAACCGATTAATAATTATAAAAGTGGTATTGATTAACCATGCACAAGAAAGTTTCGTTCAGAAATTCAGCGTCACCATGATTTGTAAAATAGCTTAAAAATAACAAACGTTCTCCAAAAGGGACGCGTCTTATACCAAAACAAAGATAATTCAATAAGGTTTTCATTTTTATAAGTTGGAGTATCTCAGATTGTTCCGACAAAAAGCTATGAACATTCGAAATTGAAAGTTTGCTGCTGGAATTTCCTTGGAGAACAGTTTAGAGATATTTTCATTTGCATTTTACGTTATTTAAACAATTTATTTTGCAAGTAAATATTTCATAGAGTTATAGTATTCTGAGTTAGCTTCGTAACGAACTAAAGAACGTATACTAATAATTTTTCTATGATTTATAATGAATTTTATAAGGTAAGGTGTACAGTAAATTTCAGATTTGTCGTATCCGCTTTGCAACGACGTTTCATGTGTAAATTATAATATTTTCAAACTATATTTTGTATAACATTATAAAATGCAGATTATAAACTAATTAAAGATAATAATAAGAAATATTACGACGATATATATTTTAAATGATATGGATGCAAACGGGTATCCGAAAACGGTAAAACTTTAATATGGATGTACAGTGCAATCAACATGTGATATTTTTATTCATATGGATGCAAAATAAGATACATAACATATAGCAAGATGAATTAGCATGCAACTAGATATGTAAATAGTGATATGGATGCATACGGATGTCCGAAGACAGTAAAACTGTAAAATGGTAATGTGGAATGCATAACTAAATATTATGTGATGTTATTATTCAAATGGGTGCAATATATTGTAGTCTAGCATATAACAAGATAAATTTGCATGTACTAGATACAAAATAAATTGTACGGATGCAAACAGACGTCGTAAAACTGTAAAACTATAACATGAGATGCATGATTTTAAATACATGTATTATATTTATTCAAATGGATGCAAATATAGTAACATAGCATGTAGCAAGGTAAATTTGCCTCGATCGAATCACGCGACGAATACGCACTTCACGTCCGACGTCGGTAAATCGTCGCAACGCACATGCGGCACGCGGGACGGGTCCAGGCAAGGCAAGAGGGTGATCACACAGGCAAGATACGTTCACTGGATTACTCGGATCGTCAGCGACGAGCACGGCTCTGGCGGTGATCACCGGAATCAAGAAACAAGATCAAGAAAAAGAAAGAAGAAAGAAGAAGAAGTAAGAAGAAGAGGCTGTGTATTAAATAAGGAAAGAAAAAAATAAATAAATAAAATATATATATATATATATATATATATATATATATATATATATATATATATATATATATATATATGCAGAGGGGAGAGAGAGAGAAATGGGTTGTTAGATTGTTAGGAAATTAGTTTAGATTTAAATTTAAAAAAATCTTTTATTAATTAACTAAATTTTAATTTGTATCAGTTTATAAAATTAATATTATATAAATAAAATTTGATATTCTGGTAAATACAAATATAGTCCAAAACATGCCCGGGTCGGGTCTAAAATTCAGTTTTAAAATACGAAAAATATACATGTCGACCAAAATTAAAGTTGGATATCCGGATAACGAAAAATGCATACCCCCAAGAACAGATGCACGCACGTACACGTAGTCGTCCAAACAAGTCCGTTTCACTGAACGGGACGAGAACAAGATGCGCGGATGCTACCACAGGGTTAGGGGTATCATGCAGGCCATGCAATGTATTTTTAAAATATTTTATGTGACTTAAAATGTTATATTAAAATGCAGATGCTATATAAAATGCGAGTATGCATGAAAGTGCACGAGTCCACGTATCAAGTCAGGATAAATTATAGACATGAATCAAGACTGGTTTCAAGTAAGCGGGTCGGGTCGGATGCAATAAAATGTCAAAACACTATTCGCACCCAAAACACAGTAAATCAGGAAAATACCATAAATAAAGAAATGCATGAACTAGAACTGGTATAAATGAACTAGGGTGTTACATAAATCATTAAATATAGAACCAGAACCATGTTTATATACAAGTGTATTTCACTTCACATATCTTACTGTTGTGATTAGTTCTGCATGAAGATGATCTTGAACACTGATTCATTAATGTAATGCTATATTGCTATTATTAACATATTCATGGTGCAAGGCAACATTATGGGGATAAGCTTGCAGAAAATGATTGCAGAAGTTGGGTGATGAAAGCATAAATTGGAACATGACTGAAAGGATGATCTGGTTATCCTTATTGGGGGAGAAGCAGCGATAAGTTAACAAACATTAACATTATTGTGAAATCCAAGGACATTATTTCTCTAACTTATCAAATAGAAACCGACACCAATACTAATTACTAACCATACAAGACCCTTATGTCCTGTACCCAGAAAGGATCATAAAGCATACATCATTAGGCACTTTTATTTAAACACCATCTTCCAAAATTCTCACATATGCTGACACTTGCCATTCTCCCTAAGCACTATACTGCTTCATCTACATAGTCTGGCAACCAATTTAAACAATTCAGAGTACTTCATGAATTATTCAACGATTCCAAATCAAAATTGAAGGACAAACTAATTGCTGATAGTTGAGTCCTTCAGAAAATCAGTAGAAAATGCAAATTTTCAGCACCAATTCAATAGGACCGTGGCTTGTTAGATGTCAGCAAACTAAATGCCTATGATATATCCCTTGTTAATGAGGGTAGGCAAGAACGAATGAAATCTGTGTATCTCAAAGTGGTGGTGGTGCAGCAAATCACATATCATATTGTGTGTGCCTTCTTTCTACTACAGGGTTGGCAAACAAAATCACGAAGCTCAAGCTCAGAAAGTTGGCATCTTGAAGTTATATGAAAAAGGTTCAACAGAAGGCATCTCAGCTCCTTCAAGAGGGCAAAACGGTGATGCATTTCGGTATGAAACTTAGCTTAACAATAATGTTTACCCAAGTCACATATCACCTAACTTATTCCCCCCCCCCCCCCCCCCGCCCCCTGTTTGTCATTTATTTCCCTGCCAATAAGTTTTGTGGCATGCTAGAATGTTTCTGTGTGTAATAGAATTGACTTCTTTCAGAAGGAAATAGTGACAGGCCAGCAAAATTAAGAATCCGTTTCATTCAATCTAATCCATATAATTTATAAAAACATTAAACGATTATGAGTTTTCTATGCATCAAGTAGTGAAAAATAATTGGAGGATGGAAATGCAGGAAGTTGGATAGATATCAATTCACGGTGACTTGTTGCAAATTTGATGTTTTGTTTTCTTCTCCGCTGAGATATTGTTTAAAGTTTCCTTCTTCCACCTATACATCGAGTTTCTGGTGAAACAAAAATGAAGGGTGCGTATTGTAATTTGTATCACAAATATGTAGTGTGACTTGCTCTTACATTTTCATCGAGAGTATTCTCTTAGTCATGGCATAATATGGTAATATGCTTAGCAAGTCGTTATATAATTTCTAGGCTTAATTCCAAAAAAAAAAACCAAACCTTTAAGCTGAAATACGAGAAACCCTCAAATAGTTTCAAAAATATGAGAAACCCCAATGGTATGCAGGTTTGTGCTATTTATTGCTGACGTGACACCTGATTTTTTGGGGTTTCTCGTGGTTTTTGAAAGTTTTTGTGCTAGTTTCTTGTGTATTTTGAAAGTTTTATGGTGGTTTCTCACTTTCTTGTGTATTTTAAAACTATTTGGGGGTTTCTCGTATTTTAGCTAAAAGGTTTGGTTTTCTTTTTTGGGAATTAAGCCTAATTTCTATACACTAACTGCAGATAGAACCCTGCGCCAAGGATAATACTGACACGAGTGTTTTTCTTTTAGCAGCTTCCAACTTAAAACGTCTGGCCTGCTACAAACAATTACAGGTAATACAGCAAAGAGTACCACACCAAACTCGGCTTCTAATATTGCATATATTAAAAGCTCCATGTTTGTTCCCATTGAAATGAATGGTTCTTCAAGGTACAATATTGTATCTTACCACTCTACTTCTATTTCATTTAATTTTCCTTTTTATTTGTTTGTTATAACTTTCAATATATGAGAAGTGAATAGGACTCTCCTAACTGCTAAATTTGGTTCTAATGCAGCATAAAAAAATTAAGCAGCAAGACACAGAATTCTGTAATAACCAAAGAAGCAAAATTAGCAAAATTTGATGAGAATAACTCTGAGTCCCCTCTAAAAACACCATCAAAGATGGCAAACTCTATCACACAAAAAAATGCATCTTTATCTGCACCTCTGAAGCGGAAGACAAATGAGGTACTTTATATCGTGTTTTTCAAATTGTCTATTATCTTTATTTCTCTTGTCATGCCCAACCCAGCTGATTAGCTGATCAGGAATAACCTGATCAGAAGGACCGCAGTACCTAACTCTCAAACTTATAAATATAATAAACCTCAGACATCAAGTTCCAGATAACATTATAACAAGATCCCAAACGCTAGACACTTAAAATATGTAAATTCTTTTACGCATTATTCCACAATGGAAGTCACTCATAGCTTAAAAAGTTTTATCCACAATAAAATTGCCTAGTTAGATTCTCAAAAGTAGGCCACACGTCTACCAACCACGAAGTTTGATGAACCCAAATTCAAGCCATAATAGAAAAGATTATCATCTGTTGAATGAGCAAGCAACTGCTTGTCAAGTAGGTAAATACAATTTGAACAATTTTTTTCAATAAATCCATACCAAGCAACTTATTACGAAAACTGTCATCTTTTCTAAAGTTATCAAATAGTATAATAATCTTGCATTCAATAAATGTAACTTATGCAAGGGAAATGCAACACTTGTCAAATATTTCAATGTGATGGAGAAAATTAGCGTCTATGCTAAAATTTTGAGAACTATGCCGAAGTAACATACACACAGTGACACACATACATGCCAACCTACTTACATTCATATGTATGTGTGCACGGGAAAATGATCCCACAAACAAAGGAATTGTAGTGTGTGTGTACAGGAAAGTGATCCCACAAACAAATGAATGCACAGTACAAAATAACATAAAAAGAGAAATTCTTTAAAAGATGTGCATAGAGATATGTGCTAGCTTGTTAAGGAGCGTGCTTAAACAGCTGTCTTTGCTCGGTGAATCCTTTATTTAGTCAAATGCACTGTTTTGAATGCGAGAAAGAAGTGAGGAATTCTCACCCTTAAAATAAAGAGCCTTGAGTACCAGAAGAAAAGCACCATTACCTAAATTTTTTTATAAGTGAATACTATATACACACAGATATATACATACATTATACATACGTACTTATACTTGCACATACATACACACCCGCACGAGTGCGCACACCCAGACACGCGCACGCGCAAATTATATGTAAAAGGTGTCATAGGTCGAAGCTTTTACCTTCTTTGACAGTGAAAAAGCCAACTCTCACCAATTTTTTTCCGGATAATCATTTGGTGTCAAAAGCCAAATCCAGCCAGCATTTAGCAGCACTGTCTATCTTGACCTCCATACAGTTCTTCACTAATGGGCATGTATTTCCATCTGCATGGTCTAATGCAACTTTTGCTGCTCTTCTTCTTCTTCCCTTTTTTTGGGAAAAAATAAATGGCGTGTATTGTTTCTTGTTTAAGTATCTTTGTCACACTTCAGGATTCAACAGATAATCCAACAAACTCAAATCCATTAAAGCGTGTCATGGGGTCTCCTATTGGAAGGTAAGCTTAAGAGATTATCAATATTATCTCCATTTAAATCTTCAGTTATTTGAATGCTTTATCAGATTTTGCAGAAAACCTTTGGAGGTTACTCCAGAAACTGAAAGAGCATCGGTAAATATTCAATGATCATGCATATATTTTTAGGATTACACTAGTTTGAATTATATGCTTATTGTGATGGGTAAGAGAATATAACAAATTCTATTATTTGTTGTTCCTTGCTTTTCCTTTTAGCAGGTCCCCGTTACTGTGAATCTTGAAGCATCTCATCCTGATAATTGTCCTGAAGATCTGAATTCAATTGGTGTTCCTGAGTTGGGAGGCTTAACAGATGTTGAAGTTGTAGCACTGTTGGAGAAAGATGAAATTGCAGAGAAGGCTGAAGCCTATTCAATGGAACTTGACAATGTGAGTGTATATATCACACATTTTATTTTTAGATATCGATTTATTGTCTTTATGTGGAGACAACCGCAAGTCATTTCTTGGCGGTCACTGTTAGAGCTCTATGTTCACACTTCGCTTTCTAACGAATTTATAGCATTTTTTGAATTAATTAATTTTAATAGCAAATCTAGGTAATATCTTTTACTATAATATTTTTAAATATTACTTGGCTTAAAATTTTATTTACTAGAGTTGGACATTCAATAATTGCAAAATTATTGTCCAGCTTCACAAAATACATGTACCTATTAACAGGCAAACTACCTTTGGTTTCCACTATTTCACAGGGAAAATAATATTACCATGTAAAATACTTTTGGGTGCCACAATCCAGAGCATATATAAATTGAAAATGAGACGACACATACCTACTAATTATTACAATCCTGCGCTGAACTGTCTACATTCCTCTCTTAATTATGATAAAAAATAGTTGACAGAAGAACCTCAGGTTTTGCCGGAAGTGATTACAGTGATCGATGGCGGGATAGTCTTTTTAGCCAGATTTAGACCAGGATCATTTTGCCCATATAATAGGATCATATCAGGCATGCTGCCTATGATTGTCATAATATACACTGCATTCAGATTTTACAACAATCTGTGTTGCCAACTTACCATTGACACTAACAGATTAATGAAAATAGGATTTCATCTAAATATTTCCATTACCACAGTAAACCTGAACAGTCAACATTCAACTGAGAGCAATTAATCTCATTTCTTGTACATTAATAAATGACTAGTATTAGGTTTCTCTTTCCTGTAACTTTCCCATCTTTTCTTAAAAATAAGATAATAATAAATAAGTACAAAAAAATCTCCTTGAAGAAAAGATGAAAGTGATTCGCATTTTGGTCTGATTCTGCAATCTTCACTTCAAGCATTTCACATGTGACATTGACAACATGCTTCTTGGTTAGCATTTTGCCATATTGCGAGGATGTGGACTGGAATTTAAGGAGCACGATTTTCATGATTGATACTTTACTACAGAGTTGCATATATATAATTTAAAGCGAGGTAACTGGAAAGTTGTGGAGGCTTTAAGTTGTGTAATGATAGTTAAAGTTATAACTGCAATAAGCCATATGCCAAAACAAACAGCCTTGAGGTGGATGGTTGTGGCTCTGAATTAAAATTAATTGGAGAAAAATAAATCAATATAATGCCAATTGCAAGCGGCCTACCAAAGGGTGAAAACGAAATCCGGCCCCTGGAACCAATCAACTTAGTACGACTGAACGGATGCTTTTCAAGACCCAATCTTTTTCCTTATCCGGCACTAGTAAGCAAGTGTCAAGGACCAGTAGTCTTCATAGGGAATCAGGTTCGACCCGATGGCTCAACATGGGGCCTTGCTGTTATTTTTGCTGTTGCTGATAGTCCTATTAGTGGTAAGTTGGTAATTTTAACTAACGGTAGCATATGAAATGATGAGCAACGAAGTTTAGTGCAATACAAGTTTCTGATTTTCGTCTTTGCAGATGTGCGAGACACTAACAAAGAAACAGGAAGAAGCCAGAGAATTGCTCGTTCGTGCTATAGTAAACCACAACGCACTGCTGATGCTAAACCATCCTCTACTCGACGAGAAGATATCCTTTTTATAACTATATTTTTGGTCATGCTCATTTCAATCGCGTATATAAACTTTGATTCTTTAACCATATAAAACATCCGTAACCTTCAGAAGTTCGCCACCAGCTTGCAGTCAAAGTATAGCTTCTTTCGCTAACAATTGAAGGATTCGAAGTGTAAACTATATTTGCATCATGCTTCCAATAGCGTGTTCTCATGTTTTCCATGCCAAGAGACTAGCCTATGCTTTGTATAACCAATAAGTGTAAACAGCGTTTGAGGACGTATTGTTATTGTATCTGCATCCTGCATTCTACACGGTTAGCCCTCTCTATGGAAATTTTCTTTTCAAAACAATTTATTTACCTTAGTAGGCATAAGTGAAGCCTGAAGGCGAAGAGCCCAAATAAACAAGTCTACTTTGCGAGATGCATTACAAATTATCTTATTTTGCATTATGGTTTCTCACCCTGTAGAGAAATTTCTATCTAAGCTTTTGGTGAATGATCTACCGTTATTGGTATTAAATAAATTAAGAATGCAACTGATATAGAAAATTCGTAGTACGTTCGAAACTTGGCTTTCTAATAAAGTTAGAAATAAAAATTATTTATTTTCTTATTCCTGACTTATCATAGGGGAGAGATTTTAGTGTATATTGGTCAAGAAGTCAATTTTCGCATTTTTTTATAATGGACATTTCATCTTGATTCTACGGCTTACATACACCATTTTCCAACTGACTTTGGTACTTTCTGACCGTTGATTTGGTTACGGAAAATATTCTATCATTGGTAAACCATTGAATCTACGACCCTATGATGTAAGCACAAGTATTGAAATCACATAATTTTTTGTGTATGCATATATTAATATTATATTGATCAAGATGAACGGTGTCGATTATTAAAAAATTTATAAAAATTTGATTTTTTGGTGAATATATGCAATAAACTCTATTCTATCTATATAATATATATGAAGTTATATAAGAATATTTCTTGGAATCTTCCGTTATATAACTTGTACTTTAGTGGGAAAATTGTAATTTATAGATCCCATTTAACTTTCTTACTGCATTTGGGTTTGGGTCATGGAATTTTTTTTTGGCTCACCACCCAATATTTATTATTCTTTTATCCAATACAACTAGATTTATATGATGAAAAAAATTTAATCGCGGCTCTTCTTTAAAATCCTTTTTTTTTTTTCTCTATTTAGGTTCTGCTGGCAAAATATATTAAAAAATCATGATTTTTGTGAGTTATACCTCACAAAATACTGAAAAACAAAAAATTATTGGGGGTTAAAATTTCGCAATTTCCATTTAGCATTGTAAAAAAATATATTGAAAAACCAAAGAAAAATTAGCTATTTTCATATGCTTAAAATATTAAAATTTTGAAGGAAACAAAATTTCTCGATTTTCTTATGCTAACATGCATAATATTGAAAAAAACACGAATGAAAGCAGAAGATTTTGAGATTTTTGAATATTTTTTTACTATTTTCTTGTGCTATAACATGCAAAATATAGAAAAGCATTAAAAAAAACAGAAAATATTGAGATTTTTGTGCAGTAAAAAAAAATATTGAAAAAACAAAAAAAAAAACAGAAAATTCTTGAGATTTTTGAAGACTTTGCGATTTTCATATGCCATAACAAGGAAAATGTTGAAAAATTAAAGAAAGCATGACCTTTAAATTTTTTACGATTTTGGTGTCCTATGGCATGCAAAATTTTAGAAATTTGAAGAAAATAAAAAAAATTGAGATTTTTATTTAAAATTTCATGATTTTCATGAACTGTCGGGGTATCCAGTCATCCGAAGTCTTCGGCAAGGAAAATGATGAAAAGATGAAGAAAAATATAGAAATATTTGCATGTACATATGAAATGCATAAATATAAGACATTAAAACTTGTAAATCATAATATAATAAACTATTAAATTAATATTCATATTCGACTTCGCAAGTAACAAGAATACCCACATTTTTCATTGTAAAATCAGTTTAAGGCAAAACGTTATCAAAACCATAGTCTAGAACCATTGATGCATCTAGTTGTAAATCCCCGCGCGTTACCTATAGCTGGGCCCACTCATACGCCAAATTCAATTAAATTCCTTGTGGCGGGAGCTGCAAATGCCAGCCCAAACCCCAACCATTTGGCACCATTCCAAAATTTCTTTCCAAATTCACTCTTTTTACTTCAAATTTTAAATTTCCCACCTTCATTCATTCACAGGATCTTCTCTTTACTCACCAAACAAATCAAATTCATAGTTTCAATTTCAGATTCAAACCCCCCTGAAATCCAAAAATGAAAATTTCTCCTTGCCTCCATTTTCCCAATCTTACAAATACCCAAGCCCAATCTTCACTTTTTCTCTAAAAAAATGGCTCAGCTCAAAAACAACAACAAAGAGAACATCACCCCATTCTCAACCCCAGCTCAAGTGAATAACAATAATAAGAAGAGCAAGAGATGGAAGAGGAAGAGGCAGAGGAAGAGGATCCCCCTTCAAGACATCACCAACCTCTTTGTCTGCGCTCGGTTGCCTCCTCTCTCCGTCGTCGTTTCGGCCGAGCCGAAGAAGGGTCTTTCTCAAAGGAGAAGAGTTTGTGATGGCGTTGTCGGTCAAACTTGCCGGGTGTCTCTTCGCCGGGAGTTTCGCTGATCTATAGTTTATATTTTTCGGAAACAAGTGTGTGTGGGTTTTCTACCATCATCCACTTGACGATTGATACTTATTTAGCTTTTTTTTTATAGTTGAAAGAATGGGATTATCGTTTACTTGTGAATTCAGGAGTTGGGGTTTTATTGGAATAAATGTTGAGGTTTCTTTGATCTCTTTCATGTATTATCTCTAATTGTCTTTAATTGGATTAGATGATGATGATGATGATGATGATGATGATGCATGTGTGCAACAAATTCCTTGAATACTACTGATAAAAGGGACAAGGATGTTACAAGATGGATTTACTTTTGATGGTCGATCTCTTGCATATGTGTGTTGCATCATTTTAGTTGATCCTTAGAAATTCGCATTTGCGTAGAGTGATTGTGATTGCCATTTTCTATTTGCACACACGTGTCTTTCAACCATTTTGTTCTTGTCCCGCGTCAACTTTCCTTATCACAGAGTTAAAAATATACAAGTGTGAATACTTGGTGAAAATTGTGATGAAAAAACATTACTGTTGTGTTTTGTGTTTGGGTGTATGAGATAATGCTATGCATGAGTTCATTGTACACAAGCACAATATATTTTAGTGCAATTTACCTGTGTAGGGTAAATTACACTATAATACCCTAAACTATCATGTTTTCTTGCTAAAATATCTTATGATTCTTTTATAACAGTAAAATATTTTATGCCTTATTTTTTAGGGTAATTTAGTGAAAAAAATTCCTTAAAATCCATAGTTAAAGGTATTTTAATGTAATTAAAAAACTTCAAGGCATTTTAGTGAAAAAAGTGATATTCGAGGGTACTTAAGTATAATTTACCCGAGTATATATTCTAGGTAAGTCAATACACTATTGGTATGTTTTGTTTTTGTTTATTTACTAGGACTATGCTGAATGTACCCAAGAAAGTATGTTATTTATATTTCAATTTTGAGCGTAGTCCGTCAATATAATACATATAAAGTTAAATATTTCCTTATCAAGCTTGGACATTAGAAGAAAAATTGTTATCTGGCTCCTATTTAATTTTCTTAACGAATTTGGGTAACGAGAAATTTTTTATTGGCTCCATACTTAATATGTGTCACTCTTTTATTTTATACAACTAAACTTATATATTGTAAAAATTCTGACCGGCCTCCTTTAAAACCACTATTTTTCTCGCTCCTTCAGTTTTACTTGAAAAATATTAAATTTTTTTACGATATTTGTGTGTTATATAGCACACAAAATATGTTAGAGTTGTAGTTTGGTTAAGACAAAATTAAAAGATTTGAGACGTGTATGGTACACTTTTCGAAATGTGATATTGCCCCCATTATGGGAGTATAGCAGAAGGCAATCACCCCAAGATACAACAAAGCTCCTGAAACTCTTTTAGAAGACAATGAGAAGAAAATGCAAAATCTGTGAAGACAGTTTTCAGACAATCTTTAAATTTCGAAATTCAAAGACAAATTGAAAGCAGAAAAATCGAAATTCAAAAAGGAAAACTCTATTATCAAGTTAAACCCCAAGATAGCCCAAGTGTCCTATTAAAGACAATAATAAATAAATATTATAAGCTCACTAAAAATTAGGTCCACCTAGCTCATAACCCATTTTGTTCAAGTTATTACTTAAAGATTGAGAATTATTATAAAGGCTTGGACATTTTTCTCTCCATCCAATGTGGGACTATTTCCCATATACAAATGCTATCAATAGATTCAAACTACCAGCAACCCCCCACTAGTTTGCATAAATTGGTTGCAACCACATCTCTTTCGTGACAAATGTTATCCATAAAAAAGATATCTCTCGATTTAAATCATCCATTAGTGTATGTATATCAATCATCTAACAAAGATATTGCTGTCCGCAGATTAATCCAAAACTTTTATTAATAGAATTTGAAATACAACCCACACAATATTCATCTTATTTTCTCAGAGGTTTATAACTGCTTTAACACTATTATGGTCATGCGTTACTCTTGATCTTCATAAGCATTTACAAGAAAACACTTTACATCTCTTATTGAAGCGGCACCACTTCTATACTAATATAGGTGGAGTTTCCTTTATTATATATCTGTTACTGTGGATATTTAAAAATTAAATAACTCCATTGAGAGCCTTCACTCATCCTCGTTATCGTAACAGACAACACCATGTACTTATTTATATGAGAACGAGACATCAAGTGCAATACAGGCACATGACATTAACTTGTTATTATTCATTGAACTATTAAAATTAGTTTTTACTAATTAAAATTGGGTTACCATTACTGGTGCCAAATTGTAAATGTTTAAGTCTCATTCTAATTGACGTACTCTTTACCAAATCTTTTAGATAATGTCTTGGTAAAAGGATATGCTAAATTTTTTGCAGATCTCATATAAACATGGTAATTATTCTATTAGTAATTAAATCTCGAGCATATTCATGCTTTAGGCTAATGTATCTAGATTTACCATTATAAATATTATTATAAACTCTAGACATAGTTGCCTTACTATTGCAATGCAAGAAAGTAGATGTCACCGGTTGTGGCCACAACTCTATATTCAATAATAAATTTCTCAGCCATTTTGCTTCCTTCCCGACAGTAGCTAAAACGACAAATTTAGATTCCATTTTTGAATGTGTGATGCGGGTTTGTTTCTTAGAGGCCCGACTAATGGCACCGCTTCCGATCGTAAATACCCAACCCGTTGTGGATTTATTATCATTTGCACTTGTGATCCAATTTGTATCCGAATAACCTTATAGTACTACAGGATAATTGGAATAAAATAGACCAAACTCTTTTATTCTTTTTAGACACCTAAGAACTCTACTGATGACCTTTCAATGATTAATACTTGGTTTACTGGTGTATCGTGACAATTTTCATACTGCAAAAGCTATATCAGGTCTTGTACAATGCATCACATACATAAAGCTTCCAATAGCGCCAGCATATTCTAATCGTGCAACCACATTGTCACAATTCTTATTTAATTTCATACTCGGATCATACGGAGTAATACTTTCTTTTATATTAAGATATTTGAATTTATTTAATAATTTCTCTATATAATAAGATTGGTTTAGCATAAACCCTTTATTATGTTTTTTCACCTTAATTCCTAAAATAGTTTCCACTTCATTCAAATCTTTCATTTTGGATACTGAAGTTAAATAACCTTTTGTTTTATTTATTCTAATCATGTTTGTACCAAATATTAACATGTCATCGACATAGAGACATATAATTACTCCATAATTCTGATTGAATTTGGAATATATACACCTATCCGCACTATTATGCTTAAAACCATTTGATATTATTACTTTATTAAATTTCTCATGCCATTGTTTAGGGGTCTGTTTTAAACCATATAGCGACTTAGTTAATTTGCAAACTTTGTTCTCATTTCCAAAAAGTATGAAACCTGCGGGTTGTTCCATGTATACTTTCTCATTTAATTCACCATTTAAAAAAGCTGTTTTTACATCCATTTGATGCACATATAAATTATATATTGAAGCTAGATCTATAAGAACTCTAATGAATGTTATTCTAACCACATGTGCATAAGTATCAAAATGATGTATGCCCTCTTTTTGTATGAATTTTTTAGCCACCAATCTTGCCTTGAAAGTTTGTATAGAGCCATTTATGTTTTGTTTTCTTCTAAATACCCATCTACACTTTATAGGCTTAGATTTTTGAGGTAATTCAACCAATATCTAAGTAACGTTGGACATTATTGAGTACATTTCATCATCAATAGCTTCTTAAAAAAATGCAGCATTTCTTGAAGATATTACTTCACTAAATATTTTAGAATCATCTTCTACATTAAGTAGAATAGGTACTTTATTAAGCATTTTGGATCCATCTCCTTCAACGAGAAATACTATCGAATATGAATCAATTAAATTAGGACCAAAAGATTTTTCTTTCCTGATTTTTTGACTTTTCCTTGGTTCAATACTTTCATTACTTTCTCTTCTTTTCTTATTGGTAATTTTCTTAGAAGTTACGCATCTTCCTTATTATGCAAATTAGAATCAACATTATCATGCATAAATTTATTTTCAAAAAATTCAACATGTATCGATTCTATTATGACATTTGATTTTAAATCTAGAAGTCGATATGCTTTAGAATTTTGTGCATATCCAACAAATACACTTCTAATATCTCTCGGCCCTAATTTAGATTTATATGAATCAGCCACTTTATAATATGCTATGCACCCCTATATTTTAATATAGTTTAAATTGAGTTTTTTACCATTCCAAATTTCATACGGTGAAATATGAGTTTTCTTAGATAGTATTCTATTATGAATATAATATGCTGTTAAAGGAGCCTCACCCCAAAAATTAAAAGACAATTTAGCTTTTAAAAGCATAGCATTTACCATTTCAACTAAAATCCTATTTTTTCTTCCGGCTAACCCATTGTGTTGAGTCGTATAAGGTGCGGTTCTTTGATGAATATTACCATGCATTTCGAAAAAATTGAGAAAAATAATTATAAAAATAATCTCCTCCTCTATCACTTCTAAGAATTTTAATTTTTTTATCTTTCTGATTTTCTACAGCAGATTTATACTCTTTAAATTCCTCAAATGTTTTATCTTTTGTTTTTAATAAATATACATATGTAAAACGAGAATGATCATCAATAAAAGTTATAAAATATTTTTTTCCTCCTCTAGTTAATTAACCATTTAATTCAAAAATATCAGAATGAACAATATCCAATAAATTAGTATCTCTTTCAATTTTAGGAAAATGTTTTCTAGTCATTTGCTTCTACACAGATTTCACATTTATCATTATAATCATTTTGACATACAATGCAACCATGTTTAGACATATATTTTAAAGAGCGAAAATTTAAATGACATAATCTAGCATACCACAAAGAAGAAGAATACTCAACGACATAAACAAATACACAATTTATTTCATTAATACCAAGTTTGAACATGCCATCACAGGAATATTCCTTTCCCACAAACATACCATTCTTTGATATTACAACTTTGTAAGACTCTAGAACAATTTTAAATATTTTCTTGTACAAAAGATCTGCAGATACACGATTTTTCCTCAAATCAGGAACATGAAATATATTAAGCAGAGTAAGTTTCTGTCCAGATGTAAACTTTAATTCAACACTTCCTTTACCGAGCATTTTGGCTGAAATGTGATTTCCAATCAACACTTCTTCTGGTTCTTTCTGATCCATATAGGTTTTAAACAATACTTTGTTATTACATACATGAATGGTTGAGCCAGAATCCAGCCACCAATCTGCAGTTCTAATTGATGCAGCCATATGCAATTCCGTAATCATGCATATCTGCATGCATAAATTATAGCAACAACTTCTTTGACTTCATTTTCTACTAGATTTGCCTTGTTTCTATTTTCTGATCCGAAACCAAGTTTTTTCGCGGTATTTCTGAATTTGCAATCTTTAATATAGCGGTATTCATTTCCACAGTGATAGTAAGGCCATTTCTTCTTTGCAAAATTAGATTTCTTAAAATCATCTCCTTTCTTCTGGACTTTGAAATTGTTCCGAAATTTTATATGACCATTTTCACTGACATGATTTACTTTAGAGTTAAATTTAGAACTAAGAAATATCCAGTCACGTGCACGGTTCTCTGCCTCAATCTGCAGATGAGTCAGAATTGCTCTATGGTAAAATTTTCAGGAAAGTGCAGAATTTTCTTTCTGTATTCATTCCAAGTAGTAGGAAATTTAGATAGAATTGCTCCAACTTGAAACGAACCAGGGATTTTAATTTCAAGTTCGCCCGGTTTAGAGACAAGAATTGCAATTCATGCATTTGATCCATGATTGGCATGTCATCAGTCATCTAAAATTCAAAATATTTAAGAGCTAGAAATTTATCCGTACATTTCTTCTCATTTTTGTACTTTATTTAAAGGGCACTCCACATTTCTTTTGGTGTCTTCATATTTCCGTAAAGATCATACAGACGATCGGTGAGGGAATTGAGAATGTACTCGCGACAAACGAGGTCTTCTTCTTCATGCTTGTTTTTTTTGTCTTGGCACTCTCGATATCATTTGAAGTTGAGATTGAATATGGGATTGACGGAAATTCTTGATCGAACAGTAATTTTTTTTCAAATCAGTCAGCAAGAACACCATCTTGTCTTTCCATCTAGTGTGGTTGCTCCCATCGAATTGATTCAGTTTGATAACATCTTGGTTCTGGAAATGAATCTTGACACTTGAATTCAATTCTGTCTCCATACGATATCACCTTTTAATTGCTAGAGTTATAGTTTGGTTAAGGCAGAATTAAAAGTTTTGAGTCGTGTATGATACACTTTCCGAAAGGTGATATCACCCCCACTATGGGAGTATATGTCATGCCCTGCTTCCCAAAAGATGGAAGCAGGTACGTGATGAGACCCGCGATATATTTATTTCGAGAAGTTCATTTTCCGGAATAAATACGCTAAGCGTAAATTAGCAATATAAAATGACAAGAAATTAACATGAAATTTAAACTTCAACAATTTTATTTACATTCAAATTTGATATATTTACAATACATGAGTTCAACTAAAAAGGAAACATAAGAACAGAAATGCCTAAACAGGTGACATACTTAAATTGAAAGAAGAGATGAGTTAAGCTAAGTTTGAGTAGTGGTTTGGTCGTAATCCCCTGCAGTCTCTTCTATCTCCTCAGTCTCTAGACCACCTGACGAACATCCAAAAGAAGAAAGATATGGGTGGATGCCTGTTAGCGAACTTTCGCTAGGTAAGTCCCCGAGGAAAATGGTATGAAGTATAAAAGTATAATAACAAGTTGGAAATGGATATCATGAAGCAATTGATTAGGAGATATGGTGTTTAAACATGTCATTAATATAAGTGTTACGCCCCGCTTCCCAAAATACGGGATACGAGAGGTTAATAAGGCCAGCCATGCTCCTACGGCCGAGGAAACATCCTGTCGTAGTCACACTTCGGCTTCTAGATTTACGTGGTAATCAGTAATTAATGCACAGGTAATGAGAAATGCAGTCACTAAATCAAAACAGATACAAGAACTAACTAGATAGGTATTAAGGAAGTATAGCTCTGAGTCGCTGATATAGATATCCGCAATGTCCTTGGGGTACGTCAGGTCCTGGTCCGAGCTAAATCCACTTCTCACTCTGAGCATGCGTACTCAGGTCGTCAGAGCGACACAATAGCAATAAATAGAAATACATGTATAACAAGTGTAATAATGATGAATATGAAACAGTAAACATGAAGTGATGATATGAGCACGAAGGTGCCAGTACATGTAAACAGTAAAGCAGGTAAACGGTAAGGCATGTGTATCGAATCAGTAATCAATGCATGTCACTAAACCTATCAGTCTCTAAATCTCACTGTCCAGGTCGCTAAACCTATCGTCAGTCCAAGTGTGAGAGTCAACCACTCGTGAGTATCCCCTACCCAAGGGTAGAGCCCCAGAGGCAAGGGAACACGGGCCCGAGTCGCTGATAATCAGTAGTATCACCCATATAACTCCAGAATCGCTGTGTATTCCGGCAATGGGACTCCCAAGATTTCGTTGAACTCACACTCAAATTACCCCATACCCCGTGTTCTATATCAAACACCAACCATAAACTTAAATACTAGTCGGTCCATGACAAGTCTACGCGAGAACTGAAGACAGGGTCTCCATCAAGCATGTCTCAACTGGTACCCAAGATAAATGGACAATATTTGGTGTCTTACCTATGACACTAATATAAGTGCTTCCTCGTCCCATACAAATTATAGTCACACTTATACATGTCCCATAGACGTCGACAATGGAATAAATTAACTGGGTCCGTTTATTGTGTACAAGTACGTGTCACTTTCACTTATTCATTCACACTTTATCACTACGTACTTGCCACAATCAAAACACTAATATCTAATACTGGATAATGTACATGATCACTAGGTTACCAATGTATATGAACTCTACATGATATGATGAGGATGCAATAGTTATGATACGAATAAAATATCATCAGCCAATATCCTACCACTTGCATAATTCACTATAAATCATACATGCAGAATTAAGCGAGATAATGTAAATAGGGTAAGTAGTATGTTTAATCATATATCTATCAAAATTGGTTTCGTGTAAATCGGGTTTGAGGTTCGCTAGTTATGGCCATTTCAATTTAAGTGTTCCCTGCTGGAAATCCGGTTTCAGAACTGAAAGTCCGTTTCGTAACACGTTTTTATCCCAGTTGGGATCGTAATTAGGCAAAGTTATAGTTGAACAATATTTAGGGTTATCAGTTAGGTTTCCAACGCACCATATGGATTGATAATATCCATGGCGTACTGGAAGTTATGCATTGTATAATAAAGGAGTATACGTTCTGTCCCTGTTTGGGACAGCTATATGTTCTGTTGATTTAAAATATAATTTAAATAGTAAACGATAGTAAAAGCGAATGAAATCACTTTCAATGATTAGCTAACAGATTTATCTTCGCTATGGTATATGGTTACACATCATGGCATTTTCATACAGCAGAGTGAAAGTATTACAAAACTAGAATCGACAGCCAGTGCTGCCCTGGACTGCAGTCCAGAGTCGCACTCCGAACCAGTTTTCGTCACCTTTTTAGCATAGAAACAGATTAAACCTCTTATTAGATTCTAGGTCGTCGATTTAGATTCAATATGAGCCCTCTAACGCAACATTCCGATCTGTAATCAATTAACTGTGATTTTTACGAGTTTCGGGTATGGGAAAATTTCAGTTTTACGGGTCTAAAAGGGAAAGGCCTATCACGTCATTAAAGATCGTATTTTCCAGCCAAATCGTGAGACGACGTTCGTTATTTATCGGGCCATCTTGTGTGATCAGTTTCCGTCAATTTAACGGGGGTTTTCCATTCGGGTTTTGCATCGAACACTTGCATTATATCGCTTCGCATGAAAAGTATATACGGAATTTATTCAGTAACTGAATCGAATAAGTAATATTAGCATGAAGCAAGCATTATGCTTGCCTGGTGATGTATTGACGACGGTACGGCAGCGGCGATGGTACGATCGCGACACGTGCGTGACACAGCAACCCGACTTGGCTCGAGCTCGAGTTCTTCGGCAGCGGCGGCTTGGTTGCCGGTTCTTGACGGCGAGGGTGGTGGTGGTCGCCAGCGACAGGGGAGGAACTCGGTGGGTTCGTCGGCGGCAGCAGGGAGGAACTCAGGTGCATGCTAGAGCTTGGTGGCAGGGTTTGCTTTGGAGATGGGAGGTTGGCTTGGAGCTGCAGCCAGGGGCGGGCGGAGCTGAGTTGGAGGGGAGCTCGCGGTGGAGGAGGGAAACCGGCGGTGTCGTTGACCAATGATGGTGAGGGTAGCCGGTGAAGGTGGTCGGTAGTGGAGGTTGGTAGCGAGGGGGCGATGATGGGTTGTTCGGGTGATGCAATGGAGGAAAGAAGTTGCAGCGGGGATCGGCTTTGCAAGCTCGGTGGTCGGTGGTGGCGGGGTTGCTCGGAGTTGGGTCGTCGGGGAGATGAAGAGGGTGACGACAATGAGGTCACAGATGATCGACGGTGAGGGTGCATGCGTTGGCATCGAGGTCGGGTGAGCAGGTGAGGTGAGGTGGATGCGAGCTGTTTTGGCGGAGGGTGAGGTGAGGTGGATGCGAGCTGTTTTGGCGGAGGGTGTAGTGATGGTGCACTGGTGTCGAGGTAGAAGTGGTGAGGAGGCAATGAGGTAGCGCGAGGGAGATGGGGGAGTCGGCGAGAGGGTCATAGGATAGCTGTAGAGAGGAGCGGGTCTCGTGGCGTAACCACGAGGAGCGGGGGAACGCGGGGAACTGTTCCCCTCCGAATGGCGGCGCGACGCAGGGACGTTTTGCCTGAAATTCGGGGCAGATGCTAATTGGTGCTATCCGTCTACCTTTCCGAAGATGCCAAGTTGATTTATGACACCGTGTATCGAAGGTTTAAACGGATGCGTCCGATATAGCAGACTTCGTTAGATTCCCCCTTGCTTGAGGGGTTTTTGATTGTGGGGACGCTCTTCCCTGCAGGCGCAAGCCCCTGCAGTTAATTACGCTACCGCATTGTGGTAACAACTTTCTCCTTCTCTAGATGATCACTTCGTGTCGTGTTTGTTTGTTTCGTGTTTGGTTGCCCGTGGATTGTATACGGAGACTAAGTTATGTTGTCGCCCGTAGGGCGTGGACTAGTCCAAATCCGTATTATCTTAGATTTAGGTCTGGGGGTCGTGTTTAAGGATACGTTAGCCTCATTTGAGACTAAGATCGACTTAAACGTTTGTTAAGGATACGTTAGTCTTGTTTTTAGACTAAGATCGACTCAACGGAATCGTTTAGATCCGATAAGAGAGCGATTAAGGGAGCTCTGTTGTTTAGTTTAGTGACATTGCGGCCAATAGGTAGTTTAAGGACATTGCGGTCCAGTGTTAGTTTTAAGACGTTGCGGTCAAGGTTAAGGACGTCGTAGTCCGTGGGTTTAAGGACTCCACAGTCCGATGTTAGTTTTAAGACATCACGGTCAAGTTTAAGGACGTCATAGTCCATTGTTAGTTTTAAGACATTTCGGTCAAGGTTAAGGACCTCATAGTCTATGAGTTTAAGGACCCCACAGTCCAGCGTTAGTTTTAAGACATCACGGTTAAGGTTAAGGACCTCATAGTCCATGAGTTTAAGGACCCCACAGTCCGTATCAATGTGTGGTCATCGGGACCCGTCACCTCTTTGAAGACGTTGAGGAATTACAATGCCAAGTATCAAAGGAGTGACGAGATGTACCCTTAAACCAAGGTAGATTAAGTGATCTGTAGTCCAATTTGGAAACTAAGATCAATTATTATATTATGAGCCCATTGGCCCAGTTAAGTTTGAATTAAGGACTTATGGCCAGCTTGGGCTAAGTCCAATCATGTTTGGGATATTGGCCCTCTGTTGGTTCATTGAAAGAGAGACTTTGCCTCTGGAAACTTAGCCAATTGGGCTAAAGCTAGTGTTAAACACTAGAGACCAACAGTGTTGAACACTGGGAATAAGATTAACAAGTTAGTGTTAAATACTAAAAGATAATCAGTGTTGAACACTGGGAATAATATTAGCAAGTTAGTGTTAAACACTAAAAGATAATCAGTGTTGAACACTGGGAACAGAGTTTTCAAATTAGTGTTAAACATTAAGCGAATCGGTGTTAAACACCGGGGACAAAATCTCCAGACTAGTGTTAAACACTAAGGAGAGAGGGGTCACGTGGTAGCACGTGACTCTGGTTCCCTCTATTTTATTCGGTCAAAAGTCTTGAATACTTTGAAGTATCACGTGCTGTCACGTGATGGGAATTTTGGTGCTTGTCTGTTAAAGCTTCAGCCAATGGGTCATGTGGTAGCACGTGAGAGCGCCCTAGAGCTCTTTATTTTGTTCTATAGATGAGTGTTTAACACTTTTAATTCTGAAAGCCATCACGTGTGGGCACGTGATGGGGGTTCACGCTTTGATCTGTTAGAATGTTCATTAGGGGTCACGTGTTGACACGTGAGGGCGCCCTAGAGCTCTTTTCTGTTTCCTTTTGCTTTTTTCTCTGTGTGTTTTAGAGGTCACGTAGGACACGTGAGGCATTGCCTCAAAGTTCTCTTTTATAGATCTTTGCAGGAGTCACGTGGTAACACGTGAGGTGTTGCTTCAAAGTTCTTTTCTATGGATCTTTGCAAGGGTCACGTGGTAGCACGTGACTCTGGTTCTTTGCATGTTTAAAGATCTGTTCATCTTTTAAGAATTAAATTCTTCATAGGGTTAAACCCTAACAATAAACTTTAGAGGAATTAAATTCCTGTGATCTTCTGAAGAATTATATTCTTAAATAGGGTTAAACCCTAATTTCTTTTCTTAAAGGAATTAAGTTCCTGTGATTTTGAGAGAATTATGTTCTCAATTAGGGTTAAACCCTAGTTCTGTTCATTTTGAAGGAATTAAATTCCTGTGGGGTTAAACCCTAATCTCAAAGGAATTGAATTCCTATCATTTTGTGAGAATTAAATTCTCAATACTCAGTTCCTCCTCTGTGTTTTAGATCTGCATGGCAGGATCTCAACCCAATGAGAATTAAATTCTCAATTCATGGGGAGATGTGCACTTTACGGATCCTCCACTAGAGGAAGAACTAAGTTCTTTTCTTTATATAAGAGTTAAACTCTTTTGAGAATTAAATTCTCCTTTGAAGCCTCCCTTTTCTTTTCTTACCTAGGGTTTTCCTTTTGCAGAGAATCAAAGGCTCTATATCTCTCTCTCTGTGTATCAAAAGAAAATGTCCAAAGGTCTCTCCCCCAAAAAAGGTCCTTTTCTTCTTTTCTTGGCTTCTATTTATAGGAGAAGGAAAAGAATCAATCTGTTTAGTAAATCTCTCATTAAGAGATTTGATTTGCGTATTGAGAGATTTGATTTATATTTATCATTAATTTGGGCCTTTAGATTGTTAGGTGAATTTTGTTCACCATTGGATTTTAAATCCAAAGATATCTTTTTGTTATTTCGGTCGGATTTAGGGGGAAATCTTTCCAAGTCCAAGATTTTACCATAAATTGGTGATATTTAATCACCTTTAGATTTTTAATCCAACGGCTTTAGATAATCCTTTTAGATTTGAAGGATTTATCCTCAGAATTCAATTCTGTTAAAGAATAAGGCGCTTAAAGCTGGTCACGTGTGGCCACGTGACCCCTGGTCACGTGTGGCCACGTGACCCCCTGGTATGGGCTTCTCTTCTTCTGCGCTCTGTTCTCCGGCCGCTGTTTAACCATCACGTGCCAACACGTGACCACCGGTCACGTGTGAGCACGTGATACCTGTTCTGGAGCTTTTTCTTGATTTTTAATCAGGGAATGAATGTGCCTTTTGCCGCTGCTTTAGGCGTCACGTGCCAACACGTGACAACTGGTCACGTGTGAGTACGTGATGCCTCTTCTGAAGTTTCTCCTGATTTTTTATCAGGGAACAAATGCCCCCATAGCGTTGTTCTCACGTGTCTGCACGTGAGTGCAATGCTGTCACTTTTATGACCGTCAGATCTGCTTTGGGAGTAGGGTAGATGAAACGTTTTCCATCCCATCCTATAAATGCTCATGTCTTTTCAGAAGAGCCTCCAATTTGCTTACCTTCCTCCTTTGAGAACTTTTCTTACTGAGAATTTAATTCTCCTTGTCACGCCCCGCTTCCCAGAGTACGCTAAATTGGGCACGTGACATTGCCAACCATGCTACCTGTGGGTAGGAAGTATCCATCCACAGTCACATTACGGCTATAGAGATATCAAGAACAAAATAAAACTATCTAATACATGTCCATAAGCCAAGATAACATGAGTCAAGAATAATAAAATGCGGAAGCAAAAGATCCGATACAAAATAACTGGAATGTATGTCCCATAATGCGGGCTCGCATCAGAAATAAAATGCAGGAAATAAAGAACTAACTACTACTGACACCTCACCGCTCAGTCTGCTGGCTGAAGTACTCCTGCTCGGACTGCAGCAACGGTACAGAATCTGGGCCATGCAAAACCCAGACGTTAGCGCGTCATGTCATCAAGTAATAAAGTGTAACAGAGTACCAAGCAATGCAAATATAAACATGAATGAAATAGGTGTAACGGTAATATAAATCAGGTAGTGCAGGGTAGTGTGCAGTGAGTAAACTAAACTGTTCTATTGGGTTTTCTACTCTAAAGTCTTTGAAATCAATTTGATGAATCATCGATGTAACTCAATAGTATCCCGTGCATGCCCGGGACCACGGTCTACAGACTCTCGGGCTGAAACCGAGACCTGCCGCTAGGCAGTAAAAGGTAGCAGCTACAGACGAGTGATGTCAGCATCATCACTCCGGGGCTGGCCTAGCCCGTAAGACTGATCAGAACAGGTACCGAACTGTTGAGTTACAAGTCAGGTTTCACCTTTGATTTCCCCATACCCCAAGTTATAAGTGTTCAATCAGTTATTCAGTAACCCAGGACTAATGCCAACACAGGATCAGGTAAGAGCAGGTTTGTCTGGATAGACGACCGGAACGGTCCGTGAGGACTACATGTCAGGTTTGTTGGCATTAGACACCAGATCAGGTAACGGGTCAAGTCATGGTACATCAGGTCGAGTCAAGTAGTGTACGGTACCATGTCGGGTCAATCAATATGTATGTGCAAGTCAGGTCAAGGTGTAAATGATATCAAGGGTGTGCTCATAATCAGCTAGCAAAATCAGGGTTATAATAATCAAGCATGGTTATCAACAACATGATCTAAGCAATGAGTTAAGCAATAAAGCATATTTTATTTATTTAGCTGTACAGTTATCAATTGTGTTTAACAGACAGTGTCAGCATAATGTGAATACAGTATGATAGATGTAAATGCTGAAAACAGGTTAATAAATATTGAGTGATCCATGGATGCGACGACATGTATAATCTGTTTAATGAATGCAGTTGTAATTAGACCGGTTAAGTTGCATATGGATGTCTGATAGGCTAAACTGGAAAAAGGGTATCATAGCAATAAACAAATGTGATCTATCATGTACAGGTGATTGTTAGATGTAAATAATCAGATGCAAGATTAAGTTTCACGTTCGGAATCATAAAAATGTGTAACGGAACTTTATACGGTTAACTTGAAATCCTTTTCTTTCGATTCTAATTAGAGATTTAACAGGAAATAAGTAATTTAGCATATAAATAGTTTAAAATAGCATGTAGCAAGTTTCACTTGCCTCGACGGGTCGCGAAACGGAAAGCGGAACGTTACGCGTCGGCGGGGAAAAGTCGCAACTCGCGCACGGTGCACGGAAAGAACCCAAATGACGAACAGTGGAGCCACACAGGTCAGGGTTCCTCGCTGGATCGTCGGGAAACGTCGCTGGCACGGTCGGATTCCGGCCAAACATAACAACAGTGAACACAAAAATATTCAAGAATGCATGAATAAAGGAGAAGAGAAGATTAAGAAGGAAGAAGAGAAGGAAGATTGAGGAAGGGTGCTCACGTTGATCTGTAGATGGGTTGTGATCGTCGACTGCGTTGACGGAGCTCCGGTGAACTGCCTGCAGGAGCCACTCGGCCAACACAGAACCGGAAAAATAAGAGAAGGGAAGAGGAAGGAAGAATGAGGAAGAAGGGGGTGTGAAAGCTCACCGCTACGCTGATCTGGAACGGTGGACGGCAACGAGATCCCTCCGGTGGTCGTCGCGGTGAGGAGACGTGCAAGTCTCGGCTGTGCACACTGGCGCTCGACGCGCGCACAGGAAACGGGGAAGGAGAGGTGAGAGTGGAGGTGAGGGTGACGAGCTGCGACGAACGGCAATGGTCGCGTCGGCGCTAGGGCAATGGTGAGAGAAGACGGCAGCTAGGGTTTTCAGAGGGATGGGTTTTCGCTTCTGAAAAAAAAATAAAGAGGAAGAGAAATATAAAGGAAAGAGAGAAAGAGAGATTCGCGGGGAGGAGAGAGAGAGATACGAGAGGAGAGAGAAGAGGAGAGAGATAGAGAGGGAGTGAGAGATCGAGAGGAGAGAGAAAGGTTTTAGGAGAAAGAAAATTGTCCTTAGCGCCCGCGAGAGAAAGAGAGAAGAGAGAGAAAGAGAAGGGGAAAGGAGAGAGGGGGAGACGTGTGGGGCCCGAGGTTTTAAAAACGTTTTGATTGGCTCGTGGCCAAAAGAGAAATGAGAAAGATTTGTGGGGGTTGAACAGTTAGGGAAAGCTGTAAAAAGATTTTAAAGAAAAATGGGAAAAATATTTTCTGGGGTTATAAATTTATTTTTGTTGGTTTTAAAAATATTAGAAAATAAGATTTGGCGCAAATGCAAAATATTTCAGAATTGCGCCCGGGTCGGGTCTAAAAATTTGAATTTGAAATAAGAAAATTATAGGCGGGTTCCAAAAATTTAAATGAAGGATTTTATAATTTAAAAGAATACCCCCAAGAACGGACGCATGCACGTGCGCGTAGACGTCCAAACACGTCCGTTTCATAGAACGGGATGAGAACACGATGCAAGGACGCTACCACAGGGTTAGGGGTGCCGAGCAGGCCATGACAAGTATTTTTAATTTATTTTAAAAGACTTAAATTGTTATATGCAGAATTCGAATTGTCGGGGTAAGTCTATAACTAGCAACAAACAAAATCAGGATAATGAACTGAATACTACACACCACGCATACGGAAACAGAAACTTGTAGAACTGGACTCAGTTGTTACACTCCTTTCCAGAGCTTAGTTCTCTGCCTTGAAAAATTTTCAGAGTTTAACTCTGTTCAAAAAAAATTCTTTTCTTCAGGTAATGCTCTTGATCGAACGATGAACTCTCATGTCCTTCTGGATTTTAGATCCATAGCAAGGGTTTCACCCCCTTTTAACATGAACCCATTTTCCTTCAAATTCGTCAACAAACAAAGAGAAATGGAAAACCACTTAATCTTCGAATCAATAGGTCTCTCAGAGTTCATTTGATCTTTAGGGAGATGATGAGATCCGTTGCTCTTTCCAAGGAATTTAATCCCGTTTAAAGAAAATGTTTCTGGGAATTTAATTCCCTTCTCTTAATAAGGAATTTTGATTCCCATGAAGAACTCAGTTCTTCCCATGGAGGCTTCTTAGGGTTTTCTTGTCCTAGGTTGTCCTTCTGTAATCAATGAAGAAGAAGTTTGCAATGATATTTTCTGTGGGAATTTAATTCCTTTGATCCTGTTTGATTTGTTGTAGAGTCCAAGGTAGATTTGTCTTTTAGGGGAATGTGTAGGGCCACTTGAAACCCACTGCCTATTTAATGAGGATATTCCCTTTGTCTTATTATGATTGCTTGGCCTCATTATTAACGAGCCGTCAACCTGATTCTGTGGGGCCTATATGTTTTGTAGCCAACGGTCCTATAAAAAGAGTCTGCTGTCGCTTTCTTCAACTATCTTCATATATATAGTTATTGTTCAGTTGATAAAACTGCACATTTGTATTACATTTTTCCTACCATTTTCATACTAAAAAAAGGACTTTATTATAATATATTATACATATGAGGGTTTATGTGTAAAAACATTATTTTTCATGTGTTAATATATTTTAATTATCATTTGGTAGGAAAATGTATGCAAATATTATTGACCCGATCCTAGTAGAACTAAGTCTACTAAATATTATTTAAGATTATTGTGCAGAATTTTCCAAGTTGTTATGCAGAATATATCAAAGAAATCAAGCTGTTGAAGAAATCTTGCCAAATTAAGAAGCAAAACTTGGAGACCAAGTCTGGAAGCAACAGAGAGAAGATTTCTGAAATCTGAAGATGCCTAGGATAGCCAAATGTCACAAGTACAGAGCACCCAAAAAATGATCAATTGATCTCCTCCTTTGGCCGCGGAACCGCGGCCAAACCCCCCTGTTGGCCGCGGATCCGCGGCAGTTAAGGGGAATCAGGAGAAGAGATTTTGCGGCTTAAATCTTTGCTATATTTTACCAACTTTTGAAGCAAAATATTGTGGCTTTGCACTATAAAAGGGAACCGAGAGCCTCTTGGAAAAGTTATCAAGCCGAAGAGATCACGAAGCCCCTGACGCTCACGCATCCAGGCTGATCATCAACTGTTCGTCTACCTCTTTAGGAAAGATCGAGAAGCAACTAGTTTGTAATCATTTCCTACGGAATAAAAGTGTAGATTGTTCAGTTGATTAATAAAGGTAGTTCTTTTTAATTGTTTTTGCATTTTACATTATGTTTTCCCTCTCTGTCTTTTCATCTTCTTTTCCCAACATGCGCGAGTAATTCTCCGCTTGTTAGGGTTCGTAGGATTAGGGTAGGCTAATGGACGATGAAAATAATTAAACCCTTTTTAAGTACTATAAAGTTTAGGAACTTTATCAAAAGAATCATTAACATCCTAATCGGGCACGCTAGCAATTCTTTGCTAGTTCCGACCGCGATTAGAGATTAGATTAATGATTGTTTTTGGTAAAGGCTAGATATGAACGGAGTTCCGTGTCGAGATAAGGGTTAAGAGTGGGATTCCTTTTCCCTCCAGAAACCCTAATCTACACGCATCACCGTCGTTCTAGTTCTAAATCTATTAATGGATAAAAAGGGTAACTTTTAATTAATCGTCCATAACTACTAAATCCTAACGAACCCTACAAGCCTTCTTATTATATTATCTAAGTCTCTAAAATAATCTAGATCTATATTTTACATTCTTGTTTAACGTAGATCTAGAAACCATTCTATAAAATTCTTTATCCCTCCTCTTTTTCTCAACACATCTAAAGTAAAAGTAAAAGGTTCCACGTTTCCCAGAGGACGACCCGTACTCATCTCGGTCTAGCTACACGCGACACCGTTATTGATTGCGGTTAATTACAAACACACACTATTTCGTATCAATCAGTTATGCTCATATATATATATATATATATTGTTGGCTTTGCTTTTGACAGTTTCCTTTATTTGATTTCAGGTGCGATGGCTTCTGTTCCGTGCTTTCCCTTCACTCGTTCGGAGGCCGCTTTTCCTCAATCACCATCCGATGAGGAGGCGATGGCGATGACCAGGCTCATGACCCGAACTGCACCAGTTTAGTTCTATGGGGAACCTGGTACAGTCATATCATCCGAGGTCGTCGGAGTTTCCTCTGCGAAATGCCGACAGAGCCTACTTTCCCGTTCTTACCGATGGACCCTCCGAGGACAGTTTTCGCTGTGGAGATGCCAAATTGGACTCCAACGGGACGGCTCGAGCCTTCAACAACCGGTATCCCGAACCATCTGATTCCAGCTATAGATATTCTAGGACGGCGTATTTTCCAGGGTGAGGCCCACCCATGGGGACAGATTTATAAGATAAGGCTCACTCCTCGACACCCTACGGGCTACCTTCTCTGGGCTCGCTACATCCTTTCTGACCATCGTGCGCGGCTGCAGAAGGTTGGGCTTTACAAGGCGATATACGCGTCGCTCTTTCACTACCAATCTTCGCATGTCTGGTGGGTTAAGGAGTTCTTGAACCAATGGAATCTCCCCACCAACACTTTTTTTCTAGGAGACCGCGAGGTCTCGATCTCTCTGGCAGAATTTTATGAAATCTCGGGATTGCCAATCAGGGGTACACTGTATGAGGAGTTGCTGCCTCCTGACGAGTACGTCTTTGAGCCCGAGCCTGCACCAGTTGATGGCTTGTCTTCCGAGAACGCCGTCCGCCACAAGCGTCCCGGCTTGATCAAGGCGCTAGGTATCTTTGACCGATTGTTCACCGAATCTGAGGAGCAGGGCGTTACTTTTAAGAGCTTCATTGCCTGCTTCCTTCGCGAGGACGTCCTGTCGAAGATAGCTCCGAAGTTCGCAAACATCAAAGATCCCTTTGGGTTTGGTCCGAAGAAGCTGCCGACCACTGAATCGGATCTACCACAGTACTACATCCTCATTATGTCGCCGATGTCTTTTGAATTCATTGCAGCTCCCGGCATGGATGAGGAGACGTTCTTCGTGGGGTTTGTCAGTGTCTGGCTCAGTTGGTTCGTCATCCCCATGCATCGCCGCTTTATGAGGGCCTCGGTTATCTACCCGGCTCATTGTATCGCTGAGGGGACGCGGTTAGCCATCGGCATCCCGGCGTTGGCGCATCTTTATCACGGGTTGCTAACACTTCCAGCCCCAGCGTAGATGTGGTAAATTTCTCGCTTCACTACTTTACGTCCTGGATCGAAATGCACATCTTGGGTGCTTTTGCTATGCATCAAAGGCCCGCATTCTACGACGCTTATACCTTCCTGAGGCTTATGCGATTGGTGGGTGCTTCTGCCGCTGACCCGACTCAATTCGGGGCTATTCGGGCATTGATTTCTCCTTACGCTACTGCTGGCGGGCTGGTTTTTAATGATCGGGTCTTATCTTCTCTCTCAGGTCCAGTTCAACAACTCTGGGACTGGTCAAAAGACAACGTACCTTCTTTGAGGCCCTGGGAGGCCGTGCACTTGTATGCAATTAGACCAGGCTATTTGGTATTTCTCCAGGACAGTGCAGCTCTTTTCATGCGATACAACCCGCATCGCTTCGCCCGGCAGCTTGGATATGACCAGGGCGTTCCTTTCGAGGCTTTCATAGTTGCGCCGGTCCCTTCACTTGATGCCGTTCGCGATGCCGCTCATCATTTTGTGAGGTTGAACACCGGCTCCCACTTCATGGTCCCTGAAGCTGAGTACATGCCCCGATGCGTGGGATCGTTCATGGGTTAGTATCTCCATCGAGTCAACCCAATTATTCTTGAGGAAAGAAGGGTGCTTCTTGGTTATGGTGCCCCTACTCAGGTTCCGGCCACGGGAGCTACGCTGCGACCGCGCGCCCCGGTCCGCTTTCCTCTGACGGATACCGGCACCGCGCTCATTCCGGGGGAGTCGGGGGTGGATCTTACTCCAACAACTGGTATGCCCCTAGGTACTCGGTCGCGGGGTAGACAGGCTCCGGTAACAGCGCCAACACCGAGGCAGCCCCGCCCCCCTTGGCATCGACAATGGCGGTGTCATCCTCGGTTATGGCACCAAGCGAGGGTAATAGGGACGGGGGTGTTGAAGGTGACGTAGGCCGCCGCCGCACTAAGGCTTCGGGGGGGAGGGGGAAGAAACGGTCGTCTTTGGCGGCCGGTTCTGGATCTAAGAGGCGGAGGAGGGTGGCCATCAACTTACTTGATTCTTTAACGGAGTCTGAGCCCATTCTTGGAGATGCACTGTAACACCCGAGCCCAATGCTACTATTTTCAGTTACTGTTTGAGCATAATGTGGTACTCATTTCATTTAACTTGCTTTTTTGTTGCTTACTGTAAAATTTACCCGGCAAAGTCATTTCTACATATAACAAATTTTGGCATCTAAAATAAAATTGAAAATATTTATCTTGGCCTACTTGACACCCCTAGCCTCGTGGTAGCGTCCGTGCATTGTGTTCTCGTCCCGTTCAGTGAAACGGACGAGTTTGGATGGCTATGTGCACGTACGTGTGTCCGTGTTGGGGGTATGCTTTTTAATCATAAAACACATAATTTTAAAATTTGGATCCCGCTTAAAATCCTATTATTTCAATTTCAAATTTTTGGACTCGACCCGGGTGCGATTTGGAAATGTTTTATCTGGCGCCAAAATCCTAAATTTAATATTATTAAAACCATCGCATATATTTTTCTAACTAACCTGATATCTTACTGTTCATTACCTATCTTTTAAATCTTTAAATTAACCTATATATATATATCCTACTGTTCCTTAAAATATTTTGAATCTTTAATTAATATTTATCCCTAACTAACGATTCCTCTTTAGCCAATCGCGTTCCTTTTAATTCCGTGGGCCCCCACCTGCAGCTCTCTCTCTCTCTCTCTCCACTTTCTCTCTCTCTCATATATTCTCTCGTACTTCTCTTTATCATTCTTTCTCTTCTTGCTACATGTCTCGTTTCTCTTTTTTTTAACTGTTCTTTTGTTGCCGGAATTCCGTCGTGCCGGTGACGCTTCTCGGCGTTCCAGCGAGGTACCCGACCCATGTGGTTCCTTTTTTCGTCGTTTGGGTTCATTTCGTGAACCGTGCGCCCGTCGCGAGTTTTCCCCGCCGACGGTTAACGTTCCGTTTTCCCGATTCGCGACCCATCGAGGCAAGTTAATCTTGCTACATGCTATATAATTCATTTTATACCTATTTAAATAAATACCATACCTATAGTTTAAATCTAGTGTCCCATGTTTAATTTTATAACGTTTCGATGTTCCGTTTGCATCCGTTTATATCATATTAAATCTAGATCATGAAAACTTATCTTGTGACATACTAAATTACATTATACCGCAACCATATCATTTAAAATATATGTCGTCGTAATATTTATTATTATTATCTTTAATTAGTTTATAATCTTCATTTTATAATGTTATACATTTGAAAATCTTATAGTTTACACATGAAAAGTCGTTGAAAAATCGGATATGACAAATCTGAAATTTACTATACACCTTACCTTATAAAATTCATTATAAATCATAGAAAAATCATTACTATACGTTCTTTAGTTCGTTACGAAGATAACTCAGAATACTATAACTCTATGAAATATTTACTTGCAAAATAAATTGTTTAAATAATGTAAAATGCAAATGAATATGTCTTTAAACTGCTGTCCAGGCAAATTCCAGCAGCAAACTTTCAACTTCGGATGTTTATAACTTTTTGTAGTGACAACCTGAGATGTTTATACTTATAAAAATAAAAACCTTATTGAATTATCTTTGTTTTGGTATAAGACACGTCCCTTTTGGAGAACATTTGTTATTTTTAAGCTATTTTACAAATTAGGGTGACGCTGAATTTCTGAACGGAACTTTCTTGTGCATGGTTAATCAATACCACTTTTATAGTTATTAATCGCTTTGAATATGCTATCCATATTAATATTATTATATCAATATTTATATCACATATTGCTTAGTTGTACATCCCATATTACCATTTTAGAGTTTTATAACTTTTCGGATACCCGTTTGCATCCATCGTATATAAGATACATATAATTGCATCCATAGATCACATTACTACACAATAATATGATATTAACACTCCGTGTTTAATAAATTACATCCTAATTAATATTGGAACTATAAATGTAACCCTAATCGATAACTGTGCATCCATATCCTTGAAATTATATCTATTTGCATATCATATTACATGTTCCAGTTTATTGTTTTGATAGTACTCATGCTTGTTTATTTATACACATACTTATGTTAGTTTGTTTATGAGCACCCACATGACATCTTGTGCTTCCTGACATGATCTGTTACACTTCCTACTTGACATGATATGGTACCGTACACTGCTTGACTTGACCTGATGTACCATGACCTGACCCGTTACCTGATCCTGTGTCTAATGCCAACAAACCTGACATGTAGTCCTTACGGACCGTTCCTGTTGTCTATCCAGACAAACCTGCACCTACCTGATCCTGTGTTGGCATTAGTTCTTGATTACGGAATACCTGACTTGAACACATAACCTTGGGGGTATGGGGAAATCAAAAGTGTAAACTAAATACTTAAAAGGGTATTACTTGATCCGTGGTCCCGGGGGGTAACGGGACAGAGCCATTCGTGACTCTTACATCTTGATCCGTGGTCCCGGGGGGTAACGGGACAGAGCCATTCGTGACTCTTACATCTTGATCCGTGGTCCCGGGGGGTAACGGGACAGAGCCATTCGTGACTCTTACATCTTGATCCGTGGTCCCGGGGGGTAACGGGACAGAACCACTCTTGGTTCATATATTCCTGATCCGTGGTCCCGGGGGGTAACGGGACATATCCTTTGAGTTACATGGAGGATTACATTAATTGATTTCAAACAAACTTTAGAGTAGAAAACCCAGTAGCACAGTTTAGATTGATCACTGCACGTCACATACACTGATACACTTCACTGTTATACATCCCTGTTGACTTGTTACTATTTATGATTCATGCCTGCATATCTCGTGTAACCTGTTCATTTATTATTGCTTGATGTTATGACGCGCTGACGTCTGGGTTTTGCATGGCCCAGATCCTCTACCTTTGTTGTAGACTGATCAGGAGTTTTGCCGCTGTTAGATCGAGCGGTAGGGATCATGTCGGTATCCGGTCTTACTTTCCAGGTGTTTATTTGATCTTTTGCTTCCGCATACTATAGCATTTCTTGACTCTTTTACTCTGGCTTATGGACATGTATTGATAGTTAGTTTACTTTCCTGTTCTTGATATCTCTACAGCCGTAATGTGACTGTGGAAGGATTTTTCCTAACCACAGGTAGCATGGTTGGCTATGTCACATGCCTATTTTAGCGTACTCTGGGAAGCGGGGCATGACATGGTTCTTTGGCCTTGCAGGAATCAGATGCTGGCCTTCTTTTCCCGGGTTCAGCTGCTGAGGAAGCCGCACAGTTGGCTAAGGCTATAAGACGTTCCAAAGATGCGTCTCAGAATGTCAGGGTTCCGAAGAAGCCCTATCATGCTGTAATCTTTTATGAAGACCCCTCATAGATCCGGCGGTGGTTTATCGGCCCTTTGGAGGAATGGGGAGAGAGGGCCCTGAAGCAGGCTGCTTCGGAGGATGCGGCGGACGCGCTTTCCTTATGGACCGGCGACCACAAGTCCACCTTGAGAAGGAGTATCGGCTTGACGAAGCCATATTGAAGGCTTCCCTGCGCATTGGTATGTTTTTCATACTTCTTTGCAGTTTTCAGATTGCTTATGCCCACATACACGTATTCTTATTCTTGTGCGGATTGTGCAGAGTCCTCGGCGATGGGGGAGGTCGCTACGGGCTTGTTGAAGCTCAATCTTGTTGACATTTCCGATGAAACATTGCTCGATGTGGAGGGGGTTGACGAGGCTGCTCCTCTTACGATAGAGCCTCCGGTGGCGGTTCTTGATCACGGGGCACTCGCTCCTTTGGTGGAGGCTCCTCTGGTGGTCGCCGTTCCAACGACTCTTCCTCAGGATGGCCCAGAGGCTGGGATGGAGGTAGCCGGGACTACCTTCCCTTTGCTGGAGCCGGAAATCGTGGCGGAGGCCGTTGAAGCCACCATCCCCCCGACTCAGAACGGGAGGAGTGTTGAAGGTAGCCTTCTACATTTTAAATTAGGAATCTTTCTATTGTTTAAACTCTTTTGTTTTCTCAGAATTGCGCGGGCTGGCGGCCTCTATCGCTGATTTGTCTCCCCGGCAATCCTTTCATCGTCTGCTGGAGATGGCAGCTCCGCAGGCGATCTCTCCTCAGCGCATCGTCCTTTCCTCTGGGCAAGGTTAGCGTCGTTCGCCATTTTTATTATAGCATTATTATTATTCTGCGAAATGACATTGATGTCCCTTATAGTTTTGGAAGCCGATGACGAGGTGGAGGTCGTTGAAGGGCCAGGGGAACCTTCAGCTCCTACTTGCATGACCATAGGTAAGTGACATTTCAATATAGTCCCATTTGTTCTTTTGCTTAAGAGTTTTACTGACATTTTTCAAATCCGAACAGCCTTGCCAGCCTCCATAGCGCTAGAATCGCGTATCGCTATGCCGCCCGGCCCCTATGCTTTGCGAGCCTCAGAGCGCTTGGCCCAGTTAAGTCTTGTCTCCTTGTCGTCTTTGATCGAGGAGCTTCGTGCTGGCAGCGCAACCATAGCTGAAGCATTTACCGCTGAAGCTAACGACTCTCTTCCTTTTCTTGCCACATACCATAGCGAACAGGTGGTGCGAGTCTGGGTGGAGTTCTGTCGGCAGGTGGAGGCTTGATTGCACGCCCTTGAGTGTTCCCGCCTTTCCTCGGAGGCCGTGGCTGCAAAGGCGGATTTGCGGGGGCTGATAGCACGGTACGCGGCAAACATGGCATCATGCGAGAAGAGGCTCGGCCGCAAATTCTCGGAGAGGGAGCTGGCTTCTAAGGCGCTGAGCGAGCTTCAAGCTAATCTTACTGCCAAGGCCAACAAAGCGTATGAACTCTGGCGAGTGCTTCAAGAGGCCATCAAGGAGGTAGTGGCCCTTGATAAAGCTGTCGTGTTCACTCGCGAAAGGGTCGAGGCTCACAAGGTCACTGAGAAAGAGCTCGAAGGCCGGCTCACTTCGTATCAGGACCAGCAGGCTCAGGCGGAGGCTCGTCTTCTGGCGATCCTAAATCATGAAGCTATGGCCCAGCAAAAGCAGGATGAGCTAGCAAAATTGCTAAATCGTCCGCCGGCTTGAAAAACTTGTATCTTTTCCCCTTTTTTTGTACACACTCCTGAATGAGAGTATCTTCTTTTTGTTCTTTCCTGAATTGTACTTTGTACCCATTTTGGTTTATGAATAAAGACATATTTTTTCTTTTCAATGGTGTGTCTCCTTTTTATTGAATGCGTTCCGCGGACAATTTATCTACGTCTCCTTTGCAGGGCAGCGATGGCTTAAGATTCAGGGTTAAGATCTGCCTCCTAAGACTTTTGAGATTTATGAGCCGTGAGGGTCTCATAAAGAGTTTTTCTCCCTACAGGTCGAGAGGATCCTGTAGGTGTAAGTTCTCCTTAAGAATCGTGATGATTCTTAAGCGGGTTTTCCCTTGGGAGTCGTAAGGATCCCACAAGAGAGTTTTCTTCCTTACGGGTCGTGAGGACCCGCAAGTGCTGGGTGCGGTCACCCTTATCCGTATTCTACGGGGTCAGGGGTTGGTTTGGGATGGTTTCCAAGGTATCGTAGTTTAAAGACATCGCGGTCAAGGTTAAGGACCTCATAGTCCGTGGGTTTAAGGACTCCACAGTCCAATGTTAGTTTTAAGATGTCACGGTCAAGGTTAAGGACCTCATAGTCCGTGGATTTAAGGACTCCACAGTCCGATATTAGTTTTAAGACGTCACGGTTAAGGTTAAGGACCTCATAGTCCGTGGATTTAAGGACTCCACAGTCCGATATTAGTTTTAAGACATCACGGTCAAGGTTAAGGACCTCATAGTCCGTGAATTTAAGGACTCCACAGTCCGATGTTAGTTTTAAGACATCGCGGTCAAGGTTAAGGACCTCATAGTCTGTGGGTTTAAGGACCCCACAGTCCGATGTTAGTTTTAAGACATCACGGTCAATGTTAAGGACCTCATAGTCTGTGGATTTAAGGCCTTCACAGTCCAATGTTAGTATTAAGACATCACGGTCAAGGTTAAGGACCTCATAGTCCGTGGATTTAAGGCCTCCACAGTCCGATGTTAGTTTTAAGACATCACGGTCAAGGTTAAGGACCTCATAGTCCGTGGATTTAAGGACTCTACAGTCCGATGTTAGTTTTAAGACACCGCGGTCAAGGTTAAGGACCTCATAGTCCGTGGATTTAAGGACTCCACAGTCCAATGTTAGTTTTAAGACATCGCGGTCAAGGTTAAGGACCTCATAGTCCGTGGGTTTAAGGACCCCACAGTCCATGAAATGCGTGGTTACTGAGACCCGTCACCTCTTTGAAGACGTTGAGGAATTACAACGCCAAATATCAAAGGAATGAAGAGATGTACCCTTTAACCAAGGTAAAATCAGTCTAGAATCATTATGGTTGGTCGTTAGTTTTAAGACATTACGGTCGAGGTTAAGGACATCATAGTCCATGGATTTTAAGGACCCCACAGTCCGATGTTTGCTCTGGATGCCTCACACGGGTTCACTGCCGTGTTCGGTAAGGACCAGGCTCCGCTCTGGGCGTTTTCCGCGGGGTCAAAGAGTGACGTTATCCGCGTTCTATGTAACCAGGAATTTTGCACTAGATGCTTCACACGGGTTCACTGCCGTGTTCGGCGAGGACTAGGCTCTGCTCTGGATGCTTCACAAGGGTTCACCGCCGTGTTCTGCGAGGACCAGGATCCGCTCTGGACGTTTTCCACGGGGTCAAAGAGCGACGTTATCCGCGTTCCACGTGACCAGGAATTTTGCACTAGATGCTTCACACGGGTTCACTGCCATGCTCGGCGAGGACTAGGCTCCACTCTGGATGCTTCACACGGGTTCACTGCCGTGCTCTGCGAGGACCAGGATCCGCTCTGGACGTTTTCCATGGGGTCAAAGAGTGACGTTATCCGCATTCCACGTGACCAGGAATTTTGCACTAGATGCTTCACACGGGTTCACTGCTGTGTTTGGCAAGGACTAGGCTCCGCTCTGGATGCTTCACACGGGTTCACTGCCGTGTTCTGCGAGGACCAGGATCCGCTCTGGACGTTTTCCATGGGGTCAAAGAGTGACGTTATCCGTGTTCCACGTGACCAGGAATTTTGCACTAGATACTTCATACGGGTTCACTGCCATGCTCGGCGAGGACTAGGCTCCGCTCTGGATGCTTCACACGGGTTCACTGCCATGCTCTGCGAGGACCGGGATCCGCTCTGGACGTTTTCCACGGGGTCAAAGAGTGACGTTATCCGTGTTCCACGTGACCAGGAATTTTGCACCAGATGCTTCACACGGCTTCACTGCCGTGCTCGGCGAGGACCAGGCTCCGCTCTGGATGCTTCACACGGGTTCACTGCCGTGCTCTGCGAGGACCAGGATCCGCTCTGGACGTTTTCCACGGGGTCAAAGAGCGACGTTATCCGCGTTCCACGTGACCAGGAATTTTGCACTAGACGCTTCACACGGGTTCACTGTCGTGCTCGACGAGGACTAGGCTCCGCTCTGGATGCTTCACACGGGTTCACTGCCGTGCTCTGCGAGGACCAGGATCCGCTCTGGACGTTTTCCACGGGGTCAAAGAGTGACGTTATCTGTGTTCCATGTGACCAGGAATTTTGCACTAGATGCTTCACACGGGTTCACTGCCGTGCTCGGCGAGGACTAGGCTCCGCTCTGGATGCTTCACACGGGTTCACTGCTGTGCTCTGCGAGGACCAGGATCCGCTCTGGATGTTTTCCACGGGGTCAAAGAGTGACGTTATCCGCGTTCCACGTGACCAGGAATTTTGCACTAGATGCTTCACACGGGTTCACTGCCGTGCTCGGCGAGGACTAGGCTCCGCTCTGGATACTTCACATGGGTTCACTGCCGTGCTCTGCGAGGACCAGGATCCGCTCTGGATGTTTTCCACGGGGTCAAAGAGTGACGTTATCCGCGTTCCATATGACCAGGAATTTTGCACTGGATTCTTCACACGGGTTCACTGCCGTGCTCGGCGAGGACTAGGCTCCACTCTGGATGCTTCACACGGGTTCACTGCCGTGCTCTGCGAGGACCAGGATCCGCTCTGGACGTTTTCCACGGGGTCAAAGAGTGACGTTATCCGCGTTCCACGTGACCAGGAATTTTGCACTGGATGCTTTCCACGGGTTCACTGCCGTGTTCTGCGAGGACCAAGCTCCTCTCTGGACGTTTTCCACGGGGTCAAAGAGTGATGTTGTCCGCGTTCCACGTGACTAGGAATTTTGTTGATTATATCCGCATTTCACGGAGTGGGGGTTTGACACTTGGTGATCTATATATCGCCGAGCCATGGAACTGGGAGTTACCGCTGTTCCGCTTCGCTTGAAGTTGTGTCCGTTGTTACGAGACGAGTGTTGAGACAATATCCAGGTCACTTGCGACCCGTCGAGATTTGGCTTCTTCTTCTAATGAAACTTGGGGAGGAGGAGGAGTATAATCCCTTCCTTGCTTATGCCCCTGGATTGTATACAGGGGTTGATGTAACCTCACCTGTAGGGCATAAATTTCATTTTTATTTTATTTATTTTTCCGCGATGCTCTATCATTTCAGCTTTTATACCGCGAAGGTCACGATTGCCCCATCATTTCGGCTATTTTTCGTGGTGCCCAATCATTTCGGCTATTTATTTTATTTTCTACTCGTTGCTTTTTATTGCGAGTTGCCCAATCATTTCGGCTATTTTTTCATGCATACATTTTTACTTGCTGTTTTTTTTATTGCAAGTTGCCCCATCATTTCGGCTATTTCGTATGCATGTGTGGCTTGCTGGCTTTTCGCTGCAAGCTTGGGTTTAGACACCGATTTCGGCATCAGCACCGCTACTACTGGGATGTTGCCAGGAGTGAATCATCATTTGTCTCTGTCGATGTTGAACAAAGGTGGCTTAGTAAACAGGGTTAAGGGTCCTGTCGACTAAGGCTTTTGACCTCATGAGCCGTAAGGGTCTCACAAAGGCATTTCTCCCTATAAGTCGTGAGGATCTTGTAGGAGTGTTTTCTCCTTAAGAATCGTGAGGATTCCTAAGTGCATGTTCTCTTGTAAGTCGTAAGGATCTTACAAAAGGGTTTTCTCCTTATAAGTCGAGAGGACTTACAAGGGTTGTTCATTATATGAGCATATCCCTAATCACGGACGGGACTTGATTAGGGAAATGTTTATTCGCGCCCGTGGATTGTATACAAGGGTCAGAATTGAGCCGCTTGTAGGGCAACATCGAAGGTTGTAGGGGGTTTGCTTAAGAACAGGTTCAGGTTTTTGTAACTTAAGACTTTCAAATCTTATGAGCCGTGAGGGTCCCATAAGAGAGTTCTCCTTACGAGTCGTGAGGATCTCGCAAGTGTAATTTCTCCTTAGGAATCCTGAGGACTCTTAAGTGTGTTGCTTCCTTGTGAGTCGTAAGGATCTCACGCGGATGGTTTCTTCTTATAAGGTCGTGAGGACCCTGCAAGTGTCCTTTAACGAGGTTGCGCCCTTTCGGGTTTTCACAAACACTCGCCGGTAGCCCTGCTGTTTTTACTCACGGAGCCCTTTCGGGTTTTCATTCGTGCCCACTTTGCTTATGGACATACCGTCTTTTTTTTATTCTATATTTTTTTTATTCTATATTTTTTTATCGGCTTTGAGATGCTGTAATTCACCGTAGCTTATTGACATCTCGGTCAACAGCCAGTTTTAGGACATAGTGGTCCGTTGTTAGTTTAAGGACATTTCGGTCCGTTGTTAGTTTAAGGACATTTCGGTCCGTTATTAGTTTAAGGACGTTTCGGTCCGTTGTTGGAGAAGGCCGGTTACTACTTAGAGTTCGTGCTTAGGAAGATAGCTATTCCCCTTCGAACGGCGGCCAAGACATGGGCTGTCTCGTCTGAGGTTCGGGGCAGATGCTAATTGGTTTTATCCGTCTACCTCTCCGAAGATGCCAAGTTGATTTGTGGCACCGTGTATCGGAGGTTTAGACGGATGCGGCCGATGTAGCAGACTTCGTCAGATTCCCCCTCGTCTGAGGGGTTTTTGATTGTGGGGACGCTCTTCCCTGCAGGCACAAGCCCCTGCAGTTAATTACGCTATCGCATCACGGTAACAACTTTCTCCTTCTCCAGCTGGTCACTTCGTGTCGTGGGTGTTTGTTTTATTTGTGGTTGCCCGTGGATTGTATACGGAGACCAATTTATGTCGTCGCCCGTAGGACGTGGATTAGTCCAAATCCGTGTTATCTTAGATTTGGGTTTGGGGTTTTGGTTTGAGGATACGTTAGCCATATTTGAGGCTAAGATCAACTCAAACGTTTGTTAAGAATACGTTAGTCCAGTTTGAGACTAAGATCAACTTAACGGGATCGTTTAGATCCGACAAAAGAGCAATTGGCTCTAATGTTCCAGTTTAGGGACATAGTGGTCCATTAAATGTATGGCCGTCGGGACCCATCACCTCTCTGACGACGTTGAAGGATTACAACGACAAATGTCAGAGGAGTTCAGAGATGTACCCTTGAGCCAAAATTGATTGGGGGATCTAGAGTCCAATTTGGGACTAAAGTCTGTTTGAAGGTTTAAGGATGCGTTAGCCATATTTGAGGCTAAGATCAATTTAAATGGTTGTTAAGGATACGTTAGTCTAATTTGAGACTAAGATTAACTTAACGGGATCGTTTAGATCCGACAAAAGAGCGTTTGGGCTCTGTTGTTCCAGTTTAGGGACATAGTGGTCCATTGCCAGTTTAGGGACGTGATGGTCCATTTCCAGTTTAAGGACATAGTGGTCCAGTGCCAGTTTAGGGACATAGTGGTCCATTTCCAGTTTAGGGACGTAGTGGTCCATTGGTAGTTTAAGGACGCATAAGTCCATGGGTTTAAGGACCCCACAGTCCATATGGGTGTGTTTAAGGACGCATTAGTCCGTTAGTTTAAGGACGCATAAGTCCGCGGGTTTAAGGACCCCACAGTCCGTATCTTAGTTTAAGGACGCATAAGTCCATGAGTTTAAGGACCCCACAGTCCGTGTTGATGTGTGGTTGTCGGGACCCGTCACCTCTCTGAAGACGTTGAAGGATTACAACGACAAATATCAGAGGAGTTCAGAGATGTACCCTTGAACCAATGAGTTGGTTGAAAGAGCAGATGTGCTCAGTTCAAGATGATTTGAGGACTTATGGCCAGTTTGGGCTAAGTCCAATTATGTTTGAAATATTGGCCCTCTGTTAGTCCATTGAAAGAGAGGCTTTGCCTCTAAAAAACTTAGCCAATTGGGCTAAAGCTAGTGTTAAACACTACAGACCAACAATGTTGAACACTGGGAACAGGGTTTTTAAATTAGTGTTAAACACTAAGCAAATCAGTGTTAAACACTGCAAATAGAGTTTTCCAAACTAGTGTTAAACACTAAGAAAATCAATGTTAAACACTGAGGACAAAGTCTTCAGATTAGTGTTAAACACTAAGGAGAGAGGGGTCACGTGTGGACACGTGAAGTGCCCTGATTCCCCTTATTTTATTCAGCAGGTAAGTATTTAACACTTTTAATTTTCTAGCCATCACGTGTGGGCACGTGATAGGCATCCATCCATTCGATATTAAAGGGATTCGTTAGGGGTCACGTGGGGACACGTGAGGGCGCCCTAAATGTGAAGCCAGATCTCCTTTGTTTTATCTTCAAATCTGCGAATAAGTGTTAAACACTTTTCATCTTTATTTTAGAGCATCACGTGTTGGCACGTGATGTGGGTTTATGCATCGAATATTACAGCACTTGCTGATGGGTCACGTGGGGACACGTGAGAGCGCCCAAAGCTTCTTTTCTTTTGTTTTGCCATTAAGTGTTAAACACTTTCATTTTTATTTTAGAGCATCACGTGTTGGCACGTGATGGGGATCTGTGCGCCAATCGTTAAAGCATTTGCTGAGAGGTCACGTGATAACACGTGAGAGCGCCCAAAGCTTTCATTCCCTTTGCTTTTTCTTTCTGCTTTTTGGGAGTCACGTGGGAGCACGTGAGGTGATACTTCAGAGTTCTTTGCAGGGGATCTTTTCAAGGGTCACGTGGGGGCACGTGACCCTAGTTATTTTCATGAACAGAGATCTTTTAAGAATTGAATTCTTTGTAGGGTTAAACCCTAATTATGATTTTGGAGGAATTAAATTCCTATCGTGAAAGAATTAAATTCTTATTTAGGATAAAACCCTGATTTCTTTTCAAAGGAATTAAATTTCCAGATATGTAAAAGAATTAAATTCTTATTTAGGGTAAAACCCTAATTTTGTTTTAGGGGAATTAAATTCTTAAAACTCAATTCCTCTTCTAAGTTTAGGATCTGCATGACAGGATCTCGACCCGATGAGAATTAAATTCTCATCCTATGGGGAGATGTGCTCTGTACAGATCTTCAACCAGAAGAAGAACTAAGTTATTTTTTTTATAAGAGTTAAACTCTTGAATTTTGAGAATTAAATTCTCTTTTTAAGCCTCCCTTTTCTTACCTAGGGTTTTTTCTTCTGCAGAGAATTAAATTCTCCTCCCTTTTCTTTTTTTCTCTTGAGAATTAAATTCTCCTCCCTCTGTTTCTTCTCTCCCAAAAAAGTAGATCCATTCTCTTCTCTTCTTGGCTCCTATTTATAGGAGAAGGAAGAGAATCAATTTGTTTAGCAAATCTCTCATTAAGAGATTTGATTTGTATGTTGAGAGATTTGATTTGCATTCATCATTAATCTGGGCCTTTAGATTGTTAAGTGAATTTTATTCACCATTGGATTTTAAATCCAAAGATATCCATTTGTTATCTCGGTCAGATTTAGGGGGGGATCTTTCCTTATTTGGGATTCTTCCATAAATTGGTGATTTTTAAACACCCTTGGATTTTTAATCCAACGGTTCCCCATGACCCTTTTCCATTTGGAAAGATTCAGAAACTTTTAGAATTTAATTCTATTAAATTATAAGGCTTTTAAAGCCAGTCACGTGCTGGCACGTGACCTTTGGTCACGTGTGAGCACGTGACCCCCAATTGGGTTCCTTTCTCAGCCGCTTATTTATGTTTGAGTTTTAACCATCACGTGTCAACACGTGACCATTGGTCACGTGTAAGCACGTGATACCTCGTTGAGGTATTTTCTGACTTTTAGAATTAAATTCCATTCATTATTTTAGAGGCTTTAAAAGCCCATCACGTGTCTGCACGTGACCCATGGTCACGTGTGAGCACGTGATGCCCTATTGGGGTCTTTTCTGAGTTTTTATTATATCTTTTGACTCCTCCAGCGGGTTCTTAAAGGCCCATCACGCGTGGACACGTAATTCCTCATAACTTTTGATCCCGAATGAATTACGAGGCCCATAATATATCAAATCGAAGGGTTTTTCGAGCCGCTTTCGATACCATCAGAATTTATCTGTTTCTCATTCGGGAGTTTGTCAAAAAACAGCCCGGAAGATACTGGTTCCCATTTTCTTAAGCGTATCGCTGCCATTTGATACCTTGGACTCTTTTGCGCAGAAATTTTTGGCGGGAACAAATGCCCCCACTACTTTGCCCACGTAAGCATATACGTGGGTGAAGTAGTGCAGAGTAATGCATAGCGTATGATCAGTTTCGGGTTGGTATATAACTTTCAGAATCTTGATCTGAGAAGATAACGAGCGGACACAAGCGTCGTCATTTATCATTAACTCAAATCTCGACTCTTAAGAGATATAGTTCCAAACTCTCAACTCCATGAGTCGCACCCTTGTATTTCTTTATGTCTTACTCTGGCGTGGAGTAGTTTATACGCTCATGAGTAACTTCTTCACTTCAGTGGCATGTAGCTTTGGCAAGTGTGGCTCATAGATGGTCCATCTTAACCTCTTTGTAGGGCAGTGATGGCTTAGGAGACAGGGTTAGGAGCTGCCACCTAAGACTTTTCAACTTTATGAGCCGTGAGGGTCTCATAAAGACTTTTCTCCTTACGGATCGAGAGGATCTCGTAGGTGTATTTTCTCCTTAGGAGTCGTGAGGATTCCTAAGTGTGTTTTCTCTTATAAGTCGTAAGGATCTTATGAGAGAATTTTTCCCTCTTACGAGTCGAGAGGACCCGTAAGCGGTTGTTCCCCTCCTTGTTGAAATTCGACTTCGGAGAGTGAGACCCGTGGATAGTATGCAAGAGACCATTTTGGGCCGACTTGCAGGATCCCAGTGCTTAGGAAACAGGTTTTTTAATCCCTACTGCCTAAGGCTTTATCTCACGAGTCGAGACGAATCGAGAAGTTCTCGCAAAGACATCATTTTCCTCACGAGTCGAAACGAATCGAGCAGATCTCGCAAGAATATCCTAACGTCACAGTTAACCTCTGCTCTTTACGACAGAAGTCCGTTAGGGTCTGTGGTACTTAGGGTTTTGGACGTCGTACCGTCGCATGAGCTGATGTATTCCTCGATAGGCAATCGTGCTGTTCGAGTAGCCCTGCGACTGCCGTGTCTCTGATCCCTTCGGGGGCTGGACAAGACGTCTTCAAGCAATCCTCCTTGGCAGTTTGACCGTCGGAAGAGCAAGCGCTAGGAATTTGCCATGCCGCTTTTTACTTGAGGTTAGGCTCATTTTGGAGAGCCCCGATGAGTCATAACCACTCCGCGCTGGTGTGGGATGATCTCCGATAGTCTTTCAGGCTTTATATGACTTGCCGTTAAGACCCTGAAGTTAGGAATTTGGCCTTTGCTTCGTTTGCTGGCATTGCGTCCTCTGTATCGAGACGAATGTCGTGGTTGTCTCTAGGTTGCTGATGAACCGTCGAGATTTAGAACTAGGGATTTTGCCGTGGCTCCTTTTGGTGATGTTGCGTCTGCTGTATCGAGACGAACGTCGAGGTGGTGACCACTCCATGTAGGATGATCTCCGGTGGTCTTTCAGGCTTTATATGACTTGCCGTTAAGACCCTGAAGCTAGGAATTTGGCCTTTGCTTCGTTTGCTTGTACTGCGTCTGCTGTATCGAGACGAATGTCGCGGTGGTGATCACTCCATGTTGGTGTGAGGACCAGGATCCGCTCTGGACGTTTCCCACGGGGTCGAAGAGTGACGTTATCCGTGTTCCACGTGACCAGGAATTTTGCTCTAGATGCTTCACATGGGTTCACTGCCGCGTTAGGCGAGGACTAGGCTCCGCTCTGGATGCTTCGCACAGGTTCACTGCCGTGTTCTGCGAGGACCAGGATCCGCTCTGGACGTTTTCCACGGGGTCAAAGAGTGACGTTATCCGCGTTCCACGTGACCAGGAATTTTGCACTAGATGCTTCACACGGGTTCACTGCCGCGTTAGGCGAGGACTAGGCTCCGCTCTGGATGCTTCGCACGGGTTCACTGCCGTGTTCTGCGAGGACCAGGATCCGCTCTGGACGTTTTCCACGGGGTCAAAGAGTGACGTTATCCGTGTTCCACGTGACCAGGAATTTTGCACTAGATGCTTCACATGGGTTCACTGCCGCGTTAGGCGAGCACTAGGCTCCGCTCTGGATGCTTCGCACGGGTTCACTGCCGTGTTCTGCGAGGACCAGGATCCGCTCTGGACGTTTTCCACGGGGTCAAAGAGTGACATTATCCGCGTTCCACGTGACCAGGAATTTTGCACTAGATGCTTCACACGGGTTCACTGCCGCGTTAGGCGAGGACTAAACTCCGCTCTGGATGCTTCGCACGGGTTCACTGCCGTGTTCTGCGAGGACCAGGATCCGCTCTGGACGTTTTCCACGGGGTCAAAGAGTGACATTATCCGCGTTCCACATGACCAGGAATTTTGCACTAGATGCTTCACACGGGTTCACTGCCGCGTTAGGCGAGGACTAGGTTCCGCTCTGGATGCTTCGCACGGGTTCACTGCCATGCTCTGCGAGGACCAGGATCCGCTCTGGACGTTTTCCACGGGGTCAAAGAGTGACATTATCCGCGTTCCACGTGACCAGGAATTTTGCACTAGATGCTTCACACGGGTTCACTGCCGCATTAGGCGAGGACTAGGCTCCGCTCTGGATGCTTCGCACGGGTTCACTGCCATGCTCTGCGAGGACCAGGATCCGCTCTGGACGTTTTCCACGGGGTCAAAGAGTGACATTATCCGCGTTCCACGTGACCAGGAATTTTGTTGATTATATCCGCATTTTACGGAGTTGGGATTTGACTCTCTGTGGGAATACATCGTCGAGTCATGGGACTGGGAGTTGCTGCTGTTCTGCTTTGCTTCGACTATGAGGTCTTTTGTTGATGTTGCTTCTGCATCTTGTTGGACTGCGAAGGAACGCCATTGTTGACATCTCGTCTACTGTATCGAGACGGATGTTGAGGTGGAGCTGGGATTTTGCCGTTGCTCCGCTTTGTTTCGACCGTGAGGTCTTTTGTTGACGTTGCATCTGCATCCTGCTGGACTGCGAAGGAACGTTGCTGTTGACATTGCGTCTGCTGTAACGAGACGAATGCTGAGGTGGAGCTAGGATTTTGCCGTCACTCCGCTTTGCTGACCATGGGGTCTTTCGTCGATATTGCTTCTGCATCCTGTTGGACTGCGAAGGAACGCCATTGTTGACATCTTGTCTACTGTATCGAGACGGATGTTGAGGTGGAGTTGGGATTTTGCCGTCGCTCCGCTTTGTTTCGACCGTGAGGTCTTTCGTTGACGTTGCATCTGCATCCTGCTGGACTGCGAAGGAACGCTGCTGTTGACATTGCGTCTGCTGTAACGAGACGAATGCTGAGGTGGAGCTATGATTTTGCCGTCACTCCGCTTTGCTGACCATGGGGTCTTTCGTCGATGTTGCTTCTGCATCCTGTTAGACTGCGAAGGAACGCCATTGTTGACATCTTGTCTACTGTATCGAGACGGATGTTGGGGTGGAGTTGGGATTTTGCCGTCGCTCCGCTTGATGGTGTAACATCTGTGTCATGCTGGAATGAGGAGGCCCACCGTTGTCGGTCTTCGGGCTGCAGATGTGGCCATTGAGATTTGGAACTAGGGACTTTGCCATGGTTCCGTTTCGTTGCGACTTTGAGGTCGATTGTTGACGTCATGTCTGTATCTGGTTGGAGTGAGGAGAAACACAGTTGGTGATCTCTAAGTTGTCGATGTTGACGCCGAGACCCTAAAGCTAGGGATTTTCCTTTACTTCATTTGTTGGCATTGTGTCTGCAATATTGTGACAGATGTCGAGATTGTCTCTAGGTTATCTATGAACCGTCGAGATTTTGCTTCGCTTTCTGGTGGAGCCTGTTGGGAAGGTAAGGTTCCCTCTTTGTTTGTGCCCCTGGATTGTATACAGGGATCGATGTGATCTCATCTGTAGGGTAAAAAGTTTCATTCTTTCATCATTTTTTTATTCTTTCCGCGATGCTCTATCATTTCAGCTTTTATATCGCGAAGGTCGCGATTGCCCAATCATTTCGGCTATTTTTCGCGGTGCCCAATCATTTCGGCTATTTGTTTTATTTTTACTCGCTGCTTTTTATTGCGAGTTGCCCAATCATTTCGGCTATTTTGCATGCATATATTTTTTTTTACTTGCTGATTTTTATTGCAAGTTGCCCCATCATTTCGGCTATTTCGTATGCACGTATGGCTCGCTTTTTTTTTATCGGGAGTGTGGAACTTGGAATCTGGTGCCAATCTCAGCATCAGCATCGCTACGACTGGAATATTGCCAGGAGCGAATCATCATTTGCCATGAAAGGACTTGGAATTTGATACCGTTTTAGGCATCAGCATCGCTACAACTGGGATATTGCCAGGAGCGAATCATCATTTGCCGCTGTCGATGTTGAACAAAGGTGGCTTAGTAAACAGGATTAAGGGTCCTGTCGGCTAAGGCTTTTGACTTCATGAGCCGTAAGGGTCTCACAAAGGTATTTCTCCCTACGAGTCGTGAGGATCTCGCAGGTGCGTTTTCTCCTTAGGAATCGTGAGGACTCCTAAGTGTATGTTCCCCTGTAAGTCGTAAGGATCTTACAAAAGGATTTTCTCCTTATAAGTCGAGAGGACTTACAAGGGTTGTTTACCGTATGGACATATCCCCAGTCACGGGTGGGACTTGGTTAGGGAAATGTTTATTCGTGCCCGTGGATTGTATACAAGGGTCAGTACTGAACCGCTTGTAGGGCAAAAAGGTTGTGGGGGTTGCTTAAGAACAGGTTCAGGTTTCTGTAACTTAAGACTTTCAAATCTTATGAGCCGTGAGGGTCCCATAAGAGAGTTCTCCTTACGAGTCGTGAGGATCTCGCAAGTGTAATTTCTCCTTAGGAATCGTGAGGATCCCTAAGTGTGTTGCTCCCTTGTGAGTCATAAGGATCTCACGCGGGTGGTTTCTCCTTACAAGGTCGAGAGGACCCTATAAGTGTCTTTTAACGAGGTTGCGCCCTTTCGGGTTTTCACAAACACTCGCCGGTAGCCCTGCTGTTTTTACTCACGGAGCCCTTTCGGGTTTTCATCCGTGCCCATTTTGCTTATGGACATACCTTCTTTTTTTTTTTTCTTTTTTTTTTAACGAGGTCGCGCTCTTTCGGATTTTCACGAACACTCGCCGGTAGCCCTACTGTTTTTACTCACGGAGCCCTTTTGGGTTTTCATCCGTGCCCATTTTGCTTGTGGACGTACCCTTTTTTTTTTTTTACACACCACGTCAGCCTGAAGATGCTGCGGGTTGGGAGTAGTTTAACGACGTTTCGGTCATTTGCAAGTTTTAGGACATTGCGGTCCGCCGTTAGTTTAAGGACGTTTCGGTCCACCGTCGCCGTGTTCGAGACGCATCTCTAGTTTATTGACTTTTCGGTCTATGGGGCTTTCCCTGTGAATGAGCATGATGCCCTCGGCATATCCACCTTTTTCGGAGCATGTTGTTGTGGCGGGTTTACTTTCCACTTTTCAGGCAGCGCGAACTTGCCTTGTTGGTATTGGTCTTCAACCCAGTTTTTGAAGACGTAGCAATTTTCGAGTGGGTGACCCATTACTCTGTGATAGGGACAATAGTTAGGATTGTTAACGTCACCTGGTTGCAATGGACGTTTTGGATCTGGCAGAGTGATGAGCCTGCTGTGCACTGCTAGCTCGAACAATCTCTTTGTTTTATCTTTGGGAAACGAGTAAGGACGTTTCAACTTCTCATTGAGGTATCGCGGCTTGTTGTTTTGACGACAAAACGGTCTCGGGTTACTCGGCTGTTGTTGAGTGTTGGCAACAAAGGCCGTTTTTTCCTTTTCCTTTCTCATTCCGTTTGTTCCGCCGTTTGCGGGTCCGAGATTCTTTCCGGGTTGCGTGAGATTGTACGGCTGAACGTTCTCGCAACTCTCCAATTCTTTTGTTTTAGAAATGAATTCCTTGAAGAGAGGGTTGAGGGCGGCTTCTTCGTCAGAATCGCTTTTAAAGGTGAGAACTCGTGATCCCCCGGGCTCGTCCCTATGACAATTGCCGGCAACTCTTTTATGCTCATCTGTCGTATTTTTTCGCTGTCTACGAGCTTCCCGCTTTATTCGATTGACGTGTTGTCTATGAGCGACATATCCTTGCCACCAACACTTAAAGGAGTTGCAGTCTTCAGTAGGATGTGCGATCCTCTGATGATATAAGCAGAAGTTGGGGTGTACGTCCATTTCATTAAAATGTATACCACCAGGAGAATTTTCTCTGAAAGAGGGCGGCCTCATCCCCATTGATATGGCTTTGGCGAATCGTTTCCTTGTCTTGATCCTGCTTTCATTTGCGGTGGATGTACTTTGATCTGGTGGGAGTGTTTCGACCCTTTTGTCCAGTCGCCGGCGTTTGGCCTTTTCAAATATGGTTATCTCACGCTCCCGGTCGGCTTTACTTTTTAGACGAATCTCATCTAGAAAAGCGTCGATCATTTCGTCTGATGGCCACACGAATTCCGGCTCAGGCTCTGCCCCCAGTTTCTCAGTGCAAGGAGTCTTTTCATCGTCCGTAAATGAGTGGGAGATCACATGACAAGTTGCCCCCGGTGCGTCCGTCTTCTTTGGAGTGTGCGGCTGTGGTGGGTTTACTTTCCACTTTTCAAACAGCGCGAACTTGCCTTGTAGGTACTGATCCTCGATCCATCCCTTAAAGACGAAGCAATCCTCGATCGGGTGACTTACCGTTTGGTGGTAAGGACAATAATTGGGATCGTTGACATCGCCTGGCTGCAACGGACGCTTTGGACTCGGCAGATTGATGAGTATGTTGCGCACTGCCAGCTCGAACAGTCTTCTCGTTTTGTCCTGCGGAAACGAGTAAGGACGTCCCAGTCTCTCCTCGAGGGATGGGCGTGGACGCACGTTGTTTTGACGGACAACCGGCTTTAAGTTGCTCGACCGTTGTTGAGTATTGGCAACAAAGGTTGCTTTCCTTTTGCCTTTTTCATTCCAAGGTTCTGTCTTTGAAGGAAATGGTTGATGGCCCACCTGGTCCATTTGGGCCAGCTTGTCAATCAAGGCCTGGAAAGTAGTTGGCTTGAAGAACATCATGAATTGCGAGATGGTCGCTTGCGGATCAAGAGTGCCCACGAACATGCCTACCACAGGTGCTTCTTCGATTCGCTGTTCGCATTTCGACCACAGATTCCGCCACCGTGTTGCGTATTGAACCCACGTTTCGCCTGGCCTTATCCTGGCGTTGATCAGTGCTGTTATAGGGGTGCGTCCACTAGCACTCGTGAATCTCTGTGTAAACAGCAGCTCCATCTCTGCAAATGTTTTGACAGAGTTGTTGGAAAGCTCCGAGTACCATTCAAAGGCCGTTTCTGCTAAGCTGCCGACGAATTGGCGAAGCAACAGTTTGTCGTCGCCTCCAGTGTTGCCGCATAAGGCCCTGAATTGAGCGACATGCTGGTGGGGATTGCCTGTCCCTTTATATACGTGAAACTTAGGGATCGTATATCCCGGCGGGTTACTGATTTGGTCATACCAGCTCGGATAGGGTCGTCCGGTTCTAACAATTTGCTCAGCCTCTTCATTCACTTGATGAGCCCGGATCTGATGAGCTATATAGTCATCCAGCGCAGCCTTGGAAATGGTTTCATCTCTGGCTGCTGAAAGAGTCGGAGGCGGATTAGATGTCTCTCCTCTATCGTCTTCAGTAATGATCGGAGGGTCTTCAACTGGAGGGTCCGGCTGTAGTATCATCCCTACCATATCTTGGAAGAGGAGTGCCATTTGCTTTATGTTAGCCGCTTGCTCTGCGGCTTCTCTGTCCTTCTTTTCGAGGACTCTGCGTAAGAAGTCAGCATCAGTTTCTTGTTCGTGACGCTGCTCTGATGATGCCTCCGAACTTTCCTTTGGCCCGGTAAGTGCGGCCATTGCAGTCATCATCTCCTGAAGCTTCTGTTGCTGCTCCTGGGCTTCTGTTACGGATCGGGTGAGCGGTTGGTGACCCGTCGAAGCACGGCTTTCCTCCTTTCCAGAAGCCATATAAACAGTGTGCACCACCATGCCCCCAGACTTGGGATGTTTGTGCTCAGCGCGTTTACGGTTCGCCATGTTCACAGGGGCTTTTTGCGGCCTCCTTTTCTTTTGAGTGGTTGAAGTTGAGGGGGCCGTTGTAGTGGGCACCCAAGTAGCCGTTACTTTTTGTGGCTTGACATGGGGATTTTCTTCCTGCCGAACCTTCATCTTTTTCTGTCGGCGGAGACAATCTTGATCTATCACAGAGTTTTGGACTTGACGCCAGACCTTGTAAATTTGAGAGGATAACCGTTGAGGAGGTTGCTCCGGCTTCTTCTCTGTAGCATTCTTCATAGGTGAAGGAAGTCTTTTCAGTACTGCAGTAGGAGAGTTTCTGCGCACCGTGTTCAGCAATTCAAAGCTGTTCCCGGTTGGAATAGCAGCATCGATCCCCACCGTTGGAGTTGGCGGAGTTATCCCAGAGGGGGAGTTGCCCCCAGCCTTCCTTACTCTGCGCCAGTGACGACGGCGAGCATGTCGAGCGGACGGCGTTGGTTCAGCAATGGGGATGGCTTTGTCTTGCCCCCTGTCCATTTGAAGCGCTGCTGGTGTCAGTCTCTTAAAGACTGACGTCTTCTGAGTAGCGGTATCCAATCTGTCAAAGACAGACCTTCGAGCAGGAACGGGAGCCGGAATAGTCAGTCTTGTGAAGACCGACCCATTGGCAGGAGAAGCCGCCTTGACGACTTCAGGAACAGGGATGGCTATCCTCTTCGGAACAACCTTTTCTGGTATTGCAGGCTTCTTCATGGGCCCACATGAGTTTTGGCCCAGTTTGCTGAAAGCTGAGGCATTGGGCTTGGGCGACCCGTTGAGAGGGGCCGCGGCAGTAGTAAGCCGATCAAAGACCAGCTTCTTTGGAGCTTCTTGCGATGTCATTGGGGCATTGAAGCTCATCGGTGGGAGCAGGGTCCCGAAGAATAGTCCAGCGGTGGCTTGAGTTACCTGCTCCACTGGCATTTTGAAAAGGGAGGCCGCTTGGGGCCCATAAGTCACTCCTCCAGCAAGGACGGAGCGAGAGTTGCAGTTGCAGGTAGTGCAGTTTGAAGCCATTGATCTTCTGTTTTCTGCACGGAGCAAGACACCAAATCTTAGTACCTCGAATCCACAGGCAACCACAGCAAACCGCGATTCGTTCGCGAACACGACACACGAAGTGTGGAGTGGAAAGAGGAAAAGGTCCCACCGGGCGTGCCAGAATCTGTTCCCCTTCGAACGGCGGCCAAGACATGGGCTGTCTCGTCTGAGGTTCGGGGCAGATGCTAATTGGTTTTATCCGTCTACCTCTCCGAAGATGCCAAGTTGATTTATGGCACAGTGTATCGGAGATTTAGACGGATGCGGCCGATGTAGCAGACTTCGTCAGATTCCCCCTCGTCTGAGGGGTTTTTGATTGTGGGGACGCTCTTCCCTGCAGGCGCAAGCCCTTGCAGTTAATTACGCTACCGCATCACGGTAACAACTTTCTCCTTCTCCAGCTGGTCACTTCGTGTCGTGGGTGTTTGTTTTATTTGTGGTTGCCCGTGGATTGTATACGGAGACCAATTTATGTCGTCGCCCGTAGGACGTGGATTAGTCCAAATCCGTGTTATCTTAGATTTGGGTTTGGGGTTTTGGTTTGAGGATACGTTAGCCATATTTGAGGCTAAGATCAACTCAAACGTTTGTTAAGAATACGTTAGTCCAGTTTGAGACTAAGATCAACTTAACGGGATCGTTTAGATCCGACAAAAGAGCAATTGGCTCTAATGTTCCAGTTTAGGGACATAGTGGTCCATTAAATGTATGGCCGTCGGGACCCATCACCTCTCTGACGACGTTGAAGGATTACAACGACAAATGTCAGAGGAGTTCAGAGATGTACCCTTGAGCCAAAATTGATTGGGGGATCTAGAGTCCAATTTGGGACTAAAGTCTGTTTGAAGGTTTAAGGATGCGTTAGCCATATTTGAGGCTAAGATCAACTTAAATGGTTATTAAGGATACGTTAGTCTAATTTGAGACTAAGATCAACTTAACGGGATCGTTTAGATCCGACAAAAGAGCGTTTGGGCTCTGTTGTTCCAGTTTAGGGACATAGTGGTCCATTGCCAGTTTAGGGACGTGATGGTCCATTTCCAGTTTAAGGACATAGTGGTCCAGTGCCAGTTTAGGGACATAGTGGTCCATTTCCAGTTTAGGGACGTAGTGGTCCATTGGTAGTTTAAGGACGCATAAGTCCATGGGTTTAAGGACCCCACAGTCCATATGGGTGTGTTTAAGGACGCATTAGTCCGTTAGTTTAAGGACGCATAAGTCCGCGGGTTTAAGGACCCCACAGTCCGTATCTTAGTTTAAGGACGCATAAGTCCATGAGTTTAAGGACCCCACAGTCCGTGTTGATGTGTGGTTGTCGGGACCCGTCACCTCTCTGAAGACGTTGAAGGATTACAACGACAAATATCAGAGGAGTTCAGAGATGTACCCTTGAACCAATGAGTTGGTTGAAAGAGCAGATGTGCTCAGTTCAAGATGATTTGAGGACTTATGGCCAGTTTGGGCTAAGTCCAATTATGTTTGAAATATTGGCCCTCTGTTAGTCCATTGAAAGAGAGGCTTTGCCTCTAAAAAACTTAGCCAATTGGGCTAAAACTAGTGTTAAACACTACAGACCAACAATGTTGAACACTGGGAACAGGGTTTTTAAATTAGTGTTAAACACTAAGCAAATCAGTGTTAAACACTGCAAATAGAGTTTTCCAAACTAGTGTTAAACACTAAGAAAATCAATGTTAAACACTGAGGACAAAGTCTTCAGATTAGTGTTAAACACTAAGGAGAGAGGGGTCACGTGTGGACACGTGAGAGTGCCCTGATTCCCCTTATTTTATTCAGCAGGTAAGTATTTAACACTTTTAATTTCCTAGCCATCACGTGTGGGCACGTGATAGGCATCCATCCATTCGATATTAAAGGGATTCGTTAGGGGTCACGTGGGGACACGTGAGGGCGCCCTAAATGTGAAGCCAGATCTCCTTTGTTTTATCTTCAAATCTGCGAATAAGTGTTAAACACTTTTCATCTTTATTTTAGAGCATCACGTGTTGGCACGTGATGGGGGTTTATGCATCGAATATTACAGCACTTGCTGAAGGGTCACGTGGGGACACGTGAGAGCGCCCAAAGCTTCTTTTCTTTTGTTTTGCCATTAAGTGTTAAACACTTTCATTTTTATTTTAGAGCATCACGTGTTGGCACGTGATGGGGATCTGTGCGCCAATCGTTAAAGCATTTGCTGAGGGGTCACGTGATAACACGTGAGAGCGCCCAAAGCTTTCATTCCCTTTGCTTTTTCTTTCTGCTTTTTGGGAGTCACGTGGGAGCACGTGAGGTGATACTTCAGAGTTCTTCGCAGGGGATCTTTTCAAGGGTCACGTGGGGGCACGTGACCCTAGTTATTTTCATGAACATAGATCTTTTAAGAATTGAATTCTTTGTAGGGTTAAACCCTAATTATGATTTTGGAGGAATTAAATTCCTATCGTGAAAGAATTAAATTCTTATTTAGGATAAAACCCTGATTTCTTTTCAAAGGAATTAAATTCCCAGATATGTAAAAGAATTAAATTCTTATTTAGGGTAAAACCCTAATTTTGTTTTAGGGGAATTAAATTCTTAAAACTCAATTCCTCTTCTAAGTTTAGGATCTGCATGACAGGATCTCGACCCGATGAGAATTAAATTCTCATCCTATGGGGAGATGTGCTCTGTACAGATCTTCAACCAGAAGAAGAACTAAGTTATTTTTTTTATAAGAGTTAAACTCTTGAATTTTGAGAATTAAATTCTCTTTTTAAGCCTCCCTTTTCTTACCTAGGGTTTTTTCTTCTGCAGAGAATTAAATTCTCCTCCCTTTTCTTTTTTTCTCTTGAGAATTAAATTCTCCTCCCTCTGTTTCTTCTCTCCCAAAAAAGTAGATCCATTCTCTTCTCTTCTTGGCTCCTATTTATAGGAGAAGGAAGAGAATCAATTTGTTTAGCAAATCTCTCATTAAGAGATTTGATTTGTATGTTGAGAGATTTGATTTGCATTCATCATTAATCTGGGCCTTTAGATTGTTAAGTGAATTTTATTCACCATTGGATTTTAAATCCAAAGATATCCATTTGTTATCTCGGTCAGATTTAGGGGGGGATCTTTCCTTATTTGGGATTCTCCCATAAATTGGTGATTTTTAATCACCCTTGGATTTTTAATCCAACGGTTCCCCATGACCCTTTTCCATTTGGAAAGATTCAGAAACTTTTAGAATTTAATTCTATTAAATTATAAGGCTTTTAAAGCCAGTCACGTGCTGGCACGTGACCTTTGGTCACGTGTGAGCACGTGACCCCCAATTGGGTTCCTTTCTCAGCCGCTTATTTATGTTTGAGTTTTAACCATCACGTGTCAACACGTGACCATTGGTCACGTGTAAGCACGTGATACCTCGTTGAGGTATTTTCTGACTTTTAGAATTAAATTCCATTCATTATTTTAGAGGCTTTAAAAGCCCATCACGTGTCTGCACGTGACCCATGGTCACGTGTGAGCACGTGATGCCCTATTGGGGTCTTTTCTGAGTTTTTATTATATCTTTTGACTCCTCCAGCGGGTTCTTAAAGGCCCATCACGCGTTGACACGTAATTCCTCATAACTTTTGATCCCGAATGAATTACGAGGCCCATAATATATCAAATCGAAGGGTTTTTCGAGCCGCTTTCGATACCATCAGAATTTATCTGTTTCTCATTCGGGAGTTTGTCAAAAAACAGCCCGGAAGATACTGGTTCCCATTTTCTTAAGCGTATCGCTGCCATTTGATACCTTGGACTCTTTTGCGCAGAAATTTTTGGCGGGAACAATAGCGAGCGGACACAGTCGTCGTCATCTATCATTGACCTAGGCCTTGACCCGTTAAGCGTAGTATTTCTTCAGGAAGCGACCGTTTATTGGTCTGAAAGGTCTTTCACCGTGCATATCCATGAGCAGATACGCTCCACCTTGGTTGAACTTGTCTATTATGTACGGGCCTTCGTAGTTCGGCTCGAATTTTCCCCGCTTGGCGCGATTAGGGATCATAGGTCTTTTGACCACTAGCACGAGTTCGCCTTGGCGAAACGTCCTTGGCCTGGTCAATCTTTCGTATGAGCACGTCATCTTTGCTCTGTAAGCCTCTAGATTTTGTTGCGCTATGAGCTGGGTCTCATCAAGGGCATCAAGCTCCTCAAGCCGAAGGTGAGCGTTTTCTTCGTCCGTCAGCTCGTAGTGGACCGCCACTCATAGAGAGGGTAACTCTATCTCGAGGGGAAGTACTGCTTCTGTACCGAATACCAACGCGTACGGCGTTGTGTTCGTGGCCGTCTTGAACGTAGTTCGATATGCTCAGAGAGATTCTTGCAGTCTCTCGTGCCAGTCCTTTTTGTTTCGGACACCGTCTTCTTCACGATCTTTGTCAAGGTTTTGTTGAAAGCCTCAGTTAGACCGTTAGCTCGGGGATTATAAACCGAGGAGTATCTCCAGTCTATGTTGTGCTGCTGCGCGAAGCGACTAATCTTGTGGCTTCTGTAGGCTGGTCCGTTATCGGAAATGATCCGTCGCGGAGTTCCAAACCGATAAATGACGTGCGTCTTGAAGAAATGGAGAATATTTTCCGTCTTCACTTCCCTTAACGGTACTGCTTCTGCCCATTTGGAGAAGTAATTAGTCGTCGCCAGGATGAAACGATGTCCCCTGGACGATGCCGGTTCAATGGGGCCGATTATGTCAGTCCCCCACATTTCGAACGACCAGCTAGCCACCGTTGGATGGAGTGGATTTGGATGTTGATGGATAAAGTCCCCATAGATCTGGAATGAGTGGCATTGCTTCGCATACTCGAGGCAGTCCTGGATCATCGTGGGCCAGCAGTATCCCATTCGTTTAATTTTCAATTTCATCTTCGGGCCTGCTTGGTGAGATCCGCAGAGTCCGTCATGGACTTCCCGAACGACTCTTTTCGCTTAATCAGGTCCCAGGCATCTCAACCACAAAGAATCAAATGACCTCTTATACAGAGTATTATTGACGAAGGAGAAAGATAGGGCTCGTTTCATGAGCTGATGTCTTGAGGACGCATCTTCAGGCGTTCGACGAGATTTGAAGTAGTCTATAAAGACTTCTCTCCAATCTTCAACCTTCTCTTGGTCATTTATCTGCATGGCCGTCTGCTCAGTTGCTCCCCTTTCTTTGGATGACTCCGGAGATATTTCTGTAGGGGCAAGTACTCGTCGGCTTTGTACCATGACCCTGACGTCATCGAGGTTCTCGTCGGCTAGTTCTTTAGCAAGCTTGGCTAATGCATCCGCTTTGCTATTTTCGGCACGCGGTATGCTTTCCAAAGTGTAGGAATGGATTTGAGTCAGCAGTTGTTGTACTCTCTCGCCGTACTTCACCAACTCTGGCTTGCATGTCTGGTAGTCGCCGTTTACTTGACTAACGACCAGTTGGGAATCTCCGTATATGAGGAGGTTTTCAATTCCCATGTCGATGGCGATCTCGAGGCCTGCTATCAAAGCTTCGTATGCAGCCTCATTGTTCGTCCTCGGCTCTGTCAAGGAGAAAACAAAGCGCATTATCCCTCCCTGTGGAGTTGCGAAGATGAGACCCACCCCTGATTTGATTATAGGGGTGCTTTGTTTTCGCTTCTTCATGGAAGATGCTCCATCGAAATAAAGCTCCCATCGGATATTACCACCATCGATCGCATCAAACACGTGTTCATCTGGCAGTTCGCAATTCAGAGGGGAATCGGCCGATATCGGATGCTCAGCGAGGAAGTCGGCGATGGCCCGGCCTTTGACTGCTTTAAGAGGTTGATAAGTTACCGAGAACTCTATCAAGAGTAAGGCCCATTTAGCGAGCCGACCAGTCAGTATGGCCTTCGACATTAAATACTTAAAGGGGTCTACCTTCGATATGAGACGGACTTCATGCGCCAACACATAGTGCCGGAGTTTCGTTATTGCGAAGATCAACTCCAGGCGGTGTTTTTCAATGGGGGAGTAGTTGCCTTCTGCCCCCAGTAGAACTCGACTTAAGTAGTAGAGTGCTCTCTCTTTCCCTTGATCGTTCTCTTGCGCCCATAATGCGCCTAAGGAACCTTCGAGGGCGGTTGTATAAAGAATGAGGGGCTTTCCCTTGACTGGAGCAGCCAGCACTGGCGGGTTCTGCAGGTATTGCTTGATCTCGTCTAGCGCGCTTTGGCATTTTTGGTCCCAGACGAACGGGGTTCCCTTCTTCATCAGGTGACTGTAAGGGCGGCACTTGCCTGAAAGGTTGGCTATAAATCGCCGGATGTATGCGAGTTTTCCCTGGAGAGACCGCAATTGTTTGAGAGTCCTTGGCGGTGGTATTTCCATGATCGCCTTGATCTTCGACGGATCTATCTCGATACCCCGGTGCCGGATGATGAACCCTAGGAATTTGCCTAAGGATACCCCGAACGCGCATTTGAGGGGGTTCATCTTCAAGTTGTATTGCCGAAGGCGTTGAAATACAGTCTTCAGATGCTCGAGATGTTCCTCGTATGATTTGCTTTTCACGACAAGGTCGTCGATATAGCATTCGACGATTTCATGTATGAGGTCATCAAAGATCTTAGTCATGGCCCTTTGATAGGTGGCACCGGCGTTCTTTAGACCGAAGGGCATCACCTTGTAGCAGAATATTCCCAGAGGGGTCCGGAAAGCGGTGTGCTTCTGGTCTTCGGGATGCATCTTTATCTGATTGTATCCTGATGAGCCGTCCATGAAGGAGAAAACTTCATGGATGGACGTATTATCTATCATCAGCTTAGTGACTGGCACTGGAAAATCGTCCTTCGGGCAAGCTTTATTGAGATCTCGGAAATCCACACATATGCGCACCGTCCCATTTTTCTTCATCACCGGGACGATGTTGGCGATCCAGTCAGGATACTGAACCTCTTGAATGAAGCCAGAGTCGATTAACTTCTTGACTTCGGCGTTGATGCCCATCTCAAGCTCGACCCGCATTCTTCTCGGCGCCTGTTTGACTGGCTTAATGTCCGGGGATATCGCCAGCTTATGCACATCAATTTCTGGATCTAGTCCTGGCATTTCGGAGTAGTTCCATGCGAAGTAATCTCTATGCTGCATAAGCACGTCTTTTAACGTGGCCACCCTTTCTTCAGATAGCAACTTGCCGACGAATGTTGGTCGCGGGTCGTTCATCGTTCCCAGCTCAATTTTCCTGAGGTTATCTGCAGTAGTATGTATGCCGTCTTCCAGCTCTTTTGGCGCTGGCGGAAATTCTGAGATTACCTCGTCGTCATTGCTGTTTTCAAAGCACCAGGGGAGGTCATTCATGTCCTCGGGCTCTTCTTTTAATACCGTTATCATATGACAGGTACGAGCTCACTTCCAAGACCGATGTGGATCTGGTTCTGCTCTTGTGGCTTTAGGTTCATGCTTCTGTGGCGGCGTTACCCTCCAGCTGTCAGATAGAGCGAACTTGCCGAGCTGATACTGATCTTCGACCTAGTTCTTGAAGGTGAAGCAGTCTTTGATAGGGTGTCCTATGGCTCGGTGATAAGAGCAATAGCCCGGATGAGAGACCTTGTTAGCTTGCTTAAGGTGTTTAGACTTCGGAAGTGTAATCATTCGATGTTTTAAAGCGAGGTCAAGTATCTTCTGTGTTTTGTCCTGAGGAAAAGAGTATGCTTGACTCATTTTTTTCATAAGGGACAAATCCGGACCGCGCAATACCCGATCACATGACTCTTTGATCCTGCGTTGTCGTTGTCGACCTCCTTTTCTGCTTTTTGACTTACTTCTACCTCTGCGTCGGGCCTTTTGCACAGCAGGTTGACAGGGAGAAGTGTTTTTGTCTTCTGCAGCCTGTTGAAGAAGACGTTGCGTCTTGGCTCTCTCGTAGATGGCCATCTCGCGATTATGGTCGTCTCGAGCTTTTTGACCCGCTTTCCTGCTAAGCTTGTCCATTCGTTCTTCAAACGACGGACTCGGCATTTTGATTGCAGGCTCTTGTTTTGGTTCGGGGTTAGCGTTTTCTGACAGAGCGTCCTCTTCTTCATCGAAGTTATATATGGCGTAGCTACTGTGGACTCGATCCCGTCTCCTGGCTCTCACGTATCCAAGCCCAAGCGTTTCTATTCTCCCGTTGGGCAATTTGCGCTGAGTCCCAGGGACATCTCAAATCCTGTTATAGAATCGGGCTTGTCGAGTAGTCTGTTTTAAGGGTACCCCTTGGCGCTTTAATAGCCTTTTTAGTCCGTTTGTGTAATATCTGGGCAAACGGATGGGTTGAAACTTGTCAAGTGTAGAATCCGCGCCATGCCAGATCTCTTTCTCCGCTCTTGTTTCCGAGGATCGATAGAATAGGATCACCTTTTCGCTTGGGAGGGACGTAAAACGTCTGCAGGTCTTGCACGTTGTGAGCTTCAAGCGCGTCAAGGTCTTTGTAGTGCTTCTGCGGAATCATGGTAATTTGCAAACTCCTATCATTGCCAGGGGATGCTTGTATTGACGGCCGACTGGAGAACACGGCATTAACCTCATCTTCCGAGTCGCTTCCGAAGATCAATATGGGGGCGGACGGTCCCGATTTGTTGCGTCGAGACGGCCCAGCGTAAACTATCTCTTCTTCATCTTCAGTGTCACTCCCGAAAACAGGAATGGTGGCGGCGACTTTGTTTTCCGGTTTGCGACACCTTTCTGTATCCTCGAAATCTGGCAAAAAGTACTTTGCATTTTCATACTTGCGGACTTCGTTCACGGAAAGGGTTCAGCTCGCCTGTCACGGTATACTCGAGACCATCCTTGAAATACTTCATACATGTTTCCCACAATTAGAACGAAACTCTATTTCTAAGAATGAAAAGTAAAGCACCGCTTCATGAAAGAGGCTAAACACCAAAGGCAATTTATCCTTGCAAGAATCACATGCACTTAATAATAGCAAATTAAATTGTAGATGCACAAGCACAACAGAGAGCTAAAATAAAAGAACCCTTAACAGATAATGAAATACTTGGTTAAAAAGAAAAATACTTGTTCATCATTATTATTGTTATTACATTTAAAAAAGATCACCAAATATGGGATCGGAAAGACAAGGGTTCGCAAAGATAAGAAGAAGATTCTCCAGTTCCCTTTCTGTCTTCTCCACCACGTTGAAGCGGCGGTCCTCCCGAGAAGTAGATGCCCAATGATCATCGCCACACTCGTCAGAAAAGGTGGTGATGACAACCTGGCGAGCCCGTATCTGGCTCAGCAAATGGAAAGAACAGTCCCTCAGGGCTTTGGTGATCAAGTGCGCTTCAAAGAAGCACTCGATCTTATCCTCGGCGGCGTCAAGCATTGCCGAGGACATCTCTACTGGAGGAGGGGGAAGATCGGCGAGCACCGAGGCAAGGATCATCCGGAGCCAAATGGAGTGCGGAGGAAGAGGAGACCCCACGCGAGTCAAAAGCTCGTACATTGCAGCATCGCACTGCTCGTCCGTAAAAGAAGGGTCCACCAGGCGCGCAGCAAAACGGGGAACGATGTCCCGAATCGGCACTTCCCATGGTTGTTGGCGAGTATGAGGGCGGTTGCAAGCCATAATCGAAGAAATTCTCTGAAGATGAGAAAAGAAAAGGCTCGGCCTTGAGTTATATATAGACCCAAGCACGGAGAATTCTGTGCACAATGGAATTATTTCCAAGACCCGGGAAATGAAATTTTTGGGAAGATGAAAAGACATCTCAAGTGAAGCAACGCTTCCGATTCACCCAATCAGAGCAAAGCTCTACTTTGAAAATCTAAATTTTAATAAATGAAGCAACGCTTCAGATTCTTTGCGCTGGGCGCAATACGCCATGTGTCAGGCGCCGATGCGTCAGCGCAGCGCCCAAGAAGGCGCACCTAATCAGAGCAAGGATCTTTTAAAACAAAAGGTAAAGGGAAGCAACGTTTCAGTTGCGCAAACGCTGCGTTGCGTGACACGTGTCTGCGCAGTTGCGCAAGCACAGCTGCGCAAGCGCTGCGCTGCGCGACACGTGTCTGCGCAGTTGCGCAAGCACAGCTGCGCAAGCGCTGCGCTGCACGACACGTGTCACGCGCTGGGGCATTTGCGTAAAACAGAATTGAGATTTTAAAGAAATCTTTTCTGTTCTTGTTAAAACAAGAAGATTTCCTTCTGTAAAACAGAGGCCTTTGGATCAAAGATCCAACGGTGGGGAAAATTCCCCAAATCTCTCAGAGAAAGATCTCTTTAACAAATTTAACTAATTTATGGGCACTATAAAAAGGACCTCAGACCTTAATTCAAAGAGATCAACATTTTGGGAGAAATCAAGAACTTCAAACAGAGAGAACTTTGAAGAATTAGAGAGAATTTCTCAAGAACAAGAGAAAAGGTAAAAACCTTTAGAAAAAGAGAAAATTCTCTTAAAAAACAGATCATTGATCTAAGAACAAGATCAATGATCTTCAAGGAAAAAGAAAAATAAACAATAACAGTGCCTTGCACTTTTTATGAACCACTGGTTCTTTGAAAACAAGAAAAAACTTGTTTTCTTTGATCTAAAATTGATCCAAAAGAATAAAAACAGTGCCCAGCACTTGCCAAAACTGCACTATTGCGCAAACCGCCAGGAAGCGCCACGTGTCAGCAGTGCAACAGCGCAGCGCACAGACGCAGCGCACTGCGCTGTTGCGCTTGCGCTCATCAGAGCGTGACACGTGTCACTTCCACATGCGCTTGCGCTCTTTAATTTGCGCAAAGCGCCTGACAAGCCACGTGGGGCACTGTCAGAGTATTTAATGCTCTGCATTATTAAGAAAAGGGACAGAGCCCAATTAAAAGGCCTAATAAAAAATGCTATGCATTTTAAAAAGGGCAGAGCCCAAACAAAATTGATGCTCTGCATCATTTATAAAAGGGCAAAGCCCAACCAAAACAAAGAAAAGTAATGAATATTGAAACTGGACTTAGCCCAGTCGTGGCCATAAGTCCTCAAATTTACATCTGGTTCGAGGGTACATCTCCGAACTCCTCTGACAGTTCTCGTTGTAATCCTTCAACGACGTCAGAGAGGTGACGGGTCCCAACGACTACACATTAATATTGGACCGAAACATCCTTAAACTAATATTGGACCGAAACGTCCTTAAACTAATACTGGACCGAAACGTCCCTAAACTAATACTGGACCGAAACGTCCTTAAACCAATATTGGACCACCACGTCCCTAAACTGGCGATGGACCACCACATCCCTAAACCGGAACATGGACCACTACGTCCCTAAACTGGAACAATAGAGCATCTAAATGCTCTTTTTGCCGGATCCAAACGGTCCCGTTTAAGTTGATCTTAGCCCCAAATACGGCTAACGTATCCTTAAACATTTAAATGAACGATAAAACTCCAAATCAACTTTGGTTCAAGGGTACATCTCTGAACTCCTCTGACACCTATCGTTGTAATCCTTCAACGACGTCAGAGAGGTGATGAGTCCTGATGACCATGTATTAAATCGATCACCACGTCAAGTCGATCTTAGTCCAAATCAGACTAACGCATCCTTAACGAACGTTTAAGTTGATCTTAGCCTCAATACGGCTAACGTATCCTTAAACTAAAAACACCAAACCCAAATCTAAGTAAATACGGATTTGGACTAATCCACATCCTACGGGCGGCGGCATTACTCAGTCTCCGTATACAATCCACGGGCAACCATAAACAAAACAAACACATACACGATACAAAGTGAAATTCTGGAGAAGGAGAAAGTGGCTACCGCGATGCGGTAGCGTAATTAACTGCAGGGGCTTGCGCCTGCAGGGAAGAGCGTCCCCACAATCAAAAACCCCTCTAGCGAGGGGGAATCTGACGAAGTCTGCTACATCGGCCGCATTCGTCTAAACCTCCGATACACGGTGCCATAAATCAACTTGGCATCTTCGGAGAGGTAGACGGATAAAACCATATAGCATCTGCCCCGAATCTCAGGCAAGACGTCCTAACGTCTCGGCCGCCGTTCAGAGGGGAACAATACACTGATGTTGTCTAGACGGGATGATGTTGTATTCGTGCAACCAAGGACGACCGAACAGAGCATTGTAGCAAGTCTTGGCGTCTATGACATGGAACTTAATGTCCGTGACGAGCAGCCCAAAGCGTAACGTTAGTATTACAGATCCTAGAGTCCGTGACGACTGGGAGTCAAAACCGGAGATGGTAATTTTGTCACGAGCAAGGTGCTGGATGCTCATGCAGATTTCCTTCAACACCCGCACGTTGAGGAGATTAACGGAAGACCCATTATCAACCAGGATTTTGCCTATCTTGATGTCGTGGCAGTATCCGGAGACATATAGGGGGCGGTTGTGGTCGCACGTCCTAAGGAGAAGGTCTTCATTACTGAACGTGACATCGGCTGTGTGCACTTCTTCCAGTTCATCCTTCATCCTCTCTTCGGCGAGGAAGGCTTCGAATTGCTCGGGCTCTTGTAGCGCCTTGATTAATGATTCTCTCGCTTCTTTTGATAATAGGAGGGCATCGAGAATGCTGAGCTGAGAGGGTAGCTTCCTCAGGTGCGCTAGGATGTTGTAGTCCACCCTACTCTTCTTGGGCGGGTCCTTGGCAATCAGCTCTTTTATGACTTGGTCATCTAAGGCGATATCCTCAGTGACCTTTTCCTTTTCCTTATCTTTTCTATTTGCGGGTCCGAGATTCTTTTCCGGGAGCGTGCGATTGCGCAGCTGAATGTTTTTGCAGGCTTCTGGTTCTTCCTCTTTCTCTAAGACGGATTCTTTAAAGAGAGGGCCCAGAGCTATTTCCTCATCAGAGTCGCTCCCAAAGGTGAGAACTTGTGATCCTCCGGCGTTGACCATGTAACAGTTGCCGGTAGCTCTTTTATGCCCTTCAGTCGCACTTCTTTGCTCCCGACGGGTTCTGCGTTTCATTCGTTTAAAATGTTGCCGGTGAGCAGCATATCCCTGCCACCATATCTTAAAAGCGTCGCACTCCTCACTGGGGTGTGAAATCTTCCGATGATATGAGCAGTAATTAGGGTGCCTCTCCGCCCCATTGAGCGTGTTTTCTTTCGAGGGTGGTAGCTTCATTCCCATTGACATGGCTTTGGCAAACCTTTTCCTCGTCTTGAATATGTTTTTATCCATGTCGGGTGTCTTTCGATCTGGCGGGAGTGCTTCGACTCTTTTGTCTAGTCGCCTTCGTTTGGCTCCTTCTGATGCGGCTATTTCACGCTCCTGGTCGGCTTTACTTTTCAAACGAATTTCATCTAGAAAGGCGTCGATCATTTCGTCTGTCGGCCACACAAGCCCTGGTTCAGGCTTTGCCCCCAGTTTCTTAGTGCCAGGAGTTTTTCATCTTTCGTAAACGAGTGGGAGATCATATTACAACTCGCCACGTGTCCCTCGGATTCATCCGACGAACTCTCCCCCTCATCTTCCTATCGAAAGACGTGGTTGAGGAACTCTTGGAGTGTGATGGGAGTCTGTGCCTTTTGATTGTACTCTTCCAGCACGTCAATCTGCTTCTGTAAGTCCGTGCGCTTGTCACCAGGATTCACGGGCTTCTTAGATTTCTTCTTCTTCTTCTTTGAAGATTTCGATGGCTGGTTGTGAGTGCTTGGGCCGTCACCACTGATCTTCGGAGTTGGGCGCGGCTTCAGCATCTTTTCAATGATCCGGGGTTCCAGCGGGTTCTTCCACCTGATCGCCGGGCATGTTTTAAGATCGTTCAGCATCTTCTTGGTTTTTGCTGAAAGCACGATTTCCCATGGAGCTTCTTCAATGAAAGAACAAGTTGCCCCCGGTGTGTCCGTCTTCTTGGCGATGTGAGGTTGTGGCGGGTTTACCTTCCACTTCTCGGACAACGCAAACTTGCCTTGTAGGTATTGATCTTCAGTCCATCCTTTGAAGATGAAGCAATCCTCAATCAGATGGCTTATCGTTTGATGGTAAGGGCAATAGTTGGGGTTATTCACCTCACTGGGTTGTGGCGGTCGCCTTGGGTTTGGCAAGTTGATAAGCCTGTTGTGTATTGCCAGCTCGAATAGCCTCTTCGTCTTATCCCGCGGGAATGAGTAGGGGCGCTTCATTTTCTCATTATAATACCGTCTTTCTTCCAGCTGATGATGGACCACCACGTCCCTAAACTGGTGATGGACCACCACGTCCCTAAACCGGAACATGGACCACTACGTCCCTAAACTGGAATAATAGAGCATCCAAATGCTCTTTTTGCCGGATCCAAACGGTCCCGTTTAAGTTGATCTTAGCCCCAAATACAGCTAACGTATCCTTAAACATTTAAATGAACGATAAAAATCCAAATCAACTTTGGTTCAAGGGTACATCTCTGAACTCCTCTGACACCTATCGTTGTAATCCTTCAACGACGTCAGAGAGGTGATGAGTCCTGACGACCATGTATTAAATCGATCACCACGTCAAGTCGATCTTAGTCCAAATCAGACTAACGCATCCTTAACGAACGTTTAAGTTGATCTTAGCCTCAATACGGCTAACGTATCCTTAAACTAAAAACACCAAACCCAAATCTAAGTAAATACGGATTTGGACTAATCCACATCCTACGGGTGACGGCATTACTCAGTCTCCGTATACAATCCACGGGCAACCATAAACAAAACAAACACATACACGATACGAAGTGAAATTCTAGAGAAGGAGAAAGTGGCTACCGCGATGCGGTAGCGTAATTAACTGCAGGGGCTTGCGCCTGCAGGGAAGAGCGTCCCCACAATCAAAAACCCCTCTAGCGAGGGGGAATCTGACGAAGTTTGCTACATCGGCCGCATTCGTCTAAACCTCCGATACACGGTGCCATAAATCAACTTGGCATCTTTGGAGAGGTAGACGGATAAAACCATATAGCATCTGCCCCGAATCTCAGGCAAGACGTCCTAACGTCTCGGCCTCCGTTCGGAGGGGAATAGATTCTGGCACGCCCGGTGGGACCTTTTCCTCTTTCCACTCCACACTTTGTGTGTCATCTTCGCGAACGAATCGCGGTTTGTTAATGGTTGCCTTTGGATTTCAAGTTTACTAAGATTTGGTCTCTTTCTTGGTGCAGAAGAGAAATCGAGCATCGATGGCCTCTACTTGTTCGAAGTGCTCCAACTGTAGCTGCAGCTCGCGTCCGGCCTCAACTGGGGGCATAACCTACGGGCCCCAAGCGGCCTCTTTGTTTACCATCCCCGTGGAGCAGATTACTCAAGCCACCACGGGGTTGTTTTTCGGAACTATGCTTCCGCCAACAAGCTTCAGCACCCCCGTGCCCGTACAAGAAGCTCCTAAGAAGTCGGTCTTTGATCGACTTTCAGTTACTGCGGCCCCTCTCAACGGGTCGCACACCAGTGCCTCGGACTTCTCCAGACTGGGCCAAAACTCCTGCGGACCCGCAATGAAGCTTGCAGTCCCAGAAAAGGTTACCTCAAAAGGAGTAGCCAAGCCTGCTACTGAAGTCGTCAAGGCGACTTCTCCTGCTAAGAGATCGGTCTTTACAAGATTGACCATCCCAACTCCTACTCCTGCTCCTGCCCCTCAAAAGACATCAGTCTTTAATAGGCTGACGCCGGCAACAGCCCCACACCTGAACAGGGGGCAAGAAGAAGCTGTTTCTGTCTCTGAACTAATACCGACGAATCATCGCGCCCGACGACGCCATTGGCGACGGATAAGGAAGACTGGGGGCAACTCCCCTTCTGGGATAACTCCGCCGGCTCCGACGGTGGAAGTTAACGCTGCTGTTCCAACCGGGAACAGCTTTGAACTGTTGAATAGGGTACGCAGGAACTCGCCAACTGCGGTCCTTAAAAGTTCTCCTCCACCGGTAGAGACCGCCGTGGAAGCAGAAAAGCCGGAGCAACCTCTTCAATCGCTGTCCTCCAGAATTTACAAGACATGGCAACGAGTCCGAGAATCTGTCATTGATCCTAAGTTCTCTCGCCAGCAGAAGAAGTCGAGAGGTCAGCAAGAAGAAAATCTCCCAGTCAAGCAACGAAAGGCGACGACCGCTTGGGTGCCCAAAGCAATGGCCCCTTCAACTTCTATGGCCCATAAGAGAAGAAGGCCAGAAAAAATCCCTACACCTATGGTGAATATCAAAGGTGGTGAACCCAAACGCCCTACAGGACCTGGACGCGAGGCGGTCATATTTGAAAGGGCCAAACGCCAACGACTTGATGAAAGAGCTGAGACGATCCCGCTGGAGCAAAATACCTCCACTACCGACAAAAGCCAATTCAAGATGAGGAAAAGGTTTTCTAAGGCCACATCAATGGGCATGAAGCTACCATCCTCTGAAGGAAGCATCACCGGTGAAATAGAAATGCACCCGTCCTATTGCTTATATCATCAGAAGGTTTCGCACCCCACTCAAGAGTGCAAAGCTTTCGATAGATGGTGGCAAGGATACGTTGCTCATCGACAACGCTTTAAGCGGGAGAAGCGCAAAACTCGTCGGGAGCGGAAAAATACGACCGAAGAGCTTAAAAGAACTACCGGCGATTGTCGCATGGTTAACATCGGCGGGTCACAAGTGCCTACATTCGGGAGCGATTCTGATGAGGAGCTGGAGCTTAGCCCCCTCTTTAAAGAGTCCACTTCGGGAAAAGAAGAAGAGCCGAAGATTTGCGAAAATATCCGGCTGCGTAATCGCACGTTGCCCGAAAAGAATCTCGGACCCCCAAACAAGAAAGATAACGGGAAAGAAAAGGTCTCTGAAGATATCGTCTTAGATGACCAAGTGGTGGAGGAGCTAGCTGCCAAAGACCCGCCAAAGAAAAATAAGGTGGATTACAACGTCTTAGCGCATCTGAGGAAGATACCATCACAGCTCAGCATTCTTGACGCCCTTTTACTATCAAAGGAGGCGAGAGATTCGTTAATTAATGCACTACAGGACCTGGAGCAGTTCCAAGCTTTCCTGGCTGAAGAAAAGATGAAGGATGAATTGGAGAAAGTGCACACGGCCGATGTCACTTTTGGCGATGAAGACCTTCTCCTTGGGACGTGCGAACACAATCACCTCCTTTATGTCTCAAGATACTGCCATGATATAAAGATAGGCAAAATCCTGATCGATAACAGATCATCTGTTAATCTCCTTAACGTGCGGGTGTTGAAGGAAATCTGCATGAGCGTCCAACACCTCGCTCGGGACAAGATCACCATCTCCGGGTTTGACTCCCAATCGTCAAAGACTCTTGGATCTGTTATACTGACGCTACGCTTTGGGCTGCTCGTCATGGACATTAAATTCCACATCATAGATGCCAAGACATGCTACAACGCTCTGCTCGGCCGACCATGGTTACACAAGTACAACATCATCCCTTCTACACAACATCAGTGTATGAAGTACTCTAAGGACGGTCTCGAGTATACCGTGGCGGGAGAACTGAACCCGTTCTCCGTGAACGAGGTCCGCAAATACGAAGATGCCAAATACTTCTTACCGGATTTCGAAGACACGGAGAGATATCACAAGCCGGAGAATAAAGCTAATGCCACCATCCCTGTCTTCAGCAGTGATACCGAGGAGGAAGAGGAGATAGTGTATTCGGGTCCGCCCCAATACAACAAGCCAGGGCCACCTGCTCCTACGTTGATCTTTGGTAGTGACTCGGAAGATGAGGTCCACGCTGTATTCCCCGCTCGACCCTCAATACAAGCGTCCGCCGATGAAGAACAAAGTCTACAAGTCGCCATGGTGCCGTTTAAACACCGTAAAGAACTGGATGCACTTGATATTTACAATGTAGAAGAGCTGCAAACGTTCTATGTCCCTCCCAGGCGAGAAGGCAAAAAAGCAATTTTATTCTACCGCTATGAAGAAACCAGAGTGGAGAAAGAAATCTGGCACGGGGCGGACCCTACGCTGGACAGGCTTCAGCCCATCTGTCTACCAAGATATTATACAGAAGGCCTGAAGAGCCTGCTGAAGCATCAGGGGATATCCTTCAAGCAAACCGTTCGAAAAGCCAAGTTCTATGACAAAGTCTGGAACGTTCCCGGGACTCAACGCAAACTGCCTAATGGGAGAATGGAGACAGAAGGGCATGGGTACATCCTGTCAAAGAAACGAGAGGTACTAAACGGTTGCTACGTCGTGTATGACTTCGATGAAGAAGTGGATGCTCAATGGGAGGGCGCTAATCCTGAACCAGTGAAAGTTCCAGATGCAAAAGTGCCCAATCTGTCGTTCGAAGAATAAATGGAAAAATTTATAAGGGAAGCTAGTCAAAAAGTCCGAGACGACCATAACCGCGAAATGGACATTTATGAGAAAGCCGAAACGCAATGCCTCCTCCAACAGGCCGTGAAAGATGAAAATGCCGCTCCTTGTCAACCTATTATAAAGAAGGTTCGAGGCAGAGGCAGAAACAAGTCGAAAGGCCAAAAGGGCACTAAACAGCAACAAAGCGGGGCTAAGAAGCCATGCAAACGAGAGTCGAGCATTATTGATCTATCCCTCATGAAGAAAATGGGTCGAGCGTACTCATTTCCTCGGGACAAGACGAAGAAGATACTTGATCTTGCTCTAAAACATCAAATGCTTACACTGCTGGAGTCCAAGAACCCCGAACAAGCAGGCGAAGCCTCTGACCCAAATTATTGCTCTTACCATCGAGTAACAGGGCATCCTCTCGAAGACTGCTTCACCTTCAAGAATTGGGTCGAAGATCAGTATCAGCTTGGCAAGTTCACTCTGTCTAACAACTGGAGGGTAGCACTGCCGCAGAAGCACGCACCCAAAGCTACAAAAACATTACCAACTCCACATTGGGGTTGGAAGCGGATTTGCACTTGTCACATGATAACAATATTAAAAGAAAAGCCCGAGAACATGGACAGCCTTCCCTGGTGCTTCAAAAACAGCAATGATGAGGTGATCTTAGAATTCCCGCCAGCTCCGAAAGAACTGGAGGATGGAATACATACCACTGCAGATAACCTCAAGAAAATCGAGTTGGGGACGGCTGATGACCCACGGTCGACGTTTGTCAGTGAGCTGCTATCTGAAGAAAGGGTGACTACGTTAAAAGACGTCCTTGTACAGCACAAAGATTGCTTTGCGTGGAACTATTCCGAGATGCCAGGACTAGATCCAGAAGTCGCTGTGCACAAATTGGCGATATCTCCGGACGTCAAGCCAGTCAAACAAGCACCAAGAAGAATGCGGCTCGAGCTTGAGATGAGCATCAACGCCGAGGTCAAAAAGTTAATCGACTCTGGCTTTATCCAGGAGGTTCGATATCCTGAATGGATCGCCAACATCGTCCCGGTGATGAAGAAAAATGGGACGGTGCGCATATGCGTGGACTTTCGGGATCTCAATAAAGCCTGCCAAAGGATGATTTCCCAGTGCCAGCCACCGAACTGATGATAGACAATACATCCACTCATGAGGTTTTCTCCTTCATGGATGGCTCATCAGGGTATAATCAGATAAATATGCATCCCGAAGACCAGAAGCACACCGCTTTTCGGACTCCTTTGGGAATATTCTGTTATAAAGTGATGCCCTTCGGTTTAAAGAACGCCGGTGCTACTTATCAGAGGGCCATGACGAAGATCTTCGATGACCTTATACATGAAATCGTCGAATGCTATATTGACGATCTCGTGGTTAAAAGTAAATCATACGAGGAACATCTCGAGCATCTGAAGACCGTATTTCAACACCTTCGGCAGTACAACTTGAAGATGAACCCTCTCAAGTGTGCATTCGGAGTTTCTTCGGGCAAATTCCAGGAATTCATCGTCCGACACCGAGGTATCGAAATAGATCCGTCTAAGATCAAGGCGACCATGGAAATGCCTCCGCCGAAAACTCTCAAACAGCTGCGGTCTCTCTAAGGAAAGCTCGCATATATTCGGCGATTTATAGCCAATCTTTCAGGCAAGTGCCGTCCTTACAGCCACCTGATGAAGAAGGGAACTCCATTCGGCAGCCTCCTTATCCTTCTTCTCCAATATCCTGCGAAGGAATTCAGCGTCAGTTTCTTGCTCCTGGCGTTGATCAGATGACGCTTCGGGGCTTTCTTTCGGCCCAGTGAGTGCGGCCATCGCGTTCATCATTTCTTGGAGCTTCTGCTGTTGCTCCTGAGCTTTGGTCACTGACCGTGTAAGCGGTCTATGCCCCGTGGATGCACGACTGTCCTCTTTTCCCAGCGCCATGTATACCGTATGCACCATCATGCCCCCAGACTTAGGGCGTTTAGGCTCACCGCCTTTGGCATTCGCCACAGGCGCTGGGATTTTCTCTGGCCTTCTTCTCTTGTGGGCCGTTGAAGTTGAGGGGGCCGTTGCAGCGGGCACCCAAGTGGTTGTCGTCCTTTGTTGTTTGACAGGATAGTTCTTTTCTTCCTGCGCTTTTGCCTTTTTAGGTTGACGAGAGTGATCTTGGTCAATTACCGAGTGTTGAACCTTCCGCCAGAGTTTATAAATTTTGGAGGACAGCAGTTGAGGAGGCTGTTCCGGCTTTGCTTCTGTAACGTTCTCCGCAGGTGGAGGGGATCTTTTGAGAACCGCAGTTGGTGAATTTCTGCGTACCCTGTTCAGCAGCTCGAAGCTGTTCCCGGTTGGAACAGCAGCCTCAATTTCCACTGTTGGAGCTGGTGGAGTTAGTCCGGAGGGGGAGTTGCCCCCAGTCTTCCTTATCCGGCGCCAGTGGCAACGTCGGGCATGACGGGTTGTCGGGATTGATTCAGCGACGGCTTCATCTTGCCCCCTGTTCTGGGGAGGGACTGCTGCCAGTGTCAGCCTCTTGAAGACTGACGTTCGTTGAGAAGCTACAGATTTCTGAGCGGGAGCGGGAACGGGGGTAGTCAGTCTCGCGAATACCGACCCTCTGGGAGGAGAAGCCGCCTTGACGACTTCGGGAGCAGCTGTCTTCTTTGGGATGGCCTTCTCAGGTATCACGGGCTTTTTGGCGGGCCCTTGGAGTTCATGCTCAGTCTTGTGAAGACCGAGGAATTGGATGACCCGTTGAGAGGGCCCGTGGGAGTAGCAAGTCGATCAAAGACCGACTTCTTTGACGCTTCCGGTACGAGCAGTAGGATGTTAATGTTCGCCGGCGGGAGCATGGTCCCAAAGAACAGACCGGTGGTAGCCTGAGTCACTTGTTCCACAGGCATAGTGAACAGGGAAGCAGCCTGCGGTCCATAGGCTACACCTCCAGGTGAGGCGGAGCGTCGGTTGCATTTGCAGTTGGAGTAGTTCGAGCAGTTGCCAGCCATTGATCCTTTTGCTTTCTGCAGCAAACGAAACGCCAAATCTTAGTACTCAAAACCCAGGGGCAACCATTAGCGAACCGAGATTGGTTCGCGAATCACGACACACGAAGTGTGGAGTGGAAAGAGGAAAAGGTCCCACCGGGCGTGCCAGAATCCGTTCCCCTCCGAATGGTGGCGCGACGCAGGGACGTCTTGCATGAAATTCGGGACAGATGCTAATTGGTGCTATCCGTCTACCTCTCCGAAGATGCCAAGTTGATTTATGACACCATGTATCGAAGGTTTAAACGGATGCTTCCGATGTAGCAGACTTCGTCAGATTTCCCCTTGCTTGAAGAGTTTTTGATTGTGGGGATGCTCTTCCCTGCAGGCGTAAGCCCCTGCAGTTAATTATGCTACCGCATTGCGGTAACAACTTTCTCCTTCTCCAGATGATCACTTCGTGTCGTGTGTATTTGTTTCGTGTTTAGTTGCCCATGGATTGTATACGGAGACTAAGTTATGTTGTCGCCCGTAGGGCGTGGACTAGTCCAAATCCGTATTATCTTAGATTTGGGTTTGGGGGTTGTGTTTAAGGATACGTTAGCCTCATTTGAGACTAAGATCGACTTAAACGTTTGTTAAGGATACGTTAGTCTAGTTTTTAGACTAAGATCGACTCAACGGGATCGTTTAGATCCGACAAGAGAGTGATTAAGGGAGCTCTGTTGTTTAGTTTAGTGACATTGCGGTCAATAGGTAGTTTAAGGGCATTGCGGTCCAGTGTTAGTTTTAAGATGTTGCGGTCAAGGTTAAGGACGTCGTAGTCCGTGGGTTTAAGGACTCCACAGTCCGATGTTAGTTTTAAGACATCATGGTCAAGGTTAAGGACGTCATAGTCCGTTGTTAGTTTTAAGACATTCCGGTCAAGGTTAAGGACCTTATAGTCCATGAGTTTAAGGACCCCACAGTCCAGCGTTAGTTTTAAGACATCACGGTCAAGGTTAAGGACCTCATAGTCCATGAGTTTAAGGACCCCACAATCCGTATCAATGTGTGGTCATCGGGACCTGTCACCTCTTTGAAGACGTTGAGGAATTACAACGCCAAGTATCAAAGGAGTGATGAGATGTACCCTTAAACCAAGGTGGATTAAGTGATCTGTAGTCCAATTGGGAAACTAAGATCAATTATTATATTATGAGCGTATTGGCCCAGTTAAGTTTGAATTGAGGACTTATGGCCAGCTTGGGCTAAGTCCAATCATGTTTGGGATATTGGCCCTCTGTTGGTTCATTGAAAGAGAGGCTTTGCCTCTGGAAACTTAGCCAATTGGGCTAAAGCTAGTGTTAAACACTAGAGACCAACAGTGTTGAACACTGGGAATAAGATTAACAAGTTAGTGTTAAATACTAAAAGATAATCAGTGTTGAACACTGGGAATAATATTAACAAGTTAGTGTTAAACACTAAAAGATAATCAGTGTTGAACACTGGGAACAGAGTTTTCAAATTAGTGTTAAACATTAAGCGAATCGGTGTTAAACACTGGGGACAAAATCTCCAGACTAGTGTTAAACACTAAGGAGAGAGGGGTCACGTGGTAGCACGTGACTCTGGTTCCCTCTATTTTATTTGGTCAAAAGTCTTGAATACTTTGAAGTATCACGTGTTGTCACGTGATGGGAATTTTGGTGCTTGTCTGTTAAACCTTCAGCCAAGGGGTCATGTGGTAGCACGTGAGAGCGCCCTAGAGCTCTTTATTTTGTTCTATAGATGAGTGTTTAACACTTTTAATTATAAAAGCCATCACGTGTGGGCACGTGATGGGGGTTCACGCTTTGATCTGTTAGAATGTTCATTAGGGGTCACGTGTTGACACGTGAGGGCGCCCTAGAGCTCTTTTCTGTTTCCTTTTGCCTTTTTCTCTGTGTGTTTTAGAGGTCACGTGGGACACGTGAGGCATTGCCTCAAAGTTCTCTTTTATAGATCTTTGCAGGAGTCACGTGGTAACACGTGAGGTGTTGCTTCAAAGTTCTTTTCTGTGGATCTTTGCAGGGGTCACGTGGTAGCACGTGACTCTGGTTCTTTGCATGTTTAAAGATCTGTTCATCTTTTAAGAATTAAATTCTTCATAGGGTTAAACCCTAACAATAAACTTTATAGGAATTAAATTCCTGTGATCTTCTGAAGAATTATATTCTTAAATAGGGTTAAACCCTAATTTCTTTTCTTAAGGGAATTAAGTTCCCGTGATTTTGAGATAATTATGTTCTCAATTAGGGTTAAACTCTAGTTCTGTTCATTTTGAAGGAATTAAATTCCTGTGGGGTTAAACCCTAATCTCAAAGGAATTGAATTCCTATCATTTTGTGAGAATTAAATTCTCAATACTCAGTTCCTCCTCTGTGTTTTAGATCTGCATGGCAGGATCTCAACCCAATGAGAATTAAATTCTCAATTCATGGGGAGATGCGCACTTTGCGGATCCTCCACAAGAGGAAGAACTAAGTTCTTTTCTTTATATAAGAGTTAAACTCTTTTGAGAATTAAATTCTCCTTTGAAGCCTCCCTTTTATTTTCTTACCTAGGGTTTTCCTTTTGCAGAGAATCAAAGGCTCTATATCTCTCTCTCTCTGCGTATCAAAAGAAAAGGTCCAAAGGTCTCTCCCCAAAAAAATGTCCTTTTCTTCTTTTCTTGGCTCCTATTTATAGGAGAAGCAAAAGAATCAATCTGTTTAGTAAATCTCTCATTGAGAGATTTGATTTGCGTATTGAGAGATTTGATTTATATTTATCATTAATCTGGGCCTTTAGATCGTTAGGTGAATTTTGTTCACCATTGGATTTTAAATCCAAAGATATCTCTTTGTTATTTCGGTCGGATTTAGGGGGAAATCTTTCCAAGTCCAAGATTTTACCATAAATTGGTGATATTTAATCACCTTTAGATTTTTAATCCAACGGCTTTAGATAATCCTTTTAGATTTGAAGGATTTATCCTCAGAATTCAATTCTGTTAAAGAATAAGGCGCTTAAAACTGGTCACGTGTGGCCACGTGACCCCTGGTCACGTGTAGGCGCGTGACCCTCTGGTAAGGGCTTCTCTTCTTCTGTGCTCTTTTCTCTGGCCGCTGCTTAACCATCACGTGCCAACACGTGATACCTGTTCTGGAGCTTTTTCTTGATTTTTAATCAGGGAATGAATATGCCTTTTGCCGCTGCTTTAGGCGTCACGTGCCAACACGTGACAACTGGTCACGTATGAGCACGTGATGCCTCTTCTGAAGTTTCTCCTGATTTTTAATCAGGGAACAGGGACGTTGGAGGAAGTTGCGAGGGAGGGGCGAGACGTGGGCGAGGGAGATGGAAGTCATGGTTGAGCAGGTCACGGGGGAAGACGTTGGGGCGAAGATGAGGTCATGAGGCGCGGGTCATGGGCGCGAAAGAAGCGGGGGTGAGGTGGGAGAAAATATCGGGAAGATGAATGCGAATGAGGAAGAAGGGAAAGAAGCGGGTCGGGTTGAGGGAGTTGGGCCGGCTCGGGGGAGAGGAGAAAATGAGTGTGGGGTTTTAGGGAGTGGCCCGGGGCTTGGGCTTGGGCTTGTTTAGGAAGAATAAAAAAGTGAAAAGGAAAATAAAAGGGAAGTAGACAATAGGGTTAGGGTTTTAAAATAAGATAATTATAAATGTATATAAACAAATTTTGTAAGCAATAATTTATATTAATACGGATATTGGTGTACAAAAAGAACTGGGTATTACATTATACCACCCTTACAAAAATTTCGTCCTCGAAATTAAAATAAATGATAAGCTATAAAATAATGCGCGAAAAGCCGCAAAATCAAACACTAACATATGGTGATTTACTTAAAAGCAGCTAGATAAAATCCTAGGTCTATATATGTATAAGAAATAACGCAAAGAAAAGGATAGGTCTAAGTATTTTAGAATAAATATATCGATCAACAATTTAGCATAACTTGAGAAAATCCATATGGCAAAACAATAGCTAATAAAATAAAACAGTATGTGTGATATATGTTTGCACCATTGAAAATGTGAAGAATAGTAAGGCATTTAAAATAAGTAAAACGGAAGTAGTTAATAACACGCAATTTTTTATTTTTTTTTGAAAAAAACACAAAATAGTGAAGACTAAGTTTCGAATAAAGATGTCACTGAAGGTAATCATAGTAATAAGGAACAACACTAATAATTTATAGGGGCTAGTCAGGGTAGGGATTACAATGGAGTATGGTCTATTCAAAAAGGTCAGGATGCGGTACTTCAATCTGAAAGTCGAAGAGGTTGGGGTCGGGTCAGCACAGGGTGCAAGGGTGAATAATAATGAATCTCAGAAGGGAAAGAAATTTATTGGGGAGGGAATACAGTCAATGCATCATGCGAATCAAATACTCAAAAGATTAGCGAACTCAGAAACTTTATTATTGTTATTCCAGAAGATTTCAAACATATCATTCTCGAAAGATAAAAGGTGGCCTTAAAATATACATAGATTTATTTGGTCAGAGGAAACAAGGGATAAATCGCATCAGTCGCGGTAATGGAAGTTTAACAGGTTACGGTAAGCTCGCGTGCTAAGATAGGGCGTCCATTTCCATAGCGCCTCGCAGGGATTGCCATTGGAGGTTCTTCTTCCATGGGGTCTTCTTCTTGTGGTCTTTCTTCCTCTGCTGGAGCTTCTTCATCGTGGTATGCTTCCACGTGATTCACCTCTTCTGGATCTTCTTCCACGGGGTTTTCTCCCACTGAATTCTCCTCAGGGTCTTCCTCTCCTGGATTTTCATCTATCGGGTCCTCCTTGGGATCTTCCTCTATCGGGTCCTCTTCGGGGTCCTCTTCTTTGTTGTCAGAGTCGCTGATCATGTCGACTTCTGGGGCTCCGACTTTCTCGTCCTCGGAATTGCTGTTTCCAAAAATAACCTGTGGGCCGTTTATCTCGTCATCTGAACTCACCAGCATGCAGTCCACGGAAACGCAAGACCGAGTGTCCTCATCGATAGGCGGCGCTGCTCTAGGATTGGCCATGGCCTGAAAAGAGAGAGTCATGATCAGATAGTGGAACACACAAAGAGAATAACCAAGGATATGGAGCACAAAGAAAATATACGGTAGATAAGGGCTGAAAAATCAAAATCTAGAATACTGATGCGATAAGCAGTATAAGGAAAATGAGTGGCAAGGGGACGATACATACGTTACAACTCAAAATTTTATTGCATTCAAACTAAAAGTTCAACGGATACAAGTTTTAAATGAAAGGAAACATTTACTAAAGAGTGCCAATATTTTTATTGAAAGCAGAAACGATGATGATTCTTCGTTGCTATCTAGACCGCTACATTCTCGTCAAGCGAGTGGAATCCTGCGCTGGGTCCGTACTATCCTTGAAGTTTGAACTACGAAATAACCAAGTCACTTAGCAGGAGTGGAGAGTGTGGACGAATCTCCTCCTTGCAGCTCCTTCCTTCTACGGCAACCATTGACAAAATGTTCGTCGGATCCACAAATCAAGCACTGCCTTTTTGCGCTGCGACAGTCTCTCTGAAGGTGTCCTGGTCTCTTACAGTATCCACAACATTGAGTTCTCCGTTGCTTCTGTTGCTGAGGAACAAATGGGAGCTTCATCTTCACGTCTTTTCCTTGTTTAACAGGGATTCCCTTACGATTGGAGGCTTTTGCTGGTGCTTGAACCATTTTCCTTCTTAATCTTTCAGCTAAAAGGTCGTTCGTTCGCTCCTGGGCTTCCTTCAAACCTTGCAGTACATTCAAAATCTCGACGGTCTGATTCTAGGGAGTGGAGATAGAAGAAGAGTCATTGGAAGACATGGTCTTGAAACAACAATTTTAGAACGGCATAAGGTACAAGATATAAGAATCAGAATAGGATATAAAATGAAGCAAGGATAGGTGGTTGAGTGAAACTCAATCGAGCGGGAATCAAGTGTAGAACTCCAAGTCATTCAAACAGAGTACAGTATTGCAACTATACTGCAGTTCATAATTACAATCACATAACTCTACTAAGTCACCCAATACTCTAGCGGATGGATCAAACTATGCAGCAGAACACACTAAGGGAATCACGATCAACGATAACAAGTTTACAATCTAGACCGAAGGGTGGCTTAGACTGTCAAGCCCTACACGAAATACCATTCTAAACCTGGCTCTGATACCAACAAAACCATGTCATGCCTCGCTTCCCAAAATACGGGATAAGAGGGGTTAACAAGACCAGCCATGCTCTTACGGCCGAGGAAACATCCTGCCATAGTCACATTTCGGCTTCTAGCTTTACGTGGTAATCAGTAATCAATGCACAGGTAATGAGAAATGCAGCCACTAAATCAAAACAGATACAAGAAATAACCAGATAGGGACCAAGGAAGTATAGCTCTGAGTCGCTGATCTAGATATCCACAATGTCCTCGGGGTACGTCAGGTCCTGGTCCGAGCTAAATCCACTTCTCACTCTGAGCATGCATACTCAGGGCATCAGAGCGACACAATAGAAATAAATAGAAATACATGTATAACAAGTGTAATAATGATGGATATGAAACAGTAAGCATGAAGTGATGATATGAGCACGAAGGTGCCAGTACATGTAAACAGTAAAGCAGGTAAACGGTAAGGCAGGTATCTCGAATCAGTAATCAATGCATGTCACTAAACCTATCAGTCTCTAAGTCTCACTGTCCAGGTCGCTAAATCTATCGTCAGTTCAAGTGTGAGAGTCAACCACTCATGAGTATCCCCCACCCAAGGGTAGAGCCCCAGGGGCAACGGAACAAGGGCCCGAGTCGCTGATAATCAGTAATATCACCCATATAACTCCAGAATCGTTGTGTATGCCGGCAATGGGACTCCCGAGATTCCGTTGAAATCACACTCAAACTACCCCACACCGTGTGATCTACATCAAACACCAACCATAAACTCAAATACTAGTCGGTCCATGACAAGTCTGCGCGAGAACTGAAGACATGGTCTCCATCAAGCATGTCTCGACTGGTACCCAAGATAAATGGACAGTAGTTGGCGCCTTACCTATGACAATAATATAAGTGCTTCCATAATCGTCCCATACCAATTATAGTCACACTTATACATGTCCCATAGACGTCGACAATGCAATAAATTAACTGGGTCCGTTGATTGTGTACAAGTACGTGTCACTTTCACTTATTCATTCACACTTTATCACTACGTACTTGCCACAATTAAAATACTAATATCTAACACTGGGTAATGTACACGATCACTAGTTTACCAATGTATATGAACTCTACATGATATGATGAGGATGCAATAGTTATGATACGAATAAAATATCATCAGCCATTGTCCTACCACTTGCATAATTCACTATAAATCATACATGCAGAATTAAGCGAAACAATGTAAAAGGGGTAAGTATTATGTTTAATCATCTATCCATCAAAATTAGTTTCGCATAAATCGGGTTTCAGGTTCTCTAGTTATGGCCATTTCAATTTAAGTGTTCCCTGCTGGAAATCCGGTTTCAGAACTGAAAGTCCGTTTCGTAACACATTTTAATCCCAGTTGGGATCGTAATTAGGTGACTCTATAGTTGAAAAATATTTAGGGTTATCAGTTAGGTTTCCAACGCACCAGACGGATCGATAATATCCATGGCGTACTGGAAGTTATGCATTGTATAATAAAGGGGTATACGTTCTGTCCCTGTTTGGGACAGCTATATGTTCTGTTGATTTAAAATATAATTTAAATAGTACACGATAGTAAAAGCGAATGAAACCAATTTAAATGATTGGCTAACAGATTTATCTTCGCTATGGTATAGGGTTCCACATCATGGCATTTTCATACAGCAGAGTGAAAGTATTACAAAACTAGAATCGACAGCCAGTGCTGTCCTGGACTGCAGTCCAGAGTCGCACTCCGAACCAGTTTTCATCACCTTTTTAGCATAGGAACAGATTAAAACTCTTATGAGGTTCTAGGTCGTCGAGTTATCTTCGATATGAGCCCTCGAACGCAACATTCCGATCTGTAATCAATTAACTGTGATTTTTACGAGTTTCGGGTATGGGAAGATTTCAGTTTTACGGGTCTAAAAGGGAAAGGCCTATCACGTCATTAAAGACCGTATTTTCCAGCCAAATCGTGACACGACGTTCGTTATTAATCAGGCCATCCTATGTGATCAGTTTTCATCAATTTAACGGGGGTTTTCCATTCGGGTTTTGCATCGAACACTTGCATTATATCGATTCACACGAAAAGTATATACGGAATTTATTCGGTAACTGAATCGAATAAGTAATATTAGCATGAAGCAAGCATTATACTTGCCTGGTGACGTATTGACGACGGTACGTCAGCGGCGATGGTGCGATCGCGACACGTGCGCGGCACGGCAACCCGACTTGGCTCAAGCTCGAGTTCTTCGGCAGCGGCGGCTTGGTTGCCGGTTCTTGACGGCGAGGGTGGTGATGGTCGCCGGCGACAGGGGAGGAACTCGGTGGGTTCTTCGGCGGCAGCAGGGAGGAACTCAGGTGCATGCTAGAACTTGGTGGCAGGGTTTGCTTTGGAGATGGGAGGCTGGCTTGGAGCTGCAGCCAGGGGTGGGCGGAGCTGAGTTGGAGGGGAGCTCGCGGTGGAGGAGGGCAACCGGCGGTGTCGTTGACCAACGATGGTGAGGGTAACCGGTGAAGGTGGTCGGTAGTGGATGTTGGTGGCGAGGGGGCGATGATGGGTTGTTTGGGTGATGCAATGGAGGAAAGAGGTTGCAGCGGGTATCGGCTTAGCAAGCTCGGTGGTCGGTGGTGGCGGGGTTACTCGGAGTTTGGTCGTCGGGGAGATGAAGAGGGTGACGACAACGAGGTCACAGGTGATCTACGGTGAGGGTGCAGGCATTGACATCGAGGTCGGGTGTGCAGGTGAGGTGAGGTGGAGGCGAGCTGTTGTGGCGGAGGGTGTAGTGATGGTGCACTGGTGTCGAGGTGGAAGTGGCGAGGAGGCGATGAGGTAGCGTGAGGGAGATGGGGAGTCGGCGAGAGGGTTATGGGATAGCTGTAGAGAGGAGCGGGTCTCGTGGCGTGAGCACGAGGAGCGGGGGAACGCGGAGGACGTTGGAGGAAGTTGCGAGGGAGGGATGAGACGTGGGCGAGGGAGATGGAAGTCATGGTTGAGTGGGTCGCGGGGGAAGACGTTGGGGCGAAGATGAGGTCGCAAGGCGCGGGTCGTGGGTGCGAGAAAAGCGGGGGCGAGGAGGGAGAAAAGAGTGGAAAGATGAAAGCGAAGGAGGAAGAAGGGAAAGAAGCGGGTCGGGTTGAGGGAGTTGGGCCGGCTCGGGGGAGAGGAGAAAATGAGTGTGGGGGTTTAGGGAGTGGGCTTAGGCTTGTTTAGGAAGAATAAAAAAGGGAAAAGGAAAATAAAAGGGAAGTAGACAACAGGGTTAGGGTTTTAAAATAAGATAATTATAAATGTATATAAACAAATTTTGTAAGCAATAATTTATATAAATACGGATATTGGTGTACAAAAAGAACTGGATATTACAATAAGCATGACAATTCTATATAATATGGCAAACTGTCACGCCCTGCTTCCTAGAGTACGCTAAGATAGGCACATGACATAGCCAACCATGCTACCTGTGGATATGAAATATCCTTCCACAGTCACATTACGGCTGTAGAGATATCAAGAATAATAATAAACTATCTAACACATGTCCATAAGCCAGAATAAAACGAGTCAAGAATAAAATAATGCGGAAGCAAATGATCCAATACAAGAATAAACTGGAATGTATGTCCCATAATGCGGGCTCACATCAGGAATGAAAATACCGAGAATAATATAAACTAACTACTAATAAGTCCTCACTGCTCAGCCTGCTGACTGACATACTCCTGCTCGGCCTGTAGCGAAGGTAAGGAATCTGGGCCATGCAAAACCCAGACGTCAGTGCGTCATAACATCAAGCAATAATATAAATAGGGGTAGCAAGCATGCAAGTATGATCATGAACGGTAAAATAGGTAAAACAACAATATAAATAAGGACAGTGAAGGGTAGTGTGCAGTGAGTAATCTAAACTGGTCGACCGTGTTAACTACTCTCAAGTCTTTGAAATCAATTTGATGAATCATCGATGTAACTCAATAGTATCCCGTGCGTGCCCGGGATCACGGTCTATGACTCCCGGGCTGAATCCGAGACGTGCCGCAAGGCAGTAAAGGGTGGTAGGTAATGACAAGCGATGTCAGCAGCATCACCCCGGGGCTGGCCTAGCCCGTAAGACTGATCAGTAAAGGTATCGAACTGTCGAGTTACAAGTTAGGTTTCATCATTGATTTCCCCATACCCCAAGTTATATATGTTCAAGTCAGGTATTAAATAATCTGGAGCTACTGCCAACACAGGATCAGGCAGGTACAAGTTTGTCTGGATAGACAACAGGAAATGTCCGTAGGGACAACAGGTCAAGTTTGTTGGTATTAGTAACAAGATCAGGTAACAGGTCAAGCTATGATACATCAGGTCAAGTTAGGTAGTATATAGATATGTCATGTCAAGAAGTGCACGGTATCACATCGTGTCAGGTAATGGTATAACAAGTCATGTCAGGGGTGCACAAATGTCACATGGGTACTCATAATCAAACTATAATAAACATGGGTATACCAAAACAAGTATGGGGTACTGATGGAACAATAAAATGGAATATTGTAATGTGGTATACAAATAGGTACAGATTAAAACGGATGGATGCACGGCTATCGATTTGAGTTAGAGTTATGGTTCCAACACTAATTAAATACACTTTATCAAATATGGAATATTAAAATCTCATTATGATGTATTGAAGGATCTAGGGATACAATTGTATGTATATTAGGCTAGATGTATGCAAACGGGTGTCCGATAGGGTATAGACTATTAAAAGGGTACTGTGGGCTATACAACTAAGCAATATGTGATTCAAATATGGATATGGGTACCGTGTACCAAAACTAATATGCAATATGAAATGTTTCAGGTTCTAGATCTAAATGATATAAATGGAACATCGAAATGTCAAAATGGAACATGTGACATTAGATTTGATCTATAGGTTTAATATGAAATTAAATAAGTATAAAATATTATGAATAGCATGTAGCAAGTTTTACTTGCCTACGGATCAAGAAACGGGTATACGGAACGTCACACGTCGGCGGGATAAGTCGCGACGCGCGCACGGTACATGGAACGGATCCAAACAACACACAAAGTGATCACATGGTCAGGTACGCTCGCTGGGTCGTCGAGATCGTCATCGGCACGACCAGATTCCGGCAATCTAAAATCGCAGTGAACCTTTATAGCAAGAAAGAAAAGAAAGAAAAGAAAGAATGAAGAAAAGAAAGGGAAGAAAGGTTGAGCAGAAGGTAATCTCACTGTGATTCAGAAAGAAGTCGTGAGGCGTCGACGGTGCTTCGGCTATGAGACCTGCAGGAGACAGAGGCAATCAAGAAACGTATACTAAAGGAAATAAAGAAGAAAGAAGGAAGAAAGGAAAGAAGAGGATAGAAGAAGAAGTGTACAGCTTACAGGGGTATAATGGAGTCGGGATCGAGGACGAGATCACCGGCGGCGATAAATTCCGACGGTGCAAGGCGTGCAGGGGGTGCTCGGGTGCGTGTAAGGGCTCGCGGAAGAGAAGAGATGGAGGCGGAGGCGACGAGGTCAGGAAAGGCGGCGCCGGTGTTTTGTGCGACGGCGAGGTGAAGGCGGCGGCTAGGGTTCGTGGTGATGGGTTTTTAAGAAATGAGAAAAGGAAGGAGGAGAGTTAAATATATATAGGGGGAGAGAAAGAGAGAGATATACCGAGAGGAGAGAGAGAGATTCTGAGAGAGAAAGAAGAGAGAGAAAAGAGATCGAGAGGTGAGAGAGAGAAGTGAATAGTGAGGAGAGATGAAATTGTTTTTATATGGAGGAGAGAGAAAGAGTTAGCGGTGAGGGAGAGAGAGAGAGAAGAGGAAAGAGGAGAGAGAGAATTATAGTGGGGCCCAGCACCAGAGAAGAGAGGCAGGGGTTTGTTTAAGAAAAGATTTTAAAAATTTTAAAAAGATTTTAGTTGTTTGAGAAACCTTCAGTAAAAAAATATATTCGAACTAATATTAAAATTTTAAATAATGAAGTTTGGCGAGATACAAAATTATTCCAAAAAGCGTCCGGATCGGGTCTAAAAATTTAGATTTGAAATACGAAAATTATATGCAACATCCAAATTTTAAAATGAATGTTTAGTTAACTAAAATGCATACCCCCAAGAACGGACGCACGTACATGCACGTAGCTATCCAAACACGTCTGTTTCACTGAACGGGACAAGAACACGATGCGCGGACGCTACTACGGGGTTAGGGGTATCATGCAGGCTATGAAATGCAATTTTAATTTATTTTACGTGATCTAAAATGTTATATGTAAAATACGCGATGCTAGGTGAAATGTTAATATGCATTATCCATGAGATGCACGATTTATTTAACCAGCCAGGGTAGTCTATAAATATAAATCAACCAGTTCAAGCAAGCGGGTCGGGTCGAATGCAATGTAAAATGTAAACTACCATTCGCATCCAAACATGATAAATCAATAAAATACCATATATAAATGAATACTGAAACAGAAATTGGTATAACTGAACTCGGTTGTTACATTATACCCAACTACAAAAAGAATTTCGTTCTCGAAATTCCAAGATCAAGAAAGGATAAACAAACAACAAACTACAAGAATAGATGTGGAAACTTCTGCCGGATTTCATTTTCTCGTTCCCAAGTTGATTCTTCATGTGAGTGATTACCCTAAGAAACAAGTACAAGAGGGATAACTTTGTTCTTAAGAACCTTTTCTTTTCGATCCACAATCGACATCGGTCGCTCCTCAAAAGTCAAATCTTCTTGGACAGTCAGCTCCGAATGATCCAGCACGTGTGTTTCGTCTCGAACATACTTACGGAGTTGAGATACATGGAACACGTCATGAACATTCGCCAAGGATTGCGGTAATGCCAATCGATACGCTACCTCTCCAACACGCTCCAAAATCTCAAAAGGTCCGACGAATCGAGGACTGAGCTTTCCTCGACTTCCGAAACGAATCACCCCTCTAGTCGGTGATATCTTCAAGAATACCAAATCACCAACGACGAACTCTAGAGGGCTTCTCGATGTATCTGCCTAACTCTTCTGTCGGTCTTGTGCTGCTTTCATATGATTCCGGATAGTATTAACCTTCTCGACTGTCTGCACGACCAAATCTGGTCCCAACAATCTTCGTTCACCAACATCGTCCCAACAAACAAGTGAACGACACTTGCGACCATATAAAGCTTCGAATGGAGCCATCTGAATAGTCGCCTGGAAACTGTTATTGTAAGAAAACTCCACCAAATGTAGATGATCCTTCCATGAACCCTTGAAGTCTAACATGCAGGCTCTCAACATGTCTTCAAGAGTTTGGATCGTTCTCTCCGACTGGCCATCTGTTTGAGGATGATAAGCTGTGCTAAACTTTAATCGAGTCCCCAAACTTTCCTGTAAGCTCCTCGAAAAGTGTGATAAGAAACGAGTGTCACGGTCGGACACGATGCTCACCGGTACTCCATGCAATCTTACAATCTCCTGCATGTACCGTTCTGCTAAAGTTTTTGTTGATTGACCAACTCGGAAAGGTATGAAATGAGCTGTCTTGGTCAATCTATCAGCAATCACCCAAACTGCATTGTTACCCTTTGGACTCCGCGGTAAAGCCGTCACGAAATCCATGGTTATATGTTCCCACTTCCACCGAGGAATCGGAAGTGGTTGCAATAAACCAGCAACCCTTTGATGTTCGACCTTAACTTGCTAACACACCAAGCACTTTGCTACAAAGCGGGCAATTTCCCGTTTCATTCCTTCCCACCAGAAATGCCGTCGTATATCTCGGTACATCTTCGTGCCTCCTGGATGTACGGAATATGCTGAACTGTGCGCCTCCTTCATAAGTTCTTCACGAATATCTCCTTTTGGCGCACACAAACGGCTACCATATCATAACGAACCATCTTCATGAATTAACAAGTCCGTTCGAAGTCCAGCTTCAACCTGTTCTCGAAACTTTTGCAATTTAGGGTCCTGCAATTGCACTGCTTTAATATTCTCGATCAACGGCGACTGTACTTGCAGCTGCATCAACTGTCCCGAAGAATGCGGTAGCACAATCTCCAAATCAAATCTTCGAAAGTCTTCAATAAGTTCCTTCTGTGCAGTCAACATCTGAATTGCTGGTAACCGACTAAGCGCATCTGGCACGACATTAACTTTCCCCGGATGGTACTTAAGATCAAGATCGTAATCAGCCATCAGCTCCAACCATCCGCGCTGCCTCATATTAAGCTTCTTCCGCGTGAACACATACTTCAAGCTTTTATGATCGGTGAAAACCTCGACCCTTTCGCCCAATAGGTAGTGTCTCCAAATCTTCAAAGCGAAAATCACAGTTGCTAGCTCCAAGTCATGAGTTGGGTAATTCTTCTCATGGGTTTTCAGCTGTCTCGATGCGTACACTATAACCTTCCCATGCTGCATCAAAACACATCCCAATCCTTTCCCAGATGCGTCGCTGTGAATCACCAATCCTCCGGAATTGTCTGGCACGGTCAGAATAGGAGCGGTTATCAACCTCTGTTTCAACGCCTCAAAAGATGACGCACACTTATCCGTCCATACAAATGGTATTTCTTTGCGCGTAAGCTTGGTCAAAGGCTCCGCCAGACGAGCAAAGTTCTCCACGAACCTCCTGTAATACCCGACAAGTCCAAGAAAGCTTCTGATCTCTGCAACGTTCTTCGGAATCGGCCAATCTCAAACTGCTGCAATCTTTTCGGGATCAACAGCGATTCCATCTCCAGACACGACATGCCCCAAAAACTTCACTTCTTCTAGCCAAAACTCGCACTTGCCCATCTTTGCATATAATTTTTCTTGTCTCAACGTCTGCAGCGCGATCCTCAAGTGTTCTGCATGCTCTTCAATACTCTTCGAGTAGACCAGAATACCATCAATGAACACCACAATAAACTGGTCCAAGAATGGTGAAAAGATTCGGTTCATCAAGTTCATAAATATCACCGGTGCATTCGTTACTCCGAAGGGCATCACTAAGTACTCGTAATGTCCATACCGAGTTCGGAATGCCGTCTTGCAAATATCTTCTGTTTTAACTCGGACCTGATGATATCCGGATCGCAAATCCAGCTTCGAGAATACCCTCGCGCCACTAAGCTGCTCAAATAATTCGCCAATGCGAGGGATCGGATACTTGTTCTTAATAGTCACCCGGTTTAATTCTCGATAATCAATGCACATTCTCCTTGTGCCATCTTTCTTCTTGACTAGAAGAGCTGGAGCTCCCCAAGGCGAGTTACTGCTTCGAATCCTACCCTTCTCAAGTAATTCAGTAACCTACTTCTTGAATTCTTCCAACACCACTGGTGCCATTGGATAGTACGCTTTAGAAACTGGTGCTGCACCAGGAACAAGATCAATCGCGAACTCCACATCTCGCTTCGGCGGTAAACCTGATATGTCTTCGAACACGTCCATGAAATCTCGAACAACAGCTGGCGCTTCATCTTTATCAACTTCCATCGACGAAAGAACATTAGTTGTCGGCCTAGCCCTAAACTCGACTGGCCCGACAGAACTGCTTCCTCCAGTGAAGATAAACTCTGGATGTTCGGGAATCTGGAAAATTACTTTCTTTGCCCTATAATCGATTTGAGCGTAGAAAGTGCCGAGAAAATCCATTCCCAAGACAACTTCATAGCTCCCTGTATCAATCACCAAGAAATCTGCAAACATCTCCCGTCCGCAAACAACAACTGCACAATCTTTACATTCTCTACTAGATATGATCTTCCCATTCCCAATGTGTATGTCCCAGAAACTAGACAGGGTTGTGCAAGCAATCGAGTGTGTAGCAATAAACTTGGACAACATAAAACAATGGGATGAACCAGAATCGAATAACGCTAATGCGGGAAAACCATGAACAAGTAGAATACCTGAAACAACTTCTCCTGAAGCCTTGGCTTCCTCAGCCGTCAGGGTAAATGCTCGAGCTTGATTGGGTCCCTGAGTCATCTGCTTCTGTCCCTGAAACAGTTTCTGCGGTGGCTTCTGATCATCATCCTTTGTGTGAAGCTTCGACGGACAAGTGCTGATAGTATGATCCGTCGATCCACAAACCAAACAGAGTCCCTGCCTCTTTCGACATTCCCTTTGCACGTGCCCAGGTAAATGGCAGTAGTCACAAATTACGGTCCTCCTCTGATCAACAACAACAGGCTTCTTCATCGGTGTTACGCCACGTCGGTTCACTGGGATACCTCTGCGTCCATGCGCTCGGTTCGGTGTAAATGCCGGCTTCCGCACTGTAACTGCTGGCTGCTGTGTACTCCCAGTCTTCATAGATAAGCTCTGCTGCTCTCGGGCCGCTGTAAGTACTTGTGAGAAAGTGGTCAAACCTAGGGAGACAATCTGCCTCTGGATGTCCACATCCAAACTGCGCATGAACCTCCTTGCCCTATCAGCATCGTTGGCAACCAAAGGTCCAGCGAATCTACTGAGCCGCGTCTACTCAGCTGCATGCACATCTACAGGGGCGCCGTTCTGCTTCAAACTGACGAACTTTTCTTCCATTTCCTCCCGTGCAGTCCGCGGGAAGAACTTCTCCAAGAAACTCTTCGAAAAATCCGCCCAACTGATCGGCTTGGGCAGGCGGGTCTCTTCTACAAGCCACCATTCACGGGCATAGTCTACCAACTCGATGCGTACCACATCCACCCTCTTATCCTCTAGGATCTGTGCCGCAACGAGTAAATTCTCCGTATCAACCAGCCACTGCTACGCTGGAAACAGCTCCTCCAGGCCAGTACAGACAGACGGACCCAGTCTTCTGAAATCCGCCACGGTACCCACACGATCCACTGGTCTGGCCACAACATTGTTCACGGACTGCTGAACGGTCCGCAAACCTTCCTGAAAAGATTCAGCTTGCTGCTGGATCAGCTCGGTCTGTCGCTTTTGGTTCTCCAACATCCTACGTATTACTCCAAGCATAGTGGCTTCGTCAACACGCCTTTGGTACGTTTTCAGATTCTTGTCTGCCATGTTCCTGAAATCAAAGCACCAAAAGGATTAGCATGATAATAGATTCAAAATATAGATCAAGGATATGAATCAAGGCTAGAACTCCAAGTTACTTAAATAGAGTACCGCATTGTAACCATGCCGCGGTATCATAGCTACAATCACATAACTCCACCCAAGTCGCCTAAGTTCTAGAGATAAACAAAAGGAAACCAGGTTTTGAGTCGATATGCAAAGGAGGTTTGCATATCATAAAAGTAGAATCAGGAGGAGGTTAAGATTCAAAAAAATGGTAAGACGGTAAGGTGGCAGGAAATGTTTCCTAATCACGAGTATTTTGATTCGTGTATTAGGTCCAATACCCAACTAAAAAAAGAATCAAACCCGATTAACTTAAATCATATGGCTCTGATACCAAAAGAACCATGTCACGCCCCGCTTCCCAGAGTACGCTAAGATAGGCACGTGACATAGCCAACCATGTTACCTGTGGATAGGAAATATCTTTCCACAGTCACATTACGGCTGTAGAGATATCAAGAACCATAATAAACTATCTAACACATGTCCATAAGCCAGAATAAAACGAGTCAAGAATAAAATAATGCGGAAGCAAAAAATCCAATACAAGAATAAACTGGAATGTACGTCCCATAATGCGGGCTCACATCAGGAATGAAAATACCGAGAATAAAATAAACTAACTACTAATAAGTCCTCACTGCTCAGCCTGCTGACTGAAATACTCCTGCTCGGCCTGTAGCGAAGGTAAGGAATCTGGGCCATGCAAAACCCAGACGTCAGTGCGTCATAATATCAAGCAATAATATAAACAGGGGTAGCAAGCATGCAAGTATGATCATGAACGGTAAAATAGGTAAAACAACAATATAAATAAGGACAGTGAAGGGTAGTGTGCAGTGAGTAATCAAAACTGGTCGACTGTGTTAACTACTCTCAAGTCTTTGAAAATAATTTGATGAATTATCGATCTAACTCAATAGTATCCCGTGCGTGCCCAGGATCACGGTCTATGACTCCCGGGCTGAATCCGAGACGTGACGCAAGGCAGTAAAGGGTGGTAGGTAATGACGAGCGATGTCAGCAGCATCACCCCGGGGCTGGCCTAGCTCGTAAGACTGATCAGTAAAGGTATCGAACTGTCGAGTTACAAGTCAGATTTCATCATTGATTTACCCAAGTTATATATGTTCAAGTCAGGTATTAAATAATCTGGAGCTAATGCCAACACAGGATCAGGCAGGTACATGTTTGTCTGGATAGACAATAGGAAATGTCCGTAGGAACAACATGTCAAGTTTGTTGGCATTAGTAACAAGATCAGGTAACAGGTCAAGCTATGGTACATCAGGTCAAGTCAGGTAGTATATAGGTATCATGTCATGTCAAGAAGTGCACGGTATCACGTCGTGTCAGGTAATGGTATAACAAGTCATGTCAGGGGTGCACAAATGTCACATGGGTACTCATAATCAAACTATAATAAACATGGGTATACCAAAACAAGTATGGGGTACTGATGGAACAATAAAATGGAACATTGTAATGTGGTATACAAATAGGTACAGATTAAAACAGATGGATGCACGGTTATCGATTTGAGTTAGGGTTATGGTTCCAACACTAATTAAATACACTTTATCGAATATGGAATGTTAAAATCTCATTATGATGTATTGAAGGATCTAGGGATACAATTGTATGTATATTAGGCTAGATGTATGCAAACGGGTGTCCGATAGGTTATAGACTATTAAAAGGGTACTATGGGTATACAATTAAGCAATATATGATTCAAATATGGATATAGGTACCGTGTATCGTAAACTAATATGCAATATGAAATGTTTCAGGTTCTAGATCTAAATGATATAAATGGAACATCGAAATGTCAAAATGGAACATGTGACATTAGATTTGATCTATAGGTTTAATATGAAATTAAATAAGTATAAAATATTATGAATAGCATGTAGCAAGTTTTACTTGCCTACGGATCAAGAAACGGGTATACGGAACGTCACACGTCGGCGGGATAAGTCGCGACGCGCGCACGGTACACGGAACGGATCCAAACAACGCACAAAGTGATCACACGGTCATGTACGCTCGCTGGGTCATCAAGATCGTCGTCGGCACGACCGGATTCCGGCAATCTAAAATCGTAGTGAACCTTTATAGCAAGAAAGAAAAGAAAGAATGAAGAAAAGGAAGGGAAGAAGGGTTGAGCAGAAGGTAATCTCACTGTGATTCAGAAAGAAGTCGTGAGGTGTCGATGGCGTCGACGGAGCTCCAGCTATGAGACCTGCAGGAGACAGAGGCAATCAAGAAAAGTATACTGAAGGAAATAAAGAAGAAAGAAGGAAGAAAGGAAAGAAGAGGGTAGAAGAAGAAGTGTACGGCTTACAGGGGTGTAATGGAGTCGGGATCGAGATCACCGGCGATGATAAATTCTGTAATGACCCCAAAATCTTTATACATTTGTATTATCCCTCTTCAATAATATACCGTATTTATTTGTACTTGGTATTTTTCTTTTTCTATTAAATTTATTATTATTTTATTCCTCAATCTATTATGTATTTTTTTTCTAGGTACAATTTCTTTTTCTTATATTTAAGTTTTTAACTTCTCATTCTTATTTTTCCTTTCATAAATATTTAACCCAAATCCATTATTCTTATTCTCTACAGCCCATCTAAAAAGCCCATTTTCTTTTTAAGCAACATCATATATTTAATTCTAATTAAATATATGCATGAATAACCTTATAGCTCATTGGTTAAGTCCTTGCATTGTTATTCCATAAGTCACATGTTCAAATCTCCATTCTTGCAATTATGTTTTATCATTTTTTATTCTTCTCATAACCTACAAATGAGACCTTTCATTTCCGAAATGAATGGTGACCTTTCATTTCTCTTTTAATTCTCATGTTGAATGCATATATTATTATACATAATTCACCATTACACCATCTTTATTGTCCTCCTCTATCTTTTCCTTCCTCACATTTTTCTATCTCTCACTTCTTCCTCTTCACCTAGAGTCCAAGAGGAAGAACATGAAGAAGTCTTCAAGAAGGCCTCGCTACTAACGCGAGGCTATCGGCGGATAGACAAGCCCGGTGACAATACCGGCTTGTGCATGTAAGTCCCTTCACTTTTTCCTTCCTCCATCTCTTTCTTTTTCTCTTTATATTTCTCTTGTTTTATATTGTCATGAAAAACTTCACTTGACATATCATAGTTCATAAATAATTAATTAAATGGATATATATATAAATAATGAACACACAAACATACACACATATATAGTTTGTAAAGTCTTTTTCATTACTCTCAATTCACATGTTAAGATTTCATAGTGACCAATTAGGATTGTATGTTTGTTGTTTTATTTTAAATCACTTTATTTAAAATTTGTACTAAAAAAAATGATGAAGTTACGAATAAATACCATGGTTTTCTCATTTCTCATATATGACATATCAATACCTTTAGTTTTAAAATAATTTTTATAAATTAATTTTTAACTCTGAAAATTTCAGGAAATTTACATATGATAGAATATATTATTTTATACACTCTGTAAAAATTTTAGATCGATCCGCATAACGGTTTAGGAATTACATCGTATTTATTCACTGATCGTAAAACAGAAAACTGCAGTTATCGGTCAACTTCTAGGACATATAACTTGGTATACCGGTATCCAAATTGAGCAAACTCGGGTGTTTTTGATATCTACATCGAATGATCTAGATTTTCTTAGTTTTATAGTTTTACTAAAAACCCATCCAAGATAAAGAAAACTGCGTTACAATATTAAGTGACGGATCTGGACAGAATCTGTTCCGATTCGCACACTGTTTTTAATTTGGACATAACTCGAACACCCGACGTCCGTTTGTGACAAAATTTAGATGTGTAGATGCACCATTGATAGAACTATAATTTTCTGTATATTATATTACTTAGGAATGCATGAAACAACCTGATATAGGCTGTGCAATACAATATATAGTTGCTGTCCAGAAATCTGAATTTCTGTTTTAAACGCTGATATTAAAATGATCATAACTAGAGCTTCAGAAATCCAAATCGTATGAATCTTGGTGTTTTGGATAAGTACTTCGAAAGACCTAAAATTTTCTAATAATTTTCGTAACCTGAAACCCGATATAAATTAACTCAAACTGCGTTTTAAAAATATATGACGGTGCCGAATAGATTCTGATCTGTTTTGCGCGACAATACGAAAACATATATATCTCTCAAACCGGTAGTCGTATTTAGGTGAAACTGGAACTCACACATGCAAAATATTTAGAGACATATCTCTGTTTATATTCCGCATTCGTTCAACTTGATTAATTAGTCGTACATAATATTTCTTTACAGCATTGTTTATGGTAGTTACTCGAATAATATACTTGACTCATTTCATGTTATTCGCACATGTATATATATTTATCTTGATCATTAAATTGTTGTATGTACATAAAGACGATAATTAAATACTTGAGTTGTATTTTGAAAAATATACAATAGTATTTTTACAATAAACCCCCTCAAGTTTTATAAATTACAATAAGGCCCTTAACAATTATTGAACTTCAACTCACTTTCTTTTAGTCTGACTCGGGTTAGAGTCTGACTATTTCTGACTTGAAAATGATTCAAGTCAATCTATATTCTTTATATTTCAACTCAAGATGAATACATGAATTCCAGAATCCAGTTAACAATCTACTTGACTGAACCGAACCATGGATATTCCTTTTACATGTTTCCCAGTATTCCATTTACATGACTCTACGGTTATAATCGTTTCCTGATATCATGGTTTCGGTCAGTCAGTTAATCAATCTTACAATCAATACAATTTTACAAGATAACATTACAAACAAGATATCGCGGGGTTTAAGGGGTAGATTGGTACGGAAGGTGTTAAAGGTGGCACGAGGTGGTCAGATTAATACACCTAACCTGAATCCTATTGCTGTTGTACCGTGGCATAACGGTTCCTTGTACTACACGTGCCCTAGTCTCTGGCAAGTGAGACTCCCCTCGTATACACTGGCATTATTCTGTACCAAACTACAAACAACCGCGTTAACATAACATTACAGCAATAGTTTACACTTTAAAAATATATCTTCTTATTCTGTCCTCTCTACTTCCCTCTTACTCTTGGGACTTACCGAGCGATCTGTTTGCTGACGGCATTCTATTCTCTCTTCTTTGAATGTCGTCAGGTGACTTGGACCCGGCAGAAGTTGAGCCAACCCAGGAAGACTTGGAGCAATTTGCCGAAGACCCAACAGTATAATTTCATTGTACGGTGAAGAGACGATTTGAGGTTTCTAATGACTTGTCGTTTAGACCCTTAGAAATAGGCTAGTTGGCTTAGGAAACCCTAGAAACTAAAATACAGAAAAAAAATACATAATATATTGAGGAATAAAATAATAATAAATTTAATAGAAAAAGGAAAATACCAAGTACAAATAAATACGGTATATTATTGAAGAGGGATAATACAAATGTATAAAGATTTTGGGGTCATTACAAATTCCGACGGTGCAAGGCGTGCAGGGGGTGCTCGGGTGCGTGTGAGGGCTCGGGGAAGAGAAGAGATGGAGGCAGAGGCGATGAGGGTGAGGAGGCTATGAGGTCGGGAAAGGCGTCGTCGGTGTTTTGTGCGACGGCGAGGTGGAGGCGGTGGCTAAGGTTCGTGGTGATGAGTTTTTAAGAAATGAGAAAAGGAAGGAGGAGAGTTAAATATATATAGGGGAGTGAGAGAGATACCGAGAGGAGAGAGAGATTCTGAGAGAGAAAGAAGAGAGAGAAAAGTAATCGAGAGGTGAGAGAGAGAGAGAGAAGTGAATAGTGAGGAGAGATGAAATTGTTTTTATGTGGAGGAGAGAGAAAGAGTTGGCGGTGGGAGGGGGAGAGGAGGAGGAGGAAAGAGGAGAGAGAGAATTGGAGTGGGGCCCGGCCCCAGAGAAGAGAGGCAGGGGTTTGTTTAAGAAAAGATTTTAAAAATTTTTAAAAGATTTTATTTGTTTGAGAAACCTTCAGTAAAAAAATATATTCGAACTAATATTAAAACTTTAAATAATGATGTTTGGCGAGATACAAAATTATTCCAAAAAGCGTCCGGGTCGGGTCTAAAAATTTAGATTTGAAATACGAAAATTATATGCAACTTCCAAATTTTAAAATGAATGTTTAGTTAACTAAAATGCATACCCCCAAGAACGGACGCACATACGTGCGCGTAGCTATCCAAACACGTCCGTTTCACTGAACGGGACGAGAACACGATGCACGGACGCTACCACGGGGTTAGGGGTATCATGCAGGCTATGAAATTCAATTTTAATTTATTTTACGTGATCTAAAATGTTATATGTAAAATACGCGATGCTAGGTGAAATGTTAATATGTAGTATCCATGAGATGCACGTATCTATTTAACCAGCCAGGGTAGTCTATAAATATGAATCAACCAGTTCAAGCAAGCGGGTCGGGTCGAATGCAATGTAAAATGTTAACTACCATTCGCATCCAAACATGATAAATCAATAAAATACCACATATAAATGAATACTGAAACAGAAATTGGTATAACTGAACTCTGTTGTTACACAAACTAACATAAGCATGGTATAGCACGGCCGTGTAGTGTAGGTATAGTGAACATGAAGTGCATATAAGTGTCCTAAAAGATCTCTACAAGGTAAACTATTTTAACGTAAGTTCAAGGGTGAATACCAACCAATTTCAAGAGTGTTCTCGAACCCAATAGACTGTAATCCAGGGATAAGGAACTACGGGCCCGAATCAAGTGTTAGTAAGGGGATTTCAACCTACTGTTGAAGTATTCCAAATTCAACAGGCTATAATTGGGAGGCATGGAAACACGGGTCTTCATGATAGATTGCTTGTGTTAGTAGATATGGATTCATGATCTAGGGAGACTCCTGAGATTTCATTGGATTCACACTTGAACTACCCCAACACCCCGTGTATTCTAGATTACAGTTAAAGTTATCAACTTTGCTCGAATTCATGAATACATCAAGTTGCAAGATTAAGTTCAAATCAAGATCAAGTATTCGTATCAAGTATTCATGTCAAGTTGTATTCATGGTTTGAGTCAAGTCAATTCAAGAGTAGATATTAAGTTCAGGTATTCATGTTAAGTTCAAATGTCAAGTTCAGATTCATGTTTAATTCTAATTTGAGTTCGAGTTTAAATTCAAGTTTAGGTTCAAGTTTGGATTTGAGTTATAGCCATTTCATATTACTAGATTTAAATCTTTTGAATAGCTATAATCTTGTAAATTCTTATGTTCATAAATAATCGGACAACCGCGGCACATGAACGACAAGATTTGTGTCTTTTTCCAAGACGATTGCCATTGATAATTATGTTAATTTGCAGTGTTGTCTAACCTGAACAGGCAAGCACCCACTTTCTCCAGCTTCCTGAGGCTCAAGAGAAATGATATTGCTTAAACCTATATTAATGTAGGGTCCTTAAAAATTTATTCTTGTTTATTTACCCTGTTTTCATTTCTCGAAAGGGTTTTATGAAAAAATGTTTTAATATTGTTTAAAAATAAATCTCTAGAGCGATTTAGAATATTAAGAGTTTTATAGAAATGTATTTTAGTTTAGGTGGTATTTTAGTGATGAAACTGAGCTTTTAGAAGTTTATGGTATTTTTCTGAAAACTACTATTTTTGGAAATTTGATGGTATTTTATTATAATTTCAATCTTTCATTTTAAAATATAATTTTCACAATTTGTTTTTATTGAATATAGATTCATAATTTTATATAATTTTCTAAATTTGTAATTTATTTTAAAAAAGCGTATTTCATTAAACCGTATTTTTATTTCCTTTCGAGACCAAATTCTCTATGAGAAGTTCAATATCTCACTCTACTATCCTAAGGACGTGCGATAACCCACACCATTCGTAAATGGGTTCTCCTAAAATGGTTGTAGAGGCGTAATTGCAAAGATCTTAAAAATATCGATTAAAAAAACGTTTATTTGTAAAAACAATGGTGTTTTATTGTAAACCATATTCTTTAAATTAAACATACATCTAAAAACTTCATGCTATGAAACATAGTGTATATGATGAGGTAGATCGTTACCTTATGAATTTTCTAGAGGTATAGTCCATGATAAGGTTAAGAGAGGTATAAGAAAAATTCATGGTATTTATTCGTTATTTGTAATCTACATGTTATTTAACATAACAAACATCATATTAAAATTGTGAGACATGGATATAGTTGTAAATTCATATTTTCTTGATATCATGGCATGAAAATTTATGATAAACATATCAAATTACATTGTGTGTGTGTGTAATTTAACCTTTGCTTATAATACCGTATTCTTTCGCATCGATGTAATAGGAGAAGCAAAAAGAGAGAAAAGTAGAAGGAGGACTTAGCATAGTTGCAAGTGATGCGGAGTGACAATATGGAAAAACAGAAGAGAGTATACAAGAGGGAAAAGGAGAGAGGATGAGAGAACTTACGGTTCCGCTTGTACTCGTACAAGTGAGAAAAAAGAGAGAAGAAGTCTCGGTTGAGGAACCGAGAACTACGGTGTGTGGAGACTTGAGCTTGGATCCGATTACACATACAAGAACGAACTCTAGGTAGCTAATGTGCGGATGAACGAATTTGAGCGATGGAGTTGGTTTGGACTTGTGCGCTTGACTTCCTTTGCTAGAGTGAGGCTTGAGAGATAGAATTTTAAGTGATATTTTCAGAATAATATAAAAGAAGAACTAAGGAGAAAGACTAGGTATTTATAGGGGAAAATATAGGTGTAGAGGAAATTAAAAAGTTAATAAAAATGTATTAAAAGTGATGGTAAAGGGGTAGATGAAGGGTCAGGGGTTCTCTGATTAATTGCAGGAAAATCAAATAGGAAAAATGAGTAGTGGGGAGCTGAAGGGATGCACGTGCAAAGAATGGAGAATTTTGGAGCTAAGCGGGCCGTCGGTGGCGGTTTTCTGGTGGTCCAAAAAGAGACAATGACCTCGGGGTTTGTGCAGTGCATTCATTTGGGTATTTACGTATCATTTATATTGTTTGATTTATTTGCAATTTTTTGTTTCTTCGTGTAATGCACGTGCAATTGTTGGGCTTTCAAAAAATTAAAAAGAAAAAATATATAAAATAATTGAAACTGATGGGATTCGAACTTGCAGGTTAAAAAACAACAGTGGAGATGCTTAATTAGTAAGCTACAAGAGGTTTCTTGTTCATAAGTTATCAATAATAACTTATAACTCGAAAACAAAATAGAAATACATTCTTTTATTAATATTGGATCAATAAAAGTGTATAGAAATTTTAAGGTCATTACAGTATAGCTGAAGGCAATCACCACCATGATACAATAAAACCCTTAAAACTCTCTTAGAAGATAACGAGAAAAAAATGCAAAATCTTTGAAGACAAAAACTTAATTTATAGAGTTAAACATGCACAATTGTTTGGGCAGTTGTGACTGTTCAGACAACAAAACAGCAGCAGACAGTTTTCAGACAACCTTTGAATTTCGAAATTCGAAAAGGCAAACTCTTTTATCAAGTCAAGGCCTAAGATGGCCTAAGTGCCATAACAAAGACAATAATAAATACATATTATAAGCCCACTAGAAATTATGCCGATGTCTCGTAACCCATTTTGTTCAAGTTATCTCTTAAAGATTAAGAATTACTATAATGGCTTGGACATTCTTCTCTCCATCCAATGTGGGTCTATTTTCCACATACAAATACTATCAATAAATTCAAACTACCAACAAAATATTGCAACCACAAATTTTTTTGAGTTAAAATATTTCGTGATTTTTGTTTGATATAGCAAAAAAATTATATAAAAAAGCCAAAGAAAATAATTTTTTTTTGATATTTTTGAAAATTTATGATTTTTTTATGCTATAGTATGTAAAATATCAAAATTTTGAAGGAAAACAGAAAGTTTCTTAATTTTCTTATGCTGTTTTCATATGCGTGAAAAATAGCTATTAGGGTTTTCCCGCTAGGCATGCAAGGAAGACGAGAAAGAATAAGAATACGCAACACCAATATTTAACGTGGTTCGACCAACGGTCTATATCCACGGGACAAATATGAGAATCTCTTCATTAATGATCAAGAATAGCGGTACATTTTATATTTTCCCTCATTTCACTCACATCTCAACGCTCATACAAAAACAAAGAGTTCTCTTGGTAAATCCCTTCATCTTCACATATGGATGATTACCCTTTGTTTCTGCCTTTGTCTCTTCATACAAACATAAAGACCACTCTTCTGGTGCTCCTCCTTCACTTGTAGAGAACAGCCCTTTGCCTTTGCCTTTGCCTTCGTTTTCTCTTCTTCTTCTTTATATTTGGCCACTTTTCTCTGATGAGACCTTTTTTTATTTATAGCACAAAATAATAGAATTTCTACTCCAATTCGGATCTCATCAAATCCTCAAAGAAAATCTTCAAATATCTCTTCACAAATTGTAACGCCCATGATTTTTTTTACTCATAAATAAAAGTTTTTTTTTCAATTTTTTAGCATTAAAATATTTTTTAGGATTTCATTTAAAAGATAATGTGGGGAAAATGATTTATTTATTTTTAAAACTAATTAATATAATTTTTAAGAATTTAAAATGAATTTTCAAAAAGGATAAGAATTCAAAGATATTTTAATCCCAGAAATAGAAATTATTTTTGGACAAATTTTTATTAAAAAATGAAAATAATATTAGAAAAAGAATTTCTAGAATTTTCCCAAATTTTCTCTAGATTTTTCCAAGATTTTAAACAATTTTAACTAATTTTCCTCATTAAATTTGGTTTAAAAAAATGCTTAGATTTTAAAAATAAAAGAATATATATATATATATATATATATATATATATATATATATACACACACACACACACACACGGAGGATTAACCGGGGGCGTTGGATCAAAGATCCAATGGCCTAGGAATGCTAACGGCAGCCACGTGGTGGGGACCACGCAGCCGCGTGCTAGATCCATTGGATTAAGATCCAAGGGCCACGAATTGCTGGCGTCGGCCCCAGATCAAACGGGCACGATTTGTTGTTTTCTGGTGTGGATTTTTGGGGATTTGAGCCAGGTTTGGGATTTGTTTGTTGCAAAATAAAACCCTATATATACACTTATTCCCTTGGGCTTCTCTCCTCCATTTCAACTCCGAAAAATTCACAGAAAATTTTTGTGGCCGGAATTCGAAGAGCTACGCAACGGTGTTGCCCTCACGTTCTACAAAAATCCGAGGAAGGAGAAAACTATGAAAAGTGTGATTTCATTGGCATTTCGATAACCTAATCAACTGCAGGATCCGTCTCTCACCACTTGATCTCGACGCCATTTCTCTGCCTTTTATATTGTTTCTAATAATATTTGCAATTTTTAAAAATCCTAAAATGAACTTGGACATGTTTCTGTTAGTTGCTAATTAGTAAACACGACAAAACCCTTTATGTTTCACATACTCCTTTATGAAAATTATTTCATGGAGTAACAACCTATTCTCTGTATTTACTACTATTTGGTAGATATAAGCATGTCGTTATGTTGCCCAAACTAAACACAGAAATCACCATGCTGTAAAGCCGAAATGCCGCCGAATTAAAATAAACTTTTGAAATACCTTTCCATTTTGTTTCATTCAAGGGGAAAAAAACTATACACACCCTTTACAATAAAATACCATAAAGTTTCCCAAAACTTGCATTTTTATTAAAATACCCTAAGTTTACTAAAATCCATATTTATTTAAATATCCTAAACTAAATATTTTCAATAAAACCCCTCGACTTTTCCGAAAGTCGTATTTTTGAATAAATACCTTGAAGTTTTGGATACCCATTATCTCTTGAACCTCTGGAAACCAGAGATAAGGCATCACTAAAATACCATGGACTTTTCATAAAATCTTATTTTCACTAAAATACCATGGACTTTTCAGAAGATCTTATTTCACTAAAATACCACGGACTTCTCATAAAATCTTATTTCACTAAAATACCATGGACTTTTCATAAAATATCATTTACATTAAAAGACCATGGTTTTCCTAATATAAGATTCACATAAAAAAAACACCATGGGTTTCCTAAATTACATTTACGATAAAATACCATGAACATCCCTAAATCATATTTGCACTATAATGCCATGAATTATTATGTCAATCCAATCACTTGAGCATTTCTCTATACCGTGCATAACACATGACATACCACATGAGATGCCATCTAATATGGTTAGGGTTAGATGTGCGAACCTAGTTATGGAATACTTTGAAGATTCGGATATTACGGGTGACAATTATAAGAAGATCCCGCTATGACGGGTGACAGTAATAATAAGATCCCAATATTACGGGTGACACTAATAAGAAGATCCCGCTATGACGGGTGACATTACATAAGATGATTCAGATATACGGATGACCATATAATAGATGAAATTCTATGTCTAGACTGCACGCTAACACTAATCCCTAATCTTATATCACTGAACAAAACGGAGCTGGGTTATCACTCTCCACTTTCCAAAATACGGAGAATACGAGGGTGACTAGACCAGCAATACTCCTACAGTCAAGGAATATTCCTGCCGCAGTCATACTTCGGCTTCTAGCAGTACATTGTAGCAGTAATCTAACTCAGACAATGAGATAATACAGTCACAAAAACTATCAGATATAAAAGAAACTGAGCGCAACAGATACAAACAAAAGAGACAACTAACCAGTGATCTCAAAGGAAGGATACAACTTGTTTCACTGGTCGGGATCTCCGCGATCTTCTCGAAATAAAGCAGGTCAATTTCTTTCTCTGAGCATGCATACTCATGTCGTCAGAGCGACATAATATTATAATATAATGATACTAAACACGTGACAGTAAATAGTGAAGCATGAAACAGCGGTATAAAGCACTGACATGAATGTATAAAATAACATAAACAGGTAGCAGTAGTGGGCATGGATCATGGCAGTAATCTAAGTTAATATGCCAGTCACTAAACTAACATTCTTTATGTCATTTGAAATCGATCGGTGGAATGCATCTTCATGTTTAGCAAGAGTCTCATGCATGCCCGAGACAACGGTAAAAAATGTGTCCAGGACATAACCCTGTCAGCCGTGCTGCTATGCATAAATACCTACACGTGTCACTATCACTAATATCGAATGATCATACACTAAAGCAATAAATACCTCGCTAAATACGAGTTCGATTCCACCTTGATTTTCCCATTTCCTTAGGTTTCAATAACTATATGTATGGGGCTAGTTATGCACAAGTACGTATTAATAACACTGTTTATATTCACTTTTCACTGCACTGTTCATTTTCACGAATCATTCACTTTTCACTGGCGTACTTGACACAACTAATTCGATATACTTACGTTCGACAATGCAATAATCGCTAAGAATTAATAAGAGCGTTCGCTATCACTAAAGGTGTCACGGTCGAGTAAGTATGCGAATTATGCCACTAATTAAGTCTTATGCAATATGAATCACTACGCGCCTTATGAGTTCAGAAAATCATATTAAATCGTATGATTGTAATTAGACAAAATGATACAAGAAGGATAGAAAGTAAACTTAAACAGAAATCCAACAAAATTGGTTTCAAGTCAGTCGAGTTTCACGTTTATGAGTTACTGCCATTCCATTTTAAGCGTTCATTGCTAGAATCCAGTTCCTGAACTGAAAGTCCGTTTCGTAACCCATTTTACTATCTGTTGGGATCACAATTAAGCAATATTACAGTTCAACTATTTGTAGGGTTATGAGTTAACTTTATAGTGGTAAAGACAGATCAACAATAGTTATCTTAGTTTAGGAGTTATGATCAGTTTACTGATGAAGGGTGTAAACTGAAATTGCAGAAATCTACCGTACATGTCACTGGTTTAAAATATGATTTAAATAATAAATGATACCGGAATTTAGTGAAACTAGTACCATTGGAAAACTAAAACGATTTTCTGCATAATGATAAATGTTTCTGCATACTATTACAATTAAACAACCAGGTTTCAGGTGTATAAATGCATGTTAAGGGGTGAATTCCTGCTCTGAACTGCAGTCTAAAGTCAGATAAGTTATCTGTTTTCAATATTCAAATGATATATTTAATAGTAAACCTATAAATCATGTTAAAGATTATGCAGTACACTTCGCAACAAACCTAAGCACTCTGCGATTGAATTTTTCTGGAATTAATTATGAATTTAACGGTCTCAAGTATTTGGTAAAACGGGAGCTTCGTTATAGACACTAGGGGCCTCACTTTATGCGTGAAATCGCGTCCTTTTGTTACGAAACTTTAACATGTCTCTATTTACCACTAAACAAACATAAGTATTAGTGGTACTGCCATCAAATGCATAAAGACGATAATTGGCCTAAAGAGAAACGTTTTAGTTTGTTTCGATACCCGACTTGGGGGTATCAAACCATGGCCAAACATTATCCGATTGATACCAATTTTCAATATGTTGTTCGTTATCATGTTTAAAGTTTATTGGTTACGCGTTCCGCAACATTAATGAGTAATTTACACTAGGGTTTCGTTTTCGGTTCAGTTAATATTAAAAATTTTGTATTTATACGCTGTAGCATGAAAACAAGTGAATGGGTTCACTTGCCTGGCGACGATGATGATATCGACGGTAGAGACAGCAACAATGACAAGCACGGCACGGGCATGATCATGGCACGACGACATAAGCTTAGGCTCGACTGCTTGCTGGATGAGGAGAGAGAGAGAGAGAGATGCTGGCGTAAGAATAGTGTGCTGGCAAGGTGGCGGTGGTTGATGGCGAAGGGTTGCGGATCGACGGCGGTGATGGCCGTGGCCTCGACAGCGGCTGGTTGCAGGAGACGATGGAAGTGGTGGTTGTGGATGAGCTGGAGATTAGTAGCAGAGGAGTTGTTGGTTCGTTGGAGGAGATGAAGGGTTGAGGGGGAAGATTATGACAAGGCGTCTCTGATGATCTTGGGTCTCGTCCGTGAGGCTTACAGTGGAGGAGAGGAAGTTGAGTTTGTAGGAGAAGTGGAGCGGGAGAAGAAGTGACGTGTAGAAACTGATGCTGAGGTGATAAAGGTGGTGACAGGGAGCTCTCGACGGTGCCTAAGTGGAGGTGAGGTCACCAGTGAGAGGAGGAGTCGGGTTGGGAGTGTTTTTTTTTTAAGAAGTAGATAATGGGATAGATGTAGAAGGAGATGGGAGTTGTTGAGGGTTTGGAGGAGGTGGGCGCGAGAACGAGGGGGAACGTTTTTAGTGTTATATGGCCTAGAAGCCATTATTTTATCATACTGGATTGTATATTACATATTGGAAGCTTAGGATAGTCACAGTTGTTATTACAGTTTTGCTTAAAATGGTAGTATGCTACCTGGTTTGATTCTACCTCAATATGTGCATGTGTTTCTTTTAGCATATCGCTTATACATATTGGTAGAGCTCTTAGGATCTTTGCTTGACTACCAGCGTTGTGATGGCAATCACACTAGTGGAGGCTGGGTAGTCTATAAGCGCATTCTTATACAGGTTCCTAATCGTAGGATTATCGAGACGGGGCATCGATACTCCAGAGTAGACTAGTATATACACTTCTCATCTCAACAGGAGAGATGGTCTGTCCCATAGCCATTAGTACGTCGTACTGGAGATAGTATGCATGTACTCATTAGGTTATGAGTTACACTGGACATGACTCGTGGGGAGCTGCTGGTTGATTTTATACCTATTGTCAGGTAGCAGTTTCCAGGTGACATGAGTACAGCATAGTCCATTGACTTGACATCGCTACTTCGCCTCGAGTATGTTCCCGCTGCACTTAGATTTTATACCTATTGTCAGGTAGCAGTTTCCAGGCTCAAAAGAGTCGTGCAAACATGTAGTAGTTGGGTATAGTCCTGAAGCACTGGGAGGTAGTAGCGGTTAGATATGATTCGTCTCTCCCAGTATTGGGGGTTGATATTGCTTTGTGTTCGGAAAGCTATTATACAAAGTCTCTGGCCAGGGTAAGCGAGATTTACTGGTAGATACTCCAGTAGATTCCCAGCGTGTTCTGGGCTCTACTCTGGCACGACTTATTACGCTATTAGGGGTCTAACGTTTACCATCCGCCTAGGCCTGATATGCGATACTCTCAGACGAACAGACCGGACTGTACGGAGATTGTCACAGATAGGCTCAGAAGGAGTTTGGATGAGTTTGCTCATCGGCTTTCTTATCAACAGATACCTGGGTAGCCGTTACATGCAGGTAGTACCGCTGACGTGCTTGTGGTTAAATCCACTGCCAGCGTACTGTCGAGTCTTTAGAGTCCCACACAAAGGGTTTCTCTGCTTCAGGCAATTGATGTAGACGTCGTATGGTTTTATGACTGGGCTTCGATCACGTACGTGTACTTGTACATGGATGCTGATCGGGCAGACAATACTAGTGGGCTTTGGTTTAAGTCGGATCCTAGTATTGTATTATTGGATTGTTATCGTTTCAGTGTATCTGTATTTTTCGGAATACGGATACGGGTATGTATATACGGTGAGATGGGCATTCTTGTAATTTGTCGAGGCATACTTCTAGAAGGTGCCACTTCATTATTTGCATTATCCATTTTTCAAATGGATTAATGAGGTGGATATTAGAGGAGACATCCATGGCATGGGTATTTGATTTCTTTATTAGTCTTGGCTTACTATTCAAGCATGGGCAATATTTTCTATTGTGAAATATTGCATGCTTGAATTATTGTGAAGAGATATACCCATTTCTCACACACTTAGCCATTCACTTGTTCATTCTATTTTTTCACTCTTGAGTTTTTCTTGACTTGCTCTCCTTGAGCTCTCTAGGTTTCCTCCATCTCCTTCTTCCTCTAACTAAATCCTAACCTTCACATGTGTTGTGAGCTAAGGGTTTAGTGAGACACTACAAGCCTTTAGCATTCTCTATATCACCTAAACTAGTTGGATTTGTGAACCATCTACCCTAGTTACCTCGGTTTAGAGGTTGGAGCTTGGAGCACAAACTCTCGGGTGGATCGTCTTTGACGTGAGGAGGCCGACCAAGCAAGCTCGTTCCGCATACGATCTGAGGAGCCTACGACAAGGAGAAGGACAACAAAGACCGAAGGACTGGTTCTTGAGGTATAACACTTTTAACCGAGTAGTTAAACCTCATAGTAGTTGTGCTAGCTAGGGTTTATGATCGATCCTGGGTTCAAGTCGATGTTGTGAAGCATATAAAAATCATTTTTTGCAAACTCCGTCTCCCCGCGGACCTGCGGGGTGTGCGACATCGACTTACAAACGTTGGGGTGAGGCGAGGTCGAAGGGAACGAGTTATGCGGGCAGTTGTGATGGAGGGGGATCGATGAGGGCGGGAGCTCGGGAGGAAGAAGAGGAAGTAAAGAAAAGAGGATGGGCCGGGTTGGGGGTTTGGACTTGGGCCGGGGTTTGGGTATGTGTTAGGGTTTACAATTAGGGTTTAATTAGTTAGGAAAAAAATCAGAAATTGTTTATTAAAATTTACGAATATTTTTTACAAGGAATCGGGGATTTACATGGGTAGTTTGATTAGGCAAGGTCGTATACCGGTCTCGGATTCCCCTATTACTTGACCATGGTCCGGAGGGGTGAAACATTACTATTCACTTGCATTGCTGTTGTTTCGTGGCCCAAATGGAATAATTGCGAGATCCCGGTACTCTTGTCTAATGAACTAATGCGATCAAAATACCTAGTATATACCTTATAAAGTTTTCCATTACACTCACATGACATCATGCATCACACACATGTCTTCTTTATCTATTTTGTTATGAGGCAATCCTACCCGAATATAGCTCGCTGGTGAACTTCCGTTTCCTGTCTCTCTATCTCTGAAATATCCGTTAGATGAAGACGACATTTATGAAGGAGACGAAGGAGTGGATCCGATAGATGAAGACTATTCGGAGTTGACGCCCGACTATTAGGATAGCGCTTTTACTTTTCATTTGCCTACCTATTTAGGGCTTGTCTTTCCGTTCAGTTGATGTAATAAACAATCTTGTTATTTTCAGTACCTTGGGATGTAATAAAATATTTTGGTTGATGAAAATAAATACTCTTGCTTTTATTTATTTGTTTTGGTAAATTACATGCATGTTATTTATACGCTTAATGTAACTGCATTGAGACCGCCCTCAATACAGTTAAGTTACGGACCGTGCTACATCACCGTTTCTGTTCTTTGGAAAGCAGAATGTAACACAAATCTTCAAATAAATCTTCAAACAAATTTTTTCATAACACGCCAAAATTGTCAACAGACGTCTGAAACACAAGTGCTCAGACGTCTGTCCACGCTCTGTTTTGCTGAACACTTCTTCTTCAGCCGTCTGAAATTCTATGGCTCAGACGTCTGACGTCTTTCTGCTGTTGAATACAGATCAGTTTTCATAACAATCTTTACCTTGATCAGTATTCAACAAGCCATCTTTTATTTACTCTTTTCATCCCTTATGGCCGCTTCTTCTTCTTTTCTTCAAAGTTCTACCTTGACCCGAATTTCTTCCATACCATTTTCTGTTTACTACCGCAATAAACTTTCTCCCTCGGATGTTTGAACCAACACCTTCGAAATTATAATCTAAGAAGATAGGGAGTGGACACAAGCGTTGACACCCACCGTAAACTTAAACTGTAAAATCAAAGATCCTTTGGTTCCCTACGCTTTGATACAAATTGTTGGGGTTTTTCTGCTAGGCATGCAAAGAAGACGAGCAAGAAAAAGAACATGCAACACCAATATTTAACGTGGTTCGACTAACGGCCTACATCCACGGGGCAAACATGAGAATATCTTCATTAATGATCAAGAATACCGATACATTTTATATTCTCTCTCATCTCGCTCACATCTCAATGCTTATACAAACACAAAGACTACTTTTGGTAAATTCCTCCACTTTCACCTGTGGATGACTACCATTCGTCTCTACTTTCGTCTCTTTATACAAACACAAAAACTACTCTTCTAGTACTCCACCTTCACCTGTGGATGACTACCCTTCGCTTTTGCCTTCGTTTTCTCTTCTTCTTCGTCTTTTTCTTAATCTTCATCTTTAACCACTTTTCTCTGATGAGACTCTTATCTATTTATAGCATAAAATAATAGAATCCATATTCCAATTAGGATATTATCAAATCTTTAAATATCTCTTCAAATAAATCTTTCCAAACGAATTTTTCCATAACACGCCAAAATCATTGACAGACGTCGATGACTTAGATGTCTGACGTCTCTCTGTTGTTGAATACATGTTAGTTTTCATAACAATAGCATGTAAAAAAACGAAACAGAAACTTTCATGATTTGCATATGCTATTTTCATATGCGACTCTCATATATTATTTTCATTCGCGATTTTCATATGCATGAAAAAAACAAATGAAAACAGGAAATTTTAATATTTTTGAAAATTTTACGATTTTCGTATGTTATAACAAACAAAAAATATTGAAAACCCAAAGAAAGTATAATATTCTTGAAATTTTTGAAGATTTTACGATTTTCATATGCTATAGTGTGCATAATATTGGAAATTTATGGATTTTTAGTATTAGTATTATGCAAGCAAAATATCAAATAACAAAAAAATAGAAAACTTTGAGATTCATAAAAATTTCATTAAAATTTTCACTATTTTCATATGATATATTATGCATAGTATTGAAAATTTATGGATTTTTTTTGGATTGTACAAGCAAAATATCAAATAACAAAAAAAATAGAAAATTTTGAGATTCTTAAAAATTTCAATTAAAATTTTACTATTTTTGTATGCTATAGTGTGCATAGTATTGGAAATTTGTGGATTTTTTATTTTTTAGGATTTCTCAAAATTTCATGATTTTAGTATTATGCATGCGGTTGCTAGTTATCCGGAATCTCGGTCACTCGGATCGATTTTTTTTGTTATTTTAGGTTCTTAATAACAACCAACCATGTTTCCTTCTTTTATTTCACATAACTTTATGTCTCTTGATGCTCGGAAGTTCTCCAAAATTATGAATAAATAAAATATTAAAAAATTGAAAGAAACGGAAAATTGTGCGATTGTTGAAATTTCATGATATTCTTGTGCTATATGACATTTAAATAATGAAAATAATAAAGAAAAATAAGACATTACCTTTTGAATTTTGAAAATTTTACGATTTTCATGTACTATATGATATAAAATATTGGAGAAGATGAAGAAAAATAGAAATTTTTTAGTTTTCTTAAAATTTTGTGATTTTCTTCTGTTATATAGCAAGAAACTTGCTAGAAGAACCTAAGAATAACAAAAAAAAAATTAGGATTTTAAAATATTACATTTTCATGTTCTATTTTCTGATAATAAAAATTCAAAGAAAACAAATTTTATGAGATTTTTGAAAATGTCATAATTTTTCGTGTGATATATAACACATGAAAAATTGTAAAACTGAATAAAACAAAAAAAAATTAAACTTTTTTAAAATTTAGTGATTTTCATATGCTCTATAAGAAATAAAATTTTGAAAAACATGAAGAAAACAAATTTTTTTGATAATTTTGAAAAGTTCACGATCTTTATGTGTTATACAATGCAAAATATTAAAAATGTGAATAGAACAAAAAATATTGAGATTTTTGAAATTTTCACGATTGTCATGTGCTATATAGAATGCAAAATATCGAATGCTGAAGAAAATTGAAAAATTAAAAATTTTGGAAATTTCATGATTTTCGTGTTTATTACATAATATTGAAAAAAGAAGAAAACAATTTTTTTTTTAGTATTTTGTTATTTTCGTGTGCTATCATGAAAAATATTGAAAAACGGAAGGAAATAAGAAATGTTTTATTTTTGAAAATTTCATGATATCGCAAAAGTATTAGAAAACTGAAGAAAACATAAATTTTGAGATTTTTTAAATTTTTTTTCCATATTCATGTGTCAGTGTATAATATGTTGAAAATTTAAAGAAAACAATTTTTTTGGAGTGATTTTTGTGCATTTCGTTTTTCTCGTATGCTATAATAAGCAAAAAATATTAAGAAACCGAAAGGAAAAAAGTTTTTGAGATTTTTGAAAATTCCGCCGTTGGGGTAAAAAATGCACCCCACTACTAAAAAGCCCAAAGCCCAAGGCACAAACATGGGGCAGATTGAACCCAAGAGAAGGAGACCAAAAAAATGTAATATGTAAATGTTAAATGCAAGGAAATATAAATAAGTGTAAACGGAATGGGTAAAAAATCACTTTTGTAAAGCCCACGGTGTAAAGTACAAAAGTGTAATGGTATTTAAACCTTACCATATGAGAAAATAACAACAATTTCCATTCTCTCTCAATCCCTAGGGCTTTTGTGACTACAATCAATTTTTGAGGTGAGATCTCATTTACTTTTTCCATAGAGACCCAAAAGAAAAGAGTGTTCTTTTGGGGTCTCTTTTTTCTTTCCCACTTCATCTTCTTCTCCAAAACATTGAGAACTCATCTCTTGAAGAAAAACTTCTTTCCAAAGCCCAAGATCCAAGACCAAGACCAGATAAAAGAGCAATCTTTCTTCACTAAACTTGCAGAAAAGAGAAGAACTCCTCTTGAGGTTCACCTAAAGCATGAACTTTCGAACGAAGAACCTGATGAAAGTCATCACCGTGTGCCCGCGGAAACCCCCACAAGGAGACTTTCCGCCCTCGGATATTTGGTGTTTCACCTAAGATATCCTTACAAAGGGGAATGTCCATTTCGAAAATCCTCACAAGAGGATTTTCCATATCAATGATGACCGCTTCGGATATCTCAAGAGAACTCGCTCACGGATATCCTCAATGACCTACCCATAGCGAATATCCTCAATGGGAATATCCTCTCTTCCTTTACCTTTTCTTCCCTTCTCAGGAGATCTCCGACGTACTTAAAACATCTCCATGAGAAAAAAAGTTTTCTTTTTGGGGCGCCGCCTCGAGTCCTGCAAGGAAGCTGTTATCCCCCTTGACACTCAGCCCGCTGACCCGGCAGTGGGACCCCTGTCTGCTGATCGGGCAGCGGGATCCCATATGATGGCCTCCGATATGTTCAAAAAGGCCTAAAATTGTTTTCAAACATAATATACATATATTAGAATGAGTTCACATGATACACAAGATCCGTTAATCGACGCAAGAGTTAATTAACAACAATTTTTTTTTCGGCTGCTGAATATTAGAATCCCCATAATCAATAAACTCCCTGTCTATAATGGGCAGGGGGAATCTGTACAAGTCTAGATGCATATCCATCTCGACGAGATGGCGAAAAACACACTACATTCGTAATTTTCATATGCTATAGCGTAATTTTTTTTTTGAAAAGCTGAAGAAAAATCCCAAGGTATTTCCAAGTTTATGCTTCATGTATTTTACATATGAAGTTCTTAAATAGCTTAATTCCAAAAAAATAAAACCAAATCTTTTAGTTAAACTATGAGAAATCCCCAAAAACTTTTAAAATTACGAGAAACTACCATGGTACAAATTTTTTAGTTATTTGGCACCATATTTCTTGTATATTTTGAAAGTTTTGTGTATTTTAAAAGTTATTTGGCAGTTTCGTGCAATTTATTGCTGGTACGGCACTATATTTCTTGTATATTTTGAAAGTTTTGTGAATTTTAAAAGTTATTTGGCAGTTTCGTGCAACTTTTTCAGTGGTGTGGTAGTTTTAGTATTTTGGCAATTTTCTTGTGTATTTTAAAAGTTTTTGGAGTTTCTTGTAGTTTTTTTAGTTAAAAGTTTTTTTTGTTTGAATTAAGCCTTATTAAATATAAGCTATAACAACTTACAAATCATATAAAAATAAATTTTTAAATTAATATTTTTTCTGACTTTGGACTTCGTACCCATGCATTGCACCTAGCTAAGGATTTGAAACTTTTCTAATATTTAGTGCAACAATCACATTGCAGATAAAAAAACAAAATAAAAATAAATAAAGCATAACTTTTGAATTTCCTCATGATTGAAACTACATTCAGGTCCAACTGAATTAAAAACCAACAACTGAATTCTGTGGGTCTAAGACCCAAAAAAGAAGAAGCATGCAATACCTTAGGGCCTGTTTCGTTGCAGGATTTAGAAATTTGGATTCCAAAATAGTACGGTTGAAAATTTTTGGATTTGGTAATTTGTTGTTTGGTTGGTTTTGAATTCCTAGTATTGGATATGTAAATCTTTATAATCTTTGTTTGGTTGGTAAAAAAAAGTGGGATTTCGATTTGAGGATTTTAGAGAGAGAATTATTAAATAAATAAAGTACACGGGTCCCATCTAAAAGTATAATGAATAGTCCTTGCATATTTTTAGGATTCAAGAATCCTTATTTTGTGGTGGGCCCCTCCATAAAAAACAAAGGAATCATAGAAATCCAAATCTCTCAACCAAACACAAAATTATGGAATTCTTGGATTCCACAATTCAAATCCATAATAATCCAGCAACCAAACATGCCCTTAGTAAAGCTAAACGATTTCTTCAGAAACTTTACGAAAGTTGAGATGGTTTATTAGATACATTTGTTTAATAATTAACCAACTTTTATATGGGTTAGGTTTACCCGTTGGATAAAACAAAAATTATCCAACAAATTAGGACCGTTCAAAATTAACCGTTTCTTAAAAAAGCGCTTAAAATTTAACGGTTGTCATTTAATAGCTACTTAAATAGCGGTTAATATTAACGTTGGATAAAAAATTATACAACAAATCAGAACCGTTTATAGTTAACCACTATTTTAACCAACGGTTAAATTTAACGGTTTTTATTTAACCTATATTTAAAGTAATGGTTAAAATCAAAAGTTAATTTATCCAACAAATCAGAACCATTCAGAGTTAGCCGCTACTTACGGTAGTAGTTAAATCTAATGGATGTTATCTAAGCTCTACTTAAAGTAGTTATTCAAATCAAAAGTTAACCGCTTCTTAAGTAATTTTTTTTCCAAGCGGTTACAAAATATATCACCTCTCGACTTTCGAATCATATCTTTCGCCATAAGACGTTTACGTCTTTCTCAACGAGGTTTTTCGAAGTGGTTATGGTATATTTTTTATTTCTACGTTTACATACAATATCTTGTTTATTAATCTAGAATATGAGTACACCATCCCTGAATTAGAAGAAAAATGAATAGCAGTGGAAACAGACGAGGAATCAATATAACTAATTGATTAATGTTATAAAATCGATTCAAGAAACAATAGAATATCTAGCAACAATTACAATTCAAATCACATGAAAAAACGTCCAATTTACATCTAAAAGCCCTAACAAAAAACCCTAAATAAATAACAAAATCTATAGTAATTAAAGTAATTAATTTACCTTATGAAATCGATCGATCCAAGAATCAAGAGAATACCCAGCAAGAATCGCAGTTCAAATCATAACAAAAGTCGTACAATTTCGATCTCATAACTCTAAACCGCTGAAACTGTTGGGTCGGTTTTCTATTTTATATAATATGAACCGCTGCTTTAAGCAGCGGTTAACCGCTGCTTAAAAGTAGCGATTAAAATAAAAGGTTCAGATTTGTTGAATAAATTAATTTATCCAACGTTGTATATTGTTCCGTCCCGTTTTTATAAGAAAAAGAGTGACTGCTATGTGAAATCTAATAGCATGGATGCTCTGCAAAGATATTGGCCACAAATCCTACATGCTTTGCACGTAGGATACACTAACGTCAAAGTCCTTATGTTTCAAACAAATCTCGACCGTACATTTTTATGTTGGATGGATCTGAACTGTTTGATCCAATAGCATGAGTGCCATAACTCCCAATCCTTTATTATATATCACAATAGAACTTCATAAAACTTAGGGAATGATAGAAATTTATTGTTTCCAGTGTAAATGCCAAAAGAAGATTTGCATCTGATTTCACTTCCAGGTCATGACAAAATCTTTTACATCTAGTCATGCATGATCTCACATCAGTACAGATGGTCCAAAAATCTTAATCAACTCCCATTATGTTCCATTTTTCAAACTGAATATGATCCAAAACTCTACAGACATAAAAATGCGTATACAACTTAAACTAAGTAAACGTAGAAATAAATGGCAACAAAATCAACAAACAAAATAAAAGTTTATCAAAATTTCGTTAGGATTTCGGAAGTATACAAGCAATGCTCTTGGCAAGCAACAAATTTTTAACTATGCAATTGGTCTCAAACAGTAACAAAGGCCAGAGATATACATTTTGCAACCAACAACAGTTGAAACAATAGGTATATCTATAATGCTGTTTTGCTATCAATAAGTTATAATTGAAGCATTTTTCAAAAAAATGACGACAAGTATAAGCACGCTCAAGGTCTTTGGCTTCGCCGCATCTGGCCATAAACTGCCTCTATAAAAGTTGCCATGCTTTTTTTGTACCCTTGAAGTTAGTGGATTCCTCATCATCCACATTATCCGAAAACACACAAGGCAAGAACAATCAAAACAAAAAGGCGGTATGAACAAAAGAGAAAAGCATATAGGCAAAAGAGGAAGCAAGAGCAAATCGGATGAGGCCAGTGAATGTGAATCCATGAGTAAATTGCATGCTGCATGGGGAATGGATAATTAGTAGCTCGTGCTTTCGATGTTCCCTCTGATTAGCCCTTTTGCGGGACAAGAGGAGTCAAATCCCACTATATAAGAGACCTTTTCTGTCAGAGAGCCCATAGACCAATTGTTTCCCATTGCTGCGCTTAAACGACTTACTCTTTCACTGTCTGTCTGTTCTATTCTTACCGGAAAAAAAGGAGGAGGTTTGAGTAACCACAACCAATAAAACATCTTTATAAAGAGGGAACCGAGCCTAAATCTTGCCAAGTGTAGTTGCCTATAAAATGAAGCAACATGACATAAAAGGAATCCAATATTCAATATGAGTGTCTCATCAGATGAGGGATATCACGCAATAGAATTCAATGTCACTGTATCAAGCGACACCTTAGGCCCTGTTTTCTCTTTATATAACTTTCTTAAACACCCAACTCGATTGCAAGGAGCAAGGAGCTCAAGGGAGAAAAAATCAATCGGAATTAAAAAAGAAGTCGATGCAAACTTTCATTCTAAGACAGTTTACAATTATATGCACGAGTAGAACCCAAGTTATACGGAAAACAAACCTCAAAAACTTTTGCATTTAGTTAATTTTTTTTTTTGAAATATTTAATTGTGGGTCAACCATTTAAATTAAGATGAGAAGTTCATAGTGGTCATATACAGTTGGTGCTCAAATTTAGGTGGCCTACCAAGGCATTCAAATGAATAACAATGGGGTCGGCAATACCCTTTTGCTGAGTGCCAGAAGCTTTTGTACCGCTTAATTATTCTCATTAGTCTTTTGAAGAAACCGGTGAGTTTCAAGCGGACTCCCCAAAAACGGGCAGCATAAAATGACAAATTTATCCACAGAAGAAAAGAGCACACATTTGGCTCCACTTGGCAGTGATCTTTAAAAAAATGTAATATCGTAACCAAATGGTCAGTATAGAGCTACTATATAAGTTGGAGACCTCATGCCATGAACTCTTGCTCACATTGTAGCTTTTAATACTACCAACTAAAGGAGAGATGGATTCCTTTAGCCCAAAGTTTTGTTTATGTTTCATTCTGATATTGTCCTTTGCCATTTGGTGCTCAGAATCGCGAGTTCTAAATGAACAGAGTTTGTATCATGGATCCATGAGAAAGTCCAAGGGTGCAAAGAGTGTCATGTTTACGATGATTGAAGGAGGAATACAAAGGGAGAACCCTGAAGAGAGTTCATTCGAATCGAAGAGGTTGAGCCCAACGGGACCCGATCCTCAACATCATTAGTGTCAAGTATCCTCTGTATGTTCGTTCGGAATGATGTTTAACAACATGAAGAAAGAGAAGCAGAATTTGTATTGATATTACTCTTTTACAATATATATATATTCCTATCATCAAGACTCAAGTTCATCCATCTCTTAATTAGCAGGTATTATCCAGGATCCTCCTTGGCTTTTGCCATCAATAAATTATATAAAATCACCTAGTTATTTTTATCATTATTGCCCTGTTGGCGCACACATTCTTCATGACTCAGCACTGTCGTGTACTACAAGAATTTATATATCAGGTAATGGGCAGGTGTCCTAAGAGTCCTGGTTTAAACTATACAAGTCAGCTCAAGTTGACTTACGATAATGTAACCATGATTAATTAATAAATAAATGATCAACAAGATTCACACCAATGATCGTTGTGCTTTACGCTGCACGACCACTTGTACGTCCACTATACCGTGATGGCATATGTATGTGTTGGAAAGCAGTCCTTTTTTATTGGGTCATAAACTTCCTCTCCAAAGTGAGAGGTCGCCGGTTAAATTCCTGAATTGGTCGCATCCAAGGGGAAAAAAAGACAACTAAGCTGACATAAAACCAGGACGATGGAAAATTGTAATTAGACGTACTAAATTTTTTAATAACCGTCTGAATAAAATTCTTCACAAATTTCGGTAGCAAATCTACAGCAGGGTTACATCGACTAAAAGCATTGAGCCAAAAATATGAGTGCAATATAACTCTGCAATTGGATTAACATTATACCCTGGATGAAATAAATAATTATTCACTTGCCTAAATTTCTATTGAATATCAAGAAAATTCGGGTTCAAGAGAAAGGAAAAAGAACGGATTAGATTGCAGCAGTTAATAGAAATTTAGGAAAGCGGTATTTCTTTCTAAGGTTGGTTATGAGCAAGAAATTAAAATTGCATACCAATGTTGTTTATAAAACTCGGATAATCAAAATAATTTCCTTTCAAATGAGGTAAGAGTATTTTTCCTTGCAACCAGCTGCCATTCTGACAGAAACAATGGGTGTCGAATTCTAAAATAATGGACATCGGAAAGAAGTTCAATCTCATGAAACTAACCTTCAAACTTTCCTCTAGAGTTAGGGTTTTAGATAAAAATAGAAAGGAAACTATTCATATTTCCATAATCACTCATTCCAATTATTCCTTACACAATCGAACAAAACAGTAGGATATGAATGTTTGCTGAAAGGAAGAGCAAATGAAATATAAAACTATATTAGTCTTTTATTCTGCATTGTTTTCTAAAATAGCCAAACAGTGCCCTGAGGTCATTTAAAATGAATATAACATCCTTTATGGAGTTCAATAGAATATCAAGAGTGGCCTTATCTACACATAAGATATCAAATCAGATGTGAGCTGGGATTAGGTCCATTGGCAAAGTGGGGTGAAATAGATAGTGATAATCTTTGGGAGTTCTGGACGGCTATGTCTCTAGACCTTTGGCTCTTGTTAATTGGTGCCATTTCAGTCTAATGGGTGGATAAGCTTTGTTATCGACATTGAAAAATAAAGAAAAGTACTAGGAAGAGAAATGATAGCTGATGGATCCAAAGAGAGTATTTGGTGACTAGCTTGGTCAGATGCTATACATGGAGATTACTGCGTCGCTGGATGTTGAATTGTATACCGGGAACGAAGACCATTTTCACCTAACGCTCGTCCGGCACCAGTGTAGTCAGAACTTAGAAATAAAGGAGGAAAAATGGTAAATTTCCTGGACAAATGAGAGGTCTAAAAACTTTATGGAGTTCACAGTTAAAACATGATGACAATTACTACTATGATTATAGTTTTTTGGGACTACAAGAATTGGCATGTTCAAATGTAAAATGTGCATGAACAATGTCGATAACGAAATTAAGAAGGATAAGATTTATCACTTAACGTTGATATTCAGTCCATGATATCTGATAGCAGAAGCCTATCCATTATTATGTGTCTTTGTCCATAGGATGTACACAGAGACTCAGCATATATAAGTGCCATGTTTATTAAATCAGCTAAAGAAAATAATGAACTTATATAGCACGGCTTCGGATATGTTTTAACCAGGATGACTCCAATTTCCTATACTGAAAACTCATTTGGTGATTTTACCGTTATACTGCGTTGAACATAGCACTTCTTTAATACAAATCATGTTTAAAAAAATTCTTTTTTTCGTGCTGGAGATTTACACATACATCCATTTCTATAACTTATGTAGCACGGCTTCGGATATGGATACATGAGATAATACGATACGGATTCGCGGATTCACAATTTTCCAAAAACCTAGATTACGAGATACGTTTTTATATTGATTTTAAATTAGCTATGAATATATATTAAGGTATACATACCAATATATAACAATATAAATAAATAATGGCATTCTATTAGATTTTCAATACACTTTCAAATTTTTGAGTGCCTTAATTTTTTAGAGAAAGAGAAGATGTGTCGATTTGCGAGAGTTTTATGAGACATTTATAAGTTCGAGCGAATCCGAAAGAATCCCATAGTTTCCGGGAGTTTTGGACTCCGATACGCGATCGGAGACGATTCGTGAGACCTATACAAGCATCCGTGCTTCATAGTCTATAACAAAAATATGGTGCACCATGCCTGAGAAATTATTCCCTATGACGAGTGTAATACAACCTGGCAGAGGAAAGAAAGGGGAGAATTTCAGGCAGCATTGGGCAGCTTGTGGGGCCCGCACTCCTATTTCTTCTCTACTTGCCATTACACAACCACCAACATTCTACAACTACGTCGGTTACACTAAGTACTGTTGTGAGGAACACTTTTTGCTGGCCTAACAACCTAGCATAAAGTGGAGTTCGGACAAATCAACCCTAACACTAGAATGCTGTTAATCATGTTGACATATACGTTTCCAGTAAATTATGTTAATCATATTTACACGTATGTTCCAGTAAATTATGCTAGAATCTCAATTTGAAGATCCCTCTCTCGGCTATAATAGTAGAGATGGGAACATATTGGCACATCAGCAAAAATTTTATTATGAGGTCATCAACTTTTTATAGGCCTAAATTCAATCATCCTTTGGAGAATCGATATAACTTATAGAGCCCTAAATGTTATCATGATAAGATATAAGCATTCGCTTCTTTCAGGATGAACATAATTCTTTTCAGCTTTTCAGCTCACCCATCTCCTTTAACTTCTATTCACCTATTAAAAGTCTCACTAGAGAATTCACTATTAATTTTAATATCGAATTCTAATACAATCTTGGTTTATAAAAATTCCATAATGCCATTCACTTAAATTTGCGATAACCACCACTTTATTATAAAAAAAAAATTTGAAATCGATGACTACCAATTAAATCAAAGGAGCATATCTGTGCCATTAGTACCATTTACAAAGCAAGAAACAAAACTTGACAATTATAAACATTGGCTCGAAGGAAAAGCTTAGAAGACTATATGGAGGAGAACAACATTGGCTCATAGGAAAACTTAGAAGATGTTTAACATGGAGGATAACCAAAGCAGGAAGATGAGTCGGCGTGTGGTAAAAGAAAATTCATGCAGAGGAAACCTATTCAATTAGATAATACATGTACAATCAGAACGTAGTGAGTTCAGTGACAATATATGTCTACATGTCACCACTCACCAGTCACGATGGCCTCAAAATTTTTAGATTATAGGAGTATAATCACATTCCTATTCCAGCGGCCATTGTAGTTTGTCAAACATGAATCTGGTTCAAGGATTAGAATAACTACTTGTCTCAAGCGTGCATGACGGTGTGCATGTGCTCATGTATCTTATTGTGTGTGCGCGCACGCGCGCTTTTTTTCTCCTTCTGGCTTGTGAGATTGAGAATTACATGTTCAAATACCTTGGCATATAGTAATAATGACACAGGAGCACGGTATATGCCTATACATCCACATGAACATTCTTTTCTCTGCCTCTCATGAGGAGCGCTATCGGTCCCAAGAAAAAACCGTTTACTTCCGCTTGTCACGGCTTCTACAACCATAAAGAAGATATTTTTACTTCCGCTTGTCACGGCTTCTACAACTATAAAGAAGATATTTTTGTGAAAGAGTGTGATTGTGTGTGTATGTGTGTGTTGTGTATAATTGCAATAAATATGAAGAAGTAAAATCGATACAACTACTATATAACCAATATATATTCTTTCCATTTCTTTCAAGACTTCTCCTAATGAATAGAGAATTTGGCGCACACACAGGAGTGGAACATTCATATTTCGATGAAATTCTAAACCTCATTCAATTCCTAAATTTCATGCAAATAAAATTAGTAACCTATAGGCTATGTAGCACGGGTTTGGATACAGATACGGGATACGGGATACGGTACGGATTCACGGATCGCAATTTTCCAAAAACCTAGGATGGGATACGTTTTTATGTCGATTTTAAATTAACTAAATATGAATATATGTTAACGTATACATACCGATATATAATAATATAAATAAAATAATGGCATTATGTTAGATATACAAAGCACTTTCAAACTTTTGACTTTTAAGCGCCTTAATTTTCGATAGAAAGATAAGATGCGTTGATTTGAGAGAGGTTGATGAGACATTTACAAGTCCGAGTGAATCCGAGAGTTTCCGTGAGTTTCCATGAGTTTCGGACTCCGATACACGATCGGGTACGCGATTGTGTACGATACGCGAGGCATATACAAATATCCGTGCTTCATAGCCCTGTAGGCATTATTTATGAGGCCAATAATGTTAAAAACTTAAAATTGATTCTCATGTTGTCTTCAAGTTATTATTTATATACCCCTCCACCATCCAAACTTTATGAAGCCTGCTCACATTTAACTAAAACAGAATAATTATAAACCAAAACATAGAAAATAAAAACTTTAACAAATGATATTAAATCCAAATTGTAAAGTAGCTTGTTTTCCTTCGTTTTAGTGATTTTGTCCATTTTGGACTCCTTGCTTTTCATCGGTGGCTGACCTCTTCCTTTTGTTTTCAAAGGATCTAAATTTTCTCTAGTCTTGAAGGTGTTTTCTTTTGATGTTGGGAAACTCATACTTCCCTCGAGCAAGCCAGAAGTATAAAATTAGACATAGCTTCACAACTGTTAAATAACTTCATAATCTTCAAAAAAATTTATTTTTAAATTTTTGTTTTTGGGGTGCATATTCTAGGAATTCACATTCTTTAACTTGAAACATTAGACAGTGCTTCATCAACTTGGACCATGAGATGTTACAATTAATAGTTTCTCCTATTACTTTTTAAACATACTAACAGGGTACAATTTAGAGAGTTGCTTAACTCTTCCATTGGAAGTTCCGTCAACAAATTATGAAGTCTTCTAAAATGAGTTAAAATTTGCTCGAGCTTCTTTCTTATATTAACTTTGCAAGTCCCAAATTCACCCTTCCTGGCATCATCATAAGCCAAGGAAGATGGACCTTAGTGCTAACAATGCATCTGTTATTCATGGAAATCTATTTGGTGTAGCCTAAGCTAAGAAAATCAGGGGCCATGCAGAAATCTATAAAATGTATTTAACATTCAAAAATACAGTGAAGATATGGTACCCTACTCTCCCCTATATATAACACTGTAGCTAAGAGATAGATACACAAAAAAGCAGAGGAAGCCAAGAGCAGAGGACTTGAAATCCTTCAAAAGCTTACAAGGTATTTCTTTTTACAATAAAGTGAGCTGTCTTTGTCAACCTATCTACAATCACCCAAATGGAATCATACCCTCTGCTAGTCCTGAATAGACCCACAACGAAATCCATAGAAATTTGTTCCCATTTCTACTCTGGAATGGGCAAGGGCTGCAACTCTCCGGCTGGCCTCTGGTGTTCTGCCTTGACTTGCTGACAAGTCAAGCATCTCGAAACATATTCCACAACATCCATCTTCAATCCTTCCCACCAATAAACATCCTTCAGATCATGATACATCTTGGTGGAACCAGGATGAATACTGTATGCTGATCTATGGGCTTCCTTTAAAATCTCACGCCTCAATCCATCAGAATCCGGTACACAGAGACGAGTACTAAAGCATAATACTCCACGATCATCAATCACAAACTCCGACTCCCTGCCCTGCCTAACCTGATCCATAATCTTCGATATACGAGCATCTGCAAACTGTGTCTCTCGAATACGATCCAATAACTGAGGTCGGATGCGAATATGTGCTAACTGTCCTCCTGTCGAGGTGAACTCAAATTGTATACGGCTATCATATAAAATCTGCCAGTCTGTAGAAGACTTTCTTTGCAAGATGCGTAAAAGAGATAAGCTACCTCCAGGTCTCCGACTCAAAGCATCTGCTACTACATTCGCTTTGCCTGGATAATACAAGATCTCACAATCGTAATCATTCACCAGTTCCATCCATCTACGCTACCTTAGGTTCAAATCCCTCTGCTGAAAAATATACTTTAAGCTTTTACGATCTGTGAAGATTTGCCACGATTCTCCATACAAGTAATGTCTCCAAATATTCAGTGCGAAAACTACAGCAGCCATCTCCAAATCATGAGTGGGATGGTTCTGCTTGTGTCTCTTCAACTGTCGAGAAGCATAAGTTACAACCCTGCCGTGCTGCATCAAGACACAGCCTAAACCCACTCTAGAGGCATCACAATACACAACAAAACCACCTGACCCAGAAGGTAACGATAAAACAGGTGCAGTCATCAAGCGAGTCTTCAACTGCTGGAAACTCTGCTCACATGTATTTGTCCACAGAAATGGAACCTCCTTCCTAATCAATCCGGTCAATGGTACAGCTATCCGAGAAAAATCCTGCATAAAGCGTCGGTAATAACCTGCCAGACCTAAGAAACTGCGAATCTCTGTAACTGACACAGGTCTGGGCCAGTGCTTCACTGCCTCGATCTTCTTTGGGTCCATACGTATAGACCCAAGAACTCCACACTGTCTAGCCAAAAAGCACACTTGGAGAATTTTGCAAACAGCTGATGCTCCTTCAATGTCTTCAACGTGATACGCAAATGTTGCCTGTGCTCCTCTCAACTCCGGAAATAAACAAGAATATCATCTATGAATACTATAATAAACTGATCAAGAAAGGGCCTGAAGATACGGTTCATCATATCCATAAAAACTGCTGGGGTGTTGGTGAGTCCAAACGACATCACCAGAAATTCATAGTGTTCATATCTTGTGCGAAACACAGTCTTCGGAATATCATCTTTCCTAACCTTCAACTGGTAGCCAGCTCCCTGCAACTGATCGAACAAGTCATCTATACGTGGTAATGGATACCTGTTTCGCACAGTGACGCGATTCAGCTGTCGGTAGTCAATGCACAGTCTCATACTACCGTCCTTCTTCTTTACAAATAACACAGGAGCTCCCCACGGTGATACACTGGGACGAACAAGTCCCCTATCTAACAACTCTTGCAACTGACTTTTGACTTCCTTCAACTCCGTCGGGGCCATCCGATAGGATGGTATAGAAATAGGCCCCGCACCTGGAATCAAGTCGATGCAAAATTCAATATCGCGATCGGACGGTAATCCTGGTAACTCAGCAGGAAACACATCCGGAAATTCTTGTGCGATCGGAAGCTGGTCCAATGGAATCTCAGCGACCCCTAAGTCCTGAACAAAAACCAAGAACCCATGACAACCCTTCTTCAAGAGTCATCCCGCACAAAGAGCAGAAACCATGTTGGCAGGAGTAATATTACAATCCCCCTGCACAACAAAAACCGGTTCACCTGGAAAACAAAATCTAACCGCTTTCCCCCGAAAATCTACATAGGCATGACAAGTAGCCAACCAATCCATACCCAGAAGTATATCAAAATCTAACATATCCAGGAGAATCAGATCAACCAGCGAATTTCTATCACCAATACGCACAGAACATGATCTGAATACGTGCCGAGCTATAAAAAAATCTCCCACCGGGATGATCACCACTAATGGTAACTCTAACAACGACAACTCTTTCCCCAAAGAAAATGCAAAGCGTGAAGATACATAAGAATGTGTAGAACCGGGATCAAATAAAATGTGTGCATCTAACGAACATACTGCAAGAGTACCTGTCACAACTGCATTTGATGCCTGAGCATCTTATGGAGTCAGCGCAAAAACCCGTGCCTGGCCCCTACCCGCATCCTGTCGTCCTCTACCTCTATCTCCTCGACCTCTCTGAGAACGTCCCGCAAAGCCTCGACCCTGTGGTGCAGCTGCCTGACGTGTAGGGCCAACAGAGGAAGGAAGTAAAGCCATCGGCGTAGAAGGTGGAGGGGGTAAAGCCCTGTGGAGTAACAGTCCCGCTATAGCGTGTACACCCTCTAGCCGTATGCACTGGAAGCCCGCAATTATAACATGTAAGTGGGGTCCCATGATCATCGGGGTATGAACTGAACATCTGGCCTTGGGTCCAACCTCATCCGAAACTGCGGCCTGGAGTATATCTGCCTCTACCTCCGCCAAACTGTCTAGTTATTGGCCCGATCGGTCTACTCCTTTTTGGCTCCGGAACAACCACTGCCTCGCTCAACCGCTCCTCTACTCGTATCGCTGCATCCATGGCCTGCGCATACGTATCAAAATGCTGGGAGCTTAGACCCAAATACAACTGCGTGTCCAGACTCCTTAAGAACCTTTTCACCCGAAGCTCCTCCGTAGGAACTAAATAGGGAGTATAGCGCGACAACTGGGTGAATCGTAGATCATAATATGCTACCGACATACTTGTCGATTTCCGTAACGCTTAGAAACTGCTAGCTCTAGCGTCCCTCACACTCTGGGGAAGAAATCTAGCAAGAAAGACCTCAGAAAATGTTAGTGTATATGCCCTATAGGCCATTACTGTATCATACTAGTTTGTATATTACTTAATGGAAGCTTGAGATATTCACAGTTGTATAGACAATCTTGCTCAAAATGGTAGTATGCTACTTGGTTTGTTTCTACTTTAATATGTGCATGTATTTCTTTTAGCATATTGCTTTTACATATTAATGGAGCCCTTAGGATCTTTGCTTGATTATCAGCGTTGTGATGGCAGTCACACTTATAGGGGCTGGGTAATCTATAAGCACATCCTTATACAGGTCTCTAGTCGTAGGATTATCGAGACAGGGCATCGATACTCCGGAGTAGACTAGCGTATGCGCTTCTCATCCCATCATGGGAGATGGTATGTCCCACAGCCATCAGTACGTCGTACTGGAGATAGTATGCGGGTGCTCGTTAGGTTACGAGTACACTGTACAGGACTCGTCGGGAACTGTTGGTTGGTATTATACCTATCGTCAGTTATCAGTTCCCAGGTGATATGAGTACAGCTTAGTCCATTGACTTGACACTGTCACTTCGCCTCGAGTGTGTTCCCACTATTCTTTGATTACTACCCTACCACGGCTCAAAGGAGTCGTGCAAACATGTAGTAGTTGGGTGCAGTCCCGAAACACTTGAAGGCAGTGACGGTTAGACAGGATTCGTCTCTCCCGGTATTGGGGGTTGATATCGCACTGTGTCTAAGAGAGCCATTACACATAGTTGTCTCTGGCCAGGGCAAGCGAGATATACTGGTAGGTTTCCAGTGTTATCTCAGGGTGTTCTGGGCTACACTCCGACACGACTTGTACCGCTATTAGGGGACTGACGTTCGCCAAGCCCCTAGGCCCGCCATGCGATATTCTTAGACGAACAGACCGGACTGTACGGAGATTGTCATATACAGGCTCAGTAGGAGTTCGGATGGGTTTACCTCATCGGCCTTCTTATCGACATCTACCTGGGGACCGTTACGTACAGCTAGTGCCGCTTGCGGTCTGTGGTTAAACCCACTGCCAGCGTAGTGTCGAGTCTTTAGAGTCCCACACAGAGAGTTTCCCTGCACTGAGCGAAAGGTGTAGAGGCCGTATGGTTTTTACGGCAGGGCTACGATCACTTACGTACACTTGTGTGCGTATGCTGTTCAGGCAGGCAATACTAGTGGGCTTTGGTTTAAGCCAGATCCTAGCATTGCACGGATGTATTTGTTTTGTCTTCTGTGCATTCGCATTCTACGGAATGCGGATGCGGGCGTGTATGCACAGTTGTGAGGAGCGAAGAGGAAGGAGGTGCCTCATTAGGGTTTTGACAGTTCATTCGGTCGAAGCCATAATGAGGCGGACTCATTAGGGTTTGGACAGTTCGTTCGGTCAAAACCATTATGAGCTGGGGACATTATTTACTAATCTTTTTAGTGATAATTATGTTATGGCTAATTGCTTTGACATTTGACCATACTTGACTTTGTTGACCGTTTGACCAAAGTTGACTAAGATCTTCATGAAAGGTCTAAAGTATTCTTTGGTTTTCATTTTTTTTTGTGATGAAAATGGTCAAGTCAATGTAGCCATCAACTTTATCATGAAAGGATTTGTAATGATGATGTTTATGTATTATTGCAACCATGGTTCTTTTTCTTTAGCTCATTATTCTTTTCTCATTCTCTCTCTTAAAATGAGAAAGCTCCATGGTTGCTAGTTCTTCTTCCTCCTCTTGATATTTCCTTTGATCTCATGTGTTGAGAGAAAAAGGATCCAAATAGACAAACACGTCCATCTACCTCTTCTACACAATCTAAGACATCAAGCCTAGCGATCTTGTTGCCTTAGTTACCTCGGGTCGAGGTGGAGCTCGGAGCACAACTCTCGGGTGGATCGTCTTCGACTCAAGAAGGCCGCGGAGGTGATCAAGATCCGGATCGATCCTCGGAGCTTAGATGGACGAGCAAGACAGTGGAGAGAAGACCCGAAGGAACGGTATCGTGAGGTATAATCTCTATGGCATAGTAGATAGAACCTCAAGTAGTTTGCTAGTTTGTTGTTTAGCAAAGATCCTTCTTTTAGTCCATGTTGCCTTTGCGCCAAAAATCGTTTTTCGCCGTTTTCGCCTCCCCGTAAGAACTGGGGTGAGCAACGTGGACTTACAGTGGTATCAGAGCCTAGCTAAACATAAACTAGCATGTTAGCAAAGTATCTAGAATCTCGATTGGAAAAAATTCGCAAAACATGTCCGGAAAAATCAACTTTCTGCCGATTTTTTATACTGCTTTAAAAATTATTTAACATAGATTAAAAATTGGCTCGGGGTTTTCTAAAAACACCCACCAAAAATGATCCAGTGACTCGGTCAAAACGCCGCGGAACCGCGGCAAGAACATGCTTCTTGCCGTGGATCCGCGGCCGAGTTGACTCGGCCGTGGACCGTTTTTGGTGCAGTGTTATTAGTTGGATGTTTTGGGATTTTTAGTATAGTTTGTTTCTGCCCAGATTTTCCAGAGAACAAATTTGTTTTTGGGGTGGTTACAAATCCGTATTTTGATCGAAATTCCGTAGACTTTGGCTAATGGATCTTATCTGTGATGCGATATATGTATTGAATGTCTGCTAATCGCTATACAACGATTAGTGGGGGTTATACATATCTGTGATCTATAATGTTGATGGTTTGTGTATATGAACTCGGTGGATTGTCGCGGATGAATAGCCGGGGAATGTGAGATGAGAGTTTCTTTTTCTTTCATTCAATGTAAAATTTTGTAATTGATGTAATATTATTTTATGGCCGCACATCCGGGATGAGGTTGTAGCCGCCATTGTATATTATTTCTTTTTACTGTTTTTGCTCCTAGGATAGACCCAAGGTGGGGTGCACAAACTACCGGGTATCTCGAAGTGCCGAGTGGCCTACTCACATTGTTGAGGGAGGTTGCTTCACTTCGGATACTTGGCGGGTAGTTTGCCGCACCCGTAGGGGTCTAGGTGGGGTTTGGCTATTCATCGCGACCGTGCAATCCGTCTTTCGTTGCAGGCTCGAACGAAACGCGGATTCCTAGTATATCCAAAGTGTTTATCTGTGATCTGGAATGGCTATCATTGCATCTAACGAATGTATATATCTATATATGATATCTATTTAGGCGTTGCTTATGTTTTGCATCCGCGCTAGTCCAGCCCCCGCTCTGTCGTTAGTTAAGTAACCTAACGGGTGATGACGGGACCCCGTGACGAATGCAGATGGCATAAGCGTACGTCATATTTTCGTTGTTTTCTGCAATGGTAGGATTAAATGATGGGATACATTAAAATTAATGCAAGAAAATAAACCAAAATTAAAGTCGTTGGAACAATTTCAAAACCACTCGGTTTCTTTTCAAAACAGAAAACTTTTAAATGCGGAGCTTAAACCACTCCTTTTAAAAGCTATCAAAGTTCCTTCGATTATATCAAGTTCACTACGTTCACGGTTTCGCCAAAACCATTCGTAGCCCTCCGTCGTTTCGTATGAATATTCAATAGTATTCAAGCTATGTTTGTTGACCTTCGTCAAGGCATAGTGATTGGTAGTTGTTGGGTGTTCATACGTAGCATAGATAGATGCGTTGGTTTGGGACAGTCATATTACCTTATTGACCTTCCTCAAGGGTATATACGGGTGGGTTCAAATTAACCTGGACAATGACGGGTAGAACTTGACATGTGACTTATGACTTGTTGACATTTGTCAAGGTCATAAGAGCATGGGGCAAAAATCCATATCGGGAGTTTCTAAAGAAACTGAAACTTGCTAGTGATGCATACCATTTGGAGTGTGATGATTCTGGTAGGATTCCTTCAGTTTTATCATACGATGATATTTGGATCCCGATCCTACTGTGAGTATAAGCTACTCCTCGGGAACTTTCTCACTTAACGATCAATACTATAAACCAAGTAGGTGTCTAGAAAGGTGTTAGCGGGGCTACGCCCACAGGGAAAAGAGGTTACTTAATTAAGGAACTTCGCGAAAGTGTTAGAAAACCTCCCTCGAAGTACCGACACCAGCCTGACTGAACGGTTAAGCAAGTATTGTACGGTGAGATTGATCCCGACTAATTCTTCCTTTATGGTTTGAGGAGGGATTCGAGAGACAGTAGGAGCCATCCTGTTTAGATAAATTAAAAACCAATCTAAACTTGCAAGAGCATCATGCTAAGTGTTTTCTTCTCTCTCTCTTAATTGCAGCGACCCGGTGACCAGACATAGGTTACATCTAGATAATAAAATGACTGAATCTGACTGTTATGACTGGCAAAGGTCTGTCCAGATGTCCATTGCCCATGACAAGCTGGAACATCTCTTAACTAATCCAACCCCTGCCGTCTCAGGACCAGTTTCCCCTGTCACGGATATTGATATCCGTAAGACATCAGAAAAAGACTGTGCGAAAGCCAAGTGCCTCGTGTTAGCCTCAGTTGATGGTGCATACCAGAGGCAGCACGAGAAGATGTACTTAGTTTCTATCTTCCTCCATAACAAAGATTTATATGGAGAGCAATCTCGTATCGCAAGATATGAGACCTCGAACGAATTGCTTCCAGCGAGGTTGGCTATCGAGTCATCTATAGGGGGCAACGTCCTTACAGAGACCAGCTATTTTCAGCTCACGGACCTGAAGACCACGTTGAAGAACGGGTCAGATGCTGACTTGATTCTACAGTCTCTACCTTCTACCCTGAAGGAAACCAGGGAAATAGAAGGAAAGGGAAGGGCAAAAGTTTTGGGACTGGATGTAGCAAAAGAGGGACGTTCCTATTGTTATGGAAATGAACATTGGCAGAAAGATTGCAGGGCTAGCAAAGCCAGTAGCCAGGATTCGAAGCATGTTGTGGCTTCGGCTTTGGGTGTGTTTGTGATAGAGAACTGTATGTCAGTTAACCCTACCTCCTGGGTATTGGATACCGGATCAGGATCTCATATCTGTAATTCATTACAGGCACTGAGAAACCGTAGGGTTATCAAGATAGGTGATATAACGGAATGAGCATGTACGCTGAATCCGTAGGGGAATATCATCTTGGACTGACAACTGGGCAGATATTGATTCTGCGTAACTGTTTTTATGTACCAGGTGCGACTTGTAATATCATATCTGTATCCTTACTTTCTAAGGAAGGATATGATTTTACTTTTGTAAGCGATGTGGTCCACATCCACCTAAATCAAGTTCTGATTGGGTCAGGTACATTAGAAAATGAAATATACGTATTGAATCAAGCTCAGATTTTCAGTGTCCAGAACACACTTAAAAGAAAGTCTCCGGAATTAAATCAGGCTTTCTTATGGCATTGTAGACTGGGTCACATTAATGAGAGACAGTTGACAAAGTTACATAAAGAGGGATACTTGAATCCGTTCGAGTACCAGTCTTATGCCACTTGTGAATCTTGTCTCATGGAAAAGATGACAAAGACTCCGTTCACTGGACACGGAGTAAGAGCGAGCGAGCTCTTGGGACTCATACACAGTGACGTGTGTGGTCTAATGTCTGCACATGCGCGAAGTGGTTATTCATCCTTCATTACTTTCACAGATGATTTCTCTAGGTATGGACATGCCTTCCTAATGAAGCATAAATCCGAGGCCTTTGAGAAATTTCGGGAATACAAGAATGAAGTTGAAAAACAAACAGGCAAAAGTATCAAGACACTGAGATCTGATCGAGGTGGTGAATACTTGAGTGCCGAGTTTCTGGACTACTTAAAAGAGAATGGAATTCTCTCTCAGCTTACTCCTCCATACACACCACAGCACAACGGTGTATCGAAAAGGCGGAATCGAATCCTATTGGATATGGTTCGTTCGATGATGAGTAAGGTTGAGTTACCGCGATCTTTCTGGGGTTATGCACTAGAAACAGCTGCATATCTCTTGAACAAGGCTCCACCAAGACTGTGCCTACCATCCCATATCAAATGTGGAGTGGGAAGAAACCTTGTCTTAAGTATCTTAAGACATGGGGATGTCCAGCTTTTGTAAAGAAGCGGAATGCGGACAAGCTCGAGGCACGCTCAATACTGTGTAAGTTTGTGGGACACCCAAAGAACTCCAGGGGGTATCTTTTCTATTCCGCAGAGGAACAAAAGGTTTTTGTTTCTCAGTATTGTAACACCCGAGCCCAATAATACTATTTCTGTTACTGGTTGAGTGTTAGACATTGCTCATTTCATTTGTCTTGCTTGTTTGGTGCTTGTTGCAAAATTTTAACCGGCTAAGTCATTTTTGCCTATAACAAATTTTAACACCTAAAATGAAATTAAAAATATCCATATTGGCCTACTCGTCACCCCGAGCCGCGTGGTAGCGTCCGCGCGTCGAGTTTTCATCCCGTTCGGTGAAACAGGCGAGTTTGGACGGCTACGCGCGCGTGCAAGTGTCCGACTTGGGGGCATGCATTTTAATCATAAGACATCTCATTTTAAAGTTTGGAACTCGCTTAAAATCCTATTATTTGAATTTCAAATATTTGGGCGCAACCCGGGCGCGATTTGGAAATGTTTCATTTAGCGCCAAAATCCTGAATTAATAAAATATATTAAACCATAATATATTCACAGATCTTACAGTTAACTTAAATATTTAGAAATCTTTTTAAATTTCTTCCTTCCCACGCCTCAGCCAATCGCGAGGCTGTTCCCGTGGGCCAGCATCTCTCTCTCTCTGTCTCTATAATCTCTCTCTCTATTCCCTCTCTCTATCTCTCTCTCTATTTCTCTCTCTCTACCCTTATATTTTCACTGTTCCTTCGTCCTCGTCCTGTAGAAACCCACGAACCACCACGAAGCCTCGTCGCAACCCTAGCCGCCACAAGCCTCGCCGCCGACCTCCCCACGACCTCGCAACCATCATCCTCCCTCTTCCCTCACCTCCAACGAGACCCTTACCTGCACACCCGATGAAACCGACCCCTTCAGCCACTTGGACCACGCCTGCCTCGCCGCCGGCGCTCGTCCCTCGCCGTCACCACCTCCTCCTATTCTCGACTCCTCACCCCTTGCTTTCACCTCACCTTCCCAACCTCTCTTCTTCTTCTAACGAATCAGCGACGATGTTTAGTCACGGGAAATGGGTGTCCCCATTCCCATTACCCATGGATCGAAAGAGCAAGTTCTTGACCTCATCCAACCCTCGAAGCCCTAGGGTTTTCAGCATCGAGAAGTTAAAGAGCAAGGCGGTGGCTTTGGGCGATGAGAGTGGCGCTGAAGTAGGAGAATCCGAGGTTGGGGATAGGTTTAAGGACGCGGGGCTGTGGATGAGTCTGAGATGAGAAGGAAGGATAGAGAAGCGCTTGCCAAAAGGATTCAAGAAATCGAGGCCGGGCTTCATGATTACCAATAGCATATGGGCCTTCTTCTTATTGATAAGGAGAAGTGGATTTCTGAAGGTGAGGAAATAAAGATAGGCGCAGTCAGAAGTTGAGAAAAATTTTAAGTGGGAACAAACTGCACACATGATTGCCTTATCTGAATTGGAAAAGGGAGAGGACTATGCCAAAAAGGCTTTGACGGTTGAGAGGCAGTGCGTCAAAGATCCATCGCTAGAGCCGTGCTTGAGGTCGACAATCCAGATGACCCAATGGATGTACCTTACCGCGTGATCACACTGTGCGTGATTTGGATCCGTTCCGTGTACCGGGCACACATCGCGACGTATCCGCAGACATGAGCAGTTCCGCATTCCCGCTCGTGACCCGTCGAGGCAAGTATTACTTGCTACATGCTATGTTATACTAATTAAGTGTGCTTGACTCATAAAACCTGCAGAGATTAACTAGGGTTGTTACTTTTCTCATTTGGACGAAATATGATATATATCATGATACTGCCACCTAAACCGTATTTTGCCACTGTAACCCTAATAACAAAACTACCAGTTAATCATTTTGCTATTTAAAGGACGATAATCGTACCCATATAGCTTCATTACTTTCTGTTATTGATATTGCACTACCTCGTGATTATTGCACCCCAAGGGTGCTCGAACCTGTTAATATGATAATACAATTGCACCATATTAATGCACCATTGTGATTAAATGAACTGTTATTGTTGTTTACTTTATTTCCTGCTGTTATTCCTTATTCGATTCTATACCTGTTATGAGCATCCCTTCGATTGCATTACATATTGACCTGACCTTGCTACACATGACATATATATACATACCGATGCACCGGACATGGTACCCTTTACTACCAACTCAACCTGTTGTACCATGACCTGACTTGTTACCTGATCTCATGCCTAATGCCAACAAACCTGACTTGGGGTCCTCATGGACCATTCCTGTTGTCTATCCAGACAAACCTGCTTTTACCTGATCCTGTGTTGGCATTAGTTCTTGATTACTGAATACCTGACCCGACATACATAACTTGGGGGTATGGGGAAATCAAAGGTGAAACCGACTTGTAACTCAACAGTTCGATACCTGTTCTGATCAGTCTTACGGGCTTGGCCAGTCCGGGAGTGATGATGCTGACATCACTCGTCCATCCTGCTACCTATTACTGCCTAGCGGCACGTCTCGGATTCAGCCCCGAGGGTCTTGACCGTGGTCCCGGGCATGCACGGGATACTATTGAGTTACATCGACGAGTCATCAATTGATTTCAAAGACTTTAGAATAGAAACCCGATAGAACAGTATAGTTACCCACTGCACACTACCCTGCACTGTTATTTCATATTATTGTTTTATTCATGTTCATCCCTGCATTGCTTATTACCATGTTCATATTATATTACTGGTTGACATGACGCGCTGACGTCTGGGTTTTGCATGGCCCAGATTCTTTACCACTGTCGACGACCGAGCAGGAGTACTTCAGCCAGCAGGCTGATCTGTGAGTTCCATAGTGATTAGTTTATTTATTTCATTTCATTTCCAGATGTGAGCCCGCATTATGGGACGTACTATTTATTTATTGTATTGGATCATTTGCTTCCGCACTTATTGTTCATTGACTCTTGTTATTATGGATTTGGACATGTGTTAGATTAGTTTATTTATCTTGTTCTTGATATCTCTACAGCCGTAATGTGACTGTGGATGGATACTTCCTACCCACAGGTAGCATGGTTGGCTATGTCACGTGCCCAATCTTGCGTACTCTGGGAAGTGGGGCGTGACAAGTATTCCCACTTCTTGGAAACTGAATTTTTAGAAAATCAGATAAGTGGGAGCGCAATAAAACTGGAAGAAATTCCAGAACCACAAGCTATTACTGAAACCTTGGTAGAACCAGAAGGTTCAGGAGAACCGGACATCCCAGCGCCACTCCGCAGGTGCAGTAGGAAGTCTCATCCGCCCGAGAGATACTACGGTTTTCTCATAGACGGGGATAGAGAGGATTGAACTATTGACTATGGTGAGCCTACTAGCTTCCAGCAAGCCATTCAGAGTGGTGACTCGGTAAAATGGCTGGATGCAATGCGGACCGAGATGGAGTCCATGTACACCAACAAAGTTTGGATTTTGGACTTTGCTCCAGAAGGGGTAAAACCCGTTGGCTGCAAATGGATCTTCAAAAAGAAGATTGGTGTAGATGGGCAGGTTGGAACCTATAAAGCTAGACTTGTAGCAAAGGGTTTTCGTCAACGACCTGGTTTGGACTATGACGAGACCTTTTCTCCAGTGGCTATGCACAAATCCATTCGGATCCTTCTTGCCATTGTTGCCTTCCACGATTATGAGATCTGGCAGATGGACGTAAAGACGGCTTTCCTAAATGGAAATTTAGAAGAGTGCGTCTATATGGATCAGCCGGAGGGATTCATTCAGAGTGGGAGCAGCTGTAAAGTGTGCAAGTTGCTCAAGTCCATCTATAGACTGAAGCAGGCATCGCAGAGTTGGAACATCTGCTTCGATGATACTGTCAAAGAATTCGACTTAATCAAAAACCCAGATGAACCATGCATTTACAGTAAAATTGTAGGGAGAACTGTGGTATTCCTCGTCTTGTACGTGGATGACATTCTCCTAATAGGAAATGACATTCCTATGCTACAGTCAGTCAAAGGATTCTTGTCACAGAGGTTCTCCATGAAGGATGTCGGGACCCGGTTCTTGCTCACGAAGCAAAGTGCCACACGGAACAAAGTGCTACGCCAAGTGTCGTGTTAAGTGGGCGGGGGCTACCTCTTGAATCCGTGGGGGCCACCTCTTGAGTCCGTGGGACCCACTGTAAAACAATGGGGAATCTTCGGAGCACATTCCGAAAGAGGACCGAATTGCATTATAAATATAATGATACCACCCTCAATTACAGAGGCGCCTTTTAAGTGAACCGGTACTACAGGAGCTTGAGAACTCCGTAGTTAAGCGTGCTCGAGCCAGGTAAGTTCTGGGATGGGTGACCTCCTGGGAAGTGGCCCCTGGTTGGGTCCGGTTCGCCCCGAAGGACAAAACCGTGCGGCTTCGGCCAGAGCGGACAATACTCTCTGTATTGGGGGTGGGGCATGACAGAATGGTATCAGAGCCAGGTTCCTCAATAGTAGGTCTGTGGTTCGAGGTCGAACCATTGTTCAAAGGTGGGGAGAATGTCGGGACCCGGTTCTTGCTCACGGAGCAAAGTGCCACACGGAACAAAGTGCCGCGCTAAGTGTCGTGTTAAGTGGGTGGGGGCCACCTCTTGAATCCGTGGGGGCCACCTCTTGAGTCCGTGGGACCCACTGTAGAACAATGGGGAATCTTCGGAGCACATTCCGAAAGAGGACCGAATTGCATTATAAATATAATGATACCACCCTCAATTACAGAGGCGCCTTTTAAGTGAACCGGTACTACAGGAGCTTGACAACTCCGTAGTTAAGCGTGCTCGAGCCAGGGAAGTTCTGGGATGGGTGACCTCCTGGGAAGTGGCCCCTGGTTGGGTCCGGTTCGTCCCGAAGGACAAAACCGTGCGGCTTCGGCCAGAGCGGACAATACTCTCTGTATTGCGGGTGGGGCGTGACAAAGGACCTGGGCGATGCCAACTACAATCTGGGGATCCAGATCTATCGTGATAGATCTAAGAGGATGTTGGGACTTTCACAGTCCAGGTACATCGACACCATACTGAAACGATTCAGTATGGAAGATTCCAAGCGCGGTAATCTACCAGCTTGTCACGAAATCACCCTCTCCAAAGAGATGTCTCCCAAGACTGATTTGGAAAGGGCTCGCATGTCATCTATACCCTACGCATCTGCGGTAGGCTCTACAATATATGTGATGTTGTGTACCATACCAGATGTAGCATACGCATTAAGCGTTGTAAGTCGGTATCAGTCGGACCCAGGAGAGAAACACTGGATAGCAGTAAAGAACATTCTCAAGTACCTGAGAAGGACTAAGGAGATGTTCTTGGTGTATGGCGGAAAAAACCTCCAGATTGAGGCCTTTGCTGACTCCAGCTTCCAGAGTGACAAGGATGACTCCAAGTCCATGTCGGGTTATGTCTTTACCCTCAATGGAGGGGCGGTTTGCTGGAAGAGTTCCAAGCAGGAAACCGTTGCTGACCCAACTATGGAAGCGAAGTACATAGCTGCTTGCGATGTCGCAAAGGAAGCTGTCTAGATGAAGAAGTTTCTCGCGGAGCTTCAGGTGGTTCCTACCATTGTTGATCCAATACCGCTGTATTGTGACAACAACGGAGCTATAGCTTTAGCGAAGGAACCCAGGTCCCATCAGAAGTCCAGGCACATTTTGAGGCGTTACCACCTGATCAGGGAGATCGTAGATCGCCGAGAGATTGAGGTGAAGAGAGGAAATTCGGAGGATAACACGGCAGATCCATTCACGAAGGCCATACCCCAGACTCAGTTCGAGCGGCTGATCGAGATGATAGGTCTTCGATACGCCAGTACATGGCCCTAGTGCAAGTGGGAGATTGTTAGTGTATATGCCCTAGAGGTCATTACTGTATCATACTAGTTTGTATATTACTTAATGGAAGCTTGGGATATTCACAGTTGTATAGACAATCTTGCTCAAAATGGTAGTATGCTGCTTGGTTTGTTTCTACTTTAATATATGCATGTGTTTCTTTTAGCATATTGCTTATACATATTAGTGGAGCCCTTAGGATCTTTGCTTGATTACCAGCGTTGTGATGGCAGCCACACTTGTGGGGGCTGGGTAATCTATAAGCACATCCTTATACAGGTCCCTAGTCATAAGATTATCGAGACAGGGCATCGATACTCCAGAGTAGACTGGCGTATGCGCTTCTCATCTCAGCACGGGAGATAGTCTGTCCCACAGCCATCAGTACGTCGTACTGGAGATAGTATGCGGGTGCTTGTTAGGTTACGAGTACACTGGACAGGACTCGTCGGGAACTGTTGGTTGGTATTATACCTATCGTCAGTTATCAGTTCCCAGGTGACATGAGTACAGCTTAGTCCGTTGAATTGGCACTGTCACTTCGCCTCGAGTGTGTTCTCATTGTTCTTTGATTACTACCCTACCACGGCTCAAAGGAGTCGTGCAAACATGTAGTAGTTGGGTGCAGTCCCGAAGCACTTGGAGGCAGTGACGGTTAGACAGGATTCGTCTCTCCCGGTATTGGGGGTTGATATCGCATTGTGTCTAGGAGAGCCATTACACATAGTCGTCCCTGGCCAGGGCAAGCGAGATATACTGGTAGGTTTCCAGTGTTATCTCAGGGTGTTCTGGGCTACACTCCAACACGACTTGTACCGCTATTAGGGGACTGACGTTCGCCACCCCCTAGGCCCGCCATGCGATATTCTTAGACGAACAGACCGGACTGTACGGAGATTGTCACATATAGGCTCAGTAGGAGTTCGGATGGGTTTACCTCATCGGCCTTCTTATCGACATCTACCTGGGGACCGTTACGTACAGCTAGTGCCGCTTGCGGTCTGTGGTTAAACCCACTGCCAGTGTAGTGTCGAGTCTTTAGAGTCCCACACAGAGAGTTTTCCTGCACTGAGCGAAAGGTGTAGAGGCCGTATGGTTTTTACGGCAGGGCTACGATCACTTACGTACACTTGTGTGCGTATGCTGTTCGGGCAGGCAATACTAGTAGGCTTTGGTTTAAGCCGGATCCTAGCATTGCACGGATGGATTTGTTTTGTCTTCTGTGCATTCGCATTCTACGGAATGCGGATGCGGGTGTGTATGCACAGTTGTGAGGAGCGAAGAGGAAGGAGGTGCCTCATTAGGGTTTTGACAGTTCATTCGGTCGAAGCTATAATGAGGCGGACTCATTAGGGTTTTGGCAGTTCGTTCGGTCAAAACCATTATGAGCCGGGGACATTATTTACTAATCTTTTTAGTGATAATTATGTTATGGCTAATTGCTTTGACCATTTGACCATACTTGACTTTGTTGACCGTTTGACCAAAGTTGAATAGGATCTTCATGAAAGGTCTAAAGTATTCTTTGGTTTTCATTTTCTTTTTGTGATGAAAATGGTCAAGTCAATGTAGCCATCAACTTTATCATGAAAGGATTTGTAATGATGATGTTTATGTATTATTGCAACTATGGTTCTTTTTCTTTAGCTCATTATTCTTTTCTCATTCTCTCTCTTAAAATGAGAAAGCTCCATGGTTGCTAGTTCTTCTTCCTCCTCTTGATATTTCCTTTGATCTCATGTGTTGAGAGAAAAGGGATCCAAATAGACAAACACGTCCATCTACCTCTTCTATACAACCTAGGACATCAAGCCTAGCGATCTTGTTTCCCTAGTTATCTCGGCTCAAGGTGGAGCTCGGAGCACAACTCTCGGGTGGATCGTCTTCGACTCAAGAAAGCCGCGGAGGTGATCAAGATCCGGATCGATCCTCGGAGCTTAGATGGACGAGCAGGACAGCGGAGAGAAGACCCGAAGGACCGGTATCGTGAGGTATAATCTCTATGGTATAGTAGATAGAACCTCAAGTAGTTTGCTAGTTTGTTGTTTAGCAAAGATCCTTCTTTTAGTCCATGTTGCCTTTGCGCCAAAAATCGTTTTTCGCCGTTTCCGCCTCCCCGTAAGAACCGGGGTGAGCAACGTGGACTTACAGAAAACTCGGCCCACAACATCGGAGGAATACCCGTAGCTCGCCCTCTCTCCATCGACTCACACCACTCCTGTGCAAGTTCCTCTAAACGAAAGCTAGTCAGCTCAACTGACCTCGCATCAGAATATCGCAATGATCGGCCAATCCTCGCCATCCTATCAAGAAAGGACTGAAGATCCTCCGCTACATCGGTCCCGGTAAATACCTGAGGTCTCAATCTCATGAACTCTGCAAGCGATACCTCCATCACTCTCGTATCTACAAGTGCTACCGTCTGTGTGGGTTGTACCTCGGACTCTGCCACGGTCGGTGCTGGATCCTGTCTCGGTACTCGAGTGGCCTCAGCTAACTGTCTTACCACTCGTTGCAATCCCAACATGCCCTCCTCTATCCTAGTCATGCGATCTGGAGGAGAAGGATCAACATGCTCATGCACCGCTGGAACGTCCGGTGTAACAGTCACCATCACAGGCGGACTCGCCCTAGCTGCATCCCTGGCTGCGGCTCGCCTAGCACGCGTAGCCATAGCAACTGGAATAAGAAACGAGAGTTGATAAGGCTTACGAATAGAAATGATCAATAACAGAGAGTCAAAAGAAGAATAGATCAAGATATACATCCTAAGGCTGGTTAGGCTGAGTATAGTAACGTAAATATGCCGTGGAACATACGTACGGTACTGCACTCATCCTAATTCACCTACTCCATCAAACCAAAGGTCATCCTAAATCACGGACTCACGTCAACTTATCTTAACTCCCTACTTGATTCCGTAAGGTTAATCCTAAGCTCTGATACCAACTTTGTCACGTCCAAAAATTTGGATGTGATCGGCACTTAGATTGTATAATATCTAAAGACATATACACAATCCGAGTAAGCCGAAAACCAAGATCAAAATCCTTTTTGCGGAATTCTTTATGAAAATGTAGTTTTTAAGTAAAAATCATAGCTTTTATTGAATTAAAATATAAACAAGCATAAGGTGTTAAATTTGGTTATGTCCCTGGTAGGTCTCAACAATATCAACAGCGGAAAAACTCAGTATATAGGATATAAATAAAAATCCCAGACATAAAGAAAAGAAATAACAATTTATAAAACTAAACGATCTCAACTGTCAAATAATATACAAGACCATCTCTCACTCTAAGTCAAAATACATATCTGATAGGGATTTTCTAGATACAAAATACAATACCAAAAGAGCAGGTTACTACATAGGTAACCCACCTATCAAAAGATGTGAAATAAGCTGCGAAAAGTGGAGCCGTACTGCTGCTATCCGTCCACTCTACCCCTGCAAGGAACTGTATCACAACGGGGGTGAGTTGCCAACTCAGTGAATATAACTAACATATAACCGTTAATAGTGTAAATATGACGATCACAACTAACTGAAATAAGAGCAAGTAGGATGTACGGTAGTATACGGAAAGCATGAATATGTACTACAAATCAGATAACCAAGACTGAAATCTCATCATTTATTATCACAAATTTCATCTTTACGTGTCCATCATCGACACAAAACTTCCATTTCTCTCAGGCATCATTCCTTGAACGATCCTGTAATCAACAAAATCTATCGTGTATCCAACTGTATCCCCACCGACTCAGTCTGGATAAAACTGTAAATCCGTAACCGTATGCCCACCGACTCGGTTCGGAATAAAACTATAAATCCATAACCGTATACCCACCGACTCGGTTCGGAATAAACTCAAATCAAAATCCTCAATAACATAAAGCTCCATATATCAACTTAGAATACTCGGATGATAACCATGATGTCATTTATGCAAGTTACCACTATTTTTAATAATTTAGGTATGATAGGAATCATATTTAACAAGATGAATATTTAGTGTAAAAGTGACATTTTAATATCGACGAGGTGTAGTGTAACATGTAGGGATGTGCACGTACGGCATAACTCGTCGATAATTTTGCAGTGTTCTAACAACTAAAGTAAGGTACATGTAGATATGAATGCATATTATCATTTAGCATACAAAAGTAAAGCATTGATTTAAATGAAACTACGGGCGTAACACGCCATCTCTACAAAATTCTCCGATAGATGTTTAGTCTACTCACCGGAAATACGTCGTATCTATTCAGGAATCGCCAATCCTTTTCCTTTCCTTGCGGCCTCCAAAGTTTCCGTATTTGAATCTAATATTGAAAATTAACTTATATAAGAAAACGGCTACTCCGACACGGCGGAAAATGAAAAACACCCGTTTCCACGTACTAGTTATATTGTATACAACTATATCAAGCTATTTAACACTTAACCTTACTGGAATTTAACTCGACTCTGCATCGCGACAGAAAACAGATCGCGATACGCTTTAACCGTGTCGTATTTTTGGTTTTAGATACTTTTTCCGATATTAGCTTTCAGATTCAATATACAGCTAAACTAACTTGTTTAAATAATACCAAAATGTCCAAGATCCAACACAGAAACCTACCCAACAAGCCAAAACTCCATGGCTTCCTAAAAATCCGGCGACGCCGGAATTTTCTTTAAGGTCGTCGGCCAAAATCCGATATCCCCTTCTCGTATTCCTATGAATTGTTCTTGGTTCAATATACATCATTAATACCCTGTTTAGTTAAATCAATTCCTCTCTAAATTACAGCAGATTCAAACAGAGCCTAGTTCTTACTAAAATACGATATTATAGAACTTGTTCATTTCAAATTAAACTAATTATATAATCTCAATTCCTACTGTGGTTAAGAATCTTACCTACACTTAATTTGTTGGAATAACACCCTCCAAGATGCACAAGCTCCTTGTCCTAGCTTGATGGTGAGGAAATCCTAGAACTTAGCTTTTCTTCTCCTTTCTCTTGCTCTCCTTTGTTTGGCTTTAGTTTTCTTTTCTTTTCTTTAAATTTTTTTTTTAGGTTTTAATTTTGCTATTGAACTGAATATATGCTATATATATGAAAGAAGGAAGGGATAAGCTAAAGGAGGAGGTGTCAAAAGCCAAGGGTGTCATCTTCATGCAAGGAGGAGGTGTTGGTGTGTGTGTGTGTGCATGCAAGGAAGATGTGTCATTACATTATCTCTAAATTTTGTTTTAATTTGCAATAAAATTCTGAGCTAAATTGTTTTTTACCCCTTTTTCATTTACACCTTTAACAAATTCCTATTTGCACAACAAACCTAAACTTTACCTAGAAACCCTTCACAACTTATGTTATTATAAAACACCCTTTTTATTAAAATGAAGCTAAAATTCTCACTAAAATCCTTATAATTTATTCATGTTGCATACTAAAATTTTAATTTAAATTGTTTTACATACATCATATGAAATTGTTTTATTTGGTTTTAATAAATTTTTAAATTGGCACTTTATTATTTAATTAATTAATTTTATTTATTTCTAAATTTTCTGAATGTTACAGCTTCTTACCTGTCTATGCTAAGGATCGAAGCCCTCGTCAAGAGGCCACCGAGCAGCTCCCTGCTCGGTCCATTCTTAGTGGGTAACTTCTTACCCATCTGTGCTAAGGATCTAAACCCTCCCAAGAGGTCACCGAGCAGCTTCCCTGCTCGGTCTATTCTGGGTAACTCCATACCCATCTATACTGAGGATCGGAAGCCCTCAACCTCGTCTACGCCGACCCATCTTCAGATAGATGGTCGCCAGTCCAACTCCAGGAAATGGGCGAGTCTACGCCTTTCTACTCGGAGGTACCAACCGACCTACCTTCAACGTACGATCGCCACCTCGACTTCGGGGCCATAACGATGCCAACCTTACACCGGCCTTTGCACATGTTTCCTGATTTAAAATCAGGAAAGACTACAGAAGAGGCATAACGTGCTAACACGTGACCAGCAGTCATGTTTGGCACGTGACATTTAAAAGCGGCTTCAGAGGCACATCAGTTCCCTGATCAAATCAAGAAAAAGGCTTCAGAAGAGGTCACGTGCTCATACGTGGCCAGGGGTCACGTGTTGGCACGTGACATTTAAAAGCAGCGGACTCATTCTCTGATTAAATCAAGAAAAAGGCTCCAGACGAGGGTCACGTGCTCACACGTGACCAGGGGTCACGTGGTGGCACGTGACGGCTAAGCAGTGGCCAGAAGGCAGAGCGCAAAAAGAAGAAAAGGGCTCGTTCCAAGACGTGACCAGGGATCACGTGCCCACACGTGACCGGCTTTCAAAGCCTATCTGTTAACAGAATTAAATTCTGAGAAAAGATCTCTCAAATCTTTCCAAAGGAAAATGATTATTTGGAACCGATTGAATTAAAATTTTAAAGGTGATTAAATATCACCTATCTATGGAAAAATCTTGAATTTGGAAAGATTTCCCCTTAAAATCTAATCGAAATAACAAAGGAAAATCTCTGGATTTAAAATCCAATGGTGAATAAAATTCACCTAATAATCCAAAGGTCCAAATGAATGATGAATGCAAATCAAATCTCTAATGAATACAAATCAAATCTCTCAATGAAAGATTCATCAAAAAACTAATTGATTCTGCTGCTTCTCCTATAAATAGGAGCTAAGAGACACACAGAGGGAGATATATATGCAGAGGGATCGATACATAGAGAAAAGATAAAGCCTTAATACTTTGGAGGAAATTGGATCTTCTGCAAAAGAAAAGCCTAGATAAGAAAGGGAAGGCCTTAAAAGAGAATTTAATTCTCAACAGAGTTTAACTCTGATATTAAACAGAAGAACATAGTTCTCTCTTTAGTGGAGGATCTGTAAAGTGCACATCTCCCCTTGAATTGAGAATTTAATTCTCATTGGGTTGAGATCCTGCCATGCAGATCCAAAGCATAGAGAGGGAATGGAAGCTTGAGAATTTAATTCTCACAGAACTATAGGAATTTAATTCCTTTAAAATAAAATTAGGGTTTGACACTATGTTATGGGAATTTAATTCCTTCAGAATGAACAGAATCAGGGTTTAACCCTAGTTAAGAACTTAGTTCTGTTAAAATAACAGGAATTTAATTCCCTTAAGAAAGAAGAAATTAGGGTTTCACCCTATGACAGAATCTCATTCTTCGGAATAATTCTCTAAAAGAGAGTGGGAACTTAATTCCTTAAAGCTGTTATTAGGGTTTAACCCTATGATAGAATGCAGTTCTTCACATATATGAGGAATTTAATTCCTACAGAAAATTCAGAGTTCAACTCTATCCCAGAATATAAATCTTCAGAAGGAAATAGGAATTTAATTCCTCAAAAAATTATTGTTAGGGTTCAACCCTGTGATGAATTTAATTCTTAAAGGGATTAACAGATCTTCCAAAAAACATACAAAGAGGCAGGGTCACGTGCTACCACGTGACCCCCGAAAAGATCCACAGAAAAGGCCCTTTGAGGCAGTGCCTCACGTGACCCACGTGACCCTTGGCGGAAGCTTTAACATACAAGCACCAAGATGCCCATCACGTAACAGCACGTGATGCTCCAAAGTATTCAATGCTTCTGACAGAATAAAATAAAGGGAGGGTGCCCTCACGTGTTACCACGTGACCTTTCTTGCCTTAGTGTTTAACACTAAATTGGAACCCCTGAGCCCAGTGTTAAACACTGTTTTGCCTTAGTGTTCAACACTAATTAAAGAGCTTTCTTGCAGTGTTTAACACTGAATTTCTTAGTGTTTAACACTAAATTAAATCTCTGTTGACAGAGTTTAACATTAATTTTCTTAGTGTTCGACACCAAATTAAAATCTTTGCCACCAGTGTTTAGCACTGATTATCTTAGTATTTAACACTAATTTGAGATCCATGTTGCTAGTGTCTAACACTGACTTGCCCTAGTGTTTAACACTAATTTGAACCTCATGTTGCTAGCGTTTAACACTAATTTCAGCCCAATTGGCTAAATATCCAGAGGCAAAGCCTCTCCTCTAATGGACCAACAGAGGGCCAATATCCTAAACATGATTGGACTTAGCCCAAGCTGGCCATAAGTCCTCAATTCAAATTCAACTGAGCCAACGGGCTCATAATATAATTAATTGGTCTTGGTTCCAAATTGGGCCAAAGATTATTTAATCTACCTCGGTTCAAGGGTAGATCTTTTCACTCCTTTGATACGTGGCGTTGTAATTCCTCAACGTCTTCAAAGAGGTGACGGGTCCCGATGACCACATATTGATACGGACTGTAGAGTCCCTAAATCCACGGACTATAAGGTCCTTAACCTTGACCGTGATGTCTTAAAACTAACATCGGACTGTGGAGTCCCTAAATCCACGGACTATGAGGTCCTTAACCTTGACCGGGATGTCTTAAAACTAACTACGGACAGTGGAGTCCTTAAATCCACGGACTATGAGGTCCTTAACCTTGACCGCAACGTCTTAAAACTAACATTGGACCGCAATGTCCTTAAACTACCCATGGACCGCAATGTCCTTAAACTACCTACCGACCGTAATGTCACTAAACTAAACAACAGAGCCCCCCCTTTTTATTGCTCTCTTGTTGGATCTAAACGATCCCGTTAAGTTGATCTTAGTCTAAAAACTAGACTAACGTATCCTTAACAAACGTTTAAGTCGATCTTAGTCTCAAATGAGGCTAACGCATCCTTAAACCCAAACCCCCAAACCCAAATCTAAGATAATACGGATTTGGACTAGTCCACGCCTTACGGACGACGACATAACTCAGTCTCCGTATACAATCCACGGGCAACTAAACATAAAATAAACACACACGACGCGAAGTGACCATCTGGATAAGGAGAAAGTGGTTACCGCGATGCGGTAGCGTAATTAACTGCAGGGTCTTGCGCCTGCAGGGAAGAGCGTCCCGACAATCAAAAATCCCTCAAGCGAGGGGGAATCTGACGAAGTCTGCTACATCGGACGCATCCGTTTAAACCTTCGATATACGGCTCCATAAATCAACTTGGCATCTTCGGAGAGGTAGACGGATAGCACTAATTAGCATCTGTCCCGAGCCTCAGGCGAGACGACCACGCGTCGCGCCGTCGTTCGGAGGGGAACAGATTCTGGCACGCCCGGTGGGACCTTTTCCTCTTTCCACTCCACACTTCGTGTGTCGTGATTCGCGAACCAATCGCGGTTCGCTAATGGTTGCCATTGGGTTTTAAGGTACTAAGACTTGGCGTCTTGCTTATTGCAGAAAGCGAAGAATCGATGGCTTCTATTTGTGCGAAATGCTCCAACTGCTCGGACTGCAATTGCAACCAACGCTCTGCCTCGCCAGGAGGTATAGCTTACGGACTCCAAGCTGCTTCGCTATTCACAATGCCCGTGGAACAAGTCACTCGAGCCACTACAGGATTGTTTTTTGGGACCATGCTCCCGCCGACAAGCTTCACCGCTCCGGTGCTGACAAAGGAAGCTCCCAAGAAGTCGGTATTTGATCGTCTTACCCCTGCCGCGACCCCTCTCAACGGGTCGCCCAACGCCAGCGCCTCGGTCTTCTCTAGATTGGGCCAGAACTCCTGTGGACCCGCAATGGGGCCTACAATCCCAGAGAAGGCTGCTCCTAAGAAAGTAACCAGTCCTGCTCCTGAAGTCGTCAAGGCGGCTTCCTCCGCCAAAAAGTCGGTCTTTACCAGATTGACGGCTCCAGCTCCCGCTCCTGCTACCCGAAGGACATCGGTCTTTGACAGGCTGACACCAGCAGCAACCCCCCACCTACACGGGAGGCAAGACGAGGTTATCACCCTCACCAAGCCGATTCTATCAGCACGACGCGCTCGACGTCGTTACTGGCGCCGAATGAGGAAGGCTGGGGGCAACTCTCCCTCTGGGCTAATCCACCAGCCCCGATGGCAGAAGTTAATGCTGCTGTTCCAACTGGGAACAGCTTAGAGATGCTAAATAAGGTGCGTAGGAATTCTCCTACCGCGGCGCTAAAGAAATCTCCCCATCCGCTGAAAAGAGCTATAGAAGTAAAAACAGAACAGCCCCAATCTCCTCAACGGCTGTCCTCCCGAATCAATAAAGTCTGGCGGCAGGCCCGAGACTCGATGATCGATCCAATTTCTCCCGCCAGCACAAGAAGCTGAAAATCCAACTGGAAGCCTGTCACGCCCCGCTTCCCAGAGTACGCAAGATTGAGCACGTGACATAGCCAACCATGCTACCTGTGGGTAGGAAGTATCCATCCACAGTCACATTACGGCTGTAGAGATATCAAGAACAAGATAAATAAACTATCTAACACATGTCTAAATCCATAATAACCAGAGTCAATGATAAATAAGTGCGGAAGCAAATGATCCAATGCAATAATAGAAAGGTACGTCCCGTAATGCGGGATCACACCTGGAAATAAAATGCAATAAATGAACTAACCACTACAGAACTCACAAATCAGCCTGTTGGCTGAAGTACTCCTGCTCAGTCGTCGACAGTGGTAAAGAATCTGGGCCATGCAAAACCCAGACGTCAGCGCGTCATGTCAACCGATAATATAATATGAACATGGTAATAAGCAATGCAGGTATGAACATGAATAAAGCAGTACTAAGAAATAACAGTGCAGGGTAATGTGCAGTGGTAACTAACTGTCCTATCAGGTTTCTACTCTATAGTCTTTGAAATCAAATTGATGAATCGTCGATGTAACTCAATAGTATCCCGTGCGTGCCCGGGACCACGGTCAAGGTCCTCGGGGCTGAATCCGAGACGTGCCGCTAAGCAGTAATAGGTAGCTGGATGGACGAGTGATGTCAGCATCATCACTCCGGGGCTGGCCAAGCCCGTAAGACTGATCAGAACAAGTATCGAACTGTTGAGTTACAAGTCGGTTTCACCTCTGATTTCCCCATACCCCCAAGCTATGTATGTCAGGTCAGATATTCAGTAGTCAAGGACTAATGCCAACACGAAATCAGGTAAAAGTAGGTCTGTCTGGATAGACAACAGGAACGGTCCATGGGGACTACATGTTATGTTTGTTGGCATTAAACACAAGATCAGGTAACAGGTAACGCCATGGTACATCAGGTCAAGCCAGGTAATGTATAAAGGTGTCATGTCATGTCAAGAGTGCACGGTACCATGTCATGTCAAGTAGGAAGTGTAACAGGTCATGTCAGGAAGCACAAGATGTCATGTGGGTGCTCATAATCAAACTAACATAAGCATGTGTATAAATAAACAAGCATGAGTACTATCAGAACAATAAACTGGAACATATAATATGATATGCAAATAGATATAATTTCAAGGATATGGATGCACAGTTATCGATTAGGGTTACATTTATAGTTCCAATATTAATTAGGATGCAATTTATTAAACATGGAGTGTTAATATCACCTTATTATGTAGTAATGTGATCTATGGATGCAATTATATGTATCTTAAATGCGATGGATGCAAACGGGTATCCGAAAAGTTATAAAACTATAAAATGGTAATGTGGGATGTACAACTAAACAATATGTGATATAAATATTGATATAATAATATTAATATGGATAGCATATTCAAAGCGATTAGTAACTATAAAAGATGTATTGATTAACCATGCACAAGAAGGTTCCGTTCAGAAATTCAGCGTCACCCTAATTTGTAAAATAGCTTAAAAATAACAAATGTTCTCCAAAAGAGACGTATATTATACCAAAACAAAGATAATTCAATAAGGTTTTCAGTTTTATAAGTATAAGCATCTCAGGTTATCCCTACAAAAAGTTATGAATATTCAAAGTTGAAAGTTTGCTGCTGGAATTTCCCTGGACAGCAGTTTAGAGACGTGTTCATTTGCATTTTACGTTAATTAAACAATTTATTTTGCAAGTAAATATTTCATAGAGTTATAGTATTCTGAATTATCTTCGTAACGAACTAAAGAACGTATACTAATGATTTTTCTATGATTTATAATGAATTTTATAAGATAAGGTGTACAGTAAATTTCAGATTTGTCATATCCGATTTTTCAACGACATTTCATATGTAAACTATAAGATTTTCAAATGTATAACATTATAAAATGAAGATTATAAAAGTATATAGCATGTAGTAAGATTAACTTGCCTCGATGGGTCGCGAATCGGGAAAACGGAACGTTAACCGTCGGCGGGGAAAACTCGCGACGGCGCACGGTTCACGGAATGAACCCAAACGACGAACAAAGGAACTACACGGGTCGGGGTATCTCGCTGGAACGTCGAGAAACGTCACCGCCACGACGGAATTCCGGTAACAAAAGAACAGTTAAAAGAAATGAGAAACGAGACATGAAGCAAGAAGAGAAAAATGATAAAAAGAAGTACGAGAGAATATATAAGGGGTAGAGAGAGAGAAAGTGGAAAGAGAGAGAAGAAGGAGAGAGAGAAAGTGGGGCCCACGGGGTTAAAGGGGAGGTTGTGATTGGCTGAGAGAATAAATTGAGAAGGATATAAAAGATTGTAAAAATATTATATGGTTAACTTAAAGATTTAAAAGATAGGTAATGAACAGTAAGATATCAGGTTAGTTAGAAAAATATATGTGATGGTTTTAATAATATTAAAATTTGGGATTTTGGCGCCAAATGAAACATTTCCAAATTGCGCCCGGGTTGGGTCCAAAAATTCGAAATTCAAATAACAGGATTTTAAGCGGGTTCCAAATTTTAAAATGAAATGTTTTATGATTAAAAAGCATACTCTCAAAACGGACACACGCACGTGCACGTAGCCATCCAAACTCGCCCGTTTCACTGAACGGGACGAGAACACAATGCACGGACGCTACCACGAGACTAAGGGTGTCAAGTAGGCCAAGATGAATATTTTTTAATTTTATTTTAGATGCTAAAATTTGTTATATGCAGAATGACTTAGCCAGATAAAATTTTACAGTAAGACCCAAATAAGCAAGATAAATGAAATGAGTAATATCTAATGCTCAACCAATAACAGAAAATAGTAGCATTGGGCTCGGTTGTTACATTATACCCAACTACAAAAGAATTTCGTCCTCGAAATTCCAAGAATACAAGATAGAAAACTATAGGAAAAGGTGAGGAAACTTCTGTCGGATCTCGTCTTCTCGCTCCCAAGTGGATTCTCCATGCGATCGATTACCCCAAGAAACTAGCACAAGAGGGGTAACCTTGTTCTTAAGAACCTTTTCTCTCCGATCCTTGATTTCAACTGGTCGCTCTTCAAAAGTTAGGTCCTCCCGTACAGTCAACTCCGAATGATCCAATACTTGGGTTTCATCTCGAACATACCTCCGTAGTTGAGATACATGAAACACATCGTGCACACCTGCCAAGGACTGTGGTAACGCCAAATGGTACGCTACCTCTCCAACACGCTCCAATATCTCGAAGGGTCCAACGAATCGAGGGCTAAGCTTTCCCCGACTCCCAAAGCGAATCACCCCTCTAGTCGGTGATATCTTCAGGAATACCAAATCACCCACGGCGAACTCTAGAGGTCTTCTTGACGTGTCAGCCCAACTTTTCTGTCTGTCTTGAGCTGCCTTCATATGCTTCCTGATTGTATTCACCTTCTCGACTGTCTGTACCACCAAATCTGGTCCTAGTAACCTTCGTTCACCAACATCATCCCAACAAACAGGTGAACGGCACTTACGATCATACAACGCTTCAAACGGAGCCATCTGAATAGTCGCTTGGAAACTATTGTTGTAGGAAAACTCCACCAAGTGTAGGTGATCCTCCCAAGAACCCTTGAAGTCCAACATGCATGCCCTCAACATATCTTCAAGAGTTTGGATCGTTCTCTCCGATTGTCCATCAGTTTGAGGATGATAAGCTGTGCTAAACTTCAATCGAGTCCCCAAACTTTCCTGTAAACTCCTCCAGAAGTGTGACAAGAACCGAGTGTCCCGATCGGACACGATGCTCACCGGTACTCCATGCAATCTTACAATCTCCTGCATGTACCGCTCTGCCAAAGTCTCCGTTGATTGACCAACCCGAAAAGGAATAAAGTGAGCTGCCTTGGTCAACCGATCGACAATCACCCATACTGCATTGTTGCCCTTTGGACTCCGCGGTAAAGCCGTCACGAAATCCATGGTTATATGTTCCCACTTCCACTGAGGAATCGGAAGTGGTTGCAACAAACCAGCAACCCTTTGGTGTTCAGCCTTGACTTGCTGACACACCAAGCACTTAGCCACGAAGCGAGCAATCTCCCGTTTCATGCCTTCCCCCCAGAAATGCTGTCGAATATCTCGGTACATCTTTGTACCTCCCGGATGTATAGAGTAAGCTAAACTGTGTGCCTCCTTCATAAGCTCTTCACGTACATCATCCTTTGGCACACACAAACGGCTACCATACCTCAACGAACCATCTTCGTGGACCAGTAAATCTCTTCGTAGTCTAGCCTCAACCTGCTCTCGAAACTTCTGCAGTCTAGGATACTGCAATTGTGCCGCTTTAATCTTCTCAACCAAGGACGACTGTACTTGCAACTGCATCAACTGTCCCGTAGAATGTGGTAGCACAACCTCCAAGTCGAATCTTCGAAAATCTGCAATGATCTCCTTCTGCGTAGTTAATACCTGAATTGCTGGTAACCGACTAAGCGCATCCGGTACAACATTAACCTTCCCCGGATAGTACTTAAGATCAAGATCGTAGTCAGCCATCAACTCCAACCATCTATGCTGCCTCATGATAGGCTCCTTCTGCGTGAACACGTACTTCAAGCTCCTATGATCTGTAAAAACTTCGACTCTTACGCCCAAAAGGTAGTGTCTCCAAATCTTCAAAGCGAAAATCACAGCCGCACGCTCTAAGTCATGGGTTGGATAATTCTTCTCATGGGTCTTCAGTTGTCTTGATGCGTATGCTACGACCTTCCCATGCTGCATCAAAACACATCCCAATTCTTTCCCAGATGCGTCGCTATGAATCATCAGTCCTCCGGAATTGTCTGGTACGGTCAGGATAGGGGCGGTTATCAACTTCTGCTTCAACGTCTCAAAGCCAACGCACACTTATCCGTCCATACAAAAGGTACCTCCTTACGCATAAGCTTGGTCAGCGGTTCTGCCAAACGAGCAAAGTTCTCCACAAATCTCCTGTAGTATCCGGCTAATCCAAGGAAACTTCTTATCTCAGCTACATTCCTTGGAATAGGCAAATCTCGAACTGCTGCAATCTTTTCGGGATGGACGGCGATTCCATCACCCGACACGACATGTCCCAGAAATTTCACTTCTTCCAGCCAGAATTCGCACTACTCATCTTCGCATAAAGCTTCTCCTGTCTCAACATCTGCAGGACCTAATGATATCCGGATCGCAAATCCAGTTTCGAGAATACTCTCGCGCCACTAAGCTGCTCAAAAGTCCTCCAATGTGAGGGATCGGGTACTTGTTCTTAATAGTCGCCCGGTTCAATTCTCGATAATCAATGCACATCCTTCTCGTGCCATCCTTCTTCTTTACTAAAAGAACTGGAGCTCCCAAGGCGAGTTGCTGCTTCGAATCCAACCCTTCTCAAGTAATTCACCAACTTGCTTCTTAACTCCTTCCAATTCCACTGGTGCCATTGGATAGTAAGCTTTAGACACTGGCGCTGCACCAGGACTAAGGTCAATCGTGAACTCCACGTCTCGCTTCGGCGGTAAGCCTGATATATCTTCAAACACGTCCATAGAATCATGAACAACAGCCGGCTCTTTACTTTCATCACTTCCATTGATGCAAGAACATTGTTTATCGGCCTAGCCCTAAACTCGACCGGCCCGACAGAACTGCTTCCTTACCGCAACTGCTGTCTGCTGTGAACTCCCAATTTTCCTGATATGCTCTGCTGTTCTCGAGCTGCCGTAAGAACCTGTGAGAAAGTGGTCAAACCCAGGGAGACGGTTTGCCTTTGGATGTCCACATCCAAGCTGCGCATGGACCTTCGTGCCCTGTCTGCATCGTTGGCGACTAAAGGTCCAGCGAAACTGCTGAGTCTCGTCCACTCTGCTGCATGCACGTCCACGGGTGCTCCATTCTGCCTCAGCCCAATAAATTTCTCTTCCATTTCCTCCCATGCAGTCCGCGGAAAGAACTTCTCCAGGAAACTCTTAAAGAAATCCGCCCAACTGCTTGGCTTGGGCAAACGGTTCTCCTCCACAAGCCACCACTCTCGGCGTAATCCACTAGTTGAATGCGCACCACATCAACTCCTTTGTCCTCTGGAATCTGTGCCGCAATCAGCAAATTCTCCGTGCTGACTAGCCACTGCTCGGCTGGCACGGCTCCTCCAAACCAGTGAAAGTAGTAGGACCCACACGTCTGAACTCTGCCACGGTCCCTACTCGGTCAACTGGTCTAGTTCCAATCTTGTTCACAGACTGCTGAACGATCTGCAAACCTTCCTGAAACGAGTCCGCTTGCTGCTGGATCAGCTCGGGCTGTTTCTTTGATTTCCAGCATTCCTCTTATCACTCCAAGCATGGCGGCTTCGTTCACACGCCTCTGGTATGTCTTCAACTTCTTACCTGTCATAATCCTGAACTCAAAACACCCAATATTAGCATGATGATAGATTCTGAATATGGATCAAGGCTAGAACTCCAAGATACTTAAATAGAGTACCGCATTGTAGCTATGCCGCGGTATCATAGCCGCAATTACTTAACTCCACCCAAGTCGCCTAAGTCCTAGAGATAACAAGGAATTAGGTTTTCGAATTGACAATGCAAAGTAAGTTTGCATGTCGACATGATCCGGAAGAATGATTCAAAGATGGTAAAACGGTCAAGGTGGCTGGACATGTTTCCTAATCACGGGTGTTCTGATTCGTGTATTGGGTACAATACCCAACTACAAAAGAATCAACCCAACTAACCTATGGCTCTGATACCAAAAGAACCATGTCACGCCCCGCTTTCCAGAGTACGCAAGATTGAGCACGTGACATAGCCAACCATGCTACCTGTGGGTAGGAAGTATCCATCCACAGTCACATTACGGCTGTAGAGATATCAAGAACAAGATAAATAAACTATCTAACACATGTCCAAATCCATAATAACCAGAGTCAATGATAAATAAGTGCGGAAGCAAATGATCCAATGCAATAATAGAAAGGTACGTCCCGTAATGCGGGATCACACCTGGAAATAAAATGCAATAAATGAACTAACCACTACAGAACTCACAAATCAGCCTGTTGGCTGAAGTACTCCTGCTCAGTCGTCGACAGTGGTAAAGAATCTGGGCCATGCAAAACCCAGACGTCAGCGCGTCATGTCAACCGATAATATAATATGAACATGGTAATAAGCAATGCAGGTATGAACATGAATAAAGCAGTACTAAGAAATAACAGTGCAGGGTAATGTGCAGTGGTAACTAACTGTCCTATCAGGTTTCTACTCTATAGTCTTTGAAATCAAATTGATGAATCGTCGATGTAACTCAATAGTATCCCGTGCGTGCCCGGGACCACGGTCAAGGTCCTCGGGGCTGAATCCGAGACGTGCCGCTAAGCAGTAATAGGTAGCTGGATGGACGAGTGATGTCAGCATCATCACTCCGGGGCTGGCCAAGCCCGTAAGACTGATCAGAACAAGTATCGAACTGTTGAGTTACAAGTCGGTTTCACCTCTGATTTCCCCATACCCCCAAGCTATGTATGTCAGGTCAGGTATTCAGTAGTCAAGGACTAATGCCAACACGAAATCAGGTAAAAGTAGGTCTGTCTGGATAGACAACAGGAACGGTCCATGGGGACTACATGTTATGTTTGTTGGCATTAAACACAAGATCAGGTAACAGGTAACGCCATGGTACATCAGGTCAAGCCAGGTAATGTATAAAGGTGTCATGTCATGTCAAGAGTGCACGGTACCATGTCATGTCAAGTAAGAAGTGTAACAGGTCATGTCAGGAAGCACAAGATGTCATGTGGGTGCTCATAATCAAACTAACATAAGCATGTGTATAAATAAACAAGCATGAGTACTATCAGAACAATAAACTGGAACATATAATATGATATGCAAATAGATATAATTTCAAGGATATGGATGCACAGTTATCGATTAGGGTTACATTTATAGTTCCAATATTAATTAGGATGCAATTTATTAAACATGGAGTGTTAATATCACCTTATTATGTAGTAATGTGATCTATGGATGCAATTATATGTATCTTAAATGTGATGGATGCAAACGGGTATCCGAAAAGTTATAAAACTATAAGATGGTAATGTGGGATGTACAACTAAACAATATGTGATATAAATATTGATATAATAATATTAATATGGATAGCATATTCAAAGCGATTAGTAACTATAAAAGATGTATTGATTAACCATGCACAAGAAGGTTCCGTTCAGAAATTCAGCGTCACCCTAATTTGTAAAATAGCTTAAAAATAACAAATGTTCTCCAAAAGAGACGTATCTTATACCAAAACAAAGATAATTCAATAAGGTTTTCAGTTTTATAAGTATAAGCATCTCAGGTTATCCCTACAAAAAGTTATGAATATTCAAAGTTGAAAGTTTGCTGCTAGAATTTCCCTGGACAGCAGTTTAGAGACGTGTTCATTTGCATTTTACGTTAATTAAACAATTTATTTTGCAAGTAAATATTTCATAGAGTTATAGTATTCTGAATTATCTTCGTAACGAACTAAAGAACGTATACTAATGATTTTTCTATGATTTATAATGAATTTTATAAGATAAGGTGTACAGTAAATTTCAGATTTGTCATATCCGATTTTTCAACGACATTTCATATGTAAACTATAAGATTTTCAAATGTATAACATTATAAAATGAAGATTATAAAAATATATAGCATGTAGCAAGATTAACTTGCCTCGATGGGTCGCGAATCGGGAAAACGGAACGTTAACCGTCGGCGGGGAAAACTCGCGACGGCGCACGGTTCACGGAATGAACCCAAACGACGAACAAAGGAACTACACGGGTAGGGGTATCTCGCTGGAACGTCGAGAAACGTCACCGCCACGACGGAATTCCGGTAACAAAAGAACAGTTAAAAGAAATGAGAAACGAGACATGAAGCAAGAAGAGAAAAATGATAAAGAGAAGTACGAGAGAATATATAAGGGGTAGAGAGAGAGAAAGTGGAAAGAGAGAGAAGAAGGAGAGAGAGAAAGTGGGGCCCACGGGGTTAAAGGGGAGGTTGTGATTGGCTGAGAGAATAAATTGAGAAGGATATAAAAGATTGTAAAAATATTATATGGTTAACTTAAAGATTTAAAAGATAGGTAATGAACAGTAAGATATCAGGTTAGTTAGAAAAATATATGTGATGGTTTTAATAATATTAAAATTTGGGATTTTGGCGCCAAATGAAACATTTCCAAATTGCGCCCGGGTTGGGTCCAAAAATTCGAAATTCAAATAACATGATTTTAAGCGGGTTCCAAATTTTAAAATGAAATGTTTTATGATTAAAAAGCATACTCTCAAAACGGACACACGCACGTGCACGTAACCATCCAAACTTGCCCGTTTCACTGAACGGGACGAGAACACAATGCACGGTCGCTACCACGAGGCTAAGGGTGTCAAGTAGGCCAAGATGAATATTTTTTAATTTTATTTTAGATGCTAAAATTTGTTATATGCAGAATGACTTAGCCAGATAAAATTTTACAGTAAGACCCAAATAAGCAAGATAAATGAAATGAGTAATATCTAATGCTCAACCAATAACAGAAAATAGTAGCATTGGGCTCGGTTGTTACAAAGCCAGTCACCAGGCTAAGCCACGAAAAGCTGTCTGGCTGCCCACCTCAACGGCCCCCTCAACTTCCACTGCTCATAAAAAGAGGAGGCCGGAGATGATCCCCGGGCCTGCAACGAGAGCTAAAAGTGCTGAACCCAGACGTCCTAAGGCTGGGGGCAGGATGGTCCATACTGTATACATGGCATCGGGGAAGGAAGACAGCCGTGCATCTACAGGCCATAGACCGCTTACACGGTCAGTAACCAAAACTCAGGAGCAACAGCAAAAGCTCCAGGAAATGATGATTGCAATGGCCGTGCTTACTGGACCGAAAGAAAGCCCCGAGGCTTCCTCGGATCAGCAACAAGAACAGGAAGCCGACGCCGAGTTCCTCCGGAGGATGTTGGAAAAGAAGGATAAAGAGGCTGGGGAACAAGCGGCCAATATAAAGCAGATAGCCCACTTATTCTAAGACATGGTGGGAATGATGATCCAACAAGATCCTCCCGCTGAAGATCCCCCGACCATACTTGAAGACGATAGGGGAGAAACGTCGAATCCTCCGCCGGCCCTCTCAACGGCCAAGGAGGAGACAATCTCTAAGGCTGACTTGGACGACTATATAGCCCAGCAAATCCGAGTTCATCATGCGACTGAGGCAGCTGGTCAAGTCGTAAAAACGGGGCGGCCATATCCAAGCTGGTATGACCAAATCAAATATCCGCCGGGTTATACAATACCAAAATTCTACGTGTATAAGGGGACCGGCAATCCTCATCAACACGTTGCCCAGTTCAGGTCCCTTTGCGGTAACACCGGCGGTGATGATAAACTGTTGCTTCGCCAGTTCATGGGTAGCTTATCAGAAACAGCGTTCGAATGGTATTCGGAACTCCCGAACGATTCTATCAAGACGTTCGCTGAAATGGAGTTGCTATTCACTCAGCGGTTCGCGAGCGCCAGCGAACGCACTCCAATAACGGTATTGATTAATGCCAGGGTGAAACCAGGCGAAACATGGGTCCAGTATACTATACGCTGGCGAAATTTGTGGTCGAAATGCGAGCAACGCATTGAGGAAGCGCCCGCGGTGGGCATGTTCGTGGGAACCCTAGACCCTCATGCAACTATCTCCTAGTTTATGATGTTCTTTAAGCCAACCACATTCCAGGCTCTAATCGACAAGTTGGCCCAGATGGACCAAATGGGTCATAGACCGTCTCCCCCGAAGCCCGAGCCTCGGAGTGATAAGGGTAAAGAAAAAGCAACCTTCGTCGCGAATGCCCAGCAGCAACCCAAAGCTGGCGGATCAATTGGAAGAAAGACGCCGGTATTATAATGAGAAGATGAAGCGTCCCTACTCGTTCCCACGGGACAAGACGAAACGGTTATTCGAACTGGCAGTACGCAAAAGACTTATAAACCTGCCAAATCCAAGGCGACCGCCACAACCCACTGAGGTGAATAACCCTAACTATTGCCCTTACCATCAAATGGTAAGTCATCCGATTGAGGATTGCTTCGTCTTCAAAGGATGGATTGAAGATCAATACCTCCAGGGGAAGTTTGCGCTGTCCGAAAAGTGGAAGGTGAACCCACCACAGCCGCATACTCCTAAGAAAGCAGATACATCGGGGGCAACCTGTTCCTTTATTGAGGAAGCTCCATGGGAGGTCGTGCTGTCAACTAAAACCAAAAGAATGCTGAAGGACCTTCATGCGTGCCCGGCAGTCGAATGGAAGGACCCGCTGGAACCCCGGATCATTGAAGGAATGCTGAGGCCGCGCCCAACTACAAAAAGCGGTGGTGATGGCCCAAGTACTCATGCCCTACCGTCAAAATCTTCGAAGAAAAAGAAGAAAAAATCTAAGAAGCCCGTGAAGCCTGGAGACAAGCGCATGAACTTGCAGAAGCAAATCGACACGCTGGAAGAGTACAATCAAAATGCGCAAACTCCTGTCATGCTGCAAGAGTTCCTCAACCACATCTTTCAAGAGGGAGATGATGGAGAGAGTTCGTCGGATGAATCCGAGGGATATGTGGCGAGGTGTAACGTAATCGCCCACTGTTTTACCGACGATGAAAAAACTCCTAGCACTAAGAAACTGGGGACAGAGCCTGAACCAGAGCTTGTGTGGCCAACAGATGAAATGATCGACGCCTTTCTAGACGAGATTCGTCTGAAGAGTAAAGCGAATCAGGAGCGTGATATGGCCGCATCAGAAGGAGCCAAACGCAGGCGACTAAACGAAAGAGTTGAAGTACTCCCTCCAGATCGAAAGGCATCCGAGGCAGACAAAAAGATATTCAAGACAAGGAAAAGGTTTGCCAAAGCCATGTCAATGGGAATGAAGCTACCACCCTCGGAAGAAAACACGCTCAATGGGGCGGAGAGGCACCCTAATTATTGCGCATATCATCGGAAAATTTCACACCCTACGGAGGAGTGCGACACCTTTAGGATATGGTGGCAGGGATATGTTGCTCATCGGCAACATTTTAAGTGCATGAAACGCAAGACTCGTCGGGAACGAAGAAGTACTGTCGACGGGCACAACAGAACTACTGGCAACTGTTACATGGTTAACGCTGGAGGGTCACAAGTTCTCACCTTTGGGAGCGACTCTGATGAAGAAATGGCTCTGGGCCCTCTCTTTAAAGAATCCGTTTTAGGGAAAGAGGAAGAACCAGAGGCCTGCGAAAACATTCAGCTGCGCAATCGTACGCTCCCGAAAAAGAATCTCGGGCCCGCAAATAGAAAAGATAAGGGAAAGGGAAAGGTCACTGAGGATATCACTTTAGATGACCAAGTCATGAAAGAGCTGACTACCAAGGACCCTCCCAGGAAGGGTAAGGTGGACTACAACATCCTAGCGCACCTAAGGAAGCTACCTTCTCAACTCAGCATTCTCGATGCCCTTCTATTATCAAAAGAAGCGCGAGATTCACTAATTAAGGCGTTACAAGAACCCAAGCAATTCCAAGCCTTCCTCGCCGCGGAAAGGATGAAGGATGAACTGGAAGAAATGCATACGACCGACATCACTTTCGGTGACGAAGACCTCCTCCTCGGGACATGCGACCACAATCGTCCCCTATATGTCTCTGGATACTGCCACGATATCAAGATAGGCAAGATCCTGGTAGATAATGGATCCTCCGTCAATCTCCTTAACGTTCGGGTGTTAAAGGAATTTTGCATGAGCGTGCAGCACCTCGCTCGTGACAAAATTACCATCTCTGGTTTCGACTCCCAATCGTCACGGACTCTCGGATCTGTAATATTGACATTACGCTTCGGACTGCTCGTCACGGACATCAAGTTTCACGTCATTGACGCCAAGACCTGCTACAACGCCTTGCTCGGTCGTCCTTGGTTACACGAGTATAACATCATCCCTTCTACACAGCATCAGTGTATGAAGTACTTTAAGGACGGTTTCGAGTATACCGTAACAGGTGAGCTGAACCCATTCTCCATGAACGAAGTCCGCAAGTACGAAGATGCAAAGTATTTTTTTGCCAGACTTCGAGGATACAGAAAAGAGTCGCAAGCCGGAGAACAAATTCGCCGCCGCCATCCCTGTTTTTGGGAGCGATACCGAAGAAGAAGAAGAGATAGTTTATGCTGGGCCGTCTCGACGCATCAACCCGGGACCGTCCGCCCCTATGTTGATCTTCGGAAGTGACTCGGAAGATGAAGTTAATGCCGTGTTCTCCAGTCGGCTGTCAATACAGGCATCCCCTAGTGATGATCAGAGTTTGCAAATCACCATGGTGCCGCGGAAACACTACAAGGATCTTGACGCACTTCAAGCTCATAATGTGCAGGACCTGCAGACGTTTTACGTCCCTCCCAGGCGAAAGGGTGAAAAGGTGATCCTAATCTACCAATCCACAGAGACGAGAGTGGAGAAAGAGATATGGCATGGCGCGGACGCTACACTCAACAGGCTCCAACCCATCCGTTTGCCCCGATATTACATAAATGTACTAAAGAGGCTATTGAAGCGCTAAGGAGTACCCTTAAAACAGACTGTTCGACAAGCTCGGTTCTACAACAAGATTTAGAATGTCTCTGGGACTCAGCGCAAATTACCTAACGGGAGAATGGAAATGCTTGGGCTTGGATATGTGAGATCCGAGAAACGGGAGCAAGCCCACGGCAGCTACGCCATATATAACTTCGATGAGGAGGAAAACGCCATGTCCAGCAATGCTAACCCCTCATCAAAACCGGATCCCTCGAGCGAAGTGCCGAGTCCGCCATTTGAAGAACGAATGGACAAGCTTATCAGGAAAGCGGGTCAAAAGGCTCGGGAAGACCATAATCGCGAGATGGCCATCTACGAGAAGGCCAGGACGCAACGTTTGTTTCAACAGGCTGCAAAAGACGAAGATGCTCCTCCCTGTCAACCCGTTGTACAAAAGGCCCGACACAGAGGCAGAAGTAAGTCAAGAAGAGGAAAAAGGAGCCGACAACAACGACGTAGGATTAGAGAGTCATGTGATCGGGCATTGCGCGGTCCGGATTTGTCCCTCATAAAGAAGATGAGTCGAGCGTATTCCTTCCCCCGAGACAAGACGAAGAAGTTACTCGAGCTCGCTATAAAACATCAAATGATCGCACTTCCGGAGTCTAAGCACCTTGAGCAAGCTAACAAAGTTTCTCATCCGGGCTATTGCTTTTATCACCGAGCAATAGGACACCCTATCGAAGACTGCTTCACCTTCAAGAACTGGGTCGAAGACCAGTACCAGCAAGGAAGGTTTGCTTTATCCAGCAGCTGGAGGGTAACGCCGCCACAAAAGCACGAACCCAAAGCCGCAAGAGCAGAACCAGATCCACATCGGTCTTGGAAGCAAGTTCGCACCTGTTACACGATTACAATATTAAAAGAAGAGCCCGAGGACATAGATGAGCTCCCTTGGTGCTTCGAAAACAATGACAATGAGGTAATCTCAGAATTTCCACCTACTCCGAAAGAACTGGAAGATGGCATACATACCACTGCAGATAACCTCAAGAAGATTGAGTTGGGATCGGCAGATGATCCGCGACCGACATTCGTTAGCGAGCTGCTATCTGAAGAAAGGGTGGCTGCGTTAAAGGACGTGCTTCTACAGCATAAAGATTGCTCCGCGTGGAACTATTCCGAGATGCCGGGATTAGATCCGGAGATTGCTGTGCATAAATTAGCAATATCCCCGGATATTAAGCTAGTCAAGCAGGCGCCGAGAAGGATGCGGCTCGAGCTTGAGATGAGCATCAACGCCAAAGTCAAGAAGCTGATCGATTCTGGATTTATCCAAGAAGTCCAATATCCTGACTGGATTGCCAACATTGTCCTGGTAATGAAGAAAAATGGGACGGTACGCATATGCCTGGATTTCAGAGATCTCAATAAAGCCTGCCCGAAGGACGATTTCCCAGTACCGGTAACCGAGCTAATGATAGATAACACGTCCACTCACGAGGTTTTCTCCTTTATGGACGGTTCATCAGGGTACAATCAATAAAGATGCATCCCGAAAACCAGAAGCACACCGCTTTCCGGACCCCTTTGGGTATATTCTGCTACAAGGTTATGCCCTTTGGTCTAAAGAACGCCGGTGCTACCTATCAAAGGGCCATGACAAAGATCTTCGATGATCTCATACATGACATCGTCGAGTGCTATATTGATGACCTCGTAGTGAAGAGCATGTCATACGAAGAGCATTTAGAGCATCTGAAGACTGTATTTCAATGCCTTCGGCAATATAATTTGAAGATGAATCCCCTCAAATGCGCGTTCGGAGTCTCCTCGGGTAAATTCCTGGGAGTCATCATCCGACACCGAGGTATCGAAATAGATCCATCTAAGATCAAGGCGATCATGGAAATGCCTCCGCCAAGAACCCTCAAACAGTTGTGGTCTCTCCAAGGGAAGCTCGCATACATCCGGCGGTTTATCGCCAATCTTTCAGGCAAGTGCCGTCCTTACAGCCACCTGATGAAGAAGGGAACTCCATTCGTTTGGGATCATAAATGCCAAGGCGCACTGGACGAGATCAAGCAGTACCTGCAGAACCCTCCAGTGTTGGCTGCGCTGGTCAAGGGAAAGCCTCTTATTCTTTATACAACTGCCCTAGAAGGTTCTTTAGGCGCATTATGGGCGCAAGAGAATGACCGGGGAAAAGAAAGGGCACTCTACTACTTAAGTCAAGTTCTGCTGGGGGTAGAAAGCAATTACTCTCCCACTGAAAAACATTGCCTGGCGTTGATCTTTGCGATAAAAAAGCTCAGGCATTATGCATTGGCGCATGAAGTCCGTCTCATCTCGAAGGTGGACCCCCTAAAATATATAATGTTAAAGGCCATATTGACAGGGAGACTCGCTAAATGGGCCCTGCTTTTGATGGAGTTTTCAATAACCTATCAGCCGCTTAAGGCAGTGAAAGGCCAAGCCATCGCCGACTTCCTTGCTGAGCATCCAGTACCTGCCGGTTCTCCTCTAAATTGCGATTTGCCGGACGAACATGCGTTTGACGCGATCGACGGTGGTAATACCCGATGGGAACTCTATTTTGATGGGGCATCTTCCATGAAGAAGCGCAAACAATGTACCCCCATAATCAAATCGGGAGTAGGCCTTATCTTCGTAACCCCACAAGGAGGGATAATGCGCTTTGCTTTCTTCTTAACAGAACCGAGGACGAACAATGAAGCCGAATACAAAGCTTTGATAGCAGGCCTCGAGATCACCATCGGCATGGGAATTGAAAACCTCCTCATATACGGAGACTCTAAACTGGTCGTTAGTCAAGTAAACGGCGACTACCAAACATGCAAACCGGAGTTGGTGAAGTATGGTGAAAAGGTGCGACAACTGTTGACCCAAATTCCTTCCTATACTCTGGAAATCATACCACGCGCTGAAAACAGCAAAGCAGACGCGTTGGCCAAGCTCGCTAAAGAAATGGCTGACGAGAACCTTGATGACGTTAAAATCATGGTGCAAAGCCATCGGGTGCTTGCCCCAGCAGAAATATCTCCGGAATCATCCGAAGAGAAGGGAGTGACTGAGCAGACGACCCTACAAATAAAAGACCGTGAGAAGGCTGAGGACTGGAGGGAGGTCTTCATAAACTACTTTAAGTACCACCGAATGCCCGAAGAAGCGTCCTCAAGACATCAGCTCATGAAACGAGCTCTGTCTTTCGCCTTCGTCAACGATACTCTGTATAAAAGGTCGTTCGATTCTTTGTGGTTGAGATGCCTGGGACTTGTCGAAGCGAAAAGGGTCGTTCAGGAAGTTCACGATGGACTCTGCGGTTCTCACGAAGCAGGCCCGAAGATGAAATTGAAGATCAAACGAATGGGTTATTATTGGCCCACGATGATCCAGGACTGCCTCGAGTATGCGAAGCAATGCCACTCGTGCCAGATTCATGGGGACTTTATCCACCAACATCCAAATCCACTACATCCAACGGTGTCTAGCTGGCCATTCGAAATGTGGGGAACTGACATAATCGGCCCCATCGAACCAGCGTCATCCAGGGGACATCGTTTTATCCTGGCGACTACTGATTACTTCTTTAAATGGGCAGAAGCAGTACCGTTAAGGGAAGTGAAGGCAGAAAATATTCTCCATTTCTTCAAGACGCATGTCATTTATCGGTTTGGAACTCCGCGGCGGATTATTTCTGATAACGGGCCAGCCTACAGAAGTCACAAGATCAGCCGCTTTGCGCAACAGCATAATATAGACTGGAGGTATTCCTCGGTTTATAATCCGCGAGCTAACGGTCTCGCTGAGGCCTTCAACAAGACCTTGACGAAAATCATAAAGAAAACGATGTCCCGAAATAAGAAGGACTGGCACGAGAAACTGCAGGAGGCTCTCTGGGCATACCGAACTACGTTCAAAATGGCCACGAACACAACGCTGTATGCATTGGTATTTGGTATAGAAGCAGTACTTCCCCTCCAGATAGAGTTACCCTCTCTACGAGTGGCGGTCCACTACGAGCTGACGGACGAAGAAAATGCTCACCTTCGGCTTGAGGAGCTTGATGCCCTTGATGAGACCCGGCTCATAGCGCAACAAAATCTGGAGGCTTACAAAGCAAAGATGACGCGCTCATACGAAAGATTGAACAGGACGAGGACGTTCCGCCAAGGCGAACTTGTGCTAATTGTCAGAAGACCTATGATCCCCAATCGCGCCAAGCAGGAAAAATTCGAGCCAAACTATGAAGGCCCGTACATCATAGACAAGGTCTACCAGGGTGGAGCTTATCTACTCATGGATATGCACGGTGAAAGGCCTTTCAGGCCAGTGAACGGCCGCTTCCTGAAGAAATACTACGCTTAACAGGTCAAGGTTTAGGTCAATGATAGATGACGACGGTTATGTCCGCTCGCTATCTTCCTAAGCCCGAACTCTAGGTAGTAACCAGCATCCTTAATGGCGGACCGAAACGTCCTTAAACTAACGGCGGACCGAAACGTCCTTAAACTAACAATGGACCGAAATGTCCTTAAACTAAAATGGACCACTATGTCCTAAAACTAGCCATTGACCGAGACGTCGATAAACTACGGTGGATTGCAATACCTCAAAGCCGATATATAAAAATAAAAAAATAAAAAAAACGGTATGTCCATAAGCAAAAAGGGCACGGATGAAAACCCGAAAGGGCTCCATGAGTAAAAACAGCAGGGCTACCGGCGAGTGTTCGTGAAAACCCGAAAGGGCGCGACCTCATAAAAAATATAGATATAAAAATAATAAAAATAATAAAAAAATAAAAAAGGTATGTCCGAAAGCAAAAGGGGCACGGATGATAACCCGAAAGGGCTCCGCGAGTAAAAACAGCAGGGCTACCGGCGAGTGTTTGTGAAAGCCCGAAAGGGCGCAACCTCGTTAAAAGACACTTGCAGGGCCCTCACGACCTTATAAGGAGAAACCACCCGCGTGAGATCCTTACGACTCACAAGGGAGCAACACACTTAGGATTCCTCACGATTCCTAAGGAGAAATTACACTTGCGAGATCCTCACGACTCGTAAGGAGAACTCTCTTATGGGACCCTCACGGCTCATAAGATTTGAAAGCCTTAAGTTACAGAGACCTGAACCTGTGCTTAAGCAACCCCCACAACCTTCGATATTGCCCTACAAGTAGCTCAATACTGACCCTTGTACACAATCCATGGGCGCGAATAAACATTTCCCCAGCAAAGTCACACCCGTGACTAGGGATATGTCTATATGGTGAACAACCCTTATAAGTCCTCTCGACTTATAAGGAGAAAGCCCTCTTGTAGGATCCTTACGACTTACAGAGGAACATACACTTAGGAATACTCACGATTCCTAAGGAGAGAATACACCTACAAGATCCTCACGACTTGTAGGGGAAATACCTTTGTGAGACCCTTACGGCTCATGAAGTCAAAAGCCTTAGTCGACAGGACCCTAACCCTGTTTGCTAAGCCACCCTTGTTCAACATCGACAGAGGCAGGTGATGATTCGCTCCTGGCCATATCCTTGTTGTAGCGGTGCTGATACCGAAATCGGTGTCTAATTTCAGGTTTATGGCGAAAAGCCAGTAGACCGCACGTGCATACGAAATAGCCGAAATGATGGGGCAACTTGCAATAAAAAGCAGCAAGTAAAAATATATGCACGCAAAATAGCCGAAATGATAGGGCAATTCGCAATAAAAAGCAGCGAGTAAAAATAAAAAAAATATAGCCGAAATGATTGGGCACCGTGAAAAATAGCCGAAATGATAGGGCAATCGCGACCTTCTCGATATAAAAGCTGAAATGATGGAGCATCGCAGAAAAAGAAATGAAATAAATTTTTTTTTTTAATTTATGCCCTACAGGCGATGTTCCATCACACCCTGTATACAATCCAATGGCGTAAACAAAGAAGTGATCATACTTCCCCCCAGGTTTCATCAAAGAAAGAAGCTAAATCTCGACGGGCCGCAAGCGACCTAGAGATCATCCCAACACTCGTCTCATAATGACGGACACAACTTCAAACAAAGCGGAGCAGCGGCAACCCCTAGTTCCATGGCTCGGCGATATACACATCACCAACAGTCAAACCTCCATTCCGTGAAATGCGGATACAATCAGCAAAATTCCTGGTTACGTGGAACGCGGATAACGTCACTCTTTGACCCCGCGGAAAACATCCAAAGCGGACCCTGGTCCTCGCAGAGCACGGCAGTGAACCCGTGTGAAGCATCCAGAGCGGAACCTAGTCCTCGCCGAGCACGGCAGTGAACCCGTGTAAAGCATCTAGTGCAAAATTTCTGGTTACGTGGAACACGGATAACGTCACTCTTTGACCCCGCGGAAAACATCCAGAGCGGATCCTGGTCCTCACAGAGCACGGCAGTGAACCCGTGTGAAGCATCCAGAGCGGAGCCTAGTCCTCGCCGAGCACGCAAGTGAACCCGTGTGAAGCATCTAGTGCAAAATTCCTGGTTACGTGGAACGCGGATAACGTCACTCTTTGACCCCGCGGAAAACATCCAGAGCGGATCCTGGTCCTCGTAAAGCACGGCAATGAACCCGTGTGAAGCATCCAGAGCAGAACCTAGTCCTCACCGAGCACGGCAGTGAACCCGTTTGAAGCATCTAGTGCAAAATTCCTGGTTATGTGGAACGCGGATAACATCACTCTTTGACCCCGCGGAAAACATCCAGAGCGGATCCTGTTCCTCGCAGAGCACGGCAGTGAACCCATGTGAAGCATCCAGAGCGGAGCCTAGTCCTCGCCGAGCACGGCAGTGAACCCGTGTGAAGCATCTAGTGCAAAATTCCTGGTTACGTGGAACACGGATAACGTCACTCTTTGACCCCGTGGAAAACGTCCAGAGCGGATCCTGGTCCTCGCAGAGCACGGCAGTGAACCCGTGTGGAGCATCCAGAGCGGAGCCTGGTCCTCGCCAAGCACGGCAGTGAACCCGTGTGAAGCATCCAGAGCAAACACCGGACTGTGGAGTCCTTAAAATCCACGGACTATGATGTCCTTAACCTCGACCGTAATGTCTTAAAACTAACGATCAACCACCCTGAGTCTATATTGATTCCACCTTGGTTTAGGGGTACATCTCTTCACTCCTTTGATACCTGGCGTTGTAATTCCTCAACGTCTTCAAAGAGGTGACGGGTCCCCGCAACCACACATCGGACTGTGGAGTCCTTAAATCCACGGACTATGACGTTCTTAACCTTGACCGTGATGTCTTAAAACTCACATCGGACTGTGGAGTCCTTAAATCCACGGACTATGACGTCCTTAACCTTGACCGTGATGTCTTAAAACTAACATCGGACTGTGGAGTCCTTAAATCCACGGACTATGATGTCCTTAACCTTGACCGCGACGTCTTTAAACTACGACGTCTTGAGCAACCCCTGACCCCGTGAAACACGGATAAGGGTGACCACATCCAGCACTTGCAGGTCCTCACAACCTGTAAGGAAGAAAAACTCTCTTGTAAGATCCTTACGACTCACAAGGGAAAACCCGCTTAAGAATCCTCACGATTCTTAAGAAGAACTTATACCTATGGGATCCTCTCGACCCATAGGAAGAAAAACTCTTTATGAGACCCTCGTGGCTCATAAAGTGCAAAAGTCTTAGGAAGCAGATCTTAACCTTGAATCCTAAGCCATCGCTGCCCTGCAAAGAGATCAAGATAAATTGTCCGCAAAACACATTCAATGAAAAGAGACACACCATTGAGAAGAAAATTGTATCTTTTATTCATAAACCAAAATGGATACAAAGTACAATTCATGAAAGAACAAAAAGAAAATACTCTCATCCATGAGTATGTACAAAAAAAGAGAAAAAGATACAAGTCTCTAAGTCGGCGGGCGATGTAGCAATTTTACCAGCTCATCTTCCTGTTGCTGAGCCACGGCTTCATGATTCAAGATCGCCTGAAGACGAGCCTTCGCCTGAGCCTGCTGGGCCTGGTACGAGGCAAGCCGAACTTCAAGCTCCTTCTCGGTGGCCTTATGGGCCTCGACCCTTTCACGAGTGAACGTGGCAGCTTTATCGAGAGCCACCACCTCTTTGATGGACTCCTGGAGCACCCGCCAGAGTTCATATGCTTTGTTGGCCTTGGCGGTAAGATTAGCTTGAAGCTCGCTCAGCGCCTTAGAAGCCAGCTCCCTCTCTGAGAATTTACGGCCAAGCCTCTTCTCGCACGACGTCATGTTTGCCACGCACCGCGCTATCAGCCCCCGCAAGTCCGCCTTTGCAGCCATGGCCTCCGAGGAAAGACGGGAGCATTCAAGTGCATGCAAGCAAGCCTCCACCTGCCGACTGAACTCCACCCAGACTCGCACCACCTCTTCGCTATGGTAGGTGGCAAGAAAAGGAAGAGAACCGTTAGCCTCGGCGGCAAATGCTTCAGCTGTAGTTGCGCTGCCAGCACGAAGCTCCTCGATCAAAGACGACAGGGAGACAAGGCTTAATTGGGCTAAGCGTTCTGAAGCTCGCAAAGCATAAGGGCCGGGCGGCATGGCGGCACGCGATTCCAACGCTATTGGAGCCGGCAAGGCTATTCAGAGTTGAAAAATGTTAGTAAGACTCTTAAGCAAAAGAACAAGTGAGGCTATACCGAAATGTCACTTACCTACGGTCATGCAAGTAGGAGCTGAGGGTTCCCCTGGCCCTTCGAGGACTTCGACCTCATCATCGGCCTCCAAAACTGTAGAGAACATCAATGTCAATATGCAAAATGACAACGATACTATGAGAAGTGATGAACAACACTCACCTTGTCCAAATGAGAGGACGATGCGTTGAGGAGATATCGCCTGCGGACCGGCCATTTCCAAAAGACGCTGGAAGGATTGCCGAGGAGACAGATCGACAATGGAGGCCGCCAGTCCACGTAATTCTGAAAAGACAAAAGAGTTCAGGTAACAGAAAGATTACTAGCTCAAAACGTGGAAGGTTACCTTCGACACTCCTCCCATTCTGAGCCGGGGAGATAGCAGCTTCAACGGCCTCTGTCGTGACCTCAGGCTCCAACAAAGGGAGGGTAGTCCCGACTATCTCCATCTCAACCTATGGGCCGCCTTCGGGTAGAGTCGTTGGGACGGCGACCACCGAGGGAACCTCTCCCAAAGGAGTGAGTACCCTGGAATCAAGAGCCGCCACCGGAGGTTCTATTGCGAGAGGAATGGCATTGTCGGCCCCATCCGCATCGAGTAAGGCTGCATCAGAAATGTCAACGGGCTCTAGCTGCAGCAAGCCAGTTGGGATCTCTCCCATCGCCGAAGACTCTGCACAAGTCGCACAAAATAAGGATACATATATACAAGCATAAGCAATCTGAAGAACTGCAAAGAAATATAAAAACATACCAATGCGCAGGGAAGCCTTCAGTATGGCTTCTTCAAGCTGATGCTCCTTCTCAAGGAGGCGTGCTCGCCGGGGTTCGAGGGTAGACTCATGATCGCCGGTCCACAAGAAAAGCGCGTCCGCAGCATCCTCCGAAGCGGCCTGTTTCAGGGCCCTTTCTCCCCATTCCTCCAAAGGGCCAATGAACCGCCGCCGAATCCATGAAGGGTCTTCATAAAAGATTACGGCAGGATAGGGCTTCTTCAGAACCCTGACGTTCTGGGACTCATCTTGGGAACGTCTTATAGCCTCAGCCAATTGTGCGGCCTCCTCGGCAGCCGAACCCGGGAAAAGAAGACCAACGTCCGAATCTTGCACGACCAGCGACTCATCTGGAAGTATGGGCTCCGACTCCGTTAAAGAATCAAGTAGGTTGGTGGCCACCCTCTTCCGCCTCTTAGATCCAGAACCGGCCGCCGAAGACGACCGTTTCTTTCCTCGCGGAGCCTTGGTGCGGCGGCGACCCACGTCGCCTTCAACACCATCGTCCCTATTACCCTCGTTTGGTGCCACAACCGAGGATGACACCGCCATTGTCGATGCCACGGGAGGCAATGCTGCGGCAGGTGGTGGTGCTGCTACTGGGGCTCGTCTACCCCGCGATCGGGTACCTAGAGGCATACCAGCTGTTGGAGTAAGGTGCACCCCTGACTCCCCCGGAATGAGCGCAGTGCCAATCTCCCTCAGAGGGAAGCGGACCGGAGCCCTCGGTCGCAACTTAGCTCCCGGAACCTGAGGAGGGGCGTCATGACCAAGAAGCACCTTCCTTTCCTCAAGAATAATTAGGCTGATCCGATGGAGATACCAACCCATAAACGAGCCCACGCACCGGGGCATGTACTCAGCTTCAGGGACCATAAAGTGGGAGCCGGTGTTTAGCCTCACGAAATGATAAGCGGCATCGTGAACGGCATCAAGCGAGGGGACCGGTGCGACTATGAAAGCCTCGAAAGGAACACCCTGGTCGTATCCAAGCTGTCGGGAGAATTGATGTGGGTTGTACCGCATGAAAAGAACTGCACTGTCCTGGCGAAACACTAAGTAGCCCGGTCTAATGGTATACAAGTGCACGGCCTCCCGGGGCCTCAAAGAGGGTGCATTGTCTTTTGACCGGTCCCAGAGTTGCTGAACTGGACCTGAAGGAGAAGACAGGACCCGATCATTAAAAACCAGCCCGTCAGCGGTGGCATGAGGAGAAATCAGCACCCGAATAGCCCCGAATTGAGTCGGGTCAGCGGCAGAAGCATCCACCAAACGCATAAGTCGCGGGAAGGGGTAGGCGTCGTAAAATGCGGGCCTCTGATGCATAGCGAAAGCCCCCAGCACATGCATTTCGACCCAGGACGTGAAATAATGAAGCGAAAAGTTTACTACATCCACGCCGAGAGTAGAAGTATTAGCTGCGGTGCCCAACCCATGATAAAGGTGCGCCAAAGCCGGGATGCCGATGGCCAACCGTGTCCCCTCAGCGATACAATAAGCCGGGTAGATAACCGAAGCTCTCATAAAGCGACGATGCATGGGGATGACAAACCAACTGAGCCAGACACTAACAAACCCCACAAAGAACGTCTCCTCATCCATGCCGGGAGCAGCAATGGATTCAAAAGACGTCGGCGACATAATAGGGATGTAGTACTGTAGTAGATCCGATTCAGTGGTCAGCAGCTTCTTCGGACCAAACGCAAAGGGGTCTCTAATGTTGGCGAACTTCAGAGCTGTCTTCGACAAGATGTCCTCGCGAAGGAAACAAGATATGAAGCTCTTGAAAGTAACACCCTGCTCTTCGCATTCGGTGAACAATCGGTCGAAGATACCTAGCGCCTTGATCAAACTGGGACGCTTGTGGCGGACGGCATTCTCAACAGACAGGCCGTCAACCGAAGCAGGCTCGGGCTCAAAGATGTACTCGTCAGAGGGCAGCAACTCCTCATACAGACTACCTCTGATTGGCAACCCCGAGATGTCATAGAATTCTGCTAGAGAGATCGAGACCTCGCGATCCCCAAGAATGAAAGTGTTGGTGGGAAGATTCCACTGGTTCAAGAACGCTTTAACCCACTAAACATGCGGAGATTGGTAGTGAAAAAGCGACGCATATATCGCCTGGTAAAGCCCGACCTTCTGCAGCCGCGCACGATGGGCAGAAAGGATGTAACGAGCCCAGAGAAGGTACCCCATAGGGTGTCGAGGGGTGAGCCCTATCTTGTAGATTTGCCCCCATGGTTGGGCCTCACCCTGGCAAATACGCCGCCCCAAGATGTCTATAGCCAGGATCGGATGGTTCGGGATACCGGTCGTCGAAGGCTCGAGCCTCCCCGTTGGAGTCCAGTTGGGCATCTCCACAGCAAAAACCGTTCTCGGAGGGTCCATCGGCAAGAATGGAAAAGTAGGCTCTGTTGGTATTGCACAGAGGAAACTCCGGCGACCCCGGATAATATGACTGTACCAAGTTCCCCATAGAAGCAAGTTGGTGCAGTTCGGGTCATGAGCCCGGATCATCGCCATTACTTCCTCGTCAGATGGTGATTGAGGAAAAGCGGCCTCCGAACGAGTAAAGGGAAAACACGGAACAGAAGCCATCGCACCTGAAATCGAATAAAAGAAGACTGTCAAAAGCAAAGTCAACAATATGTACACATGCATGAACATGAAGACTAGTTAAAGAAAGCAACAGCAGACTCTTTTATGGAGCCATTGGGCCCCACAGAATCAAGATGACGGCTCATTAATAATGAAACCGAGCAGTTGCAATAAGACAAAGGGGATACCCTCATTAAATAAAAGTGGGTTTCAAGTGGCCCTACACATTCTCCTATAGGACAAATCTACCTTGGGCTCTACAACAAATCAAACAAGATCAGGAGAAATAAATTCCCACAAAAGACATCATTGCGACTGTCTTCTTCACTGATCACAGAAGGACAACCTGGAGCAAAGGAAACCCTAAGAAGCCTCTATAGGGAAGAACTCGGTTCTTCACAGGAATTGAATTCCTTTTAGAAAAGGGAATTAAATCCCCAGAAACTTTTTTCTGTGAACGGAGTTAAACTCCATGGATTCGAACTGTCATCATCATCTCCTTGGAGGATCAGATGAACCCTAAAAGAGATTTACTGCTGGAGGTTAATTGGTTTCATGGGTTCATGTTTAAAGGGTAAAAACCCTTGTTTTGGATTTAAAATCCAGAGGAATGTGAAATTTCAGCGTTTGTTCAAAGACATTACCTGAGGAAAAGAATTCTTTTCGAACAGAGTTAAACTCTGAAAATTGTTTCAAGGCAGAGAACTAAGCTCTGGAAAAAGAGAATTAAATTCTCAGAAAAAGTTTGCAAGGAGGAAGATAAGCAAAGTGGAGGCTCTTCTGAAATGACCCCAATATTTATAGGAGGTGATGGAAAACGCTTCATCTCCCCAAATCCCTAGAGGAATCCAACGGTCGCAAAAGGTGACGGCGTTGCACTCACGTGCAGACACGTGAGAACAACGCTGTGGGGGTATTTGTTTCCTGATTTAAAATCAGGAAAGCCTACAGAAGAGGAATCACGTGCTAACACGTGACCAGCAGTCACGTGTTGGCACGTGACATTTAAAAGCGGCTTCAGAGGCACATCAGTTCCCTGATCAAATCAAGGAAAAGGCTTCAGAAGAGGTCACGTGCTCACACGTGGCCAGGGGTCACATGTTGGCACGTGACATTTAAAAGCAGCGGACTCATTCTCTGATTAAATCAAGAAAAAAGGGCTCCAGACGGGGGTCACGTGCTCACACGTGACCAGGGGTCACGTGGTGGCACATGACGGCTAAGCAGCGGCCAGATGGAAGAGCGCAAAAAGAAGAAGAAGGCTCGTTCTGGGTCACGTGCCCACACGTGACCAGGGGTCACGTGCCCACACGTGACCAGGGGTCACGTGCCCACACGTGACCGGCTTTCAAAGCCTATTTGTTAACAGAATTAAATTCTGAGAAAAGATCTCTCAAATCTTTCCAAAGGAAAATGATTATTTGGAACCGATTGAATTAAAAATTTAAAGGTGATTAAATATCACCTATCTATGGAAAAATCTTGAATTTGGAAAGATTTCCCTTTAAAATCTAACCGAAATAACAAAGGAAAATCTCTGGATTTAAATCCAATGGTGAATAAAATTCACCTAATAATCCAAAAGTCCAAATGAATGATGAATGCAAATTAAATCTCTAATGAATACAAATCAAATCTCTCAATGAAAGATTCATCAAAAAACTAATTGATTCTGCTGCTTCTCCTATAAATAGGAGCCAAGAGACACACAGAGGGAGAGATATATGCAAAGGGATCGATACATAGAGAAAAGATAAAGCCTTGATACTTTGGAGGAATTTGGATCTTCTGCAAAAGAAAAGCTTAGGTAAGAAAGGGAAGGCCTTAAAAGAGAATTTAATTCTCAACAGAGTTTAACTCTGATATTAAACAGAAGAACATAGTTCTCTCTTTAGTAGAGGATCTGTAAAGTGCACATCTCCCCTTGAATTAAGAATTTAATTCTCATTGGGTTGAGATCCTGCCATGCAGATCCAAAGCATAGAGAGGGAATGGAAGCTTGAGAATTTAATTCTCACAGAACTATAGGAATTTAATTCCTTTAAAATAAAATTAGGGTTTGACCCTATGTTATGGAATTTAATTCCTTCAGAATGAACAGAATCAGGGTTTAACCCTAGTTAAGAACTTAGTTCTGTTAAAATAACAGGAATTTAATTCCCTTAAGAAAGAAGAAATTAGGGTTTCACCCTATGACATAATCTCATTCCTCGGAATAATTCTCTAAAAGAGAGTGGGAACTTAATTCCTTAAAGCTGTTATTAGGGTTTAACCCTATGATAGAATGCAGTTCTTCACATATATGAGAAATTTAATTCCTACAGAAAATTCAGAGTTCAACTCTATCCCAGAATATAAATCTTCAGAAGGAAATAGGAATTTAATTCCTCAAAAAATTATTGTTAGGGTTCAACCCTACGAAGAATTTAATTCTTAAAGGGATTAACAGATCTTCCAAAAAACATACAAAGAGGCAGGGTCACGTGCTACCACGTGACCCCCGAAAAGATCCACAGAAAAGGCCCTTTGAGGCAGTGCCTCACGTGACCCACGTGACCCTTGGCGGAAGCTTTAACATACAAGCACCAAGATGCCCATCACGTGACAGCACGTGATGCTCCAAAGTATTCAATGCTTCTGACAGAATAAAATAAAGGGAGGGTGCCCTCACGTGTTACCACGTGACCCCTCTTGCCTTAGTGTTTATCACTAAATTGGAACCCCTGAGCCCAGTGTTAAACAATGTTTTGCCTTAGTGTTCAACACTAATTAAAGAGCTTTCTTGCAATGTTTAACACTGAATTTCTTAGTGTTTAACACTAAATTAAATCTCTGTTGACAGAGTTTAACATTAATTTTCTTAGTGTTCGACACCAAATTAAAATCTCTGCCACCAGTGTTTAGCACTGATTATCTTAGTGTTTAACACTAATTTGAGATCCCTGTTGCTAGTGTCTAACACTGACTTGCCCTAGTGTTTAACACTAATTTGAACCCCCTGTTGCTAGCGTTTAACACTAATTTCAGCCCAATTGGCTAAATATCCAGAGGCAAAGGCACTCCTCTAATGGACCAACAGAGGGCCAATATCCTAAACATGATTGGACTTAGCCCAAGCTGGCCATAAGTCCTCAATTCAAATTCAACTGAGCCAACAGGCTCATAATATAATTAATTGGTCTTGGTTCCAAATTGGGCCAAAGATTATTTAATCTACCTCGGTTCAAGGGTACATCTCTTCACTCCTTTGATACGTGGTGTTGTAATTCCTCAACGTCTTCAAAGAGGTGACGGGTCCCGATGACCACATATTGATACGGACTGTAGAGTCCCTAAATCCACGAACTATGAGGTCCTTAACCTTGACCGTAATGTCTTAAAACTAACATCGGACTGTGGAGTCCCTAAATCCACAGACTATGAGGTCTTTAACCTTGACCGGGATGTCTTAAAACTAACTACGGACTGTGGAGTCCTTAAATCCACGGACTATGAGGTCCTTAACCTTGACCGCAACGTCTTAAAACTAACATTGGACCGCAATGTCCTTAAACTACCCATGGACCGCAATGTCCTTAAACTACCTACCGACCCTAATGTCACTAAACTAAACAACAGAGCCCCCCCTTTTTATTGCTCTCTTGTTGGATCTAAACGATCCCGTTAAGTTGAACTTAGTCTAAAAACTAGACTAACGTATCTTTAACAAACGTTTAAGTCGATCTTAGTCTCAAATGGGGCTAACGCATCCTTAATCCCAAATCCCCAAACCCAAATCTAAGATAATACGGATTTGGACTAGTCCACGCCCTACGGGCGACGACATAACTCAGTCTCCGTATACAATCCACGGGCAACTAAACATAAAATAAACACACACGATGCGAAGTGACCATCTGGAGAAGGAGAAAGTGATTACCGCGATGCGGTAGCGTAATTAACTGCAGGGGCTTGCGCCTGCAGGGAAGAGCGTCCCCACAATCAAAAACCTCTCAAGCGAAGGGGAATCTGACGAAGTCTGCTATATCGGATGCATCCGTTTAAACCTTCGATATACGGCGCCATAAATCAACTTGGCATCTTCGGAGAGGTAGACGGATAGCACTAATTAGCATCTGCCCCGAGTCTCAAGCGAGACGACCACGCGTCGCGCCGTCGTTCGGAGGGGAATAGCACACTTGACAAATAATTGGATTTAACTCGACGCGCGATCACCAACTAAAGGATCGGTCGCCGACCTAGCACTCATCATGCGAGCAAAATGAAGACGTTATCGCGAAATGGAAACATTGCCATAAAAATTTCTGCAAAAGGGCTTTATTACAACTCGGGAACCTTTACAAAGATATTATGGGATCCCCAGCCTTACGAAATCGCCCGAAGGCTTACAAAATTCCAAAACAAGAAAAAAAAAAAAAAGAAGGCGGGGAGACTCAGGCCTCGGGACCCGGGAGGACCTCGACGTGCTTCGCGGCAGCGTCGGGAGCCGGGATGGCGGCTTGAGGGTCGGCGCCCACAGCAGGAGCTTCGGCACTGGGAGACGGGGTGACCGACTTCTCCCCAACGCCCCCATCAGGGGCCTTCCCCCCGGCGACGCTTCCGGCGGCATCCCCCTCACTTCACCCTCGAGAGGGTACTCGAGCCGGTGCTTATCGTCGGAAAACTCCGGCATCAGCGTCTTGACGGCGTCGATGGCATCATTCCAGACGAGGGCCAAGGCGTCGGCGAAGTCGGGTAGTTCTCCACCGCCTTCGCAGCCTAAAATTCGGCGCGCCTCATCCCTTCCTTCAGCGTCTCATTTTTCCTTTTTAGGGTGTCCTGCGTCTTCTTCAGAGTGGCGGCGAGCACCCTGACATCCTCCAACTTAGCCTCAACGACCTTGTTGGACTCCATCAAAGCTCGGATGGACTCCCGGCAGTTGGCGTTCACCCCCTCCTCGGCAGACACCCGGTCTTCGAGAGCGGTGATCTTCTCCCTCGCCTGACGCAGCTCCCGACTTAGGCTCTCCTCCAGTGAGGAAGACTCGCCCGCTAGCTGCAGCACCGGGGCGATTTCCTCGTTCTCCATGTTGGCGACGAAGGCACAGTGCTGAAGGGCCTGAGGAAAACAAAGTGGGGTTAAAAGGGTATACGATCCTGCAAACAAAAAGGCTTAATGAAAACTAGAACGGGAGGCGGACACTAACTTGCACGGCCTCCTGAGCTATGGCCGCGATTTGGACCTTGAGGATCCCTCAGGGGATTCTGCCCCCAGCCGACCGCTCTATCTCGGAGAGCAAACTATCGACGACAAAAAGCCCCGAGGGCACCTCGTAGCGAAGATCCCCCTCCTGCACGAAGATCGGGAAAGAAGGGGCTCGGGACACCGTCTTCTTATACCGCTTGAGGGGGCCACGGTAAGGTCGGCCTCATTCGCCACCTCCAGGACCTGGAGTTCCTGCTCCGAGCGTGTTTGCGGCTTCCCCGTAGCTGGTCTCCAGAGCCCGGGGAGTAGTGGAGCGCCTAGCCGAAGCGGCCGTCGACGGGGCCGGACTCGCAGCAGAGCATGACGGGCCGGCGCTTTCGGCCTTCCTCCCTTTCTTCTCTGCCATGGCAGCCCGAAATTTAGATCGGTCCATCGGTTCTGCAAAAAAAAGCGAAAATACAAAGAGGGGGTTAGCAATGCCAGAAAGAATAGAAGAATACACAATTCTAAACAGTTCGTCTAAGCTCCTAACTTACCCGCAAACTGAGCGGGGCTGGGCCCGACCCAACTGAGGGCCTGCTCAGACAGCAACACATCGGCCCGTTGGACGGGCTCCCACGCCGACACTGCCCTCGTTTCAGGATCGGACGACCGCCTCACCCGTGGGCAGTTGGCCTTGTGCCACTGGACATGCACGTGCCAAACCTCACCCTCGGGTGGCCCGACAAACAAGAACTCCTTCCATTCATGAATGGAAGAAGGTACTGCTACGACCCCGACCCGGCCGTCCCTCCTTTATGTTTTATAAAAGAAACGCGTACCTAGCTAGGTTCGTCGTTACGAGTGCCGGGGTGATTTTTGTAGCAGAGGGAGGAAAGAAGAATGTTCAGGCTGAAAGGGATCTCCTGCAGTCTCAACACGACCAGGAACCCGAGGAGAATCCTCTACGAGTTTGGCACTGACTGGCCCGGGCTAATTGAAAGTAATGCAGCGCCGCACTCATCTCGGGGGAGAAGGGCAGACGCATTCCGGCCCAAAAGGCTTCCAAGTACAAGGCAATCTCCTTATCCCGTATCTGGTCTGCCCTCTCTCCCTTCCCGGCCACGCGAAGCGAGTAGCCGGGGGATGTGAAAGAGATCCCGGATTGTGGTGAGCTCGTCCACATGCCTCAGGAGGGAAGGCGCGTCACGGACACTCCAGACACGTGCTTTGGGGACCGTCCCCGCCGTGCGACCCCGGGTGGCATGACTGAGCCTAACTCCATGGGGGGATTCCGACTCGGATGAGGAAGAGGAAGAAGCGGCAGAAGACTCTAGACTCTATCTCTACTATCTCAACAGACTCTCCAGAGGAAGACATCTAACCTGAGCCGAGGAAAGAACGCAAGAAATTCGACCTAAAGGGAAGAACGCTGATCTAACACACGCAGCGATGAGGAAATTATAGCAAAGTGTGGACCCTGGGGGGTCCCACCTTTATTTATAGCATTCGGCAAGCGCATCCAACGGTGCCGATCGATTCCCGCCAAAATAGACGCTTCGCGTTCGACGGCCATCAACTTTCCTCGTGTCACAAGAGCATTGGATGCGTCCCTTCAAGTGCCAAGGACACTGGCGGCCCGTCACGTCAGCTAACCAGCGCCGGACGTGTGGCCTGGCGCCTCAACGAACGTACGATCGAATCGGCACTTCCTCTTCAATGCACGATCTCTTTTCTGATCCGCTGACGTCATAAAAAAATATGACCAATTTCCCAGGAATCCGCGTCGACGATGTCTTCAAATAAGAATTTAGCCCGGGTGACCGATCAGACCACTCTCGACCCGACCCATAAATAGGTCGGGACGAGAGTAGGGGGCTAATGATGATGCTCGGTACTGAAAACTTCCATGATTATGACACGTGGCAGATGACATGTCCCAAGGCTTACGAAAAAGAAGCAAGAACGGTACATTGGAGACATACCCCAGGCCTTCGACCCGAGGATGTTCTCGACCTTCGATGACCTCCCAGAACACTCCTGTGGTCGTCCTACAAACAACCATTGGCTCACCTCCGAGCCCTCCTGCATGCTGGGCCTCCTCAGCCCTCCCAGCTCGCCTCCGAGCTATCACAGAACCAAGCTTGCTCGGCCTCCCGCTCGCCTCCGAGCCTCCCGCCGAGCTCAGCTTCCTCGGTCTCATCGACCGACCCAGAGCGAAGATCGTAAACGTCTCGGACATGGCTCCGCGAATCTCGCCATACACGAGATATCCACCGCCCCATGATCCCGCGTCCTACGCCATCGCGTTCCCCCCGTTAACGGGTGTATCTCGCCATTAATGGAGGATCCCGCCATTCGCGCAGGCGCGGCTCCAAGGGCGCAACGGCCGGCGTAAATCTCGCGCCCGCCAGCCCATGGCTGTCACTATATAAACCCCCTCTCAGACGACTCAGGTAAGGCAATTATTATCCAATAGGCCGTTACTCTGTCCAAATAGCTCGACTAACTTGATCGTCGGAGGGTCCACGGCGGTACAACCACTCGGGACTTCCTTGCAGGTAGCTCGGCTTCATTCCAAATCACGCTCATTGAGATCCACATGCATCAGGAGGCAACCCTCCAATCCAATCTTAGCCATCCATCAACGCTCGCGACAGATCAACGGAAGAAAACATCTGAAGGAGATCAAGACCTCCATCATTTAGGCTATTAAGTTAATTTGCAGGCTTACTATGGGGATGGTTATTAATGGTTGTTCATAGATATAAGTGTCCATTCATGATGAAAGATGGAAACAATTGATTGGACTGGGGACTCATCATTCATTTTATCGTTTTAACTTTGCAGTTGTTGCATATCGTTTTAACTCGTCATGATCATGGGTTTATATATTCCTGATATGGATTCTCTTGACCTTGATTACTAATTTTTGATTTGTATGCATTCTTTCTGAATTTAGCATGTTATCATCAACTCATGTAATCTACTCTAATTGTTTTGAACCTTGACAAATTAAGTTGACAAGTGTGGTTCCTTGATTAGGTCTAGTTTTGTGGGAGCATCATGCTAGTTTATGATACATATTGCAGGGAGGGATTTGCAATGCTTTGAGAAAGAAATGCTGCCATCAATATTTTGTGCTTAGTCAATTTACTATACTTGGTAATGGGTGTTAATGCCATGGACACCCGATTGAGTGGTTTAAGATTACTACCAGACCACCTAGATCACTTGATGAATCTGCAAACTTATTGCAATTTTCAAGTTATTGTTCATAGCGTGCGTAGTTATCTTTTAGTGCCATCTATGAATTCATAGCAGAACCCTTAAACCAGCATCCTTGTTGAATCTTAAAAGTGAAAGAACTTCAATTTGCTTAAGATTAGGGGACGGATTGGTGCATGTGAAATCAAAATTAAAGCAATTTTCCTAATAAAGGAAAGAGGATTTATGTAGGTTTTTCACCCTATCCCAATTTCCAAGGAATTAGAACAGATAATTGAATCGGGTCCACAGGATTGTTTCTTCGTCATGTTCACTAATGATTCAAGGTCGTATCCGATCAAACCAGAACTGTGATCTCCAGCAAGGCAATTACTTTTCTACAGGAGTCGGACTTACTGAATTTGGTAATAATTATTCAGACAATTGTACGCATTCTATTACAAGGAGTCTGCTAGAAGTTGTTGTGTTGGATAACATGGTGCAGTGTCATGGTTAAACAAGTGGTTAAATGGTGTGATGTATAGATAAATGATTGAAAAGGGGACAATTTTCATGTTCTTCAACATTATTAGTTGAGGCAACTTTCCAGTATACAAAAGAGGGGTCCTTACCTAGGGAAATATTTGGGTTGTCTGGATTTATGTCCATATCCCAAGCATGCCCTATTTGAATTACTCTCTTAATTTGTCAAGTATTTGTGTAGCTACTAACTACTTAATATTTTGCAGTAATGAGATGCTGAAGAATATTGTTGTTCATCCCCCCCCCCCCCCCCCCCCCAAACTTTCCAATTGTTGCATCAATTATGCCAATGTATACAGGATTAAACTGCTGTGTAAGAATGGACAGAATTATGTTTTGCATGAAGGGTCCATGTGTAATGCTAATTTCTTCACTGAGGGACAATCTCTTTTTGAGGAGGCTGAAGCTGAGCTCTTCAGTAGCTGGTGTGGTGTACTCTTGTGAAGGATTTAAGTTATAGCATACATTGATTTCTGCTGTTAAAATTGGGTTCTTGTTGCTTGATTCTCACCTCTCAATCTCACACAAGGAGCTATGAAATCTATTACAGATTTTTTGTTATTGTGAGTTCGTGATATACCTTATTTCTTTTAATCAACTACAGGTCATGATGTGCCTTGCTTTGTGAGATATATTAAAGCATTATTGGAACTGAAGATTGTTATTCATCGTATATAATGAGTCATGATATCACTGTAACTCATTGGGGTTCCTCATCAATGATTTGAATCTGTGTAGAGTTGAGTATAGCCCAGAAAGGTTTTATTCCTCGCGTTTTCAGTGCTCATGCCAGTAATCAAATCTCTGGCAGTATCAGCTTGAATACAATAAGCATTAAAAAGAGAAGAAGAAAATAATCCTGTATTTATTTCAAGAGTTTTCATAAATCCTTAAACCGATACTCTCTATTTGCAACTATATACTTAACTTTGAATCCTGAAATCTCACAACAGAGGTTTCTCTTAAATGAGATGCTGCATCTGCACAGAACGAAGGGAAAATGCACGGGGCACATTCACTTAAAGATATCAATACCAACCACTAGATGTTATATGGTAATCGGCGATCAATCAGACAGAAACACTTGCAATGGCATTTGGGTATGTAAGTATATTGATAAGATGGTTTACATATAGATTTTTATGATTTTATCACAACATATACAAAACAAGGAGGTTGAGCTAAGGAAATTATGAAGCAAAAAATAAAAAGGAAAGAAGAAATTCTACTGAGACATCACAGCAGCTGACATGGATATCTTAATTGGCCTGGGAAAGGAAAAGGTTAAAAAAAAAATCAAGGTTGAACCCTGAGCTGGCATTATATTTCAAATACAACCATCACTTCATTTTTATGAAATATTTCTCTCTCGCATCAAGGATTCTATTTTCTCAACATCTTCAGGAGTATCTACGCCATGGGCATCATGGTCAACCTTGATGACCTGCAATAAAACAACCCAAATGGATGAACAAGAAAAAGAGTCAATTTTGATGTTCGCTATAATGCGAAGTGTAGTGGGGGGAAATGTTTTGTGCAAGTAAGAAAACATTTTTCAGACCGTAACATGTATATCGACTGCAATGGCACTTGTCCTCAAAATAAAATAATGATGCTTATATCCAAATAAGATGCCACAGGCATTTAACTATGGAAGTAATTTCCTCTTTTAACATTTACCTTTGTTTTCTTCCTTTTTTGTGTGTGCGTGTGTGTTTGTCTCACATATGAAATCGCCTCGAATGTTGATTAGTTTAAAAACTATGCTGCAAGGTTTCACGTTTTAATTCGATTACAACTTTGCTTGAGATAGACAAGTTTTTAAATTTATTGTATAGAAAATCTATCATCTCTCTAGAGAGGGCTCGCTTGATAATGCAAATACTATAAGACTATTATAAATTAACACCTTCTATTTGTTGGTTTTAGAATATTGGGTTTGGGTAAATTACACTAAAATACGCTCAACTATCACGATTTTTCACTAAAATACCTTAAAAGTTTTTTAATTACGATAAAATACCTTAAACTAAGTTTCTCACGGAATTTTCTTTCACTAAAATATCCTCAAAAGTAGCAGTTAATGTATTTTACTGTAATAAAAGAACTTTAAGGTATTTTACTGAAAAAACACGATAGTTGAGGATATTTTAGTGTGCTTTACTTTATTTCGTTACTATTGATGCAGACATGTTTTGTATATAAGATTTGAAGTGATAACTAATCCTGTAAAAAAATGGTGAGGATGTCTTTAAGGAAACAATATGCTTTAAAACTAAGAACCGATTTTAGGTAGGGGTGAAAGATGGGTTAGGCTTGACCTGAGCCCGACCCAACTCGATTTTTTCGGGTCTCAGATATCCTATACCCGTCCGAACCGGATAGGACGGGTTAACGATTATATAAAAAAATCAGCCCGAGTACGAGTTATAACCGCTCGAACCATAGACCCGGCCTAAACCAACCCCATTTACTATATCCAATCTGACTCGATATATTACATATACATTTAATTCTAAATAATATAATGTACATATTATTCAGTGCATTTTAAGCATAGTCTATAAATCTGTATACAATTTATAGTTTTGTCAAATGGATAAATTTTGTGCATGTATATTTGTTAGAACTCACATCAAGTATTATAATTTCTTTTATATATATATAACTTATAATTGGCAAATCTCGAAAAAACCAATCCGCCCGTCTAGATCCGAAAGCCATCCAAACCCGCCTGAAAACCGAAGTTGCTGGTTCGGATTTAATGTATTGTAAACAAGCTGTGTATAAAATTAGTCCAAAACCCATCTAACCCGACCTGATTTCACCCTTAATTTTAGGTTGTCAAAAAGCATACCAGAAAACTATTATAAACTAATATCTTTATATAGGACTCCCTGGATGATGCATACCTATTGTCTTTAGGTTGGAGTGATTCATTTCCTCTAAGGAATTGGATATACTAACTGGTGTGACCCAGGGTTCCCTAAACACCGTATTAAATTTCTCTTTCAATGGTTACACGAACATCGTGACGAACTTTTAACAAATTTTATTGGCTATGTTAAGAAATTCTCTCTAGCGGGAGCGAGTATTATTCCATGATGAACGAGTTTATATTCTACAAACAAAATGATGGAGACTTATGGACCCACGATTCCTTTAGTTGAATTATCGGTAGCAAGAGAGATTGCAAGAGTTGCGTTATTCGAGGTACGTGCTACCAAGCATTGCTTAGAGAGTGATTCAGTTTTAGTTACAAACTGGATTAATTATAAAGGTTCTTCTGGCTACAACATTGCAAGGTTGATTCTTGAAGGCATATAATATTCAATTGGATTGCTGGAGAGTTTTCACGCTTCATATATTTTCCGTGAAGGAAATGCTGGTGTCGAGTTGTTGACGAATATTGAAACACTAGATGGTGCTAATGGGTATGATGAGATGACACTTCCATAGCCTTTATTGTAGTTGATCTGTAATGATTAACGCGATTGCTTTCTTGTTAGGTCTTAAAAAGCATTTGGCAAAATTTTAAAAAAAAAGAACTGACTACCCTAATTAACAGCCTTTTGACTTATCATGCTCAATATTTATTTATCGGCGTTCCAATTTTTAAAAAATTAACATGTTTTATTTTGTAATGTGTGTGGGGGGTTGACGATATATTTATATAGATGGTAGTATAAACAAATGTTTGGTAGACGGTAATCATAACATCAAAGCAATTCATGAACACAATAATACAAAAAAAGGATAAGTATTCGATGTTTGCTCGTTTTCTCTTCAAATCTTCACGAACGTCTTCCTACCATACCAAAATGTCGACATTATAATGCGCATGCTCTAATCTTTAAAGGATCACAAGATCGGTTCGTTGAACTAAACACGATTATCCTTTGGAAAGGATAAACATGTTATCATGTTTGACATATAAACATAAAGCGCATTTACCAAGAAAAAAATGATCAATAGCATTGGTTCTTATTAACTATTGTTGGAAATAGTCAACAATAAGATTTCTCCGATTAGTTAGAATATGTTTGTAACAAAATCTGTTAGAATCTGTTTGTAACAGAATTTGTTTGTAAGTTCCTTATTTTATTGTTTTCCTCATATCTTCCTATACTCGTGTAACAAGGCTATAAAAAGTGCCTCTCTGTATACTGAATTTTGTGTGAAAAAAAGTTCAATTCGCTTATATGGTATCAGAGCGGTAAAACTTTCTCCAAAAATAAAAAATCACCATTTTTTCCTCAATCGAAAGAAATCCCAGTTCATTTTTTTCCAGCTATAATGTCCTCCACCACAGAGACTGAAATATCCTCCGTGTATCAACCAACATACAGGTCTGGAACTCAAGGGGATCAAAACACCAGCCATAGTCCTTTACAAAAACAGACTTTGCAGATCGAGTCCGATGGTTCTCAGGAGTCAAGAATCAATTCAGGATCGCCTCCATTCACAAAGGAACAACTGGAGCACCTGTACAGGTTCTTTAACTCCACAGCAGACCCATCAACACAACCCTCCTGTTCTTTAGCCCAAATCGGTAATAATCACCCTATCTCTTTTTCATGTATCAATCAACTTCCTTGGATTCTTGACTCTGGAGCAACTGATCACATGACCAATTGCTTCACATTATTTTCAACTTACATTCAACTTACACACCCTGTGCAGGAAACAAAAGAGTCAAAATTGCAGATGGTTCGTATTCTGCCATAGCCGGCCAAGGAACCATCACAATCTCTCCTTCCTTAACCCTTCTTAATGTTTTACATATTCCAAAGCTTTCCTGCAATCTGATTTCCATTATAAAGCTAACTCAAGACCTGAAGTGTCAAGTTAAATTCATGCCCTCTCATTGTGAAATTCAGGTTCTGGACTCGGGGACGATGATTGGCAATGCTAGGACCAGTGGAGGTCTCTACTTGCTTGAAGAAGGATCACATCTCAATAACTCTGCATCTAGTTTGTGTCCTCAGTCCATGTTTGTTTCTCGTGACAATGAATTAATTATGTTACATTTTCGTCTAGGTCATCCTAGTTTCCATTATATGCAGTATTTTTTTTCAAAGTTGTTTCGGAATAAAAATCCTTCTCAATTTCAATGTTTAGTATGTGCTTTTGCTAAACACAAAAGGGCAATTTATCCACATCGACCCTATAAACCTTCAGTATCGTTTGTCTTAATCCATAGTGACATTTGGGGACCATACCGCGTTTTATCTGTTTTCGAAAAAAATGGTTTGTTTCGTTTATTGATGATCATACTAGAGTCCTTTGGGTGTTTCTGCTAAAGAAGAAATCAGAAGTAGAACAAGTTTTCAAAACCTTTTATGCCATAGTTGAAACACGGTTTAACACAAAAATTCAGAATTTTCGAAGTGACAATGGACGAAATTTTTTTAACAAAACCTTGGGAGATTTTTTTGCAAAGAAAGACATCATTCACCAAAGTTCTTGCATTAACACACCGCAACAAAACGGTGTGGCTAAAAGAAAAAATAAACACATTCTTGAAATTGCTAAGGCATTATTATTCACCAACCATGTTCCAAAAACATTATGGAATGAAACAATTTTAACAGCAACCTATCTTATTAATAGAATGCCATCGAAATTCTCAATTTTAAAAAACCTGTTGCCTTGTTAAAATCTCTTTACCCTCAAAACCACCTTGCAATCTCAGATCTGCCGTTGAAAACTTTTGGTTGTACCGTGTTTGTTCACGATCACAACCCCACTAGGGGTAAACTTGATCCAAATTCGAAAAAATGTGTTTTCATTGGCTACGCCACGAATCAAAGAGGGTATAAATGCTTTGAACCTTTATCAAATAAAATATTTATCATAATGGATGTGTTGTTTTTTGAAAATAAATATTTTTAAGCCTCCTCTTCAGGGGGAAACAAATAGTGAAGACTCGGTTTCCATAAAAAATAGTCTCCCAAAAATACCCAACTTAATCCCACATATAAATTCACAAGATCTAGATTTTTTAAATCAAGACATTTTAGATCAGTCTTTTGAACACCTGGAAAACCAAAACGGTGAAAATTCACTGGACACTCAAAAAAGTCCTTGAAAACTCAGAAAATATGTCTGTTGAAAACTCAGTTCCTTTATTAGAAAATCCGGAAAAATCCCATAAAAATAGGAACACACCACTGACTCCTAAAACAACTTGCCCCGTGGATTTAAATCCACCAGATGCTGATATGGAAATTAAAACTTACAAAAGGAAACAAAGTGAAACAGGTCTGGAAAAAACACAACAAGAGCATTTAATTGAGATAGATCTTTCTCCAGAAGCAGAGCCCGACGCTGTCCAGCCCTACCAAGAATCCGACTCGAGAACAGAACCGGATCACAGTGAGCTGGATCTTCCCATAGCCCTCCGAAAGTCCACAAGGTCATGTACTAGTCGTCCCTTGTATCCAATGTTAAAATTTATGTCCTCAAATAATCTCACCCAGTTTTTCAGCCTTTACCTCTAATGTGTCTGCTGTGGAGATTCCAAAAACTGTACAGGATGCTCTAAGAGCTGCAGAGTGGAGAAATGCGATTTTCAAGGAGATGAATGCACTTGAGAAAAATCAGACTTGGAACATAGAGGAGCTGCCGAGAGGAAAGAAGACTGTAGGATGCAAATGGGTATTCACACCAAAGTTTCGTACAGATGGAACCCTAGAACGATATAAAGCAAGGCTCGTTGCTAAAGGGTTCACTCAAACATACGGGATCGACTACACGGAGACTTTTGCACCTGTGGCTAAGCTAAACACGATCCGGATCTTACTGTCAGTTGCAGTAAACCTTGATTGACGACTTCAACAACTAGATGTGAAGAACGTGTTTTTGAATGGAGACCTGGACGAAGAAGTGTACATGGAACCTCCGCCAGGGTTTGAAAAAGGGTTCGGCTCCAAAGTGTGCAGATTGAAAAGATCGTTTTACGGTCTTAAACAATCTCCACGAGCTTGGTTCGAATATTTCCATCAGTTTGTGAAAGGGCAAGGATACAATCAGGCTCAGGCAGATCATACCATGTTCTACAGAGTCTCCAGACATGGAAAAATTGCAATACTGATTGTTTACGTTGATGATATCATTGTTACGGGAGATGACGAGTAAGAGATCAACCGGTTAAAAGGAAGTCTCGCCAAGGAGTTCGAAGTAAAAGACTTTGGAGAATTGAAGTATTTCTTGGGTATGGAAATTGCTTGAAGTAAGAAAGGTATTGTCGTGTCTCAACGGAAGTATGTTCTCGATTTTCTCAAAGAAATAGGGATGACAAACTGCAAACCTGCGGAGACACCGATAGATCCGAATAAAAAGGTCGAAGAATTTACATAGAGCCCGTCAGTGGACATTCCACAATTCCAGAGGTTAGTGGGAAAATTGATCTATCTCTCACACACGTGTCCCGATATCACCTTTGCAGTAAGTATGATAAGCCAATTTATGCACTCACCTCAAGACGAGCACCTTGATGCAGCATATAGAGTTTTGAAGTATTTAAAGGACGCACCAGGAAGAGATTTATTCTTTAGAAAAGGTGAGACTCGCAGCGTCGAAGTATTCACTGACGCGGATTGGGCAGGTTCCATCGTAGACAGGAAGTCAACTTCAGGGTATTGTACGTACGTGTAGGGCAATCTAGTTACATGGCGGAGCAAGAAACAAAATGTCGTGGCAAGGAGTAGTGCGGAGGCAGAATTTCGAGCCATGGCCAACGGTATTTGTGAAGTTCCGTGGGTTCAACGGGTACTACAAGAAATAAAGCAGCATATAACTCGACCACTAAAACTATACCGCGACAACAAAGCTGCCATCAGCATAGCACACAACCTCGTACAGCATGACAGAACGAAGCATATTGAAGTCGACCGCCACTTCATCAAGGAAAAACTGGATGCCGGTACCATCTGTATCCTCTATATTCCGACAAAAGAACAAACTGCAGATATCTTTACAAAGGGACTATTAAAAGCAGTGTTCGAGGGACTCATAAGCAAATTGGGCATGATGGACATTGAGAGGGAGTGTTGGAAATAGTCAACAGTAACATATTTCTCAGATTAGTTAGAATCTATTTATAACAAGATCTGTTAGAATCTGTTTGTATCAGAATTTGTTTGTAACTTCCTTATTTTATTGTTTTCCTCATATCTTCCCATACTCGTGTAACAAGGCTATAAAAAGTGCCTCTCTGTATACTGAATTTTGTGTGAAAGTTCAATTCACTTATAGCTATGAATCTAGTCATCCACATGTAAAAAAGTTCATAAAACAAAATGTAAGGTTTTTTTATACCATTCACTAATTGACTGATCTTAAGGAAATCTTATTAGAGAGGACAATCCAAACACTTTCTTAGGCCACTCCCTACCATATTTTGGAAAGAGGTCTAGTACCATTTCCATCTAAATGTCTATTTTTATTTACTAGTAATAAAATATGTACTAGCATACTACATTGTTACATGTTTCAAATTCAATATATACGTTTTTTCTATCCGTGTCCATATGTACTTGCAGTGGCGAATTCAGGAATTTTGGTCTGTGAGAACACAATTCTTTTAAGATTCATTAATAACTCGGATTAAATAATATATGAAAACTGTACCTACAAATATGAAATTGGATGATAAAATCTTAAATCTACTTGTCATACCATAAAAATATTATAGTTTACACTAAATTTTTTTAGTACTACAAATCTTGAAATCGTTGAGTTTTTATTATTTTGATAAATTTAACAAAGTTCATAGTGTATCTCTTCAAACAAGATGAAAGCTCGCGGCACTTTAGTATAATTTACTTCAACATTAAATTAACGTCAAAAAATCAAAGCATATGAAACCCTACATCAATTCATATATAAAGATTTTTATGAAGATAATACAGCGGCTAATAAATGATATACTTTTCCCTTAAATGGGCCAAACCCCAAAGAAAAGCACAAACTTTCTTTATCCGTCATACGAAGCACATTGGGGATAGAGATATGTTATTTACTAGAAAAAACATATAAACTAGCAACAAGAGTTAAAATCTAGAGAAGGGCAGGAGCTGAGTGGGGGCACGTGCCCCCACAAGCTTTGATGTGGATCCACCGGTATGCACTTGTGTGTTGTATTAATGCATTATTGAAATTCAATTTATATGTATAAGTTTCAGAGGTGGTGTGTTCACTATACGACACATTTTCTTTTGGTGTACGTATTCACTCATTTCTTTTTTCATATACGATTTCATGACTGTAACATGTTTTGTATGAATTGCCTATGTAAACTATTAATCATTGTAATATATAAGTACATATATTTATATTATACATGCCAATGGCATAATTTGTACATTGCTCTTGAATGTGAAAACCTGGATTCAGTCTTTTCTAATGGTCATCATTTGCATTTAATTTTTGTTACTTCTAAAATACCTTTCGAGAAAAGTACTACATATAAAATACATTATTAATATAGCAAAAAATAGCTAAAAATGAGATTATTTTGATTATTGAGCAAACATCAACTAAAATAAAAGACAATGCATTTTAAAAAAGTAAAAGTAATAGTGTTATAAGGCAAAAATTAGAATACACATATTCAAAACAATGGACGCAAATGGCGTCTTTCTAAAAAAGGCAAACCATTATTTTAAAAACAACAAAAAACCATAGCATTCATATACGGAAATAGAAACGCTCTCTGTTTTGTAAATAATTTTGATTGATTAACTTGGTTTTATCTCACAAAATCTCATTTTGTTCTCCGAACAAAATCAAAGCTCGTGCGATGAGAAAAATCGTCTTCCTATTGACTTCAAAGATGATGAAGACGAAGAGCAACTAAAAAAGAGCGTTGATAAGAAAAAGAAATGAAACTCAATAATAAAATTGTCAAGTTCACTTGAAATGATAATGAGCTAAAGAAGTATTATGTTTCCTTTAAGATTGATGGAAATACGTATGAGATGGAAATACGTATGAGATGGTAATTTTTTAAAACTTTTTTGTAGGGTTTTAGTTTGATTAGGGTTTCATTTATGATTAGGGTTTTACCTTGATTTTGCAACATTGCTGAGAGATTCGATGATGTTGAGGTCTCTAAAGGTCAAAACTCAAAAGTCTTGTGCCATTATTAAGCTGGATGTGGATTGATTTCTTTCTTTTTCTCGTTTTTTATACTATAAGGCTAAAAAAATTATTGAAGTTGTATTCTTAATGAATTATGTGAATAGTGAAATAAAAAACATCCTTTTTAACAAGGCATGTAGATCACATCATTATAAAGCATACAACAACTGAGCTTTTTATCCCAAGCATATGGGGTAGGCTTAATATTTGCATGTCGTAGATCTGTAGTTTTTTAAGGGTATGCAATGTACAGGGGTTTTGGAACAACATTGATTTGTAAAGTAAATTTAAAGAAACACAGATTATGAAAAGATTGCATAATGAAACGTTTAAATGGATAAAATAATACATTATTGAGTTTCTCTAATATATTTTGCCCCTAGGAACTTCGTTTTCTTTATTTATTATAGCATTGACTAAAATCCTTAAGAGAATTATGGAAAAGGAAATTCAAAATTCATTTATAAAATTAAACCCATGTTCCCTTCAATTTTTTTTACATTATGAGCAAGTAAATTAGTTTTCAAATAAATTAGAACCATCCAAATAATGGTTTTAAATCTAAATTGTCTTTGATTCTTAAATGTTCTGGATAAAAATTTATATCAATTTTTTTTCCTTTTTTGTTGCTTGTATTTTATTAGCTTGACTGTTCATTATATGTTTATTTTTTTATTAAATTTGTATTTTATTTCAATCACATTTGTTTAACTATAAAACTGAACGTGTGGTTGATTTTATACTTTACTATTTTAGGATTATAAAAAAGATGAATTTTACTATACCCTATCCACCTTTTGGGGTTTTTGAGATAACCTCATTAGACTTTAAAAATGCTATAAAACCTCACTGAACTGCTAATTTTGTATGAAATTGTTAGTTTGATTAACTCGTGCATGACACAATTAGATCGAATAACCCCAAAATGTTTTACGGATATATTGAATAGACTCAGAAATCTTGTTTTTTTAAGGTTATAATTGATGTTTTTTTTCTTAATCTCACCTCTACGGACTATGATATTTTTTTAACAAAAATACCTTTCATTTTTTTACGAAAATACCCTTCAATGGGGTTTTATAGCATTTTTAAAGTTCAATGGGGTTATCTCAAAATCATCAAAAGGTCGATGGGGTTTAGTAAATACCCTAAAAAACATTGTCGTAAAAACTTTCAACTCTTAAAACACACCATTCATCTTGACTTCTAATACAAAGGAAAAGAAGGTTAAAATTAAAATTGTCAATTTAATCCATAGAACGACTCATGGTAAGAAAATATTGTTTATAAAACCATAACATTCAAACTATTATAAAATCTTTACTATAAGTCTTTAAAGTTTTTAATTATTTTAACTTAAATAAATCTTCCCAATTTTTTTGCCCATATTGTTATAGCTTATACATATATGCATAACACTGATAATTTCTAATGTGATAAGAGAAATCACACTTTTAGGGTGCAAGAATGTATTAACGTTATAAGCCGTTGATAACTTAATTTTACATATAATATGTTTTTGGATTGATACTTTGAGTTGCTGGGTTTTGATTTTAAAAGCATAATTTCTTATCTAGTTCATGTTCATAAATCTAAGAACGGACGTAGATATAAAGATATTTGTTATCCATTATTTCTAACAATTTAATTTTGGAGTTTAATGTTTTTATCAATTTTTGAGGCCAAAAAAGGACGAAATTTTAAATATAAAGATGATAAAGTTATCTAAACTTCTGAAAATTAGAACATATTCTGGTTAATCGTTCTACAAAATCAAAATATGTGTTATACGAAAAACCATAAGAAAGAAATGATTTTTATTTTTTTATAATATATGAGAATTAAAAATGAGCGCAGGTTTTTTTCCTTCTAAGCCTAATTAAGTTTCGAAGAGAAGCAAAATAAATAAAGACTATAGAGTTAAGTAAAGAAGTGAGGAAGGGCAATGAGGCAACGGAAGGGAAGGGCCGAAGGCAAAAGAAAAGGTGAAAGCTAGATGGGGAAAAGGTTAAGTGGTGAACATCCACATTTAGTATTAATAGACTTAATTAATTGTTGCAACCAATGAGTATTGGCTCAGTTGGTATGGACACTTCCCCTCTTAAGAAGGGTGTGGGGTTCGAACCCCAGAAACCCCAAGAGGGAAGTGGCCACAAATTAACGCTTTCGGGACAAATTCGTGAAGCTCCTGGATGCGTGGTGTGCTTGTGTGTGGTGTGCGTGGGTGTGTTGTATGTGATGTGTGTCTAGGTTAGGGCTTACGGGCCAGTGCCCAAAAAAATTAATTGTTTCAAAAATAGGATAGAACTGTAAAATTTATAATTTATCTTAAAATGATTTTTACATTCCTCTTGAAATCTTATCTATATATACCCTTTTGTATTTTTCATCTTTTTTAATACATCTTAAAATCATTTATGTTATTAAAAATACAACTTTTTCAAATGTTTGAATATGGATTATTAGCCTATATAAAGTCAATATTATATATTTTCATATTATAATGTTTGATTTAATTTATTGTTTTAAATGCTAAAAAGTGTCATATACATTTAACCTTCATGTATCCATAAATTTAGCCTTAAAGATAATATAATCCGACCTCATTTATCGATAAATTGATATAAAACTTAAGAATTAGTGAAAATTAAAGGAAAAAGTTAACAAATATTTGACAAAAAAATATTAATAATACAAAATTATAAAATCTAGGTCTATATTATCTTCAATACTAAAAGACTAGAAGGATAAATATCATTGTAACATTTCGGTATTAAGAAGTTGTCATCAAATATCAATGAAAACATGATTATTTTAGAATAATTTCAGATATTAAAGTTATAGATATGAAGACCATAGAGGGGTTTATATGAATATGAAAAAATATAATGGTATATAGACGCAATAACCCATTTCAAAATTTGACTTGGAATGATTTTGAAGGGTGCTAGGGCCCATGGGCCGCAATTTTGCGTACGTTCGCAACTTTAGTCTTTTGGGTGCAATTGCTTGAGAGATGAGGCAGACTTTTAGCCCATACTTTCCATTGTTGTCCTTGGTATATAATCAATATATAAAATGTGGGCAGGTTGTACCAAACAAAGGGCAGAATTGGATTTGGCTAAATGTGGGCATCACATTCTGATTTACTATGGATATATCATGATAAATCTATAATCGCTTCCTTCCTGTATACGTTCTCTCAGGGTCTTGAAGAGTTTCGAGGAAGACAACTGGTCATTCAGCATTTTCACGAGTCAGTTCATGTCCATAATTTCTCCAGCCAAAATCTGACCACTAATTAAGAAAGGGTCGAAATTGGATTGTCAAATCTTTCATTATGTAGTGCTCTACAGACGCAATTTGCGTTCTATGTATCTGAATCAAATTAAGTACAAGCTTTGCAGATTCAAACAGAATTGATAGTTTGATGGTGCTACTCTAGTCTATAGTCATATCCCTTACCTATGTCTGAGCTGCAAATTATTTTTTCCGCCTGATTTTTTAGAATCATTGAGTTCCATTATACAATAGTTGGGATCTAAGCGAAGAGAATAAGAATATAATGCAAACAAAAAATATACCAAAAGGTGCCCCCTTAAATGCATGTGTTAACCTAAACTTTGAAATTCTAGAATTACCTTCATCTTGTATCCATTCTCAAGAACTTTAAGTTGTTCAAGGTCTTCTTCTAGCTGCAAGGAAGTAGGTGGTAGATCTGGATAGATGCTCAAAAACTTCGAGTCATAACTCTGGCTAGACACAAGAATATAAGTATCAGAATAAATTTACCAAAAATGATATAGGCATATTAAGATACTCATACTATGTTGTAATTAACATCCACAAGTGAGTCAGGGTGCCAAACCTGTATTCCCAAATGAAGCAGATATGGGAACTGCGGGTTAACTTTCCCTGATCTGAATCAGAATTACCCATTCATATGAAGAAAGTCCGTAAGCAGCGAGGGGCAAAAAAGCAAAACTTTACAAGAATTCAAGAGCACACACTCACTTGTTAAAAGGGATCAACCCCCTCGAGAAATAAACTGCATAACCTTGATTGTTGATTACACATTTTACACGGTTTGGATCAAGTGCATCCTCAGGCTTCAAGGATGTGACAGCAGTACTGAATACTGCGTCAGGAGCTCTCTATAGCCCATAAAATGTACTCAATTAATATATAGAAACAGATTTGTCAATAAAATAAAATGTAAAGTGTTCAAGTGTGACAAAAATTAATTAAAATTGACTCAGACTTAAATAATTTGCAGGATGATGCTACAAGAAAATAATGTAAACATATATTACAGAAGGCTATGTAATCAAAATAAATGGCACCACAATAATACAAACCACATAAAGCAATCTGCAAGAGAAAAGTAAAATTATGTATACCGAGAAGAGATTAGAGAAACACAACGGCTATTAGCAGTTCGAATTGGACATAAAAGTGCAAGTATTTGACCACTAACTTAACCGAACCAACTGATGACACCAGACTTTTATAAGGAGGTGTCCAAATTGAGTACTTCTTAACTAATCAACAGTAAACTAGCCTGCATGAGAGATATAACCTACTAAGCCATGAGAGCCGCATCAAACACTTGTGCATGGCCCTTGAACCCTCCCAAAGTTATCTTTTGAGTCATTTGAATCACATTTAGGTGTTTATATAAATGATGTGATATCTAAAACAAAAGTTGTCATTAGTTTGAAATTTGAGGCTTTGTTTGGGTATGACGTTAGGATAACCGGAGTTTATTTTTAAGTAAAGGTAGAGAGTATGCAAAGATCTCGTTTGCAAGGCCCTATCTTATATTCACTTCAAGTTTTAACTTTGACGGGGTGTTTGTTTTTGGAGTTATCTACACTCCAAAGTTTTGTTTTGGAGATTTGTAGGCTCCAAAATGAGCGTTTCTTCTCATTCTTTTTGGAGTTTAGAGAACTGCAGTTGGATTGTAGAATTTGGAGTTTAGTAAACTCCGGTAGTCTTAACTTTGGAGTTTAGACAAGCGGAGTTCTCTAAATTCCAAAATGAAAGCCAAACATGGCATAGTTAGGATTTTGGAGTTAAGTTTACATAACTATATGAAAGACCGGTTATCTAAACTTAATTTCATTCCCAAACAGGGCATGAGAAACTCAAACTCAAGCTGGGCTGCAGTCCATCAAACCTATTAAACAGTTTAAACCGCTTATCAAATTCAATCTGTATCCAATTATTTCCTCTATACCATAGAATTCACCATGGTTTTGAGAACATGAGATCTTGAGACAATGATTACTCTATCAGGAACTCTATTAGTCCAATAGAATTTCTCTATTATTACCTTGGAGGAATTTGTTAATGATAAAGATCCATTTTGTTGTTACAAAATGATTTGATAACAGTATTATGACATGAATATATAAGGAGGGAAGTATTCTTATAGCAACATCAAAATATGGGTGGGGTGGAAATTCCTTCAAAAGAAGAGAGATGCAGAATGCAGCAACCAACAAGCTGTGGCTAAGAAATCACCTGCAAAGCTTGAACAACACCATCTATTATCTCTGGTTCAATAAGAGGTTCATCACCTTGTATATTGACAACAATGTCATACTTCTTTCTGAGCTTTTTAAGTGCTTCATTACAGCGCTCAGTTCCTGCATATTAACATTAAATATATTACAGCACTAACACATGCATAATTATTTTAACTGACATTAAGCACATATTTCAGTGCAGGAGTACTTGAAAATAAAAGGTTCTCCATAACTCAATGAGGTACCGTTTCTGCAAGATTCTGATGTCATTATCACATCTGCCCCGAATCCTCTACAGCACTCGGCAATTTTTTCATCATCTGTCGCCACAACTGCAAAGGAAGGCGAAACGTATTGGAAAATCAGTTGTAGAATTATAATAGTACCATAATGGAACCATAAAACTCCATGGCTGTACCTAGAAACAAAAGCACACACTAAAGCATGCATCATTACAAACTTCTTGCTTCACCACAGCCCCACAAACAGTAGTATGACCCAAAATACCAGAATACTAATATCAATTCAGTTAAATCCCCTAGTGCATGGCTAGTAGTTATAAAAACTGTAGAAGACTTAACATGCAAAATTATATTTTAATACGATGGACACAGGTTTCTTCATTCCATTTATTAAATTTAATTATACACGAACGAGAGGGGCGATTATATATTTTATTTATATAAGTGTACACGGGCTTTTGACATAGACAGGCTCCATCAATAAGACTCGAGCCTTATTGAGGTTTGGCCCATCTTATGTTTTATACCCATGCACTTCTCGTATTTTTTCTAATGTGGGGCTATTTTAATCTACACATTTCAACACTCTCTCTCACGTGTAACGTGGTTGTCATGTGAATCGTAAAGAACACGAAGGCTCAAAGTCCGGCACGAACGCCCGGATCACACACAAGAGAGCACGAAGACTCAAGAGAGTGCACAAAGGCTCGAAGAAGGGCTCGAAAGCCGAGAGCACGAGGGCTCGAAGAGGTGTGTGTTAAAGTACAAATCCACGAATGTTATCAACCTAGCTCTGATGCCATATTAAATTTAATTATACACGAACGAGAGGGCGATTGCATATTTTATTTATATGAGTGTACACGGGATTTTGATATAGACGGGCTCCATCAATAAGACTCGAGCCTTATTGAGGTTTGACACATCTTATATTTTATACGCATGCACTTCTCATATTTTTTCCAGTGTGGAACTATTTTAATCCACACATCTCAACACCATTAAAAGGCAACAAAATATTGGGCTACCATAATCTGAGAGAATGCATGAAACGTCCACTTTTACTATTAGCACTGTTTTGGATGCGAAAATTTACATCTTCAGAAACCTTTTAAACCAACATCTCTGAAACCCTTGATAGCATGTTCATTAAGTATTCAACAACAGCAAAGCCTTCATTCCGAGTTCTTGGGTCAGCATTTATAGCACGTAAGCAGCGCTGATCAGGGAATATAGCATCATGAAGAATTAACTTTTGCTAGCAATGATATTTTTCAGCTCTACTTTTTATGCAATGAGTTCTATTCATTCGATCAAAATGTTATGATGCCTAGAAATAAATAACCACAATATTTTATCAGGCCACAAGCCCCTTATCAAACAACATAATGAATTTTCTGAACCTAATAATGTCAATTAAATGACTTTAACTACAAGAAATCCATATCAAGGTTGTTCTAATTCTTTAAGCAATCTATTAGACATCAATATATTGGACCTCAAGATGTCATCTATAAGACTACTTCATCAACTACAAGAAGGCAAAAGCAAAGTTGTTCTACTTCTAATTCTTGAAGCAATATATTAGATATCAATTTATAAAAGTTCCATATATATACATAAATAAAGTTCAGAATAATGTCTAGAGTTGTAGATATAAAGTATTAGGAAAGGTGCATAGCTCTTTTGTGCGAACTTACCAACATGGTCTAGTGTAGAAGCCAACTTTGTTTTCTCCCAAGTCCTCTAAAAAATAAATAAGGAGAGTAAGTGGAAGAGAGAAGCCATGTATTTGGTCATCTATTAAAAATACAACATAAAGATTAGATAGCATGCAGGTTTTATCATGTAAACGACTGAGTTAGGTTATAGTTGTGGTATTTATGCCTTGAGAACTCTAATTAGGTATGTTTGGAAATTTGCATGTAGGTGTTATCATCCTTCTTTTCCTTTTATTTCTTTTTTTTTAATTTAAATTTACACTTATTTTGGGAGCCATTAGAGAGCTTCTCTAGGGAAATCAAGGCAGTGGTTCTGAGGACTTTGTGTAACCCTATTCCGACCACCTTTCTCCTCCATCCATGGTTGTAGGTCATTTTGTTAAATATGCTAACTAGTTTCAGTGCTTTTCTCTTGTGTCGTTGCGCTTTTTATGTGCCCTAATTCTCTACATTAGCCATCTCTTGTGTTGGAGATCCAAATTTTAAAGCAAGTTGTTGGCACTGTGTTCAGGTGCATGCATGGTGCATTGCATCATTGCATGACAGTCTCGGTATCGGTTCATGACGATTTCTTTGAAATACAAGGATTCAAGACACTTGAAGCTTTTGCAAGTTGTTGGCACTGTGTTCAGGTGCATGCATGTGTGTCACTTCAGATTCATGCCCTGTTGGTTTAACAACTGCTCTTGAAGCTTTTGCAAGGGAATGATAAGTTGTCAACCACTTAAGCGGAAGCCAATAGCGCAATTCAAATCTGTTTGGCAGACAGACACGGGAGAGGTTTAGAAAGAGGAAATAGACCTCAGCTGATGTTGAATTACCCATTCTATGACAGATCTTAACTTACCCTCTATTTTTGTCCCTTTAGTGGGCCTAGTATTTCCGGTTCATGTATGATAAATCGCCAAAAGAGTATATTTTATATCTATCACCATATATGTCGACAACATTAACGTGGTTGAAGATGAGTTCCGGATTGTTAATCCAGTGTGCTTGTTTTGAGAAATTCGTTGACAGTGTACCTGATGATGCTCGGTACGGGGAACTCTCCAGATCATGACACGTGGCAGATGACGTGTTCCAAACCTTACGAGAAAAGAGCAAGAACGGTACATTGGAAGCATACCCCGAGCCTTCGACCCGAGAATGTTCTCGACCTTTGATGACCTCCCAGAGCACTCCTATGCTCGCCCTACAAACAACCATCGGTTCACCTCCGAGCCCTCCTGCACGATGGGCCTCCTCGGCCCTCCTAGCACGCCACCGCGCTAACACGGAACCAAGCTTGCTCGGCCTCCCGCTCACCTCTGTGCCTCCCGACGAGCTAAAGCTTCCTCGGTCTCATCGACCGACCCAGAGCGCATATCATAAGCGTCCCGGACAAGGCCCCGTGAATCTCGCCATACACGAGATATCCGCCGCCCTACAATCCCACGTTCCACGCCATCGCATTCCCCCATTAACGAGCGTATCTCGTCATTAATGGGGGATCCCGCCTTTCACGCAGACGTAACGCCAGGGGCGTAATGGCCGGCATGAATCTCGCGCCCGCCCGCTATATAAACCCCTCTCTCAGACGAATCAGGTAAGGCATTTTTACCCCCAATAGGCCGTTACTCTGCCCAAATATCTCAACTAACTTGATTGTTGGAGGGTCCACGGTGGTACAACAACCCCGGGACTTCTTTGCAGGTAACTCGGCTTCATTCCCAAATCAAGTCCACTGAGATCCACGCGCATCAAGAGGCAACCCTCAGATCCAATCTCAACCATCCATCACCGCTCGCTACAGATCAACGGAAGACAACATCTTAAGGAGATCAAGGCCTCCATCAGTTGGCGCCGTCTGTGGAAAAAAAAATTCCGCTCAACGAAAGTTTATCTTCCGATCTCGAACTCATGGCGAGTGATCATCGCGACAATCCAAGCTCCAGCCGCCGTCCTTCTCACAACGGAGACGCGGGTAGATTCCCTCCTCCCCCGAACGCCATTCACGTCCTATCTGCGTGAATAGATCGGCTCGCGTCCGTCGTGGATGCGCTTGTCCGTGTCCAAACGGCAGGACAAGCTCCCCAAGTTGCCGCTCCCCCACCTCTGGAGCGACACATAGGGAGAGAAGACACTGCCCACGCCGGCACATCTTGACGTCGCATCGCTATCTCCGGCGGCCACAGATCGCCGTGGCAACCAACTCAATGACCCGGTAGGCACCTCATAGCTCGACGCCGAGGTCTTATAAAAGAGCACCCCATCCTGAGGCCCATCATGCTCTTGTCCTTCCCAAGAAGGTGTCGGTCGACTCGCCTGCTCCCAGGCATGGCCTGCGCCCTCTCCCTCGACAGGATCGCGCGAACGGGACTCACCGCGGTAGCTCGAAGACAATCTCGCCAGGGGACCTACGGAACCTCATAGAACGGAACCGGAACCGCGGTCAGACGCAGGTTGCCAGCAGCAGGGGCCATAAATCCGAGTATACCGAATCCTCAGGATACCACGACCAACTCGATGCCCTCGAAAAGAAGATCGAGGGTATACATCGGGAGAATCGTCCTTCAAGCGACAAGGCTAGATATTCCGCCGACTCGCTTATGAGGCCCTTCACTGAAGAGCTGCTCGCTGTCCATATCTCCTCCAGGAACAAACCCCCAAAGGTATCCATCTTCGACAGAAAGTCCGACCCAAAAGACCATTTGGGCGCGTTCACGGCAGGGATGAGCTTCCAGGACAACTCCGACGCCGCACAATGCCGGGCATTCCTCGCCACTCTCATCCGTTCTGGACGAGACTGGCTCCGAGGACTCACGCCACGCTCCATCTCTACCTTCGATGAGCTGGCCACCCAGTTTCTCGGCCATTTCGTCAGGAACAGACGGCAAAAACGGATGGTCGATCATCTCTTCACTATAAAAGAGCGGGGACGAGAAATCCTTCAAAACATACGTCACCCGCTTCTACAACGCTCTCCTTGAGGTCTCAGAGCACCGAGACGAGACTGTCATCACTGCCCTTAAGTCGGGTCTTAGGCACAAGGAGTGGCTCTGCTTCTTTGCATTAGCGCAACCTAAGACCATGGCCGAGATAAAGTCTGGACCGAACAAGGGATCCAGCTCGAGTCCGAGGTGAACTCGAACCTACCTCGGACAGACCAGACAGATCAGAAGAAGAGGGCAAGAGAGGATAAAAAGAAAATTGAGCGGCCAAAGCCCTACTCCCCAAAATTCCAGGAGTATACCCCGCTCAACATCTCCCAGACATAGTTGTTGGAGGAAGCGAAGGGTAAGAGATCCTTCAAACTCCCCCGGTCAACCATAAGGCAGTCAAACGGACACGAGGCCCCTATTGGGCTTTCCACAGGTCACAGGGACACCCCACCGAGAACTGCAAACAGCTCCGAGACTATATCGATGAGTTAATCCGCTCGGGGCACCTGGCAAGATACTTGCGGGACAAGCGACAAGACGACCGAGAGCAAGAGTACCACCCTTCTCCCGGCGAGTTGACGATCGGCCAAATCATGGTCGTATCAGCGGGGGTGTGCCTGGGACAGACGAGACACAGCACCCCTTGCCGGTCGAAGGGACTAGCAGCCAACCCAGGAAAAGGGTCAAAGCAGCTGAGTCCATCATCTTTACCGACGAGGATCTCCACGGGATATCCCTGCCTCACAACGACCCTCTGGTAATCACCGCACGGGTCCACCGTTACGAAGTGCAAAGGATATTGGTCGACTCGGGAAGCTCGGCAGACATCCACTTATACGACTGCTTCTACTTATGGGACTTACCCCGTCGGACCTGAGACCGACCGTCCACATCCTGTCGGGGTTCACCAACCACTCTTTCCCGGCAGAAGTGGTGGTCACCCTCCTACTTAACATCGGGGAGACAGGCCATACACGTATCGTGCCTGTGGAGTTCATCGTCGCCAGAATTCCATCGGCCTACAATATCCTCCTGGGACGCCAACGCTGAATTCCCTCCGGGCCCAGATATCGACATACCACCTAGCAATCAAGTTTCCCCTCGACCAAGATGGGATAGGCCGGGCCTACAGGAACCAGCAAACCGCGAAGATTTGCTTCACAGCGACATCTATGCCCGAGGAGAGAAACGATGATCTTGAGAGCACGTATGATTTCAGGAGATCTTTGGATACTCGGGATGAGCATAAAGAGATCCGAGGAGCCCCGGTTGAGCCGCTAACAGAGGTCCACCTCGCCGAAGGAGACGATGGACGAACCGTCCAAATCGGGTCACTATTAACGGGGGGCCGGCGCGATGACCTGGTCCACTTCCTCAGAGGAAACTCAAACGTGTTCGCCCGGGCGCCCGCCGACATGCCTGAGATCGACCCCAAAATAATATCACATAAGCTCGGGGTCGACCCGGCGGTCCGACCCGTCAGATAGAATAAACGAAGCTTCGCTCCGATCAAGCTAAAAGCGATCAAGGACGAGGTTGACAGGCTGCTTGCGGCCAACTTCATTCGGAACGTGGCTTACTCGGAGTGGTTGGCGAATATGGTCATGATTAAAAAGGCAAGCGGGAAGTGGCGCATGTGCGTCGACTTCACTGATCTCAACAAGGCCTGCCTGAAGGACAACTATCCCCTTCCTCGGATAGATCAGCTCGTCGACAGTTCGACAGGCCGCGAGCTACTCAGCTTTATGGACGCCTTCTCCGGCTAGAACAAAATCAGTATGAATCCGGCAGACAAAGAGCTCACCGCATTCATAACGGACCGGGGGTATACTGCTATAAAGTGATGCCCTTCGGCCTCAAAAACGCTGTGGCTACGTACTAACGCGTGATCAACAAGATGTTTAAGCATCAGATCGGCAGAAACATGGAGGTTTATGTCGACGACATGCTCGCCAAATCGACCTCGTCAGATCAACATACCAAAGATCTACGCGGGGCTTTCGACGTCCTCCGTAAATATAAGATGAAACTGAATCCCGCCAAGTGCGCGTTCGGGGTCACTAGTGGAAAGTTCCTCGGGTTCATGGTCACCCACCGAGGGATCGAGGCTAACCCGGAGAAGATCAGCGTCATCCTCAACATAGCAGCGTCCAAGACCAACGTCGAAATCATGCGACTCACAGGGGGGTAGCCACTCTGAGTCGTTTCATGTCAAGATCCGGGGAAAAGTGCATCCCGTTCTTCAAAGCTCTAAGGAAGATCCCAAGGTTTGAATGGTCGGAGGAGTGTAGATCGCCTTCGAGCAATTGAAAGTGCACCTGGCGACTCCCCCACTACTCACCCGGCCAGTTGAAAGAGATGAGCTATCACTGTATCTGGCGGTGTCCGATCAATCTGCAGGTTCGGTGCTCGTCCGAGAAGTCGAGGGAGTCCAGAAGTCGGTCTACTATATAAGCCACGTCTTCAAGGATGTGGAAACAAGGTACCCGGCCATAAAGAAGATTGTCTTGACACTCATCGTGGCCTCCAGGAAACTACGGCACTATTTCCAGGTGCACACCATCCTCGTCCTCACCGAACGCCCATTAGGGGCCATTCTCGCCTCCCCCGAGTCTTCTAGTCGATTGGAGAAGTGGAGGTGGGAGTTGTCCCAATTCGATATCAAATACCGCCTGAGGCAAGCTATCAAGGCACAAGCCCTGGCCGATTTTATCGTCGAATGCATTATCCCTAACAAAGAGGCAGTGTCCGTGCCGGCCCCCGGATCTCAACCTTCTGTCAAAGAGAGACCCGACTCCGTCCCCGATTGGGTCCTTTACGTCGACGGGTTATCAACCGAGGAAGGCTACGGTGTCGGCCTCATCATTCGGGGCCCGAACGAGGCAGAGATGGAGTATTCTTTGAAGCTCGGGTTCAAAGCCGCAAACACACTCGGGAGCAGCCACCCTGCTCGGTCCATCCTTAGCGGGTAACTTCTTACCCATCTACGCTAAAGATCAAAGCCCTCGCCAAGACGCAACCGAGCAGCTGTCATGCTCGGTCCATCCATGGCTGGCAGTTCATTACCCACCGACGCCAAGAATCGAAGCCCTCGTCAAGAGGCAACCAAGCAGCTTCACTGCTCAGTCCATCCTTAGTGGGTAACTTCTTACCCATTTACGCTAAGGATCAAAGCCCTCGCCAAGACGCAACCGAGCAGCTGCCCTGCTCGGTCCATCCATGGCTAGTAGTTCACTACCCACCAAAAGGATCAAAGCCCTCGCCAAGAGGCAACCGAGCAGCTACCCTGCTCGGTTCATCCATGGCTGGTAGTTCACTACCCACCGACGCCAAGGATCGAAGCCCTCGTCAAGAGGCGACCGAGCAGCTTCATTGCTCGGTCCATTCTTAGTGGGTAACTTCTTATCCGTCTACGCTAAGGATTGAAGCTCTCGCCAAGAGGCAACCGAGCAGCTTCCCTGCTTAGCTAGTAGTTTACTATCCATCGACGCCAAGGATCGAAGCTCTCGTCAAGAGGCAACCGAGCAGCTTCCCTGCTCGGTCCATCTTTAGTGGGTAACTCCTTACCCGTCTACGCTGGTAGTTACCACCCACCGACGCCAAGGATCGAAGCCCCGTCAAGAGGCAACCGAGCAGTTTCCCTGCTCGGTCCGTCCTTGGCTGGTAGTTACCACCCACCGACGCCAAGGATCAAAGCCCTCATCAAGAGGCAACCGAGCAGCTTCCCTGCTCGGTCCATCCTTGGCTGGTAGTTACTACCCACCAACGCCAAGGATCGAAGCCCTCGTCAAGAGGCAACCAAGCAGGTTCCCTGCTCGGCCCATCCTTGGCTGGTAGTTTACTACCCACCAACACCAAGGATCGAAGCCCTCGTCAAGAGGCAACCGAGCAGCTTCCCTGCTCCGTCCATCCTTAGTGGGTAACTCCTTACCCGTCTACGCCAAGGATCGAAGCCCTCGTCAAGAGGCAATCGAGCAGCTTCCCTGCTCGGTCCATCCTTGGCTGGTTGTTTGCTACCCACCGACGCCAAGGATCGAAGCCATCATCAAGAGACCACCGAGCAGCTTCCCTGCTCGGTCCATCCTTAGTGGATAACTTCTTATCCATCTATGCTAAGGATTTAAACCCTCCCAAGAGGTCACCGAGTAGCTTCCCTACTCGGCCCATCCTTGGTGGGTAACTCCCTGCCCATCTATACTGAGGATCGGTAGCCCCAACTACGCCGACCTACCTTCAGAGAGATGGTCTCCAGTCCAACTCGAGGAAATGGGCGAGTCTACGCCTTTCTACTCGGAGGTACCAACCGGCATACCTTCAACGTGCGATTGCCACCTCGACTCCAGGGCCATAACGATGCCGACCTTACACCGGCTAGTGTAGGCTTTGACGAATAATTAAGTTTAACTCGACGCGCGATCACCAACTAAAGGATCGGTCCCTGACCTAGCGCTCATTAGGCGAGTAAAATGAAGACATTGCAGCGAAATGGAAACATTGCCACAAAAATTCTGCAAGAGAGCTTTATTTACAACTCGGGAACCTTTACAAAGGTATTGTGGGCTCCCCGGCCTTACAAAATCGCCCGAAGGCTTGCAAAATCCCAAGCCGAAAACAAAAAATATAAAAAAAAAGAGGGCAAGGACACTCATGCCTCAAAGCCGGGAAGGACCTCGACGTACTCCGCGGCCACCTCGGGAGCCGGGGTGACTGCTTGAGAGTCGGTGCCCACCGCAGGAGCTTCGGCACTGGGAGCCGGGGTGACCGCCTTCTCCCCAACGCCCCCACCAGAGGCCTTCCCCCAGACAACGCTTCCGGTGGCATCCCCTTGCACCTCACCCTCGAGGGGGTACTCGAGCCGGAGCTCAGTATCGGGAAACTCCGGCATCAGCACCTTGACGGCGTCGAGGGCATCATGCCAGACGAGGGTCGAGGCTTCGACGAGGTCGGCGTAGAATTGATCCAACGTCTTGTAGCTCACCACCGCCTTCGCAGCCCGGAGATCGGCGCGCCTCATCGCTTCCTTCATCGTCTCGTTTTCCTCTTGAGGGTGTCCCGTGTCTTCTTCAGAGTAGCGGTGAACATCCTGGTATCCTCCAACTTGGCCTCAATGGCCTTGTTGGATTCCATCAAAACTCCGATAGTCTCCAGGCAGCCGGCGTTCACCCGACCCTCGGCTGCCACCCAGTCTTCGAGAGCGGCGATCCTCTCCTTTGCCTCACGCAGCTCCCGGCTCAAGCCCTCCTTGAGCAAGGTATACTCGCCAGCGATCTGCATCGCCGGGACAGTTTCCTTGTGCTCCATGTTGACAACGAGGGCACGGTGCTGGAGGACCTGAGGAAAACAAAAGGAGAGGTTAAAAAGGCAGTCGATCCTGCGAACAAAAAGTACTTAATAAAAACCCGAGCGGAAGGCGGACAATGACCTGCATGGCCTCCTGGGCTATGGCCGCCATTTAGGCCTTGAGGGTCCCCAGGGGGAATTTTGCCCCCAGCCGACCTTTCCATTTCCGAGAGCAGGCTAAAGGTGACAGAAAACCCCGAGGGCACCTCAAAGCGAAGATCCCCTTTATCCACGAAGATCGGGGAAGACGGGGAACGGCGCATCGTCATATGGTGCCTCTTGAGGAGGGGCGTGGGAAGGTCGGCCTCGCCTCCCACCTCCAAAACCCGAGTTTCCTGCTCCCGAGCATGTTTGCGGCTCTGCGCGCGGCCGGCCTCCGAGGCCCGGAGCGTGCTGGAGCGCCTAGCCGGAGCGGCCGCCGACGGAGCCGGGCTCGCAGTGGGGCATGACAGGTTGGCGCCCCCGGCCTTCCTCCCTTTCTTCTCGGCCAGGCAGCCCGAAATTTAGATCGGTCCATCGGTTTTGCTAAGAAGCAAAATACTAAGGGGGTTAGCAATGCCAGAAAAAATGGAAGGATACACAACTCTAAACAGGTCGCCTAAACTCCTAACTTACCCGCAAACTGAGCGGGGTTGAGCCCGGCCCAACCGAGGGCCTGCTCGGACAGCAACAGATCGGCCCGATGGACGGGCTCCCACTCCGACATCGCCACCGCATCGGGATCAGACGACCGCCTCACCCACGGGCAGTTGGCCTTGTACCACTGGACAGGCACAGGCCAATCCTCACCCTCGGGTGGCCTGACTTACAAGAACTTCTCTTTCCATTCATGAATGGAAGAAGGTACTGCTACGACCCCCGACCCGACCGCCCCATCTCTGTGTTTTCTAAAAGAAACGTATACCCAGCTAGGCTCGTCCTTACGAGTGCCGGGGTGATTTTTGTAGCAGAGGGAGGAAAGGAGAAAGTTCAGGCTAAAAGGGATCTCCTGCAGTCTCAACCGGACTAGAAACCCGAGGAGAATCCTCCACGAGTTCGGCACTAACTGACCCGGGGCTAATTGAAAGCAATGCAGCTCCGCACTCACCTCGGGGGAGAAGGGCAAACGCATTCCGGCCCAAAAGGCTTCCAAGTACAAAGCAATCTCCTTGCCCCGTACCTGGTCTGCCCTCTCTCCCTCCCCGGCCAAGCGAAGCGAGTAGCCAGGGGGAATGTAGAAGCGAGCCCGGATTGTGGTGAGCTCGTCCACATGCCTCAGGAGGGAAGGCGCGTCACGGACACTCTTGACACGCGTTTTGAGGACCGTCCCCGTCGCACGGCCCCGGGGAGCATGACTAACCCTAACTTCCCGGGGGGATTCCGACTAGGACGAGAAAGAAGCAGAAGAGGAGACTGCAGAAGACTCCCTAGACTTTACCCGAACTATTTCTACGAACTCCCCAGAGGAAGACATCTAACCTGAGCAAAGGAAGGAGTTCTCCAAGGAAAAAACGCAAGAAATCCGACCTAAAGGGAAGAGCGCCGAGCTAACACACGAAGGGCTGAGGAAATTATAGCGAAGTGTGGACCCTGGGGGATCCCACCTCTATTTATAGCAGTCGGCGAACACATCCTTACGAGTGTCGGGATGATTTTTGTAGCAGAGGGAGGAAAGGAGAAGCTTCGATCTAAAAAAGATTTCCTGCAATCTCAACCGGACCAGGAACCCGAGGAGAATCCTCCACGAGTTCGGCACTAACTGGCCCGGGGCTAATTGAAAGCAATGTAACGCCGCACTCACCTCGGGGGAGAAGGGCGGACGCATTCCGGCCCAAAAGGCTTCCAAGTACAAGGCAATCTCCTTATTCCGTACCTGGTCTGCCCTCTCTCCCTCCCCGACCAAGCGAAGCGAATAGCCGGGGGTAAGTGGAAGCGAGCCCGGATTGTGGTGAGCTCGTCCACATGCCTCAGGAGGGAAGGCGCGTCACGGACACTCTTGACACGCGCTTTGGGGACCGTCCCCGTCGCACCGCCCCGGGGAGCATGACTAACCCCAACTTCCCGGGGGGATTCCGACTCGGACGAGGAAGAAGCAGAAGAGGAAGCTGTAGAAAACTCTCTAGACTCTACCCGAACTATTTCTACGGACTTCCCAGAGGAAGACATCTAACATGAGCAAAGGAAGGAGTCCTCCGAGAAAAGAACGCAAGAAATCCGACCTAAAGGGAAGAGCGTCGAGCTAACACACGAAGGGCTGAGGAAATTATAGCGAAGTGTGAACCCTGGGGGATCCCACCTCTATTTATAGCAGTCGGCGAACACATCCTACGGCGTCGATCGTCTCCCGCCAAAACAACACTTCGCATTCAACGCTCATCAACGTTCCACCAGTCGCACATGCATTGGGCGCGTCCCGTCGAGCGCGAAGAACACCGGCGGCCCGTCACGTCAGCCAACCAGCGCCGGACACGTGGCCTAGCGCTTCGACGAACGTATGCCCGAATCGGCGCTTCCTCTTTAATACAAGATCTCTCCTCTGATCCGATGATGTCATCAAAAATACAACTAATTGCCCGGTAATTCACGCCGACGATGTCTTCAAATAAGAACTTGGTCCGGGTGACCGATCAGACCACTCTCGACCCGACCCAAGAATAGGTCGGTCCGAGAGTGGGGGGCTAATGATGATGCTCGGTACTGGGAACTCCCCAGATCATGACACGTGGCAGATGACGTGTCCCAAAACTTACGAGAAAGGAGCAAGAACGATATATTGGAAGCATACCCCGGACCTTCGACCCGAGGATATTCTCGACCTTTGATGACCTCCCAGAGCACTTCTATGCTCACCCTACAAACAACCATCGGCTTACCTCCGAGCCCTCCTGCACGATGGGCCTCGTCGGACCTCCTAGCATGCCACCGGGCTAACACGGAACCAAGCTTGCTCGGCCTCCCGCTCACCTCTATGCCTCCCGCCGAGCTAAAGCTTCCTCGGTCTCATCGATCGACCCAGAGCGCATATCATAAGCGTCCCAGACATGGCCCCGCGAATCTCGCCATATGCGAGATATCTGCCGCCCCCACGATCCCGCGTTCCACGCCATCGCGTTCCCCCATTAACGAGTGTATCTAATCATTAATGGGGGATCCCGCCTTTCACGCAGGCATAACGCCAGGGGCGTAACGGCCGGCGTGAATCTCACGCCCGCCAACCCATGGCTGCCACTATATAAATCCCTCTCTCAGACGAATCAGGCAAGGCATTTTTGCCTCAATAGGCCGTTACTCTACCCAAATATCTCGACTAACTTGATCGTCGGAGGGTCCACGGTGGTGCAATCACTCCGGGTCTTCTTTGCGGGTAGCTCGGTTTCATTTCCAAATCAAGCCCACTGAGATCCACACACATCAAGAGGCAACTTTCAGATCCAATCTCAGTCATCCATCACCGCTAGCTGCAGATCAGCGGAAGACAACTTCTGAAGGAGATCAAGGCCTCCATCAGTACCGCATTGAATCATTGTGTTAGGAAGATGTTAAGGCCTCTTGGCACTCAAAAGAGTTGAAACAGTTGGAATTTGAATATAAATCAAGTCAAGAAAGAATTTTTTCCCCTGACCCTTTACTTTTTCGAGAGTCTTTTGTGTAGATTTTATGAGCCATCAGTGAACAAGGAGCTCTTTTTGGGGGGTTATGTGCTCTATTTTTCTATTTTGTTACTCTGCAAAAAGCAGTAAACTCAAATCTGAACTGCCAAAAAGGAGAGATTTTTAGGTCAAATTTTGTTGCCCAGTAAACATTCATGCTAAGATTTTGGGGGGGAAACCACAATGAGTGAAAATTTGCAGAAATTACTTGGAAAAATTGAAGCTTTTAGTACCTGGATCATGGGCTTGCCGAGGATTTGAACGAGGGGTTTGCCCTCGAAGCGGGTGGAGGCGAACCGAGCCGGGATGATTCCGACGACCCTGGACCGGGACTTCCTGAACCAGCGGAGGCCGAAGGCGGCATGGGCCCCAGCTGCCGCCGCGATCGCCGCGCCGAGGAGCAGCCCGTGCACGATCCAGCCCCTTCTGCTGTCAGTGGATGATGAATCCGAGGAAGGAGCGCAGATTGCCATTGATGACTCACACTCTCTCTGGTGAGTCTGCGGTTGGGTGTGGAACAGAGCTGGATTCGACAAAAACTTGGGCTCGATAGCATAACCAAAAATTATAGGTCAGAAAAGAGAAATATATAAAATTATAAATATATGCGTCTTCTACCGAACTACTACTTAAATGCTTCAATTTAGATTGATAAAATATTTTGTTCAAAATTATAGTAAAAAGTTTGAATCTCAATGTGCTCCTCACCGTTCGATTCATAAAATTCTCAATTAATATTTAGGATGAATATAAATCGTCCACATGCCATGGACAACCATCCGTTGTACCTGCAAGCACCATTTGGACTTCCCAACTGATGGAGGTTGTGATCCTTCAGATATTGTCCTCCGTCGATCTGTCGCGAATGTTGTTGAACGGTTGAGATTTGTTTTGGAGGTCGTCTTCTGAAACGCGTGGATTTTAATGGCTTGGTTTTGAGGTGGAAGCCGAACTATCTGCAAAAGAAGTCCCGGGATGGGCGACCACCGTAAGACCCTCCGACGACCAAGTTAGCTAAGAAATTTGAGCAGAGTAATGGCTTGTTGGATTAAGATTGCGTTACATGCGTCGTCTGAGAGAGTGTTTTTTATAGTGGTCGCATGCAGCGAGCAGGCTCGAGATCTTCGCCTTCGGTTACGCCCCTGACGTTACGCCTGCATGAATGACGGGATCCACCATTAATGGCAGGATACGCTCATTAATGGGGGATGCGCAGCGTGGGACGCAGGACATGGGGCGGCAGATATCTCGTCCTTGGCGAGAAAAGCAGAACCGTTGCGGAAGCGCATGGGCTTTACGTTCTCTGTAGGTCAGGAGAGCTGGGAAAGCTTAGCTCGGCGAGGGGCTCGTAGATGAACTGGGAGGCCGAGGAAACTTGGCTCTGCAATAGCTCGGAAATAAGCACGGGAGGATGGGCGCCAGTTTGGCGGCTAGGTCGCTCTTGAGTAAGAGACGGAGTATAAGCTCGGGGATGAACTGAGGAAGGTTATCAATGCTCCACACTGATTTTACCTCGGCACCCTCAGGGGTCTAATGAGTTGTCGTGGGTGACACGTTATTCGCCATGTGTCGTGATCTGGGGGATTCCCACTTATGAGCATCATCATTAGCCCCTCACTCTTGTTCCAACCTATTTATGGGTCGGGTCGAGAGTGGCATGCTCGGTTTTCTAGGCGTGGTCTGTTGCCGAGAATCCTAGGTGCGGATTTCGAAGACGACTTGGTGTAGGGCAGTTGCATTGTTCAGATTTATGAGCCCACGTGGCGTATCCCCGAGCGCTTGGATCTTCGATCGTATCCCCGAAGATATCAGGGCATCAGAGAAATGATCACGCATTAAAGAGGAGGTGTCGATTCGCTCGTTCATCTCTTGGTCCACAGGCCACGTGTCTGAAGCGGGTTGGCATACGCGACAGGCTGTCACTGTCGCCTGCGATCGAAGGGACGTCCCCAATGGCCTTTCGACATGTAGAGATTTGACGGCTGGCAGAAGCGACGCTTCGTTTTGGCGGGAATTGATCTGGGTCGCTGGATGCCTTTCCTGGAGTGTATAAATAGGAGAGCCCCCTAGGGCCAACACTTCCGTCATAATTTCCCTTCGTTGTCAAATGTTGCTCGGCGCTCCGTCCTTTAGATCGAATCCTTTACGTTTTTTCCTCGGAGAACCAATTCCTTTGAATCAGGTGAGATGTCTTCATCTGAGGAGTCTGTAGAAATAATTAGGGTTGAGTCGGGCGATGAGATTCCAGTTGTTGGAGCCGGGTCTAGAGAGTCTTCCGCCCCTTTGGCTGCTGCTAGCCAAAAGGATTCTCTTGTTGCTTCATCTAAGTCGGGCTCGTCCCGTAGAGTCAGGGTTACCCGTGTCGATCGCTGCAAAGTGACGGCGAGGGCCTCTAAGGTGTGCATTGGGAACGCTCACGATGCGCCCTCCGTCCTGAGGGACGTGGGCAAGCTTACCGAGATTCGGGTTTGATTCCACATTCTCTCTAACTATTCGCTTCGTTTAGCTAGGGAGGGTGAACGGGCGGTGTAATACCCAGTCCCCTATAAATATCTTCCGTATTTTAAATAAATGATTTTCCCCAAAAATTTTATATTTAAAATTTTACAATTAATATTTCCTATATTTTCTATATTTTTCCTAATCCCTAAACCAATCTTTTTCCCAAACCCAAACCCACAGACCCGGCCCACGTCCCATAACTAAATCCTAACCTTTCCCTAACACCCGACCCGACCCGACTCCCTCTCCCCCTTCTTCTTCTCCTCCCTCGTTCTTTTCCTACTTCTTTTCTTCCCCAACGTTCCCCCTTTTCTCGCGCCACAACGACCGCGCTCACCTCCACGAGACCCGCGTCCCGTCGCCAACGAACTCCCCGCAATCCCCTCCCTTACGCTAATCACAAAGCTCGCGCTCGCCTCCATGACGATGAAGCCCGCAATCCCAACAACCCCCGCACGACCTGCACTCCCCTATGATGAGCTCCTCCATCTCCCTCGACCACACCACCTTCATCACCATCTCTTCCACCCATCAACAACACCGACCCCTAAGAGCCTCACTACACCACCAACCTTCTTCCATCGCCGGAGCTCCCTCAAACCACCACGAAAACCTCCAGCGACCCACTTCCTCATCACCTCACACCATCGACCACTGCCCGCTGCCGAACCCAACCGCCAACCTCCATCGCCATCGTTCTGCATCAACAACTCGCATCCTCGACCTCGTGACCACGCTTGCCACTACGAGCACCGACCACCACCATCGTCATCGGCTCACCCCAGCGCCGCCTGAGCACCCCCAACCGACCTCGTCGCCGAGCTCCTCTTCTTCTCCTCCGCGTGGTCTACCCCGCTGCGAACACCATCGTCTCTCTCTGCACCGATCCCACTCCACACCCGAGCGCCCATGGCCACCGCCTAACTCCGACGAACCTCTCCACCCATTACCACCACAACCTCCCTGCCGCAACCTCCTCGCTTCCACCTCACCAACCGAGCTCTACATAACCCAACACCACCACCGGAACTCCATCGTCAGCCACCTCTTCTCGACGCTGCCATCATGGCCATCGTCGTCGTCCCCTCCTCGTTTGACTCAAGCCATGCCCGAAGTCCTCCTATAACCCATCTCCTTCATCGAACCTGAGCTCACAAGCCTTTCCCTTCAGCTTCAAGCGGAGCCCCCACCCGAGCCACATGTGTCGTCGACCATCGCCTGAGCCATCGCCGGGACTCCTAGCCGCCGAGTCTCCAAGCACCAAGGACGAGCCGAGCTCCCAACTCCAGCTCCAAGCCGAGCCCTACACATTGTCGTCACTGCAGCTGCTCTGTGCCGTGTCGCTGTTGCTGCCGCTGTTCATCGCCGCTGTCGGAGTCGTCGACAGCTCGACCATCGAACATCGTCAGGCAAGTGAAATCCATATTCACTTGTTTAACATGCTATAGTAAGCATTAGCTAAAGAGATTATATTATATCTAGATATATAAATAAATATAATTGGATCGAAACCTATGCTTGAATTTCGTGTAGCGAATCATCGTGTTGTCTTACTTGAGTAGAGTCTGACTAGGGCTTATTACTGTGTTGGTAACGCGTGTAAATTAAATGGTTAACATCTAACTTGGTTTGTTAGAAGAAACGTTAGTTTCGATCGATGACTGAACGGTTATCTTAGGTGTTCGATGCGAACCTCATGCGAAAACAAAATCTAAAATGGCGGAACTCATGATATTTATACCCTAAAACTATTAACAAACGCTATGTAGAAATTCGGTGGCAAATTAAAGTCATTTTCACCCATAAAGTGATGCCCTAAGGTCAATACCGAAACTTACGATTTACCGAACACTTGACGCCGTTAAATTCATAATTAATTCCAGAAATATCCAATCGCAACGTGCCTAGGTTCATTGCGAAGACTACTGCATAAAATTTAACACGACATATAGCTTTACTGTTATATGTATCCTATGAATATCGAAAACAAAGAACTTACCTGACCTTGGATTGCAGTTCAGAGCAGGAACTTACCCTTGACATGCATTTGTACCCTTGAATTCTTGCTGTTTAATTGCGATAATGTGCGGAGCTAATTACCGTTGCATACAAAGATGTCTTATCTTTCCAATGGTACCGGTTTCACTAAATTCCAGTATCATTTGGTATTTAATCATATTTTAAACGAGTGACATGTACAGCAGATTTCTGTCAATTCAGCTTGCACCCTTCATCAGCGATTTGCTCATAACTCCTAAACCAAAATGACTATTGTTGATCTGTCTCTTGCGATGTAAATTTAACTCATAGACCTACAATTAGTTGAACAGTAGTGTCACCTAATTATGCTCCCAATAAGGAGTAAAACGTATTACGAAATAAACTTCTAGTTCAGAAATTGGATTTCCAGCAGTAAATACTTAAAATGGAATGACTATAACTGAAATCCGATTGATATGAAACCAATTTTGCTGTACAGATATATACTGCATACTCCTTTTATATCATTTTGCTCAATTACGCACATGTGATTTTATATGATTTTTCTAGTCCAACCAACATCGATTGCTCGTATGTTTTTAGCAGTGCATTTACTATATCCCCATCATGTGCATAATCGTCATACTCTTGTAAATAGTGTTCTTTTGCATCGATAACTTAGTGACCGTGTTACATTACCAAGTGGTAAATGTTAGTGATTGGATTATGGCAAGTACGTCAGTGTAAAAGCGTGAATGAATAAGTGAAGTGAAGCATACTTGTACACAATCAGCGGAACCAAATAATTATTGTATTGTCGACGCCGAAGGGACATATATAAGGGTAACTATAACTGGAATGGGACGGTTATGGAAGCACTTATATTAGTGTCATAGGTAAGATATCGAGTACTGTCCATTTATTTTGGATACCAGTCGAGACATGCTTGATGGAGACTGTGTCTTCAGTTTTCGTGTAGACTTGTCATGGAGCGACTAGTATTTGGATTCATGGTCAATGTTTGATGTAGACCATGGGGTGTGGGGTAGTTTGAGTGTGAGTTCGATCAACGGAATCTTATGAGTCCCGCTGCCGGCATATATAGCGATTTCGAGAGTCGTATGGATGGTATTACTGATTATTTGCGAGCGTGATTTGGGCTCGTGTTCCCTTACCCCTGGAGCTTACCCTTGGGTTGTGGATACTCATGCGGTGGTTGACGCTCATACTTGGACTGACGATACGTTTAGTGACTTGGACATTGAGACTTAGAGACTGATAGGTTTAGTGACATGGATATTGCATTGATTGCTGATTCGATATACCTGCTTTATTGTTTACCTGTACCGGTTACTTCATGCTCATGTCATCACTCCATATTTAATGTTTCATGGTCATCATCATTGCACGTGTTTACATATGAATTTATATATATTTCAATTGTGTCGCTCTGACGACCTGAGTATGCATGCTCAGAGTGAGAAGCTGACTTAGCTCGGATCTGGATCTGTCGTACCTCGAGGATATTGCGCACATCTAGATCAGCGACGACAACGTTATCTTCCCTTGATCCCTATCTGGTTAGTTTTATATTTATTTGATAGAAGTAGTGACTGCATTTCTCATTACCTGTGCATTGATTGTTGATTACCACGTAATGCTAGAAGCTGAAGTGTGACTACGGCAGGATATTTCCTTGACCGTAGGAGCATGGTTGACCTTATCACCCCTCATATTACGGATTTTGGGAAGCGGGGCGTGACATGGTTTTTTGGGTATCAAAGCGCCAGGTTTAGATTGGGATTACAGTTTCCGACTAGGGCTTGACAATTTAAGTCACCCTTTCGGTCTAGATTGTAAACTTGTTATCCTTGACCTTGATTCATATAGTTATGCTACATTTTTTGACTCCATCCGCTAGAGTTTTGGGTGACTTAATAGAGTTATGTGATTGTAACTATAGACTGCAGCATAGTTACAAGGCAACACTTTGCTTGAGTGACTTGGAGTTCTATATTTGATTCCGCTCGATTGAGTCTCACCTCATCACATATTCTTGTTCCGTTCTATATCTTATTCTGATTCTTATACCTTATACCTTATGCTGTCCTAAAATTTGTTGTTTCAGGACCATGGCTTCCAACGACTCTTCTTCCACCTCCACTTCCCAGAGTCAGACCGCCGAGGTTTTGAGTGTACTGCAAGGCTTGAGGGAAGCTCAGGAGAGAACGAATGATTTTTTAGCCAAGGGGTTAAGAAGGCAACTAGTTCAAGCACCAGGAGGAGCCCCCAATCGGAGGGGAATCCCTGTTAAACTAAGAGGTGGTATGCAGATGAAGCGCCCATTTGTTCCTCAGCAATAGAAGCAGCGGAGAACCCAACGTTGTGGTTATTGCAAGAGGCCAAGACATCTTCAGAGGGACTGTCGTCGGGCCAAAGGGCAGTGCTTGATTTGTGGATCCGACGCGCATCTTATCGATGGTTGCCTTCGAAGGAAAGAGCTACAAGAAGGAGATTCGTCAATGCTCTCCACATCGGCTTGAGTAACTTGGTTATTTCGTAGTTCGAGTTTCGAGAACGGTGCGGACCCAACACAGGATTCAAACTCGCTTTACGAGATCGCAAAGATCTAGATATCAACGCGGAGTTATCACCCTTCCCACTTTCAATAAAAACCTTGTTATTTTATTTAATAATCGTTTCTTTTCGTCTGAACCTTGTATTTGTTGAACCCCTTGGTTTAAATGAAAATGTGAGTTGTGATTTATATATTGTTCCCTTCCAATAATGTCACGCCCCGCTTCCCAATGTACGGTAAGGAGACACGACGGGTCACGCGACGTATTTACTCAGAAGTAAACACGCTAAGCTTATCTAAGTAATATAAAGAAAAATACACAAGAGATAAGAATGTAAATGAACAGCAACTTTATTTATTAAATATTCTATTACAGGTATAACCGAAATGTAAATACATGAGTAGAAAGCGATGCCTAAACAATGGCATAACTGAAATGAAATAAATATGTATGTTACCTGATTTAAAATCAGGAAAGTTTCTGGGAAAAGCTTCAGAAGAGGGTCACGTGCTTACACGTGACCAGCGGTCACATATTGACACGTGACACCTAAACGCATCATCAAGGCAAGTTCAGTTTCCTGACTACATTGAAGAAAAGGGGCTTCAGAAAGAGTCACGTGCTCCCACGTGACCAGGGTCACGTGTCGGCACGTGACATTTAAATGCAAGCGTCAAAGGCACACCGGATCCCTGATCAAATCAAAGAAAAAGCTTCAAAAGAGGTCACGTGCTCCCACGTGACCAGGGGTCACGTGTTGGCACGTGACGCTCAAAACATCAGAATTGTTCTCCAGTTAAACCAAGAAAAAGAATCCAAACAAGGGTCACGTGCTCACACGTGACCAGGGGTCACGTGGTGGCACGCGACGGTTAAGCAACAACCAGAAGACAGCGCAAAAAGAAAGAGGAGGGCTCATTCCAAAGAGGGTCACGTGTCCACACGTGACCATGGGTCACGTGGTCACACGTGACCGGCTTTCAAAGCCCATTTTGTCAACAGAATTAAATTCTGAAAGAGATTCAGATCTTTCCAAAGGAGAGCGATTATCTGGGACCAATCGAATTAAAGATTCAGAGGTGATTAAATATCATCTATCTATGGGAAAATCTCGGGTTTGGAAAGATCTCCCCTTTAAATCTAACCAAAATAACAAAGGAGAATCCCGGGATTTAAAATCCAATGGTGAATAAAATTCACCTGATAATCCAAAGGTCCAGAACGAATGATGGATGCAAATCAAATCTCTCAATGAAGATTCGTCAAAAACTAATTGACTCGGCTGCTTCTCCTATAAATAGGAGCCAAGAGATACAAAAAAAAGAGAGGATATATACGCAGAGGGAGAAAAAAAGAGAGAGCCTTGATACTTTGAGGAATTTGGAGCTTCTGCAAAGGAAAACCCTAGGTAAGAAAGGGCAGGCTTTTTGAAAGAAGGAGAATTTAATTCTCAAAAGAGTTTAACTCTGATATATAAAACAGAAAAACATATTTCTTCTCTCTTTGATAGAGGATCTGCAAAGTGCACATCTCTCCTTTAGGTTGAGAATTTAATTCTCAATGGGTTGAGATCCTGCCATGCAGATCCAAAACATAGAGAGGGAATGGAAACATGAGAATTTAATTCTCGCAGAACTATAGGAATTTAATTCCTTTAAGATAAAAGTAGGGCTTGACCCTGTGTTATGGGAATTTAATTCCTTCAGAATAAAAAGAAACAGGGTTTAACCCTAATTAAGAACCTAGTTCTGTTGGAACAGCGGGGATTTAATTCCCTTGATCATAATTTAACAGAGAATGGGAATTTAATTCCTTAAAAGCTTTTATTAGGGTTTAACCCTTCAGTTCTTCACATATATGAGGAATTTAATTCCTACAGAAAATTCAGAGTCTAACTCTATTCAGAATATAGATCTTCAAAAGGAAGTAGGAATTTAATTCCTCTGAAATTACTGTCAGGGTTTAACCCTACGAGGAATTTAATTCCTGGAAAAGATTAACAGATCCTCTAAACAACATACATAGAGGCAGGGTCACGTGTCACCACGTGACCCCCCCAAGAGATCTACAGAAAACCCCTTTGAGGCAGCACCCCACGTGACCCACGTGACACTCGGCAGAAGCTTTAACATATAAGCATTTAAATGCCCTTCACGTGAGGGCACGTGATGCGATAATCTCAGCAGAATAAATGAAGGGAGGGCGCTCTCACGTGTTGCCACGTGACCCCTCTTGCCTTAGTGTTTAACACTAAATTGGAACTCTCGAATACAGTATTGAAACACTGTTGGGCCTTAGTGTTCAACACTAATCAAAGAACTTTATTCGCAGTGTTCAACACTGATTACCTTAGTATTTAACACTAATCTGAGATCTCCATTGCCAGTGGTCAACACTGATCTGTTTTAGTGTTTATGATCATTTGAAAGCCTTGTTGCTGGTGTTTAACACCAATTATCTTTTAGTGTTAAACACTAACTTGTCAACCTCATTCCCAGTGTTCAACACTGATTGCTCTGTAGTGTTTAACACTAGGCTTTGGCCCAACTGGCTAAATGGATAGAGGCAAAGCCTCTCCTTCAATGGACCAACAAGAAGCCAATATTTCAGACATGATCGGACTTAGCCCAAGCTAGGCCATGAGTCTTCAATTCGTAATTAACTGGGCTAATGGGCTCATAACATAATTAATTGGTCTTGATCCCAAATTGGGCCAAGGACTACTTAAGCCATTCCGGTTCTAGGGTACATCTCTTCACTCCTTTGATACTTGGCATTGTAATCCCTCAATGTCTTCAAAGAGGTGACGGGTCCCGACGACCACACATTGATATGGACTGTGGGGTCCTTAAACCCGTGTCTAATGCAAAATTCCTGGTTACGTGGAACGTGGATAATGTCACTCTTTGACCCCGCGGAAAACGCCCAGAGCGGAGCCTAGTCCTCGCCGAGCACGGCAGTGAACCCGTGTGAAGCATCTAGTGCAAAATTCCTGGTTACGTGGAACGCGGATAATGTCACTCTTTGACCCCGTGGAAAACGTCCAGAGCGGAGCCTGGTCCTCGCCTAGCACGGCAGTGAACCCGTGTGAAGCATCCAGAGCACATACCGGACTGTGGAGTCCTTAAACCCATGGACCGCAATGTCCTTAAACTACCCATGGACCGCAACGTCCTTAAACTACCCACGGACCGCAATGTCCTTAAACTACCCATGGACCGCAACGTCCTTAAACTACTCATGGACCGTAATGTCTTTAAACTAGAACAATAGAGCCCCGTATGCTCTTTTGTCGGATCTAAACGGTCCCGTTTAAGTTGATCTTAGCCTCAAAGATGGCTAACGTATCCTTAAACCTTCAAACAGACTGGACTATGAATCCCCCCAATTAACTCTGGCTCGAGGGTACATCTCTGAACTCCTCTGACACCCGTCGTTGTAATCCCTCAACGTCGTCAGAGAGGTGACGGGTCCCGACGGCCACATATACGATGGACCACTATGTCCCTAAACTGGAACAATGGAGCCTAAAACACTCCTTTGTCGGATCTAAACAATCCCGTTAAGTTGATCTTAGTCTCAACGTCAGACTAACGTATCCTTAACAAACGTTTGAGTTGATCTTAGCTTCAAGTATGGCTGACGTATCCTCAAACCAAACCCCCAAACCCAAATCTAAGATAAACACGGATTTGGACTAGTCCACGCCCTATGGGCGACGACATAACTCAGTCCCCGTAAACAATCCACGGGCAATAAAACACGAAACAAACACCCACGACACGAAGTGACCAGCTGGAGAAGGAGAAAGTTGTTACCGCGATGCGGTAGCGTAGTTAACTGTAGGGGCTTGCGCCTGCAGGGAAGAGCGTCCCCACAATCAAAAACCCCTCAAGCGAGGGGGAATCTGACGAAGTCTGCTACATCGGACGCATCCGTTTAAACCTCCGATACACGGTGTCATAAATCAACTTGGCGTCTTCGGAGAGGTGGACGGATAGCACCAATTAGCATCTGCCCCGAATACCAGGCCCGGACGCCTCGCGTCCCGGCCGCCTCGCGTCCCGGCCGCCGTTCGGAGGGGAACAGATTCTGGCACGCCCGGTGGGACCTTTTCCTCTTTCCACTCCACACTTCGTGTGTCGTGATTCGCGAACCAATCGCGGTTCGCTAATAGTTGCCCTTGGGTTTCAAGATACTAAGAATTGGCATCTTGCTTATTGCAGAAAGCAAAGGATCGATGGCTTCTACTTCTGCGAAATTCTCCAACTGCTCAAACTGCAATTGCGACCAACGCTTTGCCTCTCCAGGAGGTATAGCCTACGGACCCCAAGCTGCTCGTTATTCATAATGCCGGTGGACCAGGTGACTCAGGCCACTACCGGATTGTTCTTTGGGACTATACTCCCACCAACAAGCTTCGCGGCGCCGGTGCTGACAAAGGAAGCTCTCAAGAAATCGGTCTTTGATCGTCTTACCCCTGCCGCGGCTCCTCTCAACGAGTCGCCCAACGTCAACGCCTCGGTCTTCTCTAGATTAGGCCAGAAATCCTGCAAACTCGTCATGGGGCCTACAATCTCAGAGAAGGCTGCTTCTAAGAAAGTGGCCGCTCCTGCCCCCGAAATCGTCAAGGCGGCTTCTCCGGCCACAAAATCGGTCTTCACAAGGTTGACGGCTTCAGCTCCCGCTCCTGCTACCCAAAAGACATCGGTCTTTGACAGGCTAGCACCAACAGCGACCCCCTACCCACACAGGGGGAAAGACGAAACCATTCTTACCGCTGACCCCATACCGTCCGCTCGACACGCTCGACGTCGCCATTGGCGCCAAGTAAGGAAGGCTGGGGGCAACTCCCCCTCCGGGCTAACTCCATCAACCCTGATGGCAGAAGTTAATGCTGCTGTTCCAACTGGGAACAGCTTCGAGATGCTAAATAAGGTGCGGAGGAATTCTCCTACTGCAGTGCTGAAGAGGTCTCCTCCCCCATCAAAAAAGGTTGTGGAAATAAAATCAGAACAGCCCCGATCCCCTCAACGGCTGTCTTCCAAAATCTATAAGGTTTGGCGGCAGGCCCGAGACTCGATCATCGATCCAAACTTCTCCCGCCAGCACAAGAAGCTGAAAATCCAACCGTAGGCTGGTCACCAGGCTAAACCCCGAAAGGCTGTCTGGACGCCCACCTCAACGGCCCCCTCAACCTCCATGGCTCATAAAAGGAGGAGGACAGGGAAGACCCCCCAGCGTGCAACGACGGCTAAAAGCACTGAGCCCAGACGCCCGAAGTCTGGGGGCATGGTGGTGCACACTGTTTACATGGCCTCTGGAAAGGAGGAAAGCCGCACTTCTACAGGCCACCGACCGCTTACCCGATCCGTGACGAAAGCCCAGGAGCAGCAACAAAAACTTCAGGAAATGATGAATGCTTTGGCCGCACTTACCGGGCCAAAAGAAAGCCCAGAAACGTCCTCAGACGCACGCCAGGAGGAAGAAACCGATGCTGAATTCCTTCGCCGGATACTAGAGAAAAAGGACAAAGAGGCTGCTGAACAAGCGGCCAACATACAACGTATGGGCCTTCTCTTCCAAGATATGATAGGCATGATGATCCAGCAAGACTTACCCGCCGAGGATCCCCCAATCGTTCTTGAAGACGACCGAGGAGAAATGTCAAATCCACCACCAGCCCTCTCAACGGCCAAGGAGGAGGCAATCTCTAAGGCTGACTTGGTTGACTACATAGCCCAGCAAATCCGGGTTCATCATGCGACTGAGGCAGCTGGTCAAGTCGTAAAAACGGGGCGGCCGTATCCGAGCTGGTACGACCAAATCAAATACCCGCAAGGCTATACGATACCAAAATTCCACGTGTATAAGGGGACCGGCAACCCCCATCAGCATGTCGCCCAGTTCCGGGCCCTCTGCGGTAACACCGGTGGTGATGATAAACTGTTGCTCCGCCAGTTCGTAGGCAGCTTATCAGAAACAGCGTTCGAATGGTATTCGGAACTCCCGAACGATTCCATCAAAACGTTCGCTGAAATGGAGCTGTTGTTCACTCAGCGATTCGCAAGTGCCAGCGAACGCACTCCAATAACTGCATTGATTAACGCCAGGGTAAAACCAGGCGAAACCTGGGTCCAGTATGCTATACGCTGGTGGAATTTGTGGTCGAGATGCGAGCAACGCATCGAGGAAGCACCCGCAGTGGGCATGTTCATGGGAACCCTAGACCCCCACGCAACTATCTCCCAGTTTATGATGTTCTTTAAGCCAACCACATTCCAGGCTTTAATCGACAAGTTGGCTCAGATGGACCAGATGGGTCATAGACCACCTCCCCCGAAGTCGGAACCTCGGAATGACAAGGGTAAAGGAAGGGCAACCTTCGTCGCGAATGCCCAGCAGCAACCTAACGTCCCGAAACCGGCAGATCAACTGGAAGAAAGACGCCGGTATTATAATGAGAAGATGAAACGTCCCTACTCGTTCCCACGGGACAAGACGAAACGGTTATTCGAGCTGGCAGTATGCAACAGACTTATAAACTTGCCAAATCCAAGGCGACCGCCACAACCCATTGAGGTGAATAACCCCAACTATTGCCCTTACCATCAAACGGTAAGCCATCCGATTGAGGATTACTTCGTTTTCAAAGGATGGATTGAAGATCAATACTTCCAGGGGAAATTTGTACTATCCGAAAAGTGGAAGGTGAACCCACCACAGCCGCATACTCCTAAGAAAGCAGATACACCGGGGGCAACCTGCTCCTTTATTGAAGAAGCTCCATGGGAGGTCGTGCTATCAACTAAAACCAAAAGAATGCTGAAAGACCTTCATGCGTGCCCTGCGGTCGGATGGGAGGACCCTCTTGAACCTCAAATTATCGAAGGGATGTTGAAGCCCCGCCCAACTACGAAGACTCGCGATGAGGACCCAAATACTCACGCCCAGCCGTCAAAATCTTCGAAGAAAAAGAAGAAATCCAAGAAGCCCGTGAAGCTTGGAAACGAGCACACGAACTTGCAGAAGCAAATCGACGCGCTGGAAGAATACAATCAAAAGGCGCGAACTCCTGTCACACTGTGAGAGTTCCTCAACCACATCTTTCAAGAGGGAGATGATGAAGAGAGCTCATCGGATGAATCCGAAGAGTATGTGGCGAGTTGTAACGTAATCTCCCACTCGTTTACCGATGATGAGAAAACTCCTGGCACTAAGAAACTGGGGACAGAGCCTGAACCAGAGCGTGCGTGGCTGACAAATGAAGTGATCAATGCTTTTCTAGACGAAATTCGTCTAAAAAGTAAAGCGGATCAGGAGCGTGAGATGGCAACGTCAGAAGGAACCAAATGCAGACGACTGAACGGAAGAGTTGAACTGCCCCTACCAAAGCGAAAGGCATCCGAAGTAGACAAGAAGATATTCAAGACGAGGAAAAGGTTTGCCAAAGCCATGTCGATGGGAATGAAGTTACCACCCTCTGAAGGAAACACACACGATGGGGTGGAGAGGCACCCTGATTATTGCGCATATCATCGAAGAATCTCACATCCCACGGAGGAGTGCGAAGCCTTTAAAATATGGTGGCAAGGATATGTTGCTCGTCGGCAACATGTTAAGCGCGTGAAGCGCAAGATCCGTCGGGAGCGAAGAAGTACTGTCGATGGGCACAACAGAACTACTGGCAACTGTTATATGGCTCACGCCGGGGGGTCACAAGTTCTCACCTTTGGGAGCGACTCTGATGAAGAAATGGCTCTGGGCCCTCTCTTTAAAGAATCCGTTCTAGGGAAGGAGGAGAAATCGGAAGCCTGCGAAAACATTCAGCTGCGCAATCGCACACTCCCAGAAAAGAATCTCGGGCCCGCGAATAGAAAAGATAAGGGAAAGGAAAAGGTCACTGAGGATATCACTTTAGATGGCCAAGTCATGAAAGAACTAACTACCAAAGACCCTCCCAGGAAGGGTAAGGTGGACTACAATATCCTAGCGCACCTAAGGAAGCTACCTTCCCAGCTTAGCATTCTTGATGCCCTCCTATTATCAAAAGAAGCGCGAGACTCACTAATTAAGGCGTTACAAGAACCTGAGCAATTCCAAGCCTTCCTCGCCACTGAAAAGATGAAGGATGAACTGGAGGAAGTGCATACGGCCGATATCACTTTCGGTGATGAAGACCTCCTTCTCGGGACGTGCGACCACAACCGTCCCCTATATGTCTCCGGATACTGCCATGATATCAAGATAGGCAAGATCCTGGTGGATAATGGATCCTCCGTCAATCTCCTTAATGTTCGGGTGTTGAAGGAAATCTGCATGAGTGTGCAACACCTCGCTCGTGACAAAATTACTATCTCCGGTTTCGATTCACAATCGTCACGGACTCTCGGATCGGTGATACTAACATTACGCTTCGGACTTCTCGTCACAGACATCAAATTCCATGTCATCGATGCCAAGACCTGCTACAACGCCTTGCTCGGCCGTCCTTGGCTACACGAGTACAACATCATCCCTTCTACGCAACATCAGTGTATGAAGTACTTTAAGGATGGTTTCGAGTATACCGTGACAGGAGAGTTAAACCCATTTTCCGTGAACGAAGTCCGCAAATACGAAGATGCGAAGTACTTTTTGCCAGACTTCGAGGATACAGAAAGGTGTCGCAACCCGGAGAACAAAACCGCCGCCACCATCCCTGTTTTCGGGAGCGATACCGAAGAAGAAGAAGAGATAGTTTATGCAGGGCCATCTCAACGCAACAACCTGGGGACGTCTGCCCCCATGTTGGTCTTCGGAAGTGATTCAGAAGATGAAGTTAATGCCGTGTTCTCCAATCGGCTGTCAATACAAACACCCCCTGGCGATGACCATAGTTTGCAAATCGCCATCGTACCATGAGAACACTACAAGGATCTCGACACGCTTCAAGCTCACAATGTGCAGGACCTGCAAACATTTTACGTCCCTCCCAGGCAAAGGGGTGAGAAGGTGATCCTATTCTACCGATCCTCAGAGTCGAAGATAGAGAAAGAGATCTGGCATGGCGCGGATGCTACACTCGACAGGCTCCAACCCATCCGTCTGCCCAGATACTATACAAATGGATTGAAGAAGCTATTGAAGCGCCAAGGAGTACCTTTAAAACAGACTGTTCGGCAGGCTCGGTTCTACAACAGGATTTGGGATGTCCCCGGGACTCAACGCAAATTGCCCAATGGGAAAATGGAAACTCTTGGGCTTGGATACGCGAGAGCCGGAAAACGGGAACGGGCTCACAGCAGCTACACTATATATACCTTTGATGAAGAAGAGGACGCCCTGTCAGGAGGTGCCAACCCCTCATCAAGACTAGACCCCGCGATTGAAGCGCCGAGTCCGTCGTTTGAAGAACGAACGGACAAGCTTATAAGGAAAATGGGTCAGAAAGCTCAGGAAGACCACAACCGCGAGATGGCCATCTACGAGAAGGCCAGGACGCAACGTCTATTTCAACAGGCTGCAAAAGACAAAGATGCTTATCTTTGTCAATCCGTTGTACGAAAGGCCCGATGCGGAGACGAAAATAAATTAAGAAGCGGAAAGAGGAGCCGACAACAACGACGCAGGATTAGAGAGTTACGTGATCGGGTACTGCACGGCTCGGATTCGTCCCTCATGGAGAAGATGAGTCGAGCGTACTCTGTAGCGTTTTGAAAATCGTTTCGGTGAAATTTCGGAAAATCGGTAAAATAAGGGGGTTTTCTGTAAAAAGTCAAAATGCAAATATCTTATTATAAAAATTAAATATACATATTCTAGCTATGTAATTGCTATTGTTTGGTGTTTATTGAGCTGCTGGTGAAATTTCAAATTTTCTGAAAAAAATATTATTTTATTATTATTTTAAGCCGTCACTAATACATTTAATTAGGGAAAATTACAAATTGGAATGAGTTGAAACAAATTTTGTGCATCATAAAACATTAAATAAAATTTTATCATGTGGTTTTTGGAACGAAATCATTTGCCAAAACGGTTTAGAAATTATTGAAGAAAAAAGGCTTTTTTTTAGCGTAAATGAATGTTTGGGGTATTGTATTTATCATTTTTCATCACCCCACACCCGTACCCATACCCACACACCCCCATTCACTTCTCCCCTTGGCTGAATTCAGCAGTCCCCTTTCTTGTCCCCACTTGGTTTGCAAAAGAAAGAAAAGAAAAGAAAAGTGTAGAAAATGGATAAATGAGGTGGACTTTTGACTTTGGTTGACCTTGACTTTCACCCCCACTTTCTCTACCTCCCTCTCTCTCCTCTCCCCCTCCCATTCCAGTAGCCCCCCCTCTCCTACAGCAGCAGCCCCCCTCCATTTTTCCTTCTCTTTTCTCTTCAAAATCCATCAAAAAAAATCCCAAAACCCAAATCCGACTCCTACCCATTTTAGCTTAGCCCGTATAGCATGGATCTTTGTGAGAAGAGAGAATTTTGGAGGGCCATGGATGCTTGTGGATCTTCAAATCTTTTTGGGTATAATTCTAAACCTTTTTGCTTAGTTTGTTACTAATTTCTTAAAGCTAATTTAGTTAAGTGTTAATTTGGTTTATGTGAGTTTAATTGCATGATTTAAGATTTCAAGTTAGGGTTTGTTGTGAAAATGAGTTATGTTTGATTGTGCATGGTTTGTGATGTGAGCTAACATCTTGAAAACTTGTTAAAATTTATCTAGTTGCATATTACAAGTTGTTACTTGAAAAATGTCCAAATTAAGTTTTTGTGCAAACTAGGGTTTTATGAAATGCATTTATATGTGAGATTAAAAATATGGTTAGGGTTTTTATCATATTATTAACTTTATTAAGTGTGGTTTAACACTTTAGTTCATGGAAATCCAACCTAAATTGTAGTTTGTGCATTTTTGCTATGAAATTGTTAAAAAGGGTATTTTGTAAACTAGAATATTAGGGTTTTTGGAATTTAATGAGATTAAATTCCGGAAATTGTTTCTATGACTTATTTAAGATATTTAATAAGTATATTGGCCGCTACATTCATTTAAACATCATGTTTTGTGCAAAAATGGTGAATTGTGCTTGCTAGATTTTCGGAAAAATGACTTTTTAAGTGAAATTGGGGTTTTTGTGAGTTTTAACCTAGTTTATATTAAAATTAGTGTTCGTGAATGTGCAAATGAGTGTGATTGGGTTTTTCTCGATGGTTTGACTTTTGTACATCGACATCGAGGGTTGGTTTGACTATTCTTGCATGCGTAGGCGATAGGTTTGGACCTATGCGTGATACGCGTGCCGATTTGATTTTTGTATGCCGTTTCGATTTCGAATTTAGTTTTAATGCGATACAGTGCGTTATGATATGTAGGTACCCCCATGTAGACTTCGAGACGACAAGCAAGCGCGTGGCGACGTCGGCACCGGCTAGCGAGGACCAGGTGAGTAAATTTATATCTACGGGGAGAAGTCGGGTGGATGGCGTATAGCACCCCCGCAGTCCGTGGTGGTGTATACGGATGCGTATACACACCAACAATTATTATATGTTATTTGGGATTAATAACAATGCTTAGAATGGATATTGGTGTGTTGGATTATTTTAGCGTTGCGAACCCTAGGGTAGTGTTGCACTACACATACACACATACATACTTGCATACTTTCCTATTGATATGTGTTCATGGGATTCTTTATCGTTATGTGTTCACATGGGTATGGGACTATGTGTTCACATACTGATTTTAGGATGATACTTGGGATTGAGCTGAGTCGATGAGATTTGATTTGAGGCCGTGAGATCGGTGATATAGCAGGGTTCATATCTTAGATACGACATGACGTTGTAGCGGGTCCTTGACGTAGTTTTTACACACGTGCATGCATACTTAGGCGATATCAGTATGGTACTAGACGTAGATCAGTACCGTGATCATGATATTTGATAAAGAGGATACCAGGTGAATAGTATGATGAATGTGATATTGACCCGTACCCAGATTTGGGATGCCGTACGACGGATTTACGTACGAGCTATATCTTGATGATTGATCCGCACTCTTGACTTGGGATGTCTGATTTTAGATATGGTACTGGATATGATATTATTGAGGCGGGATCACCGACTAATATATATACAGGTATGTATATGTATCGACTCAGATGTTAGGCGGTTTCCTTACCTGTAGTTCAGCTTGTTAGCTTAGCCCTTTAGTTTAGTTTAGTTGTTAGATTAGATTCGATTCTTACCTATTTCAAAAACTAACGAATCGTGGGCATTTTTAAAGACAGCCCAAGGGATCCTACGGATATTTCAAAAGACGTATCTTTTCATAAAAACACCGTAGCCCCTATTTTCAAAACCCCATGATTCGTGTTATTTCAAAAGGCACCAATTTGTAGGACTTATATTAGATTAGTGCAGATTAGTTTTAGTTGCGTCTAGTATTCAGCTCCCGCTCATTTTTACTGTTCGCTCCTCATCGCATTCTTATATTATAATTTCTTATTGCATTATTAATATCATGCTGTTAGGACACCAGCACCATTACCGATGACGCGTATGTACCACGTACACTTACTTGCCGGCTCACACACATCTTCATCGGTAATTGACATGTCACGAACACTTTAGAAAATACTATTTCATTTGACATAGGTTGTTAGCTAATAGTTTAGACATGATATTAGTGTACTTGCCTTATATGCTAGTTAGACATTGTAGTTATTGCCTACTACTTCATGCATGTTATTATTCACTGTTGTGTCGCATTCATGGATTCTCATGCATATATTCACTGTTTACATGCTATTGATGACTTGGATTCGGATTTCATGAGATTTCTTGGATTTGGAGGAAAACCGCAAAAACATAAATAAACCTTTTCTCCCTTTTAAAATAAAAAGTGCGGTTTTCCCATGATGTATGGGTCGTCCACCATGAGTTTGCTGATGGATTTCGAGACCCGATTCGAGGAGTGGAGGAACCGTTTCGGGTACATGGTAGGCCCGGTGCGGTACCCCGGGGCAAGATGAATGTGGTGTTGACGTTGAGCCCGGCAGGGGAGCACTACCGACCGGTGATATTACCCGACGCGTCGGATATCCGGAGGATACCGTCGTGGTCTTGAGATGGATGGTAGGGGACGGTCTGGACTGACGGCGCCCTAGATATTGAGATTGAGACATTGATATTTTGAGACATTGAGATTTATGTTTTGTGTCGATGCTAGACACTGTTGATACTGATTTCATTTATGATACCTCAGTTTAAAAATACGAAGGAAATCTCACTAATTTATGAAAACAGTTTCTTCATTTACATGTATTCTGTTTCATGCATGCATACTTCATTCATATGATATATTGCTACCTGAGGCACTGACACGGGCACACGAGTTTACACCCGGGTTAGATATTTACCCTAGCCATTGTTATAGGCTGCATGTTATATACATTTTTGAGGATATATTATGATCATTGACCTAGGATTGCGTTATTTATGCGATTTCTGTGCGTAGATATTTTTCTATTCACGAATTGGCAACTCACCCCCGTTGTGCCCCAGTTTCTTGCAGGTTTTGCCGTACAGGTTTAGTTACGGCTTTGCGGGCTCAGTTTCATTCGGGTGACTTGCTAGTAGGTGGGTTTTTCTTGTATCGTACCCATCATATTACCTTGTATAATATTATTCCGTTCTATCTAGTAAATTCCATCAACCAAACATGTATTTATCGTGATAGAGACCAGTGTTGTTTACTCTTTCGACCTTAGAGTCGCTCGTTATATTTCTGGTGGTTTTGAGTTTCCTTTTGAGTTTTGATCCTCGCCGTTGGCGTTGTATATTTTATTGCTTGTGTGGTTGTGACCGTCGATTGACGAAGAGCTAGCTCCCGCTTGGGGATGCCTTTTTCTTGATTTCGTATACTATTCATGTTGTATCCCATTTGGGGGCCAGTATTTACAAAGGAGACTCTGCCGAAATTTTCAGTAAATTTTTGATGTTTTAAAAACCGCATAATTCGGCTTATGCTATTGAAATTACTTGCTTTAAGTTGGTTTTTCCTGCACTCTACTACTTTTCTTGGTTTGGATTTCTGGGTTTTCGGTTTACTTAGATTACGTACGCCTCGAGACCTTCGTAGTTTAAGTGCCGGTCATGTTCCGTACTTTCGGGTCGTGACAAAGTTGGTATCAGAGCGTTAGGTTTTAACCTTCGGTGCGTAGGATGACCCTTGGTTGATGGAATAGGTGACTAAAGTAGAGTGACGTACCGTTGATATGTTCCGCGGCATATTTACGACACGCCACTCCACTTATGAAGCCTTAGGATGTACATTTCCTTGTTCAGTATTATATTCCTTCCTGATCTAGCCTCATCGGTACCAGTTTGGTTTTGCTGCTACGGTTACGGGCAGGGAGAGCTACGGCTAGAGTTGCGGTCAGCACACGCTCGTCACGAACGAGGACTGACCAGGGCGAAATTCCGGCGACACACGATTGCAGAGATGTGTCTTCTTACTGTGTTTCCGCGCCACGAGCGTTTGGCGGATCGCCTTTATGAGGTTACTCGGAGGTGCTGATCGACACTAGAGAATTGAGCTAATGATGGAGGCCAGCCAGATTTTGATGACCGTTGGTGTGTTGCTTACTCCTGATGATCGAGGCACTGTTCAGCGTGCAGACGAGCGAGCCAGTTATTGCCGCGAACGACGAGGTATTGCCCCAGATGCTGGAGTTAGTGCAGAACGAGTTGTACTAAGAGATGATAGAAGGTCGCTAGTCACCCTAGGAGGAATGACTAGGACATGTGGTTCGTTCGCCTACCCCGATGCGAGGTCATCAGATAGATTGCTTCCAGCTAGAGACGACTTCACGCGGAGACGTTGGGAGTCGACAGAGACGATCGAATGTCAGAAACCTATTATTCCAAGTTTAAAGTAGTCGGAAAGACATGCAGGCAATTCTATGGTCCCTCTAGAAGAATGAAACCCTAACTCGACTTAATGACCATGTGAAAGCCTTTGAACCTTCGGGTTTGCGGCAGTTCTACGGCGCCATTAGTGAGGCTTGGGTTTGCCCTTCTACGGCTGGACCACCGATGCTGTGGTATGCACTCGATACTATTAAACTGTGCCCAAGAGGTTGAGCTCTTAGGGGATTATGAGGTTTTGACGACTCGATCGGATGGCTCGACTTAATTCGGATGCTAGGTGGTGAGATGCATTCTTGGGAGACTCCAGATACGAGGATAGTCGTTGGAGCTCAGTCCATGCAGCCGCGACGAGACGAGTCCAAAGCAGACGACATTAGAGAAAAGTGAAGTAAGAGGTTCGTACCAGATCTAGATGAGATGACGTTCCACTCCGCCGACATCAGAGATGCGATGCGCATGCCGAGGCAGAGTACTGGATATATCTTCCAGAAGGAGTCACGATGGGTATGCAGCCGTTACAGAGCAAGATGCAGATATAGGAAAGGATAATGACTTCCGGACAGTTGCAGAGACAAGACATGGAAGAGACCGTGAGCAGGATTCCTTCCAGGACACTGCTGCAATGATACTTGCACCCAGGATCAGATGTGTCACGTACATTTAGAGAGCCAGAGGCCGACGCCAGTGATATGCTGTCTTACGAGTGGTCGCGAGGATTGACCAAGAGATGACCAGAGAAGTGCCAGAACGGAATCGTCCCCATTAGCACACCTGACAGGGCCAATGAGCCGATGGACCGAAAGATTGGTAATTCACAGTGAAGACCTTGACCCAGGAGTGGTCATGGTTACGCACGCCAGCAGGACAGAGTTCATGATCATCGACGAGACGTCCCACTAGTGACCGCGACAGTTGGCCGAGATTCTTAGAGGATGCGCTTGAGCAGTACTATTCCGCCATTATTGATTACGATGTTTTGGGTGATTTATTCGTATGATTTGATTTTGATGATTGAGAATTTACGATTTTCACACAGTCGTTGCACTTGATATTGTTTTCGTGCTTTAGTTTCACATGTTTGTGATTTTACGGTTTTAGATATTTGAGTTGATTTTGTGCGTATGCACGCACACGATTTGGTTCCTGCACTCTGTATAGTTATTATATGCTTGCAGTGCAGTGATACGCCTTTTATGCACTCAGATGCGCTGGACTTCGATTTCGATTGTGATACTCGATGTTTGTTTTATGCACCTTGTGCACCTGATTTGATTTTACGCATGTTCGGCGCTTGATATTGGATTTGATGATTTCGTGCATGATGGATGCCCCTGGTTTTGGGTTTTCGCGCATGATTGAGCGCAGGTTTTGAGATACGATTTTGGTGCACACCAGATGCACTAAATCAAGATTCTTCGTGCATGTCAGATGCACCTGTTTTGCGGTCAGGCACACATGCTGCCTACGACAGATGTTTCGTGCACACCCGATGCACTTAGATGTTGTTTCTGTGCGCATGTATGGCACATTCATGGATTTTAATTTCCGTGCGCACCAGACGCACGTAGCATTCATGTGCATATTTTGGGATTGATTTCGTATAGAGCAGTACGTTTTTATGATATTGCTATGTGTTTTCGTACTGAGCAGGACTAGTCAGAGGACAGTACCTGAATATATTTTACATGTATAGTTTCGAGTTATATCATATTGAATTTCATTTCGGATTTGGACATTGTGTCTTCACCATGACTCCGATGATTGCGGGATGCTGGATAGAGTTTTGATTTGAGTTATATGCTTATTTTTCATGCGCATGCGCTGCGCTACGATTTGTTTTATGTATTTATGATTTCGGAGCCCCGACGACTTGATAGTTTTGCTTAGATGTTTTAGTATTTGGGGGGAGTTTTAATTTAAATTCGGGGACCGAATTTCTTTAAGGGGGGAAGATTGTAGCGTTTTGAAAATCGTTTCGGTGAAATTTCGGAAAATCGGTAAAATAAGGGGGTTTTCTGTAAAAAGTCAAAATGCAAATATCTTATTATAAAAATTAAATATACATATTCTAGCTATGTAATTGCTATTATTTGGTGTTTATTGAGCTGCTGGTGAAATTTCAAATTTTCTGAAAAAAATATTATTTTATTATTATTTTAAGCCGTCACTAATACATTTAATTAGGAAAAATTACAAATTGGAATGAGTTGAAACAAATTTTGTACATCATAAAACATTAAATAAAATTTTATCATGTGGTTTTTGGAACGAAATCATTTGCCAAAACGGTTTAGAAATTATTGAAGAAAAAAAGGCTTTTTTAGCGTAAATGGATGTTTGGGGTATTGTATTTATCATTTTTCATCACCCCACACCCGTACCCACACCCACACACCCCCATTCACTTCTCCCCTTGGCTGAATTCAGTAGCCCCATCTCTTGTCCCCACTTGGTTTGCAAAAGAAAGAAAAGAAAAGAAAAGTGTAGAAAATGGATAAATGAGGTGGACTTTTGACTTTGGTTGACCTTGACTTTCACCCCCACTTTCTCTACCTCCCTCTCTCTCCTCTCCTCCTCCCATTCCAGCAGCCCCCCCTCTCCTACAGCAGCAGCCCCCCTCCATTTTCCCTTCTCTTTTCTCTTCAAAACTTCATCAAAAATTGCCCCAAAACCCAAATCCGACTCCTACCCATTTTAGCTTAGCCCGTATAGCATGGATCTTTGTGAGAAGAGAGCATTTTGGAGGGCCATGGATGCTTGTGGATCTTCAAATATTTTTGGGTATAATTCTAAACCTTTTTGCTTAGTTTGTTACTAATTTCTTAAAGCTAATTTAGTTAAGTGTTAATTTGGTTTATGTGAGTTTAATTGCATGATTTAAGATTTCAAGTTAGGGTTTGTTATGAAAATGAGTTGTGTTTGATTGTGCATGGTTTGTGATGTGAGCTAACATCTTGAAAACTTGTTAAAATTTATCTAGTTGCATATTACAAGTTGTTACTTGAAAAATGTCCAAATTAAGCTTTTGTGCAAACTAGGGTTTTATGAAATGCATTTATATGTGAGATTAAAAATATGGTTAGGGTTTTTATCATATTATTAACTTTATTAAGTGTGGTTTAACACTTTAGTTCATGGAAATCCAACCTAAATTGTAGTTTGTGCATTTTTGCTATGAAATTGTTAAAAAGGGTATTTTGTAAACTAGAATATTAGGGTTTTTGGAATTTAATGAGATTAAATTCCGGAAATTGTTTCTATGACTTATTTAAGATATTTAATAAGTATATTGGCCGCTACATTCATTTAAACATCATGTTTTGTGCAAAAATGGTGAATTGTGCTTGCTAGATTTTCGGAAAAATGACCTTTTAAGTGAAATTGGGGTTTTTGTGAGTTTTAACCTAGTTTATATTAAAATTAGTGTTCGTGAATGTGCAAATGAGTGTGATTGGGTTTTTCTCGATGGTTTGACGTTTGTACATCGACATCGAGGGTTGGTTTGACTATTCTTGCATGCGTAGGCGATAGGTTTGGACCTATGCATAATACGCGTGCCGATTTGATTTTCGTATGCTGTTTCGATTTCGAATTTAGTTTTAATGCGATACAGTGCGTTATGATATGTAGGTACCCCCATGTAGACTTCGAGACGACAAGCAAGCGCGTGGCGACGTCGGCACCGGCTAGCGAGGACCAGGTGAGTAGATTTATATCTACGGGGAGAAGTCGGGTGGATGGCGTATAGCACCCCCGCAGTCCATGGTGGTGTATACGGATGCGTATACACACCAACAATTATTATATGTTATTTGGGATTAATAACAATGCTTAGAATGGATATTGGTGTGTTGGATTATTTTAGCGTTGCGAACCCTAGGGTAGTGTTGCACTACACATACACACATACATACTTGCATACTTTCCTATTGATATGTGCTCATGGGATTCTTTATCGTTGTGTTCACATGGGTATGGGACTATGTGTTCACATACTGATTTTAGGATGATACTTGGGATTGAGCTGAGTCGATGAGATTTGATTTGAGGCCGTGAGATCGGTGATATAGCAGGGTTCATATCTTAGATACGACATGACGTTGTAGCGGGTCCTTGACGTAGTTTTTACACACGTGCATGCATACTTAGCCGATATCAGTATGGTACTAGACGTAGATCAGTACCGTGATCATGATATTTGATAAAGAGGATACCAGGTGAATAGTATGATGAATGTGATATTGACCCGTACCCAGATTTGGGATGCCGTACGACGGATTTACGTACGAGCTATATCTTGATGATTGATCCGCACTCTTGACTTGGAATGTCTGATTTTAGATATGGTATTGGATATGATATTATTGAGGCGGGATCACCGACTAATATATATACAGGTATGTATATGTATCGACTCAGATGTTAGGCGGTTTCCTTACCTGTAGTTCAGCTTGTTAGCTTAGCCCTTTAGTTTAGTTTAGTTGTTAGATTAGATTCGATTCTTACCTATTTCAAAAACTAACGAATCGTGGGCATTTTTAAAGACAGCCCAAGGGATCCTACGGATATTTCAAAAGACGTATCTTTTCATAAAAACACCGTAGCCCCTATTTTCAAAACCCTATGATTCGTGTTATTTCAAAAGGCACCAATTTGTAGGACTTATATTAGATTAGTGCAGATTAGTTTTAGTTGCGTCTAGTATTCAGCTCCCGCTCATTTTTACTGTTCGCTCCGCATTGCATACTTATATTATAATTTCTTATTGCATTATTAATATCATGCTGTTAGGACACCAGCACCATTACCGATGACGCGTATGTACCACGTACACTTACTTGCCGGCTCACACACATCTTCATCGGTAATTGACATGTCACGAACACTTTAGAAAATACTATTTCATTTGACATAGGTTGTTAGCTAATAGTTTAGACATGATATTAGTGTACTTGCCTTATATGCTAGTTAGACATTGTAGTTATTGCCTACTACTTCATGCATGTTATTATTCACTGTTGTGTCGCATTCATGGATTCTCATGCCTATATTCACTGTTTACATGCTATTGATGACTTGGATTCGGATTTCATGAGATTTCTTGGATTTGGAGGAAAACCGCAAAAACATAAATAAACCTTTTCTCCCTTTTAAAATAAAAAGTGCGGTTTTCCCATGATGTATGAGTCGTCCACCATGAGTTCGCTGATGGATTTCGAGACCCGATTCGAGGAGTGGAGGAACCGTTTCGGGTACATGGTGGGCCCGGTGCGGTACCCCGGGGCAAGATGAATGTGGTGTTGACGTTGAGCCCAGCAGGGGAGCACTACCGACCGGTGATATTACCCGACGCATCGGATATCCGGAGGATACCGTTGTGGTCTTGAGATGGATGGTAGGGGCCGGTCTGGACTGACGGCGCCCTAGATATTGAGATTGAGACATTGATATTTCGAGACATTGAGATTTATATTTTGTGTCGATACTAGACACTGTTGATACTGATTTCATTTATAATACCTCAGTTTAAAAATACGAAGGAAATCTCACTAATTTATGAAAACAGTTTCTTCATTTACATGTATTCTGTTTCATGCATGCATACCTCATTCATATGATATATTGCTACCTGAGGCACTGACACGGGCACATGAGTTTACACTCGGGTTAGATATTTACCCTAGCCATTGTTATAGGCTGCATGTTATATACATTTTTGAGGATATATTATGATTATTGACCTAGGATTGCGTTATTTATGCGATTTCTGTGCGTAGATATTTTTCTATTCACGAGTTGGCAACTCACCCCCGTTGTGCCCCAGTTTCTTGCAGGTTTTGCCGTACAGGTTTAGTTACGGCTTTGCGGGCTCAGTTTCATTCGGGTGACTTGCTAGTAGGTGGGTTTTTCTTGTATCGTACCCATCATATTACCTTGTATAATATTATTCCGTTGTATCTAGTAAATTCCATCAACCAAACATGTATTTATCGTGATAGAGACCAGTGTTGTTTACTCTTTCGACCTTAGAGTCGCTCGTTATATTTCTGGTGGTTTTGAGTTTCCTTTTAAGTTTTGATCCTCGCCGTTGGCGTTGTATATTTTATTGCTTGTGTGGTTGTGACCGTCGATTGACGAAGAGCTAGCTCCCGCTTGGGGATGCCTTTTTCTTGATTTCGTATACTATTCATGTTGTATCCCGTTTGGGGGCCAGTATTTACAAAGGAGACTCTGCCGAAATTTTCAGTAAATTTTTGATGTTTTAAAAACCGCATAATTCGGTTTATGCTATTGAAATTACTTGCTTTAAGTTGGTTTTTCCTGCACTCTACTACTTTTCTTGGTTTGGATTTCTGGGTTTTCGGTTTACTTAGATTACGTACGCCTCGAGACGTTCGTAGTTTAAGTGCCGGTCATGTTCCGTACTTTCGGGTCGTGACATACTCCTTCCCCCGAGACAAGACGGAGAGGTTACTCAAGCTCGCCTTAAAACATCAAATGATCGCGCTTCCAGAGTCTAGACACCCTGAGCAAGCTAACAAGGCTTCTCGTTTGAGCTATTGCTCTTATCACCGAGCCATAGTGTCACGCCCTGCTTCCCAAAATACGGAATACGAGGGGTAGACAAGGCCAGCCATGCTCCTACGGTCAAGGAAAAGTCCTGCCGTAGTCACACTTCGGCTTCTAGTTTATCGTGGTAAACAGTAAACGATGCACAGGTAATGAGAAATGCAGTAACTGAACGATACAATAATGTAAACTGACCTGAAGTAGAACAAACGGATGTAACTAGGAACGGCAAGTCAGGAAGTCTGTGATGCACTGGTCCCGGCTAAATCGTCTTCTCACACTGAGCATGCATACTCAGGTCGTCAGAGCGACACAATAGCAATATAATATATATATAATCAAGTGACAGTCCTAACAGTAATAATAGATATGTGAAGCAGTAATCAATGACATCATGAATATGAATGTGCAGTAATAAATGCAGCGGAACAGTAAATCAGTATAACAATATGTCACGTATGCCACACAGTATATAAGGAATAAAATGCCAGTATCCCTATCAGTCTCTAAGTCTCTTTGTACAGGTCACTAAGCCTATCGTCAGTCCAAGTGTGAGAGTCAACCACTCGCGAGTGTCCTCCACCCAAGGGTAGAACCCAAGGGCAAAGGACCACGGGCCCAACATGTAACAAGAATATCACGGTGTATATATCACGTACCCTGTAAATCTCCATATAACTCCCTAAATATATAAGCGGGCATGGGACTCCCGAGATTCTGTTGAACTCACACTTAAACTACCCCACACCCCGTGGTCTACATCCAACGCTAACCACAACCCTAAATACTAATCGATCCGTGACAAGTCTGCGCGAGAACTGGAGGCAGGACCTCCATCAAGCACGTCCCGACTAATACCTAAGATAAATGGCAGTGTCGGATGCCTTATCTGTGACATCCGTGCAAGCGCTTCCATAAGTGTCCCATACCACTTATAGTCACACGTACACGCATCCCACAGACGTCGACAATGCAATAGAATAAAAGGGACACTGATTGTGCACAAGTACGTATCACTTTCACTTAATCACGGATACACGAACACTGATGTACTTGCCACAATCACCACTAAAATCTAAAACTGGGTAAATGCACGATGCCACTAGGTTATCAATACGATGATATGGGTATGATATGATGCGTGAACAAGTATATAAACGTGATGAGGATGTTATGAAATAGCATTCTTTCACTTGCACGATTTATCATGAAACATACGTATATAATTTGGCGAAATGATAAACAGGTTGTAATTAGTATGTTTAGTTTTCCATCCATGGAATTTAGTTTCAAGCCAATCGGGTTCCAGGATCATTAGTTATATCCATTTCATTTTAAGCGCTCGCGGCTGGAAATCCAATTTCAGAATCAGAAGTCCATTTCGTAACGCATTTTGATCCCAGTTGGGATCGGATTTTAGCGATGCTACAGTTGGATGAATTCTAGGGTTTTCAGTAAAGTTTTTAACTCAACAAACGGATCTTCAATCGCGTCTGTACGTTAGGAGTTATAATCTGTTTAATATTAACATGTCAATTCTGATTCTGCTGGGACTGTTATGTGTTCCGATCTACTAAATCACAGATTAAATATCAAACGGTAACGAAACAGGATGAAATCAATTGTGTTGTCTAGCTAACAGGTTTATCTATAATAAACAGTGGAGTTCCGCAACTTATGAGTTAAGGAAAACCTGTGGTACCCGCTACGGAACAGCAAGCAACAATTTGAGTCGCTCTGGACTGCAGTCCAGAGTCGCACTCCGATCCATTTATCATCACGGTTTAAGTACAGGAATGTCCGGAAACTAGTATGAGGTTAAACTTCGTCGAGATGGCTTCGATTTGAGCCCTCGAACGCACCATTCTATTATGCATATGATTTATGGTGGATTTAACGATTTTCAGATGCAAGGAAATTCCAGTTTTACAGTTAAACTTGAGAGTAGTTGTTTTAGTCATGAACGGTCATATTTTCTAGCAAAACTTGCGCAGGGTATCCATCACATCAAGGGCCAAAGCATTATATCCAGTTCCGTCAAATTTGATAATGATTTTCTATGATAACAAGCATCGAACAGTTTGTGGCAATATTTACATAAGGCAAAACATGTGATATATCTACGATTTTAATTTGTAAACTAGTAATACATAGCATGTAGCAAGTAAGAACTTGCCTGGAGGTGTCTAGGCGGTGCACGGCAGTGGTAAAGGCACGAACGCGCGACGGGCAAGCACCGCGACGGCTACGGCTCCGAGTGACAAAAACCTCGATCCTGGCTCGAGCTTGACGGAGTTGGCTGTTGCGGGCTCGGGCAATGTCCTGTGGTGGTGTAGGTTGATAGGGAATGGAGAGATGGTGAGATTTGGAGAGGGAGAGAGAGAGTGTTAGAGAGAGAGAGAGATAAATAGAGAGTGAGAGATAGAAAGACAGAGAGAGGTTTAGAGAGTGAGAGAGAAGGACAGAGAGAGTGAGAGAAGGAGAGAGAGTGACTGCAGCGAGAGAGAGGAGAGTGCAGAAGGGAGATATGCTGGGAGAGACGACGACGACGACGAGAAGCTCACCGGTCGTCGGCGCAGGGGATGTCGAGCTCGGCTGTGGGTTTGGGGTGTTGGGTGATGGGGGTCGCGGTGTTGGAAGAAGGGGAAGTTGGTGGTCGGTGGTGAAGTGGAGCGCGAGAGAGGCTTGGGCGGCGATGGTGGTCGGCGATGGTGGTCGGCGAAGCGATGAGCTCCCGTGACCGAGGGCGAGAGCAAGGAGGAAGAAGACGAGGGGAGCGATGTGAGTTCGAGGGAGTTCTGGATATGAGGGGGGAAATTTGGGGAGACGTGGGGGAGGGCGTCGTGGTAACGTTCGCGAGCGGGGCGTGAGGAGCGGCGACGTGGGCGCAGGCGTGGCGTGCGGCGGAGGAAACGCGCGCGGGAGTAGGGAAGTAGCCGTTGGAGATATAAGGGAGATGTACAGTAATGGGGTTGGGTGAGTGGGCTTTGATCACGGGCCGCAGGGAATTTTGGGGAAATAAGAAAATAAGAAATTGAAGAGATTAAAAGAGATGGGCTGAGAGCTGGGCTCTGGGCGCGGGCCAGAGGTTTAAAGGAAAAGAAATTTGGGAAAAAGAGACGGGCCGGGGCTGAGAAAATATTAAGGGAATTTGGTGAGAAAAGGGAGTGGGCTGCATGGGCTGGGTTGGAAATTAATTATAAGAATTAGAGGGAAGGGGGCCGGGCCTGAGAGCTGTAACACAAAATAATTAAAATGAGAAGGGGCTGTGAGATTGGAATGTGAAGGGCCGGCCAAAAATTTAATTGAAGAATTGGAAGGGTCAGCATAGGAAATCAAAATGAGGAGAAAGAATGGGCCGGCCTGGTGGATGCTGGAAAAATTCAGGAATAAATAAATAAGAGATGATGGCTGGGCTAAGTGTCGGGCCACAAGAATAATAGTTATAATAGAAAGAAAATGGGTAGTGGCTGGGGAAAAATTTGTGTTTGGGTTCTAATACATTAAGTTATAAAAGGGATGCGTATGGATTAAAATGTGGAAAAAATCTGGGTTTGGATTTAAGGAGGAGTTTTAAAATAAATAAACTAATAATTAATTGTAAGAAAATCTAAATAAATTTTATAAATGAAAATGGAAATACAGCTATTAGTATAAAAAGGGCTGGGTGTTACACATAGGACATCCTACCGAAGACTGCTTCACCTTCAAGAACTGGGTCGAGGACCAGTACCAACGGGGTAGATTCGCTTTATCCAACGGCTGGAGGGTAACGCCGCCACAAAAGCATGAACCCAAGGCCGCAAGAGTAGAACCGGATCCACCTCAGTCCTGGGAGCGGATTCGCACCTGTTATACGATTACGATATTAAAAGAATAGCGCGAGAACATAGATGACCTTCCCCGGTGCTTTGAGAACAGCGATGATGAGGTGATCTCAGAATTTCCGCCCGCTCCGAAAGAACTGGAAGATGGTATACATACTACTGCAGATAACCTCAGGAAGATTGAGTTGGGATCGGCAGATGACCCGCGACCGACATTTGTCAGCGAGCTACTCTTTGAAGAAAGGGTGGCCGCGTTAAAGAACGTGCTTCTACGGCATAAAGACTGCTTCGCGTGGAACTACTCCGAGATGCCAGGATTAGATCCGGAGATTGATGTGCATAAATTAGCAATATCCCCAGATATCAAGCCAGTCAAGCAAGCGCCAAGAAGGATGCGACTCGAGCTTGAAATGAGCATCAGCGCCGAAGTCAAGAAGCTGATCGATTCTGGATTTATCCAAGAAGTCCAATATCCCGATTGGATCGCTAATATCGTCCCGGTAATGAAGAAGAATGGGACGGTACGCATATGCGTGGATTTCAGGGATCTCAATAAAGCCTGTCCAAAGGATGATTTCCCAGTACCGGTAACCGAGCTAATGATAGATAACACGTCCACTCATGAGGTTTTCTCCTTTATGGACGGTTCGTCAGGATACAATCAGATAAAGATGCATCCCGAAGACCAGAAGCACACCGCTTTCCGGACCCCTTTGGGTATATTCTGCTACAGGGTTATGCCCTTTGGTCTAAAGAACGCTGGCGCTACCTATCAAAGGGCCATGACAAAGATCTTCGACGACCTCATACATGACATCGTCGAGTGCTATATTGATGACCTCGTGGTAAAGAGCATGTCATACGAAGAGCATTTAAACCATCTGGAGACTGTATTTCAACGCCTTCGGCAATATAATTTGAAAATGAATCCCCTCAAATGCGCGTTTGGAGTCTCCTCGGGCAAATTCCTGGGATTCATCGTTTGACACCGAGGTATTGAAATAGATCCGTCACAGATTAAAGCGATCATGGAAATGCCTCCGCCAAGAACCCTCAAACAGTTGCGGTCTCTCCAAGGGAAGCTCGCATACATCCGGCGATTTATCGCCAATCTTTCAGGCAAGTGCCGTCCTTACAGCCACCTGATGAAAAAGGGAACTCCATTCGTTTGGGATCACAAATGCCAAGGTGCACTAGACGAGATCAAGCAGTACCTGCAGAACCCTCCGGTGTTGGCCGCGCCGGTCAAGGGAAAACCCCTCATTCTTTATACAACCGCCCTCGAAGGTTCCTTGGGCGCATTATGGGCGCAAGAGAACGATCAGGGAAAAGAGAGAGCACTCTACTACTTAAGTCGAGTTCTACTAGGGGAAGAAACCAACTACTCTCCCATTGAAAAACATTGCTTGGCACTAATCTTCGCGATAACAAAGCTCAGGCACTATGCATTGGCGCATGAAGTCCGTCTTATTTCAAAAGTGGACCCCCTTAAATACTTGATGTCAAAAGCCATATTGACGGGACGACTCGCTAAATGGGCCCTGCTCTTGATGGAGTTCTCGATAACGTATCAACCTCTCAAGGCAGTGAAAGGCCAGGCCATTGCCGATTTCCTCGCTGAGCACCCGATACCGGCCGATTCTCCTCTGAACTGTGATTTGCCGGACGAGCATGCATTTGATGCGATTGGCGGCGGCAGCACCCGATGGGAACTCTATTTCGATGGAGCGTCCTCCATAAAGAAACAGAAACAAGGTACCCCAATGATCAAATCGGGGATAGGCCTCATCTTTGCAACTCCACAAGGAGGGATAATGCGCTTCGCCTTCTCCTTAACAGAGCCGAGGACAAACAATGAAGCTGAATACGAGGCTCTGATAGCAGGCCTCGAGATCGCCATCGACATGGGAATTGAAGACCTCCTTATATACGGGGATTCTCAACTGGTCGTTAGTCAAGTAAATGGTGACTACCAAACATGCAAGCCGGAGTTGGTGAAGTACGGCGAAAAGGTGCAACAACTATTGACCCAAATTCCCTCCTATACTTTGGAGAACATACCGCGCGCGGAAAACAGCAAAGTAGACGCGTTGGCCAAACTTGCTAAAGAACTGGCGGACGAAAACCTCGATGATGTAAGAATCGTGGTACAAAGCCGTCGAGTGCTTGCCCCGGCAGAAATACCTCCGGAATTATCTAAAGAAAAAGGAGCGACTGAGCAGACGACCCTACAAATAAAAGACCATGAGAAGGCCGAGGACTGGAGGGAAGTCTTCATAGACTACTTTAAGTCCCACCGAATGCCCAAAGAAGCGTCCTCAAAATATCAGCTCATGAAACGAGCGCTATCTTTCGCTTTCGTCAACGATACTCTATACAAGAGATCGTTTGATTCTCTATGGCTGAGATGCTTAGGACCTGACGAAGCAGAAAGAGTCATTCAGGAAGTTCACGACGGACTTTGCGGTTCTCACCAAGCAGGCCCAAAGATGAAGTTAAAAATTAAACGGATGGGTTATTATTGGCCCACGATGATCCAGGACTGCCTCGAGTATACGAAGCAATGCCACTCATGCCAGATTCATGGAGACTTTATCCACCAACATCCGAATCCACTACACCCAACGGTGGCCAGCTGGCCATTCGAAATGTGGGGGACTGACATAGTCGGCCCCATCGAGCCAGCATCATCCCGGGGACATCGTTTTATCCTGGCGACAACTGATTACTTCTCCAAATGGGCAGAAGCAGTACCACTGAGGGAAGTGAAGACGGAGAATATCCTCCATTTCTTCAAGATGCACGTCATCTATCGGTTTGGAACCCCACGGCGGATTATCTCCGATAATGGGCCAGCCTACAGAAGCCATAAGATTAGCCGCTTCGCGCAGCAGCACAATATAGACTGGAGATATTCTTCAGTTTATAACCCACGAGCTAACGGTCTAGCCGAGGCCTTCAATAAGACCTTGACAAAGATCATAAAAAAGACCGTTTCCCGGAATAAGAGAGACTGGCATGAGAGGCTGCAAGAAGCTCTTTGGGCCTATCGAACTACATTCAAGACGGCCACGAACACAACGCCGTACGCGTTGGTATTTGGGACGGAAGCAGTGCTCCCCCTCGAGATAGAGTTACCCTCTCTACGAGTGGCAGTCCACCACGAGCTGACGGACGAAGAAAATGCTCACCTTCGGCTTGAGGAGCTTGATGCCCTCGACGAAACCCGGCTCATAGCGCAACAACATCTAGAAGCCTACAAAGCAAAGATGACGCGCTCGTACGAAAGATTGACCAGGCCGAGGACATTCCGCCAAGGCGAACTCGTGCTAGTGGTCAAAAGACCTATGATCCCCAATCGTGCCAAGCGGGGGAAATTTGAGCCAAACTACGAAGGCCCTTACATCATAGACAAGGTCTACCAGGGAGGAGCCTATCTACTCATGGACATGCACGGTGAAAGGCCTTTCAGGCCAATAAACGGCCGCTTCTTAAAGAAATACTATGCTTAATGAGCCACAGCCTGGGTCAATGATAGATGACGATGACTATGTCCGCTCGCTATCTTCTTAAGCTCAGACTTTACAAGCAGCAGCCGGCCTTCCCATAACGATGGACCGAAACGTCCTTAAACTAACGACGGACCGAAACGTCCTTAAACTAACGACGGACCGAAACGTCCTTAAACTAACGACGGACCGAAACGTCCTTAATCTAACGACGGACCGAAACGTCCTTAAACTAACGACGGACCGAAACGTCCTTAAACTAACAACGAAGACCGAAACGTCCTTAAACTAACGATGGACCGAAACGTCCTTAAACTATCAACGGACCGAAACGTCCTTAAACTAGCGACGGACCGAAACGTCCCTAAACTACTACCGCAGCATCCTTAGGCTGACGAGATAAAAAAAAAAAAGAAAAAAAAGTATATAAAATAATAAAAAACGGTATGTCCATAAGCAAAATGGGCACGGATGAAAACCCGAAAGGGCTCCGTGAGTAAAAACAGCAGGACTACCGGCGAGTGTTTGTGAAAACCCGAAAGGGCGCAACCTCGTTAAAAGACACTTATAGGGTCCTCTCGACCTTGTAAGAAGAAACCACCTGCGTGAGATCCTTACGACTCACAAAGGAGCAACACACTTAGGGATCCTCACGATTCCTAAGGAGAAAATACACTTACGAGATCCTCACGACTCGTAAGGAGAACTCTCTCATGGGACCCTCACGGCTCATAAGACTTGAAAGTCTTAAGTTACAGAGACCTAAAACTGTGCTTAAGCAATCCTCCACAACCTTCGATATTGCCCTACAAGTGGCTCATATTGACCCTTGTATACAATCCACGGGCGCGAATAAACGTTTCCCCAGCAAAGTCCAACCCGTGTAGGTCCTCTCGACCCATAAGGAGAAAGCCCTCTTGTAGGATCCTTACGACTTACAGAGGAACACACACTTAGGAATCCTCACGATCCCTAAGGAGAAAATACACCTGCAAGATCCTCACGACTTGTAGGGAGAAATACCTTTGTGAGACCCTTACGGCTCATGAAGTCAAAAGCCTTGGTCGACAGGACCCTTAACCCTGTTTGCTGAGCCACCTTTGTTCGTCATCGACAAAGGCAAATGATGATTCGCTCCTGGCAACATTCCAGTTGTAGCGGTGCTGATGCCGAAATCGGTGCCTAAAATCCAGGCTTGCAGCGAAAAAGCTAGCAAGTCACACATGCCTACAAAATAGCCGAAATGATGGGGCAACTTGCAATAAAAAGCAGCAAGTAAAAATGAAGGCATGAAAAATAGCCGAAATGATGGGGCAACTCGCAATAAAAAGCAGCGAGCAGAAAATAAATAAATAGCCGAAATGATTGGGCACCGCGAAAAATAGCCGAAATGATGGGGCAATCACGACCTTCGGGATATAAAAGCTGAAATGATAGAGCATCGCGGAAAAAGAAATAAAATAAAAGTGAAATCCTCGCCCTACAGATGATGTTACATCTACCCCTGTATACAATCCAGGGGCGCAAACAAAGAAGGGATCATACTCCTTCCCCAGGTTTCATCATAAGGAGAAGCCAAATCTCGACGATTCACAGATAGCCTAGAGATCATCTCGTCGTTCGTCTCATGGCAGCAGACACAACATCGAGCGAAACGGAACAGCGGCAACTCCCGGTTCCATGACTCGACGATGTATTCCCACAGAGAGTCAAACCCCAATCCCATGAAATGCGGACACAATCAGCAAAATTCCTGGTTACGTGGAACGCGGATAATGTCACTCTTTGACCCCATGGAAAACGTCTAGAGCGGATCCTGGTCCTCGCAGAGCACGGCAGTGAACCCGTGTGAAGCATCCAGAGCGGAGCCTAGTCCTCGCCAAGCACGGCAGTGAACCCGTGTGAAGCATCTAGTGCAAAATTCCTGGTTACGTGGAACGCGGATAACGTCACTCTTTGACCCCGTGGAAAACGTCCAGAGTGGAGCCTAGTCCTCGCCGAGCACGGCAGTGAACCCGTGTGAAGCATCTAGTGCAAAATTCCTGGTTACGTGGAACGCGGATAATGTCACTCTTTGACCCCGTGGAAAACGTCCAGAGCGGATCCTGGTCCTCGCAGAGCACGGCAGTGAACCCGTGTGAAGCATCCAGAGCGGAGCCTAGTCCTCGCCGAGCACGGCAGTGAACCCGTGTGAAGCATCTAGTGCAAAATTCCCGGTTACGTGGAACGCGGATAATGTCACTCTTTGACCCTGTGGAAAACGTCCAGAGCGGATCCTGGTCCTCGCAGAGCACGGTAGTGAACCCGTGTGAAGCATCCAGAGCGGAGCCTAGTCCTCGCCGAGCACGGCAGTGAACCCGTGTGAAGCATCTAGTGCAAAATTCCTGGTTACGTGGAACGCGGATAATGTCACTCTTTGACCCCGTGGAAAACGTCCAGAGCGGATCCTGGTCCTCGCAGAGCACGGCAGTGAACCCGTGTGAAGCATCCAGAGCGGAGCCTAGTCCTCGCCGAGCACGGCAGTGAACCCGTGTGAAGCATCTAGTGCAAAATTCCTGGTTACGTGGAACGCGGATAATGTCACTCTTTGACCCCGTGGAAAACGTCCAGAGCGGATCCTGGTCCTCGCAGAGCATGGCAGTAAACCCGTGTGAAGCATCCAGAGCGGAGCCTAGTCCTCGCCGAGCACGGCAGTGAACCCGTGTGAAGCATCTAGTGCAAAATTCCTGGTTACGTGGAACGCGGATAATGTCACTCTTTGACCCCGTGGAAAACGTCCAGAGCGGATCCTGGTCCTCGCAGAGCACGGTAGTGAACCCGTGTGAAGCATCCAGAGCGGAGCCTGGTCCTCGCCAAGCACGGCAGTGAACCCGTGTGAAGCATCCAGAGCAAATACCGGACTGTGGAGTCCTTAAAATCCACGGACTATGACGTCCTTAACCTCGACCGTGATGTCTTAAAACTAACGATCAACTACCCCGATTCCCTACGGATTCCGCCTTGGTTTAAGGGTACATCTCTTCACTCCTTTGATACCTGGCGTTGTAATACCTTAACGTCTTCAAAGAGGTGACGGGTCCCTGCAACCAAACACCGGACTGTGGAGTCCCTAAATCCACGGACTATGAGGTCCTTAACCTTGACCGCGATGTCTTAAAACTAACATCGGACTGTGGAGTCCCTAAATCCATGGACTATGAGGTCCTTAACCTTGACCGTGATGTCTTAAAACTAACAGCGGACGGTGGAGTCCCTAAATCCACGGACTATGAGGTCCTTAACCTTGACCGTGATGTCTTAAAACTAACAGCGGACGGTGGAGTCCCTAAATCCACGGACTATGAGGTCCTTAACCTTGACCGTGATGTCTTAAAACTAACAGCGGACGGTGGAGTCCCTAAATCCACGGACTATGAGGTCCTTAACCTTGACCGCGACGTCTTTAAACTACGATACCTGGAGCAGCCTCTGACCCGTGAAACACGGATAAGGGTGACCACATCCAGCACTTGCAGGTCCTCACGACCTGTAAGGAAGAAAACTCTCTTGTGAGATCCCTACGACTCTCAAGGGAAAACCCGCTTAAGAATCTTCACGATTCTTAAGAAGGACTTACACCTATGGGATCCTCTCGACCTGTAGGGAGAAAAACTCTTTATGAGACCCTCATGGCTCGTAAAATGCAAAAGTCTTAGGAAGCAGACCTTAACCCTGAATCCTGAGCCATCGCTGTCCTGCTAGGAGATCAAGATAGAATATCCGCAGAATATATTCAATAAAAAGGGGACACACCATTGAAGAGAAAAATATGTCTTCACTTATAAACCTCCATTCGACAACAATACTCAATCTAAAACTAGCATAAACCACCTTATACGGGAGATAACGAGGCAAGTTTCTGATCTGTATCCTATCAGGCGCGCATTTGCAACTGTACGAATGTTTAAAAGGAAATGTTACCCGGGGCACTGACGCGCATGCAACGTAACGATGGTGCTCGCAATTAAAGAAAATTCCCATGAGAAAAACAGGCAGCTCATTTACGCAAGCAAGACACACGTACGACTATCCGACAAACATGAAAATTCAACAGAGAGCATGCAAACCGCCAATGATTAAAGGAGTACATTGATTCAAACGTACTACACTAGTGGGAAAAGATCACCAAACAAGGGATCAGAGATACAAGGGTTAACAAAGCAAAACACAAAATTCTCTAGCTCCCTCTCCGCCCTCTCCAGCACGTCAAAACGACGGTTTTCGCGAGGAGTCGCTCCCCATCGGTTGGAGCCGTGCTCATCAGCGAAAGCAGACATGACGGCCCGACAGGCTCTTATCTGACTCAGTATATGAACTGAGTGATCCTTCAGAGCCTGAGTGATTAGACAAGCCTCGTGAAAGCACTCAAGCTTGTCCTCCGCCGCGTCAAGGATCGCCGAAGTCATCTCCGCCGGATGAGGGGGTATATCGGCAAGCACATACAAGAGGATCATCCGGAGCCAAATGGAGCCCATGGGAAGAGGAGAGCCCCGATGAGTCAGTAGCTCGTACATCACCGTGTCACATTGAGCGTCGGTGAGAAGGGGATCCGCCAGCAGCGCAGCGAAGCGAGGAATTATCTCCTCAAGGGGCACCTCCCATGGTTGCCGACGAGCATAGGGACGATTGCAAGCCATGGCGATTGATCGGGTTCTCAAAGATGACCGCCTTAAGGTACGAATGGGCTTCTCTGTGAAGAAAAGAAGTAAGGCATGGGTTCAGCTTATAAAAGGGAGCATTTAATGCTATGCACAAAAAATGTTGTGCATGGTGGGACTATTCTCAAAGCCCGGAAAGAAGGGGAGAGCGTTGGAAATGAAATCCAACGACGCATTGGAATCAGGTTAGGGAAATGAAACATCCCCATCAAGCAGATCCCTGCGTGCGCAACACGTGAGCACAAGCCTTTGATTGGAAAATAAGGCGGCACTGCACAGACACAACAGGGAACTAAGCTCTGATAACCAGAATCAAATTCTTAAAAGAAAGGTTTGAGAGGAAGGACATGAAAAAGTGAAGGCGCTTCTGAAAGGACATTCCGTCTACCCAAATCCCTAGAGGAATCCAACGGTCACAAGAGGTGACAGCGTTGCACTTACGTGCAGACACGTGAGAACAACGCTGTGGGGGCATTTGTTTTCTGATTTAAAATCAGGAAAGCTTCTGGGAAAAGCTTCAGAAGAGGGTCACGTGCTTACACGTGACCAGCGGTCACATGTTGACACGTGACACCTAAACGCATCATCAAGGCAAGTTCAGTTTCCTGACTACATTGAAGAAAAGGGGCTTCAGAAAGAGTCACGTGCTCCTACGTGACCAGGGTCACGTGTCGGCACGTGACATTTAAATGCAAGCGTCAAAGGCACACCGGATCCCTGATCAAATCAAGGAAAAAGCTTCAAAAGAGGTCACGTGCTCCCACGTGACCAGGGGTCACGTGTTGGCACGTGACGCTCAAAACATCATAATTGTTCTCCAGTTAAACCAAGAAAAAGAATCCAAACAAGGGTCACGTGCTCACACGTGACCAGGGGTCACGTGGTGGCACGTGACGGTTAAGCAACAACCAGAAGACAGCGCAAAAAGAAAGAGGAGGGCTCATTCCAAAGAGGGTCATGTGTCCACACGTGACCATGGGTCACGTGGTCACACGTGACCGGCTTTCAAAGCCCATTTTGTCAACAGAATTAAATTCTGAAAGAGATTCAGATCTTTCCAAAGGAGAGCGATTATCTAGGACCAATCGAATTAAAGATTCAGAGGTGATTAAATATCATCTATCTATGGGAAAATCTCGGGTTTGGAAAGATCTCCCCTTTAAATCTAACCAAAATAACAAAGGAGAATCCCGGGATTTAAAATCCAATGGTGAATAAAATTCACCTAATAATCCAAAGGTCCAGAACGAATGATGGATGCAAATCAAATCTCTCAATGAAGATTCGTCGAAAACTAATTGACTCGGCTGCTTCTCCTATAAATAGGAGCCAAGAGATACAAAAAAAAAGAGGATATATAAGCAGAGGGAGGAAAAAAGAGAGCGCCTTGATACTTTGAGGAATTTGGAGCTTCTGCAAAGGAAAACCCTAGGTAAGAAAGGGAAGGCTTTTTGAAAGAAGGAGAATTTAATTCTCAAAAGAGTTTAACTCTGATATATAAAACAGAAAAACATATTTCTTCTCTCTTTGATAGAGGATCTGCAAAGTGCACATCTCCCCTTTAGGTTGAGAATTTAATTCTCAATGGGTTGAGATCCTGCCATACAGATCCAAAACATAGAGAGGGAATGGAAACATGAGAATTTAATTCTCGCAGAACTATAGGAATTTAATTCCTTTAAGATAAAAGTAGGGTTTGACCCTGTGTTATGGGAATTTAATTCCTTCAGAATAAAAAGAAACAGGGTTTAACCCTAATTAAGAACCTAGTTCTGTTGGAACAGCGGGGATTTAATTCCCTTGATCATAATTTAACAGAGAATGGGAATTTAATTCCTTAAAAGCTTTTATTAGGGTTTAACCCTTCAGTTCTTCACATATATGAGGAATTTAATTCCTACAGAAAATTCAGAGTCTAACTCTATTCAGAATATAGATCTTCAAAAGGAAGTAGGAATTTAATTCCTCTGAAATTACTGTCAGGGTTTAACCCTACGAGGAATTTAATTTCTGGAAAAGATTAACAGATCCTCTAAACAACATACATAGAGGCAGGGTCACGTGTCACCACGTGACCCCCCCAAGAGATCTACAGAAAACCCCTTTGAGGCAGCACCCCACGTGACCCACGTGACACTCGGCAGAAGCTTTAACATATATGCATTTAAATGCCCTTCACGTGAGGGCACGTGATGCGATAATCTCAGCAGAATAAATGAAGGGAGGGCGCTCTCACGTGTTGCCACGTGACCCCTCTTGCCTTAGTGTTTAACACTAAATTGGAACTCTCGAATACAGTATTGAAACACTGTTGGGCCTTAGTGTTCAACACTAATCAAAGAACTTTATTCGCAGTGTTCAACACTGATTACCTTAGTATTTAACACTAATCTGAGATCTCCATTGCCAGTGGTCAACACTGATCTGTTTAGTGTTTATGATCATTTGAAAGCCTTGTTGCTGGTGTTTAACACCAATTATCTTTTAGTGTTAAACACTAACTTGTCAACCTCATTCCCAGTGTTCAACACTGATTGCTCTGTAGTGTTTAACACTAGGCTTTGGCCCAACTGGCTAAATGGATAGAGGCAAAGCCTCTCCTTCAATGGACCAACAAGAAGCCAATATTTCAGACATGATCGGACTTAGCCCAAGCTAGGCCATGAGTCTTCAATTCGTAATTAACTGGGCTAATGGGCTCATAACATAATTAATTGGTCTTGATCCCAAATTGGGCCAAGGACTACTTAAGCCATTCCGGTTCTAGGGTACATCTCTTCACTCCTTTGATACTTGGCATTGTAATCCCTCAATGTCTTCAAAGAGGTGACGGGTCCCGACGACCACACATTGATATGGACTGTGGGGTCCTTAAACCCGTGTCTAATGCAAAATTCCTGGTTACGTGGAACGTGGATAATGTCACTCTTTGACCCCGCGGAAAATGCCCAGAGCGGAGCCTAGTCCTCGCCGAGCACGGCAGTGAACCCGTGTGAAGCATCTAGTGCAAAATTCCTGGTTACGTGGAACGCGGATAATGTCACTCTTTGACCCCGTGGAAAACGTCCAGAGCGGAGCCTGCTCCTCGCCTAGCACGGCAGTGAACCCGTGTGAAGCATCCAGAGCACATACCGGACTGTGGAGTCCTTAAACCCATGGACCGCAATGTCCTTAAACTACCCATGGACCGCAACGTCCTTAAACTACCCACGGACCGCAATGTCCTTAAACTACCCATGGACCGCAACGTCCTTAAACTACTCATGGACCGCAATGTCCTTAAACTAGAACAATAAAGCCCCGTATGCTCTTTTGTCGGATCTAAACGGTCCCGTTTAAGTTGATCTTAGCCTCAAAGATGGCTAACGTATCCTTAAACCTTCAAACAGACTGGACTATGAATCCCCCCAATTAACTCTGGCTCGAGGGTACATCTCTGAACTCCTCTGACACCCGTCGTTGTAATCCCTCAACGTCGTCAGAGAGGTGACGGGTCCCGACGGCCACATATACGATGGACCACTATGTCCCTAAACTGGAACAATGGAGCCTAAAACACTCCTTTGTCGGATCTAAACAATCCCGTTAAGTTGATCTTAGTCTCAATGTCAGACTAACGTATCCTTAACAAACGTTTGAGTTGATCTTAGCTTCAAGTATGGCTGACGTATCCTCAAACCAAACCCCCAAACCCAAATCTAAGATAAACACGGATTTGGACTAGTCCACGCCCTACGGACGACGACATAACTCAGTCTCCGTAAACAATCCACGGGCAATAAAACACGAAACAAACACCCACGACACGAAGTGACCAGCTGGAGAAAGAGAAAGTTGTTACCGCGATGCGGTAGCGTAATTAACTGCAGGGGCTTGCGCCTGCAGGGAAGAGCGTCGCCACAATAAAAAACCCCTCAAGCGAGGGGGAATCTGACGAAGTCTGCTACATCGGACGCATCCGTTTAAACCTTCGATACACGGTGTCATAAATCAACTTGGCGTCTTCGGAGAGGTGGACGGATAGCACCAATTAGCATCAGCCCCGAATACCAGGCCCGGACGCCTCGCGTCCCGGCCGCCGTTCGGAGGGGAACAATGTACAAGTGTCTAAAGCTGCGGGTCAAAAGCAAACTGCTCTAAATCCTCAGTGCTGGGCTCGGTCTCCAATGCGTCCGAAACACCTGACAACATTCCAAAGAAAGAAGAAAATGAATGTCGTCTGCGAATAATCGCTCGGTAAGTCCCAAAGGTGAGTAAAGATAGAATAGACAGAAAAAGAATATAAGTTATAATGTTTGATTATATTGTTAACGTTGTTGTAGGGTGTTTTTCGTCACTCCATTGAGATGGAAATACGCGCGCGCTTGTCAGGCGCACTACAGATTCCCCCTGCCTAGGGTAAGCCGGGGTTTAATGATTGTGGGGATCCGAATCTCCGGCAGTCGCGGACTAAGCTGCCGTTAATTACCCCTCGCATTTGGAGCGAAGGAACCTCCGATTGACGGGTTAAACTGATCATGCGAACTCAATGTGCAGGGTTGTGTTTTGAAATGGGGGTTTGGATATATCGGGAGCCACGCAGAGTTTTTACGGAGGTCCCGCTACCCGGATAGCGGGCTGGGGGTCAAGGGGGCTAGCAGCCCCCTTGCGGGGTGCGGGGCAGCGCCCCGTTAGAAATTTTTTCTAACGAGGGAGGCATATTTAGTGTGGAGTGCGTAAAAAAAGGGGGGGAAAGCGTCTTAAAGACACGTGCACAGCATGTGGGCGCATGGTGCCCGGGGTCACGTGGTGCATACGTGACCATTGGGCACTTTGGCGCCCTCCGGAGTCACGTGGGCACACGTGACCGATGGGCGCCTTGGCGCCCCGGGGGTCACGTGGGCACACGTGACCGATGGGCGCCTTGGCGCCCCGGGGTCATGTGGGCACACATGACCGATGGGCGCCTTGGCGCCCGGGGTCACGCGCGCACACGTGACCGATGGGCGCCTTGGCGCCCTGGGGTCACGTGGGCACACGTGACCGCGGGAAAGACCCGCGGAAAGGGGAGCCTAGCCCTTAGGCTGGGGAGTTGAACTCCCAAGGGAATTTTCGGAGTTGAACTCCTAACAGAAACAAATTTATGGAGTTAAACTCCAACAGAAATTAAATTATGGAGTTAAACTCCAACAGATTTAGAAAGGAGTTAAACTCCTGGGGACTTATTGCTCTTCTTTTGAGCCTTGGGTCTGTCCAAAGTTAGATTTTTGGAGATGGGTCTCCTTCTTCTTGCTCTTGACCGGCGGGATCTTAGAGAAAAGGGGGGAAGACTTAAAAGTCTCCCCTTTTTGAGATCTGGTGGGAGATCTAAGTTCCCCTTTGTGGGTTTTGTGGTGGAAAGCTATTTATTTTGGGAAAAGGAAGAGTTAAACTCTTGATTTAATTCAAAAGAAAGAAGAAGGTTTTGGGAACCTTGGAGAAGGAGCAGGAGGCACAAGTCCTAGTTTTTGGGGGAATGAAAAAAGTCTTTTTTATTCATCATCATGTTGCCTTATATAGGCTTACATATTTACATATAGCCCCTTGGGCTTTACAAAAATGGCATTTTAGCCATCCCATGGCTCATGTGCCATTTCATTTTTGCACATAAGCCATGGGCTTACAAAATATTGGCTTTATGCCCATTTTGTTTACATTCATGCATAAAAAATTACATAAAAATTATTTATGACATGATTTATATTTTGGCATGGAGGAGGCTGGCCGCGAGCTCGACTTGGGCATGGGCCCACCTGGCTTGGGGTTGACCTTGACTTTGACTCGGTCAACCGGGGGTGCAAATTTTGACCCCAACAGTTGTTGTTTGTAGCTTGGTACAAAAAATACCAGTGTATACGAGAGGAGTCCTACTATTCCGAAGACTAAGGTATACGGAGTGCAAGGAACCGTTCAGCTACGGTACAACGAAAATGGATATTCAGGTTAGGTGTATTATGGTTACAGTCTCGTGCCACTTTTAACACCTTCCGTACCAATCTACCCCTTATAAACCTCGTGATGTCTTTTATATTGTTTGTTATATAGATGGATGACCTGCCGAAACCATGATATTAGTAAACAGAGTGGATATAAATGGAGAGTCATGTAGACGGGGTACATCCATAGTTCGGTTCGGTCAATACAGATTGATATAGTTTGAATAGACGGATTCATGTTGAATTGTAGTTTATACTTGAATAACATTCAAGTTAGATTGATTAGATTGAGACTCAGTTTGAGTCAGTCACTTTGAAAAGAAGTTGAAATTCTGAATTAGTTTTGATATTATCGGTAACTGCTGCACATGGACGGCAGGATTTGTGTCTTTTTCCAAGACAGTTACCGTGTTGATAACAACGTTTGTTAGATTGTCTACCTTAAATAGGCAAGCACTCATATTCTCCGGCTCCCTGAGGCTCAAGAGACCGGTCCCGCTTAAACCTATGTTTACTAGGGTCTTATTGTAATTTAGTATAACTTAAGGGGGTTTTATGTAAAAATAGTTTGATATAATAATCAAAATTCATCTCAAGCATTTAATTATCGTCTTTAGGGTTTTCGTAGATGTATATTTTATACAAGTGAAATTTCTAGTGAGTAAAACCTAATTTCATAATATATGGTATTTTATTGAAATATTGGAATTGTGTTGTATTTAGATGGTATTTTCATGTAATGGTGATTTCTTTGATTTGGAAAAACTTGGAATATTTATATAATATAATTAAAATAGATATTTTGATAATAGTTATATATTTAATAAAAATAAATTTTATTTATTATTGTAGAAATCTCATTTTCTAAAAAAAATACATTAAAAATTCCATTGAGATCGAATGCTCCTTTCGGAGGTCTACATCTCGCTCTGCTAGGCCTGAGAACGTGCGATAACCCGCACCATCCCGATCGAGGCCCCCAAAATGGGTTGTAGAGGCGTAATTGCATGGAATTAGATCACCATTACATGTCCCCATAAATTTTATTTATTCTTTTAGAAATCTCATTTTCCAGAAAAGAGTTTAGTCTTTCTCTGGTTGAAGATCTGAAGGTACTCATCTCCCCATAGGTTGAGAATTTAATTCTCATCGGGTCGAGATACTGCCATGCAGATCTAAAATGTAGAGGAGGAATTGAGTTCTGAGAATTTAATTCTCTAAAAATATAGGAATTTAATTCCTCTAAGATAAATTTAGGGTTTAACCCTATGCGAGAATTCAATTCTCTAAAATTATAGGAATTTAATTCCTTCAAGATGGACAGAACTAGGGTTTTACCCTAATTGAGAATTTAATTCTCTCAAACTCAAAGGAATTTAATTCCTACAGAATGCAAATTAGGGTTTCATCCTATACCAGAACTTAATTCCTCACATAAGTGGGAATTTAATTCCTACAGAATGTAAATTAGGGTTTAACCCTATCCAAGAATATCATTCTTCAAAAAGAAAGTAGGAATTTAATTCCTCTAAAGTTATTGCTAGGGTTTAATCCTATGAAGAATTTAATTCTTAAAAGATGAACAGATCTTTAAATATGCAAAGAATCATGATCATGTGTCCCCACGTGACCCCTGTAAAGATCTACAAGAAAAGAACTTTGAGGCAACGCCTCACGTGCCTCACGTGCCCCCTTTAAAAGATCCCCAAGAAAGAAGCGTTGGGCGCCCTCACGTGTCATCACGTGATCCCCAGTGAATATGCTAATAAATTAGGGCACGAGCACCCATCACATGCCCACACGTGATGGCTGTGAGAATTAAAAGTGTTAAACACTTATCTGCAGAACAAAATGAAGGGGATCTGCCCCACTTTTCGGTGCCATCACGTGCTCACACGTGATCCCCCCTCTGTTAATGTTTGATACTAATCTGATAATTTTGTTGCCAGTGTTTAACACTGTTATCTGTTAGTGTTTAACACTAATTCGGGAATCATAACTTTTTAGTGTTTAACACTAATTTGATAATCACAATTTTTACTGTTTAACACTAATTCGACAATCTTATTTCCAGTATTCAACACTGTTGGTCCTTAGTGTTTAACACTAGCTTTAGCCCAATTGGCTAATTTTCTAGAAGCAAAGCCTCCCCTGCAATTGAATATGTCTAATGGGCCAATAGAGGGCCAATATTCCAAACTTGATTGGACTTAGCCGAGGAAGGCCATAAGTCCTCAATTCAAACTTAACTGAGCCAATGGGCTCATAATATAATTAATTGGTCTTAGTTCCAAAACTGGACTATAGATCATTTAATCCATCCTGGGTTCAAGGGTACATCTCTTCACTCCTTTGATATTTGTCGTTGTAATTCCTCAACGTCTTCAAAGAGGTGACGGGTCCCGACAACCATACATTTCATGGACTGTGGGGTCCTTAAACTCATAGACTATGACGTCCTTAACCTTGACCGTGATGTCTTAAAACTAACATCGGACTGTGGAGTCCTTAAATCCACGGACTATGACGTCCTTAACCTTGACCGTGATGTCTTAAAACTAACAATGGACTGTGGAGTCCTTAAATCCACGGACTATGACGTCCTTAACCTTGACCGTGATGTCTTAAAACTATCAATGGACTATGGAGTCCTTAAATCCACGGACTATGAGGTTCTTAACCTTAACCGTGATGTCTTAAAACTATCGGACTGTGGAGTCCTTAAATCCACGGACTATAACGTCCTTAACCTTGACCGTGATGTCTTAAAACTAACAATGGACTGTGGAGTCCTTAAATCCACAGACTATGAGGTCCTTAACCTTGACCGTGATGTCTTAAAACTAACATTGGACTGTGGAGTCCTTAAATCCGCGGACTATGATGTCCTTAACCTTGACCGGGATGTCTTTAAACTAACAATGGACCACCATATCCTTAAACTGGTAATTGACCGCAATGTCCCTAAACTAAACAATAGAGCCCAAATGCTCTTTTGTTGGATCTAAACGATCCCGTTAAGTTGATCTTAGTCAGAAATGAGATTAACGTATCCTTAACAAACCGTTAAGTTGATCTTAGTCTAAAATTAGATTAACGTATCCTTAACAAACGTTTAAGTTGATCTTAATCTCAAATGAGGCTAACGTATCCTTAAACCCAAACCCCAAACCCAAATCTAAGAAAGATACGGATTTGGACTAGTCCACGCCCTACGGGCGACAACATAACTTAGTCTCCGTATACAATTCACGGGCAACCACAAACAAAACAAACACCCACGACACGAAGTGACCATCTGGAGAAGGAGAAAGTTGTTACCGCGATGCTGTTGCGTAATTAACTGCAGGGGTTTGCGCCTGCAGGGAAGAGCGTCCCCACAATCAAAAACCCCTCAAGCGAGGGGGAATCTGACGAAGTCTGCTACATCGGCCGCATCCGTTTAAACCTTCGATACATGGTGCCATAAATCAACTTGGCATCTTCGAAGAGGTGGACGGATAGCACCAATTAGCATCTGCCCCGAATTTCAGGCAAGACGTCCTGTCACGCCGTCTTTCGGAGGGGAACAGATTCTGGCACGCCCGGTGGGACCTTTTCCTCTTTCCACTCCACACTTCGTGTGTCGTGATTCACGAACCAATCGCGGTTCGCTAATGGTTGCCCTTGGGTTTCGAAGTACTAAGATTTGGTGTTTCGTTTGCTGCAGGAAGCAAAAGGATCAATGGCTGGCAACTGCTCAAGCTGCTCCAACTGCAAATGCAACCGACGCTCCGCCTCACCTGGAGGTGTAGCCTATGGACCGCAGGCTGCTTCCCTATTCACTATGCCTGTGGAGCAAGTGACTCAGGCTACCACCGGTCTGTTCTTCGGGACCATGCTCCCACCGGTGAACGTTAATATCCAGCTGCCAAAGGAAGCGCAAAAGAAGTCGGTCTTCGATCGGCTCACTACTACAACGGCCCCTCTCAACGGGTCGTCCAATGCCAACTCCTCGGTCTTCACCAGACTGAGCCTGAACTCCGATGGGCCTGCCAAGAAGCCCATGACCCCTGAAGTGGCCGTCCCGAGGAAGATAGCCATATCTGCTCCTGAAGTCGTCAAGGCGGCTTCTCCTGCCAAAGAGTCGGTCTTTACAAGACTGACTATCCCGGCTCCCATTCCTGCTCGAAGGTCTGTCTTTAACAGGTTGGATACCGCTACTCGAAAGGCATCAGTCTTCAAGAGGCTGGCAACAGCGGTGCCTCATCTAGACAGGGGGCAAGACGAAACCATCCCCATCGCCGAACCATCCCCAACAGCCCGACATGCTCGACGTTGCCACTGGCGCCGAGTAAGGAAGGCCGGGGGCAACTCCCCCTATGGGCTGATCCCACCAGCTCCAACGGTGGAAATCAATGCTGCTGTTCCGACTGGGAACAGTTTTGAAATGCTCAACAAGGTGCGCAGAAACTCTCCGACTGCCACGCTAAAAAGATCCTCTCCACCTGCGGAGAATGTTACAGAAACAAAGCCAGAGCAGCCCCCTCAACGGCTGTCCTCCAAAATTTACAAGGTCTGGCGACGGGTTCAGGACTCAGTAATCATTCGAGATCACTCTCACCGGCAGAAGAAGGTGAAAGTTCAGGAAGAAAAGAACCGTCCTGTCAAACCACAAAGGACGACAACCACTTGGGTGCCCGCTGCAACGGCTCCCTCCACGTTGACTACTCAAAAAAGAAGAAGGTCGGAGAAAGTCCCCACGCCTGCAGCAAATATCAAAGACAGTAAACCTAAACCCCCTAAGTCTGGGGGCATGATGGTGCATACGGTCTACATGGCGTCAGGGAAAGAGGACAGCAGTACATCTACAGGTCATAGACCGCTTACGCGATCGGTGACTAAAGCTCAGGAGCAGCAGCAGAAGCTCCAAGAAATGATGAATGCGATGGACGCACTCACTAGGCCAAAAGAAAGCCCCGAAGCATCCTCGGATCAACGCCAGGAGCAAGAAACTGACGCTGAATTCCTTCGCAAGATACTTGAGAAGAAGGACAAAGAGGCTGCGGAACAAGCAGCTAATATAAAACGAATGGCCCTTCTGTTTCAGGACATGGTAGGGATGATGTTACAGCCAGACCCTCCAGCTGAAGACCCTCCGATCATTGTTGAAGACGATAAAGGAGAGACGTCGAATCCTCCACCGGCTCTTTCAACGGCCAGAGAGGAGACAATTTCCAAGGTTGACCTGGACGAATACATAGCCCAGTAGATAAGAGTTCACCAGGCAACTGGGGCAGCCGATCAAGTTGTCAGGACGGGGAGACCATATCCGAGCTGGTATGATCAGATCAAGTACCCGCCGGGCTATACAATACCGAAATTCCATGTCTATAAGGGGACTGGCAATCCCCATCAACATGTTGCCCAGTTCAGGGCTCTTTGTGGCAATACCGGCGGCGATGATAAATTGTTGCTTCGCCAGTTCATCGGTAGCTTATCGGAGACGGCATTTGAATGGTACTCCGAACTTCCGAATGACTCCATCAAAACCTTCGCTGAAATGGAGTTGTTGTTTACCCAGCGTTTCGCAAGCGCCAGTGAACGCACCCCGATAACAGTTTTGATTAATGCAAGGGTGGAGCCGGGTGAAACTTGGGTCCAATATGCAATCCGATGGCGGAACTTATGGTCAAAGTGCGAACAACGCATCGAAGAAGCACCAGCAGTGGGCATGTTCGTGCGCACCTTAGACCCTCATGCAACTATTTCACAGTTCATGATGTTCTTTAAACCGACCACGTTCCAGGCGTTAATTGATAAGTTGGCCCAGATGGATCAAATGGGTCACAGACCGTCTCTCCCGAAACCGGAACCGCGAAACGACAAGGGTAAAGGGAAGGCAACCCTCGTCGTGAACACCCAACAGCAGCCCAGTACCCCAAAGCTAGCGGATCAACTGGAAGAGAGACGACGCTATTACAATGAGAAAATGAAGCGTCCTTACTCATTCCTACGGGACAAAACGAAGAGGCTTTCGAGATGGCGGTGCGCAACAGGCTTATCAATTTGCCAAATCTAAGGTGACCACCACAACCCAGCGAAGTAAATAATCCCAATTATTGCCCTTACCACCAAACGGTAAGCCATCGGATCGAGTATTGCTTCGTCTTTAAGGGATGGATCGAAGATCAGTACCTACAAGGCAAGTTTGTGTTGTCTGAGAAGTGGAAGGTAAACCCACCACAGCCACATACTCCGAAGAAGACGGACACACTGGGGGCAACATGCTCTTTTGTTGAGGAAGCTCCATGGGAGGTCGTGCTTTCATCCAAAACCAAAAAGATGTTGAATGATCTTCATTCATGCCCAGCGATCAGATGGAAGAACCCGCTTTAACCTCAAATCATCGAAGGGATGCTCAAGCCGCACCCAACTCCAAAGATCGGTGGTGATGGCCCAAGTACTCACACCCAGCCGTCGAAATCTGCGAAAAAGAAGAAGAGATCCAAAAAGCCCGTGAAGCCTAGTGACAAGCGCACGGACTTGCAGAAACAGATCGACGCGCTGGAAGAATATAATCAGAAAGCGCGGACCCCCATCACGCTTCAAGGGTTCCTCAGCCATGTCCTTGAGGACGAAAATGATGGGGGAGACTCGGATTACATCGCAAGTTGCCACGTGATCTCTCATTCATCGCTGGACAATGAAGAAGCGCCCTGCACAGAAGAACTGGGGGAAGAGCCCGAGCCGGAACTTTTGTGGCCGTCAGACGAGATGATCGACGCCTTTCTGAATAAGATCCGTCTGAAAAGTATAGCCAATCGGGAGTGTAAGATGGCCATATTAGAAGGAGCCAAACGCCGGCGACTAGATGAAGGAGTTGAGGCACTCCCGCCAAATCAAAAGACATCCGATGCGGATAAAAACAGATTCAAGTCGAGGAAAAGGTTTGCTAAGGCCATATCAATGGGGATGAAGCTGCCACCCTCCGAAGGAAACACCCCTGGTGAAGCAGAGATGCATCCTAGCTACTGCTCATATCATCGAAAGATTTCACACCCCACCAAAGAATGCGACGCTTTTAAAAGATGGTAGCAGGGGTATGTTGCTCACCGGCAACATGTTAAGCGGATGAAACGCAAGACTCGTCGGGAGCGACGAAGTACGACCGATGAGCATAAAGGAATTATTGGCAATTGTCGCACGGTCAACGCCGGAGGATCACATGTTCTCACCTTTGGGAGCGACTCTGATGAAGAAATGGCTCTCGGCCCTCTCTTTAAAGAATCCATCTTAGGGAAAGAGGAAGAACCAAAGCCCTGCGAAAACATTCAGCTGCGTAATCGCACGCTTCCAGAAAAGAATCTCGGACCCTCAACTAGAAAAGATAAGGGAAAGGAAAAGTTCGCTGAGGATATCGCTCTGGATGACCAAGTCATGAAAGAGCTGACTGCCAAAAACCCGCCAAAAAAGAACAAGGTGGACTACAACGTCCTAGCGCACCTGAGGAAGCTACTCTCTCAGCTCAGCATTCTCGACGCCCTCTTATTATCACAAGAAGAGAGAGATTCGTTAATCAAGGCGTTGCAAGAGCCCGAGCAATTCTAGGCCTTCCTCGCCAAGGAAAGGATGAAGGATGAACTAGAAGAAGTACACACAGCCGATGTCACATTCGGTGATGAAGACCTTCTCCTTGGGACGTGCGACCACAACCGTCCCCTCTATGTCTCAGGATACTGCCACGATATAAAGATAGGCAAAATCCTGGTCGACAATGGGTCTTCCGTTAATCTCCTCAACGTGCGAGTGTTGAAAGAAATCTGCATGAGCGTTCAACATCTCACTCGTGATAAGATCACCATCTCCGGGTTCGACTCCCAGTCATCACGGACCCTTGGGTCTGTAATACCGACGCTGCGCTTTGGACTGCTTATCACAGACATTAAATTTCATGTCATTGACGCCAGGACATGCTACAATGCTTTGCTCGGTCGTCCTTAGTTACACGAGTACAACATCATCCCTTCTACGCAACATCAGTGTATGAAGTATTTCAAGGATGGTCTCGAGTATACCGTAACAGGAGAGCTGAACCCATTCTCCGTGAACGAAGTCCGCAAGTAAGAAGATGCAAAATACTTTTTGCCAGATTTCGAGGACACGGAGAGGTGTCGCAAACCGGAGAACAAAGCCGCCGCCGCCATTCCTATTTTCGGGAGTGATACCGAAGAAGAATAAGAGATAGTTTACGTTGGGCCGTCTCGACGCAACAACCCGGGGCCGTCCCGACGCAACAACCCGGGGCCGTCCACCCCCATATTGATCTTCGGAAGCGACTCAGAAGATGAGGTTAATGCTGTGTTCTCCAGTCGGCCGTCAATACAAGCATTCCCTGGTGATGATCAGAGTTTGCAAATCACCATGATTCCGCGCGAGCACTACAAAGACCTTGACGCACTTGAAGCTTACAATGTGCAAGACCTGCAAACATTTTACATCCCTCCCAGGCGAAAAGGCGAAAAGGCGATCCTATTCTATCGGTCCACGGAAACAAGAGTGGAGAAAGAAATCTGGCACGGCGCAGATTCTTCGCTTGACAGGCTTCAACCCATTCGTTTGCCCAGATACTACATGAACGGACTAAAAAGGCTATTGAAGCGCCAAGGGGTACCTTTAAAACAGACTATTCGACAAGCTTGGTTCTACAACAGGATTTGGGATGTCCCTGGGACTCAGCGCAAATTGCCCAACGGGAGAATGGAAACGCTTGGGCTTAGATATGTGAGATCCGGAAAACGGGAACGAGTCCATAGTAGCTACGCCATATATAACTTCGATGGAGAAGAGGATGCCCTGTCAGAAAACATCGACCCCCACCAAAACTAGATCCCGCAATCAAAGTGCCGAGTCCGTCATTTGAAGAACGAATGGACAAGCTCATCAGGAAAGCGGGTCAAAAAGCTCGGGACGACCATAACCGCGAAATGGCTATCTACGAGAAAGCCAGGACGCAACATTTCTTCAACAGGCTGCAAAAGACGAAAATGCTCCTCCCTGTCAACCTGTTGTGCAAAGGCCCGACGCAGAGGCAGAAATAAATCAAAGAGCGGAAAAGGCATTCGACAGCGACAAAGCGGGACTAAAAAGTCACGGTGTCGAGAATCAAGTGGTCTGGATTCGTCCCTTACGAAGAAGACGAGCCGAGCATACTCCTTTCCGCAAGATAAGACAAAGAAGATACTTGATCTCGCCATAAGGAATCAAATGCTTACACTGCCGGAGTCTAAACACCCTGAGCAAGCAGGCGAAGTCTTACACATGAACTATTGCTCTTATCACAGGGTAATAGGGCATCCTCTCGAAGACTGCTTCACCTTCAAGAACTGGGTCGAAGATCAGTATCGGCTCGGCAAGTTCGCTCTATCTGACAGCTGGAGGGTAACGCCGCCACAGAAGCATGAACCCAAAGCCATGAGAGCAGAACCAGATCCACATCGGTCTTGGAAGCGGGCTCGTACTTGTCATATGATAACAATATCAAAAGAAGAACCCGAGAATGTGGATGACCTCCCTTGGTGCTTCGAAAACAATGGTGATGAGGTGATCTCAGAGTTTCCACCGGCGCCCAAAGAGCTGGAAGATGGAATACACACTACTGCAGATAACCTCAAGAAGATTGATTTGGGAACAACAAGTGACCCAAGGCCTACGTTTGTTAGTGAGCTGCTATCTGAAGAAAGGGCGGCTTCATTAAAAGACGTGCTCGTACAGTATAAAGATTGCTTCGCATGGAACTATTCCGAAATGCCAGGACTAGATCCAGAAATTGCTGTCCATAAATTGGCGATATCCCCGGACGTTAAACCAATCAAACAAGCACCAAGAAGAATGCGGCTTGAGCTTGAGATGAGCATTAACGCCGGAGTCAAGAAGCTGATCGACTCTGGGTTTATCCAAGAAGTTCAGTATCCTGAGTGGATCGCCAACATCGTCCCGGTGATGAAGAAAAATGGGACGGTGCGTATATGTGTAGACTTTCGGGGTCTCAATAAAGCCTGCCCAAAGGATGATTTCCCAGTGCCAGTCACCGAGCTGATGATAGATAACACGTCCACTCACGAGGTTTTCTCCTTCATAGACGGCTCATCAGGATATAATCAGATAAAGATGCATCCCGAAGATCAGAAGCACACCGCTTTCCAGACCCCTTTGGGTATATTCTGCTACAAAGTGATGCCCTTCGGTCTAAAGAACGCTGGTGTCACCTATCAAAGAGCCATGACAAAGATCTTCGATGACCTTATACATGAAATCGTCGAATGCTATATCGATGACCTCGTGGTTAAAAGCAAATCATATGAGGAGCATTTAGAGCATCTGAAGACCGTATTTCAACACCTTCGACAATACAACTTGAAGATGAACCCTCTCAAGCACGCATTCGGAGTTTCCTCAGGCAAATTCCTGGGATTCATCGTCCGACACCGAGGTATCGAGATAGATCTGTCAAAGATCAAGGCGATCATGGAAATGCCTCTGCCAAGGACTCTCAAGCAATTGCGGTCTCTCCAAGGGAAGCTCGCGTACATCCAGCGATTTATAGCCAACCTTTCAGGCAAGTGCCGTCCTTATAGTCACCTGATGAAGAAGGGAACCCCGTTCGTCTAGGATCACAAATGCCAAGGCGCGCTGGACGAAATCAAGTAGTATCTACAGAACCCGCCAGTACTGGCCGCTCCGGTCAAGGGAAAACCTCTCATTCTGGATACAACCGCCCTTGAAGGTTCCTTAGGCGCATTGTGGGCACAGGAGAACGACCAAGGGAAGGAGAGAGCGCTCTACTATCTGAGTCGAGTCCTACTGGGGACAGAAAGCAATTATTCTCCCATCGAAAAACACTGCCTAGCGTTGATCTTCGCAATAACGAAGCTCAGGCACTATGCGTTGGCGCATGAAGTCCGTCTCATTTCGAAGGTGGACCCCCTTAAATATTTAATGTCGAAGGCCATATTGACAGGGAGACTCGCTAAATGGGCCTTGCTCTTAATGGAATTTTCGATAACCTATCAGCCTCTTAAGGCAGTGAAAGGCCAAGCCATCGCCGACTTCCTCGCTGAGCATCCGATACCGGCCGATTCCCCTCTGAATCATGAGCTGCCAGACGAACATGCATTTGATGCGATCAACGGCAGTAATACTCGATGGGAACTCTATTTTGATGGAGCGTCTTCTATGAAGAAGCGCAAACAAAGCACCCTTATAATCAAATCGGGGGTAGGCCTCATCTTCGTAACTCCACAAGGAGGGATAATGCGCTTTGCTTTCTCCTTAACAGAGCCGAGGACGAACAATGAAGCCGAATATGAAGCTTTGATAGCAGGCCTCGAGATCGCCATCGACATGGAAATTGAAAACCTCCTCAGATTCTCAACTGGTCGTCAGTCAAATAAATGGCGACTACCAAACGTGCAAACCCGAACTGGTGAAATATGGCGAGAGAGTACAACAATTACTGACCCAAATTCCCTCCTATATGCTGGAAAGCATACCGCATGCGGAAAATAGCAAAGCAGATGCACTAGCTAAACTCGCTAAAGAATTGGCTGACGAGAACCTCGATGACGTAAGAATCGTGGTACAAAGCCGCCGGGTACTTGCCCCGGCAGAAATATCTCCAGAATCATCCGAAGAAAAGGGAATGACTGAGCAAATGGCACTGCAAATAAAAGACCAAGAGAAGGTTGAAGATTGGAGAGAAGTCTTTATAGACTACTTCAAGTCCCGTCAAACGCCTGAAGATGCGTCCTCAAGACATCAGCTTATGAAACGAGTTTTGTCTTTCGCTTTCGTCAATGATACTCTGTACAAGAAGTCGTTTGATTCTCTGTGGTTGAGATGTCTGGGACCTGACGAAGCGAAAAGAGTCGTTCAGGAAGTTCACGACGGACTCTGCGGTTCTCACCAAGCAGGCCCAAAGATGAAGTTGAAGATTAAACGGATGGGCTACTATTGGCCAACGATGATTCAGGAATGCCTCGAATATGCGAAGCAATGCCACTCATGCCAAATTCATGGGGACTTTATTTATCAGCACCCAAATCCTCTACATCCAACAGTGGCTAGCTGGCCATTCGAAATATGGGGAACTGACATAGTCGGCCCCATCGAACCAGCATCGTCTAAAGGACATCGTTTCATCTTGGCAACGACTAACTACTTCTCCAAATGGGCAGAAGCAATACCGCTGAGGGAAGTGAAGACAGAGAATATCCCCCACTTCTTCAAGACGCACGTCATTTATCGGTTTGGAACTCCGCGACGGATCATCTCCGATAACGGGCCAGCCTACAGAAGCCACAAGATCAGCCGCTTCGCGCAACAACACAACATAGACTGGAGATATTCCTCAGTTTATAATCCCCGAGCTAACGGTCTAGCCGAGGCTTTCAACAAGACCTTGAAGAAGATCGTGAAAAAGACAGTGTCCCGAAATAAGAAGGACTGGCACGAGAGACTGCATGAAGCTCTCTGGGCGTATCGAACTACGTTCAAAACGGCCACGAACACAACGCCATACGCGTTAGTATTCGATACAGAAGCAGTACTTCCCCTTGAGATAGAGTTACCCTCTCTGCGAGTGGCAGTCCACTACGAGCTGACGGACGAAGAGAATGCTCACCTTCGGCTTGAAGAGCTTGATGCCCTTGATGAAACCCTCCTCATAGCGCAACAAAATCTGGAGGCTTATAAAGCAAAGATGACGCGCTCATATGAAAGATTGACCAGGCCGAGGACATTCCACCAAGGCGAACTCGTACTAGTGGTCAAAAGACCTATGATCCCCAATCGCGCCAAGCGGGGAAAATTCGAGCCGAACTATGAAGGCCCATACGTCATAGACAAGGTCTACCAGGGTGGGGCCTATCTACTCATGGATATGCACGGTGAAAGACCTTTCAGGCCAATAAACGGTCGCTTCCTGAAGAAATACTACTCCTAACGAGTCATGGCCCGGGTCAATGATAGATGACGACGACTATGTCCGCTCGCTATCTTTCTAAGCCTAAAGTAGTGACAGGCCTTTTTCAACAACGGACCGAGACGTTCTTAAACTAACGACGGACCGAGACGTCCTTAAACTAACGACGGACCGAGACGTTCTTAAACTAACGACGGACCGAGACGTCCTTAAACTAACGACGGACCGAGACGTCCTTAAACTAATGACGGACTACTACGTCCTAAAACTAGCTGTTGACCGAGATGTCGACAAACTACGATGGATCGCGGCATCCCAAAACCAATACAAAAAAAAAGAATAAAAAAATAAAAAATAAAAACGGTATGACCGTAAGCAAAATGGGCACGGATGAAAACCCGAAAGGGCTCCGTAAGTAAAAACAGCAGGGCTACCGGCGAGTGTTTGTGAAAACCCGAAAGGGCGCAACCTCGTTAAAAGACACTTGCAGGGCCCTCTCGACCTTGTAAGGAGGAACCACCCGCGTGAGATCCTTACGACTCATAAGGGAGCAACACACTTAGGAATCCTCACGATTCCTAAGGAGAAATTACACTTGCGAGATACTCACGACTCGTAAGGAGAACTCTCTTATGGGACCCTCACGGCTCATAAGACTTGAAAGTCTTAAGTTACAGAGACCTGAACCTGTTCTTAAGCAACCCCCACAAACTTCGATATTGCCCTACAAGCGGCTCATACTGACCCTTGTATACAATCCACGGGCGCGGATAAACATTTTCCCAGCAAAGTCCCACCCGTGACTAAGGATATGTCCATATGGTGAACGACCCTTATGAGTCCTCTCGACTTATAAGAAGAAAATCCTTTTGTAAGATCCTTACGACCTACAGGGGAACACACACTCAGGAATCCTCACGATTCCCAAGGAGAAAACACACCTACGAGATCCTTACGACTTGTAGGGAGAAATACCTTTGTGAGACCCTTACGGCTCATGAAGTCAAATGCCTTAGTTGACATGACCCTAACCCTGTTTACTAAGCCACCTTTGTTCGACATCGACAGAGGCAAATGATGATTCGCTCCTGGCCATATTCCAGTTGTAGCGATGTTGATGCTGAGATTGGCACCAGATTCCAAGTTCTACACTCGCGATAAAAAATCAGCAAGCTAAAAATGCATATGAAATAGCCGAAATGATGGGGCAACTTGCAATAAAAAGCAGCAAGTAAAAATGTATGCATGAAAAATAGCCGAAATGATTGGGCAACTCGCAATAAAAAGCAGCGAGTAAAAATAAAAAAAATATATAGCCGAAATGATTGGGCGCCGCGAAAAATAGCCGAAATGATGGGGCAATCGCGACCTTCGCGATGTAAAAGCTGAAATGATAGAGCATCGCGGAAAAAGAAATAAAACCAAAAATGAAATTCATGCCCTACAGGTGATATTACATCAATCCCTATATACAATCCAGCGGCGCAAACAAAAAAGGAATCGCACTCCTCCTTTCCCAGGTTTCATCAGAAGAAGAAGCCAAATCTCGATGAGTCACAGATAGCCTAGAGATCATCTCGACGTCCGTCTCATTGCAGCAGACACAATATCAAGCAAAGCGGAGCAGCGACAATTCCCAGTTCCACGACTCGGCGGTGTACAAATCACTGAGAGGAAAATCCCAACTCCGTGAAATGCGGATATAATCAACAAAATTCCTGATCACGTGGAACGCGGATAACGTCACTCTTTGACCCCATGGAAAACGTCCAGAGCGGAGCCTGGTCCTCGCAGAACACGGCAGTGAACCCGTGGAAAGTATCCAGAGCAAAATTCCTGGTCACGTGGAACGCGGATAACGTCACTCTTTGACCCCGTGGAAAACGTCTAGAGCGGAGCCTGGTCCTCGCAGAACACGGCAGTGAACCCGTGGAAAGCATCCAGAGCAAAATTCCTGGTCACGTGGAACGCGGATAACGTCACTCTTTGACCCTGTGGAAAACGTCCAGAGCGGAGCCTGGTCCTCGCAGAACATGGCAGTGAACACGTGGAAAGCATCCAGAGCAAAATTCCTGGTCACGTGGAACGCGGATAACGTCACTCTTTGATCCCGTGGAAAACGTCCAGAGCGGAGCCTGGTCCTCGCAGAACACGGCAGTGAACCCGTGGAAAGCATCCAGAGCAAAATTCCTGGTCACATGGAACGCGGATAACGTCACTCTTTGACCTCGTGGAAAACGTCCAGAGCAGAGCCTGGTCCTCACAGAACACGGCAGTGAACCCGTGGAAAGCATCCAGAGCAAAATTCCTGGTCATGTGGAACGCGGATAACGTCACTCTTTGACCCCGTTGAAAACGTCCAGAGCGGAGCCTGGTCCTCGCAGAACACGACAGTGAACCCGTGGAAAGCATCCAGAGCAAAATTCCTGGTCATGTGGAACGCGGATAACGTCACTCTTTGACCCCATGGAAAACGTCCAGAGCGGAGCCTGGTCCTCGCAGAACACGGCAGTGAACTCGTGGAAAGCATCCAGATCAAAATTCCTGGTCACGTGGAGCGCGGATAACGTCACTCTTTGACCCCGTGGAAAACGTCCAGAGCGGAGCCTGGTCCCCGCAGAACACGACAGTGAACCCGTGGAAAGCATACAGAGCAAAATTCCTGGTCACGTGGAGTGCGGATAACGTCACTCTTTGACCCCGTAGAAAACGTCCAGAGCGAAGCCTGGTCCCTGCAGAACACGGCAGTGAACCCGTGGAAAGCATCCAGAGCAAAATTCCTAGTCACGTGGAATGCGGATAACGTTATTCTTTGACCCCGTGGAAAACGTCCAGAGCGGAGCCTGGTCCTCGCAGAACACGGCAGTGAACCCGTGGAAAGCATCCAGAGCAAAATTCATGGTCACGTGGAACGTGGATAGCGTCACTCTTTGATCCCGTGGAAAACGTCCAGAGCGGAGCCTGGTCCTCGGAGAACATGGCAGTGAACCCGTGGAAAGCATCCAGAGCAAAATTCCTGGTCACGTGGAACGCAGATAACGTCACTCTTTGACCCCGTGGAAAACGTCTAGAGTGGAGCCTGGTCCTCGCAGAACACGGTAGTGAACCCGTGGAAAGCATCCAGAGCAAAATTCCTGGTCACGTGGAACGCGGATAACGTCACTCTTTGACCCCGTGGAAAATGTCCAGAGCGGAGCTTGGTCCTCACAGAACACGGTAGCGAACCCGTGGAAAGCATCCAGATCAAAATTCCTGGTCACGTGGAACGCGGATAACGTCACTCTTTGACCCCGTGGAAAACGTCCAAAGCGGAGCCTGGTCCTCGCAGAACACGGCAGTGAACCCGTGGAAAGCATCCAGAGCAAAATTCTTGGTCACGTGGAACGCGGATAATGTTACTCTTTGACCCCATGGAAAACGTCCAGAGCGGAGCCTGGTCTTCGCAAAACACGGAAGTGAACCCGTGGAAAGCATCCAGAGCAAAATTCTTGGTCAGGTAGAACGCGGATAACGTCACTCTTTGACCCCGTGGAAAACGTCCAGAGCGGAGCCTGGTCTTCGCAGAACACGTCAATGAACCCGTGGAAAGCATCCAGAGCAAAATTCCTGGTCATGTGGAACGCATATAACGTCACTCTTTGACCCCGTGGAAAATGTCCAGAGCGGAGCCTGGTCCTCGCAGAACACGGTAGTGAACCCGTGGGAAGCATCCAGAGCAAAATTCCTGGTCACGTGGAACGCGGATAACGTCACTCTTTGACCCCGTGGAAAACGTCCAGAGCGGATCTTGGTCTTCGCAGAGCACGGCAGTGAACCCGTGTGAAGCATCCAGAGCGGAGCCTAGTCTTCGCCGAACACGGCAGTGAACCCGTGTGAAGCATCTAGGGAAAAATTCCTGGTCACGTGGAACGCGGATAACGTCACTCTTTGATCCCGTAGAAAACGTCCAGAGCGGAGCCTGGTCTTCCCAGAGCACGGCAGTGAACCCGTGCAAAGCATCTAGAGCAAACATCAGACTGTGGAGTTCTTAAAATCCACGGACTATGATGTCCTTAACCTCGACCGTAATGTCTTAAAACTAACGATCAACCATGATGACTCTAGACTGATTTTACCTTGGTTCAAGGGTACATCTCTTCACTCCTTTGATATTTTTCGTTGTAATTCCTCAACGTCTTCAAAGAGGTGACGGGTCCCAGTAACCACACATCGGACCGTGGAGTCCTTAAATCCACGGACTATGATGTCCTTAACCTTGACCGTGATGTCTTAAAACTAACATTGGACTGTGGAGTCCTTAAATCCACGGACTATGATGTCCTTAACCTTGACCGTGATGTCTTAAAACTAATATCGAACTGTGGAGTCCTTAAATCCACGGACTATGACGTCCTTAATCTTGACCGTGATGTCTTAAAACTAACATTGGACTGTGGAGTCCTTAAATCCACGGACTATGATGTCCTTAACCTTGACCGCAATGTCTTTAAACTACGGTACCTTGGAAAACATCCCAAAGCAACCCCTAACCCCGTGAAATACAGATAAGGGCGACCGCACCCAGTACTTACGGGTCCTCATGACCTGTAGGGAAGAAAACTCTCCTGTGAGATCCTTACGACTCCCAAGGAGAAAACCCGCTTAAGAATCCTCACGATTCTTAAGGAGAACTTACACCTACGGGATCCTCTCGACCTGTAGGGAGAAAAACTCTTTATGAGACCCTCACGGCTCATAAATCTCAAAAGTCTTAGGAGACAAATCGTAACCCTGAATCCTAAGCCATCGCTACCCTGCAAAGAGATCAAGATAGACTATCCGCAGAATACATTCAATAAAAAGGGACACACCATTGAAAAGAAAAATATGTCTTTTATTCATAAACCAAAATGGATACAGAGTACAATTCGTGAAAGAACAAAAAATATATACTCTCATTCAGGAGTATGTACAAAAGAAGAAAAAAGGGATATATAAGTCTTCAGGCCGGCGGGCGATTTAGCAGCTTGGTCAGCTCATCCTTCTTTCGCTGGGCCACGCCTTCGTGATTCAGTATCGCCAGAAGATGGGCCTCTGCCTGGGCCTGTTGGGCCTGATATGAGGCAAGCCGACCTTCGAGCTCCTTCTCGGTAGCTTTGTGGGCCTCGACTCTTTCGCGAGTAAACTCAGCGGCCTTGTCAATGGCCACTACCTCCTTGATGGCCTTTTGAAGCACTCGCCAGAGTTCATACGCTTTGTTGGCCTTGGCGGTAAGATTGGCTTAAAGCTCGTTCAGCGTCTTAGAAGCCAGTTCCCTCTCCGAGAACTTGCGGCCGAGCCTCTTCTCGCATGACACCATGTTCGCCGCGCACCGCTCAATCAAACCTCGCAAACCCGCTTTCGCAGCCACAACCTCCGAGGAAAGACGGGTACAGTCGAGCACTGTATAAACAAGCCTCCATTCGATGGCAATACTCGATCTAGAACACACACTAATTACCTAATATGGGAGGCAACAAGGAAAATCTCCGATGCGTATCCTACCGAGCATGCATTTACAACTATATGAATATTCGAAAGGAAATGATACCCAAAGCTCCGATGTGAATGCAACATAACGATAGTGCTCGCAATTAAAGAAAATTTCCATGGAGAAATATGAAGCTCATTTACGCAAGCAAGACGCACATACGAGTACCCGGCAAACATGAAAATTCAACAGAAAAGCATACAACAGCCAATGACAAAAAGAGTACATCGATTTAAGCATACTACACTACCGGGAAAAGATCGCCAAACAAGGGATCTGTGGCACAAGGGTGAACAAAGCGGTATTCAAAATTTTCTAACTCCCTTGTCGCCTTCTCCAGCACATCGAAGCGACAATTTTCATGAGGAGTGGCTCCCCACCGATTGGCGCCATGTTCGTCTGCAAAAGCAGACATAATAGCCCGCCGGGCTCTTATTTGGCCTAACAGGTGAACCGAGCAATCTTTCAGAGCCTGAGTGATCAGACACACTTCGTGAAAACACTCAAGGTTGTCTTCAGCTGTGTCAAGCATCGCCAGGGTCATCTCCGCTGGGTGAGGAGGGATGTCAGCAAGCACGGCAACAAGAATCATCCGGAGCCAAAGGGATCCCATTGGAAGAGGGGACCCCATACGGATCGAGAGTTCATATGTCGCTGAATCACATTCGTCATCGGTAAGAAGGGGATCCACCAATCGCGCAGCAAAGCGAGGAATTATCTCCTCGATAGGCACTTCCCGCAGCTGTCGACGAGCATGGGGGAGGTTGCAGGCCATGGCACTCAGTTGTTTCCCCAAGATAAACCACACTAAATTGAGAATAGATTTCTCTGTGAAGAGAAAAAGAAGGCTATGGCCTCAGGTTATAAAGAGGAGCATTAAATGCTGCGCACGGAGAATATTGCATGGTGGAACTATTTCCAAGGCCCAAAAAAGGGAAGGCATTGGAAATCAAGGAGATGGAACTATTTCTAAGGCTCCTTTTCTGCATCTAATGCTGTGCACAAAAAAAATGGCATGAAAAATTAAACAGCCCCATCAAAAGGGCCCCACGTATGGAGCACATGAGTACCATACTTGATGTGTACTGAAAAGTGAAATAGTGCCTTACATGCTAAACACATCAGCAGCAACAATAGCAAAAATGACAAAATTAAAAAAAGGGGGGCATGCAAACATAGAAGGGCGCGACAAAACTTATCACCCATACTTTAAAAGTTCATACAAAATAAAAAGAAACGATGACAACGGAAGGACCTCAGACGCGGGACATGGATTGAGAAACTCAAACGTGACTTTGTCTAAGATCTTCCAGGCATTTCGAACCATCTTAGTATGTTTTCTCTCGCGATCACAAGCATCGGGATCCTCACGGATGTCCTCCACCCTCCGATAAGCAGCAAGTATGGCCGACTGCTGAAAAACCTGGTGTAAGAGATCAATGAGGTTGTCTCGCCTTCTCTTCAAGATTAGGCTCATCAGATACACCGAATGCACTTTATCCTTGGCGGCATCCAATGCCCCGAGCGGTACGCCGGTGCAAAAGAGAGGGAGCGTCTCCCAGATCACCAGCACGATGAGTTTCAAAAGAGAAGAGCGACGCGGGAGTAGCCGACCAATATACTCGTCAAAGCGGCTCATGATCTCAGCACACTGAGCATTGGTGAACTCCTGGTTCTGAGTGCGTCCCAGTGCACGAATGTTTCCGTAAGAAATGATTTCATTAAGATCATACAAATGGGCGTCCATATTACCTGAAATAAAGATCATGAAAATTCATTACAAACTTCTTCTTCTCGGATGTGAGAGAGACAACTCAGGGCAAGAAAACCCAAGAATTCCCCTGGGAAGAACTAAGTTCTTCATAGGAATTAAATTCCTTTTTGAAGAAAAGGGAATTAAATTCCCAGAAATTCTTTCCCCATAGCCAGGGCTTTTTATGATGGAATTAAACTCCATGGGAAAGACAAACACCACCACCGATCCCTAAAGGTTAGAGAAACCCTAAGAGATTCTACTGCTTAAAGGTTAAATGGTTTTCTGTTCTTGCTAAAGAACTTAAAGGAAAATGGGTTCTTGATTAAAGGGAAAGCCCTTGGTGTGGATTTAAAATCCAGTGAAGGTTTCTGTGAAAGTTCTTCGATCGTTCAAGGATCATTACCTGAAGAAAGAGTTTTTCTTGAACAGAGTTAAACTCTGAAAATTGTTCAAGGCAGAGAACTAAGCTCTGAAGAACGAGAATTAAATTCTCAAGAGAAAAGTTATCAATTGAAGAAGATGAAGAGTGGAGGCGCTTCTGAAGAGACCCTTCCATTTAGAGGATGGGATGAAAAACGTTTCATCTACCCTACTCCCAAAGCATATCCAACGGTCACAAAAGTGACAGCGTTGCACTCACGTGCAGACACGTGAGAGCAACGCTGTGGGGGCATTTGTTCCCTGATTAAAAAATCAGGAAAAAGCTTCAGAGGAAGCATCACGTGCTCACACGTGACCAGTGGTCACGTGTTGGCACGTGATGGTTGAGCAGCGGCAAAGAACATAGCGCAGAAGAGGAGTCCCTTCAGGGGGTCGCGTGCTCGCACGTGACCGGGGGTCGCGTGGCCACACGTGACTGGCTTTAAAAGCCTTGCTGTTCAACAGAATTAAATTCTGAATAAGATCATTTAAATCTTTCCAAAATGGAGAAGAATTGTGTAAAACCGTTCGATTGAGAATCCGAGGGTGATTAAATATCACCAATTGATGGAAAAATCTTGGACATGGAAAGATTTTCTCTAAATCTCACCGAAATAACAGAAAGAATATCTTTGGATTTAAAATCCAACGGTGAATAAAATTCACCTAATAATCTAAAGACCCGGATCAATGATGAAAACAAATCAAATCTTGCAATGAAAGATTTACCAAACAGATTGATTCTTTTCCTTCTCCTATAAATAGGAGCCAAAGGAGAGAGCGGGGAGGACTTTTTTTTTGAAGAGGGGGAGAAATATAAAAAGGGATAGAGCCGTGGAATCTTAAAAATTCAGAGAGAAAAAAAAGAAGAATTTACTTCTCTACAAGAAAAACCCTAGGTAAGAAAGGAAAGGGGGTAAAGGCTTCAAAAAGAGAATTTAATTCTCGATCCAAGAGTTTAACTCTTATATAAAAAAAAGAAAAGAGTTTAGTTCTTTCTCTGGTTGAAGATCTGTGTTCCCGCCAAAAATTTCTGCGCAAAAGAGTCCAAGGTATCAAATGGCAGCGATATGCTTAAGGAAATGCGAACCAGTATCTTTCGGCCTATTTTTTGACAAACTCCCGAATGAGAAACAGATAAATTCTGATGGTATCGAAAGCGGCTCGAAAAACCCTTCGATTTGATATATTATGGGCCTTATAATTTATCCGGGATCAAAAATTATGAGGAATTACGTGTCCACACGTGATAGACTTTTAAGAACCCGCTGGAGGAGTTAAAAAATATAATATAAACTCAGAAAAGACCCCAATGGGGCATCACGTGCTCACACGTGACCATGGGTCACGTGCAGACACGTGATAGGCTTTTAAGGCCTCTAAAATAATGAATAGAATTAAATTCTAAAATTTGTTCCCTGATTAAAAATCAGGAATCACGTGCTCACACGTGACCAATGGTCACGTGTTGACACGTGATGGTTAAAACTGAAGCGTAAACAAGCAGCTGAAGGAAATACCTCAATGAGGCGTCACGTGCTCACACGTGACCAATGGTCACGTGTTGACACGTGATGGTTACAACTGAAGCGTAAGTAAACACTGAGAAAATGACTCAATTGGGGGTCACGTGGCAACACGTGACTGGCTGTAAAAGCCTTGCTGTTCAACAGAATTAAATTCTGAAAAAAGATCATTTAAATCTTTCGAAATAGAATTAAAATTCTAAAAGCTTCTAAATCTTTCCAAATGGAAAAGGATTATGGGGACCGTTGGATTAAAGATCCAAGGGTGATTAAAAATCACCAATTTATGGAAAAATCTTGGACAAGGAAAGATTTCCCTGAAAATCTCACCAGAATAACAAATAGAATATCTTTTGGATTTAAACTCCACGGTGAATAAAATTCACTGAATGATCTAAAGGCCCAGATTAATGATAAATATAAATCAAATCTCTCAACAATCAAATCAAATCTTTCAATGAGAGATTTGCTAAACAAATTGATTCTTTTCCTTCTCCTATAAATAAGAGCCAAGAAGAGAAGAGAAGGGAGCTACCTGAGGGAGAGAAAAAACAAAGGGAGGAGAATTTAATTCTCAAGAGAAAAAAGAAAAGAGAGAAGAATTTAATTCTCTGCAAAAGAAAAACCCTATGTAAGAAAAGAGAGGCTTAAAAAGAGAATTTAATTCTCAAAAGAGTTTAACTCTTATATAAAGAAAAGAACTTAGTTCTTTCTCTGGTGGAGGATCTGCAAAGTGCACATCTCCCCATGAATTGAGAATTTAATTCTCATTGGGTTGAGATCCTGCCATGCAGATCCAAAACATAGAGGAGGAATTAAGTTTTGGGAATTCAATTCTCACAAAATTATAGGAATTTAATTCCTTTGGGATAAAATTAGGGTTTTACCCTAAATAAGAATTTAATTCTTTCACAATAGGAATTTAATTCCTCCAAAACAAAAATTAGGGTTTTACCCTAAATAAGAATTTAATTCTTAAAGATAAGGAGACTTAAAAGATCTCTGTTCATGAAAAGACAAAGGTCACGTGCCCCACGTGACCCCTGAACAGATCCCCCAAAAATGAGAAGAGGAAAGCTTTGAGGCAATGCCTCACGTGTTCCCACGTGACCCTCATTATATATGGAACAAAAGCAAAGGCAGAAACAATTCTGGGCGCTCTCACGTGTTACCACGTGACCCCTAATAAATGTTCTAATAAATCAGGGCATGATTATACATCACGTGCCCACACGTGATGGCTATGAAAATTAAAAGTGTTTAACACTTGTTTGCAGAACAAAATAAAGGGGATCTGGCCCCACTTTTTGATGCCATCACGTGCTCCCACGTGACTCCCAAAACGCAGAAAGAAAGATCAATGGAAATGAAGGCTTTGGGCGCTCTCACGTGTTTACCACGTGACCCCTTAGCAAACGTTCTAACAGTCAGCGCATAAATCCCCATCACGTATCAACACGTGATGCTCGAAATAAAAAGGAAAAGTGTTTAACACTTATTCGCAGATTTGAGGATAAAACAAAGGAGATCTGGCTCCGCATTTAGGGCGCCCTCACGTGTCACCACGTGACCCCTAATGAGCATTCCAACAGACCAGAGCGGGGGCCTCCATCACGTGCTCACACGTGATGGCCGTCAGAATTAAAAGAGTTAAAACACTGATCTGCAGAATAAGATAAGGGAAATCAAGGCGCTCTCACGTGTCCACACGTGACCCCTTTCTCCTTAGTGTTTAACACTAATCTGAAGACTTTGTTCCCAGTGTTTAACACTGATTTGCTTTAGTGTTTAACACTAATTTGAAATCTCTGATTACCAGTGTTTAACACTGATTTGCTTTAGTGTCTAAGACTAATTTGAAAGCCCTGTTGCTAGTGTTTAACACTGATTATCTTTTAGTGTTTAACACTAACTTACTAATCTTATTGCCAGTGTTTAACACTGTTGGTCTTTAGTGTTTAACACTAGCTTTAGCCCAATTGGCTAAGTTTCTAGAGACAAAGCCTCTCCTTCAATGGACTGACAAAGGGCTAATATTTCAAACATAACTGGACTTAGCCCAAACTGGCCATAAGTTCTCAAATCATCTTGAACTGAGCACATCTGCTCTTTCAACCAACTCATTGGTTCAAGGGTATATCTCGGAACTCCTCTGATATTTGTCGTTGTAATCCTTCAACGTCTTCAGAGAGGTGACGGGTCCCGACAACCACACATCAACACGGACTGTGGGGTCCTTAAACTCATGGACTTATGCATCCTTAAACCAAGATACGGACTGTGGGGTCCTTAAACCTGCGGACTTATGCGTCCTTAAACTAATGGACTAATGCGTCCTTAAACACACCTATATGGACTGTGGGGTCCTTAAACCCATGGACTTATGCGTCCTTAAACTACCATTGGACCACTATGTCCTTAAACTGGTATTGGACCACTATGTCCCTAAACTGGAGATGGACCCCCATGTCCCTAAACTGGTAATGGACCACCATGTCCCTAAACTGGAAATGGACCACTATGTCCCTAAACTGGAACAATAGAGCCCAAACGCTCTTTTGTCGGATCTAAACGATCCTGTTAAGTTGATCTTAGTCTCAAACTGGACTAACGTATCCTTAACAAACGTTTAAGTTGATCAGCCTCAAATATGGCTAACGTATCCTTGAACCCTCAAACAGACTTTAGTCCCAAATTGGACTACAGGTCTCCCAATTAACTCTGGTTCAAGGGTACATCTCTGAACTCTTCTGACATCTGTCGTTGTAATCTTTCAACGTCGTCAGAGAGGTGACGGGTCCCGACGGCCATACATTAAATGGACCACTATGTCCCTAAACTGGAACAATAGAGCCTAAATGCTCTTTTGTCGGATCTAAACGATCCCGTTAAGTTGATCTTAGTCTCAAACTGGACTAACGTATCCTTAATGAACGTTTGAGTTGATCTTAGCCACAAATATGGCTAACGTATCCTCAAACCAAAACCCCAAACCCAAATCTAAGAAAATACGGATTTGGACTAATCCACGTCCTACGGGCGACGGCATAACTCAGTCTCCGTATACAATCCACGGGCAACCACAAACAAAACAAACACCCACGACACGAAGTGACCATCTGGAGATGGAGAAAGTTGTTACCGCAATGCGGTAGCGTAATTAACTGCAGGGGCTTGCGCCTGCAGGGAAGAGCGTCCCCACAATCAAAAAACCCCTCAAACGAGGGGGAATCTGACGAAGTCTGCTACATCGGCCGCATCCGTTTAAACCTTCGATACATGGTGCCATAAATCAACTTGGCATCTTCGGAGAGGTGGACGGATAAAACCAATTAGCATCTGCCCCGAATCTCAGGCAAGACGGCCCATGTCTCGGCCGCCGTTCGGAGGGGAACAGATTCTGGCACGCCCGGTGGGACCTTTTCCTCTTTCCACTCCACGCTTCGTGTGTCGTGTTCGCGAGCAAATCGCGATTTGCTGTGGTTGCCTGTGGATTCAAGGTATTAAGATTTGGTGTCTTGCTCCGTGCAGAAAACAGAAGATCGATGGCTTCGAACTGCATCGCCTGCAGCTTCAACTCTCGCTCCGTCATTGCTAGAGGAGTGACTTATGGGCCCCAAGCGGCCTCCCTTTTCAAAATGCCGGTGGAGCAGGTGGCTCAAGTCACCACTGGACTATTTTTTGAGACCATACTCCCACCAATGAGCTTCAACGCCCCAATGACATCGCAAGAAGCTCCAAAGAAGTCGGTCTTCGATCGACTTACCACTGCCGCGACCCCTCTCAACGGGTCGCCCAACTCCACTGCGTCAGTTTTTAACGGACTAGGCCAGAGCTCTAACGGGCCCATGAAGAAGCCTGCAATACCAGAAGGCGTTATCCCAAAGCGGATAGCTTTCCCTACTCTAGTTTCAGGTGAAATCACCAAGGTTGCTTCCCCTGCTCGGAAGTCCGCTTTTGACAGGTTGGCCGTCCCTGTTCAACGGACGTCGGTCTTTAAAAGGCTGGTACCAGCATATTCTGACCAACACAGGGGGCATGAGGAGGTCACCCTTATAGCTGAAACAACTCCATCAGCACGACATGCTCGACGTCGCCACTGGCGCCGAGTAAGAAAGGCTGGGGGCAACTCCTCCTCTGGATTTACTTCACCAGCTCCAACAGTGGGGATCGATGCTGCTGTTCCAACCGGGAACAGCTTTGAATTGCTGAATAAGGTGCGCAGAAATTCTTCTACTGCGATGTTAAAACGAACTCCTTCACTTGTGGAGAACACTCCAGAGAAGAAGCTAGAGCAGCCCCCTCAACGGCTGTCCTCTAAAATTTACAAAGTCTGGCGACAGGTCCAAGAGTCAGTGATTGATAAAAACTATCTCCACCGACAGAAAAAGATGAAGGTGCGGCAGGAGATGGATCACTCTGTCAAGCCACAAAAAGCAATAACCACTTGGGTGCCCACTACAACGGCCCCTTTAATTTTGACCACTCAAAAGAAAAGGAGGTCGCAAAAAGCCCCTGGGAACATGGCGAATCATAAACGCGCTGAGCACAAACACCCCAAGTCTGGGGGCATGGTGGTGCACACTGTTTATATGGCTTCTGGAAAGGAGGAAAGCCGTGCTTCGACGGGTCACCGACCGCTCACCCGATCCGTAACGAAAGCCCAGGAGCAGCAACAGAAGCTTCAGGAGATGATGACTGCAGTGGCCGCACTTACCGGGCCAAAAGAAAGCTCGGAGGCATCATCAGAGCAGCGTCATGAACAAGAAACTGATGTTGACTACCTACGCAGAGTCCTCGAAAAGAAGGACAAAGAAGCCGCAGAACAAGCGGCTAACATAAAACAAATGGCGCTTCTCTTCCAAGATATGGTAGGGATGATGATCCAGCGAGATCCTTCTGCTGAAGATCCTCCGATTGTCCTTGAAGATGACAAAGGAGAGACATCGAATCCTCCTCCGGCTCTTTCAACAGCCAAGGAAGAAACCATTTACAAGGCCGCACTGGATGACCATATAGCTCAGCAAATACGAGCTCACCAGGCAAATGAAGCAGCTGGGCAAATTGCTAGAACCGGACGACCCTACCCGGGCTGGTATGACCAAATTAGTTACCCGCCAGGACATACGATCCCTAAGTTCCATGTATATAAGGGGACAGGGAATCCGCATCAGCATGTCGCTCAATTCAGGGCCTTATGCGACAATACTGGAGGCGATGACAAATTGTTGCTTCGCCAATTCGTCGGCAGCTTAGCAGAAACAGCCTTTGAATGGTATTCGGAGCTACCCAACGACTCTGTCAAAACATTTGCGGAGATGGAGCTACTGTTTACACAAAGATTCGCGAGTGCTAGTGAACGCACCCCGATAACAGCACTGATCAATGCCAGGATAAGGCCAGGCGAAACGTGGGTCCAATATGCAACACGATGGCAGAACCTATGGTCGAAATGCGAACAACGCATCGAAGAAGCACCTGCGGTAGGAATGTTCGTGGGCACTCTTGACCCTCAAGCGGCCATCTCCTAGTTCATAATGTTCTTCAAGCCGACCACCTTCCAGGCCTTGATTGACAAGCTGGCCCAAATGGACCAGATGGGCCATAGGCCTTCCTCTTCAAAGACAGAGCCTTGGAATGAAAAGGGCAAAGGAAAAGCAACTTTCATCGCCAATACTCAACAACAGCCGAGCAATTTAAAACTGGTTGTCCGCTAAAGCAACGTACGTCTACGCCCATCCCTCGAGGAGAGACCGGGACGTCCTTATTCGTTTTCTCAGGATAAAACAAGGAGACTGTTCGAGCTGGCAGTGCGCAACAGACTCATCCATCTGCCGAATCCAAAACGTCCGTTGCAGCCAGGCGATGTCAACGATCTTAATTACTGCCCTTACCACCAAGCGACAAGCCATCCAATCGAAGATTGCTTCGTTTTTAAGGGATGGATCGAAGATCAGTACCAACAAGGCAAGTTCGCGTTATCCAAAAACTGGAAGGTGAACCCGCCACAGCCTCACACTCCTAAGAAAACAAATACACTGGGGGCAACATGCTCTTTTGTTGAAGAAGCCCCATGGGAGGTCGTGCTTTCATCCAAAACCAAAAGGATACTGAGTGATCTTCATACGCGCTCGGCGGTCAGATGGAAGAACCCGCTCGAACCTCAAATCATCGAGGGGATGCTGAAGCCGCGCCCAATTCCAAAGATCGGTGATGATAGCCAAAGCGCTCACACTCAGCCGTCAAAGTCGTCGAAAAAGAAGACCAAAAAGCCCGTGAAGCCTAGTGACAAGTGCACGGACATGCAAAAGCAGATTGACGCGTTGGAAGAATACAATCAAAAAGTGCGGACTCCAATCACACGCCAAGAATTTCTCAGCCACGTCATTAAGGACGGAGATGATGACAATGGAGAAGACTCGTCGGATGAATCTGAAGATTATGTGGCGAGCTGCCATATGATCTCTCACTCGTTGATAAACGACGAAGGAGCTCCTTACACAGAGAAGCTGGGGGCAGATCCTGAGCCAGAACTTCTAGGACCATCAGACGAAATGATTAAAGCATTCCTGAATGAAGCCCGCCTTAAAAGCAAAGCTGATCGAGAGCGCGAGATGGCCATATTCGAGAAAGCCAAACGCCGGCGACTAGATGAAAGGGTTGAAACACTCCCACCGGATCAAAGTACATCCGCCGCAAATAAAAGCAGGATCAAGATAAGGAAACGATTCGCCAAAGCCATATCGATAGGGATGAAACTGCCCTCTTTCCGAGAAAATTCTCTTTGCGGTATACATCTTGATGAAGCGGACATGCATCCTAACTACTGCTTGTATCATCAGAAGATCACACATCCCACTAAAGACTGCGACTCCTTTAAGTGTTGGTGGCAAGGATATGTCGCTCATAGACAACACGTTAACAGAATAAAGCGGGAAGCTCGTAGACAGCGAAAAAATACGACAGACGAGCGTAAAAGAATTGCCGACAATTGTCATAGGGTTGATCCCAGGGGATCGCGGGTTCTCACCTTCGGGAGCGACTCTGACGAAAAAGTAGCCATCGGTTCTCTCTTCAAGGAATCCATCTCTGAAACAAAAGAATTGGGGGGCTGTGAGAACATTCAGTCGTGCAATTGCACGCTACCCGGAAAGAATCTCGGACCCGCAAACAAGGGATCGAACAAAAGGGATAAGGGCAATGGAAAAGCGACCTCCGTCGCCAATGCTCAACAACAGCCGAGTAACCTGAAACCGTTTGGTCGTCAAAACAACAAGCCGCGATACCTCAATGAGAAGTTGAAACGTCCTTACTCGTTTCCCAGAGATAAAACAAAGAGACTGTTCGAGTTAGCGATGCGCAGCGGGCTCATCACTCTGCCGGATCCAAAACGTCCGTTGCAGCCAGGTGACGTTGACAATCCTAACTATTGTCCCTACCACAGAGTAATGGGCCACCCACTCGAAAATTGCTTTGTCTTCAAAGGCTGGATTGAGGATGAATACCAACAGGGCAAATTCGCGTTGTCTGACAACTGGAAGGTGAGCCCGCCACAACCACATGCTCCGAAAAAGATGGGCATGCCGGGGGCATCATGCTCTTTCATAAAGAAAGCCGCATAGACCGAAAAGTCAGTAAACTGGAGAGTCGCCTCAAATACGGCGACGGTGGACCACTATGTCCTAAAACTGGCGTCGGACCGAAACGTCCCTAAACTAACGACGGACCGCAATGTCCTAAAACTTGCAAATGACCGAAACGTCGTTAAACTACTATCAACCCGCGGCATCCTCAGGCTGGCGTGGTTAAAAAAAAAAGGTAAAAAAAAACGGTATGTCCATAAGCAAAATAGGCACGGATGAAAACCCGAAAGGGCTCCGTGAGTAAAAACAGCAGGGCTACCGGCGAGGGTTTGTGAAAACCCGAAAGGGCGCAACCTCGTTAGAAAAAAGAATAAAAAGAATAAAAAAAACGGTATGTCCATAAGCAAAATGGGCACGGATGAAAACCCGAAAGGGCTCCGTGAGTAAAAACAGCAGGGCTACCGGCGAGTGTTTGTGAAAACCCGAAAGGGCGCAACCTCGTTAAAAGACACTTACAGGGTCCTCTCGACCATGTAAGGAGAAACCACCCGCGTGAGATCCTTGCGACTCACAAGGGAGCAACACACTTAGGGATCCCCACGATTCCTAAGGAGAAATTACACTTGTGAGATCCTCACGACTCGTAAGGAGAATTCTCTTATGGGACCCTCACGGCTCATAAGATTTGAAAGTCTTAAGTTACAGAGACCTGAACCTGTTCTTAAGCAACCCCCACAACCTTCGATATTGCTTTACAAACGGTTCAATATTGACCCTTGTATACAATCCACGGGCACGAATGAACATTTCCCTAACAAAGTCCTATCCGTGACTAGGGATATGTTTACATGGTGAACAGCCTTGTAAGTTCTCTCGACTTGCAAGGAGAAAATACTTTTGTAAGATCCTTATGACTTATAAGAGACCATGCTCTTAGGAATCCTCGCGACTCCTAAGGAGAAAATGCACCTATGAGATCCTCACGACTTGTAGGGAGAAATACCTTTGTGGGACCTTTACGGCTCATGTAGTCAAAAGCCTTAGTCGACAGAATCCTAACCCTGTTTACTAAGCCACCTTTGTTCAACATCGACAGAGGCAAATGATGATTCACTCCTGGTAATATCCCAGTTGTAGCGATACTGATGCCTAGACCGGTATCAAATTCCAAGTCCTTTTACGGCAAATTATGATTCGCTCCTGGCAATATTCCAGTCGCAGCGATGCTGATGCCAAGATTGGTATTAGATCCCAAATCCCCTACTCGCATAAAAAAAAATCAGCGAGCCCAAAAAAAATGCATACGAAATAGCCGAAATGATGGGGCAACTTGCAAACAAAATCAACAAGTAAAAATGTATGCATGAAAAATAGCCGAAATGATTGGGCGACTCGCAATAAAAAGCAGCGTGTAAAAAGAAAAATAGCCGAAATGATTGGACACCGCGAAAAATAGCCGAAATGATTGGGCAATCGCGATTTTCGCGATATAAAAAGCTGAAATGATAGAGCATCGCGGAAAGAATAAAAAAAATGAAAGAATGAAACTTTTTGCCCTACAGGTGAAATCACATTGATCCTTGTATACAATCCAGGGGCACAGATAAAAAGGGAACCATACCTTCCCAACAGGCTCCATCAGAAAGCGAAGCCAAATCTCGACGGTTCATAGACAACCTAGAAACAACCTCGACATTTATCGCAATATTGCAGACATTATGTCAACAAACGAAGCAAAAAGAAGGTCCCTAGCTTCACGGTCTCGACGTCAATATCGACAACTTAGAGATCACCAACGGCGTTTCTCCTCACTCCAACCAGATGCAGACGTGACGTCAACAACCGACCCCAGAGTCGCAACGAAACGGAACCATGGCAAAGTCCCTAGTTCCAAATCTCAATGGCTACATCTACAGCCTGGAGACCAACAACGGTGTGCCTCCTCATTCCAACAGGACACAGATGTTACACTATCAAGCGGAGCGATGGCAAAATCCCGGTTCCACCTCAGCATTCGTCTCGTTACAGCAGACGCAATGTCAACAACGGCGTTCCTTCGCAGTCCAGCAGGATGCAGATGCAACGTCAACAAAAGACCCCATGGTCAGTAAAGCGGAGCGACGGCAAAACCCCAGCTTCACCTCAGCATTCGTCTCGATACAGCAGACGCAATGTCAACAACGGCGTTCCTTCATAGTCCAGCAGGATGTAGAAGCAACGTCAACAAGAGACCCCATGGTCGAAACAAGCGGAGTGACGGCAAAATCCCAGCTCCACCTCAGCATTCGTCTCGATACAGCAGACGCAATGTCAACAATGGCGTTCCTTCGTGGTTCATCAGGATGCAGATGCAACGTCAACATAAGACCCCATGGTCGAAACAAAGCGGAATGATGGCAAAATCCCAGCTCCACCTCAGCATTCGGATACAACGCCGACAAAAGACCTCACGGTCAAAACAAAGCAGAGCGGCGGCAAAATCCCAGCTCCACCTTGACGTTCATCTCAACACAGCAGATAAAATGTCACCCCAGCGTTCTTTCCCCAGCAGGATTCGGACGCGCCAAAGAAAATGAAGCGAAGGCCAAATTCCTAGCTTCATACGTCTTGATGGCAAGTCATATAAAGCCTGAAAGACAATCGGAGATCATCTCGCACCAGCTTAGAGTGATCACCACCTCGACGTTCGTCTCGATACCGCAGAAGAGATGTCACTACAGCGTCCTTCCTCCAACAGGATCCGGACACACCAAATAAGATGAAGCAAAGGCCAAATTTCTAGCTTCAGGGTCTTGACGGCAAGTCATATAAAGCCTGAAAGACAATCGGAGATCATCTCACACCAGCTTAGAGTGATCACCACCTCGACGTTCGTCTCGATGCAGCAGACGAGATGTCACTACAGCGTCCTTCCTCCAACAGTGTTCGGACAAACCAAAGAAGATGAAGCAAAGGCCAAATTCCTAGCTTCAGGGTCTTGACGGCAAGTCATATAGAGCCTGAAAGACAATCGGAGATCATCTCGCACCAGCGCGGAGTGGTCACCACCTCGACGATCGTCTCGATACAGCAGATGAAATGTCACCCCAGCGTTCTTCCCCTAGCAGGATTCGGATGCGCCAAAGCAAACGAAGCGAAGGCCAAATTCCTAGCTTCAGGGTCTTAACGTCAAGTCATATAAAGCCTGAAAGACCACCGGAGATCATCCCACATGGAGTGGTCACCACCTCGACGTTCGTCTCGATACAGTAGATCCAACATCACCAAAAGGAGCCATGGCAAAATCCCTAGTTCGAAACCTCGACGGTTCACCAGCAACCTAGAGACAACCATGACATTCGTCTCGATACAGAGGACGCGATGTCAGCAAACGAAGCGAAGGCCAAATTCCTAGCTTCAGGGTCTTAACGGCAAGTCATATAAAGCCTGAAAGACCACCGGAGATCATCCCACATGGAGTGGTCACCACCTCGACGTTCGTCTCGATACAGCAGACGCAACATCACCAAAAGGAGCTACGGCAAAGTCCCTAGTTCCAAACCTCGACGGTTCACCAGCAACCTAGAGACAACCATGACATTCGTCTCGATACAGAGGACGCGATGCCAGCAAACGAAGCGAAGGCCAAATTCCTAGCTTCAGGGTCTTAACGGCAAGTCATATAAAGCCTGAAAGACTATCGGAGATCATCCCACACCAGCGCGTAGTGGTTATGACTCATCGGGGCTTTCCAAAATGAGCCTAACCTCAAGTAAAAAGCGGCATGGCAAATTCCTAACGCTTGCTCTTCCGATAGTCAAACTGCTAAGGAGGATTGCTTGAAGACGTCTTGTCCAGCTCCCGAAGGGATCAGAGACACGGCAGTCGCAGGGCTACTCGAACAGCACGATTTCCTATCGAGAAATATATCAGCTCATGCGACGGTACGACGGCCAAAACCCTAAGTACCACAGACCCTAACGGACTTCTGTCGTAAAGAGCAGAGGTTAACTGTGACGTTAGGATATTCTTGCAAGATCTGCTCGATTCGTTTCGACTCGTGAGGAAATTGATGTCTTTGCGAGAATTTCTCGATTCGTCTCGACTCGTGAGATAAAGCCTTAGGCAGTAGGGATTAAAAAACCTGTTTCCTAAGCACTGGGACCCTGCAAGTCAGCCCAAAACGGTCTCTTGCATACTATCCACGGGTCACACTCTCCAAATTCAAATCTCAGCAAGGAGGCAAACAACCACTTACGAGTCCTCTCGACTTATAAGCGGGAAAATTCTCTTGTGAGATCCTTACGACTTTCAAGAGAAAACACACTTAGGAGTCCTCACGACCCCTAAGGAGAAAATACACCTGCGGGATCCTCTCGACTCGTAGGGAGAAAAGTCTTTATGAGACCCTCACGGCTCATAAAGTTGAAAAGTCTTAGGTGGCAGATCCTAACCCTGTCTCCTAAGCCATCACCGCCCTGCAAAGAGGTCAAGATGGACCATCTATGAGCCACACTCGCCAAAGCTACATGCCACTGAAATGGAAAAGCTACTCATGAGCATATTAACTACTTCACGCCAGAGTAAGATATAAAGAGATAGAAGGGTGTGGCTCATGGAGTTAAGGATTTGGAACTATATCTCTTAAGAGTCGAGATTTGAGTCAATGATAAATGACGACGCTTGTGTCCGCTCGTTATCTTCTCAGATCAAGATTCTGAAAGTTATATACCAATCCGAAACTGGTCATACGCCATGCATTACTCTGCACTACTTCACCCACGTATATACTTACGTGGGCAAAGTAGTGGGGGGCATTGGTTCCCGCCAAAAATTTCTGCACAAAAGAGTCCAAGGTATCAAATGGCAGCGATATGCTTAAGGAAATGCGAACCAGTATCTTCCGGGCTGTTTTTTGACAAACACCCGAATGAGAAACAGATAAATTCTGATGGTATCGAAAGCGTCTCGAAAAACCCTTCGATTTGATATATTATGGGCCTCGTAATTCATCCGGGATCAAAAATTATGAGGAATTACGTGTCCACACGTGATGGACTTTTAAGAACCCGCTGGAGGAGTTAAAAAATATAATATAAACTCAGAAAAGACCCCAATGGGGCATCACGTGCTCACACGTGACCATGGGTCACGTGCAGACACGTGATGGGCTTTTAAGGCCTCTAAAATAATGAATAGAATTAAATTCTAAAATTTGTTCCCTGATTAAAAATCAGGAATCACGTGCTCACACGTGACCAATGGTCACGTGTTGACACGTGATGGTTAAAACTGAAGCGTAAACAAGCAGCTGAAGAAAATACCTCAATGAGGCGTCACGTGCTCACACGTGACCAATGGTCACGTGTTGACACGTGATGGTTACAACTGAAGCGTAAGTAAACACTGAGAAAATGACTCAATTGGGGGTCACGTGGCAACACGTGACTGGCTGTAAAAGCCTTGTTGTTCAACAGAATTAAATTCTGAAAAAAGATCATTTAAATCTTTCGAAATAGAATTAAAATTCTAAAAGCTTCTAAATCTTTCCAAATGGAAAAGGATTATGGGGACCGTTGGATTAAAGATCCAAGGGTGATTAAAAATCACCAATTTATGGAAAAATCTTGGACAAGAAAAGATTTCCCTGAAAATCTCACCAGAATAACAAATAGAATATCTTTTGGATTTAAACTCCACGGTGAATAAAATTCACTGAATGATCTAAAGGCCCAGATTAATGATAAATATAAATCAAATCTCTCAACAATCAAATCAAATCTTTCAATGAGAGATTTGCTAAACAAATTGATTCTTTTCCTTCTCCTATAAATAAGAGCCAAGAAGAGAAGAGAAGGGAGCTACCTGAGGGAGAGAAAAAACAAAGGGAGGAGAATTTAATTCTCAAGAGAAAAAAGAAAAGAGAGAAGAATTTAATTCTCTGCAAAAGAAAAACCCTATGTAAGAAAAGAGAGGCTTAAAAAGAGAATTTAATTCTCAAAAGAGTTTAACTCTTATATAAAGAAAAGAACTTAGTTCTTTCTCTGGTGGAGGATCTGCAAAGTGCACATCTCCCCATGAATTGAGAATTTAATTCTCATTGGGTTGAGATCCTGCCATGCAGATCCAAAACATAGAGGAGGAATTAAGTTTTGAGAATTCAATTCTCACAAAATTATAGGAATTTAATTCCTTTGGGATAAAATTAGGGTTTTACCCTAAATAAGAATTTAATTCTTTCACAATAGGAATTTAATTCCTCCAAAACAAAAATTAGGGTTTTACCCTAAATAAGAATTTAATTCTTAAAGATAAGGAGACTTAAAAGATCTCTGTGCATGAAAAGACAAAGGTCACGTGCCCCATGTGGCCCCTGAACAGATCCCCCAAAAATGATAAGAGGAAAGCTTTGAGGCAATGCCTCACGTGTTCCCACGTGACCCTCATTATATATGGAACAAAAGCAAAGGCAGAAAAAATTCTGGGCGCTCTCACGTGTTACCACGTGACCCCTAATAAATGTTCTAATAAATCAGGGCATGATTATACATCACGTGCCCACACGTGATGGCTATGAAAATTAAAAGTGTTTAACACTTGTTTGCAGAACAAAATAAAGGGGATCCGGCCCCACTTTTTGATGCCATCACGTGCTCCCACGTGACTCCCAAAACGCAGAAAGAAAGATCAATGGAAATGAAGGCTTTGGGCGCTCTCACGTGTTTACCACGTGACCCCTTAGCAAACGTTCTAACAGTCAGCGCATAAATCCCCATCACGTATAAACACGTGATGCTCGAAATAAAAAGGAAAAGTGTTTAACACTTATTCGCAGATTTGAGGATAAAACAAAGGAGATCTGGCTCCGCATTTAGGGCGCCCTCACGTGTCACCACGTGACCCCTAATGAGCATTCCAACAGACCAGAGCGGGGGCCTCCATCACGTGCTCACACGTGATGGCCGTCAGAATTAAAAGAGTTAAAACACTGATCTGCAGAATAAGATAAGGGAAATCAAGGCGCTCTCACGTGTCCACACGTGACCCCTCTCTCCTTAGTGTTTAACACTAATCTGAAGACTTTGTTCCCAGTGTTTAACACTGATTTGCTTTAATGTTTAACACTAATTTGAAATCTCTGATTACCAGTGTTTAACACCGATTTGTTTTAGTGTCTAAGACTAATTTGAAAGCCCTGTTGCTAGTGTTTAACACTGATTATCTTTTAGTGTTTAACACTAACTTACTAATCTTATTGCCAGTGTTTAACACTGTTGGTCTTTAGTGTTTAACACTAGCTTTAGCCCAATTGGCTAAGTTTCTAGAGGCAAAGCCTCTCCTTCAATGGACTGACAAAGGGCTAATATTTCAAACATAACTGGACTTAGCCCAAACTGGCCATAAGTTCTCAAATCATCTTGAACTGAGCACATCTGCTCTTTCAACCAACTCATTGGTTCAAGGGTACATCTCGGAACTCCTCTGATATTTGTCGTTGTAATCCTTCAACGTCTTCAGAGAGGTGACGGGTCTCGAAAACCACACATCAACACGGACTGTGGGGTCCTTAAACTCATGGACTTATGCATCCTTAAACCAAGATACAGACTGTGGGGTCCTTAAACCCGCGGACTTATACGTCCTTAAACTAATGGACTAATGCGTCGTTAAACACACCTATATGGACTGTGGGGTCCTTAAACCCATGGACTTATGCGTCCTTAAACTACCATTGGACCACTATGTCCTTAAACTGGTATTGGACCACTATGTCCCTAAACTGGAGATGGACCACTATGTCCCTAAACTGGAGATGGACCACCATGTCCCTAAACTGGCAATGGACCACTATGTCCCTAAACTGGAACAATAGAGCCCAAACGCTCTTTTATCGGATCTAAACGATCCTGTTAAGTTGATCTTAGTCTGAAACTGGACTAACGTATCCTTAACAAACGTTTAAGTTGATTTTAGCCTCAAATATGGCTAACGTATCCTTGAACCCTCAAACAGACTTTAGTCCCAAATTGGACTACAGGTCTCCCAATTAACTCTGGTTCAAGGGTACATCTCTGAACTCCTCTGACATCTGTCGTTGTAATCCTTCAACGTCGTCAGAAAGGTGACGGGTCCCAACGGCCATACATTAAATGGACCACTATATCCCTAAACTGGAACAATAGAGCCTAAATGCTCTTTTGTCGGATCTAAACGATCCCGTTAAGTTGATCTTAGTCTCAAACTGGACTAACGTATCCTTAACGAACGTTTGAGTTGATCTTAGCCCCAAATATGGCCAACGTATCCTCAATTCAAAACCCCAAACCCAAATCTAAGAAAATACGGATTTGGACTAATCCACGTCCTACGGGCGACGGCATAACTCAGTCTCCGTATACAATCCACGGGCAACCACAAACAAAACAAACACCCACGACACGAAGTGACCATCTGGAGAAGGAGAAAGTTGTTACCGCAATGCGGTAGCGTAATTAACTGCAGGGGCTTGCGCCTGCAGGGAAGAGCGTCCCCACAATCAAAAAACCCCTCAAACGAGGGGGAATCTGACGAAGTCTGCTACATCGGCCGCATCCGTTTAAACCTTCGATACATGGTGCCATAAATCAACTTGGCATCTTCGGAGAGGTGGACGGATAAAACCAATTAGCATCTGCCCCGAATCTCAGGCAAGACAGCCCATGTCTCGGCCTCCGTTCGGAGGGGAACAATCTGCACAGTACACATCTCTCCATAGGTTGAGAATTTAATTCTCATCGGGTCGAGATACTGCCATGCAGATCTAAAACATAGAGGAGGAATTGAGTTCAGAAAATTTAATTATCTAAAAATATAGGAATTTAATTCCTCTAAGATAAATTTAGGGTTTAACCTTATGCGAGAATTCAATTCTCTAAAATTATAGGAATTTAATTCCTTCAAGATGGACAGAACTAGGGTTTTACCCTAATTGAGAATTTAATTCTCTCAAACTCACAGGAATTTAATTCCTACAGAATGCAAATTAGGGTTTCACCCTATGCCAGAACTTAATTCCTCACATAAGTGGGAATTTAATTCCTACAGAATGTAAATTAGGGTTTAACCCTATCCAAGAATATCATTCTTCAAAAAGAAAGTAGGAATTTAATTCCTCTAATGTTATTGCTAGGGTTTAACCCTATGAAGAATTTAATTTTTAAAAGATGAACAGATCTTTAAATATGCAAAGAATCAGGGTCATGTGTCCCCACGTGACCCCTATAAAGATCTACAAGAAAAGAACTTTGAGGCAACGCCCCACGTGCCCCACGTGACTCCTGTAAAAGATCCCCAAGAAAGAAGCGCTGGGCGCCCTCACGTGTCATCACGTGATCCCCAGTGAATATGCTAATAAATCAGGGCATGAGCACCTATCACGTGCCCACACGTGATGGCTGTTAGAATTAAAAGTGTTAAACACTTATCTGCAGAATAAAATGAAGGGGATCTGGCCCCACTTTTTGGTGCCATCACGTGCTCCTACGTGATCCCCCCCTCTGTTAATGTTTGATACTAATCTGATAATTTTGTTGCCAGTGTTTAACACTGTTATCTGTTAGTGTTTAACACTAATTCGAGAATCATAACTTTTTAGTGTTTAACACTAATTTGATAATCACAATTTTTAGTGTTTAACACTAATTTGACAATCTTATTTCCAGTATTCAACACTGTTGGTCCTTAGTGTTTAACACTAGTTTTAGCCCAACTGGCTAATTTTCTAGAGGCAAAGCCTCCCCTGCAATTGAATATGTCTAATGGGCCAACAGAGGGCCAATATTCCAGGCTTGATTGGACTTAGCCGAGGAAGGCCATAAGTCCTCAATTCAAACTTAACTGAGCCAATGGGCTCATAATATAATTAATTGGTCTTAGTTCCAAAACTGGACTATAGATCATTTAATCCATCCTGGGTTCAAGGGTACATCTCTTTACTCCTTTGGTATTTGTCGTTGTAATTCCTCAACATCTTCAAAGAGGTGACGGGTCCCGACAACCATACATTTCATGGACTGTGGGGTCCTTAAACTCACAGACTATGATGTCCTTAACCTTGACCGTGATGTCTTAAAACTAACATCGGACTGTGGATTCCTTAAATCCACGGACTATGACGTCCTTAACCTTGACCGTGATGTCTTAAAACTAATAATGGACTGTGGAGTCCTTAAATCCACGGACTATGAGGTCCTTAACCTTGACCGTGATGTCTTAAAACTATCAATGGACTGTGGAGTCCTTAAATCCACGGACTATGAGGTCCTTAACCTTGACCGTGATGTCTTAAAACTAACATCGGACCGTGGAGTCCTTAAATCCGCCTATTATGACATCCTTAACCTTGACCGTGATGTCTTAAAACTAACAATGGACTGTGGAGTCCTTAAATCCACGGACTATGAGGTCCTTAACCATGACCATGATGTCTTAAAACTAACATTGGACTGTGGAGTCCTTAAATCCACGGACTATGATGTCCTTAACCTTGACCGGGATGTCTTTAAACTAACAATGGACCACCATGTCCTTAAACTGGTAATTGACCGCAATGTCCCTAAACTAAATAGTAGAGCCCAATGCTCTTTTGTTGGATCTAAACGATCCCGTTAAGTTGATCTTACTCTGAAATGAGATTAACGTATCCTTAACAAACCGTTAAGTTGATCTTAGTCTAAAATTAGACTAACGTATCCTTAACAAGCGTTTAAGTTGATCTTAGTCTCAAATGAGGCTAACGTATCCTTAAACCCAAACCCCCAAACCCAAATCTAAGAAAGATACGGATTTGAACTAGTCCATGCTCTACGGGCGACAACATAACTTAGTCTCCGTATACAATCCACGGGCAACCATAAACAAAACAAACACCCACGACACGAAGTGACCATCTGGAGAAGGAGAAAGTTGTTACCGCGATGCGGTAGCCTAATTAACTACAGGGGCTTGCGCCTGCAGGGAAGAGCGTCCCCACAATCAAAAATCCCTCAAGCGAGGGGGAATCTGACGAAGTCTGCTACATCGGCCGCATACGTTTAAACCTTCGATACATGGTGCCATAAATCAACTTGGCATCTTCGAAGAGGTGGACGGATAGCACCAATTAGCATCTGCCCCGAATTTCAGGCAAGACGTCCTGTCGCGCCGTCTTTCGGAGGGGAACAAATATATTCCCAAAACTTCATCGTGCTATGTCAAAGATGTGTGCTGTGATGAGGTAGGTCATTAGCTCGTGAGTTATCTAAAGGTAATACAAGTTTTATGTTGTTTTATGTCGGAAATGAAGTATGCGGTATTTTACCGTAAAAATACAATAAAAATTGCATAAAAGAATATTTTGAGATGAAACTTGTTTTAAAGTGTTTGTTAATGTCTGTTAAACATTATGTGATAGAATGGAATTTTATTGATTAAGAAAAGTAGAGTTTTATAGAAAAACCGAATCGGAAGTCGGATTAACTCCGCTTCCGTCGGGTTTTAGAAATAGAACTTTTTATAATAGGAGAATAGAGAGGGAGAGGGGACTTACTGGCTTTTGGAAAAAAGAAAGGATAAAGGAAACTAAGGAAAGTTTCGGAGCATTGTTTCTGTTGGGGTAAAAATTTACACCCCGGTTGGCCAAGTTAAAATCAAAGTCAACCCCAAGCCAAGTGGGCCCAAGCCCAGATCCAGTGGGCCCATGCCCGGGTCGAGCCCGAACATGAAACGGCCGGCCTCCCCCCATGCCAAGATTAAAATTTTGTAATAAATAATTTTGTTGTATTTTTTTGTTTTGTTTTATGGATAAATGTAAGAAAAATAGGCATAAAGCCAAATTTTTGTAAAGCCCATGGCTTATGTGCAAAAAGAAATGACACATGAGCCATGGGATAGGCAAAATGCCATTTTGTGAAGCCCAAGGGGCTATGTGCAAAGTGTATAGCCTATAATGGCAAAAGATAATGAAAATATCTCACAACTTTTTCTCTCTCTAAAAACTTTCCAGATCTGAGATCTTTCCTTCTTCTTCGAGGTTCCAAAACCATCTTATTTCTCTTGAATTAAATCAAGAGTTTTACTCTTCTTTTCATAAAACAAATTAGTTTTTCACCACAAAACCCACAAAGGGGAACTTGGATCTATCATTAGATCTCAAAAAGAAGAGATTTTTAGATCTCACATCCCTTGAGCCAGCCAACGGAGGAGGAAGAAGAAGAACCCATTTCCCCAACCAAAACATTTTCCCCCTTTTCAAGAGTTTAACTCCACTAATTTCTCTTTCGAGGGTTTCTGGGGCTAAAAGCCCTCCTTTCCTCGTCGGCGCGCTAGCGCTCGAGCGCAAAGCACCTACGTGCCGACACGTGGCGCGCTTGCGCTCCAGCGCACTGTGCGCGAGCGCAAAGCGCCCACGTGCCGACACGTGGCGCGCGCGCTTGCGCTCCAGCGCGCAGCGCTCGTGCGCAAAGCGCCCACGTGCCGACACGTGGCGCGCGCGCTTGCGCTCCAGCGCGCAGCGCTCAAGCGCGCAAAGCGCCCACGTGCCGACACGTGGCGCGCGCGCTTGCGCTCCTGTGCGCAGCGCTCATGCGCAGAGCGCCCACGTGCCGACACGTGGCGCGCTTGCGCCTGAGCACGCAGCACCTAAGCGCACAGCGCTCAAGGCGCTGGCCCCACGCATCCCTTGGATGCATTTTCCCCCTCTTTTTGTGTACATACATACATATATACATATGTATACAAATTTATACACACACGTACTCTACGACACTGTCCCTGTTAGAAAAAAATTTCTAACGGGGCGCTGCCCCGCACCCCGTAAGGGGACTGCTAGCCCCCTTGACCCCCAGCCCGCTATCCGGGTAGCGGGACCCCCGTAAAAACTCTGCTTGGCTCCCGATATATCCAAACCCTCCTTTTCAAAACAGAACACACGTACACTGCACATTGAGTTCGCTTGACCAGTTTAACCCGTCAATCGGAGGTTCCTTCGCTCCAAAGGCGAGGGGTAATTAACGGCAGCTTAGTCCGCGGCTGCCGGAGATTCGGATCCCCACAATCATTAAACCCCGGCCTACCCTAGGCAGGGGGAATCTGTAGTACGCCTAATAAGCGTGCGCATATTCCCATCTCAATGGGGTGACGAAAAACACCCTACAGATTCTGGCACGCCCGGTGGGACCAATCTCTCCTCCCATATTTTGGGTTAAGCGTTCATGCGAACTCAATCAATATACATATCGATAGCCTATACTGAAATGATGTTTTCTTTTCGTGCAGCAATCAACTTTCGACGACAATGTCTCCCAAGACGAACTCAGCTTCCAACGTGACCCCGATTCCGTACGTGGTCAAGATCAACGCTCGTGTGGTTCTCCCCGCGAGCCTCAGTCGACAGTGGGAGGAACCGCCCCGCCAGTTTGGCTCCGTCATCATCTTCCCTGCCGGAAGCGCTCATCTGGCGGAGATCTCGGCGGAACAGGTGGCCAAGCCGGTCTCAAGGGGTAAGAGGCTGAATGTCGTGATCGCCAAGGCACCACAACCGAAACTCAAGACGGTATCTGAACGATTCTCTGGTGCTCCAGCGGGGTGCAAGAACTTCGGTACAAAGGGCAAAATCAAATGTTGCGGACGAGCTCAGGCGATGACTCCAACATATACACAATCGAGCGTATTTCCAAGGCCCTCCATCGCCCGGTCTGCGGCGTCTTCCCAAAGAGCTGAAGTCTGCCAGGTGCTTAGAACAGAAAAGTTAAGGCAGAAGCGGCTCAGGTATCGAGCCAACAAGAGGGCCAAGGCTTCGGCCAAATGGAATCATGTGAAGTTCCAAGTGCAGGGTTGCCCCGCGACGACGGCTGAGTCGGACGTAAGGATCAGCAATTCCTTCGAGCCTCTGAAGTGGGTTCAGAAAAATGCCATGACCGCCAGAATCAAGAAGACAGCGGTCCGAACGATTCTACAAGGAGACGTGTCCCGGCCCCAACAGAAAAAGTATGACACTGTCTCTTCAAGAGTCTATCAAGCACTCTGTGCCGCACGAAAGCAGCGGGGCAGACCCAGAAAAGAAGCGCCATCACCATTCAAGAAGCTGGTTAGGCCAGCCGCCTTTAATCGACTACCAGCTGCCGAAACAAGGGGGTCAAGACAGCAATCCAAGAAATCAGCTGCCAATGATAGAAAGACGGCCGAATATATCATCCATACGGTCTATATGGCAGGCGGTCGCCCCAGCGATAACCTTCGCAGCAAAAGCAAGGGTGGGGCCACCACATCCCAAGCCCAATCTAGCCTGAATGTGGTTGCCGCCGCCCAAGAACAGCCGCCCCCGCTAGATGAAGAAAACCCTCTCGATGAGGATGATAGGCAGAAAGACCCCTCGGTCCATGCAGAGTCAAGCTCGGACAGCGAGGAAGAGCCGACTTTCCGCCCCAGGACTGCGGAGCAAGAGCTACTTCAAGAGCTTCGAAAACAGCTTAGGAGCAAAGATAAAGAGATGTCCAAGCTCTATTCGAAGATTGACGACTTAACGAACGTGGTGATGCATCTTACGGCTCAAATTGCTCGAGCGCCTCCCAATCAGGCACAAGCCGCTACTAATCAGCCGGGTAATGACAATCCGAGGCAACCAATGCCGGTTCCTTTGGGACCGAGACTGGTCGAGCCACATGAAAGCCGGCCACACTCCGTTTCTGGGGACGCCTTGGCCCCAGATAGCACTATCCCGCTAACACAGGACCGGATAATGGATTTGGTCACCAGCAAGGTTAAAACATTGGTGGCCGAAGCTGAAGCTCAGAAAGAAATCGGCAGTAGTGGGCGGCCATACCCCGTGCAGTACGATCTGATTGAGTTCCCAAGCGGCTACGTCATTCCTAAGTTCGGAAGATTTGATGGAACGGGGAATGCAAATCAGCATGTCGCCCACTTCAAAGCATCGTGCGGAAATACAGGGGGCAATGATGCGCTCCTTCTTCGTCAGTTTGTCAACAGCCTGACCGGTGTCGCTTTCGACTGGTACGCGAGCATACCAGACGGGTCCGTCATTACCTTTGCCCAAATGGAGTCTCTGTTCCGGCAAAGGTTCATGAGCGTCAGTGATAAAATCTCCATTGCCGACCTTGTGAGGACCAAGCCGGGGAAGAATGAAAGCAACACCGACTTTATCGCCCGATGGCGTAATCTCACGGTCAAGTGCGAACCGCCGCTGGAACAGGACCAGTCCGTCAGTCTTCCCATTGGGAACCTCAGCAATTGGATGGTCCTATTCTTGTGTACAGCAGGTCTCAAGACATTTCAGGAGCTAACCAAGAAAGTCCAAATGCTGGAACGCTCAAAGCAAGAGTCCCCGCCGGATTCTCAGAGAGACAAAACTTGGAAAAGCAAACGGGACGACAACCATAGAAGCGGGAGTTCCAGCAGTACCAATGTCTTCAATGCCTCCGACAATGAAGAAAAGCGAAGGGCGGCCGAATCCAAAACTAACCGGTCTCGAAAGCCATTGCTGGGAGGAGATGGGCCTTCCCTAGAGGAGAAAAAGAACAAGATTTACTCTTTCAGAAGGGACAAGGTCCGCAAGATATTTAAAGATGCCTTGAACAACGGCCTACAATTGCCGGAGTCGAAAAGACCCCAAGAAGCAAAAATGACCGACAATCCTCTGTATTGCCCGTACTACCGAGTAGTGAGCTATGCGATCGAGGATTGCTATATCTTCAAAGACTGGGTCGAGAAGCAGTACAAGGCTGGAGAGATCGAGCTGTCCAAAAGTGTGTTGGTGAACAATCAAGTTGCAACCACTAACTTTATACAGACAGAAAATGAAGCCTTCTGGGAGCAGACAGCCGAACCCGCTGCCCTGAAAAATGAAACGGACTCATCGCGGCCTCCGTGGAGTGCGCACATATCTAATAAGACGAAGAAGATGATAAAGCTACTTCGGAAGGAACCCAGGACGGAATGGGAAGGGCAGAAGAAGCCTACCAGTCCAGCTACCAATGCGGCTCCATCTGGCTCAAAATCCAAGAAGCTCAAGAAGAAGAAAAGTGCAGCTCGGCTCGAAAAAGAGTCTGCAGGGAGATCGACCATTCAAAAATATATCGATTCCCTCGAAGAATATGAACAAAAGGAAAGAACATTGATTCAATTGAAGGAGTTCTTCCCTGTACAAGCGGCTGAAATTCTGGAGGAGTTAGAAGAAGACTCCAATGAAGAGATCCCAGTAGTGACTTGCTACGCCATCCATCTTGGCAGCGACTCCGAGGATGAGCTCTGTTTTCCCGAAGAGGACGAGGAGCTCACCACAAAGGCCAATCAAATCCAGCTCAGAAGCGGCAGGGCTCTACCGCACAATCAGGGCAACGCCCCAAAAGGGAAAGAAAAACAAGTCGCTAATGAAGAAGATGGCAGAGAACTGGCTGATGAAAACATAGGTCCTTCCTCGGTGGACTATAATGTCTTGGCACATCTCCGGAAGCTTCCGTCTCTCCTGAGCATCTACGATGCCTTGGTCCTATCTAAGGAGCTTAGAGATGTTCTCATTCACGCTCTACAAAACCCCGAGCGGTATTAGGCTCACTTTGCAGAAATTAATATGAAAGAAGCCCAGCATGCTTTGCATGCCGCCGCAGTCACATTTAAGGATGAAGACTTGCTACTGGGAACGGCTGAGCATAATCGGCCGCTTTACGTGACCGGGTACAGCGACGGAGATCGGATTAATCGCATATTGATTGATCCGGGGTCTTCAGTGAACATCATGAACTTGCGGACACTGAAGAGTTTGTCAATGGACGTTAGACACCTGTCAAGGGAAAGGATTGTCATTCAAGGCTTCAACCAAAATTGCCAGCAAGTTCTGGGGTCCATAGCTCTGCCAATCAAATTCGGGGATCTGCAAACTGAAGCTAAGATATACGTGATCGACGCCGACACGTCTTATAAGATTCTCTTGGGGCGGCCATGGCTCCACGATTACGGCATCATTCCGTCAACTCTCCATCAATGCATGAAGTATACTAAAAATGGCGAAGAAAGACGCATTGACGGAGACATCCAGCCGTTCGGTGTGCATGAAGTCCGATATGAAGATTCTCGGTACTTTACGAACCACCAAAATGTTAAGCCACAACTGACTGAGGATAGACCGGCCCCAAAACTCAAAAGAAATTCTGCGCCGGCTATCACTTTCAAAAGCAAAAACGCCCAAGTACGCCCGCATTTCGGTAGCGACACTGATGAGTCCGACGCTGGAAGCCCGTCCTTCCGTAAAACTCGCCCACGTTTCGGCAGCGATACGGACGAATCTGTTACTGAAGGCCCATCTAGCAGCAAAGTCCGCCCTCATCTTGGTAGCGACACTGAAGAGTCGGAGGAAGAGGACCTGCCGTGCAACAGCGATGCAGATTGGACCCCTATGCAACAAGCGAAACTACTAGAGACCTTTGAAGTTGCAGAAGGGTCCCTAGCCGTCACAAGGGTACCAGAGCAGATGTGCAAAGAGCTCGATACGTTATCAGTCTCCACCGTGGACCAGCTGAAAACTTTCTACGTTCCCGGAAGGAAAAGTGGACAGAAGGGCATCCTGTTTTATGGGTCAAACCCCGTTGTGCACCCGGACGATCTTTCTGTCGCGTGCCTTCCCTATGAGAGAGGCAAAAGAGCCGTTCTCAATCCCAGATACTATGCGCCCGAGATGCGGGAATACTTTAAAAAGTGCGGATGCCGGTTATATCAAACGGAGTCCGAAGCAAAGTTTTACGAAGGGCTATGGCATCCACCCCAAGTCCGAGCACTCATCGATGGACGAATTCCAGCCAGACGGGGAATAGGTTACATTCAACCTGATTCCAAAGCGTGCTACATGATCCATGTTGGTGAGGCCAGCGAAAGATCAAATGATGACGACGAGATAGCCGAGCCAGAAGAAGCTCCTCAAGAGCTCGAAGATGGCGGACAAGCAACCTTTGACGAGCTAACCGAGATTGACTTAGGAACGCCCGATAATCCAAGGCCGACCTACATCAGCTCGCTCTTGTCAGAGGAAATGAAAGCGCAGATAATCGCCCTGCTGCATGAGTTCGTCGACTGCTTCGCGTGGACATACAAAGAAATGCCTGGCCTTTCCCCTGAAGTGGCCGTACATAAGTTGGCTATATCTCCTGATGCTAAGCCAGTCAAACAAGCTCCTCGAAGAATGAGAAGGGAACTAGAAGAAAAGGTCATCGAGGAAACTAAGAAGCTCATCGATGCCGGCTTCATCAGGGAAGAGAAATACGCGGACTGGATCGCATGCATAGTCCCAGTGAAGAAGAAAAATGGGCAGATCCGAGTTTGCGTCGATTTCAGGGATCTCAACAAGGCATGTCCTAAAGACGACTTTCCGCTACCGGTCATGGAAATGATGGTCGATGATACCTCAAATTACGAGTTGTTCACCTTTATGGATGGCTCGTCTGGATATAATCAGATCAAGATGTCGCCTGAGGATGAGAAACACACAGCATTTCGAACCCCGATCGGAATATATTGCTACAAGGTAATGCCGTTCGGACTGAAGAACGCAGGTGCTACATATCAAAGGGCAATGACTAATATCTTTGATGACCTAATCCATAAAGTCGTCGAATGCTATGTTGATGATCTGGTCGTCAAAACTAAAGCCAAGGCCGACCACATCCAAGATCTTAGGACCGTTCTCACCAGACCGAGGGAATACGATCTGAAGATGAATCCTCTGAAATGTGCTTTTGGAGTGTCATCGGGAAAATTCCTGGGTTTTATAGTCCGGTATCGAGGGATCGAAGTTGACCCATCAAAGATAAAGGCCATCATGGAGATGCCCCCTCCGAAAAGTCTGACGCAGCTAAGATCTTTTCAAGGCAAACTTGCTTATATAAGGAGGTTTATCGCAAATTTATCGGGGAAATGTAGGCCCTTCTCAAAGCTCATGAAGAAAGGAGCTCCTTTTATCTGGGATGCCGAATGTCAAGCAGCGTTCAAAAGCATCAAACAATACTTGTTGCACCCTCCAGTGCTGGCCGCTCCCATTCCAAATAAACCGCTGATTCTCTACACTGCCGCGCTAGATGAGTCACTCGGTGCGCTCCTTGCCCAGAATAATGAGGAGGGAAAAGAAAATGCCCTCTACTACCTCAGTCGAACTCTAGTCGGGGCGGAACACAACTATTCCCCAATCGAGAAGCAATGTCTGGCTCTGATATTTGCTGTGAAGAAGCTGAGGCACTATCTGCTTGCTCATCGGGTTATGCTGATCTCCAAGGTCGACCCGCTCAAACACTTGATTACCAGAGCGAGCCTAGCCGGCAGAATGGCAAGATGGGCTGTTATTCTACTCGAGTTTGACATAGTTTATACTCCTTAGAAAGCAGTAAAAGGGCAAGCTCTTGCAGACTTTCTCGCTGCTCATCCCATGCCAGAAGGGTCGACGCTAAATTGTGAGTTACCCGACAAAAAAGTGCTGCACCTCGAGGAAGATGGGCCATGTTGGGAGCTCTACTTCGATGGAGCCTCATCAATAAGGAGCTCCGGCAGATCAAGCGTCCCGGAGGTAAAAGCGGGGATAGGATTGGTATTCATCACGCCATCAATGGGAACCCTACGGCGTTCTTTCGCTCTCACCGAGCCTCGAACGAACAATGAAGCTGAGTATGAAGCTCTGATAGCTGGTTTGGAGCTCGCCATAGAAATGGAAATCCGTCGGATACGGGTTTACGGTGACTCCCAGCTTGTCGTCAACCAAGTAAGCGGCAATTATAAGATATACAAACCCGAGTTGGCTCGGTACAGAAGCCGAGCGGTGGAACTCATGAAACGGTTCACTCATATCGAACTAACGAGAGTCCCTAGAGCGTTGAACGGAAAGGCTGATGTACTCGCTCGCTTGGCCAAGGAGCTGGCTGATCCTGACATGGACGAAATTCTGATCACAGTCAGGAGCCGGCAAATTCTACCCCCAGTCTCTCTACGAGAAGAGGAAAGCGCGGAACAGAAGAGCGGTCCTGCCGAAGAAGCTTCGATCATCCAAGACGAGCCCTATTGGAGAGAACCCTTCATAGAGTACCTCCGATACGACAGGCTGCCCGAAGAAAAATCTGTGAGGATTCAGCTGAAGAAGGGAGCTCTCCGATACGTGTTTGTAAATGACACGCTATACCGCAGGTCATATGACCAACTCTGGCTCAGGTGCCTGTCATCGGCCGAAGCCCAAAAAGTCATGAAAGAAGTTCACTCAGGCGTTTGCGGTGCTCACCAATCTGGCCCCAAGATGCGACTGCAAATTAAACGGCTTGGGTATTATTGGCCCACCATGATACGGGACTGCGGAGAGCATGCAAAGAAATGTTATATCTGCCAAATTCACGGTGATTTTATTCACAAGCATCCCAATCCATTGCATCCTACGGTGGCGTCGTGGCCCTTCGAAGTCTGGGGCACCGACATTGTTGGCCCAATTGATCCTCCGTCATCCAAAGGCCACCGGTTCATACTGGCCGCAACTGATTACTTCTCCAGATGGGCTGAAGCTGTCCCGCTAAAAGAAGTCAAGACAAAAGATATTTTGACATTCTTCCAACACAATATTCTATACCGCTTTGGTACACCAAGAAGAATCATTTCTGACAACGGGCCTTCTTTCAAGAGCTTCAATGTCTCAAGGTTCGCTACTCAGCACAAGATAGACTGGAGATATTCCTCCATCTACAATCCAAGAGCCAATGGGCTAGCCGAAGCCTTCAATAAGACCCTATGCAAGCTCCTGAGGAAAAATGCTTCAGCCAACAAGAGAGACTGGAATCTCAAACTTCACGAGGCGTTGTGGGCATATCGTACCACGCACCGTACTCCAACACAGTCCACTCCATACTCATTGCTCTTCGGAGTGGAGGCGGTCCTCCCTCTCGAAGTCGAAGTTCCAAGCTTAAGAATGGCCGTTCAGCACGAGTTGACGGAGGAGGAAAATGTGCTCCTTCGACTTGAAGAGCTCGATGCCCTCGAAGAAAAGAGGCTCGTGGTACAGCAAAATCTGGAGCTATACCGAGCCCAAATGTCACGGGCCTATGACAAGATAACCCGTCTCCGCGCTTTTAAGAAAGGTGAATTGGTGTTGGTCCTCAAAAGACCGATTATCCCCAATCGACATGCCAAGGGAAAATTCGAGCCAAACTGGGAAGGACCATACGTCATCGAGAAAGTGTTTGACGGAGGATCCTACCAACTAATAAGTGCCGAGGGAGAAAGGCCCATGCCACCCATCAATGGCCGATATCTCAAGAAATACTACACGTAAATGCTCCAAGTCGCAGGCGAATTGAGCACATCAGCCCTACGGTCTGGATCAGACATCCTGCAAAACCGTATACAATCCAAGGGCGTAAATAACCCCTATCTCTCCCAAATCCTGCCGGTGGGACTACTTTTAAAGTCCCACCAGCGGTAAAAAAAAGAAGAAAGAAAAAAAATAAAAGAAATAAAAGAAATAAAAAAAATAAACGGTATGTCCACAAGCAAAACGGGCACGGATGAAAACCCGAAAGGGCTCCGTGAGTAAAAACAGCAGGACTACCGGCGAGTCTGCGAAAACCCGAAAGGGCGCAAACTCGTGAAAAGAGATGAAATACACTCGCAAAGTCCTCTCGACCTTATGAGGAGAAAACTCCTGCGTGAGATCCTTACGACTCACAAAGGAGCAACACACTTAGGAATCCTCACGATTCCTAAGGAGAAAATACACCTGCGGGATCCTTACGACTCGTGGAGAGAAAATGCTTTTATGGGACCCTCACGGCCTATAAAATTGAGAAGCCTTAGGTGATAGGGACCCAAACCTGTCTCCTAAGCCATCGTCCCCCAACGGGCAACGGCAAATGATGAGTCGCTCCTGGCATTTCGCTTCAATGTTAGCGGTGCTGATGCCGACCAAAAGCCCAAATCCCAAGTCCTCCCAAGGCAAATGATGAGTTGCTCCTGGCATTATTCCAGTGCAGCAATGCTGATGCCAAACAAGATCCAAATTCCAAGTCCCCAAACGGCGAATGATGAGTCGCTCCTGGTACCACATTCCAGTGTAGCGATGCAGACGCCAACCAAAATCCAATTTCTCAAAATTCTCCTGGCCCTACGGTGGGTCCCCAAATTGACCATCGTATACAATCCACGGGCTCAAATAATTCTCATCATACCCATGTCCCACCGTAATCACCAGTTACGCGGCCGGTCTCCGCTTTGGGAATGATGCTCCATTGATAAGACCTACTCATGTGTCCTCACGATATATGAGGAGAACAAACCTTTGTCGAATCCTTACGACTCATAAAGAAAAAACACACTTAGGAGTCCTTACGACTCCTAAGGAGAAAATACACCTGCGGGATCCTTACGACTCGTAGGGAGAAAATGCTTTTATGGGACCCTCACGGCCCATAAAATTGAAAAGTCTTAGGCGATAGGGATCTAAACCTATCTCCTAAGCCATCGCTCCCTAATCCACAAATGGCGAATGATGAGTCGCTCCTGGTACCATATTCCAGTGCAGCGATGCAGACGCCAACCAAATTCCAAATCCCATACCCCAACAGTGAATGATGAGTCGCTCCTGGTACCATATTCCAGTGCGGCGATGCAGGCGCCGACAAAATCCCGAAATTTTTTCCGGCCCTACGGTCTGGATCATACATCCTGCAAAACCGTATACAATCCACGGGCATAAAACAATCCCAAAATCCTCTCAATGACAGATGATTCACTCCTGGTACCATATTCCAGTATAGCGATGCTGATGTCAAACCCAAATCAAAATCAACAAGTCAACTTCCACTTCGACACCGCAGAAAGCGGAGCAAGTCAGAATCCAATCTCGACACCGCAAAAGGCGGAGCAAGTCAAGTCTACCCCTGACACTGCAAGAAGCAGAGCAAGTCAAATCAAGAATCGACCGTCCACGTCGCTAAAAGGGCAGCACCGACCGTCCACGTCGCTAAAAGGGCAGCACCGACTGTCCAAGTCGCAAAAAGGGCAGAACCGACCGTCCACATCGCTAAAAGGGCAGCACCGACCGTCCACGTCGCTAAAAGGGCAGCACCGACCGTCCACGTCGCTAAAAGGGCAGCACCGACCGTCCAAGTACCTAAAAGGGCAGCACCGACCGTCCAAGTCGCTAAAAAGGCAGCACCGACCGTCCAAGTCGTAAAAAGGTCAGCATCGACCGTCCAAGTCGCAAAAAGGGCAGTACCGACCGTCCATGTCGCAAAAAGGGCAGCATCGACCGTCCAAGTCGCTAAAAGGGCAGCATCGACCGTCCACGTCGCTAAAATGGCAGCACCGACCGTCCATGTCGCAAAAAGGGCAGAACCGACCGTCCAAGTCGCTAAAATGGCAGCATCGACCGTCCAAGTCGCAAAAAGGGCAGTATCGACCGTCCACGTCGCTAAAATGGCAGCACCGACCGTCCATGTCGTAAAAAGGGCAGTGCTAGCTTCCCAAAAAGCGGGAACCAAATCAGGTTGCCTCCAAGTAAAAGAAGATCCATCAATTTCATGCACACGACCCACATATGTGGTGTGCATGTATTGATGGGGGGCAATTTGTTGGGGTAAAAATTTACATCCCGGTTGGCCAAGTTAAAATCAAAGTCAACCCCAAGCCAAGTGGGCCCAAGCCCAGATCCAGTGGGCCCATGCCCGGGTCGAGCCCGAACATGAAACGGCCGGCCTCCCCCCATGCCAAGATTAAAATTTTGTAATAAATAATTTTGTTGTATTTCTTTTGTTTTGTTTTATGGATAAATGTAAGAAAAATAGGCATAAAGCCAAATTTTTGTAAAGCCCGTGGCTTATGTGGAAAAATAAATGACACATGAGCAATGGGATAGGCAAAATGCCATTTTGTGAAGCCCAAGGGGCTATGTGCAAAGTGTATAGCCTATAAAGGCAAAAGATAATGAAAATATCTCACAACTTTTTCTCTCTCTAAAAACTTTCCAGATCTGAGATCTTTCCTTCTTCTTCGAGGTTCCAAAACCATCTTATTTCTCTTGAATTAAATCAAGAGTTTTACTCTTCTTTTCATAAAACAAATTAGTTTTTCACCACAAAACCCACAAAGGGGAACTTGGATCTATCATTAGATCTCAAAAAGAAGAGATTTTTAGATCTCACATCCCTTGAGCCAGCCAACGGAGGAGGAAGAAGAAGAACCCATTTCCCCAACCAAAACATTTTCCCCTTTTTCAGGAGTTTAACTCCACTAATTTCTCTTTCGAGGGTTTCTGGGGCTAAAAGCCCTCCTTTCCTCGTCGGCGCGTTAGCGCTCGAGCGCAAAGCGCCCACGTGCCGACACGTGGCGCGCGCGCTTGCGCTCCAGCGCGCAGCGCTCGTGCGCAAAGTGCCCACGTGCCGACACGTGGAGCGCGCGCTTGCGCACCTGCGCGCTTGCGCTCCAGCGCGCAGCGCTCGTGCGCAAAGCGCCCACGTGCCGACACGTGGCGCGCGCGCTTGCGCTCCAGCGCGCAGCGCTCGTGCGCAAAGCGCCCATGTGCCGACACGTGGCGCGCGCGCTTGCGCTCCTGCGCGCAGCGCTCAAGCGCGCAAAGCGCCCACGTGCCGACACGTGGCGCGCGCGCTTGCGCTCCTGCGCGCTTGCGCTCATGAGCAAAGCGCTCACGTGCCGACACGTGGCGCGCTTGCGCCTGAGCGCGCAGCACCTAAGCGCACAGCGCTCAAGGCGCTGGCCCCACGCATCCCTTGGATGCATTTCCCCCCTCTTTTTGTGTACATACATACATATATACATATGTATACAAATTTATACACACACGTACTCCACGACACTATCCCTGTTAGAAAAAAATTTCTAACGGGGCGCTGCCCTGCACCCCGCAAGGGGGCTGCTAGCCCCCTTGACCCCCAGCCCGCTATCCGGGTAGCGGGACCTCCGTAAAAACTCTGCGTGGCTCCCGATATATCCAAACCCCCCTTTTCAAAACAGAACACACGTACACTGCACATTGAGTTCGCATGACCAGTTTAACCCGTCAATCGGAGGTTCCTTCGCTCCAAAGGCGAGGGGTAATTAACGGCAGCTTAGTCCGCGGCTGCCGAAGATTCGGATCCCCACAATCATTAAACCCCGGCCTACCCTAGGCAGGGGGAGTCTGTAGTACGCCTGATAAGCGCGCACGTATTCCCATCTCAATGGGGGTGACGAAAAACACCCTACAGTTTCGTCACCGGAATCTCCTTGGAACGTCGCCGGATCATCACCCTTTGCTAACTCTACTTGCACACAAAAAGGACTTGAGAATTCTTGAGAGTTTTGGCAGGGAATTTCTGAGTGAGAATGAGTGAAATGGAGTGTGGTATTTATAGGAAAAATTAGGGTTTAGAGGGTTAAATATTGCATTGAAATTTGCATTAAAATGGGACTAAATAGGGTTTTATTGTTTTATGGATGAATGCAGAGAAAATAAACAACGTGAGAGAAGTAGGATAGCTGAAGGGGTGCTCGGATGAAAATATGGGGAACATTACTCACGGGGGGCTCGGCGGTACCGGTTTTACCAAGGGTTTCGCCGGTCTAAATCCGGTGGAGGAGCTCCAGATTTGTGCCATGTGTCCCTCACGATTCATATACTTTCGTGCACATATTTATTTTATCTGTAACTTATCATATTACGTATAGTGCACGTGCAAACTCTTGGGCTTCTAAAAGATTAAAAGAAAATTAAATAAAAAGATAATGTGGCTGGGAGGATTCGATCACAGGGGCTATGTCACAGCAGTGCAAGGCTTTACCAATGTGCTATAAGTATTTTCTTGTTGTTCTAGAGTAAAACAAATACTTATAGTATACACAGGATTGCAAATACCCCAATCGTACATTAACTTTTAAACAATTTTCTGTACATTGAAATCAGAGTTGTTGCAAATAATTTATTTCCCTTCTTAAGTTTTATCCTAACCTTGAACCTTGTGGTAACCCGGCCCCAGTTTGGTGGACTATAGACTAGAACCGCATTCCCGACTTCTTTTCTATTAGGCTATATCTCCTCGGATTCCATGTTGACACTCTTTTCGATTAGGCGGGGGAATCGTCTTCGTTGGTGGAGGATCTGCACCTTCAGCTGCGGCAGGAGAAGGAGAAGACAGCCGTCTCGAATCCTGGTTGGTCGTCGGGGAGCTAACGGTCTCCAAGTGTCAGGAGTCTTACCGCTTTCTGAGTGGGTCCCACCAAGCCATCCAGGCTAAGTTGGAGGAGTTGGGCAAGCGCTATACTACGATGAAGAAGACGAGGGACGCTAGCAAGAGGGAGATCGAGGCGGCGCTTGAGGCGGCGAAGATTGCCGAGCTCTAACCATTGCAAGTCGGTGGAGAGGTACAAGGCATCAGACCAGTTCTACGCCGACATCGCCGAAGCCTCGGCCATCATTTAGCACGAGGCTCTCGATGACGTCAAGGCGTTGATGCCGGAGTTCGCCGACGGTGAGCTCCGCGTCAGGGTCCCGCTCTAGATGAATACGTCGTAAGTGGCTGGCACCGGGGTGGCAATCGGGGGAAAGGCGGTTGCGGAGGTAGAAGCCCCAGCTCCAGAGGGCGATGCCAAGCAAGGAGAGATTCGCGCGGAGCCGGCAGCCTGAGCTTTTTTGCCTCGTACCTTTTTTTGTTTTCTTCTTTTTTTTTCTTCAAATTTTGTATGCTTCCGGGCACTTTTTGTAATGCTGAGGAGCTCAGAACACCTTGTAAAAATTTTTGGAATATGAATAAAGCTGGGCTTATTTTCCACTGCATGACTATGTGTTTTCTGCGTGAATACTTCAGCTTGCCAGTTTTTTCCTCAAATCAAGTGTTAGGCCGTAGGTCGGTGACCGGCCTTTTAGATGACAATCACGCGTCGAGTGTAAGTCGATTAATCGCCAAGTGTAGGAAGGCCGGTGTCCTCCCGCTCCCCGGAGTCGAGGCAGCGATCGCTCATTTAGGATGAATCAACAGATATCCAAGTATTGGAAGGTCGGTATTAGTCTATTCCTTAGATTCGAGTTGACGATCACGTCTCGTCGTAGGGTAGGAATCTACTCATCGAAGATTAACCGGGCAGGAATCTGCACGGTGGCCTCTTTAGGAGGGCTTTAAATCCTGAGCGTTGATGGGCAGGAAGCTACCTGCTTGGGATGGACCGGGCAAAGAACCTCCTCGGTGGCCTCGTGAGGAGGGCTTTTGATCCTTGGCGTATATGAGTAGGAATCTACCCGCCAGGGATTGACCGGACAGGGAAGCTGCTTGGTGGCCTCGTGAGAAGGGCTTTAGATCCTTGGCGTAGATGGGTAGAAATCTACCCGCTAAGGATTGACCGGGCAAGGAAGCTTCTTGGTGGCCTCGTGATGAGGGCTTCGATCCTTGGCGTAGATGGGTAGGAATCTACCCGCCAGGGATTGACCGGGCAGGGAAGCTGCTCGGTGGCCTTGTGAGGAGGGTTTCGATCCTTGGCGTAGATGGGTAGGAATCTACTCGCCAGGGATGGACCGGGCAGGGAAGCTGCTCAATGGCCTCGTGAGGAGGGCTTTAGATCTTTGGCATAGATGGGTAGGAATCTACCCGCTAGGGATTGACCGGGCAGGAAAGCTGCTCGGTGATCTCGTGAGGAAGGCTTTAGATCCTTGGCGTAGATGGATAGGAATCTACCCGTTAGGGATGGACCGGGTAGGGAAGCTGCTCGGTGGCCTCATGAGGAGGGTGTTGGGGTCAAAATTTGCACCCCGATTGACTAAGTCAAAGTCAAGGTCAACCCCAAGCCAGGTGGTCCCAAGCCCAGCTCAAGCGGGCCCATGCCCAAGTCGAGCCCGCGGCCAGCCTCCCTATGCCAGCATAAAATCATGTAATAAATAATTTTAATGTAATTTTTTTATGCATGAATGGGCATAAAGCCAAATTTTTGTAAAGCTCATGGCTTATGTGCAAAAATAAATGGCACATGAGCCATGGGATGGGCAAAATGCCATTTTGTAAAGCCCAAGGGGCTATATATAAATATGTAAGCCTATATAAGGCAACATGATGGTGAATAAAGGATACTTTTCATTCCCTCAAAAAAAATTAGGGCATGTGCCTCTTTCTTCTTCCTCAAGGTTCTAAAACCTTCTTCTTTCTTTTGAATTAAATCAAGAGTTTTACTCTTCCATTTCCAAAACTAAATAGTTTTTCACCACAAAACCCACAAAGGGGAGTTTGGATCTTCCATTAGATCTCAAAAAGGGGAGATTTTTAAATCTCACCTCCTTTCTCCAAGATCCGGCCAAATGACAGGAAGAAGAAGGAGACCAATCTCCAGAAACCCCACTTTGGGGAAGATCCAGGGCTTAAGGGGAGAAGCCCCTTCATCAGCTTCAAAATATCCTAGGAGTTTAACTCCTTACACACACACACACAAAAAAAAAAAAAAATAATAAGTGTTCCTTTCTCGGAGCACAACTCCCATTGCAGGGACCAAGTCCTTTTTGCCTCCCGAGCGTTAGCGCCCAAAGCGCTAGTGCCCGAGCGCCCACGTACCTGGAACGTGAGATGCTAGCACCCTGGCGCTCAAAGCGCTAGCGCCCAAACGCCCATGTGCCTGGCACATGAGGCGCTAGCGCCCTGACGCCCAAAGCGCTAGTGTCCGAGCGCCCACGTGCCTGGCACATGAGGCGCTAGTGCCCAAAGCGCTAGCGCCCAAGCGTCCACGTGCTTGGCACGTGAGGCGCTAGCGTCCAAAGCTCTAGCGCCCGAGTGCTTTCTCCCACGCATTCTTTGGATGCCCTTTTCCCTTACACACACACACATGTATATACATATATACACACACACACTCTACGACATTGTCCCTGTTAGAAAAAAATTTCTAACGGGGCGCCGCCCCGCACCCCGCAAGGGGTTGCTAGCCCCCTTGACCCCCAGCCCGCTATCCGGATAGCGGGACTCCCGTAAAAAACTCTGTGGGGCCCCCAATATATCCAAAACCCCTCCAAAACACAACACTGCACATTGAGTTCACATGATCAGTTTAACCCGTCAATTGGAGGTTCTCTCGCTCCAAATGCGAGGGGTAATTAACGGTAGCTCAGTCCGCGGCTGCCGGAGATTCGAATTCCCACAATCAATAAACCCCCGTCTACCCTAGGCAGAGGGAATCTGTAGTGCGCCTGACAAGCGCGTGCGTATTTCCATCTCAATGGGGTGACGAAAAACACCCTACAGAGGGCTTTAGATCCTTGGCGTAGATGGGTAGGAATCTACCCACCAGGGATAGACCGGACAGGGAAGCAGCTCGGTGGCCTCGTGAGGAGGGCTTTTGATCCTTGGCGTATATGGGTATGAATCTACCCGCCAGGGATATACCGGGCAGGGAAGCTGCTCGGTGGCCTCGTGAAGAGGGCTTTAGATCCTTAGCGTAGATGGGTAGGAATCTACCCGCCAGGGATTGACCGGACCGGGAAGTTGCTCGGTGGCCTCATAGGGAGGGCTTCCTTGCGCCTTTGTGGGGCACCGTTCAAACTTCCGTGGTCCACATAGGCGGTAGCGCTGGGTCGTTTACACTTCTGTGGCGCCAACTGATGGAGCTCGTGAAGACCGGCATGGCTGACACATGGCGGTTCCATATCATGAATTTAAGGAATCCCGCGATTCGCGCCGCCGTTTGCGCAAATTTCGGCCTTTGGAGTTCTATGTGGAAGCTATAAATAGCGAAGGCATGTCGGTTCTTTCTAACCTTGAGTTGCTGAAGATGGTCGGGCGTCCGTGTATGCTCATCAGGGAGATCATTTCTCGCGATGATGTTTATCTGTATGGCCTCGACCGTTCCGAGCAGACGTATGAGGCGGTGATAGACCGCGTGGAGGGCCATTATCAGTGAACCTTCTTCTGGAGTTTTTCCAGAAGAGGCTGATCGCTGATTCTTTTCCGGCGGAGGGCACCTCCGTGGCTGCTAGGGTCAGCGAGCAACGTCAGAGGGAGCGGGCAGAGGAAGCTCGGGCTTGGTTGCAATAGATTTCCTCGGAGTACTATCAACAGTGTCTCCTTAACCCCCGGCCCCCTTTGCTGTAATTTTTGGAAGGCTGAGGAGCCAATAATACCTCTTTAATGAAATAATTTTTTTTCTTTTGAGGCCTATTTTTTTCTTTTATTCCCTTCTCACTGTTTACATGCTTTTTCCAAAACGATCTTAGGGGTCTCGGAGCCGAGAAAGAAAACAAGATTTGTGGAAGAAGTCTCTAATAACTCGGGAGACTTAATAATTAAAAAATTACATCGCTTCAAAAAAAAAGAAGAAAACATATATGTTCATATGACTCGAGTTCTTCGGCGTTGTAAGGCCGAAGAAATTAACGTCCCCTGGCGTTTTGCAAGCGGGGAGGATCGTTTATGTCGTCGACTGGGAGGAGATGGTGGTTTCCGCTGGTTTTCCGAGCAGGGTTCGAGGTAACGACCATAATTTGGCCGATCGTTAGTTCCTCAGGAGGAACCGAGGCTCTTTTCTCCCGGTTTGCCTGCCGCTTGTCCCGTAGGTACTTCGCCAGGTGGACGGAACGGATCAACTCCTCAATGTAGTCACGGAGTTGCATGCAGTTTTTGGTGGGTGACCTTGCGACCTATGGAAGACGTAGTACGGGCCCCGCAAACGCTTAGCCACCCTTGGGGTGACGAGCGGGAGCTTGAAGAATCTCTCGCCCTTCGCTTCCTCCAACAACTCGGTTTGGGAGATGTTAAGGGGAGTATACCCCTAGAACATCGGGGAGTATAGTAATGGTCGGTCGACCCTCTTCTTATCTTTTCTGCCCCTCTTCTTTTGGTTGGGTTGGTCGCCCCGGGACAGGTTGGCGTTCACCTCCGACTCGAGTTGAATCTCTCGCTCAGTCTAAACTTTTACCTCGGCCATGGTCTTAGGTTGCGCTAATGTAAAAGAGCGGAGCCACTCTTTGTGCCTAAGACCTGACCTTAGTGCGGTGATGGAAGTTTCATCCCGGTGCTCGAGGACCTCTAAGAGAGCGTTGTAGAAACGGGTGACATATCCCTTAAAGGATTCCTTTTCCCCGCTATTTACGGTGAACAGGTAGTCGACTGTTCTCTTCTGTCGCCTGTTCCCGACGAAGTGACCGAGGAACTGGGTGGCCAACCTGTCAAAGGTCGAGATAGAGTGTGGCGCCAGACCCCGAAACCAATCCCGACCAGCACGGATGAGGGTGGTGGGAAAGGCTCGGCATTGAGCTGCATCCGAGTTATCCTGGAAGCTCATGCTTGCCGCGAATGCGTCCAGGTGGTCCTTCGGGTCGGACTTCCCATCGAAGAAGGACACCTTGGGCGGCTTATTTATGGACGAGACGTGTACGGTCAGCAGCTCCTCGGTGAAGGGCTTTGTGAGCGATTCGGCGGAGCACCTAGCTCCTTCATCAGATGAATGGCCATCCCGCCATATGCCCTCGATTTTCTTCTCGAGGTCCTTGAGGCGGTCGTGATACCCCGAGGATTCGGAGTGGTGATCATTTCCGCTCCTAGTCTGTGCGGTGGTGCGGCTTCGGTTCTGCTCTATCAGATTTCTTAGATCCTCGGGCGATGTCCTTTTCGAGTGTCCTTGACGCGAGTTGTTTGCGAGGTCCTGGCGAGGGAGAGGGCATCAGTCGTGCCTGGAAGCAGGCGAGCTGACCGATACCTCCTCGGGTGGCGCGGGAGCACGATGGGAATCGCGGCGATGACCTCTTTCTCGGGATTGAGGTATAGAGCCATGCGGCACCCAGCGGGTCATTGAATCGGTAGCCGCGTAGTAGCCGGAGTTGGCACGCCGATGTTCGGAGGCGTTGAGGGAGCAAAGTTATCCGCTCTTCTGCCTACGTCGTGATCCCTAGGAGGGGGGACTGCGATTTGGGGGGCTGGGCCCGCCGCTTGAACGCAAATGAGTGCGTCCACCATCGACGTGAGTCTGTCGATCTGCGCCAACAGGGCGTTGATGATGTTTGGAGGGGGAGTAGAACCGTCCGTACCTTCGTTGTGGGGGAGACGACGGCTCGTACTGGGATCGTCACGGTTCTCACTTGGCATGAGGTCGAGGGCGGAAGATCAACTTTGATGAGTGGAATAAATTTCACGGTTCCCACAGATGGCGCCAACTGATGGAGGCTGTGATCTCCTTCAGATGTTGCCCTCCGTCGATCTGTCGTAAGTGTTGTTGAACGGTTGAGATTTGTTTTGGAGGTTGTCTCCTGAAGCGCGTGGATCTCAATGGGTTGGTTTTGAGGTGGAAGCCGAACTATCTGCAAAAGAAGTCCCGGGGTGGGTGACCACCGTAGGACCTTCCGACGATTAACTTAGCCGAGGAATTTGAGCAGAGTAGTGGCTTGTTGGATTAAGATTGCGTTACCTGAGTCGTCTGAGAGAGGGATTTTTATAGTGGTCGCATGGAGCGAGCAGGCACGAGATCTTCGCCTTCGGTTACGCCCCTGACGTTACGCCTGTGTGAATTACGGGATCCACTATTAATGACGGGATACACTCATTAATGGGGGATGTGCCAGCGTGGGACGCGGGACGTGGGGTGGCGGACATCTCGCGCCTTTGGCGAGATACGCGGAGCCGTTGCGGAGATGCATAGGCTTTGCGTTCTCTGTAGGTCGGGAGAGTTGGGGAAGCTTAGCTCGGCGAGAGGCTTGGAGACGAACTGGGAGGCCGAGGAAACTTGGCTCTGCAATAGCTCGGAAATAAGCAAGGGAGGATGGGCGCCAGTTTGGCAGCTAGGTCGCTCTTGGGTAAGAGACGGAGTATAAGCTCGGGGATGAACTGAGGAAGGTTATCAATGCTCCACATTGATTTTATCTCGGCACCCCTCATGAGTCTAATGAGCTGTCGTGGGTAATACGTCATTCGCCACGTGTCGTGATTTGATGAATTCCCACTTATGAGCATCATCACCAACAGTCCGCATCAGTCCTATCGAATACCTTACACCATCACCTGCCGCCAATATCCATCAGGCAACCGCGCACAGTCAGTGCATTGTTGATCGCCTCAATCACAATTGCAGGCATCGGTGTTCACCATGGATAAAAAAGCCCGCCACCGATTGCGGTTATTGTGGCCTCTTAAGCAATAACTCAGTTGGTATGGCACTTCCCTTCCCGATAAGAGTGCGGGGTTCGATCATTAGAAGAGAAAGTTGCAACAATTTAAAGTTTCGAGGTAAATTCATGGGTCTATGGTATGTGTGTGCTGTGTGCGTGGATGTGTTGTGTGCATGGATTATGATTACCGGCCAGGTAAAAAAAAAATTCTCAATTCGCTGATCTTCCGATTATATTTCAAACTTTATATAGGATATGAATTAAATGTAATGAGATGAATTCCAACATAAATTTAAACTCACTCAGGCCTCATCAGCAATTGGATGGCTGTTCTCAAAACCCCGGTGGATGCTAAACTTAAAAAATCGAAACCATGCAAGGGGCTTTTTTCTAAACTCAAAAAAAGAGCAAATTGTCAAAAACCCTCAAGCGTTTTTTCTCGTTGTCAAAAAACCCCTGTTCTTGAAGCCGCGGTCAACCCTCCTGGAAATTCTTTTCCAACAATACCTACATAGTAATCTGCTATATTTAACCAATTCATACAAATTATTTAGATATCGCAGGAAATTGTTCAAATATCACATGCAGTTGTTTAGATATCGCTAGCAACTGCTTAGATATTGCAGGAAACTGGATATCTCAAGCAATCATCTGATATCATAGGTGAGGGTTTCTCGACAATTAAATTTTTTTTAGGGGTTTTGACGATCGTTTCGAGGCCCGGGGTTTTCGATAGCGGTAAAAAGTGCATTGGGGGGTTTTGATAATTTACCCAAAATATACTTGATGAACCCACCATTTGAATCCCTTGACGTTCCTTTCAATTTCCCATTGATGGCCGTCATCTCCAATGACCAGCCACCCTCACTCCGAAACCTACCTCTCCCTCCTCCGCGCCGGCACCCGCCTCCGCCCCCTCACCCAATTCCACGCCCGCCTCATCGTCTCCGGCCTCCACCGCCGTTCCCTCTCTCTCCTCACTAAACTCCTCTCCCTCACCCTCTCTCTCCCCTCCCCCTCCCCTCCTCCTCTCTCCTACTCCCTCCACCTCCTCTCCTCTATCCCCAACCCCGACGCCTTCCTCTTCGACTCCATCATCAAAGCCTCCTCCAAATCCCATCACCTCCCCATTAGCCTCACCCTCTCCTTCTACTCTCGCATGCGCGCTCATCGACTCCCCCCTTCAAACTACACCTTCACCTCTCTCCTCAAGTCTTGCGCCGATGTCGCGGCTTTTAGCTATGGCAGGATGGTTCATTCTCATGTCGTCGTTGACGGGTTCTGGTCGGATTGCTATGTGCAGACTGGATTGGTTGTCTTTTATGCGAAGTGTGGCGAGTTGAGTCGCGCGAGGAGGGTGTTCGATAGAATTGCTCAAAGAAGTGTGGTCGCTTGGAATGCAATGATCTCTGGGTAATGCTGTCTGATTAATACTTTGATTGTTTTGGTTATCCTTTATGATTAAATAGCACCTCTTGATATGAATAAAATCATGAGGTCCTTTGCATTTGACAGGTACGAGCAGAATGGCTTTGGCGAGAAAGCTATTAATGTTTTCGGTTTGATGCAAAAGGCGAAGGCTGTGCCTGATTCCACGACCTTTGTTGGGCTTCTGTCTGCCTGCGCGCAGACTGGCGCTTTGAATTTGGGCCGCTGGATCGATGTGTATATAATTGAAAAGGGTTTTGATGTCGACATAGTGCTTGGTACTTCTCTTGTGAATATGTATGCTAGATGCGGGCACGTGGAGAAAGCCAGAGAGATTTTTGACCAGCTTCAAGGGAAAAATGTTGTGGCTTGGACAGTGATGATAGCAGGGTACGGAATGCACGGCCACGGGCAATCTGCAGTCGAGCTTTTTCGTGTAATGAAACTATCTGGGCCGTCACCAAATGATGTAACATTTGTTGCTGTTCTGTCAGCGTGTGCTCATGCTGGGCTTGTAAACAATGGCTGTAAAGTCTTTGAGAGCATGATCCGAGAATATAAGTTAAGGCCTAGAATCGAGCATCATGTTTGCATGGTAGATTTGTATGGAAGAGCTGGATTTCTTAATGAAGCGATGAAATTTATCAAAGATCATATATCGGGAGAGCCAGGGCCGGCGGTTTGGACCGCGATGGTTGGTGCATGCAAAATGCACAAAGATTTCGATCTTGGTATCAAGGTTGCTAAAAGACTTATAGCAGTTGAGCCTGAAAACCCTGGACATTATGTTTTGCTATCGAACATCTACGCATTAGCTGGTAGAATGCAAGGGGTAGAGAAAATCCGGAACGTGATGATTCACAAACGTTTGAAGAAACAAACTGGGTACAGCTCGATCGAGATTGGAGAGGTAGCTTATGTGTTTCGAATGGGTGATACTTTGCATCCACAAAGTGCAGAAATCTACAAATATTTAGAGGAATTGGTGAATAAAATTAAAGAAGCGGGATATGTTCCTGATACTGAATCGGTTTTGCATGAACTGGAGGAAGAAGAGAGGGAGGCCGCGATTAGATTTCATAGCGAGAAGCTGGCTGTTGCTTTTGGGATAATGAGCACTAAAGATGGGAGTTTGATTAGAATTGTTAAGAATCTAAGGATGTGTGGTGATTGTCATTTGGCTATTAAGTTCATCTCGGTTGTTATGGGTAGAGAGATTATCGTTAGAGATAAGCATCGGTTTCATCATTTTAAGGAGGGTGTTTGTTCTTGCCAAGATTACTGGTGATAATCCTATAGAAGAATGGTTACATTATGATCAAGTATTCTTTGGTTGTTGTTTCAGGAGAGGTGATCATGGGAACACACTTAATTTAAGTGTAGTATTTGGTGGTTATGATAAAACACTGAAGCTCGCAAAGAATGTGGTATTTTTTAGTCAACTTCACTTGCAGGAGAACAAGGAAACAAAATCTTTCAGGTGATGTATCTAACATAATTCTTTTCAATTCTGAGTCATATCTTCTATGAATTCTAGTCCTTTATGGATCTTCTTTGTGACTAACAGGCTGCCAACTTTATCAAATCTAACAATGACCAATTGCATCCCTTCAACATTTATCTACTTTTGAGATCTTATTTTTTAATTTTTTCCCCTTAAAGAGGACAGTATCAAGGAGAACGAGGGTCCTTAATTATATATCTAATTCTGAGGACAACTGAAACTCCTTATCATGTTACATATAAATTTGATCCTCATTACTTGCCTATCCTCATTCCTTATCATTTTCCCTAATCATAATTGCATAAATTAACAAAACCTTTGGCTTTTATTTTCCAGTGAACACAGTATTGTTAGTTTGTTACTCTCATCTTATACAAACTTAGGAAGCCCAAAGTCAAGAAAAACCATATTGATTTAAAAGTTTATTGTTATATAATTTATAAGTTGTAATATCTCATATTTATGAATTTCATTTGTAAAATATATAAATAATTAACTTGCAAAAGGATCTGCATTTTTGTGCAGCTTTTTAATATTTTCCATGCTATAACATATGAAAAGCGCAAAATATTTAAAATTCTCAAGTTTTTTCGGCTTTATTTTTCCAATTTTTTGCTTGTAGCACAAGAGAATCACGAAATGTAAAAAAATCCTAATTTTTTTTTTGTTATATTCAAATTTTCAACATTCTGCATGGCGAAATTTGAAAGTCAAAAATTTTTTTCGTCGGTTTTATAATATTTTGCTTACTATATAGCACAATAAACAATGAAGTTTTCTAAAATAGAATATTTTTTTACTTTCTCGGTTTTTCAATATTTTGCATGATACATATAGCACACGAAAATCGCAATTTTTTTTTAAAAATCTCAAAATTTTATGTTTTCTTCCTTTTTCTAATATTATGCAGGTGAGCACACGAAAATTATGGAGTTTCAAAAAAAAATCTATTTTCGTTGGTTTTTTTTATAGCACATGACATTTAGGAAATTTACAAAAATCTTAAAATTAATCGTTTTCTTAAAATCTGTAATATTTTGCACGCTTCCACACAAAATTTGTGTAATTTTCAAAAATCCCAAACTTTGTTTTTTTCGGTTTTTCAATATTTTACCTGCTATAGTATAAAAAATCGGCAAATTTCAAAAGATCTCGAAAAATTTCAATATTTTCAATTTTTCAATATTTTGCATGCATTAAAACCGTAAAATTTTCAAATATCTTAAAATTTTCTATGCTTTTCGGTTTTTCAATATTTTGTTTGTTAGCATACGAAAATCGCGATATTTTCAACAATTCTAAAATTTTATGGTTTTTATTTAAATTTTCAATATTTTGCATGCTATATATAGCACACAAAAATCATGATTTTTTTAAAATTCAATTTTTTCTACTTTTCAATATTTTATATGTTATAGCACGAAAATCACGAACTTTTCAAAAATATAAATACTTTCTATTTTATTCAATTTTCAATATTTGCACACAAAGATTGTGAGTTTTTCAAAATATCAAATTTTATGTTTTTTCATATTTTGTTCACACGAAAATCGCTAAATTTTAAAAAATCTCAAAATTTTTCTTTTTTATGTTTTACATTTTTTATGCTATAACACATGAAAATCATGAAACTTTTAAAAATCTTAAAATTTCATGTTTTATTCATTTTTTAATTATTTTTCTTGCTATATAAATCATGAAAATCATAATATTTTCAAAAATCTCAAAAAGGTCTTTTCTTTCTTTCGCTTTTTCAACATTTTTGCTTACTGTAACAATAAAAACCGCAAAATTTTAAGAAATCTCATAAACTTTTTTGTTCTTCACTTTTTCAATATTATTTTTTGTTACCGCACAATTCAAAGGTATAACTGCCATTCCAAGATGCTATAGATATGCAAGTGATTGGATAATGGAAGGACCTTACTGTGATCAATAAAACATTTATCTTATTTTATGTCTTAATCTATCTTAGGAGTAGCGTATGAGCTCATGTTGTTGGAGGCTCTATCAGAGCACAGTGCGGATCTCTCAACGCCAACTGTCAGGTAACTCCCATTTTGATGGCGTCGGTTATGGATGAAGATATCGCTGAGTGGGATGTGAATCCCTCGTCGGTAGGGTTTTGTCTTGGCTGATAGCGGTAGAGGTTAGATTTTGGGTATACAATGTGAATTTTTGCATTCAGAGTTCGACTAAAGTGAGAAAGAGGATACCAAGGCTTGGTCGTTTATACATGGTGGTACAATGCGTATCCTTGCGAGCCGATCCCCTGTACAATGCAAATCCCTGAAGGAGGATTTGAGAACAAGCCTGGGTTGACAACCTGTTGGTGTCGGCTTATGGTTGCGTCCTAGAACCATGGCTGTGTTGTGACCCATCATATGGAGCCTAACATGTACAAGGCAGATGTATTTTGTTGTGTGTGAGCTTAAATGTGTGAAATGGTCTGTTTGGCTGATGCTTCTTCCAAAGCATGTTTGTGTGACATTTACGGCCTATGTATTGAACATGTAAATCATAATTTGTTATGTTTCTTTTGTAGAGAAGTTTGTTGATGAATTTTGTTAGATATTTATGCTCTAAGGCAATTATTGTAATTGTTCTTGGACATATATGTACAGAACTTTCTTACTCGATATGATAGTATACTATCTGTTTTGCTTTATCTTTCATAAGTATATGTTTTACTTGTTATCGCGTATTGCTACTACATGTTGATAAAGCCCATAAGATTTTTACTTGACTATCAGGATTACGATGCGATCATACTAGCGGGGTCTGAATAGTCTATAAGCACATCCTTAAATGTTCCTAATCATAAGAATATCGAGACTGAGTATCAATATTCCAGAGTAGACTAGTGTATGCGTTTCTTGAACCCGACCGGAGCGATAATTGGTCCCACAACTATTGGTGTTTGACATCAAAGATTGTATACAGTTGCTCATTAGAGAATGAGTACAAACGGACTCGCCGAGAACTCCTAAATGGTATTATACATATTGTCAGATAGCAGTTATCTAGTGACAGTTGTACAAGGTAGTCTTTTGATCTGAGATCGTCATAATGTCTTGTGTGTGTTCCTACTGTACTTTGATTACTATCCAACTACGACTTTAAAAAGCCGTGCATACAGGTTTTTGTTGAGTACAGTCCCGAAGCACAAGGAGGTAGTGAACGATCAAGATGGGATTTGTAACGACCCTAATATTATTACACCTTCGTGTTTTCTTTCTTTAGTAAAATATTGTATTTATTTATTCGTAGTATTTTTCCGTAAATTTTGTTTTCTATTAAATATATTATTTTATTATTCTATCTATCTTTCCCAAACCCATTTCTTTAAATTAAATCTTAACCTATTTCAAATTAAACGCGATACCTAACCTAGCCCATAACCCAAATCCAATTTCATTTTTATTTTCTTTTATAAAACCATGAGCCCAAAAACCCACTTTTTTTTCAAGCAACAACATATATTTAATTCTAATTAAATATGTGCATGAATAACCTTGTAGCTCATTTGTTAAGTCCTTACATTGTTATTTTATAGGTCACATGTTCAAATCTCCATTCTTGCAATTATTTTTTAATCAATTTTTATTCTTCTCATAACCTATAAATGAGACCTTTCATTTCATCTTTCTTTTAACTCCCAAAATAATTAGAATGGTTATGAACCATAATTTATTAGAATTATAGTGGACATAAACCTTTTTATATCTCACTCCTCTTTGTTTTCATAATCACACATTTTTATCATTCATATCTCTCTCTCTTCATATAGATTCCCCGAAGAAGAACATGAAGAAATTCTCAAGAAGGTCTCGCTAGAAACGCGAGACCATCGGCGGATAAATAAACCCGGTGATAATACCGGCTTATGTATGTAAATCCCTTCTCTCTTTCCCTCCCTCTCTTTCTCTTTTTTTATATTGCCATGAAAAACTTCCATTGTCATATCATAGTCCTTAAATAATTAATTAAATGGATACATATATAAATAATGAACACACACAAACATACATAAATATATAGTTTGTAAAGTCTTTTTCATTACTCTTAATCCATATGTTAAGATTTCATAGTAACCAATTAGGATTGCATCGTTTGTTGTTGAATTTTAAATTACTTTATTTAAATTTTGTAAAAAAAAATGAAGTTACGAATAAACACCTTGGTTATCTCATTTTTCACATATGACATATCAATACTTTTATATTTAAAATAATATTTAGAAATTAATTTTTATTTCTGGAAATTTCAAGAAATTTATTTATGACAGAATATATTATTTTGTACATACTGTAAAAATTTCAGATCGAATCGTTTAACGGTTTAGGAATTATATCGTTTTTATTCACTGTTCGTAAAAAAACAGAAAACTGCATTTATCGGTCAGCTTCTAAGACACATAACTTAGTCTGCGGGTATCCAAATTGAGCAAACTCAGGTATTTTTGATATCTATATCAAAAGATCTAGATTTTTTTAGTTTTAAGTTTTTAATGAAAACCGACGTAAAATATACAAAACCGTGTTACAATATTAAGCGACGAGTCTGGACAGAATCTGTCCTGATTCGCACACTGTTTTTAAATTGGACATAACTCGAACTCTCGATGTCCGTTTGTGACAAACTTTAGATGTGTAGATGCATAATTGATATAAATATAATTTTCTGTATACTAGATTACTTAGAAATGCATGAAACAATCCGATATAGGTTTTGCAATACAATATATAGTTGCTGTCTAGAAATCTGAATTCATGTTTTAAATTCTGATGTTAAAACGATTACAACTAGAACTTCAGAAATCCAAATCGCGCGAATCTTGATGCTTTGGATAAGTACATCTAAATACCTACAATTTTCGAATAATTTTTGTAATCTGAAACTTGATAAAAATTAACTTAAACTGCGTTTTAAAAATGTGTGACGGTGCTGAACAGATTCTGATCTGTTTTGTGCGACGATACGAAAACATGTATATCTCCCAAACCGGTAGTTGTATTTAGGCGAGACTGGAACTCATAAATGCATAAAACTTAAGGCTATGTTTTCTTTATATTCTGATTTCAAATGAGTTGATTAACTAGTCATACATATTACATATTTACAACACTGTTTTGGACGTTACTTGTATACTTATCTCATATCATATTCTGTGATTGCTTATTTATTTTTATTTATATGACTTGTGATTAAATCATTACATGTTAGAATTGACTTGATCTTGACACGACTCAATCATGAATACTTGAACCCAGTATGTACACTAGAACCAACTTGACTCGAATCATGAATACAATTGGCATGACTTGCACTTGACATGACTAGATGAACTCAATCTTAAAAACTTGATATCATACATCACCTTTTGCATTCATGGATTCGATAAAGACTCGTAACATTAATCATATACTAGTATACACGGCGTGTTGGGGGTAGTTTGAGTATGAATCCAACGGAATCTCATGAGTCCCATTAATACAACTCATGTTGCTGTGGTACCGGGCTGAAACGGTACAAATCATGTTGCTGTGGTACCGGGCTGAAACGGTACAAATCATGTTGCTGTGGTACTGGGCTGAAACGGTACAAATCACGAATTCACGAATGAGGGCCCGTGTTTCCATGCCCCTGAATGATAGCCTGTTGGGTTTGGAATACTTCAATAACAATTGAAGTCCCGATATTTTTGGGCCCGTGATTCCTTACCCCTGGACGATAGCCTTAGGAAAATTAACCCATCCATGCATTTATCATTATCAATATCAAGACGCATTTTCCAATTCATCCTATCCCTTTCATTGACTGTGTACACCCTCCTGAACATTTAACCGATCTCATTCCTCGATCACTTCTCTCCATCCTTTCCATCGTTCCAACCTTGCAAGACACCGTATCAATTTTATTTCCTGTGTCCGGTTTACCAAGTTCAGTCTACCCATGTTTTCTCACGAATCTTGAGAGATTTGACCCCATTTCCTGACGGGTTGATAGATTAGTACAATCGCGTTTTACACATCGGTCATTACAAATTGTACTAATTTATTCACTCCATTTCTACCCTCAAGTTCGTATTCCATTTCTTTTTCCCTTCCGCCATTCTTCTCCTCATATACCGGGACCATATACCACTTCTATCCCCATACGGTCTCGCGTATTCTCCATTTCTTTCCTCTCCGTCTTCTTTCACCAGCCGGGCCTTATCCCGATAAATTTTTTGAATGGTTGGTGCCAACTTTTGGCCTGTGTAAGGCCTTGTATAGATTAATACTGTTCTTTCCCCTCTAATCCTGAACTTTAACGCTTAAATCGTGGCAACACCGTTTTACTTAAGTTTGGGGGGGGGGGCTTTTTGTGTATATACATTTTTGGTTTGCCTTTTCTTTTATGTATATAAAAAAGAAAAAAAAAGAAAAAAACATGGGAGCGCCGACAATTTTGTCCCTCTTGGTGTAGCCTGACAGTGAGGGCACTGTCTAGTTTAAGTTTGGGGGTGTGCTCGATAAGCTTTCTTCCTTCGCATTCACGTGTATATTTTGCATTTGCATACTTATTTAAAAACCCATAAAAATCGAAAATTTTTACAAAAAATATAAAAACTTTGTTGTCAAGTTAGCTAATAGGGTAACCTAGATTTTTATTCCAAAAGTTTGGTTGATACGTTAGAAATAACTAAATCCCAGGCTTAGGAATTGAAAACCCTAAAAATAACACTCATTCTTTTTAACCTTGATAATTATATGCCCTTGCAGTTTTTTTTTATAGAAGTAGGTAATTTTGAGTTCAGTTCTTAAGTTAAGTCAAGATGAAGGGAAAGTATTGAAAGGTTGACTGAAGGATAAGTCTGAAAAATAGTTTCTATTCTTGAGTCCAAATTTAGAAAGTATATACCCTACAAACTGCACATACACGCACCTTGAAACTTGGGATAGTAGAGGATACCTAGAAATACTCTTACCTGAAAACCTAGTATGAAAGAAAAAACGGTATTTAAAACTAACCACCAAAGGAGTATCATTGAAAAATATATCCGGTCCTGAAAAAGAAAAATAAAGAAACGAAAAAAAAGTCAAGACCTGGAAACTGCTATTTACGCTTTAAGCTCGCACAATCAGTAATCGGCTGTTAGTGCCTCAAGAAGTATTAATAGTCGCATGAAAGGTGTGTGAGCAAAATCGTCCATCATTAACGAAAAGAAGTAGTATTAGGTATCGGGGTAAGGGTACTATAGCTTGAATTGAATTCTTAAATGTAAGGGTGAAATTTTACACACACGTAGGGGTATACAATCGATGTTTGGAGGAAATATAGAAATAAAGAATAAGACTTATGCTTTCCGTAAAGATGATAAAAATCTCTGATTGGAGACCGCACTTTAGAAGGAAAACTCAAGAGAAACCGAGATCTTTCTAAACTGTAAAACGTATGGGATCTGAGGTTGAATATATATGAGGCGTGAAAGATAAGGGTTGAATATTTCTAACCTATATAGAATTTCTAACCTAGGATGATAGAATTTCTAACCTAGATACTAAACTGAAGGAGTAGAATCAACGTTAACTTGTGAAACTAGCTTGACGGGATTTTGTGGGTGTAATCCGCTGAAAACCCTCAGGAGACAACACTCCTCCTACTAGAGACACCCAGATATTTAACGGCTTGTTGCACAAGCTCGGTGAAATCGCGTTCCCTGCGAAAGTGGGGTTAGGATTTTTTTTTTGCTCGGGACGAGCAAAAGATAAGTTTGGGGGTATTTGTTTATCACAGGAAACTGCATTTTAATACCACTCATTCATTATCTGTTTTGTTATAGATCAGTACTATTAACCAGTGTCTGCTCAGTAAATACAGATTACAGGTATCCATGATACAATACTGGAAACACACTCAAAATCACGGATATAACGTTTGTGAGCCGACACTGCAACCGGAACTGCAAACTGATCGATATCCAAAGAGTTATTTTGCAACAAATAAAGTGTACACAATTTTGGTCCAACACATAACAAGTGTGCACTAGCTCTTTGATGGCTTGGACATAGGTGGGGCTGCCATGATACAAGGGGCGCAAGTGGGCACAAGTGAGGTAATGCGTGTTAAATGCTAAAAAGGTGTGATATGATATAAAGCATCATGTTTCCCTCCAATCTACTGAGTACAGACCAGGTTCATATAAACAAATCAAGCAATACTAGAAGGATTGTGGAGAGAACACTAGAGCACCACACCAACACGAGCCTAGTTGCTCGGACTTGACCCGGCGACTTCCCATCAAAACCCGGCGCCGCCGGTTTTTCCATGCCCAATTAGCCCCATTTTTCTGCTGGCTTTCCCTTACAGTCACATCAACTTATTTTTGTTACTTGTTTAATATTGTTTTGTGCCTATAAAAAGCAGATCAGTGAGCAAGGAAAGGGGTCTCATATGCCCAATACTTCATACACTTTTGTTTTCTTTTTCCATTTTGTTCTTGTACATAGCTAGTTCCTCTTGAGCTCTTTGCTTTCTCTTGATCTTGCAATCTCTTCATTGAGCTTGCAAGTTTAAGTTTTGGTTATTGAACTAAGGTTTGTATCATCACTTGGACATAATAAAGCATTCATTTTGCACTTTGGGTTCTTAGTATTTTATTTCTCTTACTTTCCTTACTTGCAATTTAATTCTTGTAATTTACTTACTTGCATTTTATTACCTTGCCATTTACTTACCTGTAATGTTGTTTTATTCTTTTCTTTTATCTTTTCCTTTGCTCTTTTTTTTATGGTCTGTGAATATGGTGTTGTTAGGAAAGAAAACGATATTGTAAGTTAAGCTTTCCTTTCTCATTTTCTTTACCCGATATTTTCCATTGAACTCCGTCCAAACCTTACGCAAGCGTCCTGTTAGGCACCCTACCCTATTAAGGTATCGGTGACCCCTAACCGTGACCGGTTGCGTTCGGTTTGGACGGAGGCGAAAGCTAAGAGACAAGAACGGACGGATAAGGGTCAATAAACCGGATTTCACTAATACCGTGCTTAAGCACCCTAATCCACGTTGTTGCCGATTGCTCTAACTTCAACGGTGAAGTTCGGCTCAAAGGATTGAGTACGAAATCCCCTAGCTTACACCAACTTATCTATTCCTAACAACTTATACTTTGCATATATACACTTAGCTTAGAATCGAACCATTCCGCTACTCGCATTAACTCGTGATAACAAGAACGTAAAACGTGCCGTCTCCCTACGGACGACCCATGCTCATCGCGGCTAGCTACACGCGACACCGTCCTGATTGCGGTTAACTTTAGAACTCTTAAAACACGGCACGCCGAGCGCATGCCGAATCAAATGAAACAAAAGTGTATGAAGTACTGGGCATATGAGACCCCTTTTCCTTGCTCACTGATTTGCCTTTTATAGGCACAAAACAAGATTAAACAAGTAATAAAAATAAGTTGATGTGACAGCAAGGGAAAGTTAGCAGAAAAATGGGGCTAATTGGGCATGGAAAAACTGGCGGCGCCGGGTTTTGATGGGAAGTCGCCGGGTCAAGTCCGAGCAACTAGGCTCGTGTTGGTGTGGTGCTCTAGTGTTCTCTCCACAATCCTTCTGGTATTGCTTGATTTGTTTATATGAACCTGGTCTGTACTCAGTAGAATGGAGGGAAATATGATGCTTTATATCACATCACACCATTTTAGCATTTAACACACATCACCTCACTTGCGCCCACTTGCGCCTCTTGTATCATAGCAGCCCCACCTATGTCCAAGCCATCAAAGAGCTAGTGCACACTTGCTATGGGTTGGACCAAAATTGTGTACACTTTATTTGTTGCAAAATAACCCTTTGGATATCGATCGGTTTGCAGTTCCGGTTGCAGTGTCGGCTCACAAACGTTATATCCGTGATTTTCAGTGTGTTTCCAGTATTGTGTCACTGATACCTGTAATCTTTATTTACTGAGCAGACACTGGTTAATAGTACCGATCTATAACAAAACAGATAATGAATGAGTGGTATTAAAATGCAGTTTCCTGTGATAAACACCTTGGGTTCGAGAATACTCTTGAGATTAGTTGACATTCACATTTGAACTCATGTTAGTTACTTTTACCCATTTAGAGACCTTTTAGGACGCTTACAATCACTTCGTGTTCACTATACCTACACTCACGGCCATACTATATTTGTTTGCTATGCTCATATTACATTGCCATGCTTACATAGTTGTCATTAACATTATCATGTTATAATTGTTCATGTTTTATTTCCATTCATACCATATCACATGTCACTTTGCATATTTATTTATATACTTTCATATCCCACCTTTCTTGGGGACTTACCGAGCGCATGTTCACTGATGGGCATTCAACATATTTCTTTGTTTTCTTGGAATGTTCGTCAGATAATCTAGAGATTGAGGAGATCAAGCCGAGTCATGAGGATTACACTTAGCTTGCGGAGCAGACCGACTACTAGTTCTTTCTTTTCAGCTTTTACTTCCCGTATGCTATCTGTTTAGGCACATTCTTTTATGTATCTTTGTTTTCAGACATCATGTATTCAGTTTGAAACTTGTGAAAGTTGGGAATGTAAATATATAAAGTTGGATTTTTATTATCATGTCTTTTCTTTTCATTTTATATTGCTTATATACGCTTAGCGTATTTGTTTCGAGAAATAACCTTCTCGGAATAAATACGTCGCGGGCTTGTCACATGCCGTTACCGCTCTTTTTGGAAGCGGGGCGTGATAGGATTCGTCTCTCACGGTATAGAGAGTTGATGTCACGCTATGCATGATAAACTATGGCTATAAGTCCCTTGTGTTGGCTATAGTGCCCTCAAGGCAATTATTGTAATTGCAGGTAGGCAATTATTGTAATTGAACCTATACAGGCAGAACAGTCTTGCTCAGGATGATAGTATACTATCTGGTTTGTCTTTATCATTATGTACATACGTTTTACTTGCTATTACGTGTCGCTAATACATAATGATAAAGCCCGTAAGATTCTTGCTTGACTACCAGTATTATGATGACGATCATATACATGAGAGCTGGGTGGTCTATAAGCACATCCTTAAATGTCCTTAGTTAAGAGAGTATCGAGACATGATATCGATATTCCGGAGTAGACTAGTATATACGTTTCGAGACCCCGATGAGGGACGATGGCCGGTCTCACAAGCCATTGGTGTTGTGTCACGTAAGATAGTATACAGATGCTCACTGGAGGTGAGTATACTGGACGGACTCGCTGAGAACTTCTAGATGATATTATACCTATCGTCAGATATCAGTTCTCTAGTGACATGAGTAGAGATCAGTCTTTTGACCTGAGATCGTCATTTGTCTCGTGTGAGTTCCCACTGTACTTAGATTACTACCCTACCATGGCTCCAAAGAGTCGTGCAAACAGGTTTTAGTTGGGTACAGTCCCGAGCCACATGGAGGCAGTGAGCAATTGTTAGGGATTCGTCTCTTCTGATATTAGGAGTTGATGTCGCGCTGTGTTCGGTTGGCCATCGCCATAAATCCCTGGTCAGAGTGGATAAGATTTACTGATAGGAGTTCAGTAGTTTCTCGGTGGGTGATGAGCTCGACTTTGGCATGACTTATTGGGTTATTAGGGGTCTGACATTATCCAACCCCTAGACCCGGTATGCGATACTCTTAAACGATGAGACCGGGCTGTATGGAGATTGTTATATTTAGGCTCAGTAGGGTACAGACGGACTTGATTGTCGACCTCTCTTTCGACATATACCTGGGTAGCCGTTACGTACAACTAGTGCCGCTGACGTGTTTGTGGTTATGGATTTTGTTGGGTTATGCCAGCGCCCTGGCCATCAAACCGTGGCCGAATGTGGAACAAAAAATTTCTAAACCGGCGCTAACACAACCCCCGAATACGGACAGACCATTAACCCTAAACCTAGCAAGCAATATAAAGAGTTAGGAATGTTATACCGAATGATCTGTGTCCTTCGGTCTTTAAACACCTTCCCAAGCTCCTAGTGGCCACCATGATCAAGTTTGGTTGCCGGACTCCCTCTATCGAATATGGTCCATCCGAGAGTTTATGAATCAAGCTCCAACCTCATAACCGAGGTAACTAGGGTATCTAGTTTGCTAAACTAGTCAGTCGAGAAAATGTAGAGTCTAATGATGGATTAATTTGTCTCTAAACACACTAGGTTTCTCAACACATAAGAGGATTAGGGTAGAGGTAGAAGAAGAAGCCATAATGATGAGAGTTGAAGCTTGAGCTCAACTCAAGAAAAGCTAAGTCTTGTGAGAGTATGAGAATAGAATATCAAGCAACTAAAGAAAATATCTCAAGTTCACAAAAATATCAAACAACTCAACAAATATCAAGCATGCAAGAATAGTGTATCATGAGTCACATAATGAGTCACCCCATGAGTCACCACCATGAGTCACTAAGTAGCCATGCTTGAAATAAAGCTAAGCACACTAATCCCTCACCTCAATTAACCATTTAACCAAATGGTTAATAAACATAATGAGGTTATCTTCTAGAAACAATCTTGTAATAAATTGCAAGAATACCCCTCATCCGTATATACATACCCGCATCTTCCGAAAAATACGAATACAATGAGACGAAAATAATCTAACAATATAATACTAGAATCCGGTTTAAACCAAAGCCCACTAGTATTATCTGTCCGAATCATGATACGTGCACAAGTGCACGTATATGATCGAACCCTGCCGTAAAACCATACGGCCTCTACATCGTTTTGCCCGAAGTAGGAAAACCCTCTGTATGGGACTCTAAATACTTGTCAATACGCTGGCAGTAGGTTTAACTATAAGCACGTCAGCGGTACTAGCTGTACGTAACGGCTACCCAGTTATTAAGCGAAAGGAAGGCCGGCGAGCAAACTCATCCTGACCCCTACCGAGTCTGTCGGTGACAATATCCGTACAGTACGGTCTCTTTGTCTAAGAGTATCTCATATCGAGTCTAGGGGGGTAGATAAAATCAGACCCCTAATAACGCGATATTTCGTGTCGGTATGAAGCCCATCACAAACTGGGAAACTACTGATCAAATCAATAATTCTCGACTACCTTAATCAAGGATTTCTGGTGATGGCCACCAATGCACTACGCGACATCAACCCCCAATACCGGGAGAGACGAATCCCCGACGATCCGCTCACTGCCTCTATGTGGCTCGGGGCTGTACCCAACTAAAACCTGTTTGCACGACTCCTTTGAGCCGTGGTAGGGTAGTAATCAAAGCACAGTGGGAACTCACACGAGACAAATGACGATCTCAGGTCAACATACTAATCTGTATACATGTCACCTGGGAACTGCTTTCTGACAATAGGTATAATACAAAATAGCAGGTTCCCGGTGAGTCCGTCCAGTGTACTCATAACCCAATGAGCACCTGCATACTATCTTAGGTGAACAAACTAACACCAATAGCTTGTGAGATCGGCCACTGCCCTTCGTCGGGGTCTCGATCAGTATACACCAGTCTACTCTGGAGTATCGATGCCCAGTCTCGATACTCCCACGACTAGGGACATGTAAAGATGTGCTTATAGACCACCCAGCTCCTACATATATGATCGCCATCATAATGCTGGTAGTCAAGCAAGAATCCTATGGGCTCTGTCAACATGTAATAGCGATCTGTAATACCTCCTAAAGTATGTACATGATGATAAAGATAAACCAGATAGCATATTATCATTTTGAGCAAGGTTGTTCTATCCGTATAGGTCCCCCCTCAATCATCGCAATCGCGTGCCTGCAATTCAATAATTGACTTGAGGGCACTATAACCAACAATCTCCCACTTGCACTTAAGGTTAATTATTGTGGTGTCGCATACTCACAGCCCGTGTGATACCGAACACCCAACTCCTCTACTAATCAGTTTCGCAAAGCTCGTTTGTGAAACTATTGCGTTCGAGAATAGCCTCAGTGAGTGGATCCGCTCTAATGTTTCTTTCTATATCTCTCTATATCTCAATTTCGCGGAGAAAGACCATCTTCCGAAATGAGCAATACCTGTCTTAGAATTTGTCCGGATATCTGATGGGACCCAGTTCACAAATGAACTCCAAATCCAACAAACTTATTAGACTGTACCATGCACTGAATTTAATCAGTATCCTGCGCCATGCTCTTCTCAGTATCCACTTGGACTACTTGTCCAATATACTGCCCCTCAAAAGAGGGAAAACTATAACTCAGACAGTCTCTCTGTCATCCAGGTCACCTTGGAAGCCTTAACTGATAACCGCCTCCCAAAGAAGACCGTCGTTACCGATTACCAAGAACATCCACTTATGTTCAAAACTGCTTTCTTACGTTTCTCCAGGATTGGATTAATATATACTTTTTGCAACCTGTGCAAAACCAATATTTGGTGTTGTACTTGACATCTCATGATTGACTCAATTGCCTAAGCAAGTGATATGCCAATCATGCAAATCCCTCTCCTCATCAGTCTAGAAGACATATCTTTAGAGAGGGTGACTCTATCACGTGGGTACACCACCACACCAGGAATCGTCCATTCTAAAACACTTTAGAATAGTGTCAATACCCGAATTGGGACACTTCCTAAATCTAGATCTAAAACCATAGATCTAGTCACCAGAATCCCTGATATTATATCCATAACCTATGTGGAGAAACCACCTTGTGACAAACACAGTATAACCGATTGTAGTATATGAAGATCTCTCCCTATCAAGTGCATGTCATCCAAATACCTGGACATCACTCTCTACTACCTTCTTACCAGATCCATCTCCTATTCCGATGAAGTCAAAACCAATGACTGTGACATAAAAAATAGATGATCTATCTCCGCTATACCTGCTTTAATCTATAAATAGACATAAGCAATCTGTCCACTATGCTTCCGCTGCTCTCACTGACTACAAAAACCTTCTGGTAGAGTCATATACACGTGCACTTCTAAAGCTAATTTAGAACGACACTATACTCATCCTCCTGTCAGGTCTCATAGTCTAGAACAGTAGTAGTGGCAATTTTGGGTAAACAAGAACCTCTCTGTCACCGTTCTTGAGGAGACCGAAGTACTTCTCGGGTGTCTGAGGTTACCCACAAAATCTGCAGAGTGGCTAATGGAATGTCGAATCCAATTGAATCTTTAAGTCCTACTAAATTTTCAGTAATCGTTTGTGGTTCTGGAATCACTTCCAGTTCTACCATACCCCCACTAATGTTTTCTTAAAAGAATCCATTTTACTAAAACTGGTGGCGAGTCAAAAACAATATAACTATTGATCTTCCTGCTGGTAGAAAGTTAACTCTCGTCAAAACCCGGGATAACCCACAAACTGCCATTACTGAAACGTGCCTTGAGTTTATCCGGATTCTGGTTTTAAGCATAAGCCGGACAACTCCATATATCTCAACATCATCAAGATATGATCCTATATCCAATATAGAAACAAAAACACTAATTTAATTGGAACCAGATTAAAAAATCATGCAGCTGTTTCCAGTGCATATCAACCAAATGGAAGGAGGCCAATCAGCATTACTCAACAAGGAATACATCCATATATGAGTAACCTGAAAGAGAAGCAAGTTCTCAAAACCATTACTATTAACGGAATAACTAGCACAAGTATCTACATTTTCGATCAGTTTGAAGAATCCTGATACTTTGCAACATATGGTTCACTACTTTATTCTTGTACCTATAACTTCTCTAAACTTAGACCCTGTATTTCTATGAAATACTTGTCTAAAACTAGAGAAGTCAAAAGTAAATAGAATATAGTACGAGTACCAACCTCTTTGTCCTAATGGACACTGGACAACATACAATACTTTGTATAAGTCCCCTGAGTTTAATAACTCAAACTTTGTGCGTCGTAGGTTGAAAACTGTACTATGGTTAAGAAGAATTACACCACTGTTGAATGCTCCCTACCTAATCACCAATTGATATAGGTAAATGTCAAAAACATAGGTTCAAAAAGTTATATCTCACTTTATAAAATAAACGTACAGATATATCAGTTTGAAATTGGTGCATAATAATGGATATTCAAAACTAAATATTTGCCGTCAGGCAAAAACCTAGGTGATTTCCTCAAATATCACCAATTACAAAGAATTCTGATACGTATTGAGGATCTAATCACCCAATTCCCAATATCTTACTCCCACTCATCATCTGTAATGCCATACATATATGAGAATCAAATCTGGTAAATACATATCCTGGAGTTTGAATCTAATTGGGAAAACGGTTTTCAATTAACACTGCATAGTGAAACTGAAACATGAAAATGTTTCGAAGGGGTTCCAGGTTTTCCTAATAATGCCTCTTCCACTATCCATATTCATGACTGTAACCGTATATATCCTTGCCCTCACTCCAATCCCTTTATATGTATTTACTTATTACCTTCTGTACACCGCACTTAGGATAAATGGTTTTCTTCCTTCCATACCTTTCGGCACCAACCTATGGTTTGGAAGAAGACTATCCAATAAGCGTAATACGTGTATCCTCCTAATACTAGGAGCCCTCACAACCTGAGAGAAGGTAAAGACAAAAGACAACCTGAATAATCCTATTCGATTTCTCCTGAACTATAAACCATCCTCGAACTAGAACAAGTTCTTTCGAGTTCGTATATAACTATACGATGGCGTATCCAATAAATGTGGATCTTCATAGTGATATGGAATGTTCCAGAGAAAAGCAAAGGTAAAGTAGGAGTGACGATGATATACGCGGTTTCGTCGTGAATGATAACAGTCGCAATTTCCTTTTGCCCTCTTTCAAATCCCTTTATATGTCTTTACTTATTTCCTTCTGTACACCACACTTAGGCTAATTGATTTTCTTCCTTCCCTACCCTTCGGCACCAGTCTAAGGTTTTGAAGAAGATTATCCAATAAGCGCAATAGGTGTACTCTCCTAAATACCAGGAGCTCTCGCAACCTGAGAGAAGGTAAAGGGAAAAGACAATTGAATAATCCTATTTTATTTCTCCAGAACCAGAAACCATCCTCGACCTGAAATAAGTTTCATCGAGTTCGTATCTAATTATACGATGGCATATCCAATAAATGTGGATCTTCGTAGTGATACAGAGTGTTTCGGAGAAATACAAAGGGTAAAAGTAGGAGCGGCAATGAAATATGCGACCATGACAATCCAAAAGCCAAAGTGTTTTAAGAATGTTCTGTTTCCGCCAAAATTTTCGGCCAAGAGCTATTTGTTCCCTTATAACCCTTATAAAAAAAAAGGAGAGAAGAAAGAGAAAAAAATTCACGGTTGGACATCACGTGTTAAACACGTGAACGCATATATGCAAAGCATATAAGCGCTGAAAGAAAATAACTAAGGGCCAAACAGGCCTCACATGTAAAACACGTGAGCGCTAACATAACCCCCGAATACGGATCGACCATTAACCCTAAACCCAGCAAGCAATAAAAAGAGTTATGAATGTTATACTGAATGATCCGTGTCCCTCGGTCTTTAAACACCTTCCCAAGCTCCTAGTGGCCACCATGATCATGTTTGGTCGCCGATCTCCCTCCATCGAAGATGATTCACCCGAGAGTCTATGAATCGAGCTCCAACCTCATAACCGAGGTAACTAGGGTATCTAGCTTGCTAAACTAGTTAGCCTAGAAGATTTTGAGTCTAATGATGGATAAATTTGTCTCTAAACACCCTAGGTTTCTCAACAAATGAGAGGATTAGGATGGAGGTAGAAGAAGAAGTTATGAGAGATGAGAGTGTGAAGCTTGAGCTCAACTCAAGAAAAGCTAAGTCTTGTGAGAGTGTGAGAATAGAATATCAAGCAACTAAAGAAAATATCTCAAGTTCACAAAAATATCTCACAACTCAACAAGTATCAAGCATGCAAGAATAGTGTATCATGAGTCACTTAATGAGTCACCACCATGAGTCACCACCATGAGTCACTAAGTAGCCATGCTTGAAATAAAGCTAAGCACACTCATCCCTCACCTCAATTAACCATTTAACCAAATGGTTAATAAACATAATGAGGTGTTTTCTTCTAGAAACAATCTTGTAATAAATTACAAGAATGCCCATCATCTGTATATACATACCCGCATCCGTATTCCAAAAAGTAAGAATACAATAAGACGAAAATAATCCAACAATATAATACTAGGATCCGTCTTAAACCAAAACCCACTGGTATTATCTGTCCAAATCATGATACGTGCACAAGTGCACGTATATGATCAAACCCTGCCGTAAAACCATACGACCTCTACATCTTTTTGCCCGAAGCAGGGAAACCCTCTGTGTGGGACTCTAAAGACTCGTCAATACGCTGGCAGTAGGTTTTACCACAAGCACGTCAGTGGTACTAGCTGTACGTAACAGCTACCCAGGTATTGAGCGAAAGGAAGGCCGACGAGCAAACTCATCCTGACCCCTACTGAGCCCGTTGATGACAATATCCGTACAATACGGTCTCTTCGTCCAAGAGTATCGCATATCGAGTCTAGGAGGTAGATAAATTCAGACCCCTAATAACGCGGCATTTCATGTCGGTATGATGCCCATCACAAACTGAGAAACTATTGATCCAAATCAGTAATTTTCGACTACCTTGATCAAGAATTTCTGGCGATGGCCACCCATGCACTGCGCGACATCAACCCCCAATACCGGGAGAGACGAATCCCCGACGATCCGCTCACTGCCTCCATGTGGCTCGGGGCTGTACCCAACTAAAACCTGTTTGCACGATTCCTTTGATCCGTGGTAGGGTAGTAATCAAAACACAGTAGAAACTCACATGAGACAAATGACGATCTTAGGTCAACAGACTAATCTGTACACATATCACCTGGGAACTGCTATCTGACAATAGGTATAATACCAACTAGCAGGTTCCCGTCGAGTCCGTCCAGTGTACTCATAACCCAATGAGCACCTGTATACTATCTTAGGTGAACAAACTAAAACCAATGGCTTGTGAGACCGGCCACCGCCCCTCGTTGGGGTCTCGATCAGTATACACTAGTCTACTCTGAAGTATCGATGCCCAGTCTCGATACTCCCACTACTAGGGACATTTAAGGATGTGCTTATAGACCACCCAGCTCTCACGTATATGATCGCCATCATAATGCTGGCAGTCAAGCAAGAATTCTATGGGCTCTATCAACATGTAATAGTGATCAACAATACCACATAAAGCATGTACATGATGATACAGATAAACCAGATAGCATACTATCATTTTGAGTAAGACCGTTCTATCCATATAGGTCCTCCCTCAATCATCGCAATCGCGTGCCTGCGATTCAATAATTGACTTGAGGGCACTATAGCCAACAGATTTATCCAGTAACCCACTGCCAGCGTATTGTCGAGTATTTAGAGTCTCACACAAAGGGTTTTCTCGGTTCAGGCGATATGATATAGATGACGTATGTTGATACATATATGGGTCTGATTAAATACGTGTACAGGCTACACGGACTTTAATCGGACGGTTGATAATAATAGCCGGCTTAGGATTAAGCCGGCTTATTAAATCAAGTTTTGATTTAATATATATATATATATATATATATATATATATTCTAGTATTGTGTTCACTATTCATTTTATCTCTCTTGGCTATCCGTATTTTTATATGGATACGTGTGTATGCATTTAGATACATATACCGGGGACGTATTCCGTATTTATACGGAATACTTTTAGAAGGAGGACATCTCATTTAGGGATTTCTTTTTAAAGAAATTAAGAAATGAGGTGGAGGGTGAGGTGTAAGGTGTAGGCATGGATGAGAGGCATGGGCTCATTGTTTTTTCATTAAAATGTCATGACATATTTTTTGTGGGAGAAAAATTAAAGAGCTCACTCATTCATTTTCTACTCCCTCTAGTTCATTAAGTTAGACCTCTCTCCTCTTTATTCTCCTCTTTCTCTTTTAAGATTCCATGCTCATGTGTTGAGCTCATTCTCTTGGGTTTGGAAAAGTGAGAGATTATGATAAGTGATAATTCCTACATCTCTAAGCATCCACTTCTAGCAAATTTGGATCTTTAGTTATTTCACTAGGTGAAGTTGGAGCTTGGATCAGTTTCTTTTGGATGGATTATCTTCGGCAAGGGCGGTCCCCTTTCAAGCACGTTCCGAACGGTTACGGAGCTTGGAAGGGTCTTCCATGATTGGGGGGACACGCTACAAAGGTTGTAGTCTCGCAACTTTGTAGTTAGTTATCTCGTATTATTTTTCTAGTTTAGTGTTTGGAACGGATTCTAGGTTGTGGTTTCCTCACGCTCGCACGAAATTTTTTGGCATTTTTCGCTTCTGCTGGGCATTAGCCACGAGCGCCGGGAAACCTTTACACCTAGCCAGGACGGTTGAGATAAATTGATAAGTATTATCAGTTGTATCTTGGATGGTTAAAAGGTTTCGACTGGAAAATTTGAGTCTGTTTTGATGAGTTTGAAATCGGTATGACTTATTGGGTTATTGTCCACCGCAGACCTGGTATATGATACTGTCTGACGAAGAGACCGGGCTGTACGAAGATTGTCACTGATAGGCTCTGCAGGGTTCAGATGAGTTTGTTTGTCGACCTTTCTTTTGACATATACTTAGGCAGCTGTTACTTACAGCTAGTGCCGCTGACGTGTTTGTGGGTTATAAATATGATCCAGTAACTCACTACCAGTATATTGTTGAGTTTTTAGAGTCCCACACAGAGCGTTTTCCTGCTCAGGCGAAATGATATAGTGTGCGTATGGTGATACGTGTGGGAGTTCAATTAAACACGTGCATATGATACATGTACATTAATCGAACGTTTGATAATACTAGGAGGTTTATTATTAAGCTGGATTATTAAATCAAGTGTTAATTTAATAAAACATATATTGATATGTATACTAGTATTATGTTTACTCTCTCCCCCCCATTTGTTATTTGTATATGATACAAATACATGTATATGTATATGATATATATACATGTATATGTATATGATACATATAGAAACCATATCCCTCTTTGTCTCCTAGTGGCTAGCATATGAAGGGATGTGGGCATGTGAGGGCCACTTGGAGAGAAGCATCCCCTTCTCTCTACTATTTGATGGAAGAAAGAAAAATGGGATGGCTAAGCTAGCTCATTTCTTCATTCTATTTCTCTCCCTTCATTTTAGAGCTCCAAAAGAGGGAGAAAAAAAGAAAGAGAGCTCACTACATCTTCTTCTTATCACATTCTTGCAAAGTGTAAGAGCAAATTGCTTCACAAAGAAGAGTTCTTTGGTGAAGTTGAAGCTTGAGTTGGGTTTCCTTTGAAGTGGATTATCTTCGGCGAGGAGGTCCGCAATCAAGCTCAATCCCGCAACCTAAGAGCCTAGTTAGGGTCTTCTACTTGATTATAGATTCACTTCAAAGGTTGTAGCCCTTCTAAATTTTAGTTTAGTTCTATGTTTTGCTTTTTTGTGTTTTGCAACTTTTAGTACATAGATGATTTTGGGGTTTCTAGTGTTTGGTGCTTGCTTGTAAAATTATTGTTTGCTATTCCGTCTTGGTCCGCAAATGTTGCGACCCTAGCACCAAGCACTTATAGAATTTATGTATCACGTTCGTTATAATAATTAAAGTAGAGAAAATGAGTTATCAGCTAGCTATTGGATATAGTGCTCTCAAGGCAATTATTGTAATTGCAGGTAGACGGTTATGATAATTGAAGGAGGATCTATTCTTACTCGAGATGATAATAATCTATCTAGTTTGTCTTTATCATTGATGTGCATACGTTTTACTTGTTATTACGTGTCGCTAATATATAATGATAAAGCCCGTAGGATTCTTGCTTGACTACCAGCATTACGATGGCGATTATATACGTGAGAGCTGGGTAGTCCATAAGTACATCCTTAAATGTCTTTAGTCGTGAGAGTATCAAGACTGGGCATCGATATTCCGGAGTAGACTAGTATATACGTTTCGAGATCCCGACGAGGGGCGGGGGCCGGTCTTATAAGCTATTGGTGTTGTATCACCTAAAATAGTATACATGTGCTCACTGGAGGTGAGTACACTGGACATACTTGCCGAGAATTTCTAGATGATATTATATCTATCGTTAGATGGAAGTTCTCTAGTGGCATGAGTACAGATTAGTCTTTTGACCTGAGATCGTCAGTTGTCTCGTATGAGTTCCCACCGTACTTAGATTACTACCCTACACGGATCAAAAGAGTCGTGCAAACAGGTTTTAGTTAGGTACAGTCCCGAGCCACATGGAGGCAGTGAGCGATTGTCGGGGATTCGTTTCTCCTGGTATTAGGAGTCGATATCGTGCCGTGTTCGGTTGTCCATCACCCTAAAGCCGTGACCATGGTAGATGAGATTTACTGATACGAGTTCAGTAGTTTCTCGGTTGGTAATGAGCTTGACTCTGACACGACTTATTGGGTTATCAGGGATCTGGCGTTATCCACCCCTTAGACCCGCTATGTGATACTCTTAGACGAAGAGATCAGACTGTACGGAGATTGCCACATTCAGGCTCAGTATGGTACAGACGGACTTGATTGTCGATCTCTCTTTCGGCATATTCCTGGGTAGCCGTTACGTACAGCTAGTGCCGCTGACGTACTTATGATTATGGATTTATCCAGTAATCACTGCCAGCGTATTGTCGAGTGTTTAGAGTCCCACACTGAAGGTTTTTCCGGTTCAGACGATATGAATTAGATGACATATGTTGTTATATACACGGGTCCGATTAAATACGTGCACATGCTACACGGATTTTAATCGGACGGTTGATAATATTAGCGGTTTAGAATTAAGCCGGATTATTAAATAAAGTTTTGATTTAATAATTTATATATATATTTTTAGTATTATTGTTCACTATTCATTTTCCTTTCTTAGCTATTCGTATTTTTATACGAATACGCGTATATGTATTTCGATATGTATACCGGGTTGTATTCCATATTTATATGGAATATGTTCTAGAAGGACACCTTATTATATGATTTTCCTTTTAGAAAATCATTTGGAAATGAGGTGGAGGATGAGGTGATATTAAGCATGGTTGTAGACATGCAGAGAGGAATGAGCTTCATTTCTTTATATGGAAATGGTTATGATATTTTATTTTGATGGTTGTAAAAAATTCATGAAGCCGTTCCTTCTCTCATTTCATTCTTACAACACGTGTGTTGCATGGCTAGCCTCTTCACCTCCTTCTCCTCCTTCATCTTGCTTGCACTCTTAAGCATTGGTTTTGAGAGAAAAAGATAGTGGAAAATTCCTACATCCCCACTCTTCATTCCTAGCGAGTTTGGTGCGTTGGTTGCTTCACCAGGTGAAGCTGGAGCTTGGATCTGTTCCCTCGGGTGGATCATCTTCGTCAATGGTGGCCGCTATTCATGCTTGTTCCCAACGGCCTACGAGAAGCTTGGAGGGGTCTTCCATGATTGGATGGACACGCGTCAAAGGTTGTATTCCCTAAATCTTGTATGCCAGTTTGCTAGTTTTGGTGTTTGGAAAGATTTCCAGAAACATGGTTCTAGTGCTCTCTTGATAATTTTCGTTTTTTGCTTCCGCATCGGTCGCGGTTACTGCAGCGACGGCACTAGGACCTTTCAATGGTATCAGAGACTACCAAACACCCTAAACAGCTAGTTACGACATTAGAATTCACGGTTTTACGGCATCGAAAACTGTCGAAAAAACAGTCCCGAAAAATTAAGTTTTGAGTTGTTTGCGCTCCCCGCGGGCTCACGGTTTGCACCGAGAAGCCACGGGGTGATGCGTGGGCACCCTGGGGAGAAACCCAAGGAGACCGAAGGGTCGGGACCTATCCCCAAGACCACCACAAGGTGGTCTTGCGGGTGGGGACCTGAGACTGCCCCAATAGGGCAGTCTCGGGTCTGCCTTGCATCTTGGACCACCTCGTGGTGGTCCCGGGTGTGGGTACCCCCTTAGGCCCCTTCATGAGTGTTCTAATTTTGTGACAAGCCCCCCAAGGTTTTGGGCGAGTTTCGAGTTCATTCGGACTCCCGGATTGGTTTAAAACTTGGTTTTTTGGAAGTATAGTGCACTTGGTGTTTAACCCTTTGTAAAATTTGGTATGTGTGCTATTTGTGTGTAGAATTCTAATGTCGTGACTTTGTTTACATGCGGATATGTGTTGTTGAATGTTGTCTAATTGCTATATGCTCAATTAGACGAGATTGCACACTTGCTTTTGTTACTTGTTTCTGAGTATATATATCTTGTTTATGGTTTAGTCGGATTGTCGTGTCGGATAGCCCCTCGTGCGATTTGGTTGTACAATTTTGATTTACATTGTTGTATTCATTTGTTCGGAATGAGCTCCAACTTGTGGCCATCGTTTTCGTATTATGTATATTCTTTTATTGGGGCTCGACCAGGATGCGGTCGACGTTACCATTGTATTTATTTCATTTTTGTACTAGAATTAACCCAGGAGAAGTGCTCGAATAGCCGGGTTCTAGAGTACAGCAGGTGACCATCTCATGGAGTTGAGACCGGGCCGCCTCGCTATAGAATTGGCGGGTTGCCCGCCACATTTGTAGGGGTTATAGGATCGACCCGCAGAGTGGTGCACAAGTTACCGGATTCTAGAAAGCGATGGACGACCGACTCATGTCGTTGAAGGCGAGTTGCCCAATTTCTAGAATTGGTAGATGGCTTGCTGTACTCGTAGGGGTCTAGGATCGACTTTGTACGGGCTATTCACATGACTGGAGAACATCGCGTCTCATTTGCGGCTCAGACGAAACACGGGGCTCCAAGTTTATCCACTATTTCATATTGTTTGTCGCATGCTTGTGATGATTATTATCTGGCTGTGATAACCATTATCTGCCTGTGATGACCATTATCTGCTTGCGAAGTTGATACATATATATATACATTATATATTAGTAGATACTTCTATATGTTTTGCATCCGCGCTAGCCCTGTCCCCGCCCCGCCGTAGGTTAAGTAACCTTACGGTGAAGATCCGGGATTTCGTGGCGAATTCGGATGGCATATAAAAGCATGCTATTTTGGTTGTTTCTGGTGTGGCTTAGAAACTCGTTTTGATGGGAGCGCATTATATGTATAATGAAAGAAAAACAAACCTATATGATGTTGTCGGAACCAATTTTTAAACTCGGTTTTTCTTCCAAACTCACAGTCGTATTCTTTTGCTTTGTATAGAGGTATTCGGTTAGGAATATTCTGCACCTCATTCTATGGGGAAAGAGCCCTGATCCCTTCATGGGGAGTTTGCTCTTAAGCAAAAGTTTATGTTACTGGTTTTAAAAGCGGAGTCTAAACCACTCCATTTTCAAAACTACTCGAGTTTCTTCAACGATATCAAGTTCATTACGTTAAAGGTTTTTTGCCAAAGACCAGCCGTAGCCTTTCGTCATTTCATATTGGTATTGCTTAGTATTCGTGCTACATATGTTGATCTCTATCAAGACGTAGTGTTCGGTAGCTCTGTAATACTTTTCTGTTGCATGGTGATGCGATTGGTTGGGATAGCCGTACGGTCATTTTGACCTCTGTCAAAAGCTCGTACGGGTGGGTCTAATTAATCCAGGATAATGACGGGTAGAACTTGACTTGCGAATTATGGTATGTTGACCTCTGTCAAGGCCATAATCCGCTTGGGGCAAAAACCATATCGGGAGTTTCAAATATAAGAGAAACTTTCCAAGTTTGCGCATACCTTCTGGAGTGTGATAATTTTGGTCGGCTTCCGTCAAAGTTATCGCACAATGATAGTTAGGTCCCGATTCTCACTGATGAGTAGGTATCACTCCTCGGGAGAATTTCACTTCACAACTAGCTAACCTATTAGGTGTCTAGAAAGTGTTAACGAGATTACGTCTCTGCGGAAACATAGTTATTTAATTGGGTCCATGCGAAAGCATGGAGGACCTCCCTCGGAGTATGTTCATATCAGAATTTTGCATTATTATATCGCCCATTCTTAATCACATTACAAATAAATAGATGCTTTTGATTTATGTCTGCTAAATAGTTGCAGGATTACAGGTTCTCAGATCATTACAGTGAAATTCATGAAAAGACATTACAAATGTGAGACTACGACCAACAATAGATGAATCCGTATGATACCGCCTACTAGTTCAAGGAACAAATGAAAATCATGAGACAGTTCAAGGCACAAAGTACAAAGGAAGCATAAGATTCAAGACTTCAACACGAAGCTCACGGTAAAAGTCCACATAATTCTGCACTGTTGGAAATCTGAAAGAAAGTAGAAAATATTCTGAGGAACCAAGTGAAGAAATCAGAAGGAAAAAGCAACATGAAGCAACCCTGAAAGATAGAGATCAAGATCCTACTATATGGTTGCGGAACCGCGGCCAAATATGGCTTTCTGCCGCGGAACCGTGGCCATGCAATGCACGTGTCGGTGCAGGTGTCAGTGGGTGTCGATGTTTTGACCCGGCTTTCTTAGGGTAGTCTTGTAAATTCAAATGTGGATCAGATGTAAAACCTAGGGTTTCTCCTATCTATAAATAGGAAAGCCGAAAGCCTAATTAGACATGCCTCTTTTTAATTTCTAGATTAAAATTTTAATTCAGTTGTAATCGTTGAGAGGTCATCAATAAAAGTAAGCTTTTCTTTTATCTTGCATTGTTTTTTTATCTGCAATTTATTACCTGCAATTTCTTATCTGCTCTTTTATTATTTGCAAATTAGTTTATCATTCAAAAAGAAAATATAAAAATGATTTTTATCGTCACTTTCCTAATGAGTGAGTAATTCCTCACTTTTTAGGGTTAGAATAGGGAAGGTTTGAGAGAAGGAAATCACTCTCACTCCTTTCTTTGCCAATATAATTTTTAATTAATTAGGACTCTATTTAAATTAACCACACACCGCTCGCTACGGCACCCTATCCTACAAGATAGCGGTGATTCCCTAGTTAGACCGGTTGTGGTTGATTTAAATAGAGCTTAGGGTTAAGAGTTAAGAACGGACGGACAAGGACAAAAAGGAAGAAACTACGTTTCTTCCTAGTCGTGCTAATCCCCGTTATTGACTATTACCCTAACACCTATATTCTTAACTAGGGAATTGTTAGCGGTGAGAAGATTCCATATTTCAAACTAACCTAATCCTAACCCTAGCAAGACTTTAAATCAATTTAATCTCATTCTTAGATCTAAAAACAAAACCTACCAAAAATAGGACTTAACTCGTTAGAACATAAAGAAAGAACACCATCTCCTTGTGGATCGACCCGTACTCAACCGGCTAGCTACCAAGCGACACCGTCTTGATTGCGGTATTCTTAAATTTTAAAACGCACACGCATGATCTTACATCAATCAGAATACCAACACTGGCCTAGCTGAACGGTTAGCGAATTTGTAAGGTGTATATGATCCCGACTAGTTCTCCTTTTAGGGTTTGAAGGAGAATTCGAAGAAATAGTAAGAGCCATACTGATTAGATAAAGTGATTAACCAATCTAATCTTGATAGAGTGCACGTTGAGTGTTTCTTTTCTCTCTCTCTGGTTACAGCGACCCATGACTTACCTTAAACTATAACTCATGAACCAAGTTAACCGAACTTTCTTACACACTTTAGTTTTGGATTGTCATGATTCACGACAAAGTCGCATATCTCACTTCTACTCCTACTTTCCCTTTGTGTTTCTCCAGAACATTTCATATCACTACGATGATCTATATTGCTCGGAAAGGCTATCATATAGTTAAATACAAACTTGAAGAAATTGTTTCAGTTGAGAATGATCACTAGTTCTGGAGAAATTGAATAGGATTGTTCGGTTGCCTCTTCTCTTTACATTCTCTCAGGTTGTGAGAGCTCCTTGTATTTGGAGAATACACCTATTACGCTTATTGGATAGTCTTTTTCTAAATCTTAGGCTGATGTTGAAAGGTAGGGAAGGAAGAAAACCAATTAGTCTAAGTGCGGTATACATAAGGTAAGATGTAGAGACATATAAAGGGATTGAAGTGAGGGCAAAGGAAATTGCGACTACTGTCATGAATCTGGATAATGGAAGAGGCATTACTAGGAATACCTGGCCACCCCTTGAAACATTTATGTTTCAGAATTTTTTTGTACCTGTAAATGAGAACTGTTTTCCCAATTAATTATGACTCCATGGTATGTATTTACCGGATTTGGATGTCATATCCGTACGGCGTTACAGTGCTGAATAGGAGTAGAATATTGGAAAATGAGCGATTTGATTCTCAATATCGGGATTCATTGCAATTGGTGATATTGGATTAAATCATCTGGTTTTGCCTAACGGCAAATATTTGGTTTCGAATAACCGTTGTTATGCACCAATTTTTAAAATGATATATCTGTGTCTTTATTTTATAAAGCGAGACATAAATTTTGAAAATTGTGTTCCAAACATATACCTTTATCAGTTGAGGATAAGATAAGGTGTATTGAATAATGGTATAAGACATTCTTAACCAAAATACAGTTTTCAACCTACAACATACGGAGTTTGAGTTATTGAACTCTTTAGGCTTATACATGAAAATGTATGTTGTCCAGTGTCCTTCGGGACAAGGGATTGGTACTCTTACTTCATTCAGATTTACCTATGAGTTCTCTGGTTTTAGACACGCATTCGTTGTAATTCAAGGTCTAAATATTTTGAGAAGTTTATAGGTATAAGAATAAAATAGAGAACCATACATTGGACTTCGAGGTGATCGAACATGTAAATACTTATGCTGGGTATTCCATCATAGTAATATTGAGAACTTGATTCTCTCACATGTTACTCATCCGTGGGTACGCTCTTTGATGAGTTGTTCCCGCCAAAAATTTCTGCGCAAAAGAGTCCAAGGTATCAAATGGCAGCGATACGCTTAAGAAAATGCGAACCGGTATCTTCCGGCCTGTATTTTGATAAACTCCCCAATGAGAAACTGTTAAATTATGATGGTGTTGAAAGCATCTCGAAAAAACCTTCGATTTGATATATTATGGGCCTCATAATTCATCCGGGATCAAAAGTTATGAGCAAATGTGTTATGCACATGTGATCTAAGAAAGAAGATGCGAACCAGTATTTTCCGAGCTTTATTTTGACAAACTCCGGAATTAGAAACAGCTAAATTCTGATGGTATTGAAAGTATCTTGAAAAGACCTTCGATTTGATATATTATGGGCCTCATAATTCATCCGGGATCCAAAGTTATGAGCAAATGTCTATGCACATGTGATCTAAGGAAGAAGATGCGAACCAGTATTTTCCGAGCTGTATTTTGACAAACTCCGGAACGAAAAATAGCTAAATTCTGATGATATTGAAAGCATCTCGAAAAGACCTTCGATTTGATATATTATGGACCTCATAATTCATCCGAGATCAAAAGTTATGAGCAAATGTGTTATACACGTGTAATCTAAAGTAATGCTCTACTACATGGGGAATGCATTTTTTAGTCTCACATCGGGAAAAGGAGAGATGGCTTCTCTACCACTCCCATATAAATAAGAGGGGATACCTCTTAGAAAGGTAGAGTTAAATCCTCAAACGATTCAATACTCAAAGGAGCTTAGTTCTCCAAGATAGGAGCATGCTCCTCCATAATGCGCATATGCGCAAGCGCCATGTGCGCTACGTGCAACGCACGTGTGCCCGCCATGCGGCACTACGTGCAACGCACGTGCGCACCACATGAGAATATTCAATAATATTAAAAGAAGCTTGTTCTCCATATATAGAAGCTTTGCTTTTCCTCATAATGCGCATGTGCAACGCACGCGTGCCCGCCATGCGGCACCACGTGCAACGCACGTGCGCACCACATGAGAACATTTAATAATATTAAAAGGAGCTTGTTCTCCATATATAGAAGCTCTGCTTCTCCTTATAATGCGCATGTGCTCCACGTGCAACGCACGTGTGCCCGCCATGCGGCACCGCGTGCAACGCACGTGCGCACCACATGAGAACATTTAATAATATTAAAAGGAGCATGTTCTCCATATATAGAAGCTCTGCTTCTCCTCATAATGCGCATGTGCGCCACGTGCAACGCACGTGTGCCCGCCACGTGCGCACCACATGCAACGCACGTGCGCACCACATGAGAATATTCAAAGGAGACTCGTTCTCCATAGAAGCTTGCTCCCCCCATAATGTGCATATGCGCAAGATCCATGTGCGCTACGTGCAAATATGAGCGCCCGACACGTGCGATGCACATGCGCGAACGCAAAGAAGCTTTTTTCAGTAGCGAGAAGCTTAAGCTCCAGCCTGTTCTTCCCCCCTAATGAGTGAGACATGGTTCAAAGGGTACATCCCTCCACACCTTCGATATATGACACTGTAATCTCTCAGTGTCGTCGAAGAGGTAGTGGGTCCCAACGACCAACGATCTTTTTTTCTAAAATAAAAAAAAGGGGGATCAACATTTCTTGAAAAAAAATCAAGAGCTTCAAATAGAGAGAACTCTGAGAAAAATTTCAAGAAAAAGGTAAAAACCTTCACAACAGAGAAGAAATTTCTTCTAATAGATCATTGATCTAAAAACCAGATCAATGATCTTCACATAATAAACAGTTTTTTGCACTTCTTATGAACCACTGGTTCTTTAAAACAAGAAAAAACAAAATAAAAAAATAGTGCTTTGCACTTTTATGAACCTTTGGTTCCTGAAATAAAAAGAAAAACTTGTTTTTCTTTGATCTAAATTAGATCAAGGAAACGAACAGTGCTTTGCACTTCTTTTGTGAACCATTGGTTCTTGAATCTAAAAGATTCTTAAATCATAGTGCCTTGCACTTGCAAACTGCGCTGTTGCGCTCCTGGATTGGCGCAAGCCATCAGAGCGCGCCACGTGTCAGCAGCGCATTAGCGCAGCGCACTGCGCTTGCGCGACACGTGTCAACACTACAAGCGCTTGCGCTCTCTGATTGGCGCAAAGCGCCTGACAAATGCAAGGCATTTCTTAAAGGGCCAGGCCCAAATCAAAAAGACCTAGCAGGCCAAAATAAATTGCAAAGCAATAAAAAGGGGGCAGAGCCCAAGTGAAATTGATGCTCTGCATCTTTTATGGGCAGAGCCCAAACAAAAAAAATAGAAGTAATGCAATGCATTATTTAAGTGTGGGCAAAGCCCTAGCACAGGTCTAATAGACCAAAAATAAATAAGGGTGTTGAACATTTTCAACTGGACTTAACCCAATTTTGGCCGTAAGTCCTCAAATTAAATTGACTGAGCACAGCTGTTCTCTTAAATTAATTTATATCCGGTTCGAGGGTACATCTCCGAACTCCTCTGACACCCATCGTTGTAATCCTTCAACGACGTCAGAGAGGTGACGGGTCCCGACGACCGCATATCAATACGGACTGCGGGGTCCTTAAACTCGTGGACCGAAACGTCCTTAAACTAATGTTGGACCGAAACGTCCTTAAACTAATGATGGCTCAATGCGACTAATGCATCCTTAAACTAAAAACACCAAACCCAAATCTAAGTAAATACGGATTTGGACTAATCCACGTCCTACGGGCGACGGCATTACTCAGTCTCCGTATACAATCTACGGGCAACCACAAACAAAACAAACACACACGACACGAAGTGAAATTCTGGAGAAGGAGAAAGTTGTTACCGCGATACGGTAGCGTAATTAACTGCAGGGGCTTGCGCCTGCAGGGAAGAGCGTCCCCACAATCAAAAACCCCTTAAGCGAGGGGGAATCTGACGAAGTCTGCTACATCGGCCGCATCCGTCTAAACCTCCGATACACGGTGCCATAAATCAACTTGGCATCTTCGGAGAGGTGGACGGATAAAACCAAATAGCATCTGCCCCGAATCTCAGCGTCAGGACATCGCAGTCTTGTGCGCCGTCTTTCAGAGGGGAACAGATTCTAGCACGCCCGGTGGGACCTTTTCCTCTTTCCACTCCACACTTCGCGTGTCGTCTTCGCGAACCAATCGCGGTTTGTTAAATGGTTGCCTTCGGATTTCAAGTTACTAAGATTTGGTCTTTTGCCTGGCGCAGAACTCAAGCATCAATGGCCTTTAACTGCACCAACTGCTCGAAGTGCCACTGCAACGGACGCTCCACCACACCGGGAGGTGTAGTATATGGGCCCCAAGCGGCTTCCTTCCTCGCTCTGCCGGTAGAGCAGGTGACCCAAGCCACCACTGGCCTGTTCTTCGGGACCATGTTACCACCTACAAGCTTCTCTACGCCAATACCTACACCGAAAGTGAACAAAAAGTCGGTCTTCGACCGGCTCACTGCTACGATGACCCCTGTCAACGGGTCGCCCACTGCCAAACCAACAGCTTCGGTTTTCGCCAGGCTGGATCAGAACTCTAAACTGACTGTCCCAAGGAAGGCAATGCTTGCTGCTCCAGAAGTCGTCAAGGCGGCTTCCCCTGTCAAAGAATCGGTTTTTTCAAGACTGACGATTCCTGCTCCTGCCCCTGCTCGAGGATCCGTCTTCGACAGGTTGAATATCACCCCTCAAAAGACAACCTCAGTCTTTAAGAGGTTAACAGCGGCGGCGCCCCATTCAGACAGGGGGCAAAAAGAAGCTATCTCTATCTCCGAGCCAGTCCCAACGGCTCGTCGTGCCCGACGTCGCCATTGGCGACGAGTGAGGAAGGCATGGGGCAACTCCCCCTCAGGGCTAACTCTACCGGCTCCAGTGGTGGAAGTCAACGCTGCTGTTCCAACTGGGAACAGCTTTGAACTGCTGAGGAGGGTACGTAAGAATTCTCTAACCGCTACATTGAAAAGATCCCCTCCTCCCGCGGAGAGAGTTCCGGGAACAAAGCAAGAACAGCCCCCTCAACGACTGTCCTAAAAAATATACATGGTTTGGCGAAGGGTTCAAGACTCCGTGATTGTCACGACCCAAGTTTGGATGTGATCGGCACTTAGATTGTATCATATCTAAAGATATGCACAAAGTCCAAGTAAGACGAAACCAAGATTAAAATACCTTATTGCGGAATTATTTATGAAAATTTTAGTTTTTAAGTAAAAATCCCCATTTATGAGGTTAATTCATTAACAAGTATAAAGTGTTGGGTTTAGTTGTACCCTAGTTAGGATCAACAATATTAACAATGAACATAAATCTCAACAATAGAACATCACTATGAATCTCATAAAGAAAGAAACTATGATATAATGACCAAATGATCTCAACTGTCAACATATGTATACCATCTCTCATTCTAAGTCAAAATACAGGTTTAATGGAGACTTTCTAGATACAAAATACAAAATCAAAAAGGAAGGTTACTACACATGTAACATACCTATCAAAAGATGAAATACAACTGCAAAAGTAGCTCTGCCTCGCAGCTAACCGTCCACTCTACCCCTGCAAGGAACTGTGGCACAACGGGGGTGAGTTGCCAACTCAGTGAATATGACTAACATATAACGGTGAATAAAATAAATATGACAATCATATTACTGAAATATGAATCAATATGAGGTATGAGTATATGTGAAGTTCAACAATAAATCTCATGATACTCCGGAATCACAACTCAATAAAATCATTTCTCAGTGTCCGTCAACGACACAAAACATCCATTTCTTATAGGCATCATTCCCCGAATGATCCTGAATCAATAATACCGGTCGTTATCATCTAGATACACGCCGTATATTTATCACTAACTCCGGTATCGAGTAACCTCGCTAGGCTCCCCCGTCTCAATACGGCTATCCTGCCCCTCGGTCTCGACCGGATCCACCATGTATCCAACTGTATATCTCCCCCACTCAGTATGGATAACGTAAAATCCGCGACCGTATATCTCCCCCACTCGGTCCGGAATAAAACCAAAACAGAAAACATCTCATGGTGGATGTAACACCCGGCCCTAATTTAGACCAAAGACCGTATTTTATTACTTAGAATTCTTTTTATTCTTAATTAGGAATTATTTATTTTATTTTAATTATTATATTTTATTTTTCAAACACAGTTGAACCCAAACCCTAATTCTAATTACTTTTCCAAACCAATCCCAAGCCCATTCATGTATCCCTTCATAGACTCAATTCCTTTTTATCCTCGGCCCGTTCTTTTAAACTAAACCCCATCTCTTTTATACAAATCCCCACCTCATTTTTCCCCATTTTCAGTCTTTCCTCGGCCCAAAATCGTTCCGGCCCTCTCTATATTTTTCCATTTAAATTCCAAGCCCGGCCCCATTCCTTTTTCATTTAATCTTCAATTCCTTTTTCCTGGCCCGTTTCTTATTTTCCTTTAACCCTTTTTATTTTCTGGCCCGACTCAGCAGCCTCAGCCGACATCTCATTTTAAATAATCCCTTAATTATTATTCCTATTTTTCCCGAGCCCACCTTCTAAATTCCTTTAAGGAAATTCCTGCGGCCCGCCCACTTCTTTCTCTCCCCAATCAACTATTTTTCTCCTGCGGCCCAAAAAGAAAACTCCTCAGCCCTTTTGTTAAGAGGAAATTAAATTCCTTCAGCCCTCGGCCCGGCCCAGTGCCCGCTTCCTCTCAATACCCGACCCGACCCCACTCCTATTCATCTTCCCCCTTCCTCAACGGTAACGTGCACTGTTCACGCGCGCGATCCCGTATCTCCGCCGCGTTTCACGCCCACGCCCACGCCTCCGTTGACGCGACGTTACACCCCGACTTCAATCCTCATCCTCTTCCTCACACCCACTCACTCTTTCCTCGCCTCACTACCTCCATCTCCCTCTTCCTTTCTCCTCGTTCTCCCTCCTCCTCGACCTCTCCTGCACCCTACCCCGTCGACGACGACGACGACTTCGACCCCATTCGTCTTCTCTCCACTCCACCACCGACACCGACCCCTCTTGCCACCACGGCGAGCCTACCCTGCACCCATCACCGACTCACTCCCCTGCACCCATCACCCGCCACACGCCGACGATCCCACTGCCTCGTCGGCCGCCCCATCATCATCGTCCTCTTCCCACCATCTCTCCTTCTCACTCTGCATACACTTCTGTCTCTCTCTCTCTCCAACTCTCCCTTGCTTTCTCTCCCTCCTCATCTCTGTTTCATTCTCTCTCTATCACCCTATCTCCCTCTCTCGTTCACTCTGCAGTTTTCCCCTCTCTCTCTCGTTTCACTCTCTCTCTCTCTCTCAGCCTACACTTTCTCTCTCTCTCCCTCTAACTCCCCCCTCCCCTCTGCAACTCTCTCTCTTCCTCACCTGCACTCTCAATTCTCTCTCTCTCTATATCCCATTCTCTCTCTCTCTATGTTCACTTACTCTCTCCCTCTCTCTCTATAACACCCGCTCTACCGTCCACCACAGCGAGCAACTCCACGTCAACAAGCACCACCCTCGCCGACACGACCCCAACAACCAAGCCGCCGCTGCCGAGACGCGAGTTCGTGCCAAATCTAGGGCCGTGCCGCGCGTGTGTCGCGCGTTCGTGGCGTTACCGTCAGCGTCCAACCCCAAGTCGTTCTCAGGCAAGTTCTTACTTGCTTTCATGCTATTCCGTACATATTACAAATTAGAATCGTAGATATATTCCATGTTTGCTTGATGTTATATATTGTCACAAAACTGTTCGATGCTTGTTCCCATAGAAAATCATTATCGTATTTGACGGAACTGGACATATTATATTGGCCCTTGTAGAGATGTTTAATGTGTGCAAATTTCATTAGAAAATACGACTGTTAACAGTTAAAATGACTACCCCCAAGTTTGATCGTAAAACTGAAACTCTGTTGCACCTGAAAATAGTTAAATTCATCATAAATCATATACATATTAGATTGGTGCGTTCGAGGGCTCAAATTGAAGCTAACTCGATGAACTTTAATCCTATACCAATTTCCAGACATTTCGGTATTTAAACTGTGATGATATTCGGTTCGGAGTGCGGCTCTGGACTGCAGTCCAGAGTGACTCCAGTCCTTGCTTGCTGTTTCGTATTGGATACCATAGAATTTCCTTAACTTGTAAGTTGCGGAACTCCGCTGTTTATTATAGATAAATCTGTTAGCTAGATAACACAATTAATTTCATCCTGTTTCGTTACCGGTTGATATTTAATCTGTAATTTAATAGATCGGGACACATAACAGTCCCAGCAGATTCAGATTTGACATGTTAATATTAAACAGATTATAACTCCTAACACACAGACGCGATTGAAGATCCGTTTGTTGCGTTGAAAACTTTACTGAAAACCCTAGGATTCTTTCAACTGTAGCGTCGCTAAATTATGATCCCAACTGGGGTTAAAATGCGTTGCGAAATGGATTCCTGATTCTGAAATTGGATTTCCAGCCGCGTGCGCTTAAAATGAAACAGTTATAACTAATGATCCTGAAACCCGTTTGACCTGAAACAAAATTCTAATGATAGATAACTGAACATATTAAATACTACCTGTCTATCATTTCGCTAAATTATATACATATGGTCCATGATAAATCGTGCAAGTGATAGACTGCTGTTTTTATGATACCTTAGTTGTGCTTCTTATACTGTTCATGCATCATATCATACTTATATCATTGTAGTGATAACCTAGTGACATCGTGCATTTACCCAGTGTTAGAATTTTAGTGTTGATTGTGGCAAGTACGTCAGTGTTCGTGTATTCGTGATTAAGTGAAAGTGATACGTACTTGTGCACAATCAGTGCCCCTTTTATTCTATTGCATTGTCGACGTCTGTGGGATGCGTGTACGTGTGACTATAAGTGGTATGGGACACTTATGGAAGCGCTTGCATGGGTGTCACAGATAAGGCATCCGACACTGCCATTTATCTTAGGTATTAGTCGGGACGTGCTTGATGGAGGTCTTGCCTCCAGTTCTCGCGCAGACTTGTCACGGATCGATTAGTATTTAGGATGATGGTTAGCGTTTGATGTAGACCACGGGGTGTGGGGTAGTTCAAGTGTGAATTCAACAGAATCTCGGGAGTCCCATGCCGGCTTATATATTTAGGGAGTTATATGGAGATTTACAGGGTATGTGCTATAGACACCGTGATACATTCGTTACTTGTTGGGCCCGTGGTCCCTTGCCCTTGGGTTCTACCCTTGGGTGGAGGACACTCGTGAGTGGTTGACTCTCACACTTGGACTGACGATAGGCTTATTGACCTGTGCAGTGAGACTTAGAGACTGATAGGGTTACTGTCATTTACATTCCTTATATACTGTGTTGACATACATGTCATATCGTATACTGCTTTACTGCTCCGCTGCATTTATCTCTGCTCATTTATATTCATGCTGTTATTGATTTACTGTTGTTCATATCTTTCACCACTGTCAGAACTGTTACTTGATTATATATATTATATTGCTATTGTGTCGCTCTGACGACCTGAGTATGCATGCTCAGTGTGAGGAGAAGATTTAGTCTGGATCAGTACATCACAGTCTTCTTGATTCGCCATTCCGAGTTGCATCCGTAGTTCCACTTCAGGTCAGTTCTTTATTTTGTTCCTTTCAGTTACTGCATTTCTCATTACCTGCGCATTATTTACTGTTTACCATGATAAACTAGAAGCCGAAGTGTGACTACGGCAGGACATTTCCTTGACCGTAGGAACATGGCTGGCCTTGTCTACCCCTCGTATTCCGTATTTTGGGAAGCGGGGCGTGACATGGTTTAGTTGGTATCAGAGCCAGGTTTTGCATCGTTTGAGATTGCAGTTTTCCGTGTATGGTTTGGCAATCTGAGACATCACTCGGTCTAGGTTGTAAACTTGTCACTCTTGATCCATATTCACATCGTGTGTTCAGCTATCCATTCACTATGGTTTTGGATGACTTGACAAGGGTACGTGGTGGCAATTGCACTACCGTACTCTATTCAAGTGACTTAAAGTGATACTGTTGATTCCCTACTTGTAATGATATTCATCATCTCTGATATTCTTGAATCCTTGTTCTATCCATATTATATTTTGATTCATTTAGCTTGTGACTTATATCATCCTCAAATTGTTGTTTCAGGATCATGTCTTCCAACGACTCTTCATCTTTGTCCGCTCCCCAGAATCAGACTGTTGAGATCCTTAGTGTACTACAAGGTTTAAAGAAAGCCCAGGAGCGAACAAACGACCTATTAGCTGAAGGGCTGAGAAGACAAGTGAGTCAGACCCCAGCGAGAGTCTCCTATCATACATGGATCTCTATTGGACGAGGAAAAGGGAAGAAGATGAAACGCCAATTTGTTTCCCCGCAACAGAAGTACCAGAAGAACCCCTGCTGTGGATATTGTAAGAGGCCAGGACACCTTCAGAGGGATTGTCGCCGTGCTCAATGGAAATGTCTGATATGCGGTTCCGACAAACATCTCATCAACGGTTGCCCAGAAAGAAAAGAACTACAAGGAGGAAACTCGTCCACACTCCCCACAAGTGAGAATTATCGCGTAGTTTTAACTTCGACGGTAAGGCGGATCTAACTCAGAATTCAACTAGCGTAACGATGACGCAGCGTGTTGGCAATCGAAGAAGAATTTTATGATTTTCCAATTTCAATAATAATGTTGTTATCTTCTATGAATAATTCTTTCAGTTTGCGAACTTGTATCCGTTGAACTTTAGTTGAATGAAATGAAATTTGAATCATAATATAGGTATCATTCTCAAGCTTTCTCTAAGTCAAATTCTAATCATTATCACAGTATTTTCATCCTGATCTTCCAGTTCCTGCAACCGCATATTTTTCCTATATTTTGTACCCTGAATTTTCCTTGATGTATTCCACTGTCTAATCATGACTTCCCTTTTCAGGCCATGGCCCACCCTGGAGCAGCGCCACATCTAGACGAGGATGCACAGTCATGAGTTTCCTTAGATTATACACTGACGAGTTCCGATGATGAGGTCATTGGTCCCCAGGTCAACATCGAAAACAATGATTCAGAGGACGAAGGAGTAGCTGCCCCAGAGTTTGACATGATGGGAAATTCCGACGAAGAGGAAGAAGACCTTGAAGAAAACCCAATAGAAGAAGATCCCGAAGAAGAGCCGATAGAAGAAAATCCAGTTGGGGAAAATCCCGTGGAAGAAAACCCAGGAGGAGAGGATCACATCGGATCGGACCTCGATGAAGAAGTTCTACCCGAGGAAGAAGGACCAGAAGATCAAGACCCCATGGTGGAAGGACTTCCAATAGAGGTACCTGCGAGACGCTATGGAAATGGACGCCCCTATCTGAGTGCGCGAGTCTACCGCAACCTGCTGAATCTTCACAACCGCGACTGACGGAATTCCTTTTGATGTTGTTTTCTGGCCAAATAAATGTGTATAGTTTAGGACCACTTTCCATCTTTGAGAATGTCTTGTTTCAGATTTTCTGGAATGAAATAAATCTTCTGAATTTGTAACCTTTTGATTATTAGTTCACTTGACACCTGTTCATTGCCCATATCCATTTACTTTTCTGCTGAGATCCTTGACTGTCCATCCCTACCCATCGTATGGTTTTCACCCCGTTTTGATTAGAAAGTACCGCCCCTTGATCCTTGGAATGAGCCACCATCCATTCTTCGCTCGTGCCTCGTTTGTAATTCTTTGGGAGGAGAAAATTTTGGAGAAACTTCCGAGTTCGCTAACCCTTCACATCTTGATTCATATGTTATACCGACCGCTATCCTACCCATACTTCTTCCCTTGTAGTCATTTATTGTTCGCCCTTACTTCCTGTGCTGATCCGATCCTAATCCCCTTGGTCCTCAGCCTAAAGCCGCCACACTCCGACTTTTGATTGAGCCGCACTTCCTCATAATCATTACCCTATCTAGCTCTATACCTATTTGCGTCCTCCCTTTTACCCTAATTACATTTAGGGACACTGTTATTCAAAAATTTAGTTTTCAGTACTTTAAATTTATCAAAGAGAGTGTGTTATTGATTACTCTACTTTCATATATTTTTTTCAGTAGCGCAAACTAACACTGCGCATATATTGTTCCATGTTCCCCGTTTTCATTATGTGAGTTTTCTAAGTTGATTTAAAACTATTCGATCGATAAATTACCTTAAAATGTTTTAACCTATCATTACCTCATTGTTGTTACTATATTTTCGGGTGTTGTGCCTATGTTTACTAATATAAATGATTGTGTCTTATACTTATTATTTCTACCTTGCTACTTTTGATATACTTATATGTACACATATTTGGGTTCGATTCTATCGAACAAGCCTTGAGTATTAGTATTCGCTATTTTTGCCTAAATTCTCGTATACATGTATTTACCCTTATAGTTGTTCCTGCCCTACATCTATTGGACCTACCTTTCCGTATGTCGTTCTTACTCATATATATTTTAGGTTTCTTCGTACACAGATTTTTTTGTGTAAATCCTTATAGTTTAGTTTGCAACTATGATAACTTTCGCTTATGTTCTATCACTTATTATTTCTTTAAATTTCGAGGACGAAATTTTTGTAAGGGTGGTATGATGTAACACCCGGCCCTAATTTAGACCAAAGACCGTATTTTATTACTTAGAATTCTTTTTATTCTTAATTAGGAATTATTTATTTTATTTTAATTATTATATTTTATTTTTCAAACACAGTTGAACCCAAACCCTAATTCTAATTACTTTTCCAAACCAATCCCAAGCCCATTCATGTATCCCTTCATAGACTCAATTCCTTTTTATCCTCGGCCCGTTCTTTTAAACTAAACCCCATCTCTTTTATACAAATCCCCACCTCATTTTTCCCCATTTTCAGTCTTTCCTCGGCCCAAAATCGTTCCGGCCCTCTCTATATTTTTCCATTTAAATTCCAAGCCCGGCCCCATTCCTTTTTCATTTAATCTTCAATTCCTTTTTCCTGGCCCGTTTCTTATTTTCCTTTAACCCTTTTTATTTTCTGGCCCGACTCAGCAGCCTCAGCCGACATCTCATTTTAAATAATCCCTTAATTATTATTCCTATTTTTCCCGAGCCCACCTTCTAAATTCCTTTAAGGAAATTCCTGCGGCCCGCCCACTTCTTTCTCTCCCCAATCAACTATTTTTCTCCTGCGGCCCAAAAAGAAAACTCCTCAGCCCTTTTGTTAAGAGGAAATTAAATTCCTTCAGCCCTCGGCCCGGCCCAGTGCCCGCTTCCTCTCAATACCCGACCCGACCCCACTCCTATTCATCTTCCCCCTTCCTCAACGGTAACGTGCACTGTTCACGCGCGCGATCCCGTATCTCCGCCGCGTTTCACGCCCACGCCCACGCCTCCGTTGACGCGACGTTACACCCCGACTTCAATCCTCATCCTCTTCCTCACACCCACTCACTCTTTCCTCGCCTCACTACCTCCATCTCCCTCTTCCTTTCTCCTCGTTCTCCCTCCTCCTCGACCTCTCCTGCACCCTACCCCGTCGACGACGACGACGACTTCGACCCCATTCGTCTTCTCTCCACTCCACCACCGACACCGACCCCTCTTGCCACCACGGCGAGCCTACCCTGCACCCATCACCGACTCACTCCCCTGCACCCATCACCCGCCACACGCCGACGATCCCACTGCCTCGTCGGCCGCCCCATCATCATCGTCCTCTTCCCACCATCTCTCCTTCTCACTCTGCATACACTTCTGTCTCTCTCTCTCTCTCTCTCCAACTCTCCCTTGCTTTCTCTCCCTCCTCATCTCTGTTTCATTCTCTCTCTATCACCCTATCTCCCTCTCTCGTTCACTCTGCAGTTTTCCCCTCTCTCTCTCGTTTCACTCTCTCTCTCTCTCAGCCTACACTTTCTCTCTCTCTCCCTCTAACTCCCCCCTCCCCTCTGCAACTCTCTCTCTTCCTCACCTGCACTCTCAATTCTCTCTCTCTCTATATCCCATTCTCTCTCTCTCTATGTTCACTTACTCTCCCTCTCTCTCTCTATAACACCCGCTCTACCGTCCACCACAGCGAGCAACTCCACGTCAACAAGCACCACCCTCGCCGACACGACCCCAACAACCAAGCCGCCGCTGCCGAGACGCGAGTTCGTGCCAAATCTAGGGCCGTGCCGCGCGTGTGTCGCGCGTTCGTGGCGTTACCGTCAGCGTCCAACCCCAAGTCGTTCTCAGGCAAGTTCTTACTTGCTTTCATGCTATTCCGTATATATTACAAATTAGAATCGTAGATATATTCCATGTTTGCTTGATGTTATATATTGTCACAAAACTGTTCGATGCTTGTTTCCATAGAAAATCATTATCGTATTTGACGGAACTGGACATATTATATTGGCCCTTGTAGAGATGTTTAATGTGTGCAAATTTCATTAGAAAATACGACTGTTAACAGTTAAAATGACTACCCCCAAGTTTGATCGTAAAACTGAAACTCTGTTGCACCTGAAAATAGTTAAATTCATCATAAATCATATACATATTAGATTGGTGCGTTCGAGGGCTCAAATTGAAGCTAACTCGATGAACTTTAATCCTATACCAATTTCCAGACATTTCGGTATTTAAACTGTGATGATATTCGGTTCGGAGTGCGGCTCTGGACTGCAGTCCAGAGTGACTCCAGTCCTTGCTTGCTGTTTCGTATTGGATACCATAGAATTTCCTTAACTTGTAAGTTGCGGAACTCCGCTGTTTATTATAGATAAATCTGTTAGCTAGATAACACAATTAATTTCATCCTGTTTCGTTACCGGTTGATATTTAATCTGTAATTTAATAGATCGGGACACATAACAGTCCCAGCAGATTCAGATTTGACATGTTAATATTAAACAGATTATAACTCCTAACACACAGACGCGATTGAAGATCCGTTTGTTGCGTTGAAAACTTTACTGAAAACCCTAGGATTCTTTCAACTGTAGCGTCGCTAAATTATGATCCCAACTGGGGTTAAAATGCGTTGCGAAATGGATTCCTGATTCTGAAATTGGATTTCCAGCCGCGTGCGCTTAAAATGAAACAGTTATAACTAATGATCCTGAAACCCGTTTGACCTGAAACAAAATTCTAATGATAGATAACTGAACATATTAAATACTACCTGTCTATCATTTCGCTAAATTATATACATATGGTCCATGATAAATCGTGCAAGTGATAGACTGCTGTTTTTATGATACCTTAGTTGTGCTTCTTATACTGTTCATGCATCATATCATACTTATATCATTGTAGTGATAACCTAGTGACATCGTGCATTTACCCAGTGTTAGAATTTTAGTGTTGATTGTGGCAAGTACGTCAGTGTTCGTGTATTCGTGATTAAGTGAAAGTGATACGTACTTGTGCACAATCAGTGCCCCTTTTATTCTATTGCATTGTCGACGTCTGTGGGATGCGTGTACGTGTGACTATAAGTGGTATGGGACACTTATGGAAGCGCTTGCATGGGTGTCACAGATAAGGCATCCGACACTGCCATTTATCTTAGGTATTAGTCGGGACGTGCTTGATGGAGGTCTTGCCTCCAGTTCTCGCGCAGACTTGTCACGGATCGATTAGTATTTAGGATGATGGTTAGCGTTTGATGTAGACCACGGGGTGTGGGGTAGTTCAAGTGTGAATTCAACAGAATCTCGGGAGTCCCATGCCGGCTTATATATTTAGGGAGTTATATGGAGATTTACAGGGTATGTGCTATAGACACCGTGATACATTCGTTACTTGTTGGGCCCGTGGTCCCTTGCCCTTGGGTTCTACCCTTGGGTGGAGGACACTCGCGAGTGGTTGACTCTCACACTTGGACTGGCGATAGGCTTATTGACCTGTGCAGTGAGACTTAGAGACTGATAGGGTTACTGTCATTTACGTTCCTTATATACTGTGTTGACATACATGTCATATCGTATACTGCTTTACTGCTCCGCTGCATTTATCTCTGCTCATTTATATTCATGCTGTTATTGATTTACTGTTGTTCATATCTTTCACCACTGTCAGAACTGTTACTTGATTATATATATTATATTGCTATTGTGTCGCTCTGACGACCTGAGTATGCATGCTCAGTGTGAGGAGAAGATTTAGTCTGGATCAGTACATCACAGTCTTCTTGATTCGCCATTCCGAGTTGCATCCGTAGTTCCACTTCAGGTCAGTTCTTTATTTTGTTCCTTTCAGTTACTGCATTTCTCATTACCTGCGCATTATTTACTGTTTACCATGATAAACTAGAAGCCGAAGTGTGACTACGGCAGGACATTTCCTTGACCGTAGGAACATGGCTGGCCTTGTCTACCCCTCGTATTCCGTATTTTGGGAAGCGGGGCGTGACAGTGGACATGACACATCAATCATGAAAACACTGGATTTATGTAATAGTATTCAAAACTCAAAACCATATCCTCAATTTTGCATTTACCTCATATATAACACAGAAATACGCATATATTAACATGATGTAAACGATGCAATCTACTACTATTATTGATATGTGAAATATGATATAAAATTATGTTAACAAGTATTATGTTTAAGTGTAAAGTGACATATCAATATCGACGAGGTGTGTGTAGCATATAAGACGTGCACGTGGCATGACTCGTCGATAATTGTGAAGTGTTCTAATTATCTAATCAATTTATATGTATATATGATGAATGCATATTATCAATTTGGCATAGCGATATAAAGCATTAAGTTAAGTAAAACTACGGGCGAAACACGCCATCTTTACAAAATTCCCCGGTAGATGTTTAGTCTACTCACCGGAAAGGTCGAATCTACTCCGGAATTTCTAATCCTTTCCCTTTCCTCGCTGTTTCCGTAATTCTTGTATCCGAATCTAAATTTACAATTTAACTTATATAAGAAAAACGGCTATTCCGATATGACGGAAATGAAAAACACCCTTTTCCACTTACAAGTTACATACTATTCGATTATATCAAGTTATTAAACACTTAATCTTGCTAGATTTTAACCTTAATCTGTACTGTTACAGAATTTAAAACGCGACGTGATTTAGTCGTATCGTATTTAGTGTTTTATGATACCCTTTCCGATATATGTTCCCAGATTTTAACTACTGTGAAACTAATTTAATTAAACAGTACCAAAATAACCAAGATTGTGTACTGTAAACTACTCAACAAAGCAAACCCATAAAGCTCCCCCCATGGCCGGCGACGCCGGATTTCCCTATATGGCCGCCGGCCAAAAACCGGCCCCTTGGTGTCGTGGTCTTGTGGTTTATTCTAATTGTTACCTACATCATTTTAACTCTGTTTAGTTAAGTTAAATATTCTCCAGATCAAAGCAGATTTTAACAGACATTCCATTTAGTTAAAATACGATATTATGTGACATAGCTAAACTTTAGTTAACTAAACTACTGAGCTTTATCTCTACTGTGTTTAAGAATTTTACCCTCCAAACTTGCTGTAGGAATAACCCTCCAAGATTGATAAGCTCCTCCTAGCTTGATGATGAACAAAAACTCAAGAACAAGCTCCTTCTTCTTCTTCTTCCTCTTGTTCTTTCTTTTCTTTTTTCTCTTTTCTTTTCTTTTAATTTATTTGAATTTTAACCTGAGATTGAACTGAATAGGAGCTATATATATGAGAGGAGGAAGGGATAGGGTGAAGGAGGAGGTGTCAAGGGTTGAAGTGTGCATGTTTCATGCAAGGAGGAGGTGGAGGTTGAAGGTGTGCATGCAAGCATGAGGTGGTTTATGCATTATCTTCCTAATTTATTCTAATTTGAATATAAATTCTGAACTAAACGAATTTCCACTCACTTCCACTTATACCCTCAACAATATCCTATTTGCATAAAAACTTAAACTTTACAAGTTAACCCCTCACAACTTAACTTATTACAAAACACATATTTTATTAAAATGAAGCTAAATTTATCCTTAAAACCCTTATAGCTTATTTAATTTGCATATAAAAATTTTAATTTAATTTGCATTACATATAACTTATGAAGATTGACATATTTGATTTTAACCGTTTTGTGATTTATCAATTTATTATTAATTTAATTAATTTTATTTATTTCTAAATATTCCAAATGTTACACTGATCGACCCAGATCACTCTCGTCAACAAAAGAAGACGAAAGTGAAAAGAGAAAAGGACCGTCCTATTAAACAGCAGAGAACAACAATCGCTAGGGTGCCCACTGCAACGGCCCCCTCCACTTCAACGGCCCATAAAAGAAAGCGGCCGGAGAAAACCCCCATGCCGGCGACAAATATCAGAGGTGGTGAACCCAAACGCCCTAAGTCAGGGGGCATTGTAGTTCATACCGTCTATATAGCGTCTGGTAAAGAAGACAGTCGCATATCTACGGGTCATCGACCGCTTACGCGATCAGTAACCAAGGCGCAGGAGTAGCAACAGAAGCTCCAAGAAATGTTGAACGCTATGGTCGCACTTACAGGGCCAAAAGAAAACCCCGAAACGTCCTCGGATGAACGCCAAGAGGAAGAAACCGACGCCGAATTCCTTCGTCGGATATTGGAGAAGAAGGACAAAGAGGCTGCTGAACAAGTAGCCAACATACAACGTATGGGCCTCCTCTTCCAAGACATGATAGGGATGATGATACAACAAGATCCTCCGACCGAAGAGCCCCCGATCGTCCTTGGGGATGATAGGGGAGAGACATCAAATCCTCCACCAGCTCTGTCGATGGCTAAGGAGGATACAATCTCCAAAACTGATTTGGATGAGTACATCGCCCATCAAATACGGGTTCATCATGCGACCGAAGCGGCCGGTCAGGTCGTAAAAACGGGACGGCCATATCCGAGTTGGTACGATCAAATCAAGTACCCGCCAGGTTACACGATTCCCAAGTTCCATGTCTACAAGGGGACGGGCAATCCTCATCAGCATGTTGCCCAGTTCAGAGCACTCTGCGGCAACACCGGCGGTGACGACAAGCTGTTGCTTCGCCAGTTTGTTGGAAGTTTATCGGATACGGCATTCGAGTGGTACTCTGAGCTCCCGAACGACTCTATCAAAACCTTCACGGAGATGGAGCTACTGTTTACTCAGCGTTTTGCAAGCGCCAGTGAACGTACCCCGATGACGGCACTGATTAACGCCAGGGTAAAGCCAGGCGAGACGTGGGTTCAGTACGCTATACGATGGCGGAACTTATGGTCGAAGTGCGAGCAGCGCATTGAAGAAGCTCCCGTGGTGGGTATGTTTGTAGGAACCCTTGATCCACAAGCAACCATCTCGCAATTTATGATGTTTTTCAAGCCGACTACCTTCCAGGCTTTGATTGACAAGCTAGCGCAGATGGATCAGATGGGCCATAAACCCCCTCTTCCAAAGCCGGACTCCCGAAATGACAAAGGGAAGGGAAAAGCGATCGTCTTCGCTAATGCTCAACAACAACCGAGCAATTCGAAGCCGGTTGTGCGTCAAAATAATATGCGCCCATACGTAGACCTCGAGGAGAGACTAGGGAGTCCTTACTCTTTTCCCCGCGATAAAACGAAAAGGTTATTCGAGCTGGCATTGCGCAACAGACTCTTAAATCTGCCGGATCCAAAACGTCCGTTGCAACCAAGTGACATCAACGAGCCCAACTACTGTCCTTATCATCGAGTACTAGGCCATCCGATCGAAGACTGCTACGTTTTCAAAAATTGGCTTGAAAACCAGTACCGACAGGGCAAGTTCGCGTTATCTGACAAATGGAAGGTGAATCCCCCGCAACCCCACACCTCTAAGGGGACGAATACGCCAGGGGCAACATGCTCCGTCGTTGAAGAAGCTCCTTGGGAGGTTGTATTATCAGCCAAGACAAAGAGGATGCTAAACGATCTTCAGACATGTCCAGCGATCAAGTGGAAGAACCCGTTGGAACCGCAGGTTATTGAAGGGATGTTGAAGCCACGTCCAACTCCAAAGACCGATGGTGGTGGCTCAAGCACTCACAACCAGCCGTCAAAATCCTCGAAGAAGAAGAAAAAGAAGTTAAAGAATCCCGTGAAGCCTGGCGACAAGCGCACGGACTTGCAAAAACAAATTGACACGCTGGAGGAATACAACCAGAAGGCACGGACTCCCATTACACTCTAAGAGTTCCTCGATCATGTCTTTCAAGAGGAAGATGAGGGAGGAAGTTCATCTGGTGAATCTGAAGAATGCGTGGCAAGCTGTCATGTAATTTCCCATTCGTTCATGAACGATGAAGAAACTCCTTGTACTGGAACGCTGGGGGCAGATCCTGAATAAAAAATTCTGGGGACATCAGATGAAGTAATTGACGCATTCCTTAATGAAGCTCGGTTGAAAAGTAAAGCTGACCGAGAACGCGAGACGGCCATCTTTGAAAGGGCCAAGCGCCAGCGACTTGATGAAAGAGCTGAGATGATCCCGCTGGAGCAAAATGCCTCCACCGTCGACAAAAGCCAATTCAAGATGAGGAAAAGGTTCGCTAAGGCCATATCAATGGGCATGAAGCTACCATCCTCTGAAGGAAAAATTACTGGTGAAATAGAAATGTACCCCTCCTATTGCTTATATCATCAGAAGGTTTCACACCCCACTCAAGAGTGCAAAGCTTTCGATAGATGGTGGTAAGGATACATTGCTCATCGACAACACTTTAAGCGGGAGAAACACAAAACTCGCCGGGAGCGAAGAAATACGACCGAAGGGCTTAAAAGAACTACTGGCGATTGTCGCATGATTAACACCGGCGGGTCACAAGTGTCTACATTCGGGAGCGATTATGATGAAGAGCTGGAACTTGCCCCTCTCTTTAAAGAATCCACTTCGGGAAAAGAAGAAGAGCCGAAGGTCTGCGAAAATATCTGGCTGCGGAATCGAACGCTGCCTGAAAAGAATCTCGGACCCTCAAACAGAAAAGATAAATGGAAAGAAAAGGTCTCTGAAGATATCGTCTTAGATGACCAAGTTCTGGAGGAGCTAAGCGCCAAGGACCCGCCGAAGAAGAATAAGGTGGATTACAACGTCTTAACACATCTGAGAAAGCTGCTCTCACAGCTCAGCATTCTTGACGCTCTTTTGCTATCAAAGGAGGCGAGAGATTTATTAATCAAGGCACTACAGGATCCGGAACAATTCCATGCTTTCCTGACCGAGGAAAAGATGAAGGATGAATTGGAGGAAGTGCACACGGCCGATATCGCTTTTGGTGATGAAGACCTTCTCCTTGGGACGTGCGAACACAATCGCCCCTTCTATGTCTCAGGATACTGCCACGACATAAAGATAGGCAAAATCCTGATCGACAATGGATCCTCCGTTAATCTCCTCAATGTGCGGGTGTTAAAAGAAATTTGCATGAGCGTCCAGCACCTTGCTCGTGACAAGATCACCATCTCCGGGTTCGACTCCCAGTCATCAAGAACTCTTGGGTCTATGATACTGACGCTACGCTTCGGGCTACTCGTCACGGACATTAAGTTCCACGTCATAGACGCCAAGACATGCTACAACGCTTTGCTCGGCCGACCATAGTTACACGAGTATAACATCATCCCTTCTACGCAACATCAGTGTATGAAATATTTTAAGGATGGTTTCGAGTATACCGTGACGGGAGAACTGAACCCGTTCTCTGTGAACGAGGTCCGCAAATACGAAGATGCCAAATACTTCTTACCGGATTTCGAAGATACGGAGAAGTGTCACAAGCTGGAGAATAAAGCTAATGCCACCATCCCTGTCTTCGGCAGTGATACCGAGGAGGAAGAGGAGATAGTGTATTCGGGTCCGCCCCAACACAACAAGCCATGACCGTCCGCTCCTACGTTGATCTTTGGTAGCGACTCGGAAGATGAGATCCATGCTGTATTCTCTGCTCGACCTTCAATACGAAAGTCCGCCGACGAAGAGCAAAGTCTACAAGTCGCCATGGTGCCGCTTAAACACCGTAAAGAACTGGATGCACTTGATATCTACAGTGTAGAAGAACTGCAAACGTTCTATATCCCTCCCAGGCGAGAGAGCGAGAAAGCAATTCTGTTTTACCGCTCTGAAGAAACCAAGGTAGAAAAAGAAATCTGGCATGGCGCGGATCCTACGTTCGACAGGCTTCAGCCTATCCGCCTCCGCAGATATTATACGGAAGGTTTGAAAAAGCTGCTGAAACGCCAGGGGATACCCTTCAAACAGACCGTTAGAAAGGCCAAATTCTATGACAGGGTCTGGAACGTCCCCGGGACTCAACGCAAACTGCCTAACGGGAGAATGGAAACAAAAGGGCTTGGATACATCCGGTCAAAGAAACGAGAGTTACTACCCGGCTGCTACGTCGTGTATGACCTTGATGAAGAAGCGGATGCTCAATGGGAGGACGCTAATCTTAAGCCAGTGAAAGTTCCGGATGCAAAAGTGCCCAATCCGTCGTTCGAAGAACAAATGGACAAGCTTATAAGGGAAGCGGGTCAAAAAGTCCGAGACGATCATAACCGCGAAATGGTCATCTACGAGAAAGCCAGAACGCAACGCCTTCTCCAACAGGCCGTGCAAGATGAAAAGGTTGCTCCCTGTCAACCTGTTATAAACAAGGCTCGACGCAAAAGCAGAAATAAGTCGAAAGGCCGAAAAGGCGCTCAACAGCAACAAAGAAAGGCTAAGAAGCCACGCAAACGGGAGTCAAGTGCTATTGATCTATCCCTTATGAAGAAAATGGGCCGAGCGTACTCGTTTCCTCGGGACAAGACGAAGAAGATACTTGATCTTGCTCTAAAACATCAAATGCTTACACTGCCGGAGTCCAAAAACCCCGAACGAGCAGGTGAAGTCTCTAACCCAAATTATTGCACTTATCACCGAGTGATAGGACACCCTCTCAAAGATTGCTTCACCTTCAAAAATTGGGTTGAAGATCAGTACCAGCTCGGCAAGTTCGCTCTGTCTGACAACTGGAGGGTAGTGCCGCCATAGAAGCACGAGCCCAAGGCCACGAAAGAAGAACCAGTTCCGCATTGGGATTGGAAGCGAATCCGTACTTGTCACGTGATAATGATATCAAAAGAAGAGCCCGGGAACATAGATGACCTTCACTGGTGCTTCGAAAACAACAACGATGAGGTGATCTTAGAATTCCCGCCAGCGCCAAAAGAGCTGGAAGATGGAATCCATACCACTGCAGATAATCTCAAGAAAATTGAGTTGGGGAGTGCAAATGACCCGCGACCGACATTCATCAGCGAGCTGCTATCTGAAGAAAGGGTGGCTGCGTTAAAGGATGTGCTTCTACAGCATAAAGATTGCTCCGCGTGGAACTATTCCGAAATGCCGGGACTAGATCCAGAAATTGCTGTACACAGATTGGCGATATCCCCGGACATCAAGCCAGTCAAACAGGCGCCGAGGAGAATGCGACTCGAGCTTGAAATGAGTATCAATGCTAAAGTCAAAAAGCTGATCGACTCTGGCTTTATCCAGGAGGTTCAATATCCTGAATGGATCGCTAACATCGTCCCGGTGATGAAGAAAAATGGGACGGTGCGCATATGCGTAGACTTTCGGGATCTCAATAAAGCTTGCCCGAAGGATGATTTCCCAGTGCCAGTCACCGAACTGATGATAGACAATACATCCACTCATGAGGTTTTCTCCTTCATGGATAGCTCATCAGGGTATAATCAGATAAAGATGCATCCCGAAGACCAGAAGCACACCGCCTTCAAGACCCCTCTAGGTATATTCTGTTATAAAGTGACGCCCTTCGGTTTAAAGAATGCCGGTGCCACTTATCAAAGGGCCATGACAAAGATCTTCGATGACCTTATACACGAAATCGTTGAATGCTATATCGACGATCTCGTGGTTAAAAGCAAATCATACGAGGAACATCTCGAGCATTTGAAGACCGTATTTCAACGCCTTCGGCAATACAACTTGAAGATGAACCCGCTCAAGTGTGCATTCGGAGTTTCCTCAGGCAAATTCCTGGGATTCATTGTTCGACACCGAGGTATTGAAATAGATCCGTCAAAGATCAAAGCGATCATGGAATGCCTCCGCCGAGAACTCTCAAACAGTTGCGATCTCTTCAAGGGAAGCTCGCATACATACGGCGATTTATAGCCAACCTTTCAAGCAAGTGCCGTCCCTATAGCCACCTGATGAAGAAGGGAACCCCATTTGTCTGGGATCACAAATGCCAAGGCGCACTGGACGAGATCAAGCAATACTTGCAGAACCCGCCGGTGTTGGCTGCTCCGGTCAAGGGAAAACCCCTCATTCTTTATACAACCGCCCTCGAAGGTTCCTTAGGCGCATTATGGGCACAAGAGAACGATCAAGGGAAAGAAAGAGCACTCTACTACTTAAGTCGAGTTCTGCTGGGGGCAGAAAGCAACTACTCCCCCATTGAAAAACACTGCCTGGCGTTGCTCTTTGCGATAACAAGGCTCAGGCACTATGCGTTGGCGCATGAGGTCCGTCTCATTTCAAAGGTGGACCCCCTTAAATACTTGATGTCGAAGGCCATATTGACAGGTCGACTCGCTAAATGGGCTCTGCTCTTGATGGAGTTCTCGATAGCATATCAACCTCTCAAGGCAGTGAAAAGCCAGGCCATCACCGACTTCCTCGCTGAGCATCCGATACCCGCCGATTCTCCTCTGAATTGCGATCTTCCAGACGAACATGCTTTGATGTGATCGACGGTGATAATACCCGATGGGAGCTTTATTTCGACGGAGCATCTTCCCTGAAGAAGCGCAAACAAAGTACCCCTATAATTAAATCGGGAGTAGGACTCATCTTTATAACTCCACAAGGAGGGATAATGCGCTACGCGTTCTCCCTGACGGAGCCGAGGACAAACAACGAAGCCGAATACGAAGCTCTGATAGTAGGCCTCGAGATTGCCATTGACATGGGAATTGAAGACCTCCTCATATACGGGGATTCTCAACTGGTCGTTAGTCAAGTAAATGGCGACTACCAAACGTGCAAACCGGAGTTGGTGAAATACGGTGAAAAAGTGCAACAGCTGTTGACCCAAATCCCCTCCTACACTTTGGAGAACATACCGCGTGCGGAAAATAGCAAAGCAGACGCGTTGGCCAAGCTTGCTAAAGAACTGGCCGACGAGAACCTCGATGACGTTAGAATCGTGGTGCAAAGCCGTCGGGTGCTTGCCCCAGCAGAAATATCTCCGGAATCATCCGAAGAAAAGGGAGCGAGCGAGCAGACGACCTTACAGATAAAAGAACGAGAAAAGGCTGAGGACTGGAGAGAAGTCTTCATAGACTACTTTAAGTCCCACCGAATGCCTGAAGAAGCGTCCACAAGACATCAGCTCATGAAACGAGCTCTGTCTTTCGCCTTCGTCAATGATACTCTGTACAAGAGGTCATTTGATTCTCTGTGGCTGAGATGCTTAGGACCTGACGAAGCGAAAAGGGTCGTCCAGGAAGTTCATGACGGACTCTGCGGTTCTCACCAAGCGGGCCTAAAGATGAAGTTGAAGATAAAACGGATGGGCTACTACTGGCCCACGATGATTCATGACTGCCTCGAATATGCGAAGCAATGCCACTCATGCCAAATTCATGGGGACTTCATCCACCAGCATCCAAATCCACTACATCCAACGGTGGATAGCTGGCCATTCGAAATGTGGGGGACTGATATAGTCGGCCCCATCGAACCAGCATCGTCTAGAGGACATCGTTTCATCCTAGCGACGACTGACTACTTCTCCAAATGGGCAGAAGCGGTACTACTAAGAGAAGTGAAGACGGAAAATATCCTCCACTTCTTCAAGACGCACGTCATATATCGGTTTGGAACTCCGCGACGGATCATCTCCGATAACGGGCCAGCCTACAGAAGCCATAAGATCAGTCACTTTGCACAGCAGCACAATATAGACTGGAGATATTCCTCGGTTTATAATCCACGAGCTAACGGTCTAGCTGAGGCCTTCAACAAGACCTTAACAAAGATCATAAAGAAAACGGTGTCCCGAAATAAGAAGGACTGGCACGAAAGACTGCAAGAAGCTCTTTGGGCGTATCGAACTACGTTCAAGATGGCCACGAACAACACGCCGTACGCGTTGGTGTTCGGTACAGAAGCAGTATTCCCTCTCGAGATAGAGTTACCCTCTCTACGAGTGGCAGTCCACTACGAGCTAACGGACGAAGAAAATGCTCACCTTCGGCTCGAGGAGCTTGACGCCCTTGATGAAACCCGGCTCATAGCACAACAAAATCTGGAAGCTTATAAAGCAAAGATGACGCGCTCATATGAAAGATTGACCCGACCGAGGATATTCCGCCAAGGCGAACTTGTGCTAGTGGTCAGAAGGCCTATGATTCCCAGTCGCGCCAAGCGAGGAAAATTCGAGCCAAACTGTGAAGGCCCGTACATCATAGATAAGGTCTACCAGGGTGGGGCCTATCTACTCATGGACATGCACGGTGAAAGGCTTTTCAGGCCAATAAACGGCCGCTTCCTAAAGAAATACTATGCTTAATGAGCCACAACCTAGGTCAATGGTAGATGACGACGACTATGTCCGCTCGCTATCTTCCTAAGCTCAATCTTTATAAGCAGTAGCCGACCTTCTCCATGACGGACCGAAATGTCCTTAAACTAATAGTAGACCGAAACGTCTTTAAACTACTACTGCAGCATCTTTTAGGCTGACGAGATAAAAAAAACATATAAAAATAAAATTAAAAAAAAACGGTATGTCCATAAGCAAAAAGGGCACGGATGAAAACCCGAAAGGGCTCCGTGAGTAAAAACAGCAGGGCTATCGGCGAGTGTTCGTGAAAACCCGAAAAGGGCGCGACCCCGTAAAAAAAAGAGAAGAAGAAAATAAATTAAAATATATATATATAATAAAAACGGTATGTCCATAAGCAAAATGGGTACGGATGAAAACCCGAAAGGGCTCCGTGAGTAAAAACAGCAGGACTACCGGCGAGTGTTTGTGAAAACCCGAAAGGGCGCAACCTCATTAAAGGACACTTACAGGGTCCTCTCGACCTTATAAGGAGAAACCACCCGCGTGAGATCCTTATGACTCACAAGGTAGCAACACACTTAGGGATCCCCACGATTCCTAAGGAGAAAATACACTTGCGAGATCCTCACGACTCGTAAGAAGAACTCTCTTATGGGACCCTCACGGCTCATAAGATTTGAAAGTCTTAAGTTACAGAGACCTAAACCTGTGCCTAAGCAACCCCCACAACCTTCGATATTGCCCTACAAGTAGTTCAATACTGACCCTTGTATACAATCCACGGGCGCGAATAAACATTCCCCTAACCAAGTTTCATCCGTGATTGGGGATATGTTCATATGGTGAACGACCCTTGTAGGTCCTCTTGACTTACAAGGAGAAAACCTTCTTGTAGGATCCTTACGACTTACAGAGGAACATACACTTAGGGATCCCCACGATTCCTAAGGAGAAAATACACCTACAAGATCCTCACGACTTGTAGGGAGAAATACTTTTGTGAGACCCTTACGGCTCATGAAGTTAAAAGCCTTAGTCGACAACGCCTTAACCCTGTTCGCTAAGCCACCTTTGTTCGACATCGACGGAGGCAAATGATGATTCGCTCCTGGCAATATCCCAATTATAGCGGTGCTGATGCCGGAATCGGTGTCTAATTCCAGGTTTATGGCGGAAAGCTAGTAAGCCGCACATGCATACGAAATAGCCGAAATGATGGGGCAACTTGCAATAAAAAGCAGCAAGTAAAAATGCATGCATGCAAAATAGCCGAAATGATTAGGCAACTCGCAATAAAAAGCAGCGAGTGAAAACAAAATAAACAGCCGAAATGATTGGGCACCGCGAAAAATAGCCGAAATGATTGGGCAATCGCGACCTTCGCAATATAAAAGCTGAAATGATAGAGCATCGAGGAAATAAAACAAAAAAAAGAGAAGATGATAAAACTTTGGCCCTACAGTTAAGATCACATCGATCCCTGTATACAATCCAAGGGCATAAACAAAGAGGGAACCATACTCTCCCAACAGGCTCTGCCAGAAAACGAAACCAAATCTCGACGGTTCATTTTAACTCCGAAGAAACCAGTGTCTTCGACTCAAGGAAACAAACACTCCTTGACGAGAGCCTCCTGATCCGCGTCGACTCGCAGAGCAACCAGTGCCTCCGTGGGAAATTCTCGACTCGTTTCAACCCCAAGGAAACAAATAATCCTTGGCGCTTGGGAAACAAATAATCCCTAGCAAACACCTCAACTCACGGATACAAACACTCCTTGACGAGAGCCTCCTGATCCGCGTTGACTCGCAGAGCAACCAGTGCCTCCATGGGAAATTCTCGACTCGTTTCAACCCCAAGGAAACAAATAATCCTTGGCGCTAGGGAAACAAATAATCCCTAGCAAACACCTCAACTCACGGATACAAACACTCCTTGACGAGAGCCTCCTGATCCGCGTCGACTCGCAGAGCAACCAGTGCCTCCGTAGGAAATTCTTGACTCGTTTCAACCCCAAGGAAACAAATAATCCTTGGCGCTAGGGAAACAAATAATCCCTAGCAAACACCTCAACTCACGGATACAAACACTCCTTGACGAAAGCCTCCTGATCCGCGTCGACTCGCAGAGCAACCAGTGCCTCCGTGAGAAATTCTCGACTCGTTTCAACCCCAAGGAAACAAATAATCCTTGGCGCTAGGGAAACAAATAATCTCTAGCAAATACCTCAACTCACGGATACAAACACTCCTTGACGAGTGCCTCCTGATTCGCGTCGACTCGCAGAGCAACCAGTGCCTCCGTGGGAAATTCTCGACTCGTTTCAACCCCAAGGAAACAAATAATCCTTGGCGCTAGGGAAACAAATAATCCTTAGCAAATTCCTCAACTCACGGATACAAACACTCCTTGACGAGAGCCTCCTGATTCGTGTCGGCTCGCAGAGAAACCAGTGTCTCCGCGAGAAGATTCCCGATTCGTCTCAACTTACAAGATGAAGCCTCAGGCAGCAGAGACTAAAAAACTTGCTTTCTGAACAATGGGACCCTGCAAGTCGATCTAAAACGGTCTCTTGCATACTATTCACGGGTCTCACTCTCCAAAGTCAAGTTTCGACAAGGAGGGAAACAACCGCTTACGGGTCCTCTCGACTCGTAAGAGGGAAAAATTCTCTTATAGGATCCTTATGACTTGTAAGAGAAAACACACTTAGGAATCCTCACGATTCCTAAAGAGAAAATACACCTATGAGATCCTCTCGATCCGTAGGGAGAAAAGTCTCTATGAGACCCTCACGGCTCATAGAGTTGAAAAGTCTTAGGCAGCAGATCTGAACCTGCGGCCTAAGCCATCGCTATCTCTTGGAAAAAACTAAGTTATCTGCCAATTATGTTTATCTAAGACAACATGCTGATAATAAGAGGAGGCAGAAAGCAAAAGAGCATACAAGACATTGCAAAAGAAAATGTGTATCTTTATTCATTGACTTCAATCAAATACAAGATGAATCGTACAAAAGAATAAAGAATGGATACATATTATTTAAAAGGAAAATTTTACAAATACATTGATACAAAGGCAACTACTGGGAAGGAAGCGTCTTAAGTAGCTTTATCAGTTGTTCGCACACTCCTTCCATGCCTTTTCCCGATCGGCTACCACCGCCAGTTCTGCCTCTACTTGAGCCCGCTACTGCAAGACAGATGCAAGCTGCTCCTTCACGGCCTGGAGTGTCATGCTCGGCAACATTAAGCTTTCGCTTCCAGTTTAGCCCATGTGAGATACGCTCCAGAAGGCCCTCGAAGACAGCCTTCACCTCGGCAGCGTTCGCCTCAACTTCAGCACGTAGACGAGCAGTTTCGCTTGAAGACTCCTGACGCTCTTTCAGCCTTAAATCTGCTTCTTGTTCTAAATGGTGGAAATGAGAAGTGCTTTGCTCGAGCCATGCTGCCCGTTGAGTACTCACGGCCAAGAACCTCCGTCTTGGAAACAAGTCAGCCAATGACCTCCGTCGCGGAAAAAAATCAGCCAACGACCTCCCCGTCGGAGCAATAATTCGACTCAGAAACAAGTCAACTCACCAACCACTTACGAGTCCTCTCGACTTGTAAGGGAGAAAATTCTCTTATAAGATCCTCACGAATTATAAGAGAAAACGCACTTAGGAATGCTCACGATTACTAAAGAGAAAATACACCTACGAGATCCTCTCGATCCGTAGGGAGAAAAATCTTTATGAGACCCTCATGGCTCATAAAGTTGAAAAGTCTTAGGTGGCAGATCCTACCCCTGTCTTCTAAGCCATTACTGCCCTACAAAGAGGTTAAGATGGACCATCTACGAGCCACACTTGCTAAAGCTACATGCCACTGAAATGGAGAAGTTACTCATGAGCGTATAAACTACTTCACACCAGAGTAAAACATAAAGAAATAGAAGGGTGCGGCTCATGGAATTGAGAGTTTGGAACTATATCTTTTAAGAGTCGAGATTTGAGTCAATGATAAATGACGACGCTTGTGTCCGCTCGTTATCTTCTTAGATCAAGATTCTGAAAGTTATATACCAACCCGAAACTGGTCATACGCTATGCATTACTCTGCACTACTTCATCCACATATATACTTATGTGGGCAAAGTAGTGGGGGGTATTTGTTCCCGCCAAAAATTTCTGCGCAAAAGAGTCCAAGGTATCAAATGACAGCGATACGCTTAAGAAAATGCGAACCAGTATCTTCCGGCCTGTATTTTGATAAACTCCCCAATGAGAAACTGTTAAATTATGATGGTGTTGAAAGCATCTCGAAAAAACCTTCGATTTGATATATTATGGGCCTCATAATTCATCCGGGATCAAAAGTTATGAGCAAATGTGTTATGCACATGTAATCTAAGAAAGAAGATGCGAACCAGTATTTTCCGAGCTTTATTTTGACAAACTCCGGAATGAGAAACAGCTAAATTCTGATGGTATTGAAAGCATCTTGAAAAAAACCTTCGATTTGATATATTATGGGCCTCATAATTCATCCGGGATCAAAAGTTATGAGCAAATGTCTATGCACATATGATCTAAGGAAGAAGATACGAACCAGTATTTTCCGAGCTGTATTTTGACAAACTCCGAAATGAAAAACAGCTAAATTCTGATGATATTGAAAGCATCTCGAAAAGACCTTCGATTTGATATATTATGGGCCTCATAAATCATCCGAGATCAAAAGTTATGAGCAAATGTGTTATACACGTGTAATCTAAAGTAATGCTCTACTACATGGGGAATGCATTTTTTAGTCCCACATCAGGAAAATGAGAGATGGCTTCTCTATCACTCCCATATAAATAAGAGGGGATACCTCTTAGAAAGGTAGAGTTAAATTCTCAAAGGATTCAATACTCAAAGAAGCTTACTTCTCCAAGATAGGAGCATGCTCCTCCATAATGCGCATAAGCGCAAGCGCCATGTGCGCTACGCGCAACGCACGTGTGTCCGCCATGCGGCACTACGTGCAACGCACGTGCTCACCACGTGCAACGCACGTGCGCACCACATGAGAATATTTAATAATATTAAAAGGAGCTTGTTCTCCATATATAGAAGCTTTGCTTCTCCTCATAATGCGCATGTGCAACGCACGTGTGCCCGCCATGCGGCACCACGTGCAACGCACGTGCGCACCACATGAGAACATTTAATAATATTAAAAGGAGATTGTTCTCCATATATAGAAGCTCTGCTTCTCCTTATAATGCGCATGTGCTCCACGTGCAACGCACGTGTGCCCGCCATGCGGCACCACGTGCAACGCACGTGCGCACCATATGAGAACATTTAATAATATTAAAAGGAGCATGTTCTCCATATATAGAAGCTCTGCTTCTCCTCATAATGCGCATGTGCGCCACGTGCAACGCACGTGCGCACCACGTGCAACGCACGTGCGCACCACATAAGAATATTCAAAGGAGACTCGTTCTCTATGGGAGCTTGCTCCCCCATAATGCGCATATGCGCAAGATCCATGCGCGCTACGTGCAAATATGAGGGCCCAACACGTGCGATACACGTGCGACGCACGTGTGCGAACGCAAAGAAGCCTTTTTCAGTAGTGAGAAGCTTAAGCTCCAGCCTGTTCTTCCCCCCTAATGAGTGAGACATGGTTCAAAGGGTACATCCCTCCACACCTTCGATATATGGCACTGTAATCTCTCAGTGTCGTCGAAGAGGTGGTGGGTCCCAACGACCAACGATCCTTCTTTCTAAAATAAAAAAAAGGGGATCAACATTTCTTGAAAAAAAATCAAGAGATTCAAACAGAGAGAACTCTGAGAAAAATTTCAAGAAAAAGGTAAAATCCTTCACAAGAGAGAAGAAATTTCTTCTAATAGATCATTGATCTAAAACCAGATCAATGATCTTCACATAATAAACAGTTCTTTGCACTTCTTATGAACTACTGGTTCTTTAAAACAAGAAGAAAAAAAAATAAAAAAAATAGTGCTTTGCACTTTTATGAACCTTTGGTTCCTGAAATAAAAAGAAAAACTTTTTTTTCTTTGATCTAAATTAGATCAAGGAAACGAACAGTGCTTTGCACTTCTTTTGTGAACCATTGGTTCTTGAATCTAAAAGATTCTTAAATCATAGTGCTTTGCACTTGCAAACTGCGCTGTTGCGCTCCTGGATTGGCGCAAGCCACCAGAGCGCGCCACGTGTCAGCAGCGCATTAGCGCAGCGCACTGCGCTTGTGCGACACGTGTCAACACTACAAGCGCTTGCGCTCTCTGATTGGCGCAAAACGCCTGACAAATGCAAGGCATTTCTTAAAGGGCCAGGCCCAAATCAAAAAGACCTAGCAGGCCAAAATAAATTGCAAAGCAATAAAAAGGGGGCAGAGCCCAAGTGAAATTGATGCTCTGCATCTTTTATGGGCAGAGCCCAAACAAAAAAATAGTAGTAATGCAATGCATTATTTAAGTGTGGGCAAAGCCCTAGCACAGGTCTAATAGACCAAAAATAAATAAGGGTGTTGAACATTTTCAACTGGACTTAACCCAATTTTGGCCGTAAGTCCTCAAATTAAATTGACTGAGCACAGCTGTTCTCTTAAATTAATTTATATCCGGTTTGAGGGTACATCTCCGAACTCCTCTGATACCCATCGTTGTAATCCTTCAACGACGTCAGAGAGGTGACGGGTCCCGACGACCACATATCAATACGGACCGCGGGGTCCTTAAAATCGTGGACCGGAACGTCCTTAAACTAATGTTGGACCAAAACGTCCTTAAACTAATGTCGGACCACCACGTCCCTAAACTGGAACATGGACCGCAACGTCCCTGAACTGGAACATGGACCGCAACGTCCCTAAACTACCTATAGACCGCAACGTCCCTAAACTGGAACAATAGAGCCTCCAAATGCTCTTTTGCCGGATCTAAACGATCCCGTTTAAGTTGATCTTAGCCCCCAAACACGGCTAACGTATCCTTAAACATTCAAACGGACTATAAAACTCCAAATCAACCTTGGTTCAAGGGTACATCTCTGAACTCATCTGACATCTGCCGTTGTAATCCTTCAACGACGTTAGAGAGGTGACGAGTCCCGATGGCCAGATATTAAATGGATTATCACGTTAAGTTGATCTTAGTCTCAAACAGGACTATCGTATCCTTAACGAACGTTTAAGTTGATCTTAGCCGCAACGCGACTAATGCATCCTTAAACTAAAAACACCAAACCCAAATCTAAGTAAATACGGATTTGGACTAATCCACGTCCTACGGGCGACGACATTACTCAGTCTCCGTATACAATCCACGGGCAACCACAAACAAAACAAACACACACGACACGAAGTGAAATTCTGGAGAAGGAGAAAGTTGTTACCGCGATGCGGTAGCGTAATTAACTGCAGGGGCTTGCGCCTGCAGGGAAGAGCGTCCCCACAATCAAAAACCCCTCAAGCGAGGGGGAATCTGACGAAGTCTGCTACATCGGCCGCATCCGTCTAAACCTCCGATACACGGTGCCATAAATCAACTTGGCATCTTCGGAGAGGTGGACGGATAAAACCAAATAGCATCTGCCCCGAATCTCAGCGTTAGGACATCGCAGTCTTGTGCGCCGTCTTTCGGAGGGGAACATGTGTAATGTTGTATTGTCCTTTTTTTCATTTAGGTGATATGCACTGGAAACAGCGGCATGACATTTGAATCCGATTCCATCTAAATTAGTGCCTTTTGATTCTATATGGACATAGATTGGTTGCATGTCTTGAGCTTGTTAAGATATGAAATTATCCGGTTTCTGTTTAAAAGCAGAATCCATACAAACTCAAGGCACACTTCGGTAATGACAGTTTCTGGATTATCCCAAGCATTCGTTAGGATTTTGCTTCTGTAGAGTGTTTTTCGTCACCCCATTGAGATGGGAATACGCGTCGCTTGTCAGGCGTATACAGATTCCCTCTGCCTAGAGTAGGCTGGGGTTTATTGATTATGGGGATCCGAATCTCCGGCAGCTGCGGACTAAGCTACCGTTAATTACCCCTCGCCTTTGAAGCGAGAGAACCTCTGATTGACGGGTCAAACTGGTCATGCGAACTCAATGTGCAGTGTGCGTATGTTGTGTTCTGGATCTATCGGGGGTCTCGCAGAGTTTACGGGGCTCCCGCTACCCGGATAGCAGGCTGGGGGTCAAGGGGGCTAGCAGTCCCCTTACGGAGTGCGGGACAGCGCCCCGTTAGAATTTTTTTTTCTAACGGGGGATATATTTTTAGTGTGGAGCGTGTAGGAAAAAGAGGAGTAAGGAGCGTCCTAAGGACGCATGAGAAAACACGTGACTGCTGGGCGCCAGCGGTTCACGTGCGTGGCGCGGGCCACTGGGCGTCAGCGGGTCACGTGCCCGGCACACGGTCGCTGGAAACACTAGCGGAAGAAAGGGCTTACCCCCTGGGCTGGGAGTTGAACTCCCGAGGGGTGTTGGAGTTAAACTCTTAGAGAAGAAATTGGATGTTGATTTGGAGCTAAACTCCTAAGAGATTTGGATTTGGAGTTAAACTCCTTTGAGAATTTAGATTTTGGAGTTGAACTCCTCAAAATTTTTTGGAGATGATCAAAGGGGACCCCTTTCTTCTCCCTTGAGCCTTGGATCCTCCCAAAGTAGGTTTTTGGATATGGGTCTTCTTCCTCCTCCTGTCTTTCTGCTGGATCTTAGAGAAAAAGGGATGTGAGATTAAAACCTCCATTTTAGAGATTTGATGGGAGATCTGAACTCCCCTTTATGGTGAAAATTTATTTGGTTTTTGAAAAAAAAAAGAGCTAAGCTCTTGATTTAATTGAAAATGAAAAGAAAAAGGGAGAACTTGAGAGAGAGGAGATGGAGGCACATACCCTAATATTTTTTAGGGGGATGAGAATCCTCTTTCATTTCATTATTACGTTACCTTATATAGGCTTACAAGTTTACACATAGCCCCTTGGGCTTTACAAAATAGCATTTTGCCTATCCCATGCCTCATGTGCTTATTTCTTTTTGCACATGAGCCATGGACTTTACAAAAATTTGGCTTTTTGCCCATTTATTTTACATTCATGCATGAAAATTATATCAAACTTATTTATTACACAATTTTCTTCTTGGCATGGGGGAGGCCGGCATCTTCATGTTTGGGCCCGACTTGGGCTTGGGGCCACTTGACTTGGAGTTGACTTTGACTTTGACTTGGTCAACCGGAGCGTAATTTTTGATCCTAACAGCTTCTACCATTTTCAAGATCAATAGTTATATTGTTCTTGGCCCGCCACCTTTTTTATAAAAGGAATCTTTTTGCAAAAGAAACTAGTGGGAGTATTATAGAACTGGAAGTGATTCCAGAACCACAAACGATTATTGAAAATTTAGTATAACTTGAAGATTCAATTGGACTTGACAAATCTTAGCCACTCCGCAGATTTAGCTGGTGATATCGGCCATCCGAGAGATACCTCGGATTTCTTATAGACGGTGACGGGATGGTCAGCATCATGGTTATGATGACCCTACTGGTTATCTGCAGGTCATTGAAAGTGGTAACTTCCAGGTGACCAAATGATTTATATTCAAGATGGACTCCATGCACTTCAACGAATTATGGATTTTGGACTTTGCTGGGTGCTCCTAAAAGGGTAAAACCTATTAGAAGCAAGTAGATCTTTCGAGATCTGTGCAGGTGGAAAGGTATTAACCTAATAAGACTAGACTTGTTGTAAATATTCTCATCAAATACCCGTTGTGGATTATAATAAGACTTTTATTTCAGTATCTATGCTGATGTCCATACAGATATGACTTGGCACTGCTGCTGTTCTTGACTATGATATCTGGCAGGTGGATGACTATAACGTCTTTTTAAATAGGAATTTATAAGTGCACGTGTATATGGCTCTACCAGAGGGTTATCGTAGTCAGTGGGAGCAGCGGAAGGTGTGCAAGTTGCTTATGTCTATTCGTAGACCGAAGCATGGATAGCGGAGACGGATTATCTGTTTTGATGTGACAGCCAAGTGATTAACTTCATCAAAACAACAGATGAAACTAGTAAGAAGGGTGTAGGGAGTACTGTCCTGAGATATGGATGACATACTCCTGATAGAAAGTGATATTCCTGTGCTACAATCGGTCAAACTTTGGTTGTCACGGATATTTCTCCATATAGGATATGGATAAGATATCAGGAATTCTGGTGACTAGATCTATATCGATAGATCTAGATTTGGGAAATGTCCCAATTTGGGTACTTAGACAGTTTTCTAAAAGTATTTTAGAATGGACGACTCCTGGCGTGGTTGTGTACCCGCAGGTGATGGAGTCTCCATCTCTAAAGAGATGTCTTCTAGACCGATGAGGAGAGGAACTCGCATGAATGGCATATCACTTGCTTAGGCAATTTAGTCAATCATGCAATATCTTGTACAAAACCAGATGTTACTTCTGCGCTTGCCATAGGAAGCAGATATTGATCCAATCCTAGAGAAACAAAGGGAAGCGGTTATGAACATAAAAGGATGTTCTTTGTATATGATAACGGCAGGCTCCTTCGAGAGGCGGTTATCAGTTCAGGCTTTCAAGGTGACCTGGATGACAGTGATGCTGTCAGAGTTTTGAGTTTACCCTCTTATGAGGAGAAGTATATTGGATAGGGTTCCAATAGGGACACTGAGGTAGACATAGTGCAGGATGCTGGTTATGACTCAACGGAGGATACAGTCTAAAAAGTTTGTTGGATAAAATTGTTCATTTATGAACTTGGTCCTATAATATATCCAGACAAATTCTTGAGGTGGGGTATCGCTCAGTTCGGAAGATTGCTGATCTCCGCGAGGTTGAGATATAGGGAGAGAGGAAGTTGGAATATTGTAGCGGATCCACTCACTAAGGCTTTTTCTCAAACACGGATGTTTCTCAAACGAGCTTTGTGAAACTGATTAGTAGAGAAATTGGATATTCGGTAGCACACGAGATGTGGGTATGCGATACCGCAATAATTAGCCTTAAGTGTAAGCGGGAGATTGTTGGATATAGTGTCCTCAAGGCAATTATTGTAATTGTAGGCATGCAATTATGATAATTGAAGGAGGACCTATATAGGCAGAACAGTCTTACTCGAGATAATAGTATGCTATATTGTCATGCGGCAAGAGGACGCGACGAGGCCCACTACATTTTTACTCAGAAGTAAACACGCTAAGCGTATCTAAGCAATATAATATAAAATATACACAAGAGACATGAATGTAAATGAATAACAACTTTATTTATTAAACATTCTTTACAAGTACAACTGAAATGAAAGTACATGAATAGAAAGCGATGCCTAAACAATGGCATAACTGAAATGAAATAAATATGTACAAGTGCCTACAGCTCTGGGTCAAAAGGTATCTGCTCCAAATCTTCAGTGTTGGGCTCGATCGCCAATGAGTCCGAATCACCTGACAACATTCCAAAGAAAGAAGAAAGGGATGTCGTCAGCGAACAATCGCTCGGTAAGTCCCAAAAGTGAGTAGAGATAGAATAGACAGAAAAAGAGTATATCTTATACTGTTTGATTGTATTGTTAACGCTGTTGTTTGTAGCTTGGTACAGAAAATACCAGTGTATACGAGAGGAGTCCCACTGTTCCGAAGACTAAAGTATACGGAGCACAAGGAACCATTCAACCACGGTACAACGGCAATGGATATTCAGGTTAGGTGTATTATGGTTATAGTCTCATGCCACTTTTAACACCTTCCGTACCAATCTACCTCTTATAAATCCCGCTATGTCTTTTGTATTGATTGTATTGTTTTGTTATATAGATGGATGACTTGCCGAAACCATGATATCAGTAAATGGAATGGATATAAATGGAGAGTCATGTAGACGGAGTATATCCATAGTTCGGTTCAGTCAATATAGATTGATATAGATTGAACAGACAGATTCATGGATTCATGTTGCATTTGTAGTATTATACTTGAATCACATTCAAGTCAGATTGATTAGATTGAGACTTAGTCTGAGTCTGACACTTTAAAAGGAACTTGAAATTCTGAATTAGTTTTGATGTTATCGGTAACTGCTGCACATGGACGGTAGAATTTGTGTCTTTTTCCAAGATAATTACTGTGTTGATAACACCGTTTGTTAGATTGTCTACCTTAAATAGGCAAGTACCCATATCTCCGGCTCCCTGAGGCTCAAGAGACTGGTCCCGCTTAAACCTATATTTACTAGGGTACTTATTGTAATTTAGCATAACTTGAGGGAGTTTTATGTAAAAATAGTTTTGATGTGTTTTCAAAATACATCTCAAGTATTTAATTATCGTCTTTGGGGTTTTCATAGATGCATATTTTATAATTATGAAATTTCTAGTGAGTAGGACCTAATTTTCATAGTATAGGGTATTTTATTGAAATATCGGTATTGGTTTGTATTTGGATGGTATTTTCATGTAATGGTGATTCCTTTGATTTAGAAAACTTGGACTATTTATATAATATATTTAAAATAGATATCTTGGTAATAGGTATATACATATATATTTAATGAAAATAAATTTTATTTATTTTCTTGTAGAAATCTCATTTTCTAAAGAAAAATGCATTAAAATTCCATCGAGATCGAATGCTCCTTTCGGAGTTCTGCATCTCGCTCTACTAGGCCCGAGGATGTGCGATAACATGTACCATCTCGAACGGGGTCTCCAAAAGTGGGTTGTAGAGGCGCAATTGCAAGGAATTGTTTAATACATCTTTTTAAAGAAATGGTTTTATAAGTTGATGGTATTTATTCGTAAAAGCATATTTTCCATAATCTAGAATTTTAAAGTTCATCGTGCTATGTCCAATATGTATGTTGTGATGAGGTAGGTCATTATCTCGTGAGCTATCTAAAAGTAATATAAGTTTTGTGTTGTTTTATGTCGGAAATGAAGTATGTGGTATTTTACCGTAAAAATACAATAAAAATTGCATATAAGAATATTTTGAGGTGAAACTTGTTTTAAAGTGTTTGTTAATATTTTTCAAACATTATGTGATATTATGAAAATTTATTGATTAAGAAAAGTAGAGTTTTATAGAAAAACCGAATCGGAAGTCGGATTAACTCTGCTTCCGTCGGGTTTTAGAATTATAAGTTTTTAAAGAAGAAGAAGAGGGGGAGAGGGAACTTACTAGATTTTGGACTAGGAGAGAGAGAGATGAAGCTACGGAAGGTCTCGGGGTATCGTTTCGTCGCCGGAAACTCCTTGGAACGTCGCCGGAATTTCGCCCTTCGCTAACTCCACTTACACACTAAAGGGACTTGAGAATTTTGGAGAGTTTTGACAGGGAATTTCTAACTGAGGAGGGATGAAATATGGTGCGGTATTTATAGGGGAAATAGGATTTAGGGGGTGAAAGAATGCATTTAAAATTGCATTAGAATTTGGATTTAAATGGTGTTTTATTGCTCTCTGGATGAATGCAGAGAGAATAAACAATATGGGGTTAGTAGAGTAGCTGAAGAGGTGCAGGGGGCAAAAAATTAAAGCATTACCGATGGATTTGACCGGCGGTACAGGGCTTTGATGAGTTTTCGCCGGCCATTTCTTGGCAGAATTGCCTCAAATCGTCACCACGTATCCCTGTCGTCTCGTATACCCTTGTGCACGTGTTTAAATATTCTGTAACTTAACATTCTATGTGTAGTGCACGTACAAATCCTTGGGCTTCTAAAAGATTAAAAGAAAATTTAATAAAAAGATAATGTGACTGGAGGGATTCGATCACAGGGGCTATGTCACAGCAGTGCAAGACTTTACCAATATGCTACAAGTACTTTCTTGCTGTTCTAAGGTAAAACAAATACTTATAGTATACACAGGATTTGCAAATACCCCAATTGTACATTAACTTTTAAACAATTTTCTGTACATTGAAATTGGAGTTGTTACATATATGGTTTGTCTTTATCATTGATGTGCATACGTTTTACTTGTTATTACGTGTCGCTAATATATAATGATAATGTCCGTAGGATTCTTGCTTGACTACCAGTATTATGATGGTGATTATATATGTGAGAGCTGGGTAGTCCATAAGCACATCCTTAAATATCCCTAGTCGTGAGAGTATCGAGATCGGGTATCGATATTCCGGAGTATATTAGTGTATACGTTTCAAGATCCCGACGAGGGGCGGTGGTCGGTCTCACAAGCTATTGGTATTATGTCACCTAAGATAGTATACAGGTTCTTACTGGAGGTGAGTAAACTAGACGGACCCTCCGAGAACTTCTATATGGTATTATATCTATCGTCAGATGGAAGTTCTCTAGTGGCATGAGTACATGTTAGTCTTTTGACTTGAGATCGTCATTTGTCTCGTATGAGTTCCCACTGTATTTAGATTACTACCCTACCATGGCTCAAAAGAGTCATGCAAATAGATTTTAGTTGGGTACAGTCTCGAACCACATATAGGCAGTGAACAATTGTCGGGGATTCGTCTCTCCTGGTATTAGGAGTCGATATCGCGCTGTGTTCGGTTGGCTATCACTTTAAATCCGTGGCCATGGTAGATGAGATTTATTGATATGAATTCAGTAGTTTCTCGGTTGGTGATGAGCTTGACTCCGACACGACTTATCGGGTTATTAAGGGTCTGACGTTATCTACCCCCTAAATCCGGTATGCAATACTATTAGACGAAAAGACCAGACTGTATGAAGATTGTCACATTCAGGCTCAGTAGCGTACAGATGGACTTGATTGTCGACCTCCCTTTCGACATATACCTGGGTATCCGTTACGTACAGCTAGTGCCGCTGACGTGCTTGTAGTTATGGATTTATCCAGTAATCACTGCTAGCGTATTGTCGAGTGTTTAGAGTCCCACACAAAGGGTTTTTGTGGTTCGGGTGATATGATGTAGATAACATGTATTGGTATATATAGGGGTTCAATTAAATTCGTGCACAGGCTACACGGACTTTAATCGGACGGTTGATAATACTACCAGTTTAGGATTATACCGGATTATTAAATCAAGTTTTAATTTAATAATATGTATATGTGTGTGTGTAGTACTATTGTTCACTATTCATTTTCTCTCTCTTGGCTATTCGTATTTTTATACGGATACGCGTATATGTATTTCGATACATATACCGGATTGTATTCTGTATTTATACTGAATATGTTCTAGAAGAAGGACACCTCATTATATCATTTTTTTTAGAAAATCATTTGGAAATGAGGTGGAGGGTGAGGTAGCATTAAGCATGGTTGTAGATATGTAGAGAGGAATGAGCTTCATTTCTTTATTTGAAAATGGTTATGATATTTTATTTTGATGGTTGTAAAAAATTTATGAAGCCATTCCTTCTCTCATTTCAATCTTACAACACTTAGTTCTTTTTGTGTTGCATAGCTAGCCTCTTCACCTCCTTCTCCTTCTTCATCTTGCTTGCTTTCTTGAGCATCGGTTTTCAGAGAAAAAAATAGTGGAAAATTCCCACATCCCCACTCTCCATTTCATGCGAGTTTAGAGCGTCGTTTTCTTCACTAGGTGAAGCTGGAGCTTGGATCGGTTCTCTCGGGTGGATCATTTTCGGGAAGGATGATCGCCATTAAAGTTTGTTCCCGACGGCCTACGAGGAGCTTGGAGGGGTCTTCCACGATTGGGTGGACAAGCGTTGTAACGACCTTGAATTTTCTGTACAAAATTTTTCTTCTTAAACTACAGAAAAGAGTTTGCAAGCCTGAGCACAATTTAAAAGTTATATATACTTAAGAACAACAAGAAAGCATTTGTAGCTCATTGGTAAATCCTTGCACTGCTGTGACGTAGCCCTTGTGTTCGAATCCCATCAGCCACATATTATTTTTCTGAATTTTTTCTTTTAAACTTTTTGAAAGCCCAAAAATTTACACGTGCTCTGCACATAAAATGAAAAGTCACAGAAAATCAAACATGTGCTAAATGTTGTATGAACCGACATGAACACGTGGCACAAATCCAAGCCCCCAACTCTTCACTTCGACCGGCGAGATCGGCCCCCAGACCGGCGCCGACGGTCCCCTGTGGGGAAAAGTCTCCGTGTTTTGCCCACTAAACCCCTTGGCCTACCCCACTACTCCTGTTCTGTTTATTTTTCCTGCAATTATCCAGAGAATTTATATTCATCATAAATCCCATTTTAAATGCATTTTTAATTCTTTCTTCAATTTCAAAACCCTAATTTTACACTATAAATACAACCCTACACCTTAGCCCTCTTCATTCTGAAATCTATTGCCAAAATTCTCAAAAAAAATTTAAGGCTAAGAAGAGTACAAGTGGAGTTAGCCCAAGGTCAATTTCCGGCGAGAATTCGAGACGATTTTGGCGACCCCGCGACTACACGAAGGCTACCTTTCTCTTTCTCTACCTCTCCTCCATTCTTTAGCGAGTAAGTCCCATCTCCCCTCTTTTTTTCCTACCATAAAAATTCTTCTTTTCAAAACTTTTCGGTAAGTAGAGTTATACCGACATTCGATTCTATAATCTTTAAAATTAAAATTTTTGTAACACCCTAGTTCATTTATACCAAATCTATTTTGAGTATTTCTTTATTTATGGTATTTTCTTGATTTACTGAGTTTTGGGTGCGAATAATATATTTGACATCTGTATTTACATCCGACCCGACCCGCTTGCTGGAAACCCGTTTTAATTCATGTTTATGATTTATCCCGGCTTGTTATGTGGATCCGTGCACTTTCATTTTTTCATATACTGCATACTGGAATTTTATCTGGCATTTGCATTTTTTTAGTATAACAAATAAAGTCAAATAAAATATTTTAAAAATATCTAGCATAGCTTGCATCTTACCCCTAACCCTGTGGCAGCATCCACGTATCTTGTTCTCGTCCCGTTCAGTGAAACGGACTTGTTTGGATGACTACGTGCATGTGCGTGCATCCGTTCTTGGGGGTATGCATTTTTCGTTAGCCGGATATCCAACTTTAATTTTGGTCGACATGTATATTTTTCGTATTTTAAAACTGAATTTTAGACCCTACCCGGATATGTTTTGGACTATCTTTGTATTTACCAGAATATCAAATTTTATTTATATAATATTAATTTTATAAACTGATACAAATTAAAATTTAGTTAACTAATATATTTTTTTTAAAATTTAAATCTAAACTAATTTTCTAACAAACTAACAACTCCTTTCTTTCTCTTTCTCCTCTGCATATATATATATTTATATATATTTTATTTATTTATTTATTTTCTTCCTTATTTAATACACGGCCTCTTCTTCTTACTTCTTTCTTTTTCTTGATCTTGTTTCTTGATTCCGGTGATCACCGCCGGAGCCGTGCTCGTCGCTGACGATCCGAGTGATCCAGTGAACGTACCTTGCCTGTGTGATCATCCTCTTGCCTTGCCTGGACCCGTCCCGCGTGCTGCGTGTGCGTTGCGACGATTTACCGACATCGTACGTGCTGTGCGTATCCGTCGCGTGATTTGATCGAGACAAGTTTATCTTTCTACATGTTATGATATATACTACATCCATAATAATAATAATATTTCATGTTTAGTGTATTGTACATCCCCTGTTATCATTTTACTGTTTTACAACGTCCGTTTGAATCCGTATAATTTATTTCTTATCTAGTGCATGCAAATTTATCTTATTACATGCTAGACTACAATATATTGCACCCATTTGAATAATAACATCACATAATGTTTAGTTATGCATCCCACTTTACCATTTTACAGTTTTACTGTCTTCGGACATCCGTATGCATCCATATCAATATTTACATATCTAGTCGCATGATAATTCATCTTGCTACATGCTATGTATCTTATTTTGCATCCATATGAATAAAAATATCACATGTTGATTGCACTGTATATCCATATTAAAGTTTTATCGTTTTCGGATACCCGTTTGCATTCTTATCATTTAAAATATATATCGTCGTAATATTTATTATTATTATCTTTAATTAGTTTATAATCTACATTTTATAATGTTATACAAAATATAGTTTGAAAATATTATAGTTTACACATGAAACGTTGTTGCAAAGCGAATACGACAAATCTGAAATTTACTGTACACCTTACCTTATAAAATTCATTATAAATCATGAAAAAATTATTAGTATACGTTCTTTAGTTCGTTGTGAAACTAACTCAGAATACTATAACTCTATGAAATATTTACTTACAAAATAAATTGTTTAAATAATGTAAAATGCAAATGAAAATATCTCTAAACTGCTGTCCAGGGAAATTCCAGCAGCAAACTTTCAACTTCGAATGTTCATAACTTTTTGTAAGAAGAACCTGAGATACTTCTACTTATAAAAATGAAAATCTTATTGAATTATCTTTGTTTTGGTATAATACACGTCCCTTTTGGAGATCGTTTGTTATTTTTAAACTATTTTACAAATCAGGGTGACGCTGAATTTCTGAACGGAACTTTATTGTGCATGGTTAATCAATACCACTTTTATAGTTATTAATCGGTTTGAATATGTTATCCATGTTAATATTATTATATCAATATCTATTTAATAAATAATAGTTCTTGTGTTTTAATATTCAGCAAATTTTACCGATTTACAGTTTTATAGTATCCGTCTGTATCCGTACGGTTTATTACATATCTAGTTGCATGCCGAGACCATATTATTTCATGTTGCTGTTGTATTAGTACACCATGCTTGATAATTGTGCATCCTACTTAGTCATGATGTGACCCCTGATCGATATTTGTGCATCCATGCTTTTATTGTACATCCGTACTTTCACCTTAATTCAATACTCGCTACAGTTTGATTATGAGCACCCGTTTGACACCTGTGCACTACTTGACATGATCTGATACACCACTACTTGACATGATTTGATACATGTATACTACCTGACATGACCTGATATATCACTACTTGACATGTTACCTGATCTTGTTTCTAATGCCGACAAACCTGACATGTTGTCCTGATGGACATATCCTGTTGTCTGTATAGACAAATCTGTTCCTGCTTGATCCTGTGTTGGCATTAGCTTCAGATTTATCAATACCTGACTTGAACACATAACTTGGGGGTATGGGGAAATCAATGACGAAACCTGACTTGTAACTCGACAGTTCGATGCTTATACTGATCAGTTTTACGGGCTAGGCCAGCCCCAGGATGATGCTGCTGATATCATTCGTCTGTACATGTTACCTGTTTACTGCCTAGCGGCACGTCTTGGATTCAGCCCGAGAGTCTTGACCGTGGTCCCGGGCATGCACGGGATACTATTGAGTTATATCGATAATTCATTAAATTGATTTCAAAGACTTGAGAGTAGTTAACCCAGTAGTTTAGTTCATATTACTCACCGCACGTCACATGTGCTTATACCCTTCACTGTTTCTTATTCGTGTTACTGTTATACTTTTATTACTGTTCATACTCATGCCTGCATGACTTGTTACCCCCTGATTATATTATTATTGATATTATGACGCACTGACGTCTGGGTTTTGCATGGCCCAGATCCTCTACCATTGTCGCAGGCTGATCAGGAGTATTTCCGCCGTCAGGCCGAGCATTGAGGATCCTGTTAGTATCCAGTTAGTTTAGTTATTTACGTACATTCCAGATTATTATTGTTATTGTATCTATTGCTTCCGCATATTATTTCTTGACTCGTTCATTCTGGCATATGGACATGTACTAGATAGTTTACTATATTTTCCTGTTCTTGATATCTTCTAGACAGCTGTAATGTGACTATGGAAGGATGTTTCCTAGCCACAGGTAGCATGGTTGGCTCTGTCACGTGCCAATCTTAGCGCATTCTGGGAAGCGGGGCATGACAGGGTTTGTTTGGTATCAGAGTCATAGGATATAGGTTAATCGGGTTTGATTATTTTATAGTTGGGTATTGGACCCAATACACGAATCGGAAAACTCGTAATTAGGAACATGTCCTGCCACCTTGTTCTCGTGATTCTTGAATCTTATCTTTCTCTTTATCCTTTGCCTTGATGATATGAAAACAACTTTGCATCTCGACTTGAAACCTTCTGGTTCCCTATTGTTTCTTTCTATTCTGATACTAGGATTTGGGCGACTTGAACGGAGTTATGTAATTGTACCCATGAACTGCAGCATGGTTACAATACGGTACTCTATTTAAGTAACTTGGAGTCCTGGTCTTGATTCATTTCCTTGTTACATAATCTTTTTATTACCTTGGTTCTCTCAGTTTTCATTGCTTACCAGTTCATGTTTTGCAGATTTCTTGGTGATCAATACCGGCAGTTATGAAGTTGTCTTGGGAATGGATTTTCTCGGCACTTTCCACTCTCACATTGATTGTAGGGCAAAGAAAGTGATTTTCCAGATTCCCGGACATCCGGAGTTTGTTTTTGCTGAAGGAAGTAGTTCTGTCGAGCCAGTCGAGGTTAGGGCTAGGCCGACAAACAATGTTCTTTCGTCAATGGAAGTTGATAAGGATGAAGCGCCAACTATAGTTCGAGAGTTCATGGACGTGTTCGAGGACATCTCGGGTTTACCGCCAAAACGAGATGTGGAGTTCGCGATCGATCTGTTAGTGTATATGCCCTAGAGGCCATTACTGTATCATACTAGATTGTATATTACTTAATGGAAGCTTGGGATATTCACCATTGTATACACAATCTTGCTCAAAATAGTAGTATGCTACTTGGTTTGTTTCTACTTCAATGTGTGTACATGTGTTTCTTTTAACATATCGCCTATACACATTAGTAGAGCCCTTAGGATCTTTGCTTGATTACCGGCGTTGTGATGGCGATCACACTCGTGGGGGCTGGGTAATCCACAAGCACATCCTTATGCAGGTCCCTAGTCGTAGGACTATCGAGGCAGGGCATCGATACTCCGGAGTAGACTAGCGTATGCGCTTCTCATTCCAGCAGGGGAGACAGTCTGTCCCACAGCCATCAGTACGTCATACTTGAGATAGTATGCGGGTGCTCGTTAGGTTACGAGTACAATGGACAGGACTCGTCGGGAACTGTTGGTTGGTATTATACCTATCGTCAGTTAACAGTTCCCAGGTGACATGAGTACAGCTTAGTCCGCTGACTTGACACTGTCACTTCGCCTCGAGTGTGTTCCCACTGTTCTTTGATTACTACCCTACCACGGCTCTACTGAGTCGTGCAAACAGGTAGTAGTTGGGTGCAGCCCCGAAACACTCGGAGGCAGTGACGGTTAGACATGATTCGTCTCTCCCGGTATTGGGGGTTGATATCGCGCTGTGTCTAGGAGAGCCATTACACGAAGTCCCTGGCCAGGGCTAGCAAGATATACTGGTAGGTTTCCAGTGATATCTCAGGGTGTTCTGGGCTACACTCCGGCACGACTTGTACCGCTATTAGGGGACTGGCGTTTGCCACCCTCTAGGCCTGCATGTGATACTCTCAGAAGAACAGACCAGACTGTACGGAGATTGTCACATACAGGCTCAGTAGGAGTTCGGATGGGTTCACCTCATCAGTCTTCTTATCGGCATCTACCTGGGGACCGTTACGTACAGCTAGTGCCGCTTGCGGTCTGTGGTTAACCCCACTGCCAGCATAGTGTCGAGTCTTTAGAGTCCCACATAGAGGGTTATTCGTCTTTGGGCAAAACAGAGTAGAGGTCGCATGGTTTTGCGACAGGGTTCGTTCACATCCGCGCACTTGTGCACGTTTGGTGTCCGGACAGTTATTACTAGCGGGCTTTGGATTAAGCCAGATCCTAGTATATGTTTTGGGATTAGTTTTATCTCTTTGTATTCGTGTTCCTTGGAACACGGATGCGGGTGTGTATACACAGTTGACTGAGACAGAGGCAGAGGATTCTCATTAGGGTTATGGTACGGGTGTGTATGCACAGTTGACTGTTGTCTTTTTCCAAACCCTAATGAGAATATGAAATATGATTAATAATATTAGTTAACAATTATTGTGCCATGGTTGAGTTGAATTCTTGACTTTTGTTGACTTGTTGACTTTAGTTGACCGGTTGACCAAAGTAGACTTGTTGACCATCATCATTTGTTTTCAAAGATGCTTCTTATTTTTTGCACAAAGCATTTAATGAATGAAATGATAATGGTCATTCATCAACTCACCATCATAAATTGTTAATTATTATTATTATTATCATTTTCAAAAATATGAGAGCATGGTTGTAAAATGGATCATTCTTACTTGCATCTTCTCTCTCATCCATAGCTCTCATCCTCTTCCTCTCTCTCAAGGCAAAATCCCTCTCATGAGTTGAGAACCATTTGCCTTCAAGATAAAACACCAAAACTCATCTCTACTCATCCTAAGGTTGAAGGTCTAGCAAGCCTAATACTTTAGTTACCTCAAGGTTGAGGTAGAAGCTCAAGTTCGAGGCCCTCGGGTGGATCTATCTTCGACAAAGAGGAGACGAGGAGGAGGAGCCGTTCAAACTACCACAAGGAGCAAGCGAGGAGGAGAACAACAAGAAGAGAAGGAGTTCAAGACTAGGTATAACCCCCTAACCGAGTAGGTAAAGCTCGTAGTTGTTGCTAGTGTGTTGTTTAGCAAAGATCCGTATTGTACGGTCCATGTTATCTAGTCAAGAAAAATTTTCGTTTTACCGTTTCCGCAGCCCCGAAAGTACCGGGACAGGTAACGTGGACCTAACACGATCTTGTTCCTGGTGCAGCGCCAATCTCAAAGGCGTACTATCCAATGACACCAGTGGAGTTGGAAGAAGAAGCAGGTTACCGAATTATTTGAGAAGGGTTAGATTCGCAGCAGCAACTTACCTTGGGGAGCTCCAGTTCTTTTAGTAAAGAAGAAAGATGGCACAAGGAGGATGTGCATCGATTATCGAGAGTTAAACCTGGTGACTATTAAGAACAAGTACCCGATCTCTCGCATTGGCGAATTATTCAAGCAACTCAGTGGCGCGAGGGTATTCTTGTAGCCGGATTTGCGATCCGGATATCATCAGGTCCGAGTTAAACCAGAGGATATATGCAAGACTGCGTTCCGAACCCGATATGGACATTACGAGCATTTAGTGATGTCAATCGGAGTCACGAATACACCAGCGATATTTATGGACTTGATGAACCGAATCTTTTCACCATTCTTGGACCAGTTTATAGTGGTGTTCATCGATGATATTCTGGTCTACTCGAGGAGCCTTGAAGAGCATGCAGAACACTTGAAGATCGCACTGCAGATATTGAGGCATGCAAGATTATATGCAAAGATGAGCAAGTGCGGGTTTTGGCTTGAAGAAGTGAAGTTTTTAGGGCATGATATATCCAGAGATGGAGTCGCTGTTGATCCTGAGAAGATTGCAGCAGTTCAGGATTGGGCGATTCCGAAGAACGTAGCAGAGATCGGAAGTTTTTCTTGGGCTTGCCGGATATTAAAGATGGTTCGTGGAGAATTTTGCTCGATTGGTTGATCCTTTGACCGATCTTACACGGAAAAAGGTACCGTTCATTTGGACGGATAGTTGTGCGTCAGCTTTTGAGGCGTTGAAGCAAATATTGATAACCGCTCCTATTTTGACCATACCAGACGGTTCCGGAGGATTGGTGATTCACCGCGACGCATCTGGGAAAGGTTTGGGATGTGTTTTGATGCAACATGGGAAAGTTATAGCTTACGCATCGCGGCAGTTGAAGACTCATGAGAAGAATTACCCAACTCAAGATTTGGAGCTAGCAGCTGTGATCTTCGCTTTGAAGATTTGGAGACATTACATTGGGCGAAAGGGTCAAAGTATTCACCGATCACAAAAAGCCTAAAATATGTGTTCACAAAGAAAGAGCATAACATGAGACAACGTAGATGGTTGGAGCTGATAGCTGACTACGATCTTGATTTTAAGTACCATCCGGGGAAAGTTAATGTTGTGTTGGATGCGTTTAGTCGGTTGCTAGCAATTCGGACGTTGACTGCACAGAAGAAGCTTATCGAAGACTTTCGGAGATTCGAGTTGGAGATCGTGCTACCGCATTCTTCAGGACATTTGATGCAGCTGCAAGTACAGTCGTCATTGATCGAGAGTATTAAGGAAGCACGGTCACAGGACCCAAGATTGCAGAAGTTTCAAGAACAAGTTGAAGCGGGACTTCGAACGGACTTGTTGATTCATGAAGATGGTTCATTGCGTTATGGTAGCCGTTTGTGTGTGCCGAAAGGAGACATTCGCGAAGAAGTTATGAAGGAGGCACACAACTCCGCATATTCCGTACATTCAGGAGGCACGAAGATGTACCGTGATCTATGACAACATTTCTGGTGGGAAGGCATGAAAAGGGAGATTGCTTGCTTTGTAGCAAAGTGCTTAGTGTGTCAGCAAGTTAAGGATGAACATCGAAGGGTTGCTAGTTTATTGCAACCACTTCCGATTCCTCAATGGAAGTGGGAACATATAACCATGGACTTCGTGACGGCTTTACCGCGGAGTCCAAAGGGCAACAATGCAGTTTGGGTGATTGTTGATCGATTGACCAAGGCAGCTCATTTCATACCATTTCGAGTTGGTCAGTCAACGGAAGCGTTAGCAAAACGGTACATGCAGGAGATTGTAAGATTTTATGGAGTACCTGTGAGCATCGTTTCCGATCGTGACACCTGATTCTTATCACACTTCTGGAGGAGTTTACAGGAAAGTTTGGGGACGCGATTGAAGTTTAGCACAGCTTATCATCCTCAGACAGATGGCCAGTCGGAGAGAACGATCCAAACTCTTGAAGACATGTTGAAAGCTTGCATGTTAGACTTCAAGGGTTCATGGGAGGATCATCTACACTGGGTGGAGTTTTCTTACAACAACAGCTTTCAGGCGACTATTCAGATGGCTCTATTCGAAGCGTTGTATGGTCGCAAGTGTCGTTCACCTATTTGTTGGGACGATATTGGAGAACGAAAATTGTTGGGACCGGATTTGATCGTGCAAACAGTAGAGAAGGTTAATACTATCCGGAATCATATGAAGGCAGCACAAGATCGGTAGAAGAGTTGGGCCGACACATCGAGAAGCCCTTTAGAGTTCGCTGTTGGTGATATGGTATTCTTAAAAATATCACCAACTAGAGGAGTGATTCGTTTTGAGAGTCGAAGCAAGCTTAGTCCTCGATTCGTAGGGCCTTTCGAGATTTTGGAGCGTGTTGGAGAAGTGGATTATCGGTTGGCTTTACCACCATCTTTGGCGAAAGTTCATGACGTGTTTCATGTATCTCAACTCTGTAAGTATGTTCAAGATGAAACACACGTGCTGAATCATTCAGAGCTAGCTGTAAGAGAGGATTTGACCTTTGAGGAACGACCGATGTCGATTGTTGATCGAAGAGAAAATGTCCTTAAGAACAAGGTTATCCCTCTCGTACTTGTTTCTTGGAGGAATTGCTCGCACGGAGAATCGACTTGGGAACGAGAAGACGAGATTCGACAGAATTTTCCACACTTATTCTTGTAGCTTCTTGATTGTTTATCCTTTCCTATTCCTGCAATTTCGAGGACGAAATTCTTTTTGTAGTTGGGTATAATGTAACACCCTATTTCATTTATACCAATTCTATTTTGAGTATTTCTTTATTTATGGTATTTTCTTGATTTACTGCGTTTTGGGTGCGAATAGTGTATTTGACATCTGTATTTGCATCCGACCTGACCCGCTTGCTGGAAACCCGTTTTAATTCCTATTTATGATTTATCCCGGCTTGTTATATGGATCCGTGCACTTCCATTTTTTCATATATTGTATACTGGAATTTTATCTGGCATCTGCATTTTTTTAGTATAACAAATAAAGTCAAATAAAATATTTTAAAAATATCTAGCATGGCTTGCATCATACCCCTAACCCAGTGGTAGTATCCGCGTATCTTGTTCTCATCCCGTTCAGTGAAACGGACTTGTTTAGATGACTACGTGCATGTGCGTGCATCCGTTCTTGGGGTATACATTTTTCGTTACCCGGATATCCAACTTTAATTTTGGTCGACATGTATATTTTTCGTATTTTAAAACTGAATTTTAGACTCTACCCGGGCATGTTTTGGACTATATTTGTATTTACCAGAATATCAAATTTTATTTATATAATATTAATTTTATAAACTGATACAAATTAAAATTTAGTTAACTAATATATTTTTTAAAATATTTAAATCTAAACTAATTTTCTAACAAACTAACAACCCCTTTCTCTCTCACTCTCTCCTCTGCATATATATATTTATATATATTTTATTTATTTATTTATTTTCTCCCTTATTTAATACACAGTCTCTTCTTCTTACTTCTTCTTCTTCTTTCTTCTTTTTTTTTCTTGATCTTGTTTCTTGATTCCGGTGATCACCGCCGGAGCCGTGCTCTGACGATCCGAGTGATCCAGTGAACGTACCTTGCCTGTGTGATCATCCTCTTGCCTTGCATGGACCCGTCCCGCGTGCTGCGTGTGTGTTGCGACGATTTACCGACGTCGGACGTGCCGTGCGTATTCGTCTCGTGATTCGATCGAGGCAAGTTTATCTTGCTACATGCTATGATATATATTACATCCATAATAATAATAATTAGTGTATTGTACATCCCCTATTATCATTTTACTATTTTACGACGTCCGTTTGCATCCGTATAATTTATTTCTTATCTAGTGCATGCAAATTTATCTTGTTACATGTAAGACTACAATATATTGCACCCATTTGAATAATAGCATCACATAATGTTTAGTTATGCATCCCACATTACCATTTTACAGTTTTACTGTCTTCGGACATCCGTATGCATCCATATCAATATTTACATATCTAGTCGCATTCTAATTCATCTTGCTACATGCTATATATCTTATTTTGCATCCATATGAATAAAAATATCACATGTTGATTGCACTGTACATCCATATTAAAGTTTTATCGTTTTCGGATACCTGTTTGCATCCTTATCATTTAAAATATATATCGTCATAATATTTCTTCTTATTATTATCTTTAATTAGTTTATAATCTACATTTTATAATGTTATACAAAATATAGTTTGAAAATATTATAGTTTACACATGAAACGTCGTTGCAAAGCGGAAACGACAAATCTGAAATTTACTGTACACCATACCTTATAAAATTCATTATAAATCATGGAAAAATTATTAGTATACGTTCTTTAGTTTGTTACGAAACTAACTCAGAATACTATAACTATATAAAATATTTACTTGCAAAATAAATTGTTTAAATAACATAAAATGCAAATGAAAATATCTCTAAACTGCTGTCCAGGAAAATTCCAGCAGCAAACTTTCAAGTTCGAATGTTCATAACTTTTTGTAGGAACAACCTGAGATACTTCTACTTATAAAAATGAAAACCTTATTGAATTATCTTTGTTTTGGAATAATACACGTCCCTTTTGGAGAACGTTTGTTATTTTTAAGCTATTTTATAAATCAGGGTGACGCTGAATTTCTGAACGGAACATTCTTGTGCATGGTTAATCAATACCACTTTTATAGTTATTAATCGGTTTTAATATATTATCCATGTTAATATTATTATATCAATATCTATTTAATATATAATAGTTCTTGTGTTTTAATATTCAGCAAATTTTTCCGATTTACAGTTTTATAGTATCCGTCTGTATCCGTACGGTTTATTACATATCTAGTTGCACACTGAGACCATATTATTTCATGTTGCTGTTGTATAAGTGCACCATGCTTGATAATTGTGCATCCTACTTAGTCATGATGTGACCCCTGATCGATATTTGTGCATCCATGCTTTTATTGTACATCCGTATTTTCACCTTAATTCAATACTTGCTACAGTTTGATTATGAGCACCCGTTTGACACATGTGCACTACTTGACATGACCTGATACACCACTACTTGATATGACTTGATACATGTACACTACCTGATATGACCTGATATATCACTACTTGACATGTTACCTGATCTTGTTTCTAATGCCGACAAACCTGACATGTTGTCCTGATGGACATATCCTGTTGTCTGTATAGACAAATCTGTTCCTGCTTGATCCTGTGTTGGCATTAGCTTCAGATTTATCAATACCTGACTTGAACACATAACTTAGGGGTATAGGGAAATCAATGATGAAACCTGACTTGTAACTCGACAGTTCGATGCTTATACTGATTAGTTTTACGGGCTAGGCTACCCCCGGGGTGATGCTGCTGACATCATTTGTCTATACATGTTACCTGTTTACTGCCTAGCGGCACGTCTCGGATTCAGCCCGAGAGTCTTGACCGTGGTCCCGGGCTTGCACGGGATACTATTGAGTTACATCGATGATTCATTAAATTGATTTCAAAGATTTGAGAGTAGTTAACCTATTAGTTTAGTTCATATTACTCACCGCACGTCACATGTGCTTATACCCTTCACTGTTTCTTATTCGTGTTACTGTTATACTTTTATTACTGTTCATACTCATGCCTGCATGACTTGTTACCCCCTGATTATATTATTATTGATATTATGACGTACTGACGTCTGGGTTTTGCATGGCCCAGATCCTCTACCATTGTCGCAGGCTGATCAGGAGTATTTCCGCAGTCAGGCCGAGCAGTGAGGATCCTGTTAGTATCCAGTTAGTTTATTTATTTAAGAACATTCCAGATTATTATTGTTTATTGGATCTATTGCTTCCGCATATTATTTCTTGACTCGTTCATTCTGGTATATGGACATGTACTAGATAGTTTACTATATTTTCCTATTCTTGATATCTTCTAGACAGCCGTAATATGACTGTTGAAGGATGTTTCTTAGCCACAGGGAGCATGGTTGGCTCTGTCACGTGCCGATCTAAGCGCATTCTGGGAAGCGGGGCATGCCAATTTTTCTTAAGAATCACTCATCCGTATCACTATACCTTACTTATTAATCATGAAACAAATAATTAGAACAATTTTCATCTTAAAATATCATGTTATGTAATTTTAAATATCACAAACTTTACATATGACATCTTTTATTGTTTTGCTTAATATTACCTTTAGAAAACCTCACGAGGTAATGACCTACTTCTCACATACACACATCTTATGTAACAACTCCAAATTATGTGTACATAAAATTGTTTAAAAGTTAATGTATAATTGGGATATTTGTAAATCCTGTGCATACTATAAGTATTTGTTTCAATTTAGAACAACAAGAAAGTACTTGTAGCACACTGCTGAGACATAGCACCTGATTTCAAATCCCATCAGCCACATTATCTTTTTATTTAATATTCTTTTAATCTTTTAGAAGCCCAAGAGTTTGCACGTGCACTACACCTAAACTGGAGAGTCACACTGAAAACAAACAAGTGCAAATTAGTATTCAGACCGACCAAGACACGTGGCGAGAATCTAAGCCCCAACCCAAAGATCGGACCGGCGAGATTGGAGCTAGGATCGGCGCCGCCGGTTTTTGTATGGCCAAACCCAAATTTTTTTGTAAACCCTAGACCCTTGGACCCCCCTTTAACTCCACTATTGCTTATTTACTCTGCACATTTATAGAGAATAATAAAACCCTTCAAATTACATTTTAATGCATTATTCATCACCCCCTAAACCCTAAATTGCCCTATAAATACCCACTCCATCTTACACCCTTCTTACTCAGAATTCTCTTACAAAAACTATACCAAATTCCCAAGTCTTTTAGTGTACAAGTGGAGTTAGTGATGGGCGAAACTCCGACGAACTTCTGAGGAGATTCCGGCGACGAATCGACGCCCCGAACCCTTCTTTTTAGGACCCCCCTCTCTTATCTATTCCAACAAGCCAGTAAGTCCCATCTCCCCCTCTCATCTTTTTCTTTAAAAAGTTCCATTTCTAAAACCCGACGGAAGCGAAGTTAGTCCGACTTTCGATTCGGTTTTCTTTTTAAAACTACACTTTTCTCCTTAATATATTATTATTGATATTATGACGCACTGACGTCTGGGTTTTGCATGGCCCAGATCCTCTACTTTTGTCGCAGGCTGATCAGGAGTATTTCCGCCGTCAGGCCGAGCAGTGAGGATCCTGTTAGTATCCAGTTAATTTAGTTATTTACGTACATTCCAGATTATTATTGTTTATTGGATCTATTGCTTCCACATATTATTTCTTGACTCGTTCATTCTGGCATATGGACATGTACTAGATAGTTTACTATATTTTCCTATTCTTGATATCTTCTAGACAGCCGTAATGTGACTGTGGAAGGATGTTTTCTAGCCACAGGTAGCATGGTTGGCTCTGTCACGTGCCGATCTTAGCGCATTCTGGGAAGCGGGGCATGACAATTTTTCTTAAGAATCACTCATCCATATCACTATACCATACTTATTAATCATGAAACAAATAATTAGAACAATTTTCATCTTAAAATATCATGTTATGTAATTTTAAATTCCGTTTTTCGTTTAAATATCACAAACTTTACATATGACATCTTTTATTGTTTTGCTTAATATTACCTTTAGAAAACCTCACGAGGTAATGACTTACTTCTCACATACACACATCTTATGTAACAACTCCAAATTCTGTGTACATTAAATTGTTTAAAAGTTAATGTACAATTGGGATATTTGCAAATCCTGTGCATACTATAAGTATTTGTTTCAATTTAGAACAACAAGAAAGTACTTGTAATACACTGCTGAGACATAGCACCTGAGTTCAAATCCCATCAGCCACATTATCTTTTTATTTAATTTTCTTTTAACCTTTTAGAAGCCCAAGAGTTTGCACGTGCACTGCACGTAAACTGAAGAGTCACACTGAAAACAAACAAGTGCAAATTAGTATTCAGACCGACCAAGACATGTGGCGAGAATCTGAGCCCCAACCCAAAGATCGGACCGGCGAGATTAGAGCTAGGACCGGCGCCGCCGATTTGTATGGCCAAACCCAAATTTTTTTGTAAACCCTAGACCCTTGGACCCCCCCTTTAACTCCGGTATTGCTTATTTACTCTTCACATTTATAGAGAATAATAAAACCTTTCAAATTACATTTTAATGCATTATTCATCACCCCCTAAACCCTAAATTGCCCTATAAATACCAACTCCATCTTACACCCCTCTCACTTAGAATTCTCTTACAAAAACTATACCAAATTCCCAAGTCTTTTAGTGTACAAGTGGAGTTAGTGAAGGGCGAAGTTCCGACGAACTTCCGAGGAGATTCCGGCGACGAATCGACGCCCTGAACCCTTCTTTAGGACCCCCTTTCTCTTATCTATTCCAACAAGCCAGAAAGTCCCATCTCCCCCTCTCATCTTTTTCTTTAAAAGTTCCATTTCTAAAACCCGACGGAAGCGGAGTTAGTCCGACCTTCGATTCAGTTTTCTTTTTAAAACTACACTTTTCTTTAACAAGATAAAACCATATTCTTATATGTTGATTAATAAACATTAACAAACTCAATAAATCAAATTTCACATCAAAATAATCATTTTGTGACATTTATCGCATTTTTACATAAAAATACCACAACTATTCATTTCGACATTATAACATTTATTCCTTACAATAACTTTAGATAGTTCATGAGATAATGACCTATCTCATCACAACACACATCTCTATCATAGCACTATGAAGTTTTGGGAACAATAGAATACAGGAAAATACGACTTTACAAATAAATACTCTAAACTTACAAAACCGTTTTCTATAAAAGGTGTATTAAATATTTCCATGCAATTGCACCTCTACAATCCATTTTGGGGACCCTGTTCGGGATGGTGCGGATTATCGCATATCCTTGGGCTCAGTAGAGCGAGATGCAGAGCTCCGCAAGGAGCATTCGATCTCGATGGAATTTTTATACATTTTTCTTTAAAAAATGTGATTTTTACAAGAAAATAAATAAATTATTTTCATTATATATATATATATTATCAAAATATCTATTTTAATTATATAAATATTCCAAGTTTTTTAAATCAAAGAAATCACTGTTACATGAAAATACCATCCAAATACAACACAAGTACAACATTTCAAGAAAACACCATATACTATGCAAATTAGGTTCTATTCACTAGAAATTTCATATTTATAAAATATACATATATGAAAACTCTAAAAACGATAATTAAATACTTGAGGTGTATTTTGAAACTATACCAAAACTATTTTTACATAAAACCCCCTCAGGTTATACAAAATTACAATAAGGACCCTAATAAACATAGGTTTAAGCGGGACCAGTCTCTTGAGCTTGAAGGAGCCGGAGATATGGGTTCTTGCCTATCTAAGGTAGACAACCTAAAAAACGGTGTTATCAATACGGTAATTGTCTTGGAAAAAGACACAAATCCTGTCGTCCATGTGCGGCAGTTACCGATAACATCAAAACCTAATTCAGGACTTCAATTTCTTTTCCAATTGTCTGTCTCAGACAGAGTCTAAATATAATCAATCTAACTTGAATGTGATTCAGGTATAAAACCATAATTCAATATGAATCCATATACTCAATCTATTCAATCTATTCAATCTATTCAATCTTTACAACATGACCGAACTGAACCATGGATATACTCTATATACATGTTCATCCATTATATCCGTTCCATTACTGAAATCATGGTTTCGGCAAGTCATTCATATACAATTTACAATACAAGACAAAACAATACAAAATATACAATCAAGATATCGCGGGGTTTATAAGGGGTAGATTGATACGGAAGGTATTAAAAGTGGCACGAGACTGTAACCATAATACACCTAACCTGAATCTCCATTGCCGTTGTACCGTGGCTGAACGGTTCCTTGTACTCCGCATACCTTAGTCTCCGGGATAGTGGGACTCCTCTCGTATACACTGGCACTTTCTGTACCAAGCTACAAACAACAGCGTTAACAATATAATACAACCTTAAAAGTTATATTCTCCTTCTGTCTATTCTGTCTCTTCTTACTTTTGGGACTTACCGAGCGATTGTTCGCTGACGACATTCATTTTCTTCTTTCTTTGGAATGTTGTCGGGTGGATCGGACCTTCTGGAGACAGATCCCACCAGCGAGGACTTGGATCAGCTAGCTTTTGACCCGGAGCTCTAGTTTACTTATACATTTCATTTTCATTTCTGTTATGCCATTGTTTAGGCATTGCTTTTATTCCATGTATTTACTTTTCATTGTATTGTAAAAAGAATGTTAATAAATAAAGTTGCTGTTCATTTACATCTTGTCTCTTGTGTACATTTTATTTTATATTGCTTAGATATGCTTAGTGTGTTTACTTCTGAGTAAATACGCCGTGTGACCCGTCGCGTTCTCTGCCCGTACACTGGAAAGCGAGGCGTGATAGGTTTTGTTGGTGGCCCATACAGGTCAGCTCTGCGTGGACAACCTAAGCAATATAACACAAGAACCAGCAACTAAAAACATTCTTTACAATTCATATTCCTTGAACCTTCCAATTTCATATGTTTTTAATCTGTCCTAACCCAATTTTTTTTCAAGATTATGGATTCCCTAAACAACACCAGCACCAACTTCAACAACACTCCACCATCCCTATCAATTACACTAGCCGTAACTGCTTCGATCAATGAGCAGACTGTTGAGTTACGGCAGCGCCCCGGCCATCAATCCGTGACCAAATGTAGAACAAAAATTTATAAAACTTGGCGCTACCACAACCAATTACCCAGATCTACCCATAAGCCCTAAATAACAAAACATGCAAAGGAGTTAGAATGGTTATACCGAATAGATCCGTGTCCTTCGGTCTTCAACCATCATCCCAAGCTCCTCGTGGCTTCCTTGATCAAGCTTGATCTCCGGTCTCCCTCCATCGAAGATGATCCACCCGAGAGTCTATGCAACGAGCTCCAACCTCATATCCGAGGCAACTAGAGCACCTAGATCACTACTATAGATACCGTAGATGAAGTAGAGAGTGATGAAGGATTAATTTGTCTCAATACACCCAAGGATTCTCAACTCATGAGAGGGTTTGGGTGGAGCTAGAGGAATAAGAAAATGCCATGAGAATGAGGTGTTGAGAGAAACTCAAGAAAGAGAAAAGGAAATGAATAATTGCTTGTGTTTTTGTTTGTTGTGTGAGTGTGATAAGAAATAATGGAGCCATCACATAAATGTCCATGTCTCCAAAATATCTTAGTCAACAAAAAATATCTCAAGTCAATATAATCTCACAACAAACAAAAAGCTTAAGCATGCTAGAATAGTAACCATAGGTCACTAATTAGCCATGTCACAAAAATGCAATAAACACCTCATCTACACCTCAATAACCTTTTAATCCAAAAAGATCTAAACCATGATGATGTGTAATCTTCTAAAAGTAATCTTTTAATAAATTACAAGAATACCTATCAACCGTATATACATACCCGCATCCGTATTCCGAAGAACACGAATACAAAGAGACGAAAATAATCCAACAATATACTACTAGGATCCGGCTTAAACTAAAGCACATTAGTATTATCCGTCCGAACATCATCCGTGCACAAGTACACGTATGTGATCGAACCTTGCCGTAAAACTATACGGCTTATACATCGTTTCACCCGAAGCAGGGAAACCCCCTGTGTGGGGCTCTAAAGACTCATCAATATGCTGGCAGTGGGTTCAACCCAAGCACGTCAGCGGCACTAGCTGTACGTAACGGCTACCCAGGTATTGAGCGAAAGGGAGGCCGACGAGCAAACTCATCCTGAAACCCCTATTGAGCCTGACAGTGACAATATCCGTACAGTCCGGTCCGTTCGTCTATGAGTATCGTATATCGAGTCTAGGGGGTGGATAAAGCCAAACCTGTAATAACACGACATTTAGTGACGGTATGAAGCCCATCACCACCTGAGAAACTACCGATTCTAGATCAGTAATTCTCGACTATCTTGGCCGAGGATTTCTGGTGATGGTCACCCGTGCACAACCGCGACATCAACCCCCAATACCGGGAGAGACGAATCCCCCGACGATCCGCTCACTGCCTCTATGTGGCTCGGGACTGTACCCAAATAAAACCTGTTTGCACGACTCCTTTGAGCCATGGTAGGGTAGTAATCAAAGCACAGTGGGAACTCACACGAGATAAATGATGATCTCAGGTCGATAGAGTAACCTGTACACATGTCATCTGGGAACTGCTATCTGACAATAGGTATAATACCAACTAGCATGTTTCCGGCGAGTCCGTCCGGTGTACTCATAACCCAATGAGCACATGTATACATCTTAGGTGAACAAACTAATACCAATGGCTTGTGAGACCAGCCATCGCCCCTCGTCGGGGTCTCGATCAGTATACACTAGTCTACTCTGGAGTATCGATGCCCAGTCTCGAAACTCCCACGACTAGGGACATTTAAGGATGTGCCTATAGACTACCCAGCTCCCGCATATATGATCGCCATCATACGGCTGGTAGTCAAGCAAGAATCCTATGGGCTCTATCAACATGTAATAGTGATCTGTAATGTCACCTGAAATATGTAAACGATGATAAAGACAAACCAGATAGCATACTATCATCTCGAGTAAGTCTGTTCCACCGGTATAGGTCCTCCCTCATTCATTGCAATCACGTGCCTGCGATCCAATAATTGACTTGAGAGCACTATATCCAACAATCTCCCACCTTCACTTAAGGCCAATTATTGCGGTGTCGCATATTCACAGCCCGTGTGATACCGGACACCCAACTTCTCTTCTAACCAGTTTCACAAAGCTTGTTTGTAAAACTATTGCGTTCGAGAAATAGCTTCAGTGAGTGGATCCGCTCCAATGTTTCTTTCTATGTCTCTCTTTATCTCAAGTTCGTGGAGAAACCCAACTCCCGAAATGAGCAATACCTATCTTAGAATATGTCTGGATATCTGATGGGACCCAGTTCACAAATAAACACCAAATCCAGCAAACTTCTTAGACTGTATCGTCAACTGAATTTAATCAGTATCCTGCACCATGCCTTCCTCAGTATCCGTTTGGACTACCTGTACAAACTATTGCCCCTCAAAAGAGGGAAAACTAAAAGTCTGACAGCCGCTCTGTCATCCAGATCATCTTGGAAGCCTGGAATGACAGCCGTCTCCCGAAGGAGGCTGCTGTTACCATATCTCATGAACATCCACTTATGTTCATAAACTGTTTCCCAATATTTCTCCAGGATTGGATCAATATAAACTTGTTGCAGCTAGTGCAAAAACAATATCTTGTGTGGTACTTGACATTTCATGATTGACTCAATTGTCTAAGTAAGTGATATGCCAATCATGCACATCCCTCTCCTCTTTAGTCTGTAAGACACCTTTAGATAGGGTGACTCCATCACCTGCAGGTACACCACCATGCCAGAAGTCGTCCATTCTAAAACACCTTTAGAATAGTATCAAAGTACCCAGAATGCCTGATATATTGTCCATATCCAATGTGGAGAAACCACTGTGTGACAACCATAGTATAACCGATCATAGTATAGGAATTTCACTTCCTATAAAGTGCATGTCATCCAAATACCAGGACATCACACCCTACTACCTTCTTAACAGATCCATCTCCTATTCTGATGAAGTCAAAGCCTATGACTGTCACATCAAAAATAGATGATATATCTCCGCTATAACCCGCTTTAGTCTATAAATAGACACAAGCTACTTGTCCACTATGCTCCCGCTGCTCCCACTGACTATAACAACCCTCTGGCAGAGTCATATACACGTGCACTTCTAAAGATAGTTTAGAACGGCGCTATACTCAACCTCCTGTCGGGTCTCATAGTCTAGAATAGCAATAATGGCAACTCTGGGTAAATAAGAACCTCCCTGTCACCGTCTTTGAGGATACCGAAGTACCTCTCGGGCGCCTGAGATTACCCACCATATCTGCGGAGTGGCTAATGGAATGTCAAACCAGATTGAATTTTTAGATTCTATTAAATTTTCAGTAATCGTTTGTGGTTCTGGAATCACTTCCAGTTCTACCATACTCCCACTACTTTTTTCTGAAAAAGTCCATTTTGCTAAAACTGTGGTGAGTGAAGAACAATATCACTATTGATCTTCCATATGGTAGAAAGTTATCCCTCATCATAGCACGGGATAACAAACAAACTGCCATTACTGAAATGTGCCTTGAGTATGTCCAAAGTCTGGTTTTAAGCGTAAACCGGACAACTCCATATACCTTAATATCGTTAAGATATGAACCATTCTATATACAATATAGAAATAGAGACACTAATTTAATTATAACAAGATTCAAATCATACAGCCGTCTTCAGTGCATGCCAACTAAATGGAGAGAGGCCGATCAGCATTACTCAACTGGGAGTGCATCCAGATATGAGTAACCTGAAAGAGATGCAAGTTCTCAAAACCATTACTATCAACGGAATACCAAACACAAGTATCTACATTTTCGATCACCTTGAAAAATCCCGATACTTGCAACACATGGTTCTCTACTTTATTCTTGTACATATAACTTCTCAAAACTTGGACCTTGTATTTCTACGAAATACTTGTCTAAAAACTAAAGAAGTCACAAGTAAACAGAATATAGCACGAGTACCAACTCCTTTGTCCTAATGGACACTGGACAACATACAATATTTTGTATAAGTTCCCTGAGTTCAATAACTCAAACCATGTGCGTCGTAGGTTGAAAACTGTACTATGGTTAAGAAGAATTACACCGTTATCGAATGCTCCTTACCCAATCACCAAATGATATAGGTAAATGTCATAGACATAATTTCAAAAAGTTATATCACACTTTATAAAATAAATGTACAGATATATCAGTTTGAAACTGGTGCATAACTACGGATATTCAAAACCAAATATTTGCCGTCCGGCAAAAACCCAGGTAATTTACTCAAATATCACCAATTACAAGGAATTCCGATATAATAAGGATATAATCACCTAATTCCTAATATCTTACTCCCACTCATCATCTGTAATACCATACAGATGTGAGAATCAAACCTGATAAATACATATCCTGGAGTAAGAATCTAATTGGGAAATCGGTTTTCAATTAACAACTCACAGTGAAAATGAAACATGAAAATATTTCGAAGGGGTATCCGGGTATTCCTAGTAAGGCCTTTCCACTATCCAGATTCATGACTGTAACTGTATATTTCATTGCCATCTTTCCAATCCCTTTATTTGTGTTTACTTATTATCTTCTGTACACCGTGCTTAGGCTCAATAGTTTTCTTCCTTCCTACTTTTTGTCACCAGTTTAAGATTTGGAAGAAGGCTATCCAATAAGCGTAATAGGTGTACCCTCCTAATCCTAGGAGCCCTCGCAACCTGAGAGAAGATAAAAGGGAAAAGACAACCGAATAATCTTTATTCTATTTCTCCTGAACCAGAATCCATTCTCGAACTGGAACAAGTTCCTTCGAGTTCGTATGTAACTATACGATGGATTATCCAATAAATGTGGATCTTCGTAGTGATATGGGGTGTTCTGGAGAAATGCAAAGTGAAGTAGGAGTGGCGATGATATACGCAGTTTGGTCATGAATGATAACAGTCGCATTTTACTTTGCCTTTTTCTAATCTCTTTATTTGTCTTTACTTATTCTCTTCTGTACAGCACACTTAGACTAATTGGTTTTCTTCCTTCCCCATCTTTCGGTATCTGCCTATGATTTGGAAGAAGACTATCCAATAAGCACGATAGGTGTACCCTCTCTAAATCCTAGGAGCCCTCACAACCTGAGAGAAGATAAAAGGAAAAGACAATTGAATAGTCCTATTCAATTTCTCTAGAACCGGAAACCATCCAACTTTAATTTTGGTCAACATGTATATTTTTTCGTATTTTAAAACTGAATTTTAGACCCTACCCGGTAAGTTTTGGACTATGTTTGTATTTACCAGAATATCAAATTTTATTTATATAATATTAATTTTATAAACTGATACAAATTAAAATTTAGTTAACTAATAATTTTTTTTAAAAATTTAAATCTAAACTAATTTTTTAACAAACTAACAACCCCTTTCTCTCTCTCTCCTCTGCATATATATATTTATATATATTTTATTTATTTATTTATTTTCTTCGTTATTTAATACACGGCCTCTTCTTCTTACTTCTTCTTCTTTCTTCTTTCTTTTTCTTGATCTTGTTTCTTGATTCCGGTGATCACCGCCGGAGCCGTGCTTGTCGCTGACGATCCGAGTGATCCAGTGAACGTACCTTGCCTGTGTGATCATCCTCTTACCTTGCCTGGACCCGTCCCGCGTGCTGCGTGTGCGTTGCGAAGATTTACCGACGTCGGAAGTGCCGTGCGTATCCGTCGCGTGATTTGATCGAGGCAAGTTTATCTTGCTACATGCTATGATATATACTACATCCATAATAATAATAATATTTTATGTTTAGTGTATTGTACATCCCCTGTTATTATTTTACTGTTTTACGACGTCCGTTTGCATCCGTATAATTTATTTCTTATCTAGTGCATGCAAATTTATCTTATTACATGCTAGACTACAATATATTGCACACATTTGAATAATAACATCACATAATGTTTAGTTATGCATCCCACTTTACCATTTTACAGTTTTACTGTCTTCGGACATCCGTATGCATCCATATCAATATTTACATATCTAGTCGCATGATAATTCATCTTGCTACATGCTATGTATCTTATTTCGCATCCATATGAATAAAAATATCACATGTTGATTGCATTGTATATCCATATTAAAGTTTTATCGTTTTCGGATACCCGTTTGCATCCTTATCATTTAAAATATATATCGTCGTAATATTTCTTATTATTATCTTTAATTAGTTTATAATCTACATTTTATAATATTATACAAAATATAGTTTGAAAATATTATAGTTTACACATGAAACGTTGTTGCAAAGCGGATACGACAAATCTGAAATTTACTGTATACCTTACCTTATAAAATTCATTATAAATCATAGAAAAATTATTAGTATACGTTCTTTAGTTTGTTACGAAACTAACTCAGAATACTATAACTTTATGAAATATTTACTTACAGAATAAATTGTTTAAACAACATAAAATGCAAATGAAAATATCTCTAAACTGCTGTCCAAGGAAATTTGATGCAGCTGCAAGTACAGTCGTCATTGATCGAGAGTATTAAGGCAGCACGGTCACAGGACCCAAGATTGCAGAAGTTTTGAGAACAAGTTGAAGCGGGACTTCGAACAGACTCGTTGATTCATGAAGATGGTTCGTTGCGTTATGGTATCCGTTTGTGTGTGCCGAAAGGAGACATTCGCGAAGAAGTTATGAAGGAGGCACACAGCTCCGCATATTCCGTACATCCAGGAGGCACGAAGATGTACAGTGATCTATGACAACATTTCTGGTGGGAAGGCATGAAAAGGGAGATTGCTTGCTTTGTAGCAAAGTGCTTGGTGTGTCAGCAAGTTAAAACTGAACATCGAAGGGTTGCTGGTTTATTGCAACCACTTCCGATTCCTCAATGGAAGAGGGAACATATAACCATGGACTTCGTGACGGTTTTACCGCGGAGTCCAAAGGGCAACAATGCAGTTTGGGTGATTGTTGATCGATTGACCAAGGCAGCTCATTTCATACCATTTCGAGTTGGTCAGTCAACGGAAGCGTTAGCAGAACGGTACATGCAGGAGATTGTAAGATTGCATGGAGTACCTGTGAGCATCGTTTCCGATCGTGACACTTAATTCTTATCACACTTCTGGAGGAGTTTACAGGAAAGTTTGGGGACGCGATTGAAGTTTAGCACAACTTATCATCCTCAGACAGATGGCCAGTCGGAGAGAACGATCCAAACTCTTGAAGACATGTTGAAAGCTTGCATGTTAGAATTCAAGGGTTCATGGGAGGATCATCTACATCGGGTGGAGTTTTCTTACAACAACAGCTTTCAGGCGACTATTCAGATGGCTCCATTCGAAGCGTTGTATGGTCGCAAGTGTCGTTCACCTGTTTGTTGGGACGATGTTGGAGAACGAAGATTGTTGGGACCGGATTTGATCGTGCAAACAGTAGAGAAGGTTAATACTATCCGGAATCATATGAAGGCAGCACAAGATCGGTAGAAGAGTTGGGCCGACACATCGAGACGACCTCTAGAGTTCGCTGTTGGTGATCTGGTATTCTTGAAAATATCACCAACTAGAGGAGTGATTCATTTTGGGAGTCGAGGCAAGCTTAGTCCTCGATTCGTAGGGCCTTTCGAGATTTTGGAGCGTGATAGAGAAGTGGATTATCGGTTGGCTTTACCACCATCTTTGGCGAAAGTTCATGACGTGTTTCATGTATCTCAACTCCGTAAGTATGTTCGAGATAAAACACACATGCTGGATCATTCGGAGCTAGCTGTAAGAGAGGATTTGACCTTTGAGGAACGACCGATGTCGATTGTTGATCGAAGAGAAAAGGTCCTTAAGAACAAGGTTATCCCTCTCGTACTTGTTTCTTGGAGGAATCGCTCGCACGGAGAATTGACAGAAGTTTCCACACTTATTCTTGTAGCTTCTTGATTGTTTATCCTTTCCTGTTCCTGGAATTTCGAGGACGAAATTCTTTTTGTAGTTGGGTATAATGTAACACCCTAGTTTATTTATACCAATTCTATTTTGAGTATTTCTTTATATATGGTATTTTCTTGATTTACTGCGTTTTGGGTGCGAATAGTGTATTTGACATCTGTATTTGCATCCAATCCGACCCGCTTGCTGGAAACCCATTTTAATTCCTATTTATGATTTATCCCAGCTTGTTATGTGGATCCGTGCACTTTCATTTTTTCATATACTGCATACTGGAATTTTATCTGGCATCTGCATTTTTTTAGTATAACAAATAAAGTTAAATAAAATATTTTAAAAATATTTAGTATGGCTTGCATCATACCCCTAACCCTGTGGTAGTATCCGCGCATCTTGTTCTCATCCCGTTCAGTGAAACGGACATGTTTGGATGACTACGTGTATGTGCATGCATCCGTTCTTGGGGGTATACATTTTACGTTACCCGGATATCCAACTTTAATTTTGGTCGACATGTATATTTTTCGTATTTTAAAACTGAATTTTAGACTCTACCCGGGCATGTTTTGGACTATATTTGTATTTACCAGAATATCAAATTTTATTTATATAATATTAATTTTATAAACTGATACAAATTAAAATTTTGTTAACTAATATTTTTTTTAAAATTTAAATCTAAACTAATTTTCTAACAAACTAACAACCCCTTTCTCTCTCACTCTCTCCTCTGCATATATATATTTATATATATTTTATTTATTTATTTATTTTCTTCGTTATTTAATACACGGCCTCTTCTTTTTGCTTCTTCTTCTTTCTTCTTTCTTTTTCTTGATCTTGTTTCTTGATTCCGGTGATCACCGCCGGAGCCGTGCTCTGACGATCCGAGTGATCTAGTGAACGTACCTTGCCTGTGTGATCATCCTCTTGCCTTGCCTGGATCCGTCCCGCCTGCTGCGTGTGCGTTGCGACGATTTACTGATGTCGGACGTGTCGTGCGTATCCGTCGCATGATTCGATCGACGCAAGTTTATCTTGCTACATGCTATGATATATATTACATCCATAATAATAATAATATTTCATGTTTAGTGTATTGTACATCCCCTATTATCATTTTACTGTTTTACGACGTCCGTTTGCATCCGTATAATTTATTTCTTATCCAGTGAATGCAAATTTATCTTGTTACATGCTAGACTACAATATATTGCACCCATTTGAATAATAACATCACATAATGTTTAGTTATGCATCCCACATTACCATTTTACAGTTTTACTGTCTTCGGACATCCGTATGCATCCATATAAATATTTACATATCTAGTCGCATGCTAATTCATCTTGCTACATGCTATGTATCTTATTTTGCATCCATATGAATAAAAATTTCACATGTTGATTGCACTATACATCCATATTAAAGTTTTATCGTTTTCGGATACCTGTTTGTATCCTTATCATTTAAAATATATATTGTCATAATATTTCTTATTATTATTATCTTTAATTAGTTTATAATCTATATTTTATAATGTTATACAAAATATAGTTTGAAAATATTATAGTTTACACATGAAACGTCGTTGCAAAGCGGATACGACAAACCTGAAATTTACTGTACACCTTATCTTATAAAATTCATTATAAATCATGGAAAAATTATTAGTATACGGTCTTTAGTTCCTTACGAAACTAACTCAGAATACTATAACTTTATGAAATATTTACTTGCAAAATAAATTGTTTAAATAACGTAAAATGCAAATGAAAATATCTCTAAACTGCTGTCCAGGGAAATTTCAGCAGCAAACTTTCAACTTCGAATATTCATAACTTTTTGTAGGAACAACCTGAGATACTTTTACTTATAAAAATGAAAACCTTATTGAATTATCTTTGTTTTGGTATAATGCACGTCCCTTTTGGAGACCGTTTGTTATTTTTAAGCTATTTTACAAATCAGGGTGACACTGAATTTCTGAACGGAATTTTCTTGTGCATGGTTAATCAATACCACTTTTATAGTTATTAATCGGTTTGAATATATTATCCATGTTAATATTATTATATGAATATATATTTAATAAATAATAGTTCTTGTGTTTTAATATTCAGCAAATTTTACCGATTTACAGTTTTATAGTATCCGTCTGTATCCGTACGGTTTATTACATATCTAGTTGCACGCCGAGACCATATTATTTCATGTTGCTGTTGTATTAGTGCACCATGCTTGATAATTATGCATCCTACTTAGTCATGATGTGACCCCTGATCGATATTTGTGCATCCATACTTTTATTGTACATTCATATTTTCACCTTAATTCAATACTTGCTACAGTTTGATTATGAGCACCCGTTTGACACCTGTGCACTACTTGACATGACCTGATACACCACTACTTGACATGACTTGATACAAGTACACTACCTGACATGACCTGATATATCACTACTTGACATGTTACCTGATCCTGTTTCTAATGCCGACAAACCTGACATGTTGTCCCGATAGACATATCCTGTTGTCTGTATAGACAAACCTGTTCCTGCTTGATCCTGTGTTGGCATTAGCTTCAGATTTATCAATACCTGACTTGAACACATAACTTGGGGGTATGGGGAAATCAATGATGAAACCTGACTTGTAACTCGACAGTTCGATGCATATACTGATCAGTTTTACGGGCTAGGCCAGCCCCGGGGTGATGCTGCTGACATCATTCGTCTATACATGTTACCTGTTTACTGCCTAGCGGCACGTCTCGGATTCAGCCCGAGAGTCTCGACCGTGGTCCCGGGCTTGCACGGGATACTATTGAGTTACATCGATGATTCATTAAATTGATTTCAAAGACTTGAGAGTAGTTAACCCAGTAGTTTAGTTCATATTACTCACCGCACGTCACATGTGCTTATACCCTTCACTGTTTCTTATTCATGTTACTGTTATACTTTTATTACTGTTCATACTCATGCCTGCATGACTTGTTACCCCCTGATTATATTATTATTGATATTATGACGCACTGACGTCTGGGTTTTGTATGGCCCAGATCCTCTACCTTTGTCGCAGGCTGATCAGGAGTATTTCCGCCGTCAGGCCGAGCAGTGAGGATCCTGTTAGTATCTAGTTAGATTAGTTATTTACGTACATTCCAGATTATTATTGTTTATTGGATCTATTGCTTCCGCATATTATTTCTTGACTCGTTCATTCTGGCATATGGACATGTACTAGATAGTTTACTATATTTTCCTATTCTTGATATCATCTAGACAGCCGTAATGTGACCGTGGAAGGATGTTTCCTAGCCAGAGGTAGCATGGTTGGCTCTGTCACGTGCCGATCGTAGCGCATTCTGGGAAGCGGGGCATGACAATTTTTCTTAAGAATCACTCATCCATATCACTATACCGTACTTATTAATCACGAAACAAATAATTAGAACAATTTTCATCTTAAAATATCATGTTATGTAATTTTAAATTGGGTTTTTCGTTTAAATATCACAAACTTTACATATGACATCTTTTATTGTTTTGCTTAATATTACCTTTAGAAAACCTCACGAGGTAATGACCTACTTCTCACATACACACATCTTATGTAACAACTCAAAATTCTGTGTACATTAAATTGTTTAAAAGTTAATGTACAATTGGGATATTTGCAAATCCTGTGCATACTATAAGTATTTGTTTCAATTTAGAACAACAAGAAAGTACTTGTAGCACACTGCTGAGACTTAGCACCTGAGTTCAAATCCCATTAGCCACATTATCTTTTTATTTAATTTTCTTTTAACCTTTTTGAAGCCCAAGAGTTTGCACGTGCACTGCACGTAAACTGAAGAGTCACACTGAAAACAAACAAGTGCAAATTAGTATTCAGACCGACCAAGACACGTGGCGAGAATCTGAGCCCCAACCCAAAGATCGGACCGGCGAGATTGGAGCTAGGACCGGCGCCGCCGGTTTTTGTATGGCCAAACCTAATTTTTTTTGTAAACCCTAGACCCTTGGACCCCCCTTTAACTCCAGTATTGCTTATTTACTCTGCACATTTATAGAGAATAATAAAACCCTTCAAATTACATTTTAATGCATTATTCATCACCCCCTAAACCCTAAATTGCCCTATAAATACCCACTCCATCTTACACCCCTCTCATTCAGAATTCTCTTACAAAAACTATATTAAATTCCCAAGTCTTTTAGTGTACAAGTAGAGTTAGTGAAGGGCGAAGCTCCGACGAACTTCCGAGGAGATTCCGGCGACGAATCGACGCCCCGAACCCTTCTTTAGGACCCCCTCTCTCTTATCTATTCCAACAAGCCAGTAAGTCCCATCTCCCCCTCTCATCTTTTTCTTTAAAATGTTCCATTTCTAAAACCCGACGGAAGCGGAGTTAGTCCGACTTTCGATTCGGTTTTCTTTTTAAAACTTCACTTTTCTTTAACAAGATAAAACCATATTCTTATATGTTGATTAATAAACATTAACAAACTCAATAAATCAAATTTCACATCAAAATAATCATTTTTGTGACATTTATCGCATTTTTAAATAAAAATACCACAAACTATTCATTTCGACATTATAACCTTTATTTCTTACTATACCTTTAGATAGTTCACGAGATAATGACATATCTCATCATAACACACATCTCTATCATAGCACTATGAAGTTTTGGGAACAATAGAATACGGGAAAATACGACTTTACAAATAAATACTCTAAACTTACAAAATTGTTTTCTATAAAAGGTGTATTAATTATTTCCATGCAATTGCGCCTCTACAACCCATTTTAGGGACTCCGTTCGGGATGGTGCGGATTATCGCACATCCTCGGGCTTAGTAGAGCGAGATGCAGAGCTCCGCAAGGAGCATTCGATCTCGATGGAATTTTTATACATTTTTCTTTAGAAAATGTGATTTCTACAAGAGAATAAATAAATTATTTTCATTATATATATATATATATCTATTATCAAAATATCTATTTTAATTATATAAATATTCTAAGTTTTCTAAATCAAAGGAATTACTATTACATGAAAATACCATCCAAATACAACACAAGTACAACATTTCAAGAAAATACCATATACTATGCAAATTAGGTTCTATTCACTAGAAATTTCATATTTATAAAATATACATATATGAAAACTCTAAAAACGATAATTAAATACTTGATGTGTATTTTGAAACTATACCAAAACTATTTTTACATAAAACCCGCTCAAGTTATACTAAATTACAATAAGGACCCTAGTAAACATAGGTTTAAGCGGGACCAGTCTCTTGAGCCTGAAGGAGCCGGAGATATGGGTGCTTGCCTATCTAAGGTAGACAACCTAACAAACGGTGTTATCAATACGGTAATTGTCTTGAAAAAAAACACAAATCCTACCGTCCATGTGCAGCAGTTACCGATAACATCAAAACCTAATTCAGGACTTTAATTTCTTTTCCAATTGTCTGTCTCAGACTGAGTCTAAATATAATCAATCTAACTTGAATGTGATTCAAGTACAAAACCATAATTCAATATGAATCCATATACTCAATCTATTCAATCTATTCAATCTTTACAACATGACCGAACTGAACCATAGATATACTCCATTTACATGTTCATCCATTATATCCGTTCTATTACTGAAATCATGGTTTCGGCAAGTCATTCATATACAATTTACAATACAAGAAAAAACAATACAAATAACACAATCAAGACATCGCGGGGTTTATAAGGGGTAGATTGATACGGAAGGTATTAAAAGTGGCACGAGACTGTAATCATAATACACCTAACCTGAATCTCCATTGCCGTTGTACCGTGGCTGAACGGTTCCTTGTACTCCGTATACCTTAGTCTCCGGGATAGTGGGACTCCTCTCGTATACACTGGCACTTTCTGTACCAAGCTACAAACAACAGCGTTAACAATATAATACAACCTTAAAAGTTACATTCTCCTTCTGTCTATTCTGTCTCTTCTTACTTTTGGGACTTACCGAGCGATTGTTCGCTGACGACATTCCTTTTCTTCTTTCTTTGGAATGTTGTCCGGTGGATCGGACCTTTTGGAGACAGATCCCACCAGCGAGGACTTGGATCAGCTAGCTTTTGACCCGGAGCTCTATTTTACTTGTACATTTCATTTTCATTTCTGTTATGCCATTGTTTAGGCATTGCTTTCATTCCATGTATTTACTTTTCATTGTATTGTAAAAAGAATGTTAATAAATAAAATTGCTGTTCATTTACATCTTGTCTCTTGTGTACATTTTATTTTATATTGCTTAGTTACGCTGAGCGTGTTTACTTCTGAGTAAATACGCTGCGTGACCCGTCGCGTCCTCTGCCCGCACACTGGAAAGCGAGGCGTGATAGGTTTTGTTGGTGGCCCATACAGGTCAGCTCTGCGTGGACAACCTAAGAAATATAACACAAGAACCATCAACTAAAAACATTCTTTACAATTCATATTCCTTGAACCTTCCAATTTCATATGTTTTGAATCCGTCCTAACCCAATTTTTTTTTCAAGATTATGGATTCCCCAAACAACACCAGTACCAACTTCAACAACACTCCACCATCCCTATCAATTACACCAGCCATAACTGCTTCGATCAATGAGCAGACTGTTGAGTTACGGCAGCGCCCCGGCCATCAATCCGTGACCAAATGTGAAACAAAAATTTATAAAACTTGGCGCTACCTCAACCAATTACCC